>OU342758.1:10002500-14802500 GCA_910591435.1 Acronicta aceris | reverse complement strand
TGCGATCTACGATGGAGCGCGCTTGCCTAGAAGAAACCGATTCACTCGTGATTTAAAGACACCCAGATTATATCTATCAGGGAAGACCCACTCGGGAAGTGCATTCCATATTTCAGCAGTACGCATTATAAAAGTGGACTTAAAGCGTTTCGTTCGGGCTTTTGGAATGTCCACCGTGAATCGAGACGCTTTTTCGTGCTTCTGGTCGTACGATAGTGGAAAGGGCTAGGTTCGTGGAGATCTGATGCACACTCTCCGAAATGTATCCGATAATAATGTTATAATTTAGTAATTGCCTCAATAATCTAGCGGCTCCAAGTGCAACTGCTACGTTAGAGGTCCTGGATTCGATTCCCAGGTCAAGTAATGTATTATTGGGATTTTTTATGAAATTCTCAGTATGTAGCTCGGAGTTTACCTGTTTAATGGCAATAGGATATTACCTACCGACCAAACACATACGGCAAAACTGTGTGTATATATCGAAACGCCTCTGCCTAACCCTTCGGGTAATACGGGCGTGATGGTATGTTTTGTTTACAGCAACAGAAAAGTAGCGTAGCTCCTTTTACATAACGTTATAAGTACGCCCGTAGGTAACTGCTGTGCTAAAGCAGTTTCTCTATAGAATTAAGATAGCAATCTGGATCGTAGATAGGTAGTATAAACATCCTGATATTTCCCGCCCGTAATAATATCGACGCATATCTGCAGAGATGAGATCAAAAGACTGACTGACTGCCTCATTAGTCTAGTGGTCCCAAGCGCGACTGCTACACTAGAGGTCCTGGGTTCGATCCCCAGGTCGAGCAAAGTGTTATTGGGTTTTTCTATGAAATTCTCAGTAGCAGCTCGGAGTCTGGGTTTGTGCCCGGTTAATGGCTATAGGCTCGCCCCCTATAACATGGGACCTAAACATACCGGCGAACTGTGGGTGTACATTAAGTACGCCTCTGCCTAACCCTTCGGGGAATACAGGCGTGATGGTATGTTATGTGTTATGTTTATGAGATCAAAAGCAATCCCTGTTAACATAAAAATATGCTCATAAACCAACGAGCAGTCGCGCCAATTGCCTATAAACCTGCATCAAATTTGAGATGCAATTTGTATGGTCTAGTGATTCGAATATCGATTGAAATTACCAATAGATTGCCAGGGAAATCAATAAACATTTCACTTGTACACAGTTCCGATACCGAATGGGAAAATTCAAATATAGAATAGTTTCGTCATCATCATTCTATGTATATTTATTTTTAAACTAGATGGCGTTAGTGTTTCAAATTTGACAATAAATATTCCTCTTTAGAGCTGTAATAAGTATTTAAAATATTATAGGACACACATAACATGAGGACACCCACACGAAGCACAATAAAGTAGTTCGTGAAGCTTTAATCTTATCTAGAGCTATATGCAGTATACCGTTGCTCATTCTGACTCAAGTTTTGAAATTTGTATTCTGAATAATACTGATATCGTTTGAAATATATAAAGTGCACAGTATACGAACCAGATATTCAATATTCAGCACAGTTCAAGAAAATTGTATTAAATTATATATTTCTGTCTAGGAATATTGAATAAGGTAAGATACACTTACGCGTAGATATTAGCGTAACTGATAAGTTAAAAGATTGAACTAAATGCAGTTATCATCATGAGCAACAATAATACAGTTTACACTAGCTCATACAATGATGGTGACATGAACTGGTCTTAGAATTTTTCTTATCAGCCGGATGCCGTTATGCTTTGTTGAGTGGATTGATTTTTAATAACTTTATTATATGGTTGCTTTTACCATTCCGCTACCCTACAACATCGAAAGCGAATAAAACTCACGGAAACGCATTCAAACGCAAAAAGTCGCTGGAACACGATACAAAAATCGCAAAATCGCGGAAGGTTGGTGCTATAAGTATCGTATATGAAAAAAAACGCAAAATCCAATACATACAGTCTTACCTGTTACAGTCTTTACAATCACCTCCTCATAGGTCTCTCCTTTCTTGAAGACTCCTTTGTAAACTCTACCGAATGTGCCTTCATGCACCAGTATCTCCAGACGGATGTTGGAACGTGGAGTTGTGAGAAGTCGAAGCTGTTCCGCTGGGTCGGTGATCCGGTCCTTTGTTAGTGTTTGCTGGGGATAAACTGGCCTTTAATATCACCGGGTAATTCTATTTAACTAATCATGTTAACTGAATCAACAGAATACTCCAAGAATTTACTTTAGAAACTATTTTTGGTCCTTTTGTCCGTAAAACCAAGCAAAGAATGGATCGATGTTTTGGACGTGAAGTTTTGTTTTGCGTTAATGGCGAAACATTTTTTTTACGTATAAAAAAAATTTTGTTCTAACAAAATAATTGCAAATGGGCTTTTCCCCGGCTAAAACCTAAACTCATTCTGACTATTCCTGTACTTAACCATTTTAGGAAGAAGGCTTGATGGTATAATTTATAAATGCCACAAAAAAATACAGATATAGACAATCCTCAAAAAAGTCTATTCATGATGCAATGAGCTAACATTCAGCAAAACTGCTGTTAAATCAGTAAAACAATATTATAATGGAAAGGAAACCGTTCCTTATTATTTTTTCTAGAACTTTTAACTTTTGCGAATCAGCAAGTCTTTAACAAGGTACGCTAAAAAGTGGCTCCTAACTGCATGCCCAGTTAGTGCTGAAGCGAAACTAGTCCTTAGTTACAGGCAGGTGCGCGAACATAATTGCATTGCCGGACGACGTCCAACGATATCCTTAATCGAGTTTGCGAGATGGCTCTGCACTCCGTACCTACTAGGTGTCACAGTGAAACGATTTTACTAAGTGCTTTGATATTTTCAATTGTTTTATTGAATAAATATGTATATTTTTAATAAGGTTATGAAATGACCACCATTATTAACCGACTTTCAAATTGATATATTTTTGTGTTTTACTCAAACAACAAATTTGACGACTATTTTGTTAGATTGTTTTAAATCTTTGACTAATTTGTTTTATTATTCAAAAAATAAATAAATTAATGATACCTATGGTGATATTTTTGTGAGTCAAACTACAATATTACAATTTAAATAATGCACAGCAACACCAAAAATACCTACTCAATAAACAAAAATTCCTTTATATAAACTTATATTCAAGATATAAATTGAAAAGGAATCCTTTATTTTTTGATAAATCGTACCCACACCCGTGGTACTACTACTGTTCCCCTATGTGAAATCCCAATTAATTAGCAATTGAAATTGACAACACCAGAAATTCATCTTTCAAATAAAATTTCACTGGCTTTGTATCAAAAGCCGTCTCGTTTAATAAGAAACTTCTTATTTACACCTCTGTTCATTAGCGATCCCTTCTCAGTGAGGAGACTAATTCATATTTCCTCCCAAAGACTTTCAACGGCGCGATAAATTTACGGACAAAGGGGATTGCAAATTAAAAACTCGGTTCCTTGCCAAGACCAATAATGAGATGCCTAATATTGATGGAAGGGACTAGAGCGCCAAATTTTAGATAGTTGAAGCGTGCTTGATTTTCTGTTTAAAAATAATGTTTTATTATGTTTGTTTTTCAAATTCAATTAGCTTTAAAATAACATTTTTTTAATTAGTATTAGAAACTAATAATAATAATAATAGCGCTAACTGTTATAAAATCAAAAAGTTTATAATCAAGATTCAGCAAAAAAAAAACATTCCAGAGCCATCACTCCAACAGGAATAAAATACTTACATAAATTACAATGATATTATGTATTGTATAATGAAATGTATGTAAACGTCATAAATAAACAAGATTTTTTTCATTGAACTCTTGAAATATTGTTGTTCATTTTATAAAAAAAAAATTTGCACCGTTATTCACTAAAATATCGATTGAGTTACAGATAGAGACAGTTATTATTGAAAAAAATCTTCTAAAAAACAAAAAGTAAAATATTTACAATTTATTCAATGTTCCGTTTCTTAACCAACTGTCGTCATTGCGTTTATAAACGAGTTTTTGCCACATTTAACCGCACACCGTGACAAATTGCAAGAGAAAGTGTTCCAGTTATTTATAGTGATACTGTATTTCGATCTAATCGTCACCAGCTCCGATAGCCGTGATCGTCTAGTGGTTAGGACCCTACGTTGTGGCCGTAGTAACCCAGGTTCGAATCCTGGTCACGGCAGTGATGTCACTGTCGCGGCGGAGCATACTTTTTGTATTTTTGAGTATTTTATTTTATATTTTTTCGGTGTGGTTATTTTATCACGAGAAATAAAAAAAAAATATTCGTCACGCAAATAATTAAAATTAATATAATTTTTTTCCGGCAGCAAAGTCTTTGCCTTTTTTCAGCAATAGACTTCTATTGGCTGATATGATGATGATGATATATTTGTATTTGTTATTTTTAGTATGTTTACTCTAGGTTATAATAAACATCACTTTCACCATAATACAAATAAGTAAAATTATAAAAATATTTTTCTTGTACTTTTTGAAAATCTCAATGAAAATATGCAAATAAATAAACCGGGAATGTAATTTAAAAAAAAAAAACAAATAAAATTGTAGCCATATCTAGTGATACTCTATCTCAATGTTCAATACTTGCCTAAGAAGAAGCGCTAACTGTATTACGTTTGTATCACCTGCAAGGGGAGTCGGGTAACTCTTAAATTGGATTCTTAATGAGGTAAAGGCTCGTTTTATGCACAATTCTCCAACGTTTGTAATGCACAAGACGTGTCACAACCGCCAGTGTATGTACGAACATAAATTATGGTTCGTGTAAGATGGTGCTTTGTTTTCTAAGAAGTTCAAGGAATTTATTTAAAAATGAAACACGTTTAGAGTCCGGCGGACCGAATTTCTCTTACAAACATAATATCGAAATAAGTTGTAATTCAAACACAATTTAATCAAATTCCGTTATTATTCGGATTCCGATACCGTTAATCTAGGTTCCTACTTTACCATTTCGCTAAAATACTTCACTGGAAATAAGTGCAAGCGAATGCAATTTTTGATAACTTTACGAAGTTTGGAACGATTTGGTATTTTATTTCCAGTGAAGTAATAATAGACGAAATAGTATTGTAGGAACCTAGATTAACGGTATCTAAATCCGAATAATAACATAATTTGATAGAATATTGTCTGGATTACGATTTATTTCGGTATTACGTTTTTGTGGCCAATTCAAGGTCCGGTGGACCCTTAAGTACATTCGGTTAACAGATTGCTACACATGAAAATAATATACAACTATAACTTTTTCAGGAAAACTTGATACCTAATAATATTTGTAAAATAAAAAAATGTTACGAAAATACTTTGATAGTTTTCATTGACCCACAATTAAGCCATATTCAGTTACCAACATAGGATGTATGATATATCTATCTTAAAAAAATAAAAATGAATCGCCGAAATGTATTTACGCTCATAACTTCCGAACGACTACACCAAATTGGATATAACTTTTTTTGTTGTAATCGTAGGACAGGGCAAGGTTTGCATGAAAGTTTTTTTTTTTTGGAAATACACTTGATATGTCGAGAAAATTTAAGCAAGCGAAGCTGTACACGGGACGCTAGTTTAAAAGAAAATCAAGTTACACAAATTATTATTTATCAATGTTTCTAACTAAATAAAGATAATTCTGATCCTCTGATCATTAAATACTTATAAAATATAAACTACGTAATGAGTAAGTCGTAAAATACTGTAGCTTTTGGTATAGTAATGTCTACTTTTGACGCTAATGTGGAAGAACCCAGGAGTTCATTATATTAATTCATATAGGATGTAAAAACGAGAAATGACTTTAAATAATAAAAAAAAACATTGTTTTAAACAAGAAAATAGTTTGAAAAATATTATTCAGGTAATAAACAGTCTTTGTTGTATTTAATCGCTATCACCTTTACCCCAGACCGTTACCCATTACCACTTAACGGAGGACTAAATAACTTATTACATAATTTCACATGACCTATGCAATTGTCCTGTTCAGATATTGCCGTACATCGTAACATTCACTTATTATCTGATAATACTACTTGTTTGGACTTTCTTCTCAGAGGTCGACAGTTAGTTCAAAAATGTACCTACAACATTGACTTGTAAAAGTGTCTTTAACAATCGATATATACAGAAATAAATATCATTTTGTGAGGCAAGATAATAATACGAGCTAACAAAATAAAACAAAAAGCCTCGGAAATAGAAAGTCCCTAATTGCCTCGTTAGCTTAGTGGTCCTAAATATACCGGTGATCTGTGGGTATAGAGTAAACGGTCAAAAGTCCATAAGCACGCTAAGGATGACATTGCTATGAACAGTACGAGCGAGCTCGATATATCCAGTGCGTGTCACTTGTTAACGACAATGATGATGCACGAAAAGAAGGTCGTAAGTTTAACTAAACGTCAAGCTATTGCGTTGTGAGATTGCCTATGGACTTTTGGTCGCCACTGCACATTAGTACATCTCTGCCTAATCTTTTGGGGAATACAGGCGTGATGGTATGTATGTATGTGTAGTACCCAAGATACAAACCTTTACACAAATCAAATAAACAATCGTAAAGTAATTTCCCAGCTAACCTCAAATAAATTACGAAATTCCTCTAGTATTTACCTCTCAAGAAAAAGACGTGAGGGTTTACCCACAATTAATTCCACACTCGGTTACCTACGAAGGACGTATGCCATTAAAGTGTTTGTTGGATTGTTCAGCCAAAGATCAAGTGTTGCCACGTAATGTGGGTTAATTTATCTTGGAGAGTCGTTGAATTTACTGGCGAGGTGTAGGGGATCGCGGGTAGATCCAGATTAAGCGTATTACATTGCCAAATGACCTTGAGGATTTAGTCTTTGTGCTAGTATTTGATAATCACAGGCATTGCGGGGGTGCTTCACGCGGGGTGCTAGTGCGGTTTTGGGTATTTCTTTATTATTATTAAAAATACTCAAAGAAATAAGAAAATAAAAATAATACAAATTGTTAATTACGTCATTACACTATTACCTAAATAAGTCCCTTTAGGAAATATTTTAGATGATCTTATGTATGTACCTATTAAGTCATTGACTTGTTCGTTGTTCGTAATTTTCATAACTATATAAAATACTTTTTAATTTTTAGGTTTCTGATCCTCTGATCATCAAATACTTATAAAATATAAACTACGTAATGAGTAAGTCGTAAAATACTGTAGTTTTTGGTATAGTAATGTCTACTTTTGACGCTAATGTGGAAGAAACCAGGAGTTCATTATATTTATTCATATAGGATGTAAAAACGAGAAATGACTTTAAATAATAAAAAAAAAACATGAAAACAACAAGAAAATAGTTAGAAAAATATTATTCAGGTAATAAACAGTCTTTTTTCTATTTAATCGCTACCGCCTTTACCCCAGACCGTTACCCATTACCACTTCACGGAGACCGGCAGTAAACTAAAATTTACGCCAACACAAAACTAATTTATTATCCGGTGAATTTAGAGGAACGTAAAGCTACACTGCCAATGTCTCTATTAGGTCACGTTATGTACCTATTTGAATTTGGATATTCGATACTTCCTAAGTATAATAAATCAACTGAATTTCTTTCTAACACTAACATTAAGATCATGGTTTATTAACTAAAAATCAAAATATCTAAATTTGTTAGATGACATACATAGGAGATATCGATTTAAGTTATTTTTTTTTTCATGGGACAGGGGGACAAAACGGATCACCTGATGGTAAGCGATTACCGCCGCCCATGGACACCCGCAACACCAGAGGAGTCACAAGTGCGTTGCCGGCCTTTTAAAAGGGGATTGGGCCTACGGTAACCTCACTCACTCGGCGAAACACAACGTAAGCGTTGTTTGACGCCGGTTTTCTGTGAGGCCGTGGTATCACTCCGGTTGAGCCGGCCCATTCGTGCCGAAGCATGGCTCTCCCAAAAAAATAAAAAGTAAAAGAATAATTTATATGACACAGAACATTTGTTACATTTGAACAGATATAGAGGACAATTTCTAATTTACTTAGTTGTAAATTGAAGGCATTTGTAAATAAAAAAAACTTTTCCTAAAACGAAAATACCTAGATATAAAAGAGAATGGTAATATTCAAAAAACGCTATGCATAATTTTGGAGGGTAGGTAACCGCAATGATACAAAATTGGCAACATTATCGACATAATGAAGCTATTACGATAGATTCACACTGAAAATGGACTAATGACTACACTCTGTATTTACAAACGCCAAATGTGAATTAACATAACCAATTAATTGATTAAGCTAACATAATTAGTAAATAGTTTCCCACTACATTTTATTCCAAATAACAAATTATGCGTTTGACTAATTACGGAGTATCCATTCTCAATATTACATTACATAACATACCATCAAGCCTGTATTCCCCGAAAGGTTTGGCAGTGGCGTACTACTGTAAACACACGTTTCGCTGGTATGTTTTAGGTCCCATGTAATAGGGGGCGAGCCTATTGCCATTAACCGGGCACAAATCCCAAATTCCGAGATGCTACAAAAAATTGCATAGAAAAACCCAATAACACTTTGCTCGACCATGGAATCAATCCCAGGACGTCTAGCGTAGCAGTCGGGCTCAGGATCACTAGGCGCAATTAGGTCCCAAGCGTGACTGCCATGCTAGAGGTCCTGGGTTTTATTCCCAGGTCTAGCAACGTGTTATTGGGTTTTTCTATGATATTCTCAGTATCAGCTCGGTGTTTGGGATTTGTGCCCAATAGGCTCGCCCATTGTGAGTGGTACATTAGTACGCCTCTGCCTAACCCTTCGGGGAATCCAGGCGTGATGGTATAATAGTATGTAAGAAACTACATTGTCCTCTGAATTACTAGGTCAGCTACTACTTACTTGTGAAACATGTGTGAGGTTAGACGCTGCATAATATGATACTCTTGACTCTGGTTTGGCGTACACGTGTTCTCCAATATGCGTGGTAGCGTAAGGAGAGGGTGACCTTCGACTGCCTGTGAACAAACAAGTTGGTTTACAATATTCCAGGAGTATATGATAACAATTAAGGCCACATTACACCAACACCGAGTAAGTTCCCTTAAAATTACTCTGGAGTTAATTTCCATATTTTTAAGAACGTTGCCCTACACTATGGTTTCCTCCTGTAGCGTGGATACCCGTTTACAAACACAAACTCTCACATTCCACAAACGCCCAGACCCGGAACATCTACCTGTAGATGATAAAAATATTTGCAAATATCGCAGAAGCCGATCTGTCAACCGATAAGCCAAACGTGTCTTCAAATTCTTTCGGGGATTAGCGGCTACTCAGACTTGGTGAAATGCGACCTTATAATTGATTACGGTTAAAATGTAAATAAATTCTTTGTAATAGGCTATTTGACTGATTATTTTTTATAGTTTTATGCAAATGTTTACCATAAATAGAACCCATCAACAAAAATTAAAATCGGCTAAAAAATAAGAAAGTTGCAAACATTTTCATTTTATGCTAGACAGAGAACGCACTATACTTGTTTATGACGTCACAAACTAATGCGCTATACAAAGCATACCCTTTCAATCCTCACCAAAAATTTTAAATGCTTATATCTTTGAACTTTATTAACTGATTTAAATTATTTTTTCAGAATACGATTTGTATTTAATTTCATTTTTCACTCAGCTTGGTATTTTTAAATATTCAATCATTAGTCAAATACCCTATTGTGTTATGTGATAAACATGATAGTATTATCTATGCATAATCAGAGGATCCTCAGTTAGTACATTAATATGTTTTTTATAAAATGTATTTGATTTGGTCTTAATGGTAATGTTAGTAGTATTATTCCATTATACTTCTGAAAATGATTAATTATAGAAACTTTTCTGGACTTCTCTCATTTCGAGTCTGTATGGATAATTTAAAAAGAAATTGTTTGCTAGCTATAAGTGGCGATTCAAGTACAAAGAATATTAAAAACCACACAGATATCAATTAAATAAGTATAATAAATTGTATATGAAGAAAGAACAGCACACATTCTTAATCTAATGCTTCATATTTTAAACTCACGATTATTTTATCTAATAAAACTTAACTAGGTATTTTTTGTTATTCTTAACGAAACTCATTCTCTGCGTAAAAATAGTTAATTTTACTGCCACGTGCAAAGTATAAGTTTCATTAGAACTAAATCAAACCCTAAGAAGCTTTAACACGTGATCCGTTTCTTAGAATACGTTTTCCTTATCTTTAAGAAAACCCGAGAAATGTAAGCAGTGAACGTAGAGCATAAATCAAATGTAATGTAATGGAATTCATCAGTGAGCAGTCCCAAACGAAATAACTCCACCATAAATCCAGAAATAAAAGTTATTCTAGGAATTTTTCGTTCACCTGAAAGAATATGTACTTTTACCGAACAAAGCCGGAATAAGATGGCATACATTTTATCAAAAAATACGTAATTAGGTTAGTACGGACAAATTCATTCAATTAGTATGTTTAATATTTGTGCCAGAATTTCCATGGAATGTTTGGGAAAATTATTTTAAAAACAAACATATGAAATTTTTGTAACACTCCGTTACGCTAAATTTTCTGTAAATTCTTTTTCATAAAATTGTAGATGGCTACTAAAATATATCCAGTACAATGAAATTGTTTAAGCTTTCGTGGAAATGTAGAGAGAGAGCTTTAGTATTTTTTATAGAAAATGAAAAACATTATTGTAATAATTTTTTATATTTTTGGAACACATTGAAATGAAATCCGTAAATCTTTCTAGTGGATTTTTATAGAAAATACCATTTTTTGTTAAAAAATTCTAATATGACTAGTCGAAATCATGGAAGATTATGTTTTCTTCCGATAACCCCAATATAAGAAGAATATGTGGTTTTAGTCAGTTGGAGATCCGACCTAATCCTACGTCTCTCTCAGACAATGGATAATGATATGATTATTCCACACCTTATAAAAAAAAGCGAATACCGCAATGATCTAGTGGTTACAAGTGTCAAAGCATATATGATTATATATATATTTGTGCCTGGGTAATGGCAATAGGCTCGTCTCGTATGTATTAAATGAGATCTAAAATATACCGACCTGAACCAACCCTTCGAAGAATACATGCGTGTTGGTATGTTACGTGTACAAAGAACGGTACTGTATATTTGGGTAAATACTTACCAAAAGGGAATTTGTGCAAGCTAGCAATAGTGGCATAAGATCCTGTTGAACTCGGTGGTCTTCCGAGGGTGTCAAGCCTGAGAAGTACGTTTTGATGGCTGCCGTAAGCTGCTGTCGTGTATGATGTACTGAAAAGAAATTGTATGTTAATATCTTGATGTAATTTCTTCAGCGGAGTAGGTACCTACTGGTTTCTGACACTTACGCGAAATAAAACTATTTTTTGACTTTCGCTTTATAAATTCGAAAGGATACAAAACGGATCCAAACTGAGGTGTTTAGCGTCTGAATGATAAAATTATTAACAACCTTATATCCATATTATTGTTAAATTTAAAAAAATATGTTATTAAGATAGTGTTTTGTAAAGATTTCGTTAGACATAGCAAACTAAAGTGGGTGTAACTAATTACTTTACAATGTAGTGTCATAACGAGACTTATGTATTTTAATTTTTTAAATTTTTTTTAATATACATTGCATGCTTTCACAACCATCTATTCTATAGCCTTGAGATGGCATGCATGCGGGTGCACGATACACAGATACACAACGGTAAACCAGGGAAAAGAGAAAGCTATATTGTAACAATAGAATACTATTCAAAATGCATGATTTTAGGCATGAAAGTTAACATCGCTTTGTCAGTCATTTCACCAGTTTTTCTTGCGGTAATAGATCAATGGTACTTAGTTTTCTTTGTTGTATAGATGTTCTTAATACAATCATTTATTACGCAACACATAATAACAGAAAATTATGCTCAAAATATAAAATACGAGTAATACAAGCGAAAATATAAAAGTAAATGTTCCCAAAGTCCCAAATCATATACAATTTAAGGAACGTGCAAAATATAATTCAATTTTACCACTGCAATTCCAAAACTAGTGTTGTCCAACGCTCGTGTTAAGATATACATTACTCGTATCTCTGTTACGATACCACTAAATTCAAGTGGGAAGTAGGTTAGTGTAGCCAGTAGCATTATATATTATTTATAGCTAGCATGCTAGTGCATGTGTGTTTAATATTGAATTCCCTGTGTATTCTACTTGGTAGGTACTAGATACTTGATAAAGATATTTAGTAAGAATAGAGATGTGTCTAATTAGTATTTATGGTATTCAATACCGGAAGAGAAGCTGGATTGTTGATGGTGTATATTTCAAATTTAACAAGAGACTGTCCTAAGCCACTAAATGACGGACAAGGTGACAATTATAACAACAAAAGTGAACCAAAATTATATTTAGAACTATCCGACAAAAAAAGGGGTGTTATAAATTTGTAATACGTATCCGTGTGTCTGTGTATCTGTGTGTCAGTCCGTTGAATCATAGCGCCTGATTGGTTGAAAGGTGTATTAGTCGAGAGTGTTCTTAGCTATGTTTCAAAAAAATCAGCTCAGCCGTTTGAAAAACTTTTCTTCATAAAACAACTTCCATATGTCTGATCGATTCAAAATTTGAAATCTCGTCACTTGTCAATGATATTACAAAATCCTGCAGCGTACCGAATCTTTCAGAAGAACTCCTCAACGGTGTATGGCATCTACGTTGTGTCTGGGCTCAAACGATGCATTTTGACGAGCACAACATGAACGGTCCCCCGACACAGCGAAACTTGGATTGAAATATTCTACGTATGTACATATATAAGATTTTTGTGTCGGGGGTGTCTTTAAATTTTATAAATTCCCCTTCAGACCTCAGCAACTCAATTTATTTTTATGTCAGGCAAGGAAAGAAAATTTTCCGGCTTTCTACGGTTTTTCCCACACCTACTTTTCAACACCACAGATTACAAAGACATTGATGTCATGATATCACACGCCATAAATGTCATGGCGTAGATACATAAATTCCTATTTGTGCCATAAAGTTTCCCATGATAAAGTAGCGGGATATCGAGTGACTATAAAAACATTTTGCTTGTCTATCATGGAACCTTCCGTACCGCATCATCCATCACATACGTCAGGGGTCGCTGCCCCCTATATGTTTTTGGTGTGTGGCGCAAGTAAGAAAATGTGAGCTAGGCTGCAACTATTGATTATATTATATGATTCGTTTTCAATAATAACAACAGTTTCTTGATGAAAATTTAAAATGATAAGTACTTATTGTATCACTCACTCGCACTCATGTGCATTGTTCAATTAACAATATATTATCAATATACTATTTATATATAATATACTATTATCAATATACAATAAACAATATACTATTTTAATAAGGCTGACAACTAAAGGTAACTTGAGTAAAATTAATTAAATAAGCCATGATTTTCATTCTACATAAAATTTATGTAACCGTCAAACGTATGAATTCTTAGCTAAGCGATTTCCAACCTCTCAAATGTCATGTGGGAAAATGTTATTAATTATCAGATATTTCAAAAGAAAGCAACTTATTTTGGTGATCATTTACTATTTTTGGCAATATAAAGTGATTTTTTGCCATAACATTTTACTAGATCTTCTTTTTTTTCTTTAAAAAAAAAACGTTGCCCCAAACTAGGATTTTCTCCTGTATCGTGGGTGCGTTTACAAACACAAATTCTCACATACACAAACGCCCAGACGAACAACTACCTGTAGATCATACAAATATTTGCTCCGTGTGGGGATCGAACCCACAACCCGTGGCGCAGAAGCCGATCGCTCAACCGCTACGCCAATCGTGTCGTCAAATCTGGTGGTTAGTTAAACATAAGGCATATTATAATAGTTGTTTAAACATCAAAATCTAATCGATAAAAAAAAATTGTTGAATCGAACTCGCTTTTATCTTATAAATCGCACCAAATAACATGTTTAAGGTCAACTTCAACCTGATATTGTGTTGAAATTGGTACATTATTGAAAAATTTATAAAACCCCGGAGGGCAACGGCGAGGGTTGGGTCCCCTATAAAAGAAAATTTTCTAAGAATCTAGTTTCTCCTTAATTTACGGGCAGTTTATATGCCATGCATAATGTATCGCTATTGTCTGCTTTGTACTGAGTCTTTCCATTGTTATTAGAACATTTTGACCCTAATTTTTAACCTCGTAATAGACAAACTTGTACAATAGTGAATATATATAATAGAACCGAAATATATATGTAAGTTACAAATTACTAAATTCTGTACAAATCGAATGAAATTCTAATCAAATTATTAAGCTTTTAAAATTTTCTTTAAATAACTAATAAGTATTTTTGGCAAATTTTTGCTTTACGAGTATTAGCAATTCAAAAAAAGTACAAATATGAATAAAAATTACTACCCATTTTTATTAAATCCTATAAACTCTTATGTTATCCTATGAAAAATTTCATTACGTTGACTGCCTATTGATCATCATAATCAACTCATATTATCCCACTGCTGAGTACAAGTCTCCTCCTAGAATGAGATTTTGTCGGTTCGAGTGCAATACCGCGTAACTAACACTGCTGTAAGGTCTAACTTTGATTAAATAACATTGAAAATTAGGTCTTACAGCAAAGTGTTAGTTACGCGGTATTGCACTCTCACCGACGACTTTTGTTAAGCCAAAGTCCGCCTGCGGTTTGACAGACTTCACACACCGTCTAGCTGAGAACCTCTCTGTGTATTATCAGCCTATGTAATTTATAGCTAGCCATCGATATATCTATGCTACGCCACGCTACACAGCGTTATGCTACGCAGCGTGGCCGGTGCTACGCGCCGCTGAACCGTACTACATCACTGTCCAGAGTTACGAACGTAGCGCTTAGTGCTACGATTTTTTGTTCGGCATATTTCAATTTTATTTTCGGTAGGGAAAAATGGTTTTTTAATTAAATTAGCTATCATATTTGGCAATCCCGAGGGACTATGCACAATTTCTTTCTCAGAGGATGTTTAAACTTTCTAAGCAACTTACATGCCTAAGTTTGTAGGCGTCATACTTTTTGAGATTTCGTGTGATTAATCAGTGAGTGATTAGTATTTCGCTTTTATAAGAATGAAGGCAGTAGTACCGAAATTTCTAACTAAATAGGGTGATTACTATAGATCTTATTTTTTTTAGAATACTGCCTATTATAGTTTATTTAATTCAATTTTTCTCTTCTATTCCATAGTTGCTAGGTACTTATTATTCTATTGAGCATTATATTTTATTAGTCCTAACTAGTAATAAGCAGTTTTTATTTTGTTAGAGCATGTGGCAATTTCTCGGTAACAAAATAGTGCACGATGTGCTTATCTGTAATAGATTGTTACACAAAGCTAAGTTCATAGGTTTTGTATAATATTGGAATATCAGTGTAAATGATTATTGATCTGTCAATAAAGAAAAAAAAAACTACGCTATCTACCATAGTTAGATTATTTTAGTAAAGGAAAAATTCAATCGTGGGCAGGATTCGAACCTGCGTCTCCTGGTTGGATACACCAGACGCTCTGACCTCTAAGCCACCGCGAATCCCACCCGCCTAATTGAAATTTTGCCTTCACATTCTGAATTTACGTCATAAGGTGACTTTGGCGACATCTATGAAAAGCAAGTTACCTTGCTTCTCAACCGACACGACTTACCTCACCTTTTAACTATCTTTTTGTGATTTTTTTTTGTATTTTCCATTCTAAGATAATAAAGTCATTTTAGTAAAGGTGTATCTAACGAGGAGACGCAGGTTCGAATCGTGCCTGCGATTGAATTTTTCCTCTACTAAAATAACTTTATAATCTTAGCATGGAAAATGCAAAAAAAATCACAAAAAGATATTCCATATAAAGATTCCATCAAAACCCAATCATAAACTTCTAAGTCAAACGTAATGTTTGTTTTTCTAGTTAAACGACTTTGTTCAACGAGCCAGCTATTGAATTTACTTCGACTACCGAAACTCTTGAAACTTCTATAATATTTCCCTCTTGTGATTAGATTTCTTTGGTTCTTCGAGAGCAATTACTGTGTACTTTATAAGGCCTCGTCAGCTCCATATTTATATAAAGCAATAGAAATGTATGAGTTCTCTTATACGCTTGAATTGTTTTTCTTAACAAATAAAAGCTACGGTATTAACCTATTCTGGGAAAAGGCCAAAGCTGAGATTACACTTAGCAACTGTAAGACCTAATACGACCGCGCAATTGGTTTGACTTTTCAAAAGTACCTTTTTAATGGTCTAATTGAAATAAATAATTTTGACTTTGACTTTGATTAATTCACCGTGTGTAAGCACATTCGTCAGTATAGTATGGATCACTATAAAAGTTTGTAGCGAATTAACCGTATGTAGACCCGTGGGAACATAACATACCATCACGCCTGTATTCCCCGAAGGGTTAGGCAGAGGCGTACTAATGTACACCCACAGTTCACCGGTATGTTTAGGCCCCTGTAATAGGGGGCGAGCCTATTGCCATTAACCGGGCACAAATCCAGACTCTGAGCTGCTACTGAGAATTTCATAGAAAAACACAATAACACTTTGCTCGACCCAGGACCTCTAGCGTAGCAGTCGCGCTTGGGACCACTAGACTAATGAGGCAGACCCGTGGGAAAGTGGGAATTATTTTATTTAACCAATCGCAACATCCAGTAATTTGATAAGGAGTTCAGAGATAATGTTTTGCCTCATATTACGCGATTTTTTAACTATTGACACAATAAGACAGAGGGATTTCGTAATAGGCACTAAACTAATTTATCGGTCAACAAAATCCGTAGGTGTTTATTTTATTTATACAACCTTAATTGTACACCAAAAAACATTGTAACAGACAGGACATAAATAGATTTTTTAAATATACAATGGGCAGCCTTATCGCGACCAGCGATCTTTTCCAAGCAACCTCGCTTTTAATAACATGTTGCTTCTGATGACCCATTTTTAAGAAATTACGTTCGGTTATAGTGACCATCCCTTCCTGTGACGATGTATGGTGTTACAATATCCAGGTGTATGATATATGTATTAGGCCTATGTAAGCCTTTGTCTGTGTTTAAAATAAAATTGATAACTGGCTTGTTAGTCTTCTGGTCCCCAGTTTGAGCAGTTTTTCTATTAAATTCTCAACAGCAGCTTTCTCAATAGGGTTTAGATTTTTGCCTGGTTCATGGCCGATGAGGGATGTACCGGCGAACTGTGAATGCATATTGACATACCTCAACCTAACTCATCGGTGAATACAGGCGTGATGGTGCCCCTGTTATGTTTTGTAAGATCGTCGTCAAAAACAAAATCGATTCCTCAAATCTGTTACCACAAATAAGGTTCCGTGCCCCCTCGAGATATCTACTCTGGCCACCACTACGAAGGACGGTTCTACGTGCAAACTCCCATATTCCATGACTCTGTAAAACCTTGAACGGCTGTAGTGATATGATTGATATACATCATGACAGTAATGGCAAAATTACAAAGTAATTGTCAGTCACTTTGCACAACATCGATAACAGCTCATCAATCTTTGTTTATAAAGTTACGATTGCCAAAAAATATTAATTTGAATCCTCTGCACAGTTCTTAATAAATGTTAATTATTTATGCGTTATTCATGTCTAAGGTTATATTTTTAATTCTCAATATTTAATTATGTTTGTAATTCTTTTTTAACTAATTATTATCGATATATTATTATTATTATCTTTATTCATTAGATTTAGATATTTAAATACATATCGTTTTGTGATTTTTTTGCATTTTCCATGCTAAGATTATTAAGTTATTTTTTTAGTAAAGGAAATAATTCAATCGCGGGCAGGATTCGAACCTGCGTCTTCTGGTTTGATATACCAGACGCTTTGACCTCTAAGCCACCGCGAACCCTACCCGCATGGTTGAAATTTTGCTTTCACATTCTGAATTTACGTCATAAGGTGACGGTGTCGGTTGAGAAGTAAGGTAACTTGCCTCTCATAGATGTTACCAACGTCACCTTGGGTTAAGCAGAGGCGTACTAATGTACACCCACAGTTCGCCGGTATGTTTAGGCCCCATGTAATAGGGGGCGAGCCTATTGACGCATTTATTAAAAAAAAAATTGTTTGATAATGTGATCGTTATGGTGTAGATAATTGTTGGCTAACCAAATAAATAACAATAATATTATTCACATTAAAAACAGCAGTATATCTTATTCATTATTTGTTGATATTGTTGTTAGGCAAAGCCGAATAAATTACAACAGCGTTATTTCATAACTTTGAGAATTAACTTGAGTAAAGTTGCAAAGTGAGATAATTTGCGTCAAACTTCGAAGCCGTATATTTTGCTAAGTACAAATCGGACGCTAAATGTTGTTGATGCGTATAAATAAAGGCAAAGTAATTACTTTGCTTAATGTTGTGAAATGTTAGGTAGATATTGTTTATTTGTATAATAACTTTCGTAAGGCGTATTCATAATTATTTAAAGACTACACGGTTTACTCACGCGCATTCTCGGGATCGCCCGACTAGTTTCAGACTCAATAGGAGTCCTTAATCATGTTGAGCTGAGCTCGACTCGCGACACCACCGCCGCCGCTCATGATTGAGCGCATCAGAGCGATCAGAATGCGCGTGAGTAAACCGTTTAGTCTTTAAATGATATTGTTTATGTTCAAATATTACCTTTAGTCTGTATTTCATTATTTTTATGAGCTGAGAGTATAAGTTTTTATAAAAGACTAGCTTTTGCCAGCGGCTTCGTCCGCGTGGAATGGTTACTTTGTTCCCTAGTTCTTCGCCCGCGGTTTCACCTGCGTTGCCCCGTTCCTAAGGGTTGTAGCGTGATGTTTTATAGCTTGAAACCTTTCTCATGAATCACTCATTTTCCCAACATTTCCCTTCACTGCTCTGCTCCTATTGATCGTAGCGTGATGAAAAGTATACTATAACCTGCCTAGGAGTATGAAGAACAATTGTACCAAGTTTCGTTGAAATCCGTTGAGTGGTTTTTGTTTCTATAACGAACATACAGACAGACAGACAGACAGACAGACAAAAATTTTACTGATTGCATTTTTGGCGTCCTAATCACCCGCTGATAGTTATTTTGGAAATATATTTCATGTACAGAATTGACCTCTCTACAGATTTATTATACATAAGTATAGATAGAAGAAGAAGATATATTTGACCGCAGGCGGGATCGACCCGGAAAATTCTCATGGATCATCTGCCACCTGGGGAAGCGATAGGGTATGTCGGACTTCTACAAGTTAAAAGCCGTACTTTACTTCCCTTTCATTCATGACATTCACCACGACTATGAATATACGTTTAGTGTAGCGTTTTAGGTAGTCACTGGGTCATGGTCACGTGTCGTGAGTTCGATTCCCACCTGTAGCAAATATTTTAATGTTCCATAAGTATTTTTTCAAGTCTTAGTGTACTTTGTCTGAATTAATTTTGTATATATAATATGAAGTCTCCCGCAATGTGTGTCTACCTAATCCCTAGTCCAGGAGATGTCTTGTTGTTTAAAAAAAATGTTGCTATCATTACATAGGATCTAAAATACCGGCGAACTGTAGGTGTACATTATGTACAGTGCACATCAAGTTACATAAAACTATCAAATTTCCCCAATGGATAATAAACTCTATTACTTGGAGGTTAAATTGTAAACCAATTGAAGTTTGACAGTTTTGGATACCATGATGTGCTTTTGATTGTCTACTACATACTCTGTCTAACCCTTCGCGGAAAACAGATATTACTTTTCATATATCTATTATCAACAACCCATTATATTGTCCCTATACCGGGTACGGGTCTCCTCTGAGGCGAATGAGAGAGATTAGGCTATAGCCTAATCCCTCTCATTCGACTCGGACTAGTGCGAGTTGGCAAGTTCCACATGCCGTCGATGAATATCACTCAGGCATGCAGGTTTCCTCACAATGTTTTGCTAAACGGCTCAACGTGAAAAGTCAGAGGGGCGTTCCTTGAATTCGTACTAAAGACCTTTAACTTGGCTGTTACGTGACTCATAATTATCCATTTCGAATGATTGACCTCAAATGTATATGATAACATGGACATACCCTGGGATCCTGGGATTGTAAAATTGACAACTTTAGTCGAGCGGAGCCGTAGGAAAAGCTAGTATTAGTTGATTATTAGTATAAGATATCTAAAATTCGCGTAACCAGTATTACTGAGTCGGGTATTCTATTATTTAAAACTAGATTAGTATGTATAGTTAAAAAAAAGTGAGACTTTTAGGGTGTGGATTTGTAAATTATACGTCGGTCATATTTGATCGAATGTGCATATATAAATCCCGGGATTTTGGGATGAGAAGGTACGTCCACATAATGCCACGATCGACGAATCCCGCGAAATGGCACTACCTACGGCAACCACTGTTTATATCACTAGGTAATCACTGCACTCACACATTATTATTTTACTGAAATGGTACATTAAAATCACTTACTGTATAGAATCATGATGCCTTGCTTTACTTCCTCTTTTATACAGGGTGCCTGCAGCGGCAGCGGCAGTGAGGAGCGCCAGCGCAGCCGCTGCGCAGCCCCCTGCCGCGAATAACACACCCCCTGTATTTTGTGACGCGTCGCCAGCGAGGCGAGCCGTCTCATTGTGGGTCACCACTGTTGACAGACCTGTGTCGACAAGAATAGTCAGTGTGAGCTCTATTCGAATTAAGAAAGGGTCTATAATGAGCAGAAATCGGAATAGGTAGAGTATATTTACCTAAAGTTCAAAGTAGTAAGTAACATAGAGTTGATAATTTAATTTAATAAACCTCTAAAATCCCGGAATCATAAACATGATTAAATCCCGGGAATTAAGAAATCGCAAAATACTTTACTTTGAATACATTTAAACTAAATAAATAAATAATACATTTAAAAATTATTGTACTGCATTCATAATACCTAAGAACATGCGAACTGTGTAAGTAAGTACATCAGTATCTACTCCTCTGCTTCACCCGTCAGAGGCTATGGCGTGATGATATATTATACTGAACGTTAAATACTTCATTCAAATCACTGTATTTGAAAAAATCACACACCGTAACAATATATATTGCGACATTTTTGACGCTTACCCATAAAACAAGGCACTTCCACCTCTTATGCCCACTAAATTTAATATTAAGTGTATTATAGAACTGTAATATAAAAAGGGGGTGTTATAATGGGGACGTAATGAGTTCGGATACTCAGGCTTTATTACATCGTCCCCCTATATTGAAACCGTGAACAATTTACAGGTGGATGAACTGAAAAAAGCGATTATATTGCCTGGTAAGTGACGGTTTATATTGAGTGGCGATATTGTCTTAAACATTTATATTAAATCTTATACTCGTATTTATAAATAAAATAAGAAAAAAGGTTTCTTTCTTTCTTCTGTCTTTATTCATATTTTACTCCCAAATTATAAGTTTTACCTAGTTTGGAAGGCAGCGGTTTTAAGCTTAACAAGCGCTTTATATTTCCAGCTTCTACGAAATATAAAGCTTATTCAAATGAATCATTATTACTTTAAAAAGCGTCAGCAATTTATAGGTAGGTGAACTAAAAAATATATTACATTGTCTGTTAGCTGATAATTTAAAATAAGAGTCAATATTACGCCAGTTTTTTCTGCAGAACTGCCTCATTCTTCTAATGCAAGTGCTGCTCAGCATAAAGGCCTGTGCTCGATTCCGGGCTGAGCAAAGTGTTATGGGGATTTTTCTTTAAATTTCTTAGGAACAGATGGTATCGATTTATACCTGAATAATGACAATAGACTCGCTCCTTATTACTAAAGACCATATCCATATGGGCTAGCTATGGCTTAACATTGGTACACCTCTGTTTTTCCCATCGGAAGATATAGTCGTGACAGTATTTTATGCTGTTTTTTTTTTATAATATGTTAGATACAGAGCTATAAGAGTCATCATGTGTCTTACATTTTTAAAGGTATATAATTATAATATATTTTTTAGTTTTTAATTACATTTCCTTTACCAGATACCTTCACGAATTTTCGACAGTTTAAAATAAGATTTATTGTAAAACTTGTGCCGTAGTAAGTTGTGCCGTAATAAGTTGCCGTTTTATGATGGATAATGACACATAATACCTGTGTCATTATCCATCAGATCCATCAATGTGCGTCTGTATCCTCTGGATATTACATTCCCTTCAATTAGCTTTACTTCTCACAACGATTCAAGTTCTTTCATCTAAAAAGCTAACACGACCAAGTCGTAACTACATAAGGTAAACCCTTACAAACGTCGTTAGAAACTTTCAGTTGGCTACAGGTAATTTCTGAAGTAACTCAACCGATTAAGGACACAGCGACTCCAAGGAATAAGAGTTTTACCAATACGAAGTGCACAAATTTATTGAAGTCGATCTATAACTAGTATTTTTATCTCTACTCAATTTACTATAGCATGAGACAAGAAACGGTTAAATAACGACAGATGTTGTGACATATATATAATTCACTGTGCGTATGTTTGTCACTAAACACCTTCTAAACGGCATTACAACCCGTCGTCCATCGTTATTTAGAAAGAATCGTACCGCTGAAATATAGAATGCACTTCCCGAGTGGGTCTTCCCTGATACATATAATCTGGGTGTCTTTAAATCACGAGTGAATCGGTTTCTTCTAGGCAAGCGCGCTCCATCGTAGATCGCAGTATCGCTTAACATCAGGCGAACTGGCGGTCAAGCGTAAGCCTATCATGAATAAAAAAAAGAATAGAAAGAAATAAAGAATATTTGTCGTATGTTCTAATAAATGGAGTACAAGTAGAAAATTGTTGCTGTACTGGTAAAGATAATTAAGAGTACTTTTTTATAAACAGGCATCATATGGCTCAACCAATGTCATCATCATTATCCATCCATCCAGTCTTCTACCTATGCCCAACATAGGCAAAAAACTTGTAGTTGGCTCCTAGTCAGTCCAGATACGGTTAAATACCAGTATTTTACACAAAGTAATTGCTATCAGAACTCCACAGTTCAAACTCTGGGTAATACCGATTTTCTAAAGATAAAATACACCCTTTTAGGTTTATGTCTACTACAAACTATTGTCATAGAGTGCCCTATAATTACCGCAACTCAATAGGATAATCTGCCACAAAAAATAAAAATATTAGGTTTGTGATTCACTCAGCGAATCCGCCAGCCAAGTCAAAAAGCTCTTAATTTAAAACAAAATGATCATATCCTAAATACGACACAGAACCAAAATACTGTGAGAATATTATCGTGTCATTATAATGCAAATGAAATCCCAACCTAAACATATGTACCCCAAGAGAATTTCAATTAGATATTCTAGACGATAAAAATTAGCATAGCAAGCATGAAAATTATGAATCTTTTGATGTGGTCCGAAGAAAGGCCTCGTTGTTCAAAAGAAAAAGAAAAAAATACAAACATAAAGGAACGTTAACGCGTGTAAAAGGAGCAAGAAAATTTCCAAGTCAAATAAAACGTACAATAGAACAATCGATACTGTGTTGTAAACACATTAAAAGAGGGGCACGCAGGGTTGGCAGGGGATTTTCATGTGATTACTGTAACGCATGGATTACTAAGGATCTTCGTAGAATACTAGGGATTTTGGTTTGTTATTCGTAAATATATATATATATATAAACTTGATTTCTAACGAAATTTATGTAGTTTTTATTTACCTAAGTATCTAGGTGATGATATTGAATTTAGCTTTTCTTACTACTTATAACATGTTTCAGATCCATTTTGCGAAAAAGTACAGGTAAAAGATCATCAAAAACATTTCAATAATTTTAAACCAATTTCAACAAGTACCTACTTATAAATAAGTATCTACCGTATACTACATACATAATACACAATGGCTGGTAATATTCTATCGTTTACGGAACAATTCAAGTCACCGCCAGGACGCGTAGATAAAATCACATATCGCTTTTCTGCAAAAATATTAACATCAGTAAGAAACATAATCACGAAACATTTACGACCTTAATTGTCTTTACAACAAATTTGTAAATCAAATTTAAAATTGCAAAACTACTCGCGGCCAACTTCAGGTGCCTACGTACAGTGTTATTTCGGTCGTACTGTATCAAAGACGTTAACAACATTTTTATTACCCGCATCTCCGAACAAAACACACAAGATTACACTCGCGACAGCCCTAGGCCTCCGGGACCCTCTCGATACATCTCCATCCCTCTCAAAATATCCTGTTGCGCCTACAATCGTCTACATGCTAATAAAGAGTGCGGAGAAGTGATTTGTGGGGCGAAACTCTGACTTAGCACCGATAAGGATATACTGTGGACGTTATTGTTTCTGATTACGAAGGAGTTTGTATGTAACTTTGTGCTTTGAGTGATGCAAGAACATGGAATGGATTGATTTTCCATTTGGCAAAGTCAAAGAGGAATATATTATTTCGCTTGTAAAGTAATATCGTCGTTCAAATTTGTTGGAATGATTTTTCCATTGCGTTTTAAACTTGAAATATTCGCTGTTGTTTTTTTATTTTGTTATTTTATGTGGTTTAATCCTATAGTGAATTTCTAGTGCCGGTAGTATCAATAGCTTTTTTTTATGGGATAGGAGGGCAAACGAGCAGACCGATCGCGTGATGGTAAGCGATTACCGCCGCCCATGGACACCCGCAACACCAGAGAAGTCACGAGTGCGTTGCCGACCTTTTAAAAGGGGATTAGGCCTCCGGTAACCTCACTCACTCGGCGAAATATAACGTAAGCGTTGTTGTTTAACGCCGGTTTTCTGTGACCTCCATGTGTACCATGGATTTTGATCACAATGTCATCAAATATTATAACCAAATATCCGGTAATTGTGTGTGTAAGGTGCCTATTTTCCTTAGAGGTCTATGGAAAATAGGCACATAGGTAGTGTGTCTATACTACAGAACGCTATTTGCTACGATTGTATGATAAAATCGTTGTAGGAATGGTTATGATTTAAGAATGTTTTTAACACGTTTTGTTACCTAGCAGAACCTGCACCCAATATTTAAGCTTAGTCAACGCAAGTTCATATTTTAAACATAATTGGAAATAGAGGAGTTATTTACAAAATCGAACCTACTTGAAATTGATTTTCGATAAATGTGCGCAATTCACGAGCTTTGAGGCAAGCTTTTTATTCGCGTGTTTTCTATTGCACTTTCTTCAAATTTTTTTATATAAATCTAATAAATTGTACCATTCCACTTCAATTTTTCGCTTTAAATTGTCGTAATTGTTTTGATGAGACTTAAAATTGTGTCGAAATAGTTGTCAAAGTAGGCGATGGTGTCTGTGACACAGTTTATACTGGAACAGGTACAGTCGTTAACTCTATCTTTAAATAAGTTTGTTATTGTTGTTTGAAACTATTCTCCTATAACATTAAGATAGAACGGTTGTAGCACTTTTTTATTTGATTTGTTTGTTTTTAACATACCATCACGCCTGTACTCCCCGAAGATTTAGACAGAGGCGTACATAGTATATCGTCGTCCGTGAGTATAAGCTCCACGAAATAATTTAGTCGTGGCGTATCTTGTGAATTTTCGTGTCAAGACAAGGAAATGCTAAAAAGTAGACGATTTAAAGACGAGATAATGTGACGAAAGATTTTAATCGTGGCAAGAATATTGAATTCACACCTGTGATTCTGAGTCTATGGTATCCGTTTAAAGTTACTGTTATTGAACATAACAACATAAAATACCATCACGCCTGTATTCCCCGAAGGATTAGGCTGAGGCGTATTAATGTACACCCACAGTTCTCCGGTATGTTTAGGTCCCATGTTATAGGGGGCGAGCCTATAGCCATTAACCGGGCACAAATCCAGACTCCGAGCTGCTAATGAGAATTTCATAGAAAAACCCAATAACACTTTGCTCGACCTGGGGATCGAACCTAGGACCTCTAGTGTAGCAGTCTCACTTGGGACCACTAGACTAATGAGGCAGTCAGTCAGTTTGTTTGTTTTTTGTTTTTGATAATAGATAAAATTGTAACAGACCAATGTCTGTACATTATAGATATTAAAGAAAAACTAATGAGCGGGTCTTTACTAAATCAGCACAAGCCAAAATAAATTTTTTTAGAGTTTTGTCTGTCTGTATGTTTGTACGCGAAACGCAAAAACTACTGCATGGAATTTAATGCAGTTTTCACCGATGTATTGCTTAAGGTCCAACTTAAAATCTGTGGCATGTTTCATCTTGAGACGTCGCCTAGAATCGGACTTTTAATATCTTTTTGGAACGTGAGTCAACAGCAACTAGTTTGATAATAAATATTTATTATTTTTCTATTTCATATATACTCCAATATTAATTGATAATTTAACGTATAAATATTAAAAATCTTCAACTAACAAATTATAGACACAACTAGCTTTTTGCCCGCGACTTCGTAGTTACTTTGTTCCATATGAACTTTCATCCCCTATTTTATCCCCTTGGAGGTAGAATTTATCAAAATCCTTTCTTAACGGATGCCTACATCATAACATCTACCTGCATGCCAAATTTCAGCCCGATCCCTCCAGTGTTTTGGGCTGTTGATAGTTAACTATGTTCATGTTGTGTTATGTCCATGCTCCTATACGTATGGTTAAGTTAAAACATCTCCCAGCGCCTTGGTTGACTGATAATATCAGAGCCATTATGCACAAGAAGGCAATGGCTAAAACAAAGTATAAATGTCGTCCTGGGGCACTAAATTGGGAAAACTATGTGGTTGCTCGAAATCACTGCATTAGGGTGTGTAGAGATGCTTTACGCCATCACATTCACGACTCTGTAGAAATGGGAGATCCGGCAAAAGTCTGGAAATTTCTTAGATCCATGGGAGTTGGAAAACAGAATCAAACCGATATTCCTAAAGACTTGGACATTGATTCGTTGAATCAACACTTCTCGTCTCCGTCCCACTGTAATGGGACCTTAAAAGCGTCCACAATAAGTCATCTTTCTTCCCTTCCAACTCCTGACTATCCCGCATTCGTTTTTAGTCAATTCTCCGATTGTGATGTTAAAAAGAGCATAGTTTCTATCACATCCAATGCTGTGGGCAGTGACTGTGTCAGCCGGAAGATGATCCTCCCCGTCCTCGATGAAATTCTCCCAGTTCTATGTTACATCCTTAACTACTCCATATCCTCCGGTGAATTTCCATCTTTAGGGAAAGAAGCCCAAATTATTCCTTTGCCAAAAAAACCTAATCCCAGTTTGTTCTCCGAGTACCGTCCAATATCCATACTTCCTTTCCTTTCCAAAGTTTTCGAACGTCTCGTCCACAATCAGCTCAGTACTTTCCTTTCTAAGAATAGTCTCCTTAATCCTTTCCAATCTGGTTTTCGTCCTGGTCACAGCACTACCACAGCTCTAACCAATATAACGGAGGACATTAGGACAGGTATGGAAAGTGGAAAGGTAACGGTTCTATGCTTACTGGACTTCAGTAATGCATTTAACACCATTGATTTTGACATCCTACTTGCTATACTTGGCTCGCTTAACATATCTCCAACGGCGATTGACTGGTTTCGTAGTTACCTGTCTGGTCGCCGTCAACGTATATGCATAGAAGATAATTTCTCTTCTTGGTGTAATACTGATGTTGGTGTACCACAGGGTGGCGTTTTATCACCTCTCTTTTTCGCAATTTTTATTAATTCAATCTCCAAAAAACTTCATTCGTCCTACCACCTTTATGCAGATGATTTGCAAATTTACAGGCAGGGTTCTTTACCAGAGTTGCCACAGGCGATTGACATTATAAATAAAGATTTAGGTTATATAGGTGATTGGAGCAAAGCATACGGTCTCATGATTAATCCAGCGAAAACCAAGGTCATCGTTGTTGGCAGTCACAGATTGTCTGCTAGGATTAACTGGCCTGTGATTCCAAAAGTCATTTTTGAAGGGATTGTCATACTATTTAGTGAGAATGTAAAGAACTTGGGAATTCTTATTGACAAACATCTTTCTTGGGGTCCTCAGTTGCGAGAGGTCAGTCGTAAATTGTTTGCATCAGCGGGGTCGCTAAGGAGATTACGCAACTTCCTGCCAACTGCCACCAAAATAACGCTAGCACAGTCCCTTTTACTTTCCGTCCTTGAATATGCCGATGTCAGTTACCTTGATCTCACTGAGGCACAACCAAATAAACTTGAGCGTCTCCAAAATTTCTGCATACGATTTATATTTGGGTTGCGCAAGTATGATCATGTTTCCGAATTTCGAGCAAAACTCAAGTGGCTTCCAATACGCCTTCGCCGGAATTCTCATATATTATCCCTTCTCTACAGTGTTCTGTTTAATCCTCTAGCACCCTCCTATCTTAAAGAACGTTTTCAGTTCCTCCATGACATACATACTAGATATCTAAGATCATCGGAGAATCTGAGGCTTGAGATGCCATTGCACTCCAAAATTTTTCTTGTCGACTCCTTTTCGGTACAAGCTGTACGGCTTTGGAATGCGTTGCCCGTGTCTGTGAGGCGAGCACAATGATTAACTACTTAAAAAAAATGGTGAAGGAGCATTATCTGTCGCTGCAACTTACATGTCCTCCTTCGCAACGCATCTGATAGGGACCTATGGTATTTATTTATTTTTATTTTTTAACTGTCTTACATCTTATTAAGACATATTTATTTAAGCATGTCTATAGTATATACCATTATATATTTATACTATATATTATATATATTATATTATATATAGTAATAATTACAATTACTGAGTATTTTTTAATATCGCAATTTGTGTATGATTACTGACTAATTTTAAGTGTTTAGTTTCTTTTGTGTACGCCAGACTACCTATTTATTACATTTCCTCTCTTTTGAGTCCATCCAAAGGTTGTCTGTAAGAGATCGCTTTTAGCGATAAGACCGCCCATTGTACCATTAAGATTCATAAAATTGTACTTGATATTTTAGTTTTTGGTGTGCAATAAAGAATATTCTATCTATCTATCTATCTAACTATGTCAGTCAGTCAGTCACCTTTGAGTTTTATATACATGTATATTTAGATTAGATTAGATGCAAAATCTATAGATCTAAGAGGGTAGAATCTTATGTCCGAACTTTTAATACCTTGTAAGTTATCATCGTGCATAACGAAGGTTGTTGTCGTATATTATTTCCATAAACTAGTTGAGTCTCAAAGTTTCCACACATTTATTGGTGCATTATTGTTAACCCTCCTACCACAATACAATAATTTATCGTTATTATTATTGCTATGAGTAACGCCGGGAACTTCGCACCCATAGTGGGCTTAGCAATTGCAGCTATAAAATGATTTGTTCGAAGGGGAAACTGAAGTTTGTCACTTTTTCAATAGCTTTATATCTCTATTTGAAATGGAAATTGGATATTCTTATTTTGCAGAATTGTGATTTACGTTAGAAAGTTTATCTTGTTGGCGAAGCGTGCATAATAAAATTTAAATTAGATTGCTTAAAATATAAGCATGGATTTGGGAACGTTTTCCTTTTTTGTCGGATAGAATTTGTTCTGTTTATTGAAGTGCCAAAAGCAATCGATTGCATTACTTAATTGAATTAATGAGAATTTTTAAGTCCTCGTCCCTAATACCTGGGACGTAAACAAAACGAAAAACGGTGGGTGTGCATTATTACACTTCTTCCTGACCTTTCGGGAAATATAATATTTTTTTATTACTCAGTTTTGACAAAGTAAATAAAATATACCTACCTATTTTCTTAATTTAAATGTGTATTACATATTTACATTCTATTTTAGCAAAATATAGTAAAGATCTTTGAAATCACCAGTTTGACAAATAAACACAATCCTCGATTCTGATTCGTCCTTTATTTAAAGATCCGGCGGAGCTTGAATTGCCCACAAAAACGTAATATCAAAATAAATCGTAATCCATATAATATTCTATCAAATTATGTTATTATTCGGATTTGGATACCGTTAATCTAGGTTCCTACCGTACTATTTCCACTACTACTACTTCACTGGAAGTAAAAGACCGGAAAATCGTTCCAAACTTGGTAAAGTTATCAAAAATTATATTCGCTTACATTTATTTTCAGTGAAGTATTTTGGAAGAAATGTAGGAAAGAAGTAGAAGAAATTGTGTTTTAATTACGATTTATTTCGGTATTACGTTTGTAAGAGAAATTCGGTCCGCCGGACTCTTAAGTTTAAATACTAGGATATCAACGTATTCAGACAAATTCTAATACATGGCATAGTGTCATTGACACCATCAAAATTCCTAAGCATCTAGCCTAAGAACAATATAAGAGGAATGACACTAAAATATTTCTACTGAAGACGCTGAAATATTTCATACAAAGTGGAGAAGAGCTCTGAAAACGTGACTCGAGTAAAAACCGACTGAAAAACTACTTAACTACTAAATTAAACCCAGGATTTCTCCACAGTAATGGTTTGTGCTTTCAACTTAACTTTTAAATAATAAAGTTAGTTTTAAGAGTAAATTGCGCTTGAAAAATGTATACAATTAACTCAAATTTGTGTTAGGTTAAACTTAACCTAACACATTTTTTTTTTCATTTTTCAAACCATACCAATGGTATCAATGATAAATAAATATCGTGAACAGACTAGGAATCCCAGAAACAATTTGATTGATATGCATACCTAACATGTGTTCCGCGATGTCCGCGAACCCATATAATTTTGTCATCGTTTATCACTTACCGAAACTAAGGTTGGAGACGAGATAATTTATGATGGCAAAATTATTTCGTGGTGTGCATGTTAACACTCCTTAGCTCATATGACCTTTATACGAAGAACATTTTCATCTTCTTTTTTTTACACATACATGCCATCACGCCTGTGTTCCCACAAGGGTTAGGCAGAGGTATACAACCACATTTCGCCGATATGTTTTCGGTCTCATGCAATAGGGGGCGAGAAAACCGAGCACAAAACCAGACTCCGAGCTGCTACTGAGAATTTCATAGAAAAACCCAATATCACTTTACTCGACCTGGGGATCGAACCCAGGATCTCTACCGTAACATTCTCGCTTGGGACAACTAGACGCAATGAGGTGGTCATACTTTTATTTCTCTTACTTTTGTAACACTTTTCTTTTAGTTTTATTTCTAAACTAGCTTTTGCCAGCGACTTCGTCCGCGTGGAATAGTTACTTTGTTCCTTAGTTCTTCGCCCGCGGTTTCACCTGCGTTGCCCCGTTCCTAAGGGTTGTAGCGTGATGTTTTATAGCTTGAAACCTTTCTCATGAATCACTCATTTTCCCAACATTTCCCTTCACTGCTCTGCTCCTATTGATCGTAGCGTGATGAAAAGTATACTATAACCTGCCCAGGAGTATGAAGAACAATTGTACCAAGTTTCATTGAAATCTGTCGAGTGGTTTTTGTTTCTATAACGAACATACAGACAGACAGACAGACAGACAGACAAAATTTTTACTGATTGCATTTTTGGCGTCAGTATCGATCACTAATCACCCGCTGATAGTTATTTTGGAAATATATTTCATGTACAGAATTGACCTCTCTACAGATTTATTATAAGTATAGAAGATAACCCAGTTTAAAAAGTAGATATTTTACAGCAAGAAATACTGATCGAATATTTCTCAGTTCAGTAATCAATTCCCAGCGGCACGGTATCTAACGGTTAAACTTTGGCCAGAGTTAACGTTGTGGAAAGTACTACGTACATAGTTACATCCATGCAACTTTAGGCACGAGAGACAAAAGTATGATACTTGTCCGTATAAACTTAGTACTAGTAAGGTCATATAATATTATATCATTTTGTTCTTCAATAGTTTTAAGACACAGTTGTTTGAAAGAAAATGTGAAATTCAGTTGTATTTTTGTCCCTGCCTGATTTTCTTATAGTCTAAGGGTCGTAAGACCGACTGTTACGCTAAAGATTCTGCATTCGATTCCAAGAATAACCAAAGTATTCCATCACGCCTGTATTCCCCGAAAAGTTAGACAGACACTAAGGTAAGTACACCCTTAGTTTGCCGGTATGTTTAGGTCCCATGTAATAGGGGCCGAGCCCAGGTACTAATGACAATTTCATAGAAAAGCCCAGTAGGTAACACTTTTCTCGATTATCGGGAATTTAACCTAGACCCTTTCGCTAAACAGGTGTTCATGCGACTACTGGACTAATGTGGATAGATAAACAAAACACAATAATTACCTTTCAAGCAGATTTTATTTCTTTTGAAGAGCAACCGCACGTCCTTGTGTGCGCGATCCGGTGCAGATATGTTGAGTTGCATGGTCACTAGTATTTCGGCACTCCTGCTACCGGTGCATGGTAAACGGACCCTGGACAAGAAGTAACATGTTTAGTAGTAGCCTTACTATTGCAAAATGCAAAACCTTTTCTATTGTATTGTTCAATAGCAAAAGCTTTTCTATTGCAATATGCTAAAGTTTTTCTATTGCAAAATGCTAAAGATTTTCTATTGCAAAATTCAAAAGCTTTTCTATTGCAAAATGCAAAACCTTTTCTATTGCACAATCCAGAAGCTTTTCTATTGCAAAAACTAAATAAAAAATATATATTTAAAAATTGACCATGACAGACCAAATTTTATTTTAAAAAACGTTGCTCTGTACTGTAACCCGGAACAACAATCTGTTGTTAATGTAACTACAAATATTTCTTCCGCGTGGGAATGGAACCTGTGTGCCCTAGTTCAGTAGCTGATTGTTCCTCTACTTTATCAATCGAGTCGTCAGTTAGCTCAGTCTGTAGACAACACATTACAATAGACCTGTTTGCTGTGTAGCTTAGGACAGCTTATGAGACGATAACGGTTTTTTTTTAATTCTTGTATTAAGATAACCATTGTACCTATTCAAAACGAATACATACATCCATACTCACGCCTTTCTCCCACAGGGACAGGCAGAAACTATAGACCGTCACATGCTACGATTCTTGCATACTTCTTTTGCTTCTTCCACATTCATACATCTCATACACACACGCCGGTTGCGAGTAATACGCACCTGAACTTTTTGAAGGAGTTCGCCAATAAGATCGGGTATGTCCTTCTAAGGCGACCTCTTCCGACACTGCCGCTGACATTCACCTTATAAATTCCTTTCGTTACTCCTCTTTCATTCTTTCTTTCAACATTTCCAAACCATCTCAGCATATTATTTACAATACATCTCACTACATCATCTTGCATCCCGCAATGTTGTCTTATAACATTGTCTTCAATCTATCATTCCGAATTACACCGCAGATACTTCGCAAGGAACGCATTTCCACCGCATTTATTTTACTTTCATGTCTCTTCTGTCACACCCAACATTCACTTCCATACATAAGTATAGGTCCCAGCACACCATTGTCGATAGACTTTTTTTCAAAACGAGTACCATTTCTAATACTGCACCAATAATATGGTACAGGTTCTATCTAAGATAACAGACGAGCCTGCTTATGGTATTCGGCGCTATAAACGCCAATAACATTAGTATCACTAAATTTAACTGGTTATTTCTGGTTTATTCTTTAAACCGGAATAAATTGCTTAGCGTCAGAAATTATCAATACGATACTACCATTGCAGACTACTCCACCTCAATGTAGCTATACAACAACAGTAATAGTCAACGTCCTCTTATTCAAATATTCAGAGAATATTAAAGAGAAAATATAACAAGGTGAGTCTCATTGATAGCTAATGTCAAGCTCTAAAAATAGTCAAAGGTAAGGCTGTATCGATTTCTGATCCGTCTTCGTTTAGTTTTTTCATTTATATTTTTGGGAATAATCCAAATAACTTTTACCGATGATAAGATGGATACCGCTCTATAACTTGATACTACTAAATAATGCTAAAAGGACTTGCAAAAATTCAAAAAAGAGAAGAAATCAAATTGAAACCATCGCTCGTCTACGTTATGTAACCAAAAAGACACCGTTGAGTATAATAATTATACTCCATTCAAACATTGACTTGTTCCCATAAGGGTAAGTAGAAACAACAGACATCACGTGCTACAATTCTTGCATATTTCTTTTATTTCGTCCACGAACATGCATCTTGTCATGGATGTTTGTAACTCAATCACTCCAGAACGACCGAATGGATCTGGATAAAATTTAGCACAGAGATAGAATACAGTCTGGAATATCACATAGGTACAATTTTATCTAGGTTGGAACCAAGTCTGAAATCCACAAGGACGAAGTCGCCGGTAGTAGCCAGTATTGCTATGTACGCACTAAGGATGGTTATCACGGTCGTGTTGCTATTGAAAGAGAGGGATGCCACTTTTTATACATTAAAATTAAATAGCGTCATCCCTTTCTCACAATCATACCATCACGCCTATATTCCCCGAAGGGTTAGACCGAGGCTACTAACGTACACCCACAGTTCGCTGGTATGTTTTAATTCCATGTAATTGGGGACGAGCCTATTGCCATTAACCGGGCACAAATCCAGACTCCGAGCTGCTACTGAGAATTTCATAGAAAAACCCAATAACACTTTGCTCGACCTGGGGATCAAACCCAAGACCTCTAGCGTAGCAGTCGCGCTCAGGACCACTAGGCCAATGAGGCAGTAAATTTTCTAATTCCCCGTGGTTGCCTAATAGATTCCTTTAGATATATAACATGGGACCTAAACATACGGGCGAACTGTGGGTGTACATTAAGTACTTCTCTGCCTAACCCTTCGGGGAATACAGGCGTGATGGTATGTAGTTAACCATTTGAAGAAGTGAGTCATGACATTATTATGTTTTACTTAAAACTGTATTTGTTTAATATATAACAAAATAGTTTGCTGAGACACCAACGTAAACAAAATGCGTCTGTCAAGTTAACATTTTGTTAGCATTCTCAACAAAACAGAGTCATATTTTAGGTTGACTCATCCTCATTTCTAATTCAACCATCTACTAAGGATCTAGAACACGTTTCTTAGAATAACGTGGGTAGCAAAAATATACTCTTTGGATATATGCTTTTGCAAACATTATTTAAACCTTGTGCTAAATGAAATAAAACTTATTTTACAGTGCTCTTATAGATTGCCATGAATGCCGTATTGTCCAAAAAGGCAGAATTTAATTAAATATCAATATAACGCGATAAAATTCGTAATATAAAAAAAAAAACTATTTTATTAAATAGATTCATAAAAGAAGTCTGAATTTAACGACGCCTGTCAAGCTAAAATCCATCAGGCCGATAAGGCTACAAAGCTTGTCCAAGAAATAAATACATACATACACTCTTAAGACATAACCCTCCTTCTGGTACGTCGGGTAATGAATTTTATTCCAATGTCTAATATTCGCATAAGTGTTTGAAATAGGATGGCAAATTCTGCTGAATTATTCTGAATGCTTGTTCTAGAATGTTTGTGAAGTCGACCAGAATGATCTAATTATGTGGAGCTTATGTCGAATTTCTCTCCTATCTCCATAGGGAAAGAATCGAGAGGTAACTTATATTGCTGTCATAAACCAGCTTAACATAGACACATCCTCAGAATACCTACAACGTCCAATTTTATGGTTCTACAACAAATTAACTCAATTAAAAGTAAACTATATCATTCTAGAACACGGATCTAGAACTTACCTAAAAGTCTGCAGCGTAGTAGGTACGAAGCCTCGCTCGGATATATTGACTTGAGGCGGCAGCATGGCGCCACGGCTCTCATAGTCTATACCCATCACGTACGGCAGCTGTAGAGAAACAACACCATGAACATCGCGAGAATATGAATATACGTGACAGATCAGTCTGGTTTTTTATGATTTACATGGTCTCGTATAACTACATTTATCTTCATAGTAAATAGTTTTTTGTCATCCATACCATCACGCTTGTATTCCCTGAAGCGTTAAGCAGAGGTGTACTTATAATATCTATATACCTACATCCACAGTTCGCCACTATGTTAGTAGTTATAGGTGGCGAGCCTATTGCCATAGGCTAGCACAAATCCAGAGTCTGAGTTGCTACTGAAAATTTCATAGAAAAACCTAATGCTCGACCTAGGAATCGAACCGAGGTCTTCTAACGTAGTAGTAGTTCTTAGGAACAATACTTTTGGTGATTTTTTTTTGCATTTTCCATGCTAAGATTATAGATATAAGTTATTTTAGTGAAGGAAAAAATCGATCGCGGGCAGGATACGAACCTGCATCATCTGCTTAGATACACCAACGGTCTAACCTCTAAGCCACCGTGAGACCCACCCGCCAGATCATTGAAAATTATTATTGAAACATTTATTTGATACAAAATGCATATTATCACCTTAAGTTGAAACTAAAATAATACAAATAATATTTTTATATTATTTAACTTTCAGACTGGGATATCGGGATTTGATCTACGAAGGATGAATGCCACAGGCAGTGATGATGAGCACAGACGTGTAATACAAACACAATTTCTACGTATGACGTCATAATGCCCTTCCGCATTCCATCAAGGATGATTGGAATTTAACCTCTATTCCCGTCTTCATCAAGGTCAACAGACATTTGTTCTCATTAGAGCTTTTTATTTGCGGTGAGTCATTGCAGCGGTGACCTCCGACTATCGACTGGACGATCAATATGAATAATATAATGCGGAGGGTGCATGACATTGTCTTTTTAATGTCATATTATATGATGAAATGAAAAAAAATATGTATTCAGGCGTTATACTCGTATAAAGTTATGTGTATAGAATTTTTTTTTTAATAAAATTATTGCAGTTTGAGCAGAATGAATTGCGTTTACCAATTTGAAAATGTAAATAAAATATTTAAGCGCTTCATTTTACGTTGTTAGTTTTACGTTCTTCATTATATTATATTTATTATTAGTTTAGTGATGTTTTTTTACTAATACATTTGAGTGTATTATTTTGTAGAGTAAAGTAAATCTTCATGGTTTCTGATTGAGTCATTACGATTGTTGTTATACATACATCTTCGTTAGATACATCTATTAGCTCATACAATAATTTCATAACTAAATTTAGGACTATAATATTTTTTATAGTGACCGTTGAATTCGTACCACAATATAATATTAATAACACTACCGTTTATTTATATTTTTCTTATTTACATCGCATTATTATGATTCGTTTTAGAAAAATGGATTTTATTCACATCAACAATCCCGACGTTGCGGACTCTTTACAGCGTACATGGTTACGGGTAGACTGACTTCATTTTAAAGTGTCGAATATTCCCCTGAGTCTCAGAAGTCAATATTTTGTAAAGTATTTTCAAAAGCGATAGGCAGAGGCCAATGAAGATTTCGGGATATTATATAAAAATAACATTAAATTAAGTTTTTAATCATTAAATCTTTGCTATGAGGGTAACCATTCTTAATTACTGCATAATTTATTAAACAGCTTGACTTTTTCAAAGAAAAAAGAACGGAAAACACCGATGCTAATCCGTAAATATCCGAAACTCAGCGAAAAATGACGACTTAATCCCGACCCTTTGTTTTCCAAAATTAAATCGCTTTCAAACCAAATTGGAAAATGCGAAGCGTTGAGCGACCAATATCGGACGAGAGTTTGCTCAATGGAATACAAAATTTAATATACAATTCTGAAAATAAAATTAATCGTTGTTAACGCTGTTGTAATTAAGAATATTGTTAATAAAACGATTATTTTATTTGAACGTCACCGATCGGCGTAATTGGATGTGAAAGAGTGAACCCAATGTTATTATCGATTTCGGTATTCATATTTGTGTTTTTAATTTGTATTATTTTTGCATTTATAAATCAAACTTCATGCATATTGGTTTGGCATCAATAATATTATGGAATCATATTAATAATTTCATGCAACTTAATTAGCTTAAAAATAATCGAATCACGAGTTAAATGTTAACAACCAATTTAAAAACGATGTACTATGAACAATTTTGAAAGAAAGAATTTCAAAAACTATTTAAGATAAATATTTATCTCATGTAGATATATAATACGCATAACTTTAGTAACAAAATATACCTATAAACAAATGTGACAAAATACGAAAAGCGTTACTTAGTGTATTAAATCTTAGCAGTCTTGCGCCAAGTGCTTGTAACATAGTGAACACAAGCTGGCACGAGACTGCCTCTATTTAGCCAGCCGCGTATTTCTTAACACTGGCGCCATTTTCTCTCTCGGAGATGGGCCTTAAAAGCTGCGACATAGTTTCTAACTACAAAGTAGCCAATTTCGAGTATTTTTATGTTTTTTCTATTCTAGTAAAGATTACGTTATCGTAATTAACATGAATAAGTGACAGATTTTATACAATTATAAAATATAATTTTAATCATTGTAGAATTGAATTGTTTAAAAAATTGTATAACAATTTTATAAAATACAATACGCATGATTGGATTGCATCTGACTCTGCCTCATTAATTAAGTAGTTTTAAGCGTGACTAGAGATTCTGGAGCCAGCCTTCAATTACCAGGTTGAGCAAGGTATTACTGGGGATTTCTATGAAATTCTCAGTAGCAGCTCGGTTTTGTGCCCGGTTAACGGCAATAGACTCGTCCATAATACATGGCACTTAAAGACACTGACGAACTCTGTGTTTACCTACATTGTTACACCTTTGTCACACTCTTTGGGGAACTGTGGGTGTACATTAGTACACCTCTGCCTAATCTTTCGGAGAACACTGGCGTTTCGGTATAAGACTAGAATAATTACATTTCGTTCAGACTACTATAAAGCGCTTACTACATGTCTAATAATGATATAGGAGGAGAATACATCAATAAAAAAAATTTTTTTCTACCTTTCTTTCATACTTAAATTGGAACTTACTGGTCTTCCGCCAAGCGCTTGCCACATGAACTCCAAATCCGCTATGTGTGCTGGTACTGGCACTATGAAGCTTGTTGCGTATTTATTAACTACCCCTTCCCTTACATAGTACAGCTCAGCATCTAAACCTGGAACAATAAATATTAATTATTGATAACCAACTTTTCTATATATATATCTATCTATATATATATAAGAAGAACCTGACTGACTGACTGATGTAGATCCCTGAAAATTTGCTTGCTGACGAGCGCTAACAAAGGATTTTTGGAATTTCAACCCCTAAAGTGGTGAAAAGGGGGGTAAAGTTGTATGAAAGTCCGCACACAATATTATGCGTTTGACAAACACACACACAGATCCATATTTAACAAATGACATCGTCAAGTCGCTGTTCACATTTTGACAATTATTTTTTTGCTCATAAATTAGACTTATTTTATGATATGAAACCTCGATGGTGTAGGTACAGTGGGCACAGTATATTTTAGGAACGAAAATTACCTACGTACGCAGGCGAGGCTGCGCACAGGAACTCTAGTATACTATAAAAATATACATAGTTATAACAACTAAAGAAACTAAAGTAACAAGCAACACTTTAGAAAGAAATCGAATCTGTCAATGTCGAATAGTTAAATAATAATAATTAATTATAATGTATGAAAAATAATATTTTTTACAAAGATCTACACATAAATTCATCTAACATATTTTGTATTTCTGCATTAAAAGTAAGAACCAATTGTGGCCTAATGCTTTTTATACGATTCCTAGATGAGAATGGATAATTGAGAAAACACACAAAAGGTACGCTGTACCTAGGTACAGAACGATTTGCTTGAAACAAATTGATACTGACTGATATGTTACGAAGAGAAATAAGGAAGACACATAAGAAATAAGATCTAGAATTACTTTCTTAGAACTATGCGTAGAACAAAAACTGCAGTTCGTTTTCAAAATATAGCTAGCAATGATACGCTAAGAAACGACACCCCGCTCATAAAAATTTCAAACGCATCGCGAAGAAACTTAAATCATATTATTCTAATTCGAAGTGCATTACGGACGATTGCACGGTACATGGGAGTGTGCTTCCCTCTAACAGATGCAGGTTCTATTCCCAGGGGGACAGAGCGTCAAATTATCCAACTAACTCTATTTGCTTAACCGAAAAGAAGTGTTGGAATAGAGTGGAGACAGAGTTTTGATACTTTTGAATTTTAGTTTATTTATAATATCTTATAGTTCTTTTATAAAGGTACGATGCGCCTGTCTCCCACAGTTGTAGACAGAAACTATAGACCGCCACTAGCCACGATTCTTGCATACTTACTTCTTTTGCTTCTTCCACATTCAAACATCTTCTCATACATACTAACTTCATATATATAACATTTAATGCAATTTTATTGTTATGTTGGTAAAAAGATCATTCAATTTGGAAGTGTGGTACAACAAAGTTTTATCTTATTAAACATAGTAGTCTCACATTTTAGGCTTGCATTAAACTAAAAATCGCTTTTGCTTACTTATTCATCATCATCGATCAATGTACTTTCCCTCTGCTGGGGACAGGTCTCCTCTCAGAATGAGAGGGCCAAGAGAGAGTTGTAGTCCACTACATAGGCTTAATGCGGGTTGGCAGACTTCCCACGCCAACGAAAAAGTTTCTCAGGCATTCAAAATCTATAATATTTACCTGCGAGTGTGAGTTATAAAAAACTAATTTAAATTAGCAGGATGGAAGAGTTGGAAGGGGCCGACCTCGGCGAACGTACCACAATCAAATTGCGGACGTTCTCAAATAATGTCAGGTTAAAAGCACCTTAAACCGACGATCATGCATGAGGAGATTAATGAACGAGCGAAAGTGGTGTGCCAGGATCGTAGCAAGTGGAAATCTATAGTCTCTGCCTACCCCAATGGGAGATAGGCGTTAAAATATGTATATGTAATTAGCACCAAAACAAAATGAAGTTCAGTTACAAACCCTTCACAAAATAGGTACGTCACTCAAAGTTGATAACACTCAATTCAAATCGCTTGACCAAACGCCAAAAATAATCGCGAAAACGTGAAAAAAAATCCGATGATCCAATCAGCGTACATTTGGAAGCGCAAAGCGACAGTGAAACGGACCGAATATGAAGTGGCACTTTGCACAATTGATGAATCACCGCCCCTATAGAGAACGAGTGTGAAATACTCGCAGCATACCCACTACGTGCTACCCCACTTACTTTGTAAGTACATCCATTCGCTCAGTACACAAAAGATGAATACACGTTGTGTATTTCCCAGATGCAAATCAGGCGATTGAATTTTTCAAAATAAAACAAGCAAAGCAAAAATTTTTAAACTAAATATTTTTTGCCTTTTTGACTGCCTCATTAGTCTAGTGGTCCCAAGTGCGACTGCTACACTAGAGGTCCTGGGTTCGATCCCCAGGTCGAGCAAAGTGTTATTGGGTTTTTCTATGAAATTCTCATTAGCAGCTCGGAGTCTGGATTTGTGCCCGGTTAATGGCTATAGGCTCGCCCCCTATAACATGGGACCTAAACATACCGGCAAACTGTGGGTGTACATTAAGTACACCTCTGTCTAACCCTTCGGGGAATACAGGCGTGATGGTATGTAAATATTTTTTCGAAATATTTCAATTGAAGTTATGTCGCAGAAACATATTTCATTTTAAGTAGGTAGTTCTAAACAGTTTAATATTTTACTAAGCTATAAGATAATATGGTTTTAAAGCAGAATATAATAAATAATAACTGAAATACCTTAAAAATTTCTTTAGAAAAGGTGAAAAAAAATAGGTTCAATTAATTCTTAACTCTGATTTTGATTAAAAATCGATTGACTCATTAATCAATTTCAATATAAAGTCTGATGTAGCATTGATTTAATTAAACCTGAAAACCTTTAAAAGAAAATTGTGACACCTACTTTTAAAAATTTTACTTGAAATAACTTTACTACTGAATCAGAAAGGTAAAGCTATGCTAAAATAAAATTACATTACGTATATTCAAGACTTACAAGTAAAACGACTAACGTAGAGTAATGAAGCAAAACAGTAGCATTAAAATATTCAGAATCCAATTCACACATTCACACGGCTATCCTTTGAAGCGGTCACGTTTATAATTGAAATGTAGTAATGACAGACAATGCGTGGGCGTCCTTAGCTATTCCTTTGTATTAATTACTCAAATGATAATATACTCTGAGCCTGTAATGATGCTTGGGGAACTGGCGGGATACAAATTAATACAAAGAAGAAACACTTGGAATTAGATGGAAAAAATATTAATTCATCTATAGTAACATTAACAAAAGAATTATAATAATAAATTTAAGAGAACCAAAATCCAAGAGTAAAAAATACATAAGTAAAGATTAAATAAATCTGTGAGGCATTCATACATAAATAAGCAAATTATATACAAATGTTAGATACAATTATTATAGACTGCCTCAAGCAAAGCAAAAATTTTTAAACTAAATATTTTTTGCCTTTACTTTTTGCCTGACTGCCTCATTAGTCTAGTGGTTCCAAGCGCAACTGCTACGCTAGAGGTCCTTGGTTCGATCCCCAGGTCGAGCAAAGTGTTATTGGGTTTTCTATGAAATTCTCAGTAGTCGCTCAAAGTCCGGATTTGTGCCCGGTTGATGGCAATAGGCTCGCCCTCTATTACATGGGACGTAAACATACCGGCGAACTGTGGGTGCACAATGGTGTACCTCTGCCTAGCCTTCGGGGAATACAGGCGTGATGGTATGTTATCTTAATGATTATATTAACACTTATTGTAGAAATTGATTGTATAAAGAATTTCACTAACTGCAATTAAATTTCAGTCAAATCTGCCGAATCTACCTTTACAGTTTCATTAAAATTAAAACAGAAGCATTCAATATCAGAAAACAGTGAACTGATAGAGTTGGAACGTGATAGCCCTGGAGCAATATCTTCGTGTTAATTTATTCAAAGACGACGCTAGACCAATCTAATGAGGCAGAGGGGAATGTGGCAAATGATTATCTAGCTGTAGGTTTGAGAGATTTGATCGACGAAATCTTTATTGAAACGTGAAAGCCCTGTGGCGATGTAATAATTGATCGGAGATTCTGATTTTAAAATAATCATTTTAATGGAGGTTTAAGAGATCTTTTATGTATTTTTTTACGAAAAGACGGTAACATATTTAGTCATAAAATTTGTACTTCATTTAGAGTTTGAATCTAATGTGAATTTAGATGGTTATTTTCCAAATATTAGTCAAGATCTGACTCGAGAATTCGAAGCTTTGAAAATTTAGAGACGATCAGATATATTTCAAGTACCGTAATAAATTTTAGATTCCAAGTCGAGAGACAGTTCTATGAAGATAATAGACGATCAAGATATGTCATGTACGTAAAGAAGGTAAGACAGACTAAGTCTTTATTAACAGAAACGTCTGACTCGTTCGACGAAGTAATTAAAAACTACGTAAATCGAAGAATAGGTATAGAATAATTTCAATTAAAGAAGGTAACAGAAGGCGACACGTGATACCCTTGCAGCGATGTCTTTGTATTAATAACACAAAGACAAAGATGTCTATGTAATAAGATCGTGGAAGATGGGGGAGTATTTTAAATTATCTAAGCAGGCTTGGATTCTGACAAGTTATTTAAAAATGTTTCGAAAACCAAACTCAAAGATTTGATGTTGGTCACTGATAAGATTCCAGATCTAAGTGATAGAGAATATTTGCGAGAAATAAAAAGTAGACTGCCTCATTAGTCTAGTGGTCCCAAGTGAGACTGCTACACTAGAGGTCCTGGGTTCGATCCCCAGGTCGAGCAAATTGTTATTGGGTTTTTCTATGAAATTCTCATTAGCAGCTCGGAGTCTGGATTTGTGCCTGGTTAATGGCTATAGGCTCGCCCCCTATAACATGGGACCTAAACATACCGGCGAACTGTGGGTGTACATTAAGTACACCTCTGCCTAACCCTTCGGGGAATACAGGCGTGATGGTATGTTTAAAAAGTATTTATTAAAGAATACAAATCGTATACTTAGGTCCAAAATCTCTTTCTCTTTGATCTAAACGAGTGTTAACTACGTCCAGATTAATTAAATTCAATATAATGCTACTTAAGCTTGTTTCACTCAAAGCTGTAGGTGTTTGCGTGGCAGATATTAGTATTTATTACTCAAAGGGGTAAATACGCCCGGTTGGAGATGTGTAATGAAGCTAAGAGGAGGGTGCAGACTTAGGGGAAGACAATGGAATCGTAGATGCAATATGGGTTTTAATGGTGTGAAAATAAAAATGTGACGCCAAAAACGTAGTTCTTAGAGCATCAAGTTTAATCGTTGATAGTACTTACAACCTTTCCAAATTAATGAGCTCAGGTTTATGGGAGTAACAAAATATTAAATTCAAAAGGTATAATTAATTTCATTAATGGAAACTGTCAATCACATTTCTTACTTACCTTTCATTATTATTGCTCCTGATATTGACACCTTCGACACGGTCATTATTATTTTTTGCCTACAGTACTCCAAAATTAGATCGAATTTTTAAATATAATAAAAAAGCCGTGGACGACTACTGAAAGATTTCAAAGTTGATTGATTTATATGTTGAGCAAAATGGGTATTGGGTTTTTCTATGAAAATCTCAGTAGCAGATCGTAATGGCCTAGCCACCTATTACGTAGGACATAAACATACCGGCTGAGTTTAGATTTGTGTCCGACTAATGACTCTACTCCCGTTACATAGGACCAAAACCTATCGATGAACTGTGGGTGTGCAGCAGTACAATTCTGCCTAACTCTTCGAGGTGATACAGGGAGGAAGGTATGTTCATGTGAAAAAAGATTCAAATTTAAATTTTGTATGATGAAAAAGTAAGGATAAATATCTTTAAACACATTTTTTTCGTCTGTTTATCGCTAGTAGCAATGTGCAAATAACTGAATTCGTTTATATAAATTAACATTTTCTGACTTATTCAGTTGGTAGTTTAAAAAACCCTTTTGATAATAATAAATACTCTTTGTTAGCTTTGTGAAACATACAATTAATTTGGTGTAGTCATTGAACTGATGTGTTTGAATAGTAATTTGATCAAACGCTTAGTACAGTGAATATTAGATACATACCTGCACTTAGCATATATTTACTTTTTACTCCATATTAAAGGCAAGGATTTTATTTAACTTTTCAAGAGAGAATTACTTACAATACATTGTTAATTTTGTTTGTTAGTTTTTTTTATGGGATAGGAGGGCAAAGAGCAGACGCATCGCCTGATGGTAAGCGATCACCGCCGCCCATAGACATCCGCAACACCAGAGGAGTGCCGACCACGCGTTGCCGACCTCTTAAAAGGGGATTGGACCTCCGGTAACCTCACTCACTCGGCGAAACACAACGTAAGCGTTGTTTAACGCCGGTTTTCAAAGCCGGTTCGTTCGCCGGTTTTAGTTAATTGTATAGGAACAATATTTATTGAGAAATAAATATTTACACTATTTATATTACCTAATTACCTACATACACATAAAAAACTCGTCTATTCATATTGGAGAAAAGTTGGAAAAGTACCTCGGAAAACTGGAAAATCAAACACTCAACATTTTTTTTTCTATATCCCGTTGAGTCAGCTAGTTATACAAAAATATTCCACCCAAAATTATTAACATTACCACCACAAAACAAACAGTAAGGTAACCTCGACAAAAAGCGGAATGATATTTAAAAGTACGTAACGAGCAGGTAAATGACACTAATGTTGTCATAAAGATCGTCCGCCGTGACGAGGATACGCACTCCAGTTCCAGGGTTTAATGAACCATTATACTCCGAATTGTCAGGTGATACGACACCAGTGGGCTTTATTCCGTAGTTAGCCGGGGAATGAGTCAGTTTTAGTAGAATTTTATAGTGATGCTCATGGTTATTTGGAGAAAAGTCAGGTTTAAGGATAGACTGGCAATGAGTGTCATTGCCAGTTTAGTCGGTTTCTCTAGTTTCAATTCAAACGTTTATAGAGATAGTTGACTGATTGTTTTTTACTAAGTACTTCATTGGTCTAGTGGTCCCAAGTGTAACTGCGACGCTAGAGGGCCTTGGTTCAATTCCCACGTCGAGCAAAGTGTTATAGGGTTTTCCTATAAAATTTTCAGTAGCAGGCTAGAGTTCGAGATTTGTGTGCGGTTAATGGCAATAGGCTCGCCCCTTTACACAAGACGAACAGTGGGTATACATTAATACACTTCTGTCTAACCCTTCGGGGAATACAGGCGTGATGGTATGTTATGCTATGTTTATTTTTATAAAAATATTGACCATTTACAGAGCCTGCCAAAAATATTAAAATTAGTTTAAAAATAAAGTTAGAACCAATTTAATCTTATACTAGACCGAGAGCGTACTATTATTATAGCAAGTTGTGATGTCATGTCGTGCGTGCGGCGAATAAATTCTATACTAACATTCATTGTGGGAAAAGGAAATTTGTGTAAAAACTTAGCTTAAATCTTAGAAATTTATTGATCGAAAATATGTTTTTTTTCAGTACCTATAAGAATATTACCTATTTAATTAAATTTTCCAAAAAAATTTTGTTTTCAAACTCAACTAACCTGGATATTGCAAATTTTAGTCAACTGATTAAAATATGTGTTTTTTATTATTTTTTGTATTTTACATAATATCATACACATATATATGTATACTAAAAATCATTAGACCTTTGACATTCCATGTTTACATTGCTTTTCGTTTTGTTTTTTTGGAAAACTGATCAACGCCCAATACGCCGCTGCAAGTTCGTATCTAGATCCAATTTTCTATCTACGGTGGAGTTGAGAAGTCTCAACAAAACCTTACATTAATATGCAATTAGAATATGTGGCCCTGCAGGGCCTTGGCATAAACATTCCAATGTTTTGTCGCAAAGGAAATTCTCTTTAAGTCTTCGTTTATTGCTCAACACCGTTTATTTATTCTAAGGAGGTTCTCCGTACATTTATTAAAATGACGATAAAGGCTTATTTATTGTCTCCATGTTCGGCTAGCACGCGAGCAACGAACGCCATTTTGTTGTTTTTTTGCCACGAATTTAAATTGGGTTGACACGATAATGTTGAAAGAATGTTGAGGATTCTTCGCCTGTGATTCACCGTGCTTAAAGAATCAACTGTTTGGTTTAAAGACAGTACTTCCTTGATTTTCTTTTTCAACATTTTCATTAAAACAGCATCTCAACTGGGTAAATGACTGTGTGCCCTTATATTTTTTTGCTTTATAAAAAACACAGCTCCCGTATAAGACAACAAGCCCTGTATTGCGGAGTGTATGTTATTGTTTTTATGCAAAAATATCCAAATCATTAAGGACAATAATTACGAAAGCGAAACGAGTCCCATTATCTTTACACCGAGTGTTTATATTGTTTACCTGCACTACAATATTACTTGCGGACACAGACTTGAACACTAATTTCGACCGTAGGTACTCGGAACACGTTATATTACGGCCTCTAATTGGTTCAGGCAGTTGAGATACAGTTTAGAACTATCTACTAGAATAAAGAAACTAACCACAGTGTGACAAGTACCGAACGAATGGTAAGTATTCCTTCTTTCATTAAAATTGGCGAAACGCCAGAAAGATGCATCTTTAAAGAGTGTTTTGCTGTGTCAGTGATGTTTATATTGCCAAACAAGATTTGAATATGAAAACACTAGCACTTTATGTAAATTTCGTCTTTATTGGTGTGTATTTGGCAATTTAAATCTGAAACGGGATGTATTTGAGAGTAAACATATAAGTTATAGTAGTCGTAAACGCGTTTATACAAGCGTGATGTTTTGGGTTCGATTATTGGGTTTTTTTATTAGAAAATTCTCAGTAGCAGCACAGAGTTTGGATTTATATCCGTTTATAGACTAAAGGCTCGCCCGGCAGTGGGGATCTGGGTGCACACCAGTACACCTCAGGCTAACCCTTCGAGGATACTTGCATGATGTTACGTTATGCGTTTAGGACGAGAAGTACCTAATTAGGGAAGGTCTAAAAGATCATGAGCCAGTAAAACAAATTTTTATTACATCTATTTTTTATGGGATAGGGGGACAAACGAGCAGATGGATCGTCTCATTGTAAGCGATTACCGCCGCCCATGGACACCCGCAACACCAGAGGAATCACAAGTGCGTTGCCGGCCTTTTAAAAGGGGATTCCGGTAACCTCACTCACTCGGCGAAACACAATTTAAGCGTTGTTTAACGCCGGTTTTCTGTGAGGCCGTGGTATCACTCCGGTCGAGCCGGCCCATTCGTGCCGAAGCATGGCTCTCCCACGTATTCCAAATACTGCAAAAATTTCGAGCAACGATTTCAGTCAGGCATATTTTTTATTTCATGCTTTTATTTTAATTTAAACGCATTATTAGCCTTAGAAACTACAATTTAGTATTACCTTATTTTACTGTTACAAACTGTACTTTCTATACACGCAAAAGTACGTAGGTAGGTACTACAAACCATAAATTTATACCGCCTCTTCGAAGTTTTGTTATCGTAGCAATAAATTTAACTTTACTTTGTGTTTCATTCTGGCGTTGTAAAAATTTGCGGTTATCCACCAATTTGCGGTTGTAATAATTATTTGATATCTCTATGGTAAATCAGGTCTTGTACTAAGAGCTTATCGAATTAGATCATTCTAACATAAACATACTATCACGCCTGTATTCCCCGAAGGGTTAGGCAGAGGTGTACTAATGTACACCCACAGTTCGCCGGTATGTTTTAGATCCCATGTAATAGGGGGCGAGCCTATTGCCATTAACCGGGCACAAATCCAGACCAATCCGAGCTACTGAGAATTTCATAGAAAAACCCAATAACGCTCGACCTGGAGATCGAAACCAGGACCTCTAGCGTACCAGTCGCACTTGAGACCATTAGACTAATGAGGCAAAGTCAAATCCTTCATATCCGTTATCTTAGCCATTCCCTATCGCCGAACGAATATCATTGAGTTCTGTTAAATTCTCAATTGGAGACTTTATCTCTGCCAGTAATAAATTTGTATTTGTAGCAAAATATAAGATTTTCATTCTTATGTAAATATTTTTGAGTGAAGTCTTCAACACATTTACATAACTGTATAATTTTTATTATAAATCATGATCACCATCACCATTGTCAGTCAATTTTTTTTATTCGTGATAGGCCTGATGTTAAGCGATACTGCGATCTACGATGGAGCGCGCTTGCCTAGAAGAAACCGATTCACTCGTGATTTAAAGACACCCAGATTATATCTATCAGGGAAGACCCACTCGGGAAGTGCATTCCATATTTCAGCGGTATGTATAATAAAAATGGACTTAAAGCGTTTCGTTCGGGTTTCTGGAATATCCACCATGAATCGATGACGCTGGCTGGACGAATATAAATACGTAATGTAAATTTCAAATGTGCTATATGCCTTATTACGCCCCTATACCTTTCCTTCCCTCTTTCGTTTCTTAGCGATAAAACTGGCCATTTTATCAATCTATGATTTATAATTTGGATCGACTTAAACAAATATGATCACACCACAAACAAATTATGTTAAAATATACCTTATTCCAAATACATACTGGTTAATTTTCGAGGTTGTGGATTGGATCATTTGGCATAAGTTTATTTATTTTCTAGTAGATATTATAAAAGAAAAAAAGTATATTAGAATATTCCCTATTGCAAACTAAAACTTAAAGTGGACGATAAAAATTGAAATATTTTATGTATCTACAATTCTACATAATATCTCCATTGAGATAAAAATCTAAATTGAAGTAATTGACAGAATTGTTCCATCATTTTGTTATTTAAGTCTGTCGCCTGTCTTAATAATATTTATTCAACAATTTCAAGTTTTTGAACGTAATTCAAAGTGACTTTTGAATCAGTTTTATTGAGTTAAGTTTTTCAAAAGTAATTTTCGTTGGCAACATTAACTGGGTTTATTGTGAAAGTTTGTTCTACAACTTTCCTATGTAAATAATGTGCCTTTGTAGTTTTGGTATGTAGTCAGTTAGGTGGAGCATATATTTTAGCGAAATGCGTATTGTTTTGTAAGTATTCTCTCAGTTTCAAATAAATATTGTTTTGTAAATAATAAGTTGAACCGGCGGTAGCCTAATGGCTAGGGCGTCGGACTTGCGATGATGTGGTTGCCGGTTTGACACCCACCTATTGCACTACCGATGTGAACCCACTCGTAATACAAGCATTTAGCTTAGCACGAGGGGTTAACAAGAATACTAGTAATGTACGACCAACATTGCATTAAAAACTAAGCTTTAAAAATAAATTGTTGGGAATGAAATATAATAGTTATTTTTTTTTAAATTACATAATGATATTTTTTTAATTTATTAAATAACGGGTCGTAAAATATACAATGCCTCAAAAATAATGGGTTTTACATTCTTTATAATCATTATATCTCAACACCTACTGTCATAGTCAATACTCAAACGAAAAAATGCAGACAAAAATTTCTTTCAGCAAAAACATTTTAACATGTTAGACTAAAATGGATTTGAAAGGAGAGGAGTAGTATGCTGTCCTCACAAAATTATTTCATAAATCGCCAATAACAGTGCTTTTAGCACATTAAGATTGGTATATCTCCAAATTCTGACGTGCTAGAGGAATTATGCTGCCGGATGTAGATTTAACGTCAAAAAATCAACAAGAAATTATACGTCGCACCCATGTGAAAAGAAATTAAAATTTTGTGGTATAGTGATTAATGTCCGGAATTAATGTTTACCCAATAGGAACGCTTTTCTAAAGGCATTTTATATTCAGGTTTTAATCATCACATTAACATTCTTACAAACTTCAATGCATTTCATCTAAAAAAAATTCTAAAATTAGAAAATAATTTTAAATAAGAAATCATACAATTTCGCGCAACAGAAGTAAAAGAGTAAAAAAGTTATATTCATTACGCGATGTTGTCGGGTAGTCAGTGACATCTAGCTGGGATACTCACAATCGACCTCGTTAAAATTCAACATTTTAATTATCACCCCTTTTTCTGTTAAAAAAAAAATATTTTCTTTGATACGTTTCGCGTCATTAACGTTTTAGTTGATTTCACCCTTCTATGCCCTGAGTTTTTATTTGGAAATTAATTGTGTTATTATATTTTATGAGTTTTAAGGATATTTTCTTTTCGTTTCTGTGACGTGAAAGTTATAAATTAATTAATTAATTTATAGGTTATAAGACAAGAACTGGGCAATATAAAACTTTTTATTAGGTACCTACTAACTCCTTTTGCGTAACACTTTTTAAGTAAATTAAGTAGTATTTATTATATACGATCGCCAAGCCATTATTTCTAAGTCTTTTGCTAAAATATTTTCTTCATAACAACACTTCAAGCTATACCTACAATTATACTCAAAATTTACACCATTGAGACGATATATGTATCGTTCTATTAATAGTGTAAACACGGGTGTACACTCGACGCTTATAGAAAAAATAAACTAAAAGAAACTTTATGAAATTGCAAAAATAAACACTATCTTTTTGTGTTTTTTTTGCATTTTCCATGCCAAGATTATTAAGTTATTTTATAGTAAAGGAAAGGTTTTTGAAAATAAACACTGTTAAAATTAATAAAACAACACGATTTCTGCTCAACACAATTAGGACAAAACCTCACCAACATAATCTCCACTTTAATTCATAAACAACGACCACAAAATTAAAGTCATGCTGTATAAAGGCGGGATTATAAGGATTAGTCCACATTAAATTGCTTGGTACTGAGGCGGTGGGAAGCCGCGGGTGCGGCAGACAAGCACGCCATTAGTCAAATCTTGTGACTGGGCAAAAACATTGATAGAGCGTTCCGGAACTAGCAATGTTTGTGTACGATATAATGAGTTACGATTGATTTATTTTGCTAGCTTTATTAATTGTAGTTCAGACAGAACTACAATTAATATAACTATTCTACTACTACTGACCCATGTCATATGCCTATCTATTTCCCTATTCCAATCTGTCGTTCAATTTAATTTATATTTAAAATTTAATTTAAGTAATACGCCTGTATTCCCCGAAGATTCCCTAATGTACACCCACAGTTCGCCTGGTATGTTTAGGTCCCATGTTATAGGGGGCGAGCCTATAGCCATTAACCGGGCACAAATCCAGACTTCGAGACTTTATTTAATTACAGACATATATATTTAAGATATTAAACTTAATATTATCCATATCCTAAATATATCAGCATCCATTGTCATACAAATATATTATATCATCTAATATCAAAAAAATATCGGGTTTCCGGTTAATTTCCCGACAAATGTCACTGAAGGGACCACAATGATATTATTTTGGGGCTAAGTGGATACACACACGTACGGACTCGCAACAAGTGGCCCACGTATAGGCCGAAAATATTGTATTATTGACCGCCGAAGCAGAAGATATAATATGTCGGTCGGAATATATATATTCGCCGAGTTTCTATATTGTAATAATCCGGGGACCTTGAGAATTCGTTTCAGTGTGATGTGGCATGTGTCTGACATTACACTGAGATACCTACAAGCTATATATATGTTTTCTTTTAAGCTTTCTAAGAAGTATTGTAAGTATTTAGATAGTCATATCAAAAGTTATAAAAATAAAGGTTATGATGATTTCTCTAGCATTGGTGTTAAGTCTCACACTAAAACAAAAATATCCGATGCGGTAAAAGATTAATGTGAAACAAAAATGCCACTGGCGAATTTATCATACCATTACGCCTGTATTTCCCAAAGAGTTAGGCAGAGGTGTACTAATATACAATACAACCACAGTTCATCTATATATTTAGGTCCCATATAATGTAATAGGGAGCATGCATGGCTAGTTAAAATAGTACGATATTTTTTTAGAGAAAAAAATGGTTACTTAACCAAAAAAAAATTCTTACCATAGAGTAAGAAAGTAATGGCTTCTGTTATTATTGTTTCTCAGTCATAATTTAGCAAAATAACTGTAACTTTGCCATCAACAAGTGGCGAGTGGAAGTTTTGTGTTACATAAATAATTCCTGTACCCCGCCTCCTCTGCGGTGTCGTTCCGACTATGAAACTTATAGTGAAAATAAAAGAAAAGTTCGCGCGAATCCTAATATATTTGAAGGCGAGGAAGCTGGAACGAGATGACTTTTTTATGTGTAATGTATATATATATATATATATATATATATATATATATATATATATATATACGGATGACATAGATGCGACCAGACTCTGGTTTTCTAAAAACGGTGTTTAGCTGTATACAATTTTTAAAACATTGCCCCTACGCTACGCCTAAAATTTTTGACGGTACAAGTCCGATGTAAACGACATCACTATTAGATAACTATATTGTTAAGTATACTGAAAATATTTCTAATGTAAAGATAAGTTAGGTATATTATTATCAAGTTAACTAAGCATTACACATAAGTTTGGCACTACTTTCATAATTATTCTGTAATCTGTTTAAGCTTACTTTAATTATAAATTGTCTAATAGTTAAGTGCTGATTTTTCCATCACCAGATAACTTATCGGAAGAATAAATTCAAATTATTGACAGTTTTTCCATACAAAAACTGTCAAACGTTAATTTTACTCCTCCATTAAAAGATATCTAACGATTGGAAAATCAGCCCTAATTAAAATTAAAATTCATTTATTTTGGAAACTAGTCCTTAGTCAGTATACATTAAATGTAAAATTAAAATATTACATCTACATCGAAATTATTAGGTAGGTACAATACAAATTAATTACAATATTTAAACTCATTCAAGTTTTCCAATTTTCAATTCGGTTTATGTACTAAAATAATTATTTTCTTTATAAAAATCGACCTAAACAAAATAATTCAGATAGTGTAAGCAAGCAATATGTCTATCACGCACGAGCACTCCGGGCCAAGTTAAGGACACACTTTCACGGTGTACACTCGAGGCGCACGAAACGTAAACACTTCGCGGTTCGTTTACTTTGCCACTAAGTGTACGCCAGATTGTTTGGGTTACGGATATGCACCTGAATGATGAAAATACGTAGTATTATCTAATATATTTCATTTGGATATTAAGAATCTTGTTCAGTGCTATTGGGATAACAATATTGTTATATTTTTACGGTTACTTCGATTTAGCTTTTGGTCCATAAAAAGATGACGAGATGAGCTAGACTCTTTCCAAAAGGATTTCTTTCCAAATAGCAATAAGTGGAAAGATGGGTAGAAGGCTTTTGCACTGCATTGGGACACCATAGGCTAATAATAATATTTTTTTGGCCTGACTGACAAAATTTAACGAAGAAAGTGGTTTATTCTTTACTGTAGTCCTAAAAAAAGGGTAAATAAATCTTTTACCAGATGAACATACATTCTCTTAAACATTGCCAGTCATTATTTTGCCAGGTGTATTTTAAATACATTATGAAGAGACATCAAACCAATTTAGGTCTAAAATACTAGACATAATAGCACCAATTTTCAATTCCACAACAGTACATTTACGGCATAAACACAGGTTATTACGTCGACAACCACTTAGAAGACGTTACTAGAATGACATTTAATTTTCAGAGTTCCGCGGACGCGTAAATAGTAATTGCTTAGGAAGGGTTGACAAACGGTTCCGTACGTCGCGACGGACACCAGATGCTTCCCACGACGGACTTTGTCCTCTATTTATGGGTTCAAAATAAGAATCTAGACTTTTATGTAGGTATGTTTGTTGATTGTTTATCGTAATTGGTTTCTTAGACTTATTCTATTAGCTTCGTGTTTTGGTAGTAGAATTGAGACTAATTTGTCATTGAAATACTATTTAAAAAGCTACCTACGAGGTTTGATAAAAAATCGTATAATTTGTACATTTAAATGATTGAATAATGCTAACAGCTGTTACTGAGAATTTCATGTAAAAATCTAATAGCATTTTACTTAACCTAGGAATCGAACTCAGGACTTTTTGCGTAGCAGTCGTGCTTAGGACCACTAGTGTAATACGTGAGTTGTGTAAAAAGAAAATATAAAAATGGTTATCCAATTATTTTAAATACGACATTCTCGAAATTAAATTACTACGAATGAAAAATTCATAAAAAAAAAACAAAATGGCTCCACTGCAATTTTCCATTACAAAATATATACATTCTTTCAAACCGACACGGTGTATCAACCGCAATAAATTCAGGCCAAAAAAACAAATAGCTATAACTCGCCATGTCCAATCAAACGACCCCCAGTGGGCTTGGAAACGCAAATTGCGGCCAAAAATGATAACTGTTGAATTATCGCCCTCATTGTACCAAACGAAGTCACTTCATAGCGCCTAGTTTATGAGGACCTTCGGGAGATTTTATCAAATATTTTATTGAGTGTGAAAAAGTTTTAGAACTTGAGCGTTTTTGGTTCATTTATTATCATTTTATGTTGTTATAAAAGTTGGCACCACGGTTGATGAACTTGATTGTATTCAAGTTTAAATACATAGATATTATGGCATTGTTTAACGGCTGATGAGGTTTTATTCTGGGTAGTAAATGAAGGAAATACGTTGAAATGAAAGATGTACAAAATGAAGATTTTTTTATGGCTTTTTTTCATGAATAATCTCTGTATTCCCCGTAGGATAAGGCATAGGTGTAAGCACTACTGTCCACCCACAGTTCTACATTATGTTTTTGTTTCCGTGTAACAACGGGAAAAAATAGAAATCAATATATATAATAAAATATAATCAGAAAATTCATCTATAATAAAAAGAACCAATATCACTGCTCGTTATAGAAATCCAGCTTGAGTCCTTTTTCTCAGCAGGTGCGTTTATAACAACTTAATTAATATAATGAGTTTTGACGGCATTTCAATAAATGCGTGTAAACTAATTAACAAGCTAAATTTTTTAAACTATTTTAACCCGTCAATTAACAATGAACAGACAGATTTACGTCAGAAGCATTTCAAAAATAATTTCTATAATATACCGCATTCCAAAGTCACATGATACGTCATAAAAAAATAATATTAACGACTCCTGCCATTACTTATGACAGCTTGCATGACACATTAACTCCAGCTCAATTTGTATGTAGTGCGCACCCTCTCAATCATTCTCCATGATCTATAGTTTTAGCCGTTCGAAGCACTGATTTGAAAAATGACAGGAGAAAACCCTGTCCAATTAAATTGTAACACGAATCGGTGTAGATGGTGGTATATTAGTAACTTTGTCGTGTGTCTCGTTTTTACTGCGGAAGGGTTGGATAACCATGTGTCATGGAGTGCTTGTTTTTTTTTTCAGTTACAGTTTTTAATGACGTATATAAATGGTTGTGTGTATTTGTTTGCATTGGATTTTTAACTATGAATTTATTTGTTTATTGCTATAATTATAAGCTTTTTATTCAAATGTAACTATTACTACTACCTAGTATTATTATTACAAATGGCATTGCAAACGTGGAAAATTATGTAGTTAACATTAATTTTGATTTTTTTAAACTGTAATAGATAAGTAAGATATACTTAGTTCTTTCTTTTCTAGTATTAAGTAGAGTTCATATTTTTTTTTGTGAAAAAAGTCGTCTAATATTGGAAGAATATATTTACAGTTCTTTTTTTGTTTTTCGCTAATGTTGACAGACGTATCTACATTATAGGTGCAAGTAAGTATAGTTTTTAGTATTGTTTTTGTTTCAGAACTAAACAATCTGCTATGTTTTGCCGTTCATTACAGGCAACGCGTTTCAGTATCCTGGTGTGTCACGGCTGGTTTTTGTTTCGTATGATTTACTAGCTGGGTGTGCCCGCGATGATCTTGTTTTTCCTAATCCTGTGGGAAATTCCCAAAATCCCATGTTATTGGTCACCTACGTTATATGAGGAAATCGTGTGTAAAATATTACCTACCCATGTGTGTAGATGTATGTTGTGTGCGTTTTCTTTCAATGACTCAGTATTCATTCATCAATTATATAGATCGCTCGAGTCACAAAGGTACCAAAAGTAGGCCATATCTTCCTCAGGATGCAATTTGGGCATGGAGATACCATGCCCAAATTGCACCTATCGTCGTTTCGTAATCCGTTCAGCCGCTTAGGTGTGAAAGGGTAACAGGCAAAAAAAGCTGCTCGCATTTCCAATACCTATTAGTATAAACACATTAGTCTAACAGTCGGTAAGTGTGACTGATACGCTAGAAGTTCTGGGTATGATTCCTTAGTCAATCAAGATTTTCATATATAAAATTCTCAGTAGATGCTCGGAGCTTCGGCTTGTGCACGATTGATAGTAATAGTCTGATCCCCTTTTACATGGGACCTAAACATACCGGCGCACTGTGTTACATCTCTGCCTAACCCTTCGGGGTATACAAGTGTGATTTTATGTGTTATGAATAAGTATAAAATATAAATTTTAGAAGCATCGGTAGCCTAGGCTAATGGCTAGGGCGTCGGACTTGCGATCATATGGTTGCCTGTTCGAAACCCACCCATTTGATTGCACTATCGACGTGAGCCCACTCGTAACACAAGCATTTAACTTAGCGCGAGAGGTTACTAGTAATATTGAGAGAGAATATTAGTAATGTGCGACCTACATTGCTAGTAAGCTTTAGAAAAAAAAACTTACATACCAAAATAACATAAATTTTAATTTCCAATCTTATTTTCGTAACTAAATTGGTGGGCGTCAGCTAGGCGGGTAATAAGGTCAGAGATATCAATATCACCTTTACCGTAAATTTGGGCCACCGCACCATAATGTTCCACCATCACGCATCACCTCAACAAGTGGTTTATTTCCTCATAATATGGTGCGAACATCCTCGCTGATAAATTTATATGGGCCCTTTTACGATCGCCATAACCATATTATAAAAGATTTGTTTGTGAATTGAGAAAAAATGAAAACTGCAAGTGTTGAGTTCTCTTTTTTCTGTCATTTATTTTATCATTTTATTACGCTTAAAGTCCACATTTATCATGCGTACCGCAGAAATGAGGAATGCGCTTCCCGAGTGGGTCTTCCCCGATAGTTATAATCTGGGTGTCTTTAAATCACCATCGTGAATCGGTTTCTTTTAGGCAAGCGCTGCATCGTAGATCGCAGTATCGCTTAACATCAGGCGAACTGGCGGTCAAGCGTAAGGCTACCACATATAAAAAAAAACTGTAAAATAATAATTTCAATAAACAATAACTCGTGCTAAAATAAAACCTCTTTAATAACTCTCTCTAACCTCTTTACTGATTTTATCGCGATATATTTAAATGATTAAAACCCGACGTTTCGGACTCTTTACAGCGTTCATGGCCACTCTGACCTTGGACGCGTTTATTTCAATATGCGTAGATAATAATTGCGTAAATCTCAGATCATTTTATTAATAACTCGTGTTATATCTAAAAAGAAACTACTAATTAGTCAGTCTGTTCATGACCATGGACGCTGTACAGAGTCCGAAACGTCGGGATTGTTAATGTGAGATTGACGCGAAAGAATCCGTACGCTGGTTTTGTTTGAATTGTTCTAGTTTTTTGCATTTTACGATTCCATATCATATTCCTATTTCCAGTCATGAGACTGATATACGTTTAGACGCCGTTACAACTGATGTAATTCTTACGATTATTAGTGTTATGGTGTAGTTATTCCGACTCCTTTCCAAAAAAACTCTTTCCGATCCAAAAGAGGCATAATATAGAGATCTCAAAGACATCACTAAACTCTCACAATGTGAGGGGTTAAGCTATACATAATCAACCCATTATACTGTCTCACTGCTGGGCACGGGTCTCCTCTCAGAATGAGAAGGATTACGCTAGAGTCCACCATGCTGGCCTAGTGCGGGTTGGCAGACTTCACACGCCGTCGTGAAAATCTCTTAGGCATGCAGGTTTCCTCACGATGTTTTCCTTCACCGTTTAGGCGCATGATAATTAACTATTTAATACGCACATGACTTCGAAAAGTCAGAGGTGCGTGCCTTGGGTTCGAACTGGAGGCCTTTGACTTGGCAGTCCAACGGTCATACCACTAGGCTATCATGGCTTTTAAGCACGGTTAAGTTATAGTCCACACATAAATATCTACCAAAGACTAACCTCAGATTCACAACTAAAAGCAGACAAAATGGTAACATACTGAATAAATATTAAAACTCAAACCCATCAGTGACGAAGCCAAATAACGCCTACATCCATTCCTAAATGAGTTCCAGTCGTAACACACAAACTAATTAAATCCCAATCACTTTCATCCACATTCGGATTGGGAGTACAGTCGTATTCGTAAAAAAGTATCCAATTATCTTGCCCGACGTATGCAGACATAAGTCTCTTGTTAGACAAAATATATACGTATGCTCAGTAGGCGTAATCTGGCTCACTCTTGTAAATCGTTCAAATGTGTGGGCCGCGTACCAAAAATAAAATCTTGAGATATTCTTTTATTATCACGCCTGAATCCCCGAAAGGTCATGCAGAGGTGAACAGATTGTACACCCACTGTCCGCCGCTTTAGATCCCATGTAGTAGGGCTTAGCTTATTATTATTAACAAGGCTCAGATTCAAATTTCGAGTTGCTACGGAGAATTAAAAAGTTCTACTCGTAATACCTAATACTTTATTTGAACTGGCAGACGCACTTGCAAGCACTACACGATTTTCAAGTACTTACTAAATTTTATCAAAAATACCTATTTTAAATTACTGATACTTAGTTAAAAATGTAGTTCTCGTGTTTAACATATTGCCTTGTTCACCATTTCTAAGCTCTTAAGTGGGTAATATTAAATACGATCATGATATAATTATGTTTACGTACCTATATAAGTAAAACTGAACCTGGCCTTTAAACTGAACCATCAAAGTTAGTACTATATCGATTATATGCTTTTTAGTCATTTTTTTCTTTTTGGAAGGGTACAAGAGCCAAGCCGAGCAAAATACGCTGCAAGCCTTCTGTTTCCTCTCCCTTCATGCTTAGACGTAAGTAGTTGACACCCCAAACTGGCGCGGCGCGATAAGGTCCCTCCCAAATTGATGTTTGAACTGTCATTAATCCCCCTCACCGACAGATGTCACTGCAGTCTATTATTTTTTGACACCTAACTGTCATTTGTCGTCATTTTATTTAGTTGATCGAATGAAGGATTGGGTTGTTGAACTATGTTGTAATTGTGTGGTTGATTCATACATAAGATGAATCATACATGGAATTTGATTATTCATTTTGATAGACGTTTATTGTGGGTTAAACATCATTGGGGTCAGCTGCCAGAATAACCAAATGACGTGATGGCAACGGTAATAAATGTATTATATTTTTTATTTGTTTTACCGTGGGAGAGCCATGCTTCAGCATGGCTGAGTGGTACCACGGCCTCACACAAAACCGGCGTCAAACAACGCTTACGTTGTGTTTCGCCGAGTGAGTGAGGTTACCGGAGGGCCAATCCCCTTTTGAAAGACGGGCAACGCACTTGTGACACCTTTGATGTTGCGGGTGTCCATGGCATTTTAACACGGACATGCAATAAATTACAGACAACAATATTGAATAAAGCTTAAATTAAGATCAACTATTACGTCTAACGACCTGATTTCTTCCTTTGAAACATGGCAAATTAGACGGGACGCAATTTTGTATCGATAGATTGACCTAGATAATTTTAATGTCAAAATGTTAACATTTCCAATTCTAATATTGACTTTTCTTTGCTTGCAAACAAAAGAAAACAGTACATAAAAAAGTAAATTTTATTAATCAAAAAGAGTCCATGCTAGAACTCTTTTGAATAAAGAAGAAAATTTACCAACTTCATATGCTGTTTTCTTTGTTTGAATACATTTTTTTTTCTAGGTAAGAGTAACAAAATTGCCTTACACGCGACATAGTGAAAGAGTCGCAAAAATATTACGAGGAATGTCCTATATATATATATATATATATATATATATATATATATATATATATATATATATATATATATATAATAAGTATAACTATTATACTTATTTTCCTTCCGTTTATCTTGTGACAGGGTCACAAGACCGGGTGGTTTACGACTCAATCTGAGTTATCGTACTAGAGTCATACTCATTCGAGTGTTCGTTGCGTATGCATTGCACGGTGGCAAGTTTCTTTTATCTGTAATAAGATTCCAATTCGGATAGTCTGATGTCGCGAGCTCCCTAAAGTAATAAACTAGTGGTGGAGTGGAGCTGAGTGCGTATTTTCGTTGTTAAACGATACGATTTTTGGTACGTACTATATCAAGCTATAAAATTCGAGTTTAAGCTGAACTGTCTCGGCTTATACTTGGAATGAGGATATACAAAATCAGGACGTCGAGTTTCTTTAAAGTAAGATTTTACTTTCTTTTTTATAATGATTATCATCAAATTTTTTTGAAAAAAATAATATTTGTAACACCATCAAAAATTAATCCACGTTTTGATTTTCATCCTTATAAAATGGGTATTTATTTATCGTCATCGTAAACCAATCTTAAAACTGTGCTTGAGCTTACTTTATAAGATAGTTTTAAATAGTTTTTAGAAGAAAGTAAGTGGCAGTCTATAGTTTCTGCCTACCCCCGTGGGAGAAAGGTGTGAGTGTATGTAAGTATGTATGTAATAATTAATACATAACTATTGATTTTGATAGAGGGCACTATCCCCTACATTATCGTGTAGTATACAATACTGGACACTTGCAACCAATTGCGTACGAAATACGTCGAATTTGTAGAACAAATATAAATGGTTGGGGTAGATCGAGGGTAGATAATTACATTTTTTGATCTTCGGAAACTGGGGATGACGTCTGAAGCAAAGGCCTTTGTGTTATGTGCCTCGATAGTGTCACAGATATGAGACGAGTGTAAATACAAACAAACATTAGGTTGGTACTCCCCGTTTTACTCAGGAAAAATGCTATGACGTCATAGTCTTTTGTTTGGATATGGAAGTAAACGTGCCGTGAAATATTAGTGAATTGCTGACTAATGAAATATAAGGTTACGTTTTGTTACACTTTTGTTTTTTTGGAAAGCGTCGCGCGTGTTGACAGAATATATTGCGTTGACAGATGGCTTGAAAAGGGTTGATAAAAAAAAAATACCATTTACTTTAGTTTATATGTGTTGTTATTTATTTCGTAGCTAACGAGTAGTTACTTCTACGGAATTCATTTTTATTAAATTAAATGGTGAGATAGTTAAAAATGCGTGTTATTTTTTTTATGGGATAGGAGGGCAAACGATCAGACGGATCGCCTGATGGTAAGCGATTACCGCCGCCCATGGACACCCGTAACACCAGAGGAGTCACAAGTGCGTTGACGACCTTTTAAAAGGGGATTGGGCCTCCGGTAACCTCACTCACTCGGCGAAACACAACGTCAGCGTTGTCTGACGCCGGTTTTCTGTGAGGCCGTGGTATCACTCCGGTCGAGCCGGCCCATTCGTGCCGAAGCATAGCTCTTCCACGTAAATAATGTTATATAATGTTATACAAGTATGCACTCATGGCAATCGAATATTGGCACCTTAGCTATGAATAGACGAAGTTTATTATTTAGGCTCTTAACAATCACCATCACGCCAGTATCACTGATGGATTAGGCAGAGGAGTATTGTCACGTACATTCTAGTTCACCATGCCATATTTAGGCGCTTTGGGTCCTATGTATTAGTGAGGGAGTCTATTGCTATTACCTGAACACAAATCCAAACTCACAGTTGCTATTAGGAATTTTCTAATAGAAAAATCCAATAACACTGTTCGAACTGGGAATTCAAACCAGAACTTTATGCTCAGAAAAGCCACATTTCAATTTATATATTGTAGCTCAGCTCCATTAGGAAGAACTAGAATTATAATTTATTAGCGGCCCGTCCCGGCTTTAGGAGTGGACATTATTGAAGTTCTACTAGGGTCCCTATTTTTTTTCTAGTAATAAATATAGACTATGTTACTCAAGGATAATGTAGTATTCTAACGGTGCAAGAATTTTTGAAATCGTTCTAGTAGTTTTTGATTTTATTCGTTACAAACATAGAAAAATATAAAAAATCTTTCCTCTCTATATTATTAGTCTACTTAGAGGTATTTACAGCATTAGTTTACTTAGTTTGAGTAAGCAGGTATATAATCTTTATATATATAATTCTTCTGTGAGTGTGTATGTGACTGAACTTCTCTCAAACGACTGGACCGATTTTGATGAAATTTTTTGTGTGTGTTCAAGGGGATCTGGGAATGGTTTAGATTCACAATTGGACCCGGTAGGTGGCGCTGCAATCGAGTTTTGGGTTATTTTCAGGGCAGGACAACGTCTGCTGGGTCCACTAGTTATATATAGATACCTAGGTGTCACAGAAAGTCAAAATTATTGATTCACCGTTTACAAAAATTTTGGCAGGTGACTGAACTAACCGAACTGAAAGAATTAATGGACGGAGATATTCCAATAATAGTGAAAAAGGTAATAAAGATGGTTTATTTATATTAACTGCCTCATTAGTCTAGTGGTCCCAAGCGCAACTGGTACGCTAGAGGTCCTGGGTTCGATGCCCAGGTCCAGCAAAGTCATAGGGTTTTTCTATGAAATTCTCAGTAGCATTTCGGTGTCTGGATTTGTGCCCGGTTAATGACAAATAGGCTCGCCTCCTACATGTGACCATGTGATACTGACCGAGTGTGGGAAATACTGTATGTTAATGTCATTTATATTATACGGAATATTTATTAAAAATCAAACACAACAGCTAGGTACTTAAATATTCAAAGTAAAACAAAACTAATAACTACCTATAACAAGATTTATGCCAGCCAACGTTTCTAAATTTAAAGCAAATAACAACCCTTCCATTTACCATACTTCATTCATTCAACCAATCAATAGTTACAAATTCAATACCAGTCAGAAATTCAAATATTCGAATATTCCGTAATCAAATCGAGGCTTACCTAACAACTTCATTACTTCAGCCTGGCTGATAAGTACATTCAGATGGCCCGTTGCCAATGGCAACGCTAGCCAGGCCGCCCAAGCGATAACAAGTATTTTAGCTGCCATTTGTAATACACTTCACTTTACAGTCATTTTATTTTCACTTTTGAGTACATTTTAACACATAATTTGAGTTTAAATAGTTTGTTTACGTGGTATCCATTTTAGCGTCCTTCTTAATTGAAAATAGAACTATAAATAAGAGTTAAAAAACACAATCATGTTTTTTTCTAAATTATAATGAATAATGATTAAAAAATAAAATAAAATAAGACAAAAACAAATTAAAATGTAATAAAAATAAATTAAATCTTTAATCGCAACAAAATGAATAAATAAAACAAATTCAATTTTCATTCAAAATTCAATTCGAACGTGCTTGAAAACAAACCGTCCGGAAAATTTTCGAATACGGAAGCCGGTCGTTCGGATACGTTCACAGAAGCGGACACAAGTCAGACGCCCGCGATACCGCGCCGCACTGCCGTTCAACACAGCTTGCCGAACCAACAAGTTACTTACTGACATGCGCAAAGCACAACCCTATCACATTCTGAACACACATTTTTTATACATCGAACACTGAATTCGAACATCAATTTGTTTTGGCATTCAAATACGGTAATGTATGCTATCCCATCTTTCAAATAGTCAAAATGTGTTTAAATTTTAAAGGCTTTTATTGAGAGGGACTCGTGTTTTAAAGGGAATTAATTGAGTTTGTCTCAAGGGAGAGGCGTTTCCGTTTTGCATTAGGACCGTTCTGCGAATACTAATAAAATTACGTTCTCTTTTATAAATAGAGTGCTCTGCACGAGTTCGATACGTAACACGATAAAAACGTAGTGTGATTTTATGAAGGGATAATAGGGTTAAATTATTGAAAGCAGGCTTTATTCTACTTGTAGCATCAAACGTAGTTATGGAAAATTAGTGAAACTTCCGTTTTACATTGGATTAAATTACAAACTTCCGTCAATATGCAAATGGTAGTATTTAAGATTCAGTATCGCTGTAACTGTTTTTAGGGAATAATAATTAATCTTACAACTTTATTTGAACAATTTATGGAACCATAAATTGTGTGTTCAGAAAATGCTTCCAGTTTTACTCGAACTTTCAAATTTTCAAGGCAACTTTTTATTTTCTTATAAATATTTCCCTGAATAACTTATAAGTTTAGTGTCGTTAATGCGACTACTACGTTAGAGATCATGGGTTCGATTTCCAGGTCGAACAGTGTTATTAGATTTTTCTATGAAATTCTCAATAGCACCTTTGAGTGTGGATCTGTGTGCAGTTAATGGCTATAGGCTCGCCACATATTACATGGGACCTAAACACATCAAGTACACCTCTATCTAACCTTTCGGGAAATACAATCTTGGTGTTAAGCAAGTTTGCTTTACATAAAAATGCTTGGTTTTTCAACTAAATGTGTCAAATCGGTCCAGTTGTTCGCAAGTGATGCGCTTGCCAACTGACGGCATAATATAATTTTATTAAAAAAATATTGACTGCCTCATTAGTCTAGTGGTTCCAAGCGCGACTGCTACGCTAGAGGTCCTGGGTTCGATCCCCAGGTCGAGCAAAGTGTTATTGAGTTTTTCTATGAAATTCTCAGTAGCAGCTCGGAGTCTGGATTTGTGCCCGGTTAATGGCAATAGGCTCGCCCCCTATTACATGGGACCTAAACATACCAGGCGAACTGTGGGTGTACAGTAGTACGCCTCTGCCTAACCCTTCGGGGAGTACAGGCGTGATGGTATGTATGTATTTTTTTCTTTAAAACCAAACATTTAAGAAGACATGTCATATCGGTCCATTTTTTTTTAAATTATATCGACTGCGTTCCCTAATAACTATGCTTTAATACATCAAAACACGGAAAGTTTTCTCACTGCGTTCAGATTAGCTGTTTGTGGGGAATGTATAAGTAATACGGCGGCACGCTTCGTACTGGCACTGATGAATGAGCACACTTAATAAAGGAACTTTCTCCTGTGATTATTACGTAAACCATTATTACATAATAATATATGTAATTAATGGCATATTGTGGATATCTACACATTTATTTAGGACGTAAATTGCTAATGATGCGGTCAATTAATTTACGAATCTAAGTCTATACATTATTTGTCTCCATATCTTAAATTTTGACTGCCTCATTAGTCGAGTGGTCCCAAGCGCGACTGCTACACTAGAGGTCCTTGGTTCGATCCCCAGGTCGAGCAAAGTGTTATTTGGTTTTTCTATGAAATTCTCAGTAGCAGCTCGGAGTCTGGGTTTGTGCCCGATTAGTCCCCCCTATAACATGGGACCTAAACATACCGGCGAACTATGGGTGTACATTAAGTACGCCTCTGCCTAACCCTTCGGGGAATACAGGCGTGATGGTATGTTTTATCTTATTTTTTTTATTATTGGAAATGGGAATTTTGAATGCTATAAGTAGATTTATCGTTCAATTTATCTCGATGATATAAACGTAAATGTTTGTATATCTATACTTATAATAAATCTGTAGAGAGGTCAATTCTGTACATGAAATATATTTCCAAAATAACTATCAGCGGGTGATTAGTGATCGATACTGACGCCAAAAATGCAATCAGTAAAATTTTTGTCTGTCTGTCTGTATGTTCGTTATAGAACCAAAAACCACTAGACGGATTTCAACGAAACTTGGTACAATTGTTCTTCATACTCCTGGGCAGGTTATAGTATACTTTTCATCACGCTACGATCAATAGGAGCAGAGCAGTGAAGGGAAATGTTGGGAAAATGAGTGATTCATGAGAAAGGTTTCAAGCTATAAAACATCACGCTACAACCCTTAGGAACGGGGCAACGCAGGTGAAACCGCGGGCGAAGAACTAGGGAACAAAGTAACTATTCCACGCGGACGAAGTCGCTGGCAAAAGCTAGTTATAAATATGTAACTTCTATTTTTTTAAAAGGACTACGAAATATGAAGGCTCTGGATGATTTGGTATTTTCATTTCCATTCGATAAGTAACCCTTTCGTCAATTAATGTTTTTAAATTTATAACTACTTTTTATAGTTTTACATTATAATGGGGTTTTGCTTACCCAAAAAGAGCAGTGGCTCCAGCTCCAAATAAAAATTTTTCAAAAAAGGAAGCCTATATTTTTATTGATACCACTAAGGTGGTAAGCGCTTGAAACACCAGCGGTATCACTCGTGCTTTGCCAACCCTGTACATTATGGAGGAATAATTTATCTGGCAGCAGCGAAGACATGCTGCCAGGCATGACAGCGGCGGTAACACAACAACACAATGCTTCCACTCGGAGCTCTGGCGACCTTGCTCGCCGTTAGGAACACAACATAGCACGGAGCTATGTTATTTGGCTACGATTTTCTGCAGGGTGGAGGTATCTACTTCCCCAGTTGGGCAGCTCCAATTGTGAGTAGAATTATTCGTTTCTACTATGGTCTACCCCTCTCGTCAATATTCTTGGCCATAAAAACAGGAGTAGCGGATAAGATAATGTGTGTGTGTTTCGTAGAACTGTCTAACATAAAAATAATCTCCAAATACAGTATTACATTTATTTCCCTAGTAAACTGTATTGGTCTATTCGGTCTTTTATCTATGAATTTCAAATTTGAAAAATAAATTGTTCGAATAAATTTAAAACAGTTCGGAATTTAAAAAATAGTTCAAGCGTCTATCTCTAGCGTAATGTAAACGACGATCGGCGCGCACTCGCTTGGAAAATTCTCGAAACTCACACGACTATGAAGTATGCACGACTGGCACGAAGTTTACGCTTATTTTTATTTTATTTTTCATATTTTCAAAAAGGGAAACTTTTTTTGAATAACAAGTTTATGCTTGGCGTGCGGACGACAATTTATCCGAATTTGAAATTCGAATTTGTGCATTCTATGAATGAACGAGTAGGTACATGAATTAAATTGAATGAAGTTCAAATTAGGTTCACACCTACCTATTTTTTTATTGTTGTTACGCTCATGATAATTACTAAAAAGGTAGAAAATCTTTAAAGAACTGACCTTTTAAGTTAAATTTTTAGTAGGACATCACGTAGTCCATCAACGAGTGTATAATAAATCTGGGTTCGATTCCCAGGCCAAGTGAAGCAATTTTCTATAATAGTCTCAGTAACTGTTTCAGAGATTGCATTAGTGCCCAGTTAATGATAATAGGCTCGCCCCCTACTAATTGGAACCTAAAGACATGGCTCTCCGCTATCTGTGCGTGAATAAACGTACGATGTTGCTATTTTATTTTTAAAAGATTAGTAATTCTTCTTCTAAGTCCTATCGATCATACTAATTGATTGATTTTAAACGATTCGAACAACACTATACGGGACAAATGTGGATAAATTAAAGGTTTTTAAACATAAGGTTACATAATATGTTTTATTTGAACGGTGAAAGTATTTAAATAGTGGTATGATAGCTTACATAGCCTATGTTGCAGTGATAGCCAGGCTATCACACAAGGTCTCGTGTTGGAATCCAAGGCACGCACCTCTGACTTTTCAAAATCAAGTACGTATTTTTTTTTTTTTTTTTTTTTTTAAATAAAACGTTGCCCCACACTAGGATTTTCTCCTGTATCGCGGATGCGTTTACAAACACAAATTCTCACATACACAAACGCCCAGACCCGGAACAACTACCTGTAGATCATACAAATATTTGCTCCGTGTGGGGATCGAACCCACAACACGTGACGCCGAAGCCGATCGCTCAGCCGCTACGCCAAACGTGTCGTCTGAATGTATTAAAAGTTAATTATCAAGCGCTTGAAAAATATCGTTAGGAAACCTGCATGCCTGAGAGATTTTTTCGATGGCGTGTGAAGTCTACCAACCCGCATTAGGCCAGCTTGGTGGACAAGTTTAAGTTCAAATTCAAATGTTTTTATTTCAAATAAGCTTTTACAAGCGTTTATGAAACGCTATGATTCTAGTTGCACGGTTCCAAAAGGTTGATCCTATGGAGAAGAATTCGGCAAGGAACTCCATGGACACTCTTTTAAAATAAAAGGACCTTGTCCCTCGTTCTTTCTCGTTCTGAGAGGATATCCGTGCCCAGCAGTGGGACATTTTAATGGGTTCATTCTAACGTGTACCTATGTTATGTAGACGATATTTTAAGTAGATTTTTTAACGATCCATATACATAATTAGAAAAGGCGAAAGAAATAGAGTTTCACGCAATCCCCATCTCATTACGATTTAAATCCTCAAGAAACCATAAAAACGGTCTGTTTACAGACAATGGGGTGCAAATGGTATTTTTCATAAACTTTATTATTTTTGCAGTATCGTTTAAGTGCCACATAAAACTTCTAATTAAATGAAAAGCTCTGGTTTAGAGGAAACGCCGACGGCTGCACGTCTCACGAGAACATTTATGTCGGTTCTTAAGAGTTCACTTAGCTAAATAACTCTTTAGCAGTATCTAAGGAATTTCTATATTGCCTAAATGGTATCACCCTCTTTTTTATGAATTAAGTCAGCAAACAAGCTAACGAGCCACCTGGTGGTAAGTAGTAATCTTCGCCCATGGACACCTGCAACACCAGAGGAGTTGGTAATGCGTTGTTGATCTTTAAAAGCCCCTGCAGACTGCCAGAGCCGTAGCAACGGAGGGGAACTGGCTCTTACGTGCAAAAATCGAAATATACACCAAGATGCTACGACAGACTCTGGCTAGCCAGCCAGTGAGACCCCAAGAGGTACTACCACCACCAGCAAGTCAGATATTTCCACGTCTCTTACGGGATGCCTATCTGAAAGGTAGTGAGGAATAGTGTTCTATCCCGTCCCCACACGGGAAACCCTTACCGCGGAAGAACTTTTTTTTTATATCAGAGGGGGCAAACGAACTATCAATTGAAAACGAAATACCAATACGAAACGAAATATCAATGACTACCGCCGTCCATGGACATCAGCGACATTGTAGCTGTCACCAATGCGTTGCCGGTCTTTTAAGCGTGTGTATGCCCTTTTCTTGAAGGCCCCCATGTCGTATTAATTCGGGAATACTACCGCAGGGAGGATATTCCATAGTTTACAGGACCTCAGTAGGAAGCTTCGTGTAAAACGAACCGTGGTGGATTGCCTACCATCGAGGCGGTGACAATGGAACTTAGTTTTATGACATGTGGTGCGATGGTGAAACTCAGTGGCTGGTATTTGCCTGAACAATTCCCCAGTCCCCATAATAAATTCGGTAAAAGACGCATAATTACGCATTTTCTTTTCTGATCGCCTTATCAATCTATTGACAAACTATGAGTATATACAACGTGTAACCGAATACGCGCAAGACAAACACGTCGATTAGAATATCGAGTCATAATTTATAATAATGAAACTCTAAAGTCATTTTGAAACATGTAAGCATATTTTATCAAGAAATTAGTTATATCAGCTGAACGCAAAACTTGTGGTCGTACTACAGTCGTACTCACAACGACTATGATATCGATGCGCATACGCACACAATAACAATTTGTACAAATAGGTTTCAGTTTTCCATACCTCGACCCACTGATGGATCAAGGCACCATATATTATATAGCTATTGTAATTATCTTTTTGGGAAAAATTAACACATATTAAAAACCACTGTAATCGATTTATTAGTCGATTCTGAACAAATGCGCTTATTATTTTAGAGGTTGTATACCTATGCCTACTACTTTGAGTATTGTTTATCATTGTTCTAGAGATCCTAGGTACGTTAGATTTCCTTTTCGATAGTGTTGTTGGGTTTTTCTATAAAATTCTCAGAAACAGATCGGCTTATTGTGCCCGATTAATGTCATTAAGCTTCACCTCCTACAACCATGCAATCTAAAATATACCGTTGCACTGTGTGTGGACAGCAGTACACTTCTACTTTACCCTTCAAGAATTACTACCGTGATGACAAAGTAAAATATTATTCAGTATAGAATAAAGCCCTTAAAAACAATGGAAAAGCTGTTACTCTTAAAAAATCGTGTCTTGACAGCATTTTGATTTTAGAATCTCATAGCAATTTGATTTGATTTTAGAACGTCGCGCTTCAATGACCGAAATATGTAGGCAGGTAAACCGATAAACACGGCCCAGAAAGCTTTTAGCCTAAACCTACCACAGACACATTCCATCGGCACACAGATCCATATTTCCCGGTTATTGTGAAACAGAAACAATGTTATTAACGCCAGTGGAGCAATTTGTACAACGCTGCACAACGATATTGCATTCGACTTGTACTTTTTGCGCGGCCTAATGGCTGGCTGGCAATGTTTAGATTGTGCGCTTGTTTCAAACACATGCGGTTCTTAATTCAAAAATGTACCTATATTGTTTTTAAAACACCGTAGAGGTCTTTATGAATGAGTTCATCTAGGAATAGTGATGTTACCATAAATTATTTATTAGATAAAGCCACAGTTTTGACGTGCCCTAGTTTGTAGGAAATCGGTGGAGATACTCCAAAAACAATTGAAAGGGAAATGACGTTTGTCAACTTTTTATGAGTACAATGGAGCGTCTCAGTAGGCATATTCTAGGTGGGTAACTTACGGCGGTCAAGCGTAAGCCTATCACATATAAAAAAAACTTAATGATTAGAAATCTAAGATTAAAAGCAACGTTTCCAAAAGTTAATTTATCAGAATTCGAAATTTTGAGTCTTGAAGAGGATTACGTCTTCTCACATCGTGCATATATTCGATACTTTTACGTATCTATATCATACACTGAGTCACAGTGTGCGAAGGAAACATTTTCATCCATGTTAGTTTACTCACAAGATGGAGGGAAACGCCATATTTGTTCGCCTGATCTCAACAAACATTTAGTGATCTCTCACAATATCGAATGTCTGTTAGTCGACGTGTTTTATGATAATCTTCATGATGGAATATGTTACTTTGTAAATGAAATTGTGCCTGTTTATTTATTTTATGTATAGCGGATGGATTAGTTTTCAATTTGTTTGGTTGGTCTAAGTTACTAAGATATATACCTAGTTAATATCATGTGTATATTGGGTTTATATCAATATAATCATTCCTTTTAGTAATACTGTAAAGTATTGAAAACCCGCATACCTGAGATATTTTAATTGTAAGAGTGGGTCCCTGGGTGATTTAGATTCACAATTGGACGCAGTAGACGGTACTGCGATCAGATTCTAGGATTTTTCAGAGCAGGTCAACGTCTGCCGGGCCCACTTGTTTATTTAATTACATAACATACCATCACGCCTTTATTCCCCGAAGGGTTAGGCAAAGGCGTACTAATGTACACCCACAGTTCGCCGGTATGTTTAGGTCCCATGTAATAGGGGGCGAGCCTATTGCCATTAATCGGGCACAAATCCAGACTCCGAGCTGCTACTGAGAATTTCATAGAAAAACTCAATAACACTTTGCTCGACCTGGGGATCGAACCCAGGACCTCTAGAGTAGCAGTCGCGCTTGGGACCACTAGACTAATGAGGCAGTTGTTTATTTAATTATTAAATTAATTATTGTCACCTTTCAAAATGAGCTGTTCCAATTCCAATACATTCACAGTACATTGCTGCGTTCCTGATACTAAAACAATTGACAATCAACGGTATTCGATTCTAAAGTTTTCGGCGTGAAAATGTACAGTCCGACCCGTGCCCATTCATTGCCGGCACAAAAAGGTGCAATTTGTTTGGTAACTCAAATAAACGACAGTGTATTTCAAACGAGGTAGCGCGGGTATCTATTTTGTTATGTCTTTTGCAATGAAAAGCTGGTTCTGTGTGAATTTTCTGTACTTTTCGATTCTTTGGTGTCATTCTGTGTCATGCTCCGTGTTTATTTAGTTTTCACTTTTTAAATCTATATATACGTAACAGTTTTTATAAAAATCGCCTAGTTGGTAAACTCCGAAAAACAACACCCACATTACCGAATGATACCCGAAAATATAACACTTTTGAAAAAATAAGTTTCTAGAAATTCGGAAATGAACCAAAAAGGTTTCAACTGTTAAATTGTCTCGGAAACATCTGTATCTATCTGAAACCCGTATTAAAATGGAAATATATAATTAATAAATAAATGAAAGCTGTCGGTATCTGTAAAACAAATATAATGTTAATAATCTATCTTCTTCTATACTTATAATAAATCTGTAGAGAGGTCAATTCTGTACATGAAATATATTTCCAAAATAACTATCAGCGGGTGATTAGTGATCGATACTGACGCCAAAAATGCAATCAGTCTGTCTGTCTGTCTGTCTGTCTGTATGTTCGTTATAGAAACAAAAACCACTCGACGGATTTCAACGAAACTTTGTACAATTGTTCTTCATACTCCTGGGCAGGTTATAGTATACTTTTCATCACGCTACGATCAATAGGAGCAGAGCAGTGAAGTGAAATGTTGGGAAAATTAGTGATTCATGAGAAAGGTTTCAAGATATAAAACATCACGCTACAACCCTTAGGAACGGGGCAACGCAGGTGAAACCGCGGGCGAAGAACTAGGGAACAAAGTAACTATTCCACGCGGACGAAGTCGCTGGCAAAAGCTAGTATTAAATCATTGTTTTTTTTTTAATCGTCGAAAATAAATAATAACAATAATAAATGAGAATGATCAGTAATAATAAGGTAGAATTTCAAAAGAATAATGTAAACTTGATTATTGTACCTAGGTAATGCATGAAATAATAGGAGAATAACTTTTTTGATGTTTTTTTGACATTTGTAAAAAATCTTTTTTTTTTAGAAGGGGGTTGTCGGTATCCGTAAAATAAATGTTGGCAACCCCATGACCGGTAGCAGCCACCACTGCGCCTCCTACCGGACGACCGTGCTCACTTACCTAGCTACTGTCAGTACGAGAAGATAAAAAGACTGGACACCAACGGCTCGCTCTCTTTTTACTTCGGATTTCATGTGAAATAGTTGCTCTGTTAGATTGTATTGAAATTAGATTAGATTAAATTATTGAAGTATATGTAAGTTATTTATAGGTTATCAGTTTATCAATTAATAAGGTATTTTAGCTATTTGTTTCTACTCAACTCTCTGTGTTGCCTTCAGCCTAGTTAGTTTATATAAATATAATTAATGTGTATATGTGGGTATCTAGGAAAAGAAGGAATAAAGTCAATCTTAGCTGAACTCACTAGTTTGATTGCACGCTCCCGCATAACTTTTACAAAAGCCTTTTTCACTTACTCTAAAGCTAAAGGAAAATATCGTTATAAAATCATCTCAATTGAGCGAACACGTTAAAATCCTTGAAAGTGTCTCTATTACCTAGGCTTTGATAAATAAATAACCTAAACCTAACCTATTAAGGTTTAATTTGGTGTTCGGAAAATTCTCAAGGATAGTCTGATGCCTGGAGAAGTGGCGGGATATGTCGGACTACTAATGAACCTACTAAAAACCGTACTTGCCTTCACATGTCCTATACCTAGTCATGACCATGGGATTCGCGATACCTGCTTTTTTATGGATTAAATCCGTAATCGAGGTGGCGAGCCACCTGGTGGCAAGTAGTCAACGTCGCCCATGGACATCTGCAACACCAGGAGTTGCTGATGTCCCCACACCGGGTAACCTAAACTTTGTATTACGGAAAGCATTTAATATTATGAAAGTTATTTGTCAAGTTAATATTATAGAAATGCCCGTTATTACATAAATATAGAAAGAAACATTTAATTGCGTTAAAAATATAATACACCATCACGCCTGTATTCTCCGAAGGGTTAGGCAGAGGCATACTAATGCACACCGACAGTTCATCGGTATGTTTAGGTCCTATGTAATAGGGGGCGAGCCTATTGCCATTCACCGGACACTAATACATTCCAAACTGCGAGCTGTTACTGAGACTTTCACAGAAAAATTCAATAACACTTTGCTCGAGCTGAAAAACTAACCCAGAATCTCTAGCGTAGCAGTCGTGCTCAGGACTTCTAGGCTAATGAGGTAGTTGTTAATGACCTTTTTCAAATTACATAATATTTAGTTATATCAATTCATGTTTCCAAACAGACCCCTGGTAATATTACTACAAACGTAAATTACGGTGCTCATACAAAATTCTGTTTAGATGCAGGCAATGCCACAAAATACAATCTGGGTTAGGGTTGGCACTCATGCACCGCCACGACATCTGCATGAGCGATTACACAAGGTTGACTGGTAAAAATAACAGGCTTAGTGAAAGACTATCTAGCTACTGACCGCAGTTTCACTCGGGTCCAAAAAGGATTTGCTAAATCTCGGTTTTTTTGTAATTTTTTTCCGATATTTTAATAGTTATTCTGCTATTCGGAGCGAAGAGAGAACAAATCAAAGATCTTATAAATCAGTCCAGCCGTTATTTGGTTATTTATAAATGGTGGAACTAGCCTGACTTTTATTTTATATATCTACATAAATATTATCTTCAATATAATATGTAGGTATATTAGGTGTAATTCTGAAAAAAAAATCGGCTACTAAAGTTCTAAGATACTATATGGGTTTAAAGTTTTTGTGTGTTCTAATCAAATTGAATAATTTCCCTGAAATGCACTGAGGTGCGTTTCTTTAATTGCAGTTTTCTTGTTGGTATTTTTAATACGGTCGGATTATTAAAAGTTCATAATATTCAAAATTATTCACAAATCATGCGGTTTATAATATAGTCATCCGCATCGTTATCAATGACGGTGACCCTGATTAATTAAATTATTATTATTTTGTTTTTAATTATTTTTTATATAATTATATTTTTATCATTTAAGCAATGCTGCTAAATGTGTGCCATCCTTTAGAGTAACGTAAGAGTGTAGCTGACGGGCAAGCCACGGTCCGACCGCGTCTATTTCGTGTATTACGGAACCCGGCAAATTGGATTGGAAATAACGTATGATTAATTTTGTAATATACCTGTTTTAGGTAATAATTTTAGTATTGGATCTCGTGACTAAGTTATAGCTCTTTGATCAATCTTCTTTTAAGGTTATGCTGCGTGGTTATTCTAAGAACCATTCACATCGAGATCTTCCGTGCCTCTGAGAGTACGTAAAGCCTTGGTCCTGGTTATCATACGGGCATCTAGGACAAGCAATTTATCCTTAGATGCCTGTATTGGCCAGGAATTGGATTGCGGAGGTTTCATGGCAGGTGGCTTCGTGTAAAATATTGATATTCATTCGTCCGCATAAAAGTCAAACAATTATTTGCATTGCACGTTTGGCGTAGCGGTGAAATTAGTCACCAAAGGCAAATAGTTGGGTGTTATTCAGATATTTGTTTCGTATCTAGATGAACTTTGTGTCCGAGGGATACCATGACCACGATACAAGGATTATTACGGAGAGCGCTTCAGTACTTTTTAAAGAAGAGAAAATGAAATATTTCTGCGTTATGCGACCGAAAATATTATATCTGTAATTTCATCAGACTGCCTCATTAGTCTAGTGGTCCCAAGCGCGACTGCTACGCTAGAGGTCCTGGGTTCGATCCCCCGGACCCGAGGGGTCTGGGTCGAGCAGTGTTATTGAGTTTTTCTACGAAATTCTCAGTAGTAGCTCGGAGTCTGGATTTGTGCCCGGTTAACGGCAATAGGCTCGCCCCCTATTACATGGGACCTAAACATACCAGGCGAACTGTGGGTGTACATTTGTACACCTCTGCCTAACCCTTCGGGGAATAAAGGCGAGATGGTATGTGGTATGTTGTTCATCAGACTTGGCCCGACCTGTACCTATATTAAATTTTCCTGTTCAATATTCAAACAATTTTAAATAAATTATTTATCTAAAATCACTGACTTTTGTATTGAACTTCATCAACAGTTTTCTATTATAGCAACATGCTGTATTGTCTTGCTTCTTAACCGTTAGCTACGGTTCACTGGCGAACTTAGCCGGAGTTTGTCGAAGTTGGCCGAAGTTCGCTTAATCTCGCTAGAGCGGTACTAGTGTCGAACCGCGATAGTTTAGACTTTGTATCGAAAACTTGGCGTTCCGGGCAAGAGGTGCTGGCCATTGAAATTGGCGCCATGTTCAAAATTCAAATGCAGTTAGCTCGATTCATGGAATGGTGAATACTTTATTTATTCTACTTGGTGTGGAATAGTTTGAGCTTTTAGCTTAACTTAATGGAATTGAAAAAAGAATTTGAGCATTGTTTTTAGGTGATAAAGGTTGTACCTATAAGTTTTTAATATTTTGCAAAAATAGGTACTGTTTAAAAACTTAGTAATGCCTCTAGAATGGTGCTTTAACATACCATCACGCCTGTATAGATAAAACTAGGTAAAACTGTATAAAAATTAATAGTAAGAAAACTGATTCATTAGCCTAGTAATCCTGACTGTTACTGTTACCCTAGAGGTCCTGAGTTCGATCCCCAGGTCGAGCAAAGTTTTAAGTATTGAGTTTGTCTATGAAATTCTCAGTAGCATTTCGATTTGTGCCCAGTTCATGGCAATAGGCTCGCCCCCTATTACGTGGGACCATGTGGGATTATGTGGGTGTACAATAGTACGTCTCTACCTAACCCTTCGGGGAATACAGGCGTGATGGTATGTATGATGGTAGTTTCAGTAAATTAAGCCATTATAATCCACATAAAGTAGGCCAAATGTCATGTACCTACTAGAATTATAATTCCAATGAATTATTTGCTTAGAATAATTATCGCAGCACACCTAAGGCATTGTATATCAAAATTAACATAATCATGTACTAACAACACATAATTCACCGCTTAGCGCGTCGTTATAAAGTCGTAAACCTAGAAACCAGGGTATTAAGGTCCTTATTTCATCGTGTGGGGATTAATTTAGAAGTGGAAGCTAGTTAGCTACTGCCATTGTTGCTATCCGCGATGATTTTATTTAGACCAATCTGAATTCAAATTCATTCTTTTATTTTTAGACGGTTCGTGTCGTAATAAAGACACAAACCAACGAAAAAAAAACCAGACAAGTGCGACTCGGACTCGTCCACCGAGGGTTCCGTATAAATTTGTAGGTACATATTATAATTAATTAGAAATGTATAGTTTTCAGATATTTTCCTATAATTGTAGTATAAGACGGTATCAATTGCCAAATTTCATAGTTGTAGATCAACGGAAAATACGCTATAAATGTTTACTCACTTGAGAGTGTCGAAATATACGTTTTTTGCAGCATAAACGACCATATCTTTTTTTACTTTAACTTAGTAGTTTGATTTTTTCACAGCTTCAAGGGACTGTGTAGACCTGAGTATATAGTTTTAATTTCAATTCGATACCTCCACGCATACCCAACATAAAGAGTCTTGACAGACAAACGGATGGACGGACGCACGGAGTTACGGACGGATAACAAAGTAATCCTATAAGGGTTCCGTTTTTCCTTTTGAAGTACAGAACTCTAAAAATATTATTTAAAACATTTTGAACTAATTTACTTAAAATTCATCTATCTTTGGATGCTTAAACCATATTCGGAATTCGTTTTTTTATCACCTACGGTTCACTCGCAATAATTATACAGAATTATATATGAAAAAAAATTTAGAATTGTACACCGTTTGTTCGTATTCATTACTAAGTTCGTTTTTCTGCGGGATAACAACCATTTAAATTTCACGGTGAATAGGTATTCAAAAATTGAAAAAAAAAACTAGCACTGGTGTGATGTGTGTTAAGGCAAGCCTCAACACAGCGCTGATTTTCAGTGAGAATCTTGTGACGTGATGTGCAGGCACCACAATGCACCGCGTGTTTCAATTCCGAATCCCACAAAAAAAAAAACAATATCTTGTGCATTGCACCACAATATTGGGCATTGTATCAAACGGTTGACAGTCATGCGAGCGTAGCATGCCTCTCCGACATAATGTGTCGCCGGCTGACGGATAAACTGTAAAAAAAACTTTTATCCGCATTTACTGTGCCCTCTTCTGTATTAAATACGACGTATTTTCGCCTGGCACGTGCCAAATATTAATTGTATAATGACAGCCCTGAAATGTGGGTTCAAAGAACGATAACCATATCATACCATCACGCCTATATCCCTGAAGAGGTAAGTAGGAGTGTATTGATGTACACTAGACCTCATCTTCACGGTACGATTTCCTTACGGAATGGGCTCGAGAGAATGCGTTCAGAATAATGTTCATGAACACGGCGTACATAGTATCTCTATGTCTAACAACAAGCTTCCATAGGGATTCATACAATACAGTAGTAGAGAGAACGTAGTTGTGCTCACGGTGTGATTGACCTTTTTTTTCGGGTGGGAAAATGCGTCTTATGCACGCTGCCCTGCTTTAGGGATGCGGGACGGTTGTGTCGGACTCTCCGGCCAGGTAGCCAGCATAGCATGGGATAGCCATTCTTCGGCTCGACCAGAGTGATACCACGTACTCACAGAAAACCGGGGTTAAACAACGCTTACGTTGTGTTTCGCCGAGTGAGTGAGGATACCGGAGGCCCTACCCCCTTTTAAAAGGCCGCCAACGCACTTTTGACTCCTCTGGTGTTGCGGGTATGTATGGGCGGCGGTAATCGCTTACTATTAGGCGATCCGTATGCTCGTTTGCTCCCCTATCCCATAAAAAAATAACTAAAACCATCACCACTGCCACCTTCCGCATAGTCGTGGGATCACGGGAATCGCTCTCGCACGCTTCGCGATCCCACCGCGGATGTCCAATGTCGGACCCTCCCCGAGGGCCAAGTGCAATAGGCCACTGACGACCCCGAGTCCGTCGGCCAAGACCCTCTTTAACTTTGATAAAAAAAAAGAAACAAAAAGAATAGAACCAAGGGCCTCTAGACCACTTATAGAACGATATTACAAAAGGTAACCTACCTACATAATTATCAGCCCTACATAAATTATTATCTTATATAAACTCTTATTTACCTTTTGTTGACTGATTTTGTTTAACGACTGCCATAATAGTCTAATGGTCCTAAACGCGACTAATACGCAAGGGGTCCCGGGATCAATTCCTGCATCTAAACAGAATTTTGTATGAGGCCCGTAATTTACGTTTGTAGTAATATTACCAAGAATCTGTTTGGAAACATGAATTGATATCCTGGGTTCGATTCTCAGCTCTAACAAAGTGTTATTAGGTCTTTCTATAAAATTCTTAGTAGCAGCTTGGAGCTAGGATTGTTGCGCCCAGTTAATGGCTATCGGCTCGCCCCCTATTACATGGGACCTAAATATACGAGCAAGCTCTGGAAATACATTAGTAGGTACACCTCTACGTAACCTAATCTAATACAGGCGTAACGGTTACCTTTTGTTTGTCAAGTAAGTACGTTTTCTAGCAATGACTAAAACTAACAGTTAATCTTTGAATAACAATAGGCTTACCGTGCGCCTGCTAATTAGCGTGCGGCTAGTACTTTAACAGTGAACCTCATAATGAGCCAGGAAAACGATAGCTGGAATTATAATCAGCATTCTCTTTAATTGGTGACCAACATGGAATTGAATTTATGAACTTTTTTCATTAAAATATTGTCATGTTCGTACTAACTGAACCGCAAATTAGGCCACGTTCAAATTAGGTGGTGAACCAAAATAAATTATAGGTACGCAATTTTACGAACCATTTAGAATTAATGTTTGACCGATATTTTATTGGTATTACCATTATTATTGTTTTCAAAAACTAAATCCATTGGTAAAATTATTTTAAAAAAGCAACATAATGAGTATTGTAAAAATTTCAACATTGTCGCATAATCTTCGACGCCTTACAAACAATGCTAAAGCTAAACAACAAAGCTAAGTAACAAGAAAACTAAACGCTTTTAAAGAACTGCTCGCCTCGAAAACTACCAATATTAAATTACCTTTTAGTTCCAGCCCGTTTTATCTAACAAAAGTTTTTGAATCCAAGAAGGTTTCCACTCCAGCGAGTGAAAACTAAAATAATTGCTGGAGTCGAAACGCATCGCTGCTCTTTCACCATTGGACGCCTGTATCTCACACCGTAGCGTAACGTTTCAATAGATAATCATTAATACGCAATACTTCTTTCATTAGTACAGTATTTCATAAAAAAATATGGTTCAGTTCTGACATTTTTGTAGGTATTTGTTGGTAAAAATAGATAGCTTACCTTCAAAATAAATTCTACACCTTTATTTGGATGTTGAATTGCAGAGCAGCTTTTTGTTGGCAACCCCATGACCGGCAGCAGCCACCCCAGCGCCTCCTACCGCACGATCGTGATCACTTACCTAGCTACTGTCAGTACGAGAAGATAAAAAGACTGGACACCAACGGCTCGCTCTCTTTTTACTTCGGATTTCGTGTGCAATAGTTGCTCTGTTAGATTGTATTGAAATTAGATTAAATTATTAAAGTATTTGTAAGTTATTTATAGGTTATCAGTTTATCAAATAATAAGGTATTTTAGCTATTTGTTTCTGCTCAACTCTCTGTGTTGCCTTCAGCCTAGTTAGTTTATATTTTTAATAATATTTTATACACACGCACACGTACAGGCACATTGAGAGCAATCTCCTGTTACACTACAGCGCAAGCACACACTTATAGATGGAATTTTAAAATGCGGTACAAAGAGTAAAAAGGGGGCTAAGTGGCCGGAGTAGCTACCCTTTGTTATGTGCGAAACGGTGCGATACCCGCTTTTGTGTAATAATTGGAAAGTGCGACAATTGGCCCGTGAGGGTAGATACTGTCCTTCGCTTTGAACTGCGAACGCATTAAAATATGTTGTTATTCACGATTTAAGTGTTGTGGAAAATAGTTTGGTCCTTCGGTACGGTTTTGGTCAAAAGGAATATTTTCGTTTGATGATACTTTTTTTTGATAAATACTGCCAATGCTAATGATGCGATATTAATAATGTATTTGTTTAGTAGAGATACTATGTTTATTTCCCTGCTTCTTTTTTCCCGTTAAAGCAATGAAAAGTGGCTGAATTGAGGGTATTATTGCTTGTGAAAATATGAATGTTCTTTTTGAATTAAGTAAAAATAATATTTTAAAGTTTAAAAACATCAAAATATACCTAATTCTATTTTTTTAAACCCATAAAAAATAAACTTGATTATTGTATTAGTTATATTTTGAAATGTACATATATTTCTTGATCTTGTCATTCACAACTAGAATTTTTCACCTTATGTTTTAAATTTTATCTCCAAAGGAAATAAATTCTTTTCTCTCGCAATTTTAAACAAAGCGGCAAATATTTAAAACTACAAAAAACTAAACTAGGTACTCGCGAATAAAGTTCACCGGTCTAGCGACATTAAAATGAAATTCTAAAAAAACATACACCAGTGCATTCTTCTGGAAGGAATGATTTCCACTTTGAAAGTTCCCCGTATATTCACGGCGTACAGTTCAGCGGTGCAGAAAAGTGAAACTATTCACTATTCCTGTTTCTTCGAAATGTTTCTGTGCATGTTATAGGCTCGCGCGGGTATTGTATCTACCTGCCTGTATATGTATATCTGCCTGTATATTCTTTAGTAATGATAATGAATGAGTTAGAGCTACCAAAAAAAGTAAAATGTCTTTTTTATTTTCTTTTTGTTTATTTGTGATAGGCTTACGCTTGACCGCCAGTCCGCCTGATATTAAGTGATACTGCGATCTACGATGGAGCGCGCTTGCTTAGAAGAAACCGATTCACTCGTGATTTGAAACCACCCAGATTATACCACCTGCATAACAGTATGTGGAGAATCAATTTCGTATAATATGGAAAAATCTCAGATATAACCATAATAAAATAAAGATATTTATATAAAAGTATAATATACCCAATAGGGTAATACATTATTTACTTATTTATTTGTGGTTTACCACATATTTACACTTTTTTAACGTTTAGTCTCTCACTCTTTTTTGTCTTGACATTTCGATCACTCGCTTTCGCTTATTACTTGCACTTACAGTACAGGAATCTTGAAGGTTCGAGCAAATATTTCAGCGGATATGTTGTTTGATCTGTGAGACATATTTACCAACAAACATGGGACACATATTGTGTAACACATAGCTTGTAGATTATAAAAATATTCGAGATAAAAACCCTTTGCTGTTTATTCTGTTTAGCTTTTTCGATCCGTATCGAAGGAATCAATCTATAAGGTATTGATTATAAAGGTAGGAAAGATAGAAGGTAGGTATTACAGTGATTATTAATAATGATTGTTCCACGCAGGGAGGAGATTGGGTAGGAGTTGTAAGCCTTGGACTGTTGAGTGATTAATTTTTTAACCACTTATGAACTATTTATTGTAAATCGTATAAGATAAAGAATCAAATAACACGTTGTGAATTATGATAATAACTAATGTAGGTAGTTGCAAGGTGATCTTAATCACCTTTACCGTTACATTTCTGCAGTCAATTAAGCTTTCTCTGAAGTCATTGTTAAGTACCAACTAAAAATAACTAAGGTCTAGATGGCATGTATTCAAAACCTTCATACAAAAATAGCTTAAAACACTCATGTCTTCAACCTGGCTTTGTTTGCCCGTGACAAAAAAGCCGAAAGCCGCCATCCGCAGCCTCTTGCCCTACATACTGTTCTGATTGCGGGACTTGGCACGGTTTCAAATACAGTCGACATCCGCCAAGTCTAGGTCGGAATTTATTCAGCAAATAGAGTTCATCTCTTAAACGGGAATCGTGCATGCCCGGAAAAATTGGGGGTTGAGTGTTATGTAATCGATGTATCTGCCAACCATGATGTGATGTTTTTTTTTTGAGGTTGTTTTTGGTATTCAATGGACATGCCTTTCAACGTCTGTATAAAAACAATATTCATCAATAAACAGTATTAACATCAATAACAGTATAGACTGCCTCATTAGTCTAGTGGTCCCAAGCGCGACTGCTACAAATCGGTCGAGCAAATTGTTATTGGGTTTTTCTATAAAATTCTCAGTAGCAGCTCGGAGTCTGGATTTGTGCCCGGTTAATGGCATTAGGCTCGCCCCCTATTACATGGGACCTAAACATATCGGCGAACTGTGGGTGTACATTAGTACGCCTCAGCCTAATCCTTCGGGGAATACAGGCGTGATGGTATTTTTGTTGTTATGTTTAATATGAGTAACTTTAAACGGATACCATAGACTCAGAATCACAGGTGTGAATTCAATATTCTTGCCACGATAAAAATCTTTCGTCACATTATCTCGTCTTTAAATCGTCTACTTTTTAGCATTTCCTTGGCTTGACACGAAAATTCACAAGATGCGCCACGACTAAATTATTTCGTGGAGCTTATACTCGCGGAGCGATTATGATAGGTAAATATAACCTAACCTCGATTGATCCACTAGCTCGGTTTTCGCTTAGCCGAGTCCATTCAAAAATCCTGTCTACGACATTCACACTAATATATATTTCAAGGACGACATAAAGTTTTCCAAGACTAACATGTATGCGGCAGTATCAACTTTTTACTCAATAACAAACTTAAGCAAAATATAACGTAGCACACCAATTCCATCTTCTTGTATATAACTTTTTGACCCAAACCAAAGTTACGCTACCAAATTTCGGGCAAGTTTTTGGTCAGTACTTTGGAGCCACTTGTCGGGTTCACTAACAAGTGAGTCTCAGCCCACCAAATTGGCCAGTTACTTTGAATTTTCAGGGACTTTAACACAGAGTATGTTTTTATCACATAAGTTCGTGCTAAGTTAGAGTGGGGTGGCAACTTTAGGTAGCGATTAGGTCGGCCCTGAAAGTGCCCTAATAATTTGCAATTCAAATTGCGTGGACGATTTTCTATGAAGCTCACATAGGGAAATTATGCGGGGACAAATTTTGTGTAACATTTTTATGTTAGAATTCAAATTGAGAGAGGATAAAAGGCTTAGATTAGTCGCGTTTTGGGATATATTTAATATTTAATTATCATTTAAAACATGACGCAGTCAGATAAACCAAATTGATAACACAAATGTCTTTTTCTCACAGTAGAAATTATATCCAGAATAGAGATACTAATAGAAATAATATCTTTAGTATATTTATTATGCTCTTGCGCCACTATTACTATTTCCTCAAAATAGCCTCAGTGTAGTTGTATTATAAAATTTAATTCCATAAAAAATTGAATACATTTGGAAATATATTATATACCTTAATTTACGTAAGTAGGTAATTACAACAAAAATACCCGCCTGTTATGAACTATATCAAATTACTTTCAATTCAATGCATAATTCGATTTCAAGGGACACCTATTTCGAAATTGATGGACCCTAGAAAAAACTGTTGCCCCCCTCATACAAAACCATAGGGTTTAGTCCCCACAGAATTGATGCAATTTGAAACCCATCGATAATACCATAATGGACTGACATTCGGTTGCATCGGAACTATACATTAATGTGATTAGGAATTTTCTTTACTCGTGTTACACAATGTCTTGACGAGTATCTTGCTGTTTATCTGCAAATATTTCTGTTTATCGAGTATTTTATTGACAACAAAAGTGATAATTTGATACAAAACCATGACGGTTTCAAAAGCTATCAAACGTCTTACAGTAGATCATTCGACTTAGCCCGTCATTTTTTTTTTCTTTTTGCAAATTGCTATAAAATATTTAAAGTACAAATATCTCTCTTTCTCTCTTCTATATGGAAATACGACATACGACATATAATCGTGTACTTAAAATCTTTGTTTAAAAATTATTATCATAGCTATTTAATTGCCAATTTAAGTAACAGTACAAGTAACAGTAAGCATATGAATACTGTATATTAGTTCATAATATCACTAATATTATTTCTATCCCTAAAAATATTACAGAACTACATATAATTGGCCAAAAAAAGAAAAAAAAATTGAGCAAGTTAGATTTCAAGAAAAGAAAGAAACAGACCGTTCTTTCTTAGTTCGTTCTTCGTTTAAGTAATTTTCAAATCAATAGAAATCTTTGATGAAATTAAATCAAATGATGATGAAATGATAATATTAATTACTGTAAGTAGATTTTTAGAGACACTTTTACAAGTAAATGGTTTTTATTTGCCATATTAAATATAATAACAAACAATTACAAAATATTTTAATCTAAAGGGGCAATTCATTTATTATTATTCCTATTTCTCAAAAAACCTTTTTACTTGAATATTTTATAAAAATTTAGTTTTTTATCTTTCGCCTTTTATATCCGTGTGTCACGCAACGATCAAGCCCTTCCGCGGTCACACGACACACTCCCACTAAATGTACAAGTTTGTTTTATAGTTTAAACTTCAAAGACAATCAACAGAGTGTTGTGAATTTCACAAAACGTTTATTAAGATTGATGATGATATAATTGTGTTTCGTGTAATGGACTTACTATGTTTAGAATAATTAGGTTAAGAAGTAAAGTAATACCGAAATAAATCGTAATTTAAACACAATTTAATCAAATTCTGTCATTATTCGGATTCCGATACTAGTAATCTAGGTTCCTACGCTGCCATTTCGTCCAAAATACTTTACTGTAAAGAAATGTAAGCTAATGCAATTTTTGATAACTTTAACAAGTTTGGAACGATTTTCCGGTCTTTTATTTCCAGTGAAGTAATGCTGTTATGATTTAGAAATAAAATTGTTGTTTACAAAGAAATACAATTAAAATTATTGTAGATTTGGTATTTGAAACGAGACCTGCGCGTGCGTTTACCCAAGATTTTATTATTGCTTTTTTTAATTTTGGAACAACTGACTTAGAGTAGAATAATCTTTATTACACCATAAAAGAAACAAAGTAAAGACCTCATTTTTTTATCTAATATTCTAATTTTTTTTTTTCGGTAAGTTAAAAGATATTTAAAAATATTTTTGCGTGTGAGTGCCATGCTTCGACACGAATGGGCCGACTAGACCGGAGTGATACACTTACCACGGCCTCACAGAAAACCGGGGTGAAACAACGCTTACATAGTGTTTCGCCGAATGCTAACCACCTTACTCCGTTTTAAAAGGCCGGCAACGCACTTGTTACTCCTCTGGTGTTGCAGGTGTCCATGGGCGGCGGTAAATAATCGCTTACCATCCGGCGATCCTTGATTGCCTGTCTGTATTTCATAAAAAAAATATATGTATTTTATACTCACTCTCTTTGTAAAATATATCTCTTAGCAGCAGTAGCAGCTCGGAGTTTGGATTTGTGCCCGGTTAATGGCGATAGACTCGCCCCCTATTAATTCGGACCTAAACATACCGGCGGGGGACTGTAAGTATATATTAGTACCTACACAACGCATTGCGCATGTGCATGTGCGCATTTAGTTAGTATTTCATTACCTTTGATCTAAAATATACCAAAAGAACACCAATATTTGTTAGATCTGTTATTAGAATTCGCGAGAAATCGCACGCCAGCTTGATCTCAGTTAAGCCAAACGCTTAGCATTTACATTTAGATTTTCATGAAAATCTTCCACTTGGATTGTTTCATTTCAGTTTACAATCCAAATTTTAATCACCAAACACAACAATAACTGAAAGCGTTTATAATAATTAACAATGGAGCTGTGGAGCAAACGGGTGAACGGAGATGATGGAAACATACAGGGTTTTAACATGAAAGGGCACGTTCTTTTCTTTATATTATTATATATATTTTTATAGGATAGGGGGACAAACGAGCAGACGGATCGCCTGATGGTAAGCGATTACCGCCGCACATGGACACCCGCAACACCAGAGGAGTCACAAGTGTGTTGCCCGCCTTTTAAAAGGGTATTGGGCCTTTGATTGGATTTGGTTACAATGCTGAGACTGTCGAACGAAAATCTTAAACCGAAAAATTGTTTATAGCCAAAATATTGTTGTGTTGAAAAACGCAAAGCATTTTTTTTTCATTTTTGTGCGCATGAACTTCAATATCAGTTATTTAGTGTGTTCTATTATTTTGAATGTATTGATTTTAACTTTAAATATACTGCAGGAAATATCAAATGTATTTTTATGAACAGAAAATTAATTTTAAAAATCAGTATAAATATTTTAAAACCTCAATTCTTACATTTATAGCAAGCTCATTTGGTACTAGATGAAGACTATAACACCGAAAGGACACAAGTTCGCCCCCTGCATGAGATCGTATTTTTTAATTTGTCTCTTACAATATTTTGTTTTTTAATATATTTCAAATTCAATCCAATCGCGCCCGCTCCCTTTACCAAACTGTTTCCTATGTTTTCATTGAGTCAACACTACGCGGCCCACGATTAACAATAAGATATTAAATTGCAACCCACCCCCAGTACAAACAGGAATCAATCATCGCTCCATCATGACCCGGAAAAGGGTAACTCTATTCAAATAGCTAGCAATCGCTGAATATTCGCCCCGATATGAAAATAGGACACGCGTGTTTGACTTTCACTTTAGCATAGTTGGTATTAGGCGATCTCTTCATGTTGTGTGATATATTTCGTAATACAACATTTCACACATACTCCGTGCCTCAGAGAGCACGCTATGTTATCATACGATCTCATTAGAAGCTTTAGTGATAGCCAGTCAGAAGCTCAACCAATTTATTTTTATGGTATCACTGGATTGTATCCCGCGGATTTACCCTTTAAAAAATGACAGACTTTCATACAAACTTTCACCCCCCTTTCACCACCTTAGGGGTTAAATTTCCAAAAATCCTTTCTTATCGGATGCCTACGTTGTACAAAGAACACATCCTCCAAGTTTTAGGTCTCTACGATCAGCAATTTATGCTGTGCGTTGATCCGTCAGTCAATCATTCAGGACAAAGCATTTTATATGTATAGATATAGCCCAGATATGCACCGATAATTTTATGGACCTCTATTCTTTCATTTGTCTAATAGTCTTAATCGGAACTGCTACTCTAGAGGTCTTGGGTGAACTAGGAATGGATTCCTAGTTCAAGCAACGTGTTATTCGTCTTTCTTTATAAGCCCAGAGTTTGGTTTGTGCCCGGTTAATGGCAATGCGCTCGTTGTCTATTACACTTAAATATACCGACAAACGGTGGGTGTACATTAGCACACCTTTGCCTAACCCTTGAGACAATACTCGCATGTTGTCGTGTAATAGGGTTTTGATTAATAACTAGAAAAACATTCTTTTCAAGTCGAAAAGTTTATATTTTTTTGTAAATGGTGATCAAATTAGTTGAAAAGTACTGCTTACAAAGAGATCCATGAGTTAAAATAGAAATATATTATTAACTAGCTGTACGCCGCGGTTTCACCCGCAAAAAAATGAAGGACTTTCATACAAACTTTCACCCTCCTTTTCACACCCTTAGGGGTAGAATTTCGGAAAATCCTTTCTTATACGTCATACAAAGAACACAGCCTCTAAGTTTCAGGTCTCACCGATCAGCGGTTTAAGCTGTGCGTTGATCCGTCAGTCAGTCATTCGGGACAAAGCATTTTATATGCATAGATTATTTTACGAATTATGCCTTCCTAAATCCTATAGCAGTTCCATGGAATGTTTATATTACATAATATTTAAGCCACGAAAGGCAATAAGTTTCATATTATCAAACAGAGCATTTCCAACTTTATGTCTTCAAAGTGATTACCACTCCAAATTCACCTCTCATCATCCAGGGAACTTTATTACAAACTCACATAATAGTTTAATGCATTTCCTTCTAGAAATTTCTCTACGTAGTTGCTTACTTAATCTTATATAAATTCACTAAGTGCTTGTAACTATTCAACTATCAGTTCGCTCTAGGAATTCTTAACTCTGTAATTACTTTGCGTTGAAGTGTAAGGAGTTTGCATCTTATAGAAACTTTGGGGGCTTATTCTAATGGGCTTATATTGGTGTATTGGTAATTTTGGGAAGCACTTGCTGTTACTTAAGAATTTGCTAGTGGAGTTTATTAGTGCGCGCTTGTTTTTCCCGCGAGTGAAGGAAAATGTACCCGCAAATTTCATGCAGTAACAATATAGGGTTTCATAATTTCTTGTACACTTTCAACTATAATAGTATGTTATGTTTTTTAACACAAATGTCGACTGGTCAAGTCGATCTGCGAATCATCCTTAATCTTTGACCGAAACAAAGACTAAGGATTATTCGCAGATCGACTCATTGAATAACGTGTTTGATTTATGATTAAATAGCATGATTGAAAATATCACAATATTTGTCTCCCATTTTTTTTCCCGCGTGATTTGTGGCGCGCAATTTTTTGAGGAAAAATTAAGATAATTATACAAAAAGTTATTTAGCCCGAAAACTGTCTCCTAATATACAGGTTACCCTAGTTTAGGATTCAGGGTTTACCAGTCTATAGTTTTTTTATACCACTAAGGTGGTAAACAAGAATACTGCCCTCCTGGTGGTAAGCGGTTATCGTAGCTGGACGCATGTAACACCAGGAGTATCACTCGCTCGTCGTCGACCCTGTAAATTAAAGTTGGGCTGGCAGTTTAAGAGTCCTACTGCCATGTATACAGATTTTGCAGCATTTCTATCTTAAGTAAAGTTTTCTCCCAACCTACATTATATATTAAAAACAACTGTATTAAAATATTAATAATAATATTTTTTTTTTATAGCCATTGCAACGCTTGCCACACCTAGTATATCAATAGTATATATATCAATTAGTTCATGATTTTATGATTAGCCAGATTATCTCTCTCATCGTATAGGTATGCGATAGAAACAAATGAGTGTGGTAAACGTTGAAAACCACAAGTCCTTGGTATGGCGTGCACTCGACGTGTGTTGCGGGCTCCGCTCTAAATGTGGTCTGTAATGTATGTGCGAATGAACGAACGTAGATGTAATATAATATATATTTATGATTTTGGAATATCAAGTAGAAATGTACCATTTATTCAACTCTCTTCCTTCATTGATATAGATAGATATTGTTTTAGTGATTATATTAGTAGCAGAGGTAATATTGGTGGCGTCCGACATTCTGTAAGTTAGTTCTGCAGTAAGTTGTAAAAAATACTACAAAACGAATTGGAAAAATAAATAAAAAGGTAAATAACATTAATTTAGGTATATTCTACAAATGTGGGTGTCATTTGAATTTATATTTTATAATTATGGGATTAGAAGTCATTCAGGAACTCAGAAATTATAACAAGAGTTCGTTACAGGTGTTCTGCAATGTGTGAAAAGCCATAGGTATATATAAAATATATTATATTTTACGCTATGGCTTTGTATAAACATCTATTACAAAAATAATTTCTTTTTAATATTGTAAGGTTCCTTTTGTGCCTAAGTTAGTAACTCATCATATCAGCCAAAGGAATTGGCTTCAAACTGAAAACCAATAATCCCGTCAAAACATGGGATTATTGGTTTTCAGTTTGAAGTTTCTTGACCTACCAATTTCATACCATATGATGTGGAAGTATTTGAGTGAGGCCAACAGTAGTCTAGTATAAAATTTAAAAAAATACCTAATCTCGCAACGTAATTTTCCTACCAGAAAAAGTAGTGAAGGCTTGTAAAGTCAGTGGCTTGGCTCTACATGAGATCATGAGAACATACGGTCTCAAAAGTGCCGCAAATCACTTCGAGATAAGGATTGTACTGCCGGCCCCTGTTTTGTACGACTTGCTGTGGGCACTGCTGTATGCCCCAGATGCTAGCAAATTATTGCATAGATGCTAGCATCATTACTACCTTGAAAAAATAATATAAGGCCGTTAATTACTTAATAATTAATTAAAAGTATTAATTACTAAAGTCAAAGGGTTGTTGTCAGGCTTCCTGAGATTGTTTCTGGGAACTGTGGCCTCAAACGATAGCGGAACAAAACACATCCTCGGAATTAATATTCCGGGAAGAGGGCTATTTTGAGAAATTAAATATTAATTGGCCTGAAGATAACAGCCTCATTGATGTAGTGATTGTAAGCGTGGCTGGGAGGATGGGTTCGATTCCCAGGCCGAGGAGTTTTATTGAGTTTTCTATTAGAAAAATTTCAATAACTCGGAATTTCAGTTTTTACCTAATTTATGGTCAGCTGGAATTTTTTTTTTAAAGCTTACTAGTAATGTGGGTCGCTCATTGCTAGTATTCTTGTTAACCCCTCGTGCTAAACTAAATGCTTGTGTTACGAGTGGGCTCACGTCAGTAGTGCAATGGGTGGATTTCGAACCGGCAACCACATGATTGCAAGTCCGACGCCCTAGCCATTAGGCTACCGCCGCTTTTTGAATTGAATGGAAACTATGACCGCTAGCGTAGCAGCCGCGCAACCACGAGATTAATGAGTAATGAGGTAGTTTCTAGAAATGTTGATAATTTATGAGGTAAACAACAGTATGAAAAAGCTTTGGATATTAAAAAAAAACTTACTAGCAATGTAGGTGCTAAGCTAAATGCTTGTGTTACGAGTGGGTTCACATCGGTAGCACAATGGGTGGTTTTCGAACCGGAGACCACAGGATTGCAAGTCTGACGCCCTGGCCATTAGGCTACCGCCACTTCATATATTGTACCTACTTATCCTTACGAAGATTCTAAAAAGGATACTAACATAAAAGGTCTTGTCGTACACAAAGCGATTTCAATAGAAATTAAAATCGGCATGTATCAACAAAAAAGCTAACAAATAAATGCTATGTGGGACCGCTCGGCGTGATGAGGCGATGCTTAAAGCGCTTTAAGCGATTTAAGCCAAAGGATTTTACGGCCGACAGATTTCAGATATCCACGCCTGCGGACAAGCTGACGGAACGGATTGCGTGTGGTAATGGACAATAGAAAGTTTGATAGACATTACGACTATCATTCTCTGATTGTCTTTATAAAACTTCAAGTATTGGGCGAGCGTTGTACATTATTTTTATGATTAGTTATTAAATATTGTTTTATCTATAGCTGTGTTCGGATAATACCAGAAATCTGTATCTATTGTATCTACTTTACGCACATTAAGAGCTAAAGATTAATTCGTTTATACTTTGATAATATTTGGTAATGTGTTTGACACCTAATCTAATTGCTCCTTGCACACTGAAAGTGTCCGGTGGAAATCTGGTTCAGATATTCCCGATAATCTAAATGCACGTATTCCAGATCATACAAATCATAATACTGCTTGGTTATTATCAAATAGTAGAACACAATAAAACACATACTTTTTTGTTGGACTTTTACATTATAGCGTCAATATATAATATAATATTTATTCTATGGCAATAGCAGTAGCATACGTAATTGCTAACCTGTCGTCGCCTGCGGACAGCGCGGACTGTTAGTCCGAAATTGCGAAACCGCGTGCGGTGGGCGAGCCGCACACCCTGGCGCCAATATTGGCACCAACATGAATAGCAAAACTTTAAGTAGCTTTGTGGATGTGTGATAGTGTAGAAACACGACATTTTAGAGATGTTTTTTCGAAATAAGGTATTGGTGAAAAATAAAATGAACAATAATGGTGCCTGATAAATTAATGGCACGAAAATAAAACGTGCGATTTTTGAATAATTATTTTTTTAAACTGCGTCATTATCATTTTTAGACATTAGCTGTTAATTCTTTTTTTTTGTGATAGTCTTACGCTTGACCTTCAGTCGTCTCACACGCTACTTTGCCCTTCAAACCGTAATACAATATTTAATGTTTCCTCAATATAGCTTAGCTTATTTTTTTTATTCATGATAGGCTTACTCTTTACCGCTAGTTCGCTTGATGTTAAGCGACACTACGATGGAGCGCGCTTGCCTAGAAGAAACCGATTAACTCGTGATTTTAAAGACACCCAGATTAATGCTATCGGGGAAGACCCACTCGGTGTAAAACTCACTTACTCGGGATATTTGGCAATGTGGTGATACCACCACTTTAAATGAACTCCAACCTCTATCCAAAAATTCTAAATTATTCTCAAAACTACATCGATTTTTACAGGTATAGGAATCCTCAAGCCGCTCAAAAAAAAAACAATCTGGCATCCCGCGATGTAAAAAACAACCCCGAGCAACAGCTCTGCTCACCCCAGCGGTTGATGGCGCGTTTATACCATGTAACGCGAGCTAAGTGAATCAAACTGTCATTCTAGCCGCGTTACTGAGAAAAATAGATTATCTTAGGATGGACATTACCTGTAAATAAACATGTATTTATCTAAATGTGATACTGTAGAATTTTTGAGTGTTTTCGAGATTATGTCCGTAACAATTCATAACATAATTTTAGCATACAACATAGCATAACACAAAGTAGGGTTAATTACACCATTTATAACTCAAAAACGTCTGGGCCGATTTTTATGATTTTTCATTTGTTGGATTTGTCCCTAATAGCAGAATAACTATCATGATTTTTTTTATTTTCAGAGCAGGAAAACGTGTGTCGCACCCGTTAGTTAGAAAATAAGTTATGCGATGCGAGTGGCTTGGATTTGAACTCAAGACTAACTTAACTATAATTTGCCAGCCTGAAGCCTCATACCTATCATTATTATTTGTCAATTGTCAAACCTACCAACCTAGGTACCATGGTAGGTAAGTACCTAGGTGGTGAGTACCATGGTAGGTAGCTAGGTGGGAGGTACCATTGTAGGTACCTAGGTGGTAGGTACCATAGTAGGTACCTAGGTGGTAGGTACCATGGTAGGTACCTAGGTGGTAGGTAACATGGTAGGTACCTAGGTGGTAGGTACCATGGTTGGTAGGTATGACAATTGACAAACTTATTTTCTGTCTATAAAATAAAAACTAAAAGTCAAGAGTTAAAAATATTCGATCCACATTATTCTTATCGTAGGTATACAACCTTTGCTTACTTTTTGCTTAATACCATCCCTTGCAGACGAGGGTGCAACTCCCTCCCTTTACAAAATCACTTTCACTCTGAATACACCTTTAATTTTTTTATATATTCTACAGTTTTTTTGTGCACCTTTGTAATATATTTTTGTCTTGATAATCTGTTTTCAGCTCTATTGTTTTAAATATAATAAGACTTTTTATGCAGTGATATCCGTGATATGGCAATTACTTTCTCCACTCAATTTTCCAGGTCGAACCCGGGGCATACATCTCTGCCCTTGTCAAAATCGTCTGCTTATTTAAAAATATTATCGCTCACTGAAACGCCTAAGAAAAAGATGAGAAAACCTGGCATGACTGACAGAATTGACAACATTTCAAAATTACTATGCCACCAAAACAAAAATGCTGTTTCATTGTTTCCCTATCTTGAGGTTCAAAACAAATTTCATTAATTCAGAGAAAAAAAATCCTAAAACGGGTAATGGCGTCACTTATACGGCGGAAACTGAAATTTTGTCGAAATAATAGTAAATTAACAACAAAATAGGTAATGTAAGGATATGAATAATTATAATAAATGCCAAACTGACTTAAGAAAATTTTTGAAGGGCCAGAAAAATGAGGTCATGTCAACCGTTTAACTGTGCAAATGACGTCAGCAAGAACTTCTTTTTTTCCTTTACTAAAATTAACTTTATAATCTTAGCATGGAAAATTCAAAAAATTACAAAAGGAAAGACCTTCAAAGTCAAAAATAAATATAAAAATGATTGAATATCGGAAAATAAAAACTACAGATATCCTATTTTTCAATCTAGTTTCAAATAAAATTATAATAAAATTGTGGTGTTAAAAAAATTAAATGTTGTCAACTACCAGTCAGCATGGTTGCTTACAGCCTAACCCCCTTTACCCCGTGTACAGCTGCCTTGGTTGACCATATAAACCGATGTGAGAAATACATATATACAAACCCATCTCTAGCGATTTTCTCTAGACGCAAGTGGAACATGCATACATAAACATACTCGTCCACCGGTCAGTGATTGATGACGCGTCTCCTACAAGACTGATGCAGTGTGCCGCTGACCTTAGACGCAAGATCCTCCATCACCACATTAACTTATTGGCGAATCTAATAAAGGATAGGAAAGTCTTATAATGTGTTATGGTTTATTATTACACTTTGTTAGAATAAAAAAGTTAAGTTGAGATATTGTGAAGAAAAATGCAGAGAGAAGAATGCTCATAATTTTAATTAAAACCACCATTTAAAAAAACGTATTATGTCTCCCATATACCCACCGATCTTGTTAGCGCTAATGACGTATGATTCGTGTCAGAAATTTTATACTTTTTAATTATTTTATGGGATTTACCCTTTGATTTCACCCTATAGATAATGAGGTAGGAAAAAAAGGTAAACTTCCCTTTCTAATGTCTATGGTTACTGAATAAAAGTCAGATTTCGTTTTCTAGAATTTTATTTTAAGCCATTATTTGTTGTTAGCTGATTGCTGGAAGTCCTTCTTAGAAGCAGTCATGACAAAGAAAATCATGCTTTAGATACATAATTATTAAAATCATACTTAATTATCACGATTAGAAATCAGGAATTATTTGCTATTACTTAGCTGAAGACCAAATTCCATCTCCATCCAAAGATGCAGATAATCTATATGAATTTATATAAAATAGAAAATAAATAACGCGTGTCAATAAGAATGATTTTATGCACTCGTGCATAAAAGCTGGCATAGCCTAGTGGTATGACCGTTGGACTGCTAAGACAACGTCTCGAGTTCGACCCAAGACACGCACCTCTGAGTTTTCGAAGTCACCGCTTAAACGGTGAAGGAAAACATCGTGAGAAAACCTGTATGCCTGAGAGATTTTCTCGATGGCGTGTGAAGTCTGCCAACCCGCACTAGGCAAGCGTGGTGGCCTATAGCCTAATCACTCTCATTCTGAGAGGAGACTTGTGCCCAGCAGAGGTACAGTATAATGGGTTGATTATGTATGTATGCACTCGTAACTCGTGCCAACAACTCTTTATCGCATTGCAATGTACTGTGTACTGCATGAAAGGTTGGCACGAGATCTTCTGCACTTATTTCACAAAAAAAGTCTGTATAGTTTGTTCCTCTTTAGTCTGTGGGATGTAGGCGATGTGGATAGATGGATAGATAGACATCCATGGCCAGCCGGAAGACGAAGCAGAGCGAAACATATCGCGCTCTCACGTTCACTATTTTTAATATTCAATAATGGATAAATTTATATGATCATAATTATTGATCATCGTCTTCACGGTCTTTTATTACAGGGATTACAATCAGTGCCTTTTCCGCAATTTAAGATATTATATCAAATACAATTTACCTGATATAACGTGTTTCGTTAGCATCCTTAATTTCGGCTTACGTTAACTTGGGCTGAACATCGTATCAAAGTTAATCTTTATCATGTTAAGTTTCGACCTTTGACCACTACCAAAAGGATTTTTATACAATGCGACTATTATGTGTAATTTAAAAAGTATTTGAAAAAGCCTTTTTGTCGCTTTTGTTGTTATGACGACACGATTGGCGTAGCGGTTGAGCGATCGGCTTCTGCGCCACGTGCTGTCGGTTCGATCCCAACACGGAGCAAATATTTGTATGATCTACAGGTAGTTGTTCCGGGTCTGGGCGTTTGTGTATGTGAGAATTTGTGTTTGTAAACGCACCCACGATACAGGAGAAAATCGTAGTGTGGGGCAACGTTTTAAAAAAAATAGAAAAAATTGATATCTTTTGAAGGTAGTCTTTTTAAAACAAGTTACGTCAAACTTAAATGAAAATTAACAAAGCATGGAAATTCCAAAAGCCCGAACGAAACGCTTTAAGTCCACTTTTATAATGCGTACTGCTGAAATATGGAATGCACTTCCCGAGTGGGTCTTCCCTGATAGATATAATCTGGGTGTCTTTAAATCACGAGTGAATCGGTTTCTTCTAGGCAAGCGCGCTCCATCGTAGATCGCAGTATCGCTTAACATCAGGCAAACTAGCGGTCAAGCGTAAGCCTATAACGAATAAAAAAAAAGCACTATTGTCTACAAGAAATATAATTTTGATTGCTTGCTTGCTGCCATCTGATTTTACAGTTATTTGTCTCATTGGTAATCCTAAGCGCGACTGTTTGATTTCCAGATCGAGCGAAAATGTTATTGAGTCTCAAGTTTATAGTTTCTATGAATTTCTCAGTAGCAGCTCGGAATTTGGATTTGTGCCCGGTTAATGGCAATAGGCTCCCCGGACCTAAATATACTAGCGAACTGCGGGTGTACATTAATACACATCTGGTTAACCCTTCGGTGAATACAGGCGTGATAGTATGTTATGTTATAATGAGAAATTCTTATTTTCCCCCAAAAATTTTTGGAATAAGTACTCTTTTCATCGTCACTAAAATCAGAGATTAGTTTGATATCCTAACATCCTAACGCTATTTGTTGATTCGATTGGTTTATTTATAATTATTATGTTAGTTACAACTGATATAATCGTATGATATCCGTATCGTCACCACTAAAGAGACTCTAACAGTAATTTAAAATGCATAAATCTCCTTGGCTCAGTCGGTCCGCTAACTGGATTCCCCCGAGTTTCAACTTTCCGTTTTATGAATAGGTAATCGTTTGCGATACGATATCTAGTGGACAGGGATGTTATTTATCTACGTCCAGAATATGATAGTGTTAGGGTATAGTTACACGAACTAGCAACTAGCGTAAATGAAACTCGACGGCAAAAATGATGTTGTCACTTATAACATAACATAACATAATCAACCCATTATACTGTCCCACTGCTGGGCACAGGTCTCCTCTTAGAATGAGAGGGATTCGGCTATAGTCCACCACGCTGGCCTAGTGTCGGTTGGCAGACTCCACACGCCATCGAGAAAATCTCTCAGGCATGCAGGTTTCCTCACGATATTTTCCTTCACCGTATAAGCGCGTGATAATTAACTATTAATACGCATACTTCGAAAAGGAGACTCGAGACCTTTGATTTGGCAGTCCAACGGTCATACCACTAGGCTATCACAGTTACATAAAAACTGTGACAAAAATATTGCAGCAGATTTAGCGATTCTCAATGTGTAAAATGCGCATCAGGATATCAGCTGCCTTCGATTTAATGGAACCTCAACACACTTAGGACAAAGCGGGGATGAATCAATACCTAAAATAAGACAAAAAGAGATCAATTCTACACGAGACGTAAATTTCAAGTAACCTTTATGTATAATTAGTATTTTATTTTTCAGTCGAAAACTAATGTTCAGTTTCTGTGGGTGGGATTTTAACTTGTGTATGGCTCTCGTTCTCCGATACCATAATAGGGGTAAACGGCAAAATAAGTACTTTCTCATGGACAAATGTATTAAAATATAAAAATAAGTAAGCGTTTCACAAAAAACTCAATCAATTTTCGCAAACAACAGTAAGACGTAAACAAATCTCTCAACGAAAACACTTAAAGATGTAATTTCAATTGCAAAACACTATAAACTCTTGAAAATGGCTGCAAACAAATCTAAAAAATCACTTAAAAAGGAATGGACTGACACCTATCCGCCCCATTCGTCACGCCGTGTCAACAGTCGTGTGAAACATCCCCTATTTTACATTTAATTGCATTTCTTTGTCGATCTCCCTGTTAATCTGGATGCACCCTTATCCTTTGCAAACTCTAGTTTAGATTGACCTCCCACACCCCTCTACGCTCATAAGTTTTATACACGTTTTAGGAGAGATTAGTTGCAAGTGCAGGGTTCTTGGTAATATGGTTATAGTCTAGACGATGTTTGATATCGAAAAGTATGTGTTGGGTAATATTTGCGGACGCACTTAGTTCGATTGCGTGTGCTTAATTTTTTTTTGGTAAAGTCGTGTTGGTTTTGAAGCTGTTGACGCTTGGAGTAATGGATTTTGACGGTGTCTCGATTTTTCAGACATCGATGTAATCATTTATACTGTTGACAAACTTGTCTTCAATCTATTGGGCAAGTACTTTATATGGGTTACAGTCCAACTTTTATACGTAAATAAAAATCAACACAAATAAATTACTGTCGTTCATTACGAAAAATGTACTAATTCTAAGCTATCTTTTTGAAAATTTTGGCATTTTCCATGCTAAGATTATAAAGTTATTTTAGTGAACATTTTCAAAAATTTTACCGTGGGCAGGATTCTAATCTGTGTCTTCTGGTTAGATACACCAGACTCTATGGCCTCTAAGCCACCGCGAGTCCCACGTACCAGATCGAAAATAATTAGGCTGTTATAGATACCTACACATAATATCTATAAATATCGCGAACCTTCATAAAGAAGATTGGCTATTGCAGTCATATGTGAGCACACCAGAGACAACTATCGACAAGGAGATGAAGTAGTTTCCGTGACCGAAATCGGTCTGGAGGGCATCATCATTATCATCTATAAATAAAGTGGAAAATGTTTTTGTGATTAGTCAAAGTCAAATCATTATTCAAGAAAGACTATTTACTAACTAGAGCATATCTTTAGAACGCTATTTCTACATTTAGTTTTTAGACAGTTCTCAAAACGCCCGCCCTTCACCAACATCCGTACCTCCATCACTTACTCCCAATAAAATAATTCTTAAGTTTTTTTAGAATAATTCGTTATAATAGAAAATCAAACGAACTTACCTGTAAGTGACGTTCGATGACTATTAAACGATGTGATTTGCCCGAATCCCATGATAACAATAAGCAAACAATGAGAAAAACCACTAAAACAATCTAAAATATTATTTTGACGTGCGCGATGGCAACCACACAAAAAGTGTATGAGATACTAACATTAGAGCACAGATAATATATTTTTATTTTTTACTTTTTAAATTGTTGCTCTAAAAATGGTGTAAGATGGCAGCACAAGACATGAAAGTGCTACTATAAGTGTAATCTCGAAGGGCGAATCACTGAAGTTTCATACCTATACCAACACCTATCACGTGAATATCGAGTAAAACATGTTTAAAGTCAACATTATTATTATTCAAATAATTTCAATATATAAAATAGAGTGATAAATTTAAATACTGGCAACATTTCCCATTAATTTCCCCAGTACGGAAAACCATTTTGTTATTATTTTAATGAAACAATCCCAGTCAATTGTTTTTTTTTATTAATATATTAATTAATTTCACCTGAGGCCAAAGCTCGTTAGCGATGCGCACTCGAACAAATCCGCTTGCTAAAATAAAAGTTCCCATCGAATTATTCACAACCGAGAATATGATTGATTCGTTAATTATTTTATACTAGCAACTCGTTTTAAGTTTTTCTCTTCAGGATAAAGGATGAATAATTGCACTTGCATCGTTCTTAATTATGCTGACGATAGCATTTATGCATCCAGAAAACTGTGTCCCTCTATAGGGTTGAAACAATTGTTTTTCTATTGTGAAATTGATTTTTATTGGAACGAATTACCGAACGAATACTCATGATTTGAAATATTTTGACGAAATTATATTAGGAGTCTTCGTTCAACTGGAGCCGCTCGCTATTGGACCCGTGGGTCCACTTGACCACATAATTTATTTTCTGTATTTTTATTAGGTATCTGGACCCATATTCAAAGTTAAAAAAAACTATTGTTTAATGCTACTAGTGGATACAGTCAAGTGCAAATTTGGTCTAAATATTAAAAAGTCCAAATATTAAAAAATGCAATTCAATTAGGATTTAACGTTTATGCTCAACGAAAATCTAAAATCTTATGATTGGGTGACCCGAGCAGATAGTCCTTAAAAAGGCCCATTTGAATAATATTGGTATACTTACATACCTATTTTAACTCATAAAAATAAAACTAAATGATTTGGCTGTACTTCGTGACTGTACGAATAATGATAATGACTCTTAGCCTCCCAGACCTCATCATCATCAGGTCTCGATGTGTTAATCATCTCACATTCCGCATAATTAACATATCGCACGCACATAGATTTATTTTAGTTTTACAGACTTGCAAATGACTAGACCAAGGCCCTAATTATAAATCACTTTTACGCGGTCTCTCAATTTTCCATTTTGAGTTAAGCCAGTATACTATTAAGCGTGCGTGAGGCTCAAAAGTATTTTTTCTGAAAGGGATTTGAACCCGCGATCTGTAGTGCACACGGAGATCGCTCATCCATTCCGCTAATATAGTGGCAATCAATTCATGATTCAAAAAACTAATAAAAAAGTCGTAAAAAAAGCAAGAGAATTGGTACTGAAAATCTATTTAACCCGTCCATCGGCTCCCCGGTACAATCACTCACACATGACGTCACAACCCTATCGCGCTTGCACACGCACGGCATTCACAGAGTTTAATTGTGTTTAATCGTCGTGTTATTTTTGTTCTTCCCGAGAACAGGAAGGGTTATGATTTATTTTAACAAACACGAGCCCAATATAGAGTGTAAATGCTTATAGACAAATAATATTTTTAACATGATTATTTTTAAAGTTATGTCATAATTTTCATCTATAGCCCATTTTTCATAAAAAAATTTATTAATTATAGCGATTAATGATTTACAAGGTATTTAATAGTGTCAAAGATAAAAACATAATCTCCTGTCTACAATGTTGCCTTATTTTATAATTTTTTATTGTACCTACAATTTACGTATAACCCCTTAATTACAAAACAACTTACCTAATCAATATTAAGATGATTTTTTTTCATATCAATTCGATCATAATTTAGTTTGGTAACCATTTCATTCATTTAATCATAAACAATTCACAATTGTAAATTGTCTGAATATAACACACTTAATTATTAAATATATAAACATTAAAGTAAATAAATTAATGATTCTATCTTTTTGTGATTTTTGTGCATTTTCCATGCTAAGATTATAAAGTTATTTTAGTAAAGGAAAAATTCAATCGCGGGCAGGATTCGAACCTGCGTCTTCTGGTTTGATATACCAGACGCTCTGACCACTAAGCCACCGCGAACCCCACCCGCTTGATTGAAATTTGCCTTCACATTCTGAGTTTACGTCATAAGGTGACGTTGGCGACATCTATTGAGAAGCAAGTTACCTTGTTCTTAATGATTCTATATTAAATTTAAGACAATTTTAATAATTAAGCAATAGAAATACAAAATGTCAAATATCTTTAATAGTAATTAATATTATATTAACCCAATGCCGTACCCCGCGGTTTCACCCGCTAAAAAATCACGGACTTTCATACAAACTTTCACGCCCCTTTTCACCACCTTAGGAGCTGAATTTCAAAAATTCCTTTCTTATCGGATGCCTACATCATACAAAGAACACACCCTCCAAGTTTCAGGTCTCTACGATCAGCGGTTTAGGCTGTGCGTTGACCCGTCAGTCAGTCTATCAGAACAAAGCATTTTATAGGTATGTATAGATTAACTCTGTGTTTCTACATTCTTAAATTTCCTATCATAACTATGTTCACTGTCGATTCTTCATTCACAACTACAATTTCTATATATCACAAGTTGTATCAACATAACCTAACCCCCGCCCAATTTGCGTGTGAGTTCGGTTATTTGGTTCATTCGTCCACACCTAACCATCCGTCAATGAAGGTAATCATCGGACGTCGACCCCTGGAAACTGATCAATATTTTTGGCCCTTCGTTCCGGTTTGACAGTTCACGGTAAGTCATTTGTCAATAAATTCGTGAATATTTTTTTCTGACGTAAGTCTTGTGAATAATTTTTGGACCAATATTTTCTTGAAAACGGGGCTTATTCCGCAACGCACTAAATCTCTACAGGATTATAAAATTGTAATATTCATAATACTAGCTATTTTCCATAGTTTCATTATCATCCTATAGGATTCCTTTAGATAAAAGGCGTATATCCCAAATCCTTACCTATGTATGAACGTGGGAGAAGCAAAATATGTATGCAAGAATCGTAGCAAGTTGCAGTCTGTAGTTTCTGCCTAGGCCTGGGAGAAGGTATAAGTGTAAATATAAATGTATCCTACTCAGGATCCAATTTGATAGGCCTTGATAGGACTACACTTGACCACTAGTCCGCCTGATGTGCCACACTGCGATCTACGATGGAGTGCGCTTGCCTAGAAAAAACCGATTCACTCATGATGTAAAGATACCCAGATTATATCTATCGGGGAAGAGTATCAATCTTTCTCTTTACCAAATATTGTAATTTGTTCAGCGGTTTAGAAAAACGGAATATTCAAACTTACTTTCAACTTAACTTTATAGCATGTATTTATTTGTCTTTATATTTTACCTACTTCTACATTACGAGTATTAATTAGGTATTACACTTACTACGATACTAGTCACTGCTACCGAAAAAAAATATATTTATAGATTTAAGTGTATAGTTTAAGGATATCCTTAATACCTAATCTGAACGAGTAGCTGAATTATATAAGTCATCTAATAAAAAAATAGATAAAAACAAATTATATATATTTAAAAACAACACAAATTATACTGATACATCCAAAACTTACGAAGAACCATCAATTATAATTGCGTTTTATCGAAAGTGTTTAAAAAGCAATTAAGTAATTAAATCATTATTCTTGATTGCTTTCATTATAGCCGAGTCATCTATTACAGTGACCCATTTTGTCGTTTAAATTATGAATAGAAATTTTAGTAGGTCAGAGGTATGTTTAGGTCCCATGTAATAGGGGCGAGCCTATTGCTATTAACCGGGCACAAATCACAGAATTTCATAGAAAAACCGAATAACACTCTGCTCGACCTGGGAATCGAACCCAGGACCTCTAGCGTAGCAGTCGCAATCAGGACCACTAGGCAGTTTATCATACATCATACTTACTTTAGTCTGAGAATCAGCATTGCCATCCGCGTAATACGAGTACAGCCAACCTTCGGCGACCCTTCCGGCTAATAGCAATGCGGAGGAGATTTTTTTGTCCTGTTTTAGATATGTTTATGTACTTTTATTTTAGTTAGTTATTTAGGTTACTGGTAGATAATTTATTTATGTTTTAGTTAGTGCTGTCATAAATTAAACTATAAATATTCGTTTATGATATTCAACTGAATTTAACTGCTCACTTTACTAGAATCCGACCTGATGTTTAAGATATTATGGTTAGAAGGAAAAATCTAGTAAAATAAAATTTTTTTTATTATTGTAACTAAAAAGCATTTTTTCATTCCAAGCTATTTATGGTTTTTTTTAAACGTTGCCCCACACTAGGATTTTCTCCGGTATCGTGGGTGCGTTTACAAACACAAATTCTCACATACACAAACACTCAGACCCGGAACAACTATCTGTAGATCATACAAATATTGGCTCCGTGTGGGGATCGAACCCACAACACGTGGCATAGAAGCCGATCGCTCAGCCGCTACGCCAAACGTGTCGTCAGTAACATACTAGTAAAATTTTAAATATATATATTATATTCATATAGATGTGTATGAACCAACTGTACCACATTAATTTCTTAATTAACGTGGTCTGGATGGCAGAGATAGTGCCGTCTCAACCGGAAGGCACCGGATGGAAGTCAAACGCAAGCGCAGACAGACGATTCGTATATTGGACGGAAGACCCTTGTGACAGCTTGCTATTGCCATATGTTTCTTCGTAATTTTAAGGGCTGCTAGGTAGTTTTGTATATAATATTAGGGGTTTCCTCTACCGGTTATGGAAGTAAGCGCAGAAAATTAGTAATGTCTTGAAATGTCAGGCGCACTATCCTTACTAATATTATAATCGTGAAAGTTTGTGAGTATGGATATATGGATGTGTGGATGTTTCTTACTCGTTCACGCCAGTATGGCTGAACGGATCTAGATGAAGTTTGGCACAAAGATAGATTATAGTCTAGAATAATACATAGGCTACTTTTATCCAAGTCGGACCCAATTCTGAAGTCCACGCTGACAAAGTCGCGGGCAGAAGCTATTTCATTATATTTTTTTATTAAGCCATGGTGACCGTAACCTCACTACGTGTCCTTGGTACTCGTAGAATATCAGCGCTACATTAAAAACTAATGCAGCACATTGCTGAGCTTAGGACCAATTCTCTTGTTATTTTTTTTGTATTATACCAAAATAAATTATTTCCTTTCTTTCTTTATCATCATCAAACAGTTTTACGGTGTTCTGTCATGCGTACAGTACAATCGAAATAAATGTTTGCATCTCAAGTCCGCAAGTGGTAAATTTTAATATAAAAACAGGATGTAAATATTTCCCATTCGTGAATATTACTATCCTAATCCTTACTAATTTCAATATAGCCTGAATAGACTGCCTCATTAGTCTAGTGGTCCCAAGCGCGACTGCTACGCTGGAGGTCTTGGGTTCAATCCACAGGTCGAGCAAAGTGTTATTGGGTTTTTCTATGAAATTCTCAGTAGAGCAGCTCGTAGTCTAGCTTTGTGCCCGGTTAATGGCAATAGACTCGCCCCCTATTACATGGGACCTAAACATACCGGCGAACTATGGATGTAGATTTATACGCCTGTGCCTAACCTTTCGGAGAATATGTAATTTCAATATTTTCGCACAAAAACACTCATTTAATTATTTTGAACTGCGCGGTCGGAACGGCTAATTTGCACTGGCAAACTATTGTGTTTCAGTTTTGAATCTTATCTTATATATCTTATCTAATCTTTTTCTTGATGGAAATGAAAGTTAGAGTCTATTAAGGAGCACATAATCTCAGTAAATCTTTCAGTTAAAATACGATGTATATGAGATCCGAAAGCAACAACAAAACAACAAAAATAAGACTCAAAACTGAAAAGCAATCAAATCAAATAGAACAAATTTAAAATAAAGTTGGCTCAAACTGGAATTAGGCCACGTTCGATTACAAAATTGTTACACACTACGTCCACATATTGGCCGGCCAACGCGCAGACAATTACTTACCTCCATTGCTCCACCTATTCACACATATTTTATTAAATCCATTACTTATGCGGCAATGGACGCAATACTTAATAAGTCAACCAACGTTGATGATATTAAATATACAAGTGTTACACAAACGAAGTTTCTGTAAAATTTCCTATAATTTACTTTAATCGCTGGACAACAGTAATTTTTGTGGTATTTGTCACTTTTAATAGGTTAATAACCACAGTTGTACACTGTTGTTATAAGGGTGTTTGACATACTTTTACTGAATTGTAATCGACTCGTGAAGGTATTGTTAGGCATCGATTTCATTTTAGAAGTAAATAAAACGAAACTCATATGGCAATACTTACGGTGGCACCGACACCGTCCCTGGGTGCCAAATATACTTAGGCCTATGATGGTTATATCCCATTACAAAAATTTACTAGATTTTGGGGTAATTGCGGCAATTTGAACACGACAATCGTGAATACTTAATTAATCGTGAAACTTCATTGATATGGTTACTTTTATGAATATTTAATCTCTCTTATTGTATTTGTCAATGTGATTGGGATATCTACTTATATGCCTCTTTCGGGTCGGACAAGGTTTTTTTAGAACAGAGTGTATAATACTCCAATTTTCTTTAAATATACAAAATTTTCCTCAAAAACGTGTACCTAAGCAAACACTTGGGCGGGTCAAATTCTCGGGCCCCATGCCTTGAGGCCGTTGTCAAGGAAATTGCATTCTGCCCGGGAACCCCTAAAATGGGCCCCCTCACTTCAACAAGCACCCAAATTCTACAATGGAACTGCTTAAACTAGGATTAGGGTACATACGCGCTATTTACGTCCACAGTAATTGATTTCAGAATCGAATAAACCTTTAAAAATGGTGATGAAAAAGTGGTTTCATTAAAATTTTAGTGTAAATTACTTTGAAACCCTATGGTAAATGTGTACTAATGTACACCCACAGCTCGCCGGTATTTCATGAATAGGGAGCGATATTTGTATTTTTTTGATGGACCAAAATATTTGTTCAAGATTATTAGTGACTGCGCAGTTGATTAGTGGATCGAAACCAAACCGAAGGGTTATAAACAGACAAGTAGACAACAAGATAAAGTAGCAAGTCATATTCGCCTTTATCTACATAAGTACTTTAGAATCCACGTTAAGGCGCCTAGCTGTGAACAACTGGACAGCCTTGTCCTCCGCTTCCAGTGACTTCTAGCGAAACAGAACAACCTTTTGCTGCTTTCCAAAAATCTCCAAAAAATCTATCAAGCCATGTCAGTAAATATATATGTATTAATGCAAATAATATAGGCCAATCCCTTACCGCCGACACTCAATCGCCTTAAGGATGCATAAATGAATATTATTTCTTTATAAGCTCTCGAAAAACGTAAGGAAAGGATTTAGAAATACAATTTTCTGCATCGAGAAGCCACGATCACTGGTTTATGAAAAGAATTATCTGTGACAGCGCCATTTTGAAATAGAAAATAAAATTTATTCGCTTCAATAGAAATGTGTCAGCATTGGATTTAAGAAATGTGCTTATCTAGCATTTGAAGAATGACGTCGCATTTTTGGTACATATTTACTGTGTCTGAAAGCAGTGATAGCCTAGTGGTATGACCGTTGGACTGCCAAGTCAAAGGTCTCGAGCTCGAACCCAAGGCACGCAACTGTGACTTTTCGAAGTCATGTGCGTATTAAATAGTTAATTATCACGCGCTTAAACGGTGAAGAAAAACATCGTGAACCTGCATGCCTGAGAGATTTTTCGATGGCGTGTGAAGTCTTCCAACCCGCATTAGGCTAGCGTGGTGGACTATAGCCTAATCCCACTCATTCTGAGAAGAGACCCGTGCCCAGCAGTGGGACAGTATAATGGGTTGATTATGTTATGTTATTTACTGTATACATCCCATAGCTGTCGTGTGATAGGAGTTAAGTACTTTAGTATAATTTTTATTTACTCTAGATACCCTGTTGTTATTGGCATATTGCAATAATCAAATTTTCAATTTAAAACCAAGGATAGTCTCAAAACCCTTTCAATAATATGAAACGACTAATACGAGCGAGGTTATATTAATTTTATTATCATCAATTAATTTACTACGGCCTAAGCGAATGTCGCGATATCCGTGATTTTAAGGCAAGGAAAGGCAAACTCAAACTCATTTTTTTATTTCAATTCATCAATCTAGACCATAGAGGTACAGATACTACAGTAGGTCTTAAGGCGAAGAGCCGGCAAGAAACTCCATAGATACTATACTATAACTAGATAATTGATGTTAACAGTGTTTTTCTTAAGTTCTCAATTTTTTATTCTATCAATGTGAGTATTGTGGCGTAAGATGTGAGTCACAAGAATAAATTACCTATCTTTTTGTGATTTTTTTGCATTTTCCATGTTAAGATTATAAAGCTATTTTAGTGAAGGAAAAATTCAATCGCGGGCATGATTCGAACCTGTGTCTTCTGGTTGCATACATTACATATGATAGCTTAAGGGTTCGGCCGAGCATGAATTGCCCACCAAAATAAATCGTTATCCAAACAATATTTTATGAAATTCTGTTTTTATGAAATTATTCGGATTCGAATACCATTAATGTAGGTTCCTACCATACTATTTCGTCTACTACTATTTCACTGGAAATAAACGACCGGAAAATAGTTCCAAACTCGGGAAAGTAATCAACAATTACCGCTTACATTTATAAATACTAAACGAAATAATAGAGTAGGAACCTAGATTTACGGTATCTGAATGCATTATAACATAATTTGATTGAATTGTTGTTGAATAACGATTTATTTTGGTATTACCTTTGTATGAGAAATTCGGTCCAGTGACTCTTAAGAAGTACAACGAATATCTACTTCTAGTAATATTTCAGCTACTTCAACATTCAACACATTTTCTACCACAATTGTATGTTTCCGTACTGGTCCAACGTTTATTTCCTGCTAATTAGCAATTCCTCCTTGACAAGTCAGCTATTTCCTCTCTGGTACTCGACTCCGTAACACAAGGATTTTAAAATGCATTTTTATTGGTTACTTCCCGCGGTTTTATGGTGTGTTTTTTTGGACCGTAGATGGAAATGAGCAGAGATTACACTGTATTAATATCTGTAGCTGTACGTATTAAATTATTTACTAGTTATTAACATTGCCAGTTTACTAGATAAGTTACCAGATGACAACGATGTGGAGGAATTCTTAGACGCCAAGGGGCTACTACGTAGTTATGTTTTTTATATCACGTATTTGTATTTTATAAATTAGATGAATAGTTTATTTGAAAAGCATTCCTATAAAAGCATGTCTAGACTTTTTAACATTGAGATTTTTACGTATTTTATCGCGATAATATTCATAATTATAGAGCCCTTACAAGAATTACGCTCATTGACAGACTCGAAACAGAGGTCCTCAACTTTTTTATTTCGCATGTTTTTCGATTTGGGTAGACTAATTTTAATTTTTTTATAAATGAAATACCAATTATAACCCATTTACATCTCATGGATCCCTCTATTATTCCCGCTGACATGGACCCCTTGTTAATCGATACAAACCACTGAGAATCACTACTCTAAAGGATCAAAAGTATTAAAGTTATTTAGTATCGTCGTCGTATTTTCTTGTCCTGAAACAATTTGAGTTACTTATTACCAAATAGTAGCTTGATAATTTTAGATATCCACACTCATACACTAAAACCAGATATTTAATTAGAGAAAATTATTAAACAATTCCCAACTATCATTTAAAAATCTACTAAAATATTCGATGTATTAATAAAATTCAATTTCCTAGTGGAAGTTGGTTCATATTCGCTTCGAGAAAGTTCATAACTTCAGGTGACGTTGTTCCCACACAACATAGCGTCTCTCTCCATAGCTCTAGTGACGTGGCTTGGCACTAATTATGCCGTTATGGAGGCGGCAATCGATGTATGAAAATTATAGGGATCGATTGTAGACTACACTAGTGTTTGAATCGATTAGTGTTTCAATGCAAGTTGCGGTGTAAACTTCTGATGGTTTTAGCGGGTAGTGTTTCTCGTGAAAATCGCTGCATTGAACATTAATAATGGGAATTGTGACACACGGTATTAATCGTAGTTTTCGTTCGTTGGAGAACAGTTATGAAGATGCACGGAACTTGTATTTAATGGACATACCTACATTAAAAACAAAAGAATTAAGCAAAGAAATTCTATAATTACGGATGTACCATTTCATTTTTACCATTACCCTTAGATTATGCTCGAGCTATCCAGTGTCAGATGGGACTGGTCTACTTAAAGCCGCAATGGCTCTTTCTTCTAAAGGCCATTTCAGACATTCTCTTACACTGGAACTCGAATATTTGCTGTTAAGTACTGTCTGTACTTTAATAGTAACCATGATTCTCTGCGTTTGTTTCAGTGTTTCTTCTCAGAGGTCGCCAGTTAGGAAATGCTGGTGTCATCTAGTTAAAAAAAAAACATTCACTTGTAAAAGTGTCCTTAAAATATAATATAATGATATTTATTTCTGTAAAAATATTTACAGAAATAAATATCATTTATTCATTTAATATATAATTAAGGGCCGATTTTTCCATCGCCAGATATCTTTGCCGGATGAATAAATTAGATTTTTTACAGGTTTTCTATACAAAATCGGTCAAACGTTAATTTTATTTCTCAGTTAATATAGAAGCGGCAGTAGTCTAATGGCTTGGGCGGTCTACTTGCGATCATGTGGTCGCCGGTTCGAACCCCACCCATTGCAGTACCGACGTGAACCCATTCGTAACACAAACATTTAGCTTAGCTCGAGGGGTTAACAAGAATACTAGTAATGTGCGACCCACATTGCTAATAAGCTTTAAAAAAAAGTTATCTAAAGATTGAAAAATCAGTCGTTATTATACCAGGTCCATACGACTAATATTTATTTTGTACTCCACAAAATCATAACATTCTCACTGGACAAGTTTCAGTGCGTTATTTAATGAAGTTAGTTTATTAGTTGTCACTAGTTTTACCGACTATAAGCGAGCTTAATGATACGCTCGTAATTATAACGGTAAGACCTGATAAATAAGAAGTAATAAGCAGCACGTTTGAAGAAGCTGAGCGATTGGCCTCTGCGCCATCGGCCACGAGTTCGTTTCTCGCATGGAACAAATTGTTGACCGAGTTCAATACTGACACAATTCAAAATATTGGGGACCATTTTGAAATTCTTGATCTAAATTACGTTTTTAATTATATGCATTAAAGGATTTAGGAAGGCAATTTGCTGTTTCTTTTTAAAATTATATTTGGCAATAACTCGTCCTGTGTACTTTAGCTGGAGGGACGCAGGTTCAAACCGTGCGTGAAGATGATTTTTTCTTTAATTAAAATGTAGTATCTTATTACCAACTTTCTGGTACATAATATTTAGACTTGTGTCACTATTGAATACAGTAGACTAAATATTTGTAAAACGTACAAATAGCTGTCATGGGTTGTGAATTGAGATTGTTACGTAATTTGTGTTTATAGACGCCCCAAGAGAAACCCCTAGTTTGGGGCAACGTTGTTTTAAAATTTATCATATTTTAGGTACCTGTAAATTAATTCACAAATAAATAAAAGATTTAGTTTACAATTCCGTAGAATATTTTCATATATTACTTACCAGAGACAATCTGTAATCGTAGATACTCGTAGATACAATTAATCATTACCTATGTAATTTATCGCTATTATTATTTTATTGACTTTATAACTATTGACATTTTTAACAAATTTATTCTAAAAGTGACTGTGATGAATTTTGTATATTATATACAATATACAAAATTATATACAATTTTGTATATTTGTATATTAGTCTACTTTGTCATTATCATTAATTGTTACTCTGCGTTAAATTAATTAGTTTACTAAATTAATCTTGTAAGCGTTTTGGATGTACATCTGTTAGCTTGTAAGTTCAAATAAATAAATAAATGTACTAATACTCGTATATAGAGTACTAATTTACGATAAAGGAGTTCGTTGAGGTCATAATAAACTGATTAGTAAAAATCTGCAACAATATCTCAGAAGATACATTACAAGTTAAAGCTTGGCTAATCTTCTACTAAATATTACAACCTACAGCTCATATATTTATATTTTAAAAGAAACCGGCAACAATTTCCGCAACACACATTTTCATCTTAAAAAAATATTCGATTTCACTTAGCCGGCAGCAGCCAATCTAGCTAGACCTCCTTGAATATTTTAAACACCCTTTTGTACAATAAGTCAAGGTCGAGTATTTAGGAAGGATAGGGTCAAGTAATATTGGTGACTGATCATCCAAGAAGATTTTGTTAGGAAAATATGAAGATGAAAGTTGGCTGTTTCGTTTTTGCAGAGTTTCTGAACGAAATTGCCGAAGACAGCGTTGTTTCGGTATACTGAGAACATGGTGTTTTTTCAGATGATGGATACGATTAATCACGTAATAGGGCGTTGAAGGGGAAACATCTTGGAGCTCTGTTTTTGTCGTGAAAATAACATAAAAGAAGTTGGTACTGTTATGGGAAAATGCTACTTATATTGTGTAATCGAATTTTAATTATTTATCTGCGGAGATATAATACAGTGATTAACTCGCGATATTACTATAATAAAACTGCCTCGTTACTCCATTAGTCCCAAGCGTGACTGCTACGCTAGACGTCCTGGGTTCCCGGGTCGAGCAAAGTATTATTGGGTTTTTCTATGAAATTCTCAGTAGCAGCTCGGAGTTTAGAATTTGTGCCCGGTTAATAACAATAGGCTCGCCCCCTATTACATGGGACCTAAACATACCGGTGAATTGTGGATGTACATAAGTACGCCTCTGCCTAACTCTTCAGGGAATACAGGCGTGATGGTATGTCTAACTCAAAATCTGGTGCATGTTTCATATGGATACGCCGCTTAGAAGCCGAGTTTTAAAGTACATCCTTTTAAAACGAGAGTGAAGCCGCGAGCAATACTTAGTGTTATTGTATTATTTTCTGGACAATTCTTTATATCACTTAATACACATAATATTAATGTCGTTATGTTTAACTTATATTTATTTCTGTAACTGGATCTTACCTTTTTTTATGGGATAGGAGAGCAAACGAGCAGACGGATCGCCTGATGGTAAGCGATTACCGCCGCCCATGGACACCCGCAACACCAGAGGAGTCACGAGTGCGTTGCCGACCTTTTAAAAGGGGACACAAATACACCCACAAAATATTGTGTTGTCAATGTTATTCACAAATTATCTCAAAGGGATTGGTCTGTCCACGATTTGTACTAAAACCATTTAACTATAAGTACCTACATACTCGGAAAAAAATAACAAAAGACGGTTTACTTATAAAAATTTGCATATACTCGTATATGTTTAAAGAAGCATAATATAAATGCACTCAAGGATTTTTCATAGCGGTACTTGAGCAAAAACTACGGCCTGCTACTCGCAACGATTCTTGCAGACCTTCATTGCTTCTGCCAGGTTGAAACAATCTCGTAAAAGAACAAAAATGACATATTGACATAGTCATGAAAATAGTATATTAAAAGTCACCCTATAATATAAAAGATCTTATGACGCATCGGACCATTTTGAAGGTCCACCGTCGATCAACAATTGATCGAAGAGGACCACAATAATAATTAAGATCTGCGTATTTTTTTCCGGGACGTCCTCTCCCAAAGCTCCTGAAAATTTGCGTTTAAGCAATACAAAAATTTCAGAAATTACGTTACGTACATTCAAAACACCAAAAATATTAAAGCAGCAACTATTTTATATCGAAACCACTTTCGGCCCCAAATGTATTTATATAGAGCGGTTCGCGTCCAACGATCAACACGAGTCGTTCGAGAGCCCTCGAGAGCTGTTGCTACGCAGTTCCAAGGAGTTTACCAGATTTTAGGGGTAGTTTTTTGTAGGGGTAAACAGTTTATCGCGATTTGTTCAGGCTTATAGGATTGGTAATACGAATGTAGATTTCTCAGATTTAGATGGAATATTTTCTTTTTCTTTTTTCTTATTGTTTTGTTTTCACTTTGTAGTTAATACTGATTGTACTTTTGGAGTACAGAGCTCTGTATCTTTGTATTTTCCATGCTAAGATTTTTTTATAGCTTACTAGCAATGTGGCTTGGTGGTTAACCCCTCGTGCTATGCGAAATGCTTGTGTTACGAGTGGGTTCATGTCAGTAGTACAGTGGGTGGGTTTCGAACCGGCAAGTCCTAGCCATTAGGCTACCGCCGCTAGAAAGATTATAAAGCTTTCTAGACAAATGCGTTCGATGATAAATTGCTTAACATCAGGCGAACTGGCGGTCAAGCGTAAGCCTATCAAGAATAAAAAAAAAGTTATTTTAGTGAAGGAAAAATTCGACTGCGGGTAGGATTCGAGCCTGCGTCTTCTAGTTCGGGAAATTTAGACCTGGCGGGTGGAACTCGCGGTGGCTTAGTTGATCATAACTTCTGGTGTATTGAACCAAAAGACGCAGGGTCCAATCCTGTCCGCAGTCGATTTTTTCCTTCACTAAAATAACACACCATATCATCACGCTTGTACTCCCCGAAGGGTTAGGCAGAGGCGTACTAATGTACACCCACAGTTCGCCTGGTATGTTGAGGTCCCATGTAATAGGGGGCGAGCCTATTGCCATTAACCGGGCACAAATCCAGACAACGAACTGCTACTGAGAATTTCATAAAAAAACTCAATAACACTGCTCGACCTGGGGATCAAACCCAGGACCTCTAGAGTAACAGTCACATTTACCTCATACGTACTATCACTTTGCGACCATAATTCGGAAACGAGACGCCTGGGCAAGAGAGGCCGAGACAAGTAAGGGTGTTACCACACCAATCGAGCGATCGTCGATCGATGCCATCGATCGATGGTAGAATGGATTAGTCGACATCGATCGATAGTTTCTACCACACCAATCGATCGTTAGCCGATAGATGCCATCGATCGATGGTAGAATGGATAAGTCGACGTCGATCGAGCTGCTTGAACTCCCCATGTCACCCAGTGCCGGCACGCGCCCCGCGCCCCGCACCCCTACAATACATTTCAAAAGAAACTGATGGAATATAGCCGGGGTTAATCGATCTACGTCGACCGATGCCGTCGACCGATGCCATCGACCGGCAATCGATCGATTGGTTAGTCGACCGGTATCCGTCGATCAATTAAAGCTACCACACCAATCGATCAAGGTCGACCGATGTCGATCGATAGCATCGATCGACTATCGATCGATTGTTGTGGTAACACCCTAAGGTTGGTGATCATATTTATTAATTGTGTCAGAGATTGAGTTTGTAATAAAATATTGTTATTGCTCCATGACTCCCTTCTGAGGGAGAATTACACGTTGGATGCAGGCGATATATAATCGGACCTCGTGGATGTGTATGGAGGAAAGCCCTTGTACAGCTTTGTCCTTTTTTGGCTGATATAAAGATGATGATAATTATTGCTTATCAGCAAAATATTTGGCACTGCCGCTGTACCACCACAGACAAACTTCAGAAAATTATTTCTAGCACCTTATGTTTTTTTTAAATAGCTTGAATAGGTACTGTAGAAATTGCTAAAAAAGGCAATATTAGTACGGGTTAGCTGGTTTGAAAATCATTATAGAATAATCAATGATTTGAAATCGTAGAACTAAGTAGGATCTTATTAAATAAAACACAGTGAAAGTACTAAAAATAAGCAAAGTAATATTAATAATTGCTTGCAAAACTGATATTGTTGGCTCTCCGATCTTATAAATGGCGGGTCTGTGCGGTGTCTCCAGCATGATCTATGATCGCGCTAGCCAATAAATTACAGCTGAGAGCATTATTAGGAGTCCGTAGACATGACACTCGTTTGCTCGGCGCAGAATAGACGGCTGTTTTGTAGATAAATTTATTATTATTTTTTGCGTTATATTCATGGTATTTTAACCAAATAACAAAATATACATGTTATATGTGTTAAGAAAACCCTGTCCGACTCACATAGGTATTGTTAGGTATCGAGATCCGGTTCTATATGTATAATCATTTTCTGGAAAGTGAAAATATTCGAACCTTATCATTCTTGTCATCATAGTAGTTCTCGCTTTCATAGTTCAGATTGTTTTTATTCTTGTCTTATTGCTTGACAGCAGGGGTGTAGTTTAAGTTTTCATTATCATAACTGTAGTTTTTTTTTTAAAGTTGTCCCGCTCTAGGATTTTTTCCTGTATCGTGGGTGCGTTTACAAACACAAATTCTCACATACACAAACGCCCAGACCCGGAACAACTACCTGTAGATCAAACAAATATTTGCTCCGTGTGGGGATCAAACCCACAACACATGGCGTGGAAGCCGATCACTCAACCGCTACGCCAAATGTGTCGTCGTAATTACCTATCTGCATTCTTAACTTTGTGATGAAGGTAATGTCTTTTAAATATTCACCCAAATAGATGATAAAAATCTAAAAAAACCAAGGGAATTAAAATGGCAATACTTAGGTACGGTGGCAGCGACACTTAGGCCGTATCGGTCGCATAGGCCTTAGCCTAATATGGTATTAGCACATTTAAAAAAATACTAATTGCGGCAATTTCGGCACGACAATTGTGAATTTTGTTTAATATAAAATAACATACCATCACGCCTGTATTCCCCGAAGTGTTAGGCAGAGGTGTACTAATGTACACCCACATTTCGCCGGTATGTTTAAGTCCCATGTAATAGGGGGCGAGCCTGTTGCCATTAACTGGACAAAAATTCAGACTCCGAGATGCTACTGAGAATTTCATAGAGAAACCCAATAGCACTGCTCGACCTGGGGATCGAACCCAGGACCTTTAGCGTAGAAGTCACGCTTGGGACTAGGTACTAGACTAATGAGGCAGTCGATTTACAGTTAATATGTTTACTTTCATGAATATTTAATGTTTCTTATGTTATTTGGTGATGTGATCGAAATACCCATAGGTATGCCCATAATATCGTTCGGTGACTATACCGAAGTCATTTGGTCGATTGTAAGTACAACCGCAATTCTCGGTATTTAATGTCTCATAAAAAAGGCGATTGCCGTTAACGTACTGCAAATCCAAACTCCTGCTGATAATTTAATAGAATAACCCTATAACACAGCTTAACCTGGGAATCGAATCCAGGACCTCATGCTCAGCAGCCATGCTTGTAACTACTGGACTATTAAGGTAATAAAAAATAAAATTAATATACTTACATTCATAAGCTTTATGCCTGGCTTGTAACTTTTATCTCAATAATAAATAAAAATCAGCAAAAAGTATTTATGTCAAAACAGTCCCCTATTACATATAAAAACATCATAAACATTAACAATGAAACAACTACGTTAATAAAACTAATATCCCATAAACAGTTTGCCTGCATCATCACATCACTTTATGGTGGCATTAATTTAATGGTTTTACGACACTGTTTAGTGATGTATAAAAATATTAACAAGCTGAATTCGAGTAATACTTTGTTGTGTTTGATAAGAGTAGGGCTTGCAGAAGAAATAACCACTATAACACAAATAACCACGCCTTTTAATTAATCTGACTGCTGAGTCTAGTGGTCCCAGGCGCGACTGCTACACTAGAGGTCCTGGGTTCGATCACCAGGTCGAGCAAATTTTTATTGGATTTATGAAATTCTCAGTAGCAGCTCGGATTCTGGATTTGTGCCCGGTTAATGGCTGTAACATGGGACCTAAACATACCGGTGAACTTTGGGTGTATATTAAGTACGCCTCTGCATAACCCTTCGGGGAATACAGGCGTGATGGTATCTTATGTTATGTTTAATTAATCTGCGGTCAGACTGTGAATGGATGAGAACTTTTGTAATTATTAGCTACTTGATTATAACAGCACCACGCCCAGGCCACGATAATTGTTTTTCTAGATAAAAAAAATGTTTCCAGATAATAGACTCCCCCTATTACATGGGACCTAAACACCACACTGGCGAAATGTGGGTACATATATATTCGAATGAATCACTTCGTATAATAATGATCGGACTTCACAACAGGTAAGTTCAGTTGATTATTTATTATACTGCGTGCTTCGTTCTAGATTTACGAGGTGCCTTAGAAATTACTCCACGTGGGCGCTTTTGCGGATAAAATCCGATACACAAACAACCAAAACCGAAACGACTAGCTTAGATACAAATAAAAACAAAAATAATGGGTTTTCCGCAAATATTTAACAGGTATAATATTATATTATACAATATATAATATTATATTATAAATAATAATTATAAATAATATTATTTATAATATAATATTATATTATGCGTAAATACCAAAGTAATTCTGTCAGTTTCATAGGTTTTGACGGTCAAATCGCTGAACTAATGCTAAATTGGTATTGAGATGGATTGAACCATTGGAGAAAGACTTAGACTTGAAACCAAATGACATGTTTGTCTTCGGATTCGCCTGAAACCGCGTACAAAAGCTAGTTAAAAAGTATTAATTAATTAATTTAATTTGCCTGGAAGACTTACAGCTAAAAAATTAATATGATAACAGTAAGAAACCGGAAAGCCAATTACAAGTCTTCACTTTTAGGTACTGTGAAGGAAAATGTGAACATGCATAATAATCATCACTCACTTAGTGCTGTTTAATATGTACCTAATATCTAACTATACACAGTAGCTAATAAGATCAATATACATACACAAACACACACATTATTATAGTAAGTATATCTATTGCGACTGCAGTCTTGCTACATTTCCTTGAAAGAAAATATTAATCTACATAACCCGACAAAAGTACAGTGGTTCTAATTTGCTTAAAAATGTATTGTTATCGAACATTTAAAGTATAAAATGAATATTGAAAGTATTACAAAAGTCGTTTAATATAAAATAAAGTCATTTATTCGTAACTGGGTCACAGTTATCCGATACGAAATTTCTTCCAAATGGTAAAATAATCACTATATATACGAACAATATCGTAATGGATACTAATGGTCGCTTCGGAATGAACACTTTAATATTAGAGAGTGCAGTTCTCACTAATTAGTTTTAAATTTGTTACCGGATGATACGCAGCTTTTATTTTTGTAATTATAAAATTACCTTACTAGTCTTTTTTTTATGGGATAGGATGGCAAACGAGGAGACGGATCGCCTGATGGTAAGCGATTACCACCGCCCATGGACACCCGCAACACCAGAGGAGTCACAAGTGCTTTGCCGACCTTTTGAAAGGGAACTGGGTCTCTGGTAACATCACTCACTCGGCGAAACACAACGTAAGCGTGTTTAACGCCGGTTTTCTGTGAGGCCGTGGTATTACTCCGGTCGAGCTGGCCCATTCGTGCCGAAGCATGGCTCTCCCACGTAAAACTCGTAGTCTAGTGGTTGCAAGCGAAGCTAATGAGCATAGAGTGGGTTCAATTCTCAGGTTGAGAACAGTGTTATTGGATTTCTCCGTAGAAGTTCGATGTGTTGCATTTTTGTCGTAAGTGGCCATAGGTTTGCTCGCTAATTAATAAAATACTTACTATATAAGTGAACTATGGGTGTAAATCAGTACACCTTTGTGAAAAAAAAAATCGTGAGAAAGGTCGTGAGACCTGATGAATGGTAACATAAAATTTTAAATTGCTAAGAAAACCTAGGCGTTCTAAATGTCAATTAATTAAGAGTACCGAATTGCTGGATGTAGCCATATCACCAGTCAGGCCATATTTAGCAAATCTAAATTGGTTTAGTCCTCCTAACTTATTTCTGAGAAATACCCGACCGAGGCTTTCACTTCAAAGACAACTAGAATGTATTTCTAGAACCACTTAACTCCCTAAAATGTTTTATTTATAAAAGAACTATGCATACCTTATCTAACAATTTGACGACACGTTTAGCGTAGCGGCTGAGCGATCGGCTTCTGCGCAACGTGTTGTGGGTTCGATCCCCACACGGAGCAAATATTTGTATGATCTACAGGTAGTTGTTCCGGGTCTGGGCGTTTTGTGTATGTGAGAAATTGTTTGTACGCACCCACGATACAGGAGAAAATCCTAGGGTGGGGCAACGTTTTTTAAAAAAGAAGAAAGAAGAAGAAAGAACAATTTCACGCTTACCATTAGGCGGGCAGTGGTATAAAAAAAACATTATTATTATCTACAAAAAGTTGAATTTTCAACTACCTATACATAAACTAAATTCGAGTTCTAACAATGAACATAGCAAAACTGTGTCGTGCACATTCTAACACTCTCGCATAAAACCTAGTTTCAGTTTCAAGTTATTCCAACAAGTTATTCAGTTGTAATATTTAGTTTATGTTTTAATAATAAAAACTGCATCTGTATATTATGCATGCGTTTATAACTTGTTTCTTGTTGTTCTTTGCTATTGACTGTGTTAAAAAATATGTCATCAATTTTTTTGTTTAGAAAAATGTTTAATACTTTACCTACGTTTATTACATCTGTAGCTATTATTAAGCCTGAATAAATAAATCTGTACTTCAGGTCATAGTTACTTAAAATAATAATATGCTACGTAACAGAAAACGAAATTTTTCAGCATTCGAGTACGGAATGTCATTATGTATAAAAAATTAATAAACTATGTGGAAAAACACACATCTTCAAAATATATAAAATTAGGTGTCCACTTAGACACACTACAATGTACTCACATTAACAAGTCCTGATAAAAATACGTAGGAAGATAAGTACGGTTTTTAGTCCGTACGTACGAGTCCCACATACCCTGAAAGCTCCCCAGGTAGCAGACGATCAAAAAGGATTTTCCATAATGTAAAAATAAGGTAGCCGGCGTTACACAGGTTTTCCATACAAATTAAAAGAATTTCTACGGGCGGGAATCAAACCGGTTTACCATAGCAATTTTATTGCCATAAAATCATAGTATACTCGTATACCTAATTGGTCGTAACACACAAATTTCGAATTAATTTACATTTACGCTGCGTATTGTTATATGTATAGATACAATGGTATTGAAACTCAGCAGACGGTAAGCGGCATGCAAATAATGAAAGTTCGCCGACGTCACCACGTTCGACACGCCCTATAAGTGTTAAGGGCAAGATTGCAGTTTGACACATAATTATAATGTATCATTATTATGCAGATATTTAATTTAATTTTTACTGCCTCATTAGCGATTGCTACTCCTGGAATGGATTCAAGTCCGAGTATGATGTGAGACGTCTGCCTTACCGAAAGACAGGTGTGATTGTATATTTTTATGCACATAAATGGTACGGAAATTAGACATAAATATAACCAATTAGAGAGATAACAAACCCAAATAATGAATAATTTTAATAATAAATACTAAACAAACCTACGTAGGTTTATCTGAAAAATTACATAATCTAATTCAATTATTTATTCGCCATGGTATGTTGATTAGTGCGAAAACAAATACGTGTAGGTAATGGTTCTTGTAATATTTACTGCAACCAACTAAATGCTCCTGATTAATCGAATTAGTCCACCTTAATTTAATCATTCAAAAACAATAATGTACTATTGTAAGTAACTAGGTACAATAACTTAATTTTACTGCATAATATTAACTCAAATCAATATTATCTCCTCTGAGTCTTCTCTTTAACCACTCTGTTTCTACAGCACACTGGCTAATTAAAGTTAGCAACACACGGCGCGACCACGACGTAACCCTGTTTCACGACGGCTACGTTTGTCGCACAGTCGCACTTGACACGTGCGAATAAATATTTATTTGATATTCATGATAATTTTTATTATAAAATAGAATATAATTCCACTGCGTTTAAGTAAATGCCAGGTATTAAGTAATAGCGTTTGATGATAATTTTCGATGTTTGGGGATTGAAGGTTACAGATTATTTAAAAGTAGATAGAAGTAGATTATATCTTAAATTTATAAGAATCGAAGTTCTGACTCACTCACTGACAGACAAAGTCGAGCCTAAACCGCTGGTCGTAGAGACTTTACATTTATTTCTATTTCTCTTGATAGATAGAGGTGGAAGGATTTTTTTAAATTCAACGCCTGATAAATAAATATCGAAACCTTTTATATGAATGTCCTTTGTTTTGACGGTATGATAGATTTTTTGGGTTTCACTGTATAGGTTGACAATTATTACTTAGCTATAATGGGACCCGATTGGTGGCGCTGCTGTCGGACATCCTTTGGGATCTTGGCAAAAGACGAATGAAATTTTCTCAATATACTGGAAAACAATGAGAAAATATAATGGAGAAAATTTTATTTATCTTCTTCTAGTACAAGCTTCCCAACCTCTCAAATACAATCTGAAATATTAATTGAAAACAAATAGAGAAACAATCTGGAATAAGTACCTACATTGAACAAAATTAATATGGCAAACTCAAAGTGAATAAAATTAATCAATGCGATTGACATTGGCCCGGAGTTTGCATCATTAGCTGTAATATTGATGGCTTATAAATTGCATTGGGCTGCATCTGCCATAAAACTCAGAGTAGTAAGCTAATGGAGAGCTAAGGTTCGGCAAAGATATGGATGGCACTTCGATGGGTTGGTGACTAGTGATCTTGATAATGTATGTAATGGTTTCTTTTATTTGGCATAATAAACACCGGAGGGTTAAAATGGCCAATTTTGATGAATCAAAATAATATATGATTCACCGACTCACGGCTACGCAACGTGCCATATATGTCCAGTATAAGATTTTGGCGATTTTAGCTCCCCAGATTTCTGCAGATCGCCAAGAGGAGCCGAAAGACCGCACCGTTATATAGCACCGTTTCTCGTTCTCGCTTCGATTTATCGTATTTTAGAATTCTCATAGCTTCGGTCTAAATATTATACTATACCGGATCCCTAATTCATATCCATAAATCTCACACAATCATCATCATCAGACTATATTCGTCCACTGCTGGAAGTAGGTTTCTCCTAGTGAACGCCACAGAGCCCGATTGACACACTTACCTACCTTATGCTTGATAATCAGAGATTTCGACCTTACACATGAGAAGAACTTCTATAACATCCAACTCAATGTAAAGAAATCCTGAGTTTTAAGCCATTCAACAATTTAAGATCAGTTTTCTATGTGGGGCATTCCATTTATTTCATAATCCGTGACACAAGGGCTGTACTTGATAATGCGGCCCATTGATAGATGCCTTGTTAATGACAGCTTAATTGCATTTTGTCTTTGTTTTCCAATGTTATTAAAAATTGTACGAGTTTGAATCTATGAGATATACTCGTAATTTTGATTAACACTTGTTTGGGGATAATTAGCTCGGTAGTTATGTTTAGTAAAAATTTTATTCGTTGTTAAACTATCTCCCTTCATCCAATAGTGGCCTAAAAACGTTTAATGAATTTTGACTTTTGCATTTTGACAAAAATATATCGAGACTGCCTCATTAGTATATTGGTCCCAAGTGAGACTGCTACACTAGAGGTCCTGGGTTCGATCCCCATCGAGCAAAGTGTTATTGGGTTTTTCTATGAAATTCTCATTAGCAGCTCGAAGCCTGGATTTGTGCCCGGTTAATGGCTATAGGCTCGCCCCCTATAACATGGGACCTAAACATACCGGCGAACTGTGGGTGTACATTAAGTACACCTCTGCTACTGATACAGGCGTGATGGTATGTTATCTTATGTTATATCATTCGATTGACTTTTTATCAGAAACTATTACCAATATTATTGATAGGACAACTTAACCATGAAGTGTTTCCCTTGTATAAAAATGAAGCTACCTGAAATTATATTATTTACCTTTAACATGCACACTCATCGAGCCATAATAACACACAATAATGAGATTACGCCAACATTTGCCTACCCTATCAAAGGGGTGTACACATTTGAGAAATTTAAGCGGATTTGTCAAGTTCCGAGGCGTCCGTCCAACTGCTGAAATTATGTGCACCCTTGTTAGGGCTGCGAGTGACACCATGTGATGGGCGCTTTGAAAAATTGTTCCCGGACAGAAACATGGACGTGGGCAAAAAATTAAGGATTTTGTGTGTGAGGTACGGTGTAGGAGAACTCAACGTATATATTTATTTTGTATACTCGTATGTAGGGAAAACTTGGTACGTTTTCGAAAATCAATTTTTATATTTAGAAACCTATAACAGCTAAAGATCAAGTTCATTCACGCTAAAGATCAAGTTCTGTGTCGCAGGGGACTACAAACATATAATAGTGGTCCCAAGCGCGACTGCTACTCTAGAGGTCCTGGGTTAGATCCCCAGGTCGAGCAAAGTGTTATTGGGTTTCTCTATGAAATTCTCAGTAAGCAGCTCGGCGGCTGGATTTGTGCCCGGTTAATGGCAATAGGCTCGCCCCCTATTACATGGGACCTAAACATACTGGCGAACTGTGGGTGTACATTAGTACGCCTCTGTCTAACCCTTCGGGGAATACAGGCGTGATGGTATGTTATGTAGGTACCTACACTCAGATTCCAAACAAATATGTAGACGTGGAAATATTTGGTGATACAATTGGCGCGGTGGCTGAGCCACGCTACGTGTTGTGTGTTCGATCCTCACACGGAACAAATATGACCTACATGTATATAGCTAGTTGTTCTGGGTCTCGGTGTTTGTCGATGAGATAATTTGTTAACGTACCCGCGATACAGGAGATAATTCTAGTGTGGGAAATGTTCAAAAAAAATTTGCTTCACGTGGGAATTGAACCCACGACTCACGGCGCAACGGTAGTGGCGAGGTTGATGTACCTAACAATGGAATCAATTGCTGACGGTAAATTAAATTCATACCTTCATTGATGACGTACGACAGAAAAAATGTATTTTAAAAGAAATCGTATCGTATCTACGCAATAGCATTACCCGATTTCTGTCCTTAAATTATAAGAACAAAGCGTTTTATTATTTTTTATTTGTAAGAAAAATAGTCGTCAATTTGCTAAAAAACTCAACAACTACCCGCCGTCAATACTTTTGCGCTAAGTGGATCGGAGACGGCGTGATTTAGTATCTAATAATTAGAATACTATTCCTCACTGCCATTCTGATCGGTAGCTCACATGTCTTGCTCAGTTCCCCCTCTATGAGTTGCTGCAGATCTGACAGTCTACAGTCCGTAGGGGATCTCTAAAGGATTGGCAACGTATCAAGTGTGGCAGGTGTCTATGGGTAGCGATGACTACTTACCACCAAGTGGCTAATCTGATCGTTTGTCGATATCCTACTAAATTATAAACGTGAAAGTTTGTGACGATGTATGGATGCTTGTTACTCAATCACGCCAGAACGGATGAACGGATCTGGATGAAAGGCACAGAGATGAATTATAGTCTGGAATAACACATAGGCTACTTGTATCCAGGTCGGACCCAATTCTGAAGTTTACGCAGACGAAGTCGCGGGTCGAAGATACGAGTAGTGCAAAATAAAGAAAAAATTCTTAAGGACCACTTAACAGTTCCCGGCAACAAGTAAATTACAAGAAATGTTTTTTTTATACCACTAAGGTGGCAAACAAGCATACGGCCCGCCTGATGATAAACAGTTACCGTAACCTATGGACACTTGCAACACCAGGGGTATCACTCGCGCGTTACCGACCCTGTAAATTAAGGAGGAATAGTTGGGCTGGCAGCATAGGAGTCATGCTGTCTTACATGATAGCGGTGGTAACAAAACCACCAGTCACCCACACTGCCAATACAACGCTTCCTCGCGGAGCTCTGGCGACCTTGCTCACTGTTAGGAACACAACATAGCAGGGAGCTTTGTCATTTGGCTAAGATTTTCTGCAAGGTGGATGTACTTCCCCAATCAACCAGCTCCAATTGTGAGTGGAATCATTCGATTCCACTATGCCCTGCCTCTCTTTAAAATGGTAAGTATATTCTGTTTTTCTTGAGCAAATATTCAAACTCAAACTCAATTTTTTTATTTCAATTAGACCATATACAGGTACTTTTTAAATGTCAAAACTACATGCACGGACCCAAATAGTAGGGTCTTATGGAGAAGAGCCGGCAAGAATCTCCATAGATACTCTTTTAAATAGATAATTGATGTTTACAATTTTTTATTCTATCAATGTGAGTATTGCGGAGTTTAATGTGAGTGATAAAAGTAAATTACCTTCCAAAAGATAACATAACTGAATCCTGATTGACCTGGTATGTAAGAGTTGACCAGTCGCCACCGACGGTACCCGTTCACGAGCATAATGGGTGTTTATTATCCTGTTACTTGGACCACATCTTAAAATCTCAGGCGGCCTTTTGCTAGGGATCAACCTCGAATCGAGATCGTAACTCGATCATATTGTAACATGATTACCAGGGCTTCAAGTACTCTCGATGGAAGCTTTTATCTATATTGGTGTGTTATGTTGTGTATTGGAAAGTACACGGTTTTATGGGGCCGTATAATATATATATTTTTTAACTTCCATGATAATATAACGAATACAAACTATAAATTAGTTACCTATATACTTATTCTAAACGGGTTCTAAATTGTTGTGTCCGTTAATTGTATATTTGTGGAGTCCCCTGCAACACAGATATCCATCCATAAACCAGAAAAAATAAAGGCTGAATTGGTCAAATACAGTGGTTCCTCAACATTTATGTCACCCTCCAGTAAAATGACTTAGCAATTTTGAAATATAAATCCAAGGTGTACTAATGTACACCCACAGTTCGCAGGTATATTTAGCGTTTGTTGCCGTTAACCGGGCACAAATCCGAGAGCTGTTACTGAAGATTTAACAGCAAAATCCAATAATTGAAATAAGAATCATTCATCTAAAATGCTTCCTCCACCACCCCGCTAACGTTCTAAATATGAATTGATTGGAGAGGAATTAGTCATCAATAAGTACCCTCCTATTCACAAGACTTGCTGACGCCACCACAACACGAGAATATTAGCTACATTGCATCCAGCCCAACCAGTCATTATTTCAAAAGTCATTAGTATATTTATTTAGTGACTTTGACTACATTGACGCTTTGTGTAATTCATTAATTGTAATGTTTGCGATAGTCGTGATGTGACATGCAAATCATTTGGTATTTGATACAGATTTTCATTACCTATGTAGGAAATAGGTTCCATTTTAAACGTTGTTAGTAGTAGTAATAGTAAAATTATTGTGTTGTTGTCCTGTTGTTGTGGAGGTTCCACAACAACAAGTACGTAATTTAAAAAAAAGAGCACGCGATTCCGCCAAATTTATAAGTTTTTACTGCGTCATTGGTTAATAAGTGCGGCTACTGAAAATGATGGTCATAAAGAGATTTTTATGAAAGTTTGAATAGCAATTTGGAGTTTAGATTATTTTGCGATATTGCTACCACTGCTGTTAAAAATAAAGTTCCTATACCTATGCAAAATATTTATTAAAAAAATACTTACAATACCTACTTGAAAACAATCCTGAATGATACAAGATAAGGTTGAAAAATTTCCTTGATATTCGTTGGAAGTTCAATGGAATCTTTCAATCGGCAGACGTATTCATTTCCTTTAAGCGTCTCATTCGTACGTAGCGAACAGAAACAAGCTTTATGCAGGTAAATCAAAGAAGTTTAGGTATTCTCTTCTATTCTTACCTTTCACAAAAAAAATATTAATTTTCTTAAAACAACATTGTAAAGAGAACCAAAACATTGTAATATTATTCATTATTTCCGAGATTTTTCTATCTATTGGGTTTTATGCCGTCTCTGCTCCACAAGATCCACTATCTGGAACTGTCATCATTTTGTTCTTCTACGGATCTCCTCATTAAGATAAGATAAGATATTCTTTGTTTGTATAAACATGGTGTACATACATTGCATGCAAGATATTAAATGGAAATTATAAAATATTCTTTCATGTTTAACCGTTGGGCGCGGCGTACAAATTGGTAAAAACTAAATACAACAATAAAATTATTTCAAAAAATTTCCTTTTTAAAGAAATCCAATATATTATAATATGCTTTTAAATAAATTTCTTTTCTTTCTTTCTTTCTTTCTTCTTTCTTTTCCAGTTAATAGAACCTTTAATCGTTTTTTAAGATCGTTGATACTTTAATGTTCTCCATGATTTAGATAACTTATTAATGATAGTCGGAGCGATGCAAAAGATACTTTTACGCATTTTAGCATCGTGTAGACAGAGTTTAGAATTATCACGTCTATTTCTGGGGATAACATCAGATTAGCGCGGAAATAAATTTAAATTTGTTTTAATGAAAATTACCGTTTCCATTGTATGTAACGAGGGCAATGTCAGTATTTAATATTTTTGAAAATAAGGTCTACAGCTGTCTGACATTTCTGGTTCAGTCGCGTAAAACAATGCCAAGGCTAGATTATTCCTCGGTCTTTTATTTAACTTGAAAGATGTGGTGTATGGAATTAAAACCTTTTCGGAAACCGGCTTGCGCAGACGATTCGTGATTTCCCTTGAAAACAACTTAGAGATATTTTTTAATGATATTTATTATAATATAAAATGAAGTTGTACTGCTGTATTTTGCTTCTGCGTTACCGGAAGCTGTGAATATTCGGCGCGACGGTTGCAGCGCCCCTGCAGCAGACTGCTGCATCCGGTTTCAACTTCCTGCTCTTTCCAAATCACGGTTTTTAGTTCGAAAACGTTCCATTGGTTTTATTTATACTTTCCTTTCAATGTGTAACTATAAAGATATGGAATCTGTTTTTTTTTTTTATGTGTTAGTTTTCGTTACATAAAGTTTCGTGGTTAAGGGTTGAAGTTAATCTATACTTATAATAAATCTGTAGAGAGGTCAATTCTGTACATGAAATATATTTCCAAAATAACTATCAGCGGGTGATTAGTGATCGATACTGATGCCAAAAATGCAATCAGTAAAATTTTTGTCTGTCTGTCTGTCTGTCTGTCTGTCTGTCTGTCTGTCTGTCTGTCTGTCTGTATGTTCTTTATAGAAACAAAAACCACTCGACGGATTTCAACGAAACTTGGTACAATTGTTCTTCATACTCCTGGGCAGGTTATAGTATACTTTTCAACACGCTACGATCAATAGGAGCAGAGCAGTGAAGAGAAATGTTGGGAAAATGAGTGATTCATGGGAAAGGTTTCAAACTATCAATGTATATATCATCACGCTACAACCCTTAGGAACGGGGCAACGCAGGTGAAACCACGGGCGAAGAACTAGGGAACAAAGTAACTATTCCACGCGGACGAAGTCGCTGGCAAAAGCTAGTAAATAGTAAAATAGTTAAATAAGAGAAAAAAAAATTGACTGACTCATTAATTTAGCAATCGCATTGGTGGCTTGCGATTATTAGAAAGAATATCGAGTCAGTAATTTTGGGTTCAATTTCCAGATCAAGCAATGATAATAGGTTTTTGGACGAAATACTCATTAGTAGCTTGAAGTTTGGATTTGTTACATTTAAGGGGGTTTATTATTATGAGACCTAAACACATACCACCAAACTATGGTTGAACAAAAAAGCATGCATCTCTATCTAATCCTTCAGGGAATACGGGTGTGATGGTACGTCTTTTCAACGCGTTTGTGGAATTGTGATTCTTAATAATTTTCTAACGAAGATCATGGAAAACATTCCTAACGTAAAACTATATCAAACAAAAATATCTATATAACAAAAAATACAATCTAAATTCAATAAAGTAAAAATTCCCTTGTATCCAATAACAGCGATTCAATTCCAGAGGGTCGTGACACCTGACCTGTCCGAGCCAATATCTAGACTTACAGACACAGGTAAGTACAATATATACCTACGAATTGTATAAAAGATTAGTTTATCTGACATTTTTTCGTCTGAAAAATGAAATTGTCCAAATGTATGGGGTCGCCTTCCAGTCTAATTAGATTTAGCTGGATATGTGGGACTAGGCAGAGGTGTACATTAATGTTCAGTCAAAATCCACTAACTGTATGTTCTATTACAAGCTCTTAGTTAACTTGATCTGAGTATGGGTCAAATCTTACAAGGCAATTTAAACCCACTTCCCGGAGCTTAACCGATCTAAGATTTGGTACACATCTGTAAAATTGATGACAATGCAATAATATGGTATCTGAGCTAGTAAGCTCGTCTGATGGGGTCGGAAGGTGGCTATAGGAACTTTGTGATAAAACAGTGCAACCCTATTCCTTCCTTGATACAACGAGATGGGCGTCGCTTGCATTGGTCTGAAATTTACGTGGGAGAGCCATGCTTCGGCACGAATGGGCCAGCTCGACTGGAGTGATACCACGGCCTCCCAAAAAACCGGCGTTAAACAACGCTTACGTTGTGTTTCGCCATGTGATTGAGGTTACCGGAGGCCCAATCCCCTTTTAAAAGTTCGGCAACGCACTCGTGACTCCTCTGGTGTTGCGGGTGTCTATGGGCGGCGGTAATCGCTTACCATCAGGCGATCCGTCTGTTCGTTTTCCCCCCTATCCTATAAAAACACTCGGGGACTGCCGCGGTAAAGCTATTGCATAGCGTTTTTTATCAACTTATGTAATACAACCAATGCCACCTAAAGGCGGGTTGCTGAACTAAAGAGACAAGCGTGTTTCTCTTTAGTTCAGCAACCCGCCTTTAGGTGGCATTGGTTTTTATCAACTTATGTAATACAACTAAAGAGACAAGCGTGTTAGATTTTTTTCGTTACGGAATTTCTGGATTCGGTCCCCACGCTCAAGGCCCGCGATAGAAGCTATGCAATAGCTTAAAAATGCATAGGATTGAGAGGTACATTCGCTTAGGATTGTAAAAATTTATCATTAATTTATATTTGGTTTTTATTTACTAGATATTTATGTAAGCTACGGCGTGTCTACCTAGTACGATTAATCGAACAAACTCCTGTTATAAGCAAAGTTTCATCATTTGAACACAGGTTTGAATATAGTTTTAGGTATATCATTTTCCTGTATAAATCATGAAGACCACTTTATTTCTCAACGCAACGTTGTCACACGGCGCCTGACATCGGAGCTGGACGCCCAGCCAATATCAGGAGGAGTAAATAATATTCTCTTGAATAAAATATTTGTTAACTTTAAAATAGTTTTGGTGCAAGATTTTTATAAAAAATATTTGATCGCTTTGGCGAAAAGGTTTGAATCCGGAACACCGGAATCTAATAAAATCCACATTAATTTCCGCAACTGCGAAAGAGTTGACTAACTTAAACCATCATGATTTCAATGCGCCTTTTGAGTATAAAGAAAACGCATAACGCATTTTATTTATTTTCACAAATACCTATTTGTGTATGTACTCGTGCTTAGGAAACGCATTACGCCTATTGCCATTAACCGGGCACATATCCAGACTGCTACTGCTACTGAGAATTTCATAGAAAAACCCAATAACACTTTGCTCGACCTGGGGATCGAACCCAGGACCTCTACCGTCGCAGTCGCGCCTGGGACGACTAGACTAATGAGGCAGTCTTCAAAATAATTAATTTAAAATAATTTATTTTTAAAACTTTTTTTTATTTTTTCTTTTTAAAATAGAAACAATTTGCTTCAATTGTTTTTAGGTTTTCCGTTATGTATGGACGATAATGATGGAAGGCCATGGGCTAGTCTGTCAGTTCTGTACAAATATGTATTTTGGAAGGGTGATTCTAAGCTGACAATATCTTCAAACATAATTTTGATGTGCTTACATAGGTAATATTCTTACCGCTTAATTTCCTAACTTCAACATCTTATGCTGTCAGACTCACGAATCGATTACACAAAGCTGTATTGGTACTAAATTAGCGGTAGGAGCAGAGGTCAACTAAATAATCGCGCTAACAAGCACCCTCGTCAATGCTGCCTGCCTATGACAGGTGACTGGAAACTTTGGGGTGTAAACAAGAGTTGTTCCTATACAATCTACTTGATGTTAGACGATTGGGTTGTTTAGACCCCTTTAATCTAAACCCTGTACACTTACCTATATTCATAATTTATCATCACACCTGTATTCCCCGAAGGATTAGGCAGAGGCGTACCAATGTACATTTTTTTTATGGGATAGGAGGGCAAACGAGCAGACGGATCGCCTGATGGTAAGCGATTATCGCCGCCCATGCTATGGGCTTCGGCACGAATGGGCCGGCTCGACTGGAGTGATACGAGTACCACCGCCTCACAGAAAACTGGTGCCAAACAAAGTTTACGTTGTGTTTCGCCGAGTGAGTGAGGTTACCGGAGATCCAATTCGCTTTTAAAAGGTCGGCAACGCACTTGTGACTCCTATGGTGTTGCGGGTGACCATGGGCGGCGGTAATAGCTTACCATCAGGCGATCCGTCTGCTCGTGTGCCCTCCTGTCCCATAAAATAAAATACGTGTGGCACTCGGGGACTGCCGCGGTAAAGCTATTGCATAGCGTTTTTTATCAACTTATGTAATACAACCAATGCCACCTAAAGGCGGGTTGCTGAACTAAAGAGACAAGCGTGATATTTCAAAAAGTCATTAAAAGTTTTGGTATTTATCGATAGATGGAAAAACTAAAAAGTATCACCGCTGTGCCGGTCGGAGTGGGGGGTGTTAGGTTTTTTTCGTTACGGAATTTCTGGATTCGGTGCCCACGCTCAAGGCCCGCGATAGAAGCTATGCAATAGCTTAAAAAACTGATTCACGAAAAAACGCTAGTAGGATGATAATTATTTCGAGTATCATTATTATTATAACTTCAAAATTTACCACTTCATAAGATCTTGAAGAGCCTTTTAGCGGTTCTCCAGATAAATAGGCGATTCTGCTATTAAATAACGTTTATGATCATTATCATTTTAATCCAGTCTCAATTATTATCACATGTGATTGATATAATGAAAAATTCTAAACTTCTAATGTAAAGGAAAAAGTTTGGTTTTCTTAGACCTACATGTTTCAGAATAGGTTTGGTTTTACAGTGATAAATAAACGATTTAATACCTAGTGTCATAGAATTGGACTGCCTCATTAGTCTAGTGGTCCCAAGCGCGACTGCTACGCTAGAGGTCCTGGGTTCGATCCCCAGGTCGAGCAAAATGTTATTGAGTTTTTCTATGAAATTCTCAGTAGCAGCTCGGAGTCTGGATTTGTGCCCGGTTAATGGCAATAGGCTCGCCCCCTATTACATGGGACCTAAACATACCGGCGAACTGTGGGTGTACATTAGTACGCCTCTGCCTAACTCTTCGGGGAATACAGGCGTGATGGTATGTTATGTTATGTTATGTCATTGAATTTGCTCTTCGCTCTTCTATCTCAAATACCCAATACCATCAAATCGAACAACAAAAAGTATTCCAGCCCCTAATATCAGATAAGGGCCAAACGAAACGGTCATTGCGTTTCCAAACAAACTGTTGGCGATCCCTAATCCGTTGGACAATACAATTTATGCCTATATTGCAACCTTAACACACACATAAAACCCCTTTTGTGTGAAAAAACGAGGAAAAATAAATATTGAGTGAATAAGGAATCGTGAATAAAGTTTTTTGTTTATGACTTGCGACGTAAGTATCCACAAATCCCGAATCGTAGTGACTCGCCAATACTAACATACTAACTACCTTTTTCATTACCTTTTTTAGAACGAATTAAAGCGACAAACTAATAATTCATTTCTATCTTCTACATAATATATGATTTCTATAATATTTCTAAACAAAAATTTAATACATATATTTCAACCTGAGACTAGCGAACAAAAATAGTAGTAATCATTATAATGTTTTTTTATGGGAACATTACGTTTCACTTGGTTTTGGCTGATCATAGCACTACAGTTCCATCTGGATAGATAAAACAAATTATAAATTACAAATTATAATACAATTTTAGTTCGTTTTTAACGTTATTATCATTTAACATTAACAACAGCTTATTTAATATAATTATAATATAATAACTACTGTGTTTTTATACAATTTTTATCCTAAATGTTTTCAATATCTATAATTAATATAAACACTAGTCTTTGCCTCTGTATTTTGCTACGCCAAGGCACATCAACAATATAAACACAAACATTGGTTTGTGTTTATATTGTTGATGTGCCATGCAAATAAATAAATAAATCCTGATAATTATTTTCTGTAATGTGTCACCGACCCGCACGTCAAATATAATTTAACAAAAGACATTTCAGAGTGGTCCGTTCTAGAGTATTACGAGTGATCTAGTAACGGTAACAATATACCTCAATGAAGGACAAGGAATATATATATATATATATATATATATATATATATATATTATCTAAAACCGCGTTCACAGTTACGCTCGCGTCATTCAATATCCACTGATATCTCATTTTGCCGCGCGAATAGACCTGAACAGAATGGATAGCGATTCGGAGACCCTTCAGAACTGGTTTAAGTTACAGGAGCATGATTATCTTGATACTATAATAAAGGAAGAAAGAGTCATTATTCTTTATGATTCTTCTTCTTCTTTTGATTTAGAATGTATATTTATTTAATTTTATTTCTACCTGGTTTCAGATTTTGCAGGCGTGGTGTAGTTTGAATTTGTCATTCTGAAATGGGACTCCTTCTATCCAACCTACTGGGTGGCTGATTGAAGAGGAGACATACCAATATTATGGCTTCATTACTAGATATAAAACTAATCAGAACCAACAAATACTTTCAAATTTTATCGCAATTTTCCCAAAGTTGACGAACAAAAGTAGTAAACATAACATAGCATCAAACCTGTATCCATGAAGGGTTAGACAGAGGTATAAGATGTACTTTATAGTATACCGACAGTTCGCCTTTTCAGGTTCCATATAGGTACCTTTTAGCATATTGCCACTTCCAATTCCAAGCTGCTGTGATAATGTTATAAAAAATCTCAATAACAATTTGCTTGACCTGGGAGCCACCTGGCACTGTTTCTCAGCAACCTGTTTTCAAGCACTAGACCATGAAGCATTTATTAAAATAAAATATTATAATCTTATTCAAATAAGAACACTTTACGGATTTTATAGCGTTATATTCACACTATCAAATCCTGACATTTCGGACGATTTACAGCGTCCATGGTCACGGACAGACAGAGGTGTTGTGCGTCTTGATGTTGTATTTATTGACAGCTCCACTAACCCTTTCACTTTATTCATTAATCAATGATTTACGCAGAATTAGCTCACCGTATCCTTTGGTCTTGCAGTTTTAGGTTAAGATTTTTTTATTTATACTATATTATTATAGTATAAATAAAAAAATATATAAAGTATATATAAAAATATTATACTATATTATTTTTATATATACTTTATTGTACACCAAATTGTAATTGTAATTTATTTAGATTCAATGGTATCTTTAATAGGATTCCAAGCAGGTGGTAAGACCCAGCCATCTTCTCTATTGAAATTTGGGTGTTTCTTAATTTCAATTGCACCGCCGATCATCCTTGGTAAGAATCGATTTTCTTTTGCAAGGACTTGTGGTTTTTCAAATCTGATATAATGCTGGACCATATTAAATATTCTTTTTATGTCCTTATTACCTTTTTATTAAAATTTTGTCGCGGTTTTAGTGCACACTTTGCAGGTGAATAATAATATACCAACCTCGGAGAATCTCTCTTATAAGGTCATCATCAACCCATTTATTATGTTGATTTCCTTACAGAGTGAGAGATTAGCTAGTCCCTATAAAACTAACAGCTATTATATCTAACAACTATATAGGTAGCAACTATAATCCACCACACTGGCCTACTGCGGGTTGAATCCTATGTACTCTATGAGTACATAGGATTTCATTCTTAGAAATTGAAAGTACGAATTTATAAACATTTATGGATTTTTTCACAGGGAGGTTGACAAAGGAAAACCTTATAACCTTGCACCAAACACGTGTGATCCTGCCAGAGCCGGCGGCCTCTGTAGCGGGGAACATTGAATTTCGTGTAGTGACACATTTTGTGAAAAATATTACTTCGTTGACAAGTATTACAAGGGTATTATGTTTGACAAGATACAATTATGGGATCTTAAGAAGCTGTATGGCTAGGTGATTGCTCATTATTTTGTCAATCGACTGTTGCTATGAGAAAATAACATTTATTCTTCGAAAAAAATATACTTATTTTTATAAACTCTGTTGCTGGGTCGTTTGGGTGGTCGCTTATTTTGCTCGCCTCAATAGGCTTTAAATATTACCACAATAAGTATGAGCAGACTTGAGTATGCCCCTTAACGTTGACCAAACTCATAATTATCTATCTATACAACAAATTTCATAGAAATCCGTCAAGTGGATCGTGAGTTATATTTACACACACAGACAGATAACAATTCTAAAAATAATTATTTCGTGTACAGTATCGCTCATTTAGAGACCAATTGAGCGATACTGTTCACTTATTTATTCTCAATAATTTTGCAATTACATGACTTTGCTACAGACTTATTTTATGTATAGATTAACGGAGAGAAGCACAGTGATAGCCTATTGATAATACTATTGGACTGCCAAGTTAAAGCTCTCGACTTCGAATCCAAGGCACACACCTCATGTTCGAATTAAAACTTAATTATCACGCTCTTGAACGCTGAAAGAAAACATCGTGAGGAAACCTGCACCCCTGAGAATTTTTTTCGATAGCGTGTGAAGTCTGCCAACCCGCATTAGACAAGAATGGTAGCCTAATCCCTCTCATTCTGTGAAGAGACCCATGCTCAGCAGTAGGACAATATAATAGGTTGATTATACTTATAAATAAAAAAAAAACACACCCCGAATCTAAATGACTGCGGATCAGACATTATTTTTTCTCTCGTGAGATTTGGCAAGTGTGACCACCTTATCCGTTACACCAAATGTGCAGTAATTCTTATCCAAATAGAAAGAAAGAAGAAGATCTTTCTTTCTTTATTTCAGTAGGTAATTTTTATCCAAATACGCCTTCCCGTAATTTAAATCAGTAAAAACCACAGAATTGACATTGCATCGTATAAAATGTCGGTTCTACACTGTCACCTCGAATCCGTTTTCAATTAACGTGTCCAGAGGAGCGTTAACACCCGCTCTGCATGCCCCGCGTTAGGGTTAGTGCACATGATGATAATGTGGAGATTTGAATGGCGCAAGTTGTGGAACATAGGATGAATGTAGATTAACTAGTTGATGCTGCGGTTTCACTTGAATCCCAAAGGATTTTTTGGTGTGCGTTTCGATGGCGCGGCCACGGCCATATTTAGGAGAAAAATATGCCAAGATTTTATGAAAAATTGTAAAAGTTGATTCCCAACCTAGTTATTCCGTTTTGACGCGTTTGGCGCAGCGACTGAGCGATCGGCTTCTGCGCCATGTTGTGGGTCGATCCCCGCACCGAGCAAATATTTATATGATCTACAGGTTAGTTAGTTGATCGGGGTCTAGGTTTTGTGTATGTGATAATTTGTGTTTGTAAACGCACCCTCGGTACAGAAGAAATGCCAAATGTGTGGCAAGGTTTTTTTTAATCTATAATTTTTTTCTTTCATTATGTAGGTACTTCCTCAGGATCTGAAATCCGTTCAGCATTTTAGGCTAGAATATAGCGCTACGTGTGGTGATAAACCTAACCCTTCTTATTCTGAATTATTATTAATTTACAATTTCACTACATATTTGTACACACACCTTCAAGGGTATAACATGTAGCTCATATTTAAATATTAACACCATTGCATGCATATCATTTTGTATTGTAATTCACACATGTTACAGCAAATAAATATATCTTTATCTTTATCTTTACCTTTATCTGAGAGACAATCCGTGATAAACAACAGCAAACAGTGGTATTTTTTATCTCTATTCAAATATTAATTAAAAAAGGATATAAATATAATGACAACCACATTTAATAAATTGATCACCAAAATGCTTACCAAAATAGATAAATGGTCACCTAAACAATTTATTTTGGTGATAGTTTACTATTTTTGGCAATATGATGTGATTTTTTGCCAAACAAGTACATTTTAATAAATCTGGTGATTAGTTAAACATAAGCAATTAAAAAATACCTCAGTTCTAATAAAAATATAAGTTAATTATGTAACAAATATGCAACTATATACACCAAGCTTAAACCATGACGCCCGCCCCTTATTCAAATATCTCTCAGACGTGGTAGGATGCTAATTACGTAGCCTAGGGTGTCTACAGCCCCATTGAATGATGCTCCCGGTATAATACAGATGGGATTCGACTTAGATTCGATTGTGTGACTTTGCATGTATTATATATATATGCTGTGGGCATTGTGGTTACTTTAAAATTTTCATACCATTACAGTACACCTATGTTCCCCGAAGGGTTAGGCAGAAGCGTACTAATATACCCACAGTTTGCCGGTATGTTTAGGTCCCATGTAACAGGGGACGAGCCTATTGCCTTTACAAAATTAATTACCTGGTACAAAATCCAAAGTCCGAGCTGCTACTGAACATTTCATAGAGAACCCAATAACACTTTGCTCGACCTAAGAATCGAACACACGACCTCTAACGAAGCAGCCGCGCTCTGGATCACTAGGCTAATGAGGCAGGGTCTTCCCTGATAGATATAATCTGGGTGTCTTTAAATCACGAGTAAATCGGTTTCTTCTAGGCAAACGCGCTCCATCGTAGATCGCAGTATCGCTTATCATCAGGCGAACTAGCGGAACTAGCCTATCACGAATAAAAAAAAAAGTTTATTGAGGAAAATTATTCTCTCTCTATATCACTGTCTGCTTAGGAAGTCTGCCAACCCAAATTAGGTCAGTATGATACTAGACTATGACAGATGTGTGTCAGACATTCAGTAGATGGTTTTACGGTGAATCGATGATGTTAAGACACTTCGACTTTTTTTTTATACCACTTAGGTGGCAAACAAGCATACCCCGTCTGATGGTAAGCGGTTACCGTAGCCTATGAGCGCTTGCAACATCAGAGGTATCACTCGCGCGGTGCCGACCCTGTAAATTAAGGAGGAATAGTTGGCCATCTACCATGCATGACAGTGGCGGCAACAAAACACCACCGATCCCCCACGCTTCCTCGCGGAGCTCTGGCGACTTTGCTCACCGTAAGGAACACAACATAGCACGTATCTAAGTTATGTGGCTACGATTTTCTGCAAGGTAGAGGTACTTCCCCGATCGAGCAGCTTCAATTGTGAGTGGAATTATTCAATTCCACTATGCCCTACGAGAAGTAGGGCATATTGGAATCGACTCCAACAAGTAATACATAGCCAATAGCCAATAATACATGCTCCAACAATTTTAATTAGCATCAAACTCATTACCGCACCAACAGACCACATAACCGATAGAAAATAACTACATACTCATTAACATTTATAAGAAATAAACTAAATAAACAGAGATCAAAAGCAGAGGAACGTTTGGGCGGAACCCAGTTTCTATTAAACGGGGCAGGCAAGCGTTAACTTGTGTGAACAACAAACATGGCTGTATTGAAATGTGACGTCACAAAGTACGAGATGCTCGTTGTGTGGTTATTAGGAGGTGGAAAGCAATTTATAAGGCAGAGAAGTATAGACTGCCTCATCAGTCTAGTGGTCCCAAGCGCGACTGCTACGCTAGAGGTCCTAGGTTCGATCCCCAGATCGAGCAGTGTTATTGGGTTTTTACATAAATGATTTTTTGCCGTTTTTATAGATAATGCAGATAAGATAGTACGGAACCCTTCGTGCGCGAGTCCAACTCGCACTTGGCTGTTTTTTTATTTATTTTTATATGTGTGTTACGCTTACTACGTTAGCCCATCGTGAACCGATTTAGATTTTTCTTTTCCATTTTATAGTATAGAATATAAGACAGAAGTAGTTAGTGCCATATACATTTAGTTGATGTCTGACAAACGACGTTCCTAATAAAACATAGTAGCTGTTGCGACAAGACTGCTTTATTATATTTTTTTTTATATACCTGGTCATAGTGAACCACAGAGAATACCAAAGATTAAAAACACAGACCTAGACATTCAAATATATGTTGCCATATACATAATTATACAGATTGAAGATATTAGTAACTGAACATTTATTTTGATAATTATTCTAATAGTTCCGAAGATATTATAAACTATAAAAAGCATTAGATAAGTCACTTGGTGAGTATTTCTTTTTCCAAAAAAGTTATTAATTATAAAATAAGATTGAAGCTCTCGCTGTGCAAAATTATTTTTCCTTGAAAATAGTCTACAATCTAGATAATATAACGAATTTACAGACACTTCAATTTACGAAGCCCAAAGCTTTCAAAATCCATCCTCAAGAGTACTTCGTAACCGAATATTGGATTCTGGAGAACAAGCATCATTTAAAGTAAACACAGACCTTTTAAATTTTTGTTTAAATATTAAAAAGCGTCTGAGTGTAGGTAAATCTATCTGGGCGTTTTGCAACGATTTAATACAATTACGTCGGGGTCCCGGCCGGCTAAAAGCTCGTTTATAATAGCATTACTTTCGTTTTCGTCAGAGAACGCGACACTAAACGAATTATGTTGAGTTTATACGTAGTTTTTGGTGTAGCCAGCCTATCGCGTTTCAAAGGGTTATTTAATGTTACGTTTTATGTAGGTATTATCTTTCCATTAAACAGTCAATATATCAGAAGTTGTATTACATCATTTTTTGTAATTATAATGTTACTTTTTAAGCTGGATACTGGATTGAGAGCGGTAGGTATACTTATTGAATATTGATATTGAAGATAAGAGTGTGTGTTTCATTTTACTTAGCTATGTCTTATGAGATTTGACAAATCTATACATAAGCAAATGTAGTTTAAATAAAGAACAGGCATAAATTAGCGAAGGAGTTTTTTACATGGGACAGCCATGCTTCGGCACGAATGGGCCGGCTCGACCGGAGTGATACCACGGCCTCACAGAAAACCGGCGTTAAACAACGCTTACGTTGGGTTTCGCCGAGTGAGTGAGGTTGGTTACCGGAGGCCCAATTCCCTTTTAAAAGGTCGGCAACGCCCTCGTGACTCCTCTGGTGTTGCAGGTGTCCATGGGCGACGGTAATCGCTTACCATCAGGCGATCCGTCTGGTCGCTTGCCCTCCTATCCCATAAAAAAAAAAAGTTTAACGATTTAAATGAGTGCGATACAGGCACGTAAACATGTACTTATCAATAAAATAAAACAAGACAACCATAAGATCCTATTTACGCACATTTGCGCGTCTTTCAATGTTCATCTTGGAACAAACTTTATTTAGTAGATATCTTCTTTTTTCTTTATAACTATCTTTCTTTCTTCTATTTTGTATGTTTCTGTTTTCTATCTTTTTTAAATCTTTCTTTCTTCTCCTTCCGTTTCTCATCGTATAGATATTTCTTATGTAATAATAGTCCGCATCGTTATCGGAAAGTGTTCTTGATGCAGGATGTGTCAAGGTTAATTCAAATTTCCATTTATTCACGCGCAATCGTAAAATACAACTGTATGGGTAAACTATACGCCTAATCCTATCATTTGTCATCACAAAAATCTTTGTGTCATAATAAGGCTGCCCTAAGACTTGCCTAATGACAGCATTCCCATAGTTGACAGAGACATTTATTCCGTATCAACTATAAAGATGTTCAGTAGAACATCCGAAAAGTCTTTCCCTGTTCCTATCATTAAGTTAACGGTCCCTATAAATCTTTCGAGAAGGTTCCGCGCTATTCCTTTTGTTTTCCTCGCTTGAGGTTGGACGTATACGTAAATATTAACTTTTGTGAGTTAGAGCAACCCTGAGTGGCCGTGCTAGTGTTATTGGCACTCTTTATCTTTATTACACAGATGCTTGCATAGGTATCTCTACTGGAAAAAAAAGGATGGCTTGAAAGCAGTATGGCAGGAGTGCCTATTTAGTAGCGTTTTCAAAGCGAGTATTATATTTGAGTACCCTCGAAAAAATGATATTATTCACTTCAAGTCACTATTTTCATATTTCACGAGATTTGATAGTCTAGTTATCTAGTGGCTGGGCAAAACTGAGCAGAGCGATTTTTGCTATAATATTTTACAAAGGTCTTAGCATCTTGCTTGAAGTAACACTTATGGCAAACACGCTCGCCGCCTATTGGGTACTAAGTATGTTCCATCTGATGGCACGCGTGTTTCTTGCTTTTACTGATGCATATCAGTAAAAGCCAGAAACACGCAGTTTTTATTTCCGTACATTCTCTCTACAACATTTAACTCAATAAGCAAAAGACCTCGAACAGGTCGATTAGAATATCGAGTTGTAATTATAATAACGAAACCCGAAAGTCATTTTGAGACACATAAGCATATTTTTTTTAAGAAATTAGTTTTATCAGTTAAACATAAAACTTGTGGCCACCACAATCGTACTAGCAACTACTATGATATCGATGCGCACACGCACACTATAATAATTTGTGCAAATAGGTTTCAGTTTTCCATGCCTCGATCCACTGATGGATCAGGTAGCCATATTTCAGGAATTAAATTTTTATTTTGAAATATTCAGTGTCCGGCGGACCGAATTTCTCTTACAAAGGTAATACCTAAATATATCGTAATTCAAACACAATTATATCAAATTCTGTTATTATTCGGATTCCGATACCGTTAATCTACGTTCCTACGTTACCATTTCGTCCAAAATACTTCAGTGGAAATAAATGTAAACGAATGCAATTTTTGATAACTTTACCAGGTTTGGAACGATTTTTCGGTCTTTTATTTCCAGTGAAGTAGTAGTAGAGGAAATAATACCGTAGAAACCTAGATTATTGTTATCCAAATCCGAATAATAACATTTGATAGAATATTGTCTGGATTAAGATTTATTTTGGTATTACGTTTTTGTCGGCAATTCAAGCTGCGCCGGACCCTTAACACATATTAAAAACCACTGTAATCGATTCAGTAGGCGATTCTGAATAAATTACTTTCATGTCTTGCATTATTCTGTTGCAGGTTGTATATGAGCAATCCAATAATAATGGTAAATAATAAACATTGCTAATTGCGTATCGTTAAAATATTATTCTCTATACTTAACACTGTTTACTATAGCACAGCAAATACAAATAAATATTATCTGTTGTTATTTATGTTATAGTTTGAATCATTTGTTTGTCTAGAGAATTACTAATAATAAATTATTTGTCTCTTAATATAAATAATTATAATAAGTCATAGATGCAAATACCATGAATCTACCATCTGTGTGAATAAAATATGTATGTATAAATAATTATTCTTATTATAACAACTGAGTAAATCAAATTGAAAACTTGTAACTGTAAAACGCGCCAAGTTTCCTAGAAAAAGTAGTGACATAAACGACTTTTTCTTCCTTGAATCTCAAGCATTGCTTTACAAGACACATTTGCCGAATATATTATGAGGGATCTTATTATCATCAAAAACCATACTACAATTCGTAAATGTTCCCTGTTGGAAGTAACCTATGCATTTTGATGACAATCTACCCATAAAATCGGCTACAACATAACAATTTTTGGTAGTTCCCGAGTAATTTACATCAGTAAATTAATCGGAAACTACTTATGTATTAAAAAAAGAAACTTGCGAGAATACGGGTTATAACAGTATAACCTGAGATAGGCGTGTCGAAATAGATGCAAATAAGGAACTCTATCTGAAATGCGACTTAAAACTTGGTTGTGCACTACTGAGCACCCAGAAATACTTACCACCATTTTTCGGATAAGTACCTAGGAATTTGATTTTCAGACTTGTAAAGCAAAAATATTATAAACCTTCTATTAGACGTCATTTTAAGAATATCATTTACCAACCTTCTCATAAACCGACTGGCTATCCGTATCTGCCATATCTCTGGCCTAAATTCTGGTTACTTACAGAATAATAATTTAATAATTATGTTGATTACAAAATAGATCGCATTTTAAAACCAATAAATATATATAATCAGTCCGTCGTCTCTCTAACGGTCTTACGCAGGTACATAATATTTATTTATCAATAATCAATCAACTAATTTAACTTCATCGCATGCTTTATTTTTATAGATAGATATACCTACCTACCTAAGAGATAAGATTCCTATTCGATTATGTAATTCTTTTCGTATCATACTGAAGGTGAATTTCTTTTTTCTCATAATTCTTAACGAATAGAATATTTTTTTTACTTGGATATATGTAGGTATCGGCCTTATACCTACCTATTTTATTTATGTACTGCCTAAGTATTATGGTATGCATTATTTTATTTTTTTAAATGATTGGAGCAAATACAAATAAAAATACATTCGAAACCCACCCATTGCACTACCGACGTGAACCCACTCGTAACACAAGCATTTAGCTTATCACGAGGGGTTAACAAGAATACTAGTAATGTGCGACCCACATTACTAGTATTAAAAAAAAAAATAGATTACTACAAATCCGGTTAATTGCTATACTGAGTGAAAGGTGACCGTGTGGCACTTGATTATAGTATCTATAATGTCGCTCAGTGAGTGGTCGATAAATTACACACCAACAAATAAGTTTCCGTGGTGTAGCGGTTATCACATCTGCCTAACACGCAGAAGGCCCCCGGTTCGATCCCGGGCGGAAACATACTTTTTGGTAATTTTATTACATTTTACGTTTCAAAACCAGGAAAGCCAAGTCAAACATCTAATAAACATTTTGGAACTATTTCTTTGTTTTTATTTTTGGTTAATTAGGTATGTATGTTATTTTAATATAATGTATGGTAGACTGGCTAGTGTTGTAAACAGGGAATTATTAAAAATAGTTTTTTTTTAAACATCACAATTTAAAAATAGGAATATACCGTGACTAATACTTAAGTAGTGTAATTTCAATGTTTTTAGACGGTACTTCCTAATTATTTATAAAAGTTTCACCTGCCTAATGAGACTAAAAATGTTTCAAGTCGATACCTGCCTAAATATACTTATTGAATTGGTTCTACGATTGCCCCTCAAATATTTTTCCAGCTATAAGCAATGAATACATACCAAAGAGGTCTGCATAGCCAATCAACCATCAAAGCAAACAAATTTCCCGAAATTGGGGTACGCAACTACAATATGGAAAATCTAGCGAGGCGGAAGGGACAGACGGAAATACTCGAAAATAGCCGAAGTTGAAGTTGTTTATTTTTTAACGGTACATTACATTTTGAAAATAGAATATAAATATTTGTATTTGGAAATCGGTAGATCAAGTTTTGGAAGTGGAAAATGTAGTTCATTTAGGTATGGATGTATGTATTAGGACCGATGCATAGAAAACGTTAACATGCTTCCCAAAGAAATGTGTTTCAGATTGCTACTGCCAGAGATATGAAGAAGAAAAAAATGTAGGAAGTAGAAATTATAACGGAAAAAAAAAATAGAATGAACAAACTTTCATAATTTGAATATTAATTCGCCCTTTACATTGAAAAATGCCTTATAATGATTGCTTATTAATCTTCAGTCTTAGTCTTATTGTTATAGAATAGAGATTAATTTTTGTTACATATAAAACGTGATTATACTCACAATAAAATCTGCAGACTCTAAAGATATCCAATTAAAACAAGAAGCCACTTTTACAAACAACAGCACCCGTTGATTACCTCCTACTTTTCACGACCAAAACACCTGCCAACATAACCTAGGAAATGGCCGCAAACGACTTTTTTATTAACCCGTAAGGAGAAATAAACCAGAACTTATCCACATCGCCACGCAATTAACTGCCCACAAAACTTCGTGAAAATGTCCTTTAAAACGAGGCAGTTGACCCACTGACCCTATGGTCACCAGTTAAGCCTCTATGACAGATGTTTTCACGGCAAAAATTGCTACAAGACACGCATACACGCGAATCGCTAATAAATTGTCCAACGTATATTAAATATATTCAACCGACCGTAGACTAAAAAACACTACAACATTTTTTTGTAAAAGTGTAGTGGAATGTTCCACTACACTATTTTTATCTTCGAATTTTTTTATGCTGTGGTTGTTGATACGGGAATGACCTTGCGTTGCGTGACAAAAGGAAATTGTACTCAGCCACCGAAAATAACTTAATTAAAAGGGTAAGATACCGAGTTACTTCCTTAGTATTTATACTCACACACAATTATTTAGTGGTATTTTTTTAATTTTCCCACGGGGTGTAATAAATTATTTTTTTGTATCGCGTAGCTATCTACGCTTTATCCTGAAATAGTCATCAACATGGTTTCCCTTTGAAGGTTTTCCTTATGGGGTACTTTGAAATTCAAACGACATTAACGCTCAGAAAATTATCATCCGACATTTAATGAAGTCTCAGTAGACTTTTGGGGATTCTGCTAAGTGTTTATTACAGTGAAATATATTATAAGTATCCTTGACCGAAGCAGAGGGTAGGGGAGTTGAAGCACCCCGAAACAATTTTAACAAAATTGTTAAGTACTAATTGTTTTTTTGTGGAATAGGGGGCAAACGAGCAGACGGATCGCCTGTTGGTAAGCGATTATCACCGCCCATGGACACCCGCAACACCAGAAGAGTCAAGTGCTTGCCGGCCTTTTAAAGGTTTGGGCCTCCGGTACCCTCACTCACTCGGCGAAACACAACGTAAGCGTTGTTTCACGCCGGTTTTCTGTGAGGTCGTAGTATCACTCCGGTCGATCCAGCCCATTTATGCCGAAGCATGACTCTCCCACAGTAAAAAAAATTGTCTCTGAATTGGAGCTAAACTGAACCCCCTCCCCCGAAATGTTTCCTCTCTCTGGTCCAGAGCTCTATATAAATAAATTCCTGACTATGACCTTGTAAGTATCTTAAATAACTATGTATTTATATAAGTTTTACTCGCATTCCATAACTACAATAAATTTTTTTGGAGCAAAAGTTAGTCTACGACCTTCACCGGATGCCGATGAAGATTTAGGTCTGAAAAAGTAACAGAGCAACAGTTAACTACCTTCGCAATTATTAGACAAATATTTTACTCATGACTGATTTTTCTAGTACCATTAATTGGTAAAATGTACCTACAAGATATTGGGCACACGAAAAAATCAACAATCAAAATAAAAAATCCCGTGCCACATGTCCTATCTCACGGATCGCACCCCTGAATCTTGGGGTTTCTTTATTGATAAAAATGTTGCCTATCGAAGCATTTCAGGGGTTCCAATGCAACGATTGCAACCAGCTGATATGGAAGTTGGTATTTTGATTTTTTCCATTTGAATTGACGAAGGGTGGCTATGATGGGTGTAGGGCGTGGGAGAAGAGGTAAAAGTTGGCGTTTTACAAGAAGTTGTTGAGTTTTTTAATATATTTTTTTAAATTCTTGTTAGGCTTATGATTGACCGCCACTTTGCCTGATGTTAAATGACACTGCGATCTACGATGGAGCGCGCTTGCCTAGAAGAAACCGATTCACTCATGATTTATAGACACTCAAATCATATCTGTCGGGGAGGAACCACTCAGGAAGCGCATTCCACATTTTAGCGGTACGTATGATAAGAGTAGACTTAAAGCGTTTCGTTCGGGTTTTTTGGAATGTCTACCCTGAATCGATATCGCTTTTTCGTGCTTCTGGTCATCCAGTATTAGTGGGGCAAGGAGATTTGGGTAAAGGTAAAAAAACTACCGAGACAGGGCTCGTTCCCTAGTCGGTAGTTGTCTTTAAAAAAATACAATCGTTTTTAAATTAACATAAACAGTTTACATACCCATATCATCATGCCTATAAACCCAGGAATTATCGGCGGAGATATACTTAGTACTGTACATCCACTGTCAGGTTATTATATTTTTTTTTCTCTTAATTATTATGATGTCTCAGAATTATTTAACATCTAACATTGATTATTTATTTAAAATCGCTACCGCCGTTTGATTGTACCACACCCAATGGCGCATTTTCATAAGCCAAAGGAAACAGCCGGAAATTTTATGTTCCATTCGATGTCCAATAAATACCTTGTTAGAAATCTACCCCATTTGACGAGTGGTATATCGCAGGGTGAATTTCGGGGTTTTTACCAAATATATGGGGGATGTAAAACTATTTAGCAAGTAGTTTCTTAAAGGGAACTGGAAGCAAATGAATAAAAACGTAGGCAAGTTAAGTCTGTAAACGCACCCACGATACAGGAGAAAATCCTAGTGTGGGGCAACGTTTTAAAAAAATAATTATGTACTTACTGATGTCAGTCTTAATTAGCAAAAAAACCCTACAGAAAATGGTACTCTCCCCCTCTCTCTCTCTCTCTCTCTCTCTCTCTGTCTGTCTACTTATTTTCGAGGAAAGCCCGGGACAGGATTTTAAATAAAGCACACTCCAGGTTGACATAATAACCGGGGTAGGTACTGATAAACTCCACTTTTTTGAGGTTTGGGACATTCTCATGGATCACTTACACTCTGGCTGGAAGAAGTAAGGCATGTCGAACACTTAATCTCCAAACCAAGCTATTAATTTTAACACTTCCCGATCATCGTAAAAATATGAATAGAGCACCAAGGCCGCCATTAACCGGGTTACTACCCGGGACGTAAATCAGCTGAAGGTCGCACAACATACGACCGGGTTGATACATCGCCGATACAGGCACGTGATTTGTGTGGTAACTGCTTTACGACAAAGATGAAGACGCAGAATTGACAACGTAATAATAGTTCTCGTAAGAAAGCTCAGGGTCACTCAGTGAGCTATGCAGATAGCTATGCTTAGCATTTATTTACGAGCCAAAGTCAGAAATGAGGAGATGCGTAGAAGAACCAAGCATGGCAGTGGTGGGCCACTTTTACGCGCACGACCTCCAACGAGATGGACGGACTTCCTGGTGATTGCAAATCGTTGGATGCAGGCGGCATATTATAGCCGGTCTTTGTGGAAGTCATTAGGAGAGACCTTTGTTTAGCAGTGGACGTCTTTTGGCTGATATGATGATGATGATGATGAGCCCGAGTCGTTCCAAAATTGAGCAAAAGCCTCCTGCGTTTGTGTGTTATGCTTATTGTGTGCTCGTGTTTTTATTTTTATATTTCATGCGTATGCGTGAGTATAAAAAAATTAATAAATACTTTTTCTTTCTTTTTCCATGGCAGTCGGTTGCACGCGATTGCAGACTACTGAACCACAAAATCATTCCGCCACCGACTACGTGGAGGCCTTCATCGTCGCCTTGCAATGAGACGAAGGTTCTCGTCGCTACCATTTAGTTGTTGGACTGGCCCAGTACTGATCTGATATTCGTCTATACAGGGTTATTTTTTAATAACCGGCCAAATTTACAGAGGCTGTTCAGAATCGATAATATTTTCGATCTACAAAAAAAGTTAAAATTATATTTTGTTTTCACATGATTTTATTCATATCCACCTCTAAATTACAGAACGCATAGATATAGTTCTTCTTTCTTCCAATGCTGAGTGTAGGCGTCCTCAATTGCACGCCATTCCTCTCGATGTTTCGCCTTTCTCATCAATTTATTTCCCGCAATTTTTACTTTATCGTTAGCCCATCTAGCCTGCTGACGAACGACACTTCTTCGCCCGGTAGTGCGTTCCCGAATGTCAGTATTCCTAGCATAGCTCTCTCCATTTTTCTTTGAGCTACTTGCAGCTGGATGATAAGTAAAACAATTCAGTTTAATAACATAAATAACAAACATTTATACATAAGTTTGATAGCGCACGCACACGACCACAAATATGCAATATTTATGAATTTAGATTTTTTTCAGACATTTTCAAATGAATGTTTTTACAATATATTGTGTTACTTTGACAATAATACTTAAAATGCGCTTTGGGTTTGACCTTAATGTCATAATTTTAAAATTTGGCCGGTCTTTGAAATTTAACCCTGTAATTTTGGGTCCAAAGTTTCAAGACACAAAAAAGAATGATCCAAGTATCTTTACTTAAATCATTTTAGCCCACTGTTCTCTTGAACAGTGGGATAAAAATAACACATACATTATCCAATTCAATTAATTCATTTAAGTACTATATTAGTAGTAGTGTGAATTATTATTAAATCTTAATCTCTATATATAGAAAACTCAAAGGTGACTGACTGACATAGTGATCTATCAACGCACAGCCCAAACCACTGAAGGGATCGGGCTGAAATTTGGCATGCAGTTAGATGTTATGACGTAGGCATCCGCTAAGAAAGGATTTTGATAAATTCCACCCCTAAGGGGATAAAATAGGGGATGAAAGTTTGTATAAATCTTCTTAGATTTTCGACTGATTGAACTGAAATTAAAGATTGGAGCTACTATGATGAAGACGTCCGCTTAAATAGGATTTTGATAAATTCAACCCCCATGGGGATAAAATAAGGGATGCTGGAGGATGTAAATGTATTAGTTTGAACTATCAGTACCTAATGGAACGAATAAATTTAGACGAACAAAATATTAATAATAATACTTCTTAACGCGAGCGAAGCCGCGGGGAACATAATTAATAAATTTCGACCTATGTAGGGGTGAAATAGGGGATGAAAGTTCATATGGAACAATGTAACTATTCGACGCGGACGAAGTCGCGGGCAAAAAGCTAATAATTATATAATTAAATTGATCAGAGCGGCGTTTTTATTGAAGGAGGAATGTTTTTAACTCTGCAGAGTCAACTACTCTGATATTCTTTTGACTTTCTACACGGTAGATACTCTTTGGTCGTCAGTTCCTACCTATTCCCAAAATGTCGAACGTCGTAAAATAATATCATTCTATATTTCTTCCTTATCTAAGCAACGTACTAGGAATTGATTCTAGCAAAATTTCCCTGAGGGCGATCAGTGTACGTATGAAAGTAACAATTGGTTTATGTCTGTCATTTTGATGTCTTTTTTATTGTAATAATTGTTTATGCGGTTTATCTGAACGATTATATAGTTACATTTTGGGTTTGATTCCTAGAATAGTTTTTCTATGAAATTCTCAGTAGCAGCTCGGAGTTTGGATTTGTGACCAATTAGTGGCCTACTACTTACGTAGGTGTTTCGGGTCTGGCTGTTTGCGTTTGAGAGATAATTGTTTGTAGATACAAGATACTCTTACAATATTTTTTATTTCTAAGTATTTTTCACCAAATACAGACAAGTACCTACCTATTTATATTTTCTTCTTCTGAGGTATTGGGATCTTTTTCAGTATCCTGGATGATACTACGATCAAAATTTCAAACATTATTAAAACAACCAGATTTCCATAAACTTTTCAAACATTCACATTTAAAAATACACGCCGTTTTATGTGGTTTCCCGCCCCAGTTTCCACGGCTCCCTCATCACGTAGGCTTCAAACAAAAACGTGTAAGCGTCATGTATCAAGTAAAATGATAGGCGATTCCGTTTCGGAATCACGCCACGGAAATTTATTTGAGAAATAAGATATATTTACGACTGGTTTGTTTGTTGAATGTTTTCTACCCGACTGCACCAGAAGGAGGGTTATGTTTTTCGAGTGTAGTGTATTATAGTGCAGTGTTCTTTGGCACGCTCTGTAGCCTAAATAGCATAATGGGTTTTAGCTTGAAAGGCATCGTTATATTCGTTTCTGTTATGAGAGTGACACTCTATTGTGAAAGTGACGTACTGGGTTACTTTGATAATTTTTGAACAATGTAGGTTAATACGTTATACTCATCATCATCATCATCATCATATTTTTATTTAGCAATGAATAAAATCAACAAAAAAAATATTTAATATCGATTTTATCAGCTCTCTTGATTTTATTAATGAAAACCAAAAATTGGTTAATAGTTTTTTCAGAAAATTAATAAATTCGGGCGATAAAAGCTATATTCGTTTTGGGGTTACTTTGATACCCATATTCTTTGTTACGTAATTTGAAAGTCGCCCGAAATATAATTCTATAAGAATTAAAACAACACAAATCTTTCAATAGTAGATATAATTAAACATTGTCATTTGTATTAGTTGAGATTGATCACATGAAACTCCCATTAAAAAACGCCAGCGCTTATAATAAATGGCTTGTGTTTAACTAACCACCAGGTCTAGTAAAATGTTATGGCAAAAAATCACTTTATATTTCCAAAAATAGTATCTAAATGATCACCAAAATATGTTCTAACCTAACCTAAACCTAATTTTTGGTGACCAATTATCCATTTTTGGTAAGCATTTTCGTGATCAATTTACTAAATTTGGTGGTCATTAGATATATTTATCCCCTTAATAAATTGACACATACCTCATCTACCAAATTGCATTCCTTTTCATATAATTTCCATTTGTTTATATACATAAGTTTTGATCAGTCATTCCACGACTCAAAGTACCTATAAAAAAAACGAAAAATTTTAAAATAAAAAATGTTAAGTAGGTAACTGAAAAAATAAAACATCCGACTGCCCGTAAAAGATGGAAACAAGATGACCAAAATCACGCAGTCGGAGGCAGTAGGTTTGTGGAGTTAAATTTAAGGCGATGCCTCCAACTGCATGAGACTGGTCATCGTAGTCGATCTTTATTGGCTGGCGGGTTTTATATTGTTTAAATTAAAGTAACTTTTTTTATTTGTGAAAGATTGTACCCTCATAAGACAGTTTGCTCTTCTAACATCTGTTGTTGTTGTCGTAATGACTTATCTAAGTCATTATGTCTGTCTGAGACTACTCCACTTAATACTATCACTATCACCAATTTATTTATTAAAATTACCTACTAGCTTCTGCCCGCGACTTCGTCTGCGTGGACTTCAGAATTGGGTCCGACCTGGATAAAAAGTAGCCTATGTGTTATTCCCAGACTAAAATCTATCTCTGTGCCAAATTTCATCTAGATCAGTTTAGATACTCTGGCGTGAAAGAGTAACAACGATCCATACATCCATGAGTATGGATGTATGGATCTTTGTTAAAAAAGTTGAACTGAGTGAGTTGTTTGAAAGTTTGTGAGTACAAACTTTCACATTTATGATATTAGTATAGATTAGGCAGATTAACAGTTAATTATCACGCGCTTAAACGGTGAAGGAAAACATCGTGAGGAAACCTGCATGCCTGAGAGATTTTCTCGACGACGTGTCAAGACATACATAACCCGCACTAAGCCAGCGTGGTGGACTACCTATAGCCTAATCCCTCTCATTTGAAAGGAGACCCGTGCCCAGCAGTGGGACAATATAATGGGTTGATTATGTATGGATTAGGCAATAAAAAATCGACCAGTCCGGTTGCCAAAATTTACAATTTAAGCATTAATTAATACCTACCTACGTAACTATGATAAAGGATTACTCCGTTCATCCGTTGTAAATATTGTGAACAACTGACATAAACCTTATCCAAAATGAATTTCTTCAATCGATTTTCAATTTAATCTCCAAATAATAGAGTTTATTATGCATTGGGGAAATTTGACAGCTTGTGGTCACTTGATGTAAGTACCTACTTTTGACTGTACCTAGACAGTTTTTAAAATGCAACAACCACTAGAAACCGGTTGTTAAATTGGTAGGTAGGTACTTAAATGTCATACAGACACTAATCATCTCTCAAATTGGACTTATTGTGAAAGATCATATCGGCATTGCCCCCCGATGGTTAGTCGCCGCCGTCAATTTATATTGCTAAACGGAATAGCGATTTGAAAGAGGGGAACGTCGTAAGTAGTTTAGAGAGTTGACGGAATATCTAACTTTATTACTAGTACATGATACTTCCATTACAGCGTATGCTCCTATACAGCTTTTTTGTGTATGTAAGTATCTAAGTATTAAATGTTATCCTTGTAGGCAAGTACCCACTTAGGTAGGTACCTACACAGGTAGGTATCCGGAAATAGATCTAACTTAAAACATTTCTTAAAACTAATTAAGTAGGTACTTACCTGAAAACGAGAAACCAAATTTATAATAAGTACCTAGGTACTTATTTAGGAAGAGGAACATTTCTAATAAGTACTCTACTTGGGTAGTTTTAACCTACAATGATTTTAAAAGTAGATTACATCTACCCCATCTTCCCCTACAAGAATGTTATACCTACTTAATACCTAGGTATTTACTTATTTAGGTACTAGTATTATATTATCTGTGATTTAGGTAAGTACCTACATACCTACATAGGTAATACCACAAAAGGCACAAAGCTTTGAAAAAGTTTCATTCAAAGGCGTAGAAGAACTACACTAGTTTTGGCGCAGTCGACTGTGCCAGAAGGAGGGTTAAGTTTTTATAAAAAATATCTCCAGGAGGCCCTCCCAAAGTAGGTACGTACCTACCTATGTCCTACGTAGACACAGAGAAGTAGGTACCTACCTAGGTAGTCAGTCAATTTAGACTGTGCCAGAAGGATGGTGGTGTTACAAAGGAAAGTTTATATAAAGCCTAAATTTCCTCACGATCTCATTTTTAAAAGTAGATATTAATATTATTATAAACTTTTTTTTGTTCCAAAATATTGTAATTTATAATTTGCTTTTGTTTCGTATTGTAGTGACATCTAGGAATAATTTTAGAACTACTAGGTACTGTGTTACTGTTACTGTACTATAGCACTAGGTGTCGCCGCAAAATTAGATTTTATATATTCAATGTTTGAAAAAAATACATTACACAGGTACCATTTATTTTAAGCCCTCTATGGTATATTATTATAACCATTGCTGAATGATTTTTTTTTAATATTTAATCGAAATCAATAGAAATCTGTTAGTTTTCAGACGATGCATATTAAGTCAAAAAACAATTTTTGAACGAATTTGTGATACCATTAATATCATAAAAATACCCTATTTGTTTTAAAAACATTGGCTGGATACTGAATGCACTGTAAATATTGTAATCATAAATGATTTTATTTCTTCAGTGTATTTTATTATTAAAATTATGAAAATAATAGTGCGGTGTTTCAAATATTATTTTTCCATTTTTGTTTCGTCATGTTACTTGCTCAACTTTATAAAATATTACCCCATACAAGGGAAAAATAGTCTCAGATTGGCAACATAGTTATGACGTTAGTAAACTTGTTTCGAACTCAGTATTGATCGATTTTATTTACGAAAATATAAAACAAACACTTGTCGCTTCTGAGTTCAAACACGCATTAATATTGAGACAGCGTGGCGGTGTGCAGATAAAAAATAATAATTATTATCATTAAACTGTTGTAATTTCATCAAGTGATAGATAAAACTCGTGGAAGTTCGCAACTTCTTGAATTAAAGTGCGTCCGTGACTTTTTTGAATTTTCGTTCGAATTTTAAATGATGGATAAATTAGTTTTTGTTGTTTTCGCCACGCTTAGTTGCGTTTTATTGGCATCAACACACGAAGTGGATACTTATGATTTTCTAATGCCCAACGTTTGGCCGCACATGGTAAGTTCAACATTTATTCATAAATTGACCCGATTTCTTAGCTATAAGATCTTTGCAAAGACAAAATTATTTTAATTTGATAAAAATGTACTAAGTAGCCCAAAACTAAGGAGACTCTCTGAACAAAAACTTGCAGCATACTTATTATAAAACCTTATTTTATCCTGTTACTTATTTGACATCACTTTACCTACTTATTTTTCGACACGATTGATTTGTTTTAGCATGTACTTAATGCATGTAAAGAATTTTTTAAACTTTTAAGGCTTTGGAACACCCAAGGAAACTCTTTTATGTTATGAAGTCTTATTTTATATCCGATTTGTACCAACTATAAACCACACTTGCCACAGAACCATGATAGGCAAATGTCTGTCATGGGCATTTGTCTTGCTTCCTAGGTGCATGTTTAGCAAACATGTCATACTCCCTACTGGGTAGTTTTTAACCCTGTCAAGAAGAAAATTACAGACAGAATGAATTGGAATTTATTTTTTTACTTAGTAGCAATTGGTACCCATCCAGTATCAATGGTATTAGGTATCTTTGTAGTTATGATCATTAGACATTTAATTTTAAAGGTCACCAACATCACACACACAGGTATATCTTTTAGGTTTTCTAGATATGAATGACTTTTACCACAGAACATATAAGTTCCTAATTATTTATAAAATGTGCTTAATTACTTCAGGATTGGTGCCTTTTTATTTAGATTTAATTCTAATAAATAGAAGCTATAAAAAGGTATTATTAACATTTTTGTGAAAGGAAAATTTCTCATACTCTGACAGGATTTGTATACGCATACATAAGTTAATCAAATCAAATTTATTCACTTAAAATGTGGTACAATAAGATGTTACAATAAATTCCGGAGGAAGGCACATTCCGCCATTATATAATAGCATGCAAATTTATTTATATATTATTTTTTAGGAGGTAGTACCTCCTTATAAAACTAAACACCTATAATCTACAAATCAAATTTTCAGATTTTATGATACATTTCTAAAATGATAGGACTTAGAGTGTTTTTTGAGAAATGTGTCCACTGTGTAATAACTCTCTTCTATTAACCACTTTCTTAATGCTATACAAAATTTTCGGTAGGGCAGGTCAACAATTCTTTTTGGCAATGAATTATATATTAGTGGTGCCATATAATTATATGCAACTACGTCTAAGCATTTCAAGTCGGGGAACAGGCATTTTTAAATACATATGATACTCTTAAGTCAAATTTATATCGTTAAAGATGTTTAGTGTGTGATATTGCTAACATAATCAACCCATTACATTGTCCCACTGCTGGGCACGGGTCTCCTCTCAGAATGAGAGGGACTAGGATAGTCCACCACGCTGGCCTAGTGCAGGTTGGCAGACTTCACACACCATCAAGCAAATCTCTCAGGCATGCAGGTTTCCTCACTATGTTTTCCTTCACCGTTTAAGCGCATGATAATTATAACTATTAATATGCACATGACTTCGAAAAGTCAGAGACTTGGCAGTCCTATGGTCATATCACTAGGCTATCAATGCTTTTTGTTATTATAAAACTAATTTTAATAAGGTGTTTTTTTAAATGGTAGTAGATAAATTTTTTTCTTTCTTGTGCATGAATTAGTCTTGAATCAGATGCATCATTTGTTTGTCTTTAAATAAAATGGTATAATAATTAGGTATAGCCCTTTTTCTGCTCCAATTAAATTCAAAAACATTTTAGAGCCATCAAAGAATCTAGCTTGCTACTGTAGTTGTTAGTGAATAAAATACCAATTTAATATAGAATCTGCAAGATTCAATTATCAATGGATTCTGTGCTTCCAAAATGGGAATAAGTTACATGTCTAGATGCATTGTACTAGATATGTGTTTATATATGAGTACCTAAGTAGGTACCTACACAATAAAACTGATAAGATTTGTGGCATCAGGATGGCTAAGCTAATCCTCCAGTTGAAGCTCAAGGGTTATGTTGAGGCAGTGTATGCCTAGTGTATCTGGGCAAACACTGAATCTGTTGCATGTAAAAGCGAAAGTGGAATCTGGCATAATAAGTGCGGCTTTCTCTCTTTTTTTTTGGTGAGAATCATAATAAATGATTGTGACAGTCCTACCAACTCCAGAGAGATAAGGTATAAGTATTTAATTGTACTTATGATATATTAACTTCTGCCCGCGACTTTGTCTGTATCGACTTCTGGATTGGGTCCAACCTGGATAAAAGGAGCCTATGTGTTATTTCAGGCTATCTGTGTGCCAAATTTTATCTAGATCCGTTTAGCCGTTCTGGCGTGAAAGAGTAACAAACTTCCATACATCGACACATCCATACTCACAGACTTTCATAATTTGTGTGTTTTTTTAAAGGTTACTAGCAATGTGGATCGTAAATTACTAGTATTCTTGTTAACCCCTCGTGCTAAACTAAATGCTTGTGTTACGAGTGGGTTCACGTCGGTAGTGCAATGGGTGAGGTTCGAACCGGCAACCACATGATCGCAAGTCTGACGCCGTAGCCATTAAGCTACCGCCGCTTCAGTTGATGATGATGATTGATTGATTATATCTAGGTACTTACCTACCTACAAGGTGATTTTCAATTCACGAAAAAATATCTGCGTACAGTCAACAGCACATCAAGTTACCACAAACTGTGAAATTTCCCCAATGGATAACAAACCCTATTATTGGGGGATAACATTGAAAATCGAATTAAGAAATTTGACATTTTTGGATACCATGAGGTGCTGATCGTACCTAACTCTCGACTGATAGGAAAATTATAAGTAAAAAAAGGTACGTACTTACCTGATGAAAATATTCAGAGAGAGGTTTTTTTTTCGATATTGAAGGGTTGGTCTCATAGTGAAAGATGTTTATAATTATGTTACTTTCATCCCTTGAAAAGTTAGCAGTGAAAAATCACCGAGTACTTACTAAATACCTTAAATAACGTGGCAATACTTACTTACTTAATATAAAATTCTATCATGATCGGTAAGTAGATAATATTTTAAGGGGACAATTATATGACCACCAAATTTGGTAAATTGATCACCAAAATGGATAAATCAAGTTCAAGTTCAAGTCCAAATGTTTTTATTTCAAATAAGCTTTAACAAGCGTTTATGAAACGTTATGATTCTAGTTGCTAAATGGTCACCAAATCTGAGAAATGGTCACTAAATTGGAGAAATGGTCACCAAATTAGATTTAGGTTAGATAATTATATTTGATGGAACCACTTCAGCACTATCACATATGAAAGTGTCATTTGTAGATAAAGGAAGGCCAGTATGTGCGTGGGCGTAGGTACTTACATTCGTTCTGCGTCATCCTTGAATCCGTATATCTCGTGTGGACTTGTCTATCTAATGATTCGGGGGAAATCGTACTGTGGGGGTTAAAGTTTTTTTAACAGTTGGAAATGTTTAAATGTGGAAATGTCACAGCATGTTCCTAGAGAAAAATAGACCCTTTGACTAGGATTAGTACCTGCCGACATAGACATTCTACGTCATACTTCACATCCCACATAATTACATCTTAGATTTGATTCTGTCTCACAATCCCACTGGTCCCACCCACGGTACCTACAACAGGGCTGTGTAAAAAATTACAAAATCTGAAAGTATCTGAAGAGTCATGAGGAGTGTATGACTCTTCAGATACCTACTCTTAGAAAAACGCGTCTCCTTACATTTTAACTGCCTCATTAATCTAGTGGCCCCGTGCGCGACTACTACGCTCGAGGTCCTGGGTTCGATTCCCAGGTCGATCAAAGTGTTATTGGGTTTTTCTATGAAATTCTCAGTAGCCGTTCGGAGTTTGGATTTGTGCCCGGCTAATCGCAATAGGCTCGCCCCCTACTACATGGGACCTAACCATACCTACCGGTTATACTATATATATTTAATTATCTACAATTTTGACTGCACCGTTCGGTTTCCCGAAATTAAAAAAAAAAACTATAATATTAGCAGGACTGATGGCTACGTACGTAATCATCCGAAATCAATGCCCAAGAGCCAAATTAGTACGAATTGCTAACAAATCAAGATATCCGGATATTTTACTAACGTCAAACATCGAAAGGTTAGCTAAGACGCTCATAATTGATTGCTTTGCAGATGTCCGTGAAATTGCATGTCTGCCGTAGCCTTATGATTTTTCCATCTGCAACGTTTCTACTGCTAATTAACTATTGTCTGCTTTACATAGGGAAATCAATGAAGGTCTTGTGTGACGAACACAAAGACCTACCTAGAAGCCACCACTACTAAGACAGCCGAGAAGGATGATTTCTGGAATTTTCCCCGACTATCCCTCTTCATATAAGGAGCGTGTTTCCATAAACACATTAAAGACAAAACAAAACAAGAATAACATTTTAAAGACTCGAGAGTACTGCATGCTCTAACGCAGTGATTCCCAAAGTGGTCTATATTGACCCTCGGGGGTCGACGATGACCTACAAGGGGTCCATGTCACCGGAAAAAAGAATAGGGATGTAAATTGGTAATGATGCATTTATTCAATTTGCAAAAAAATCCAATTATATAGGCAAACAGGGGTCTATCCAAAACCGAACATCCGAAGTAGTCGACAAGACAAAAGTTTAGGCACCACTGCCTAACGTAACATAGCATCATGCATGTAATCCCCAAAGGCTTAGGCAGAGGTTCATAGTTTTCACCCACAGTTCGCCGGTACCACTGCTCCAAAACCTTATAAAAATTATATATGATCTTAACAAGAAATTTTGTGGTGATCGGTAAACGCTAGGATAGCTGGTAATTTTCTGTATGGAATATCTTCCAGCCGCTACCGCTGAAATTAGCATGTAAATACAGACTTACATAGCGTCTGTATCTTCACGTCCTGATAGTTCAATATAACTATTTGTCTTATACATTTTTCTACTGTATCAGTTCTGAAATTAATTCATTTCTTGTAGAACTTTTACCCCGTGTAATAATATCTGACTTGCTCGGTGGTAGGAACTCTTGGAGTCTGACTGGCTGGCGACCACCTTTACGTCAAAGTCTATAGTAAAGCACCATGGCGTGTGTTTCGACCTTTTCACGTAAGAGCCAGTGCCCCTCGGTTACTACGACTCTGGCAGTCTACAGTCCGTAGAGGCTCTGATGACTACTTACCACCAGGTGACTCGTCAGCTCGTTTGCCGTCTTTATTCAGAAAAAAAAAATGATTCAAGCAAACCAAAATCACTTTGATTAAGCTTTTTTAGATTATATTACGGTCTTGATAGCCACGGTGAATACTGTAAAAAACCTAAAGAAGTACTTTTATTATTGTGCAGAACTTATTCTTTTTGTAAATGAATTATTCAGGATCAATAATGCCCGGTCTCCAGTTCTTGATAATAACGAACATTGATTGGTGAAGTCTGCTAAGGTAGTCTATTTATAGACTCCACCTCGTTTCATCCAGTATCCGATCTAGTTAGAAGAAAATTTATAGGTACACAATACACATCTTGCCTGGAAAATATGTAGACGTTGAATATAAAGGTGATCATAATTGGCATTTGCTAATGTTTAGAAGTCTATAATGAAAGTGTGTTTTAGTATTCGGATTAAGGATTTCATAATTTAAATGTATCAAAATAATTAATAGGTACTTAAATCCATAAATAAAGTGATCTTTGTTTAATTTTAAACCGAACTCCACGAAAATAGAACATTCAAGTTAAAATTCATGTAATAATTATGTTCCCTTCACTTAGATAAAGTCGTTCTGTCGAGTGTCGACCTAACCTTCCAACATCCTTTAACAGGCTTCTGGTTTTCTCCTTTGTAAAATTTCTTTTTTTTATTCGTTCGTGATAGGCTTACGCTTACCGCCATTTCGCCTGATGTTAAGCGATACTGCGATCTACGATGGAGCGCGCTTGCCTAGAGTTCTAAATGGTTGGAGAGCTAAATGGTCCTAATTGCTTTTACCAAACAGAGATATAAAATATTCTTTTTCATCTTCATGAACCCTTTTCTGTCCCACTGCTGGAAACAAGTCTCCTCCTAGAGTGTAGACTATTTAGTCCACTACATTGGTTTAGTGCGGTTTCACAAACTTCACATGTTGTGTAGAAAATTTCTTAGGCATGCAGGTTGCCCTATGTTTCCCTTTACAGTAACCAAGTGATAGATTATGATACCGCATACCGATTATTATACAGCATCCATGGTCACGCTGTAAGTGATCCGAAACGTCGGAAATTAAATAATATCAGTTTAACGCAATAAAATCCGTAAAAAGTAGTTTTATGTCCATGTCTAATATTCGCGTAAGTTTCAAAAAGTAGGTGGTAAGTGATAAATTAGGTTTTTTTTTTCAAGTTATCTTCTGATTCCGCGCACAATTTTGAAAAGTTTAAGTGTGCATTAGATTCTAACTTGAAACTTTTATTTGACCTGGCAGTTTTTCAGTAGAAGACTACTATTGCCAAAAAGCAAGCCAAAAACTTTTTGCTCCAGTTCTTACCAAAATTGACCCTTCGTCACTACAGTGTGTTTGGTCATATCATTAGGCAATCGGTAGGTACCATTACACCCGCATGATATTCCCAAAATGCCAAGTAGGCTTCGATTAGTATACAATTTGCGTAAAGTGAACATGTTAGGATGTATACCTAATTGGATTTTATAACGTGATAAAATTCATTTCACATAGATATTTTTGTGTTAAATGTTGGATAACGGAGGATTCAGCCCATTAAAGACATCGTTTTGTATATTTTTATTTAATGCCCAAATTATATCTTCGGCGAATTGTCCTTTTGCTTTTGTATTGAATGCGTATGTCGAAGATAATAATAATTCACGATGGCACACAGTAAAACAGGCCGGTCTTATATATATTTGAAGCTAGCCAGGTATATCATTTGTTCTTATCACAAAGAATGCTGGGTTTTATCGTTTCTTCCCACCATGTGAGCACAATTTCATTATGTTCAATCATGTTTGGGTAGGTACCGCTGTCTGTCGCTGAAGGATGACAACTAGTTCCCGTGATCCCAGCTAAAAGTGGTGAGGCGAAACACAAGTGTGATTTTAGCAGTAGGTCACCCACTCTGTTTGGAGTCCGACACGCCCTCATCCCTTCCCTCGGGCGGTGAAAGTCCTTGAGAATTTCCACACGCAAAATAATGATACCACCGTCTACTCTAGGGAAAGATTAACCATTAGGATTTTCCACAGGACTTTCTACAAAAATATATCTCTCTTGTAGTCTCCGACATTTCCATTTCAGTATTTATTGTATTCGTCTAGCAGTCTAGTAGTCTGCCAACTGCCATTGATTGCATTATTTATTGTATTCTTCATTTTATTATGTTGTCCGTATAAGGAAAAATATTTCTGGTTATTTCCAAGTTCCAACGCAATATTTACATTACATATCATAACATACTCATCTCAAGTAGGTTTATATAAGAGTACGTCTTAACGAAACTATGACAAAACCACAGTCTGTTGACTGCCTTATATACTGATACCTGTTATTGTAGATACTAAGACAGTATTGCCTGATTGGCATGTAGGTGTAGAATACGTTACGCCGCGTAAGGCTCTTATAACATCAACTAGTAGCATCATGGGTTCCTAAGTTTTGTTTTCTCTCCAGAAACTTTCGAGGTCTTGCACACAACACCGCAAAAAAGTTTCATCGTATCGTATTGAGTTACACCAATGAAACCAGGAACTATCGATCAGGCTTTAAACTCCTGAACGAAAAAACTTAACCTTTTTCTCTTTGTTTCAGGATGAACTGTACCTATGCACACCCATCAGGATTTCACCGCACAGCAACTACTACATTGGTATGTGTTTTTTTAATTAAAAATTTAGGCGCACAGCTGTTTCTGCTGCCACCTAATCGTCATTTTTTACTTGGAACATGCACCCGAATCATAATGCTTTATGTTGTATTATTTTTAAAATAGGTACTTGTAATTAGTTCCACTAAATCGTCTCAGCTTTATCATATCACGTTGTTCAGGGTCCTACATAGCTGAGTACGAATTAACTCCCAAGCGACTTGATAATTTATTAGCTTATCTTCCAATATCATATTTTTATTACGATCCTTCCGATGCTTGAGAAGACTTCAAGGATCTCTCCTTGATGCATAGAGGAGATATTTCTATGCAGTAAATTTGGAAATTTTCTGTCCTGGTTAATAAGGTCACGAATAAGATCAAACAAGGGGAGTGCACCTACTCAGGAATTCACAGAGTTTTGATGCAAGGATAAAACCGTAGAGAAGTTTTCATTCATTTATTATTATGTCACATACTTGTAAGTACACTGTGAATCTTATCCTTTTTGTCACCTTCATCCAATTTAGTTGGTCCTATGCTTTGTTGTACCTTTTGCTTCCAAGGATATGAATTAATGTTAACTATTGTTTCAGTGGGATTTGAACCCAATGCTACTATGCATACTGCTCATCACATGCTGCTGTACGGATGCTCGGAGCCAGGATCTAACGAGTCTGTTTGGTAAGTAAAAGTAATTGCACAAAACTGCATCTTATACTCAATTCAATTCCTAGGGAATCAAATTTAGATGTATTTGATTAAGAAGAGGGAATTATAATATAATTAGTGTATTAATTATATTATGTTATTAATCAAAATTGACAGTTTTAACCCTGCAGTTAAGTGAACATATACATTATTATGTATCATATAATAGATAATTTAAACAAGAATAAAAAGCAGAGGAATGTTTCGTTGGCATCTAGTTTCTATTAAATAGGCCATGCAATCTTGAATCTTGTGTAAATAACAAACACAGGTGTATTGAAATGTGACATCACATTTCTATATTTCAAGATGCTCGTTATCAGGAGATGGAAAAGCAATTAACGAGGTGGCAGAAGAATACGAGAATAACATGCCTGTGTTTCAAGGTTATTCTTTTGGGGTACAGAGGCAGAGATGCACTGATGCACACCCACAATTCACCACATTCACATTGAATGGGGCACGAATTCAAACTCCGAGCTGCTATTGAGGATTTCATAGAAAAACCCAATACTTACTGATTAGGTAATTTAACCCAGAACCTACTACTAAACAGCTGTGTTTGCGACCACCAATCTAATGACGCAGTCTATCGATAAAATGTTTAATACAACAGGTGAAAAGTAATAAATGGTGTCGAATGTATCATGAGCAGTATTACGATAAGGAACAATATTGTGAATTAAATTGAGAAATAATGATCCATCGAATGTGTTGAATTTAATTTGCAACTTTTTTGATACATAGTCACGCAATGGATGGATATAAGGGTGGGGGAGGGGGACTGTGTGAGAGATAATATGGATACAAAGGAGGTGAATGGGGAGACGACGGCTGATAGAGATGTAGCGACTTCTACCGCGCTACATAAAAACTAGACGGACAAGTCCTGAATCGCGCAAGTGAAGTTTGCAACGCAACTTGAATATACAAACGTCCGACATCAACCGTTGGGCCGTGGCCCGCCAGGCAAAATACCCACCTGGTCGGAGGATCACACCTCGCCCCTCAACAGAGATATAAAGAAGAAAAAGACATGCAATGCTGACCTCAAGTACCTAACCAAGAATAACGCCAGGATGATGATGATGACTTACATATACCTACTTACGACTTACCCACAGACAGTTGTTGGCAGAACTTACAGACCGCCATTTGCTATGATTCTTTCATACTTCTGTTGCTTCTAACACGTTCATATATTTTCTTATATACACATGACGGTTGCGAGTATTACGCACTCGATCTTTTTGACCTCACCAATAATATCGGATCTATGTCTTTCTAGGGCTACCTTCCCCGCACATTCGCCTTATACATTCTTTTTTTAATGAATAAAGGCTCTAATTTTAACGCCAATTTAAACGATACTATCAAAGTCGCGACAGCATGACGTCATATGCCAAATAAATGGACCCAACCATGTGTAAAAAAATCGATGAATGTCGTGATAACGTTTTACGTAATTCATACCTCCCTGCATTCATTTGAACTTGGCATCCAATTTCAAAGCTTGATCGCAAAATCGCTACACTTAACTGTGTCCAAATGGAAACGTCTGTCGATCGCTTAAAGGTATGATCGTTTTAAGATACTTAAACTAGGTTTGGCATGGCCTAATGATGGCCAGATTTTTATAAAATTCAGGTTATTTAGAAAAGAGATAGGTACCAATCCGAAAATCCCATTGTCATGGATACTTTTACATCTTTACAGGAGCCTATTACCGGGTACAAATAGCTCTTATAGAAGTACCCAATTACACTGCTCGAACTGACAGTAAAACCTAGGACCAGTTCATTAGTCACGCTTTTGACCATTGAGGCAGTTCTGATATCACGTTTAGCTTGTTAACTTATTTTTAAGTGTAATATATGGCAAAATAATACAGTGGAAGTTATTGCCCATATGCTATCAATCTATCATGCCCAGCATGCCCCGACACCTGCACACATCAATACCTAAATAATGGCCGCTACAGAAAATCCCGTGCGTCTAGCGAAATACTGGGCCAATCCAGTTTACCTAATGTTTACAAGGATTTATTTTCTTTTGCTATTCTTATTCCGTATGCTGACGATTCCAAGAAGAAATAAGATAAGAAGAAGAGGCAGGTAGTAAATTTATTTAGGCAAATAAAACAAGAGGATTTGTCTACAAACATCTTTAAACTCATAAGGTTTTATCGCGATCCTATAGTTGTGTTCCCCGTAATAAATCGCATTAATAAAACCAGCCATGTGTTGAGAAAATCGATAATTTTATTGTGATTACGCACGTAAGCGTTTTATGCGTTTGTAATTCAAACCTCATAAGAATTCGTACCCTTTTACTCTTCCATAATTAATATAATTATGATAACTATTCATAGTATGAATGTATGAGGTTATTTCTTTTTTTTTATTTCTATTTATGTTACAATAGGAGCTGTGGAGAGATGCAGAGAAATGAGGTGGATGACTTGTACACTACCGCTAGTCCCTGCCGCTCCGGGTCACAGGTGAGATAGAATCATTTCCTCGTTTTCTTGCAAGTCTTTTTTATCATACTAAGATAACAAACGGGTCGCCTGATTGGAAGCGGCAGTCTATAGACACCAACAAAACCAGTGGTATCACTCGCGCGTTGTCATCTTGAGACCTCCGTAATTTTGCCCAGTAATATCACTAGCTATTTCTATTATTATATACTTTATTCCACACTAACTGATACATAAGGCCTTATGGCTGACAGCAATTTCTTCGAGGCAACCTTAGGATAGACGTATCTGAACTGAACTTACAAAGTGGGCACCTATATTACCCATCAAATCGGAACACGATACTTTTAAGAGCATTGTGGCTAGTGGCATATTTGGCAAACTTAACGCAGTTGTGACTTCAAAAACTTCTTTGCAAAACAAGTCTTATCACGTAGAACAGAAAGTTTATGGAACATATTATGACTATTTTTATACCGTGTTTGCTCTTACTAAGAAAAGTTTGCTTCTGTTTTTCTGGCGTCCACTTAGCCCTACCTTAAGATTATACCCGTTTGTACAAGCAACGATCTACTAATCTTGGACTCTAGAATTTAGATAAGAAGTTGGGTTGTGTTGAATTTAGTTAGCGTTAATGAGGGGTCATTATTTCGTGGGGCACATGGTGTTAACCTTTAGGTTACACGAGTACCGGAGTCCTCCAGCATAGTCAAACTTTGAGGAACTAGTGTACATTTAGTTTAATTTCTTTGTCAAAATACAAATTTCATTAGCTGTCTGCATGTCTTTTTTGTTTATTGTACGTCAGACATTATTCTGACCGCCTCGGTATCGCCTCTCGTTGTCTCTCTTACATTCAAAAGTACTCTGTTGGAGATGGCTCTAAGCAACCGCCCATTGTACAGTATGTCAAGTCACATTAAGTTATCATAAATTGTCAAATTTCCCCAATGGATAATAAACTGTATTATTTGAAGATTAAATTGAAAATTAATTGAAGAAAGTTGACAGTTTTGTATACCATGATATGCAGTTGACCGCACCATTCCATGATTTATAATATTCTAGTTTCCTCTATAAGTAAAAGAGTGCAAATATAAATAAGCTTTCTATTTTGGATTCTTATGATTTATGATTGCAATCTATTTTCATTAAAATCGATTCTAAAAGATTCATTGATTTAATTCTCCCTACATAATCACGCTCGAATCGTTCACGAGTCACGAATCTTGTTTATTACAATTTCGTTTACAGTGATAAGAAAAACTAATAAAACTTCGTGTTAACGTAACATACAATGTTACGTTAACACGAAGTTTTATTAGTTTTTCTCTAAGTGCAAAATCAGCTCGTAAGTGCAATTTTCTATTAAAATAGTGATGTATATATTAAGTACCTATTTATATTGAGTGACTGTACCTACAACTTTTAAGAATTCATGCTTGAGAGTAAATAAATAATCATGTCGGTAAAGAACCGATTGACTCAGTGCAGTACCCTTGTACCAAAATGAAGTTTTACCCGACTCGAGGTTTTACTAGGGTTTAGAATACAATTCCTCTGTGCCCCTCAGAAATGCATATTAAGTTATTTCTTAGTAAAGGAAAAAATTCAATCACGGGCAGGATTTTTTCCTTTACTAAAAAATAACTTAATAATCTTAGCATGGAAAATGCAAAAAAAAATCACAAAAAGATAGAAATGCATATTGTTAGAGGCAAGAAAATCGCGGTAATAATATAGGTCATATAAAAAAAGAGGCATAACTATTTATTGTTGTTAGCACGTTAGCAAAGTTTCAAATTTTATAATATTATAGTTCCCAAAAAATGATTGATGCTACACGCCTCACACTTGGCTGGGATTTTCTCGTTTACGCAAGCCGGGTTCATTACATTTACAATGTTAATTAAGACTCAAGAGTGGATCTAAATCATTTAACCACTGCATCGTTCGAACTTACAAAACATGACAAATAAGTAACATTTATTTGTCATGCTTTTATATATAATCACTATACGAGTGATAACTGTGACTTTGATAAACGCCGTAAGTATTATAATGTGCTACCGGGAATCACCGTGTCTCGTGTTATAGGTCAAGTTTGTTTAGCGTACGAGAAGTTTGAAATGGTATGTTAAAAATAATTATCGCTTGATTGTTCATCTTCTTTCGCGTCATCGTGTGTCGAATTGAGAACCGCTTTCTTGTTTAACCGACTTGAAACAAATGAAGAGGTTCTATGTTCGTCTGTATGTTTTTTTAATGTATGTCCACCGATATTTTCGTCAGTTGATGACCTATTTAAAAAAATATTTTTTATATGAAAGAGTATACTCCCAAGGTGGTCCCTTTCAAATTTTGTGAAAATCTGATCACAAAATTTAGTGACAATAACACATACCGACCGAATAAATTGAGACATCGTCTAGATACCTACGTAAAATTCTACTCGCCACAGCAAAACAGTTTCGGAAGTCGTGGCAAAAACAAAAGTTATGACCAAATCGAAGGCACCGACTTCCGAAACTGTTTTGCACATAACATAATTTTTTATGTTTTATGGCGGTTTTAGGTACTTTTTGTTAAAAATTATTTTATTACAAGAATCATTTGAAACATTGTTATTTACAGATTGTTTACGCCTGGGCTCGAGATGCCCCCAGTCTACACCTGCCAAAGGACGTCGGCTTCCTCATAGGCAAGGACTCGGCCATCAAGTATTTGGTCCTGCAAGTGCATTACATGCATCGTTTTCCAGGTAAATTTTGTACAATATTAACACGCTTTTTTTATACCACTAAGGTGGCAAAAAAGCATATGGCCCGCCTGATGGTAAGCGGGTACCGTAGCCTATAGACACTTGCAAAACCACACTTGCTATCACTCGCGCGTTGCCGACCCTGTAAATTAATATATGCTTGTTTGCTACCTTAGAGGTATAAAAAAAGACTTGCTCGGTAGGACCTCTTGGGGTCTGAATGGCTGTTGACCACCCTTACCTCAAAGACTGTCGTAAACCACCCTGATGTGTATTTCGACTTTAGCGCGTCAGAGACAGTTTTCCTTCGGTTGCTGCGGCACTGGCAGTCCGTAGATGTTCTTAAGGCACGGCAACGCACCAACAACTCCTTTGATGTATGAGGTGTCCATAAATATCTACTAACCATTTGATGGCCCGGTGTCCCATAAAAATCGTATATTCGCATCACTGTCAAACATCAGTAGATGTGATTTGGGTCTAAACGTTGACAAACATGTGAACAATAACAAGAATCAGATATGTGTACACTTACCTTACTAGAATCGATATTAATAGCGAAACCAAACAAGCAGTTTGTTTTATCAACATCATCGATTATAATGAAAAGTAAATCTATTGAAGGAACAACTAATATGGTTCATCATTTTGTGTAGGCACATGATTTAAGTATTATGTTTTTACAATTATGTTGTCGTGTTATAGATTTAATTGTTGTATAAATATTTATCGTTTCAACGCTTCATTGCTTTGATTTGAGATTGCAGAAATAAGTGTCATCGGCTTGTTAATTTTGTCGAGATGGAGGTTGGTTTTTATTGTCTCATTAATTCAATTTTTGGAACAAGACAACTGAATTCGTTATTTATGCGGTATATTTGAAGAGTCAATGGTTAGATAACGCTGAAATTTATAGGCACAGCTTTATACAAAAACGTTCAGAATAAAATAAGTTATGCTCGAAAATATGTACCTTTTTTGTATAGTACTAAGATGGCAAACAAGCATACGGCCCGCCTGATTAGCGGTTACCGTAGCCTATGGACGAACACCAGGGGTATCACTCGCGCGGTGCCGACCCTGTAAAAATCATTTCACATCCTTTTTGAAGATCCCCATGATGTAGCCCTTTGGGAAAATCTCTGGGATCTGATTCAACAACCTCAGTGTGGGAGGAAATTTATTTGGATTCGCACAGGATGAAACCAGAGAGGTTCTAAGGAATGTGGATGAACTCCACGCCGATGGCGAAAGATGCGGTGATAGAAAGTAGCTGTTGGCAATATTTCAAACAATTCCTAAGAATACTGCCCATTGTATTAACAACACACACAGAGAGGAAAAGTCTCCTGTGTAGTGTCTACCTTGTACCTACATACATATAAATAAGAAAATATAGACATCATTTCATGTCGTATATAAGTTATGAGCGACAGGGAAGTTTCAACAATTTTATTACTCTACTAATTTTTTTTATCTACTCCTCTCATTAAATTGTTTTGGTTTTTTCAGAGGACAAACTCGACAATTCTGGTGTCTTCTTGAAGTACACGAAAGAACGGTAAAACATTTGCTTAATTTTTTTATGGGATAGGGGGACAAACGAGCAGGCGGATCGCCTGATGGCAAGCAATTACCGCCGCCCATGGACACCCGCAACACCAGAGGAGTCACAAGTGTATTGCCCGCCTTTTAAAAGGGGATTGGGCCTCCGGTAACCTCACTCACTCGGCGAAACACAACGTAAGCGTTGTTTGACGCCGGTTTTCTGTAAGGCCGTGGTATCACTCCGGCCGGGCCGGCCCATTCGTGCCGAAGCATGGTTCTCCCACGTATGAAAATCTATATCAAGTTTTATCTTTAACTTACAAGGCATCATTTTAAATTGATTCTGTATTGAACAAACCAAGGATTTATCGTACAACAATGGAGGTAAAAAAAGGTCAATAATTCAAATACAAGTTACTTTAATAATTTCGCTATGATTGTTATATTTTACCTAGATACGCTACCATGATGGTGGCAACTGAAGGTGCAACTATATTATTTATTTCAACCTTGATTGGCTTAAACAATACTCTATTTAAATAAATTTTCAGACATAACTACCAGTAACTCTTATTATTATGTAATTATTTTGTTACCTTTAGAAAACCGGCAATTTGTATTTTCCTTCAATTATTTTATCTCAAGCTCAATTTCATTCAATTAAATTACCATAATAATTAAATGATTGAGTCAAGGGTCTGATACAGAGAACAGTACTCATGAGGTGCCGGCGTATCGTTATTGAGGTTCCTCTCTCTAGAACCATGACCACAGGTACCTATAGGGCGATCGTTTTATCGAATCAGTTATCTATATTTTTATGTTTACTAACTAATTCGAACATGGAAGAGGACTGAAATAAATTTTATAGCTAGTAATTACAAACCTAAATGTTTACGGTGACGTCATGAGTGTCACAACGTAGTTTTTGTCGTAAGTTCCGTATTGATTTGTTTAATTTGCCGCGCACTTTTTCTACTTTTAAACAATTAAAATCTGGCTGGAAAAGCTATTAGATATGTTAAAAAAATATGGCATCTACATCATTCTTTAGCAATAAACATTAAAAATAAAAATATTTTACTCAAATTTGAGTCTTATGCGTATTCCCTATTATGACTCGATATTCTAATAGACGTGGATGATGGCTTGCGCTTATTCAGTTACAAGTTGCATTTTTTTATACCACTAAGGTGGCAAACAAGCATACGGCCCGCCTGATGGTAAACGGTTACCGTAGCCTATAGACCCTTGCAACACCAGGGGTATTATTCGCGCATTGCCGACCCTAAAAATTATTTAAAAATTATCACTTCCTCTATTTTTTCAGCATGCGCCGTCAAGCCGGCGTGATCCTGCTGGGAACTAGTGGTGTGATCCCACCTCGCCGCGTGGAACAAATGGAGACTGCTTGCACCATCACCGAGAACAAAGTCATACATCCCTTCGCTTTCCGCACACACACTCATGCTTTGGGTGAGTCAGAACAGTTGGTGGTTTAAGAGAGAGGTATGGGTAAATTTTCCGAAGACATTTGACGAAAACTTGATATTCTTAATGCAATAGGGTATCTGACTGATGTTTGTTGTTTGTTAATTTATGGCTTATGTTTAACTAACCACCATACCTAGTAAAATGTTACGGCAAAAAATCACATTATATTGGCAAAAATAGTAAATGATCACCAAAATAAGTTCTAACCTAACCTAAACCTAATTTTTGGTGACCATTTATCCATTTTGGTAAGCATTTTGGTGATCAATTTACTAAATTTGGTGGTCATTATATTTATCCCCTTAATTTATTGGGGACGGGTCAGGATACTGTTCCTTACTGCCACTCAATAGGCAACTCGTAAGAGGCGAGAAAATATCTGACTTGCTCGGTGGTAGGACCTCTTGGGGTCTGATTGGCGTGCGATCTTACATCGGATTCAGTCGTAAAGCACCTTAGTGTGTGTTTCGACTTTTACGCGTAAGAGCCAGTTTCCCTTTGTTTGTTATTATATAATAAATTATTTTTTAGTGTACATTTATTCTCATAACATTTTTTAATAGGACCATCATTTTTTATAAATCAAAGACCAGTCAACAACCCTATTATTCATAATTACAGGCAAGATAGTTACCGGTTATGTGGTCCGTCAAGACGAGAGCGGTGACGTATGGACCCTCCTCGGCAAAAAGGACCCGCAGCTGCCTCAAATGTTCTACCCTATAATGAGTACCCAGCCCATTGAGCGAGATGACGTATTAGCTGCACGATGCACTATGAATAATACCAATGACTATCCCGTGAAGATTGGGTAAGTAATTTGAACATAACATACCATCACACCCGAAGGTTTATGCAGCGATGTACTAATGTACACCGACAGTTCGCCGGTCCGATGTAATAGGGGGTGAGCCTATTGCCATTAACTGGGCACAAATCCAAACGCCGAGCTGCTACTGAGATATTCTTAGTTAAACTCAATAACCCTGCTTGACATGGGAATCGCACCCAGGACGTCTTTGCGTAGCAGTCACATTTAGGACCACTAGACTAATGAGGCACTTTGTTATCGGGTAAATAATTTATAGATTTATATTTTTGTATATGATGTGGTATATTGTCATAGGATTAGAATCTCTGTGTCTGTAGTTTGCCGAAACGATTTTACTGATTTGATTTGGTGCATGATTGAAACTGCCTCGTTAGCCTAGTGGTCGGAAGCGTGACTATTACTTGAGGTTTTGGGTTCGATTTCCTTGTCGAGTGAATTTTGACTGTTTTTTTTTCCATGGGCGGCAATGATTTCTTAACATCAGGTGGCTCGTCTGCTCGTTTTTAGGGTTCCGTACCCAAAGGGTAAAACGGGACCCTATTACTAAGACTCCGCTGCACGTCCGTCCGTCAGCAGACTGTATCTCATGAACCGTAATAGTTAGACAGTTGAAATTTTTACAGATGATGTACTTCTGTTGCCGCTATAATAACAAATTCTAAAAAACAGAATACAATAACTATATAAGGGGGGCTCCCATACAACAGACGTTTTTATAGATAATGGTACGGAACCCTTCGTGCGCGAGTCCGACTCGTACTAGGCCGGATTTTTTTTTAATTTTTCGATAATTTTACCTACTATAATGGGAAAAACCCGCGATTATGTATGCAGTCAATACCTATTCATTCACATTATGACATAACGCTCGCTTAATGGTATACTGGCTTAAGTAAAAACAGAATATTTTTGAGAGACTGTGAAAAAGTGATCTTAAATAATTAGGGACCTGGTCTAGTTATAAAAAAATTGGTATATTAAGTTTTATTATTACACTGTGTCTGTAAAACTAAAGAAATCTATAGTTTTATGGTAAAACCAGAAATGGATTTAATAAAATACTACATAAATGTAACTTGATTCTTGTCTATTACTACTACTGCCTCATTAGTCTAGTGGTCCCAAGCGCGACTGCTACGCTAGAGATCCTGGGTTCGATCCCCAGGTCGAGCAAAGTGTTATTGAGTTTTCTATGAAATTCTCAGTAGCAGCTCGGATTCTGGATTTGTGCCCGGCCGGGGGCGAGTCTATAGCCATTACGGCTATAGGCTCGCCCCCTATAACATGGGACTTAAACATACCAGGCGAACTGTGGGTGTACATTAAGTACGCCTCTGCCTAACCCTTCGGGGAATACAGGCGTGATGGTATGTTTATGCAGTCTTGCCTATCTCCTAATCGTGCGATAATTCCTTTTCTATTACAGAGCAACAAACAAAGATGAAATGTGCAACTTCTACCTCATGTATTGGGTTGAAAACGACACTCCATTGGAGCAGAAGTATTGCTTCTCTGCTGGACCACCCTACTACTACTGGAACAGAGCTCGAGAGAACCTTAACAACATTCCCCCAAACCCCTTGTAAATACACCGAACGTTTAACACAGATATGTAATCAAAGATTGGCTAGAAAAACGGTAATGGACGATACATATGAAAATTTGTCGTTCTAATTTTTTATTGATTCATTTCGGAGTATAATCATAATATTTTACTTTATACTACTTATCAGATGAATCAAGAAATTTGTGATTTATTTTTACGATTGTGATAATTCAAAATCTGTTCCATTTTATTTAAAAGTTTGGCAAAATGGGCTAATATGCCACATATTCATATTTCGAATCTGTGGCAGTTCATCTTATTACCTTATTTGTACCAGTGGTACCCAATTTTTTATATATATTTTTATATTGATTTTAAATAATCTCGTCTAATATAAAACTTAGCATAATATGAATGAATTACGGAATTAAAGTTTATGGCACGGCCAGTGGCCTTGATTCTATTTAATTATCTTTGGCAACTAAAAATAAATAATAAGATTGACTACAGATCTAGAATAAAAGACAAATTGTTACTGATCCTTTCCAGTTATTTAATTATATTAATTGTATTATTGTGATCTTATAATATTAGCATCATCAACTCGAATATTCACTTTCTGATGTAGAGTTTATTTCTAGCAAGAATAAGATATTTTTTACCACAATAATATACCGACAAAGTATCGGTAGAGTATGATTTGAAATTATAATATAAGAGATAATATATATTTTACATTTGTACGGGTCGTGGAGATAATGATTGCGTTTCAAAAAGATCTAAAACACTAAACATTCCATAATAAAGACTAATTTTATTACTTATTTGAATTTACATTTTTATATCAGGCATAGGTACAACACTTTTTTTCCAATGAATTAACGGCTTATACTTAGAAAATAAAATAAGGACGTCATACATTTTTTTTAATAATTTTCTACGAATGCTGGAAAGGGTTACTAATCAAAATTTATAAAGTATCTTATTACATTTACATTTAGCATAATATTCTCTTATATTTACATAGTATATTTTTAGTTGATATATCAAATATTTGAATTTTACACAAAGATCTGATTATTAATAATAAAAGTATTTTTTACTTGTCTATTGGAAAAATTCTACTGTTTCTAGTCAAAATCTGTACCTATGAGATGTTACACCTAACCATAATAACAAGATGACGTCAGCATCACTTTAATTAAATAAATTAATGTAAAGTAATTTTCTAAATTTCTTCTCAAAAGTTGTCAAACATCTTAAAAGCAACTAAGCTTTAAGACCCATATACACGATGCAGATTATTTTCCCGTTATACAATAAAATTGAAGGATGACTTGCATCATCGAAGCAATGTTTTCATTTCAGAGGCCTTATAGTCTAAAAGTGATTATTTTATTGTATGAAAGAAAATATTTATTGCGCCTGCACCCTCCACTTGTGTGCGTGCACAGATTTTACTGTAAACTGGGACTTATCCGTGAACTACTCGTGCGATCGGTCTAGGCAATTTAGTTAATGAAGAGCGTTCGCTTTGTATGGAATGATACGTCTGGTGACTAGTTGACCAAGAGATCCGGTCGTTTGGACGCATGTCACTTTCGCTTGACTGTCTCCCGTCTGGCCGACAAAAGACGAAGACCAATCTGTGTCAGTGTCTTTTTTGCATGTCAGGGTAAAGACATTGGAGGGGCGTGCAGTTTTAAACTAAAAGATCTCTAGTACTTTTATTATTGCTTCAACTTATTGCGTTTAACAGATAAATTAAATTGCTCCGTGTAAATCAGCCTTTAAGGCTGACCGTTCACTTTAAGACGCTAACACATTATAGATTCATAGCAGTAGTCATTGCGATATTAACTATACAATATTCACAACTGAGTACTAAAACTTTTGATCAAAAATCCTAATCAAGCCAAACACTTAGCAATAGGTCAGTTCTTACTTGCTGTGGCAATCCCTATTTTTTTTATTTTTTTGTATGATGAATAAATCTTATACATCGAACTGCAGAATTCTCAGCAACTATTTGGAACAAAGTTGTAATGCATAATATTGTAATGATGTTTTTTTTAAAAGAGTATCTATGGAGTTTCTTGCCGGCTCTTCTCCATATGACCCACTTTTTGGAACCGTGCCTGTAATTTTGACTTTTCAAAAGTACCAATTATACTGGTCAAATTGAAAATAAAACATTTTGATTTTTTATTTTGAATAACTGTGCCAGCTGACAAAATTGATAATTTTTTTTTAAACACAACGTGGGCAACGTTTAGTGTTTAAAAAAACATTGCCCCACACTAGGATTTTCTCCTGTATAGTGGGTGCGTTTACAAACACAAATTCTCACAAACACAAACACCCGGAACATACAAATATTTGCTCCGTGTGGGAATCGAACCCACAACACGTTGCGCAGAAGCCGATCGCTTAGCCGCTACGCCAAACGTATTGTCAAATTTGGGCAACTTCTAGCTACAAGAACGATTTTTAAGCCAAAATTTTAATACTCAATTGTGAATATTGTATAGTGAATGTCGCAATTATTATGCTAATTAATTACTGTGAATCTAGAATGTGTCTATAAACCTACAGATTGTGAAATACGAATTATTATTGAATTTAGCGTCCGAAGCGATAGTATAAACGTTTTGTTTTTTCGAATTTAATTAATTTATTATTATATTTATATTCTATAATAATAACTAGGATTTATTTTACACTGATACTGACCTAAATGAAACTGATAATGATAATGACCTGAAAAAATTATATCATTCTTCCATTAAAAGAGATTACTTCACTACTGATACCTGATCTAAAAACTTTTCTCTATTTATTATTTATTGTAAATAGTAAAACTTACAGTATTCCTAGGTATAATTACCGAATACATATGTATTGTATTTTTAATGAATTATAAATTGATCTAATGAAACAACTTCTGCGTCGTCTAATGGATTTCGATAGATTGCAAACAGTTGATATGAATCAGATTCTCCGGCTTCCAATATTTTCAGTGGTACACGACATAAATTTGTCGTCTCATTATCTCATCTCCAGCCAATATTTTGGCACACAATATGCGACGGCTAAGTTATCCCGTGGCGCTCATGTCCAAATAATACCTAATTGCTAACCAGCTTATTCTAACGGTGAAAAAAATGTTATGAGGGAATCGATATGTACTAAAACCAAATATTTGTGACATTGCATATTGAAAATATTTATTGATCCTCCGTTTATATTGGTTACTAACTGTTACACGCGACTTCTTCCGCATTGAACTTTAAATAAATGTTAAGTTATTCCTTAAAACATCAGCTGTCTGCCAGTGAAAGTCCCCTCAGAATCGGATCAACCGTTTCGGAGATTAACCGGAACAAAGAGACAGACAAAATATATATTGTTTTTGTTATAAGTAGGTACCGTATATACTTTCATATCCATTTAGTAAAAAGATGTTATTTTGACATTGCAGACACGTCAATAAAATTTATTTGTATAGATACCGGACTCCTAAAATTACAGGGGAACCGTTCCCACACAGAACGGGTGCTGATCATTTTAAGCTGTTCGCGAAATGTGACATTAGCAGTGTTAAAAAATATATCAAGTAGATGTTTGGACCATTAGAGATGGGCGTCGTTCCTACAATCCTGTTCGGCTATACTGACATAAGCCCAGTTTTCAAAGAATATAAAAATGGAAGCAAATGCCGATTAGGTTCTTATCAATTGTATGCGACCGACTTGTAAATATAATAGTTTTAGTTTAAAATAAGCTCACTTATTCAGGTGCTTTTGTAAGGTATTTTTACGTACAAGAGTTTCTGAATGACATTTTTTTGTGAAATATCTTTGTATTATTGTCTGGTTGTATTTATTTTTAGCTCACTCTGTTTAAAATGTAATTTCATATTAATTTATTAATTGTTATTTAAGTAAATAATAATTTTGTTTTGTTATTCCACTATTTTCGAAGTTTTTTTTTTAAAGGATCGCATAATATTTTTGATAATAAGTTTATGTAAATTTTTCATAATTTTCCGCGTAGGTACGACTTTTTCGGTTTTCTAATAATAACTAATTTGATAAAATGTAATAAAATGTATACATTCACATATAAAATGTATACATTTTACTAACGATAATAATAATTGTTATTATTTAATATAAATATAATAAGTATAAAATGCAAACATATTACAAATAGACTGTTTTGAAGAATAAAAACGCTACGGATGTAAACCGAAGCCCAAAAAAAGAAAATATCTGGTGTCTTATCATAATAATAGATATATTTATAATAGATTAACTTAAAAAGGTGTTACTTATAAAATTTAATTTTTGGGTTATCTAAAGTGCCTACAAAATATATACTTACTTTGGCATTATATCTTTTTTTTATTACGATAATTTATTACTTATCATGGTATCCAAATTTGGCAGTAATTTTTTTGCACAATATATTATTTTTTGACAAGTTTAATATGTAGCTATGTATAATTTTCAAAATAATATAATCTTTATGATATAATTATACTTAGAAAATTTCGAATTATTATGGTGTTAAAAACGTACTACCTACTTAATTTTCGTCTTCTAGTGGTAACCTCTTAATTGTCAAAGTTAAAATAGCTTTAAAAGGCATTTGGAATTACTGTTAAAATTAAAAACAAAAACATTCCAGTATGAAAGACTAATTTTTTATTTTTTATTTATTTTATTAAGATGATTTTTACTTAATTGAAAAAAAAAACTTTGACATTTTTAATGCAGATTGTTTCATTTGGACTCAACTGACACGACACTGCCGAATGTAATTAAAAAATACAATTTGTAGTCGTAAAATATCTACATTTATCACATTTTATGGGTAAATTCTATGAACGCAATGAAAAGATGTATACGTCTATGTATGACACACTGGCGAACTGCAAGTGTGTACAGTAAGCTTTTGAAACATTATTTGTTTACGCTGCGTAAGTAATTGGTAAACAGCTGCTTCTGAGTAGTCTAGACCTGATTGAAAAACTTAAGAAAAGAAAAGAGTTCAAAATGCCTTTTAAAGCAAATCATATACCTATACCTAGTATTGATGTACGTGTAAAACACGACTGTCCTGTTTGTATGTAAGATTTCTATTAGCATAATATTAATATTAAATGTTTAAATCATATCTGTATTTTATGCTACAATCGTTTACTTTTAAAGTCGACGGCAATATGAGCGAATTTTTGACGCGGCGTTTATTTTGACATAATAATGAGAAATTTAACAGTGAGAGAAAGATTTGTGATTGGCTAACTAACTATTACATATTAAATATATTACTTTCAAATAAAATGTAGGCTATTCTGAACACGCTACACATTTCACTAAAGTATGTTTGACCACAATTTTTCCAGATTTAAATAGAAAAAATGATGTCACAATTATTTTAAACACACAATCGGCAATTGGCAATTGTCAACTGCCAAGATTGCCGTGTACCGGCAATCATTTACGCTAATAATATAGAACATAAGGTTGCAATGTGGTCTTTGGCTAAAAGAAAATTTGACATACTTAATGGCACAATCATTGGCGAGATTTGTAGGTAGGTAAAAAAAAATTTTTTTTTCCTTTAAATTACCGTGTATTAAACTCTTATTTTAAATATTCTTGCATGTTAAATAAAAAGTATGTAACCTACGGAGGGATACGTAGATTATACCAAAAAAAAACATAAACACCGCGACAAAAATCGTTCAATGCGTTTTAATCTAACTTCTCTATTCAGGTAACTGCTGAAAACGGCACGCAAAAGTTACCTACATTAACGGTTTACTTCTTAAAACCGTGAACTTTATTCGTAGTTCTGGAATAAAACCGGCAATGGAAATTATGTTGCGTGCGCTTTCACAATATCTTTACTATATAAGGCCTATTATATGTATATTTTAAAGTTTTAATTCCAGTATTGTATGTCTGTTTAAACATGGCTTAGGCATGACTCGATGTGACCCCGGTTTCCTAATACGTGTGAACCTCAATTATGTGGTAAAAAGTGCAAAATAAAAACTATTATATTTTACGTATTAGTGTTTCATTTTTGTACCAATGTGTAAAGATTTATTAAGAGAATACCTCGAAAATTTATTGAATTTTCAATTCAGTATATTTCTTTCGGTTATAAACTATGAACATAGTGTTTAGGTATATGATTTTTGAGCATATAAAATCTAGAATCGCATAAAATCTCATTAAATTTTTTCGATAGAAAAAAAGTAGGCTCTAATTTAGGTAATTAGAGGCTACTTTTTACTATATTTTTTTTTACTATTTTCAATACTATTTGTATGGTAGAATAAAGTTCCTCACTGGCATACAGGCATCTCGTCAGAGGCGAGAAAATATCTGACTTTCTTGGTGGTAGGACTTCTTGGGATCGCTGACTGGACCACCCTATCGTCTGAGTCTCTCTCTCGCTCTGGTAGTCTGCAGTCCGTAGGGGGTCCTGCCTCTTATGCTGTGCAATGCATCAGCATCTCTTTTAGTGTTATAGGTGTCCGTGAGCAGCCGTAATTTCTTCAAGTGACTCGTCAGCTCGTTTTCCGACTTAATAGTACTTAATACTTAGTATAGTCTGCTTTTACAAACCAACAATCGTCATCAGCCTATATTCGTCCACTGCTAGTACGTCCAGCAGTGGACGTGGATTCTCCAAGGGAACGCAGAACCCACAGCCAATTACCTACTTCACATAATAATTCCATATCGTCTTGTACTAAATCAAAGTTGCGTATCTACATTCCTATTACATTGTAGTGGCAATACCTACGAGTCACTTCACCTTACCTCCTTCACAATCACAACCGTTACCATACACACATTGGACATCGACACGTTAACTTTTATTATCTGCAACCCTCATCCTCCAAATTGGTGACCCCGACATGAGACAACGCGTGATACCTACGTCACTCGTTCTGGCCGATCAGTGAAACCGAACGTACGCTTCGCTTATGGGGGAGTGATGTAGTGGCAATACCTACGAGTCACTTCACCTTACCTCCTTCACAATCACAACCGTTACCATACACACATTGGACATCGACACGTTAACTTTTATTATCTGCAACCCTCATCCTCCTAAACATATATATTATATTACTATACGAGTAGGTACTCTTTGGGTGCGGCGACCTAGCGGCGGGAACCAACTATTGATATTTTATTAAGTAGATATGTATTTACAATAATATGATTTTTGGATACTACGTCATTAAAATAGGTACCTACATAATTCCATTTTATATTTTTTGTGAAATAGGAAAAATACAATTCGAATTCTTCCACGACTGTCCAACATAGCACCCGTTCTATTTTTGAAAAATAGGTAGGTACGGTGCAATATCTGCCTTGGCTCTTTCACTATTTGTGATGATCATCAGATATATTCAAAAACAGAATATTTAAGTACCTAGGATAAGTAAGTAAGTATACCTACCAATATTTTTGAACTCTGAAACTGTATGTACCAAAATATTTGTTAGATATAATTCAACTGAGTAGGTACCTACCTTCGTAGGCGTTTTGTTGACGTTTCTGAACATACCTACCCTACATAATTGACAAAAATAAATCCAGTTGTATTTTTGACTTATTGTCGTGTGCTTGTGAATGAGGTAGGCAGGTAGTGCATCGTCTGGCCTTCTGGAGACAGTGTGCAATTTCCTAGAAAGCTATTACTATACTCTGGTGTGCAATAAGCTTGTCGCCCGAGGAATGTCGATGGTAGACCTTTTGAACTACCTATACTTCGAATTTATTTGCGATTGTGCGCTGAATACTGAAGACTATAGATGACCAGCAGTTTATAAACGCGGAAAAAGACCTCACGACTCGACCCTTTGGCCTTTGGTGAGTTTTTGTGCATGGACCTTGCCTTTTTTTGCTAAACTGAACTGGACCCAAATAAAACAATTTTAATTAAGTTCTTAATTTATTTTTTAGTAAAGGAAAAAATTCAATCGCCGGCAGGATTCGAACCTGCGTCTTCTGGTTTGATGTACCAAACGCTCTGACCTCTAAGCCACCGCGAACCCTACCCGCATGACTGAAATTTTGCCTTCACATTCTGAATTTACGTCTTAAGGTGACGTTGGTAACATCTATGAGAGGCAAGTTACCTTACTTCTCAACCGACACGACTTACTTTACAATTAGTTCAGTGTCGTACGATGCCACCTTACCTTTTAACTATCTTTGAGTGATCACAAAAAGGCAAAATTTCAATCATGCGGGTAGGGTTCGCGGTGGCTTAGAGGTCAGAGCGTCTGGTATATCAAACCAGAAGACGCAGGTTCGAATTCTGCCCGCGATTGTTTTTTTTCCTTTACTAAAAAATAACTTAATATGGAAAATGCAAAAAATTGTGATTTTTTTTGCATTTTCCATGCTAAGATTATTAATTATGCTAAATTAAATATTATAAGATTCTTAATTAATTATCAAGTTTATGTAGCACTGAATAAGAATTGGTTTTATTAGATTTAAGAGAATAAAGTCGATTTTAATGTTGACGTCGATTTGTGCGTCAATTCTCGAGACAAATAATGCGATGACATTCTTTCAAATACACATGTTTTTAATTACCCAACACACATAATACAATCCAAGGAAAACGGAAATACTTAGCTACCCACATAATCAATCAGTTTTATATTAATAAACATCCGAACGGATGTGTTGTACCTATCTATTTATTTCGCGATATTTATTAAGTGACACCTACGTACAGTATGTTAGAGCTTCGCTAATATTGCAACAGGATATCCTGCTGATACACCGGAAAATTCTATAATTTTCTCGGTCACAGTAGCTACAGGTGAAGGTATCGTGACGTTACGATCCAACATAAGAGTCAGAAGGCTAATCCTAAATATCATACCCTTACCATCATCACGCCTATATTCCTGTACTTTTCAGGGAACTGACGGGTTAGGCAGAGGCGTACCTACACTTACAGTTCGCCGGTATGTTTAGGCCCAGTCTCGGTATGTTTAGACGCTCCACCCTATACACTGATGGAGGGTCGAGAATCGAATAATTCCACTCACAATTGGAACTGCCCGACTGGGGAAGTACCTCCACCCTGCAGAATGTCGTAGCCAAATGACATAGCTCCATGCTATGTTGTGTTCCTAAAGGTGAGCAAGGTCGCCAGAGATCCGCGAGCAAGCGTTGTGGTGGCTGGTAAGATAAGCATCACCGGCTGCTATTGTCTCCTATGGTGCCAGCATAACTCATCCAGACTACGGTGTCCGCTTACCATCAGGTAGGCCGTATGCTTGTTTGCTACCTTAGTAGTATAAAAAAGGTGTAATTTAAATAAAAAATGAGTTTTAAGTTATTTTGATTGTGTGTATAAAAGAACCAACCTTGATCTGTACGTAGTGGATTTTCGTTACCTACTTTAAGGTATCCGCCCACACAAGGGTATGACGGCGCAGTAGGTTAAGGGAGATCGCACTCTCCATACATCTGCGTAGTTCCCCCGCCGAGCCGCGCGTGGGGCCTTTCATGAGATGCCGAGGAGATTTGTCTTTTAACTGGGTTAGTGGGGGTACATCGTGCTTAATTCTGCGAGTGACCTTGAACTGTGATTAGGGTGGGTTCCAATTTGATCCTGCTGTGCGTTCTCATTTATTATTTTTCATAGAGTGACCTGATATTCTAAATGATATATTGAATGCTTCTAGCTCAATTTATTGACATAAAATGGTATAAACATATGGGTAGGCAGATACAGGACATCTATATACTTAGTACAGTTTATCTGAGTACAAAGGTGCATACCTATCTAATCTTATTTAAATAGTTAGCGATCTAATAACAATAGAAACTTTGAAAAGAAAAATCAAAGGTTTTATGCGGATTTAGTTGTAAGTCTTGTACGTAGGAACTTATTTTCTTAATCTATTTTGTCTGTGAAAGAGACAAACTATTTTTAGGCCAATTACATGAAATCCCTGGCCACTTTATTTTTTATGTGAATAAAAGGCTTTATAAAATAACTACCTGTTTCCCGCGGTTTCCCTCGCATCCCACTTTCCACACGACTTTTTGATAAATAATAATAACTATACTAGATAGTCTATTTCTTTTTCAAGGCTGTCCAATACCAAAATTCTTAAAAATTTGTTCAGTAGTTTATGCGTTAAAACGTCAGGACTTCACGAGCAAAGCGACAGATAGAGTTACTTTCGCATATATAATGTTAAGTACTTACCTATGCATTAGAAAGCAAATTACCTATTGTTTTGAATATCCTCACAAAATAAGGGATGGATTACTTGAGGAAGCATCGACTGTTTGTCTGTCATTAGACGTAGGTCAGAATTAGAATAATCGCTGTAATAACGTTTGATTAAAACTATTGATCCCGTTTTTGTTAATTTAGCAAATCGCATAACAGCCTCGGCGGTCGAGAACAACCTTACAAGTTTTTTTTTATTGATTAAGTCGGCAAACGAGCTCTCTAGCCACCTGGTGAAAAGTAAGTAGTCATGGTCGCCCATGGATACCTGCAACACCAGAGGATTGGTGATGCGTTGCCGACCCCTAAGACCCCCTATGGACTACAGACTGCCCAGAGCCGCTGCAGCGAGGGGAACTGGCTCTTACGTACAAAAGTCGAAACACACACCAAGGTGCTTTACGAAAGACTTCGACGTAAGGGTGGTCGCCAGCCAGTCAAACCCCAAGAGGTCCTACCACCGAGCAAGTCAGATATTTTAACGCCTCTTACGGGATGCCTATCTGAAAGGCAGTGACGAATAGTATTCAAACCCAAAAAATATATATTAACTTATGAAAATTCTTACCACAGACACTATAATACTAGCACCTATCCATTCTTAACTCCTATAGGGTACCTACTTAGCTAGGTATAGTAAGAGTTTCATAAACGATACACGCTAGTGTTTCTATATTATTTCTATAAGTAAAAATGGTCTAATTGCCGCTGAGCAAATCTCAGACAGCAGTGATAGCCTAGTGGTATGACCGTTGGACTGCCAAGTCAAAGATCTCGAGTTCGAACCCAAGGTTCGAACCTCTGACTTTTTGAAGTCATGTACGTATTAATAGTTAATTATCACGCGCTTAAACGGTGAAGGAAAACATCGTGAGGAAACCTGCATGCCTGAGAGATTTCCTCGATGGCGTGTGAAGTCTGCCAACCCGCACTAGGCCAGCGTGGTGGACTATAGCCTATTCCCTCTCATTCTGAGAGGAGACCCGTGCCCAGCAGTGGGACAATATAATGGGTTGATTTTGTTATGTTATGTAAATCTCAGATATGCCGATTTCTTTATCATGTTTTTCCCCGTGATAACTAATGATTATAATCCGGCGTGTCTTGGAATCTTATTTAATTAGTAGGTACTTCTACTTTTAAAGAGATCATCATCCCAAAGGAAGTAACAAATCTATCAACACAATTTTTAAAGCACACGTGATAGATATAAAATTTAACTATGTAATTCAAGTTACCCGCTAAGTTTCTGCTACAACACTAGCAAATGGAGTTAGTGCTACACTTATAACGCAAGGACAATGACATAACACCTACATGCCCATATATATACACGTAACATAATCCCTACTTAAATTATAAATAGAGCAACATGAGAATAGCCCGCTATAATTATCTAACATTGTCATAAGAAGTAGGTAATATTTGTTTTATGCCCGAGCTCATAATTATTGCCCATAATATAAATATTAAAACACAGAAAACCGGCGTCAAATAACGCTTACGTTGTGTTTCGCCGAGTGAGTTAGGTTACCGGAGGTCCAATCCCCTTTTATAAGGCGGGCAACGCACTTGTGATTCCTCTGGTGTTGCGGGTGTCCAAATATACTTAATGCATGCAAATGCGGTTTTTAGTTGACATGAGTCCAACATAGAGGGTTCATGTCAACTGGAGCCTGTTTCCTCGGGTGGCAGACGTGTACCGTACACGTACCGTACGATACTCTGCGGATCAAGACAAATCTTAAGACACCTCATTTGTTAAATTCGAGTACGATTTTAACACTTTTCGGACGCCGTTTTTGTGTTTTGTCGGCTATATTTTCATGATTTTTTTTTGCAAAAATTCATAGCCTGTACTCTTATTGCAAAGTCGAATCAATCGACACTTGTCCCAGTGTGGATACACTGGGATCACGTCGGGGTCACCACTGTGGAGGGGCGAGGTATGTTGCCCCTCTCACCAAAGGGAGGATCCTCCGACCAGGCGGGTGTTTTGCCTGGCGGGCCACGGCCCGACGGTTGATGTCGGGCGGTTGTATATATGCAGGTTGCGATGCAAACTTCACTTGCGCGATTCAGGACTTGTCCAGTTTGTATGTAGCGCGGTAGATGTCGCTACATCACTCCCCCCCGAGACCGGAGGTCGATGGTCGTGTCGATGAGTCAGCGGTCAGTGCGTCTGAAGAGCTTGCCAGTGCCAGTGGAGTGTGTTCCAGTGAGTCGGAACAGGATGCCGCGTAGTCCGCAGTGAGTCGGGACTGTGTTGCGGTGCGTGCGTTGAATGCCCCAGTGAGTCGGGGTGATGCTGCGTAGTCCTCAGTGAGTCGAGGTGGTGCAGTGTTGAGTAGTGGCTGGCTGCTGCGTCGACCAGGAGAGACTGCCTCTGCTTGTTGACCGGCCGAAGTGCAGTGTGCTGTGCCAAGTTGCTTGATGTCGGCTGAGGGTGCTGACCAGGCATGCGCGTTCGCTGCAGGCGTGTGGTCAGGATGCCCGTTGAAGCCGGAAGAGTGCTGGCTGGCTGTGTGACTCGCTGCTCGTGCTGTGAGGGAGGGAAGACGACGGTGTGATGAAGCTGCTGGTCTTCGAAGGCTGCGCTGGTGTTCTTCTCGGGGTCCCCAGTGTGGATACACTGGGATCACGTCGGGGTCACCACTGTGGAGGGGCGAGGTATGTTGCCCCTCACACCAAAGGGAGGATCCTCCGACCAGGCGGGTGTTTTGCCTGGCGGGCCACGGCCCGACGGTTGATGTCGGGCGGTTGTATATATGCAGGTTGCGATGCAAACTTCACTTGCGCGATTCAGGACTTGTCCAGTTTGTATGTAGCGCGGTAGATGTCGCTACACCTCATTTGTTAAAATCGGACGAGTAGTTTTTGAGCTAGGATCGAACATCCACACCTACATAGACTTTTAATCTCATTACCCTTTCTTTTTTCGTAGTCGTGTAAAAGTATTCAAGATTCGCACCTGGTCTCTTTTTTTACTCGACCACGAAAAAACATACCTATGTTTAAACTTGTTTCAAGGTTTTACGAGGTTAGGTTTGTCCTTCAATTCGACTTGAATGTGTTCGTTAGAGCAATGTACTCGGACGGTGCTTTCGTAGTTTATTAACTTCGCTGATGTCCATTATTTTAATGAAAAGAGCTGTACAAATTATCTTCTACATTCTACTCCTGGTACGGACAAAAGACAAAAGGTACTCGTAGTCCTCCTTGTGTAGCTCCTTGCCAAATTTTGACGAAATCTGTTCAGCAGCTTTGGCGCGTAAATGTAACAGATAGACAGAGTTTCTTTGGCATTTAATATCAATATAGAATTAAGCTATATTGTCTGTAAATCAATAATTAAATAAACTTCTTTTATAAGTGGGTGTTAAGTAAATATAGTAAATAGTGTCCATTTCTAGCGTAGTGCGGGGACACGCCTACGGAAGCCCATAAATAAGCGTTACGAGACGTAGGTAAGCCTGTTTCTAGCTGTTACGTATGACTATTAACGGTTAGGTATACGACAAGGAGTTGTGAAGAAAAAACAATACCTACCTCAATGAAATTGACTCATTGGTCTAGAGGTCAAAAGCGGCTTCTGAGCACGAGATCTTGGGTTCAATTCAGATCGAGCAAGAAATTTCTGGCGTCCTGCTACATGGTAATCTACAAACATCGATGGCGAAAACAAATGATCCGATTACATCGACGGCACCGACTTTCGAAACTGTTTTGCCCATTTATAATTGTTCGAATTGAAATTAATTTATGTTTTTGGTTTAGGTTACGATGTGTCTGGCATACGTTCAGCGACAAAAAATTAAGAAAATAAATTTTTTTTTAGGTTATTATAGGCGGTTTTACTTTTTATAAAAACTTAAGACTTACATGCTGACTGATTTTTATGTTTAAACAAAATGCAGCCTAATGGAGAACATCTTTCTTTTGTGAAGTTGGTCATGTAAAACTGTCGCCTCCATTTTTCCGTTGTTTTCCCTCCATCAGACACGTCTAATATACATATTACTAGATATTCATACATCCCCCCATTCGTTTCACAAGACATCGCGTGTAACAGTGACTGGCGTGAGGTCGCGTGGCGCCGCATGCTCCGCCCGTTAATTGGCTTCACCGGGATTATGTGCGAAAGTGTTGTTCTAAAGGCTATTTTGCTTACGCAACTATGTGAAGGTGAAATATGAACTTTAATGTGTAAGATTTGTAGGTCAATGTTCTGTGGGTTTGGAATGAATGAGTTAGGTCAGTAGAGTACCTATTGTTGTTATTGTGAACCTATTCTGTGAAGATAAAACATACCATCACACATGTATTCCCTGAAGGGTTTGGCAGAGGCGTACTAATGTACATCCACAGTTCGCCGGTATGTTTAGGTCCCATTTAATAGGAAGCGAGCCTATTGCGATTAACCGATAATTTCTTTTCTCTTCTTAACTGATAATTTCTTAGCAAAACCCAATACCACTTTGCTCAACCTGGGAATCGAACCCAGGAGGCTAATGAGGCAGTAAAGATATAAGCCAGTATTTGAACTGCCTCTTCGGTCAAGTGGTTGTAAACATGACTGCTACGTTCTCCCGAATCGATTGTTAGGTGAAGTAAAGTGTTATTGGGTTTTTGTAGTTGTGAAACTCCCAGTGTCAATACGACAATTGTGCGGATTGTTGCACACTCTGCGCAGGGGGTGGAACAGATCCAAAGTAATAGGGGGTGAGAATCAATAATAGTCTCGCCCCCTATTAACAAACAAGTGCAGGAAAGGAGCACGTCACCCCGATACTGCCACTAAGATAGGTAGGCGAGATCTGACTTGCTCGGTGGCAGGCGACCACCCGTACGCCGGATTACGTCGGATTCAGACGTAAAGCACCTTAGTGTGTGTTTCGACTTTTGCGCGTAAGAGCCAGTTCACACTCGGTTGTTGCGGCTCTGGCAGTCTGCAGTCCGTGGGGGTTCTTATGGGTCGGCAACGCATCAGCAACTCCTCCAATGTCCATGGACGACGATGACTACTTACCACCAGGTGTCTCGTCAGCTCGTTTGCTGTCTTAACCAATAAAAAAAAGAATTACTGATATTTGATAGGTTAAGCCTGTAAGAGGTTTAAATAGGTAATAAAACCACGCTAAATTACATTTCCACGAAATTTAACTCGGAAAAACCTCGTGAACATTACCTACATCGGATTGCCATCAAACGCCTACGCATTCCTGTTGAAATTTAATTTGTAACACCGCGTGTCGTATTCGTCTCGTTCCAGTGCTGTCACTTTCAGTCGAAGCAATTTCACGTTTCCTGAATATTTTTGGATATATCAAAGGTTAAGCCCGTATCCCATTTGAAGGTTCTACCATCTGTATGAATGCTTTTAAAAGGATCTGTGATCCAGGGTGTACAGTTGAGTTTTGGGAAATTGTTTTAAAGATTATTATTGTTCTTGTGAGTGGTAATCTTACATAATGATTCTCCATTCTTTTAAATACTTAAACGTTTTTTTTCTGTTTTATTTAAATTTACTGGGCATGTGGCTGTGATGTTATGGATTCGATTCCCAGATCGAGGAAACTACTTATGAGTAAGTACTTATTTTTTACGGCTTTTCTATAAAATGATCGGTAGCAGCTCGGAATTTGGATTTATTCCCAGTTAATGGATGTTAGTTTTTGGAGACAATAAATATTATTATTATTATTGAATGAATGGTGGCAGTTTAATGGGGTTATTAAAATGTACACCCCTCTATTACATAAGGCCTAAAACATATCAGCAAACTGCAAATTTAGGTATATATATCACACCTCTGCTTAACCTTTCGGGCGATACAAGCATGATGGTCGATTAAATACCTACTGAAAACACTACAGTAATAAGTACCTACGTCACATACCTATTTTAGCTTTCTCATTTCTATTACAAAGACTAACCAGTGTCTTAAAATAGACGGAATACTTAAGAAAGGAAATTACCGATGTATTATCAATTTACTGTTGGGGCGGGTCAGTGTTCAAACTACGTCTCGTTTTAACTGGACATGTGACCTGTCCACGTTTATGTACCTATTGAAGTATTCATTTGTAATGTGTGTCGTAAACTGTGAAACTTTTGTTCAACTTAGAATAATTTATTGCAAAGATAATATAAGATATAAAGATAATAAGTGCTTCAAGAATTTAGGGACGCTTGCACCAACTTTTTAAATAGGTATCAAATTTTTAAGAGAGTTAGGGCATAGTGGGATCGATCGAATAATTCCTCTCACAATTGGAGCTGCTCGACTGGGGAAGTACCTCCACCTTGCAGAAAATCGTAGCCAAATAACATAGCTCCATGCTTTGTCGTGTTCCTAACGGTGAGCAAGGTCGCCAGATCTCCGCGAGGAAGCGTTGTGTTGGCAGTGTGGGGGACCGGTGATGTTGCCGCCGCTGTTATGCATGGTAGCATGTCTTCTATGCTGAAAAATTGTGTTTAAATACAATTTAAACATGTTTTAGAAGTTGGTGCAAGTGGACCTTAGAGTATTCTCAAATTAATGGCGTAAGCATACATAATCAACCCATTATACTGTCCCACTGCTGGGCACGGGTCTCCTCTCAGAATGAGAGGGATTAGGCTATAGTCCACCACGCTGGCCTAGTGCGGGTTGGCAGACTTCACATGACGTCGAGAAAATCTCTCAGGCATGCAGGTTTCCTCACGATGTTTTCCTTCACTGTTTTAAGCACGTGATAATTAACTATTTAATACGTACATGACTTCGAAAAGTCAGAGGTGCGTGCCTTGGGTTTGAACTCGAGACCTTTGCCTTGGCAGTCCAACGGTCATACCACTAGGCTATCACTGCTTCGTCGGCGTAAGCATGATCTACACCTATTTAGCAAAATATTTAATTTCTGTTAATACAAGTCTATACAATTTAGAAGTGAGAGTAACTCTGTCTTTTCTTTTTTATTGTTTTCATACCTAAACTTAATTTCTGATGCTAATTTTGATGGAATTTGGTGACAAAAGATCTTATGATGTAGAAACATGACCTTTTGTCTTAAAAAGTCACTAAGAATGCGAATGAAACTGTAGGCAACATCTAATATTTATATATTACCTACCTATTATTTTAATTTGTATAAACAGTTATTTTTGTGATGTAGACGTAGAACTTTGTTCTATAATATACGCTTGTATTCCCCGAAGGGTTTGACAGAAGTTTAGCTCATAGTTCGTCGATATTTTTAAGTCCCATATATCAAGAGGCGAGCTTATTGCCAGTACCCATATAATAACTCTGAGCTGGTTCTAAAAGTTTTATAAAAAACAACCATTACTTAACACTTCTCGATCTGGGAATTGAACCGAGAACGTCACGCGTCAGGTCATGTTAGGAAAAGTTTCTTGTAAAAGAAAGAAACATTAAACATACCATCACGCCTGTATTGTGTACTAATGTACAACATCCACAGTTCGCCAATATGTTTAGGTATTAGGGGCGAGCCTTTTGCTATTAACCGGGCACAATTCCAAACTCCGAGCTGCTACTGAAAATTTTATAGAAAAATCCAATAATACTAATCGAACCGGGACAACTAGACTAATCTATGCGTTCGAATTAATCATTCGTGTTAGGATACACAGGATTAGACAAAATATATTCACTCAAGACTCACAAAAAAAACTAAACAATGAATAAAAGCTATCGATTGCAGTTACTTTGTGGCAGTAATCAAATATTAAAGGCAATCAGAGCGAGCTACTCGATAAGTGCACGTCACTAAAGCCGGCCATTTATTTGACATGTGCCAGCTACGTCGCATGCCACAGACTAAGACATAAGCGATAAATGTTTATGGAAATTAAGTCTTACGATAGGTTCGCGACACGTGTCGCGGATTCGTACAATTTGAATTATCGACACTAGTGTAGTTGGAAAACGTACGATTTTTTATTTTAAAACTAGTTGTTGTCCGCATTTTCACTCGCTTCCTAATATAACCCGGCTTCTAGACGGCATATAAAGATGAAATATGCACCAGACTTTAAGTTAGACCTCTTGCAATACGACTGTGAAAGCCGCATTCAATTTCATGCAGTAGTTTTTGTGTGATACGCGCACAAACATACAGACATATTCAGACAGAAATTCTAAAAAATGTTGTTAGGGCTTCTGTTGCTCTAATAAAGACCTATATAATAAAGGCATATTGGTTTTTATTCAATATCTATAAGAGACAGTACAAACATCGACCTTATTCAATTTTATTATACGTGTAGAAAACATGGCCAGTCTTTTTTAATTAAATTTACTTACTGCAGTCTTGGTCTTTTCCCAACTAGATGCTGACGGTGCGCCAACTGTACATTCTGTCAGTGATTTTGAGGTTCCATACAACTGCAATTACTACCATGATAACGGACCAACGCTCACGTAGGAAACCTAAATGGAATTCTGGATTCTACAATTTAAAATTTAGTAATAAAGCCTTCTCTTCCATAGGACCATACCTGTACGCTAGAGTCAACAAAAAATTGAATATACTCCTCATGACATACACACACACACACACACGTGCGCGCGCGTGCTCCCGTGCTCTCCTACACTATCACATGAACCTACAGACATATATATACAGTCAGTTACCTAACGTAATGATTAAGTAATAGTTAGGAAACCTACTTATATTTATAGTAATGTAACTATAGCTGTCGAAAGCGACTGGACGCTGCAACACAGGGTATCCTAGTGCCCATAATGTACCAATTGTTTTATTATTCATGAAATCAACTTTACTCTACTTGACATTAGGATATGTTGATGTAAATTTCCAGTCTAACCGAATGTGGCTGAGCATCAGTCTTTTTCACGAAGCGACTATCATCAGAACGCGACCCAATTTCTGGACAAATCCAATACATTTGCCGTAATTTGTCTAACGCTATTATCTTGTTTACATCTGTCCTGATAAAAGGTCGATCACGCTTTAAGGGATTCGAAACGTCGCGATTTAAATAATATCAATAAAACGCGAAATCCGTAAAAAATAGTTTTATTTCAATGTCTAATATTCGTGTAAGTGTCAGAAACCAATATGATGGCAGCTATATTAGCAGCATTTTTGGAAGAAATTTCTTGTGTGCACGGATTTTTGTCACATTCTCCATTATTTTATTTACAGGGTCACGTATTTGTCCCACCGCAAAGAGGGCCTTGGACTGCTGACTCGGGGTCGTCAGTAGCGCACTTGGCCCTCAGGGATACCTGGCTAGGCCTATTTGAGACAAGCCTCTATTCAATTTCAAGTCTGCTTGCTATATTGTTTTGTTCAGTGCATTTAATGATGTTTGTAAGTGTTTGATTGTACATCAGTTTTTTAGTCAAATAAACTATTTATTTATTTATCTTTGTAGCTAAATTCATAAAAATCTGTTCAGCGGTTATGACGTGAAAACTTACAAACGGAAGGACAGACGAGATTTACTTACTTGTTGAATAAAAAACGAAGAAGAATGAATGACTTCCATTTCTGCGATAAAAAGAAAAACAACAATTTATAAAATATTGCATCTCGCTTCAGTTCGTAACTGGCGTCCATTGTTGAACATATAATTAACTAGCATTGAAGATTTGTAATAATTTAACATACGGAGTTTCAGACGCAAGAATTGGTAATGAGTATTGTTAAAGACAATAGCTAGTTCAAAGAAACTCAATTTTAGATCTATGATTCCAAAAAATATATTCAATTTCAGTCTAGCTTTTGTAATGTTAGTGATTTGAGTCTATTGAGATCAGTTAAAATTTGTATCTGTAAAATTGTTGTAAGTATTTGCAATTTTAGTTCCTCTATTGACAGAATATAGAGGAAATAATTACGCGGGTCTAATGCGGGTTGGCAGACTTCACACGCCGTCGAGAAAATCTCTCAGACATGCAAGTTTCTTGACGATGTTTTCCTAATTAATTATTCAAACGCACAAAATTTAGAATAGTCAGAGGTGCAGATTTGAACTCCGGACCTTTCAGTGAGCAGTCCAATGGTCGTATCACTAAGCTATCACTCATGCTCTTTACCAACTCTCAATCACATCTTATGACACTCTTAAGAGTGACACTGGCTTACTAAGTTTATTTAATACTTAATCTGTGGTGAAACCACAATTTAAAATAATGCAGAATTCTATTTATTATATAACTGCGTCATTAGTCTAGTGGCCCCAAGCGCGATTGCTAGTCCTGGTTACGATTTCCAGGTAGAGCAAAGTGGTATTATTGTGTTTTTTTATAAATTTGTCAATAGTAGCTTGGATTTGCCCCTGGTTCTTATCTTATCTTATGGTATCTTAGTATAGACAAGATACACAAGTCTTGAATAACATTGCCAGTTAAGAGTCTAGCGAACCGAATTTGTGTTACAAAGGTAATACCGAAATAAATCGTAATTCAAACACAATTTAATCCAGTTGTGTTATTATTCGGATTACAATTCCGTAAATCTAGGTTCCTACGCTACCATTTTGTCCAAAATACTTCACTGGAAATAAATGTAAGCGAATGCAATTTTTGATAAAATTATCAAGTTTGGAACGATTTTCCAATATTTTATTTCCAGTGAAGTACTAGTAGGCGAAGGAGTACAGTAGGAACCTAGATTGACGGTATCCAAATTCGAATAATAACATAATTTGATAGAATATTGTCTGGATTACGATTTATTTCGGTATTACGTTTTTGTGGGCAATTCAAGCTCCGCCGGACTGTTAATCAGCCCTTCTAGAGCCACAAAACCTTTACGGTCACAAGTACCTACCACTACTATTTTAATCTTGTAAAAAGCTCGCCACACTGACACACTCATTGGCTTCCCCGTTACGTATCACCCGTACCTTGAGCAGTTTCGTCACAGTTTCCAACACGCAGCCGAGATGAAGTCGTACAAACTAATAAGTTACAACCGTCACAGTTGATATTTTTATAAGGGGTTACCTGAACTCATAGTAGGAGTTATTAAAAGTATACTATCGCGCTTGTATTCCCCGAAGGGTAAGGTAAAGGTGTATTAAGTACACCCACCTTTCGCAGTAATGTTTAGGTTCCATGTAACAGGAGGCGAGCCTCAGTGCGCAAATCCAGATTTCAAGGTGTTATTGAGAATTTTATAAAAAGTACCAATAACACTGACCTGGGAATCTGATCTAGGACTTCTACCATGTCAGTTACTAATTAAAACTCGACCCCTGGTGGCTAAAAAAAAATGGGGATATAAAAAATTATGGTGGGTAACAATACCACATCATTATAAAAATAATTTACGAAAAAGTTACTACGTTAAATTATAATCATCAACAGTAAAGAAAAAAATAAAATAACAATATAGCTAATTAAGCTGACAATAATTTCTTTGAGTAAAACTAACTAATTAGCGGAGCCTGCCAGTGCGTATTTCCTGAGCTTCCGATTTAATCCCAACGCTTTGACGTCATGAACTCTTGTGTTATTTATTTTTTAATTCATTTTTATATTGTTAATGCATACCAGTATATTGTAGTACCTAAGTATCTACCTATAAGTAGGCTTTCAAATGTCCAATAATAATCTCAATGGGTATCTGATAACCGACTCGAAAAAGGTTGTAAGTTCGCTTCAAAGTTAGCACGTTAATAAAAACGACATTTACAAAGTGCCTCATTAGTCTAGTGGTCCCAAGCGCGACTGCTGCACTAGAGGTCCTGGGTTCGATTCCCAGGTCGAGCAAAATTTTATTGGGTTTTTCTATGAAATTCTCAATAGCAGTTCGGAGTTTGGAATTTGTGCCCGGTTACTGGTAATAGGCTCGCCTGCTTTTGCATGGGACCTAAATATACCAGCGAAGCCTCTCTGTCTATTACTCTCTTTCTCCATTCGTTACCTGCTATTGCTTTTATATCGTCTATCCACCATTTTCTAGGACTTTCTCTTCTTCTCTTTCCTGTAGGTTCTGCCCGTAAAGTTTTTTCTAATATCCATCTTTTGTCTGTGTATCTTGCTTTATATTGTATCCATCGCTACTTCTGTTTTAGAGCATAATTTAAGGCATCTATATCTTTCGTTTTCCGTCTTGTCTGTTCGCTTTTTAATTGTTGTATTTTCCTTATTTTTAGTAATTATATAAAAAGATGGAAAGCACGTGCCTTCTCACGTTTATACACGCGTTTCATAGTGTGTTGTTCGTGAAAATGATGGGTAAACCTCTTTTGTTAACAGGTAAACAAAAGAGGTTTCAATAAAAATAAATACCTCGATGCCTCGTATGCATGTGACGTAGACTCGTGCCCGTTTACATGCCGCTTGACGTCAGCGAGAGCCGCCCCTGAAACAAGGGAGGCAGGTGGCACTTATACAGGAAAAGTAGTAAGTACCATTATGTTGTTATTTTTTATATTGTGATTTTAAAGGTAAATAGAATTAGGTTGTATCAAGTTTTAAGTTATGTGATTTTGTTTCTATAAGGCTCTAATGGCGTTCGGTACTGTAGAGATCGCCGTAGAGAGGTGACGATTCATCCAGCTGGTTGGTTGAGAATTTTATAAAAGGAATAAACGACAATAATTAAAAAAGATATAGTTAGGATTGTTTTAAAAAGTGTCGCGCAGAGAAAAATATGTGAAATGAATTCATTCTTTAATTGATTATCAACCAATAAATCTATCTATACTTATAATAAATCTGTAGAGAGGTCAATTCTGTACATGAAATATATTTCAAAAATAACTATCAGCGGGTGATTAGTGATCGATACTGACGCCAAAAATGCAATCAGTAAAATTTTTGTCTGTCTGTCTGTCTGTCTGTCTGTCTGTCTGTCTGTCTGTATGTTCGTTATAGAAACAAAAACCACTCGACGGATTTCAACAAAACTTGGTACAATTGTTCTTCATACTCCTGGGCAGGTTAAAGTATACTTTTCATCACGCTACGATCAATAGGAGCAGAGCAGTGAAGGGAAATGTTGGGAAAATGAGTGATTCATGAGAAAGGTTTCAAGCTATAAAACATCACGCTACAACCCTTAGGAACGGGGCAACGCAGGTGAAACCGCGGGCGAAGAACTAGGGAACAAAGTAACTATTCCACGCGGACGAAGTCGCTGGCAAAAGCTAGTATTTAATAATAGTCCAAGTCGATTTTTCTTCCGTCGCTAGAACAAAATACAAAATAGATGTTTTTATATACGCTCTTTTGAGCTTATCCGGCGCCTCCACCACTTGTGGGAGACGTGAGCCCAGGTACGATCATGGAATCACTTCTTGGAAGAAAAATCCGACTTACCGACTATTATTAAATATTTATTGGTTGATAATCAATTAAAGAATGAATTCATTTAAGTACCTACCTAATGATATTTTTATGATGTCCCGTATCTTCGGTAAAAACGCAAACAGGCAATATATCGACGATGAAGAAACAAGAACTCCTTTGTGCAAAAACAGAATTTTACAGGAAACGAAAAAGATACTCAATACTCAATACTCAATTCGTTTATTAGAAGATGTTCTATTGACAGAAAATTTCACGTATAGTTGTTTAATAGTTATTGTCAGTTATATCAATAACTCTCGAAAAAATAGGAAGTTATCTGTTCTTGACAGCTGACGAAAGTCTTTAATAAAAAACTGAACATCACCAAAATTTCAGTTAGGAGTTCTTGTTTTTTCATCGTCGATATTTGTTTTGCGTGGGGGTGGAACCCGTGACTAGTGGCACAGAAGTCGTTTGCTCGACCACTGCGACATCCGTTCCTATTTTTCTTGTCTAATATCTTTATAAGTATAATGAGTTATTAACATACCATACCATAACATACCGTCACGCCTGTATTTCCCAAAGGGTTACGCAGAGATACATTTATTTACAATACCCACAGTTAGCCGGTATGTTCAGGTCCCAAGTATGAGAGGGCGAGCCTATTGCCACTACGAGCACAAATCCAGACTCCGAGCTGCTACTGAGAATTTCATAGAAAAATCCAATAACATTGCTCGATCTGGGATTTGAACCCAGGACCTCACACGTAGCCGTCACGCTTAACAGCACTAAGCTATTGAGGGAGTTAGTTGTTACTTTAGTTGTAAAGCTTCATAGACCCAGTAAATTCTTTTGATAATTTTTATTAATAGTTAATTAACTTAAACAATAAAGGAAAACATCGTGACGAAACCTGCATGCCTGAGAGATTTTCTCGAAAGCGTGTGAAATCTGCCAGCCCGCATTAGGCTAGCGTAGTTGATTATAGCCTAATCTCCCTCATTCTGAGAGGAGAACCGTGCCCAGCAGTGGCAATGACAGTTTAATGGCTTGATTATGATATATATTTTTTAAAATATGAATTATTATTTTTATTAAAAGGATTAGGCCCTTTTATATATCTAATTTTCAACCAGTACATCAGTAGATGCATAGATAAAAATGTTGTCACCAAAATATTTCTAACCACATAATAGAGACCTCGGGACTAAACATCAAAGCTAAAAGATACAAAGTACCCGTGATGCCGACACGCGTCGATCAGCTGTAGGTTCAAGGTTCCCCGGGTCAATGCTGCGCGAGGCGAGCGCGGGGAGGGTGCGGGGCGAAGGGAGACGCGTGGGCGTCGCCATGGCAACCGGCCTACGCCACCCCCGTCCTAGGTAGTCAATCAATTACGGTGAGAACACATTTCTTGTACATAATGACGCCTGCGGTATGATATATTGCAGTTCTTTAAGATTTTTTGTTCAAAATACTCAAGCTCTAATATTTTATTTCAATTAGACCATATACAGGTAATTTTGAAACGTCAGAAGCTATTTGCACGGTTTCAAATAGTACGTCTTATAGTGAAGAGCCGGCAAGAAACTCCATAGATGGTACTCTTTTATATAGATTGATGTTTCCAATGTTTTTCTTCTATCAATGTGAGTATTGTGGAGTTTGATGTAAGTGATCAGAATTAATTTCCTTTTAAAAAGATAACATAGGTTACTGAATTGCCATGACATATCAGAGCTGACCAGTCCCGATAGACAGCATCCGTTCATGAGCATGACGTGTGTATCAGCGTCGTTCGACTCAACCACATTGTAACCATCATGTCTGTATCTCCGAAGAGATAGGCAGAGATGTATTCCCATAGTTGTAAGTTTAACTCCCATAAGGGCAAACGAGCAGACGGATCGCCTGATGGTAAGCGATTACCGCCGCCCATGGACACCCGCCAGAGGAGTCACAAGTATGTTGCCGCCCTTTTAAAAGGGGATTGGGCCTCCGGTACCCTCCCTCTCTCGTCGAAACACAACGTAAGCGTTGTTTAGCGCCTGTTTTCTGTGAGGCCGTGGTATCACACCGGTCGAGCCGGCCCATTCGTGCCGAAACATGACTCTCCCACGTAAACCCTAAAACCACTCCCATATAACCATTAACCGGACACAAGAAGAAGAAACCTCTCACTATGATCACCAGGTCATCTGCGTAACCTAGCGCATCGAAGTTCTGCCAACCTGTGTAGTAGCTCGTCATCACAGCGAGGTTACATATTAATAGCGATAGTACTGCACCTTGTGGACATCCCTTGACCGTGGATATTTTAATTGCTGTGTCATGAAGGGCTAATTATACAGTGTGTCCGGACATGGACTAGCGATATTCTAAATACTTAAATATAAACAATTTTAAAGTACAATTACACTCTAGGCTTGGGTCCAATACACTTCCCCGCTATGTGGCAGCTATTTTTTGTTGAAATATGCTCTATGTGAGTACAAAAAATATGATATATCCCAAAGTTTTAGTCATTCTGAGGTAAAAATAGGCTTATTCGAAAGGCAATAATATTGTCTACCATCTGCATTACAAAGCAATGTGTTCACAATTCCATAACTTCGACAATAACTCTTAAAGTATTAGACTTACAGTTGTGAATTGTTTATGTTGTATTGTAGCTTAGCTCAAAATCTGTCGATCTAGTAAAAAAAATAAAAAAGTTGTCGGGTATGTTTTTGTAGTAATTCACAATTATTGGTTGAATTGCAAAATTTTTCTTTTTTTTTCGACTTTTCAAACTTTTGACTTTGAAAGACTTTTTTCAATTGTAAACACATTGCTTTGTAATGCAGATGGTAGACAATATTATTGCCTTTCGAAAATAATCCTATTTTTATCTCAGTATGACTAAAACTTTGGGATATATCATATTTTTTAGGTACTCGCATAGAGCATATTCATTTCAACAAAATGGCTGCCACATAGCGGGGAAGTGTATTGGACCCAAGCCTAGAGTGTAATTGTACTTTAAAATAGTTTATATTTAAGTAAAATAGAATTAAATTAAAATTTAGAATATCGCTAGTCCATGTCCGGACACACTGTATATTTTGCTCCTCTGCATGTGAGCATTGCTCTTACCTACCTCGTCTGTCATATCTAAAGTATCTACATAACTAGTCCATCGTAAAACAACTTGGTGTGTTTCCCCCCTCGGTAGCTGCGGCTTTGGCAAGGAGATATGAATATAAGGATGGATAATATTTAGTAATCTATATTATAAATAAAAAAATCAGTTTTTGCACACTCTCACAACACACACACAGACACAATGCATCTACACACACACACGTTTTAGCTCTAAGTTTAAAATCTGTTCCAACATAGTATTGTGACGGGGGGCCTGGAGTTCTAAGATACAGGCCTTGGCTTAGTTTAGCCTCCAGATCTCCCACAAATTACAAAAATTGTCTACCTTGGTCAACTAAAATATTATTTTTGGAATACAAGAATGTAATTTGTGGAGATGAAATAAACATATATATTATATTATTAAGGCCCGATAAAGCAGCAGCAACTCCTCTGGTGTTGCAGATGCCAAATTCTACTTACCATCAAATGACTCGTCTGCTCGTTAGCTGACTTATCTAATACAAAAATATTCACATCGCTCGTTTGGAGATGAACAATAAACACCAAAAATATATCAACGAAATATATTTCTCCTATATTTATAATAATATATTTCTTTGCACAGACTACAAACGCTTGGAAATGTCATTGTTGTCGGATTTAATGGCCCTTTTTAGTAAATTCCCTATCACCAATTACGTATAATTGCCACCTTCAAATATCTGAAGAATAAGTATCTATTTGAGATTTTTCAAACGAATTCTGCTAATAGGAGACCGTTTTATGTTTGGTACTTATTGTTAAATATTGTTATAAGATCTTTGAAATATTATTTCGGTTACACAAAAAAAAATAACCAAATTGTCTAAATAAATGTTTTTTTGTGGCTTTACAAATGTTTTTCAGTTCATGTTTGCGTTTGTAAATCTACTGATTTTAGTGCACCTGATCTGGTTACTGAGACCCGGTAAAACATGTAGGCCATGCAACTAACCATGTCGACCTCATCTTTGCCCCGAGGCGAGATTGAAATCAAGAGCAAGCAAAAAAAAAAATGAAAAAGAAATGCAATTATTTGTTCCTTACGAGAAACGAACTAAATTAAATATTAAATAATATCAATAATAATATTAAATATTAATGATTAAATACCATGGTGAAAATTTATCACCATCATTTTTATCACTAATAAACAACGAAGACAACTCTCCAATAAATACAGAACTAACAATATGTTGCTTTATTAATATAAAGCATAAGCTGACCTTTCATTAAACCGATAACCTATACTTTGCGAGGTCAGCTTAAACTGGAAACGAATAGCTCGATACATAGCAGAGTGTACGTACTATTTGGGCATAAAAGCTTATAACGCGATTTCGTAGCGCGTAGGCCCTCGTAGCAAATAATCTCGTAGTACCTACGTACCTTGCTACGAACGTAGTCGGCATCAACGTTCGAACAAAACGATTCGAAATATCGACACTTAACTCTAAACAAAGGGTTTTATTATTGTTAAATTTGTTTTATAAGTAATCAGTTAGTTTTAATGAGTGAGATATATGAGTAATATTAATCTCTACATTTCCGGGATATGGAAATAAGGGTGTATAATAAACCTACCCATATTTTTTATTCATAAACATACATAATCAACCCTTACATTGTCCCACTGCTGGGCACGGGTCTCCTCTCAGAATGAGATGGATTAGGCTATAGTCCACCACGCTAGCCTAATGCGGGTTGGCAGACTTCACGCGCCGTCGAAATCTCTCAGACATGCAGGTTTTCTCAGGATGTTTTCCTTCACCGTTTAAGCGCATGATTAACTATTAATAACTAGTCTGGTCTAAAACTAGTCAGGTGGCTCGTCTGCTCGCGTGCCGACCTAATCTATAATAATAAAAAAAAACAAAGACTGTGATCCCATGATGACTATATTTGCTTTCTCTCTTTGTCATCCTGTCATATAATAATTATGACGGAGACAAAGGAACTTAGAGCAATTTGTTTCGATTTGGAAAAAAGTACATACAATCACGCCTGTATTCCCGGAAGGGCTAGGCAGAGGCGTACTAATATATCGCCATAATTCGCCGGTCTGTTAAAGTCCCATGTAATAGGGCGCGAGCCTATTGCCATTAAACAGGCACAACTCCAAACTCCGAACTACTACTGAAAATTTCGTAGAAAAACCCAATAACACTTTGCTCGATCTGGAAATTGAACCCAGAACCTTTAGTGTAGCAGTCGCTCTTGGGACCACTGGAGTAACGCGGCAGTGGAAAAAAGTAATAGATAAAAATTTTGTTCGTGATGTCGCGTATATTGCTAGTAATATTTAAATGCCCTTGTATCTAACATAATACATAGTTTATATATTACCTATATGCAGTATATAACACGCTTATATACCCGTGTGGAAGGACCAGAAGCTCACGCGCATTGCACATCCGCGCTGACCCATGAAACTCCGCGCCGTACCTCGGTAGGGACTTGAAATGTTATTTATACTATGAACCTCAATCTTTTACGCTTTTTCAACCGACTTCAAAAAGAGGGAGAGTAGTATATTATTGGGCATTCTGTCCCACCTACCGTTCCGGCGTTCGCCTCCACTACGGTGGGACAGAATGCCCAATAATATACGATCGAATCTCTGTTGCTTCAACGTTCACCAGCGTTCCGTTCAGCATCAGTCAGTCAGTGACACTGATTGAAGCTATCTATATTTGGATAACACTAAACACAGGATTGAAAATTAAAATTAAATCAACGCCTAATGGAAATTTTATAGCGACAAAATACTATTAATCAAATAGGCGCGGACACTAGATATTATTTGTAGGTGCATACATTAAAATAGATCACAAGGAAAAACCATATCCTAAGATTTGGCTCATTTTTAATTTAACTACCTATAGCATCGGACGTGTTAGTAATTATGAAATTCATTAAACAACCTCATTCGCTTCATCTGGACGCTATTTGTGTTGAGACAAAAAATAGGAAACGACGGCATGGAGAACTATTACCAAACACTATAAGGTGTATTATTTGTGGTCCGTCTAACTGTGGAAAAACAAATCTTGTAATTGGTTTGCTGTTGCATAGGAATGGTTTAAAATTTCGTAATGTATATGTTTACTCAAAGACACTTAATCAACCGAAATATATATTTGTTGAAAAAGTGCTTGCTAACGTGCCAGATGTGTCGTTTGCTAAATTTAAAGACAATGAAGAAGTAATAAGTCCACAAGAAGCTAGATGTGACTCAGTAATTTGAGTATATTTGATGACGTAGCATGTGAAAACCAAAATAACATAAGGGATTATTTTGCAATGGGTAGACATAAAAATATAGATTGTTTTTACTTAAATCAAACATACAGCAAAGTACCCAAGCAACTTGTTAGAGATAATGCAAATCTTATTATTCTCTTCAAGCAAGATGATATTAATATGCGTCATGTTTATGATGAACATGTTAACACAGACATGAAATGGAATGAATTTCGTGAATTATGCAGTAAAATATGGACTGAACCCTATAATTACCTAGTTATAAATAAGGATTGTCGTAAGAATGAAGGTGGTTATCGCAAAAAGTTTGATAGTTTTGTAGTTTTTGATTGATCGTACGATTATATAAAAATAAAACTCTGTAAAAAATCTTTATTCTTAACTTAACAGTAGAAGAAGACAGTAAGAATATTCTTTGTTATAATAAATAATGGGAATGTCTTTAAAAAGACAAATTGTTACTGCTGTTGAAGCAGTAAAGAAAAAGGTTCGAAAAATGCGAAATATTGAAGATGATAATGAAAAAGCTTTGCAAACGGTATTTCAACCATTGATTAATCCACTTAATCAAATAGCACAAAGCAACAAAAAAACATCTAAAGAAGATTTAAATAGCATAAATTTAAAAAAAAGTGATTACACTAACTACCATGATAGCAATATTTCTAATGATGAATATATTAAGTTTGAAAGTGATTTGGAAAATAATATTATACCTGAAGCTGGTAATGATGATCACGATCATGGTTACGTTAAAAATTCAGGGGATTCTGACGATAATTCACAAAATAGTATCGACTCGTTCAAGTCTGTTGGCGTCAATGATGGTTTAAGAGAAAATGTTTCATCATGGTCTTTATCTTCTGAGATGATTGATGACGTTCCTTTCGGAGTAAGAAATGAAAAAGGAAAGTTAATGCTTGGATCAACTAAAATAAATATTGATAATAAAACTATTACAATAGGCAGACAAACATATTTAACCACTCCAGGGCTAAAGGAACTTTTATTAAAAAAAGATCCAGATCTAAGTTTAATTACCGAAGGTGATAAGCAAAATTATAAATTGATGTTGTTACATACAAACGCTCATAGACGTGACTATGATCCAAATAAGCCTATAAAAAGCAACAAGGGAAAAAAGTATTTGGATGTTATAAAACCTTTATTTAAATTACGAAACGATTTTACCGACAAAGTAAATTTGCCGAAAGGGAAAGGACTGCTAATGTTGAAAAAAGTGAACAAAGATGTTGATTACATATATTGGGATGATCCCAATGAATTAGTAGAAAGATTAAAACTACTCATGGCTTCCCGAGAAGCTGGTAATACAGGGGTAGATAATGAAATAATTTCTATCATAGAGGAATTACGTGAAGGTCAATTTATAAAATAATAAATATCTTAATAAACAATAATTCTTTTCATTTTCTTTTAAGCTTCCTTTCTGTGCAGACATAATGAATATTGATAAATTTGGTCATCATATTCATAAAAGAATGCGACTGTCAGATATTTTTGACATCGCAGACAAAACCATATTAAAAACTGTAAATGGTGACTTTAATTTGCAAATGAGTCGACTACGAGGTGTTATTAATCCTGTTGAAGCAGACGATGTTGCAAATAAAGATTATGTAGATGAAAAAGTTAATGACTTGTGTGCTAAAAGTGATGTTCAAATATTATTAGACAAATCAAAAAAAGAGATTATAAAAGATATTCAAGTCTTATTAGATCACTTAAAAACAAGTATGATATCTTATATTGATCATAAAATAACGAACAGTGGTACGAGTAAGACGAACAGATCATCTCAAAATGATAAAGCAACAAGTCGTGAATGAATTACACAAATCAGCCAGAAGAAATTTTATTCGTCGTTGTGTTGTTTTAAAAGGAATCGATGACTTGTGGCAGGCTGATCTTATTGATTTGAGAAGAATTCAAAATTACAATAAAGGTTTTAGTTACATCTTAGTAATCATTGACTGTTTTTCTAAATATGCTTGGGTTGTATCTCTGAAGTCCAAATCAAAGTTAGAAGTAACTAACGCGTTTGAAAAAGTATTAAATACATGTAATCGTTCACCTAATCATTTACAAACAGACTTAGGAACCGAATTTTATAACGATGCATTTTCAAGTTTAATGAAACGTTTTAATATCAATCATTATTCATCATATTCGATTAAGAAAGCTTCAATTGCAGAAAGACTAATTAAAACCTTAAAAACCGGACTTTACAAAACATTTAATTTAAATGGAAGCTATAAGTGGATAGGAAAACCAATCGAAACTATAGTCTCCAATTACAACAATACTAAACACCGTACTATTAATTGTAAACCGGTTAATGTTAATACTGAAAATGAAAATCTTGTAAGGAAAAATATTTTAAAATCACACAAAAGAACACAACCTAAGAAAAACAAATTTAAAGTCGGGGACCATGTCCGCATAAGTAAATATAAAAATTGTTTTCAAAAAGGCTATACTCCTAACTGGTCAACAGAAATCTTTAAAGTCACTAAAATAAATGAAACAATGCCAGTGACGTATAATATTCAAGATCTTCGAAATCAACCGATATTAGGTACGTTTTATGAGCAAGAAATTCAAAAAACGCATCATCCTAATGTTTACCTTATTGAAAAAGTTTTAAAGAAAAAAGGTAGTAAGCTGTTTGTTAAATGGTTAGGTCTGAGTGATAATGAAAATAGTTGGATTGATAAAAATACTGTAGTACATTAATAAAATGGTATTTATTATAGACTTATATTTTTTTTCTCACATTACCATACAAGCCATGCAAGGAGGTAGACTTCTTAATAATTTAATAAATAATTTACCGTTCGAGCTACACTTGCCAGGCTATAATTACTGTGGACCGGGCACTAAATTACAAAAACGTTTATCACGAGGAGACAAAGGCATAAATCAATTAGACGAAGCTTGCAAATTGCATGATATAGCCTATACAAATTATTCAGACTTGCACAACAGACATCAAGCCGATTTACAGTTATTGGATATGGCAAATCAACGATTAAAAGCAGCCGATGCAGGAAAAAGGGAAAAAATTGCTTCTTGGTTAGTAAGCAAAGCAATGAAAGCAAAACTTAAAACTGGATCTGGTTTAAAAACGTTTGGATCTTTAGTAACTAAAATTCGATCACAGATCAAGAAGTTAAAACCAAAAAACAAAGAAGACGTTATAAAATATGCTTATTTAGCAGCAAAAAAGTTGTTTTCAAAGAATTGTCGGATTCCTATACCTAGAATTATACCGTTACCGAAAACAGGAGGTGTGTTACCATTGATTCCAATTTTCGCTGGGCTGTCTGCATTAGGTACCTTAGCTGGTGGTGCAGCTGGTATTGCAAAAACAGTAAATGATTACAAAAGCGCTCAAAAGAATTTACAAGAATCACAACGTCATAATAAAATGATGGAATCGATTGCGTTAGGTAGAGGCTTGTTTGTCAAACCGTACAAGAAAGGAAATGGTTTGTTTGTAAAATGTTCAAAAAACTAATTAAAAGGTTACCTAATCGTGCTCTTACTAATATAGATATCCAGAATCACGCGTTTAATATACCTTATTTCAGAGGTGTATTCATGAAAGATGAATTACCAAAAAAACCGAAACCTATTGAGTGCGGTGTTGTTAATTTGGATAATTCTAACAACGAAGGAACACATTGGGTAGCCTATGTAAAAATTTATTAATATTGTGAATATTTTGATAGTTTTGGCAACCTGAAACCTCCATTAGAGTTATTAAATTACTTAAAAAATTATAATGTTTTTTACAATTATACGAGGTATCAAAATTTTAACTCAGTAAATTGTGGACATTTATGTTTAACGTTTTTGTACAACTTCTGGGATAAATATATAAATTGAGGAACTTATTATTTATGTTTCATTTGCATAATGTCACTCTCACTGTCTATAACTGGTAACTCATCAGTGCTATCTACTTATTATTCTCCTAACCTGCAACTTGAGGGAGAGTATGAATGCGCTTTGTTATATTTATCTACGTTTAATTCTATACCGAATATTGACAATAGAAATAACAAATTTTATTACGATCATAACGTTATCGAAATTCCTGAAGGAGCATATGAACTGCAAGATATTAACGATTATTTAAAATCAAAAATAAAAAGCACAGATTTCAAATTAGAGTGCAATAATAATACGCTAAAAACGAACATATTTTGCACAAAAAATATTGATTTTACTAGAGAAGATTCTATTGGTAGATTGTTGGGTTTTGATAAGAAAGTACTTGAAGCAAATAAATTACACATATCACAGTTTCCTGTGAACATTCTATCTACGACTGTGGTGAGGGTTGAATGTGACATAGTGAGTGGATCTTATATTAATGGTCAACCAAGTCATATAATTTATGAGTTTGCTCCAAATGTGCCTCCCGGTTACAGAATTATCGAAGTGCCTAAAAACGTAATTTACTTTCCAATAAACCAAAATATCATTAACAGTGTGAACATTAGACTGTTAGATATAAATAATAATATACTTAACTTACGCGGGGAGGAAGTGCAACTATATTTACACATTAGAAGAAAATGATTGACTACAATAAAACAAATAAATACCCGAGTACCTCAACTAAACTGAACAGTACTTCGGGGGCTATTCGCAAGACAACATCCAACTCCAAAAATAAATTGAAACTTACTAAAGAAAATCGTGAATTTCTCAAATCAGTAGGTCTGCTAAAATGAGTTTTTTAGACGTGTTATCTTCTCCTGTAAGTGACAATAGCATTGTTGGTATTGAATATCATTCATACAAACCATACATAACAAGTTTCAACAGAAACGATGAGATTCGCATACCGATTAATCAGAAAGATCTGTATGTTCTACCATCAGCCAGTACATTGTATTTGGAAGGCATAGTGAATGTTACTAAAACAGATACGAAAGAAAAGACAAGTGTTAAATTTACGAACAATCCATTAATGTACCTTTTTCAAGATATACGTTATGAATTGAACGGTGTCGAGATTGATAAAATAAAAAATGCAGGCGTTACAACTACTATGAAATCGTTGCTATCTATGAATGAAAGTGAGTCAAAATCATGTCGTGCTTGGGGTTGGGATATACATGGTTTCAAAAGTTCTAATGGATCTTTTTCTGCATCTATACCGCTAAGCAACATTCTAGGATTCGGCGAAGATTATAAAAAAGTTATTATTAACTGCAAACATGAATTGATATTGTTGAGAACGAATACCAACTTAAACGCTGTCAAACTTGATGCTGGAGAAGTCATGAACAATATTGAAATTAACAAAATCATATGGCGTGTACCACATGTTAAGGTGTCTGATAAAGAAAAAATAAACTTATTGAAGATTTTGGAAAAAGATAGAACACTGCAATTAGTTTTTAGGAATTGGGATTTATACGAATATCCACTGTTGCCTAAAACTACGAAGCATACTTGGTCTATCAAAACTTCATCTCAGATTGAAAAACCAAGATATGTAATTATAGGTCTACAAACAAACAGAAAACACAATTCTGCTGCTGATATGTCCAGATTTGATCACTGCACTTTGCGTGATGTCAAAGTATATCTCAATTCAACTTATTATCCATATGAAAATTTAAATGTAGATTTCACTGATGATAAATTTGCATTATTATACGAGCAATATGCTCGTTTTCAACAATCATATTACGGTCGACGACCTGAGCCATTGTTGAACACTAGGGACTTTAAAGAGATCGCTCCTCTGTTTGTCATCGATTGTTCTAGACAAATTGACAACCTCATATCAGGTCCCGTAGTCGATGTGCGAGTAGAGTTGGAAAGTAATGTTGAAATACCTGACCATACTTCTGCCTACTGCCTTATATTGAACGACTGTATAATTGAATATAAACCATTGAGTAATATTGTAAGAAAAATATCTTAATTATGAATTCTAATGCAATCATGTGCAAAGATTTAAAAATTGACAAGTTATCATAAAATATACTTAATTTTTACCTAAATATTTTACTATTTACTTTAAAAATATTAATTAACTAAAGTAATGTGTAAATCAATTTTATTTTATTCAAAAAATGTATTTTATTTGAATTTAAAACCCAACTACGCTTGATATATTAAGTGTAACATTAACATTACCTATAGTTAATGTTTTCAAATTGGCAGATTAGGAGTAAATAAATAAAAACACATTTTATATAATGGTAATTAAGCAGTATTTATTTAATATATGAATATAATACACAAGTAATTTTAAAAGAACCATCAATTTATACGTTCAATACCCATATTCGTAAGAATAAACAATTACTTTACCTACCTAAATCAAAAATTCTTAACTAAAATTAGAAATAATTAACATAAATCTTCCTAATAAAGACTTTTTTTTAACGAATGCCTCGGTTTCATTCATAACATAATCAACAACATTCTTGCATTAAGTAGTGCGCATTTAATATAACATTTTCGCTGTCACTAACACTGTCACACGTTTGAGAGTCATTGCACAGATCGATAACTGAAATCTTAATAAGTTTATATAGTAAACAAGTTATTCTAAAAGTAGCACCATTATTAAAATAAAATACAATTCGTAAAAATAAACAATTACTGAACTTTAACCAAAAATTCATAACTAAAATCAGATTAATTTAACAAAAATCATAACCTATTAAAGACTTCGAAATTTTTTTAACTAATGCCTCTGTTTCGTTCATAACATCATCAACAACATCTTGCACTACGTATTGCGCATTTAATATAACATTTTCGCTGTCACTATCACTGTCACTCGTTTGGGGGTTACTGTTACACAGATCGATAACCGAAATCTTAATAAGTTTAAGTCCTCTCTTCTGAATTCTGTTCATAACAAATGATTTCGTCGGTTTCACAACATTACGTGGTTGTTTATCTCGTCGATGCCTTGATTTTTTCTCTTTTGGGACACGAGTGTTCGGCTCCGGAACTTCAGTAAACATCTCAGAAAACTGACCACAGTGACCTTGTCCATACTGACTGAACACAATTTCCGAATCCGAAATCTAAAACAAACAAATACGTACTATTAATAAAAATTCTATTTAAAAAGTTGTTGACTTTTTGTTTAAAAAATAAATAAAATAGGGACACTTACCGATGACATGGTGAGGATGTTTTAAGTTATTTAATATTTTTATAGACAGTGAAATCGTACAAATTATGTATATTAACGTTTAGATGTCTTCACGTTGAATATTATTTTATGAATGAAAAACTAAGTTTCGTTTACCTTTAGAACATAGCAACTTGTTGATTTCATTATTCATTTTCATTTAAACCTTAAAACAAACACTTAAGTCACAATTTAATTTTGCTCGCGTTCTGTGATGTAAAACTGCAAGCTCGCTTTACCTACATACTCATGGTGCAATGACACATGTTTGTTAAATGTATTGCAACACCTGACCGAGTTCATATTACATTATTGTAATAAATGATGGTGATAATTTCTGTTTATGTGAAATAAATCTTATTGCTTTACGTTAGAACACTATTTAGAAAGAATCAAGAGTTTTATAAGGTGTAATTGAAACTGTTCGAAGGTTTGAATAGAGTATTAGCTGAGCGATCAGTTTCTGAACTATTAGTTGCGGGTTCGATTCCCGCTAGAAAAAAATATTTGATGGATTACAGAGATTGAATACACATAGGTTTAGGATTTTGTATAGGACGAAATCCTTGTGCAAGATGTTAATAAAAAATAAAACAAGTTTGATAGTTTCATAAAAAAAAATGTTTATTAAATAATTATAATCATTATATCTAATCTTAAAAATAAATAAAACAATACTTTTTAATATGTAGTAAATTAGACTAACAATATCTATTTCTATATACAATAATTAACAATTTAAATTTCCTTTTAAAATACTTGAATTACCCCATGCTCGGGTTACAATATTACATTGAGATACTAATCATTTATCATCATCATTAGAGAGTGCGATTTTGTTTATACTTTGCGTAAATATTTCGTGCCTTATTGATTTAAACAAAATGTTTTTTCTACGAATAATTTCACTATTAAATAAAACATTCTCATAATCTATGATGTCAAGATCTCGAACAACGCAAGTTTTAACCCCTTTAGCTTTTTTAATCATTGTGTCTACCGTTTTTATTGAATAAAGCTTCGATCTCAAACCAACGAAATCGGTTATAATTTTACCACCCATTTCATCTTTGAAAAGACCTGGAATTTTTTTGTTTATTTGTGGTATCATGAACTCATTTTGAATGCTATAATTACTGGTATCAAGATACTGTAAAAACTTATATTTTAAATCGCAATAGAAATCATTGGTGTATATTTCATAAACAAAAGAATCCGTGTCGGTATAACATAATTTCACCCTCTCGTTATAAAAAGGTTTGATTATATTGTAATGGAAGTTATACATGAGTGATTTAGATAGTTCTAAAACAGTGAAGCCAATGTATATCGGTTTGTCTAAAATTAATCGATCTGGTTTCATCTGGATTGCTACTAAACTTTCGGATAAAATTGATGCACTATGAAAATAAGGGTTTGCCACGAGCCTTTCTGCGTAGGTTGACTTTTTTGTTACATTATTGCAGTCATTCCATTGATTAACTAAATGAACAGTTACCCTATTTTCAGTGTTTTCTAACTTTTTCCCGAAAACACTATTGTTTAACAACTTGAAAAAGTCTTGTTCAAAGGCACTTTTTGCTTTTTGTCGCAATTGAGTATTTAATTCAATATATTGTTTCAAGTATGCACTTTGCCTAAAGGTAATAACCCTATGAATTTTACGTAAGATGAGTCCATGTTCCATACATTTCTTTAAGTGAATATAATGAATTACGTAATTATATTTATTGTACAAATTTGAAATAAGTTTTTTCGTCTTTCCCCCTGGTGGCATGCATTTTTCAGGACAAAAAGGTAAGTCGTTATGCTCGTGGTGTAAATTTTCTGGGTAAAACAAGTCAACTTCTAATATGAAACCCCACTCTGAGTTATCTTTAATACTTTCCACACTTAATTGATCTACTTCAGTTTGATTTAAAAATCTGAAATCGGAATACGGTAAATATTGGCACATGCTGTAACCATAAAGATTATTACAATCTAAATAAACTATAAAACATTGTGGTTTTGTTGTATCGCAATTTGTCATATATTTATTGTTAGCCTTTGAATAACGATGGGAGCACATACACAATCCACCTCTAATACCATTTTGGATCATTCGTATGATAGCCAAGTCAGAAACTAATTCTAGCTGAACACCTGTTTTCAATAGCATTGCGTCAAAAGATAAACTAGGTGCGGTTATGTAAAACGCTGGGTCAAGTTTGTAATGCTGTTTACAGGTTTTACGAAAATTTTGGAATATATCAGTTAATAAAAGTACGTCAGTTTTTAAATATAAATCAGTATATTCACCTAAATTTTTTATATTAAACTCATCCCACACTAATTTAGCATGTTTATAATCTTTATCTGAAATCTCCTCATTCGATAAACAACTAAAAAAATATTGTTTAGCCGGTAACATTGTTTCTTCGTAACATTCCCAACCAGTCATATAATCATATGGGTATACACCTTTCCGTGCAAGCAATTTAAATTTATTATTGTTAGGGAAGTGAGAACGTAGACTTATAAAATCATCAATTTGCATAGTTTTAGCTAGTTTATCTAGCTCATAATTATCATAGGACTAGCTCCTAGAAAATGAAATGAATCTAAGAACCGTAATTGAACGTAATCATCATCGCCTACCTGTATAAATTTTGAAAATGAAATATATTTCTCTTTGGTTTTGGGTATTATTCTTAACTTTCCTGGCATTTCACCTAATTTCTTAATAAATAAATGACAATCATACCCTGATAAATTGTGAAAAAATATAGGTATGAATTTAGGTACTTTATATTGTAGGTTGCAATGTCTATGAGCAGCACCACGGTATTGACCTGTTATATGACAGTGATCTCTAACTTTATTTGTCCATAGCATATTTTCACATATATGGCATATGGAAGCCTGTTTAAAATCGATCTCATTTTTTTCTGTAAATATCATAACATGATTTTGATTTAATATTCGATAAATTTTTTTTGCGTCTGAGGTCAGAAAATCGATAAATTTTGAAACACAGTCCGCACCGCGATAACTTTTAAAACATTCACCATCAAAAGTATAATTTAACGAAGAAACAATGTTATAGGCAAATGCTGCAGGCACATGTCGTTGTAAATATGACGTATTAGCGGTTTCAGATTCATGAACGGAAATCGGTTGCAACAATGTTTCGAAATCAGCATAGATAGCAAATGGAATATTTTCTTTTCTGTCATAATTCTTAAATTTTATCACGCTACCTTTTTCTGGCAAAATAGTAACGATCCCCCCACACAAATGTTTATCAATTTGTTCAGGACTAGGGAAGAACAATAAACAACTTTCGCAGAAATATAATTTGCTATGATGTTTTGTTATTTGATTTTTAACGAGACGTGGCATATTTTTTATAAGACAATAATGAGATGATTTATTATTTTCTAGGAACAGTAAGTGGATGTTTTTTAATGTTGTATCGCTCTTAACTAATTGAGGTTTATATAGGGGACCAATTATTATCCTATTATTTTTTAAACCGTACACATATATATTTAAAGATGGGTTGTTTTTTTCAAAAATAGCTATATCCGAAAACGAAATTGGAAATGAAATGTCTTTAACATTTAAAACGTCTCGAAAATGAGGATAAGATGTTATTCGTTCAGGGTGACGGGTTGTAGGGTACAAAGCAGCGACAATGCACCACAAAAAACAATAGTTATTTTGTATATTCAAACAAGATTTTTTTATAAACTTTGGTAAATCTATAAAAAATGAACCACTGAGAGGTTGATATTTATTAATATTGATCTCTAAATGGGAATTACTCAAAAACGTCCATCCACTATCTCTCTCCTGAAATTCTTCAATTTTTTTCAATAACGTAGTAATCATTGTTATATAAATAGTCTCAAACTCATAATTGAAATGTATTGTAAAGTTTTTTGTCGCGAAAGATTTTAATTCTTGTAAATCATTTTTGTACATTAGGAATAAAGAAAAAAGTTCAAAATTAATTTTCAGCGCTATATGTTTTTTGAGTGAATCATCAATTAAACATTTTACTTGATCGCGAATATCATTGAAGAATATTTCTGGCAAATTAACTAGTTCATTTTTTGACGCAATAATACGGTAACTAACAATACGACCTTTAAACGCAGACTTAAGCATTTGAACGTTTCCATTAATAGTTACAGCATCATTATTTTTATGTTTGTTAGTCCGTAAATGACCTGTCCAGGATCGTTTATCTATATGTATATTGCAAACCGAACAATGAGGCATTTTTAATAGGAACTAAAAAAACTATTACAGACTAAGTCAGATATTTTCACGCCTCTTACGGGATGCCTATCTGAAAGGCAGTGAGTATTCTAACCCGTCCCCACACGGGGGAAACTATACTTATGCTTACGTTTATACACAAGAATAAAAATATACCTTAAATACTAGGTGAACTAGAAGACTTTTTCAGGCACAGTTTTCAGTTAGTACTTATTTTTCTACATATGTTGAATTAAAAAAGCTCTCTGTAGCTATCTGTAGATTATCTTAGTGTTGTATTTATCAGTTAGTTCTGAAAATAATAAGTACAAATTACAAATCAAGTCATTCTTAAATATGACATATAAGTTAAATATTACAACTTACGTATAAATATTAATAATGTAAGTACCTTGAAAGTTATGTATTGATCAGTAATTATAAAATTTTCAAGCACGAATTCTTTGTTCGTGCATACAATCAGCTCAGTATATTCGTGCTTCGAAGTACTGAATCAATAATCTTAATTGTCCCAGTATTTTATTGGCCCTCACGAAACTGTAAATACAAACATTAAAATAATTAAATTTCTAAAACAAAAATTATCCTGACGGCTGATGAAGAATTTACGTAGCCTTGGTTTAATTTTCTCTTATTTGGTTTTGAACATACTCTGCTTAGCACCTTAAGAGATTTCATTGTGGGTAGTAATAAGGCGTACAAAGAGGAAAAAATATAAGTACATATAATATCTCGTAATTACCTTTTCACCGCAGACAAATATTGAGATGTTGTATGAATATTCGCTCTGACTTGTAGAAAATCAGCTTCCCAGGTAGGTTTTCGCTTTTGAAAGAACTAGTAATTTCACAATTACGAAATATGCAATAGATATAGATATGTACCGAATCACTTTTGATTTTTATATTTCAACCAATTAATCGTATAACAAATAATACGTACTTTAGGTAAATGTGTTATTTTTCCATTGAAATATTATATTTCATTCAATAACGTCATCGCTTACACGCGCCTCCGTTCCATATTCAATTCAGCAATTTAGGTATAATAATTATATTGCAAAAAGAGTTAGGGATGACCCACCACCACGCACCAAGTGCGATAGAATAGATAGTTAAGTACAAATGACAACTGATAACTACTTCTTAACCATAAGAATATATAGTTGAAGAGTAATCAATTTTTTCTATAATGTACCTAATTAATCTTTTTTGTGTAAATTATCAACTCGTCTCTATTTAGTTAAATATGTTTTCTAAGGATTTTTTTTTTAATAATATGTATAATATCTATGATAATATAATTATTATACCTACATATATGGACAAAGTACCTTCTTAAGTTTACTTTTAATTCCTCGAATGCAATTACTAACAATTTCTCAGGTAAAAACTGAACAGGAATTTATTTACTTCAATATTTTGTATTAATTATCATTTTTTATTTATCATATTCAATGATCATTATTAGTAAGTCAACTTAGTGTAAAACTAACAACCCTAGGTAGGTATGTAATTTAGCTGCATCAACAAACGATGTTATGAGAAAAAGTCTGCAACTCTTCATTTTTAGACAGGAAACTTACTTCATTTATCAAGAGGTCTTATGTGCAATAATATTTCTATGTTTTTATGACAAATTTCTAAGTTAGTAAATTAGTATAAAAGATACATGTTTCCCGACCATTTGACAAGAGCTGCCTCGTGTCTACAACTAGTGTATCATCAAGAATAGTCTTCAGTAATAGTAGTATACACAAGTGAGAAACTGTAATACAATGTAAGTATGTCTTTACATGTACATTTCACTGAATTATTGTGTTTTTACTATTTACTTAAAAAATATTCTTGGAAATTTTATTGGACCAATAACTTATATTTTTAGATTTCCTATCTCTTCACTCTAAAATTATGAGATTTGTTTATTTTCTGTGACCAAGATGATCACTTATTATTCGCTAGTATAACTTGTGTTACGCTCGAATCCTCCATACAATCAGTTTAACATAACTTATTTGTTAATTATTATTTTTTATTTCAGGTCCGAATCTGAAAGTGATGTTTACCATGAGTCGTCTAAGGTGCATGGAGATGTTACAGTACAGTACAAAATGGCGAATGGAGACCATGCGGTTGGAAACCAATAACATACAATACGGACAGTTGCCTCAATCAAAACGAAGCGGACAAACTCCGTAACCTGATCCAGGAGGACTTACGGTGGACAAGAAATGTTGCAATGGGACAGATTATTTTAACAATCGGCGTGATCCTACTTTACGGCATAATGAAAACACTGGACAGAAGAATGAAGAGTTTAACGGAAAAAAATAATAAACACTCGTGCAACAGCTAAGTCAAAATTACATACGTCAGCAAATCACACCACAACAGGCGTCATCAAATTCCACCGCGTACAATAGCATTATTATTTATATACATCAGCAAATAACTAGTAAGGTTTAGGTCAAATTTATATTGTAAACACTATTACCATAATATTTTTTTTTTTTTTTAAAGGGGGGTGTACTGTTACAGTACAATATCTTTGTGCTGTATCTACAATCTACATCGCAATCTTATGATCTTTATCGCACGTTCAATATCTATTAAATGTTTCTACTATCCGTGATCAACACGTAGTCGTTAGTATATAAGATGCACCTTTGGATAATTATAACCAGACTATACTACAACTTTGTCTCATTTATACCTAATCATATACTGCCCAGAAGTTTGGCAAAGAGACAAATCTAACCGCAAACAAACGATCATTGGAAAGCGCAAATCTACAAAAAAAACATCTAGCATTACAAGGTACTTATAATGTTAAATAGCTTAAAATCTTCTCTTGAATAATTCTATCTATTAAAAAAAACCTATCAAAATCCGTTATGTAGTTTTAAACATCTAAGCGTACATAGAGACAGACAGACAGCGGGAAGCGACTTTGTTTTATACTATGCAGTGATTATCATATTAACATAGATATCATAAATAAAAGACAGCGACATTGTTAGGTTCTTGACATTATGTTAAGTAGGTACAGGTTGTGGGTTCGGTTCCTACATTGAATTGTTTTAATGGTCTGATCAGCTGTTTACCGACTATATATGAAAATATCATCACGCCTGTATTCCCTAAGGTTATGTAGAGGTGTAGGTACTGCTGCACCCACAGTTCACTGGTATTCACGAGCTTATTGTCATTAATTGGGCATAAAGCCAAACTCCGAGCTGCTACTGAGAATTTTTAATAAAAACCCGATAACACTTTACTCAACCTGGAAATCGAATCCAAGCTTTATAAGAAACAGGAAAAATATGTTGGTTGAAGTATGTTTTATAAGAATTAGTGTTGGCTAGGTAGCGTAACGCTAATACGTGTAAATTTTATAATATCTCAGTTTTTTTTTGTTCCAGCAAAATAGCCAAGTCGGTCGACATCTTTGGTCTCAGCCATGAGCGCAGCGAACCCACAACAGGCCCTCCAGTCCTGTCTTCGTTCTTCGTGAATCGAGTGGCTAATGGTACCGAACGACGATCGGCCTCTACATCGGGCGACTACTACATCGACTTTAAAGTTTACAAAACGAGTGATGCGCAAGATACCGAGTCCTTGGAATTATGGAAAAAAGCACTCGTACGAGTCAAGTTCCAGACAAATGGGGATTCTGTACAGTGGCGCAAAATTCAGGAATTCGTGCGGTCAGCTGATATGTTACAGTACAATATCTTTGTGCTGTATCTACAATCTACATCGCAATCTTATGATCTTTATCGCAAAGTTCTAAGGACCAGATAACATACAATACGGACAGTTGCCTCAATCAAAACGAAGCGGACAAACTCCGTAACCTGATCCAGGAGGACTTACGGTGGACAAGAAATGTTGCAATGGGACAGATTATTTTAACAATCGGCGTGATCCTACTTTACGGCATAATGAAAACACTGGACAGAAGAATGAAGAGTTTAACGGAAAAAAATAATAAACACTCGTGCAACAGCTAAGTCAAAATTACATACGTCAGCAAATCACACCACAACAGGCGTCATCAAATTCCACCGCGTACAATAGCATTATTATTTATATACATCAGCAAATAACTAGTAAGGTTTAGGTCAAATTTATATTGTAAACACTATTACCATAATAATTTTTTTTTTAAAGGGGGGTGTACTGTTACAGTACAATATCTTTGTGCTGTATCTACAATCTACATCGCAATCTTATGATCTTTATCGCACGTTCAATATCTATTAAATGTTTCTACTATCCGTGATCAACACGTAGTCGTTAGTATATAAGATGCACCTTTGGATAATTATAACCAGACTATACTACAACTTTGTCTCATTTATACCTAATCATATACTGCCAAGAAGTTTGGCAAAGATACATTGTTTGACGAAAAACCTATTTTTAATACATAATAAATTAATGTTTAAGGATTTCTATAAATATGTTGTTTTATTTCGTAGCTAGTACGACGACCAGGTTTAACGTGGAGGTTTGTGTATCAGATTGCCAAGTCAAAGGTTGCGGGTTCGATCCCCGCCAGAGTTAGTAAGTTTGGAAAAAATATTTTCAATGTTAACTCTGGTCTGGCACGAATGTGATAGTACTGAGTGTTCGCTCGCTTTGAACGCAACGTTAGTAGCAGTACCTAAATTAACATCACAACGTAATGCATCACAATTTTTTAATTCATTATAATCTGTAACTCGTTTTTAACAGTCTGTATCGCGGTGCGATGAACGACCGTTTTAATCGATTCATCGATGATACTTTTATTGATTTTTAGTACTACAACATGGTAAGTGCTGGCCTAATAATCGATTCGCTCGTACTCCATTGGGCATTCTGCCCCATCTGAACAAGTAAGTAATGAATTATCAATGTAACTCAACGGAACGATGGTGAACGAACAGTGAACAGAAAAAGCAGGTACGTTGAAGCAATCGAGTCCTGAACGTAAACGGACAGTGAACAGAACAAGCAAGTACGTTGAAGCGGTCGAGTCTCGATCGTGAATGGACAGTGAACAGAACAAGCAGGTACGTTGAAATGATCGAGACTCGATTGTATATTATTGGGCATTCTGTCCCACCGTAGTGGAGGCGAACGCCGGAACGGTAGGTGGGACAGAATGCCCAATAATATACTACTAGGGACGTTCTCAATTCGTTTGTTACGCGATTATTCCGTCAATTATGAACCGATTTTGATTATTCTTTTTTTGATCGGTAGGTTACACTTCAGAGGTGGTTCAAATTTGGTCAAGATCTGATCACAAAATGTAGGACAAAATGACAATAACCCGAAGACGACGTCATCATTTTATAATGATGACGTCGTCTAGGTATACGTAAAATTTTACTCGCTACTAAAAATGTTTAAATAAAACAACTTTTAAGATAAATTAAAACTGCCTTTAAAACATAAAAAATGAATTTATTGCGAAACAGTTTCGGAAGTCGGTGGCGAAATCAAAGGCACCGACTTCTGAAACTGTTTCGCACATAACATTATTTTTCATGTTTTTGAAGGCGGTTTATGTCGATAAAATGGCAGTGATAGAGTCAGCTTTGGCAGTCTGCAGCCCGTAGGGGTTTTTGAGGCTCAGCAGAGCAATGCACTCTTCTGCTCGTTTGCCAAAAAAATATACAGAAAGGAGATTAGAGAATTGTCTATTGTTCCGAAGCGCGACTGCTATGCTGGTCTTGGGTACGATTCCTAGGTCGAGCAATGTTTTTGGGTTTTTGGTTTTTCTATTAAATTTTTCGTATGAACTCAGAGTTGAGATTTGGGCTCGTTTAATGGCAATAGGCTCCCTCCTTATTACAGGGGACCTAAACATACCGGAGAATTATGGGTACATTAGTACGCCTCTGTCTAACCCTTCGGGGAATAGAGGCGTGATGGTGTGTAAGTATGAATGTATTGTCATCGACATCTTTGGTCATTTAAGAATTCTTAAAATCATCATAATTACGAAATCTATGTAAATCGTATACCTACCTGAAACCCGTGACTCTGCATGAAATCGGTATAAAAACAGTAGGTATCGATACAGAATATCGGTAATGGTGGGCGACGGCCTCTGAATATTTGAAGGCAATCGCTACGAGTGCCTTCACTTCAATTTAATCGCGTCAATAATTTATTTGTGAGAGACACGGAAAGGTTCTAGAAGATTCGTTGTGTGATCGACTTTTAGGTAAAGTGAAGGATTCTTAACAATTTATACTGCTGTCCCTTTTTTTTTTAATTATTTATTTTTACTTTAAGTACTAAGGTCTAGGACCAATTACAGTAATTAAAGATAGGTATTAAGTTAATTAAAGAACTTTCATGAATCTTTCTCACAGAATTTCTGACATACCGACAAGATGAAATAATAAAAATGTATAAAAATTATGAAATTTGCCATTTTTTATTGTATTTGACATTAATGCTTGAAAATAATTTTCAACACCAATTTTCGACGACACTATGACGTAGAGACTGTGAAAGAGAAATCGATTTTGACAAATCAAATTAACATCACAGGCAATGGTCTCGGTAGCTTAGTTGGCTAAAGCATCCGGTTTATTTACCTGAAAGGACGCAGGGTTGAATCCCGTCTGAGATCGTTTTTTTTCATGATAAGATTAAGAAGAAACCGATTCACTCGAGATTTGAAGACACCCAGATTAGATTAGATTTTTTCTTGGTGATAATTGCCTACCAAAAGGATAAAAAAGGAAAACGATTGCCATGGCATGAGTGACAGTGAACTAAGTAATAACTAAACCGATCAACTGATCTGCAAGGTTATGCTGCTCTCGTAGCGGTCACTGTGCCGATGAGTTCCGTTCCGTATCTCACAGAGCACTTAAAGCACGTAAGTTCAGGTAGAAGCTAATCTATCCTCCGGATATCGATATTACTCAGAAATTAGGCTGCGGACGTCTGATGCTAGTCGTTTCTCGTGAAATATAATATCCTATTACGAATAATAAAAAAAAGAACTGTTATCCAGCCGTAGCAGTTAGGCTGGAAGACCTTAATTTGTTTGAAAAGGCCATGATAAATGTAAGCGCTGACCAGTTCCGACAGCGGCACCCGTTCAGCAGTGGACGTCTTTTGGCTGATATGATGACGTCACTCAAGTTGTAGATATTGGAGAAGACATTGTCTGACTCATTGATGATCAGCTTAAAAATTGCATAATGAGCACGGATCTCCTCTTAGAATGAGAGAAATTAGGCTATGATCCACAATGCTAGCCAAATGCGGGTCGCGGCAGACTTCACACGCCATCGAGAAAATCTCTCAGGCATGCAGGTTTCCTCACGATCTTTTCCTTCACCATTTAAGCGCGTGATAATTAACTATAAATGCATGAAAACATTACTTCAAATAGTCAGAGGTGTGTGCCTTGAATTCGAAATGACTTGACAGTCAGTTCGAATTCAAGGTCATATCTTTACGGTATCACTGCATAAACATAAATTGCATATATAATGCAAATTACAATTTCCTCTCAACCTAAAACATATAATTAATTATCCCAGTAACACTATTATCAATATTACTTACGAGTAAATACGGTTCGTTGGTTCAACCAACAAGAATGTCCATTTAATATCGCTTGAAACTACAGAATATTTCATGATAACACCGTCTCACTCACGTTTCAAATGGTCCACTTATAAGTCAAGAGGTTCAGGTGCAGCGGCGCCGACGCGGCGTCTTTGTCGGCGCCCGAAGATTACCGAAGAAACACGAGTGGCGATCATAAGTGGGGGTTTATGACCTCCCTTCTTTTTGTTAATCTAGTTGTTTGTATATATCAATTGGCGGTTAATGTTTCTTCCTAGTTCCTAACCTGCAGATTCTCCGTTTCTCCTCCGTGTGTCGCTTATGTTTCACTAACCACCAGATCTAGTAAAATGTAAAGGCAAAAAATCACTTTATATTGCCAAAAATAGTAAATGTGAACCAAAAATTTTACAACTTCCGATCTTTCTTAAATCAACCAAATAAATTCACCAACCAATTCATTTTGGTGCATGTGTTATATGTATATTGTGGTTGCAGATCTAACCTAACCTAAACCTAATATATTTGATGACCATTTATCCATTTTGGTAAGCATTTTCATGATCAATTTTCTAAATTTGGTGGTCATTATACATATTTATCCCCATATACAATTAACGGACACAAAGAAAATATACTTGTTTTTAAAACACTAGTGTTATCCTCAGATACTTATCGCATTTATAAAAATATTTTTTCGTAATTTTATTAATATTTTTTACAATTATTTTAATATCCGTAAAAACTACCTGCAGTTCTCATTAATATTTGTTCCGTGTGATAATCAAACCATGCTGGAGATGCCCATCGCACATCCTCTACTGCAAATGTGCCTTCAAAAAGGTTGGCTTTGCTGTTCCTGGAAGTTTTTAGTTTGTGTCGGTGTAGCTCTTCTTCTTTTATAATAATAGTAAAGCTTGGTGAAATTTTGACTTGACTACTACCCACGTGGGTTACTCTGTTCACAACATGTTTCTTTGTTCGGTGTCCTACTCCATCATCTTCCACTCATCTCATTCTAAGTTTATCCTCCCAGCTTCTCACTTTGCGTCCTCAGTTCCTATGCCTAACTCTTGAGTAACAGTCACCTGTTTGCTCCATTTGTTCAAATAACATTAATTCTTCTATACGTATAACATGGTAAAATAGAATCCAGTCAACGAGTTCATAATTTCAGATTTTTATCACTAGATGGCGTCAGCGTTTTAACTGATGACCTCTGAGAAGATACTACATTAACCGTTACACCAGACTAACGAGAACTCTTTGGTGATATCAAGCAGTTTCGTACGTTATATTAAAATTACCCCAATACTACGTAGATATATAGTATATAAGGGCTCGCTTACTTTATCATGCTGATAGTTTGGTTTAGTAATTTTAGGAGAGATGTTTACCTTAAAATTCATAAAACATTTTACATTGAAAAAAAACAAAAAAATACAATCAGACGATCATTTATTATTAATCCCTCCAAAAAGATAAAATGATCCAGTTATCCTTAAGTATTTCAAACAAGAGATCACTCAGTGTGTGTGGGCGACCCTTGAACGGCTTAGATTTTATCCTAAGAGTATTACGTTACGGACATAACAAACCTTTGAACTTTCGATGTTTATACGTCTAATAACTGCTACATTACACTGCTAGTGGCTAGAAATTCTGGGTTCGATTCTCAGATCAAGCAAAGTGTTCTCGGGTTTTTCTATGAAATTCTCAGTAGCAGCTCGGAGTTTGGGATTTGTGCCCGGTTGATGGCAATACGCTCGCGACCTAGACCTAAACATAGCGGCGAACTGTGCGTGCACTTTAGTACGCCTCTGCCTAACCCTTCGGGGAATAGCGTGATGGTATGTTATGTTACATATCTTATAAAACGCAATACAATAAAACCAACGCATTCAATGGCTTTGTTTATAATAATTACAGACTAAATGCAGTCACAAACACGATTTTTGTGGAATTCGTCGGGGTTAGTACCACTGCTTTGCCAAATATTTTGTTCTATCATTATTCAGTGAAATCTCTGGGCAACTGAGGTCTCAAGATGTCAACGCCCCAGTGATAGGTACCACTGGTGTTGTTAGCATCTATGTTTTTTTTTATTCGTGATAGGCTTGACCGCTTGACCGCTAGTTTGCCTGATGTTAAGCGATACTGCGATCTACGATGGAGCGCGCTTGCCTAGAAGAAACTAAGTAAAACTAAGTAAAGTAAGCTGCGGTTACCGCGGTATATGGCGGCCCGAATGCTTGTTTATCAAGTTACAGCAATAAACAATATATTACGCCGTACAGGGGCTCATTTCTTTCTTACAACGTAAAAATAATGGCGTTATCACGTTATAATACGGCCCCTGGTTTCTGACACTTACGCGAATATTAGACATTTAAATAAAACTACTTTTTACGGACTTTAAGCAGCAGTGATAGCCTAGTGGTATGACCGTTGGACTGTCAAGTCAAAGGTCTCGAGTTCGAACCCAAGGCACGCACCTCTGACTTTTCGAAGTCATGTGCGTATTAAATAGTTAATTATAACGCGCTTAAACTGTGAAGGAAAACATCGTGAGGAAACGTGCATGCCTGAGAGATTTTCTCGATGGCGTATGAAGTCTGCCAACCCGCACTAGGCCAGCGTGGTGGAATATAGCCTAATTCCTCTCATTCTGAGAGGAAACCCGTGCCCAGCCGTGGGACAGTATAATGTGTTGATTATGTTATGGATTTTATCGCGTTGTATTGACCGTTATTGCCGTCCTGCTTGACCCTCTATTGCTATTTCAGATTGTTTAGTCAAATTAATTTCCTGATAAAAATTAAGAAACAAAAAGATGAAAAGTCACTTCTTAAAACTCCTCAAAACTGTTTTAGAAAGACCTTTTAAATAAATGCGACTTCGCGTCCCAGAAAAAGGGAAATTTTTCCCAACAATGGAAAATTAATTTTGGTCAATTTATAATTTTAAATCGATTGAATGAAATCAATTAGTAACTTAATTAAATTGGTTGTTCATTAAGTTACTTCAGTTCGTATTTTATCAATGTCAAAGTAGAGTTGGGACATATTAATTACTTTAGTATATATTTTATACTGTTTGTAACCACGCACCGGAAAGTTCAGCATAGAGCGGCCTTTAACGAGATGGATATACGATCTGATAAAGGTCACTGGGAGTCGTTGGATGCAAGCGGTATATAACTGAACACTATGGAAGTATGATATATCCCTGTACGTGGGAGAGCCATGCTTCGGCACGAATGGGCCGGCTCGACCGGAGTGATACCACGGCCTCACAGAAAACCGGCGTCAAACATCGCTTACGTTGTGTTTCGCCGAGTGAGTGAGGTTACCCAATCCCCTTTTCAGGTCGGCAACGCACTTGTGACTCCTATGGTGTTGTGGGTGTCCATGGGTGGCGGTAATCGCTTACCATCAGGCGACCCGTCTATTCGTTTGCCCTCCTATCTCATAATAAGAAAAAAAACGTGTGTTACACGTAATACACGTAACTGTACACTTGTACAGTTATGTAAAAATCCCCAGTAATGAAGGGAAAAAGACTTTAGACCTATGTATACTTACTTGTACAATTTGTTCATGTATATTCTTAAATACAACTAGTTATGTATCTCCAGCATACAATAAAGTACTATGTGCTATAGACCGCTTTCTGTTCCTCACTTTGTGTTTTAAATAAAATATTAACTTTTGCAAGAAATAAGATTTCGCCCTCAGACAGCAATGGAAACTACTCTATCGGATGCTTAAGCCAACTAAGCTACTGAATACCGAGTTCACTATTTGTGTTATCGAATTGTCTTTTATCTTTTAGAAATAGAATAAAATTAATAAAACAATACATACATAATCAACCCATTATACTGTCCCACTATTGGGCACGGGTCTCCTCTCAAAATGAGAGGGATTAGGCTATAGTCCACCACGCTGGCCTAGTACGGGTTAGCAGACTTCACATGCCATCAAGAAAATCTCTCAGGCTGCAGGTTTCCTCACGATGTTTTCCTTCACCGTTTAAGAGCGTGATAATTAACTATTAATACGCACATGACTTCGAAAAGTCAGAGGTGCGTGCCTTGGGTTCGGACTCGAGACCTTGGCAGTCCAACGGTCATACCACTAGGCTGTCATGGCTCTCAAAGAATAAAACAAAACAAATCGTGTGAATAAAATACATTTTACCATGCACCGATGAATTACAAACTTTCCAATGGACGTTTACCACGTCAAAGTAGCAATGGACGTCTAAAATGGTTCCAGTGCAATACATCAATGACGTTGTCTCTCGTTTATATTTCATGTAAATGACGTTTTATTAGGCGATTAAGGCCCCTTTGAACTTTACAACTGTATTGGAAGCGTCGGTTAAAGTAGCATCCTTGGTTGTTTCTGTTATCTGTTATTAATTAAAAGAAAGAAGAAAACGGTTATTTTAATTTAATTGCGATTTCCTATGAGCGTTTCCTTAATTAGTAACGTTTTATTTGCAGAATTTTCTTTGTCCTTCCTATTAGTGATACTGTTACATTATTTAATTAAGTCTTTCTTGAAAAAATGTATTTATATTTCGTCTATACAATTTTATTTTATTTCTGATTTATAGAAATAATAGTGTACAAGTTCGTTTGATCAAAATTCACTCTGAGCTCTTTTCCACTTCAAGTTTTTCTCCACAAACTGTTTGTTGACACTGTTTTCGCATCATGCGACAATTTAAATATAGGTATATTCTATGAAAAAATGTCGTACACTTCGAAAAATAGTAGGTAAGAAAAAAATATAATTGACAAAGTTGACAGCTGAAAATTCCATGACTTGTCATGTCTTCGGAGTTTGTAGTTTTTTTTACCTTCTATATGCGTTTTATTTTCACAATTTTATTAGTTTTGGACCTTAAAGGGCGTAATCGTAATTATTAACAGTTTCTGATAAGGGATCAACTTTTTTTAAGAAATAGCCGTCTTTTTCACAACTGCCACTTGAAAAAAGTCCTCTATGTCTCTCATTTGCAATTAAACTGGTAAAAATAAGAGAAGGTTTCTGATCAAAAAAAAATTTCAGCGCATACCGGGCACAACTTAGACAATAAATCCTCTGAACACATTCATAATACAAAATCGATACAATAACTTTGAGTCAACGAGTTTCGACCTTGATTTCAACCTTGTCATGAATATTTCAGGATTCCAAGTACCTACTTTGGATTACCGGGGCCCGGACACTTTATCCAAATTTTTGGGGCGCTCTCTGAGGATTATGGAGTGTGGGCGACGTGGGTAGTTCAATATTATTGTTTAGCTTTTGATTTTAATGCGGGGGCGCTTGGTTTGTAACTTTTACCTAATTGTACTTTCACAAATCGCAGTCATTTTGGTATTAAAAAACCGTTAAAAATATAATTCCTTTCCCATATAATTGTCTTATAAATGTCTTCTGAATTCCTAACCAACCAACGTCTAACATGAACTATTTAAAGTATTGTAATGAAATCACAAAATTAAATACGATTAGATGGGAATTATTTGTAGAACATTACTTAAGTACTAGAAGTAGATACTAGATTGTAGATATTAGGACTATATTATATCGGTACGTACCTTATCATCGTCAACCTATTTCACTGTCCGTTACACAGACTTACGTTGTGCCCAATGCCCTTTTATAAGGCCGGCAACGCACTTGTGACTTCTCTGGTGTTGCGGGTATTCATGGGTGGCGGTACCATTGCTTACTATCAGGCGATCCGTCTGCTCGTTTGCCTCATATCTCATAAAAAACCGGTGCCAGCAAGACAAGCATAATTATCTCTCTTTTTAAACTACATTATGTCATTGATTATAATCTATATGAAACTGCAAAGTTTTACATACCATCATACTATCACGCCTGTATTCCCCGAAGGGTTAGGCAGAGGTGTACTAATGTACACCCACAGTACGTCGGTATGTTTAGGTCCCATGTTATAGGAGGCGAGCCTATTGCCATTAACTGAACACAAATACTGACTCCAAGCTGGTACTGAGTAATAGAAAAGCCCATTAACACTTTGCTTGATCTGAGGGTCGAACCCTGGACCCTGGAACCCTCTAGCGAAGCAGTCGCGCTTGGGACCACTAGACTAATGAGGGAGTCGAGAAATAATAATTTTAAACATAAATATTCATATGATTGCGAAAATTCATACATGTCTCGGATTCGAACTCGAGACCTACAATTTGGCAGTCCAATGATAATTGATATACATCAATAATATGCTATCATTGCTTTCAAGTATTTAACTAAACAATATCTTAGAATTTAAAACTTTTGCTGGACTGATAAATCTATGTATGATTACATTTTTAGAAAGAAGGAAAACAGTCAATTGTTCCAAAGATTCTCCGAGTGACGTCATTTTATAATAAAACGATTAAGAAAACTAATTGAGAAGTCTAACGTCTCAATAAGTGGGTGTATTTTAAAGGAACGCTACTTAAAAATAGACAGCTTAATTGGAGCACTATTGATCAGCAAGGTGGGAGTAGACGTCCTGAAAAAAATACAATAGACTGTGTAAAGTTTTCACAGAACCAATAGGCTATTTGACTGATGATTTTTTATAGTCTTATGCAAATGTTTACCATAAATAGAACTAATCAACGAGAACAGAATTAAAATCTTTGAAATAAATCTACTTTTAGAGGATTTTATCGCGTTGTATTAATATTATTTAATTCCCGACGTTTCGGATCCTTTACAGTATCCATGGTCACGGGTATACAGTAAAATTAAAATCGGCTCAAAACTAGGGAAGTTACAAGCGTTTTAATTTTATGCTAGACAGAGAACGCACTATACTTTGAAGATTTGACATCTTCTTGGTGCATATTCTTCTGCCGGCGTACCACAGGGTGGCGTTCTTTCCCTCTTACTTTTTTCGATTTTCATAAATTCAATCTCCGAACGACTCACATCTTCCTACCATCTTTATGCAGACGATCTTCAGATTTATTGTCAAGCTCCTGTCGAAAACCTCTCTGAAGCTTTCAACACAGTTAATACGGATATGGCCCAAATATTAGACTGGAGCATTAAATTTGGACTTAAGGTGAATCCCGCTAAAACCCAGGTGACTGTCATTGGCAGTTCTAGGATGATCACTAGGATAAACTGGTCGATCCTTCCTTCAATTTCTTTTGATGGGATTGTCATACATCTAAGTGAGGAAGTCAAGAACTTAGGGATCCACATGTACAGGACTATGTCATGGACTGCTCACCTGAAGGAGGTCAGTCGAAAAATGTTTGCTTCAGCATCTTCCTTACGAAGACTACGAAATTTTCTACCAACTGCCACTAAAATTGCGCTTGCACAGTCTCTCCTTCTCCCAATATTAGACTATGCCGATGCCAGCTATCTTGACCTCACTGAAGAGCAATTAGACAGACTTGAGCGGCTTCAAAACTTTTGTATTAGATTTATATTTGGCTTGCGTAAATATGATCATGTCTCTGAATTTCGTACTAAGCTCAACTGATTGCCTATCCGACTTCGCCGGAATTCTCATATCCTTTCTTTGCTATATAATGTGCTTTTTAATCCATCTACCCCTCTGTACCTTAAAGAACGTTTTGAATTCCTCTGTGACACGCATTCTAGGCTTCTGAGGTCATCGGAAAATCTGGAACTTAAAATCCCTTCGCATTCCACAAAGTTCACTGGTAAATCCTTTTTCGTTCAAGCGACTCGATTGTGGAATGCGTTGCCACTTACGGTAAGGAATGCACAATCCGTACAGATTTTTAAAAAGCTTGTAAAAAAACATTATTTGGGACATTAACAGTAATACTTAGTACCTTTTACTTTGTAATAACAAAATTTTGAATGTTGCATTACACACATACACAATATATATATAATATATTGTGTATTTATATTGTTTTATCATTACTTGTATAAACTGCTTTAATATTGTTTTTATTTTATTGTTTAAGATTGGTAACTATTTTTTGTACACTGACCATCTTATAATATGCCCGTTACCTTGTCCAGTGCTCAAATCCCTTTGGTTGCCTGGAAGAAATCACTTTCAGTGATAAGGCCGCCCATTGTACATTGTTTATAGTATGGATATATATTTTAATCTGTATTTTTGGTGTACAATAAAGTGTAAATAATATATATATATATATATATACTTGTTTATGACGTCACAAACCAATGCGGCATACAAATCCTACACAAACACTCATTTGGAGGAAAGGGACAAAGCATCTCAATCCCCATTAAAAATTTTAAATGCTTATATCTTTGAACTTTATTAACCGATTTAAATTATTTTTTCAGAATATGATTTGTATTTAATTTCATTTTTCACTCATTGGTATTTTTAATTATTCAAACATTAGTCAAATACCCCATTGCATATTAACTATTGAAGAGAGGTAGGTCATGGTGGAATCGAACAATTACACACCCAATCGGAGTTGCCCGACTGGGGAAGTACCAGAAAATCGTAGCCAAATAACATAGCTCCGTGCTATGTTGTGTTCCTAACGGTGAGTAAGGTCGCCAGAGCTCTGTGAGGAAGCGTTGTGTTGGCAGAAAAGTGTGACGCTATTGTCTCATATGCTGCCAGCCCAACTATTCCTCCTTGATTTACAGGGCAACGCGCGAGTGATACCCCTGATGTTGCAAGCGTTCATAGGCTACGGTAACCGCTTACCATCAGGTGGGCCGTATGCTTGTTAGCCACCTTACTACTATAAAAAAACAAAGACCAATTAGTAGATACAATGGAAAATAAATTATTATGGCCATCTGGAGGGTTATGGTTATTTAATTAATTAAGTTGATTTTTCTAAAGCAAATGCGCTCACGTCTGTATATTAAATTCTTTGGTCACATGTAATAGAAGACGAACTTAGCTGTTATCTGTCCGCAAATCCAATCTCCGAGCACTCTTAAAGCCCAATAGCACTTTAATCGATCTGGGAACAAAACCCAGGACCAGTTGCGTTCTTTTTTTAATAAACGTTGCCACCGTTAACGTTAGGATTTTCTCCTGTATCGAGGGTGCGTTTACAAACACAATTTCTCACATACACAAACGCCCAGACCCGGAACAACTACCTGTAGATCATACAAATATTTGCTCCGTGTGGGGATCGAACCCACAACACGTGGCGCAGAAGCCGATCGCTCAACCGCTACGCCAACTTTGTGCCGCTTTGCAACTAATAGACCACTTAAGCAGTTAAACAATACGAAATCTTTAAAATACAACATTTTATGTATTTCAATGCACGTTTTCCTCAATGTCTGAAAATAACAATTATTATTGTGTACTTAAATATTTTTTTTTGTACTCAAATATCACTCAAAAACAGAGTTACAAATGTTTTGAATCTCATAATTTCCTCTCTCATTTCCTAATGTCAAGTTCAGAATAAACTTGCAAAATGTATCTACTTGGACAAGATAATATTTTCTTTGTGCCTTTGAAAAACATTTGTTTACGAAATTTGCCGCAAAATTTTCCGGGGTGCTCAACAAGTGGCTACCCTGGATGAAGCTCTGGCCGGGTTTCGGGGTAGTGGGGGGTGAAGGGGGTGCGCTTCGTAGCTACGCAACTAAGCCTCAAGAGTAGGGTAGCTCAAGTTCCGTTAGGAATTTAAGCTTATCGGATTTCGGTAGTGCATTGAATTTTTGAAAATCGAACGACTATCTTAGAAATTTTAGCTCTTGATCAGTTTTCGTCACAATATTAGTGTAATGTTGACTAGTATAATTGAGTGTTTTAATATATTTTCTTATCCCAAACATTCTAGTTAAAAAATCAATAAACGCAGTCCCTGAACTGAAAGATTGTTTCAATAAATTAAGCATTTATTATACACAGCTTTTCCCCAACTTAGTAGATACAGATAGGTATAAAAAAATACTTCTTCCTGAAAAAATTAAACGATTGTATCGAGAATGTATGAGAAAATTGATTTTTTTAAGTTATTCATGCTTAATCAGATTATTGCATCTATTGAGACCTTACCTTAGTAAACCATGGTCCCTTTTCAAAAATTAATTGAGCGATGTCTCGTATTCAAAAATAATTAAACCTCACCCTACTCCAGCGCCAACAGTCGTAGACACGTCCTTGGTGATAGATTTTATTGACATCGTGTTTTCAGTTTTATGTTTATTCCTACGAAAATGTTTCTGATAAATCTGCAGATACACTTACACATCAACTAGCTTAGAGATAAAAATCATTTCCGATTTTCTAAAACTCCATTACACTAATGCCGATTTCAAATCCGTGCACGTGCTTCTAACCTTTTGAAGATTTTTTAAAAGCTTTTTAGTAATGTAGGTACCTACCCACCCAACCCATAATGCTAGAAAACTAAGCTAAATGCTTGTGTTACGAGTGGGTTGACGTAGGTAGTGCAATGGGTGGGTTTCGAACCGGCAACCACAAGATCGCAAGTCCGACGCCCTAGCCATTAGGCTCCCGCTGTTTCAAATCTGTGACCTAAACAAACCGGCGAATTGTGGGTATACATTAGTACACCTCTGCCTAACCTCTCAGGGAATATAAGCGTAATGGTATGTTACGTTAAACAAGTTAATTATACATGGAATTAAGGTTACATAAACCTTCCGTCATGTCATGTTGGTCGTGGCGACTGTTATGCACGTGGCGAATTCCATGGCTGCGACTTTATGATAAGGGACATAATGTGCCACCTTTTTTTGGAATTGGGAAAATTCTTTGGAAAAATTGTACAACCGTACCTACTTGCCTTTCTTTCCCCTATCTTTTCTTATATGGGGCCAAGGCAGCAAGGCCTCAGTCCACTTCGACCCAATTGGATCTTTTGTGCTTCCCATATATACCTATTCCTCATCCTCACCCAGTTCTTCAAACAGCTCTTCTATGACCTTTATAATGAGGCCTGGGGGTATGAGTCTGTAGTGCTCTGGGTTTGGATAACCCTGCCCCAAGAGGCGCATTCGCTTTCTAGCCATTACATTGAATATACACAGAACGTACTCCATGATCACAATTTCCCTTTTGCAGACCCTGCAAGCTGACGTCAGACCCATCTTTTGTACGAGAGCGTTAGTCCCGAAATGTCCGGTTAGCGCCTCCATCAAGTGACGGGCCTGCCGCCTGCTTGCGTTCCAAATGGCATTTTGCCATCCCGATTAGGAACCTATAAATTTTTTTAGGGAGCAAGTACTGTGAGGCTCAACGGTTCATCCAAGTGCCTCGACCTTGCGTACTCCCGAAAGGCCGTTTTGAATGAGCTTGAGGCCAATTCTATATATGATTCCAGTCCAATTAGTGAGGTTCCAGAACCTTCCTTTGCCCTTTATTCATGACTATGGGATTCTTGACATTCGCCACAATCATAACGATCATAATGTATTTATTCATTTGTTTTTATTTTTTTCTACCATTAAATTGCCGTATCCGTCATATAATTAAATAAATATATTAGAACAACCTGACTGACTGACGTATCAACGCACAGCCGAAAGTACAGGAGCTACATCCCTGAAAGATTGAATGTTAGTTCCTTCTGTACTGTAAACACCAAAGAAAGGATTTTTGGAAATTCAACCCGTAAGGTGGTGATTACATTTATTTACATTGATCAAGGAACTGGTTTTTCGTCTGGTCCGTGCACCATTAGGGGTCTCGTTGAAAACATCGGGCAAATCTGTCTGGCATAGGTATGCTGAACCAGATTTCGGCGATAATATGAAGGCATAATACTTATATTATTGTTATAGATTTTTTTGTCTTTATTATAGTTTATATTCAGCATAAAACTCTAAACGTCTTTACGTTGAATAAATCGTTTTTTTCGTTGAATAAATTGTTTCTTTCTATCTTTCTTACATAACAGGTCGTGGTTCAGTGTTCGTTGGACTCCTTCAAAAGGGATTCGAGGCCCTGTTTCTACTCGAAGGCGCCTAGGCGCCACTGACAGGATACTCTGCCATCTACATCTGCCATCAGGAGGCAGAAAATCCATAAGGATCTTGAAATAAAACTACTTTTTACGAGTTTTATCGCGTTATATTGATATTATTTAATTCGCGACGTTTCGGATCCTTTACAACATCCATGGTCATGGAAAAAGTTCAATCACGAAAAAAAAAAACGTCTAATATTCGCGTAAGTGTCAGAAAGCAGTATCCATGGATTTTCCGCACAGTAAAAAATAAAATTAAACTATTTAGTACATACCTAAATCTAAAAGTCTGAATATCATTAGTACCTGCGTAATCTTTTTCTAGTTTATTAAGGAGATGGATTGGTTTACGTACCTACTTGGCAACTATAGCATTTGTACTGTTTGCATGTTAGCAACAAGTGCTTAATGGAATACTTAGGGGCAAGTTGCCAGCATGCTATTAACTGGCACGGTAAGTAATGACATATTATTAGAAAAAAGCTACCGCGCTTCGTATTTTTTTTTCATTCATTTTTTTAAGCATTGTTAAGGTAGGGAGGTATAAAGGTAGGAAGTAAAGGAAAATAAGTTATTTTTTATGGGTTTCAAATCCGGTCTGCTATGGTCTCCCATCCATATCAATTATTCAATCATATCAGCCTATTGCCGTCCACTGTTGAACGTAGGCCTCGGCCAAAAAGCGCCAATATCCCGGTCTTGGGCAGCATATGCAAGGAAATAATTATTACCTCTTAATATTTAGTTTGTTTATTTATATACGACACGACACGTTTGGCGTAGCGGCTGAGCGATCAGCTTCTGCGTCACGTGTTGTGGGTTCGATCTCCACACGGAGCAAATATTTGTATGATCTACAGGTAGTTGCTCCGGGTCTGGGCGGTTGTGTATGTGAGAATTTGTATTTGTAAACGCACCCACGATACAGGAGAAAATCCTAGTGTGGGGCAACGTTTTAAAAAAATATATATAAGGAACTTTAACGACTTATTCACTATTACAAATATATTTCTTATTTAAATGACATGGCGGCGCGTATGTATGAGAAGATGTATGAATGTGGAAGAAGAAAAAGAAGTATGCAAGAATCCTAGCAAGTGGCGGCATACTAACACGTGTGTATTCACCGAACGATTAGGCAGAGGTATACTATGTACACAGTTCGTCGGTATGTATGGTAATAGTGAATAAGCCTATTGCCGGGCACAAATCCAAGTTCTGAGCTGCTACTGAATATTTTATAGAAAAACCCAATAACAGTTTGATCGACCTGGGAGTCAAAACCAGGAACTCTAGAATAGCTGTCACATTTGCGAACACCAGCGGTAGAGGTCCTGTGTTCGATTTCGAGGTCAAGGAAAGTGTTATTGGGTTTTTCTATGAAATTCTCAGAAGCAACTCGGAGTTTGGGATATGTGCCCGGTTAATGGCAATAGGCTCCCCCCTGTTGCACGGATCCTAAATATACCGTATTTAGGATCCGTGCAACAGGGGGGAGCAAACTGTGGGTGTACATTGGTACGCCTCTACCTAACCCTCTGGTGAATAAAGGCGTGATGGTATGTATAATCTATAATCTATACATATATGTACTTTCATGATTAATAAGTAATCACAGCTATAAATAGGAGCGAACTGAAACCAATTACATAGAGCACAGTATAAACATTACACAACAATGTGGTAGGCGAGACGACGACGCCTGTGATTGGTCGACGGCCGCCATTACAGCCGTGTAAGGAAAGCGTGCGCGTATCGTATTACGTTGCGCGTACGCAGATTTCATAGGGTTGACACGTCTAATATTTTTTAAAGGATAAGAATTTTTTTTACAATTTTATTTAGTTCTCACGTCAATAAACACGTCTTAAACTCACAGGGGCAGACTTACATTTAAGTCCGGATAATTCCCTTTAATTAAATTTTATTACATTTAGGAGCTATTGAAAATTTCAAACATTCAATAGGTACCTACTATAATATTCCTGTAGTTGAATCCTTTCGCGGTAATTTTAGCTTCCTGAATGTCCAACAAACTCCGAACGTAAACGTAACCCATGACTCCAAAGTTACGTCAATATTTGTGTTTTTATTGCTAATTTTCACGTGGAATCATTAAGAAAGTTTTACACTTTTGCGTCATACTCTTACCTATACTCGTATATATCTGTGTATGTAAACCCACTGATATCGACACAACGCGTTGCGTGTCACTTTCAAGTTTCCTGCAACCTTTTTTTAAGTTTCCGTAATACCGAAATAAATCGTAATCCAGACAATATTCTATCAAATTATGTTATTATTCGGATTTGGATACCGTTAATCTAGGTACTACTTCACTGGAAATAAAAGACCGGAAAAACTTTCCAAACTTGGTAAAGTTATAAAAAATTGCATTAGCTTGCATTTATTTCCAGTGAAGTATTTTGAATCAAATGGTAACGTAGGAACCTAGAGTAACAGTAACGGAATCAGAATAATAACAGAATTTGATTAAATTGTGTTTGAATTACGATTTATTTCGGTAATACGTTTGTAAGAGAAATTCGGTCCGCTGGACTTTTAACACATCGTTTAGACGCATTAATTCATATAGGTACATATTGAAAGAATTAAAGTTTATTTATTTAATGTGGTAAAAAAGGATTTCGATATTACTCAGGAAATGGGTTATAGATAGGCATCGCCTAAAGATGGCAAAAACTTCGTGTAATGCGCCAATTCAACCGCATCTATCAAAGGTAAATCAAACAGACAGTCGGATGGGAGTGGTCAACCCAAAGCCCTTATGGATCTTTCTTCAAAAGGCCATTTCAGACACTGCCCTGCATTGTATCACTCACATATTCTAATACTGTTATGTCTGGACTTAAAAGAGACCATGATTCTCTGAGTTTGTTTCGGTGTTTCTTCTCAGAGGTCGTCAGCTAGGAAATGCCGTAACATGTAAAAGTATCTTTAAGAGATTTATTTACAGAAGTAAATATCATCTCATTTCATTTAAAAGTCAAAATTCAAGGTAGACTACTAGGTAATACTTTTAAACATCATTTTTACATTAACACCCCAAAAAGCCCGCTTTTTACTGACGCCTAGTGTTTTTACTGGTAAGAAGAACCGGTGATACAAATTCCCCGAAATTAATCTCTCGCGATTGTTTTCCTTACTAAAGTTCAAAATTGCTTCTTAGAAGTCATGTCAAGTTTCGATCTATTGTAGGAAACACAAACATATGGATGAACACTAATTGCATAGTACACCTCTGCCTAATCCTTCGAGAAATACGAAGATGGTATGTTTATTTATCCCGATACATCCATTATTTCTGGTCGCCTAGCCTGAAAGAGTAGATCAAGAAAGAAACGGTTAACTTGATAATGAATTCACTTACACATCAAAATTTGGCACTAAGCCGAGAAAAATCTAGGATATCAAATAATGCATAGCTAATAAATCATTGTCAACCTCACAATTGTGTAGGTACCTAGATTTTAGCATCTATATTGACGGCTAGGTCAGTACAGTGAAATGCGGTTTCCAAAAATCTACAGTAAAATTTAACGTTAATTACTGTAATGTTAATTACTGTAGTTCAAAAATAGTATTACACGTGGGAGAGCCATGCTTCGCCACGAATGGGCCTGCTCGACCGGAGTGATGCCACGGCCTCACAGAAAACCGGCGTCAAACAACGCTTACGTTGTGTTTCGCCGAGTGAGTGAGGTTACCGGAGGCCCAATCCTCTTTTAAAGGTCGGCAACGCACTTGTGACTCCTCTTCTGGTGTCCATGGGCGGCGGTAATCGCTTACCATCAGGTGATCCGTCTTCTCTTTTGCCCTCCTATCCCATAAAAAAAAAACATAAACACAACATACTCATACGCCTGTGTTCCTCGAAGGGTATGGTAGAGGTGTACTAATGTACACCTACAGATCGACGGTATGTTTAAGTCCAATGTAAAAGCCTATTGTCATTAATCGGGCACAAATCCGAACTCTGAGCTAATTATGCCATAGAAAAATCCAATAGTACTTTGCTCGATCCAGTGAACACATAACATACCGTCACCTGTATTCCCCGAAGGATTAGGCAGACGCGTACTAATGTGTCTACGCTAATGTATGTTTAGGTCTCGTGTAAAATTGTGGCAAAAATGTACGAGCAATCATATTATTATGACTGACTAGCCTTTCAAAAATCAGATGTTTTGTAAAGATCCATCTTTTCAATACTCTTTGTCCTTCATTGTGATGTGTGGAAACCTCGATATACTCAACTATATGATGCGAGCCAAGTCACTACACACCACGTTGAGAAAAAACAAATGCACCGCGGCTGCCGTGTAAACAAACATGCGCGGACGCACCTCAGAGAAAGTAACGACAGATGTAGAAGTAGGTAGAAAATACTTTTATTTTTCGGTTTTTTGCAAGTCTCTGTAGCTTAGTGGCTAAAGAGTCTAGTGTAGGTACTTAACTGAGGAGACGCAGGACTGAGATAAAATATCTCTTAATAAAACTTATACCTATCTTTAAAGATGTTTAGCCAGTTACATAAATAATAAAAAATACTAGAAAATAATATATATAATAAATACGAGTTAATTCTTTTCATCTTTTTACAATAAATCATAATGTTCATTGTCTTAGATTGTTATCAAATATATTAGGGTAAATTTTCAGGCTAACCGGAGAGATTTTCCATGAAGCTACTGCCATCAGACCTCCTCCGATATTGAATCTGTGCTAGTGACGATTTTCTTTATCGATTACTGAATAGAAGCCGCAATATACTGAATGGAATAATACCGAGGTGACCTGGACAAGGTTCAAGGCCGTTTCAAGACATCCAAGGGCACATGGGCACTACAGAAAATAAAAAATATAAAAAAGTAAAAAATTAAAAAAAATATAAATTATATGTTTTATAGGCAAGCCAGGACGTTGGGTTTAAGCCCCATGTGCCCCTTACCTATGGAGGTCGAAGTCCTATAAGATGGTCTGACCAGATCCGAACATCTCTGAATACTAAACTTCACGAGGCACTTCACGTCGCCAAAGACAGGTACGGGTGGCACAATTGTATCAAAAACAAAATTCCGTGGGGAATATCACGACCCTCAGCAATGAGGAACACGACTTGAGGAGGAGCCCCTTATGGATAAAATGGAACTTACCCGAGTCATTTAATAAGCACCTTAATTGATATTTTTATCTCTTTTACTTACGAGTGAAATTCAAAGTTTCACCCGTTACTGAAAATTAGAGAGTATTTTTGAGAGAATATTTCTCAGCGCTGTCGAGTCTGCTGTTTACTCTATGTCGAAACGTGAGCCAAACGGTGTCGGAGGGCGGGCGGCGCGGAGGGGAGCGGCGCCCCGTATATGGCGTGCGTTGGCGCAGTTACTATACAGTGGAGAGCAAAAACATGTAGGCTGTAACACATTTTTTATACGTAGGTTATCAATTATTTCACTAAATCCGGAAAAAAATACAATATGCAATAGATGAATAAAATAAAACTATTTCAGTAAGTATAGGTTTTATTTATTATACGAATCGCATAAAATTTTCATCAATGATTTCATAGATATTCCCTTATTTGCTTGATTTCAATTATTTTTGACTTATTGCCTTTTTCAAACATGTGGCAGGCCTCAGGAGTATTAATCAGACACATGATAATGCACTCACCATCATCTTATTAATCATTAGTTATCATAGATTCTTTCTAGAAACAAACATACATCTAGAATTATTTTTTCTCTAAGCAACGTTCGCGCTGACTGTACCCGGGGCGCCGGCTGTTGTCGGGTGCGCACGCGACGCGACGCCCCGCCCACACGTCTTTGTGTGCGTGCCTATGACGCCGATAAGTCTTTCACACTCGCATCGGACTCATTCCTTCAGCCACTACTCGAACGGCACTGAAATTCAATACAAATTTTCCTGCCACATTAAATGTTTTGTCTTTGAGCAAATTATTATTGCGGTCCATTTTTTTTTGTTGAGCGGGAGTAAAATGAATCAGCTTAATCTTGGATTAACTCAAGTTAAGTTAATTTATGATTTTATGGTCCAAAATTTCACATTTAGATTTAGAAACTTTCATTCGTTTACGAAAACCCTGTTTAATTTCCATAAATTAATCTAGATCAAATTTTTAGTGGTGGAATTATTGCTTTAGTGAAAACATAGCAATAAAAATCACTAAGAAATAATGTTGAGGACAAATCAACAGTTTCTACTAACACTCACATGCTATCACGCTTGGTCCCCAAAGGTTAAGGCAGAGGTGTACTAATGCACACCCACGGTTTCCAATATGTTTCCGATCCACGTAATAGGAGGCGAATCTTTTGCCATGAACCGAACACAAATCCAAATTGAATGTTTTCCCAGGAAAACTCAATAATACTTTGTTTGGCCTGGGAATCGATCTCAAGAACTCTAGCATAGCAGCCGCTCTTAACGGCCACTTGATTAGGTACTTTCACATGATGTCAAAAACATAATTTCTTAGAATAAAGCGCCCGATACACTTGAATAGCTTACTCATTAATTATTCGTCTGAAATTCACAAAGAAAATGTCTTCAACCTGTCCATATGACAAATGTACTGAAACTGTCCTTCTAATCATTTGTAACAGCTAACACTGTATTGGCTAGACACCCTAGTGTTCCTGTCATGACCCAGATAAATCACCAGTTAACCTGGCACTGCAAACATTTCATTTGACCTGGAATCGTCATTGAACTCTGTGTGTCTTACTCATTTATTTACGATAAATCTTACGTCATTATATAATTTATGACCGACGTAGCAGTTGCTTATTATTATAGAGTGATGTTTCGCTAGAGGTTCGATACCCAGTTGGAGCAAAGTGTTATTGGGCTTTTCTATGAAATTCTCAGTAATTGCTCGGAGTTTGGATTTGTGCCCGGTCAATGGCAATAGACTTGACCCTATTACATGGGAGCTAAGCATATCTTTAAATTGAGGGTGTACAATAGTATACCTCTGCCTATCCCTCCGGGGAATACTAGCATGAAGATGCTAGTACGTAAATAAATTACCAAAGGTCTTTATATCGTAAACTGTTGGAAATTGATCTTTCCTGTATGCTATAAGGGTGTGTGACCCACCGGTATCTACACGAAATATGAACTCTATTGTTTCTGCTAATTGGTACCCCGATAGATTGTAATACCTACAATTACTGGATCGCATCCCGACTCCAAGATTTCCTTTCTAGTTTGTGACCACAATTAACACTTCGATAACGCTACCTTCCCAATAAAACAAAGGCAATATTCTTACTATTTAATGTCACCTAAGCGAGAAAAAAGTTCCACATGGTGTAATTATGTAGGTAGTTCAAAACCAATTGCGACAAAGTTCAAATACAGTTTACAATGGAAAATGTTCATTTTCCTTTCAGGAATATATTTTTCTTTCAAAATTAGTCTACTCGTGACCATAAACGCTGTTAAGGATCTGAAACGTCGGGAATAAAATACTATCAATATATAACGGAATAAAAATTTTTTAAGATTTTTTTTTTTGCATTTTCCATGCTAAGATTATTAAGTTATTTAATAGTAAAGGAAAAAAAATCAAAATCGCGGGCAGGATTCGAACCTGCGTCTTCTGGTTTGATATACCAGACGCTCTGACCTCTAAGGGATTCGAACCTGCGTCTTCCAAGGGAAGACGTCTTCCAAGGGATTCAACCAGAAGACGCAGGTTCGAATCCTGCCCGCGATTGATTTTTTTCCTTTACTATTAAATAACGGAATAAAATTTGTAAAAAGTAGATTATTTTATTTACGTAAGTATGTAGTTTTATTTAATTTTTTTTATGTCAAAACTGTAATTAAATTAGGTATCTATTCATTAAAGAGAGTTCTGCTTATTGAAAAAATATATATTATAGTGATATTGGGGTATAACGCTTTACTTCAAGGTGTCATAAATATTTGTATCTACATAAAAATTCAGCCGGTGTATGTTTGTTCTCGCAAAAACTTAAAAAGTAAATGCGTATATTTTTATTTAAAAAAACTATAAAGATAAGCTAAGCCTGGCCGTGTTTAGCTAGTAATACATCAATCATTAGAAACAAACTTTATTTTCAAGAAAATTATCTTATTTTCAAATCTGATTTGATTTTGAGTCCAAACCGTAAGTCATCTATCTTCCCGTATCTAACATCCTAGGCAAGCGATCCTTATAAAGCCATGAAATAAAAATTATAACCTAATTAGTTGGACCGGTGGCCGGCTGTACTAGTAGGAAGACGTCGGGCGAGTATATAGGTCGAGTAACTGGCTCCATGCCAAGGAATTAGTCACTCAATGTGGAGCCAACGCGTGACGATAGCGTTAAAGGTTACATCTGATACGTGAGACGGGAGATTTTGGGATTTTGATGACGAGTTTGGTCGAGCAAAATGTCGAGAAGATGTCATGTGCAAATGTCATGGAGATGCATGCTAAGCAATACCTAATGTGCTAACATTAATGTGTTTTATCATACAAATACAAATATTTGCTCTGTGTGGGGGATCGAACACACATCACGTTGCGTAGAAGCCGCTCGCACAGCCGCTACGCCAAACGTTACGTCAAAAATTAAATTAATGGGCGACTTATAATAACGCGCTAGTGATACTATTGGTGTTACTGGCGTCTATAGGCTGCTGTTGCAACTTACCACCAGGCGGTCCGTATGTTTGTTTGTCATCTTAAAACGATAAAAAGCTCACAAATCGCAATTGCAAAGTTATTGCTTTTCTTTTCTTAGAAAATAAGTCTCGGGGTGCCAAGTTCAAATGTTGTCGTTACTCTGGCTAAAACGATGCACACACAGCTAGTTATATAATTTAGTTTAAATTAAAAAAATAGCGACCCGCCCGTGGCTTCACCCGCGTTGCCCCATTCTTAAGATTCGTAGGGTAATGTTAAATACTTTAAAAGCTCCCTCTTGAATGATTCTATCTATTAAAAAAACCGCATCAAAATACGTTGCGTAGTTTTAAAGATCTAAGCGTACATAGGGACGGACAGACAAAGGGAAGCGACTTTGTTTTATACTATGTAGTGATAAACTAAATTCTTATCAATCCGGATTCAGTTATGTTATCTTTTTGGAAGGTAATTTACTCTTATCACTCACATCAAACTCCATAATACTCACATTGATAGAATAAAATCGGTTACTTCTAGACAGGCGAGTTCCATTGTAGATCGCAGTGTCGCCTAACATCAGACGAACTGACGGTCAAGCGTAAGCCTATCACGAATTAAAAAAAAAAACAGAAGAAAAACACTTTAAACATTTTTCTATTTTATTTTACTCTTTTTTATTATTTTATTTGTTGTCTTTATCTATTTATACCTATGTCACGTAAGTAGTTAGTTTCATTTTCTTTTCGCAAGGAATAAATTATTTATATTTAAAATAGTATCTTTTTTATGGGATAGGAGGGCAAACGAGCAGACGGATCGCCTGATGGTAAGCGATTACTGCCGCCCATGGACACCCGCAACACCAGAGGAGTCACAAGTGCGTTGCCAACCTTTTAAAAGGGGATTGGGCCTCCGGTAACCTCACTCACTCGGCGAAACACAACGTAAGCATTGTTTGACGCCGGTTTTCTGTGAGGCCGTGGTATCACTCCGGTCGAGCCGGCCCATTCGTGCCGAAGCATGGCTCTCCCACGTATTGTGTTTCTTACTGGTTTTTCTACATAAGACCTTCTATTACGAGTATTATATTATTTCTTTATCTTATATTATTTGGAACCGGTATAAATGGCCTACTTAAAATAATTTGAGTTTAAGTTAAAAGTTAATGTTTGAGCCATACACCTACATTCGCAACCGGCGCGTGTGTGTGACAAGATGTATGAAGCAAAAGAGGTTTGCAAGAATCGTAGCAAGTGGTGTTCTATTGTTTCCGCCTACCCCTATGGGAAAAAGTATGAATGTATGTATGTATTTGAGATTGATTCAGCGGAAACCGTATCAAACTCCCACGTCACAAGTGCGTTGCCGACCTTTTAAAAGGGAATTGGGCCTCTGGTTACCTCACTCACTCGGCGAAACAACGTAATCGTTTAACGCCGGTTTTCTATGAGGCCTGGTATCACTCCGGCCGAGCCGGCCCATTAATGCCAAAGCATGGCTCTCCCACGTATATAAAATTAATACGTAAAATATCTAGCATAACAGATTATGCTAGAAATTTTAATACGTATTAATTACGTTGTGTTTCGCCGAGTGAGTGAGGTAACCAGAGGCCCAATGCCCTTTTAAAAGGTCGGCAACGCACTTGTGACTCCTATGGTGTCCATGGGCGGCGGTAATCGCTTACCAGCAGGCGATCCGTCTGCTAGTTTGGCCTCCTATCCCATAAAAAAAAATGTGTTTAGCTACGTGTAGTCGTGCGTACATCTTCCCCACAGAATTCAAATTGTCGTGGTACAAATTTGCTCATATTATATTTCAAGTAATAGTTAATTAGCAGAAGCAGATATAGCGAATATAATGTATGTATAATAGAAATTAAATCAAGTTATGTGTAGAGCGTGAATAGAAATGTTGATTACGAGTGTCTGATATAACTAATGTATTCAGTATTATATTTAATACAGTTATGATTTTAGTATACGTTTTTAATTGTTTTGTAGCTTTTCTTAGTTTTAGCCGCTAACACAATGACATGTCATGAGCTTCAGAGTTAATTCTATCTATAAATATGCTGAAAAGGATCTAAAAAAAATGAATCGTCGGAAGGTAAAATTATATCAAGATACTTAACGCGATAAAATCCGTAAAAAAGTAGTTGTATTTTAATGTAATAATATTGAACGAGGTCAGTGAATTGGACTGGTGTATGTCTCTCGTTGGGCACGTTACGCTTTCCGCGAGCAATACACTAAATATTTACCACGTGGTATTTATTATGAATGGAACAATTCTTTGATTTCTAAGTAACCATGTATAAACACTATTTTCAAGTTTAGCAGTAAGTTCTAGTTTTTTTTTTATGGGATAGGAGGGCAAACGAGCAGACGGATCACCTGATGGTAAGCGATTACCGCTGCCCATGGACACCCGCAACACCAGAAGAGGAGTCACAAGTGCGTTGCCGACATTTTTAAAGTGGATTGGGCCTCCGGTAACCTCACTCACTCGGCGAAACACATCGTAAGCGTTGTTTAACGCCGCTTTTCTGTGAGGCCGTGGCATCACTCCGGTCGAGCCGGCCCATTCGTGCCAAAGCATGGCTCTCCCACGTGTGAGGATTTTGAAGCCTTCTACATGATCTAAATATAAGAAATTTTTGAGCTATAAATTATGGTTGAACTGAACAAAGCCGTCAGTTGGGCGTCTACTCATTTTTAAACTAGTTTTTGTGTCTAGTAGCCTGTGCAAGAAGTTTTTGACTTTTCAGCAGAACCTATTTTATTAGTGTAATCAAAATAAAACATTTTGACTTTGACTTTGACAAAGCTATTATGGAACTTTCTCTTTCTTCAAAGTAAATATTCGAACATTATTTAACAATCATTCTTCTCATTATAGTAGTTCTCTCTACTCTCTGTCATAGTTCCGATTGTTTTTTAAATTCTTGTCCTATTGCTTGACAACAGTGGTGTAGTTAATGTTTTCAGTATCATAATTGTAGTTTTATACATCTGCATATGTATAAAAGTTATAAGTTAATCACGATCTTATGTTTTTCAAATATTCTTCCCTTCAACAGGTAAAGTTATCCACATCCTGCTCCTGCGAGATTGTACATATTTATATATAACCTGTATTATACATAATTATATTATCCAGCAGTGGACTGCTATAGGCTGATGATGATGATGTGTGTATGTCCATTCGTCTCCACTTCCTTACCAATAAATCCACTATACTATTTTATGACACTTAGGTACCTACGCGAATATAGATAGAGCATCTATGGTCACGGGTAGACTGAACAGAAGTATCTGAAGCGTCGAGATTTAATGAATATAAAGTGATCAAATCCGTTAAAAGTATTTTTATTTCAACCCATCAGGCAAACGCTTCAAATAATAATAAGATGCTTACATAAGAAAAGTAAATAGGTCCTCTGCTTATTTAATAATGAAATGAATTCAATAAACTTCGTATTCAAGTGGAAGAAATACACAGGAAAATTTTAGAGGGACAACGTAGAAAAATATTAAGAATTTGCCCTACAATTTTGATATTTCTTTGCATTTTCGTCATGGGTTTTTCTAGGAATATTTAACTGAGCTGAAAGACAGATCAAGATATTGTAACCTGTCATGACAACAGACGTTCAGGCTCCGTTAGAGCGCCGGACAAAAATGTTAAAAATGAATCTCGCGAATCCTATAAGACAAGAGAAAGTCTAATGCAGTTTTTACCACTGTGACATGCCCAGACAATCCATGAGTGTTTTGCGGACCTCAAAAAGGGGCCGTCTTGGATCAGAATTGCCTCATATAGATCCTTGGAGAGACATGCAAGAGGCTTACAACTTCAAGAGCAGATGTAATTATGCTATCGCTCTTGTCACTGTCTGTACTAAAGATTAATTCATGCACTCTGCGTTACAGAGTCGAAGTACATTAACGGAAGAAATATATACATTATGTTATGGAGATAAGCATAAATTTGCTATATTAATTTTTAGATTCGCTTCGACTCTGCGTTATACCCTTAGTAGCACAAAAATCATAAAAAGTCGTAGAAAATGGCTGAACTGGGCCACCATGGTGCATATGGCGTTAAATACACAAATACTTTACCTACCCATTGATGCCCAAAGTTTACAAAACAAGTCAGAATTGAATGAACTAGTTTATCACCATCAAATCTTACGGCTAGAATTTATAGCTAACAACTAACTGTCTTCATTGTTATATGTGAACACCTTTTGGTCGACTTTGACCCAGTTATTTGTAATCTGAGGATTTATATCTTAAAAAAGTTAATCATGACTGTGACCATAGGTTGCCAAAAGCTGGTTTTAGACAACTATCGAACAAAACTAACGATTTATTACTTTTCCGAAACGGGGCAGAAACTTGATTGTGGAGCCCTCAGTATGATTTTGGTCACAAATGTCACCTTTGGGTAAATTTTTGGTCTTAATTCAAGTTATTTTTTTTTTTTGCGTTTGACCTTGGTTTTTAATTTAGTAGAATACCATTTGACGTTGACGAACTGAAACTAATCGGAAATTATATTTTGAACGTTTCTAAGTACCCGAAGCACCTTCCAGCGACCATATTTATGTAGATATATAAAGACAGCTATAAAAGCAAAGGATGGCTTCATTCAAAGGAGGAAAGGTCATGCAAAAACAAGTAAAGACGTTTCGACCTTGACCCATTTTATAAATCACACTTTTTAAATGCCATCGTTCGTTACTTCGTTCCTTTTAAAGGTCTCAACTAATTGATTTAAAAGAGAAATGAAAGGTATCAAATAATTATTAAAAAATACCCTTGAAATGATATTTTCTTGTATTTTTTTGAACCCACCGATAATTTACATTATGACGACGTTAAAAATTACATTAATTTAGTTTTTGCTTATTGGCTCGTCTTCATTCCGTCATCAGAGTATGTCAACGAATTTGAGCTGAAAATCCAGGATAATGATTATTCAATGGCAGGTGGCAAGACCTCTTGGTAACTGACCAGTTCACGACCACCCTTGTCCGACATAAAGCCCCTTAGTGTCTGTTCCAACATTTGCGCGTGAAAGCCATTTTTCCCTCTCGGTTGCAGCGGCTCCGGCAGTCTGTGATTCCGCCGGAGCCCCAGCCACCTCCTACTGATTAGTAGAAGCTTTTAAGTCTCGGCGACGCACTAACAACTCCTCTGGTGTTGCGGGTATCCAGTAGGAATCCAGTTCAGCTATCGACTGGATTCCGTTTGAAACAATTTTAGAATTCAATTACAATTCGATTTTTTATCTCCATCATCAACCTTGATAATATTATTGACCCGATAGAATGCGAGACCCCTTTTTTCTCTTTCCTACGTAGAAACTATATTAACTTAATTTATAGTGACTGAATGCATATACTTCCCGTTCTTCTCTATTATTATTATTACTAAAAGTTCGTAATGTCCCACTGCAGGGCAAAGGTCTCCCCACTCTCCTTCCACTTCTCTCTGTCTATTGCTCTTAAGGACCAGTCTTTTTGACCACATTCTTCTATAACAACACATAATTTCAAACGGCACCACATAGCGGATCTATAAACCAGACCATTTTATTTGTAGAACAACGAAATGGTAGTGAATATCCACCGCTTAGGTCCCCCTAAGCGGAGTACGTCATAGTCCTACTTGCAATTAACAATATTTTTTCACCCAGTTCTCTGACCGTGCAAAAATGCACAATTACATGATCTTCATCGTGAATAACCTTCATGGTGTCTCAAAATCAATAGTAAAATAAATTATCACTGACATTTAACAAGTGGTCGCAACCACGAAATTTATCGGGACTGTCCGCGATAAAACTAAAAGATGGCGGCCGTATTCTACGCCCACATAACTAGCAGTTGGCAAAGGAAACATAAATATTGCTGAAACAGTCATAGGTGTGTCAGAATATTGTCACATATTGCGATTCTTCGCTGCGTTTTCTTTTAAAATAAAACTTTTTCTATAAAAACTGTTGTGCTGAATAGATTAATAATAAATGTGCAGCTGTGCATGTCATAACATAATATATAATCACGGCTGTTACTCGAAGGATTTAGGACATAGGTGTTTCAATCATTAATATAATAGTTGACTAATGTTGGATTTATTAAAACTACGTGTTGGCTGCGTAAATTTCCCCATCCAAATTAGTTTTATCTATATATTAGTCTAGCATAAAATGGACATTTTTATATCATCTTTATTTTTGAAGCAATGTTATTTTTTTTATGTTGATCAACTCTATTTATTTAGAGATTGGGTGGCTAAAATCACAGACAGAGTGCATTGGAAAGAGGGATCCCTTCCCTCTTTCTGGTCTTTGCCCAGCAGTGGGACGAAGTGGGCAGAAATGGGAGAAAAAAGTCTCTATTTATGGTTAACTTGAAGCCTTTAAAAATAATATCAGTCATCTAGCGTATTTACCTGTAAGTTTGTCGAAAGTATAGGTATTTGAACGTCATGTAATAGGACGAGATAAACTGCGAAGAAATGTAAGCTCCGAGTTGCTATTGAGAATTTCATAGATCCTGTATACCTGTAATCGAGCTACGAATTTAGCGTAGGACCTCCAGTCAATTCATTAACTGTATCGCTACATAATCCTCCAAGCAACTAATTAGAGATACAAAAGAAAATTAATTGGTGTTGGGCGCCCACGTCTAATTTCAAGGATAAAGGGCCGAGAAAATAGTGGTGTCCATTCTTAACACGTCTCTCTGAGACATGTCAAGACCCCTCCGTGTCTCGGAGAACACGTAATAAAGTGCTAATGCCATTGTATTCCGGTTCGAGAGCTAATGTAGCCTTTAAAATTACTCAGTACATGAGACATAACATCAGGAGGTGACGCACGAGTTATGTACCATATTGGTACCTACATACCTACTTGGTTAAAGTAACATAAACATACTAATTGTATAATAATTATATTATTAAATTTATTATTAACTAGCTTTTGCCAGCGACTTCGTCCGCGTGGAATAGTTACTTTGTTCCCTAGTTCTTCGCCCGCGGTTTCACCTGCGTTGCCCCGTTCCTAAGGGTTGTAGCGTGATGTTTTATAGCTTGAAACCTTTCTCATGAACCACTCATTTTCCCAACTTTTCCCTTCACTGCTCTGCTCCTATTGATCGTAGCGTGATGAAAAGTATACTATAACCTGCCCAGGAGTATGAAGAACAATTGTACCAAGTTTCGTTGAAATCTGTCGAGTGGTTTTTAAAAAATAAAATATACAATAAAAAATTTTACTGATTGCATTTTTGGCGTCAGTATCGATCACTAATCACCCGCTGATAGTTATTTTGGAAATATATTTGTTCATGTACAGAATTGACCTCTCTACAGATTTATTATAATTAAGTATAGATATGGTATACGCTCTACATTCACGAGTATAAATACATAATATGTTTAGGTACTAAGATTTGAAAGGGATTTTTACGTAAAATTACAATTTTGAGATAACACGAATCTCATATTGAAATCATGAGTCGAGTCATTGAAAACGAATCTCATAATTATCACGAACCATAAAAACAGTATTTAATTTTCCCAAATTTATGGTATACTATTTCTGTTATATTATGTCTACGTCTTTTATAAAACCTAAGTTAAGCAAATAAAGAATTTGTATTTGTATTCGAGTCTATAGCATCTTCTGGTATAAAAACATTTAAGAGCAAAAAAAAAGCTGTGTCTGTATTCAGTGATTTTTTTCAGTCCAAAGTATTCCATAGTTATCATTTTTAGACATTCCAATTTCATTTCAATAAAATAATTTTCGCATACTTGATGATAAATATAAAATTAGATGCTAAGCATTTACTAAACCACTCATAAACTCAACTCTCTAATATTAAATGACTTTAACAGCTAAGTAATATTAAAAAAACTCTTCTTTTTAATGACGGGAAGCGTTCTCGCGTAAATTCCTATAATGTAATAAAACGGCTAGTCCTATTAAAACGAAACTAATTCTAGAACAGAAAGCCCGTGTGGGGACGGGTCAGAATACTGTTCCCCATTGCAACTCAGATAAGGATCTCGTAAGAGGCGAGAAAATATCTGACTTGCTCGGTGGTAGGACTTCTTAGGGCGACCACCCTTACATCGGAATCTGTCGTAAAGCACCTCGGTATGTGTTTAGACTTTTGCGCGTAAGAGCCAGTTTCCCTTCGGTTGCTACAGCCCTGGCAGTAGTGCCAGTCTGTAGTAGGGCTCTTATGTGTCGGCAACGCATTACCTACTCCTCTAGTGATGTAGGTGTCCATGGGCGATGATGACTACTTACCACCAGGTGGCTCGATCGCTCGTTTGCCGACTTAACCAATAAAAAATGTATATTATTAGACACGTTTCAGATTTTTTATATTTGAATTTGCAAATAAATATTAGGTAAGTACTAATATTTTTCAATGTAAACTGCACGTATTATGTTAAATAAAAAGATTTCGCATATTGATTTATTACATAAAAAAGGCTTTGGCCATTACTTGGTCATACCAGCCCCACCGTAAGCTATAAGTAACAACAACATACATAAGTAAAAATCTTAACCTACGAGAGACAAGATAACACTTACTTACTAGATAAGGCTGCTACTGCGAAACTGCTGCTACGGCGCTACTGCGAAATTAGGTAACAGTAATGAGACAAGAAATTCAAAATTGCTTTAATATTATTATCATTGCGCGCACCCAGCGTTTGCGTCTGCGTATACCTAAAAAATGATGCGAGGGCAAAGATGAAACTTGCCTTTGAAGTGTTTTTTGTCAGGTTTCCATACAATTGTTTTATTCATTTCAGTTTAAATAAAGCTCAAATGATTGCACCCAATAAAACGCATCGAACTTATTACTGGATTCAAAGTTACAAACAAATTAGGTGCAATTTGCTAGACTTTCAAGTAATTGAATCCAGCTGTATTTCGGACTTTCTCCGACTGATTAGATTTCATTCGAATCTTATTAATTAACTTTTACATTGAATAATTATGAAGTGGGCGTCTTCAGTTTTCCAAATGAATAAAAGAGGATTTATTTCTACAAAAATGATAAATTAAGGTGTTGCCTAGTTGATTTTTTTAATGATTAGAAAATATCACCAAATTAATTTCTCTATTATTATTTAGAATATCGTCGAATAGTGTTACTTTTTAATTTTACTATAATTTTTTTTTATGGGATAGGAGGGCAAACGAGCCAACGGATCGCCTGATCGTAAGCGATTACGACACCCGCAACACCATAGGAGTCACAAGTGCGTTGCCGACCTTTTAAAAAGGGATTGGGCCTCCGGTAACCTCACTCATTCGGCGAAACACAACGTAAGCGTTGTTTAACGCCGGTTTTCTGTGAGGCCGTGGTATCACTCCGGTCGAGCCGGCCCATTCGTGCCGAAGCATGGCTCTCCCACATAAAAAAAATCTCAGTAGCTCTCTATTATATCGTACCTAAAGATACAAGCAAACTGTGGGTGTACATTAGTACACCTCGTATGAACCAACTTTCGCACTGAACTTTATAAGCTGTCGCTACGTGACATACACTGTGGTATTTGTAGGAATATTTTGTTCGCAATTTTGATAGATTTTCAATGATCTACGCAATCGGTTGCGTTTGTATCTTATGCATATATCGTTCAAGCTTGTTTATCTGTTAGGGACGTAACGCAAGATCGGCACGCCGACATTTGGCTAGACATCCATTCGAGGTCATCGTCTCTTAGCGGGTAGCGTCAGGAAAATAGGTAAACCTTTCTTGATTTTCCAATCGATAAACCGTGCTAAAGAGGTCGCATGAATTGATGTTACTATTTTTAAATTGTTTTTGTATATTCAACGATGGTAAATAGATTAGATATGTTTATATTAAATACCTTATCTCGAGTGACACATTTCTAGCTGATATAAAAAAAAGGATTTTGATATTGCCAGATACTGAAAATTCTTGGAGTATTCTTGAGGGTTTTTTCCGTGAAGTAATATAATATCTACCTTATTTTCTTATCTATATAAATATAAATTAAATGCTGTTTGTTGGTAAGCGCAAGCAAGGCTGGAAAAGTTTGGCTCCAAATCCAAGTAAGGTTTAGGGAACGAAAAAATGTTGGATTCAAACTCTCTGTATCCAATATAAAGTAGAACACCAATTACATTACACACGTTGAAAATATCGATGAACAATTAATAAAACTAGCAACATAATTCTGTAAACCCAAAGATAATCACATCAACATACGAAATTATGCTAATTTACCGCCAACGCGCGCAATAAAGTGACGTCAATAAAATCTAGGCTGAACTACATTTCTTTTGCCGACCGTACTTCGGCGCACACACATAAATTTTCACCACTACAACTTTCAGTTTTGGCGCTCGGCCAATCTCCTGAACGTATCTGTGATTCGCTCTTATTATTCAAGTTCTGTAGAAATAAAATACCATCATTGTGTTCGACAAATTCAAGCAATTAATGTTTCTGTACATAACGCATGACAGTCGGCTGTTTTTTTAATTATTTTTATGCGTAGAAGACGCAGGTATCGAATAGATTTAGCTCTCAAAGGGCATTTTAGACTTGTTGACCTTATTTCATAGTAATCTATACTTATAATAAATCTGTAGAGAGGTCAATTCTGTACATGAAATATATTTCCAAAATAACTATCAACGGGTGATTAGTGATCGATACTGACGCCAAAAATGCAATCAGTAATTTTTTTGTCTGTCTGTCTGTCTGTATGTTCGTTATAGAAACAAAAACCACTCGACGGATTTCAACGAAACTTGGTACAATTGTTCTTCATACTCCTGGGCAGGTTATAGTATACTTTTCATCATGCTACGATCAATAGGAGCAGAGCAGTGAAGGGAAATGTTGGGAAAATGAGTGATTCATGAGAAAGGTTTCATGCTATAAAACATCACGCTACAACCCTTAGGAACGGGGCAACGCAGGTGAAACCGCGGGCGAAGAACTAGGGAACAAAGTAACTATTCCACGCGGACGAAGTCGCTGGCAAAAGCTAGTCGGAAATATAAGAAAACTATTTTTCACAAATATAATAAGGTATTTTACAAAAAGCTGTAGATTAAAATTAAATACTTGTATAGTATACTAGTATTGTTTTAAGGGTCTTACATTGCCCAATGACCTTGAGTATTTAGTCTTTGTGCTAGTATTTGTTAGTCACAGGCATTGCTTCACGCGTGGTGCTAGTGAGGTTTCGGGTATTACTTTATTATTTCAAAATATTCAAAGAAATAAGAAAATAAAAACAATACAAATTGTTAATTACATCATTATAATTTTTTTGGTATAAAATTCATGACTAACTATTAAGCCGTTAAAGAGAAAAAATACAAATTAGGTTAAAAAAGGCCTATTTACTTCAATTATTATCCAAAATTGGGGCAGATTTATAAAAATTTTAAGCAATACAATTTGTTTGTGATGACTTTAAGTATAACATATATTTTTTATATGGCAAATGCACATAAGGATGCCACTAGAAATTTCTTTAAAGCCAGGGTGTTTTTTTGGATTTCAACGATGTAATGCCCTTAAACCATATTATAGTTGAACATTGCGATACAGCTTGTCCGGAAATGTATTTCATTTATATTTTAATACAAAAGTTGTCATTCAATTCCTTGGCAGCATTCATGATTACGCCTGGGATTCTGAGTATATTTTTTTACATAGAATGAAACAATACACAGTGTTCTTTTTTACATAAATCTTAGGAACTCATGTGAGCTCTATAACTGTAGAAAATTGAGTCCAAATCAATAAGATTTAAAATACCAATGCTTTTGGTGGATTGTCCATGATGCTCAGAAACATTTGTATTGAATTTTAGATAACTAACATTTTAGCATACCATCATACGTAATAGAATCAGAATAAGATAAGCTAGTCTCCTAGCTTGTCTGAGCTGCTTCTAAGAATTTAAAAGTAAAACCCAATAACACTGCCCGACCTTTGGGAATTGAACCCAGAACTATGTATTTTAATAAAAATGCAGTGTATAAAGATGGCGTACATTCGTTGGCACACACAAACTAACAAACAGCGTCTCACCGCTCTATAACTAAATCTCTTTACCTACCTAGTACGTAACTTATATCTATATAATATTTACCATTGTGATCTTTGAACCGCATACGTTACAGCTTAAAGCATCTACGTCACCACCAGCAGGAACTTCTAGCAAATGATTTATTTTGTTTGGATCACTCTTCGATTCGTAAGCGATACTTGCGATAACGTTTACGTAATTGTTTACGTTTGCCGAATTTTCATTTGGATTTCGACACGTTACAAAAAGGTTGCGTGTTGGACTTATAAACTTTTTTGAAATCCCTTGAAGCCATACTTAGTTTTGCTAACAATCTTTTGATCCATTTATGAGCCAACCGTATTGGAACATGTTTTTTTTTAATATTACAACGGATGTACTTTGAGTCTCTTTTGAATTTTTTAATTCCCACGTGACTGTGATGCAGGGACTGTTTCCTAGTGCGGGAGCTGTCTAAGATGTAAAAAATTGTCTATTTCCTCAAACTGTATTGCTAAGTAAATTTTAAAAGTGTGACTGCTACATTAAAGGGCCGCTAAGGGACGCTAAGGGAATCGATTCTTAGGTCAAGCAAAGTTTTATTTGGTTTTACTATGAAATTCTCAATGACAGCTCGAAGTTTGGATACGTGTGTTAACAGGTGCGCCCCATAGCATACCATAATGCCTGTATTCCGCGAAGGGTTAAGTAAATGCGTACTAAGTACACCAACAGTTCTCCAGTATGTTTAATTCCCATGTAATAGAGGGCCATTCTATTGCTTCATATTACAAGCCCAAACATACCGGTGAACTTTGTATACACCTCTGCCTAACCCGTCGGGGCATACAGGCGTGATGGTGTGAAGTACTTAAAAGGTATATGTATTGATATACGTTACATTGATAAGTGTAACCGCATCCCTTCACTTAACGAGGTGGAAAAGTACTAGACGCTATGTTTTTCCAACATGGAGACATCCTAATGGATGGACGTCGCCACAGAAGAAAGGGATATGTCGAACCCTACCCATTAAAATTACTTACAAGCTTTTTCTTTTGTATATGAATGCTGGGGCCACTAAACGCGCGATTTTTCCGCTTTCCAACAAATAATAACTAGTTATTTTAGTGAAGGAATAATATAGAAAAAAAATCTTTATAATGTTAGCATGGAAAATGCAAAAACATCACAAAAAGATAAATAATAACTGCTTACTAAGTATATCCTTGCTTGAGTTTTGACACTTTTAGGAGAGGTAGGGCATAGTGGAATCGAATAATTCCACTCGCAATTGGAGCTGCCCGACTGGGGAAATACCTCCAACTTGCGGAAAACCGTAGCCAAATAACATATATATATCCGTGCTATGTTGTGTTCCTAACGGTGAGCAAGGTCACCAGAACTTCGCGAGAAAGCGTTTTGTTGGTAGATAGGATTAGCATCACGCTATTGTCTCCTATGCTGCCACCCCAACTATTCCTCCTTTTACAGGGTCGGCCACGCGGGAGTGGATACCCCTGGTGTTGCAAGCGTCCATGCTATGGTAACCGCTTACCATCAGGCGGGCCGTATGTTTGTTTGTCACTTTAGGGGTATAAAATTTGATGAATCTCAATTGGTTATAGAGAAGTACTCCTAAAGATCATCAGCATCACCAATACTGCGGATCTCTTCTCAGCATCAGACGGGTTAGGTTATAGTCCGGGTTGACAGAATTCTCGAAATCTCTTAGGCATGCAGGTTTTTTAACCGTTCAAGCGAATTATGATTAATTATTTCGCACATCATTGCGAAAAGTCGGAGCTCAAACTCGATACCTAAAACGTCGCAGTCCAATGGTCAAATCACTAGGCTTATAACTAGTGTTATAATGACTACCTACTACTGCAATAATCTATTCTAATATTACTGATATCTACGAAAGTAACTCTGTCTTTGTCTGTCTATTTGTATGTTATGTTATGTTTTCACGCCTAAACCGCTTAACCAATTATAATGAGTTTTCGTAAAGAGATAGATTATTCCTTCGGGGAGGATATACGCTACCTTTTCAAAAATCCCTTTTCCTAGGCAAGCGCGCTCCATCGCAGTAGATCGCAATGTTGCTCAACATCAGGCGAACTGGCAGTCAAGCGTAAGCCGACAAGAATATAAAAAGAATAAAACCGCGGGAAACAACTAGTAAAAAATCAACTACAGCCATATTGTTTTTCTGTTAAACCATATCCTCATGAAACTACGAAACACTACGTGTTAACAGACCGTTAAAATAATATTTTTCCATAAATTTCTCATGACACGAAAACAGTAGTAGGACGCTGCCTGTTGCTGCTGGCGCAGTGCCAACACTACGCCGTGCGGTTTTTCACAACAGCTTGTTCAACTAGATAATGTCGCCTATAAAAATTTGGACATGTTTTAGAGTCTTTAAATCTTATGTGCACTTGCTGCTCAAGATTTCTAAGTGCACGCTGTGTTTATTAACTTGTTAGATATATTAATATATCTAGTACTTTTTTAAAGGGATAATGGCTATATAATTGTTCAATCGACTTCAAGATCAAATTGGACCAATCTTAATTTTTTTTATGGGATAGGAGGGCAAACTAGCAGACGGATCGCCTGATGGTAAGCGATTACCGCCGCCCATAAACACCCGCAACACCAGAGGAGTCACGAGGGCGTTGCCGACCTTTTTAAAGGGGATTGGGCCTCCGGTAACCTCACTCACTCGGCGAAACACAACGTAAGCGTTGTTTGACGCCGGTTTTCTGTGAGGCCGTGGTATCACTCCAGTCGAGCCGGCCCATTTGTGCCGAAGCATGGCTCTCCCACGTACTAAAACTAATTAAGAGATTGAGGGCCCTTCGTGCCTTGTATATGTTAAGCCTTTAGTACACCTCTGCTTAACCCTTCGGGAAACATAGGCGAAATGATATGTTTATGTAAAATTAAGCTGCTAACTGAATTTATTCTATTCAAGTATATATATAATATCTATTAAAATAATTCCATCCTATTTCCTTTACAAATCAATTCAGTTTCTATAATTAAATGCTTACATGGTTAGATTTGATCTATCCATTTACTCGTTTATGTTTATTATGAACCCATTTCACATTTTTCTTTCAAAGATCCTCTAATATATATAAATATTGTATAAGTTCTGAGAAGCACTTACTTGTAAGCTTGACTCGCGAGATAAGTACTATGAAATGTTATCTGAATAATAAATGGCATATTATGGTAAACTAGTTATTACCCGTGGATTTACTCGCATCCTCAAGTACTTTTCAACACAAAAAAAAATTCATCAAAATTGGTTCTGCAGTTTCAGCGTGACAAGGTAGCAAACAGACAGAGTCACTTTCGTATTTATAATTACTATAATTGATAAAGATTTGTAATTCTATAACGTTTAGTTACGTTGTTACGTAGATTATAGAATAGGAACCCAATGATTACTTTTATTATAGTACGGAAAATCACCTGCCTCTACAAATATTGCAAATTTTCGACATATCTAATTAATTAAAAGCGAAGATGGCCGTCTAAAAAGGAATTGATTTATCTATATTTACAAGCGATGCAATTTCAGTGGAGTTATTTATTGTTTTTTTTTACCTACGAATTTAGAAGAACACATTAGCACTTCAGTGAAACTGGCAAACGAACCCAAGACTACACTGAGCAGTTATTGATACTTGTATCTTATTCCTGATCGAATTTTGTTGTGAACGAACTTCATATGACGTATCGGCTGTTTTGTGAATGGTATTATAATATTGAATGTCTAATTGATAGAAAAAGCCTGCACCCGTTAAAAGGTAAAAAATAAATATATCTTCTATATAAAAGTAGACGTGGGTTGTCTATTTTGGCATTAATAATAATAACATAAAATACCATCACGCCTGTATTCCCCGAAGGGTTAGGCAGAGGCGTACTAATGTACTTACACCCACAGTTCGCCGGTATGTTTAGGTCCCATGTGATAGGGGGCGAGCCTATTGCCATTAACCGGGCACAAATCCAGACTCCGAGCTGCTACTGAGAATTTCATAGAAAAACCCAATAACACTTTGCTCGACCTGGGGATCGAAACCAGGACCTCTAGCGTAGCAGTCGCGCTTGGGATCACTAGACTAATGAGGCAGTCAATTAATAATAATGTCTTCCTTTTTTTAAGTTACCTAGAGTTCCCGGGCCCAGCTTCGCTTGCGTAGATAGTTTTCGTTTCTAAAATATACTGTGCCCTTTGTACCTGCACCATGGAGGTGTCATATCATAAAATTTGTTGAGTCTAATTTTAAAGAAAAGAAAACAATTGTCAAAATTTCAACACGCGAATGACAGCTGTACTATGGAATCCATGAAATCATATTTTTCTTGACGATGTCATCGTTTATTAAATATTATATATATTAGTGTGTGTGTGTTTGTCAAACGTATAGTAGTGTGTGTACTTTCATACAAACTTTCACCACCTTAGGGGTTGAATTTCCAAATATCCCTTCTTAACTCGTCTACAGTACAAATTTTCAGGGATCTAGCTCCTGTAGTTTCGGCTGTGCGCTGATACGTCAGTCAGGTTTTTCTTTTTTTAAATATAGATAGAGATATGGGTTTCATGTTTTATACCTCATTAGTGTTGACAAAACTCATTAGTGCTGACAAATATACATAATTGAATAACTAGATTCCCAAGGAAGGCATGCCTGTATTTAGGGAATCAGTAAGGTAACTAAATGATTGATGTTCCACATTCGCATCATATAGGATGTATGTATGTATATATTTTTATGTGAGTATGTGTGTTATTATTTTGAACTAACTCATTGGTCTAGTGGTTGCAAGCGACTAAGCGGGGGGTTAATTTTAAGATCGAGCAAAGATCCTTCGAACCTAAAACTAAGATCCGAAATAAAAAGTATGAGTTCCGAGTACAGTTATAGATAGAGCCACAAGTCGGTAACCAAGTGGAAGTCCTTTTTATATTTAGCAACAGTTCTGGCACAAGTACTGAAAGTGCAGTGCTGAAATTTTTTTTTTCGTGATAAGCTTACCCTTGACCGCCAGTTCGCCTGATGTTAAGCGATACTGCGATCTACGATGGAGCGCGCTTGCCTAGAAAGACGCAAGACTCCGTTATGTATGTCGCTCCACTTTTGCCACCCCATATCAGGCCAGTGTGGTGAACTGTAGCCGAACCCCTCTCTTTCCGAGAGGAGATCTGCCCACTAGTGATTCATTAATGTATCGCTCATCTCCCTGGTCATCAACTGCGTCTTCCACCTCCATACCACTAGATAGGCCCATCATCTGTCTTTTACATCAGAACAGCAATCGGTTTCATGGTCCAACCGCAATAAAACCTCTTTTATACATCATGAAAATGTTACCGGCGGGTGCGTGCGCGCCGACTCTGACGCATATCAAAGATGCGCGACGCCATTTCTTTTCCACTGTACGCTCCCGATTTGGCTCGCGGCCAAAGACGCCGCCTGGCGTTCGGCCAACACACCAAATCACCCCCTCTTGACGCCTACCGGGAGAACTTTCGATAGAGCTGGCGAAAATTTGTCTAACGCTGAAGAAAATATTCGCTAAGTTTTATGGACAGTTTGTCACCACGTAGTGTAATTTGTTAGCTCAGTTTTTAATAAAAACCGAGTTGGAAATTTACGAAAAGCCGGTTACTTGTTTATTAAGTATTACATAATTAAGTGAATACATGTGCTCAATATACTTATAAAACAGATGTCTAACATATTTTAGCGTAAACTAATTAACGTAAAAAATATTAATAACACGTGCGATATTACCCTCGTTTCGTACGAAAGTCGATGACAGAAAAATGCTTTGCAGGGGGTCACCCTTCCTATAATTTCTTCGATGATTCGATTAATTCTCGTTTCCAAATAATCGAATCATAAATTCGAATTTTTAAAATTCGAATAGTCGCACCCTACTCGACTCGATAATCGAAATGAATCGCGCATCCCGCCAACCTCCAAAGCTTACGCGATCAACGAACTAAGGACATAGTTGAAACGCATTCCTAGCTTATTGGTGTGGACTTTACGATTGAAACCGACTCGATTCAACAAGCAAAGGTTGGCTGCTATCATAACAGATTTATTGCCGTTCATTTGGGCCGCACTCTATGTAACATCCACTTAGTAATTCGAGTGTTTTGATTTTGACGTCCGTTATTGTGTTTTCTGTGATGTTGAAATGTTTTTTTTTTACAATCGAGAATCCTCTTGCTTAATGTTGTTATGGCTAGTGATATCGCTTTATAATATGTGCCTAGATTTGCGTTAGTTTTATTTGTTTTGTGTTTTTTTTGCGTTCTGGAACCAGAAGTATTATTAATGAAATAATCTACTAAGGTCACGTTAGATGGATTTAACATAACATCACGCCTGTATTTCCCGAAGGGTTCGGCAGAGGCGTACACCCAAAGTTCGCCAGTATGTTTAGGTCCCATGTAATAGGGGGCAAACCTATCGCCATTAACCAGGCACAAATTCCGAACACCGAGCTGCTACTGAGAATTTCACAGAAAAACCCAATAACACTTCGCTCGACCTGGGAATCGAAACCAGGACCTCTAGTGTAGCAGTCGCGCTTGGGACCACTATTCTAACGAAGCCTATCACGAATTAAAAAAAAAGTTATTTAATTTAGGGGCATAACTAAAAACCGTATTCTCAAATGTCAATTAATTATTATCTGGAAGATATGACCATTATTTTCGATCAAAACTGCAAATCAAGATACTTATATGCAATAGACTGAAAAATTCCATATTTTTTATTCAGATTTACATTTCATTTATGCCGTAAGTAACCTTTTACCTTTTCTAAAAGTCAAAAAGTAATTTCTAAATGAATTCATTCAACGCATGCAAAACTTATTTTATCGAAATTAATGTTGACTGCATAATCCTCTAGACATGAAAGAGAAAATTTCAAACAAATTATAATAACAAAACAGAGGAAGAGGAATAATATTTTATATGAATCACATTGATGACGCCAACACATGATGACATCATCAGCTCTCTGCATTTTACAAAGAAATATAGATAAAATCTGCTGTCAACTACACCGTAATATGAATTACTGTATTGACGCATACAAAAAATATTTCCATCCGAGTATATTTTTTTATAGTACAGAAAACCCTCATCCAATATCTGCAACCTGGGGAAGCAGCAGTATGTCGGACCCCTTTGCCTTTTAGTCACAGCCATTGGATTTGTGACTTCAAAGGGCGAGGCCTTGCCTTGTATCCTATCAATTACCAGTAGAGGTATTTCCGATCTGGTACGACATTTAAGAGAGGTAGGGCATAGTGGAATCGAATAATTCCACTCACAATTCGAGCTGCCCGACTGAAGATGTACCTCCACCTTGCAGAAAATCGTAGTCAAATAACATAGCCCCATGCTATGTTGTGTTCCTATACGGTGAGTAAGATCGCCAGAGCTCCGCGAGGAGGCGTTGTGTTGGCAGTTGGGGGACCGGTGGTGTTTTGTTACCAACTATTCCTCCTTAATTTACAGGGTCAGCAACGCGCGAGTACCTACCCGTGCAACCGGTGTTGCAACTGTCCATAGGCTACGATAACCGCTTACCATCAGGCGGGCCGTATACTTATTTGCCACCTTAGCTGGATAAAAAAACATGGCTACCTTCAAGGAGCGATCCTATTTTTTTCTTAAAGGCCGGCAACACACTTGCAATCCCTCCGGTGTTGTGGGTGTCAATGGGCGGTGGTGATCACTTACCATCAGGTGACTCGCTTCTATAAAAAAATACTACTCGAAGGCGCGCATCACCTACTGTCCCCATCCAAGTACTAACCGATAGATAATATTGACATTGTAATGTTGGTAGGCCTACGTCCAGCAGTGGACGAATTTAGGCTGATGATGATGATGATGATGATGAATGTTTGATGCATTTCTTACGTGCTTAGTACAGCCACATGGTACGATGTGGTGAGCAGAATCGTTTAGAGAACACAAGATTTTTTCAATGACGTTTACTTATGTTCAGTTTCGTTTCGCCTTGTTGTGCCATTAACACAGTTTCTCGGAGCAATTCTGAAAGCAATTTGATTGGTTAAAAGTCTAATGTAAGCTAACAGGTTCAGGGATTTCGTAAATTATTTAGAATTATTGCACATTTGAAATGTACTTAAGAATTCTAGGGACTTTTGGTCATCACAATATTCATAAGTCCATTTTTACTACCCAGTAACCATACTGTCATTCAATAAAAAGAGTACTATCTAATTAAGTAATTAATGAATGTAAAATCATGAAAAAAAATACATGATTTCTGAAAGATTTTCCCAACGGAGTGCCTGCAATCGGCTCTAGGTTAGCATGGTAAACTATAGCCTAAACCCACTATATATGTATATATATCCACTATATAGACTCAGGTCATAGAAAATGGACCTGCACTAACTAAAAAGTAGTGAGACCTCTTTTCTTATTGTTGAGTAAGAAGTTTATTCTACAAATAATGCGGTAAAATCTACTTTTTATTGGACTGTATCTTTTACTACGGTGCAGATGTTAATATCCGTGGGTTAACCGCACTGATTACATCTTAATCTCCTATTACGATTAATCTGGGTCTGGTGAAACTCTTTATTATACAAACAATCTCATTAAATATAGGTAGGTAAGTTTATAAGTAATTATTTTACAGAGTGGCCCGCTGCGCGTGAGTCACCAAGCGTCAAGCGTCACAATTGAGACGCAGCTGCCAAAGGATCTCAGTTTACTTTGCGCACGGCGCACGTGTCGTTCCAAACATCTCTATCAAAAACGACACATGTCACAGTATGTGCATACGCAATTATAAGCGTTAAGTTAATAATGAAAGGGTGGCTGTGCTGTGGCAAAGCTTTGAAGGTTTCTTCAGGGAATTGAGAGTCAAGTTTTCGTATTGAAATAATGTTTCTCTGGTGCCTGTTGAGTTAGTTGGATATATTTTTTATTTGAAATGACATAAATATTTTTTTATTAAGTCTACTGCTATGATGATTCGGAATAATTAGTTGAGAATCCTTTAATCAAGTAATATCGTTCCATTTAATGTAGGTCCAACCTCAATTTTTTAAATTCATCTAACAATAAAAAAAAAATGTCCTGTTCTGTCGCACATGTTTTGTCGCAATTAGTGTTTTACGGTTGAAATTATTATTTATTTCTCTAAGATTTACAAAATCACTTATCGAGAAACAAAGCAACTTATAGCTATTATCAATATCGTCATTAGTAGTAGTAGTTTTAGAACTATGTACTGGATTAAATAAATAATTTTTACTCTCAACTTGTTACAATGAAAAATGAGACTTTTGTCGGACTCTATTATAATTTTTATGTTTATGTGCGAAAATATTAGACCTCCCAAATTATCATTTTTCTTTCATCGCATAGTAAAAAAAAAACAAATACACAACAACACATTAGACAAATCCCATACTCAAGTTGCGGGACCTCACTTGAAGTGAATTTACGAGAGCAATGCGCGTGCACAGCTGTCGTTTACACTCACGTTCGCAACAGCTGCTTCGTGTAAACCTTGGAAATGTATGTAGGATTTCTTAAATCAATTGTTTTAATACTTATGAGAGAATTAGGCTTATCGTAATGGGGACAAAGCATTAAATACAAGACTATAGCTTAGAAAGATAATTTATTTTATATTATATGAAACTACGTACATATGTAGAAATTTCCTTTGTGATAACGTAATATTCTGGTGTAGGAAAAATTCGTTTTGATAGATGGGACTCGCGGTGGCTTAGTTGGTCGTAGCGTCTGGTGTATTGAACTAGAAGACGCAGATTCGAATCCTGCCCGCAGTTAAATTTTTCCTTCACTAAACAACTTTATAATGTTAACATGTAAAATGCAAAAAAATACGGAAAGATGTCGCAGAGATGTATATATCTACTTCCATAGTTCACCGGTATATTTTAGTCCCAAATAATTTCTTTAACCAGGCAAAAATCAAAACTCCGAGCAGCTAATAAAACCCAATAAAACTTTGCTCGACCTGGAAAATTGAACCGGTCGCTGCGCTTGAGATTATTAAACCAAGGAGGTTGTCAAACAAACTCACTTTTTTATGAAAAATACTTATCTATCAGGGATTTACTTAGGTACCTACCGATTAACAAGCAGACTCTTAAAGTCCGGCGGACCGATTTTCTCTTACAAACGTAATTCCGAAATAAATCATAATTCAAACACAATTTAATCAGATTCTGTTATTATTCGGATTTCGATATCGTCAATCTAGGTTCCTACGTTACAATTTCGTCCAAAATACTTCACTGGAAATAAATGTAAGCGAATGCAATTTTTCATAACTTTACCAAGATTGGAACGATTTTTCGGTCTTTTATTTCCAGTGAAGTAGTAGTAGACGAAATAGTATCGTAGAAACCTAGATTACCGGTATATAAATCCAAATAATAACACATTTTGATAAAATATTGTCTGGATTACGATTTATTTCGGTATTACGTTTTTGTGGACAATTCAAGCTCCGCCGGACCCTTAAAGCTATGTTTTTCAAACTGTCTGGTATTATGTTGACCACTTTTTATGTGGTGAGTCAAAAGTTCTGAGTCCAAATCCAGGTTCTGAGTCAGAACTTTAATTTGCACATGCAAGTGGCCAAAAATCATAGCATTTTAAATGGATCAACCGCAAATTGATATATCGATTTACTTGGCAAGAGTATTGATGACCGCAGCGTGGTGTTATTGAGACAGGTGTTTGTTACTGCCGAAGCTGATCCTCTTGATTAATCCCTGACTCACTTGCAACATCCACGGGAGGTCCCGGTGTTACTATTTTTAGCTAAAACTGTTGACAACAAAGTAGATTTCTTGTAATTAATTAAAAAAAACGTTCTTTTATTTACCCATTTACATAGACAGAAATATGCTAAAACTAAGAATGGTTAGGCAATATATAAACCAGCATTTCACGCGTTGCTACCGCTTTAGAGAATATCTCTGAGGTATGGAATGATAAATTCATTATTCTTTGGAAAATCTAAACTTATGACTTGGGATATGGTCAACAGCAGAATCAGTATCACTTAACCCCTTATTTTAACACGTTAGTAGGATACCTACCTACAGTTTAATTAAAAAGTAAAAACACTGTCACAGCTATTTCAAGAAAGTTATATGGCAACAATAATAATAATAAAAACCTCTAGATAGGGGATAGTTTTAATAGCTTTTTTAAGAAAAATATTTCCTCTCACTAAGATTTCCTTCCCAAAAATCTACTTGGGGATTGTTCAGTACCATTTTGTTCATTTATATATTTTTTATATCAGTCCTTGCAAGTTGGACCTTAGACTTTCGATGTTAGATTTTGTTAACCTATAAAGGAGCAATTAGCAATAGAAAAACAAACTATTCGACCCCCTGTAGGGTTACTATACAATATCACTCACAATAAGTACTAATATTTGGCACTTATCAAGCGAAATCACTGCAAATGAGCGTCTTATGTAAAACTGTTTGCCACCATTTACTCTGGCACCCATTAACCAGACACATTTTACGATGACTACTCATAGTAGGTATCTCGTAAACAACATTACGTAACAGCGAGCTTCCCTAGCAAGGTCTGCTCTTAGAGTATGTAAAAGACAAGGTGTAAAGTGCTCGCCTCGTTTGACAGCTCAGGCTGTCAGTCAATATTTGGCGCTCCATTTATACTGTCATGACGAAATTATATCAGCAAGCTACGACGCCTGAACGTAGCTTACAGTAAAAAATGTTCGCATTTTTTTTAGCATGTCTATGGCTGGATTATGTATAATATACTAATATCTACTTTTTTACCACTCCAAAGCCAAGATTGCTCTGAAATTCAAGGAACAATTTACCACGCAGCTGGTCTAATGCGGGTTGTTAGACTCCATCTACTTTCTTGCATCTTATTAATTATTCGTAGTGTTAGATATTATGTGTTTTTTAGATAGATTTAGATTTCAATGTAGGTTTTAGATTATCTATTATATCCTATAGAATTTTCTTATAACAATGTGAATATTAATTATTGATTGCTTTTCTCACTTGAATATCAAAAGCATTTACTACTATACCTATTCCATTTAGATACTTTATTATTAGGCAAATAACGGCAGTTATTGTGTGATATTGCCAAAAATATTGCATTTTATATTTAAATTTGTTTGTAAATCGTAAAGAGACTACATTCCTTTGCATTTATCATAAAATAACGGACCTTATTAAAAAAATATTTGTCTAACGTTATAATAAATGGAGTATAGCCTGTTATCGGATTACGCCTACTGTAAAATAACACTGTCATTTCACTTCATCTTTAAAGAAAAATAACGATATAATTTAAATGTAGCTCGTCTCTTTCATACTCAAGGTACAATTTCCCAAACAAATACTTCGCAAATGTCTTAAATCGACGATGATTTATCACGTTGCGGGCTTTATTGCCAAAGGTGAATTAAACACGTCATCACATCACATAGCTTAAAGACCTGGTTCCTTTGAAAGATTGCTGTTGGCAGTTGCTGAAATCAATTTCAAGTAAATATCTACTAACACTATATGACTAGCTTTTTGCCCGCGTGGAATAGTTACTTTGTTCCATATGAACTTTTATCCCTACATGGTGGAATTTATCAAAATCCTTTCTTAGGAGATGCCTACGTCATAGTAGCTATATGCATGCAAAGTCTCAGCGCGATCGGTTTAAAATTGACAAAGTTTCATACAAACTTTCATCCCCTATTTTATCCCCTTGGGGGTAGAATTTATCAAAATCCTTTCTTAGCGAATGCCTACGTCATAACATCTACCTGCATGCCAAATTTCAGCCCGATCCCTCCAGTGGTTTGGGCTGTGTGTTGATAGATCACTATGTCAGTCAGTCAGTCAGTCACCTTTGAGTTTTATATATATTTAGATACTATAATAAGCGAAATATGTACATGCCTAGGTTTGTAATAGTACGAAAATATTGTAAAACGATCTTCTTTTTTTATTATTACTACCTGCCTACTGAGGGAGGGCGGCTTTTGGCCATCAGTGATTTACAGACTAGATAAAATAAGATACGTGTAGTACTAAAGACTTAATCATAGTTGATTATTGCACCAGATTATGAGCCAGACCACCACCCAATATCTACAACTATGTATATCTACTACAAAATTTGCGCGTACAAACATTATACATAGGCGTAGACATTCAGACAAACTTACAAAAAATTTTAAAGATAATTGTTATCTATTATTGCTCTTAAGAGTCGGGCGGCCCAAATTTTCTCTACAGACGTAATACCATGACTGAAAGGGACAGGTAGTGCAGTGTAGTACGCATTGTCACACATCATTGTTTTAGTCGTGTGGGGTCGGGTCAAAATAATTTTCTTCGTAGGTAAGAGGCGAGGATGACTATTTACCACCAGGTGGCGCATCAACTCGTTTGCCGACTTAACTAATAAAAACAACATTATTTAGTCATAACTTAAAGCGGTGGTAGCCTAATGGCTAGAGCGTCGGACTTGCGATCATGTGGTTGCCGGTTCGAACCCCACCCATTGCACTGCCGACGTGAACCCACTCGTAACACAAGCATCTTTCCTTCATTTCTCAAGATGTTTTCCGGGCTCCGTACCAGTCCATGGTCGTATCACTGAGCTAATAATTGCTAGTCTCTTATGTACTTGTATTATAAAAAAAAACCTTCATAATTCTGGCAACGTATCAGCATGATCTCATCTCAAATATGATAGTCGTCTGTTTGTCGTCTATACATTATCATTAACGAGAACTACAGCAAATAGGTCGAGAATCGAGACACAATCGCCATCCGGTTTGTGACGAACCAAGCATTTAGTGGTAATTTGCCAAAGTCTGAGCAATCGAGATTGCGGCTTCAGTTTTGGCCAGATCATACAGCCGTCCCAGTGAATATTATATGCATTAATTTAAAGTGAATTCCTTCAAGGTATCGAGATTTGCGTGAAGTGGACAGTATCCAATTAATTTATTTCGTGAATCTTATTTGCATGTATGTGTGTTTTACTTGATTAAATTGAATTGTCTTTTTGAAATACGGAGCAAATGCATTCATACTATCACGCCCATATTCCCCGAAGGGTTTGGCAGAAGTGTACTAATGTACACCCACAGTATGTTTCGGTTCCAAGTATTAAGGAGTAATACCTACTATTGAAATTAACTGGGTACAAATCGAAACTCCGAGCTGCTACTGAAACTTCATAGAAAACCCCACTAACACTTTTCTGAACCTGGGAATGGAATGCAGGATCTCTAGTATAAGAGTCACGCTTAGCACCACTAGACTAATGACGCAGTTATGGAAAAAAAATACATAACAAAAATTGCCAATTAGAATAAGCTTTTCATTCGCTTTTTTTTTTCATTGCCCATAAGACGAACAATCCTCATTTACTATTTCCCCATTATTAATAGTGTCCAGAACAGTACTGATATCTAGAAAAGAATGGCCTGATCTCTTCTCTTCAAACTTATTCACCATCAGATTACGGAACAGTGAAAAAGAGAGAGAAAAAAAACAATAATTAAGGAATCTTCAAGATCTCCAGCGGTTGGTAACGTTGCTCGACGGGAGGCGCGGCTATAATTAGACGCGCGCGCGCCGGTACGCGTGCTTCATCGCGCATGCGCGCCGCTGAAGATGTGTGCGTGTGACTTACGCTGTATGTACCTGGGGGAGCACTGAACTTATAAGCGCAGGTATATAAGAACATTTTAAATGATTTTGATAATGATAAACAAAACCACATATGAAGACTGGAAGAAGAAGATTACAAAGACACGAAAAGCGTAAACTAATTCAGAAGAAGATAGGCAATGTGGTTCTTTTTGTCACGATCATGTCTATAGTAGCAGAGACTTATATATTTATTTATTGCAAGGAAGATTTACAGACAAATAACATCAGTAACATCGAGAGCTATAAATAATCTAGTGCCAATTAAAAATCTTTACATATAGATTATCCAGTAACTAATTGCATGGAAACAAGCTGAATATAGCTTAGAGTCGATTATTTGATTGTTTTTTTTTTGGGATGACATTGTCGCATAAAAGAAATGCAGTGCATTAAAGATCAGCAAAGATGCCAAAAACATAAAATAGTTTTTCAACGCAAAAAATATGGGAGATGTGCAAAGATAACATTTATGTGTGCAGTGACTATTTATTATCACTTTACCGGACACAAATTCCGAGCTACTACTAAGATTTCATAGAAAAACTCAATAACACTGCTCTGGTAGCTTAGACGAAAATTAGGTTCTAAGATACGGCTTGCAGATAAGAGTCAATCACTGCTTGCTATATAAACCACAATTTTATATGAGCAAGGTCACCAGAGCTCCGCTTGGAAGCATTATATTGGCAGATAGGATAAACATCATGCTATTATCACCTATGCTGCCAGCCTAACGATTCCTCCATAATTTACAGAGTCGGTAGCTTAAGATACCCTTGGTGTTGGCCGGGTTCAGGCGGGCCGTATACTTGTTTACCACCTTAGTGGTATAAATGAAAGACTACATTTTGACATTGGAAGAACAAGAATTTTATTATGAACGAAATTCTTAACTGAAAAAACCTTTCAGCGGAAGTTATTTTCTCTTTGAAAAGCATTAAATCTAATTGAAAATTAAAATTTACTTTCTACATCTAAGTTATTGATGTTGTCAACTTACAAGTATATTAAGATTGTATCGCTTAATATTCGCTTATAACCTCACTCGCCAGGCCATTTTATAAATTTGTCTTTAATTGTTTTTTAAAAGACGTTGCCCTCACTAAGATTTTCTTCTGTATCGTGGGTGCGTTTACAAACACAATTTATCACACACCAAACACGTAGACCCGAACAACTACCCATTACACTGCCCCACTGCTGGGCCCTGTTTTTTTCTCAGAATAAAAGGGATTAGGCTATAGTGCGGGTTGGCAGACTTCACATACCGTTGAGAAAATCTCTCAGGCATGGAACAACTACCTGTGATCATACAAATATTTATTCCGTTCAGGGATCGAACCCACAACACGTAGCGTATAAGCCAATCTCTCAGCCGCTACTTCAAACGTACAGTCGAAATTAGTTATTACTAGCTTAAACATTGAAAGAAATTTGTATGCTTGTAGAAGGGCGTAGAAAGTCTGCCAACCCGCATTAGGCTGATAGTAATGATGACTAATTCAAGATTGTAATATTATCCTCCTCCGAGCCCTTTCCCAACTATATTGGGGTCGGCTTGCAATCTAACCAGATGCGGTTAAATATCAATATTTTACATGAAGCGACACCCATCAGACCTCCGAAACCTAATTTCTGGGCATCTAGACTGGTTATCAGGCTTTTTTTGGGCTTCTGACTACCACTAACAATTGTCATAGATGTTCGTATAACAACCGAAATGGACGGCTTTACCTGCTCTCCGAGGCACGGAGGGGTTTCGATGTGTTAAAAATGGTCACCTATCCACAGACTGACCACAACAAGCGCGGCTTAACCTTGTAGATTAGTTGATCGGTACTTAGCCACGAGCCCCTCTGATTCAAGATTTTAACAGTCATTATAATAATTTCGTAATCGTAAGACAAAGACCATCAAGCAAAAAGTCGTACATGTCAGAAGCTAGTGACGTGCCTACTCGGCAATCGTCCAAAAAAGTTATAACCCACATTACCTTTAACGAATCGCGTCGTATATAAACTTCATCACCATGAATCGTTTAGCAAATAATTTGGGAATATTTGTAGGTATGGAAAAATTTAGAATTTGGCTGGTAACTCCTAAACTCCTAAATATATTGTTGATAAATAAAACTAATTACCTTCTTAGTCTAGTGATCGTAAATATGATGCTAGAGGACCTGGGTTTGATTAAAAAGCTGAGCAAAATGTAATTGGGTTTTTCTAATTCTCAACAGCAGCTCAGTGTTTGGATTTTATGCCCGGTTAATGGCAATAGCCTCGCCCCCTATTACATGGGACTTAAATATACTAGGGAACTCTGCATGTTCGCTAAAAGCTTAATATGTTATGTTATGTTACTAGCTGTATCCCACGGTGTTACTTCGGTTCACTAATTATTCGAAATCCCACAAAATTTAAATTCATAAAATTTTTTCAAGCCGAAACTAACTGGCGTGAATAAAAACATTTTAGCTGCTTTCTGTCAAATCAATTTCTGTGTTACACTAGTGTTTGTCTGCGTCACTGTCTACCATCACTTACGAATTAAAACCGAAGTCGAACAGACAGACTTTCGCATTAATAAATACGCGAATGATTCACGGATCTTTCTTGAAATGTCCGTAGCGTCTGGTGGAATGGTGGCGGCATATGTGCGGATATCTGAGTGCTTCGCATACCTACAGGATGCGATGATAGGTTGATTCATGGCTTTCGTTGCAGACTTTATAAATACTTAAGACAGGTTACAAAAAAATAGGCCAACGTTGGTTTGAAACGCTTAAATTTGCGATGTCTTGAAGGTGTTAAAGCAGTGCCTTTGCCTATGCCTCATTCACGTTGATAATAATATTATATTTATAAGTAATTAATCAGAAAATATGTTGACAGTAGTTACATTTGAGTAACTATTCTAAATCATTGACATCATAAAAGAATAAATATCACTATCAGATATAAAATAATATCGTATACATCATGATTATTTTCATTATTTCTAAAATTTCTAACTATTTTCTAAAGCGATACAATTGTTCGCTAACCATAACCGTACCCTAAAACCTACATACCACACAAAAACATATTTCACACCTAACTAAAGTTTCCACATCGCACCCACAGTTCAATCTGAAGCATCATAAACAGATTTTCCATGCATAACAATATAGTGCGCATTACGTGCCACAATCGCTTGCATCGTGCACGCACACACGCGCAGGCGCGGCGGCCATCTTGCCTGCGCGTGGGCAGCCGGCGGCGAGCGGCACGTGCGTGCTATTTTGGGCGGCGCCCGCCCTGCCCCGCGCCGGCCGTCCCGCGAGCTCTCGACTGAATTGCGTAGACGCGACGATTGATTTTATTCTTTTGTGTGGGGTGGATGGTATGTGTAGATATTTTATTATTGTATACTCGTACAAGACACCATTATTATTTTATGCATTGTCAGTTACTTCAATAGTTCCTTTTAAGGACTTAAAATTGTTATATGATGACGTTTTCATCAATAATTCCAATTAAAAAAGATATGGCAAAAGAAGTATGCATGAATTAAAGCTGGTGATGTTCTTTTCTACCTACCACTACGGGTAAAAGGCGTGGGTATAGGTACGTATTTGATTTTTATTGTATTCATTGTATTGAAGAAAACTAACACCGATGTTTCTAGAATGTTTCTTTATCAAAACGCAAAGAACAGTCGCTTCTTCTTTCTTAATCTTTGACGCCATACCTAGCCGTGGTCACTGGCAGCCCATTTCACATTTTCCTTCTTGATGTCGTATTTAATGAGCCGTTCGCAAGCCTACAGATATTGTTGTGTAAACAACCATAAATTCATTTTTTCTTTGAAAGTCATAGGTTACGTTGGGGCTATAAAATGTACGTGTTAATGGCTCCAAATGCCGCTTTTCAAATCATCGTAAATAATAATACGTCTATAATTTTTTGTTTCTATTACAATGCTTTGTATCACAATGTTGTGTTAAATTGAACTTTGTTGTGAGTCAATCAATACGCGAAAAGAAGCATAATCATTTTTGCTAGTACTTCTAATAGTAACATAACATACCATCACGCCTTTATTCCCCGAAGGGTTAGGCAGAGGCGTACTAATGTATACCCACAGTTCGCCGGTATGTTTAGGTCCCATGTAATAGGGGGTGAGCCTATTGCCATTAATCGGGCACAAATCCAGACTTCGAGCTGCTACTGAGAATTTCATAGAAAAACTCAATAACACTTTGCTCGACCTGGGGATCGAACCCAGGACCTCTAGGGTAGTAGTCGCGCTTAGGACCACTAGACTAATGAGGCAGTAGTCTTTTTAATTATATCAGGATCACGATAATTATTAAAAGTGATTACGATATTACAAGTTAACACATTTTAGATGTTACGCAAAATGATGACTAATGTTTTGAACTCTATCGCAATCAAATGTTTTGACGATATTACGCTGCAACAAAATGGAATATCACTTTATTTTCATGTAGGTACAAAGGTCCCTCCACAGTTTACACGAATTATAATTGCTTCCTTATTGTTTCACATAAATATAAAGTCATACCTATGCTTTCATACTAGTATAATAAGGAAGCAATTATAATTCGTGTAAACTGTGGAGGGACGCGGTATGTTGCCCTTCAAACAAAAGGAGGATCGTCCGACGTGATCTTAATGTCTCCACAAAACCAATTTCCATCCACTTACACCATTCCATTCAAAATTGATAACTATTACTAATCGCAAATCGCAAAGGCACAACAAAAGCTATAGACACATCCCTAATACTCCAGTACAGAGTACAGATATCCCATCAAATATTACTACATGCATCCAAATCAAACAATGTAACAGTTCTCCGTTTTCACGAACTCGAAACAATCAAACACTGTCTTGTCTACCAGCAGGAAATCCGCGGAAACTATCGGCTGACTAGTCTAACACTATGCACTCGTAAAGCCATGAATAAATGATAAATGCTACCTCGTTCCCTTACCTCCTACTCTGAGACATGAAGCTAAGAAAGTTCTTGTACGGCGCTCGTCTCCTGTCTAATACTTGAAAGTTGAATAAAAAATGCATAATATTTTCACTGATTTGCGCTTTTGCAGTATTTCGCGAGACTTTCGTCTGGTGTTGACTTGTTAGGTTTTTTGAATAGGACCTTATTCGATAAGGGTGAAAATGTCAGTGTGGTAACATAAAAAGGTTCAGAGACTACCGCTATAATTGTAGCGACGCAACCCTAATACTATCGTTTTGCATAATCAACACATAGGTACAGCACGTCGCTGCATTGCCTTTTGCCGACCGTGGTATAGGCAACTAAATGTACTACTGTATGTAATAAACATATCTATTTCGTGACCTTGGATTTTATTTATCGTTACACAATACACACAATAGGTCACCAAACTGGTGACCCCGACGTGAAACTTAGGCCGACGTGAAACTGTTCACACTTATATCCAGTCCTAATATCAAATCAATATCAAATCGGTCAGTAGATTTGTCTACTAGAGATAGGATATTGACATAAGGTCCTTATAAGTAATGTAAAAATTCTATCTCGCGTAAGCAAATCTATCGACGGATTTGTTATTGGAACTGGCCGTTAGACGGATCCGTCTTAATATGAACAGTTTTATATAAACTGGCATATTTCTCTCTTCTTCTCTTCTCTCTTTAGAAGGACCGAGAAAATAGACAATCTGTCTTAGTGGGGAACGAAGCCTTAGAATTAGTACTTGTTAATCGACTTCAAATGAACCTATAGTAAATGTATTCGCAGCTATGTTTTTTTTTAAATTATTGCTAGGAGAGAGTATTGTGTAGACTGATGTTACGATCACAAAACCTATGATAAGCCTTTCTATTTTCTGGCAGCTAGAGGCTGTCATGCTCACTTAAATGTCCTGCTGATGATGGCGTTGTGTGTCGGGTTGTTTTATTCCCTACAACTTGGTTGAGTCGAACAACGCTGATACACACGTCATGCTCGTGAACGGGTGCTGTCTGTCGGGACTGGTCAACTCTTACATGCCATGTCAATCCGGATTCAGTTATGTTATCTTTTGGAGGGTAACCTACTTTTATCACTCACATCAAACTCCACAATACTCACATTGATAGAATAAAAAATATGTAAACATGAATTATTTATTTAAAAGAGTATCTATGGAGTTTCTTGCCGGCTCTTCTCCATAAGAACTACTATTTGGAACTGTGCATGTAGTTTTGACATTTCAAAAGTATATGGTCTAATTGAAATAAAAAAATTGAGTTTGAGTTTTGAGTTTGATAGGCTTACGCTACCTTATTCACTTGTAATTAATTGGTACTTCGTTATTTCACAACCCGAACTAATATTACTTAGAACATACCTACTGTTTCTTTTCGATTCGAAGCTCTGACTATCGATTTTCGTAATAGACCCCTGGTAGTTTCATCGGAAAGCACCGAGTGAACTACGTCATCAATTGAGATAAAAAAAATCTGTTTGTTGTTTTAATGATGTAAGCTTTATCTGTGAAATGTTGCTACCCGTTACTACGCCAAGATCACGAATACGCGCGCGTTGTTTGAAATCTTATAAATCAAAATTATGAAAAGTTGTGATACCAGGTACCAGTTTTTATATATAAAATACTAGCTGTGCCGCGTTAGCCTAGTGGTCCTGAGCGCGACTGCTACGCTAGAGATTCTGGGTTCGATTCCCAGGTCAAACAAAGTGTTATTGGGTTTTTTATGAAATTCTCAGTAGCGGCCCAGAGTTTGGAATTTGTGCCCGGTTAATTGCAATAAACTCGCCCCCTATTACGTGGGACCTAAAAATACCGGCAAACTGTGGGTATATATTAGTACGCCTCTGCCTAACCTCTCGAGGAATACAAGCGTGATAGTATGATTTTCAGTGTTTGAATTTCCCGAAATCCTTTCTTAGCTGCTATCTTCATTATATAAGAAACCTACTCGCCAAATTTCAAGTTCCTCATTGCTATATGCTCATCGGTGAATATTTGAAAAAAAATTGAACGTCATTATCTTCATCCCAAATTTATGAACATAGTTGTTTAAAACTACAATTATGATAATGAAAACTTAAACTACACCACTGCCGTCAAGCAATAATACAAGAATAAAAACAATCTGAACTATGAAAGAGAGAACTACTATGATGAGAATAATGATTTGATAAATAATGTTCGAATATTCACCCTCATCCCCTATTACATGGGACCTAAACACATCTGACCATATTGACAGCATGACTCTCCCATCGCTTACGTGGGAGAGTCATGCTTCGGCACGAATGGGCCGGCTTGACCGGAGTTATACCACGGCCTCGCAGAAAACAGGCGTTAAACAACGCTTACGTTGTGTTTCGCCGAATGAGTGAGGTTACCGGAGGCCCAATCTTCTTTTAAAAGGTCGAGAACGGACTCGTAACTCCTCTGATGTTGTTGGTGTCCATGGGCGGCGGTAATCGCTTACCATCAGGCGATCCGTCTGATCGATTGCGCTCCTATCCCATAAAAAAGGCAACATCAATTTCTACACGGCCGTCTTAAGTGAAATACCTTTCAGGGAAATCCTTTAGATCATACATACACTCACGCCTTTCTCCCACAGGGTTATGCAGAAACTATGGACCGCCACTTGCTACGATTCTTGCATACTTCTTTTGCTTCTTCCTCATTCATACATCTTCTCATACATACGCGCTGGTTGCAAGTACTATTCACCTGACCTTTTTGAAGGATCTCGCCAATAAGATCGGCGTATCCTTAATTGATCCTTAAGATCAATTTCCCGGATATCTGGATTCTATCCGGTACCGGTAGTTACTCGTACACTAACAACGTAATTTTGCTCTATATGACGTAAAAATACGAGAAATTATTCTACGTATAATAATACAATTTCTTTTTATAGTAGGTAATCGATCTATAAAAAGCTTTCATGCGGGTACAAGTAGGCACACAAGTAATTGTACCTTCGTGGCGACGGTGATTGAAACGTAACCTATCGTGAGCCCTTCGACGATATATTTTTTATGTTCGTGACTGTACATGTGATGTAATGACTAGGTAAGCAGCAATCGTAATGGACAGTACAAATACCTATGTATTTCGTTAAGTATGGTCAGGAACAGAGGAGATCTTGATTTGCGAGCATTTTGATTTTTCTAACTTTAGGGTAAGTAGGTAGGTACTGGTATTCTGCCCTGTACAATCCAGGACAGTGTGCGATAATAGTAAGATATACCATAACATACCTACACGCCTATATTTCTCGAAGGGTTAGGCAGAATAGACGAACTTGTAGGTGTGACTACATTAGTGCGACTATTAAGTTAGGTAGGTATAACCACATGTCGCCAACATTTTAGGATTCCATGGCCATTTACCGGCCACAAATCCAAATTACAATTATTTTCGAGGTTGAGTCGGCAAACGAGCAGACAAAACATCTGATAGTAAGAAGTCATCGTCGCCAATGAACACCTGCAACACTTGAAGAGTTATCAAGCCTTAGGCAGCAGTCATCCAGCTGTACTAATCACAGTAATTTAATGAGAGTTCACAAGTAATTCGTCAACTTTTGTAGGGTGGGCAAAGAGGTTTCTTGAGTGGGTATTGCTCACCCTGCTTCCCTTCCCCTAGCTACACCCACGTTCAGGATAAAGTCTAAGAGAATATAACTTAAGAGTAAAATAATACAAGACATAACTCTACCTGAAGGTTATCAGACTTCACACATTTACGAATTTATAATTTATATTATCATAGTTTTCTTAAGGGTCCGGCGGAGCTTGAATTGCCGACAAAAACGTAATACCGAAATAAATCGTAAATCAGACAATATTCTATCAAATTATGTTATTATTCGGATTTGGACACAGGTAACCTAGGTTCCTGCGGTACTATTTTGTATAATACTACTTCACTGGAAATAAAAGACCGGAAAATCGTTCCAAACTTGGTAAAGTTATCAAAAATTGCATTCGCTTACATTTATTTCCAGTGAAGTATTTTAGACGAAATGGTCAAGTAGGGACTTAGATTAACGGTATCGGAATCATAATAACAACATAATTTGATTAAATTGTGAATGCGAATGCAATTTTAGATAACTTTACCAAGTTTGGAACAATTTTTTGGTCTTTTAGTTCCAGGGAAGTAGTAGACGAAATAGTACCGTAGAAACGTAGATCAATGGTATCCAAATCCGAATAATAACATAATTTGATAGAAAATTGTCTGGATTAAGATTTATTTCGGTATTACGTTTTTGTGGGCAATTCAGCCTCCGCCGGACCCTTAAGATATTTTCCTTTACATTTGTTTGACTGCCCCATTAGTCTAGTGATATCAAGCGGGACTGCTAGAGCTTCTGGATTCGATCCCCAGGTCGAGCAGTGTTATTGGGTTTTTTCTATGAAATTCTTAGTAGCAGCTCGGAGTCTGGCATTTGTGCCCGGTTAATTGCAATAGGCTCGCCCCCACCGTCACATGGGAACTAAACATACCGGCGAAATGTGAGTGTACTTTAGAATAGCTCTGCCTAATCCTTCGGGGAATACAGGCGTGATGGTACGTTTTCTTTCACAGTTAAAACTAGTGATAAATCTATTTCTGAACCTAAGAGGATATGGCCTTATTAAATTAGCTGGGTGGCTTAAACTAATACGCAGATAAACAGAAAATTTACAAAATAGATAGTTCTAATGTAAAATCAATGAAAGGTTGACACCCTCCCGCCCACACTGAGGCATACAGAACATAATTATAATTAATTAATCCAAAGCTTAAGTAAACATTTTAAGCTTAAAACTCATTTTTGCAAAGGAAAAGTTTAAGAAAACTTTGGTAGCATTTTTACGACTTCAGTTTGCGTCAGCTAACTTGGTTTGAAGTTATTTTTTATTTTTTTTATAAAGAATACATTTTTTATAAGGAAAAGTTATGAGAAGTCTTAGGAATGCTCTTGCCGACCGTGGGTCAGTGACTTTACGTAAACCCTGCGTAGAACTTAGTGACGTAGTTTCCTGCGCACTAAAACCTGTGTTGCGGTTATTAAGGCCCTAGAGACTGACTACGACACGATGACGATGACGACGACGACACGTATGACGTAGCGGCTGAACGATCGGCTTCTGCGCCGTGTTGTTGGTTCGAACCCTACACGCAGCAAATTTTTTGTTAAATGATCTACAGAGATATGAGAATTTGTGTGTGTAAAACACAAAAAGTATATACTTTAGTGAGAAAGAGCCTCTCTCTCTCATATATGCCATGGGCGGCCACCGTGTTTTAGTCAATAAGGTTCGGACATATAGACCCTCCTAGACGATCAAGCACGCTTGACAAACATTGCGAAAACATAAACTTATAAGGGTCCGGCGGAGCTTGAATTGCCCGCAAAAACGTAATACCGAAATAAATCGTAATCCAGACAATATTATATCAAATTATGTTATTATTCAGATTTGGATACCGTTAATCTAGGTTCCTAGGAAACTATTTCGTCTACTACTACTTCACTGGAAATATTTGTTTTCACTGTTTATCAAAAATTGCATTCGCTTACATTTACCTTTAGTTAAGTATTTTGACGTAATGGTAGAGTAGGAACCTAGATTAACGGTATCAGAATCCAAATATAATAACAGAATTTGTTTAAATTGTGTTTGAATTACGATTTATTTTGGTATTACGTTTGTAAGAGAAATTCGGTCCGCCGGACTCTTATTAAGTAGGTACCTATTACTGCTAATGATTTGATTGTCAAGCACGTCAAAAATTGTTTTAGCCAGGTGTATCGATTGCTCGTTTGCCCCTTGTATTATAAAAGATAGTAATGATTAATACATATTATTTTAATTTATTATCAGACTAGCAACAATATTTAAAAAATTAAGCTTACACAAGTTTTTTGACCGGTCCGCTCAAATCTCATACATTTTATTAACATCGTTCTATAACTGGAAAGTTGCCAGTATTATTTTTAGAAACGATTTCAAGGATTCAATAGTGTAAAAACACATATGAGGCGAAGTAACTGATTATCATAATGCTTTGAATAATCATAGACATGGAAAATTTATACAAAGTTACAAATGGGCTATAAAGGCCACATTTAGTATTTCCAATTCATATAGAACTCATAGAAACTTCCTAATGTGTATGTAATTTTTATAATTCATGAAAAGCGGCTTTTTAGCAGACCATAATTATTAAAACGATTTTTTTAAAGAGAAATGTCATTCGGACTCCGAAGACGTACATTTTACAAGAGGAGCAAAAAACAGTTTGATGCTTACTAATATTTGTTACTAATATTGTATAATATAGAATTTATTTCAGCATTTTTAGCATACGTAACTTCTAGCTATAAAAATAAATGAAATAAGTGTATTAGAACTCGTAGATGCTGAAAATGAAAACGAAAATTTATTTATTTAGTTAGTTTAAAAAATAAAGCTTTTATCATCATTTATTAACTTACACGAATGTTGTACCTACCCATAATAATTTCAATGCATTTATTTTTCACGAGCACTTTAGGTAGATACATTATTTCAAACACTTGCAGAAAATCCACTCGCGAGGGTTAACTAAAACACAAAGTAACATAAAAAAGGTTCGTAAAAAATGACAAAACTGTGGCCAGTGGACATTTAATATAATTAACCCGTCATTAATGGGCCGCTAAAACAAAAGCCCCTGAAAAACCCTTTGATTTGCCGCTCCATCACATTTCCCCGGGTCAAAGGCTTCAAAACTCAATAGGGCCTAAAATTCGAGTGAATCTACTTTTACGTGTTGCTTCAATAAATTTCTATAAAATCCTCTGCATGTTTCAAAGAAAAGAGTAAATTAAACATTTTGTTTCTTTAAATTCCATTCCATCAAACTTCGACTTTAGTAGTTTTTTTTTTTTTTTTTTTAATTCTTCCATACTAATTTCATGATTAATTATATTACAAGGAGTCGTAAATACTTTATCATATTTTCAGAACCCGGAAACCAATTAAGGAATTCTGCTTGTTTTTCTTACTACCGCTCGTAAAATAAATGTTGTTTAGAACAAAGATGGAGGGCAGAAATAAAATACATGGTTATGGTTTTGGAACATTTCAATATTATCAAATAAATGTATGATAGTCTCAACCAGTTTTACTATGATTTAATTTGTTTTTTTTTTTGACGCATGGACAGCGGCCAATAAGGCCCAATTTCTTATAATAAGGATGCAATCATGGTTCAACCGGGGAAACTACTAGTAAACAGAAGACGGATCAAATTTAATGGATGCATCGCGTAAATCAGTGCTTATAGCTTCAGTTTCATAGGCGGTGAGTGATCCGGCGATAAATCAGCAATACGAAGATGGCCGCCCTGGCAACATGGCGGGTAATTCGTAAATGGAATGTCAAGTTTGGCAGTTACTTACGTATCGGTCGCGATGGCTGGCGTGAGGTGAGTGAATGGACGCGGCACCGCTGGCGTCATGAGGAGCAGTAGCAGACGGCGTCTCACTAATTTTACCATCTGGCTCGCACGCACCACTAAGTTTAGCCGCCCCAAGATAGCCTCGGTCCACGACCCATCGCGCATAAACTTTTCACAATTAGACTATTATTTTTGGTAGCAAAGTCAGTCGGTCGATTATTAATAGAGGCTTTTCCGAGTTTATATTCGTTACGTGTGTTGTGGTGTTAACTTTTAGTGAATTTATACATAGACGCTTATAAATAGGATGTGCTGAAGTTTCGTCTGACGGACGGGGGAATACCTTCCTGAAATATCGTACTACGGCCGGTGGTTTGCGTGTTTTCGGACGCATTGGTAAACGATTATTTATACATTGATTGTGAGGATTTAGCTCGCGCGAAAGCGCTACGCGGCGTAGGAGCAGCCCGCTCCTGCGCAGCGATGCGTCGTAGCTCTAGTGTGTAGGGCCATCCTAATGCGTGACCTCGAAGTTTTTGTTACAATTATTTCAACTTATAATCTCCCTAAGATTTCCAACCTCACCGCAACCAAAATATTTTTTAACTAATTTCAAACCATCGTATTATTTACCCTTGCCTTATTTGCCGCTAATTTATCCACAAAGTTATTCGGCTACGTAAAACTCAACGCTACGCGCTACAATTGAATTTCACAGAATCGATATATTTTTTTCTCGGATCTGAGAGTTGTGAAATATCGGAAATTGACTTTAATGAAAGTTTCTAAATGATTTATCAGGCTTTGTTATGAACTTTCTTTTGAATTATTTAGTCAAAGTTATGAGTTTTATACCTTACTTACTTTTTTTTTTTAAATTGTTACCTTACCTTACTTCTAATGAATGAATAATACCAATATGGAGCGCTGATTATTATTTTTTTATTTAGATAGAAACGTTGCCCCACTCTAGGATTTTCTCCTGTATCGTGGGTGCGTTTACAAACACAATTTCTCACATACCTACACAAACACCCAGACCCGGAACAACCACCTGTTCATAATACAAATAATTGCTCCGTGTGGGGATCGAACCCACAACACGTTGCGCAGAAGCGGATCGCTCAGCCGCACGCCAAACGTGTCGATATTCGCGTATAACTTACAAATTTAAAATCAAATTCAAAATAATTTATTTTAAAATATGTAACTATATTTCTTTAATGACCTGTGTAGTATTTTTACCAGAAACACAAAGAAGCGACATCGATTCACGGTGGGCATTCAGAAAACCCGAACGAAACGCTTTAAGTCCACTTTTATCATGCGTACCGTATAAATGTGGAATGCGCTTCCCGAGTGGGTCTTCCCTGATAGATATAATCTGGGTGTCTTTAAATAACGAGTGATTCGGTTTCTTCTAGGCAAGCGCGCTCCATCGCCGTAGCGCTTAACATCAGGCGAACTGGCGGTCAAGCGTAAGCCTATCACGAATCAAAAAAAGACCTTTTGAAGAAAGATCCACTGCGGCTTTGAGTGGATCAGTCCCAACTGTAGTGTCGCATTCTCCAGCCAAACACTCTCCAGCCAAATGGACCGAAGCAATGACCAAAAGAAAATAGCTGGATTTGGTTTTGTCAAAAGGTTTTGTCAAAGTTCTGCAGAGCTGATTAAAAATCTTCCTGTAATATCAAAAAGAAAAATCAAATCCGTATAAAAAAATTAAAAATACAAAGCATAAAATTGCACTGTCAAAAAGCATTATGACCGTAGCAAACTGCAATGCGAACTGAGAACTAAAGCGAGGTGTACACTTCCCCACACTACGGCCCACCCGCCAGACGGCCGAGGTATTTTAGTCTGGCCTGATCTGTCAATTTGAATTAGCAAGTGCAGTAACAGCCGAATGGCTAATTGAGAAGCGCCGGTGTGATGATAATGCAAGGGAAGTATTATCGGATTGTGGTAGGTCGAGATATTAATAGGTTTTGTATGTTATTGAGATTAATTTGTACACTATCAATGTAGGTATTCTATAGAAGACATGAAAAACATGAGTGATGTAACTTCACTTTTAACGTAAATTAATCACGTATTTAGATATTTTAGTAAAGGAAAAATTCAATCGCGGGCAGGATTCGAACCTGCGTCTTCTGGTTAGATACACCAGACGCTCTGACCTCTAAGCTACCGCGAGTCCTACCAGCCAGATCGAAATTTGCCTTCACCTTCTGAATTTACATCATAAGGTGACGTTGACGTATTGATTTGCGATTGTATCTAACCAGAAGACGCAGGTTCGAATCCTGCCCGCGATTGAATTTTACCTTCACAATAACAATGCATCAACTCAGGGATCGAACTAGGGACCTCTAGCCTAGCAGTCGCAATTATGACCACTAGAATAATGAGGCAGTGACTTAGGTAAATTATCAACCACATTACGTAAATTACATACCAATTTGCAAGTACATGTACAGTAAACGCTCAAAAGTCCATACGCACGCTAAGGATTACATTGTACGAGCGAGCTCGATACAGCCAGTGCGTGACCATGAATAGAAGGTCGTAAGTCAAACTAAACGTCAAGCAATTGCGTTGTGAGATTGTCTATGGACTTTTGGTCGCCACTGTACCTACGTAGGTGGGTATATATAACTACAACTACTCAATACATTCAACAATTAATAGATAACTATTGCAAAGAAACCTATGTGCCTACCACTATTATGTACCTACCTATACATTGTTTTTGCTAGTCTAGTTCTGTTGATGAATACTAGTGACTCTCATGAATACTAAGAACTTTTATCTTTCTTTTATTGATTAGGTCGGCAAACGAGCAGCCGTGCCACCTGATGGTAAGTAGTCATCACCGCCCATGGACACATGCAACACCAGAGGAGTTGCTGGTTTGTTGCCGAGCTTTAAAAGCCTATACGGACTGTAGACTGCCAGAGCAGCAGCAACCGAGGGGGAACAAGCTCTTACGCGCAAAAGTCGAAACACACACCAAGGTGCTTTACGACAGACTCCGACGTAAGGATGGTCGCCAGCCTCAGACCCCGAGAGGTCCTACCACCGAGCAAGTCAGATATTTTCTCGGCTCTTACGAGATGCCTCTCAGAATGGCAGTGAGGAACTGTATTATAACCCGTCCCCACACGGGGAAAATCTTGCTTCTTTTCAAGCATTCAAAAGAAAACATACTTTAGGTAAAATTTCTGTAATATTAAAAAAATATATCTTAAACCCACGATGTCATTATTTCTATATGACTATCTACATCGACGAAAAAACAGATTTTCATAAAAGATATTTTATTACACCACAGTCATCTGTAAAACAATAACAACACCGTCCTGTAACGGTGTTGCAACATAAAAAAAAAACGAATTGTGACAGGAAGCGAACGCAGCCGGTGAGCACAAAAAATACGGCCCGGTCATCGACCCGTACGTTCCTCTGTGTATCCTACCCTTAACATATCCGCCCTGAAATGATCCCGATCTTCAAATTGACCTTAATTTCAGGTTTACGGCAGCCTTGGTTTAATTTGGTTAAGCAAAACTGAATTAATTGAGAAATACGTATATGCTTTTAATATTTCCGATTGATACGTTTGACTTTGAGTTAATTGACTAAAGGGTTATAATTAAAATTAATTTTAATTACAGTGTTATTAATGAGAGATTCTCCTTCTATTAGTATATTTTATCTGTAGTTTTGTACTGTATGTCCATATTCACTCATCTTCTTAATTTTAATTTTACTGTCAACTTGTACTGCAATGCTGTTATTATGAATAAACAATTTATTTATTGTTTATTTATTTTACTTCCTGCCCTTGTTCTAATTTATTTGGGGTTGGCGGCATGTCCTTTTTTTCCATTCGTCCCTAGCAGCCGTCGCGTCCCTTTTCGATCATATCGGCCTTACCATAATCCATCCATCTTTTATTTGTCCATATTCACTATTTCCATATTCACTCATATTGTTGTAATCATCTTATGTTTAGATTAGAAAAAAAGCCACCTAGGTCTCAGAACAATGACTAAAGCATACGCACTTGAGCTCAGATTTGACACTATCATTCAATTTACAATTGTCACACAATTGTCATTCGAGGAAAGTTCAAGTAATGATTGTTATTAGAGCATAGTTTTATAATTCGGTTCACAGGCCCAATTAAGAAGCAAATACCTATGAACTATATTCCCCAACCAATAATTTAAAACAAATAAACCTATTGACAGTCCATAAAATCTTTTTAAATTTGTTCCAAATCAATTGTCACGGGTATTCCATTATATCGTCGCCACACCCTTCGACGAAACCCAGAGAAAATTGGTTATGGATAAATACATTAAAATATTAAGGGACTTTATCGACTGCCTCATTAGTCTAGTGGTCCCAAGCGCGACTGCTATGTTAGAGGTCTTGGGTTCGATTCCCGGGTCGAACAATGTTTTATTGGGTCTTTCTATGAAATTCTCTGTGGCAGCTCGGAGTTTGGATATGTGCCCGGTTAATGACAATAGGCTTGCACCCTATTACATGGGGTTAAATATGCCGGCGAACTGCGGGGGTATATAAGTACACCTCTGCCTAACCCTTCGGGGAATGCAGGCGTGATGGTATGTTATGTAAATCGTAATCTACCTACTGTTTGTTACCCATAGGTAACAAATCACCTTACGTCATACATCAGCCTGACACAGAAAGAAATTAAATCCAATCGGGATCATTCTTTTATATTTTTTGTATACAAAAATGTTCCCATTATCCATTCTATAACCCTTTAAATATCTTTGGTTATAAAGTACGTCTATTAAACAGCACAAACCATATTTCGAATTCAGTAATTAAAAGTCCACGTGACGATTTCCACAAGAAACTTCAGTCGCAATTCACGTAGCAATTAACGGCTTTATGTCAAAGCAAAACAGTACTACTTAAAATGCTCTTCCAAGTCCACAATAACCATATTAATTGTTGGCTGTATTAAACGTCTATGAATACATGAGTATAATAAGAATTAACTTAAGGAAGGTAATTGTTCTTGATGGCTTGGTTCATTATTTATTTGGCATTAGCAGGTAATAATACTGGCTAGACTAGTCACAATCAAATTTTTATACATTTATTTCTATTCCTGCGTCCATTCGAATGTAAAACTTCAAGCTATACAGGCTACAGACCCAGTTCAGTGTGAAAATGTGCTGAAAATAATTATTGATACTATCTGTCTGAAGCCCAAAAATCCTCTCAAATAATATCCGGGCAATACTGATTGTGTGACCCAGAAGTTGAATAGCGGAGGCCTCATGGCAGTATCTTTGTGTAAAATACTAATGTGCAGCGTATACCGTCCCACAATTTCCATAAAATAGTTGAAAATTGGCTACGATGATGATGAATTATAGGAAAATATCCTTTATCAATAGAATGGTAGTACCCATACGCAACGCAATCCATAAAATTCACAATATTTTTGCTTCAACTTACAAGCATTCCTAGATAAATCTATGTCATCTATTAAACTTTTAATTTACCTGCAAGCAGCTAATAAATGAAAATGTAGAGAAACAAAAATCTTTAAAAAAGGAAAGAAAATATCGATTGTAATATAAGTAGAATATTTTAATCCAAGCGTCGTTATCGGGGACCGCTCATGTGCTCGTCAAAACACATGGTTTGAGCCCAAACACAACGTAGATGCCGTTCACCGTTGAGGAGTTCTTCTAACGAGTTGGCTATGCTGCAGGATTTTGTAATATCATTGACAAGTGACGGGATTTCAAATTTCGAATCGACCAGACCTGTGGAAGTTGTATATGCTGATCCCTTCATCAAGAAAAGAGGTGATGATCTTCAAACGGCTGAGCAGATTTTTTTGAAACGTAGCTAAGAACACTCTTGAATAACACAAGATTCAAACAAACAAAAAGGGATCAAAATCGGTCACCCGATAAGGCACTACGATGCAACAGACCAACATACAGATACACAAATACACACTACCAACTTATAACACCTCTATTTTTCGTCGGGGGTTTAAAAAGAAAGCCATACTAAAATGTAAAATTTACAATCCAAAACATTCATGCAAGTACGTTAAACTCAAACAAATCTCTCGATACCCTACAGGAAAGGAACAAAAAACATATAAAATCCGACATGCGACACGGAGTGAGCACCCTCAGTTCCTCTCGCGCCCCTCCCCTCTTCCCGCGTTTCAGCCGCATCCGGCGGGACACCTGCGCGCGCGCCGTCACGCATGCGCACTGAGTTATTAGTTTTTAATACTCTCAGCTACGGTTCTGAATAATGAACTTTTTAAGTGATGATTGAATAGAAAAATGGGTTTGTAATTATGTTGGTGATGACATTTTTGGGAAGGGAGGCCGAGTTCATTTTCAACCTTTAAACAAAGTATAAATATTTATTATTGGTTATTTTAGCAGGTATTTGAATAACAATTTTCCCATAAAAAATGATTAAAACTTGGTTTAAAGAATATTTATTCTCAAAAGAACAATTACAGTTCACTGATACGAGAAAATACTTAATAATAATGTATACAAAACTATATAAAAAAGTTGTCGTCTAGTGAAAGCATGCATACATAATGGTTAAAAAAAATGTTTTAAACATAATACACGAACTGACCAGTTAAATTTACCACAGGAATTTATTATCATTTCACTTGATTTCCTACATAAAGGGTGGCGCATTTATAATTTTCAAGATTTTCTAATGAAACGTTACGTCTAATGATACGTATTTTTTTATGGGATAGTGGGACAAACGAGCAGACGGATCGCCTGATGGTAAGCGATTACCGCCGCCCATGGACATCCGCAACACCAGAGGAGTCACAAGTGCGTTGCCCGCCTTTTAAAAGGGGATTGGGCCTCCGGTAACCTCACTCACTCGGTGAAACACAACGTAAGCGTTGTTTGACGCCGGTTTTCTGTGAAGCCGTGGTATCACTCCGGTCGAGCCGGCCCATTCGTGCCGAAGCATGGCTCTCCCACGTTAAGCACCCATGTATTTTCTCATCCACCAGTAAATTTTCTACTACTTTTTTTTTCTTTCTTTTTTAATTTCATTTAAACTATATAATTTACCTAGATACGTATTGTGTACAAAACCCTATAGTTTCAATTGAAATACCAGTATTGATACTAAAATCTAAATAAATTAATAATTTCTACAAATTCATGAATTTATAATATAACTTTTTAATTCATTGTAAATGTATTAGGTACCTAAGCGTGACTGGTCCTCGGTTCGATCCCCAGGTCGAGCAGTGTTATTGGGTTTTTCTATGATTCTCAGTTGCAGCTTGGAGTCTAGATTTGTGCCCGGTTAATGGCTACAGGCTCGCCCCCTACAACATGGGACCTAAAAATCCCGGCGAACTGTGGGTGTATATTAAGTACACTTCTGCCTTACCCTTCGGGGAATACAGGCGTGATGGTATGTTATGTGTTTTTTATTTTAATCCCGGTATAGGATATGGTACCACACTTTTTGTGTATTTGCCAGTGTCAAGTAATGGAGTAAACAAGTAATATTTATTAATTCCCGTCATGGGATTATAATATACGGCGCCACACTTTCTGTGTTTGCCAGTGTCAAGTATACAAAATAATCCCCAGTAAAACAGTGGAAACTTCACTAAGGCATCGATGGAGTTTCGGAGTGACCACAAAAGTCACGATTTGCAATTTTATATCATTTGCCTACACTCGCACACGCTCACGAACACTTAATGGTTAACTATCCACTATAATTACACATTAAATTTCGGAGAAACACAAGTTTTGGAAAATAATATAAAACCGACATAGTGCACTTTACATTTTCCCGCCTAAAACTCTGTTATGTGTTATGTAGTAACTTCTATTATCGGACGACCAGAAGCACGAAAAAGTGACATCGATTCATGGTGGACATTCCAAAAACCCGAACGATATGATTTAACTCCATTTTTATTATACGTACTACTGAAATGTGGAATGCGCTTCCCAAGTAGGTCTTCCCCGATAGATATAATCTGGGTGTCTTTAAATCACGAATGAATCGGTTTCTTCTAGGAAAGCGCGCTCCATCGTAGATCGCAGTATCGCTTGACTTTATCAGGCGAACTGATGGTGAAGCGTAAGCCTATCACGAATAAAAAAAATAGTAAAAAACCTACCTCAATTTTTTACAACTACCACCTTTATATAGCAAGTATTCGTACAACAAGCTATGCAAACAACGCCGTCTCCATAGCCGCTGCATCCATTATTCAAGGACCACTAAGTGGCAGAGCCATCCGGTTCTCTCGCCATATATTATTCACCTCCTGACTTGACACGTCGGCGCTGACGTTCCACCCCCCAGAAGGGGGCACGTCAGTTCCAACACCAATTATGCACACGCTGAAATGTCACAAGCACTTAGCCCACAATGACCCTTAAACCTATTGGCCTTTTATTTCAGTGTTTTGTGGATACGGGTTAGGGGTAGTGGTAAGTCGAACAGGGTACTGTTTTTAGATTTTTTATTTATCGGATACCTTCGTGTGAATACGTGATCCGCTCGTGAACCAAAGTTTATATTATTATTGTCGTTTTTAATCGCCTTCGGAAAGGTTATGATTTTGACCCGTAAGTATTTAACATACTTGGAATATCATCGGTAATATTTATATATATATTAATCTATAATGTGCCAAATTTGTCCATGTATTTCTCAGATACTAGAAATCGAATTACAATCATTCTTTGTTTTGCCAATAACCGGGTAGAAATTCAAGCTCTGTGATGCTACTAAGAATTTCCTATAAAAACCCGAAAACACTTTGTTCGACCTGGAATCGAACCTCTAGAATAGCAGTCGCGCTTGGGACCACTAGACTAATGAGGCAGTTACTTTAATCAATCAAAATAAAAACAGTTCTAAAAGCGTAACAATTTAAATGCAATCAGCGACACTTTTAATTATTCCGGACGTGCACTGCATCGAGAAATGCATTCAGCCAAAGCTTATTTTCGGACCATGAACATAGAAAACCGCTTAGCATGACCGGAGAGTTTATTAATGAAAATTGAGCGACATCCATTGTAACAGTCGACTGTTTTAGACTAGACCTTATACGAATCTAGGACAAGATATTTCCGAACTAGCTGATGTCCACTGAAAATTAGCGAGAAGTAGCTAGATTGTTGCTGGAAAAAGGGAAATTGACACATCGGGGACAAAGGGAAATGATATTGGTATTTCTGGTTTGTTTATATTGAGTTTATAGTCTTTTTATTAGTTCTACTGATGATTTTGATGAGGATAGTGGATATTTTACCCCGCGTGGGGACGGGTTAGAATACACTTCCTCACTACTATTTAGATAGGGATCTCAGAACGAGATTTTTTTTTTGTTTCTTGATAGACCTACGCTTGACCGCCAGATCGCCTGCGATCTACGATGGAACGCGCTAGCCAAGAAGAAACCAATTCACCATTTATTTGACTTGCTCGGTGGTTGGACTTTTTTATCATATTTTTTTACACTCTTACGTTGGAGTCTGTCTAAAGCACCTTGGTAGAATTATGCTCGTGTGAGAGCCATGTTTACTTACCATCAGGCGGCTTGTCTGCTCGTTTGCAAAACCATTAAAAACCCTAGAGTTTTTTTATGGCAGAGGGGGGCAAATGAGCAGACGGATCTCCTGATGGTAAGCCATTACTGCCACCCAGGGATACCCGTGACACCAGAGGAGTCAGGAGTGCGTCGCTGGCTTTTTAAAAGGGGATTGGGCTTCCGGTAACCTCACTAACTTGACGAAACACAACGTAAGCGTTGTTTGACGCCGGTTTTCTGTGAGGCCGTGGTATCACACCGGTCGAGCCGGCTCATTCGTGCCGAAGCATGGCTCTCCCACGTGCAATATCTTACCGAGGTGCTTTACGATATAACGTGTGATGGAAAGAGTGTTAGGTTTATTAACCTATCAAGTACATGGATACTTTAGATGATAACTATATAGGCGGCATCAATTTATACATTTATGTAAAAAAATCCCTGTCCGATCCGAAAGGGGCATATAGGTATCCCTTATCACATAACTGAATAATTACATAATTTATTTTGTTTAAAATTCATCATTGTCATGTTCAAATTGCTGCAATTACCCCAAATTATGGCAAATTTTTAAAATGTGATAAATCTACCATAATAGGCCTTAGTATGTTTGGCACAGGGATGGTGTCGTTGCCACCGTAAGTACTGCCATTTCAGTTTCCTCGTTTTATAATAAATATTATTTTTCGGGCACTTTTTCTTTTTTAAAGTATAAATGATTATATAAATAGGTGGAATTCCATATCGATACCTAAGTATATTGAATATTGAATAAATCTTATACATCAAACTGCAGAATTCTCAGCAACTAATTGGAACGTAGTTGTAAAACATAATATTGTAATCAAGTTTTTTATTTTTTTAAAGGAGTGTTTATGGAGTTTTTTGCCGGCTCTTCTCCATACGACCCACTTTTTGGAACCGTGCAAATGGTTTTGACTTTTCAAAAGTACCTATTTAGTGGTCTAATTGAAATAAAACATTTTGACTTTGACTTTGACTTTGAGTCAGTACCTACCTTCACGGGTCGGACAGGACAGGGTTGTCGTAACATATCGTATAGGTATATTTTTCACCGTTATCAATGTTATGAACATTTTGAGTAACTGCAATACATTAATTTAAAAAAATACAACTATTAGATAGTAAATTAGAAGACAAGATAACGATTCTTATAAACGACGGACAAAAGCGTTGTTTTCAATTTGAAAATCCGACACTACTATCTTTATAATCCCCGTCTAGACAGCGTTTGGGCGAGAGATACTCGTAGATTTCATGGGAATTCCAAGTGCATAAGTTGCGTAGGCACTTTATCCTGCTTCAAATACAGTCTGCAACCGTTTTTTTTTTAATACTAGTGTCAAAGGTACAGGCTTATTTATTTACATAAGGCACATCAACAATATAAACACAAACATTGGTTTATAGTTTATTTTTAGTAGCAAAATACAGAGGCAAGTACTAGTGTTATGTGTGAATATATGTTACTGTAAAAGCCCGAACTACGGTAAATTTAAGATTTACCAACTCTGACTGGTAAAAGTTCGAAATGTTCCACCATGGTTAGGTTAGGTTGTTAGGTTTTTTTTTTAAAGAAAGCTTACAACGCCATGCAAATCTTCCACCTTGGTTTAAAAAAAAACCTAACAGCCTAACCTAACCATGGTGGAACATTTCGAACTTTTACCAGTCAGAGTTGGTAAATCTTAGGATTTACCGTAGTTCGGGCTTTTACAGTAACATATACACAACATTTAGGATAAAATTAGTATAAAAGCATAGTAGGTATTATATTAGATACTAGTGGCCCGTGTACGTGCTTCGCTACGCATAAAGTGAAATACAGCGGACAGCGGACAAAACCATTCCCAGATCCCCAATTTCATCAAAATCGGTCCAGTCGTTTGATCTAAACCATTCCCAGATCCCCTTGAACACAAAAAATTTCATCAAAATCGGTCCAGTCGTTTGAGAGAAGTTCAGTCACATACACACTCACAGAAGAATTATATATATAAAGATTAGATATATATTAAATAAGCTGTTGTTAATGTCAAATAATAATAACGTTAAAAACGAACTAATTTGTGCCCGGTTATTGTCAATAGGCTCTCCCCTTTATTGCTTTTATATATGTAGGAGTGCAGTATCTACCTTATCCGAGAGGTCCTTCAAAAAGGTCAGGTGCGTAGTACTCACAACCGGCGTGTGTGTATTACTGTGGATGAGGCAACAGAGGTATGCAAGAATCCTAGCATATTGTGTTTTGTGGTTTCACCCTACCCCTATCGGAAAAAGGCGTGTATGTGTGCAGTATTTAATACTGGCTGACATTTTATTTATTTAATGCAAATATTTGTATGATAGTTGTTCCGGGTCTGGGCGTTTGTGTATGTGAGAATTTGTATTTGTAAACGCACCCATGATACAGGAGAAAATCCTAGTGTGGGGCAACGTTTTATTTAAAAAGAAAGGTAATCTAACTACGGTAACCTAATGTACACCCACAGTACCTATGTTTCACCGGTATCTTTATTGCCATTTATCGCCGGGGTGAGCCTTTTGCTATTAACCGGACATAAATCCAAATTCCGAGTTGCTACTGAGAATTTCAATTAAAAAAACGTAATAACACTTTGTTTGACCTGGAAATCGAACCCAGGACCTTTAGCGTAGCAGTCGCGCTAAGCACCACTAATGAAGCAGTTTTTGTTATAAACAATAACACAAGATTAAATCCAAAACACGGTCGACCTAAGTACAAATTTATTATGAACCAGCACAGGATTTGCTGACAATGTGACAGTTAATGAGTGTGGTCACGTGTGGCTTCACATACCTGGTAGGCCGCGTGACCCGCCAATGGGATGCCGATTGAGTTAATATTCTGTTCGTATTAGCGTACATTCTCTATCGGATAGGGGCTCGTGGCTAAATAATAACTAATAATAATAAGGATTTATTGACTTATGCAGTGTTACATTGAATTGGAGCTCTGCCTCCCGTGGTACGTAGCAACCTGTGTTACAGGAGACAGTGTCTTCCCCATTTTGTTACATATACAGATATGTGCAAGAAAAATACAGTTTGTAGCGTGGGTGTGTGTGTGTGTGTGTGTGTGTGTGTGTGTGTGTGTGTGTGTGTGTGTGCGCGCGTGTGTGTGTGTTTGTGTGTGTGTGTGTGTGTGTGTGTGTGTGTGTAATGGGGTGTTTAGTGTATCAGTGCATGCGAGTGTCTGTGGTCCACCATTACAGAGCAGATCAGACACCTCCGTGCCTCGAAGAGCACGTAAAGCCCTTGGTCCCAGTTGTCATGCGAACATCTATGACATCTGATTCTTTATAGAGCCTATAATTTACCGACAGGGGTAAAGCGCTGTAGCGGATGGATATAGTATTTATTCATCAGTAAGATTGTATTTATTGTTAAAATATAATATCAATCGGATCGAACAGTTTTTATAGTGATTTAAAAAAAAATGATTAAACCTACAAGTATATAATTACAGACACAACGTAAAATCTATTGTCTTGTAGCGGGGGTCCGTACGAGCTTTGCAGAATTAAATTATAATATTAAATTCAATGCTTGCTTTTCGTTTTTTTTTTTTGGTAGAACCAAAGGACCAACACCTGCAATAATTATAATAGAAGGACCAATACCTATTCAGTTTTGAAGCAAAGCAATAATTAACGCTCATCACCTATGCACCGCGTCTGTTATTAGCAATGCAGTTTCATTCGAAGCTTTCAGCGACTTGCGCTGGTAACTAGCATAATCGTAGCATTTAGCAAGATTGTTCCATAATTATACTAAAATACTGTTTGTTTACTGCTTTTGTTGAAGAGCCTTTCAACAATATAGCACAGCAAACGGGAATAAGCATCGCATGCACTAGAAAAGTGCGGTTAAGCTGCACTTGCCACGATTAGATAAATGGATAGGTGAGCTACTGTGTAATTTCTATAAAACCTTAAATTTATTTTGGTTATGATTAATACGTTCAGAAGCCCGAAATAAATCAATCTACAGACAATTTCACGCATATCGTGGTAGTCAGTGGCTGCACCAAAAAAATTTAATTGATATTCAACAACATTGATATTAGTGTAGCGTAGCGTTGTAAATAGCAAACTGCTAAATAGCAGTGCAGCTGCACTGTTATTTAGCTACGCAAATATTCAGTTGCACTGCTATTTAGCTACGCAAATATTCAGTTGCACTGCTATTTAGCTACGCAAATATCCAGCTACACTCATATCCTGTTACATCAATTTTCATGTTCACTTATATTCAGCCACCTACTTCAATATTCAGCCATATCACTATTGAGCTTTACTAATTTTTAGCCATACAAATATTCAGCTTCACTCATACCCAGCTACATCAATATTCGGCTAATTAAATGTCTAGTTACATCAATATTTAACTACATTTATATAGAACATAACATAACATACCATCACGCCTGTATTCCCCGAAGGGTTAGGCAGAGGTGTATTAATGTACACCCACAGTTGGCCGGTATGTTTAGGTCCCATGTAATAGGGGGCGAGCCTATTGCCATTAACTGGGCATAAATGCATAAATCCAGACTTCGAGCTGCTACTGAGAATTTCATAGAAAACCCAATAATACTGCTCGACCTGGGGATCGATAGCAGTCGCGCTTGGGACCACTAGACTAATGAGGCAGTCAAAACTTATATAGAACTACACCAAATATTCAACTTCACTTATAAAAGTTTAGTGGGTTAACTTATAACATGACAGAGAATTGATGTTATACAAGTACCTATTAAAAAGTCTGAGCATGTTTCTTTCTCATAAAGCACATTTCAAACCCAGACTGCAAAAGTTCCAGATATAGCAGCAATTACTCTGACGTGGTCTGAAGCATCGAACATCATAAGTGTTGTCGAACTACCGTTTGTCTGTTCATTACTCTGAAAGCATGTCGGAGCGGAGCTGCAGCCGACTCCGCGTCTATAATTCAGTGCATCTCTGACGCCATTTTTCTGTGAAACATTCTGAACTCTGTAATAGTTTAGTGATTTATTGATTCAGGATTTGTTTCGATGTTCTTAATGTTTCTTTGCATAAAGAAACATAATGTTACGAGCTAGGGTTCGGGATAAATTTAATTAACACCAATTTCACCGAAACAACAAATATTTTAATTAACTTGACAACACACACAACAGAAATTACTGAGAGAGTCACTACAGTATCACTTATCGCACTATAATGTCGCACTTGTAATCACTTAACTTCGCTTCGATATTCACTTCACCGTGTTCAGAACTAAACTGCTCTGGCCGACCCTCACGACCAGTATTTATATGAGTCACGAAGATTCTAGAATCGAACAATCTCGATAGGTCCACAAAATACGAGTAGGTGCCTATAAACAATAGACGATAAAGTGATCGTCTATTGTTTACGGTCATCCACCTTGAACCCGGCTTTTCTTCGAATGTTCTACGTGCTTCTACGACTTATCTAGAATCTTCGTGACCCATCTCCGTACTAATAGTTACTCGGCGTAACAATAACATATTACACAGAACCTATGATATAGTCATAGTTAAGTACAGGTATATATATAAATTAACCTAATGAAATATAGTAAGAGGTTCACGTATACCGGTTACTAACCTTTCAGCATATGCATTTCTGCATCTCAATGATCAAAAAGCAAGCTACTGCTCGCTTTTTTTTCTAGTATCTAGAAAAAAATTAAGTTTATTGGGTGGAATTGAATTGAGAAGTTGAATACAGAAATTCTTATAACAAAGAATACAAAATTTGCGATCATTCTCTGCGTCGGCCTCGCGTCGATTGCAGCTGATTATAAAATCTGTTAAAAAAAAACTTTCGTAAATGTTAATATAGATTTTCAGTAGTAAAACATAACATACCATCACGCCTGTATTCCCCGAAGGGTTAGGCCGAGGCGTACTAATGTACATCCTCAGTTCACCGGTATATTTAGGTCCGGGAATAAATTCCAAACTCCGAGCTGCTACTGAGAATTTCACAGAAAAACCAGAGTTCAACCTGAGAATGGGACCTCTAGCGTAGCAGCCGCGCTCAGGACCACTAGGATATTGAGACAATTAGTAGTAAAACATAAAATAATAATTATGTGTTTATTACGTTTTGTTTATAACACACAAACCATATTTTTTATGGTTAAAAAAATCCTGTTTAATAATATGTAAATACTATACATACGTGCCACATCTAAAATCTCAGTGCAATCTTAAAGTATCGAGCGATGCAGATGTAAAAAATAAGTGGCTTACATCCAGACACTTACATATACAGAGGAACAGTCTAAGTATTCGTAAGTTAAACTCATAAGTGGCAAACTACTGGTATTCAAGGGTTTTCCGTAAGTGATTCTGGTTCAACTGTCAGTGCCCCATACTGATTACACCCACCAAGGAACTTGTATTTTAAAAAGTAAGACTATGGTTCAGTAGTTTGAAAATAAATAATTTCATTTCATTTCAATTCATTTCAACGAAAGCGCATTTCAAAAACTGCGCAGGTTCTAGAAGTACCTAACAAATCTAAGTTGAATGATGAACTCTTCGAAGCAGCTTAGATTTTGAATTTGTGTCAGGTCAATGCCTACACGCCTCAGAGATTTTCTGGAGGGGTTGTGAAATTTGTTAGAACCGCACTAGGCTGGCAGGTGGACTATAGCTTTAGCACTCCAATTCTGAGAGGAGACCCGTGTCCAGCAATGGGACGGTAAATAGGTAATAATGATTGTTCGCTTAATAAAAGGGAATCTAAAACATACAAGCGGCGAATTACAAGAATTACAATACCAAAAATACATAGGTACATTTAAAGCTAACACGTGTAAGTCGACTTGATTTTAATTAAACTTCACACCGAAAGCTGTTGAAACAAAACATGGATTAGCAACCAACCAGGTTTTAATTAAGCAAAATTATTTTCGTTTTCACTGTCACTCCAAATAACAACTTTCCAATAAAGTTCCAGTAAATTTTGTTTCCGAATCGATTAAAATATAAATAGATTTTAATAACGGACGGCATATCGAAAAATTTTACCCAGCACTAGTATTTTACTGTACTATGTTTTCATTACAGGATATTTCTGACAGTCGGTCAAGGATCCCAGTGGTATTTACAGATATGCGGAACTCCAGAACGATCGATACGACGTCTTATAAATAAATACAAGCAACACACATCGACCCGACATCATTAGAGTTGACAACTTGGACAGTTCAAGCGATAGAACAAAAGTGGTCTAAGTTGGAAAGTATGACACTGCAATTTTATTATTAGTAGGTAGGGATTTCAATCGGTTAAATGGTATGTAATAGACATTTCTTAGACGGCTGGCAACGGCAAGTTTTACTTGGATTTTTTCACACGTTTATTTTCATTCAATATATAAAGCGAATTATCAACAATTATTTTACATCTATATTTCGGTAGGTATATATAAAAATTTTGAATGCGTATTTTTTATCATCATAATCAACCCATTATATTATGGTTACACTGCTAGGAACGAGTCTCCTTTCAGAATTAGAGACATAAAGCTATAGCTTTATCTCTGAACTATAGTCCACCACACTATGCTGGCATAACGCGGGTTGATAGATTTCACACCAAATACTGAGCAATACGGATATTCAAAGAGTACAAACGAATATCATCGGTGTTCATATAACAACCATGTCCGACGGCTTTACTTTTTCTCCGAGCTATAGACGGGTCGCGATGTGTTAAGAATGCTCACCAATCTACAGACAGTACAGAACAAGAATTAGCAAAATGGCTGAATGAAAAATAGATGACCAATGCTTGAAATACGACAAGATGGTTGAACTGTATCCAATAGTATACAATTTCCGTCTTCATTGGGGACACATTGTTGCGGTTTTCGGCACAATGCCAATAGTAAGACAAAAGGTACCACACATGTTTTGAACAGAGCGTACTAGAATTCCATCAACGCCCGTCCACCTAGATCAGGGATAGCGAACCTTTTTTGATCTCTGTGCCATATTGTTAATAAAAAAAAATTGAGACTATGACATGTCGATACAGTTTCAAATTTAGAACTAAACACTAACAACTTTCATTAGAATTCTGTTATAGGTATCTCAGTAGCGTAATCTGATGGTTATTCTGGTATGTCAATGTCAACTTTGATGTTTTAGAAGATCACCATAGATATAATAAAACTCCATTCTAGAATGGGATTATATTTTGAAGGGTTTGAAGTACCAGAATTAGCCTTCTATTTTCTTTGTCTTTACAATAAACTTGCTAATAACAGTTATAAAATAAAATGTTTCGATTAGGTATATAGCGATCTATGTTAGCATGCTTAAGTGGCAGTGGGCGAGGCACATAGCTCGTAGAACTATAGCAGAAAGTTTCTTGAGTGGAGATCACGCACCGAAAAACGTATTGTGGGACGACCTCCTACAAGATGTAGGGACGACTTGGTAAAGGACGCTGGGAGCCGTTGGATGCAGCCGCCTTATAACCGGTCCTTGTGGAAGTCTTTGGGGAGGCCTTTGATGATGATGATGGTTAAGTACCTTCTTAATGCCAGTGCCCAAAATATTGTGTGGAACATGTGCCATTGGTTCACTAGAACTGATCAACTGATATAAATAGCCATACCTATCTATATATACATAACCTAACCTAAAAACTAACTACGGAGTAAAATATGTAGATTTCTCGTCCGAGTTACCCTTGCCGACGAAGCTCGTCGTGAAAACCCTCTAATGGCATAGGATCCGTAAGAATTTCCCGCATTCCAACAATAGGCTATGGCTGTGACATACAGTGCGCTTTTGTTGAAATTATATAATACTAACTTCTGCCCGCGACATTGCCTGCGTGGACTTCAGGATTGCGTCCGACCGCTGAAATATGGAATGCACTTCCCGAGTGGGTCTTCCCTGATAGATATAATCTGGGTGCCTTTAAATCACGAGTGAATCGGTTTCTTCTAGGCAAGCGCGCTCCATCGTAGATCGCAGTGTCGCTTAACATCAGGCGAACTGGCGGTCAAGCGTAACCCTATCACGAATAAAAAAAACCTGGATAAAAAGTAGCCTATATGTTATTTTAGGCCATAATTTATCTGTGTGCCAAATGGTATCCATATCCGTTTAGCCGTTCTGGCGTGAAAGAGTAACAGACATCCATACATCCATACTCACAAACTTTCATGTTTATAATATGATATATATTGAAAACTTATATCTCGAAGAAGGATATCGAATACGACGATATATATCACATATGATGTTGAACTGGCTCATTAGTGTAATAATTATTGCGGTTGTAGGTTCGATTCTGAGGCCAAGGAAAATGAGATTGGGCTTGCTCGGAAGTTCTCATTTTAATTAAGTTTCGATGCCTCCTATTTCTTGGAACTTATACATACCAGCGGACTATGGGCGTATTTTACACCTCTGTCTAGCCATGTGTAACAAACTCCAAATGCATCCAAAATTCTTCTAAGTAGTCAACATTCCTATACTCAATGCTTTTGATTCTTAACCAGACGTAAATTCATATACATACTTCGAATACGTCACTTCAACATTCTTCCAACAAACTTTTCCTTTTTGCGAATACCTTGTCTACGTCAACAATTACGTGGAATCCAGTCTTGAGTTCCTGAGCCATTAAATCTCGCACGAGTACGATTTTATGAACGAAAAGTCAAAAGTTCCAAGATTCTTGGTCTTTTATTCTACTTAGTCGACATTTATTTTTATCCAGACTTCAAATTCATTACAAAATTTTAACAAACGAATTCGTACCTTAGTTTTGCTCCTTATTATGGTGTACAATAAAGATTAAATTACTTTAGTTTATTAGATTAAATTATTTTTTTATTATTACTTGTCTATTTTCTATTTTTTAACCTCCGACGCCAAAACAGGGGTGTTATAAGTTTGACGTGTGTATCCGTGTGTCTGTCTGTTACATCGTAGTGCCCAAATGATCACTCCATGCTACGTCGTCGATTATGGATCTACAACACCAATCAATCAATCATATATAATCATAATCAATACAATCATAATCAATACAACAATCCACTGATTGTTGTAGATTAGCCAAGGCCTAATTAAGTTAACAACCATTGGAATAAAACTACTTTTTACGAATTTTATCGCGTCATATTGATATTATTTTATTTAGAGCATCCATGGTCAATAATACTGCCTCAGGTCTAGTTGACTTCGATTTCCAGGTCCAGCAAAGTGTTATCGGGTTTTTTTTATGAAATTCTCAATAGCAGCTCAGAGTTCTGACCTGTGCTCGGTTGATAGCAATAGGCTCACCCCCTACATAGGACCTGAACATACCAGCAAATTGTGGGTTATACATTAGTACACCTCTGCCTAACTTTTCGGTTGTTGGTTGTTGTATGTGTATGTTGTATGTTGGTATATCTAATATCCGCAACCAAATAGCCTGACAATCAGTTTATCATTAGGATATAGGTATTATCTAGAAATGGGGGTTGCGAAGATCTGATGGTTGTCACTTCGTGCAGAATACTGGTATTAAACTGCAACAGACTGGAAGCCGATTAGGGTCCTAGCCTTTTCAGTCTTTCCTTCTAGCCTAGTTTAGAAAAGGCTAAGAGGATGATGAGTATTGCAAGGTATGCCGTACGCAACCTACTTTTCAATACAAAATACAAAGTTGTTGTGAATTTTTCTAGCAACTAGGTATGTTACAAATCTCGATAGGATAAATCTCATTAACATGGAAATACTCTATAACATTGACGATATCGGGGAGACCTTCAAAAGTTTTGTTGTTAGTTATAAATAACTGTACTAGTAAATACTACGGGGACTGATGACCCAGAAAGAATTTTATATCTACATAAATCGAACGTCGATCAATGTACGAGTATTACATAATCAACCCATTATACTGTCCCACTGCTGGGTACGGGTCTCCTACCAGAATGAGAGGGATTAGGCTATAATCCACTACGCTGGCCTAGTGCGGGTTGGCAGACTTCACACGCCATCGAGAAAATCACTCAGGCATGCAGGTTTCCTCACGATGTTTTCCTTCACTCTTTAAGCGAGTGATAATTAACTATTTAATACGCATATGACTTCGAAAAGTCAGAGGTGCATGCCTTGGGTTCGAACTCGAGACCTTTGACTTGGCAGTCCAACGATCATACCAATGTAAGAGTATTAAGCATTTTTAAATTATATTGTTTTTTTTTGTACCTTGAAAAAAATATCACTAGACTAATGAGGCAGTCAACTGCCTCATTAGTCTAGTGATATTTTTTTACCCCGTATGGGGACGGGTTAGAATACTTTTCCTCACTGTCTTTCAGATAGGCATCCCGTAAGTGTGAAAATATTTGACTAGCTCGGTGGTAGAACCTCTTGGGGTTTGACTGGCAGGCGACCACCCTTACGTCGAAGTCTGTCGTAAAGCACCTTGGTGTGTGTTTCAACTTTTGTACGTAAGAGCCAGTTCCCCTCGGTTGTAATGGCTCTGGCAGTCTATAGTACGTAGGGGTTCTTAAGGGTCGGCAATGCATCAGTAACTCCTCTGGTGTTGCAGGTGTCCATGGGCGATGATACCTACTTACCACCAGGCGGCTCGACAGCTCGTTTGCCGATTTAATGAATAAAAAAAGTGATCCCTAGCGCGACTGCTACGCTAGAGTTCCTGAGTTTGATCCCCAGGTCGAGCAAAGTGTTATTGGGTTTTTCTATGAAATTTTCAGCAGCAGCTCAAAGCTTGGATTTGTGGTTAATGGTAATAGTACAATAGTACACCTCTGCCTAACCCATCGGGTGATGGTATGTTATGTTTTTTGTACCAAAGGCAGGCGTCGAACCTGCGTCCTCCGGTATGCTACACTAGATGCTTTAGCCAATTAGACTACCAAGATAAGCCAATTTGAAGTAATTTCGTTTCAATTTGCCAACCTGAAAGATGCCAGTATTGTGGACAAAAGCCTCCTAATCTGAGAGGAAACCCGTTCCTTTCAATGAGAGTGGGTAAAATATGCGTTGAATTTTGAAGCACAAAACTACATAGGTTTCGGGTTTGTTTTAGGAAATAATGGTTCATTTAGGTGGTATTTAAAATATGTTATAACAGATATTCGGTTCATAACCAATTTCTTCTTTCTCATAGACCGAGTCCCATTTACTTGGGGTCGACTCTCCTCGTCCGCATCCTCCACTGAACACGATTTTGGGCGGCGTTTATTTTGATTTCAGCTTCTTTCAGATCTTTTCGACCGTCACGTCGACAGCCAAGTGGCGGGTTCATAACCAACATTCCGAGATAATTATCATTGCATTATATGGCACCGCTGGCACTGCAGAGATTGTAGCACCCATTTTCTATCGAATAGTAGGCTTTCTCATAGTCCACAAACGTAAAGGAAAGTGATACAAAACAGAATATAAGTATGCTCTTATACTCGTCGGTAATAAGCCATCTTAGGGCTATTTTTTTATTAAATTTCAATTTAAAAAGCTTACTAGCAACGCACTTTACTAGTATTCTTGTTAACCCCCCGTGCAAAATGCTTGTGTTACGAGTGGGTTCATGTTGGTAGTGCAATGGGTGGGTTTCGAACCGGCAACCACATGATGGCAAGTCCTAACTTTGAGGCTACCGCCGTTTTTTACGTTTATCTCAAATTGATACTCATTATATTTTGATTTCCTTCAGAAACACCGTCAAGAAGGTAGAAAACATTCTGGATCAGAACAGAAGTTCATAGACCTATTTATGGTTATATTAACGACTTTGAAACTCAACCGTTAACATTGTTAGTGTAACATTGTATGGTAGGAACTTTAAAAGTGTTTTATAACTACCATAAAATTGAACTATGGTGTCAAATCGTAAACTTTCACTGCACTCATTAACACTTCGTAAGAAAATTGAGAAAAAAATTGATCACCCATTATTTTGTTATGTCCTTGGTTGATTTCGTTTAACTTTTTGTTCACACGTAATTTGTTTTTAGTGCATAATTATCTTTTTGTGCAAATTAGTTCTGATTAGACGTGATTAGTTACGTTCTGTGAGATTTCTAACGCTTTTAGTGGTGTAAAAATTATTTTGATTAAATGTGATAGGAAAGTATGCAATTTGGATTGGACTTCGGGTTTCCGGTAAAATACATTTCGTAAAATGATCATACTCTTATCATACGCACTACTAATACATGATCAGCGTCCTCAAAGCCTTTTTGTCCCTGCTTGCAGTTCATATAAATGCGGTTATATACAGGGTTATTTTTCAATGACCGGCCAAATTTACAGAGGCTGTTCAAAATCGATAACATTTTCGATCTACGAAATTAAAAAGCTAAAATGAAAAAAAATCCTGTCCGACTCTCAATTAAAGAATAGTTACCACTAAACATTTAGATTTTTTTCAGACATTTTCCAATGAATGTTCCTACAATAATGTGTTAACTATCTTTTTGTGATTTTTTGGCATTTTCCATACTAAGATTATTAAGTTATTTTTTAGTTAAGGAAAAAAATCAATCGCGGGCAGGATTCGAACCTGCGTCTTCTGTTTTGATATACCAGACGCTCTGACCTCTAAGCCACCGCGAACCATGAAGATGAATCACAATGATGAGTTAAGAATGGCCACCTATCCATATACTGACCTTGGCAAACGCTTAAGCTGCGTTTGCAGATTGATTGCAAGAAAGAAAGAAAGAATAAACATTTATTCGGCCAACGCCATTGAGACATTATATTGATCAACGCAGTTATTACTTACAATGGACTGCATGTTTTAATATTTCATCCACAGAATCCTCCCAGAACATTCCAAGTATGTTGAATTTCTATATAATATTGGCGGATCTGAATCACTACCACAACAGCGCGGTACTCGTCACTCGGTAACCTGAACAAGGTGCGTCGGATGTGAAGCCACATGGCCCGCAAGAAACGGCTGCGGCACGCCCGTACCGAGATGGAAACTTGTGGACCTGTCCATTCAAGTAAGTACGTTTCTGTCAACCATACAACAGTATTTATTGAGAATTTTTGAATCCCTATAATAGACTAAAACTAGGTTTCACGGATTTTGGGGCAATAGTTATATATCTATGATATCTATCTATCTCTGTCTGTCTATGATTTCAAAATAAGTGGCAAAATTTGAGTCATGTATTTAGGAGTTCTCACAGACGTAATGGTTTGAAACAAGCATTGGGGTTTGAAAAATAGGATTATCAATCTCTTACAACATAGTTATCTGATGAAAGCACATTAATTTCTATCATTACTTAAATATAATGTTTGGCTCTACTTTCAGCTTGTTACATTGCAAATAAATGTTTTTATTCGAATGTTTCATTATTACAACAGTAGGTACAGTACAGCAAAAACTACATGACTTGCAAAAGATAGGACGGGAGACTTGACGGCTGATTCGACTTACACGTTAAAATCTTGGTACATAATTTATGCAAAATTATCTATAGGTACAATGAGCAATTCAATTGCAGCATGTGTGAAAAATCATCACTAGCCTAAGAACGGCTCGACCGGAATGACTGGTTTTTATTTAGTTGTGTTCGGAATTGTTAGGTAGATTTTCAAACAAATCCACCGAACAATTCGGGATACTAGATGGGGAAATTTACGCAGATGAAGCTGCGCATGGGTCGAACTTCATTTGAAAATGGAATTTAAAAAATAAGTATAAATACAAAAGTATATTGCCAGTCATATCCATATTAATCCACACGTGAAACAGTGAGTAACATTAAAAACGTTGGGGGCACGTGTGGGGCGATTTCAGGCGAATGCAAGAGTGCCCGCACCTAATGCTTTAGTAGGCAATTATAAGTAATATTTCTTAATACATTCCCAAGGCATACTGATCTTTTATTAAGGTAACAAACAATTAACATAATGTACAGGTGTAATAAGATGTAGACCAACAGTTCGCCAATATTTTTCAATCCTATTTATTATGGAACGAACCAATTGTCATTTACCAAGACAAGATCAAGAATTTCGTAGAAATCCCAAGATATTCTTTTGTAACATTTTCAATAGCAATTCAAGGTTCGGATTTATGCCTGCGTAATGGCAATAGTCTCGATATTTTCCCTACTATAATACTGTAACTATATGTGTAATAAAAATAACATCAATACATTAAATCCACCTAACCTTTCGAGGAATACATAATACATCGCAATGTGCTAAAAATGCAATTTTAATGAGTCTGTACGCTTTTTTCTTGAATTGTTTACGTTATACGCAAAATGCAGAAGCAGATGTGGGGACCCGCACCGGAGGCCTGCAAATCTGTAGTTTATAGCTTCCACTGTGTTTTACTCACCATACTTGATAAACATACACCATACTTGACAATCATGGCTTCAAGTGGCGCTCGTCAAGTTAATAATAACTTTATGATATTTGGTTATGATTTTTACAATGATGAGGATGTATAGAGTACTAGCTGGTAACCGCAATTTCGCTCATATCTCAAAGGACTTTTAGAGACAACAGGTTTATGTCTTTCTCTCGTGATGCCTCTATCTCCTTGCCTAAGCATGAAAAGCTAACAAACAAAGATAGTTAATTGCGCACTTAAAGGCTACTTCAATAAAAAGGAGGTTCTCAATTCGACTCTATTTTTAACATTATATTCTATGCGATATCTTCACAAAAGCCATAGATATTAATTATAATACATAACAATGTTATGCCCGGTCATACAAAAAAAATTACGGGGCATTGCCGATAGAAATGAAAACTAAGTAACTTGTGAATTGTATCGTCGATAAATGGGAAGCGTACGGTGACGATGACGCGAGTTTCCCGCTTTTTGTTCACCCAAAAAGTGCTCAAAGCGCCTAAAGAAGTTTTCATTCCAAAAATAAATGATTGAGAACTTTCTCCATATTTAAAAAAATCAGTAAAAAATATTGTTTGAATTGTCATTTTTGTTTTTTTTTATATGTGATAGGCTAACGCTTGATCGCCAGTTCACCTGATGTTAAGACATGCTGCGATCAGTTAGTCCACTTGTTTCAAAATGTATATTTTATTGTTTGTACCTGTACAAATTGGTGTTTGAAGAGCTGGCTATCTATTCAGTGCTATAAGTGTCAAAGTGACATTATCGGCCCACGTTGCAGCTGCACGTGACTTGACCTCGGGGAGTCGACACGAGCGGCGCGACCTTTGAACTTTGCACCACCACGCAAATTCTAATGCCCTGGTACATTTAAAGTGTTTTTGAATGTTGCGATGTTAATTGGTTTTTTTTTCTCAGAACATACATTCCATCACGCCTATATTCTCCGAAGGCTTAGACAGAGCGATCCAATTAATGTACACTCACAGTTCGCCGGTATGTTTAGTCCCATGTAATAGGGGGTAGCCTATCTATTGGCATTAGATACCGGGCACAAACCCCAAACTCTGATCTGAGAATTTCATAGAAAAACCCAATAACATTGCTCGACCTGAGTCGAACTCAGGATACCTTCTAGCGTAGCAGTCGCACTATAATGTCAACCTATATTATACTTACCTGCTGGTCACCTCTCAGAAACCTAATGTGGGTTAACAGACTTCACGCGCCTTCGAGACGAGTGAAACTGCGGGCACCAGCTAATTTTGAATAAATGAACCACCAGTCAACCGCCCTAAATGCTTGAAGTACCTATCAAATCATATTTATTTCTGTAAATCGATCTTTTAAGGACACTTTTACAAGTCAATGTTTTTTTTTAACTAGATGACACCAGCATTTCCTATCTGACGACCTCTGAGAAGAAACACCGAAACAAACTCAGAGAATCATGGTCTCTTTTAAAGTCCAGACATAATACTTAGTAGCAAATATATGAGTGTGAGTACTGAAATGGCCTTCAAAAGAAAGAGCCATTGCGGCTTTAAGTAGACCAGTCCCATCTGTCGGCACGCATGCATCAGTAAATGGATAGCTGGACCATAATGTAGGGAGCGAAACAACCCGGTTGCACGACGATACCAGGTCAGTGGAATTTTGCGTAGGCCAGATAAGTCTCACAGCCGCCAATGAATAAACGTGGTGTAATTATCTCAAGTGTGACTGCTTTTGATCTATTCTATACAATATATTCAAGTTTTATAAAGATTAAATTATATCAGTTGTTTGAAAAGGAGGCATTGAAACTTATCAATCTGATAAAGTAGGTTGATAATCCTGTCCGATTTTATCAAGTATGTATGAATATCAAAATTGATAAAAGCATCTCAATGTTTTTATCTCAATGAGGAAAGCAAATGACGCACTTTAGTTGTTTCTAGTATTCTTTATTGCAACTTACAAATACATAAAATGATCTCATAAGTACGTATGGAACAATTGATATCTCTATTTCAAATGTTGTCCTTTTAAAACACCATAAAACTGATGTAAATTACATGTTACAAGCTGGAAAAGGATATTTAATTAATGCTGCACTAAGGAAAAGATATTATTATGATTCTATAAAAAGAGTCTTAAACCTATCATTATTATTATTAAATTAATAAAAGAAATTAAAAATATGATCTTGATATGGGTTTCTATATGAAATCCAAACAAGCTAATGAAAATGGATTATAAAACAACAACAGTAGCAATTTAGTCTACTGAGCAGTTTCTTACGATAATATCTGCGAGGCATGAAACTTATTCAACAATGAAAATAGGGTGACTATTAAAAATGTGTATCTAACAGCGGTCGATGCGGAATCAGTTACATTTTCATCTTCATTCCCATCATCCGGTATCACACCAACATCATCCCCTCCATCTCCGTTATCGCTTCCATCCCCATCATCTCCACTATCCCCATTATCTCCATTACCGTCACCAGGAATAACGTTATCATCATCATCATTATCATCATCATCATCATCATCAATTCTATCAATTAGGCTCCAGTTACTTTCGGCATCCAAGAAATGGGTTTGATAAATTTGCTCCCAGAACGTTATGGTATCAGGATGTGGGTTTTGCAATGGTGCTTCTAAAGTACCATCACCACCACTTATTTCATTATTATCTAGCACGCGGAGATAATTGGCCGCTACTGATGTGAATGGATTCCAAGTAATTTGTGATGTTTCACTACTTGGGACACTAAAAAAAAAACACAAATTAAACTCCAATATTTTTAAAATGCAACCATCCTTTGTCATTAAAAAAAATATTATTTAACCATAATTACCCGGATTTTGCAAAGTTTGTCCACCTTTCTACAAGAATATCGCCTATAGTCAAGTCTCTTTGAGGTATATCTATGGTGGGAGAATCATAAAACATATAGGCCAATTCTTCGCTGTGCGCTGCAGTATCAACATCCAAAGGCCCTACAAATGGTTCTCCGAGAGATCCTTTATAAGAAAATTGATAAAGATATGTTGGTGCAGATGAAGTGGCAGCTCGGTTTCTGGCTTCCCTTATAGTCGAAACTAACATCATGGTATCACCATGATATTCTATGTATTCGTCAACACTCGATATATCAATGGCATCTCCTCCAAAGTAAAAAGTTCTTATTTGTTGGGAAACAGCGGATTGTTCTTCATCGGTGTCAAATTTCAAATCTGGTTGGAGAAATTCATTAAATGAATTATCCATTCTCTCCAGCCATTCATCTTCCAAAGCTTCTTCAGCTCTGATAGTGCCCTCGTTATCAACAAAACCAGTTATAAAAGGAATTTGCAGAAAATCACCATCAGCAATGACTTGAGAAGGAGTTTTAATAAGAAAAGGTACCACGTCTGCTAAATCTTGTCTTTCTATACAAGGTGCAAACGCCAAAGAATTATCAGTTAAATCAAGTTCATTAATAACCGCCATCAGAGCTGCCACGCTGGTTCTAGTGAAGACATCAGATAACTGTTCAATGGTTGTTATATCGTGACCAAGAGCTTCGGCTACTTGTAAAGCATATTCCAAGTTGTCTCGAGAAACAGCCCATGGCGCCAATGCATTTCCACTTTGAGCAATTGCTTTTTGAACTAAGCCAGAAGCCATGGGGGATAAAGTGACTAAGTCAACAGCAGCTGCTCCACTGCCGTGTCCAAAAAGTGTAACATCATTAGGGTTTCCCCCAAATTGTGCAATGTTTTGTTGAACCCACTGTAATCCTGCAATAATATCCTTCAATCCAGCGTTACCGGGTGCTGTTTCAGTTCCAAGGCACAGGAATCCTAAGATGGATTCACGATAATTTAGAGAAACTACAATGACATCCTTTTCGACAAAGTTTCGGAAAGATATCTCTTTTTCATGTAACTTGTCGAACTCTGTCCCTTTAATCCAAACCATTACTGGTAGTTCCCTTGTATTATCTAATGTTGGAGTAAATATATTAGCTACCAAGCAATCTTCTGTGCCTTCGTATCCCACACCTAAGGCTCGAACACATTTTATATTTCTTCGGTCTGCTATTAGAGTATCTTGAAAGTTTGGGGCTGGTAGTGGAGCCTGGAAATTGTGTAAAATTAAAATGCAAAATAAACATATTTTAAGTGAAAGATATTTGCTGGGCTAAATAGGTTCAGGAAAAAATATCCGGCCAAAATTTTTGATTCTTGAATTCAATAATGTAAAATACCGTTAGGTACATGAGATACGGAGCCAGAATAATTATTCAGAAAAGCGCTTAAGGGCCCGGGGCAGAACAATCGATTTTACACTGTGTCTGTGATTTTAATCATAATCCATAATCTATCTAGAACTTAATCAACTTTAATATAAATTTTACCTTGAATCTGTGGCTGCCCGAAGTTGAGTCTGCGTATGGTATGCCATGAAATTCATAGTAATCTCCATTGGCTGCTTCAGTACCGATCACGGTACCTTGAGCGATTGTCACGGTAGGCGGGCCTACCGTAGGCTCCTCTTGGCCTGAAGCCAATGCTACCAGCACAGAACAAACAGACAACAGTAATAACATGGTTCTTGCACCACTGCGAAATAAGAACTGGTTAGTTCTCAGGTAGGCAAAACCGTATAATCTCGATTAGATAAGTTCAAAGGATTCTTTATATGCTCTCAAATATCTGTTTGATAAATTTTTCGATAACAATTGAATATCATGATGTAGAATATTTATCTTAATAGTTAAAGGTGCCCCACAATAGATTCAAGATAAAGATTACGTCTGTTTAAACTTGCGAGATAAACAATGATCACTATTATCTACCATTTTGTAAATGTACGCAAATACAATTTTGCCTATTTCGTTTATACGCGCGATTAAAATCGATTTCATCCATTTCATCGAACAAAATTAAAATCTAAGGTCTAATATTTATATAGATTTACTTATCCTACCTATACAATAAAGATGTTTTCCAAAAAAAAAAATATCTACTGTACAAAACTAATGAAGCAATTACAATAAATTGGCACAAGCATGATAACGAAGAAAAATCTGCCGAAATGTGGGCCAAATAAAGAGGTCAACGACCCGATTAAAATTATTTATGAAAAAACAATGTCCCTTCGAATACCGTTAGTTGATTTACTTTGATGTTACAATGTAGACCTTAGCTTTTATTAAAATAAGTGTCATTTTCTCCTGTAATTGGTTGTGGTCGGTTTTTTTCAGCGGTTCCCTTAGAGGGTGCTACGTGCGTGAGGGGCGGGGGGTAGCGGGGAGGTTTTACAAAATGTGCGCCACACGTGTAAGCGCCCGCGCCGCTCAGAATTCATGAGAATTTCTGATTCATTGACTCTTGTCATATTGGAGTGAATTTTGTTTTGTAATAATTATGTTTTTTGTTATCTCGACACTGATGATTCATTAATTTAATTCGTTACCTACTTCTGAAAATAATGTTAAGTAGGTACATAAGGGTTTAGATATGTACTACAAAAGAAAATCTATCTCAAATATTTTTAAAATTTCGAAACTTTAATTTGCTAAACTTAGGTACTTTTAAAAAATAACAACTTATAACAAAAAAATATATCTATAAATATATCTATTAAGACTAAACTGTATTTTTTCGCTTTTCAATTTTTTCGTCACTTTTATTTTGTTGAAAGTTGTTATATTTTAATTTTGGGTGTATTCAATATTTTAATTTGAATATTTTCTCACTAACATTACTATAGCTAGACATACAGTTCTCATCATTAAACATTTGAGTTGTTCGTTTCGTCAATTAACCCAAAAAGAAGGTTGCCGCTGCAAACCGTTGAGTAGTTCCCTGGACTATCTACCATCTCCATCATACGATAAAGTCTTGGTCTCCATTATGTTGAAAGTAAGTAAAGTAAGTGAAACTACTTCTATGTGCCAAGGTTCAAGCGAATTGGATCACAAGTGAAAAAACTAACATGCCTAATTTTTCTACCCTGAGGGATGGATTTTTTTGACTGACATTGTATCCTATCCAGTAAAGAAAGAATAATTAAATCGGACCACTATCAAAAATTATGCAGTCATACATAAAAGAGAAACTAATAATATATGCGACGACGTCAGAAATTACTTTTTTCGTTGGTTAAAAAAGGAATGATTCTCAATTCGAGATGAATCTGATAAGATTTTTTTCTCACTAAAATCAACTTTACTGTTACTGTGAGCAGTTTCTTTATTAACGTTATGTATTTTTTTGTTCAGTAGGTTTTTAAGCTCCTTCAATTTTTTTATAGATAATGATCAAGTAATTATAAAAATTAAAACTCAAAAATATCTAGAATGTTGGAATTCAAAATCCATTTAGGAAAAGACAAATTTCCCTACATTTTATTATCTCTCGTCTCCCGGGTTGAGTCGGGATGCGATGGTCCTAAACATGTGTTGTATTACACCACGTGGGTCTTGGGCACAAATATAAAAAAGACAGACAGTCTTATATCACTACCAAACATATTTAAAATACCAACCTTAGTAATGTAACTGTAAGTCCAAAATCGAATGTGTTAAGCTGAAACGTTTATGACGTGTGATGTAAATCAGTGTTACCTTGTGGGAGACTCCAATGAGACAGGCGAAAGGTTAAACGTTATGCGTACCACATTGAACGACGTGCAGCTCCGAAAAAAAAAATAGATTTTTAACAAAAAATGTTGATCGACGTTTGGCGTATTGGCTGAGCGAACGACTTTTGGGCTAGGGGTTGTTTGTTTTGATCCCAACGTGGAATTTGTATGACCTACATATATATTGTTCTTGTTCTCGGAATTTTTATATGCGACATTTGCAGTATAGGAAAAAAACATTCCATTACGCCTGAAAAGGTAACATTATTGGTGAAGTGTACGGTCGCGGAAGAAAAGGTTCATCTTTCAAATTGATTCGCAAATTTTGGAAATATTATTTTCAAATTCGGAAATTGCTAGTACCTACCTACTACGAAAACATGAAGATTATCAAAACATTAAGTACAAAATTCCATCCTGTTGTACAGTCAGCGTCAAATAGTTCGAGACAACGAAAGTCGCCAAATAGTTCGCAACACGTCTTTGTTACAGTTACATAAGGTCGTGTTGCAAACTTTTTGGCAACTTCGGTTGTCACAAACAATTTGACGCTGACTGTACCTACATCATTGTTTTAATTACTAATTACCATCAAATGCAAAGTAAACCAATACTTTGTTTAATAACATCAATATTACATTTCCTTTACCATCCGTGATGTTGTTCTAATTAGTTTACGGTTTTTATTGATCGGCCGCTAGAGGGCGTCTGGGCACGTACCGCTGGTTTAATGTACGGTAGGGATTGTTTTAGTGTTTTGTGTACACATACGTGCTAACTGTAATAGCGGAAACTGGCCATAAGCTTCCATATATAGGCTAGCAATTACACTGGAAGTTCGCTGGCTTCGGAAACTCTATGAGTTCAAATACCTTACTTCTAGGTGGCTTTGTGCTTTGACTATCGCGATGTACATATTTTTATAGAGGCCCCCTGGGGTTTAGTAACAACTACATTGATTAATTAATCTGCAAGATTAAGCTGTGATATTTTTTTTATATAATATAATAATTTATTTCTCACCACAATATAAAATACAAATTTCATTCATTAGAATCTTACATTGCTAACATTGTAATACGATATATTGTGGGAGACTGATGCCTAAACTAAGCAAAAGCCTGTATTTCAGGTCACCAGGACTCCACACCGACTCCACTCCACAAAAATTCATTCATACATTTATTTCTGTAAATATATCTATTGAAAACACTTTAACAAATCCATGTTTTGATTTTTTAAACTAGATGGCGTCGGTCTGGTTGTCGCGCATGGAGTGGTGATCATTCTTAACACGTCGAGACCCATCCAGGTTCACAAGCCAGTTGACAATCGTTAGTGGTAGTCAAAAGCTCAAAAGCCTTACAACCAGTATATCCTATACATGATGTATCTAACCAGAAGGCGCGTGTTCGAATCCTGTTGGGGTCGAATATTTCTTCAGTAAAATAACTTTATATCATAACATAACATACCATCACATCTGTCTCCCCCGAAGGATTAGGCAGAGGCGTACTAATGTACACCCACAGTTCTCCGGTAATTTTAGGTCCCTTGTAATAGGGGGCGAGCCTATTGCCATTAACCGGGCACAAGTCCAGACTCCGAACTGCTACTGAGAATTTCATAAAAAAACTCAATAACACTTTTCTCGACCTAGGCATCGAACCCAAGACCTCTATAGTAGCAGTCGCGCTTAGGACCACTAGACTACTGAGGCAGTAATTTTTTTAATTAAAAAATGTTTATAATCACTTTCAGTGTACTTATTAGTACATTAAACTCGAAAGTCTCCCTGAGGAGTGCGCTCGCGCCGGTGGCGAGGGGAACCGATCAAAAATAGAATCCTCATGGATTCTTATACATGCATATTGCCATGGTGCTTGCACGTTAGCACGCGCCTAAGTTAAGGTGTTGGTATTTAATGTATTATTATTATAATAATGCATTATTAAGTAACTGCCTCCTTAGCCTAGTGGACCTGGCGCAAATATCACGAATTAATGGGTTTCTTTTAGGTAAGCGCGCTCCATCGTAGATCGCAGTGTCGCTAACGGCCAGTCCCATTAACGAATCCGTCGACAGATTTGCTTACTAGAGATAGGATTTTGACATTACTTGTATGGACCTTATATCAAAATCCTAACTCTATTAAGCAAATCTATTGACTGATTTGATTTGATAGTGACTGGCCGTTGACATCAGGCGAACGGGCGGTCAATCGTAAGCCTATCAAGAAAAAAAAAACTACTACTGAGTTCGATTTCCAGGTTTAGCAGTATTTGGAATTTGTGCCCGGCTTTTTTTTTATTCGTGATAGGCTTACGCTTGACCGCCACTTCGCCTGATGATAAGCGGAACTGTGATCTACCGGCTACTGGCAATAGGCCTCCTATTATATGGGACCTAAAGATACCGGCAAAATGTTGGTGAAGGTACATTAGTACGTCTCTGCCTAACGTGATTGTATGTATTGCATTATTAAGCACAATATAGGAGTATATTTCTTCTGGGGCTAAACCATAAACTATACTACCTGGTGTTGCTAGTTGCAATTGTCCCTTACCATTAGGTGGCTTGTATACTTGTCTGTCATGTTTTTATAATAAAAAAGCAAGAGGGAGATTAATTTTTTTAAGGGCCTTCAACAACGGATGTATTTTGTAAAAAATCACGATTTGTGTCCATCTCTTGTTGGAGTCCCTTAAGGCGGATCGTTCACCTGAGCCCGCGAAATTCAAATTTCAAGTGATTTTTCGCTGTTTGTAGGTCTTAACAAGTTCTAGATTCATGGCAGTAGTAATCGCGACATTAATTTTACATGTTGATTCAGTTCAAAGAACAAATCATTTTTATAGTAGGTATGCATAACCTTAATTGACATTTAAGATTAGCGCTCCAGATAAAGGAACTGTTCACCGGTTAACAGTAGAGACACGATTTTTTTATATCTATGCATTCAATTACACGGGGAAATAAAATAAAAAATATTTTATTTCGCTTGTCTCGGGAGGTAAAAGCTTAATCATTATGTTCTTGTTTTGCGCCATAAACATATTAACAAAGACGGCTAATTAACTAAGCAGATATAAATAAGCTCCAATTAATATTCATATCTTTATATTTTTTTAGGGCGGTACAATTTATTTGTTCGTGTTACATTGCTCAAATCCAAAAAACACCCTAGCTTTAAAGAAGTTTATAGTGGAACTTATGTGCGTTTGCCTTTTTGTCATCACAAACAAATTGTATTGTTTAAAATTTTTATAAATTTTGCATAATACTACACATGTACTGTACATATTTAAATAGTGTAATTGGCTTCGGCCGTTCTATTTAATCCTAAATAAATAAATAAATAATAATTGAAGTAAATAAGCTTTTTTAACCTAATTTGTATTTTTTCTTAACGGCTTAAGAGTTAGTCATGAATTTTATACCAAGAAAATTGTAATGACGTAATTAACAATTTGTATTGTTTTTATTTTATAATTTCTTGGAATATTTTGAAATAATAAAGAAATACCCGAAACCTCACTAACACCCACGTGAAGCACCCCCGCAATGGCTGTGACTAACAAATACTAGCACAAAGACTAAATCTTCAAGGTCATTGGGTAATGTAATACCCTTAATTCTTCTTAATCGTGTGTTCTACTGAACGTCGTTTCTGTTATGGAGACCAAGTCATATAGGTCTTTCACCACCACCCTCCTCTCTCCACGGTCCTGGGCGTGTGGTTGCGCTTCAGCAATAGGCATTCCTTATTTCTTAAAAAACATTATTTTTAAAAAGATTCATTGATTTAGTATCAATCTGGGAGGGGTGAAGCGTTTACCTCTTGACAGATTTATAGTGAGACGCCCGAAGATACTTAATTATGGACTCATTACGACGGTTTGATTAAACAAAGAGGGGACTAATCTTTTTTGGTTATGTACAGTCAACAGCAAATGATGGTATCCAAAACTGTCACATTTCTTCAATTTAATCTCCAAATAGTATAGTTTATTATCCATTGAGGAAATTTGACAGTTTATGTGCTGTTAACCGTACATTGTTTTCAATTCACATGGTGTGAATTGAAAACAATGATGAACATTACAACCATATATTTGGATTTTTTTTGGATCTTTGGTGCATTTACAAACACAAATTCTAACATACATAACCCCCAAACCCGGAATAAGGGTGGAAATAACATACCATACGCCTGTATCCTTGAAGGATTAGGCAGAAGTGTACCCGCAAATTTGATGGTATATTTCAGATCCCAAAAAATAGGGGGCGAGCCTATTTCCATGAACTGGGCACAAATCTAAACTCCGACTTACTACTGATAATTTCCTAGAAGAATCCTTATGTAAGCACTTTCACTGACTTAATTATAAGTTTGTGAAGTTCTCCACCCCACAAAGCTTCTTCCTTAGTGCGGGTGTTGTTTTTTAATATAGCAATTATATAAGTATGACATTGCCCCACATTGCACAATGTATATACTGTGGGTTTACATTAGTACGCCTCTGCCTAGCCCTTCAAAGAATACAGGCGTATGGTATATTATTTCCACCCATTGGATTCCGGGTTTGGAGGTCATGTATGTTAGAATTTGTGTTTGTAAATGCACCAAAGATCCAAAAAAATCCAAATATATGGTTGTAATGTTTTTTTAAAAACTAAAATCATGTTTTTACACATTCGTATTGCCGTTTCGTTTTTTTTAAAAAAAAAAGAAAGCTTACGCTTTTGGGTCGCACATTACTAGTATTCTTGTTAAGAGTCCGGCGGACCGAATTTCTCTTACAAACGTAAAACCGAAATAAATCGTAATTCAAACCCAATTTAATCAAATTCTATTATTATTTGGATTCCGATACCGTTAGTCTAGGTTCCTACTCTACCATTTTGTTCAGAATACTTCACTGGAAATAAATGTAAGCGAATCCAATTTTTGATAACTTTACCAAGTTTGGAACAATTTTCCGGTCTTTTATTTCCAGTGAAGTAGTAGTAGACGAAGTAGTACCGTAGGAACCTAGATGAACGGTATCCAAATCAGATTAATAACACAATTTGTTAGAATATTGTCTGGATTACGATTTATTTCGGTATTACGTTTTTGTGGGTAATTAAAGCTCCGCCGGACCCTTAACCCCTCGTGGTAAGCTAAATACTTGTGTTACGAGAGGGTTCACGCCGGTAGTGCAATGGGTGGATTTCGAACCAGCAACCACATGATTACCAGTCCGAGGCCCTCGCTATTAGGCTACCGCCGCTTCAAAATTGGAGTATTTTTTTCAAACACTTAAAACAAAGTAATCTGCACCATACATGTTCTAATAGTAACAATAGTAAGTAAACAAATTTTCTATTCAGCAAATAACTCTATTAATATAAAGACATACATTGTGGGAGCTACAATCATAATTTTACTTAATTCAGATAATTTTACACTATCGACGGCCACACGTGGCTCTTTCCCATCGATTATTTTAATGTACGTCTTCGTGTTATTTACAATTCTTGGTACCTACTTATATCAACAATGGAAAAGTAAAAATAGCGGGGATAGCTTGGTGATATGTCCACTGGATGGCAGTTCAGCGGACTGAGTCGTAGATCTTGAATTCAAATCCAATTCCAAAGCTAAAAAAAGTTAAAAATCAATTTAAAATACATACATATATATTTTCACTCCTGTCACCCATTGGGATAGGCAGAGACTATAGATTTCCACTCGCTACGATCCTGGTATACCATTTTCGCTTCAACTACGATCATCAATCTTCTCATGCATGATCGTCGGTTTAGGGTGCTCCCAACCTGACCTTTCTTGAGAATGGACGTAATTTGGTTGTGGTGCATTTGCCGAGGTCGGTCCCTTTCAACTCTTCCACCCGTACTCGCCATGAATACTCGTTTCCTCAATCTTCGTTCATCCATTCTCTCTACATGCCTAAACCACCTTAACATACCTTTCTCAATCTTCGTTACTACATCTTTTTTCACACCACACCGTTCCCTTATCACGCTATTCCTCACTCGATCTTACCAGGTAACCCCACACATACTTCTCAAAGCTCTAATCTACAATCATTAATATAAAATCCGTCGATTTTATATTAATGATTGTAGATTAGATGTCGACCACGTATGATCGTGGTCACAAGCAAACTGATGCAGCGAGTTCACTCCGTCATTGCGTTGGTAGATTTTTCTTTATGTACCCCCACATTTTCATTATAGTTATAAAGCCCGCGACATACTACACTCACTGTGTCCGTATTTTTAACCGACTTAAAATAGAAAGTTTTTGATATTTTAATCACTGGATTCCACGTTACTGATAATTTAAATCGTCAGCATGGAATTCAGCAACGCGGAATATCGCTATTTTAAAGTCGCGGGCTTTATAACTACAATGAAAATGTGGGGGTAGATAAGAAAATCTACCAACGTGGAGATCTGATGCACATATAGATGGGTTTCTGCCCAGGCATTTTGGGCGAAAAAATAAATGCCCTGGCATAAACCCATCTATATAGATGGGTTTCCGCCCAGGCATTTTGGGCGAAAAGAATAAATGCCTTGGCATAAACCCATCTCTAGATGCACACTCTCCGAAATGTATCCGATAAAAAGCGATAAGCTAGCAACTTAAACTTATAGCTTAGCCACTACGCCAAACGTGTCGGTAATTGTAACTATAATAAGTTTATTTTCAACTGACATCAAAAAGAATGGAATGTCAGACAGTATGAAGATAAGTTTCATAATCAATTTTATCTAGATAATTATATCGGATAATTAGGTTTTTGTTATAATGATGATATAATGATGTCTAGTAATAAATTAATGATTTGTTTTTTTTTATCCAATTATTTATAGTTAGGTTAGGATTATAACCAACAAAATCCTACTAATTATACTTAAATAGAAATATAAATTTTTGTTGCTCAATCACGTCAGAACGGCTGAACGGATTTGGATGAATTTTGGTACAGACATAGATTATAGTCTGGAATAGCACATAGGCTACTTTTTATCCGAGCCGAATCGTATTCTGACGTCCGGGCAGACGAAATCGCGGACAGAAGCTAGTAATATAGGAACTCGTAATAGACGAAGAATAAAGTCCACATTTTATCTTCTTAGTCTGCAATTCTTTAAAATACAATTTTCTCTGTAAAAGCAACTACTATTTGAAAAAATAGTTATCAACACTGCAGAATGCTTATTCCTTTCACTAACACTTTTTCTACTTAAATCTCCGATACAATTTCCTGTAATATAATAACTCTTAGCCGTTTCAAATCGAACCTTAGTATCAACACGAAAAAGCTCATTTTGAAATAGGGCCAGATTGTCTACGTGCCTGAAAGAACTTTGAGGTTAGGGTTGGCAAAATTCAACTTTGCTTTTGGAATGTCAAGGTTGATATTGGATTGTTGTTTAGTTGGTTGTTATGTACCGACGTGGGTGTTTAATGATCAAGGAGTGAGGCTTGGAGACAGCTGTCGTTCCCTCGGGCACCACTAAGGGTTTTGTTTACAGCACACTCTAATGACAAAGATCTCTACGGTACGTACAAAATTGCTTTAGCGTTGCTTCACTCTGAATATTCAGAGGACACTTGGATTTATAACGTTTGGGTGCTTCGTGTTATGAGAGGGATGTTACATTTATCGAGATTATTTTGGTAAAAAATAATAAAAAACATAATCTGTGGTTTAGGTAACTTCAAACAAACATTCCTTTCCAATTATAAAAAGTATCCACAAAAACCTAAAAATAAAATTAAAAAGCAATTGAACATAATATACCGTCACGCCTGTATTCCCCGAAGGGTTAGGCAGACGTGTAATAGGGGAAGAGACTATCATGCTTTTAACCGGGCACAAATCCAAACTCTGAGCTGCTACTGAGAATTTTCTCTCTTCACTTTCCTCGACCTAAGAATCGAACCTAGAACCTCTAGCGTAGCAGTCGCGCTTGGGACCACTAGCCAAAGGATGCAATTAAAAAGCAATTTGAAATATAATAATTAATTGCCTTTTTGTTTTTAATAATATTCCTATATAGGTATCAACTTAATATACGACCACTATTCAGCACGGCTAAATACAAACTAACAAATAAAATATTCCAAAAAAACTCCGAACACATTTATTACGTAATTGACATCCACTGTTCATTCTTCTGTAGTAGTTTGGTATTTGCTATTATTTCAACCTGTCAAAAAAGCGACAGCGTGAATAATGATACATTTGTCAACACAATGACCTTGACCTCACCGCCAGGCACAACGGTCAAGGTTAGATATCAATCGAACAAATCGTTCTGACAATCGCTTGTCTTCGATTATTTGTAAACATACTTCACTTCCTAGATTTGACTACTAACTTCAATATATTCTTTACTATTCTTACCCAATAGAAAGCACAACCAGAGTTTAAGATACACCCAATATATGAAAAATAGGCCTTGGTTCTTACATAAATACGATAGGACACAGTAAAACTCTTTGAAGCTGGCCTTACAGTATGAAAATAGGTTCCAAATAGGTCTTTGGAATTAAATTTAAGGCGATGCGATGCCTCCGACTGCATGAGATTGACGAGCTGACGAGCCACCTGGTGTTAAGTAGCCATCATCGCCCACATACACCTGCAACACCAGAGGAGTTGCTGATGCGTTGTCGATCCTTAAGAGCTCCTACGGACTGCAGACTGCCAGAGCCGCAACAACCGAGGGGAACTGGCTCTTAAGTGCAAAAGTTGAAACACAAACCAAGGTTCTTTACAACAGACTCCGACGTGAGGGTGGTCGCCAGTCCGTCGGACCCCAAGAGGTCCTGTCACCGAGCAATAATAGAGATTGATTATTTTGATTCCATCTTTTTGCCAGTTGGGTTTTTTGATTTCTTAAATAAACTTTTTTTCAGACTCTCAACCTAAAATCCATCAACTCGAGCTACAGCTCGAATATTAAGAATGGTAGTATTCAGTATACGAGTAGTTAAGAAATATTCTAGGCGTAATAACATGTATGCATGAGTACAGATATCGACTAGTTATTATTATACTATCAGTATAATTACAGAGACGACTACTGCACTGCCCTGACGTAGACGCGTACCGGGTTAATTACTTCAAGTAACCTGAGAGATCGTCAACAACATTGAAAGCTTGCTTTGAATTTCTCGAATAGTTAGGGTCGCCATCATTCCCACGGATGCAGAATACGCAAATAATAACTACTATCACACCTGTATTCCCGAAAGATCAGCTAAAGGTGAACTATGTACACCCACAATTTATCGGTATGTTTAGGTCCCATGTAATATAGGGCGAACCTACTGCCATTAACCGGGCACGAATCCCAAACTATTTTGCCGACCCTGTAAATTAAGGAGGAATAGTTGGGCTGACAGCATTTGAGACATGCGTGAGTGGAATTATTCGATTCCACTATGCCCTCTTTTAAAACCACCAAGCTGCTATGCTAAATGGTATGATAAGAACCTAGATTAACGGTATCCGAATCCGAATAATAACACAATTTGGTAAAATATTATTTAGATTATTTTTTATTTTGGTATTTCGTTTTTGTGGGCAATTCACACTCCGCCGGACCCTTAAGCACAATGTTCTTTCAAGTGAAATTCTGCAACATTCAGAAGCTTCAGAATTGTTTCCTAATGGGCTCAATTTTGCTAATTTAACATTGGAAAATAATATCAGACTGTCAAATTGGATAGAAGATTGACAAGAATTAGCAATGGCAGATGGGACTTCGTTCACGATTAATGGAAATGTAAAAGTTTAGAGGCCGCTGGAAAGTCTGTAATCGTTTGGAAATCCAAACGATTACAGACGTATCGATAATTTTGTTCATAAAATTTTAGCACTAATAAATGAAGTAGCATATAATGTTTGAATTATAGCCGTTTGTAGCGTATTCTGCTAGAGGAGTTACGTACAGAAAGAATCAAATGTATCGGGACGTACAAACTATTCATAATGATCTGTAAACTACTAAAGAAATTGAACTTTAACTACCTATCTTTTTGTGATTTTTTCGCATTTTCCATGCTAAGATTATTAAGTTATTTTTTTAGTAAAGGAAAAAATAAATTGAACTTTATTTCAAATTGGACAAAATTTATGTCAGAATGACAGATTTGTACTACGTTCATTCTGAAACCTGGCTTTGGATCACTGAGATATGCTTCAGTTAATTATTCAGATGATTTTGCATTTGTGCATTCAAATATATGAGAGTGTTCACAAAATGTCATTGTTCTTTGACATCATAAGATAGTAGATTGGATTGCCATTGGCCGATTAAATGTTTTTCTTTCGTAATGAAAAAAAAAGCCTTTAAAGTTCTCGTACTAGGTTGTATAATTTTTCTTTGAATCATTTTTTTTACCCTTTTCCGTCGTATTGTTTTTTTTTTCTATATTGTCCCACTCCTGAGCAAAGGCATCTGTCCACATTTTAACCTACGATGAAAAAGAGGGGTATTATATATTATAAGTTTAACGCGTGTATCTGTGTGTCTGTTGCATCCTAGCGCCTTATTGGGTGAACCGATATTGATCATTTTTTTGGTTTGTTTGAAAGGTGTTCATTGAGAGTGTTTTTAGCTATATTTAAAGAAAATCTTCTCAGCCGTTTGAAGATTATTAGCTCTTTGCTTGATGAAGAGATATAAACAACTTCCAACAACTTCTGATCAATTCGAAATTTTAAATCCTGTCACTTGTCAATGATATTACAAAAGCTTGCAGCATATCCAACCCACCAGAAGAACTCCTCAATGTTGTACGACTCCTACCCTATGTTTTGCATCATACGATGCATTTTGACAAGCACATGATAATGCAAGCTTTCGGTTAGGTACCTAACCGAAATCTGGCATTATCACTAGCGGTCCCCCGACAAAACGACAAACACAACTTTTTAGAGAAAGTTGTGGCAGGGATTTCCTTAATTTTCTTATTTTTCCTTATTTAATTTTACTATTTCTTGTTGTGGCACTACCAATTCTCTCTGTTTTGGAAGGAAAACATCCAGGTATATAGGCTAGGCCAATAGTTTAATCGGCGGTTAGCGAGTCGGCGTGAAGTGCGCCGGACGATATTTTATACAATCACTCTTTGAAGACTTTTTAATGTACGCCAATAATTTAAGCAATCCCTACTAAAACTATATCTGTCTACTGTTCCTGATTCGACTTCTACGTAAGCCAAAAAATTCTCCCAAAGTTTTCTCATTCAAAAATGTTTACAAATTCAAATTCATTCAACATTTAAGCTCTCTTGTATTTACAAAGTTCAGTTTCTTGTTACAAATTGTTTGTTAGTTTATTAAACGTTGTCGACATTTAGAAATATAAATATTTCGCTTGTTAACAGAAAATGAAAGTTTTATTTTGTTAATTCGAATGCTTAACAAAAACATTGCCTAGGTAAAGTAAGCCTAACAAAATAATGAAGGTATACAATTTTCTACTTCCATTCTCTAAAAAAACCTTTAATCCAATTATTTATGCGAATTATATCCGGGGCTCACCCTAATCATTTTCGTATTTATTCGCATGTAATAATATGTACATTAACCTTTTGGAAATGTGCCAAAATTTTCCCAATTCCCAATACCGTACGGATCTAATCTGAATAATCATTTTAAGTCTTAAACATTTTTATATGGTTTAGGAAAGGTTGTATCTATAAATTATTATTATTATTCTGAGCAGAGAATACCAAATTAATTACAATAATACATAATTCATGATGCCGTGATTTCTTTCCGTGCTGGCCGCCCGCAAAAGCACACGCCCTAGCTGAAGAAAGCTCTGTAGGGCGGGCGACTTCCTCGAACGCAGCGCCTCTGCCAGCAGGCAGCGCGAACTAAAGACCAAGCGGCGATTGGCCATCTCGCCTGACGTCATCCTGCTTCCGACCAATGGGGGGGAGCGCGGTCTTGCACGGCCGCAGTTCTCATCGCCGCGCCTTCGTATGAGCCGTGTGTCGCTGCCGGCCTCCCCCCGCACCCCGCGACGAGCCGTCTCACCCGCATTCTAGTTGTGGGTGTCGCGCCGTGCAGTCCTCGCGTGTGCCGCTCAACTTAGTGCGCCGTTTGTGAGTGCTTTATATCCCGCTCGAGTGTCAGTGTGACGGAGAATCCCGTGCTACCCCGCGGAGGATGTTAACAGCGCACGGTGAGTGATGTCGGCGAGTCGACGGACGCTTATCTCGCTCCGGCGCCACGTGAACGCGCTCTATTTATAAAATGTAAACACCAGCTAATTTGATTTGGGACTATATTGCGGTATTACTACTTAAAAGCGAGAGTACGCGTCCGGACCACGCTCCACTAGCATTCGCAAATTAACAATAAAGACTCGGCGCGCGACGGTCGAGATTGCCGAGTTCCTGTAAGACGGACGTGCCAGTGACGTGTTGTTGTCGATGATTTAAAAAATTGAGAGATCCGAACCAGTGGCTTCGAAAAGTGGATATTCGTCTGTTAACCTTGGATTGGTTCAGGGCTGGCGATAGCACGATAACGTGACCTTGAATCGGAGTCTCGCGAACGCCGGCCGGCGCTGGAAGCGCGCGAGCTCACGGAAAATGTCCAGACAAACAACGATAATGGTGTCGCAAACACAATGATAATTCTGTTAATGTGAGAGATTCGTGCAGGAAACACAATGAGAAAATATATTTAATATGTACTTACTGCCAATACAAATATGAACAATTATAATGTACTACGTTGATAAGTTTGTTTCAAATTGTACATAAACATATGTAACAAGTGAAACAACATAAATATTATTACCAATTGACATTGATGGCCATCATCAGGATTCTGATAACGCAAAGGAAATCAAACTAGTAATTTGGATGCGTTTCAATTAACTACATGCAAGACTGCTAAAGTGACTAATGAAACGGTCCAATGATTAATTCAAATGTACGTGAATTTGCTTAAGCTATATGTGTACCCAAGAAACAGTCGTAAAGTATTTAATTATCTGCTGCAGCAGACAACATGCCACAAGTGTTCCCTTTTCTAAATGACTGTAATTTCTACAACACGGTTTTCCCTTATAGCTGTCGCAATTTTTTTATAATGCCAGTCGAGTCGAGTCTGTCCGGTTGAGATACCTCGATACGGTCAGGTTCGAGGCGTTGGTCCCACGCCTCGTTCCACATACTCAATTCTTTCGATTTGCAATCTTATGGTCAGTGGGCCTGACACCGATAAGTGATTTACGTCTCCAATAAGAACATTAAGTTCAAGATCCGAAATGTCAACTTTGATTTTCAATGAGAATAGCTAACACCAAATTTATATAGGTATGAATTTGATGGAAAATGTTAATAAAAAAACTTGTTCAAATGTTTACCAGAACAACATCGTGCTACTTTACCAAGGTCAAAACATGTTTAATCCGAAAAAACTGGTAGCAAAAACGATCTTAACAAAAATTAAGAAGATTTGGGATTCTCATTCGCACTTACGCACATTCGAATGTTGAAAGAGCAGTTGCCATATGTATTATATATGCGTGTTCTGTCTAGCGTATAAGAACTACGTATGTGCGAGTAGGATGAAGATAATTCGCATCGAGTGAGCGAACCGGCCATGCGAGATGCTCAGCCGTATCATAAATATTAATCAGGCGCTGGTGTCAACAGCCACCGCGTAACGTGACACCGCCACGATCCGCTGCTAGCCTGGTACTTGAAGCAGTGACCAGACGCGATACTCCAGACAAACATGACAATTGAACGTAGGACTTAAAACAAGGCTACACATAGAATGCTCACCGGTTAGATACATAAAGTATGAAAATATTCCACAGTTTTACCTAAAGGCTGCAATTTGAATGACTGATAATTTGCAGAGAATAATGCAGAAGATAGTGCGGACCAAATATTTGTTTCCTCTTAACGAGCTCTTTCTGCTGCAAACAGACTTGTGGAATTGTGATAATGTTATCGTTTGTGCACATCCGTTTGTGCTTACGCATTCAGCCATGACCTGCCCTACAACTCTCAGACTACAACTGGTGAATGCACTACAGTTTTATGGTAATTTACGTCAATAATTCAAACAATTCGCCGTTCTATAATTAACTGAAAGTATTATACCTATATTTGATTTACCCAAATAATCGATAACTTATTAATAACCACATTGGTGTTAAAAATAACTTCAGCCAACCTCAATCATAAATATGTAATATTTCTAGGTATACTATTATACATTTCGCTTATATTATCAATTCTAGAAAAATTCTGCATTTACAAAATTTACTGATTAAATCGTTACATTGTATCGGAAGTCTCCGGTGTCGTCGGTTCTACGTACTATCGACCTTCATGTTGGACATTTTACATAAATTCATATAAACAGGTTTCACTTTTGTACGTAGATTAATAAAAACAAGTATTAGAGACTTCGTTTACCTTCTGTTTGCAAAAGAACAATGGTCACAACCGCACAACGGCTGTTTTAATATATATATGTAGATAAAGAAAAAGTATCATATAAGAGACTCTTGCTTTTTTAATAAGACAATGTATTTAAATATCCATTAATTATCATAGTCACAATGATAATTTCACAAAAGTAACAAATTCTTCGACAAATTTTCCTCTTTTGATATCCCTTGGCCGGGTCCAATTGAAACGTATAGGAAAATACATCATTAAGCCATACCGCACTTACAGTTAATTAAAATATTATCAGCAATAATAATAATGATGCATCGCTTGCTCTACATGTTTATTATTATGATGACGAAAGCATTACACCAAGTACTGAAGTTCAAATGATAGTCGACGATGTTGAGTTATGTCTCGAGAGTTGTTTTGTAAAGTAGATGTGTACTTAAAATGTAATTAAAAACAAGTTACCACTACGACAGCTCGGCTTAGGTATAATAAAGATTTAATTGCACAGGTGCTGAACAGAATAAAATAAGTGAAATTATTCAAAATAAAACAGAAAGGGAGCCGTCTACTGGTCAGGGATAGCAGACGAGATGATAATCTTCGCAGACACTTTACACGAATGAAAACTTTATCGGAAGACGGATTACGAAGTTTGAGCGGTTATCGAAACGTTTGGAGAAAATTAAAACTTTAGTGTACTTTATCTTGGCTGTTGTCTTAAATGAAAGAGAATACGTTTCAAATTAACGCAAATAAATTAATTGTCATTTACATTTAAACATAATGCTTTTTAGTATAGAAGTATAATAATAATAAGTATAGAAGTATATTAATGCTAGATATTTGGAAGAGGCCAGTGAAATAATGAGAAGTGAGGACTGTCTCGAAGTGATCTCCTCACTACAAACGGGTGAAGCTGCTCCGACGCAAGATCAAGACATGCCGGTCGCTTTTTGCTCAACAACGATGCGTGTGAGCACATCTGCGAAGTTTTTACTTCTGTATGTGTGTGTACGAACACGTTTTTTGCTAAAGTGCGGGTGTGCGCCAGCGGTCCGCTTGTGGGTTCTCGGCGTGCGTGTTCAACTGTCCTTTTTGTTTTTTCTTCATTAATATTGTTCATTTTATTACCGACCTCTACTACTGAGTAAATAAGAAAATATTTCTTTTATTCTTTGTTTTCAACATTATAAAAATATGGTTTAGCGTTAACAACAGCTCTGCCTATTCATAAGTGTTCACAACGCTATCACCTGTTATTTGATAGTGAACATAATTTTCTAAAAGCTATACCTGCATGTAGATAAAAGTAATTGTTACATGAATGTCACCTACATAAATAGATAATTTAGAATGACAGCGGAATCCAAGTGTTGAAATGATTAAATGCAGTTGCATTATTGTTGGAATAACACAAATGGTTTGAATTTGCATAGTAGGACATAGAAACAGCGACATTCAAAGTAATAGTTAATCAAAAGGATCAATGAAACGTTAAGGTTGTAATAATATTATAATTTGAGACAAGACTAGGAAAAAGCATGTTAGTATTCGACCAGCTAGGAAATACTGCTGTGTACCGTTACTCTATTTGTAACTTTATTATCATATGAGCATGGTTCACTTTTGTTTGTTAAATTCAAATTGATATATTACGTTTATTGATTGTAACACCCGTAATAAGAGTCACGAGTTGTTGCGTAATGCGAACAATCTCGTCCACTTCATGTGGAATACTAAAGCGGATTTTTCATACTGTTTGTTATCTTGTGTATCTTTTAGATTATTTTGCAGTAACATAAAGGTAAACTAAACGTAGCTAGACATGCTTAAGGTAGCTAGTATTCTTGACATTGAAATTAAAACATTTAAGTGCAATGCCTCTACGCGATGAAGTAAACGATGAATCGTTACTAAAATAGTTAAGGAGAATTAATCCGGTATCAGTTGCATTAACATTGCTAATCGACACTGTTAAGCGAATGCCTTTTGATGTTACTTTAATATTTTCAACTGAAAATTATACTAAAGCAGCTGTAATATTGAATGCTACAATTTCAATTTCCCAGTCCTCATTAGGTACGTTTCCTTCAAAGGACGTCGTGGGCGTATCCTCGGTGTACCCTAAAGATTCTCGGATTTCAATTACATAGACGAAGCTTCCAGTAAATTTGTTCCAGTAAGTTCATACTCCGTTGAATTTAAACGTCATTTTGATTTACCTCAAGATTTTTTATGAAGAAGTGTAAATAATACTTTTTTACATTATCTAAATCTTGTTATATTATTAACAGAAACAGTTGCAAAATAAAGAATTAGTATAGACGATACAAATGTCATAACAATTTACCACCCCTACGGCTAAATTACGTTTGGTTTTCCCATACAGTAAGTTATGAGGTATATCTTATCATTAGCAAGCGTAGCATTATCCACAGATTAAAGTTTGACTCCCAACATATATTTTCTAGCTCAGAAACCCATCAAATCTTTATAATTTTTCTCCCGATGCTATTTTGCATTGAAAAATCTATATATTTTTTTTACCAAGAAATGTTGTCATCCATTGATAGATGCTGTAGTTGGAAACCAGAAATCTTCCATATATATTGTCACCCTAGAGCATTCGTCGACAGACGCGGAGCGAGTGATGGATGTGCTCTTATCACGTTTGATAACCTTCCGTCGTCTTCCCTCGGCACCCCACCTCAGATGCGATGTTTTAGCGAAAGTGCGCCTATAAATATCAAAGAAATGACAACGAAATTAGCATGAATTTTCTGTGTATGGGGTTACTCTAGTTGGAATTTCAGAAAATAACTGAACCAAGACCTTCAACTGAATACGGCGCCTCATAACAATTAATTTCCGTTTGTGTCACTAATTCGTTGCTTGACGGCTTCACATTAACTAGAATTATGAAAATATATTTTTTGCACCTTATCTATTTGTTGATCCCTGCTCTATAATAAATGAGGAATTTAATTCTAAACGATCATGTATATGAAGTGCAATGTAACTGACTGAATCAATGTTTTGATCAACATGACATGCTAAGATAGGTCCTAGTCACGCTAAATAAAAACCAATTGAAATAACTAAGTTCATACATCTCCAGAATCTCTCTTAATGGTAAGAGTCCTTAACTAAATATGAACTATATTACTCGTATAGTGAATGAGAGTCGAGCGTAACCTAAAAGAATACGATATCGATATGAGAATGAAATGAAAAACATCTTAAATCAAAATCCTTTACCGACATATTTTCCAAGCTTCGTGATTACGATGATAATACTCCTATATCTGCTTGAAGCTATCATCAGTGCTTATTAAGATATCAATGCTGGGAAATTGAATGACGTTGAGGGAATAAATAGCCAATTTATTATCTGTATCTTAACAAACTGCGATCATCAATTAGTTTGCAATACGTGAAAGTTATGGCAACTTCCTTTTGGTCATTGTAGGAGTCCAATAATCAACAGCGAATGTTTATAGACATAAATAATGATAACTTAAAAGCATAATAGGATGTGAGTACCAATTTCTGCTGCAGACGAAAGGGCAGGAAGGTCATTCCTTCTGATAACCTCTTGACTTTTGGTTTTACGTACGTTTTATTACTTTTATTCTCATGTGGTTTTTCTTTTGTTTTATAATTGTAATGCGTTTTTGTTTCTTGAAACCTATTACAATTCTGTAATTCAACTTCTACCGTGTCGCATTTTATATCTTGTAACTACTTGTGAGACTGAAAACGATTTATTTTATCTTGCTTTCTTCAAGAACTTATATCCTTAGTTTTTTGCTCCAATTCACTTCGGTTATCAGCGTCAATGAACAATCCAATACTGGAAAAGGGACTTTCGAATGACCTCGCTCTGACCTTATCACAGACCATAATTATACAAAAAAGGCGCTTGGCAGAAGTGAGAGGGTATTTTTTGTTTTTAAACTTTAATGATCACCCTTAATAATTGAAAAATTATTCAGTGTCAAACAACTACGTAAAAGAATTAGTTCTAGTCTTGTTTTCCATATGAAAATTATTTTCAAGCATTTTAAATTGTTATTTTAGTAAAGGAAAAATTCAATCGCGGGTAGAATTCCTTTACTAAAATAACTTTTTAATCTTAGCATGGAAAATGTAAAAAAAAAATCACAAAACGATATTTTAAATTGTATAAAGAAGTTAGTATATTTTCTGTTCTATAATCTATGATTTCAGGAAGAATAATAACAAGTTGCTTTACTCAGAAAAATATAAAGTCTATGATTGTCATAAAAGCTCCATCCTCAATTTGCTTCAAACAAAACAAACTAATCTTTGATTGCAGAAAAATCATAGGTGAGACGTTATTTTAAATCACCCATATTTGAACGTTGAATTCATTACCCCAGAATTAATACAACTCTGAGCAGTAACCAAAAAAATATTCGCATAACACGTTTAGTTCGTTGCGATTGCGAGCGACATGGACAGTATCATTGTGTCCCGTTTTCATTAGTGAACTTGCCGCATGTTATCGCACTTCGTGGCTCATGGCTCTACATCAAATATTGACTGTTTTGCTATCGCATTACGTCATCCAGTAGTACACCACTTGAGTATTGGAGTCTGTCGATTTGAATAATCATAAATGCCAATACTAAAAGGCCGCGTGCTTTGAAGCTGGCTCGAGGCTACTGTTATCTTCGTTTTTTTATAGCTTCAGTTGAGTAGCCATTGATAGATTACTACATTCCTAATTCCATTAAAGAATTGGTAGGTACATAATTTATGAAAACATAGTATTAAAAGCGGAATGGGGGACTGCACCTCCTGACTTTATATTTCTTTTTTAAATGTTTTGCATTACTGTACTTTTGATAGGATATTTATTTCTGGAAATCGATATTTTGAAGATACTTTTAGAATTGAATATGTCAAATTTCAATACTAGATGGCGGCATTTGCTTAAGACCTCTGGGAAGAAACTCCGAGTATTATATATGCTCTCTTTATAGTAGGTACTTACAAGATAACTAACCATTTATATATAATTACATTTCCAAAGATAATTTTATCTTTACGAGTAGATAAAGGTGAATACTAAAGGTGATACTATTCACTATTTTTTTCAAATCATTTAAATTGCCTTCCATTTTTTTTTGTTTCTCTACCGACCCGTCTTTCATTTCGATCAGCAAATTAGCACGAGTTTCAAGTTTCGACTAAATTGATTCGTTTTTTGCCCTCAAGGATATTTCGGATCTTTTATTTTTTTATCATAAAAACTAGTTAGCCGAGACTCGAATGCCAGTTTCATGCACCGTTTTCCGTTGGTTTATACCATAAGGAAGACACATTAAAACAAGCAATATCACTTTATTAAGTCAAAAAATACACAAAGCTTGCAAATTGAATCGGCGGTAGCCTAATGGCTAGGGTGTCAGACTTGCAAATCATGTGGTTGCTGGTTCGGAACCCACCCATTGCACTACCGAGGTGAATCCACTCGTAACACAAGCATTTAGCTTAGCACTAGGGCTTAACAAGAATTATAATAGTAACGTGTGATACACACAGCTAGCAAACTTTAAATAAAACAGTGATATCTTGAGTATCGTTCATGCAAAGACAATCTTTAAACTATTTTAATATCTTCAAAGCCAAATGTTTTATTTTAATTGAACCATTTTTACATGTAGGTAGGTACCTACTTCTGAAATAGGTATGAAAACCTAGTTGCACGGTATTTTGTGTTTCTTTACGACTTTTGCCTCTCCAAATGCACATTTATACGCATTTCCTCATTAAATGACTCTAGAACGAATTAGGTATCTAATAAAAAAAAAATATCTCCTAATTATAATAAAGTATAAATGTGTTTAAATAAAGTGTGGTGTTATAATCTGATAACGCACGCCACTCATAACATTTCTTCATTAATTTTTGTTAGCTTATTTATCATAAAAAGCATTAAGTACCTCTTTAGAGGTCCGTAGTAATACTAGGCTTAAAATTTAGACATGTTCATACATCTATTTTTCCTTAATATAGTCTGATTTAAATAAAAATTCAAAGAAGTAGTAACACATACCATCACGCCTGTATTCCCCGTAGGGTTAGGCAGAGGCGTACTAATGTACACCCACAGTTCGGCGGTATGTTTAGGTCCCATGTTATAGGGGGCGAGCCTATAGCCATTAACCATTAATTAAGACAATTTAATTGATGAAAATACCTATATTAAAATAAAATCTAAATTTAAATTACTACCTGTTCCATTGCTAATGAAACCCAATTATTCATTGGTCAACTTTCAGTTTATAAACAAATTTCAAATAGGAATATTTTTATGTAATATTGGGTGCTTTTCTAAACGATGTTATATACAAATAACAGTTGTAAATAACAGTAATGATTAATTAATTCAAATAATTATATATCTATTTATTATTTAATATATAAAATTCTTGAAAGAAAAAAAATATATTTTATTTTTGTTTTGGTTTGGTCACTCACATATAACAACATAACATATCTAACACATACAATATATAATTTTAAGGTTAGAAAATTAAAAAATCTGTTCACTCACAAGTTCTTAATTTATGGTCCAATTTAGATTTTTTTGCAAGATTCAGCCATAAAATTTGGTCGGTGTCTGACCTTTGAGTCCGAAGATACACCATACATTTGTTGAAATCCGTTCTTGTTTTCTAAAAAGTCAATTATTACAATGCGACAGCAATATCAGCTGTTAATAAATATTCATATTAAAAGACCTGACAAAACAACTACGAAATTTATTTATCGCGGAAGACAGAAGACCGGTTCTTTTTTCTCAAAAATTCCACTATCAAAACCTTGAATTGTATATAATTATGTAATATCGACATACATAATTTCATCTAATAGCTAATGATGTATTAAAGTGATAAATTTTCCTAAGGTCATGCAAATATTGATATGGAATGATAAGGTGACCCTGCATTGTCTGTCGCTGTTGCTTCAATACATCTTCCGCGACTTTCTGAGGTGTTTACCAAACATCTACAAGAAACATCCTTGAAGCATCGGATGAATAGATCTAAGTACATAAACTTTTCTTCATAATAGATCATACTAGATTCATAAGAAAACAACTGACTCTTTTACTACAAATTCAACGTAGACATTGACTGTTGACAGTAATACACACAGTCATTCCCTTTAAGGCGGATCGTTCACCTGAGCCCGCCAAATTCAAATTTCAAGTGATTTTTCGCAGTTTGTAGGTCTATAACAAGTTGTAGATTCATAGCAGTTGTATTTGCGACATTAACTATACAACATTCACAACTGAGAACTAAAACCTTCACTTATAAATCCATATCAAGCCAAAAACTTGGCGCAATCTGTGTAATTGGTCAAAATTGACATTTTACACTACTTTTAGCTACAATAATGATTTTTAAGCAATTGTTTTATATAAACATTGTGAATTTTGTATAGTTAATGTCGCAATTACCATTGCCATGAATGTAGAACTTATTACAGACCTACAAACTGCGAAAAACCACTCGAAATTTGAATTTGGCGGGCTCAGGTGAACGATCCGCCTTAAAATAGGATGGAGAAGGCAAGTGCAGTTTTGAGTTGATACAAGTCTGATATGCAGTTACCTAACTGCATATCAGACTTATACCTATACAGCTCTTTGGTTGTTAAACTTAGACTAAAAAATTCATATATTAGAACCAAATGCAGGTAGAGCTATGGTTACAAGCTACTAATTGGTTGTAGTACAAAGACATGCAAAGATCTCCCTCATTCTTCGGTTAAAACTAATTATCTTTAGGCCAGAAGGCAGTCACTCCATGCGAGATACTCGTTCCTTTCTTATCATCAACCACAGCCCTCAATATTTTAGTACTGAGATATATGAGCCATCATCAACGTATATCATTAGCCTCAGTTCTGTGCCAAATGCATCAGATTGGATTTCCGATTTTGGTCTGGTTTTCCGATCCATCTCACCGCTGGACAACCGACAATGCTTCGCTTGCTGCTTCTAGGCCACCACTCAGTCAACGTATGTACAACTCCCCTGACCAAATCCAAATCAACTCGTCCAGCTATGTATCCTACCCATCTTCAACGTCATCTATTTCATACTCTAACTTCCTTACAGATTCTGATTCGACAACTTTTCAATCAATATTTGAGAGCCAATATCGATTTAATTAAAGTTTTATCCATATGGTAAACCCCTTATAAATAAATAATTTAAAAAAACTATTTGATGAGGCTGGTTCTAGTCCACTTTTTAACAAAATCAAAACAATGGTGACACAGAATAATGTTATTGTGAATATTGAAGTGCACTCACCTCGCATGAGCGGTGAAGTGTTTTTCAAGCAAACAAGTTTAGCTTTCAAACACAACGCACTCATGTGTGCTCTCAAAACTGATCTGAAAGGTAAAGAGAAAAAGGATTATTGATATTTCCAAAAGGTACCTACTTAGTGACCGGAGTAAGGCGTAAGCGGAACGGAATATTGAAACTAAAGGAATACATAACAAAAAAATAAATAATTTTGAGACTATTTTAACCAAGCTTATCTATTACTTATGATACTTAATCGTTAGTGTCACTAATTTGACTGGGTGTTCCATGTCATTATACCTCAATGAATGGTCGGTTACAATCATTGTCTTCGTTGCCCTTAAAAACAAAAGTTATGTCAAGTTTCTTTTTGGGAATTATTATTTAAAACATTACAAGGTAATCACCTATCCCTTTTGTATGTCCATTTATAGCATAATTTAAACACCATTGACCGTGATGTTTGACTTGATTTTTATAATTATTGATTAAAGAGAAGGGCGAAAATATCTAAAGAATTTTAGAGCGACAAAAAGAAAATATTTTAACAACGGTTAATTTCATACACTTTTCGTTCTGGTAAATTCTCTATCAGAGTATCCTGTAAAGAAATATAATAATGATGTTATCTCTAACTCTGGTGATGATCAATCTTCATCTCCTACTCATAGTTCTTCCTCTCATAATTTACTCTATTGATTTTGCCAAGCCATAAATTAAACAATACTTATGTAACTTTATTTAAATTATTAATTTGATCATTTAACAAACCCAGTTTTACGACCAAACGACTATCTCTAAATACTCCAAAAAATATCCGATTTTATCTGGTCGTTTTCCCCTTCTGTCTCGAATATTCAAAAACCGTGCAACATTAAATACACATCATTAAAACTGGAAGCAGAAGGTTTCTACCGTGAAACTCAAAATCCGCCCAGCCGTAACTTACGTGGGTGTCGAGCTTTGAATGAATGAATGCTTCGGCTCTTTTCGGAAACGGTCGACTATCTTCGCTAACCAAGGTCACAGGCGAAGGGAGGCCGACCCATTTCCACGGGGATCGATGGGAGCAAGAATCACCACCCTAAAATTTGGGTGTTCATGGCTTTTGGCGTTTTCAATGTCAAGTGATTCATGACGACTGTGTTTATGAATTTTTCGTGTATATTACTGTATGTCGTGACTTAGAGCGGTTTGGACTAGATGACTCGGTCGCTGTGATTTGCGCCTTTTGTGTTTTTCGACCGATACCCGGGGGTAATGTTCGGAAATTTGTCTCAGAGGAAAACACTTTGTTCTCCTTTGTTTAGGTTAGGTCCGTAACTTGATCCCTAGGGAATCATTATAGTTTATCTTGAAATGTTAAACTAGATGTATTATTCCTTTCTAAATTGGATTAGAATGCCAAACAAGTCCATTTAAAACAGTAACATTTATGACTGAGACTAGTTTGCAAAATGGCCTGAATTGACCCTTTCTACGACGATATTATGTTTTGCAAAACTTTCGTCTACGTGGAATCTTATTTTGATCTATCCCAATAGGATATACAGACAAGATACTTAACTCTATCTGTTTATCATGTAGTTCAGTATATATTCCGCTATAAATTTCATTAAATTTACGATCGTAAGTAAATAAATTAAAATGCAATAAAGCTTACAATGTTTTTGTACGTACATTGGATCGTATATTGTATAGTACAATATTTTTAATGTTTAATATTGATTTAATTGTTTTATACTGAGATTCATTCAACTATAAAAAAGGTTTATGATTAAATTTAATCTTTTAGTTTAATACATTATACATCGTTGGTACCTATAACTAATGATAACAAATTCCGAAGAAACATTCAAAAATAAACTTTATTTTTATCCTATTCTCCTTCACAACGCATCTGTATCTGTATCTGTATCTTACATTATATATATATATATCTAATTAAATATATATTATATTTATACTGTATGTATAATTATGTAAGTATGTATATTGTGTATTTACAATGTCACAATTTGTGTATGATTTATTATTGTTTTAAGTAGATTTTTTATTTTTTTATTTTTTTCTCTTTCTTTCTTGTGTACGCCAGGCTACCTATTTTTCACCTCTCCTTTCTCTCGTGTCCATCCAAAGGTTGTCTGTAAGAGATCGCTTTTAGCGATAAGACCGCCCATTGTACCTTTTTATGACTTAGAAATTTGTACATATCATTATTTTTTTTGTTTTTTGGTGTGCAATAAAGAATATTGTATTCTATTCCAGCTGTTATTGGTAAGGATCACATTTGAGTAATTCCCGAAATTCCGTCTTAGTTCCTCGAGGCAGTTATGGTATACTTTCTCATGAAATCTCTAGGTCTCCCTAGTTAGGCGTTGTCTGTGTTGTCTGCCAATTGCTTTCTAAGTGAATTTTGAACTTAGAATGTCAAACTCAAAGTATAAAACCTCCTTTGATGGGCTTAGCAATCAATAGAGGTTGCAATAAAATAGGTTTTAAACTGAGAACGGTTGTGCCATCTCCCACGGGGGTGCGTTTAGGGCAATGACACAATGGATACACGAAAAGTGTCTGTGTGTGTGGGCGTTTATCTAAATGCTTGCTTTTAGTACTGAATAATTTGGAAAGATTTTCACTTTTTCGAGTACTTTCAAGTGAAATTTCGGTTTGAAGCCTGAGATGAAGGACCACCTACACTTTGACGAAAAAATCAAATTGTGCTGTTTGAACCATCCTTAGACATTGTTTAGTTTTCATCAGTGAATGGCCTTTGCCATTTTTAGTTTTTTTTTTATATCTATCTATGAAGGCGATGTATGCAGTACTTATAGGTATATATACATACTTACTGAAAACTAGTAAATAAATGAATGTTTTACGACGCGACGTTCAATAATTTCATGTTATGAATTAACTTATCAATCATACAATTTTATCGTATGATTACTCGATAACTTAATCAATATTTCTGCGTAAATCTTGTTAGATTTTCGTAATATGGTACGCACGGCTACACATCAAGCTATTATCTTGTATAAGTTGGCCTCTCATTGTACGGAACATCCATACGAAGCGAGGTCAGCTTATACTGGAAAGTTATAGCATAATGTGCGTCCATGTGTATGTAGGTTATTTATCCAATGAGTGCAACATTTAATCAAAATGTACGTATTTTAAATTATTTTTAAGAATAACGAACGAAACGCTATTAGGCCATTTTTATCATGCGTACCGCTGAAGAGTGGGTCTTCCACGATAGATATAATCTAGGTGTCTTTAAACACGTGTAACATCAGGCGAACTGGCAGTCAATCAGGAATTTAAAAAATATACATTTTCTTCTGCATTGTATAAAATCCTACTAAACTTTTGAAAAGTAAAGATACAAGAAAAAAATCAAGAAATATTTTCTTACTTTGCGATTACCATCTCAAGTACAACAGATAGATTCAACGATACTACGAATATTCATACGAACGAAATAAAATTGTAAATATCTGCAGTTATATTCCTATGAAACTTGATCTTCGCAGTAACCACCTTGATAAAGCTGGCCTGCGGGAATGTCATTACGTGCCGTATTAGAAAGTAAAATATTATTTGACTTTACAATAAACTTTAGTGTTTAATTCACTCGGCATTGCAAACACAAAACAACATACAAATATACAGAATACAACACTAGATATAAAGGTATTAAAAAAATATATCCTCTTAATTATTCTCTGAATGAACGATTAAAATCTTAGTTAAGGAACATTGCGGTTTCAGAATCTAGGTTTAATTAACGTAATCAGGTAGGTATTAGAGCAACCAAATCAATAAAAAAATGCAATCAACTAAATATTTTCGGTAAAATCGCACACATTTATACGTCGTAGGTAGGTAGGTTTATTTAAATAAAATCAATATATTGTAGAGATCAGCATGACAATTTTCAGGTGAGTTGTAAATAATTCTCCAATTCATGGATCGGCAATGTTGCATGCCTCGTAGCGACATTCGCTGAGTACATAATATCTCAATGTTACTAGAGGTGTTTCTTCTCAATGTTATAGAGCAGTTCATTTCTACCGATGTCACAATTAAGTAGAAAATGACGAAACATTTAATGGTATCGATAAATAAAACCTATACTACTGTGTCACCTTTATCTCGGCGCAGTTGGCCGATTGTCGTGATAACCAAAGACTTCCTACTTCGGACTGTCTGCGCTTGAGTTGCGAAATCGCCCCGTGCATTGTCTATTCACTTCCTCGCTCTTGACCTTGTGTGACGCACTATATCGAATATCGTGTTGACATTAAACGAGACTGTTAACTGTAAAATGTGAAATGGAATATTTAAAAGAAACATATTAAGCATTGTATTCTAAATTAACCCTTAAGTTCTGAATAGTTGGCTCTGTTTCTGTGTGCTACCCAGTGTGAGATGGGTTAGAATACTGTTTCTCTACTGCCATTCGCATAGGCATCTCGTAAGAGGAGAGAAAATATCTGACTTGCTCGGTGGTAGGACCTCTTGGGGTCTGACTGGCTGGTGACCACCCTTACGTCAGATTCTATAGTAGAAGCACCTTGGTGTATTTCGACTTCCGCGCCTAAGAGCCAGTTCCCTCTCGGTTGCTGCGGCTCTAGCAGACCGCAGTCCATAGGGGCTCGTAAGGCTCGGCAAGCATCAGCAACTCCTGAATGGTTGACGATGAATACTTGCCACCTGGTGGCTCGTCAGCTCGACAGTTTATTCGTCTACTTGCAAAATTAGGACATCTACATAAATAAGTATTGGCACATGGTTAAACAGCAATATTATCTAGATACTGCGGTCGATTAAGACTGGTTATAAATCGACTTTGTAGATAGAATTGAATGCACTAAAAGATGTTTTAATCTAAATGACTACAGTCAAATGACCCTTATCTATTAGGCCAATAGCGTAGCAACACTTAGAGTGTTACTAGCTTAATTATTTCGAAGATATTAAACGAGTTTACCATAGACAAAGTATTGCAATTTATTATATGTATGTGTTAGCAATGAGCTGTGCTGTACACGTAGAGAACACAATTCCGAAATTCCTACCTTCCTTTTACTTGATATAGGATTATAAGAAAAAAAATAAGATGTATCAAAATAAAATAAAATTGTGTATTTACATACACCATACAACAAAGATGAGATTTTTATAGAGATAGGACATAGTGGAATCAAATAATTCCACTCATGTGCTTGTTTGCCACCTTAGTGGTTTTAAAAAAAAAGATGAAGAACATTTGCCGATGACTGATCCCCACAGCGAATCCTTTGAGAACCAAACAAAAATTAATAATACGGTTAAAATTCACGAGACACGGTCTAAAAGAACAAAAAAACTTACATTCTCATACAAATTAATGCGAGCGAAGTAATGAATAATTAAATAATTTGGCCGCTACCAAGTTTGTCAAGGTCGCGTGACCACGTACTATGAAACTTAAAAAAAAACATCAACAATGCTCTGTATATTAAAAAGGGTAAGCAAAACTACTTAAAAACTAATATTCTAAGGTTAAACAGGTATATAATATTTATTATATTCGGCTGTAGAGGTCAGATGGCAGTCACTTAACATAAGACTAGAAGCCGATCCCATTATTAGGGATATGTTTAAGTAGATGAGTATTTGGGACAATTTCTAAAGTTAGACGAACATTTATGGTAGATTGTAGAGGTTTAATGGGAGTTTGTGACCAATATACTAAAATCCGGGGCAAAGGAGATAGGAAACCACCGGTTAACAAGATGAAGAATAGTGTGGGAAAAAAGTACCCAATAATTATTTGGGACAAGAAGAGACAAATTTTGACTTCCATCATTACTACGCTATTCATTTTGATCCTTAGTCACAATGACATTAACGCGCATTATCGTACGCACTGACTGATTACTGAATAAATTAATTGTCTGCTATCTCTAATCCTAACATTTACCGCTGAAATTAAAAAACATCCAAATTTCAATAGAGAAAATGGCTCGGTCTTACCACCTGCTTGGAACCCCTATTATAGATTCCATTAAATCAAAATCCAAGCCCAAAACTGCAAGACCGAAGGATACGGTGAGCTCGTTCCGCGTAAATCGGATCGCCAATAACAAAAATGTAAGGTAGCTGTTAGTAATTGTAACATTAAGACGTCCAACAACTTGTCTACCCGTGACCGTGGATGCTGTAAAGGACCCAAAACGTCGGGAATCAAATAATATCAATACAACGCGATAAAATCCGTAAAAAATAGTTTTATTTCAATTTACCGCTTACTGTTTTCTACGGATAACAAACACCGTTCTCACATCTTGGCAAACCTCTGGTCTCTGTTCGAAATACAAACCTGAGTTTTCCGCTGAACAATATACTCGTAGCAGTGCTATACAGACGTCTGAGCGTGGGTGGCGCTATGCACCGTGAATATTAAGCGATAACGACCACTTAATCCAACGTCCACGGTGCACTAGTAGAGGGTCCTAACTGCTCATAATACATTGGCGCCAACTAGCGGAGATTAATATAATTTTTGTTAATTGAAACGGACTTGGAACATGTCTTCATTAATTGGCTCGCACCAATTTTGGATTCTGGAGCGTCTAAATATAACATTTTCACATGTCACAAGACCAAGAAATTTGGTTGGAACTAGTTGTTAAGTGTTCGTAATTTAGGTCATGAGTATAAAAATGTTTGTTGCCAAAGTTCCCCGGGTTCAGCCTTCGCAGAATGTGAGTCATTGTTTGTCTATTTGTTCGACCTTTGTACTTTGTTTTTAAAGAACAATCATATTTCGGATATCAATATTTTTCTTTCTGAATAGTATCCCGGTTTCCAGTAACAATACTCTACACGACCTCTTCCTATTACTTCAAATAAGGCAGTTTTCAAGCCTATTGTTGATTCCGTTTCTATAGAAACTATCTGGATGATTTTACATATATATATATAGTGACTAACTTGCAGTCGTCCATTTTCCCAAAAACTTTAGTACGACGCACTAATACGCATTACTCTTTTATAGTTTTTTGAATCTACTCATTCCAACCCAGTCAGAGGATAGAATATATTACCTAGCAGCTTTAAGACCCAATCTAATATATATTTTTTAAATTTTAAGTAATTTCCTGTGTATACAATAAATTTATGAAGCTTGAAATATTTTCCTTTCACGTAAACAGCTAATTATCTTCATTGGCATTATGTATCTCTGCACATTTTGTCCTTAAAATTCTTCGCTAATTTATGTGGGTAGCTGTATCATGTTGAGTGATATGATAAGATTCTTAGTAAATTCTAGTTAATTATTTATTAATAAATATAATATAGGTACCAACACGCCTCTTTTCCTCAAAGAATTAGGTAGAATTGTACTAATGTACGCTTACAATGTCCCATATTATGGGATTACCTATGGGACGAGCCTATTACCATAATTATTAATAAACTGACTAAATTATTCTTTACTAGTGTAAAGAATAATTTATTCAGTATATTATGGTATAGTTACCATGAAATGTATTTTTATCTACTTTACATAATAATATATATTTAACCTCATATGCTTATAGTTATCCTTACATAACCAACCCATTATACTGTCCCACTACTGGGCACGGGTCTCCTCTCAAATGAGAGGGATTAGGCTATAGTCCGCAACGCTGGCCTAGTGCGGGTTGGCAGAATTCACACACCGTCGAGAAAATCTCTCAGGCATGCAGGTTTCCTCACGATGTTTTCCTTCACCGTTTAAGCGCGTGATAATTAACTATTAATACGCACATGACTTCGAAATGTCAGAGGTGCATGCCTTGGATTCAAACTCGAGTCCTTTGACTTTGCAGTCCAACGGTCATACCACTAGGCTATCACTTTAGTTGTCCTTAAGAAATATAATTAATTAAAAAATGAATCTTTAGTTGACAGTTTCTTGAATGCCTGTTCCCAAATTTATTAACTGAAACATACTAAAGTAATTAGTTTTGCGTTGAAAACACAGTTGAGCAAATGAACCCTTGCTAGCCACAAAGACCTCCGAATGGCCCTTTAGCCGAATACAAACTATGTGCCAATTAATTATAAGTTTTAACTTCGACATTTCAGTTAAATAATTTGATTGCGGAAGTCTGATCGCCTAATGGAAATAATGTGATATGCAAATATAGCTAGTTAGGCTGGAAGCCGTTTTCAATATATTTGAGAAAGCCTATAACGATGGTGATGATGCAGTTTAAAATCAAACTTAAGAAGGCACAGTAAATTAATATAAACAAAAAACACGTTAATCCCTTGACAATATTTTTTATTTGTTTTGTATGTTTACAATCGAACACAAAAATTGTGACGTTTACCGACCTTCACGTTTTTCAACGAGACTGTACTTTTCAACTTGGTACGGAGCGACCGATTTGCGGAAACATAATAAGTTTTTTTGTGAGTTGATGTCGTAACTTCACGGTCAATGTCGACAAGTCGGCCTTGCGACTCAGTCGAGCACGTCTCACGCTCGATATCGTCCGAATAGTGGACATCTAGTTACGTAACCCAACTATTAATTTGCTAATGTACCCTCGCGTAGTGAATTTAAATCGAGTGTTAATCGAATCAAATCGTGTTAGTTTGCAACGTTCATTGGTCGCAACTTGCAGGTTTGATTAGCAAAACTTAAATCGAATCATGTATAATAATGTAAACTTATTTTGATGATTTTTATTCACACACGACTTTGTTCTGTGTGTACAAGCCAAAATTTGACGATAAAAATACTAGATAAAGAAATTTAAAAAATACTTCTTAAATTGGTATCAATGTTATTTTTGGTAGTGTTGACAGATATTAAAAACATACTTATATGCTACACATTAATGCGTTCATAAGGCAAGTCCCAATATCAAATCCGTCGATAGATTAGTTTGCTAGAGATAGGATTTTGACATTACTTGTATGGACCTTATGTCAAAATCCTATCTCTAGTAAGCAAATCTACTGACAGATTGGCCGTTAGTGCACTTTCTCCGTTACAATGACCTGTCTAATAGTCAGTTGATTGGCGATAACCTCAGATACGACGTTCTATGTCAATCGTGAACAATATAACCAATAAATTGCACCAAGTCATTGACACTGTTACATTACATGAGTAACATTAGTATTATCAAGTGTAAGCGTCACTGCTCGCCTCTACGGTCGCTGTATTTTTAGCCTAGGCCGCACTAAAAATAGTACAACAGTTATTACTGAATTAATATTTCTAAAAACGGATCGTCTACGCGCGGTGATAACGCGGCCGAGACCGATAGTACGCGTGACGTTTACACCGCCATCTTGGATTGTTTGTTTTCGATTCTTGTTGACTGTTTTTTTTTGTTAAGCCTGCGTTTTTTTATGTAATAACTTTTTGCTTTTAAATTGGACTTGTATTGTGATTTAATAAGGTATTTATTTGCTGATGTTCGTGTTGGCTGGTTTAACGTTAAAGTATTAAAAAGATATTAAGTATTTAGTTGTGTTTAGTCGCAGCAGATTTTTTATAAAAAACACACCCTAGTTTTTTAGAAAAACAGTGGATAAAATAATCGTCATCATTATTAAAAAAATAAAATCACTGGTCTTGACCAATACAAAAATTAACCGTTTTATGCGCACATTGTCTAGTACATACCTTTCTCTTACTTAATAACTCGGTGAAAGGTGTAGGCATGGGTGTATATTATATCACTTACCGCTAGCCATTTTTTTGGTTATATAGATTCCATAGGTGCTTTTAAATCAATTAAATAGTAAGCTGTTTTTACTGGTACGGTAATAGTAGATAATGTGTAAATAATTTAATTCTCTAATTATTCAAAAATAATATTATTATAATAGAACTTCAAATTCGATTAACTTCCATTATTCGATTTTAATTTTTATTGACTCATTAGTCTAGATCCCCAGGTTGAGCAAAGTGTTATTGGGTTTTCTATGAAATTCTCAGTAGTATCTCGGAGTCTGGATTTGTGCCCGGTTAATGGCTATAGGCTCGCCACCTATAACATGTGACCTAAACATACATTAAGTACGCCTCTGCCTAACCCTTCGGGAAATACAGGCGTGATGGTATGTTATTTTATTCGATTTTAAAGCCAAAAAAGAAATTAAGGCATACACATTTTAATTCAATTGTTAATTAGCATGTTTAAAAATATTGATGCAGTTTTTATCTGCAGTCTAGTGAGTTCTGTAAACATGAGCCGTCTGTTGTTGATACTGTGAACTGTTGCAGTCTATATAATATTTATATATATGTATGTATAACACGCATATAATATTATTTAACCATACTTAAAATACAGTATAATAGTGAATAATTTTATTCCATAAAAATTTAATTAAGTATTAAAATAATGATAAAGGAAGTTCAAACTAAGTTCATCGGTTTCTTCTAGGCAAGCGCGCTCCATCGTAGATCGCAGTATCGCTTAACATCAGGCGAACTGCCGGTCAATCGTAGGCCTATCACAAATAAAAAAAACTCGAGGGATTAAAAAAACTCAAATAAGCGGAGCTACAAAAAAATCGTGAATAAATATAATGACCACCAAATTTAGTAAATTGATCGCCAAAATGGATAAATGGTCATCAAAAAATAGGTTTAGGTTAGGTTAGAACTTATTTTGGTGAACATTTACTATTTTTGGCAATATAAAGTGATTTTTTGCCACTTGAACATTTTACTAGATCTGGTGGTTAGTTAAACATAAGCCAAAAAAATCTAACAGAAAAACCTATTCACACTGCCTGACCTGGCAATTAAATTTCTTACATAACAAAATCAACCCATTATGCTGTCCCAAGGCTGGGCACAGGTCTCCTCTCAGAATGAGAGGGATTAGGCTATAGTCCACCACGCTGGCCTAGTGCGGGTTGGCAGACTTCACACGCCATCGAGAAATCATTATTCCTCTAAAATCTAATCTATCTCTATGCAAAATTCATCAAAATTGGTTAAGCCGTTTAGGCGTAATAAATTATTAAAATTGATATTAGCATGGATATTATATCGATGTAATAACAAGCAGTTTAACAAAGATACCACAAAAAATGGTATAAAAAGTCCAAATAAAAAACAATCGGAATTAAACATAAGATCTTTGACATATTTTAAATAAAAGTCTTGGAATTGATTGCAGTTTCGCATAATATTTTTTTTTTACGCGTGATAGGCTTACGCTTGACCACCAGTTCGCCTGATGTTATGTGATACTGCGATCTACGATGGAGCGCGCTTGCCAAGAAGAAACCGATTCACTCGTAATTTAAAGACACCCAGAATATATCTACCTATAGAGGAAGACCGACTCGGGAAGCGTATTCCACATTAGAGCGGTACGCATGTTAAAAGTGGACTTAAAGCGTTCGTTCGGGTTTTCGGAATGTCCACCATGAATCGATGACGCTTTTTCGTGCTTCTGGTCGTCCGATAGTAGAAAGGGCTAGGGGGAATAAGATCGTGGGGATCTGATGCACACTCTCCGAAATGTATAATAATTTTTGTCTTGTGTGTTCTTATATGTTCAGTTTATTTCCAAACTTATTAACTTATTTGTCTAGTGGTTCTAAAAGCAATTGCTACTGCTCGTTAGAGGTCCAGGTTCGATGGGTCGACTAAATTGTAAATGTTCTCAGTAGTAGTTTGCATGTGTGCCCAGGGTAGCCCCCTATTACCTACATCGGACAAATAATATGCCGTGCCGCAAACTGCGGAAATTAATTATCATGGTTAAGTTATACCTATAACAGTTTAGGTTAAGAGAAACTGATCATCTGACCTTCTGTCTTCTACCTATAAATAAATTCTTACGATATTATAGGCAAATAATACTTTTAGGTACCTAAATCAAAATTCTGCTGTCACTAATGACATTGCAATAAAACTGAGAACTTATCCAATAATGGTTCTAGCTTTACCTACAATCTGAGTTTCCACCTAACTTAATAACTAGGTTGCAAGTTTAGGAAACAACCTTTGAACACGCACAGAGTCCTCGTGTCTCTTTGTTAGCTGGGTCACACACAGTATCTCTAATAGTAAATCCCAAAATATTATTTGAAAAATGAAAAGGTACATTTTCTATTTCCTTGTTTTATTTAGTAAAAAATCTAGCAATTTAAAGTTAATAAAAGAAAATGGTATCTGTTTGTTTGCTTGTTACCTTTTCACGCCTAAACCACTGAACCAATTTTGATGACTTTTACTATAGAGATAGATTGGACGTTGGGCAAGGACAAAGACTATAGTTTGTGTCGAACAATAGGTATTAAATTTAACTAATTAAAAAAAACCTAATAAAATAAAGGTTGATCATAAGTTTTGTTGCATATGTTGAAAGTCCTCATAAATCGTTTGCCATTACTTTCCTCGTAGTAGGCCATGGGATTCGTGACAATATTCCATGTCACAATTAATACTAAGTATAACGCTCTTTTGGGTTGGTATACCAATTAACTAGCAATAAAATTAAAATACTGCTTATCCCTAATATGCCTTCATGAAGTCTATTGTTACCAGGATGTAAATAGATTTCACATGTCGAGTATGACGTAGACAATAATTATCTAATTGTATAAGTTTTCTCAAATTCAATTTCTAAATCAACCAATTTAAATCGCGTAAAGGGTTAGGTTAAGGTTAAGTACAATATATAATTTAGTATAAGTATATTATATAATTTAAAAGTATGAATCTTAAGAACTATAAAGCCTACCAATTTTTTTTTTATTTGACATGTAGGTTATATAAACTTCAAACGTTCGCTAAAAAATAATTGTGAATTTTTACTCCTGGATCGCAATAATTTCTCCAGTTTTTTATAAGTAAATATAAATTTAAGAATAAAAATTTACAAATATGTGAGATTTTCTTTCAAAACTCCGCCCCTACCCCCTTTCATTTATTGTCCTATTTTCTTCACCTTGTGCTATTCTACTTAAATACAATTATTAATTCCCTTCCCTACACATGAACATTCATTCATTCACAGATGAAGAGCAACCGCTTCACTACTACTGCTTTTTAATAACTCCTAATTATCTATTAAAATTAAGTTGATTAATTATTGATGTAGGTCATAATAATTTAGAAACTGGTCTATGATATCGATCGAATTGCAAATCGTTAATGTTTTTTTAAATATCGCGTACATTAGATTAACAAGATCAATTCATTATATTAATCGCAAACCGTAATTAGCCCCGTTATGTAAAGAAATAGTATACAATTAAGGTTACTTTTGTGAATTGTTACGTTATTCTTTCATGCTATTATAACATAAACAAAATTGTTATTTAAATGCGTTTACGCATATGTAACATTGCATTCAATTAACCTCATAAAACTTGATGCATATAAAATAACGCTGTATGTTAATTGAATACAGAAATATATATTTCTTTTTGAGAAGAAAACCCTTTTCAAGTATTTTTTGGTGTATCTTCAGAATCGGAGTTCAGACGCCAAGCAAATTTAAATGGGACCATCTCGAACGTCTATATTCTATTTGATAGAAATTCTATCGAATTAAATCGTCGAAGCTATCGCTTCTCTTTTTAGGGTTCCGTACCTTAATAATAATACCTTTACAAAGTAATACCGTCTTATATAGTATAGGGAAAAATCTGAAAACTATACATTTGTAATTAATTATAAATAATTACAAATGTATAGTGGGCGAGTCCGACTCGCACTTGTTCGGTTTTTTGAAGGATTAAAAAGGTATAATTTATTGATTATCATAATTATCTTGTTTCAGGTATGTTGTGATCCAGTTATCGGTGTCAATCCAAATGAATGCAAGACACGGTCGTCTGGTCGGGCGTAATTTCGATTCGGTGTAGACTGACCTCCGCTGGGTGTTCGGCGATTCGACGATTTCGGCCGCGATTACGTCACAGCCCCTAAGTGAGTATGTTTTGGAACAATGCCCTCCGTTCAATACAATTGTAAAAACTATTTCGTTTTTATTAATGGGCTGTAAAAAGGTTAGGTATTATAGCAAAATACAAAGCTAACTTAGAAATACGTTACTATCACGCCTGTATTCGTTAGGGAGAGGTGTAGTGCTGTACATACACACTTCGTCCGCTATAGTATTTATATACCTACCTATATCTAACTGAAAAAACAATATTTAACAGCATGTTGCAATAAATTCATAAATTAAGTAAAATTGATTATGTTAATTATTATGTGACGAAACACGGAAGTAGGTATTACCTACTTATTATTTTATTGAATATTGATAGAATTGTAAAACTCAGTTATCATTTAATTAGAATTATCGCCGGGCGCTTATCGATTGTCAAAACAATATCGTGCGACTTTGTATTATATAAATTAAGATAGGCAGAATCGCAATAGTTCCATAGCCTTTCAGTTTCAAATGGTAGATACTCCTTATCATAAACTTTTTGCCTAATCTCTATCGTAAACAAATCATGTGTTTATCTACGCAGAAAGGATTATGATAGATCGGTGAAGCGATAAGTCTCGAAAAACTTGTCATGAAAATTGTCAGTGAATTTTCTGCACGATGCATAAAGTTACTTTCATTTGAATTTTAAAAACAGAAAGACAGGATACATTTAACAGTTTCATTTAAATTATTTAAGTAATTTTAGTTTATTTTTAAACCCCTAATGCAAAAAGAGGGAACGTTATAAGTTTCATTTAATTTATTTAAGTAAGTAATTTTTTAGTAAAGGAAAAAATTCAATCGCGGGCAGGATTCGAAACTGCGTCTTCTGGTTTGATATACCAGACGCTCTGACCTCTAAGCCACCGTTCGCGGTGGCTTAGAGGTCAGAGAGAATCCTGCCCGCGATTGAATTTTTTCCTTTACTAAAAAATAACTTAATAATCCTAGCATGGAAAATGCAAAAAAATCACAAAAAGATAGTTAAAAGGTAAGGTGGCATCGTACGACACTGAATTAACTGTAAAGTAAGTCGTGTCGGTTGAGAAGTAAGGTAACTTGCTTCACATAGATGTTACCAACGTCACCTTATGACGTAAATTCAGAATGTGAAGGCAAAATTTCAATCATGCGGGTAGGGTTCGCGGTGGCTTAGAGGTCAGAGCGTCTGGTATATCAAACCAGAAGACGCAGGTTCGAATCCTGCCAGCGATTGAATTTTTTCCTTTACTAAAAAATAACTTAATAATCTTAGCATGGAAAATGCAAAAAAAATCACAAAAAGATAGTTATTTAAGTAATTTTAGTTAATTTTTAAACCCCTAATGCAAAAAGAGGGAATGTTATCAGTTGAAAAGCTCCCAAACTAATGAACTGCTTTAGATTCCGTATTTTTAATTTCAAAGGTGACTTCATCTAGAATATTCTTAGCTATGATTTAAGAAAAACTGGCCAGCCGTTTGATGATTATCACCTCTTTTCTAGTTCATGAAGGGATGTGAGCAACTTCCACAGGTCTGATCGATTTGAAACTTGGTATCATGTTACTTTCTTATATTGCGAAAACAACCATAACTTAATGCTGCGGGTTTTTTTTATTGCATAAAACAAAGCAGTGATAGCTTAGTGGTATAACCGTTGGACTGCCAAGTCAAAGGTTTCGAGTTCGAATCCAAGACACGCAACTCTGACTTTTAGAAGTCATGTGCGTATTAATAGTTAATTATCACGCGCATAACCGGTGAAGGAAAACATTGTGAGGAAACCTGCAGGCATGGGAGATTTTCTGGACGGTGTGTAATGTCTGCCAATCCGCATTAGGCACGAATGGTAGACTATAGCCTAATCCCACTCATTCTGAGAGGAGACCCGAGCCCAGGAATGGGACATAATAATGGGTTGATTATGTTATGCGTAATGAGTAATTAGAACAAAAGGAAATGAATAATTGTTGATCCATATCTATTTTTAAACATATTATTTTATGATTTTGGCCTCTGAAAGTGCCGCTCAGGGCATGTATATTTTTTATTTATCAAATATTATAAATATAAAATGTATGTGAAGCTTCAATCCTACATGACATCATTTGACGAGCTTTTAATGATAAGCTACACTTCAGATCATGCCATCGGTTTAATTAATATTTACGAGATAAAAAAAACATAATACCTACTTATAACACTTGTAAACCAAATGAATGAGTCTGATTTATTACAGGAAAAATAAACCAAATAATTTCTTAACCTTTTTTTATAATTATAAGTTACGAAGCACAGCTAAACCTACCGATGTTTTATATAAAAAAAAACTATTAGCATTACTTTACGTATAAAGGGTTGGCACTGATAAAAAATTGTAATTCATGTAAGTAAATTATTTTTGTTTGTATCTTATTAAATAAACTAAAAAATAATATGTAAATAAATATCGTCTTACTGTAATGTGCTTAAAGCGTAAATTCCATTGGATTAATCCGCGTCATTAGACACGCATACTGACATTACTTTTATTAACTATTCAGTGCTCTAAGACTTTAATTCTCAAACTACCCTACGATGATTATTAAATCTAATGTAGATAAAGTGGCTTCAGCCGGTCAGTACAGGGGACGAGTATCTTAGTGGAACGGCCGGATTTTTCTGTAGACACCTGTATTATTAGGGATGTCACAATTCAGTTATTACATGTAATAATAATAATCGTAATCTACAGAATACGATTATGATTTTTATTAAATAAAAAAACTTTAAATGTTTTATATTCCACCCAAGAATACTATTGCCATTCTCAGAGTAAACCAATTTTTTTTCCTCATTTAAGAACAACAGGTTTTATCGTTAATCACATACAAAATTGTACCTATATACATAAATTATTGCTTTATATTGTCATTATAGCTTCTTTGCTTAATGAATATATGTAGTTTATTTTATATGAGCGGAAAAATAAATAAATTCAACATTTTGGCGACAAAAATTAGTCTTGACACACACGAAATACAAGAAAATTCAAAGCGTAGTATCTACCCCACGGCCGCCCGATGCAAAAAAATATTTATATCTATCTATCTACTAACGTGCGCACTACAAAATAATTTTATCAACCGCTATCTCGTACCGAAACAATGGCTTGACACGAGATAATGCAACGATGAAATTATGTCGCGGAACACATGTCTTTAATGCTCCCAGAGCTCTAATGAACGATAGACGCTGGCGCATAACACTCAATAAACTCCTGGTAGAGCTACAAATCAACTAACACCAAAAAAAAAGATAAACGAATATCGACCACATTTACTATTAAACTAAGTTCTATGACCTTTTATGCCGAAACATGAACACCAACTCATTATACGACATAAATGTTAGGTTTTTTTTTATTCACGGTTGTCAACCCTAAACCGCAGCAGACTAGGGCACCAATCAGGCGCGCCACGGAGAGCGCAAACTGCGCGGACGCATCGCTTCGCAGATAGTAATTTAGTGTCGTTGCTACTTGCTACTGAGCTAGCATCAACAACCGGTCCTCTAGCAATTAAGTGACACAGTAAAAGTATTAAAAATAATAACTTTTAGCGCGCACATTTTACATAGCGTCGTTAAAGGAATATTAGTTATCAAGGAGCATAAATAATAGTCGTTTCTTTTTGGTTTTAGATGTAATATTGACCTGAGAGAGGGCTGCATTCCAATTAACTTAATATAAAAAAAATATTTTAGAGTTATTATTTTTACTCCTCTGCCTAACCTTTCGGGGAGTACGGGCGTGATGGTATGTATGTGGTATGTATAAGGTAAATACTTTTTTTTTTAATTGATAACGCTCTCTGCAATTATAATTACTGTAATCTATTACAATAAACTGTTTACAAACATGTCGTTCGGATCCGTCCATTCTTTCCAAAATTGATACGAAAACTCGTAAGATCAGTATGAAGTAGGTAAAAACTTGCATCATTTGTTTTGCGAAGGTCACAAGTTACCCAGTAAACAAACCAATTAATATTTTTTCTTTCGACATAATTCGTAATTGATTAGGGTTTTTGGTACTTTGATAACATCTTCGTACATCCTGGCAAAACACATGGAAATGTATTTTTTGCAAATAATCTGTGAACAGTTGAGGTTTTAAAAACGGTAACAACTCTTATGGCGCGATAATAGACAGTATTAATTAATAGATGCCTTAATTGACTGCCTAGTGCCTTATTCATTAGTCTAGAGGTCCTAAGCGCGAGGTCGTCGGTTCGATTTCCAGATCGAGCAGAGTGTTATTGGGTTTTTCTATGAATTTCTTAATAGTACATTAGTACGCTTAATTTTTGGTGTGCAATAAAGAATATTCTATCTATCTATCTATCTACGCTTTTGCCTAACCCTTCGGGAAATATAGGCGTGATGGTATGCTATGTTAATTAATGTTAAAGTTGTCTTAACTTTGCGATCGTTTATTCATAAGTTTGCGTAAATCTCTATGTACATTTAAGATAAAGACATTTTTGACCACGATACATCTATTCATCATCATCCACAAGAGTTGGATCCCACTGCAAGGTATTTCACAAATTTTGCCACACTCTCCTGTGCCCATTTCATCCAGGTTCAACCCACGAACTGAGCAATATCCTGAACTCATCTTGAACTTAGAGACCAATGCTAAATATGTTGTCTAGAGCTCTTCTCGCCTTTTGTCTGCACTTGGAATTCTCGGGAATATTTCTTGCCCAACTCCAAATAAGTTTATCGACATCTCGAACTTATGTCCATCGTCCGATTTAAATATTACCTCAATCTTATAAGTAGTTCAGTGGTGGTTTATGTTATGTAAAGCGCTTTGCATCACCACTGCACTTGAGATTATCGGGAATGCTTCCTGCCCAACTCCAAATGGATTTTCCGACATGTCGAACTTTTTCCCATCGTTCATATTATTGCCTCGATCTTGTCATTCGATGCCGAGAGCTCCATGCTTCTTTACGAAACTCCAATCAAATTCAAATTCTTTTATTTGCACAAATTTAAATTATATAGGTCTTACAATTAAGCATTACGTTTTAGTCCAGCACACTTGCCATAAACTGTTTTTATGATATGCAAATTTTACATAGGTTGACAATGACAAGAAGGAAACAGAAGAATCTATCTATAACATAAGAAGCTATCTCAGCGTCAGCGACTACGCCATGTTATGTGTTATGATAACTGATAAACGTGTATTTTAATCTACACCTAAAATTGATTACAATAATACCTTAAGCTTAACTATCTCATTAGCCTAGTGGTTCTGCGCGCGACTGCTATGCTAGACGTCCTGAGTACGATTCCTAGGTCGAGGAAAGTGTTATAAATTGGGTTTTTCTATGAAATTCTCCGTAACAACTCGGAGTTTGGGATCTATACTCGGTTAACTATTAAACATACCGGCAACCTGTGGGTGTACATTAGTACACCTCTGCCTAACCCTTCGGGTATACAGGCATGTTTTCTTTTTTTTGGTTAACTTTTTAATAATTGTGATTTAAAACCTAATTCTTACAACCTGTCTAGCCTAGCCTAGTGACAGGTGCAACACCATTTATGGACCTACCAGCTTTTTTCAGCGTCAAACAGAAAATAGGTGAAATACGCTTTATTCCGTTGTAATAAAGTCCAGCGCGACTGAGTAAAAAAATTGTAGAGCCGATGCGCTTACGACGTTCCCATGCGATCTTCACGTACAACACTTTTTTTTTCTTATCTGAAACGGGTCTACAATGAGAAGATTCTGGTTTTGCAAGGCAACTTGTAATGTCGATACTCGATATTATCCACTATAGGTATTTCGGTTTTGTTTTAAATATTCTACTCCAAACTCTTTCGTTAGTAGGTACCGTTGCATGTTTTTAAAAGATGCCTACATTATTTAGCAAAATGTCGAAATGTATACGTTATATAATACGTTACAATATTAGCTATATTGTAACATTAAAAATGTTATTGGTATCTTGTACATTCATAAGTAGTTATAAATAATAAAAATATTTCTCTATAATAATGGAAATTTTAATGTTCAACCAGTTAAAAAATATCCATCGATGGAATAAAACCTTTTATTTCACAATGTTATGGCATGCTTGCATAAAGACATGTTTCATAAAGAGTTCAGATGCCAATTTGGTTATCTCAATAAAATAAAATAAAAAAATAAGTTAATGCATTTTGTTCCTTTTATTAGGCACTAGGACAGACACGTCATATACCTACCTACATACACTACGCATTATACAGGTTAATTTGATTGAAGATATTCTACAATAAATTATGCTCAAGTTTAGCGTTTATACATTACTTCGCTTGTATAAAACAAGAACTTTGAAGTAGGTACCTATAAGCTTAAACAATGGTCACCGTACAGCAAACACCGTTCTAGAATCTGTTTGAAAACAGAACTTCACTTTATGTGCAACGTTGCTAGCCCTGTGTTAAAAAAATGTAAATGCCCTCCGTGACTAGGACAGCTTCTTGTGACCTTGGCGGCGGCCATTACTTTTTTTCGCGCGTTCAATGTTGCCAACACGACGACGCCGCGCAGTGCGTTCGCTATTTCGTTTTTATTTTTCTTTTATGGAAACTTGTTATGCAACTACTTTTTGTTTGAAAAAAATATTACGGCAATTAAAGGAGTACCTATTTTTTTAATCACATTAGCTCTATTTAAATCTTTTATAATAAATTTAAAATTACATAAGACTTAAATAGCTAACATTACAATCTAGTGTAATCTTATATCGTCCACAAGTTTACGATAAACGCTTTAGACAAGAATCACTCTAGATAATGTTGTTATCAACTTATCATACATAATACATCATCGAATAGGTATAATGTGTTTAAGGTAGGTACCTACTTCTGATAAAATTGTGATTTAGACGAATTCCTTTTTACAGCTATTGACTGTAATGTCAATAGCTGTAAAAAGGAATAAATGCTTATTATAGAAACAACGCTAATGACCAGCAGTTTTGTGTCCTTATTTTTTACTTAATTTATCTAAAATTATTAAATAATTGTTTATTTTTATAATATCACAAGTACATAGGTACCTACATACCTACGTCACGAATAGAACTATATTTAAATTGACCGTTAGGAGCAGCTTCATTTGTTTTTAATATAGTGTGGGTGACTCATTGATTTTCTAAATTTAAATCTTAGGAGCACCGATTTAAAGCATCGATAATTGCTTACTTTATTATTTTATGCTTGTGCATTTTTTCAAGCTTTGGCAAAAGTATCAGTTTTTCATCCGAAAATGCTCCAAGTACGTTATAGCACCTGTGCTGCTATCGTTGTCTGATAAACCAAAATTACAGTGACACCGTGCAATTATCTTATCATGTTATTTGGGCAAATAGCGAAGTAAATAAATATCGATTGCGATAGGCGTTTGGCAAGGAGCATGTGATGTTGTTATCTATTCCGCCTGACGGGGCTGGGTAATCCGCTTCCTAGTGCAGATAGCACGTTTGCCGGATTTGCCGACAAATTTTGCTAATCGAGCGTTAAGATTAGTCTTACGGAAATATTAGTTTAATAGAAACTTGGATTTACTTTGGCTTAGACGTGGAAAGAGGAAAAGTATTGAGTTCGTTGTAGCAAAATGTTTAGTACCTACCGACTCATAATTTCGTGGTTTCCTTTTACTTTTAAGTACCTAGGTACTTACTCTCCCGACAATAAATATTATTCTGTATAAGTTCTTATGTAATCTATAACAAATATATGTTATCTATTATTGTTTATTGAATATCTTTAGTATTATTATTAATCGGTCCCTACATCAAATTGTTTTGATACACAAAAGGGATAATTGTACATAGCCATTTTTGGACCTAATAATGTACAAAAACCACAAACGCAATTCACGAAATAGTTGAAACTGGCTCTCAGACCAATCTTTCCACTTTCTTCCGACACATCGTTAGCACCATATTCAAGGACAGAGACGATACACACCTACAAGGGCGTAGTCGAGTTCCCTATGATGCATAACACTACAATTTTCAACCCAGATACTGTGTTTATAAATGCTAGTTTCGCTTGAAAATTTTCTTAAGACTCTCGGCCCGCAGATTGAATAAACTGCTTGACACAGATTCGCGTTTTGGGTCAGACGGGTGCGAGAGCGCAGTAAACAAAATGCTATGCCCGTTACGACATCTCACTATTGGAAATGAACTCCTCCTATGATATACGGGCACATTATCGTCTAATGTTATCACCAAGTTAGTTTATCTTGCTTAAACATACATTAGTCATAATTTTAGATTTACAAACAGCCGATAGCGCGGACGTTTGTCTAAGAAATTTGAAATTCAAACGATAATTGATCTCGAGAGTTAATTTACGAGAAGCACTTTCGTGAGTATTAATTAGAAGCACAGTAAGTAGTAATGTTCAAATTCGATTTTGATACTAATACCTCACCTGAAGTTGAAGTCTTAAAGCCAACTAAACCTAACCTGTAAAATAATCATGCGATTAATATACACGTTACAGCATTATTTGGCAATGCTGTTTTAACATTATAGATAAGATAAACTACTGGTATTAAATTTCTTTAAAAATAATATGCAATTGATCTCAGACACGTTAGGTCTAGTATCAACTGAATTTTAATTTCTGAGCTAATTACACATACCTACAGTCTCTATTGCGATTTGAAATTAATTTAATAAAACTTATTTTGGTATTAAAACTGTTTTGCAAATTATAATGCAAGAAGAGTAATACATTTAATACGACATCACATGCATTTTTATAATTAATATAGTATTAAGTAAATAATTTTGTTATTGATGATCGTTTAGAATGAATATTCCCATTTTATACTCCATAAAATAAATGGCAACATTAAAGTCCCTCAAATGCCTTTAAAGAAACATGCAGCAATTTGTTTGTCTGGGATAGGATATACATAATATTCGTAATTTCATATAGAAATTATAGATTGAATAACTCTTAAGGATTTACATATATTTTTTATGAATTATGGTGAGCAACAACTCGTTTGTGGAAATGAATCGTTCCGTCTGAAAAAGTCATAAAATCTAGATTTTTACAAATAATTCTACCGATTGAAATATAATTAGTACTATAGTTTTAGTAAGGCAAAGTTGGTCACCCTAGCTTCATATCCAGTGTCGTTGCCGATACCATCACCACTGGCGCCATTTTGCTCGACACATTAGCATCTGAAGAGAACACCGTTTAATACAATTTGACATTGTAATCTTCAACAACAAAGGAATGACCTGACATCACCTTATCAGTAACTTGCTCCACCATTTTATCATATCCAGCTCGAAAACAACAAACACATTATACTTTACTAGTGAAACAAGATTTACAACAGTAAATTTAATTTTGTAATGAGTATCTTCATCTTTTTAAGGAAGAAACGAAATCATCTCAATAAGTACATTAGACTTCTTTGAAGGATGTTACCAACATAATTAAGAATTTTGTCGACGAACTTTTTATAAAGAAGTTTGAGATAATGTAAACAGTTCAAGCAGATAGAATTTCACAGCTTCATTTATCTGTCTGTTTTCGAGTATTCCCAAATTGCCAAGCAACAGGTTGATCGGATTTGTGAGAACCACACATCTATTATGTACATTTTGATTTCAATTTCAATGCCGACAATAGATTGGGCTGTTGAGTTTTTCTTAATATTTTTTTTTTGCAAGACAATCTTGGTGAGGTAGCGAAGAGTCAGAGACCCGTAGGCTGTCGAGATGAATGGGATTTTTTATCGGTCTATAAAATGGCAAAATCTAATAGGTTTTTGATCAATACCATGCCGTGGAATCTAGTAGATAGGAAATTGCAAATCCAGACGAACCACACATTATTACAGGAATATAATACAAAACGATTAAAGTAGATGCGCACATAGAGATAAGAGTCTTGAAGTTGACTTAGTAGCAATGGCTGCTATTAGTATTCTTATATAGCTAGATTTCCTTCTGTGATATTAATAATACTTATAACTTAGTACATACGTAATAAATAAATAGATCAAGCCGATCTATCTAAAATGTACGAGTGGAACAAAAATAATTCCAATATGGAAAAGTAAGAATTTATACCATTACATATTTTGAAGCATTCTCCATAATTTAATATAATAATGAAGAGTTGACAGCAAAACAAAATAATTTAAAAGGAAGACATCTATATTTATCGCACGCAAAGTATTTATACGTGCATATAAAACAACATTATTCTTAGTTCCGTAGTTTATTACACTTCTAATAGCTACTAATGTCCTTATAGTTGGAAAGGCACGATCAACCTCAGCATTTGAAGTATGCATCATTCACACTGTGTCGCGCGAATCAGTTGCATATTTCATGTGTAGTCACACGTCTTCCGTACAATGGCTTACTACTAGCATAAGATTAAGTGCTACGCCTATGTCACCTTCATGTTTAGTACAAATTGAAAGATTTTAATTAGGTAATGATTGCATTTGAAAGCTGATATCTGCTCTAAAATGATCTACTCCTGTTGGAACTTCGGTCTCCTTAAACATGATTCTTCTAGACCATAATCCATTTTGCGGGCCTAGTATCATTTGCTCCTTCAAATTTTGTTGTTCATTGTAATGTATTAAATTTTTCCTTTTCTATTAGTTCCATCGCGATATTTTTCTTGTTGGATTCAGCTGTTGCTGCTTTTGACTTAATATAAATTTTCACTTTTCAGAATAATATGTCTAATTTGACATATTAGTCTGAATACATTTACAACTCGGGTACCAAAAAAGTTCAACGTAATATAAATATATGTAAAGCTTCCTAGACTATTGATTTATTTCTAATTAATATATTGGGTATTTATAATCAACATTTTAGTTCAATTTCGTTTAGCAAGAACGACTTTTCAGATCATTATCTTGGGGTCTCCGAGACACGTTTATATCAATTTGTCAGTCTTAGGATTGAATTACACTTTGCCAGTTTTCGCAAGTCACAATAATAGCATCAATTTGCCCGGATTTAATTCCAAGACCACAAAACTTTTGTTCCTCAAAACTTTCCTCTTCGGTATCGGATAATCTAATAAAGATTACTGTCACTTTTCTAATATCCTCTGTCATAAAGTAAAAGGGAATACAATACTACCTTCGAACAATGTAATGAATAGTGACGTTTTTACCTTTTAAATATTTACTGACGCTTGACTTGGCGTTTGACTAAATACTTGTGTCTCGAATCGATAATATTTGAACGTACGCCCAATTTACGCTAGTTAATTGTTTCATAGCGTTTCGTCTATGTAAATTAACTTTAAACTTTCACGTAAAATTTTGAAAGTAATGTGCGTCGGGCAGGTGAATAGGTAAATGAAAGCAATGAGTCAAACCATCGGCCTATAGGTAAAATTATGAGAAGGGAAGGAAATATCATGCATTTCTCAATATAAAAACTATTACTTATGTGTAAATAATGGTAGGGCCAGATTATAGTTTTAACCTTGATGTTTCACCGTTACTCTTCCTATTCCTTCCTACCCCAACTCACTCCCTTATTACATATGCATGCTCCCTTGAACAAAAAAAAATGACAATTCGTAAAAATCGTCCATCCCAAAACTATGTAGAACGAAAAGTAGACATAATAACCAATTCACAGATTTACGGAATCGGCCTTGTCTGTTCAACCAACATTGTGACAAGCATTTGACATAATCGTTACGTTCCTATAGTAATTACAATTGTACCATCACGACGGTAAACGCAACAGAATGTAATCTCCAACACCCACACACATGTTTGTACACACACAAACTAACATTTGTGGTTTTCTTTATCAATACGTACCTACGGGGTAAGTGTGGTTGTGTTAGGAGGGTGACGTCATGCAATTGTCATCGCTGTCACGGCTAACAAGCGGCACTCGGTCACCGTTTGTGGTGCTGTTCTGCGTGAAAATTTTATTTGTCTATCGTAACAAATGTTCGTAATAAATGATCATAATGTTAGTCTTGGAATCTTACATATTTTACCTATACCCAACTAGAGGTCAAAAAAAATTGTCTTTATTCATGACTAGAGATGGGTTTATGCCAGGGCATTTATTTTTTTCGCCCAAAATGCCTGGGCAGAAACCCATCTATATTCATGACTATTTTTTAAAGACTAGTTTAAATTGTATTAGTCCTGTCAGTATTGAAATATTTTAAACTCCCCAGCTGAACGAGTATGAACTTGTATAAACCACATTTCGCTTCTCTGACAAACAAGGACAATAAATTAATTATATTACGGATACAACTCAATTCCTGCGTTGTTTTGGTCTTCTATACCACTTTACTCCGATGTTGTGTTTTAAGCATTTGAAATATCATTTTGCTTAGAACTACATCGCGTGCCTATCACGTGTTTTTAATTTGAATGTTCCTTGTAAACTCACAATGTATACTTTACTTATTAATACAATCGGAATTTATTGTATCGTCTGTAAGAATTTAATATTCCTACCCGTTCATTTGCAAGCAGTCCTTAATGTGAAGGAATATGAATCATTATGTTTGTTTCATTTAAATGGATCTGCTGTAATAAGTGATGCACGTCTGCAGTATAATAATATCCACGCCACAATAATGTCCACTGCAAATAAAACGTTAATATTTAAGACGATTAAAAGTGTGAAATGGTTGGCTAATTAGTAATTATCGTTCGGCATTGACTTTGTTGATACAATTGCGGTTTTGACAAGTGCCAAACGAAACAGCAACGCAAGACACTGGTGAGCAGAACACGTGGCTGTTTAAGTGGGCTTTTGGAAAAATAATGATTCACTTTCCTTTTCACTGAACTTGACATGGGTCGAACAGTTAGGTGTCGCAACTAAACAAAGCGTTTAGCTGATGTCATAGACACGCGACTTAACGACTCGTAAACATAAGTTGGTAGTTATTGAACTATGAGTATTTACTGTTAATTGTTCATGCAGGCATTTTTGAAGACTTTAGTATAAAGTATATTCGTGACCTGCTATTAAAATGCTGGAAATAAAATCATTTTTGGATTACCAAACATAAGGGGAAAATAAAACCGCAAACACATTTTTGCGCATATTATTATAACCAATAATAAGGAAGTGCTTCATATGTTTATAATAGGAACATTTCTCAACTTCACTTTGTACCTATTCCATTTGGTTTTCATTAGATGCTTACTCTTATTTTTGCCTTCCGCTAAATTCAAGGACAACCCTTGATTCGGGTTCTCTTGAGTCTCTTTTTCACTGGGAAGTGACACGGTCGTCGTCGGTCGACAGCAAGACCTTGCCCCCCTCCCCCTCCCACCGCTTCCCGCCGCCATCCGCTGACGTCACCCGCGCCATCTTGCGACAGTGACGCGTTGCTTGGCAACCGAACACACGCGACGCACTAAGACAGGTTGTATCGCAAATTTTATTATGCAAATTGTTTTTTTATGGTTACTCCAAAGTTTCGTTAGTATTTTTCGTGCGAAATCTCATATTATTATATTGTAACAGACACCTACGAGTACCTATTTTGTTTCTGTAGTTTTTGTGGGTTACTTTACTAAGTACCTACTATTATCATACCATCACGCCTGTATTCCCCGAAGGGCTAGGCAGAGATACAGCAATGTGCAACCACAGTTCGCCGATGTTTAATTTGCAAAACTTCTATTTTTGATAAAATATATTCAATATCAATTAATAAAAAAATTGGAAATTCTGAATAAGTTCGTGTAAGATAGAATAATAGCATTGTATTTGCCTCTAATATTATTATCTACCATACATTTTACCTAGTTATTGAATCAACCCAGTGAATCAACAAATGAACAATTCTACATAGTTCAGGAACGTTTCGAAAGAAGTGGAAACATCAAAATGTGGAAATTTTATTTAAAATATCAACAGGATATTATATTGTAGTAACAGGTTTATTTTATTGTATATAAAATATACCTATTATGCTATTGTAGGTACATAATAGTACTTATGTCGTTCTTATATTTTTTCCGTTATACTCGTCATAGGACTGCTTACGTTTCCAGGTAAAAACCAGTAAAAATAGTACTCTGTATTCATCTTAGGTACTAATATTAAATGGCATATTTTTGTGTATTTTAATTCTAGTCCTATTTAAAATCAACATTTTAATTACGTAATAATTACATCTCATAATCAAATTTAAGTAAATTCAAATGTCATTTTAAAGCAGATATAATTATCTAATAAATCTTCCGGATTGACTGGAGGGAGGAGAAAGATGAGGGAAGAGAGAGTGTTTTTCTATACTATCTATAGGTACCTAGTAATATTAAAAAGAGGAAATATTTATATTTTTGTATGTAATGAATAATCTTAAAACCTACTGGACCGATTTCAAAAATTCTTTTGACATTAGAAAACTACATTATGACTGAGTAATATAAGCTATATAACATCACGCTATGCCTCTTAGGAACGGAGCAGCGCGGGTGAAACCGCGAGCGAGTCGCTAGTATGTAATAAAATGACAAACAATCATACGGGACGCCTGATGCTGCAGTGATATCACTCGCCCGTAAAATCTTGAATCCTCGGTTGTTTGCTCAATAATATCACAGACTACATTATCCTTCAAACCAGGATACAATAACATTAGCATATTTTTGCTTAATGATAGAATATTTGAAAATGCAGTAGTAGTTACTGACTCAAACCAATTCAGTAGCAGAGTTCTGCTACATCAAACTTGATAGGTAAAGGTGGGGGCTTGTTTGATTTCAGAAAAGCATAGCTAGGTAATATTTAATAAAGTAGGTAATATTACTTTGACCGCCTCATTAGTCAAGCCTAACCCTTCGGGGAATTCAAGGCGTGATGGTATGTACCACCTTGTTTAAGAATGATCAAGAACGCATAATGCAAATAATATCCACTTAAAGTCTAACACCGTGACTTGAACCAGTACAAAAAACGCAAGCAAAAATCAATTAACGAAAGGATACATAAATAATAACCTTGCTCTTATTAAATAAATATGAAAACAGTGTATTTACTGGTATTCATAATTATAAAATTGTTCATGAAGCATTCGTATGTAAGAACAACGCTTAATAGACAGATAATAAGACAGGTCATGATGTAATTGATGCACCAGTTTATAATTATAAGCCGATACATTGTACTAAAGCCGGCAATAGAGTCTTTTGTGCATGTTAAGATCTAGTTGTCTAGCTTAATGGAGATATGAAACCTCATGTTGCACTCATACGTTGTGAGAAATACTACTAACTATACTTAATACGATGTAGAAGAGAAACGTTGAAATAAAATATATTGTTACAGGTTTTATCTTTATTTAGAATTTAAAAATCTCGAAGTTTCGGGAAAAGTTGATCCACTCGAATTGAAACCTTATTTAAATACTAGCTTTTGCCAGCGACTTCGTCCGCGTGGAATAGTTACTTTGTTCCCTAGTTCTTCGCCCGCGGTTTCACCTGCGTTGCCCCGTTCCTAAGGGTTGTAGCGTGATGTTTTATAGCTTGAAACCTTTCTCATGAATCACTCATTTTCCCAACATTTCCCTTCACTGCTCTGCTCCTATTGATTGTAGCGTGATGAAAAGTATTCTATAACCTGCCCAGGAGTATGAAGAACAATTGTACCAAGTTTCGTTGAAATCCGCCGAGTGGTTTTTGTTTCTACATATAACGAACATACAGACAGACAGACAGACAAAAATTTTACTGATTGCATTTTTGGCGTCAGTATCGATCACTAATCACCCGCTGATAGTTATTTTGGAAATATATTTCATGTACAGAATTGACCTCTCTACAGATTTATTATAAGTATAGATTTATAATGGTGCCATTACAAATATTTTTTAGTCGATGCACCTGATGTCAGTAAGATGTAGTAAGTAGGCTATCGATAAAAGTAATTTTATTCTGATGCATGTAAGGTCCAATATTCGCCTCAACGAATTATATAGATAATAGATACAATTATAGACAGTAGAAGTAGAGACAATGAACAGTTTTTTTTTTTGTTTTTATTTTAAACGTTGCCCCACACTAGGATTTTCTCCTGTGTCGTGGGTGCGTTTACAAACACAAATTCTCACATACACAAACGCCCAGACCCGGAACAACTACCTGTAGATCATACAAATATTTGCTCCGTGTGGGGATCGAACCCACAACACGTGGCGCAGAAGCCGATCGCTCAACCGCTACGCCAATCGTGTCGTCAGTACAGTAATGCCACTAAAGTGACGAATTACAAATATATATAAATTACACCTACACATTTCATTCCTATCATTTATTTGTCAGTAACTTGTTAGAAGATTGTTGCACTTAACGTTAAGATGATTATCATTAATTAGGAGGACCACTAATTAGTTTCATCACAAGGTATTTTGTTGTCGTTTTTTATTCACGTATTCTACCTGTGAAGGTCACTCGTACGAGTCAACAATCTCTGTGGATGTCCAAAATTTGGCATGTTCACTCTTCGATCTGGCAACCTACCTGATAACGAGAGCCAAATATAATTTGTAAACAAATACTCGAAAATAATTAAGTACAATAAATTTTAATTTTCTTTTTGTGATTTTTTTTTGCGTTTTCCATGCTAAGATTATTAAGTTATTTAATAGTAAAGGAAAAAATTCAATTGAATTTTTTCCTTTACTATTTAAATTAATTCAATTGAATTTTCACAAAAAGAAAATTAAAATTTGTTGTACTTAATTATTTTCGAGTATTTGTTTACAAATTTAAATATAATGCAAAAAAAAATCACAAAAAGATAGTTAAAAGGTAAGGTGGCATCGTACGACACTGAACTAACTGTAAAGTAAGTCGTGTCGGTTGAGAGGTAAGGTAACTTACCTCTCATAGATGTCACCAAACGTCACCTTATGACGTAAATTCAGAATGTGAAGGCAAAATTTCAATCATGCGGGTAGGGTTCGCGGTGGCTTAGAGGTCAGAGCGTCTGGTATATCAAACCAGAAGACGCAGGATCGAATCCTGCCCGCGATTGAATTTTTTCCTTTACTATTAAATAAATTTTAATTTATCAAATTACATAAACCTAGCCATATTACATAAATATTGGAACTATTAAAAACTATTAGATATACTTAATAAAGTGTTTGATTAGGTAATATTAAAAATGAAAACGCTTAAAAAATACTGAGACTTGAAACGAAATATATCTTTATACAGTATTATGTTAAATGTATAAATAATGTATGTTATGTATGCCGTCCATAAATACGTAATTGAATAAAATAATTAATATACCTACCTACATATACATAAAAAATATAAAAATAGTAACAATTCAATACAGATATATATACACATATAATTATAAATACTATTCCTTCATTTAATTAAAATTCCCAATATATTTCATTGTGGATTTATCCTGTATAGACATAGGATAAAATGGCAATAATATGAATCCTAGTAATTTCCAATGCGTCATCTTCTGTACATTGAACTGAATAATTGGTTTTCGGTACGAGGTACGCAAGATACGTTTTATTGTATGGGTTTTTGAATTTACCGAATTTTGTTTGAAACAGTTTAAAAGATGACTATTGCGTAACCTATAAGGTAAAGGTTAAATTAAAAATAATAACATCGTGGGACCTTATCATAGTAAGCAAGTTTACTGTGTAATGTTTGTACTTTGGATTTTTAGTGTAAGTTATGTACAGATACAATTTAGCTTCCATATAAAAATGAAATAACCGATGACGAAGAAGAAATTTAAGAATAAAGCAAATATTTAGATGAGACTAGCTTTTGCCAGCGACTTCGTCCGCGTGGAATAGTTACTTTGTTCCCTAGTTCTTCGCCCGCGGTTTCACCTGCGTTGCCCCGTTCCTAAGGGTTGTAGCGTGATGTTTTATAGCTTGAAACCTTTCTCATGAATCCCTCATTTTCCCAAAATTTCCCTTCACTGCTCTGCTCCTATTGATCGTAGCGTGATGAAAAGTATACTATAACCTGCCCAGGAGTATGAAGAACAATTGTACCAAGTTTCGTTGAAATCCGTCGAGTGGTTTTTGTTTCTATAACGAACATACAGACAGACGGACAGACAGACAAAAATTTTACTGATTGCATTTTTGGCGTCAGTATCGATCACTAATCACCCGCTGATAGTTATTTTGGAAATATATTTCATGTACAGAATTGACCTCTCTACAGATTTATTATAAGTATAGAAGATAACCTCCTCAGTGGTAACGTTATTGAAAACACACTTTTACGCTACAAAATACGTTTTCACATAAGATAAACAACAAGAAGTGCTTGTTAAAGCTTAGTACCCACTTCATATTAATAATACTCAGTGTTCTGAATAAAATAATGACGAAGAATGTGTAGTTACTTTTGACCCCGCAGAAGTCGTAAAAGTACTAGGTAGTAGGAACAATAATGACTGTTGTTCGATGGAAACAGTCGTCAGACAAATAGATTCTAAACTGCCATATGATACTACCAACATAATAAAACCAAACTATGTTACTAGAGTGATATCACTAATTACATTTGTATCCAAATTGCAACCGGTTCTAGATAAATACGGAGTATCATTAATAGCGTTTCTTTTTAGTGCAATCTCTGGAGTATGATATGATATTGTTAACTAATGAATGATAGAAGATTCCTGTAGATAAATGGACGAAGATAAATCTACAGTGAAATCACTGCTATATAAAATTCAATAAAGAAATCCTTTGCGTTTCTAAAATTTTGACATTTTTTTTTAATCTTTATTTTTAATAGGGCTTTGTCGCTTAGCGACGATGTCACCCTTTGACAAATTAAAAAGGAATTTATTTCGAGATTATTGTAATAGTTACAGATGGCAAGTTGAGTGAACACAGAACATATCAAGGGGACCCAGCTTCAGGCAGTCATTAAAAAAAATCTTCTCTTCTCATATACCTACAAAGCTTTTTTAAGTGATATGTGTTACATCTATTATCTATATATTCCCTATCTTTAATGCTCCTATGGAGGGGAACTGGCTCTTACGTGCAAAAGTCGAAACACAAACCAAGGTGCTTTACGACAGACTCCGCCGTAAGGGTGGTCGCCAGCCAGTCAGACCCCAAAAGGTCCTATCACTGAGCAAGTCGGATTTTTTCACGCCTTTTACGGAATGCCTATCTGTTAAACTTATCCCCACACGGGGTAAGTTTAACAATTCCTTGAAATTCAGCATTCTCACAATCATTTTCTCAACCCACTCAGAGGTGCAAGTCGTCTTGTCCTTTTATACATTTTTATCATTCCTTCATCTCATCACTAACATCCTTTGCAACCATAAGCAGCGTTTAGTTACCTTTTCCTTTTTTAATTATGTTTTATGCAAAGACAATTTGTAAACAACATGCAACTTACTTCAATTACTATTGTGTTTCTTGTAATCCACATCTTATTTGTGATTTTTATTGTTTCATTTGTTATTTTAATGCATGTGACCTCAGGAGGCAAATCGACCATTGGCCTGATGACATTTTGTATACGTCACTACGTGCGTTCTCATGGATAGATCCCGCTGTAGACATTAATGTTTTCCTTATAAGTACGGAATTATTATATTGTACTAAATTTATTTGAAGCGAGTAGTATTTGAAATAAGAATAGATTAATGAAAAACATATACATACATATATTTAAGAATAAATTATAAATTACTGCGACTACGCTAGAGGTCCTGGCTTCGAATTCCAGGACAAAGTGTTATTGGGTTTTTCTATGAAATTCTCAGTAACAGCTTGGAGTATGGGATGTGTGCCCGGTTAATTGTAATAGGCTCGATCCCTATTATATGGGACCTAAACAAACCCGCGAACTGTACACATTAGTACGCCTCTGCTTAACCTTACGGGGAATACAGGCGTGATGGTGTGTTATATAAATTTACTAGACTTTCCGTGCATAGCTTCGCCTGCGTACTTAGGTAATTTTCTATTCTAAAATATACTGTGCCGATTGTACCTACACCATGAAGGTTTCATATCATAAAATTTGTTTAGTCTTATTTTTAAGGAAGAAAACAATTGTCAAAATATCAACTGCGAATGACAGCGGTACAATTGACGATGTCATCGTTTATTAAATATGTATGTGTGTGTGTGTGTCAAATGCATTGTAGTGTGTGCAGACTTTCATACAAACTTTCATCCCCCTTTTCACCACCTTAGGTGTTGAATTCCAAAAATCCTTTCTTAGTGCTCGTCTACAGTGCAAAAGAAACCAGCATGCAAACTTTCAGGGATCTAGCTCCTGGAATTTCTGTGCGTTGATACGTCAGTCAGTCAGTCAGGATCTTTTATATATATAGAATAATATCTTGACATAAATATTAAAATAAAAATGTGTCTAAAAACTGACAAGAAATGTCACGTCAAGTCGCCAATATTAGTTGCATTGTCCACTGCGGATATTATTCATTTCCACCTTGCAATCGCAGTTGGTATTTATCGCATAAAACATTCATTTCATAACTACGACGGCTTACCGGTAAATACAAGTCACACTTGCAAATAACCGGGTATCAAAAGTTAAATGCCTAATTATTCCACCACTTACATCTTCCCATCCCCATATTTTCTCACGGTAAACTTAGAAATTTTCCAGCCGCGTTTGTTTTTGTTTTGTTTGGCAAATATTGGATTACTTTGCGTAATGTTTTTGCGCTCTCGAAATTCAAGGGATTTTCGACAAAACACTTGTGACTCACTCAAATTTCATTTCATCAGTTCATCATTACTAGTCCTAGTATATATATATATATTATTCCGTTATTATTATAAAGATTTGACTACCTCGTTGGTCTAAAGGTCCCGAGCGCGACCGCTACGCTAGAGGTTCTAGGATAGATTCCCAGGTTGAGCAGTGTTATTGGGTTTTTCTATGAAATTCTCAGTAGCAGCTCGGAGAACTCATGGGTGCATATTAGTACCTACGCCTCTGCCTAACCCTTCGGGGAATACAGGCGTGACGGTATGTTATGTTATTTATTATGAAGATTTAGTGTTTAACAAGCATTTATTACGCGTACCTACTACATAATATGTTCAGATAGGTACACAGATACAAGGCAAATGACGTTATCAAAAACACAATCGGTAGCTGCAAGGAAAAAGTACATAAATTATAAACATGGATGCTAAAGCTTTGGACGTCGAAGATAAATCGCATTTTCACAAAATATCATCATCGGATATCCGTTGGCACTAATTAAGTTTGCAGAACTTACACGTGTCACACACACGCTCGCACGCTCCTACGTTTATAAGCGCTCACGTGTGTGGGTACGCGTGGGATGAACAGAGTGCCACCCTTTCAATGCAACCCACCTGTGCGGTTATGTTTGAGCGGGATTGCGGATTGTAATAAAAATAAATGGATACACTATCCGAAAATTCGTAGTGAAATTACTGGGCATAATTCGCAAAATATGAGTCTTGATAACTGAGGTCCCAAGATGACAGCTCACTAATGATACTACTGTTGCTCGCTTCTGCAAGATAGCTGAAAAACTTGAAAAGAAAAACTAAGTCAAAATATCAATTTTTAGAATTATTGTATGTATGTATGTACGCGCATCACGCAAAAACTATTGCATGGAATTGAATGCGGTTTTCACCGATGTATTGCTAGAGGTCTGGTGTATAGAATCTGGTGTATGTTTCATCTTAATACGCCGCCTAGAATCGGCGGACTTATAGCATGTTAATTTATTTGGGACGTGAGTAAAACTTCAGGCAACAGCAACTATCACGTATAAAAAAGGGGCACGCGTGTAGAATTTAACTAATTATTAGAATTACACTTTAGTCGAGTAGTCCCAAGTGCGACTGCTACGCTAGAGGTCTTGGATTCAATCCCTAGGTCGAGCAAAGTGTTATTGGGTATTTCTATGAAATTCTCAGCTATGAAATTCTGTAGGTGTACATTAGTACGCCTCTGCCTAACCTGTCGGGGAAAACAGGTGTGGTGGTATCAGAATTATTCACTATTTGAAAACTTTCATTAGATTAGACCGAATTGGGATTTTTGTGGAGCTATCTCAGTTTATTGACTTCAATGTGACAAAGATATTCAATAGTATAATTATTTAATAGAGGTTTAATAATCGTAACGAACAAGGTCCTTCGATACTACGCATGTATCGACGGCTCTTACCTAGATTGTATTGTCAAAACAAACGAATACTGATTGAGTTCAGATTCCATTGCGATATCAGATTATGTATAGTTGTCAAAAAAATAGCTACACAGACCTTATTTTAATGATGAATGGATATTAATTATTCACTTACAGGGTTCAATATACATAACATAAAATCGCCTGTATTCCCCGAAGGATTAGGCAGAGGTGTACCACAGTTCGCCAGTATGTTTAGGTCCCATGTAATAGGGGGCGAACCTATTTCCATTAACCGAGCACAAATCCAAACTCAGAACTGCTATTGAGAATTTCATATAAAAACTCAATAATACTTTGCTTGACCTGGAAATCGAACCCAGGAACTCAAGGGTAACATTCGCGCTTGGGTCCACTAGACAAACGCGACAGTTCGATAAATAAAGGTTACATTATTTATTAGACATAACATAACATACCATCACGCCTGTATTCCCCGAAGGGTTAGGCAGAGGCGTACTAATGTACACCCACAGTTCGCCGGTATGTTTAGGTCCCATGTAATAGGGGGCGAGCCTATTGCCATTAACCGGGCACAAATCCAGACTCCGAGCTGCTACTGAGAATTTCATAGAAAAACCCAATAACACTTTGCTCGACCTGGGGATCGAACCCAGGACCTCTAGCGTAGCAGTCGCGCTTGGGACCACTAGACTAATGAGGCAGTCATTAATTAGACAATCTTTGTCAAAACACAGAACATTAGCTGTCTGCATGCCTAACTCTTTTGTCGACTGTACATTAGGATTCTGGACATAATAAACGCGTGGGTGATCCCCTTTCCCCTACCCTACCCCACCTCACTCACAAGGTCGCACCGCACCGCTCGGACTAGTTGCGCGGGTAGGGAGGGCAAAACAGGTGTTCGTGGTATGTGTAATGTCGAAATTGCAGGGATTGATGTCGTAGATTTTATTACCAAGTGATTTATTGTAGCTCTATGATCCGGAGGATCTAACAAAATCTGAAGATGATATTTGGTCATGGAATTTTCTGAAAAAAATACTGGGTGTCTGCTTTGGAGATCGTTGCAAGTTTTGTGTTGATATCCGTTGAAGTGTTTTAATGCTGTTAAATATCTTTTACACACATTTGCTGAGCGTTAGGTCCTGGGTTCGATATCCAGCTCAAGCAAAATGTTTTTTGAGACTTTCTATGGAATTCGCAATAAAAACTCGGAGTTTGGTTTTTAGTTATTTCACTTATTTAAGTCAGATGTAATGACTTACATATATACACTCACGCCTTTCTCCCACAGGGGTAGGCAGAAACTATAGACCGCCACTTACTACGATTCTTGCATACTTCTTTTGCTTCTCCCACATTCACGCATCTAAATAAATGATGTACACTTCTGCCTAAACCTTCGGATTATGGCTTGTTATATTAAAAGTTAATTATAGACTAATTAGCTACCTAGGTTAATCTTAAAGTAAGGAAAATATTGTTACAGTCTTGATTATAAAGTATCCATAACAATTGTAATTACAACAACGTTAAGACGTAGTAAATAGTAAAAATAGTTTAACGCTTATTGTGAATTGCATTTCTAGCACTTTCTACGTCATCAAAAAACAAACACTATCACTTTTTATAAATACCATATTTTCTATAGATATATTATAGATATGAGGGCTAGCCTCATTGGTCTAGCAGTCGCAAGCTAGCAGCTGAACGAGGTTCTAGATACGATTATTCTAGAAACGTGTTATTGAGATTTTCTGTGCAATTTTCATAGCAGCGTAGGAGATGTATATATAGATGTATATTAGTACACCTCTGCCTAATCCATCGGCCAATAAAAGCGTAATGATATATCATAGATTCAGTACTTCCTAGTTTCCCCTCTTATAATTTAATTTACAATCATTGCATTTTAAATCCTTAAAAGTCGCTACATTGCACTTGACCGAGAAAACTTCCAATAATGTTGCTACCGTACATCCCTGTGAAGTTCCACGAGGCGTTGCCATGGATACCATACTGCGCATGGCAGCATTATTGCATCCGGGATTTCCACGAAGCGAAATCAATTTAACAGGCTCACAAAGCTCGACGTACCTTCCTGTGTCAGACGCAGCTAATAGTTTTTGGTAAAAGTCGATTCAATTTTATTCGGTATTTAAAAGCGATGTGCTTTTTAATGACAAGCTTTGATCTAGTTTTTTTATTAAACAACTAGCTGTTGCCCGCAGTTTCACTCATATAACATAATCAACCCATTATGCTGTCCCATTGCTGGGCACGGGTGTCCTCTCGGAATGAGAGGGATTAGGCTATAGTCGCCACGCTAGCCTAGTGCGGGTTGGCAGACTTCACACGCCGTCGAGAAAATCTCTTAGGCATGCAGGTTTCCTCACGATGTTTTCCTTCACCTTTTAAGCGCGTGATAATTAACTATTGCCTATTGACATTTACCGGGCACAAATCCACACTCTGAGCTGCTACTGAGAATTTCATAGAAACACCCAATAAAACTTTGCTCGAACGGGGATCAAACCCAGGACCTCTAGCGTAGCGCTTGGGACTACTAGACTACTGAAGCAGTCTTTAGGTACAACATACTTAACAAAAGTATTTCACGGTTTATTGAAAATAATATTTTTAGCAATACTTGGCAAATTCCCATATTGACCTACAAACAAAAGATAAGCGAAGTGAATCAGTTTCTCACTATTCGCCCGACATCTCAAGTAAAGCAATCTTCTAATCTCTTCGAGTCTTTGTCTCTACACGAGAAATCCGACGACAAATTATTTCATGGTGTGCATATCACTCTTGCAAGAATGTATTATTTATGGGTATACTAGCTGTAGCATGTGGTATAATTCGCAAACCAAAGGACTTTATGTGACAAAAAGTCCTCTTCCTCCAAGGACTAACCTATCTCTACATCAACATTCAACAACATTGGTTAAGCCATTTATGCGTGAAGACATAACAGACAGAGAGACTAGAATATTAATACGAGAGAATATTAATACATAGATCGATTTCTATTCGCCTTCAAGCATCAAGATTCAAGATTTTATATTAGAGAAGTGATTCTCTCCGAAATTCTGTGAAATTACAAGAACATAAGACAACTCAGCGTTACACGGTGAAAACAATAAATATTGCTATAATATCAAAGGTTATCATTTAATATCAGATACATGATAACTTCGGTACCTAATAAAGACAGTCAAAACAATAACAAAGTGAAACTGGTATTAATGTGATACCCCCTAGAAATTTCCACAAAAAATATAGAGCTAATATTATATACCTTTATTGTATGTACTTATGTGGTTGTGTTTGTTGTGCTGTGGGTGTAGTGCCTGGAAATTGCTCGCCCACGCGTGGCGATCCTTGACTACAGATTTTTGTTTATTTATTTATTTGGATTGCCAATAGTTATTACGTTATACAAATATATATATATATAACATTACATGCTAAAACTTACAAGCTAAATGTATAACCTGTTATAGGAAAACACCACATGTGTTAAGGTACGGAAGTATATATTATGCCATACTTAGAACTAACATGCGCACAGGACAACAATGCAAAATCATTATGCAAACAGTAATTTTTTTATGTGAAAGTTCTCGTTGGTAAGATTTTTGCGAAACTGATATAGTGAAACATTATGTACATCTGTAAATCGACTGCACTCACTATACAACCTACGAATTCGAGATATGGAATAATTCTGCATTTTTCATTACTATAGTAAATTGCATCGTCGAAAATTTAATAAATACCTAGATACACACGCCTGTATTCCCCGAAGAGTTAGGCAGAGGTGTAATTATGTACACCCACAGCTTTCCCGTCTAAATTCCATGTAATACGGGGCGAATCTATTGCCATTACTCGGGTACAAATCCCAAACTCAGCAGGTCGGAGTTTGGGATTTGTAACCTCAGAATTTCATAGAAAAACTCAATAATACTTTGCTCATCTGAAAATCCGATCCAGGATCTCTAGTATAGTCACACATACATAGGAGTCACAAGTGCAAGTCGCAAGTCCGGTATCCTCACTCACTTGGCAAAATACAACGTAAGCGTTGTTTCACGCCGGTTTTCTGTGAGGCCGTGGTATCACTCTGGTCGAACCAGCCCATTCGTGCTGAAGCATGGCTGTCCTACGTAAAAATCTTTTTTAAAAACCTTATTTAAAATTCCTTTTTTTTCTCTCCTTTTTATCACCTTCATAAGAAGCAATTATTGGGACAAGTAGAGGTATCTGTATCTGTCATTGTTCTTGAAACAAAAATATTTTCGTGCATAATATAATTTATTATGCAGCCAAATGTTTTTGTTTTTATTAATGATAATTGTATTTTTCTTATCTCTCATTACTTGATTATATTAATGAGTTACTCGTTGATGTCCAAAGTCTATGCAGGACCATCAGTTCAGCTCATGAGCAACTGTCATAGCACACATGTGCTTTTAACCCGACGGCACCAGAAAGAGGGTTATTAATTTTTATATTCTCAATGCCGAATAAGAATTGTGAATTATTATTCATAATGACAAAGAATACACGATTTGAAATTTAATGCAGCTTTTAACTTTATAATCGTGTTCTGCATTTGACAAAACACGTTTTAGAAACTGAATTATTAATCTGGTATTCAGATGTATATAACTGTACCAATTCATACGAGTTAAATATCGCCTTCATATTATTTATCGGTCTGTTGTTGACTGTGAACTTGTATAATAAAAGATATAGGTAAGTATAAGTAATATCGTAATTAACGCTCAAAACAATTAAAATCTAAAGTCTCACTTTGTATTCTAAAATTTTATTTTAATATAAAGGACAAATTTATAGGAACACACAATTGTGTTCTTATAAATGTAATTGTGGAATATTAACGATAAAAATGTAGAGAAATTAATATACCGACTAATATTTTATATAAATGTGGTTTACAATATTGCTCAGCACTTCACAGTATAGTTCAAAGTTCCCGTGAAACATTCCCGCTGAAAGCTCTATATTAGAGTAAATATTCCCCGAGATCATTATTGGATTCCGAGAGTTGGCTGAACGTGGCACGTGTAAAAAATCTCTTTAGAGATATCTCCGTATCATTTTAGATGAATAAAATTTTAGAGATTTTAAAGTTTTTTTTAATGCCCGTGGATAGTGGCATCCAACACTATAATAAAGTATCAACTACTAAGAATGATGATAGACGAAGAGATATTAATATAGGCTGATGATCAAAGGTACATTGATTGACCCCGCAGTAAAATAGTAAGGAACTAAATTATAGAAGAATCTGACCGCATATACTCGTACCATATCCTTAAGTAGCTCTATCGTAAAATTGTAACTATGGCTAGCGGTTACCTTTTTCTCATTAACATGGACTGATTTCTAAAGATCTAGATCATGGCCACGATCTTCAAAGGCAGAATCATCTGTGAATATGCACGTTGCACTTAGCGCTCAATGCGTTCTCCGGCTTCTTTTTCAATTGTAGCTACCAGTGTTCATATAATCATCATTATCCTATTTCATGTCCCATCGCCGAGCACAGGTTCAGAATGAGATGGGATAGGCCACGACGCTGGCCTAGTGCGGGTTGGCAGACTTCCGACTCCGTTGACAAAATCATTGTATTCAATGTTTTCCTTCACCGTTTAAGCAAGTGATGATTAATTATTATTAATACCTACGCACAATCGCACATGATTACGAAAAGTCACAGGTGCTTTGGATTAGATTCGAGATCTACGACTTGGCAGTCCAATGTTCATGTCACTAGGCTATCACTGCTTATACAATACTGATCATAATAATACATGACCCGAAAATTTTCAAACCAGCTACATTACTTCGAGGAATTTAATATCGAATTCTTACTCACGTTTCCGAGCACTTTATGGGGTAAAGTGTTTAAATAATTTTACCCCTTTTCAGGTAATCCCAATTTTGTGTTGTAAAAAACGATGAAAGCCGGCAAATCCTCTTCCTTTCTATCTCAATTTAAGGAGTTTGATCTCTCCATCTTCGAAGAAAAACAATGATCTTAATTTGCGCTGAATTTTTTTCCTACTTAAATATGCTCGTCGGGATAAATCGTTCCATTCGTGTATGGTCCATAGTTACCTTTTTGAGCGTTGCGTTAAAGATATTCTGAGTTATTTACCTCTGGGCGAGGCCAGTTCACGGCTTTACGCTTATGTTAACCTTTTAAGAAAAAAACTTAATGAGCCGTGAGAAAAAAGGGAAAGACTGCGTCGTCGTTAATGCTTAGGCTTCACTTAAATTTGCATACACTCTCTTCCAGTTCATTTAATTAAAGTAAATAAGGCTGCGGTTATTTGAAAAATAAAACTAATTATATTCTCGTCTTTTTCGAGGATTTTTTGGTTTGTTCTTATCTACTATGAGAAGCTTCGTATACTTTATAGATGTGTTGGACAATGTGTCAATTTAAAGTATTGAAATAAAACTACTTTTTACGGATTTTATCGCGTTGTTTATTAATATTATTTAATTCAATTATTATTTAATTCCCGATGTTTCGGATCCTTTACAGCATCCATGGTCACGGCTAGACTGAGGTGTTGGACGTTTATTTAAATGTCTGATATTCGCGTAAGTGTCAGAAACCAGTAACGTTAAAGTATTTTCAACGAATCACCTTGGTATTAAATATTATTACTGTTACTTTAATTTAAACTAAATGTTTATCTTGTTTATTGGATGATAATATATGCTGGCTAGGCTAGCTAGATAGATAACATTTTAAGGTAAATCTGGTTTTCATTAATTTCATAATAATAAATTACTTATTGCTATCAAAATAAAAGGTGAACATAGTAAACGTATTGATAGCTTTGTAAGTGAAGCTGATAATTAGATCACATGATAATCACTGGGGAACGTGATAATGCATGATTAGACGCAAGTGCCGCGTAACAAGCCACCTATAAACACAGTGACCTGACACCCCTCCGCCCCACTCCCTACAGCTACCCTCCACAAACACCCTTTGACCTACACACGGGCAATGCCAGTAAAATGCTAAAATGCACACAAACTCTCACATGCATAACTAAACACACACCGATACGCTCTCATGCGTAGTCCAACGCACACATGCAGCAAAATAGGGGAAACTGGGCAAACGTGACACCGTGAACTATATTTCATGCACACATAGGAACGTTCATGCACCAACTCACACAGAATCAGAATTGGAGTTTTGCGGCAGTGCGAATATTAATAAATCTCTCTTGGCAACAGAAAAATGGGAAGATTAAATGTTAACAATTTAATTTTAAACGCTTCAAATCGTAATCGCGAAGCGTCAGAATGAAAACATTTTTAGCTTTCCCTTTTAATTGTTTCGGAACCAATTATTTTTTGCCACCAAGTTTATGTCTAAGAGTTCAATTTTTTTAAAGCTTAGTAGCTTTGTGGGTCGCACATTACTAATATTATTGTTAACCCCTCGTGCTAAGCTAAATGCTTGTGTTACGAGTGGGTTCACGTCAGTAGTGCAATGGTTGGTTTTCGAACCGTCAACCACATGATAGCAAGTCCACTTGAATTAGACGTCATTTATTTCTAAACAGAGTACCTATGACACTCAATAACAATTACAAACTATCTGAGAGTTATTTTGTACCTCTAGAAATTTTCTAGAGGTACTATCAAAACTCCCAGTTACCTATTACAAACAAATTAATACGTTATATAAGTACTTAATGAGTTTGAACATAAAATTGAAGAAATAACTAGTCCTTTGTTAACTTTCGAAGTAAAAACTTAAGAATAAACATTGGAAAATATTTTTTATGTTGAGCAATTAACATGTAACGTGATGAAATTAGGTCATGTAAAAAGCAACCTAGAACTCAATCACGCCGGCAATGCCATACGTCACGCACTAAAGAAAACTAAGGGGACTAAGGTAGGCTAATAGACAATAGAGCTGAAACAGAACTTATGAAACTATTTTAATTTTGAGAGAGATAGTGTTAGAGTTTCATGTTGAGTATTCAATCTTGATATCACTTAGTAAGGAATTTGCCTAATGTCGAACTCTCCACGCAAAGTTTATGAAATTAGTTTCAAAATTTGAAACGTAATTCATGACTCACTTGATTTTAATAATCTATAGAAAAAATTGTTTTAAACAAAAATAAAGTTTTGCAATGTATTTATCAGTGGAGACCACGCACCGGAAAGCGCAGTGTGGGATGACAAGATGGACGGACGACCTGGTAAGGGTCGCTGGGAGTCGTTGGATGCAGGCGGCAAGTGACCGATCGCTGTGAAGGTCTTTGGGGGAGGCCTTTGTTCAGCAGTGGACTTCCGTTGGCTTATATGATGATGATGATGATGATGATGGTGATGAATGTATTTATTGCAAGTATTTGCATTATCAGGTATAATATGCGTAATGATGTTTTACCTCCTGTTAAAGCAAGTAACAAAACAGATAGCACTGCGCGCACTACACAAATTACCTACATATTTTTCCTTTGCGGTTTGCAATGCACGTTACATTGTGCGATGAGATATATTCCCCCGATAATGTTATTAGCTTTACATACTTCAGCAGAATTATAACTCCAAGCTTAGAACTAAGGTGTGTATCATGAAACCTTGTAAGAAACACACGCCCTTTGGCCGAGTGACGTGTACCACCACCCTTGCGTGTTTGCTATGAAACAGCGATAAATTATGTGTGTATCGTTATGTTCTTGCCTCTTATAAACTGAATTGAAACGCAAGAATAATGTGTAAGCTAATTAAAGCTTTGAAAATCAAGAACAGAAACTGATATTAATTTAAACTGACTTAAGAATTGACCGGAGATCGAACGGAACATTGCTATAGAGCGTACTATGCTCGGAGTTTCTGAGCGTAGCCGCGAAATGAAAGTAAAATCCGCAACGAGGTTATCCGACGGAGAAGTCCGACATAGCGCACCGAATCAGCAAGCTGAAGTGGCAGTGGGCTGGCCATATCTGCAGAAGAACCGACAAGCAGTAGGGTAGATGTGTTCTTGATTGGAGACTGCGACTCAGCAAACGTAGCGTAGGACGCCCTCCGGCAAGATGGAGTGATGATTTGCGAAAGTTTTTTGGGGGAAGATGGATGTGACAAGCCGAGGACTGGGTGAAATGGCGCACATTGGGGGAGGCCTACGTTCAGCAGTGGACTGTTATAGGCTGATGATGATAATAATGATAAGAATTGATCTGCTGGATATAAAGGTGGTAGGACTCCGCTATTATAAGCTGTTACTGGTTACCATCAGTCGACGCGTATGCTTATTTGACATCTTAATACATTAAAAAAAACTCTCTGTCTACAATAATATCTAATTAATGCTTTAATACTACGCTTCTATCTTATAATTTAAAAAAAAAACGCTACTTAGTATACCTATATCTGTCAATTTGATTACTAAACAACTATAATCTGATTTATAGCATGACTGGATATCGATTTAGGAAACATATTTTTCTTTGGATATCTATTGTTTTCATTAACCGTTCTATAATTATCGCCCACGTATGCGTCGACACAATAGTAATATTCAGGGATCATTATTTATATTTATAGCAAAAGCGCACAAAAGGTTATGTGCTTCTATGAATATTGGTCTGTTGTTATGGCGTCAATGGGTGTCACCACCCACGGTACCGTAATGGATACATATATCAGTATTTATTTTCATATCTATAAGTTTAAACGGTCTTTATATATTATATTTTGCATAATTGTCTTTCCATTGGAATCAAATTCATAAACGGGTATCATTATAATTATCTATTACTCTACTGGTCTGCCTCATTAGTGGTCCCAAGCGCGACTGCTACACTAGAGGTCCTGGGTTCGATCCCTAGGTCAAGCAAAGTGTTATTGGTTTTTTTCTGAAATTCTCAGTAGCAGCTCGGAGTCTGGATTTGTGCCCGGTTAATGGCTATAGGCTCGCCCCCTATAACATGGGACCTAAACATACCGGCGAACTATGAGTGTTCATTAAGTACACCTCTGCCTAACCCTTCGGGGAATACAGGCGTGATGGTATGTTTTATGTATAATTATCTAAAAATGATTTTAATCACAAAACTAAGAAAATGAAGCTCAAACTAACTATGTATTTGAATTTCGATACCACACCAGTTTAAATATTACTTAGCCATAACGATTTTAATACACAGTGCTCATAATTAACTGTTTATTTACATATTCCAATATCACCTTTCAGATAATTAATTTACGGGTCAAGGCAAGAACAAGTTTTAGTCATGATGTGTCGCATTTTATTCTTATTTTATTTTCCTATTTTACGCTTTGTTGCGTGGTTCAAATCTTTAAGTTTAATATAAAATAATGAGTTACGATGCACTTATTATTATTATATTCTTCAAACTAGCTTCCGCCAGCGGCTACGCCCGCTTTATCAACGACCCATGTCACTTCCCAGAACAAAATAATCAAATAATTGTCCCGTTTTTGCAACATTTTTTAATTGTGCTCCGCTCCTATTGATCTTAGCGTGATGAAAAGTATACTATAACCTGCCCAGGAGTATGAAGAACAATTGTACCAAGTTTCGTGTGTCGTTTCCGAAATCCGTCGAGTGGTTTTTGTTTCTATAACGAACATACAGACAGACAGACAGACAGACAAAAATTTTACTGATTGCATTTTTGGCGTCAGTATCGATCACTAATCACCCGCTGATAGTTATTTTGGAAATATATTTCATGTACAGAATTGACCTCTCTACAGATTTATTATAAGTATAGATAAATCCACAAATTCAAGATTATGTATTAGATGGTGCAAATATTTCGTAGAATTAATGAGCTATTTTTCTATTTTGTGCTAGATAGTAGATGTTCATAAGTCAATTCAACGTATTACCATAAAAAAACACAATCATGCAAATAGCTAGAAATAGTGTTTAATATATCTTTGCAATTATCCTTGACATTATAGAAAGAACCAAGCTAAAAAATACGTACCTACAAGCTAACACTACACTACAACCCGCGTGGTACAAAAAGTAATCGATAAATACTACATTTATCAAAATCCATCAATTTACATTCTGCGAGCGACGGTACATCCGTTACTTGTCACCAGTTATACTACTAAAGCAGTCACCATTTTGTGGAGGAAACGAGTAAATATACTAAAACATTCCATAGTTGTGGGACTAATCTCAACAAAATGAAACAACACAATTTTCCATAAAGCGCGTACAAGAAGGCAGGTCACACAGATTTGCATAATGACCCTACTATCAGCCCACATGACCCCGTTTTTTGCCTAACTGTGCTGTTAACATTGGTAATCAACGTTTTCCTGTTACAAACACTGTGTCTGTTATAATCCCATTTTACGAATGTACTTTCTCGTGTCTCTATATTTTATATTCTGTAACACGACCATGATAAATTATATATATTTTTTTTATGGGATAGGAGGGCAAACGAGCACACGGATCACCTGATGGAAAGCGATTACCGCCGCCCATGTACACCCGCAACACCAAAAGAGGAGTCACAAGTGCGTTGCCGACCTTTAAAAGAGGATTGGGCCTCCGGTAACCTCACTCACTTGGCGAAACACAACGTAAGCGTTGTTTAACGCCGGTTTTCTGTGAGGCCGTGGTATCACTCCGGTCGAGCCGGCCCATTCGTGCCGAAGCATGGCTCTCCCACGTGTAAAATGATATTAAAATTATATGAATAATAATTGTTTTATTACTAAGTAGCTGTTCTGTTCCTTTAATTCCATTCATTCTTTGAACAATTCATACAAGAGAGTAAAGTTTACAATTGGTATTCTGCCAAATATGCGTAGTAATATTTAAATAAAAAACGCCTACTACGTTTTGTCGTTATTGTTTAACAAAGGCGGCCCATGAATTATGTATATCGATAATAGGTACGATATCCATTTCGTCAATAACGCTGTCAAGTGGAGAAGATTTGCAAATTGTAGAATTGTGAATATTTTCAAGTTTGTATTCACGTATTGATTCTGTTCCTTTTATATTTTTTTAGTTCATTGAATATTGTAAAATTTATTGCGTTACTGCCTTTACTTTTACGTTTTAATATCATCTTCTTTTGTTACTCCTGTAATATTCATTTTTATGGTAGAATAGTTTCGTTTTTCATTAAAAAGTCTATAATATACCTACATACATCTAGAAAAGATACATTTTCTATAAGCTTAAATTCTTCCATTTAGATTTAAATACCTACTTTTTTGTAATTATTTATGATTTTTAATATTATCGCACTATTGACCTCCTTGTCACACTTATAGAATTACCAAACTAAACTCCAGTAGTCCATAACAGCGTCTGGTTACACCAGTGATTACGTAATCGTTGTAAACATTATCACTTACTGTTAGGCATGTATTGGGTATGTGTGATGTCCGATCAGTATGTCTCTGACCTTGCTTTTGGGGATTATTAAATTGATTGTACATACCCCTTAACATTCTATATTAATTTAATGTATATATTATTTATTCATTTGTTTTAATAAGCAATTTTTACAATTTTTATCAGTGATAATTATGTATCAATATGATTGTATACATTTATTATTAGATAAAAGTATACTTGTGTGTTATTATCATTCATGTAATTTAAGTATTATTGATTATGATTAGAATAATATAAATGTTTATCACCAGTCACAAACAATCACGAGGGGACATGTATATAAAACAACCCACTTACCAATATTATGCTTTAAGAACTGTGACTGATAGCATTATCTGTTATAGTAGGAATGGCTACCGGCTTATGGATAAATCGTATAAAAAAGGTCTATCATTTGAACTAACTGACATTTTGCCAAGCGATAAGCAAAGCTATGCATCAACAAATGACATTAGGCACTTATCTGTTTCTTAACGATCACCAAAATATTATACCGTTTACGTAATAATATTTGCATTTCCGTTACGTCACCTATTCTATAATATCTGTCATCGGCCTTGCTTCGGCTATGGTCACAATCACGACCATGGCTCCATGGCACAAGCGCGATGACGAGAGCTTTTGGCCTTAATAAATCGTCATTTACTACGCCGTTATGACAATAGACATAAGGGATACATTAAAGAATTGATTTACGTTATAATTTATCACCGACGACGTTTTACTTGGAAATGCGTTCTGTTTGAAATGTTTACTTGAATTTAAATTTGTGCTTGTGGAATTAAAATTTATTTTTAATTGTCTGCAGGTAGCAGCTGTTGACGACCGCAGTAGCAGCCAGCCAGAAGGCAACTCTTTTTCTCGCCCCCCGCTCCCCGCATCCCCTTCCAAGATTGCTGCCACCATGGGTCGGAAGAAAATACAAATATCCCGGATTACGGACGAACGGAATCGACAGGTTAGTATCAGGAAGAGAAATTGCTTATTCAAGCCTTAGTATTTTATAATAGTATCAAATATGACCAACAAAGTAATAAAACTGAGTATTGAGTAGTCACAAGACTATCCATCATGATTATGACACTATAATCCCATCGAAATCGGTCATTATAATGTTAATATTACAAGATCAAGTAGCCCAAAGAACATTAGAAATTGATAAATGGTAACCTCTTACTGTAGCCCATGGCAACGCTTTGCGTAATCCCAAAACAAAAATCAAAAGTGATTCGGCCAACATGAACTTCGTACATAATAATGAAGTGATTGGGAGCTATTAGAGTGAAATGACCTTACCATGAGGAATGACCTAACAGATGCGGCCTATCAACACTCCCACTGCAAAACATTATCGCGACGGGACAACGACCGCTCCCGCTTGTAATTTATTAATTATACGATTACACTGTATATAAACCTTGTCCAGTTTATTATGACCCTACAAAGCATTCCGCATCTCCCCTCTCTGAAAGCACATTTTTAATTACAAGAGGCCGGGGAAGCTCTTTGAATGTGGTCTAGTAACAGCAGAGGCAGACATGTAAAATTAAAATTGCGAAGGTCAATTTGCTTACGGCGGTATAACTTCCTTTGTTCTTTAAATAATACTTTGAATATAGAGCATTTTCATTGTGAAGTCCAAATTCATATTTTGTATATACATACGAGTACATATAAACAGGAAACCTTAGTTGGATTTGCATTTGTTTCTAAACACATGAATTTACCAGAATGCCTATTGATTTTTTAGCTATTAAGGAAAACTACAAATTAACCGCAGATGTTTTGTACGAACAATGGTGCATTATTTAATGGATTGAAATATTGGAGTTTAAAACAAACGCTGAATGACACATAACGTTGATGAGTTCCAGTAATAATTATTTGATTCCGTCCGTGACCCAATAAAATGCTATTGTTTTATTTTACCAATATCGAAATTATGATATGGAGAGATTGGGTATTATAATGATATATTTCATGTGGTGACGGTGAAATGAAAGTAGTTAAAAATTCTATAATAATTACTGTATCAACTTTAAAATTTTGCCCTGGAAATTATGTAATTATTTGTAAACTTCTACAAAAGTATGAAATGTTTGTTTTTTTTCTTTCTTACCTCAATCCAAATTTCATAGTGTTCGAGACGTACTATTATCTGTGCATCCATAACAAGTCATTCAGATACAATATACTTCAATTTTTTTATTTTCTTTAACTCGTTTCATGATTGTGTTCATCTCAATGTTTCAGGTGACCTTCAACAAACGCAAATTTGGTGTAATGAAGAAAGCTTATGAGCTCAGCGTGCTATGTGACTGTGAGATCGCCCTCATCATCTTCAGCTCAAACAACAAACTCTACCAATATGCTAGCACTGACATGGACAAGGTTAGTCTTATTGACTTTATACAGTTCAGAATAAATTTTTTGACAATTTTTTATGAGTATCTGTTGTGCAACAATATGATCAATTTCTGTCATTGCTCAGAAATCCGTAGTATGTCAAAAATTTTATTCAATTCATACTACATTTTGATTACTTACATCATCAAACTATTATTACTGATTTAATTAATGTTACTTTGATTAACATAATTTTAATTGCCAGTGTCTTCAAATTTTGTACAATATATGTAAATTGCTCCGGTATCATTTCTTTGCGTATTAATTTAATATGTAAATTATTTTGTAGTAGCTTCCTGTTCTCTCTAGTTTTTTAATAACTTATCTATTCCATGTTGTTCTGAATCTAATATAATATTATGGATTTTATCAGATAGGTTTTACTTTTGATTTCGTTAGTGCGGAATTTGAAATAATTCAAAGCGCTTAATGGAAAATAGGTATATTCAGTTCGTACGGTAATGGAATTAATTTCTTCTAACGTGGCTTATGGCAATTTATCGTAACGCGACTAGCACGCTACTTATATTACTGAGGTTTATATATTTTAATATAACTTACAGTAAAAACAACTCGGCTTAGGTTGTTATTTAATTTTTTTTATAGTTTGTGTAATGCCAACATTGGCTGAGTAAACCGCTCATAAGGATCGCTTTGTTCGGCTTAAGGATCTGTACAATCCAAAAGATCAAAAGGAATCTTTATAAAATCCTTTACGTTTCCATGGCCTTGTCAACTACAGTATTTTTACTGATTTAAATGTTCTTGAAAATAATAAGCAATGTAGTTTTAGTTATCTATCTCCTGCATATTGCGAAAATCAAAAGCCCTTGGAAATATTATTAGCTTAACGGGAAGAAAAACGAGATAACTTGGAAACATTAATTCTGGACGAATTCATCAACAAATATTATTTGTAGGGATTTCTAGGACAAGACGGCTTGTAAGACGCAGAATATTTATATTTAAATAAAGAAAAGTAGACTTTAAATGGAAATGTGTGAATTTTGTAATTTCTATTGCAGGTTCTCTTGAAATACACTGAATACAACGAGCCACACGAGTCCCTGACGAACCGCAACATCATCGAGGTACATTAAGTACGGCGTCATCTGTGTGCCCGTGATCGCAATGCAATGTCCATGCAAAATTGACTTATCCCATTAACCGCGTGCTTTGTACTTACACACAATACCTAATGCATACATTTATTACTAAAACAATCCCTGATATAAACAAGCAAATGTTTGAACCACACTAGATTATAAATGTAGATCTCGTACCCAAAGACCTTGTGTAAACGATATCACATCAATATATAGACATAAGAATAGACAAACACTATAAAGCAACAGCATGTTTATTTCCTGTTAGAAAAAAGGATGAAGTACAAAACACCAGACACCCCGTTTTATACTAACAGTTTATGACTAGATACCCCAAATATTTATGTTATTTTTTCCTGTACCAGCATGGGTTTTGTAAATATATTTTGTGTTTATTTGAATTAACCGCGCCTACCTGACTCCGATGTTTTGATACAAGGGTAAAGTCAGTGTTGCATCATTGCGTTCGACACCACACAAATGTACGCTAAAAAGTTTTCACGTACAATTTTACCTTAGTTACACCGTAGTTTTATTGAGAGCACTGTTTTATTTTGAACCCTCCACTACATACTGACGTGATAAAATCTAAACAAACGAAACAGTAGCAATTACGTTTAACGCGATTGACGCTGATAACGCTAATAGTGTGTATAGAGGGTGTAATCTAATAATTTAACTGGAGTTTAATGCATGCAAGATTAATACAGTACGAGTAGAGTATTTATAAGTTTGGCTCGTCAAGCCACCTGAGCTGTTTTCGCTGACACTTACAGGCACTCACGAAGAAAGAGCATAAGAACGGAGTGATGTCACCGGACAGTCCTGAGGCTGAGCCCGAATACAATCTGACACCAAGGACCGAGGCAAAGTATTCCAAGATTGATGAAGAATTCCAAATGATGATGCAAAGGAACCAGTTGAACGGCAGCCGTGTGGGCGTGGGTGTGGCAGGAAGCAACTACAACCTGCCCGTCAGCGTCCCAGTGGGCAACTACGATCAAACACTACTACAAGCTAGTCCACAGATGCATACTTCTATCAGTCCACGGCCATCGTCTTCGGAAACCGATTCAGGTACTACATTCTTAATTTCTTTTATTTCTGTCTCCTTCAAAATAGTCAGTTTTTAGTTTTGCATTGAATAACTCCCAAAGAAGAATTCTTATTTCTGTCATCAGTTTTGCAGTACAAGATTTTAACACTAATTCTATTATTTTTTAATTAGATTCTCTTTCTATTCCAGTATACCCAAGCGGAGGAATGCTAGAGATGTCAAACGGCTACCCAGGTTCAGGATCTCCACTAGATGCAGGCTGCACGCCGTCGCCATCTCCGGGGCCGGCGCCGTCGCCTCACCGGCACGCGCACAAGGCGCACGGGCACGCGCCGCCGCCGCACCACTCGCCTCGGCACAACAATCTGCGCGTAGTCATACCCAGCTCTATGCCGCCGCCACAAGACGACATATCCTACGCTGGGGAGGTGATTGTGAGACACTTTTTATTACCAAACATTCTAAGATCTTGTAGAATAGATAGCCACTGGGGCAAAAAAGGTCTCGAGTGGAGACCACGTAATAAGATGGAAGGACGAACTAGATGGAATATAACCGGTCCTTGTGGAAGTCGATGGGAGAGGCCTTTATTCAGCACTGAACCTCTTTTTGGATGATTCTAAGGTCACATGTGAATCATATCACTTAGATTCTATAGAAAATTTATATAATCTCATTAAGGATTTCGAAGTCACGCTGAGTCATTTTGCGAGCCAAAATTGTAGAAAACCCAACGATTTCAGTACGACAAAATCTTATTTGGAATCACATAGCTGTTTTTCAACAAAAGTTGATAGAACTTCCAAACAAGACCAAGACAGAGCTTTTTACTATTTGACTGTGAATCACACAGCCAAAGCCTAAATCGTTGTGATAATCGTGACATCAATTCGAGATAAATAGACAAAATAATATAGTCACTCGACATAAAAAAACCTGACGATCTTAATTAAATTATTAAAAAACGTATTATAAACCTCCTGCAGCTCTAATATGTTTTGTCTTGTTTTGACACGCGATACTTTGTGATAGAGAAAAGAAGACAAAACATTATAGCTACAGGAGGCTTATTAGACGTTTTATAATATCCTTTCTAATATTATAAACGTGAAAGTTTGTGAGTATGGATGTATGGACGTATGGCTGTATGGATGTTTGTTACTCTTTCATGCCAGAACGGCTGAACGGATCTGGATGAAATTTGGCACAGAGATAGATTCTAGTCCGAAATAACACATAGGCTACTTTTTATCCAGGTCGGACCCAATTCTGAAGTCCACGCAGACAAAGCTGCGGTCAGAAGCTAGTTATGAATAAAACCATGATCTTATAACTTGTTGCTTACAGACACCACTCGGCTACTCTGGACTCGGCAACTTCGGACCACAGGACTTCAGCATCAACTCGGACATGGGCATCGGACTGACATGGGGCGCACACCAGCTGCAGACGCTACAGCACAACAGGTACATGTCTGTGCCCAATTCATATCACTTTTTATATGTGTCGCTTCATAAAGATCTTTTTGACTGAGTCTTATAATTTGAAAAAGATGAACCTAAGAGTTATGCGAATTTTGATTTACAATTTCTGAAATACAGGGTGCCGATTTAGTCACTTGCAACCTATAAAGGAATGATTCTACTCGTCGTCCTCAACAACTTTTGCTACGAAACCCATAACCTATTCGTGAAAACTAAATACATCTTCCTTTATAAATAAAGACATAGTCATAGTCATGTATGCAAATGCATATATCCATCACAGGTATGTATGCATCGTATGGATGGTCGATTCTAGCTCAAAAACTTCTCCTCAGATTTTAACAAACGAGGTGTCCATTGATTCGTCTTTACTGTAAGAAAATGTTATACATTTTTGACAATATGGCTGACAAAACACAAAAAAGTCGACCGAAAAAAATGAATTTATAACCGATGAGGTGTCTTAAGATTTGTCTTGATTCCCAGAGTATCGTGCGGTACATGGTATTACAGGAAATCAAATATAGTAAACACTGGACGAATGAAAAGAGTACCTGCTGGGACTTTCTTACTACTACCGCCGTGTCATTGAAACGAAGAACAATTTATGTTTCTTTCCATGACCGATTGAAATGAAATAGTGTGTGAAACTTGAATCCTATTAGTAAATAAAGTTAGCCACTTAAAAGTGTCATTTATTTTTTATGCCCACGAACAGTGGAATCATATTAGCGGCATTCGACCACGGCTATAAACTGGATACCACTGTTCGTGGACATAAAAAAAAAAACATTTTTTATTCTTTTCTGTTTTTCGTAGTCGGTTTTTAGTTTTCGAAGCCTTTGTTTTTATTCACGTATCTGTTATGGGTTTCATAAGGAAAGTTGGTCAGTATGACAGGTACTAACAGCTGCCGGTCCTAATATCTAACAGATCAGTCCATAGATTTGCTTAATAGAAATAGGATTTTGACATATGGTCCATATTAATGTCAAAATCTTATCTCTAGTAAGCAAATCTACTGGCGGATGTGTTATTGGGACCGGCGGTAAATTGGCACCCTGTATGTATATAAAATTATCAATAGATAGACAGACATAATTGTCATTATAAAAGACTTCCTTAATTAGATCTTTTTAATTGTCGTCCTTCGCTTTATCTTTAACTAACACTGTACAGAGTAGTAGAAATACTAAAAACTTATTATAATTAACATTTTTATTGTTTTTTTTTCTTATACGAGTATATTAACTTTGTGATTAAAACAATGTTTCTGAAAAATTTCAAAAGGAAAACATTAACAAAAAGACAAAGTTCCGCCGTAACAGTGATTTCACTGCCGTGACCAGGATTCGAACCTGGGTTACTACGGCCACAACGTAGGGTCCTAACCACTAGACGATCACGGCTATCGGAACTGTGCCAGTGTTGACGAAAACAACTATCTGTTTAAAAACGGTGACATCACAAGTCACAATAGTTTCGGCTGCCTGTGCAAGAATTTGTTAAGACGCGTAAAGTGATAAATTAACTATTTGAAGTAAAGAAAAAATATATTAATGTTAATTTTGTTAAACACTTAATGGGATTTGGTTCCACTAAATAATTTTTAAAAGGTTTTTAACCTTGACAAGCGACTTTAACTGCAGTTTTAACAGTGTACTCTTTTTTAGGGTACCGTATCTCAAAAGGAAAAAACGGAACACTTATAAGATTACTTTGTTGTCCGTCCGTCCGTTTTTCTGTCACGATATTTTATTTCGGGAAAGCGTGGAGGTATCGATTTGAAATTAAAACTATATACTCAGGTATACAGTCCCCTGAAGCTGTGAAAAAACCAAACTTCTAAGTTGACGCAAAAACAAGATACGGCTGTTTATGCCGCAAAAAACGTATATTTCGACACTCTAAAGGGAATCAAAATTTATAGGCTATTTTCCGTTGACCTAGAACTATGAAATTTGGCAAGTAATACCGTCTTATACTTCACGTACAGTGAAAAATCTGAAAACTATACATTTGTAATTAATTATAATATATACCTACAAATTTGTACGGAACCCTCGGTGGGCGAGTCCAAATCGCACTTGTCTGTTTTTTTTTTAAAAATATCCGTAGTATCTATCCAATTTACGGTATCGTTACTATTAAAAGTAGTTCTAACTATTTTGTTGTTACTATCCACTCACATTAAATTGCTTCAAGTTAATTTAAGAGAAAAAAAAATGTAAGACGTCTAAACGAGTTTAAATTGCTGTTAATTTGAAACCGCATTTATAGTAAGAAAAAAAGGCAAAATATTTTAGAGACTTGAACACATAAAAAGAAACCAAAATAAATTACATTGTAGCAGTGTTTGCAATAAAAAATGTTTTTGCTGTTCATAGAATAAACGGTATGCTAGGCTTAAACAAAGAAAGCCAATGTCAAAATCAAAATCCTCGACAGAGTAATAATATTCAGATTATTACGAAAGCTGAAGTAGTCTGGATAATTTAAAAGATTATAAAGGAAATTCTCTCAAGGACAACACAAGATAGAATCTCGAATCACAATGTCTTCCGGGAGACGTAGCGAGTCTAATGAGTGAACGTTCCGCATGACTTGAACTGATTGGTTTTGTATTATGTCAATAAAAAAAACTCAAAAAAAGTTAAATTAATTTGTTACATTTTTTGTATCCTAGTCAATTGTTGAATCAAATAGGAATTTACAAGCACTATTTTTTTCCATAGTATTATTATAAAAAATTGTGCTTTTAAAGTTTCTTGATATTTTATTATAGGTAACTTCTCTACCACTTAGGAACTGCAATGGCATTCAATGGCCAATATAATTTCCTCAGGTGTGAAGTTGATATTACTATTGTAGGACCTTTAACATTTTTTGAATATTATTCTCAAGAGATGCATTCCAGAATTAGACTTACAGATATCAAACCATGAGCTACATTCTATAAAAATCTGTAAGAAATTTGTTCAAGTAACAATCCAAAAAATTCAAGACAATAAAGCAAAATAAAATAAAAGCCTCCGCCGCGACAGTGTAATCACTGCCGTGACCAGGATTCGAACCTGGGTTACTACGGCCACAACGTAGGGTCCTAACCACTAGACGATCACGGCTGTCGGAGGCTGTTACTGTAACAGTAAAATCAGTGGTCACTTTATATTGTGAAAGTTGTTGATCGCTTGACCAGTTCTACTGAAACTGACTTGAGTGAATTTATTGCTGTCCCGATCAATCACTCAGTTCTTAAAGAACCTACGAGATGGCGCTTGTTTTCTTTGAGACTGTAAATGATAGCTGGACTGGATTTAACTTGGGTAATTTATGTCCATAAGTATGGAAAGGAACAATTCATTTTCAAAAGTGGAATGTTTTTTTTATACCACTAAGGTGGCAACAAGCGTACGGCCCGTTGGTAAGCGGTTACCGCAGCCTATGGACACTTGCAACACCAGGGGTATCACTCGAGCATTGCGGACCCTTTAAATTAAGGAAGAATAGTTGGGCTGACAGCACATGCATGACAGCGGTGGTCTTGGTGATCTTGCTCAATGTTAGGAACACAACATAGCACGGAGCTATGTTATTTGGGTACGATTTTCTGCAAGGTGGATGTACTTACCCAGTCGGGCAGCTCAATTGTGAGTGCAATTGTTCGATTCCACTATGCCCTACCTCTCTAAAAAAGATTTATGATCAAATGGTGAATTGGTGATCATCCAGACGATAGTGACTAATAAGAAATAACAAATGAATAATAGTGTGAAATTACATAATAGTCTGATTTAAAAGAGCTAGTATCCACTGCAAATAAATCAGCGAAGAATTAAAGAAATCTCTGCAAATTTAATAATAAAAATGTGGTTTCTTGTTATCATTGTATATCGTTATTGTTTTTTGACCAGCAATACAATTTGCATAGTCATAGTTCTAATTTTTCTATAATCGAGTCTATTAAGGTATTTTTACTCAGCATTCCTCCTTCAAGTATATACTTAATTCTATTTTAATTTCTACTCTTCGCTGTTTGTATCTTAACTTCAGGGAATTTCATTTTCCAGATATTTGTAAGATTTACTTCAAAATATTTTTCCAAAAAAGATAGCTCCACCGTGACAGTGTTATCACTGCCGTGACCAGGATTCGAACCTGGGTTACTACGGCCACAACGTAGGGTCCTAACCACTAGACGATCACGGCTATCGGAGCTGTTGAACACTTTACCAAAAACTGCAACTGTATTCTAAGAGAACTTACGTATTGACCAGTTTCGATGAGCTACCCCGCCCCTCCCCCACTCGTATAGAAACTGGGCGATAGAGGGGATATCTAGTCTAAAGCAAAGTTCAACTTTCGCTTGGTCGTTGCGCATGGCTGCGCCGATCGTGCGCATACAATTCCGACATAAATTAACTTTATCGGCTGCTACGGGCTCACAGTTCTTTGCATGTGTCTAATTGGCTGCTATGAATTAAACATAATGTTAATACATTGTATGCTTATCGGGTTAATATACTGCCGTTATGACAAGTACTAGAATGCATATTACTGTGCTGACGTGCTCCCTTTTCACTAGGCATTCCCATTAGGGAAGAACGTTGGTAAAGTAATAATAGATGGGTGATAAATAGTATTTCTTGAAAATAATTATTTGGGTTTGAAATAATGCAGTTGATTAGAATTGAATCATGCAAAAAATATTGATACACAGCTACATTTTTATTGAACCATTAATAAAGTAGGTAGGTACTTACCTACAACATTCTTACGGAAAGCAGTTATTGCTCAGTGAATTAGCATCCCTGTTCTGTTTCAAACTTTAAAAAGGTTCTTAACTATTCAATTGTTGATAAAACAAAAGTTAAAAAAGCAAGTAAAATCCGACAACGAAAAAAATCAATTGAAAAGCATGAAACAAGATAATTTTCCTATGTCCAGCAGTGGTGTCCAGTTTATAGCCGTGGTCGCATGCCGCTAGACTTATTGACATGCGACCATGCTGTCATCTTCCACAATGACTTATCAGTACTTTCGCCCAACAGTAGCAGCTTGCCTGTTCTCGGCGGCGGCGGGACGCCTCCCCCGGCCGCGTCCCCTAGCAACGTGAAGATCAAGGCCGAACCCGTGTCACCGCCGCGCGCGCCTGACCACATGCATCGCGGACCACCGCCTGCGCCCGCGCCGCAGCCCGCACATCTCTCTGGAGTTATTGATGGTGTGTATTCGATTTCGAGTGTTTTAACCCTTCAATCAATGATTTAGTTACTTACTTAAAATTTTGAAATTTCTATCTTGTTTAATTTTTTGTTTATAAGTAGTGTACTAATAGATATTTTTGTAATTACTAAAACAATTAACAAAAACTAACCTTAACAATTACAGTGTATCGGCACGTTGCAGGTTCAGTATCTTCAAGCAACATGGGCTCGCCAGCCGGCCAGGATATGAGGCACTCCAGCGCAGTGCCGCTGGACTATGAGCAGCCGCACACAAAGCGGCCGCGGATCGAAGGTTGGGCCACATAGCTAGGCTATGAGGCCTTCGGTTCGTACCCGAGGCCCTTGCACCCGCACTGCTAAGCCCCGCGAGGCCAGCCTGCATCACACGTCACACGTGGCGCCCCCTATCAAGCTTCAGTGACCGTCCCCGACATGTTCTTTCTGAACTGGACAGAGTTCCCCCCGCGGCACAGTGCTAATCTTATCACTCCAAAAGTCTGATAAGAAATGGTGCATCCAAAATAAACGGTGCTTAAATTTTTGATGGCACGGTCAACTATCATCTTTGACTTTCCGATGAGGATCAAGCCCCACTTTCTGGGCGAACTATTACATATTCGTAGATCTCTAATGAGATCCTATATGATTAAATGTTCAACTTTACACTACCCTTTTATTAATACGTAATTAATTATTGTAATGCACACGAGTACACTAAAGATTAAGATTAAATGTTATAAAATTAAGTACAATAGCAAACCTTCTGAACAATTTTGAACATTAAGTACATATAGATAGATATTGAATTCCCTTGTAAATAGACAACATTATTTGTGCAATCCGTGCCATTGTCTATTTAGCTTAAAGTTAGTCAATTTAAAAATTAGTGACTGTTAAATTTAATTCTGCACTAAATGTTGGAGTTAAGTGCGTTTCTATAAGCGGCTGGACGGAGTTGTGTAGTGCGATGGACACAGATCACAATTAAGTGTGTTTAAGTGCGAGTAAGACTTATAAACAAACGACTGTTGACTTTTGTGTTAGTGTTTTAAAAAGTTTTTTGTGCCATTTTAAAAATTATAATAATACTGTGACATCCGAACTTGAATCTGTAAATTAGTAGTCGTAGTGTCATCACAGAAGATAATAAATTAGATGTATTGTAAAATCTACTTTATCTATTGACATATTTATACATGAGAATCATAATGATATTTACATAATATGTATACACGTCCCGTTAGGAACGAATGTTATGTAAGTAAGTAGGTAATGTTAGCTAGAGTATATGAAGGTATACCACACGAAGCTTTAAAATTTCTTATGATAACACTTGCACTCTAAGCAGATTTGTAAGTAAACACCGTTTATATCGTAAAAATTAGAACTCTTGACATTTTGACACATAAATACAAAGTTGAATTTGCATTTGCTGTAACTTCATCTGGATTTTGCTTTGAGCTATTACCAAATACCGATGCAAGTAGGTCAGTATTCGAAATTTGAAGACTGCAAAATTCAACTTTTGTTTTAAACTTATCTATGCTTCGATCATTACCTTATAATATAAATCCCATTCATAATTTATGTATGTATGTATGGTCGTATCTCGTTGCAGACCAAAATATTATCGAGTCAATTTTGAATATTATCATAATATTTATGTAGTTACTTGTTAAGTATGTGTAGGTTTATTTAGTGGCTATATTGGATTACAAAAAAAAACTGTGGAAGAACTTTGTTGATTTGTACATTTATTTTTATTTTGTTAATGTGATCTGAAGTAATTTTTATTTCTACTTAAATTTATCACTCGGAGATATAAAACTGAACAAGTTAATACATATACCTTCGAGCCAGCTTTAAGCACATACAAAATTATATTTTAAAGTATTTACACTAAAAAAAATATGCACTATATCACGATCCGCCCTATTTTTAGATAATATTGTCTGGAACAAACTTCACATTACATCGTCCATAGTTCATAATATATCCTTCATCATCTTGCTTCCTTTAGATTTTGCCTTCCTTTTCCCTTGTATCGCAACTCCTATGACCTCTCTTCTTTGTATTACTATTTATCCGTATTCCAAAGGTTCTCCTCTATCCTCCTCATATCGTCTCACTGTAGATGCCTTACTCACAGTGCCTAAATGTACCATTTTGTAACAAAATTTGTATGATATAGCATTTTTGCTTTAAAATTCCCATCCTGGTAATCTTAAGTCATTTGATGATGTCAATTGTTCTGGCAGTAGTAGCAAGTGTTGTCAAAATATAGTCAAAAGCAAAGTAAAAAGATTACTGAACACTGATTTTAGATGTGAATTATAAATGTTTCCTGCTTTGTAAAGTATGATATATGTGACCTATTTGCAGTTCCCGCCCTCTCATTCCAAAACGTTCATTATGTGTATCATAACTAAAGTCGATATTGTCTCTAGAGCTATCTCACTTTATTGACATCAAAATGACAAAGATTTGTATATATGTTAAAGTGTCAGTAGTTACTAGAGGGTTACTGAGCGTTTTGAAATAAGGCCTTTTAGTCTTTTTACTTTCGCACACGACTATTACATTTACTACGGTCAGAACGATAACTATATTTGTGTACCACATTTTGTCAGTAAAACTGTAAAGTGTGATTATACCTTAAACATACTATATTAATAATTGTAACGAACCACTTTGCATTGTAGAATATCATTAGTATAAACCTTCAAATCACAATAACAAAATGTTAAATGTACATTGTTAAATTTGTACAGGGAGTTTTCCATTTTTGAAGTTCAAAAGTCTGAACGCATAAGATTATTGAAAAAATGTATTTTCGCATTGTAAAATATGTACACGGTTAGGTCTAATGAATTAATATTTTATTACCGGAACATAATGGATGTTGACCTGTTTATAGGGAACTATTATAAAGATCATGTAAGTACACCCTAAATGTTAGAATAAATTGTTAATGTGATAAAATTATCCACACTGTTGCAACCCTGGGCCCGTTTATTGTTACACAACCTTTAGGGTCGTCACCTTCTTTTGTATCGGACGTTTCTTCATCATATGTGATGCATTTTTGCTTATTCAGTGGCGATCTTTGGTTTCTCCCCGGGCCCCGTAGTTTGAAATTCTACAATTGCGTTATCTACTGTTTTCGGTCGTTCGTTCCTAAAAGTTCCTTTCTCTGGAAGCGTCGATGTGTTTTGTATTAAAATTTGCTCAATATGTTTGGCGATGTTGCGAAACCCTTTTTTCTTATTAGAATTCATTTCTAAATGTCCGTTGTAAAAAAATGGTATAATATAATTAAGTGTTGCATTGTACAGTATCAAACACTTTACTGTTACCTACATACCTATCACGATACAGGCGCACTGGTAAAGGCCATAGCCAAATCAATGAACGCAATTTTGCACAAAAACACATTGTTATCGGATGAAAATGTTTACATTAAGTAAAGTTTCCTTTATATTTGCGTAGTGATAAAGTGACGGACGTTGTATTTTATCGCTTGCACAGTCTATTGTATCGACTATATTGTATATTACGACAGTTAAGCTGGTATTGGGAGCATAATTTCCGAGGTTGTGAGCTTTGCTATCGGGAATGAGTTTCAATTTTAATTAATTAATAAATATATTAAATATAATTATTCATTTCGACGCACAACCGTGTCGTGTGTTATTGTAAAAAGCGTTTGTTTGTTCTTTATATGTACCTACTTTCGTAATATATGTGTTTACCTGTATTTTATCTTGCTGTGTGACAATAGCAAAGGGCTTGTTCAGTTAAATTATAATCTAGTTCATTGCATTTAAAGAGATACGTAGTCATAAGTATGAGATAACAGAAATTATTGCTGAACTTCTTCACAGTAGATGTCGATGTATTTACGTTCCCTCGTCTTTTTTGCTATTGCACCACAGTATATTGTGAACAATCCAAATAGAATATAGGAATATAAATACATATCCTTATTGAATACTCAAAACGATTTCACATTAATTTCTCTTGTAACAACAGTTGTGCAATACATATATAACAAAATGCTTAGGTAGGTATTAGGTATATTTTCGTTTGAATTATACAAAGAATGCAAAATCTGTTGTATTTTATCGATATTTTTACTGATAGCGTGAGAGGATACCGACGGTTTTCCGGAGGTCCATCTCGGGAATATTAAGTCATAATTGTGTAATTATTTTTTAAGATAAGGCCGGGCCAAATATTGCATTAATGTAGGTCATACGGCGCTGTATCTCTGTGTCGGGGTAGCCATTTCTGCCCCGTGTATTATAATTGTATGATGAATGAACCATCTCAGTGGCTGATGAATGATATATTAATGTTTATCGACAGTGTTAGAAAATTGTTATAAATTATTTTGATGACTGTTCGAAGGATAATAAAGAGTTGGATGTCAAACTTTGTTGTTCATTTTGTAGGTTCCCTTACACAAACACATTTTAATCTTTCCTTCGGTTAATAAATTCGAAATTTTAAATTTCGCGCGGTACAATACAGGTTTCTTATTGACCGCCGTTTAACTTTCTAATTCAATCTAGATTTAAGGGTCCGGCGGAGCTTGAATTGCCCACAAAAACGTAATACCAAAATAAATCGTAAACCAGACAATATTAAATGAAATTATGTTATTATTCGGATTTGGATATCGTTAATCTAGGTTCCTACCAATCGTCTACTACTACTTCACTGGAAATTAAAGACCAGAAAATCATTCCAAACTTCGTTTCAAAGTTATTAAAATCGTTCCAAAGTTATTAAAAAATAGTATTCGCTTATATTTATTTCCAGTGTAGTATTTTGGACGAAATGGTATATAGTAGGAACCTAGATTAACGATATCCAAATCCGAATAATAACAGAATTTGATTACATTGTGTTGGAAATACGATTTATTTCGGTATGACGTTTGTAATAGAAATTCGGTCCACCGGACTTTTAAGTATGATGTCTCGCTCCAACTTGGCTGAGCTTACGAGACGCACCCGCCTGCGATCGAATCTTTCGCTCGCACCGTCGACGAAGAAGACAAAGCGCACACTACCCTCGTATCGGTAATTTTTTAAAGCAAAAATAAATTGAGTCTGTCAGTTTATTAAAAACTAGCTTCCGCCAGCGGCTACGCCCGCTTTATCAATGACCCATGTCACTTGTTACAAAATAATCAAATAATTTTCCCGTTTTTGCAACATTTTTTAATTGTGCTCCGCTCCTATTGATCATAGCGTGATGAAAAGTATACTATAACCTGCCCAGGAGTATGAAGAACAATTGTACCAAGTTTCGTTGAAATCCGTCGAGTGGTTTTTGTTTCTATAACGAACATACAGACAGACAGACAGACAGACAGACAGACAAAAATTTTACTGATTGCATTTTAGGCGTCAGTATCGATCACTAATCACCCGCTGATAGTTATTTTGGAAATATATTTCATGTACAGAATTGACCTCTCTACAGATTTATTATAAGTATAGATGTTCAAAATATAACGCCGATCTTATTTCGGTTTCCTAGATATCACTAAATCTACAATAATCTTTTTGATATTGTTCATTAGTTAAAGAGAATACTGTTTATTTCACCCCAAGGTGAAAACTCTGACCAACCCTTTTTAACATTTACGATAGTAGATAAGCCATAACAGAGCTATATTTTAATCATTTTTAATTATCAAAATAAACCTTTTGGTGACAAAGCAAGCAGATAACTTGAGGTAATTAACCATAGTGTGTAGTGAGTGTACCTAAGTATACGTGACTGTGATGAATTGTTGAGCAAGTTTTAGCGGCTTTCCGGAGAGTTCACCAAAGAAAAAAAGGTTAGTGACTCTTGTATTCTAGTATAAATTTATTCCCTTATTTCAAAAAGCTTAATAGGTATTTCTTGACTACTATTGAGCTTGTGGCTATTATGATCACGAGTTCTATGGCCTCCAACAGTGTAATAAAGGCAATTGCGGTCTTGAATCAGATAATACCTACCCTGCCGCCGCTCCCGGAGGGGCACGATCCATGAGGATTCTTAATAAAAAGGTGCTTATTAACTTAGTGGGTTTTATCCCTAGTATTGACTGACATCATAAACATCATAATTTAAAATGTTGGTATATCTATCTTCTATCTATCTATTCATATGAAAGAAGAACCTGACTGACTAACTGACCTACTGACTGACTGACGTATCATCGCATAGCCGGAACTACAGGAGCTAGGACCCTGAAAGTTTGCATGCTGATTCCTTTTGCAATTCAAAGGATTTTTTGAAATTCAACCCCTAAAGTGGTGAGAAGGAGCGTGAAAGTTTGTATGAAAATCCGCACACACGAGTTATAAGGTTTTCACTACACGGCGACGAACAAATTTAATAAACGATGACATCGTCAAGATATGTCTGTCATTCGCTGTTGACATTTTGACAATTATTTTCCTAATAAATTTGACTTTTATTACATAAAACCTCCACGGTGTAGGTACAGCTAAGTGGGCACAGTAGGTTATAGGTATATTTTAGAAACGGAAATTACATAAGTACGCAGGCGAAGTTGTGCACGAGAATTCTAGAACTTGACGTCGCTTATTAGGACCAATAGTTTGTCTTTTTCTCGGAAAATCCTCAGAAGTGCCAGCAGGTTATGTCATCAAAGTACTGACTAAACATCGCACTTACTATTGATATTAGTCACATTCACCACGATGATACCCAAGTTTCAGTTGAAATGGGCGATCGACAATATATTTGTGTCCCTTTTGAATTGAATGTTACATTATTAAGCCAGCATATATAATGCTAGCTTAGTACCTACTTAAAGCTAAATAAAACATCATGCTTCATCTTTTATAAAAATAAAAACCACTGATCCACTAGTAACAATGATCGCCAACTCAGATGCCGATGGACGATCGGGCAAATACTACAATCTGCCATCTCTTTATAATAAATGTACTAGGTACTTATTATAAGTAGCTAATTTTAAAAATACATCAATTATAGCTTCGGGAAAATTAATAAAACTACTTAGTATCGGAAATCAGTTTAATAGTTCGTATTTATTTATTAGGTATCAAGAAGTATCATCAGCGTACTTTATTTAATGTAAAGTATACCTACTAAGGCATTAGGATTTGATTGATATTTATATAATACAAATCCACTATATGCATTTAAAATTAAATGTCCATTGTAAGTATTTCGGTCACTCGGGTTTGAACAGCAACTACCTAATTGGCAGTGATCGACTAGTGATATGACCATAGGACTGCCAAGTCAAAGGTCTCGAGTTCGAATCCAAGGCACGTACCTCTGACTTTTCGAAGTCATGTGCGTATTAATAGTTAATTATCACGCGCATAAACGGGAAAACATCGTGAGGAAACCTGCATGCCTGAGAGATTTTCTCGACGGCCTGTAAATTCTGCCAACCTGCATTAGGCTAGCGTGGTGGACTATAGCCTAATCCTTCTCATTCTGAGAGAAGTTACATTGGCCCACCAGTGGGACAATGTAATGGGTTGATTATGTACCTAACTGGGATCAACTTAGTTTTGTCTAAGTTGGCTGGAGCTACAATAATAATCTTGCCTTATTTATCACGTATAGGATCCCCAAAAGCACTCTGAGAAACAGTGCTTCCATTTTCATCTAAGGACTCCATATCATGACAAATAATTCTGCGTCTCTTTTGGTCTTTTTCAAATATTTCTCGCACTTCTCTATCCAAATCTAACGAACTAGATCTTCTAGAATCAAATCGATCAACATCGTAGTTGTTATGTACGATAATATTATCTTCAGAAACATTTATTACTTGGCCGTCTAGGGTATCCCTGGAAGCTGCAGTAGGAGGTCTACTATCAAAGTTGAGTCGGCTCTCAGAATCTTTGATTTTAATTTCACTATCAAAATCTGTTTTCGGCGTAGAAATCAGTTTTTCCCTAGAGCAAGCACTGATTGATGTATCAGTTTTCTTTCCGAATCGGCATCGTTTTCCGAATCCACCCATCCATTCCGATATCAGAGCTGTCGCAGCTATGATGAAACCAGCCCCTAGAAGTAAAAACATGCCTTGCGTATCTTCTAAAGTGAGTCCTTTTTCTTCTGCTGAAGGTATGTTTATGGTTCCTGTCCCAGCCTGTAATTAATAGAATCACCTCTAATACTTATAAAGGTATTTTTTTACTTCTGGTCTCGTCATTGATAACCATAATAAAATGTGCCTTTAAGCTTATTTTATTGCTAATATTTTGTATTATCTTATGAAATAATTAATAAATAGGTTAACCCGATTATACTCACTGCTAACAACTTTCCGGTAGGACTACGTTGCATTTCAAAGCGTACTTCATTGACTATTTTATCAACAAGTCCACTTTGGATCATTCTACTAATATCAACGCTCATTTTAGTTGAGTACACTGAATTATTAGGGAATCCTACTGACACTCCAAATGGTACAAAACATTCATTGGAAATATGGAGGACGGCCCGTTTTGACCTGAAATTATATCAAAATAAAGAGATCACAAAATCTTTCTCATAAGATACACTAAAGTTGTAATCTCAAAAACTAAAAAACCTAAAAACTTGAAATTTGGCACCTAGGTTGCTTATATAAAGTGTAAACATCCATTATACAAAAAACAGCATGGTATTGGTAAAAACAAGATAAATGCGGTGAGTATTGCAGGGTCAGGCACAGCTAGCTACCTAAGTTATAAATTTGTGTTGCTGACTTACTTTGTTGCTGTGAAATTTGCTTGAACAATATACTCTAGTTCTGCTTTGGATCCTAAAAAAGCATAAGGCCAGAAGAAAGCCTCTGTTGTATTTTTGATACCAGCTTCTACGCTTGGTATTAATTCAATTTTTTTCAATAATTTATTAGTGTAAGTATCTGAGGAATTTAAGAACCATTTTTCCCAGCCACCACGATCTGCATAAAACAAATTAGGTATGTCAACAAATCAAGGTCATATCTATATCCATACAATAAATTGATTTTACCTAAAGTGCCTACTCTGAAGAAACCCGCCAGCATCTGGTGTATGGTATCCACGGTTTCAGGAAAAACTGGTAGTGTTACGAAAGCTATAATAGAACCAGTGTAGCAACTTGTAATGATTATGGTGAAAATCCAATACCAACCTAAAGAAAATTATGGAAAGTTCAAATCAGAATTAGTTACCGTAATGGTTAATGTTGTTCCTCTATGAAACTAGACTCACCAATAAGTAATCGCGTTGTTATCTTATTCGTCTTACTCCAAGAGTTTTTACCAAGAAACGTGAAGCAGTTAGTAAAAGTTCCAAAAACATACCAGAACATATTTTCTATCTCTCCACTGTTGTGTATAAGATGTCTTAAAGTATGTTTATCAGAGAAAGCTAGTGGAAACATGCCGAAAAGATAGGTGAACGTTAAAGCTACCCAAACATGCCAGTGGAAGGGACCGAGGATTGCTCGATACCTGGGAAATATTTAATGAATGGGAATTAGGTATATTGGTTTTCAGAAACTTATTATTAGAGAATATTAAATAAAAATAGTTACCGAGGCAATGCCGTAGACATAAGCGTAACAAAAACTGCGCAGTCCTGAGAATGTGCGAATGACATGTCCATATTTTTTATTCTATCGCTAGTAATATACATTCCAGATATACCTATATCTGCTCGACCCATCGCTATTTCTTTAGCTACTGCATCGCCAGACCTAATAAAACATAATATTAGTAGGTAATAAGTTATAATAATAATACTTACTTTATCAAAAACGCTTTTTGTTATCTTTTACCCTAATTGTGGCTCCTGAGGTTCAATAATTTCGATAGAAAAATTATTTCTTTCCGCTAACAATTTTATTAGTCGTACTTCAATGCCATCCCAAACAACACGTGGATTTCCTCCATCAAAATCTGATTTTATCCTGAGCAAAAAAACATTGATCAATTTATTAGGTATTCACTGTCTCTCTACAATTATTCACACTTCTTCATACTCACAAACTTGTATGTAGGTGTTTACCTTCTAAATACGTATGGTGGCTGATTAGCAGCAGCAACAACAAATCTATGACCTGCGTAACCTTCAGTCATTTTAGGTGGGAATAAGTTCATATCTCTTGAAAATTTACCATGACTCCAAGAATTTATCACAACAGGCTTACTGGCACCCAATCCATCCGTATACAATTTATGCGTATACAAAATGTATGGTGATTCCTAAATAGATAATTTAAATTTGTAAAGACAGTTAATCACTAGAACATTTAAATAAACTGCTACACTAGGACCCTTAGTTTTATTCCCAGCTAGAACAAAGTGTTATTGGATTTTCTATGAAATTCTCAGTAGCTGCTCGGAGTTTGGATTTGTGCCCGGTTAATCACAATAGGCTCGCTCCCTATTACATAGGACCTAAACATAACGGCGAAATGTGGATGTAGATTAGTTACACTTCCTACTCTTCAGTAGTCTTTTGAGAATACAGTCATGATGGTATATTATGTTGCTAAATCTAAATAAAAATCTTTACAATTTGTACTAACCAGAAATGCGTCATCTCCTTCTTTAAAGCTCTGTCCAATAACAAGTAGATTGACAAACATTCTTGATGACGAGCTCGCTAAAAACTCTTGCACTGCCCACTGAGAAGACCTAGCAACTATAATAACTCTACTCTCGGGTTGCATACCCAACATTTTTGCACTGGATTTTAAGTCAGTTAGAAAAAGAATAAAATGTAGGCATTCTGAGGTAGCATATAAAAGTTCAGGCTCTACTAGTTCACCGCTGTCCTTTATATACCCATGAAAAAAAGTAATCGGGAAACCTTTTAGAAGATTTTGTAACAAGTAGCTTTCTTTGGACTTCACCTGACCGTCATAAAGTATAACTGGCGTACAATCTTTCAAATAAGTCATTGTTACATTGTGTAACAAGTTCACAAGGGAAGGCGTTTGATCAAATTTTAAACTCTCGTTCAGAAAACGCTCGTTCCATAGCTCTTCTCTTGTTTTTGGATGGCCGCGAAATATGGGATCTAAAGCTCTTTTGCAAATTTTAACATCAGTACTATTTTCATTGTTTTCCTCAATAAATAGTGTCCACTTAATTTCTTTATTGCTATCATTATTACTTTTAACTTCATTCATATCATGGCCTTTGGTTTCTCTTTTTATATCAACTTTGTAACGCGCATCTAAAATAGTTCGTGAAGGATAGTATTCTACCTCTTGACTAAAAACCACATTAAATGCAAGAACGACACAACTGAGCCAAGTTTCTTTCATGATGTCTAAGTTTTATTTGACTTATTTGTCAATGTGTATGGTTTTTTATAGGATTCTATTGACCTTGGTCAACAAAATATCAGAATACAGCACAGGTGTTATGATTGAAATTTAATTTTTGATGCTCACTGCAGAATTTTTGTGGTCACGGTCGTAACCGTGACTTTTAGATTATGCTGTAGCTTTAATTATTTCTTCGTGAATTTTTTATAAAGACCAGTTCGTATGGATTTTTTTGTACCCTTCAATGGCTTTGACTTGGCGGTATTGCTGCTTAAAGATACACACTCATAAAACACATTATTTAAAAAAAAACGTTGCTCCACACTAGGATTTTCTCCTGTATCGTAGGTGCGTTTACAGACACAAGGCCCAGACCCGGAACAACTACCTGTCGACCATACAAATATTTGCTCCGTGTGGGGATCGAACCCACAACAGCGCAGAAGCCGATCGCTCAGCCGCTACGCCAAACGCGTCGTCTCAATTATTATATCGACTATAACATAGGTACCTAGATAATAAAGTCTTATTAGTGTGTATCTCAGTTATACATTTCTTATAATAATCACAAAATCATACACCATTAATCATTTAAAATAGGAAAGGTGGAAATAAAATTTACACGTATTTATAGCGTTTTATTATTCAGCACTGGACACAAATTTGTTATAGTTCTTGTACAATAATTATAAATAATGATGCCGATACAGAATACGAAATCAAACTGTTTAACAACGCATTAAAGGGTCTCAGTGCCGAGTCATGTCCGAGATATATTGTTCTAGCCGAGACGGTAATAAAAAAGTGAAACTACCAATTTATTTAAATACTAATCCTAATATTTACAGTAGAGCTTATTAAATTATTAATAAATTTTAAATAAGATTCGTAGCAAGCGCTTCCAATAACTTTAGTTGCAATAGCAGACCAAAGCTTTAATCTAATAGAGAAAAACGAATTTACCACTAAAGTCATAGTAAAGTAATATTGAAAGATAAGCTAGAAGAATGATGCAGAAGTAAAAGAAAATGAAAATCTATGACTCAAGTTGTAATTCTCCTATTTTATAATTTTGAAGTATTGTTGTACGTTCTCAAATTAATAAACAGTTATATAGACATGTGCAACATCACAAATGGACTCAAATGCGATGTGGACAGACGTCTACACAATGCTACGTTTTTTAATGTAAACCAGAACTATAAATGTGTATAAAAATTTACAAATAGGACTTAAAGACTTGATTGAACCAGTTAAGAACGTACATAATACAAACTTACATTACAAATTACTCACTAAAAACTACAGCTATATTTACAAATTATAAAAAGGCAGTGTCAACCACAAAGCTGGCAAGATTAGAAAAACATATTTTCTAAATTTTAATATGGCTTTCGTTTAAAATTATTCGGAAAATGGTAATCATTTTTTAGGATTTATACGACTTCAAATGGATATACTGTAGAATGTAACTTGATTATCACGATATTGAGATATTAAATGTCTAGCTACATGTCTTTATTAATTTAAAAGAGAGTAATAATATACACTAAAACGAACACAAAATAGGAAATCTTAATATTGCAAAAATCATTGCACGAGTATTGTTACAAGTAAATCATGCAATTAAAACTAATGATATCGACGATATCTTCACACTAGACGATTGAAAACACTTAATATCACAGTTTCCAATACATTTAGGACGTATTTAAGAGAATTATAACGAACATCTTCGTTACTATGAAATTGTCAGTTTGCTTTGTGACCATCGAAATCTAAATGGCACTCTTCAGTTGGTGACAAAACAATTTCTACTGTGAATCACACAAACGAAACCTTTCTTGCCTCGTTGGCTATGATACATTTGATGTATCAACATTTCCTGTGGTATCGAGGGTGGTTGGTTTATTATACTATAGTAACTATTCCGCTTATTCTCCGATGTCGTTGTCTATGCGTGAAGACCTGATGCCAGATTTGCCGGTCCAAGGATAAACTTCGGGACATGGTTGACACGTTCTCATATATCTGACGCCGGACTTGTGCCAGAGGTTGCATACTTTAGGGTTGTTGCATTTCTTCGGCCGATCCTGAAAAATAATAAAGACTTAGAATTGCGTTACTTATACTAAATTTAATTTCATTGGTTTTGGACAACAGCATGATTTGTGGCAAAATGAAAATATTTACATCATAAATTATAAATAGATCAGTAAAAAAGATACAGGAATGTGCTTTTCACGATACTAATGTGATGAGGAAAATATTACAAATACTTGGTATTCTATAAAAACTATAATTTATTTAAGTTTGGGCCTTTAAAATAATTATATACACACCTGGTAGTTACACTGGAACGGCTGGAAGTTGTTCAGCCTATTGATAGGCGTAGGGTCTCTAACCCACTGCAATGCCTGCCAGTTGGTGACAATCCAGACGTCTTGCATCTGGTTGATAAAGTCCAGGAACATGATGAATCCTTCTTTGTGGTGCGGCTGCGTGAACCACGCAGCGTGATAGAAAAGACCGAAGGGCGCCCTAAAATAATAATATTGGTAAAATATATTTTAGTGTCAGAAACCAGTATATTAGGTGTTCACAAAAATACATGTTTCGTTTCTTATCATTAATCTTACATCCCTACTAGAAGTCTCACTTACCTATTGGTGGTGTAATGTCTATCGAAGTTCTTCAAAATCATCTTGTAAACATTCTCAGCTTCGGGAGGGTTGGCACATGCATCGCCCATAGAACAGCGACCTCCGTTGAGATCCTGCCACATCACCATAGGAACTTCCCACACACCTGTAATGTTTATAAGTCAGATATTAGTAAAAAACAGAACTCTTTCCAAACAGGCATTTTAAATAATTGTCAAACATTTTTATTACCTGGATAGGATTTCGTTGGGCAAGGTGGGATCATACAATCGTGGAACAACTTGTAGTCAAGAGTATAAGGCCAGCTAGGTGGTCTGTTCTCGTAAACGGGCAACGAAGAATCGTATGTGAAGTTAGCATCGTATAACATTTTGAACATCTTGTTGCCGCCAACGGAAAGGAAAGGTGCTCTCATGCCTCTCACATCTTCAAGCTTGACTCCACCATATGCCGCCAAAATCTCCCTCTGACCACCCACTTCTCTGTACCATTTCTTTTGGGAGAACTGTTCTCCAAAACTATGGCTAAAATCATTGATAAGAGCATTAGTTGGTTATTGTACCCTTAGTTTAGAAAAACGATAAGTCCAAAGAAATAAAGATTTAAAATTTAATAAAAGTATATATAGCAAAGAGTCAAAAATTTATAAAGAAACAGCAAAACGCCGGAAAAAAGATAGAAAATTCAAAGATATAAATTTAGATTAGCATTAGTCAAATTAAGTCAAGTTAAGATAATATGATCAGTAAATATAAGGTCTTTTGTGTAAATCTAGTCAAAATGTGTTGTAGTCTATTCACTTACGAGATCGTGTGTGAGGCCATCTCATGTCCAGCGGAGTATAGGTTCTGTACCTGACTGTAATCGGTCCATTCGTGGGATACGTAAAATGTAGCAGAGATCGGACAACCGTTGGGGTTGACTCGACCCTTCTCAAACAGATCAGCGTACAGAACCTTGTTCAAGTCATTTACGGAGTCGTCGAAGGTCAGAAGAACTATCTGAGGCACCTGTTCCACTGGCAAGTCGCCTGTTATCACGGGATGTAGTGATGTGCGTGTGGGTGTGTAAGTTGTGCCAGGAAGAGGAAGAGTTAGAAGAAAGGTTTCGAGAAGGATGGAAGAGTTGAGGAAGAGAAGCAAAATAAAAAATCATTAGTATTAACATAATATACGATAAAATATTCTTTTTATAATAAATATATAATCATATAGATGGCCAAGAATACCCTGTTAAAGGCCTGAGCTTTACCGAAGATACTGATAGATTCAAAGAGAAGATTTATGATTCTCACTGACTTACGATATTGTATGGGAGCCAAATTCGTGGCCATCTGCATATAAATTCTGAACTTGACTATAATCTGTCCACTCATGGGATACGTAAAAAGTGCCGGTAATGGGGCAGCCATTTGGGTTCTTTCGCCCTCTTTCAAAAATTTCTTCGTAGTACATTTTATTCAAATCGTTCACAGCATCGTCGAATGTTATGAGTACTATTTGTGGCACTTCGCTGACGGGCAAATTTCCTATGTCACAAATACCATTTACAACAATCATTTTATTTATGAAGATAATATATTGAGTAGTAGGTGTACTCTTTACTACTATAAAGATTTTATCGAAAGACAAAAAATGTTAAGAACCCCGTTGAAAAACAAAAAGTCTTGACGTACCAGGTATTTCTTTTCCTCCACAGTAGCAGTCAGGGAGAAGACAGACGTCTTTTCTACACTTGGCTGCTGTCTTATCGGGTGTTGGCTGCGGGTATACTGGACCTGGCCGGCTCGGCGGGTTGGTATAGATGTCAACAAACTCAGTAGTTTTGGAGACAATAGCTGTTGATGGCTTCAATGTAGGTCGGCTGCGACTGCTCAGAACAAAAAGTTATTTAGGTGCTGTAAGGAATATTATTAGTGTAGTGTGTTATTTAATGAGATGAAGTGCATTGCTTGGTGAAGTTTATCTGAGAAGTAAATCCATTTAACTACAATTATTTTGCATTTTAATTAAAATTAAATAATAACTCAGTAGAAATAAAAAACTATCTGTAAAGTCTTTGGGTGCGATGTAATTACGGTTTAAGCCATTACTACTTTTAATTATTTCAAACATTTTAATTGTAATTTTTGTGTATAGCAGCAAGATATTAAATAGATAAATATATGGTATGAGTATATAAAGGAAATGAAAATGAAATGCGTGATTGTAGTTGTATTCAATTCTAACGTTGGCGGTGTTCCTCTGTTCGGAGCTGGTTGCGACTGCGCATCGTTCGATTTGGAGTAGTGTGCTGACCCACGGCCTCGAGTACTGGTTGGCCTGCAAAGTATACATTACCAACTGAACAAAACATTCGTTCATGTAACCCTTAGTTAGTATGCGTGAATTTAAAGATAAAGCATTTAAAAAATATTCAAGTAATGACTTAAATAAGTTCTGATTTTAATCGTGATATAAACATTTCAAATCTGAATGATCTATAAATGTACAACCAGACGTTGCTGTATGATGGTCTGTATTATGATACCACAAATATGTTAATAACGGTGTTACACAACATGCAGTAGGATACTAAACACGAACACATTTGGCTACTATTTTATGAACCATAGCAAGTGCACTTATGTACTAATAATGAGTTTGCAATGTGGTGCAATACGATTACGTGAAGCTACATTGAGGAACTTGCTACCAACTAGTTTATTATCTTAACTACTTACAAACATTCCACAAACTACACAAAATTCCAATAGTGTGCAGGAAATGGAAAGGTCGCGTCAGGAGTTAACAATTCAAAAACTCAACTCAACCGACATGAAGTCCCCCAATGAGAACAGTATGTTAAGCGAAAGAGTTTAGATGTAGGTGCTATTAAACAATTGTCGGATAGATGTTTGACTTCATGCTAGTTACTCGCGAGGCGGAAAGTAAGGATATTTTTAATAAACGAAGCCTCCACCTTCAATAAGTAATGTGAGATAACTTCAGGCTGCTTAGACTACTGGCCGGCGAGTTTTGTACCTCTGGTATTTGATTTCGTTGCATTTTGGATTCGCTTGCAGACTGTTGTCTGATGAGCATTTGGACGACGATTGGTAACTCCTGCGCCCACCTCCAGGGTTTGTCGCAGCTAACTTTATGGCGGGATTGACTCGTGAGGCTCGCGGTGGAAAGGATATACTTTTAGTCGTCGTTGTCGTCGGTTCGAACTTCAAAGTCGTTGTCGATTTTGTAGTACTCGTCGTAGATGCGATTTCGCTCTCGACTATACTGGGTCTATGCCTCACAGTCTCGGTCGCAGTCCTAATATCCTCCACAATAGATTGATTTGATCTTTCTACTTCATCATTAACGCTAATATCACGAATGATACTTTCAGTTGACGGATCATCGTGAATAATGTTTTGAAATTTACGCGACCCTTCATCTTCTGGCTTATTTGTTATAAAACTACTGAATTTTGATTGATACGAGTCCCTACTTGGTACATTTTTAAAATCATTTGTTGAACTTTGCATTGGCATTGTAGATGTTGGTAAATTGATATATGTAAATGGAGTGCTACTCATCGTACTCATAGTTGTAGTTGTCGATGAAAAATCTTTTACATCGCTCTCCTTTTCAGTAAAAACAATCGTTTCAGCACTTGGAATAACGTACTTTGGGACAGTCGGTTCCGTTATAATTTGTAAACGTTTTACGTTGTTGCGCAAAGGTTTTTCATCTACATACTTCAACGTTTTCTTCTGGTATCCTATATTAACTACTTCTTCCTCGTTTCTTTGTATAGGTGTCGTTGGTTTGGGTGTAGTTGTTGTGATAAGTTCTTCAATAATCTCTGGTTCAGAAGAACTTACAAAATTGTTAAGGAAAGCTTTAATTACCGTTTTGACTTTACCATTAAATATTTCTGTAGTTTGGTCTGGCACAACTTCATCTTCTAAGTGGTAACTGTAATAAGAAGGTTTAGTACGCGAATGATTTTCCTTCTTCGTGTTGCGGTGTCTTGATGATCGACGTGTAGTTGTAGTAGATACAGTAGTGGATGTAGTGGAGGTGGTATAATCGCGTGTTTCAACGTTCGTATATGCATTTCGTAAATTGTCAAGTGTTTTGAAAGGTGAAACGGCAGGTTCATTCCAATCGTATTGTGACCTATCATACTCTCTTGTCGACGGTTGCTCATTGAAGGCGTTATTTGGAGCTAAGCTTGATAGCTCAACAACGCGGGCGTTTTGCAACCCAGTTTCAATCAATGCTTCAGTATTAATAGCATTCTCTGTGGAGTCAACAATTTCGTTATTGTTTGCAGAAAATGGGGTCGGTCGTTTATTAACGGATTTTATATAATATTTCTTTGACGTGGTCGGGGGCGTCGTCGAGGTAGTCCTAATTCTAGATTTAATAGTCCTGGCTCTACTTGTTGGTTTTATGTAAACTGGAATATCATAGTCATTTTCACTATTGTCGGGACCAAAATCATTTCTACGTCGATTCGAGTTCTCAGAAGACGTTTCGTATTTACTATCTGATTCAATTACCGGCTCTACTGATGTGTCTTTACTATTGCTACTAGTATCATAATAATACCTATCAGATTGCGTTCGCTTATTGCTGCTACCACGACTACTTGGTTTACTAGATTTACGTGCCTGATCAAAATCTTCTAAAGGTCGAGTTAGAACAGTCAACGTATAAGGATTATTGGTATTATTAGCATTACGCCTGATTGAAAAACCAGATGTTAGTGACACTTTTTTATTATTCCTATTCGATTTCGATCTTACCACTTCCACATTATTATTGTTGTTAGTCACTTCAGAAGAACGTCTTGAGGGAAAAAGCGTTTCAGTCGTAGATATCGTCTCTTTTAATCTATATAAGTTGTCAGTCTTTTCAAAAGGTTTGGCAAGGGAGGAAATGTTTATGGTAGGTGATGTCGTGGTAGGGACTGACGATGTAGTCTCATCAGAAGGTTTCGAAAAGGATTCAGGAATTGGACTTTCATCTGTGGATGATCTGTTGAATACAAAGCAAAAAAAAACTCTCTAATTGAAGCTCTATAACAATACTACTTAAATATATATTCATTTTAACAGGCGGAATACTGTCTCAGCTTACAAATAAATTAGTTAAGTTAGTGAGAACGGAAATAGGTTATTTATAATTTAGTGTTCACTACTAAGACAAAAAAGATACCACAAAAGCTATTTAATTTTATAAAGATACTAGTAGAAAGAAAAGAGGTGGAACTGAAATGAAATTCGAAACAACCTTACGACCGATACAAAGACTCAAGAAAATTAGTACAAAGTTAGAAATATTGAATCAGTTGAAAGGTTGCTAATGAAAGATTTAAATGAGAAAAATAAATGATAGATGATAATGAATTTTGAAAGAATGATGATTTAAGCCAGAATGATTTTACATTCAAAGTTTATTCTTTTGTAGTACCTTGGGGTATTTCGAGACGGGGTCATTGCTTCAGTGTATGGTGCTGTAGTAGGACGTTGTGTGGTCGTGCTCGTGCTAGTAGTAGTGGAAGGAGTAGTGCTTAAAGTAGTGGCTTCGTACAAAGTCGTCCTCACGCTGCTCGGGATATGATCATATCCCAATTCATTACCTTCGCCCCTGCATCGTAGGTAATATTTTCGTGTTAAACTTTTGTGTTATTTGACATTTGGTAGCACTCTAAATGAAACTGGTAGATAATTAAAATGTAAGTAAATAGTTGTTCAAAAAACTTACCTCGTTGATTGGCGAATTGGCGTTTGGTATTGGTTCTGGTTGTTTATCTGAAATCAAGTGTATCAAAATTACAACTGATGTATCAAAATAATTATAATTTTTAGACAACTATAATGGTTACATAATATATCACAACATCATTATTTTATTTTAATTTGTAATTGTCTAAACGCTCTTGTCACTTCTACATAGTAAAGAAAGATGTAGAAAATCACCTGAGGTTGTATAAGCTCGTCATCATAGTCGACAGGTGCAGGTCTCGGCGTGTAGGTCTCGACAGGTCTTCTGGCAGGCGCAGGGGGTGGAGTGCCTCGATATGTCTGCTGCACAGCTGGTCGGAGCGAGGCCGTGTTATATTGCTGTACGTAGTCTGCCAATACCAGTTAGTGGGTTACGTGCATGTAGTTATATTGTTATATAGATCACATGCAGATATACTAAAGTTTGATCACAAACGTTAGTAGTCAGTAGATATTGATTGAATACAGCAAAACATTTATCAACCCAAATAAGTTAACAATCCAAATAGTATTTAAAACTAAATTAGGACAGTCCACATTATTAAATTAATTAATTAATAAAATATTTATAAAATAAAAAGTTATGAACAGTACCATTGGTTACTGTTCATAGTATATGAGTGCCTTTAATTGTAGTTTTTTATGAAGATTAACATTTAGTAAATGATAAAAGTGTTAAATAATTAATAAGAGAAACCTCTCTGCGAGTTTTCATCAATATGCGAATGCCAAAGTAGATATTGTTATAGTTATCTATTGCCATTGATTTACTCTGGTTTTACTATCATAACGATATTACCATCCCAAAATTTCTTCAAAATATACTTAATTTAAAAAAAATTACACATTTTAACGAAAGTATTTTAAAATATGTTAAAGCTGGTTCAATTAAGTTACCTGTATCTTTATACAATTCACCATCTTCATCATAAACAGCATAGAAGGGGTCGTATTGATCGGGACTGTAGTTCTGAGAACCGTTGTACAACATCTTTGGACGAGGACTTGCGGAATATGAGACAGGAGAAACGCTCTCTGTCGGTTCCAAGCTAAAAATACCATTGGTTCTGTTGAAATTCTCAATAAACTTAATTAATAAAATTAATAATACCAAATAAATAATACATAATTATGTACAGTTGAACTTGCATTATACAAAGCTATTTAGATCAGTCTTTTCTACAGTCATAGTCACTATAGTCAATGTTAGTGTTTGTCAAAATACGTTTAGTGCGATAGATACCAGAAGAGGTCTGTACAGAAGATGCAGGTAGGTATAATAGTATGTTAGTTGTGCCAAAAGTCACTTTCCAGTATATCTTTAAGTTAGTAGATACATAGTTGTGTTCTCTTCTAATTACCTGTTGGTTTTATCGTCATGTTTTATCTTTGTGTATCTAGTCTCTTGGTTGTGGTTATCACGAGGCGTGGTTAATTTCATTTGTGCAACAATATTCGGATGTTTTATTCTTCCTCTTATCTGTTGATCTTCATCTTGGGAAGGCTCTTTTACAGTAGTCGGCTTAGCTAACCTATGCCTAACAGTATAGGGACGCAAAGTCGTATGATTCAAATATTTTGGAGGTTTAACGGTATTAGGTCCGTTGTCAGTAGCTGGTCTTCTTACGTGCATTATAGTTCTGTTTCTAGGCATATGATGTATTATTTGGTAATTATGTATTTCGGGACGAATTAGAGTGTTGGGCGTTGGGGTACCGTAATCTACTAGCACGGGAATGGGAATTTTCCCATTGATATTTTTATGAGATTCTTTCAAAGGAGCCTTCGTAACAATAGATACATCGTTATGGTTCTTTGTGGCACTTTCAGGTTTATGGTTATTGTATTTGATTGGTACTCTAGTGGGTTGAGACTTAGTATTTTCAGGAGCATCGTCATCTTCATAACTATCTTCATATTCTTTATAATTTTGGGCCATAGGTGGTCTCTGTGGTTTCACTTCAGAACTTGGCATATATTTTGGTTTTACTACAGGTTCAGTGTAAAATGGTTCATCCTCGTCATCATAATAATAATCATTCATTTCTGGTGAAGGTTTTGGTATTGGCCTGCGTTTTCGCGGTGGTCTCGTTGTGGTGATAGGGCTATTGTTGTAAGTATTAGGTAAATTAAAGTTATTACTATAATTTTTTAAAGGTTCTTCAGTCGATTTTAGCGCATTTGGAAATAAGTTTTCTAGTTTTTGAAATTTCGGTGTTGTGCTTGGTTTAAATGAAACGGAACGAAATGGAACAGATTCTGTTGATGGGTGGTTCCAATACTGTTGCAAAGCTGAAAGTTGCTCATTTGCTATCGTTGTCAGAGGTTTAGGTGTAGATTGCTTGAACACAATATAGGCATTATGGGGCTTAATAGACGATACTAAATAAGGTTTAGCTGTAGACACTATATGGGGATTAAGTGATATAATCTTTTCAGGCTTCACTATGTACTGATGTTTAGGTGTGGACAGAATAATAGGTGAACCTGTCCCAGTAATTAACAAATATGGCTTTGGACTAGCGGAAAATGTATGGTAAGCCTCTCCTTTTGATTTATGTTCTTCATATGGTTTATGAGTGCTGCTTATTGGATTGCTGAAACTATAGCTAATAGGCAATTGTCGTTCGTCCTTGAAATTCGGTGGTTTTAACTTTGGTCTGATAGAATCTAGGGAAATTCCAGCCGTTTGTTGACCTTGAGGTACATATGTGTTTTCATTTAAAGATTGCTGCTGCTGTTGTTGGGTTTGTCTGGTCGGTTCTGGCCTTTGTATAACCTGGTCATATGATGGGGCTTGTTTGATTGATGCAGAAGATGGTCTTACGCTGCTGATAATAGTTGCAACTGAGCTACCGGGATTAGAAGGAACCGTGAAAGGTTTAGGTGTACTCATTCCTATATAGCTTACTGTTGAACTTGGTACTCTTGAATCTAATTGGGAAATCGTTGAGATTTCTATCGAAGGCTGAACTATAGCAGCAGGTCGTGGGCTACTATTAGGTTTTCCAGGAGAATACTGACCATTACTTAATTTTGACAAATATGCATCAAAATCAAAACTGGGATTAGCAAAAGGATTTTCTATATCTTTATACTTATAGTTTGGATGTGTAAATTCATATGGTGGTTTAGGGTACCCGTTGTTGTGATGATCATCATCTTCGTCTTCCTCCTCTTCAGAGGACTCCTCCTCATCTTCGCCAGAATTATCTTCATCCTCATGCTCTTTATCGTTTGAGGGTCGTTTTTCAACATATTTTTGTGGGGCCTTCCCGTTTCTAATTGATTGTTGATTATTTTGAGTAGGACGTGTATTCTGTTGGTTATATTTATTCCGTCCTTGGTCAGAATTTATATTTTCTTGAGGCCGTGGTGATGTTGGTACTGGGACAGGTTTACCCGTAACTATAGTACTCGGAACGTGAGATGAATCGGGAAAGGAAATTGGATTGTTTTGGTGACTGATAGTTGACGGCGTTGACGAGTAATATTGATTGAAATACTGGGCGTTACTTTGCTGGGGAGCATTGTTATAAAACCCACCAGCTAAGGAATTAAAATGCCCACTCTGGAGTGAAGATATAGGTGGACTTTTCGTTATAATTTGTGTTGCAGCATTTAAAGGATTATGAGGTAACGGTTGACTAGATGGATCTGGTAAACTAGGTTTGAAAGTACCTTGTAATTGTGTATTGCCTGTTTGGTAAGACAAAAAAGGATTGGCTGAGGAATACACGTTATTGCTATGGGACTGAGGGCGACGGGAATTATCGTAATTATGATTGTTATTTATGTTATTATACTTTGGTTGATATCTAGAACTATGAACATTGGAATTGTGAGTAGGTTGTGAGTATTCGACAATTTTCACTGGCTTAAGAAATGCCCAATTCTTTTCGGGAGACTTGTATCCATTTTTTAAATAATACCGCACTTGTCGTTTCCCTCTTTCAGTTTCATCTAGTTGCGTATCTTCATCGTCTTCATTATCAGTATCTATTTCTATATACTCCATTTCTTCGCCACTGTCACTTCTTTTAGACATTTGTTCTGGTTGCGTAGTACTAGTTTCATTACTACCTAAGTCTTTTCCTACCACTTCCCTTTTCTTTCTCAAGACTGGTTTTTCAGTTACGTCATCAGTAATAATTTCATTCGTCTCAATGTCTAATTGTCTGTCAATTGAAGAGTCAGTCACGCTGTCACGTTTGTCTTCACTGCAAATAACGATAATGTCTATTAGTTCTTCGTTCATAGTCGATATTTGGTCTTTTGTAGTAGGTTTTTTTAGGACTTACCTGTACGATTGAGGTGCTGGCGTTACAGTAGCAGTTCGTCTGTCATCAACTTGTGAGCCAAATGAGAATGATCCTATTTTACCACCGTTTTGAGGCAAAGACGCGGGAATGATGTTCGAGTTAAGATTTCTTCCGGGGTTAATAGGTTGGGCTGCATAGCCATCTCTGTCTTTTTGAACCTGTCCTATAGTCGGAGGCTGTCCTCGGTAGACGCGCTGTTGTCGGTCACTTTCAATTTCCTCGACGGGTGGTAGATCGTCTACTTCCTCGTAAAGTTGTTGTTGCTAGAATAGAATCAAAATAGTATGTTTCAACAGATTAAATAAAAAGGATTAATTTAATAACTTCTGGTATCCGTGACGTTATACCTTTTCGTATTCTTGTCGGTTGAATTTCGGCTGTCCCCTGGAGGTGATGACGGGGTTGGGTTGAGCACGTGGCGGTGGCGGCGGCGGTGTGCGACGAGGTGGCGGGGGTGCGCGCCGGGGCGGTTCACGCTCGTTGATCCGCTCAAGCTCCTCACCACCACCGCCGACCGCGCTGGTGCCGTCACAGCCTACGTTGCGCGGCCAATCACATGTTTGGAGCTCATGGCTGGAAAACAATAACAAAACATGAAGAAACAAGACCTAAAATAACATACTATCACGCTTGTATTTCCCGAAAGGATAGGCAGAAGTACATCCACACTTCTCCTAGTATATTTAGGTCCCATGTAATAAGAGTCAAGCGTATTACTATTAACCGTGCGTGCATAAATCCAAACTCTGAACTACAACTTAGAATATCATAACACCTATAACTCATCATAATAACTCTTTTCTTGACCTGGGAATTGAACCCAGGCCTCTAGCTCAGCAATTGCGCTTAGGAGCACTAGACTAACGACGAAGCAAAGAAACAACCTGTACAGATACGTACTTAAGTTTTTCTAAATATACTCGTATTATGAGAAGCAGCATTGCAGAGCAAGCTATGCTTGTAATGTGGTTTCATAAAATTGTGTTACGGGAAACTCTTGGAGGGAGGAACAAGCACTCCTTGATTTTTTTGAAAATTTGAGTCATGTCACTTTTAATTAAAAACGATTTAAATATTTTCTCATAAGATTATACAATATTAATCCATACCTGTACATAAGACCACCAGTGCATGACTCAAGTAGTGCGCCGCCAAACACGCATACGTAGTACAATGTGCAATCGGTGGGGTGAGGGTAGTAGCCGAACTCTTCGGGACAATCGAAGTCAACATCCCGCTTGATATCGGCTGCTACCGGCACGCTGCGGATCGGGCCGGTTCGGGACCGCGACCGGTCGGACTGGGCGCCATAACATTCTGGAATTAGAAAATCCATTTTATTACCTCTGACAAACTTCTACAATGTTTAATAGTGTATATCGTGTTATTAAGACAAAAAAAATAATTTAAAATAAAAGTTTGCATAAAAGTACATTACGTAAGTTCATTAAATTTCATTTATTCTTTCACCACTTCACTATCTTTTTTTGTCAAAACTGGTAACCCTGCAACTGTCAATTAAAAGTCAAAGTATAGAAAAATATTGAAATAATATTGAAAATGATAAATCACCTCGCATTATTTTATAATATATAGATACCAAAGATACGTTTCACAGAAGTGAACCACTAATGAATGACTAAAGCATTGTAGAAATTAAGTAAAGACCGTGGTTAAGTCTCAATCGAAATAATAGTGTCGGTAAGCGTATCAATACAACACGCAGAACCCCCACATCGTCATCGAAAGCGATGTGAAACCAAACGCACCAATTGTCGCAAGCGCTTGCAGTAACACGAATACCGAAACGCGCCGATACACTTTCAGATAACCGCATACTAATCGGAATAATGACCAGAAATCTCCAACTTAATGGCCGTACTTAACACTAAGTATGCAATTGCAACACTGTCCTTGCAAGCTTGCATGCACCCTACTTGCAACCGAATTCCTTATCGTATCTTTGTACACGGATTCCTTGATCAGATCGACGTAATCAGTAGTACCTACCTAATTGATTTCGCAAAAGTGCAAAAGTCTAAATCGTCAGTTTCAATGCATATTGGGTAATATCAAGTTGTATCAACAATAGGAATTGTTTTTTTTTTCTTCTTAATTCACATTCCGCATAATTATTGGCAGTTGATGCTGTGCTGTGGGTAACGTTTTAAATTAGCAAGCTTCACATAATAACGTTACATAGTCTTACATGAGTTGGTAACATTGGTAATTGCAGCAGAACTTTATAATAACATTGAACGCTCGTTCATACAATAACCTAGGAGCTGGCTAAATTAAAGGCCTTGGGCCGTATTATAACGTGTTAACGCCATCATTATTACGTTGTGAGAAAGAGATGCCGCTCTACATATTAAATAGCCTCATCTCTTTCTTACAACCTAAAAATGATGGTGTTAACTCGTTATAATACGGCCCCTGAACTAATCCAATAATCAGAGGCGTCCAACCTTGTTACACAAGATGCACTATGAAAAATACCTACAGTGTTTAATAGCCTAGTGTCTTTGGTAATGTCACATTAGAATGTTATGGATATATTTTTAACCATGTTTAAGGTTAGATTCGGTGAAGCTATTCCAGGTAATTGAGTACGCATTTAACCTCGGCTACTTAATTACTTGACCAAACCTTAATATTGGAGAATAAAAGTTATTGCTTTCAGTTGGGAGAACGGAACCTGACAATTAATATACCGAAACGTGCCATTAAGATAAAAATGTAGTTTGACTTAATACCGAGACCGATTATTGCAGATTAGATCTTGGATTTCCATGCTTAAAAACAATGTCAGAGCCACGACAATTCTTAGTTCAAAAATATGAAATGAAACGCAACGTATATTTAAATTCACATGATAGACGTTGTATTATCTAAGTTGTGAAAAGGAACCGAGAGCTAAGCTAAGAGCTTTTATCTTTATCGCAGACAATTTTGTCACGTTCACATTGTATCACGAATTACGTGGGATTTGGGCCAACAAGCGAATCTCGCGCATGGATTAAGTAGTTAAGAGCTCCCTTTTTTTCATCATAACAATTTATGCTTAGCTCTGACTAATGAACCTACTTTATTATTTAGACTTAAATTGGTTTGTTCAATGCTTGACATAAATATATTCAGATCTATGCAAGTACTCCTTGAATATTCGAACTGTACTTCATCGCTCTGCAATGATGAATCAATAGCACACCAAAAGCTCTAAGTATTCTATTGATATTGAAGCCAAATCTGCATACAATGATAGTGAGACAGGTAGAAACACCGAAACAATAAACAATTATCCACTAAAGGTAATAAGCAGACCTCATCTAGATAAGCCACCATCAACCATACGCTGCGCAAGACAACCTTGTGTTTGAGACAACTACAATCTGCAACGAACAATAGTAATAGTAATAACCGAACAAATGCTTAAGGTTCCCACAAGTAGTACTTTATCAAGATAATTCAAAAACTTATCAAACAAAAATCAACCGTAAATAGATAGTGATAGGAGTTATGTTGTGATCAATTGCAATCAGTGTCGACACATGACCGTCAAGAATCGGGCCGTGATCTGCGCACGCGCTGTACCATGGCGCCCGCGGCTGTGTCTTTACACACTTATAATTTTGATGGTTATCAGTCGTATATTAGTAGATATTATATTCACCACCCATCTAATATTACCATGTCTAAGAACTTATACACTGATTCAAAGGCTAAATTATAGATCGTTGACCTTTAAAATGCTGGTTACAAGACAATTTTTTGTCTTATCATTATTTGAGGCGACGCAAAAGCACTTGATTGTATCTTATCATAACATACACAAAAAAGATTACAAAAAAAATCTTCATTTAAACTGATCCGATATTCCATGAACGATTTAGTGTCGTTTAATGTAAATCACGATTAAGTAATCAAGACGACCACTAATTAAGAACAGTTGCATCGTATAAACGATGGATGCAAAGCGCACGCCCATCCTAATGGCCAGCTAAACCATGGCAAAACCGTAGGCAAAACGCAACCAACTATGGAATTAGCGAATAACGAAATCGACCCAGTTGAAGCAACTACCGACTCTGTAGTGTATTAACTTACTAATCAAACAGCTGATACTCTGATCGTGGCTGCGGGTGTTGCAAAAGGTAATAAATCCGCAATTATTCTCCGTGGACAAACCATAGAAGCACGAGATCCATAATAATGTCTAGTTGTGTGGGAAATACTCGGGCAACGAGCGATCTATCTGCACATAACAGCATAACGTGTTGAAATATTCTCCAACCATTGTGTTCGATGCTCTATATAAGCCCCGATCTAACGTTTCAAGATCATTGACTCCGACATTCTTAAGCGTTTTCTTCCTATCCTAACTCAATTGCGTTTCCATGTTTGTGAAACCAAAAAGAAACTCGATGACTATTAGGCGATAATACAGGATAAGCGTGGGCGGTAAAACGTCGAATATCGCTAAGTATTGCGAATATATTTGCATACTGCAGCCATTTTGAATGCATTTACGTACACCCACAGTGATTACAAATTCTCAGAAACAATTTCAAATTGCACTTGAAACAAAAAAAAATAACAGAACTACAATCACTTTAATTGAAATACAAGCAAAAACTAATAAATGCTACACCTAATCATACTCTCGTACTTTTAAACACAACATGATATTTCAATGACCGCAAGCTCCTAGGAAATAAATTACCAAAGAATGATCAAACAATGAAAAGAAATATCTACGCAGAAAATTCCCAAGTATGAATGAAATATGTTTTCATAAACAATGCTTGAGTTATGTTCTGTGCGCCGAAGTACATCTAATAAAATGAATGTGCGATTACCCCTGCCGTGTTAACTGGATGTAAGTGTAAGATTTTCGCAGCGAGCGACACTATCAGAAATGTGGCGTCAGAGAAAACATGACAGCAGGATATGTATGTGGCCACGTGGGAGGTAAATGGACCAGGATAGTCAATAGGTGGGTGAACCGACTCCTAGGATGAGTAGGCGAGCATGGACAGACGTGATTGTATTGAATGATTTATGATATCTGTAATCTCGTAATGCTAATGTAGTTAATGCAAATAAGATCAAAGTGTTGAAGAAAACACTTGAATATTTCCAGTGCGATTTATGTTCACTAGACATGTAAATGTTAAACTCGGACGATTTATTCGATTTAACAACAAAGAAAAGGGAAGGACTATAGTCTTATCCATCGAGGTCAATATAGACAAATGAGAAATATTTCTTGGAAGATTAAAATTTAAATGATTGAGATCAATAGTCTACGGTCTGATCTCCATTTGATCAGAGGTCAGTGCCTCGTTTAAACATTACAGCAATTATTACTTCACTCTAGTATTACGCAAGAGTAAACAGTTCCATACACATGAACAATACATTAAAATCGTGATGGCGCGCCCTTTGTGGAGCTTTGACCTTTAAGCAGTAATACCTATCGGCAACCTATATCACTTCGCCAAACTGCCCATTCGTGGTGCGCCTGCACAATATAGATAATGATACGTCAAAATCAGCCTTGGACCTCTCACTAACAATAAATTCATTATTAACAATAACAATCGCGTGGGCGATATTACCGAATGTTACACATGCGATCCAATTAAATTTTCCATATTCAGCCTTTACCCAACGATATTGGGGTTGGTTTATACTCTAATCAGATGCGGCTGAAAATCAGTATTTTACGCGAAGCAACTGTAAGCCAATTTCTTGAAAATACTGATATCCTAAAGATAGACTAGTCGTTAGGCTATTTAGGCTTTTGAATACTAACGATCGTCATAGATTTCATATAACAATCAGAGGGGCAATCTTAGGGGCCTCGATGTGTAAAATGTGATGAATTGTCAGCCATCCTTAGACTGAGTGCAGCAAGCATAGCTTAACCATAAAGATTAATAGAGTGTAATTATTTAGTGATTAGCCCCTGATGATGGGTGCTTTGATTTTCAAAATTAAATATAATCAATTAAATTTGTTGATTGATTAGACTAGACGATTCGATAGAACACCCAAATAAAATTGTTAGAATCTGAATGAGATAACTCGATTCTGTTATTAAATAACATCGATTACCTAACAATAGTTCTGACACAACTGTGGTTTTCTATCAGTATGACAACGAAACTGATATTGACTTCGATATTTTAGCATCACGTAACAATAGATGCGAATCAAATTCGGCACTCGTAATTTGTGAATAAGCAAGTTTATTTGGTAGCTGCAACGGTAAAAGTAAATGCTTAGTTGTAAACCTTTTCACTCACATTTCCATGTAATAGTGTAGCTTTCATTAAAAATTTTGATTGTTTTTCAACTGTTAATAAAGGAGTGGTAGGAGTACCTTGATTGTAGTAGCTATAGATTTGCTTTTACATTTAAAATTGTAGTGTAGATTTTCACCATTTTTTTTTCAATTCTTGATAGTTTAATGCTTGACAAGTTCGCCTGATGTTAAGCGACACTGCGATCTAAAATGGATCGCGCTAGAAGAAACCGATTCACTCGGGATTTAAAGATACCCAGATTGACTATCGGGGAAGACCCACTCGGGAAGCGCATCCCACACTTCAGCGATACAATGATAAAAGTGGACATATAGCTTAGAAGTATGTTTAAGACTGGGTCTAATCATTTCTGGAAAGCCAGAATCTAGTTGCACAGTTCCAATAAGTAGTTCTCATGGAAATGAAACTTAAATCAAGAAACTCTACGAATGCGATAAATCTTAGTGTATTACTTATAACCAATGTAAAACATTTTAAATATACCTACAATACACCTTTATTCCCCAAAAGGCAGCAGTGATCTCGTGTACACCCACAGTTCACCGGTATGTTTAAGGTCCCATGTACGGTTATTACCATTTACTGGGCCCAAAGCCAGACTCCAAGCTACAAATGATAAATGGTAAATCCCACTTGCTTGCTTACCTCGATTCAAATTCAGGATCTCACTCACAGACAATCGGTCCGTTAAAACATACACAACAAAACATTATAAAGCAGTGATCATAGCAATAATACCTTCTACATCACATAAACATACCATCACGCCTGTATTCCCCGAAGGGTTAGGTAGAGGCGTACTTAATATACACCCACAGGTCGCCGGTATGTTTAGGTACCATGTTATAGGGGGCGAGCCTATAGCCATTCACCGGGCACAACTTCAGACTCCGAGCTGCTACTGAGAATTTCATAGAAAAACTCAATATCACTTTACTCCACCTGGGGATCGAACCCAGAACCTCTAGTGTAGCAGTCGCGTTCGGGACCACTAGACTAATGAGGCAGTCAATAATACCTTCTAATTACCTACGATTTATAGGTAATCCACTCGATGTGAGTAATAAATGTTCTGTTTATTGCTATAACGTTTATAGTTTTGAACGTCATAAGACTTTAGTAACACCGCCTCAGGCCACGTTCTAATGCCGTCTGAACACGCCCTAAAATTTGTTATTAATTTTATGTTTTATTACTTGAGTAATGAAGTTTAGAATCAATTATTTCTACATTAAACTAGCTTTGCGTCGCGGTACTACTTACATTGATCTCGGTTTTGCCAATCCCATGGGGATTTTCAGAATTCCTTTCTCAACGAATGTCTACACTTTTAAGCAACTCTAAATTTTGAAGACTTAATAGTTTCAGTGAGTGTGAGTGTGAGTGTGTGTGAGTGTGAGTGTGAGTGTGTGTGAGCGTGAGTGAAGTACCGTTCGTACTTCACTTTTATTATTTGGTACAGTGGCGACCAAAAGTCCATAGGCAATCTCATAACGCAATAGCTTGACGTTTAATTTGACTTACGACCTTCTATTTTCATGCATCATCATTGTCGTTAACATAAGTGACACGCACTGCAGCACTGGCTGTATCGAGCTCGCTCGTACTGTTCATACCAATGTAATCCTTAGCGTGCTTATGGACTTTTGAGCGTTTACTGTACGCCGATTTTACACCAAAATTTACTAAACTTAACACTGCCTCATTAGTCTAGTGGTCCCAAGCGCGACTGCTACGCTAGAGGTCCTGGGTTCGAACCCCAGATCGAGCAAAGTGTTATGGGTTTTTCTATGAAATTCTCAGTAACAGCTCGGAGTCTGGCTAGGATAGGATTAGTACCCGGCTAATGGCAATAGACTCGCCCCTTATTACATGGGACCTAAACATACCGGCAAACTGTGGTTGTACATTAAGTAAAACCAACCAATGCCTAATCCTTCGGGGAATATAGGCGTGATGGTTACTAAACTTGGTTTTATAATAAAAAAAGTTTCTTTCTTATTTTAAGTGCGAAGGTTGTGCATTGTAATGACGTAACAGACATTTTTTTCACAGAACATGTCAATGAATATTATTCTTTTGTAAGAGAAGCTTACAAATTCAAAACTAGTACCTACTTGTTGATATCAATTTCAACTACAATATATTATGAAGCTTAATTTTTTATTTGTTCTTCAAATTTTAACAAAAGAAACAATTTAGAAACATTTTATCTAATTTATATTTCTGTTTATTACTATTAATTTGTTTTCTGCGTTTGAAGCATTTTGACGAATTTATTTCTACTGCTATTACAGTGGTTTTACATACAAAGTATAACATAGCACACCGACGTTGCCGTGTCATAGAAGTGTGTGGATTAGGCCGATCATTGCTCTGCATTGCAACATTTCTTTCCGCGTCCGTGTTTCTATACACTGTGCAAGACATAAACTTACGAGCACAATTAATTATTCCCGGATCTATCACCTTATAACTTACAACGTATAAACAACAATATTACAAATAAAATCAAGCTATTTAGTAAATACAGTAACAACATAAAAAAATATTTTTTTAAGAATTCCGGAACAAAGAAACATACCAAAAAATTTAATTTTATTAACACATAACATTATTTACCCGTCGAGCAAAGTAATGCTTGCACTGTGTTCCACTATCTACGCTTTCTGGAAAAAATAGAGCACATATCATCGTGAGATGCAATTGTTATCGCCGCCCACTCCTAGCTTGAACCATTAACGTTATTTTAGTTGTCACGGTATACGGCCTCGGTATCGTAATAATAGCTGCCTTTTCACTTTTTTATGCACAAGTACTCTAAAATATGCCTGCACGTTTCAACATTCGATACTTTAAAACGTCTCAAGGTCCAAACTGTTATTTTTTCTGAAAGAAAGGTTATTCTAAGCACACGTAATTCCTTTGTTTTGCGTAATAGAATATTCTCGAAATCTTGTAGACAAGATACGGTAATAGTTCATTTGACTCCGGCCATGGGAAGGACGTTCAAATTATAACTGTGCGCCAGCTCTTTTTGTTAAAACTTGCGTGTTTACATCATACCCGTACTAAATATTGCCCGGTAATGACGAGAAGAAACTTAAACAATGGTCGTTCTCAGAAATACAACACTTCATTTGCCCAACGTTTTCCTTGTTTTATAGCAAAATACATATATAATAAAATAAACAAAAAACTTAACCTGTATCATTTGCCCCTAGCCAAAGTAAAAGTTTCCACACGAAATTGGCTACAAACGCTTACCTATATCGAAACAGAAGCTCTCATCAAAATACAAAAATAACACTTTATTTTAATTACTTTTTTTTTTTATCTCACTTAGTAGAAATAACACATCATACGTTGACAAACCCTCATAAATCACATCTCATACTACGCACCACATACATACAGGCAATAATCTCTTTATACATTCATACATACACTCACATACATACAGTCACATACACACATTCACATACTCACATGTACCTACACATCGACAGAACTGTCTAAAACTAAACACAAAATTGTTACCGAAATTTTTCAACAATAAATTAAACGTAAGGGATTTTCACAATTATACAACAGAACGACACTAATAACCTATAATACAGGTTTACCTAGTTTAGGTATTAGTAGTACATATAATGTAAATGTCTGTGACCTCATAAATGTGCCCTTGATTTAAGCTGTAATATGTCTTGTTTTTGTGAAATAAAGATTTTTATTATTATTATTATTATTATTATAATCAGTTTCTGTAATGATTCCTCCCACGCTAAGCTTTAAACACAAGGCTGCAATAATAGTTGCTGAAGATTTTATTTTACACATCTGTAAACTCATTAAACAGTATGTATATTGTCATCTAAAATATAAAATTCACGGTAATTTGCGACATTTATCATCATATTATAGCTTTATATATATATAACTTTAGATGAAAAATGACCAAATTTCTACAAATATAATTATTATACCTTTATGTAGAACATGTTTAATGTCATCAACTCACAAGTAACTAGCCTTGGCATTATAATTATTATGGTTAGATGACATTTTTTAGACCATATTATACAATATTAATTTAATTGAAAAAGATTTGTAGACATCGACGATTGAGATGTCAAGGTTAAAAGCGTCCTTAAAATTAGGTACATTGGGTTTGATAAGTGATCTATATAAACGCAAAAAGTATATTTATTACCACTTATCGCTTGTAATAACTTCCTGCTCTATTTTATTCATTGCCTTGAACAATTACGTCTATAATGTCATGAACGGAATTCGCATGCCACCTATATATCAATTATATCAGAACTGTTTTTTGTGCGTCGTATTCCGGTGTTATACTTAATAGATAAAAATCTTTAGTTTAATTTTTTTATAAGGTTAATATATCTAAGAGATATATATATATTAAATAAAGCTTACTAGCAATGTGGGTCGTATATTACTAGTATTCTTGTTAACCCCTCGTGCTAAGTTAAATGCTTGTGTTACAAGTGGGTTCACGGTTTAGAACCGGCAACCACATGATCGCAAGTCCGACGCTCTAGCCCATTAGACTACCGCAACTTTTAAAGTATTAAAAAATATTGTCCTTAAACTCTCGATACAATCTGAGGATTTCTTCTATTTTCATAAAAAAATACTAATATATTACTAATAAAAAATACTAAATTATTATTATTTCTGTTCCCAAGTTAATGTTCCCCTATAAGTATTTTTTGCCTCCACAAAATACATTATTTTAACCTCGATGTTAATATTGGATGTCATTTTACCCAGCAAACATTGCCCACATAATATGCTAATTGTTTTTAATGGTGCTTCCTCTGAACTCGAGTAAATGTCAAGATTCTTAACTGTATTGTGGGTGGCAGATCGTGATACACAAGATTATGTCAATGATGATCAATATATTATGATATTATACTGATGTACATACTGATTTTTATATAAAAATGCAGCTATTATCGATGGTACTACGCTGAATGGATATTGTTTAACTATCAACCTGTTTAGGTACTGTCTCACTGTGAGTACGGGTCTACTCACAAAACTGAGAGAAGTTATGCTAAAGTCCAACACGCTAGACTACTTTAGATCGCGGTGGGATCGCGGAGCATGAGAGAGCGATTCCCGTGATCCCACCACTATGCGGAAGGTGGTAGTGGTGGTGGTTTTAGTCAGTATGCTGGCCACCTGACGGAGAGACCGACACAAACCGTCCTGTATCACCGAAATGGGGCGGCGTGCATAAGGAGCATTTTTTCACCGAGAAAAAGAAGGCTACTTTAGATTGGCATTTTCGGATGCTTTTAATACTATACATAAAAATATGTAGTTTTTATTTAAATAATATATAATCTATACCTACAACATCTTTTATTCACGACTCTCTATCTATACTTCCTAGTTAGGTACTTTGATACAAATTAAAATAATAGCATAAAATTAAATCTAGGTCCTATACACCTAAACTTTTTTAATAACTCTATAATCATAAATATCAAGACGTAGGTATCATAAATATTGTGTAAGTAAAAAATTAATAGATAAACTAACATTTTGAAATTATTCTTTAATATGCAACACTTCATTGTAATTATACCTACAGGATGTAAACATTGGTCTTAATTAAAAAATAAAGGATATAATAGTCTCGTCTACAAAATAAAAAATACAAAGTTATAAACTTTATAACTCAGTTATCCTATTTATCATCTCGAATCGTGCTCATAATTTTGTCCAGTAAATTTGTCATTTGTGTCACTGTGCCTTTTCCATTTTTGTGACAATAAAGAGTAAAGCTCGTATTTCTTGACAGCTGTTCTCTCTCTTATTGAATGCCAAGGCAATATCAACTGTATCCGGGTTGATAATACCTAAATTAAATACCATACTTGTAAATGCTGGTCCAAATTTCGGATATAAAAACGAAAGCTTATTAAATATATGCAACTACGGATATAAACTGGATACCACTGTTCGTGGACATAGAAAATCTTTCTTGTTTTATACTTTTCAGTTGATTTTTTTCGTAGTCGGGTTTTTGTTTTGTAAGCTTTCGTTTTTATTTGACAATTTTTGGTGGCTCATGCTAACTTTATTCCCTATTAGGATGTAAGCTTCACACACTATTTCATTTCATAGATCATGGAAAAACATATACCTATTGTTCTTCGTTTATATAGAGATGGCGCTAGTAGTAAGAAAGTCCCAGCAGGTACACTTTTCATTCGTACAGTGTTTACTATATTGGATTTCCTGTAATACTATGTACCGCACGATACTCTGGGGATCAAGACAAATCTTAAGACATTTCATTTGTTAAAATCTTATGAGTAGTTTTTAAGTTAGGATCGAACATCCATACGATCCTTACTAATATTATAAACGTGAAAGTTTGTGAGTATGCATGTTTGTATGTATGGATGTTAGTTACTCTTTCACGCCCGTACACCGGCTGAACGGATCTAGATAAAATTTGGCACACAGATAGAATATAGCCTGGAATAACACATAGGCTACTTTTTATCTAGGTCAGACCCAATCCTGAAGTCCACACCGACAAAGCTTTTCGCGGGCAGAAGCTAATACATACATAGACTGTTAAACTCATTACCCTTCCTTTTTCGTAGTAAAAATAAACGTAGGAATTCAACCTGTTTTCTACCCCGCTGTTTGTTTCGTTACTATTTGTATTTAAGTGTGGTCACAAGACGATATTATAATCTATACTTATAATAAATCTGTAGAGAGGTCAATTCTGTACATGAAATATATTTCCAAAATAACTATCAGCGGGTGATTAGTGATCGATACTGACGCCAAAAATGCAATCAGTAAAATTTTTGTCTGTCTGTCTGTCTGTATGTTCGTTATAGAAACAAAAACCACTCGAAGGATTTCAACGAAACTTGGTACAATTGTTCTTCATACTCCTGGGCAGGTTATAGTATACTTTTCATCACGCTACGATCAATAGAAGCAGAGCAGTGAAGGGAAATGTTTTGAAAATGAGTGATTCATGAGAAAGGTTTCAAGCTATAAAACATCACGCTACAACCCTTAGGAACGGGGCAACGCAGGTGAAACCGCGGGCGAAGAACTAGGGAACAAAGTAACTATTCCACGCGGACGAAGTCGCTGGCAAAAGCTAGTAAGTATAATAATAGTGTGGTGAGCGGAATACTGATATATAAAAGGATATTTTTATTAGAGACACTTGCACTCAAGTAATCTAGATAATCATAAGTTTTACTTTATTGTTGTATGAGCGAGTACTTCAGTATTTATAGCATGTTTTAACGTCAGCCGTAGCAGAGATAAAAGATATAAAGTTTTCAACGACGAAGACAAAGATGTGGGTATTTATTACACAAAGACATCACTACATAGTATAAAACAAAGTCGCTTCCCGCTGTCTTTCTGTCCCTATGTATGCTTAGATCTTTAAAACTACGCAAAGGATTTTGTTGCGGTTTTTTTTAATAGATAGAATGATTCAATAGGAAGGTTTTACGCTATTTAACACTTCGTTACGACTCTTAGGAATGGGGCAACGCATGTGAAACCACGGGCGGGTCGCTAGTGTTAAATAAAGTCTGCTTGGCTGATACGCTCATTTAACCATCGAAATTTAATGTATTTTGTTTTTAATAAATAAAACTAAATATAATTACGTAGAAGTAGGTCGCGTGCGCGACAATACCTGCATCAAAACCATGCAAATCCAAAATTGATAGTACCTACATAGTCGACCCATATTTTTTTGGTGGAACAGTACGACTTCGGTAGTACCTACCTACAAAATAACGTTCTTCACCGGATATAATTGGTCGGTTTTATGTAATTAAAAATGTCTTAAACATGGGTGGCAGGCATGCCTTATGCACGCCACCCACTGTGGGAGATCCATGTTTCGGCACGAATGGGCCGGCTCGACCGGAGTGATACCACGGCCTCACAGAAAACCAGCGTGAAATAACGTTTACTTTGTGTTTCACCGAGTGAGTGAGGATACCGGAGGCCCAATCCTTCTTAAAAGGCCGGCAACGCACTCGTGACTCCTCTGACGTTGCAAGTGTCCATAGACGGCGGTATTCGCTTACCATCAGGCGATCCGACTGTTCATTTGCCCCCTATCCCATAAAAAAATGTAATTCAAGAAAAATCATATCTACAAAATGTTTAAAATTAATTCCCAAATTCGTGTTTATAGGAATAACGTTATAACTACAAATTCCTATTGTCTGTAAAGGGCAGACAATCTCAATTTATATTCACAAATCAGTTGGCAACTAGTCGCGGCGTTTGAAATTATTAATACCTAGACGAGATATTCTAGACATACAGATATTATTTTGGATAGGCTTCAATGTAACAAGAAATCATGAAACATTGTAATAACTAAATCATACGCAAAACGTAATTTTATGCATATATTCGTGTAAGTATATTTTATCTTTCAAATTATAACACGGAACGACCTTATTTTTGAAATTACATGTAGATATTAAACATACATCATCATGCTTGTTTTCTCTGAAAGATTATGCAAAAGTGTACCCAATGTGCACCCATATTTCGCCAGTAAGTTGAACTTCCATGTAAACGGGGTTAGCCTATTGCCATTAATCGCGCACAAATCCAAACTCCGAGTAGCTACTGCGAATTTTAAAAGAAAAAACACAGCAAGGCTGCTCGACCGAAATCGAACCGAGGACATCTAGCGTAGCAATCGCGCTTAGGTACAACCACTAGTCTTACTAGGCTATCAAGCACAGTTGCTTCTTCTTATCACATTATTATTGCTCATTTCGAAGTCTATACTGCTATTTTATTTCTTACGACTGCTATTTTCCAATACCTATTATTACAGTTCCAGTATTATCTACACCATAAATATTTAGCAACATAATGCCATGAGAAGCTCTGTTGTAAGTTCAAATGTTAGCTCATCTTCGATTGATAGCCTTCGGAACATTATAATAATGGTTTTGTGTTAAGAAACTCGGCTTGTGGTAAAAATTAAGCAACAATTTTCCTCTTGGCATAGCGCTTTTAATTTAACACCTTTCTCTTGCGACTGATTAACACCGCTGATCGACAAACAGGATTATGTAATTAAAATGAAAAATAAGTAACATAAACGAGACCAAAAAATGCGCGCATTCCAAAAAAAAAGAAAATTAAATCTATGTCTAAATCAAACCCAAATTTTTAACTTATTTATGCATAACATCAAAATAAAAAGAAATTAAAATTTCATACTTGAAACATAAAGCTGGATTTTTAAACCGCCGCGCGGTAGCCTAATAGCTAGGGCGTCGGACTTGCGACACGACTTCAAAACCCATCCATTGCACTACCGACGTAAACCCACTCGTAACACAAGCATTTAGCTTAGCACGAGGGGTTAACAAGAATACTAGTATTTTGTGACCCACACTGCAAGTAAGCACAACAAAAAAAGTTAATCTTTTTTGAAGCACATACATTGACCATGATTTTTTTTAAATAAACACATTACCTAATATTTAAAACATTTCAATCGGAGACAGATGTACCTAATTACTCAAGTTTTTTTTTATGGGATAGCAGTGCAAACGAGTAGATGGATCGCCCGATGGTAAGCGATAACCGACGCCCATGGACAACCGCAACACCAGAGGAGTCACGAGTGCGTTGCCGACCATTTAAAAGGGGATTGGGCCTCCGGTAACCTCACTCACCCAGCGTAACACAACGTGTTTAACGCCGGTTTTCTGTGAGGCCGTGGTATCACTCCGGTCGAGCCGGCCCATTCGTGCCGAAGCATGGCTCTCCCACGTAATAAAAGTTGTAGAATGATCAATAAGTGGAATGTACCAAGTCATCTTTACAACACTCAAAACAAATAAAACCCGTGGTAATATTAGCCTAGGACCACAAGACAAATTCTTGGCGTCGAATATCATAATTTCTATTTTGATCATTCGTGATAGGTCAACTTAGCTCACTGTGCCATAAATATGACAAGTATTAAAGTGATTTAATTAGGCAGTTTCGTAACTAATACTATCTATGAATGTAGGAAAGGTGCAAGTTGTGAAATTGTATAAATTGGTAGAGAATTAGTCGATGTATTTCACGAGTTAGTAAGCATTAATTATACCAACATCTATAATATCACTTGTGGGAAAGTATTTGATCCAGATTAATCGAAATCAAATGGTATTGAATAGGCAAGATTTTATGTAAACTGAGGCTTATTTAATATACTAGGTTCATCTGTTTGTTAGTTACTTCTTCGCGACTCAATTATTGAAGCAATTAATTTGTGGAACTGTGAATAAATTACGGAAATTCGTTCATAGATACTAATACGAATCATTTTAGGCAGTTTATTACAAACGATTCTAGTTCTTACGGAGCTTGTTCTATATTTCCTACACTTCTTTGGCTTGCGTACTTAAAATTTATTCTCAAAATCAAAGTCAAATGTACCTACTTCTGATAGTCAAAAACTATGTGTTTTCACTATTTGTTTAATTTCAAATACCTACCTAGATACAATACACGAATGTTAGGTTTTGGTGCGCTATATCATACATACGGAAATAGTGGATATTTGTGAGTAAATATTGATCTTTATTAGGAAAGCTTACTAATAAAGACTTACTTACTAGATAAGGACCAATACTTCCTCACAAATACTATTCAAGTTACCTAATTCCTACATTTCGCGAGGACAAAGCCTACAAACATTAATCTCTACATAAATTCCCATTGTCCAGTCGACACACTTTCTGTATCACAGGGCCGCGTTCTATTGCATTCATTTCGACATTTCCTACATTCCCCGTGACAAGTGGGCGCAGCAACCTGCCGGTTCCCGACGACAGGCAGCGACGCGGCGCGTGACTATCGCAATACTGCCGAACGATTGCCGGTGCTGGCGCAAGCGAAATAATTTAAGCGACATTTTTAACCAACGCATTTAATGGACTTTATATATTTTTTTTTAGGATCAATATCTACTCATATAATGGTGCGGAAGCTTAATTCCTACACCGCAACGCATATTGTAGGGCGTTGGTGGGTGGGTTGGTTACCCACGGTTTCGACTCCTTTTTCAGGGCTGTGATTATTTTAAATCATAATCCTACTCACTGTCTCTGGTCCAGAGCTGGACGTATTCCTAGCTACTGGCATTAGTTGTACTGCCCCATTAGCCTGGTTATCTTAAGCGTAACTACTTACTAGAAGAAGAAAGTCCTAGATTGAGCAGTGTTATTGGGTTTTTCTATGAAAGTCTCAGTAGCGACTCAGAGTTTCAATTTTTCCCCGGTTAATGGCAATAAACATAGCGGCAAACTCTGCATGTACTTTACCACACCTCTATTATAATGTGTTACATTAATGAAACCAAAATCGCGTTTCGTTTATAACTTAGATACTTTATACGAAATTAAAAGGATTTCGTGATAGTTGTCCAAACAATGTTATTATTTTATTAAAACCCTACTTTAATAGAAAGTTGTATTACAATTCTATTTCAATATGAATCGCTTTTGTTTGATTGCGTTTCACCATGGTTTTTTTTGGTGTTTTGTTTTTTAAACAATCATAAATCGGTATTATGAGTGTTGCATAAAGCCCCGTTTATGTTTGGTACACTTTTACTTTTGCAAGAACTGAAACAAATATTGGTTTTGGATATCACTTGCTTATAGAAAAAAACCATTTGCTTGTCGAAGTTATTCAGCAAGAAATTGAGGAATGATAAAAAGATATTGTAAATTCACTGTTGTTACTGTCTGTCTATCTGAATTTGTCAAAAGGTTACGCGGGGTGTACTAATGTACACCACAGATTGCTTGTATGTTTTAGGTCCTATGTAAAAGTGGGGGCGAAACTATTTAGGATTTAGCATTTACATTTAGATTTTAAATCCAAACTCCGAGCTGTTTTTTTTTATACAAACGAGCTTACGGTGCGCCGTATTTTGTTTGGCACCTTATGTTGCCGATGGTAAGCGGTTACCGTAGTCCATGGAAGCTTGCAACACCAGAGGTATCACTCGCGCGTTGCCGACTGAGAATTTAATAGACTGATCGACTTGGGAATCGAACCCAGGACATCACACTTAGCAGTCGCACTTGCGGCCACTAGATCATTTCTAATATAAAAAAAAAATATGCTAATCAATTTTTTTTGTTAGGTTCTATTCTCATAACAATAGTTTTTAAGCGTCAATTCGCGTGACCAATTTGAAATTGGACAACTGTCACTGATTTATCAAACCTTGATATAGAATGGCATATGAAAGGCACACAAATACCACGATAACTTGACTGATGTATCTCGGATCTGACGACATTTCAAGCCTTCAACGAGCAGTATCTGGTAGCTATGTCATATCGGTACTGTACCTGCAACAACAAAAAAACTAGTCAGCATATTACATTGAGATTTTAAGTACTAAGTATTAAAGTAACTGCCCGCGTCACGATTGAGCTACACAAGTCACAGTAACCAAATAGATAGGCTTTACTTGGCTTCAAGAAATGGAAGAAACATTTTATCGATCTAATTAATATCTTTTTTAAATACATCTACACTAGGGAACCCTGGCCTGTGCCGCGGAGGACTTCACAAACATACAATCATACCGGGGAGTGTGGAATTCTTAACCACTTCAACCACCCCGGTGGTCACCATTACCGGTGACCACATGGAGAAGAGCACTGTGTCCTCTCAAAAGACTACCCCAGAACATACCTTGTGTAATGCTTGTTATGGCACATCCCTGAGGAGACTGTAAAGGGGTTTACCCTGAACCTCACTGTGCACAACAACAAATGGTCATTGGGCTAACGTCTTCGATGTCAAATTGAGTAGGTACGACACGTTTGGCTCGACATTGGCTTCTGCGCCACGTGTTCTGGGTTCGATCCTCACAAGGAGCAAATATTTGTATGATTTACAGGTAGTTGTTCCGGGTCTGGACGTTGGAGAAAATCTTAGTGTGGGGCAACGTTTAAAAAATCCTACGATAGACACTAAACGCATCCTCATATTATTTTCACTTTTATTTATGAATACTTACACTATATTGGATAACGCTTGCTTCTCACCTAGTTATGGCTTCTACTCAACAAATCATTGAGCAATAACTCGCTTCTAATCGTTCTGTAATGTCCCTAGTATCAATAATTTTAACATCAACAACAAACACTAGAATAACTTTCACACATCTGTACCGGTCTTCCTAGATAATCTAATAACAATTATTATTCGGTAACGTTCCGTGTCCGATTTGGACCGGCCGATATTACGAACGAATCGTGACAGGATAGGAAGAGAACTGTATCGCTTTCAAATTACATAAATTATATGCCTACAGCTCTGGGGATTAATTGTGTAATATAATAGCACCGATAGAAATGTGTTGCTTGTACTTATACATTTTAGTAAGATTTTGTTTTAAGGTTTATATAGGTTTAGAATAATTAATCATCTCACCTTCTTCCCAACTATGTTAGGGTCGATTTCCAGTATAATCAGATACGGCTAAATATCAATATTTTAAACGAAGTGACTGCCATCGGACCTCTGCAATCTTCTTCCTCAAAGTCAAATAATTATCAAATATTATGAGGACACCATCTTTATGCTTCGGGTGGAAATACTCATGGAGTTCTGCCGTCTCGAGAAGGCGACCGGGCGTGTCGGATTCTACCCAGAGTGGGTGACCTACTGACTAAAACCGCACGAGTCTTTCGCCTCACCACTTTTTGCTAGGGTTACGAGAGCGAGGTTTTATTCCTACGCGACCCCAGCAGATGAGGCCACCACTTAACCTAACCTCATATCACCTTCTCAGCACTTTTCGCCTTTTCATAATTTTCACCTTCATACATAATTTTATCAGTGCTAATACTTTAATCGTCTCTGCATCATCTTAAAGTAGAACGAAAGAAGTAGAAGAAAGCAAGGCATTAAGCTAAACTTTGCACACTTATGTTAATTAAGAATTAATAATTTTATTAATTGGTCGAAACTAGCTATTTATTTATAACATCCAATGAAATTAAATAAGAATATTTTATTTTGGTCATTTATTATGCGGTCCCAGAATTATTGGCTATAATTTTAAAGATAGCAAAAATAACCCAAAAATACGGGATGCGGTCGTGTAGAAAAGGGGGCGAAGAATTGGCGTTCTATACACAGTACCTACTGTCTTTATTTTATATTATATTATATTTATTACACTTAGGCGATAATTCTGGAAACATAAAAAATATTTCCAAAATACCATTCGTTATTTTGTATCTATGGCAAAATATACTATAATAACATTACTTCTGATCGCACGAAAGTGGACCAATGCCCACTATTATGGCAAACAGTTATCACAAAAACTATCGCAATCCTACATCAAGTTACATAAGACAATATACTCATACATTACCTAAACATTTGATTACATGCTGTCGAAACAAACCTATATTTATACTATTGACAACTATATGTTAATATGAGTGATGGCTCTCTTCAACAGACAGACAGACATTCGTGCCTAATAATATATAATCGTGAAACACTAATCGTCAGGTTCTATAATTAAGATTTGAAAGTCAACAGCGTGTAAGTGTTGGAATGCAATAAAAAGGTCGGGTTTTATGTCAATACGTGCCAAAGTTGATTGTGTATTTATTTCTTTTTTAAAGTTCAGTTGTTTGTGGCTGTAAAATTATTATATACACCATCTGCGTGATAGTCTACTGGAACTGGAATATTAGCGAGAGGCTACCAAACAATAAAATACTAACTGCTTAGTCGAGGCTAGTCTAAGAAAGGTAGGGCATAATGGAATTGAATAATTCCACTCACAATTGGAGCTGCTCGACTGGGGAAGTACCTCTTCCTTGCAGTAAATCGTAGCCAAATAACATAGCTCCGTGCTATGTTGTGTTCCTATCGATGAGCAAGGACGCCAGGAATCCGCGAGGATGTGTTATTTATTTTCTACAGAAACTAATACTATAGGTATCTGAGGCCTCAATAATCTGTCATCATCAACCAGCCAGTTTGGTATATGTTGTACAACCTTCAACATTCTCGTAGTCAGGCCGAAAGAATCAGAACAGATTTAAGTTCTTTTAAATCTATTACGAATATGATATCGATTTTTTTAATTTTTCCCTCAAAAAAGAAAATCGGCATAATAAAAAACCCGTAGGTAGGTAGGATAGTAAATGTTATAGTTTTATTATTCTTATCGATTCCCAGGTCGAGCAAAGTGTTGTTGATATTTTCTGTGTAATTATATGTACTTAGCAGTTGGAAGCAATGGCATTAGCAATAAGCTTCTCCCATATTACATGGAAACTAAACATACCGGCGAACGGTGGATATACATTGGTACACAGAGGAGTACCCATGTTACAGACCCACAGTTTGCCCGTATTCCTGATAGGTTAAACAGATATACAACCATGTCATTATAAAAAGAAAGAGACAGATGGATCTAATCTCGACTAAATAGTAACATAATTAAAATACAAGTATTATATAAATTTAAATATGAAATACAAATGAATACTTTAAATTAATGTGTGAATTAATTTATAAAATTAATATTATTTAATTATATATTTTAAAATTGCTCCTCATCAACATAGCATACGTAGTTATCTGTAAACAAAACAATTCAATTCTGCCAAGAGGAATACTAATGTCGATACCCTCTCTCCGCACTATAAAAATTTTTTTTTTTTTTAAAAAACGTTGCCCCACACTAGGATTTTCTCCTGTATCGTGGGTGCGTTTACAAACACAAATTCTCACATACACAAACGCCCAGACCCGGAACAACTACCTCTAGATCATACAAATATTTGCTCCGTGTGGGGATCGAACCCACAACACGTGGCGCAGAAACCGATCGCTCAACCGCTACGCCAATCGTGTCGTCGATATTATGTCAGTTTATGGAAAATATTTATGTAAAATGGTACAAAAGTAGAAACTCTATACGAGTACATCCGTAAATAGATTTTATTGCATCTTATTGTACGTGAACTAGCGGCAACATACCATATAATGATGCAGCTATGAGCTCTTTTGACCCTTTAAGGAAAACATTAAAAGAAACACCAGTAAAAGACTTTCAAGTTACCCAAATGAGAGTAAAGTACAACATATTCTTTATTTTTTTATTAACGGTTGCAGATAATATCTGTTCAGATCTAATATCTGTAATCTCTTATCGTAATCTCTCTTCTTAGAGAGAGAATATTTTCTTAGAAAATAATCTCTCTGCTACTACTTAACTGAAATTAAAAGACCGGAAAATCGTTCCAAACTTGGTAAAGTTATCAAAAATTGCATTCGCTTACAAATATTTCCAGTTATGTATTTTGGACGAAATAGGATCGTAGGAAGCTAGATTAACAGTATCTGAATCCGAATGATAACATAATTTGATAGAATATTGTCTTGATTACGATTTATTTCGGTATTACGTTTGTGAGAGAAAATCGGTCCGCCGGACTCTTAATATCATTTATGAATATAATAAATGTATTACGCCATTTTAAGTTTGCTATTGTCATTACATTAGAGGCAATTGAAAGCCTTATAACTTGCGGATAAGTTAAAACTAGTGTTTTATCTTGCCATTTCTGGCCTAAAATATGTTACTATAGGATTCTTCCTAGTTCAGTATTATTCATAGTAGTAGATGAAAATCATCTACTACTATGAATAATACTGAACTAGGATCAATAACCTTCTTTTTTCCTTTTATAACCAACTTCAAGAAGGAGGAGGAGGTTCTCCGGGCATATTGTAATCATGTTTTTTTAAAAGAATATCTATGGAGTTTCTTACCGGCTCTTCTCCATAAGACCCACTTTTTGGAACCGTGCAATTAGTTTGACTTTTCAAAAGTACCTTTTTAATGGTCTAATTGAAATAAATAATTTTGACTTTGACATAATTCCGTCAGGTACATAAACAAATTTGGATTATTCTTCTTTAGTCGAAATAAGATTATCTGTATTGATGTAACTGGGTCTACATCACGTAATAATTTAAAGATACGATACATTTTTTAATTTCCTGAACGGTTCGATATTGTGATAAGATAATGGTTTTATAGGATCAAAAATCGTTGACACCCCTACATGCGATGGACAAAGGACAAAGTTGCAATGCAAGTTAATAAAAAATGACAAAGCAGTTATGTCATTTTATTACGAGAGACTTGACCTGCGACTTATTGACCGAACATAACATGACTCACAATATGTAGGTACTTACTTTAACAACTGCATTTTTTGTATCTTTGCTGAAGTAATTTCAACCGTGTAGCTGGGAATGCAAATTCTAAAAGTGTCTATTTAATAATATATCATTAGCTATTGCAGGTAGTTTTACATGTATTCCAAAGGACTTCTTGAGACACAATGTAGCCTATATCCTATATCTATCCCTATATCAAAACTCATAAAAATTGGTTACCAGTTTAGGCGTAAAATGCAACAAACAGAGTTCATCATCATATCAGCCTATTGCCGTCCACTGCTGAACGTAGGCCTCCCCCAAAGAGCGCCAACCATCCCGGTCTTGGGCAGAGTTAGTTAAACAGAATTAGTTTTGAATATTATTATGGATTTATCATTGACACAATAGAAGAAGACTTTACCTATGTCGTCATATTACATGATATTACTCAATCCGGAACAAAATTTAGGAGATGGACCAGATTCAGTAAAATCCAAAATCAATTCGTTTGATTTTCTTTGGTACCCAACAAGCGTATCCAACCAATTTCAGTTCGAACATCACAAAAGACAACAGCTTGAAGAAACTTCTGATGCACATCAAAATCGTTTTTATTCGGTTTGTTTGTACAAGTTTTCAGTAGCATCGTAATATCTGTGAAATTGTAGCGAATTATTACACGCTTTCAATGTTTCAGTGACCGGTTTATGTAGATAATAAATACTGAAATTAGTCTTCTTTTTTGTTTCAGGTAAGTTACAAAGTTTCCAGTTGGAGGTTTATTTATTTGCTGCTTTACCGATAAAGAATATATGATTATTAAAACATTATATTTAGTCCAAAATTATATGTGTCTAAGAAAAGAGAAAATATATTAATGTTCGCTTATTTGGGACTTCATTAACAATTTGAATTATGATACTTGTTACTAAAAACGTGTTAACGCAATCATTTTGGGTTTGTGGGAAAGGGATTTACTTTACTAGTTAAATAAGGCCATTCCGTTATATAAAAATCTTTTTATAAAAAAATTAAAAATAGGCGCTAAAAATCGAACAATAACTAAATAACAGATTTAATTAAAAGCCAAAAAGCCTGCTCAGCGTGAAGTCGGTGCCAAGCCGTATTTTTTTTTATTGGTCCGCATTTGCGAAGACGCGTAAATAAAAAATACATACTGATGAACATAGAACCTCCTCTTTTTTTTTAATTTGAAGTCAGTAAAAATACCACGTACATTAATCAATGTTGACTTTTCCACTAATCACACTTTTCATAACATTAGGTATAGTAAACGCTCAAAATTCCTTAAGCACGCTAAGAACTACATTGCTATGATCAATACGAGCGAGCTCGATATAGCCTGTGCCGCAGTGCGTGTCATTTATTAACGAAAATGATGATGCATGAAAATAGAAGGTCGTAAGTCAAACTAAACGTCAAGCTATTGCGTTATGAGATGGATTTTTGGTCGCCACTGTACTTCGTATTTACACATATCATGAATTAAACCTACCTATGAAACCTACATTACGTGGGGCATTATATCACGACCGACCTACACACCTAGTTATTTACAATCAAGATAGTGATGGGTACCTACATAACTCTAAAGTCATCAAATACTACCTTTGTGACCTGTTACCTAAAATTGAATTTCTCTCGAAATGTCGGCGTCAATCAGCCGCTCGTTCTATGACCACAGTGCTAAAGTGTGTTGTAATGCTGTGTCATACGGATAGGAAGAACATAAGTGTTTAATATACCATAATATTAACCTTATTGGTCCAGTGGCTGCTTAACGTTAAGTCCTAGGTTCAACTCTCAGATTGAGCAAAGGATTTGTGCTAAAGAAGTTCTGAGTACCAGCTCAGAGTTTAGATTTAGGTTCTGAAGCTTTATAACCGAAATAGTAAACCTAAAACATAGGAGAAATGTGGATTAAGAGTTGATTGATGGTACGGTAGGATATTATAAGTTCCAAGACTGAATTAAAATATTAAATATCTATAATGTCTATATATAATGAAGAAGAAATATATATTCATAGGTTTATCAGAATTATTATAAGTAGATATGTTGTACTATTTCATATTACAAGCCCCGCAAACCAGATACATTAATTCTGTCATAAGTCTTACACCGGTAACATAGAAATGTGCAAGTCTGTGCAAGGGTCCATGCGTAAATTGTGCAAGACACCACCTGCTGAGTATCCGGCACGAGAGTGATATTCACGATGAAAGAGCGGTTGCATTATGTGACACGATACGTTATTCGGATTAAAGAACGGGTTTCCCGGAACATTGATTCTAGTTTGAGATAGGTACGTACAATACTCGTACTAAGTGGGTTCACGAAACATGAAACATTTAGCGGTGAAAATGGTTTTTGATACTTAGCCTATCGAATTTTTAAGGGTGATTATTTACATTCCCAGTTCTAAATACGGGTTTTGAGAGAATGACAGAGAGGGAATAGGCTATAAGTTCACCATGTTAGCTTAGACTAGGTTGGCAGACTTCACACACCGTTGAGACAAATCCTTAGGCATGAAGGTTTCCTCATATTTTTTTCCTTCATCGTTAAAGGAATAGATACCTAATTAATGCTTTCGAAAAGTCAAACGTGCATACCATTCATTCACAATCGATAACTGAGTATGACTTGGAAGTCGGTAATCGTATCACAGGTTTTCATCCTATGATAATTGACTGGTGATACTGGGAACAGTCCTTTGCAGAGAAGTCCACAGCACAGTGACAGCTTTGTATAAAATATTATTACAAACACGGATATTTATGTAGGTACTTATAATTCACTGCACTTAGTTAAAAATGAGTCTACATCTTATTAAATGAAGTATTTATTACAATTTCTGCATAATTGATGTAATGTGCTTTCATAATATCTCAGTGTGTAGTCATCAATATTATTTTATATTTCTACGCACCTAGGAGTTACCATACTATAAAGTATTTTACAAGGAAAAGGACAACAAGGACACACAAACACGGAGTTGTGTACCTTACACAACTCCGTGTTTGTGTGTGTGTTTGTGTACTCTTGAACATTATATGTAAAACTAATAAAATAGTATAAAATCGATTTACAAAATACATCTTATAAAAAATAAAACATAACATAAGATACCATCACGCCTGTATTCCCCGAAGGGTTAGGCAGAGGCGTACTTAATGTACACCCAAAATTAGCCTGGTATGTTTAGGTCCCATGTTATAAGGGGGCGAGCCTATAGCCATTAACCGGGCACAAATCCAGACTCCGAGCTGCTACTGAGAGATTCATAGAAAACTCAATAACACTTTGCTCGACCTGGGGATCGAACCCAGGACATCTAGCGTAGCAGTCGAAATAAAAAATATATTTTTGAATATCAATATATTCTTTGAGGTTAATAGCAGTAGGGTCGCCCCCTATTACCTACATAAAACCTAAACATACCGGCGAACTGTGGGTGTACCTACATTGGTACGCCTCTGCCTATCCCTTCGGGAAATACAGACGTGGTGGTGATATGTTTTGAAGGTAATATTTTTCATACCTCATTTTTTTTAAAAAGAAAAACGTTGCCCCTCACTAGGATATTCTCCTGTATCGTGGGTGCATTTACAAACACAAATTCTCAGACCCGGAATAATTATCTGTAGATCATACAAATATTTGCTCCGAGTGGGCATCGAACCCACAACACATGGCGCCGAAGCCGATCGCTCAGCCGCTACGTGAAACGTGTCGTCATTAAAAACCAATTGCTTGAAATTGCGATACTAGATAATCATTTTAATCGGCTTCTTAAAATCTGATAATGATGTCCATATAAAGTTTTAGTTTAATTTGGAATTCAATTCACGGATGGGATAAATTATAAGTAGATAGAGTCCATTCATTAGTTTTTTTTTTACATTATCGGATGCTATAAAATATCAAAAGACATAGGTACAATATAAAAGGGAGAAATTTTCAGATAATATGATATTCAGAAGGATATCTAGTCTCAGACAGGGTTCGAATTTGCGAAAAGTGGTCTCTGTAGCTCAGTTTTAACTAAAGCGTCCGCTGTTCTTCAGAGGTGTACTAATGTACCACACACTTCGCCGGTATGTTTAAGTCCCACGTCATAGGGGGCGAGCCTAGTGCCATTAATCGGGCACAATTCCCAAACTTCGAGATGCTACTGAGAATTTCATAGAAAAACCCAATAACATTTTGCTCGACCTGTAACCGAACCCAGGACCTCTAGCGTAGCAGCGTAGGACAACTAGACTAACGAGGCAAGGGTAAGCCACTCAATAATAAGAAACTGTGGGTATACAGGCGTGATGGTACGTTTTTCTCGTGGTATCTACCAACCAGACGAACTCTGCAGCAGAAGCTACCATCTCAAAAGTATAAAAAGGGAAATGCAATAACAAAACATTAGCATAATCTTTTAAACACACTGACATTTCGCAAGCCGCTCTAAGTTACGTATTGCTTATCAATCTTAAACAACGTTGACCAACAATGAATTAATAGGTGTTGTAATTAAACGCGACAGTATAGAAGTAACCTTGGACAAGTGGTTGGAGATAATTAGAAATAAATAGTTCTTCGACCTTGAGATCAGTCTGCAGGCACACAGGTGTTACTGCTTGACAGCTGTCAGTGTCAGATAATTAGGTTGATATACTGTTGTCCTGCAAAGTTAGTGTTCTTAAAGGTCATGCTTGAGCAGGATGTAGGTATAATAATATTTGAATTTAATGCTTTTTGTAATTATAATCTTGCTTTGTTTTTGGTTTAATTTATACCTATGTTACAAGTATTATGTTGATTTAGAGTAGGTACATACCTATTTCATTGTTTATAATTAAAAATGTCTGTTCCTACCTAATCTAAACAATTTAGTTGTTACAATGATAATTCTAACAAATAAAATAGCGATGTAAACCAAATTACATTAATTCATATTACCTATGCTCTAATAATAATTTTCTCTCTGAAAGCTTGAAAATCTATGTCCTGAATGGTCTTTATCGAGTCACCTGGTTTATTAAAAACCAACCTATAAACTTTGGAAGATAGACTTAGGCTGTTTTACTTTCATGCATTCGTCCTGGGACAGGTTAAACGATTTATTAGAAATAATACAGAAATCCTTTTAGAGCAGTCGAGTAAAAACAAGTTTGATTAGGACAGTCAGTGTCAAAGGTGTTTCAATCAAATTCGTGATTCTTTTTCTAAAGTTTTGATATTTTACACTTGTTACGTGACTGTACCTGCGCGGCCTATCGGAAAGCCTTATTTCAGAGGGACACAAGAAGCTGCTAGGCTGTAGAAATACTTGTCTGTGATTATAATGAAATGAAATGAAATGATGTTTATTTCTATAATATAAATATTCTGTAAATAAGTATTTTTTTATTGAGATGGTAACATTTATGGTACGATTATGACTCAAACACATAATAGACCAGATTGGCAAAATAATTACAAAGCAATGTGAGTAACATAATTAATTGTAATAAGATAATTAATGTCTGTATAGTAAACAACACGCATGCGCAGTATAGGTGGCACTACCTGTCACGAAAGACATTCACGTTTAAATTTTTTGTTTCATTTATGATTTTTTTTTCTCGAAAATTTCTGTCACTTATTTGTATTATTACCCTCTTTAGGTATTTCCTGTAACGTGAATAGGTACTGGAATAGAACCCACGACCCATGTGCCCTATGCTATATCGACCCCATCGTGAATTCAAGATTCTTAGGTAATTATTTCTCTTTTACTTTTTTAACCTTTTTTGTCATATTTACCTAAGTAATTAAAGATAGTAGGTAATAGGAATCCTGTACAACATTTTCTGAAAGGTCTAAGGCAAAAGACTTTACTTTTTGTCAGCCAGTTAAAAAAATTTTGCTAAATATTTCCGTAAGAGATTCTATTTTCATTATTGCCTTTTCTTACATCTCTCTCTCTTCTTTAATACAAACTTAACAATCCTGTCCTCCATTTACTTCTGCGAATTTGAAGATTGGATTAATATTTACCTGAAACAAACGATAACTCAAATTAATAAAAAAATACATAATATAATATTCTTATATCATACCATCACGCCTGAATCCACCGAAGGGTTAAGCAGAGGTGTGCACCCACAATTCGCCGGATAGTTAGGTCTCATGTAACCTATTACATGAGACCTCTATCCGGCGAACTGTGGATTGTGGAATCGCCCCTAGGCGAGCCTATTGCCAAATCCACACTCCAACTCCGACCAGGACCTCTAGCGCATCAGTCGCGATTAGGACTATTTTTTATCACGCGACAATCACTTATTACTAGACTAAAAGGCAGGAAAAAATACAATGTCTAAAGTTATTTATATGCATAGTTAATGTTGGCTTTTACAAATGTAACTTTATATTGAATTGCCAATATTAATAAACTCATACATACATATCTACGCTATTATGTATTAAGCCAAGCGCAGACGCAAGCGCATACAACGTTCCTCTATCTAAAATATTTAGAATGTTGTGTTTCCTTCAAGTATACAGCGGCTTATACTAAACTGCATATCAGCGTTACGGACCAATAGCTAGATCACGATCTGCGATCGTAAATTATAATGCGCGCGCGCCGAATCGGGAGTAAAGTGTTATGTATCATTAATCATCGGTTTATGAGCTCGCCGTGAAATGGACAATGGGTTTGGCAAGTTATGTTGGCAAGTAGGTGATTATGTAGAAAGTGAAATAGAAAGATAGGAACACACGAATTTTGCATTAATTTTAGGTTTTAATAACAGGCGGCATTTTGTCTTAGCTAATAACTGCGATAGTATATAATTGCACATCGGATTCTACTACTTAACAAACCTGTATATAATTTTAAATTGGACTACTCCTGACTAAAACTTTGTAGTTTAATATGGATTATAATCAATGACAGTATATACATATTTCATAAAGACTGATAAATTATGCGATATTTTTTTATGGGATAGGGGGGCAAACGAGCAGACGGATCGCCTGATGGTAAGCGATTACCGGTGCCCATGGACACCCCGCAACACCAGAGGAGACAAAGAAGTCAGAAGAAGTTCGTTGCCGGCCTTTTAAAAGTAGATTGGGCCTCCAGTAACCTCTCACAACGAAAGCGTTGTGAGAGGTTACTGGAGCCGCCGGTTTTCTGTGAGGCCTACCACTTTCTATCACTCCGGTCGAGCTGGCCCATTCGTGCCGAAGCATGGCTCTCCCACATAATCGGCATATAAATGTTTATGTAAAATGCATATAAAAATATCTCAAACATAAGAATGAATAAACCACCTCAAGGTTAACTTCTCTAGTAATTTTTTTGTTGCTTATGAGATAAAGTCCTCGGCCAGCAGTGCGTCAGGAAATGGTTTGAACTTGAAGTAAGGTTACAGAGAAAATGCTTAGTGACGCTCGAATAAAAAGTCATTCATTTTGTACCTAAAGCTACAACAGTGCTTTTAATGATGCCTCCTCAAGTTTCACAAGACCACACCTTAAGCTCATTGCAGACGATACGTAAATTTCCTCATAAACAAGATTGCAAGCCTGGTTCCATACCGCATTAATCTTATAATTCACTGCACACAGACCATAACTAACGCTTAGAATGAGCATAGCAAAGTACACCACGGGACGGTGTTATGTAACACAGAACAAGTCATGATACCTCAGATATGCATTGAATTAATTCATCGCTCCATTAAGGTTGAGCTACGGATTTCTAAGTAGGTGAAACTTAAAATAATGAGGAGCCTGAAATAATTACCAAAGTTCAAAAACCAACCAATTTTTTTAATAAAATTAAGTTACATTCAATAAAAATTCTAAAATCACTGAACCAAAAGCGATTTATATCAAAACGTTGTCACAAAAGAAAACAAACCGTCTACTTCACAGTTTCAGGCACGACGAGTTAATATCGTTGCGCCCGCGCCGTCCGTGCGCGAAACATTTAATTTATAGACCTTCGCGTTCCGGATTCCATAAAGCGTTCCATAACATTACACCACTGCTGTAATGTTACGCTTATATTCTGGCAAATTGGTGTAATTGACTTCTGAAGTGTTGATGGCTGTACTAAATGTACAGACAGGTACAGGTATGCACAAAAACTGGGGCGTGGAAATGCAATAAATAATTCGGACAGCTCGAAATGCGTTGAAATGTAATGTCTACCGCATAGCATGCAATAACAATGTCAATAACGTTCGGTATTACGATTATTTACTTAGAATTCCCGGTAAATACCTATCTTGAAGTAGGTGCAATCTACTACTAGCTTAGTTATTTTCTTTTATTTTCCCTCTTTTCTGGCCCCCCATAGAAATTTTCCAATACTAATGATAAACAATCAATAGGTAGAGTTGTATTCATGTCTATGTCATGCATGTACGAAGTTTTCTACCTTTGCTGACCCTTGTTTCAGTAACAACGAACTCTACAATGAAATGTGGGGAGCGACGAAGTATCTATCTAAAGTTTGACACGGGCGTAGTTTGGATGCTCTGAAAGTAGATAGTGAAATTTACACTTAAAAAGTAACGACACAGAGTCTTTTTTAGCGCCAACGATTTATTAGGACGTTATTCTAAAAATCATTCGCATTGCTCACCATATTCTAAACATGACACTAAATTAAATTCCCTAAACACCGATCAAACCTCAAATAAATAATTATTAACTTTGATTCCATTTCTGCACACCACTGTACTTGTACATCCATAAATAAAAATGAATTATTTCGTGCACCTATAAAAATGGAGTGAGACTTAAGTACAGGTAAACACAGTGGCGCTACAGTTCCATCGTGATCTTAATTACTGTACAGTCATATACATACGCTGACTAGCTTCATTTACATTTTAATGGCTCTGAAGCATTCTTGTTACGTAAGACTGCTAGACTGTAGAGTGTCCTGTAGTGTGTGACCTAAGATTCATTTGTTGAAAAAATCTAGACATGAAAAATAATAGAGTAGGTAATATCTTTATTTAACAGCTGTGCAAAAATTATTTTAATAACTAGGAAATTTTAAATATAATCTACGGCTGCCTAATTCCCAGTACCTCGAAATGAATCTTCTATTTGGCACAGAATAAAATGATAACCAAGATACTAAATATTATGTATAGTGGACGTAAGTAGAGCCGACGGTTCAATTCCTTCATTGTGTAAGTGTTCCCAGCAAGTACATGATCATCATTCTGAACAATACTCTCACAGTATGTTTAGGTTCTATACGATAGAGGGTGAGCCTATTGCCATTATCCCATATCCAAACTACTACTGAGAATTTCATAGAAAAACCCACCAACACTTTTCTCGACCTGGGAACTCGATTTAGGACCTCTGAGGCAGTTGTGAAGTGAACAATGAAGCGAGAATTAAAGTAATATAGACCCAATTTATAAATTACAATTCAAATTCCGAAATAAATTTGATCTAGATTATTTAATGAACAATTTGACCTCGGTTTCCAAACCTATCATACCTCACGATCATTCTTATCATTAAGTCATTGAACTATTTTTCAAACAGAAGCGTGGGTCATATCAGACATCTCTTTATGAAGCAGATCGCGATAGATCCTACGTAAGTCACGTTTCAAGCGTGCATTATAATACACGCAACAGAAGTTATGTATGAAAATGTTTCTGCGTGCGTATAATTTGTCGAATGTAGGTAATTATTGAAATACAAAGGTTTTGTCGACTCTTCCTTCGATAAACCAATTTTATGGGGCAAAATGTCATTTTTATTGAATAGAGAAACGATAAAACTCTTGTCTACTGCTAATCGTTGAAAATAACTGCCTCATTAGTCAAGTAAGTAGCTCTGAGTTTAGATTTGTGTCCGGTTAACGGCAATAAGCTCTATATAATATGATCCTATAGTAGGTATAAGATACATACTCAAAACATACCGGCAAAATGTAAGTGTAGGTACACCTCCGACAAACCTATCCGAAGTATCTAATTGTTATAAAATATAATAAGATGCATTTTTAATTAACTATAATACTCCAATAAATTTTCATTTTATTAGAGTCTCAAATATAACTCAATCATCCGGCGAACTATGGGTGTACATTAGTAGGTACGCCTCTGCCTCACCCTTAGGGAATACAGGCGTGATGATATGTACTATGTATAACTCTGACGCATTGCAACCTTATTTAAAAAAAAGCAGTAATAAATCCTTTCAACAAGGAAGACTTTTCTCCAACAAGGAACACTAGATAATCCCCCACTACGGTGTAACTAATATCCTCAATAGTGTCGGCCTCAGATAGTGGCCATTAAGCTAAGCAGTACTGTTATGTGCACGGTACCTACTGCGAGATAAACGTCTTTAACGTGTGGTTGCGCACGCGCCGCCGTTCTGAAACTCTGTGGTACAAGTTATATAAAATTTATGAGAGATGCAATTTATTTTACAAATTAAATAATGAATGATTATTCTCATTGATCGTAATCGCAGCTGCTGAATCCTAGGTTTAATACCCAAGCCGAGCAAAGTGCTATTGGGTTTTGCTCGATATTTTCATTTGACCCGCATAGATCGCAGTGTTGCTTAACATCAGGCGAACTGGCGGTCAAGCGTAAGCCTATCAGGAATAAAAAAAAATTGTTTTGATTTTTGACCAATTTATAGCAATATTCCCATCGGAGTATTTCATGGGAACTAACCCATACCGAACTATGGTTGTACATTAGTACACCTCTACCTGCAACCCTAGGGAACACAGTGATGGAAATTTATATAGTAATTGTTAGCAATCGCAATCATTCATCACTTGAACCACTCACGAAGCTTTATAGCTTTGTCTATTCCTAAAGTCTATATAGTCGTATTACGAACACACACTACTCTACCAACAAGAGCGATCCAGTTAATGTCCAGCTTACATAAAAGCCCTACAGCGAATGGAAATAATTTCCTTTATCGATAGAATTGGTCGACCATATTTCAGCAACTTGTGTAAGCAACAGGAATAGTTTATAAAGGACGTTGAGTAACCGTTTGTTTTTAGGTCGTATTTGATTTGATTTCTGGTTTGGAATGCAAATTTATAAGGTGGTTAATGTAGATTTTATAATTTAGGTATATAATTAATATTTTATTACTAAAATAAAAACCAGACTGTATAAAAGAGTACCCGAAAAAGGCACCAAAAAAACTCTTCCGCATTAAATTAATTAGGTTTTTCTTTTAATATTTAGAATAAATACCGATGTAGATACTTATAATGATTACGAGATTTATATGCAAAATATGTTGTTTAATTATATTTAATATAATTACGCTTTTAAAGACCGTACAAGCTTTGAAAATTAATACACTAAAATAATGATGATCTTGACTAACTAATATTATATAACTAACTTTGGACGTTTTCTACTACCTACCTACATTTGTAGGTACACAGGCCAAAGAACTATGCTCCCTACCTGATATTGCTGACATCAGTGATTAAAATCGTTTATTAAATTATTTATCTCCGATTAATCGAATCAACTAGTCAATCGATTATTATTATTCATAATCGAATGTTGCGTGGATAACAACATCATTACATGTTGCAGAAATATCACGTCAATCAAGAACTTAGTTCGAATATTCAAACCTAGAACTAAATGCCAATCGAACTCAAAGTTCTTGATAATAGAGTTATCAAATTATCGTTAAGATTATAGGAAATTGACACGAATAGGAAATATGACTATGTCGTGCCTATATCTCTTTAGAAATAGAATGCAAATTTAATTAATTCATTCATAGTTGATAATATTCTTACGGACATAACGTTCGTGGGAATCATAAATAGCAAGCTAGGCTATTTATTACATTACAATATAAACTTTATGTCATCGAGAATTAGTGTTGAAATTACTCCTCATTTTATATACTAAAGTGCTTACCTATTCATGTTCGTATACTAATATCATTGGGATACTTCCGACAAACTCAATTTATATTTATGTCGCAAAAGAGTATCTATGGTATCGTATTCATCAGATCTGACAACCCTACTATAATTTACGCCTCCGACATGGCGTGAAAATCTCACGACAGATTTAGTTCAAATGATAGTAAACTATTAAGTAAGTCGCATTGCTGATATTACGCAAAATTACCTGCTCGTACCTACTATAACTTATGCTAATTTTAATTGACAGCATTTTCGAATTGGGTTGACAAACCAAATGCTTGTATGTTTTGAAATCGATTATCGTTAAGGGATATTGTGTAAGTCACTAGTTCATGTGACTGGTATGCGTTGCAATGCCACTTTTTATCAGAAACCTTCGAGGAACAGATCAGTTTCATCGTAATTAGATGAATATTATAGGAACGCATAGAGGGCGAACAAATAAACAAATTTTTCTTTTTGTATTAGTTTGCATTGACATGGGCTTTAGATAAGTGCAGTATGGTTTGCTCCCATTTAATAAAAGTTATTTTTATGCTGTGCTGGTAGACTTTTTTATTATAGGTACCGTAAAAAAATTAAGGGACCGTTGTACTCGTCATTATAAACAACTCGACGACACGATTGGCGTAGCGGTTGAGCGATCGGTTTCTGCGCCACGTGTTTGGGTTCGATCTCCACACGGAGCAAATATTTGTATGATCTACAGGTAGTTGTTCCGGGTCTGGGCGTTTGTGTTTGTGAGAATTTGTATTTGTAAACGCACCCACGATACAGGAGAAAATCCTAGTGTGGGGCAACGTAATTAAAAAAAAATACAAAAACTCTTACTGTATGTGGATCTTAAAATTAGCTTTTCCACACATTTTTTCGATTTGAGTCAATATAAAATTACGATAGGTAACTAATAAACATATAAAAAATACGGTCGTATATATAATTTTGTGAAATACCTTTTGGATTGTAAGTAAGATACACACAGTGATGTGTCAATATTATACATTACGCATACAATATTTATTGATACCGATACCTTGTATAAATTTAAATAAAATAAAACAAACCTATCACTATTTACGAGTGCTTATACTTATAATTTAAATGGATTTCCAATAACTTTTTTGTGTACCAAAATAATAATATCAATTAATATCTTCTGATAAAAATCAATTAATATTAACATGATCGGTGCATTAGCCTAATCGTAAAAAACAAACTCATCATCCCACAAAAGTACAGGCAAGCATAAAACGGTTTACTCATTAACGGAGCGAACCTTTTTAAGATTTTTAAGAATTCAAGAAAATTTATTTCCTGGAAGTACAGGTGAACAGAAAAATCTTACTGTCCTGAAAAGTGCACTTATTTAAGTTAATTTTTTCCCTTAGTTGCAGTAGTATATAAAAAAAATAAAAAATCTGCAACTGATTTCCCACAAACAATACTGTAATGATTGTCCAATTTTGTTTTTCAAATATTTGACTACACTAATGGACTACGAAAGAAATGGCATTGTACATTTATTGACATAATTTTATGCGTGGGCGCACAACGGAATTCTCAGATTTCATACTGCAATGGAACAGATTTCTTTATGATCAACCTTCATATTCTATTTGACACTTAGTGCTTACAAAATATCTACTTATAGGTATATAAACTGTAAATTACAAAACGTAGGACATTATTATTTATAATTCGCATCTAGATGAACCAAATATTATTTTTTATAAAATTAGAGGAATATAATGCAATTAAGTAAGTGTCTAAGTAGGTCATGCAAACCTAATTAGCAGGAACTTTTTTATTTAAGCATTTTCGGAAAAACCATCCATTTTTTGTGCATATTTAATATTATACATTTTTTTTATGATATACGAGGGCAAACGAGCAGACGGATCGCCTGATGGTAAACGATTACCGCCGCCCATGGACACCCGCAACACCAGGGGAGTCACAAGTGCGTTGCCGACCTTTTAAAAGGGGATTGGGCCTCCGGTAACCTCACTCACTCGACGAAACACAACGTTGTTTAACGCCGGTTTCCTGTGATGCCGTGGTATCACTCCGGTCGAGCCGGTCCATTCGTGCCGAAGCATGGCTCTCCCACTTAAAAAATCTACTATCATGGACGTGACGAATATACCACGTCATTTATAAATGACGGTACATCTTCCTCATATAAATTGTCGGTTACCGCACAACCACCCAATCAAATAAATACACCACCCACTTACAGCAAACCATAATATGGCTCAACGGAGTAAAATGACTTAATAAAACAAAAGTGTTACATAAGAAACTGTAACAGCCAAATCGTTTCCTGAACGGAAAATTGCCAGGCCGCTTCGCAGTCTACCGATGGCTGTTCACAGCAGTGTTGACCGATTGATGCCAATTTATGTTCACGTAAATATGCACGATTCTTCACCGTCGTACAACTTGTAATTACGTTGGGAAATACTTTTACTCTTTAAGACGTAACAGACAGACATGGAAACGCCTCTGAGGGATGTTACATGAACGAGAAGCAGGAAGGAACAAATGCGATTTAAATTCAGGTATTATCTTCTAACATATAAAAAAACAAGCGGTTGTTTGAGAATTCCCATAAGAATTGTGGAGACAAACGGTAATCTATGTCCTTCCTCAGGATGTAATCTATCTCATTTAATATTTGTCAAATATTATCAAAATTTGTTTAACATTTTAGTTGTGAAAAGCTAAACAGACAGAGATATTTAAACATACCACCACGCCTGTATTCCCCGAAGGGTTAGGCAGAGGCGTACTTAATGTAGTACATGTATGTGTACCCACAGTTCGCCGGTATGTTTAGGTCCCATGTTATAGGGGGCGAAACAGAGATATTTAATAGATATATTTTTGCAATTATATAATAAGTATGTTTGTTGGTTTAGTTCACCCGCAAGTTTCTGTAAAAACTTCGTTAGAATACATAATTATATGGAATGACCAAATATGTGTCTGCTGTATAATTATATATGCACCTACATACCTAATACATAAAAGAAGCATTGCACATTGAATTCGGTACCTACTCAATTTAATTAAACTGACTCAGAAATTAGTACTTACTTATGCTTCACGTTAAATTATTCAAATATTTCACACTAATTTATCAAAAGATTTCCTGCTTACTTACATCAACAAACCATTTAAATTAAGGTGTTTACCAACCTATTATGTTACTTAAAAATTAACATATAAGAGCAACCACCGATCAAACTTGCTGAGCAATCTTAATTGCACTTTTAATCTTTATCAAAGCATTTAATTAAAACATTGACACACTTGTGCGCTGAACTGTACGCTTAGGGCTGTCCCATATTACGCCACACATGCAATCGTAAATATTTGTATGATCTACAGGTAGTTGTTCCGGGTCTGGGCGTTTGTGTTTGTGAGAATTTGTATTTGTAAACGCACCCACGATACAGGAGAAAATCCTAGTGTGGGGCAACGTAATTTAAAAAAAAATACAAAAACTCTTACTGTATGTGGATCTTAAAATTAGCTTTTCCACACATTTTTTCGATTTGAGTCAATATAAAATTACGATAGGTAACTAATAAACATATAAAAAATACGGTCGTATATATAATTTTGTGAAATACCTTTTGGATTGTAAGTAAGATACACACAGTGATGTGTCAATATTATACATTACGCATACAATATTTATTGATACCGATACCTTGTATAAATTTAAATAAAATAAAACAAACCTATCACTATTTACGAGTGCTTATACTTATAATTTAAATGGATTTCCAATAACTTTTTTGTGTACCAAAATAATAATATCAATTAATATCTTCTGATAAAAATCAATTAATATTAACATGATCGGTGCATTAGCCTAATCGTAAAAAACAAACTCATCATACCACAAAAGTACAGGCAAGCACAAAACGGTTTACTCATTAACGGAGCGAACCTTTTTAAGATTTTTAAGAATTCAAGAAAATTTATTTCCTGGAAGTACAGGTGAACAGAAAAATCTTACTGTCCTGAAAAGTGCACTTATTTAAGTTAATTTTTTCCCTTAGTTGCAGTAGTATATAAAAAAAATAAAAAATCTGCAACTGATTTCCCACAAACAATACTGTAATGATTGTCCAATTTTGTTTTTCAAATATTTGACTACACTAATGGACTACGAAAGAAATGGCATTGTACATTTATTGACATAATTTTATGCGTGGGCGCACAACGGAATTCTCAGATTTCATACTGCAATGGAACAGATTTCTTTATGATCAACCTTCATATTCTATTTGACACTTAGTGCTTACAAAATATCTACTTATAGGTATATAAACTGTAAATTACAAAACGTAGGACATTATTATTTATAATTCGCATCTAGATGAACCAAATATTATTTTTTATAAAATTAGAGCAATATAATGCAATTAAGTAAGTGTCTAAGTAGGTCATGCAAACCTAATTAGCAGGAACTTTTTTATTTTTCGGAAAAACCATCCATTTTTTGTGCATATTTAATATTATACATTTTTTTATGATATACGAGGGCAAACGAGCAGACGGATCGCCTGATGGTAAACGATTACCGCCGCCCATGGACACCCGCAACACCAGGGGAGTCACAAGTGCGTTGCCGACCTTTTAAAAGGGGATTGGGCCTCCGGTAACCTCACTCACTCGACGAAACACAACGTTGTTTAACGCCGGTTTCCTGTGATGCCGTGGTATCACTCCGGTCGAGCCGGTCCATTCGTGCCGAAGCATGGCTCTCCCACTTAAAAAATCTACTATCATGGACGTGACGAATATACCACGTCATTTATAAATGACGGTACATCTTCCTCATATAAATTGTCGGTTACCGCACAACCACCCAATCAAATAAATACACCACCCACTTACAGCAAACCATAATATGGCTCAACGGAGTAAAATGACTTAATAAAACAAAAGTGTTACATAAGAAACTGTAACAGCCAAATCGTTTCCTGAACGGAAAATTGCCAGGCCGCTTCGCAGTCTACCGATGGCTGTTCACAGCAGTGTCGACCGATTGATGCCAATTTATGTTCATGTAAATATGCACGATTCTCCACCGTCGTACAACTTGTAATTACGTTGGGAAATACTTATACTCTTTAAGACGTAACAGACAGACATGGAAACGCCTCTGAGGGATGTTACATGAACGAGAAGCAGGAAGGAACAAATGCGATTTAAATTCAGGTATTATCTTCTAACATATAAAAAAACAAGCGGTTGTTTGAGAATTCCCATAAGAATTGTGGAGACAAACGGTAATCTATGTCCTTCCTCAGGATGTAATCTATCTCATTTAATATTTGGCAAATATTATCAAAATTTGTTTAACATTTTAGTTGTGAAAAGCTAAACAGACAGAGATATTTAAACATACCACCACGCCTGTATTCCCCGAAGGGTTAGGCAGAGGCGTACTTAATGTACACCCACAGTTCGCCGGTATGTTTAGGTCCCATGTTATAGGGGGCGAAACAGAGATATTTAATAGATATATTTTTGCAATTATATAATAAGTATGTTTGTTGGTTTAGTTCACCCGCAAGTTTCTGTAAAAACTTCGTTAGAATACATAATTATATGGAATGACCAAATATGTGTCTGCTGTATAATTATATATGCACCTACATACCTAATACATAAAAGAAGCATTGCACATTGAATTCGGTACCTACTCAATTTAATTAAACTGACTCAGAAATTAGTACTTACTTATGCTTCACGTTAAATTATTCAAATATTTCACACTAATTTATCAAAAGATTTCCTGCTTACTTACATCAACAAACCATTTAAATTAAGGTGTTTACCAACCTATTATGTTACTTAAAAATTAACATATAAGAGCAACCACCGATCAAACTTGCTGAGCAATCTTAATTGCACTTTTAATCTTTATCAAAGCATTTAATTAAAACATTGACACACTTGTGCGCTGAACTGTACGCATAGGGCTGTCCCATATTACGCCACACATGCAATCGTTTTATTACGAACAAATGTTTTACAATTGCGTCCACGTATGGAGAAAGCAGTTGCGACAAACGGAAGAATGGACCGAATGATACGACACTGTTTATGTACGTGATTTGAGATAATTTGCGTTTGAATCCTGCCTTGCATAAGCCGTAACTGTAACATGCGTGAACGCATTCGATTATCAATCCTATTGAGAAAATTATAAGAACGATTATTGTGTTTACACACTTAGATAAACTTGCAATGGCTTTAAATGGATTTGCACTAATGCCAATTATCTTAAGCGTAGACATTCAACTACTGTTCTCACCGTTATGCAAGGTAGAGAAATCTTTCACAATTAATTACAACAAATATAACTATATATCTGTACTCTGCGGCTTCACCTGCTTGCTCGATTCCTAAGGGCCGTAGCGTTATGGCGTTAAGGCAGAGGCATACCTACTAATGTACACCCATAGTTCGCCGGTATGTTTAGGTCCCATGTAATAGGGGGCGAGCCTATTGCCATTAACCGGGCACAAATCTAGACTCCAAGCTACTGAGAATTTTATAGATAGACACAATAACACTTTACTCGACCTGGGGATCGAACCCAGGACCTATAGCATAGCAGTCGTGCTTGGGAGTAATGAGGCAGTCATTAATAACAGTTAATAGCGGCCACAATCACGGTTGCTGAGCGCGAAGTTCTAGGTTCGGTCAAGCATTATTAAATTATTCAATAAGAAGTTGTTAGCACCTAACCTAAATTGGGTTGTATTTGTTGGGTATATCTAAATCCTAAATATTTGCGGGCTTCTGACTTCCACTTACTGCTTAACCATGCAGACAGTACCTATAACATAGCAACAAACCCCTACTCCTCATAAACATTATGTAATTACAACTCTGTTACGTACTAAATAAGGTAGCGTTTTGCTTAGAAATTTTTACTAGTAGATATTATAATACAGATAATCTATATAACAAACAATGAAACATCGTTTCCCTTTCTTTACATCTTAATTAATGTTTCTTAGTTTATACTCGAGATGAAAGAATATTTTTAATTGCTTACCAAAAACCAACGCAAAAATAAAATTTTGAGATATAAAAGATAAATCAGTTTCACAAAGGTTTTTAAACAATGAAAAACACCTGCTTGGTTTAGACAATACAAGTCTTTCAATTTATGTAACGATAAGAAACAAGAAAAGTATTTTAAGAAATTTTAAAATTATTTAAATTCGCAAGAAAATAAAACAATTAAAAGCTTCCGACCAATTCACAAACACATTAATCGGATTTTTATGTAATCAATAGTGTATTTCTGAAATTGTTTACACATTCACTAAAAAAACAATAAAATATTCGTACCTACATAGCTATATTTAGTGTATAGTTCCGAGCCTAGATGTAGATACATATCTCCTCTCTGTCTCTATAATTTGATTTTTTTTTTAAATAAATTTTAGCTTACTTTTTCGAATGAAAAAACAGACGACGATTTTATAAATGAAAATCTGCAATATACTTTTTTCTTTTATTAAACTAAATTATATTTACTATCATTATTATAGGGCTAATCAAAAAACAGATTATTTCATTCGTATTAGCTGCAATGATTCCGCTCCACTTATTATTAGATTCAACCCACAATCGCAGTACAGTTCGGGAATTAATCAACAATAGCCGGTGAAAGTTCGTCGCGACTGTACTACTGTACTGTACTACACACAAAATATATACGAGCACAGCGGTATTACGCTTATCCTGCTTTTAACTTAAGTGTATTATGCAAAAAGCTACATTATGACAGGAGACAAGCTGAACGTTACGTCACAATTTATCGTAAGTATTGATAATTTGGCCGGTGTTATGAAAAACCAATTATGTTGAACAATATGGATCATGGTTTCTGATATTGCTAAGCGTAAGAGCCTTATTTCAAAATGCCTACCATAGACTTGGTAAAAGGCGGAAAAATTGCTCTACCTAATGACAGATTATATACCTGTCCTTATTATTTTGATAAGAAAAACTCAATAAAACGTGACAGCACTACTACAGATAACCCTTATGGAATAACTGTAATACCAATACCAATATAGAGAGATAGAAAGCGAGAAAGAGCTTAAATTAATATCTTACAAGTGGACAACATTAAATATGTACGTACCTACTTCATAAAATCAACTTAATACGAAATCATTTAATCCGTAGTAAAAACAGTAGAAAATACTGCCTTTAATTGACCATTGAAATTAAGATCTATTTCCCTTTCATAGTGCATAAAAGCAACATCACATTTTACCGATTTACGTAATCGATAGAAATCCGAGTAGCCCTACGTGTATCGCATACTATATCGATTCTGCCGTAAATTGGAGTTGGAATAGTACCTATAGAATTCTTGGAGTTAGAAGTTGCGAAACTAGATTGACAATCTCTGGCATTGACCGTAAGCGAAAGCTCGGAATGACCAGTTTTTAATGCCTACTTTTATCCAAGTGTTTTTTACACCTGCACTTGTGATCTCGTATTGCACTGCGTTGCTCGATACGTTGCGTATTCTTAGGCAATAAATTCTAACCTAATTTACTTTCGCTTGTTATTTTATAATAGGAATATTTTGTAACAAAGTTGTGTCGTGTAACTAAAATAAATACTTAGTCTTTGTATGTCCGCATAAGTAAATACGCGTTGGTACATTTACTAATTGCTAAATGGTAGTCATTTCGGATTCACTCGTAATGTGAAATTACGGAACTTCATTTATGTAAATATATACTTCTTTTGTTCATCGGATTACCCCTGACTGGTTTCTTCCTTTTTTCATGGGTATTCGACAGACCACACATAAACGTCATAAACGTTGCCTTTACCTTATAGCCTAGTGGTCCAGACTGCTACACTAGAATATTCTTGCTTCGATTTCCAGGTCGAGCAAAGTGTTATTGGGTTTTTCTATGAAATTCTCAGTAGCAGCTCTAAATTTGAATTTTGTGCCCGGTTGATGGTTGAGCTAGCCCTATAACATGGAACTTAAACATAGCGGACTGAGGGTATACATTAGTACGCCTCTGCCCAATCTTTTAAAGAATTCAGTCGTGATGGTATGGAGGTAATAAGATGATGGTACATAAACTACATATGTATGAACAAATAACAAATCTGAATTACCTAACAATTTGGTATCCTACTTTCTGTGTAGTGCCGAAATAAAACCCGCGAAAGCGATAATATTCTAAAACTTTACTATCAAAGATAAATGTATGAGCATTACTTAGTCATAATTACAATATTTTCCATAGCCGTCTATCCACATCCTAACCTACATACCAACACAAATATTACCTAAATAATTACATTGGTAGGTATTACCTAAATAATTACATCCTATAGCTGCGTTACAAAATAAATGAGCTGGTATAATAGAGCCCTAATTCTAGCGTTGTGTAACTCGCGCATGCGCGCTAACGCGGCGAGCGTGACGCGGCGCCCGCGCCGATGCGCCCGCGAGATCCACGCACTTCCGACGTTATCACCTGTTACAGCGCGTATAGAGCTAAGAAATAATAGAGATCTACTTGTGATGATACAACTATTTGTACGTATTGTGGTTGATTTGTCCAGGTACGTTTATTATATACATATAAGTTTGTATGAAAGTCCGCCACACTACAATGCGTTAGACATACACACACATATACATATTTAATAAACGATGACATCGTCAAGATATGTGCATGTATTCGCTCTTGACATTTTGACAATTGGTATAAATATAATCTTCCATATAAATTAGACTTAACACATTTTATGATATACTAGCTTTTGCCAGCGACTTCGTCCGCGTGGAATAGTTACTTTGTTCCCTAGTTCTTCGCCCGCGGTTTCACCTGCGTTGCCCCGTTCCTAAGGGTTGTAGCGTGATGTTTTATAGCTTGAAACTTTTCTCATGAATCCCTCATTTTCCCAACATTTCCCTTCACTGCTCTGCTCCTATTGATCGTAGCGTGATGAAAAGTATACTATAACCTGCCCAGGAGTATGAAGAATAATTGTACCAAGTTTCGTTGAAATCCGTCGAGTGGTTTTTGTTTCTATAACGAACATACAGACAGACAGACAAAAATTTTACTGATTGCATTTTTGGCGTCAGTATCGATCACTAATCACCCGCTGATAGTTATTTTGGAAATATATTTCATGTACAGAATTGACCTCTCTACAGATTTATTATAAGTATAGATAGATAGATGAAATCTCCATGGTGAAGTTGGGCACAGTATTTTTTAGAAACGAAAATTACCTAAGTACGCAGGTGCAGTTGCGCACGGGAACTCTAGTATTATTATTTGGTGATGATGACATATGGTATTTACAAATACAATCTCTTGCAACCACTATAAGAACAAGGCATTCTAATACATTACCTAATTTTAGTAACTCTTAATGGTTTTTGTCATTGGACAAAGTAATATTAATTAATCAATCTTATTCGAAGTTTTAGCTCAAAATGAACTTGCTACATGATACGCTCTCGTTAACACCCATTATTGCATGTCACTGCATTAAGTATTGTAAAATAAGAAATAAAAATACGTCGGTACCTACTTTTGCAAATATGCAAATATAAAAATCTTTATAATATCTTGTAATGACTGACTCTTTTGTTACTTTTTTCTCCGATTACGAAAATCGTATCTATACCAGACATTTATACAAGCAATAAGAACCACGACTAACACAATATTAAACTCTATATTATTCCTAAGTCTACAGACAATGCGAAGAAACAAACGGAGCGCAGGCGCAGACAACACGATTTGGCTGCGCGTGCGACCGCGGGCACGTTTTCATAACAGCGTTGTAACAAATCTGGGTCATTTGCACTACTGATCTCGATTTCATACAATAAAATCGTCTAGATTAAAAGTTATGGGCCATTATGTAGACGTGAGGCCGGGCTTGATCACAAAAACGTTGACCTAGGATGTGGTACGAGGTTGAGGGAGTTTTTGCAGAGTGAAACATACATATATTTTTTGAGACTGGAGAGGGTATTTTAAGGCACCAGAAGCTACTTGGGGTATTTTAAACCAACATTCACGATTAATCGTTATCGATTATCACTAGCTCGTATTTGGAAGCAGAACCAAGGGACAAATCATTATAAAATTTTATTTATTTTCTATAAGGTTCTACAATTTTCAAAATATTTTCATATATTTTTTATTATGTGTTTAGTCTTTTCCAAACCAACCAATCCACATTATAGTGGTACATTTATGCTGCGATCGGTACAATTTATATGTGGGATACTAATAAAGTAACTAGCTTCAAAACTTACATGGCCCCTCCCAGTTCTCCTAAGTCGGGGCTTGTGATTCAGTAACACAATGTTACCACGATCCCTAAGATTGAGGTGAACCACCCACAATAATATTCTTAAAGATCTAATTATGAATTTTGAATTTGTAACAAAACATTTATATTTGATATTTAATCCTAAAAATAATTCTTTACTCTCACTAAATAATCCAACATAGTTCAAAAACCTAACGTTGCTAAACTCGACGGGAAGTCGGGAACAAAAGCACGGAAGGATCTAATTGTATCGAATAAATCTCACTTCTGTTCCTTAATCGATTATTGGTTGCGTAAGTGTTGAACTGTTGACGTGCGCGTCCGATTTATTGTTGCTGGAATTCGACCTTGTACAGCGCCACCCTCCGGACGGAATTTATGAGAACTAAGGCCGCCATATTGAAGTTTTCACCTTCGTTAAGCCCCGGAGGTGGAAAAGCATGGCCACTGTCGCTTTCTATGCCTACTATTACGAAAGGAGTTATAATTATTGCAAAATGTAATAACAGTTGTTAACAACTGTGTAACTTTTTGAAATGTCAGTTCTTATTAATTTTCACTGTAACAAATTTCTTGAGACATACCACCCGCTGGGAGCAAACTGAAATTACAATATCATACGCATTGAAATATGAAAGCGTATATAATGAAATTAGTCCGCAATAATCTTTAGACACTGGAAACAAAATAACTAGTAGATATGAGTTGTTGAGCTCCCTAAATAATGGTTGATCTACATGATGACTGACGTATGCGTACCGTCAGTTAGGACAGGTCAACTCAAAGCTTCTATGGCTCTTTCTTCAAAAGGCCTGTTCAGCTATTGTCCTACATCGTAACACTCACATCATATCTGATTATACTACAACTACTGTCAGGACTTTAAAAGAGACCATGATTCCTTGAGTTTGTTTCGGCATTTCTTCTCAGAGGTCGTCAGGCGGGATATACCGGCGCCATCTAGTTAAAAAATTTAGAACATTGACTTGTAAAGTGTCCTTAAGGGTCTGACGGAACGAATTTCCCATACTAACGTAATACCAAAATAAATCTGAATTCAAACACAATTTAATCAAATTTTTTTATTATTCGAATTCCAATACCGTTAATCTAGGTTCCTACTCTAGTAGTAGTAGTAGACAAAATGGTACAGTAGGAACCTAGATTAACAGTATCCGAATCCGAATAATAATACAATTTCATAAAATTTTGTTTGGATTACGATTTATTCTGGTATTACGTTTTTGTGAGCAAATATCATTTATCATTTATAAACCGTAGTCAGAATATTAAAAATTCCATAAAAATTTCACACCACAGCCCACTATTTAAAAATCAATCGAGTGTTTGTTTTTGCTTTACTTCATTAAAGTAATTAATTTCATAAAATGCAAATGAAAATAACAACGGATATAGGGTTGCCACACATCACGCATGATTGGGCTGACATGTCGTAAGAAGGAATGCGAAATGAGAGGCCGTTGATATAAAAGTAACCATGTATCAAATTAACGCCAGCCCTAGGGCTACAAAATGTTATGCCACATCTTATTGTGTTCTAGATTAATCTCACACGTACATTCATTACTTTTGCAAATTATGATATATTTTATGTAAATAGTGTATATTAATAGGTTTCTTTAAAGTATTTTGTGCCTAATTTATGTAATATAATATTAATTATGTAATATAATATAATCAAGTTAAGTGTAAATGGATGTTAAGTTTATAATTTGAGTTTGTAATATGACACAATATTTTATTGAAGTTTAATAGAACAGAATATTTTCTATCATTAGCCTAGTGGTCCCAAGAGCGACTGCTACGCTAGAGGCCCATGGTTCGATGCCGAGGTCGAGCAAAGTGTTATTGAGTTTTTCTATTATATTCTCAATAGCAGCTCGGAATCTGGATTTGTGCCCGGTTAATGGCTCTAAGCTCGTCCCCCATAACATGGGGCCTAAACATACCCGACGAACTGTGGGTGTACATTAAGTACGCCTCTGCCTAACCCTTTGGGGAATACAGAAGTGATGGTATCTTATGTTCATTACTAACTACTTATAAGTAGGGATTAACCTTTTATATGTAGGTATATTTTATGCCCACAATGGCATATTCAGTAGAAATATATTCAAGTTAATATGTACTTACATACCTATATAAACTTTGCTATCTGCTGGCATTTCTTGTAAGTCGTCCTTTATAACTACAGTGTGAGGCGCGCCTAATCCGTAAGCTTGACGGATATTGCTCAAAGTATCATGTGCTAGTAATTAAAGCTTACGCAAATAAACAGCGCAATCATAAAGAAACCGAGGTTTACGGTTACCGTAATTAAGGTGTATGGTTTTATCAGATGTTGGGTTTTAAGGGCAATTGATCTATTAAATCCTACTATTATCGCACTATTATTATAAACGTAAAAGTTTGTGAGTATATGAATGTCTGGATATTTGTTACTCTATCACGCCAGAACGGCCGAACGGAGCTGTTTGAAATTTGGCACAGAAATAGACTATAGTCTGGAATAACACATAGGCATTTTATCTAGGTCGGACCCAATTCTGAAGTCCACGCAGAAAAAGTCGCGGGCAGAAGCTGAGGAACTTCCTAAAATCCCGAGTTCTATCGGGGTTAAAATAACGATCATGGCGACGAAAACGCGATAAAACGAGTACACAAGTACTAGTAATACAGAAAAAAAAAGAAAATGCTTTGATGCTGCTCAATAATAATCCCTACTTCTCTACTAATATTATAAATGTGAAAGTAACTGTCTATTTGACACCTTGACACCTAACTCGCTAAACCAATTTGAATGAATTTTGGTATAGAGTCAGAGTGGACCGTTGTCTCGAAAAGTCCTTTGGAAGCTACTGTTTATTAAGTTTAAAAAAAAAAAACAAGATATTTGATTGTCCACTTAGCCGAATACCATAGCCTGTTACGTCCTCAATTTACATCGAACTTGGAAGTTTAATTAAATAAACATGGATGAAGAAAACACCCCGCTGCGTCAAACTCAAAAAATTTATCACCTGCTTAAGTCTGATTGGTCAAATTTTATTTAGATTCTATAAGAAACATTCCTGTGCAGTATGTTCATACTGTGTAGTGCAATTGTAAGAAAGTATTTCAAAATAACAGATGTAATTATCATTATTATGTATAACAGTAATTATAAATGCAAGTATGATAGCTGTAAAATTGCAATTCAAAAATTAACATTGCCAACCAAAAGATTTCTGAATCCCAAACTCAGATAGTTGTAATGGTATATATTCCAGCATTTAAATATTACGACGCATACACAGGACAACATAAACAACGCTGTCTAGTTCCTTAATAAGAAAGCAAACAAAACGTTTTGGAGACCAACCAAGATCAAAGGACACGGTGAGCTCGTTCTGCGTGAATCGGATCGCCAATAATTAACAAAAAATATAAGGTAGCTTTTAGTAATTTTAACATAAAGATGTCCTCCTAACACCTCAGTCTACCCTTGACCATGGATGCTGTAAAGGATTCAAAACGTCGGAACTCAAATTAATCAATGTTATTTCCAAACATATCGGGATTAAAGCCTTATCAAAGCTTTTGTATGAAAAATTCCTATTGGCCGCTCTATTACATTTTTTATTCCAGCCTTAGCGTCAGACATTTGGTATCTCCGCGTTCCTAATTTGAAAAGCTAACACAAAACAAAAGACACAAGGAAGCGGTTACGCTTAAACAAGTAAAGGCAATGACAATGCACTAAAGTTAGAGGACCACCAAGAGCTAACGATTGTGTATTGCTTAGCTATAGCTGCAGTAGGCGAGTTCATAATAGCTTTACATGAGGGTAAAAGATTTTTGTTTTTTTAAAAAAACGTCATAACTAATTTTCCATGAGAAGCATAATATAATAGAAATTCAAAATAAATTGAAAAGTACATACTATCAATCAAAAGTCTTTAAACTACTCTCCTATAAATTTGTCAAAGTGGGGCTTCAGCATAATATCATTAGTGTTTCGCTCTAGCTGAGTAACGGCCACAATACATCTATTTCGGTCGCATTGATACTGTAGCCGAAATTCGCAAAAAAACAATAAATAAGGAAGAATTTATGTGAACTAAGATAAACTGAATTAGCTTAGCTCTAGGTGAGCAACCTGCACTACCTGCCTATTGTAATATTCATAATTTAAAATTACACGCAAGCATTAGGAACTACGCTTTACGTATAGGTGTTGTTCACACACCTTACTTCCCACGGAACACATTAGTTGGTATATTTATGATTTACTTACGCTATTATTCTTTATAGTTGTACTTCAGGGTTGCTTCATCTGATGCGGTTTAAAGATAGAACTAAATGCGAGGTAACACTACGGAAACCATTTCGTATATTTCGAACGTATACAGATAAATCTAATTACACAAATATCAGTTCTACAAGAATATCAGTAAGTAGCACTATTTAATCGATCTTAAATACAAGAGAATCTTGTATCCAGTAATTGATAAACGAAAATGTATCTCTCTATATATGTATTTATTTATCTATTTATGTCTATCGATGGATTATTTGTTTTCATATTTTTAATCAATTGAATCATTCTTAGAGCATAATGGCTATGTTGTGGGGAATTGTCAAAACGGTATATAAATAACCTACATTTTGTGTCAAATGTATTTATTTCCAAACTTCTACATGACTCACTTTCTCGCTCTGTTTTCACTTCTTGCACCAAGCGATAAGGGTCAGTACACACGGTCATCTGATTGCCTGATGCGGTTGATGCAACCGCAAATGCATTTTATTGAGGGCAACGAACCGCGACCGGATGATCGACGGATCATTTTGATGCATCTCGGCTGATGTGTAATGCGTTCGGATGCGTGGATGCAATAGCTTTGAAAATTGGTGCCTGCACGCATCACTATAATAATCAAAAGATTTTAGTTCCTATGTAACTAAAGAAATAGGATGGTATTTCAATTTTGAACCCATGCTTATTTTTATTTATATGTGCAAATCTAAAACGAACTTAGAAAATGGATTCACAATCTTACACAGTGAAATCATTTGTTGGTTTTATACAATATATGTACAATAACAATGTTCCCACTCGCCTCAACAATGTATGTGACCACAAAATCCCATTCGCTCCATGAACTTTACACAACCGTCATCAATAACCACAAACACCATAACTAAGAACATTATCCGAGATTGTGTACAAATGACGGGCAAAAACAAAATATCGTAACGAGGCAATCATATAATCGTTAACCAGTGACACGAGGAATCGATTCGTTAGACTCGAATATAATCGATCATATTAACATCGATTGGGTCGATGGACTTTAATAAATGTTTCGCGGTCGACATGTTGCTTGTTGCGACATTACATTAACTTTATGAAGCTTGGGAGATGGAAAGACATGTCTAAAGCCATGATCAAAATGACACGAAAATGTATTCACTTCTACTTTCATCGGTAGATTAAGGTAGTTTTAGATAAGATTTAAAAAGTAAGAACTAAACTAACCAGAGACTTAAATATTTGATTTGATTTTTAATAAAATATAAATTTAAGATTTTTCAGTTATTTAGATAAAATATATGAGGTCCGAATTCTACGATCATAATGTTCAAGCATGACATAATCGACTAATAGGTTACTCGGTCGATAGTTCTCTCGCGACTGACCACAGCATGATCAAAATATTATAAAATGCACCCTAATATCAAGACATTAATGCACCATGCCTGAATGCCTCTGTACAAAATACACTTACATGGAATGATCAGATTTTGTCACACTAGTATGTATACAGCCTAACATACATGGGTTGCAACTTCAAGTACCTACTTTCAGATTACAACACTAAGTTAGCATGGTGGAGTAACCATAAGTAATAATACTGCAACTATATTGATTTAGTGAAGCGAAATAATAAATTTAAATACGAGTAGTAATCGATAATAATCTCGTTAATAATGTTACACTTATATTATTTATAGAACGTTAAATTATGCTTCAAATTAACAAATCTTCATTGAACCATACTCATACGAATATAAATGTTATCTCGATAAAAACAATGAGTAAAATACCGTGTACAATAATTACAGAAGTGTTAAATTTTTGATTGGTTGTATCGTTTTTGATCACTATCGTAAATTGATGACTATTTTGTAACACGGGATTTAATGGAACATTTCATGTTCTACTCTTATATAATGATTAACCTGTTCTCCAATAGCAATAAGCACTAGAACTAAGCAGGAAATAGTCAATTTTGTAAATTAATCAAAACTAAATTCTAAGACTATTGAAGCATAATTTATTGCGTGACAGCTTCTGATCAAGTAATCGACTAAACTTATCTGATGGCATTTAGTCGATATTGAAAGATCACTCGATTGTTCCGAGATAAAGGCTTGTTAATCGAGAGCTAGTTATCATCACATTGGCGTATATTGCAAAAGCATTAATATTTTATTTATAACATACCAATCTGTCAACTGTTGAGGTCTCGTTTACCATTTACGGCGAGATTTACAAGCAAGGTCATCTTGCAATACTTGTTATCAATGTGACTAACGATTTAAAATCATATTGTTAGTATATCAAAAGCAAGCATTACTATGAATGGACATAATTAATGTTGTTAGTTCAATGAATACTGTTGGAATTAGTATTCTATTAATCGATTAATAATCAAAATTGGGCAATTACATTATTATAATGATAAAATTTTAAGCTTGTTGTAGTCACAAAAATATTCGACTAATTCATAGAAAGTATAAAGATAATAACAATAATATGTATTTAAAGATGACAAATTAATACTAACAATATTTCAAATTAAGTACCTATATACAAAATAGTATCAGGAATAGTGATAGTATAACAAAAAATTCAAAGTTCTGTTGAACTTAATTAATAATAAAAAACTAAAAATCTTATCCGTAAAATAAAAGGCAAAAGTCCATGAAACTAAATAACATGTTTTGCTACGAATACATTCTACAGCGAACAAAGACAAAACAAAATTATAAAACCAAGATCCTAAGAATATGCACCATAATGCATGCAACCTTGCACTCTCAAGCCGGAGATTCCACGTAATCAATTCCTAGCGACATCGATATTAGGTAATAGGGTGGTGGTACTTGATGTCGCAACTCTAATGATCGACAAGGTCGAGGCTGCGCACGCGACTAAGGTCGGCAATGCACCACACGACCTCATCGACTCGATACAGCTTTCTATTTTCTATGACTGAGCTTCAGATTGATTTCTTGCGGATTTCGCTTTCGTTGGTTTGTTTTTTCGAATGTATTGTATCGAATATGTTACTTATTTTTATAGATATTGACTTTACACTTTTGCTGCAAGCATACTGATAGGTATGCTTGCAGCAAAAGTGCAGCAAAAGTTTTTGTTTGACATTGTTGATTTCAAAAATAACTGCAATGGGATTTTGAAGTCTTAGATTCTTAATTCTACTCATTAGTCTAGTGGACGCGACTGCGACTGCTACGCTAGAGGTACTGGGACAGATTGCCAGATCAAGCAGTTTTATTGGGTTTTTTTATGAAAGTCTCTGATTCATGGCAATAAAGACTCATCCTAATTACATGGAAACAAATAATAATATTTTATGGGATCCAACGCCAAAAATTTTAAACTGGGTTCCTACGTAAAAAAATCACCATACCGACGAACACTGGATGTATTTTAGTACACCTCTGCCTAACCCTTCGGAGAATACAGGCGTAATGGTATGTTGTTTATGTTACCGATATAAAATGTTATTATATTTCAATATCGCCTTTTATTTATTTTAAACCAGTTTACCTATATCTTGACGTCGACATCCATCGATTAAATTCCTCAACATAACGATATTATCTGCCGAATCTTTAAAGAAATGGTCTCGGTCGGTCGCTTTGATTGCGCCGGCGCCGTCCGATGCATCGATCCGAGTGAAAGTGAACGATTACTGCAATCGAGTTATTAGGTGGGCTGATGTAATGATCACTTGTTGCACTTTTTATCGATTGTAACAATTGTTATGCGATTACGATTCAATAATGAGATGTTCGCAGCGCTTCATTGCGATGTTTTGTGCGCTTTGGATCGCTGCAGCTTTATGAGGCGGTACAAGTGAGTTTAACCACAACTCTTCTTCAAACATGAAATACACGTGCTTAGAAATAGCAAAATTTTGTTCTTGCTACTTTAATACTCGTGCAATCGAGTCAACAAACAATTAACAAGTGAACTGCGTGCTAATTTAGTGCATAGCTGCGTTTATTTAGGGTTGGCAACTCACGAAAGACACATCTGTGTTGCATAGGTTGGTTGTGACGTCCATAGGTTACGGTAACCAGCAGGAGGGCTGTAAGCCTGTTTTCCACGTAGGTATAATAAAAATGTTGACTATTTTGAAAACTTACAAGTAAAGTACGATGTAAAATGCTACTTTTCATAGATTTCTTATCATAGATTTTGTGACATTCAAAATTGTGTTTGATTTAGAAGTTATTTATATTAGGTAATCTACAGCCATTTGCGTACCTAGACTTGGAATAGATATTATTATATTATTTGATGAAAATGAAAATTATTTATTATTTTCTATATATATAAAAGGAGAATCTGACTGACTGACGTATCAACGCACAGCCGAAACCATAGGAGCTAGATCCCTGAAAGTTTGCATGCTGGTTCCTTTTGCACTGTAGACGAGCACTAAGAAAGGATTTTTGGAAATTCAAACCCTATGGTGGTGAAAAAGGGAGTTAAAGTTTGTATGAAAGTCCGCACACCACGATGCGTTTGGCATACACACACATATACATATTTAAGACCAATTTCATCATCAAGATTATAAGCTGTCATTTGCTGTTGACATTTTGACAATTATTTTCTTCCATAAAAATTAGACAACACAATTTATGATATGAAACCTTCATAGTGTAGATACAGAGGACACAGTATATTTTAAAAAGGAAAATTTCCTTAATACGTAGGCGAAGCTGCGCATGGGAGTCTACATAATATAGAGAAACATGCCCTAGACCAAACATTTTAGCTAGCTTATGGATATATTCAAAACAATGTAGTTAGTTAATAGGTATATCATCCAATACAGAATGAATAATATAGGTACACGTGCACCATTCACAGTTCTAGGTGATCAAGGTACTGATTTGACTAATAGCCGTTTAATTGCTTCATATTAATTGCGCGGGCGCATGAACCTGTTCTATGGACTTACGATATTGATGTAATGGTATAATTCACGCCGCTTTCAAGTTCTAATATGTACCTGGAAACAAATGAATACATTATTAATGCTTAAGAGATTAGAAAAAGTATCGAAGTAGAAGTGCAAAAATATTGAGATATTTCATCTCTGGTCAAGATCGATTGCCACCCTACTGATAACATATTTGTGTTAGATTTCTCTATAAAAAATAATCAGCAAATCCTACTGTGAGGAAGAATTCGCCCCCCCATTCGCAACCCCTGTAATCTGTATTACCAATTTATCTTATGCATATTTTTATAAATCAAGTAACCACAAAACCGAAGTATATCTTAAAGTGTTGCCATGTGTACATTATTACAAGCCTTATTATTGCAAAAAGGTTTCCCTCAGCGATACATTCTCATAAAAACGTCATAATATTTTTGGTAAAAGAATTGCACTGAAGCCCATGAACATATATCAAGGGACGTTTACATTAAAATGACAATCGTGAAATTTGTTTTCATTGTTATCTTATGGCCCAGTGAAGATGACAGTGACTGAATTTTGGCTATCTTTAACAATTCAATTGTTTATTTTTTGCACCAATAAGGACGCATTACCTACGTCTTTTAAATTTCGAAACGCAACAATTTTAAGTTAATATGTCATTGTTGGATTTACGTGAGTTAACAATGGCACGTTTAAAACAATACTTATCCTTCGTTTTATATCAAAATGATTATTATGATTGTATTCCCCATATAATGTTGTGTTGTGACGATACATAATTAAATATGAATGTACCTACTTATATGCGATATAATTATTATAATCAGCATTAATATTTTGATCATCTTCACCTGCCCCATTGGTTATGGGATTAGGCTGTAATCTTATTTTCATTATACTTGGTTCGAATCCTAAATTCCAAATTATTTTCCTATTAAAATCTTCCAATGTTAATCTAGCTATTATAAGTTTAACGCCGAGTTATCAGCGAGCTATATCTAAACTACAGTTTAAGAACTTATTTCCCTCCATCACATTTCGCATACGTCATTGTTTAAAAAGGTTGAAATCGTGACTTGTATAAATAAGGACCTTTTTATAATAACGGGATTTGAAACGGGTGTGGCGTTGGCTCGAAACCAGAAAAATATGTACACCTAAATGTTTTAAAGTTGTCGAAACCAAGACACATGGACAAGCGAATAACCGTAATATCTATAGGAGCAAAACAAATAACCAGAGGAATCACTAAGAGACCAAATCCATGGTAATGATGACGTCACAACCCATCCCATGGTACAGATTAAGCATTTTTTACATGTCTACAAAAATGCCTTCTGGTTATAGCTAAGTACCATTGTTCTCAATAATCCAAAAGAAACTAATAAGAATGTAATATTTTTGAAGGTCACAGAATGGCCTAAAAGCGGATACGACCAATTCTCACAGATAATTCTTTTAAAATAATCGTCGAATAAACACGAGGTAAAAACCAAATCAAATGGATTTCCTAAGACTAATTTAAACAAGCCAAAGATGACGAAGCTAAAGGATTGCAAGGACAATGCAAATGAAACTTCTGTATACAGAATCACTGCGAAAATATGTTCGGAGGCGAGGCTCAAGGTTTGACATTCTTGTATTGTTACCGCTACACCGCATCAAGAAGATTTTACACATATTTGCGCATACGTTAACGGTGATTCTAAAAAAAACAAAAAAAGAAAAACAAATAACGCAAAATGTAGGTTCCAATGAATAATTCAACGCGGAAGCCCTGACAGCTGCAGAAAATTCGGATCAAGATACTGTTTTAGGATTATTTACCACAATTATAAATTGACAATCACATCATTGTAATCTCAGGTGCAATTAATAGATATATTTTAAGGTAAAGCATTCGATGCTCTTTAAAATTCATAATTAATGGTGACAAAGTGATGTCAAATTATATTAATTCACTGACTGAAATGTTAATATTGATTTATTAATGTTCTTAGAAGAACACTATGTAAAATATGTAGGTCTAATGGACGATCTCAAATTAATAGGCAATCAATCGTAAATATTTTTTATTGAAAACAATCTAGACCAATCAAGGTCTGAAGAGAAAAGTAACATTCCTCAAAACAAGGTCAGAGTCTGTAAGTCCATACAAAGATCCTTTCGTTCGGAACGTAAATACAAACCTTAAAGGGATTAACTTGATCCAATCTCAAGGTAGACAGACAAATGTCGCTTGTCTAAAATACACAGTTGTACGGCCTACAAGCGACATGCTAGACGAATCACTGAAGTCAGTAGCCTTAGCACGAACAACTTGCGAAAAAGTATTCGTATCGTCATGATAGAGGCGCTGGTCCATATCTCATACAAATTGGTCTCCAGGACGATGCTAAGGGTACTGTTCAGTAGCCTTAGCACGAACAACTTGCGAAAAAGTATTCGTATCGTCATGGAGACCAATTTGTATGAGATATGGACCGGCGCCTCTATCGTGACGATACGAATACTTTTTCGCAAGTTGTTCGTGCTAAGGCTACAGATGTCATTGAGATAGCGCTTGCAATTGTTCGCCGCAAAGACGCTGCCAACAATGGGTCATGTACACGCATTGTACTGTCCGCTTGAAGAATAACAGAGGAAGCTGAGGCCATGCATCTAAACCTTGGACGGGTGAATAGCGACGAATGGACTCGACCCTATCAACATACAATAAATACCCGAGATGGATTTTAATCGATGTTGTAAGTTGGAAGCGGAACTAAATTATAATTTCCGCTCTTGTAAGAGACAATAGATCGTTGAGAGGCGTTGGTTGTATAACATCCACAGGTGCTTCAACTCCTAGTCACCCGCAGTGTTACTAAATAGATAAAAATGTAATTTACTTTGCAATTTAACACACCAACGGTTGAGGATTAGATAATAGTCGATCTTTTGTCTCCATTGAACTATTTGCTCGCTGAACTTAATTTAGAAAATAACAAGTAAATCGTTGTTTCGTTAAAGTAAGAATGAGGATGGAAAAGTACAGAATGAATCCCTATAAGCCAAGCTGTGCTTTGTCAAAAAATATATGTCATAAAATCCAATTGAATTATGAAATCTATTTCACAATCTACCAAAATTGTATCTAACAGTCTAGTATAAAACAAATGCGCAGTGACTACTGCTTCAGATATTTTCTGAGAGTTGGCAGCAATAGTTAATTACATCAATGATATTTTTTATTCTAGCAATTTCTTTTTGCACCATAATCTAAACTAAATCTCCAAACGATACATTTATATTCTGTCAGGATTAACAGTAACAATATTCAAATAAATTGTCAAGGTTATCTATTAATATTTTTGATCTAGTATTCTGTGATCTTTGACTTTCAAATCTAGTCTTGAATGCAAAAAGTGCAAGACAAATTGCGTTCTCAATGAAATCCATATTGAAACTGACGGAGCGAAATTAGGTTATGTTTAATAATATCAATATTGCGAATATTACAATAAATTTTATATTACAAAAAAAAACTGTTACACTATTATAGTGTTACAGTTTTTATTAGACTTACAAAATTACAATATTTTTTTTAGTCACGTAATTTTGCAAGATTTTCTGCAGTGCTCTGATTACATGCAATGATAAATGTTACGATTGGTGTAGTTTATGTATATTTATGATAATTAAGACCTTATGTATTGCTTCAGATTTCAATGTGAGAGGTTGCGATAGTTTCTGTCCTCCACTTTTATTTATGTTTTATGGCCTTTGCTGCAAGGATCATTTTACATAATTTACTTCTTTATTTGTTGAGTACACCTAGAGCATTTATATCCATAATACTTAAGATTACGTATATACGAATAATGCATGTTTTCTTATATATATACGGATTATATTTCTACATAACATTTACCTTTATCTGATCTGACCTTTTCTTTAGATTGATACTTAATTTTTATTCAGTTTCTGCAAGAATAAAGGATATCAGATGTAATTTGAATGTCAGCTGATATTAGATAGTTGTATTCAGATTTAGAAGTCGTAAACTCCAGTGAAAAAGTTCGTAAATTCAGTAATTTACGTTGAAAATATAATGCAAGCGTAATACGAGTATAAAATAAACAAAACAATATAAATTGTACACAAATCAGTCTTGACAGGCGATTTTGCAACAGCAGCGTAAGAAGTTCATGGGCCGTGTGAATTTATTAAGCGATTTATCTCCACACCAACATGTTAACCGCCAAATTATTATAATTATATCACTCACAAACAGGATAAAAAGATATGTGACATATATAGTATAGGTTAAAATATGAGCATATTTTCTAGGAAAAAGGTTTCTGTTAGACATATTATATCTTCATTTATCTATTGGTCATAAGCGTGACGTCTAAGCTAGATGTCCTGGGTTCGATCTCCAGGTCGGGCAAAGTATTCTAAACTTTATCTAATAAATTCTCAATAGTATCTTGCATTTAGTACGAGTATTTGTGCCCGGTTAATGGCAATAGTCTCGTCCTCTATGACATATTGACATGGGACCTCAACGTTTTGGTGAACTGTGGGTGTAAATAAGAACTGCTCTGCCTAACCGTTCGAAGAATACAGGCGTGATGGTGTGGTATGTTCTGCGGCATAAAGTCTTTATTATTAAAACTAGCAACATTTTATTTTATGAGTTTGGTAATTAATCACTATACAATAAGATGACTAGTTTTATCCAGTGTTCCTAATTTTCCAATTTTTTTTGTGATGAAACTGATGTGACTTTTAATGAAAAAATAAATTCTAAGTAAAAAGGAAAATTTAACGAGGTCCGAACTAAAACTAAAAGCCGCCACCTTTTGGTATGTGACAGCATTCCTCCGATCAACATCGTTAGAACACGCATGAGTCGTTTTTATATCGGTGAATTTAGACACGGGTTGAATTAAAAACTCCTTACAAGGCACAAGTTGCCAAATTCATTGCCTACATTTGATTTTTAAATAGCTTTTTTTGGATTACTGTTTAGTGCGGTCCATGAATCAATGAGACTAGGAAATTGTCTGTTTTCTTATGATGTTTTAAATTAAATAATTATTGAATCAATTTTTATTTAAAATTAAATAAAATAAGAAAGCTTTTAAGGAAAACGGTACTTAATTGGAATTGGAAAAACTAATATAAAAACCGAACGAAGTAATTTGTTAATTATTTGTAAGTAGCGGGCCCGGTAAAACGTTGTCTTGCCCTGTATCATCATCTTCCTGCCTTGTCCCAATTTATTTGTGTAAATCATCCAGGGACCCATTTAAACATACACAAAAAAAAAAACAAAATCACACCAGCAGCTTATGGGGAGTTCGGAAAAAGCACAAAATGCCATCTAGTTGTCATATGTGTCAATTCGTTCCCGATACAAAATGAACGAGAAAAAAAAATTTCGTTACATAAAGTTTTTAATAGTTATTCTGCTATTCGGGGAGGAGACAAATCCAACAAACTAAAGATCATAAATATCGGTCCAGCCGTTCTCGAGTTATAAATTTATAAGTGTTGTAACAAACCCGACTTTGTTATAAATATATAAGATGTGAAATCTAAATATCTTGTGGTCCTACAAATTGTCTCAATTAAAATGGTTTCTAATTCTGTTTCTATTAATAGCCTCGACAAATATTTGCTATGTAGTCACCGCTACCAAAACGTCATAACTCGAACATTATACAATATAGCACCAAGTTCAATGCCGCTGGGCAAATGTCTCAGTGGGTGAAAGTTGTAGGTATACGTCATCGAAGTAACCCGACCCTGTGTTGTAACACTCTAGCAGATGGTCGCTTCGAGGTAATCGTGTGCTTTACGATTTTGCAGCATTATGTGACATCTGAACATGAACTTTTGCTAATAGGTTACCGTTGCAATCGAAACTTTATTAAATTTGTTTTACGACAGGATTTCCGTTAATTTTAACAAACTTAAAAAAGGAGAAGCAAACGTATATCCGCGCATGGACGATTTTAACAATATTTTTTATTGGATAGAATATATCTACGCCCGAGAATAATGTATATAAATTCGTAAATCTTTGCCTACGAAATTAATAATAACTTAAAATCCATAATTGAATAAAAAATCATTTTTCAATATCTCTGAACAATTCTACAACCGTATCGTTTATTAGTTATTTTATTTCTAGAAAAAAAAGACGACGTTTCGAAGTTAGAATAATAAATATATGGTCGAATACACATAAATTTAATGAATAAAGATTAATTAATTAATTGAACTCAAATGATTGATAGAATTTTCTCAGTTGCAAAGAAAGCCAGTGAGTTAAATGTAACATTAAAATAATAATTAAGTGTTTTCCTTTTCCCTGAATGTAATTAATATCGGTATAATAATCAAAATATCTGAACGATTCATCATATGGCCCTTTCGCTTTTCTGTACTATACTTTCAAACATAGGAGAAATTTCACTTACAAGATCATTAACTATTAAGTTAATATATATAACAGTAAAAATCGCAATAGGTCAACGTGGTTCACTATAGCGTGTTCGAAATCTCGTTATTTTTTTGGATTTCGTTATGACAAAAGTCCTACACTAATACATTGCTCGGGAATCGAACTCTCTAGCTCATTAGTTGCACTTCATGACCACTAGACTAACGAGGTAGTTGGGCGATTTGATCAGCAAACAAAACAGTCGTTATGGTTAATTTGCAGTTGCAAGCATTTCGTAATGTTTCGTTTGTTAACTCAAGCTATATCATTAACAGAACGAGATTGTTTTTGCCTCTCTGGTTATTTAACAAGGTCGTAGATTAAATTTCAAACAATGTCTGGTTACAATTTTGACAATTATTATCTTTGTCGAATTGAATTCTGAGTACTAATTTATGCGACGAAAAAATTGAACATCTTCATAATCATAATTAAGTCAATTTAATCAAGTTATTTTTTAGTAAAGGAAAAAATTCAATCGCGGACAGGATTCGAACCTGCGTCTTCTGGTTTGATATACCAGTCCATCAAGTCAAAAGTATTTGAAATTGTTTATAATTGTACGAGTAGGTATTATTTTTAGTATAAATCACATAACTATTATTGTCGAGAAACAAAAAAGCTAGGTCCTACGTCAAAAAAAAAACGTTATTTGTTTTTTCATGGTACTTTATTGGAATAAAACTTAATTGTTATTAAATGCTTGTGCTCTTAACAGTCCTTGATACCCGTGACGGCGATTCGAAGTTGTATAGAAAATGTTAATAGTAGTCTTGACCTCCAATTATCTTTAAACAGCCGTTAACTTTATAACTAAAGATATGCTACGGTTTTTACCATTTTAACATTACATGCTTAACATTGAATAAAATAATACGAATATCCATTATTTGAGGTTTATCGATATGACACATACTGCAATTTCTTATTCTGTTTTATAGCTCTTGGTTTTTTATTTAAATAAATAAATAAGTCATTGACAACTGCTTCAAAAATCTAATGAGATCCTGGGTTCGATTGAAAGGTGCTGACGGCAGTGTTTGACATACATAATATCACGCCTGTATTCCCCGAAGCATTGCGTAGAGGGATACTAATGTACACCCACAGTTCGCTAGTATGTTTCATTCACATATAATAGTGGGTGAGTCTATCGCTATTAACCGGGGATTAATCCAAACTCCGAGCTGGCAAACATTTGCAGGGAGAATGTCTGCATCTCAGGAGAGAACACGGTCTACTTTGTGCCCCCAAAAAATGGGGAATCAATCCCAAAAAAATAAAGCCAACCATAAATCATGGAACCAATTAATGTTAAAGACAATTCAAATCATCAAAAAATCAAAATTCAAAACTCTTCAAGATAGGTATAGAAAATTATAATAAAGGTTAAAACAACGATACGATTGTTAGAGATTTTATGAATATCGCCCATAATTTCTCTAACAATATAATATATCGTTGTACACATATTAGGTAATCAAGTTATATCACGGCGCACACGCATCGCCTACTTACATAGAATTAAACAATTACAATTTGTCGGAAGTACGAGATGTCTCGACATTACTTGCATAATAAATAATGCAAGTAATGTATTTTTGTAATGACTATCGGTTACAGTATTAAATTTCGATTATTGTATATTATAAAATTGGCAGAGATGCAACCACCTCCTTTTTGTGACTTTTAAAAAAATATTGCGTCAAGAGGGTCAACAGTTCATCACAGATATAATGTCTATGTTTTGCCAATTGAAATGGCACTTTAAGGAGACTGTCAGGCAGTATACCAATGTGGTATATTGCGGATTTCAAAAAGACAATCATATTAAAAAGAAATATAAAGCACAAAGAACAACATATGAATTTCGTAGGACGTTTAACATAAAATTCTATCTTGCCCCAAGAGGAAGGTCCTTAAATACTAAAGCTCTATTTGAAAACCCTCATCCACTACCATTTAACCAACTTATATTCATCGCCTTTCTCCACTATGATGGATTCGACTTTCTGTCTAGCTAGAACAATTGAATATCTGTACCGTACCTACACGAAGCGATTGCCACCAGACCTTCGGCAAAGCAGGCATAACTGATATCCTGGTAAACTGTCTTGTTTTTTTTTTATGGGATAGGAAGGCAAACGAGCAGACGGATCGCCTGATGGTAAGCGATCACCGCCGCCCATGGACACCAGCAACACCAGAGGAGTCACGAGTGCGTTGCCGACCTTTTAAAAGGGGATTGGGCCTCCGGTAACCTCACTCAATCGGCGAAACACAACGCAAGCGATGCTTAACGCCCGTCTTCTGTGAGGCCGTGGTATCACTCCGGTCGAGCCGGCCAATTCGAAAAAGCTCTGTCTGTCAGGCTATTGGAATATCTAGTCATAGGCATTCTTATATTAATAAGACAATCTATATAAATAAAAATCAATTACCGTATGTATGAAAGATCGTCTTGACCGATTGGTTAGATTTTTTTCTTTTGTTTTATACCTAATTTTAAGGTTTACATGAAAGATTCTTTTAATTCACCAGAAAAGTTAAAAGAAAATGTTAACACAAGCGAAGCTGAACAAGGATCGCTTGGACAAAATTATAACCACGAATTTGTTAGTCACTATGAAGGCTAAAAATTATAAATGCCAAACGTGGACAATGCCCTTAGAACGGCTAAGTATAACAGCTGATTTAAGTCACGATAAGCCGATATGACCTATAAAGTAGAATACTTAAAGATCTAAGCAATCAGTTCAGTGACATACAATGAAATAAGTAGCTTATTATTGCTTGTACAGTATTTCTTAGCTGCAGAATATTTGGCAATGCGATGGTACCAACCCAGACGGACCCAGCAGCATAGCAAAATTTCACAATAATTTGGTATGTTAATATGTATTTACTTGCCTAAAACTGATTCAGTTTCCTTAAACAAACCTAGTTCATCCTCCTCCCAGCCTTTTCACAATTATATTGGCATCGGTTTTCAAGCTAACTAGATGTGACTGAATATCAGTTAAGAGACAGTGCTGTTTAATTACCACACCACTAGACATATATACATGTAAAATACTCCATTGTCACGTAGGTACTCAAGAACCAGTGACGCAGTTGGTCCTTACATACGCAGGTACCAGGTGCACATAGATCTACAAGAGAATTTTCCAAACGACACGCTGTGTACGTGTGTATCATTAAAACTGGGCTAGTCGCAATCGCAAGTGAGCGGACTAGACGGCCTCGAAGCCACGCCTTGTAAGGGTTAGTTGCCACGCGGAAACCACCGCCTGGGAAACTGCCTGACCGCAAAATTCCTTCACTTTGAACACAAGAATAATATAGTTCTTATAATTAAGCATTTAATTTTTTCAAGTAATACAACAGTTTATTTACTCTGAAACATTATTTTATTATTGTATTTTCATCATTGTCAACGGCGTGTTAGCTAAAATAATTAACAAGGTTTACTTTTTGCTTGTAACGTTATATCGTAAGATTCATGAATTAACTTTTGCTGGTACTTTACTTATACACATATCTATTGATTGAATTTTATATCATCCACATGTTTAGGCTTTTGAGTTCATTTGAATGCTTTTGTACGGTGAAGCCAAAATCTTTCAGGCAATGTAGTCCTTCACGTCCCGTGAATGACCTAAAGTTTTGAGTATGACGAACATAATTATAATACAGGAGGAGGAGGAGATACAGGAGAAAACCCTAGTGTGGGGCAACGTTTTAAAAAAATATATAATTGACCTTCACTAATGACAGAATTAACCAGACTGAAAACAATTTAAATTGGTTGGTGATTTCCCATTGTTTATTCAAGTTCCAGGTTTGTCAGTGGCTTAATAGACCATAAATATAGTTCTTTCCGAAAGGACCATTATTCTAAAATGCTAAGGTAATGCGATTCGATCGTTACATTACTTAAATCGGATCACGATCTGTCTTCGAATCGGTTTAATCTCAATAAAGATTAAAGATCTTAAAGATTAAAGATCTTAAAGATTAAAGATTAAAGATCTTAATCGTACAGAGACAACCAAAACTTGTCTTTAGATAGATCAGGCATAAATATAGAACTAGCATTTGAATAGATTTTAATATAAATCATATATTAGTATATCATTAAATATTATAAGCTTAAGTTTTCTTTTAAAGAAATAGACTAAATCAAAAGTTCAATGCCAATGGAAATGACGAATGAATCTCACTTATTAGTAGAAGGTAGTCCCCTTTTCTTTGAATAGGTCCAGCGATTGTACTGAACCATAGTCTGTTGGAGTCATAGCGAATATGGTCACTAATTCCATAGCTCCGATCATAGACCAAGGAGAAACACGTGCGTTTTAATGAAACATACCTCGCCCTCCCCAAGCGGCAGAAGATCTATAAGGATTTTCAGCATATAAAAAAATCAAATGCTAAAGGCTCCCTTTTTGTACCATTTAACAGATTCAATATGGCATACCTACCAGTGTAACTCAAGTACAGTTCAAAACTTATATATTTAAATTAAATTAAAATGTTCACAAACCTCTTGACACAAATTCGCGTAGGTGTCATAGGTACAGTCATGTCGATTATGCAAGGAACGCATTAAAACCTGAGACTGAGTGAGACCCACCTTCTTTTAAACACTGCAGTCCAGTATTGCAGCCTACGAGAAAACGAATAAACTTATATAACCTTTTCAAGGTTTAAATTATACATAATTCAACTACTCATCTTGACTGTACCTATTCCCTGGAGATTGCTGATATGTTTTATGTCTAATCTTATAAGAAGCAAGCATGCAATTAACCGGTTCGAAATCCGAACTCCATGATCCTTCTGAGAATTTCCTCCCAAAATTAGGACGTTATGTTCAACAAACGCCCTTGCAATTCTAGACCAATAAGGCAGATAAACCTACTAACTGTACAAACGATGTATTTTACGGGCAATTAAAAACTTAAATGTGCGTATCAATAACTTTGAATTAAACGTATTTAAGTGGAATTATTAATCCAACACAGTTGCATCAATCAGCTACTAGTGAAAGGCTAGGGATGGAACAAGTGCTCGACCTTCGCGTGTCCAAGGCCAGAGCAGGACAGCATCATTAGCAACTGGACTTCCGCATACCCAGAAAAACATTACAACGCTTTTAAATAGTTGGTTTAACACCGCTTATTACAGAGTAACTATAAAATTTACATCAACAGCTTGCAGTCTTGAAAAGGTTAAAGAAATCTTAATTCTTTTAAGGAATTTGGACTGTTCCGGATAATTAATTTACTTTTTCTTAATTTAATGACAGCGGCGATTACATTGTCAAAATGTAATCGTTGGACATGACTGATCAAATGTGACATGCGATTTGCTTGAAGAATCTTAACTTACCGCGACCTCAATTCGACTTGCATCAAATGCATGTTTTGCCTTCATTAATCGACGAATATAATTACCTGGAACAGAAAACAAATTGATTAACATTTTATTGACACTTAACAAAGATGTTGACATTTCAGTAAGTAGGACGTAAGACTAGGTACTCTTGTATTCTGCGTGCGCGCCCTTACGACAGTCGGCCTTTCGACGTAACATTGTAGCGGTGCGCGGCATCGGTGGAAACTTGCATGGAATTTGTATTATATAATCAAACTAGCTTCTGCCCGCGATTTTGTCTGCATGGAATTAAGGATCTGATCCGACCTGGATAAAAAGCCTATATATTATTCTAGGCAATACTCTATCTGTGTGTCAAATTTTTTTCTAGATCCGTTCAGCCGTTCTGGCGTGAAAGAGTAACAAACATCCATACATCCACACATCCATACATCTTTTCACGTTTATAATTTTAGTAAGGATTTTATACGAGCTTATCAAATATTAAGACTATATCTTTTATTTATACCATCACATAACCCAAGTAAATTATATAATAAAAATGCTAGTAATCAGCCTGGTTCATTGTATCATCAACCCATTTATGCTGGGCATGGTTTTCAGAGTATGTAGTGTTAGGCTATCCATCTTAGGTTATATCAATATTCATTTTCATACCACAAAAGTAAAAGCCAAGGCATAATAAACCTTGAGCTGATAAGCCTATTATAGGTATAATCGGCTGATCACTGCCCACATTCGATGGATGAGAAACGACTTTATAAATGTTAAAATCGATTTGTTCTGATTGAAATGACAACGCAAACATGACGTGACATCCACGGAGTTCTATTATAACATGATACTTGGCGGCTGACCAAATCCTTGGGCACAAATTATAGAATGTCCGTTCCGCAAAAAAGTTTCTTGATTTTATTTATAAACATAACATACCGTCATGCCTGTTCCCCGAAGGGTTAGACAGCGGTGTGCTAATGTACACCAACAGTTAGCCAGTATGTTTAGGTCCTCTGTAAAAGTGACGAGCCTATTGCCACTAACCGAGTACAAATCCAAACTCCGAGCTGCTATTGAGAATTTCATACAAAAACCCAATAACACTTTGTTTGACCTCGAAATCGAACCTAGAACCTCCAGCGTAACAGTCCCTCCTAGGATCACTAGACTAATGAACAGATTTTATTTATAACATCGTTTATATCTAACTTTAATTATTAGTTTAAATATAGTCAAGATAAAATAATTACAACTAATAATAAAGGCATACTAAACATACATATACATACCATCACGCCTGTATTCCCCGAAGGGTTGGGCAGAGGCGTACTAATGTACACCCACAGTTCGCCGGTATGTTTAGGTCCCATGTAATAGGGGGCGAGCCTATTGCCATTAACCGGGCACAAATCCAGACTCGGAGCTGCTACTGAGAATTTCATAGAAAAACCCAATAACACTTTGCTCGACCTGGGGATCGAACCCAGGACCTCTAGCGTAGCAGTCGCGCTTGGGACCACTAGACTAATGAGGCAGTCTCTAGGCATACTAAAGTACATAATAATAGTGTTGTGTTCTTAATTGTACACATTTTACTAACAGTGCACGTCACTACAAGATATTAACAGCAATTCGATAACGTAATCCCAGCCTTTGCATAATACGGTCAGTTTTATAAAAGCTCTACTTTTCAAACCGGTCATTTCGACCTTGCAACTTAGAAGTAGGCGTTCGAAACCTGTCATTTGTTATGAAAAATGTTTGATTAAATAAACAAAGCCGACGCTGCAAGGTTAGTGCGTCCGCTCCAGCTTCCGGCGGAACGGAATCTTGACCATAACACATGGGTTTGTGACCTCGTATTGTGCTTTCGGCAACGTTCACATAGGAAGCACAATAAAGCCGTAAGTACACAGCTTTGGAATCGTTTTAATTGCAGCTAATGAGTGTATTCTTTGTACGCAACAATCATATTCGACTTGCGAAATTTATGTTATGTTATGTTAGGTAGGTAGGTAGGCTATGTTATGTTTTTATTGTCTTGGCACAAACACCTACATAATACGACAATCATAATGAGATCCGGTTATTTTTTGTATGTGAGGCACTTGTTTTGTCTTCCGCGTATTTGACATGGGTAAAATAATCTCTATAAATAACGTGACATAATGGATATAATGTCATGTAAGTATCGAATTAAACAATTGAATTTTTTTGAACCAAATGATTTTTTTATTCAATCTATAATGATTTTCTATGCAAGCCTATTCGGAAAAAGTATACCATTTCAAGCGAAATATACCTAATAGAATCTAGCCTATACCAAAATCCAAACTCCAAGCTGTTACTAAGAATTTCATTGAAAAACCCAATAACCCTTTAGGAATCGAACCTCACGCTTTACAGCTGCGCTCTTGAACACCATTGAGGCCGTTACCCCATGCCATCCAATAGTACGTAGTGGTAATTCCAGCATGCTTTTGGTAAACTTGATTAATACACTCATAGAGTATTAAGGCACTATTTTGAAATCTAACACTAACATAAATCAATTCAAATTCCATTAACAACAAATTATAGACTCCGCTTTGACTTATATTAATTAGATAAAGAAGCATAATTTCGTAACAAGCTCAATTCTATGCCTATACTGGGTTACACGATCGCTTCGGACCGAAATACCAGGCTGACAGATGCAATAAACAATATTCTGCATCTAAAATAATCAATACTAACATTATTGCTTAACCTTTTAAAGAACACTAATACTTTCTCATAGCTTATAGAATATGTAGCCTTTTCTCAATTACATAGGTATTATTTTGAAACGCTTCCAGTCTAAACAGACTTAGATATTAATTTGCACGTAGCGACTGTCATCCGAAGGTTAAAACAATAAAAAATATGAAGATCACACCTACATTCCCTGAAGGGTTAAGGAAATGTGTACAGTGTATTTTCCTATGCTATGCTATAAGTCCCATAATATGCTTAGCATAGTAGGCTTATTGCCATGAACCGGGCATATCGGATTCCCAGATCGAAATTTTTGTGGGAGTTTGGTATTTGGAGGCTCACCCCTATTATATGAGACTAGAGATGGGTTTATGCCAGGGCATTTATTTTATTCGCCCAAAATGCCTGGGCAGAAACCCATCTATATATAGGACGCGAACATACCGGCATACTGTGGATGTACATTAGTACACCTCTGTATATCCTTACAAGAAATACAGGCGTGATGATATATTCTGTGTAACATAAACTTAATTCAATTAAATTGCATGCATACTGCTTTTGTAGCAATCGGTATGCATTATAGGGGTGTCAAGTTAAACTTATCGCGCAACTACATCAGGGGTTTCACGTTTTATAAATTGTATGCAATAATTCAGCCTCCCAGGTTTGGTAACATAAGCCGAGGTAACCCGAGAGTACCCGAGGCGCTTTCGTAACCGTCGTGTGCGCAGGCCGATGCCCACCACGTTTAGTTTTAATTAAAATAGCATTATGGGTACCATAGTGAAGTTGTAAATGTACGTAATAACCACAATTGGTTACAATTACAAAATTTTCTGTTCTGTTTATTTACTGGGTGGGTTAAGTATAAATAATCAATCCTAACGTTTGGCGTAGCCTCGCTACGACCATTAAATAAATGATATTTATTTCTGTAAATAGATCTTATAAGGACACTTTTACAAGTCATTTTTTTTAAACTGATGACACCGGCATTTCCTAACTGACGACCTCTGAGAAGAAACACCGCAACAAACTCAGATAATCATGGTCTCTTTTAAAGTCCAGACATAATACTTAGTAGCAAATATGTGAGTTCCAATGTAAGACAATGTCTGATATGGCCTTTAGAAGAAAGAGCCATTGCAGCTTTAAGTAGACCAGTCCAATCTGACGGCACGCATGCATCAGTCATTGGATAGCTCGACCATAATCTAGGGAGCTAAATAACCCGTCGCACGACGATACCAGATCAGTGGAACATTTGCGTAGGCCAGATAAAAATATCAAAGCCGCCAGACATTAAATCTGTGTATATCTAATTACCAAGCTTACATAATACTCACATTTACATTTTCCATTTTCCATTGCGATAAGTATCCTGAGTTCAATTCTTACCCAAGAAAAATATTTATGTCCGTTATTATTTTAAGTATGTTTAACTGTCTACACTCTTTTTGTTTCTTTTGACAAAAAGTATTACTTCTACCTAGTTATTTCGAGTACCTTGACAAAATTCAGTTAGAAAACGAAGCAAACTTCAGATTAAACCATTCTAACCCTATATCGTCGCGGTTACAGCCACTTCCGAACAAGACTAAAGTAACAACCACAAATGTTAGAGTTAACCACCGTTAAGATCTTAATACGGAAGAGTGATATCGAGATACGGTGGGTAGTGAAAATGCATTCCTTGCTACGGGACTGACGCGGAAAGCGGAGAGATGCGCCCGACCGAGTAGCGGACAATTAATTCTTATAGAGAGGTGCTAGATGTGGTATTCCATGCTATACCGTTTGTAATGGTCATCAGATTTGTGGTTAAGACGATACTATCGAAAGTCTGTATCACATACCGGTTAAGTTCGAAAAGTTAATAAATGGGGGTTGTAGATTCAGTTGACATAAACAGGTTGTACCTAATTAAAATTTTGAATTCCCGACACAATAGAAACAAAATGTATGGATATGACATGTATGGACGTTCTTTCGATTCATCGAAAGTTTATATCATTTCTATGGGTACATTTTGTTTGTGTTCCTTTGTTTGTTGATTTGACTACTGAAATTGTCAGTGATGTCACATCGCCTACAAAGAATACGATTGAAGATGATAATTGTTGAAGCGGTGGTAGCCTAATGGCTAGGGCGTCGGCCTTGCGATCATGTGGTTGCCGGTTTGAAACCCACCCATTGCCCTACCGACGTGAACCCACTCGTAACACAAGCATTTAGCTTAGCATGAGGGGTTAACAAGAATACTAGTAATGTGCAACCAACATTGCTAGTAAGCTTTTTAAAAAATATATATATGTTCTATGAAACAATGATTAACACAAAACTGATTTATTCCTAGAATTTAAAAATAATCAATCTGTTTTTAAATTAGGCATATAATCTACCCTAATTCGGTATTCTCAATAAAATCGTTCAACTATATTCATGAAAGAACACGAAGTACGCTTCGGTGTCATATCTAGTGAGTGAAAGGTCTGTGTGACATTTTCCTTGCACTGCCATTAAACGTAAAGATCCAAGCACGCGTGATGCGTGATAAGCAGACGCGGAACAGTAATCCCAATGAAATAGAAACATTCGTCATTTAAATAAAACATACATTGTGGTTGTGTGTGTTGTATTCTGCTGATATCAACATTTGGTTTTAAGTAATAGCTGCAAAAATCTTGTTTTTGTCGATCCTTTGGGAATTTTCACAATTCCATTCTTAGTGGTTATAATTTTATAAACATACAGTCAGGCTAGTTCAGATTGTAAAACTCACTCTTTCGTAACGAGATCCTGGGGGCTTACTCTTGAACTCAATTCCGATACATCGACATTGGAATTGTGCTGTTTCGTCAAGTTTCGTACTCTTTAATCCGAGACTAGCGCCAAATTGTTTCAATATTGCGAGGTGATTGAGTGAACTAAATAGGATTGGGAAACGACCCAATCATTGGCCAATCAGGGATGCCGATACAAGGTTAACGGATTTGTGCTCAAGAGTACGAAATCGCCCGACAGTCAAATTGACATTGGAATCGGATCACGTTTGGATTGGTATTGTATTGTTTTCAAGAGTAAGCCTGCTGGACTCTGTTATCTTAATTAAATAATAAATAAATCTTTATTCTCCATAGATTCCGCATAATGCTAGATATCTTTTAAGCCCACCAGAGAGAATTTATGACTTGAAATATCTGCCTCATTAGTCTACTGATCCTAAGCGAGACTGCTACGCTAGAGGTCCTGGGTTCGACTCCCAGGTCAAGCAAAGTGTTATTTTCTTTTTTGTATGAAATTCTCAGTAGCAGCTCGGAGTCTGGATTTGTGCCCGGTTAAAGGCTATAGGCTCACCCCCTTTAACATGGGACCTAAACATGACGTAAAACGGCGTACACCCGTGATGTTATGGTTATTACTCTTAAACTGATGGCTGATAATATTATAAATTGGTAATTTTACAGATCACACACATAAAAACTGACATACAGTTCGGCCATAATAAATCTGCAATTTAATATAATAATTCCACGAACTCGTCAAGAAAATAAGAGTCATTAATGAAAGGGCATTTAATATGGACTTGATCAATTCAACAAGATTCAATATTGCACATTCATGCTTCCGCGTGAAACCCTCGACTTAATAAGTGTATTGTATTACTTATATGAATTTATGTCAGTGTATTCACACGGTTACACATCAAGCTATACATAATATAGTATTAGCTGACCTGTCAATGTTTTTGATTTTTAGGACAATGAGTCGGTATTTCCTAATTTGAGAAGAAACTCAGAAAGATATTGTCTCATAAAATCCAGATGCAGTACCTAAGTACTTATGTTTAGAAACAGTACTTATTTAGACGCTAACATCTCTTGTATTTTCAACATTCATAACATTGATATTCGTAAGTAATATCTCTTAAATAATAGTACTAAAACTGTACACATTTGCATAGCTCACAGGAAATTTCGTCACCGAGCTATACATAATCGTGTATTAGAATCAGCATGCGCAAAACTTGGATTACGAAAATAACTTGAGGCTGTAGTGCAGTGAACTAAAAGTAGCGATCACGATACTTATTATATTACATAATTTATAATACATACACAGAGTTCGTGACAAAACCTATCTGTTATGTGGACAAACTTGTGTTAGTACAAAACTGCCTACATACATAAACATAATACATCAATTGTTGTATATAGTTAAGTACCTACTTAGAATAATTTACGGGTTGTTTGAATAATACACAGTAATGCCTTCCGTAACATGGGGACAGCAGATGTAAAAGAACAAGCAACACGTGAATATGGTGATAGTAATACTTTATAAGATATTAAGTTTCGTCGGTAAGATAACGAAATTTCAAAGCTGAAAGAGACAGATACCTTTACAATGAAATAACAACTTATAATAGATGATGGATATGAATATGGAGGTATAGAAAGATAGAGGGAGATCGAAGACCAGAAGCGAAACTAATTGTGTTATGGAGTTAATAATGATTGAAAAGAAGATTTCAAGACAAAGACAGAAGGATATATTAATGATGGCGATGATATGGTTGATGGTAAGTACAAAAAAATGTAAACTTGCCCAGTAGATAGTTAAAGATAACGATGATGGAATTAAAATATAAAGAATGATCTGTGTACTTATTTGATTAGGGTTTCCTTCTCAAATATCGTCAGATAGGAACCGACGGCGCCATAAGTTTTAAAACTGGACTTGTTATTGTAATTTCCTTTAATTAGACAAGGTAATAATAAAAAGTAATACTTGCAAAGCTGTCTGGTACTTGCTAAGATTTTAAGCATTATTTCAGATTGTTGAATAATCTGAAGAGAATATAGTGTATCCGAAATGACTTTATACTTAACAGAAATAGATGCAAATAGAAAACAAAGAAGTTAAGTGGGTAACCGCAAGACATCACGCCCCGCCAGGTAATCCGTGACTTAAAGTTACACAAGCTAGTTGTGACTTCACAAACCCCAAATAAAATGTTATACATTTTATACATAATAGGTACTACAAAATAACAATCAGTACTGATAGATTAAGATACTTATAAAATAAATTCTTACATGCAAAGTGTTAATACACCCAAAGTTCACTAGAAGGGGGCGGGACTGTTTCCTGAAGCTGTTTCTAAGATTTTTATAGGAAAACCTTTTCTTGACCCGGGTCAAGAAAAGGTTTTCTAAAGTGAACACAACACAACTTTAAATCAATCAAAATCCCGGGATTTTGATTGATTTAAAGTTGTGTTGTGTTCAAGTGTTGTAAGAAATTTCATCATTATTCGTGTTTCCAAAAGCATTGAATGATGACAATCAATCAATTCAGCACGTCGATGATGCGAATGCAGAATACAAATTAAAATTACTGTGTATTTAATTTTATGGTCTTAATTGAAAATACAAGGACTTTGTGAAATTATCATGTTGCATTATTTTGTAAAGAGCAGAGTGATAAATGGCAGAACGAGGAACATAGCTTGTAGAAATGATGGCCGCTGCGACAGACATGTTTTCCAGTGAAGACCATGCCAAATATGACATCCAACGAGATGGATAGATTACCTAGTAAAGGTTGCTTGGATGCTTCGTTGGATGGGTGAAATATAACCGAGCCTTGTGGAAATCTATGGGGATGTCCTATGCTCAGCAGTGGATATTGACGGCCTATGGCTGATGATGATCGCGTGGATAAATCGTATCCTACTTATATTATAAACGTGAAAGTTTACCAGGATGTATAACATACAAACATAACATAATCAACACATTATAGGGGTTAGCAGACTTCACACGCCATCAAGAAAATCTATCAGGCATGCAGGTTTATTCATTTAGTCACGAGGATGTATGGATGTTTGTTACTCAATCACGTTAGAACGGATCTGGATGTCATTTGGTACAGAAATAGATTATAGTCTGGAATATCTATAATAGATCCGACCTGAAGTCCACGCCGACAAAGTTGCGGGCAGAAGCTAATATTACATACTGACGTGGGAGAGCCATGCTTTGACCGGAGTGATACCACGGGCTCACCGAAAACCGGCGTTAAACAACGCTTACGTTGTGTTTCGCCGAGTGAGTGAGGTTACCGGAGGCCCAATCCTCTTTTAAAAGATCGGCAACACACTCGGGATTCCTCTGGTGTAGCGGGTGTCCATGGGCGGCGGTAATCGCTTACCATCAAGCGATTCGTCTGCTCGTTTGCCCTCTTATTCCATAAAAAAGAGATTTTCAAATCAGCTGACAGAGTTCATACACAACATGAACCACCAACATGATGCCACATACAGGTACTGATTACTTGAATGCTTCAATGATTGATTTAATAATCAAGTTATATTTCAAACTTTTAAAATTTATTGCAAAAGTAGTTCTTTTATGGCTATCGGGATCAATTACTGTTACTCCATGTAATGTTTTAACAATTACATTCCGAAAATTAATTGCACTACACAATAGATAGACTTCGTTTATTTATGATAAATTCATTTTAAAGTTATGCAATAGCACTTATAATCATCACATTGACGTCATTGAAGCATTGAAAGTTCATTTCTCTTTGTAAGTACATCATATCAAATCACGTCATCAGCAAATAAACGAAACTTTGAGTTGCTACTGTCAATATCATAGAAAAACCCAATAACACTTTAGGGAAATCTAATCCGCTTAGGATCACTAAACTATCGAAGCAGTTAGATAGGAGGGCAAACGAGCAGACGGATCGCGTGATGGTAAGCGATCACCGCCGCCCATGGACACCCGCAACACCAGAGGAGTCACGAGTGCGTTGCCGACCTTTTAAAAGGGGATTGGGCCTCCGGTAACCTCACTCACTCGGCGAAACACAACGCAAGCGATGTTTAACGCCGGTCTTCTGTGAGGCCGTGGTATCACTCCGGTCGAGCCGGCCCATTCGTGCCGAAGCATGGCTCTCCCACGTATATATGAATTCATTGTCTTTATATCATCATCATCATCATAATCATCCTCTTGTCCTTATCCGAATTTACTTATCTTTGTATATGAAACATTAATTACAATTATCGTTCAATCAGTGCCCAAAATCAGCACAGCAAGACTGTAGCTCCAAAAACCGCCGCTATATTTGGAGTGTGTAATGCAATTGCATTACATATTCCAAAAGAATACAATCCAGATCATGATACGCCTGATATGAATACAAGGGTACTGCAATATGACAATGTGGCAACGGTCTTTAGAGAACCGCTTTAAGTCCTTAACAGTCTGGTGGAGTAAGCTCATGCTGCAATTGCTCCAGTTAAAAAGTTACATAATCCATCTTATTGGACAGGTTACTTGCAATTGTGGAAGTTGTAGGTCATTTTACAAAATAATCTTAAAGCCCTAGATGCATTAACCGACTTTGAAACGAATATAAGAGAAACTTTTCCAATAGGTACCTAAGGAAATTTATGTATCTTTTTGTGTTTTTTTTTTTGCATTTCCATGCTAAGATTATATCTAAAGTTATTTTTGTGAAGGTAAAATTCAATCGCGTATCATAAGGTGACTTTGGTGATATCTATTGAAAAGCAAGTTCCTTTGCTTCTCCACCGACACGACTTACTTTACAGTTAGTTCGATGTCGTACGATGCCACCTTACCTTTTTTCTATCTTTTTTTGATTTTTTTGCATTTTCCAAGCTAAGATTATAAAGTTATTTTAGTAAGAAAAAATCAATCGTCACCTTATGATGTAAATTCAGAATGTGAAAGCAAATTTCGATCTAACGGGTGGGACTCGTGGTGGCTTAGAGGTCAGAGCGTCTGGTGTATCTAACCAAAAGACGCAGGTTCGAATCCATCCCGCGATTGAATTATTCCTTCACTAAAATAACTTTAAATCAATGTAATTCAAGAAATTGCAGAAGAACCAACAAAAAAAGCTTAAAAGTATCAAATCTGAATTAAGGATGAGAGGACATTTTGCTAATTTAGCATAGGGTACTTTCAAAAAATTTAGCTAATTACTAGGAATTAGTTAGCACAATTACAACACCGACACCTAATACTCTCAATCACCTAAATGTCATCATTATTTCATCATTTAATCCAAACAACAAAAGCATTCTTCCATTGACGTTCGTGTGACTCCATCACTACTCATACATTAAAATCCCCACCGCGTTTTGTTCGAGCTAAGCTCAGAAACTACTAAACGGATTTTCATTTGATTTTCACCAATAGAAAGATAGATTATCTAGGAAGGTTAATTTATGAACATACCCGTACAAAGCCGGAGCGGGTCGCTAGTTTACAAATGAAATACTTGTCACGACCAATGTTCTGTTACGTTAACTTACGACCTTTGTCGACGAACAACTTTAACACGACAAACGCGTGGAGGAGTATATTAATGCAATCGGAAATAAAAACGGGTTTTGTTTACATCCTAACATGAAGTAGAAATCCTTGTATTTTTCTTCCTAATTCTATGTACAAGAGGTTTAACATGTTTACTTGATACAGACTGGTGGACAACATGACTTGTTGTTTCTAGGTTTTTTTTTAATAATACTTTTAAAACACTGTTTAAATAGCTCAATGGCTAAGACCTGAACTAAAAATCTTGATCCAACTTATAGCTAGTGCAATTGCACAATAATTAGTTTTTTTGAAAAAGTTATCTCACTTAACGCAAATAGGTATGTTACCTACTAACTGCAACGTTATTAAAATCTTAAATATGTAGTTCATTACCGACTTTTCTCACTACGATCCACTTTTTTTAACGTTGCCGCACACTAGGATTTTCTCCTGTATCGTAGGTGCGTTTACAAACACAAATTCTCACATACACAAACGCCCAGACCCGGAACAACTACCTGTAGATTATACAAATATTTGCTCCGTGTGGGGATCGAACCCACAATACGTTGCGCAGAAGCCGATCACTCAGCCGCTACGCTAAACGTGTCGTCGACATTTGTAACCATGCAACTAGTTTTGTCTTTCCAAAAATACCCATTTTAGTGGTCTAATTGAAATTTGGCCTTTGACTTAGAAAAAATAAGCCTCATTATCAATAGGAATGTATGTAATGCTATTAGATATTCAAATAACAATTTACCAGGAAGCATCAAACTCGAAACTATAGAATTGACTCGATAACTGAAGTCCAGCAATCTACGGCGTTATTTAACACAAACCGTTACAGGTAACATGCTTCTGGTACCATAGAAAATGTGCCCCAGTTCGGACCTTTAGTGATGGCGAAAGATAAATATCGATTTAAATGTAACTAACCAGGAAAGGCTCTTATATTTCGTAACCTATTGTCGATATCTCACAGAGATCTACGACATTACTGTTGCGGAATTGTCGATACTTTTCTTACGTAAGAATAATATCGAGATGAAGAATGATTTGTATCGTAAACATTAAAAAACGTATTATTCATTCATTAGCGGTGTCCATTTCTACTGACATGAATGCCTTATTAGAATTAATGTGCATATCGTGTTCGTTTTGCTGAGATTATGCATTTACGCATACGATTTTCACGCGGAAATAATTTACAACAATGGATGCACAAGACGTCCAGTACAGAAAAGGCGTTTAGCGAAAACGATAAAAAAATCTTGATAGGAGAAAACATAACATACCATCACGCCTATACTCCCCGAAGGGTTAGGCAGAGGTGTAGGTACTAATTTACACCCACGGTTTTGCCGGTATGTTTAGGTCCCATGTAATAGGGGGCGAGCCTATTGCCATTAACCGGGCACAAATTCCAAACTCCGAACTGCTACTGAGAATTTCATAGAAAAACCCAAAACACTTTGCTCGACCTGGAAATCAAACCCAGGACTGTTCTTAAATAAAATATTGTGTCATATTACAAACTCAAATTACTATAATAAACTTAACATCCATTTACACTTAACTTGTTCAATCAGAACCATAAATTGAATCAAAACAAAAGAAAACCGCCTCACTATGCGATAATCGATAGTAACATAATCGATATTTCGCAAACATTTGTCAATCGAGTAAGGTGACAACCCGATTCGATTAGTACAGGTTAATTGGAACAAGTGCATTTTATATAATGTATTGCTGAAACTTTGGCCGGCCATAGTGACGTAGCAACATAATTGATTCGGCACAGAACTGGTATTACTAGTCCGATATGGTACGGATTAAGTGACAACGTACCTGTACCCGTATGAGGCAATCCATGCCCAAATATGAGACTAGTATATTATTGTGCCCAGTATATTCTGAGTAGAGAGGCTAGATTATATCAATAATATATATTTGTATTGTTATACAATATTTTTAATTTATAATTCAAAATTTGTAATTCTATGGGTTAATGCCTGAAAATAAAGATATTACCGCTGAGTGATCGGCTTCTGCGCCACGTGTCGTGGGTTCGATCCTCACACGGAGCAAATATTTTTATGATCAACAGGTAGTTGTTCCGGATCTGGGCGTATGTGTATGTGAGAATTTGTGTTTGTAAACGCACCAAAAGAAAATCCTAGCGTGGGGAAACATTTTGTTTAAAAAAAACAGAAATAAAAGCCTGTGGCATATTAGAGAACTAAAAATAAATATACTGTATTTGGAGCTTTTGTCGTGACAGGCAACACCGCATTGAAATGTCAAGATTATACTGGTCGCTGTGCTGTGTGTTCTAAATAACAGCGTTTAGCTCACTTTTTACCTTATTAATAAATGTGCAAAGTTACATGGAACACGAGTATCACGTTGTCATTATTAGGTCTTAACTTATAAACAAATAACCTATTGAAATAAAAGTACTTTATACGGATTTAATCGCGTATAATAATATCAATATAAATTGATAATAATATATATAATATAAATTGATATTATTTTAATTCCAGACGTGAAATCCAGCAAATTACCTACCTATATTGCGTAGGTAAAGTAAACTTGTAGAAATCGAGAACAAAAAATATAAAACTTGGCTAAGATACATTCATCGTCTATATATTTTTTATTATAAGAGTTAAGTACATAGTATTATTACTATTCTATTTAAATTGTTAATCATAAATTTTGTGGCAGTGACGCTACACAAATAAAATATATTCAAATATGAATTGTCAATCGGACAAAACAACTGTTTTTAACTCATATACTATACATTTTGCTTTATCCGCTCAGCGATTGTAAAATAATTATTACTAAAGGGGTAAGTACATATTATGTACATTATTAAATTTGCAATACTATTATGGACACAACATATTATTATTTATTGTGTCGTGTCCTTTATAATAAAGTGGGTCGAGCAATTGCTTATAATAAATGTCTAACACTCACTGGAAGACCTTGGAGTGGTGATAACGACCATTATCAGAACGATCAGGCCTTAGGACACACTGGACCTAATCGATACCTACTTTACTGAATAAATAAAACTTGACATTACCAGACATAAGTTGTTGTTTGATATATCAATATAGATTTATGCCTGATGACACGATTGGCGTTGCGGTTGAGCGATCGGCTCCTGCGCCACGTGTTGTGGGTTCGATCTCCACACGGAGCAAATATTTGTATGATCTACAGGTAGTTATTCCGGGTCTAGGCGTTTGTGTATATGAGAATTTGTGTTTGTAAACGCACCAAAAGAAAATCCTAGCGTGGGGAAACATTTTTTAAAACAGAAAGAAAGAAGAAAGATTTAGATAGAAAAAAAAATAAAGAAGCTTATTCGTTTATTTAAATTATAAATGAATTTCCATTCTAAATGTTATACCGATAATATAGAATGTGGAAGGGTCCAGCTTATGCTGGACCATAGCCCATCAGGGTCGTGGCGAATGTCACGAATCCCATGGCCGTGACTATAGGGCATGAGAAGGCAAGTACGGTTTTTAGTCAGTACGAGTCCGACATAACCCTGCCGCGTCCCAGGCGTCGGACGATCCATGCCAAAATTGGCAACCAACTGTAAAAGTATGACACATAGCGTTGTAAACCATTGTTCGAAATTCAAATTATACAATACAGATTAAGAGAAGCATTTACAGATAATCTAAATCCTAACCTACTTGTTGAATTACGTAACACCTTCAAAGAGTTTCTAATTAATATTGTTGTCAGTACTGAAAGAGTCGTTACGTTTGACTTTTTAAGTTTCATATTAGATTGATTTATGGTTTAGAATAAAAGAAACTGTGTGTAAGACATATTGCTATCAATAGCAGCTGTTGTTTTCCGTTTAAGAAATATAACAGATGTGTTTTGACTGTTGTGAAATTGTTTCGCGTGCCGGTTGTCAGCTCGAGTTGAATGAAAGATTGGTATCATTTTTTATACTTAATAACGATTAGAACTATGTAATGACCCCTGGTATCTGAACTTCGCCAGTGTTAGCTACTATTCAAACCCCATCAAACCGATAATCTATCAATTATTGAAGCGTGGACAACGTCCATTTGACACTTCATAATTACTTTTAAAAGTTTTTTATTCAGTTGTTTTTTTTATGGTTTGTTTTATAGGAGGGCAAACGAGCAGACGGATCGCCTGATGGTAAGCGATAACTGCCGCCCATGGACACCCGCAAATCCAGAGGAGTCACGAGTGCGTTGCCGACCTTTTAAAAGGGGATTGGGCCTCCGGTAACCTCACTCAGTCGGCGAAACACAACGTAAGCGTTGTTAACGCCGGTTTTCTGTGAGGCCGTGGTATCACTCCGGTCGAGCCGGCCCATTCGTGCCGAAGCATGGCTCTCCCACATAAATTCCCCACGTGGTACAAGCGTGTAGTAATTTTTCGCTCACTTTTTACTATTCATCTGTCAGTTCGAACTTTTGTATGGCAATGTTGATCTAGATGTTATTTTATCCTATTAGCCTATTATTTTAGTCTAACTTACATGTTATCAAACATCTGTCTGATCTGCTGTAATATTGATGATAATTACCTGTAACAACAAAAATAGTAATAAATCGTCATGTTACACATCAACATCGTCATTTGAACAACAATAAAACATTAGTTGAAAGTATTTCCTATGAATGACTAAACTGCCTCTACGCCTGGTAGGTCGCCGCTGCGGAAGTCCGCCAACGTCTTAAGAGGCTTCGATTGCCTGATCGAATGAGATGTTTCTATGAAGTTCTCAGTGCATGCTAGGATTAGATTTGTGCCCTGTTCAAGACAATAGGCTCGCACTATCAAAATCCGGCGAACTGTTGGTATGCGGGTGAATATTCAAACTTTATTTAACAAATCATTCTTCTCATCATAGTAGTTCTCTCTGTCATAGTTCAGATTGTTTTTATTCTTGTCTTATTGCTTGACAGCAGTGGTGTAGTTAAAGTAGTCATCGTCATTATTGTAGTTTTAAAATCTGCATTCTTAACATTGGGATTAAGTTAATGGTGTTAATGTTTTTGACTGCCTCATTAGTCTAGTGGTCCCAAGTGCGACTGCTACACTAGAGGTCCTGGGTTCGCTCCCCAGGTCGAGCAAAGTGTTATTGGGTTTTCCTATGAAATTCTCAGTAGCAGCTCGGAGTCTGGATTTGTGCCCGGTTAATAGCTATAAGCTCGCCCCCTATAACAGGGGACCGTAGGTGTATATTAAGTACACCTCTGCCTAACCCTTCGGGGAATACAGGCGTGATGGTATGTTTTTCAAATATTCACCCGTACATCAATACACCTCTGCCTAACCTTTAAAGGATACAGGCATGATGGTACGCTATATTTTACGTAGTTATTCTCAAACCAACTATGGAAATGACGTCTCATTCAAGAATCACTAGGCACGTAAATACACTTACCAAATTCACCATCAATCATACCATTTATTGGCCTAACTATCGATTCGTTCCGCTCGTATTAGCGGCGAGTTCTCGATTTATCATCGATTATTGACTCCGGTAAACGGCCTTCACTTACATAACACTACAGTACGTTGCGATTATATTTTTGGTTTGACGCGATAAATCGCTGTCCCTGATTTCATGAATCGATTAATTAATCGATTACAAGCTTGTTAATGGAGTGTTTATTTGGAAGTAATTAATTATTATTGTTGCGATTGTTTTCTGTTATTTCAATTAAGAATTTCATTGTACTGTGCTTAATTAATGTTTTAGGAATTAATTACGCCAGCTACTTATTGCAAACAAAAACAATCCTGTAAATGCCTTTTAAAGAAAAATACAACTTATATATACTAATATTATAAAGCTGAAGAGTTTGAACGCGCTAATCTCAGGAACTACTGGTTGGAATTGTAAAATTCTTTTTGTGTTGGATAGTCCATTTTTCGAGAAAGGTTATAGGCTATATAACATCACGCTATGCCTCTTAGGAACGGAGCAGCGCAGGTGAAACCGTTGGCAGGTCACTAGTTATGTCATAAAACTTAGCTCAGCTCATCGAACGGTCAGCTAAGCGCATAATTATTAACAAATGACATTGATAAATGAACGAATGGTAGGTATAATCTAGGTTTCAAATATCTAATAGTAAAAGGCAATAAGTAGCTTATATTTATTATATTAGATAAGAGAAAGCCTTAACACCAGACAGGTATTAATTGGCACGTGCAAAATTACATAATATTATAACATAACATCACGCCTGTATTCCCGAAAGCTTAGGCAGAGGTGTACCTTCTAATGTAAACCCACAGTTCGCCGGTATGTTTAGTTCCTATGTAACAGGGAGCGATGTTGCCATAAACCAAGCAAAAATCAGAACCTCGACTTTGTACTGAGAATTTCAAAGAAAATCTTTATAAGACTTTTCTGGACCTGGGAGTTGAATCCAAGATTTCTAGCGTAGCAGTTTCGGTAAGGATATTAGACTAATGAGGCAGTCATAATATCAGCATACATAATATATTCGTTATGAACCTTTAAATGACTTCTTTTTCAATAGGTAATACCTACCTATAACATTTACAGCAGCGCTAGCGCCAAATTTGACAAAATATATTTTAACTAGCGACCCGCCCGCGGTTTCACCCTCGATGCTCTGCTCCTACTGGTCACAGCATGATGTTATATAGCCTATAACCTTCCTTAATAAATAGACTTGTCAATTCGAACCTGTAGTAACCTGTAGTAGTTCCTGATATTAGCGCATTCAACCAAACAAACACACTATTCATCTTTATAGGTAATAGGTATTAGTTTAGATATATTTTTTCTTTTTTTTATGGGATAGGGGGGCAAACGAGCTGACGGATCGCCTGATGGTAAGCGATTAACGCCACCCATGGACACCCGTAACACCAGAGGAGTCACAAGTGCGTTGCCCGCCTTTTAAAAGGGGATTGGGCCTCGAAACACAACGTAAGCGTTGTTTGACGCCGATTTCTGTGAGGCCGTGGTATTACTCCGGTCGAGCCGGCCCATTCGTGCCGAAGCATATAGCTCTCCCACGTAAATCAAGTAAATCATATAAAATAGGTATCAGTCAAAAGATTCATATAATTATCTATCGTGTGGTAAAGAAATAAAGACGATATTAGCCTAAAAAGTTGAGAAAATCTTTGCCTGAAAAACTACTTTCTGACCATCATCCAATCTTATCCTCGAAGGAAGTAGGTAGATGGGTAGGTACTATTGGTTTTACCTAACAGTAAGTAGGTACAAGAGCTAAACAAATACGCGTATCGGCTATTTAAAAAACCTAAAATTCAAAACTATATTTCGTAATAATTTCAACAAGCTTGTCAATATAAGAACCTATGTACACACGGCGACACATCAAGAACCTATGTACACAGTTTGATCTTTGAATCGTTCGTATTCCGTTGGCATAGCGGCAATTTTTGTAAATTTTTTTAATGTATTTTGTTCTAGTGTGTACAAGGAAAACCGAAATCTCTTAACTTAATCATGATGTCATATTATGTTCGCACATAATGTACATACGTACAATCCTAATAATATGTATGTTAATATTGATTTAAATAATTACCTCAAATTATATAAGAAATTAGGTTTACCTACCTAATGACCTCTTGTTTAAGCAAATCATCCATTTCATACGATCCGTGTAAGTCAACATAATTATAATTTTTTTTTCACGACTCCTTGAAGGGTTAACAGAGTTGTACTAAGGTCCCATGCCAATAACCGGGCACAAATCAAAACTCAAATTTCAGTGAAACCTTTTGCTCATCCTGTGAATTGAACCGAAGATCTAGCATTGCAGGTAGCAATCGCCAGATTAAAAAAATCCTGACAGTCTGGCAATAGGACCTAAGATCACAATCAAATACCAAATTTAATTTCCTAATACTTAGCTTCACAAACATTAACAAGTTCATAGTGGACATTCGAAAATCCCGAACGGAACGCTTTAAGTCCACTTTTATCATTCGTACCGAATGAATGAAATGTGGAATTCCCGAGTGGGTCGTTCCCGATACATATAATCTGGGTGGTTTTTTAAATCACGTGTGAATAGGTTTCTTCTAGGCAAGCGCGCTCCGTCGTAGATCGCAGTGTCACTGTAGGGGAACTGGCGGTCAAACTCAAGAGTAAGCCAATCACGAATAAAAAATAAGTTAAAAGTAGTTAACATTAACCATCGTTAAAAATACTACAAAGAAATATTACCGCATAACTATATCACGATTTCCTAATAATTATTTGTCATAAACAAATTAAATGCGATCACTTGACGACGTAAATAACACCACTTATGTTGTCACCTCATCAGTTCCTATACAATAATTGATAGTAAACTTTCCAATACACAAAGCAATCAATGAAATTTAAACTTTGTTACTGAAGTATTGCGTTTATTTTTCGTTGATGATAAATTAGTCTAGTTTTGTTCTGTCGTGCCTAGGTCACGGTTGAAAAGCGATAACAAAGACTTTTATCGCTTAAATCTTATCTGTTGATCAATATTGCATCAACATCTTCCTGGATTGCAGAAATGTTTTGCATCACAAGGCAATTGTTGACCGAACGATTTTGAAAATGTAAATGGTAAAGCGAACATATTTTCTTGTACGTAGCTTCCTACCAAAGACTAACGCAACATACCATTACGCCAGTATTCCCCGAAGGGTTAGACAGAGGTGTACTAATTGCGGGTGTGTTAGTTTAGGCAAGCTTATATCCATTAACCGGGGACAAATCCAAATTCCGAGCTGCTTTTGAGAATTTCATAGAGAAACCCAATAATACTGCTCGACCTGGGAATCGGACCCAGAACCTCTAGCTTAGCAGTCGCGATCTACAAATACATTTATTAGGAGTGATTTTTTAAAAATTTTGTTTTTTTTACCTGGAGCAGAAACTAATTATACTTAGGGAAATACAAAATTACATTCCAGACGGGAATCGTATGCACATCCCACAGCAAAGAACCCAAAACAGGTATGTACTACAATTTTTAGTTACACTGATTATAATCTAATCTAGTTTTTAAACACTTAATTTAAATATAAGACCTCCTTTCGACTTGAATCTCGAAGCAAAAAAATTACATAATAAGATTTACCTAAATACTTAATCCTGACATTGATGTTTAACATATTATCAAATAAGACCAAAACTGACCTCCATATAATATTCTATAGGTACACAAGCAAAGAGAAATATAGAGATCAGTGCGAAAACCTCAGACCTTATGAAATGAATATAACACACCTGATACTACGACTAGTATCTCTTAGTAGTCTGTGGCACCTGTATTATATTCATCACATTAGTTTTTCTACCATTTTAAATATACTGTTCATATGCTACCCATTATTTACGAAAGAGATATATTATTTTCAAATGTTGAGAAAGTAGACATTTATCTCAATAATAAATCTTTATTGGAAACTGTAAATCTGAATATCTCTTATGCAAACTAAATACATCAATAACAGTTCTTTCTAGTGATTATTAGAGAACCTACCTGTTACCGTGGGTGCTGCAAAGGACCCGAAATGTAAACCGTGAACCGATAATTAAATTATTAATTTATAAACCATTTATTTCAGACAATTCATAGTTTTACAATGAACACCCTACGATTAAAATCACGATTAAATTCTAAAAAAAAATATTTTTGTGTCAGAAATTAATAAGTTTTCGCTAGTTTAAAAAAAAGTGCTAATATTTCATTTAGTTTTTATTTCAAATCACTCTGGTCAAAAACGCTTGAGTTAATCATTATAATATAGGTACCATTATGTTAATATTAACAATAAAGCCCACCGCACACTAGGCAGCCAGGCTGCTGCGGCAGCCGAAATATACAAACAAACAAAGATAATATATAATAAAGCAATATAAGGTATACAAATGACCATTTCAATCTCTAGACTCGCGTCTCGTGTCAATGTCAGTATTAACATTGCAATTGCAAACTTTTATTCACATAACTTTCCAGACAAAAAGAGTCTTTATTATTTACAAATTAAGAGTTAAAATAGCAGCAAAAAAAAACGTCAAAATCTCCCCGAAATCCTCTTAAGTCTCGCGGATCATAATCAGTTGCGCAAGAGTTTTCACCGCGTACGCATGACAACTGCATTGAGACAAGTCAGCCATTGTCGCACAATGGCGGGCGGCGGAAAGAATAGACTAATAAGACGATTAATCAGGCTCTTGTTTAGTTACATGAGCGGATGTGAAGCTTGTGACTTTCTATGCGAGATATAACGCATAATTGAACGGTGATCAGTAGGTTTGTTTGGCTTTCGATTAGGTATATAGCCTGACAAGCAAGCTTGTATTTATTTTCGCTTTATATTCGCTAGCGCTTCCTTAGATATTAACTCTTGAAGTTCTAAGCATTTTTTATTGATTCTGTCGGCCAACGAGCAAACCAGCCACCTGAGTCATTGCCGCCCATGGACACCTGCATCACCAGAGGAGTTGCTGATGCGTTGCTGAGCTGCAGACTGTCAGAGCCACTGCAACCGAGGGGGAACTGGCTCTCACGCGCAAAAGTCGAAACACACACCAAGGCTTGCTTTACGACAGTCTCCGGCGTAAGGGTGGTCGCCAGCCAGTCAGATCCTAAGTGGTGCTCAACTGAGAAAGTCAGATATTTGCTCGGCTCTTACGAGATGCCTATCTGAATGGCAGTGACGAATTGTATTCTAACCCGTTTCCACACAGGATATTTTCATTGAATACTCCAGAGACCACCTCCACAACATGTTAACTTTTCTTTCTTTTTTAGATTGTAAGGTTGTTGACCATCATAGCAGTCCAGAGATCCTAAGAAAAAGATGGCGCTATTTAATATGCAGAGCGGCATCCCTTTCTCTCTCTATTGAAAAACGACCGCAGTAACGCGTTATTATACGGCCTCAGTAGGTTTGCTATAATATTTCATCTATTATTTATTAGATCTAATATTCAAAAGTCATCTTGAATATTTAGCCTAACAAGCAAACCTCTCTATCGCTTTAAGTACTAGCACTTCCTGAGATGTCACTCTTGAAATTTTATAAGGATATTGATTCTAGACTCCTATGTTCAATCTTCAAGGTTTGGTTATCAAACAGTGATCTATAGACGGACATAGATTTGTTTGTTGACAAAGGCAATATCGTGTGTCGTACTCGTCGATATAGTCGTTACGCTCTTTGGTGATGATAATTATTTATATACTTTATACCTACTTTAATGTAAAAAGATATTTATTTTACTTTACTTCCGTACCTACAGCCTTCCGTACCTTTAGAAAGCACGTAAAGCCGTCAGTCCCGGTTGTCCTACAAACATCTATGACAATCACTCAGAAGTCCTGTCTTTAGGATATCGGTATTGCCCAGAAAAGGGTTATGGAGAACTGATGGCAGGCGCTTCTTTTAAAATACTAATATTGAGCCGTATCTGGTTAGATTGGAAGCCGACCCACACATAGTTAGGTTAGGAAGATAGAAGAAGGCTAGGAAGATGATGATATTTTAGTAATATAAGCTAGATAAATAATGAGCTATATTATTATACTCTTTATAAATAATTCTAATCACTAAACTTGTAGAGCTTATTCAACAACTCTACAAATTCAAACCGTACAAAGACGCTTTTATTTATCTTCAAAAATAAATCCAGTCTGCCTTGGCCTTGTCTGGTGTTAAGTCTCAGAAATGCAAATGTGAAACTTAAAAACGGGTAAAAGTTTAATAACATCTTCATGATAACATAACAGATTGACACTGAAAGTGGAAGTGAAAACAAGAAATCCAGTTTGAGGTTTGGCTTGTAATAATAAGCATAAGTAGGTATTATAAATAGTATGATTTAAAACCAAAATTTGTATATATTTTTCTTTTTAGTCCCACGTTATGCCGATCATTATTTTTGCATAGCCGATGAATATTGCTACAATGTACTAAAAATTATTATTAAAAGATGCGTACAGCGTAGGACGGCCTCCAATGAGATGGACGCACGACCTAATAGAGTCGCTGGGAGTTGTTGGATGCTACCTGTATATAACTGGACCTTGTAGAAATCTATGGACCATTATTCTGTTCAGCAGTGGACCTCTTTTGGCTTAGAAAAAATAAAACCATACATATTTTTTTAGAAAATTGCACACTAGCGACGTCAGCATTATCCCGTAAAGTAACAATGTTACCATAGAAAATTAAGTAGCAAGGACATTATGTGATTTACACAATTATGGATTTAGAAAGGAAGGAAGGCATGATATGCTAAGTGGAAATCCGTTTACATACCGCAACCAGTTGTCTACTTATACTGCGAGGTAAAGTCATGTATGTTTGCGTCATCACTACAGATTGGTAGCTGTCTGCACGTCAAATATTATATTTCGTAAATAAAACCTAGCTCCATATTATATTATATTTGTATCATCTACAGTTATTCCGGGTCTGTGTGTGTGATAATTTGTATTTGTAAACGCACCCACGATACAGGAGAAATTCCTAGTTTTTTTTTATACCACTAAGGTGGCAAACAAGCATACGGCCCGCCTGATGGTAAACGGTTACCGTATGGACGCTTGCAACACCAGGGGTTTCACTCGCGCGTTGCCGACCCTTTAAAAATCTTTTCACACCCTTTTTGAAGAACCCCATGCTGTAGTCCTTAGGGAAAACCTCGGCGGGGAGTTGATTCCACAATATGAGTGTAGGCAACGTTTAAAAAAAAATTAGATATCTAATTCATCTTAACACATGCGTTATCTCCGATCAAAATAATTTAATAACCTTAAAGATAGTTCAATTATTATCAATACCACCTTCGTGGTTCGTGAACTCCGTGTCAGGGCTACAATGGAAATTAAAGCGTTCTTATATACGAACAACGCGAGAAGGTTAATACAGTCTTACCTAATTATATATTTATCTAACAATTATTTTAACCTCGAACGCATCCTGTCTTTTCTCTTCTTTATTTGTAGCAGGCATGCGTTTGGTTGTATTTTTTTTATTACAGGTAATGTTAATATTCAACTGTAAATTCAGTATTTTATTGAGGATGTTACTTATTATGTTATCAATTTACATAATCATAAAAATAGGGAAGTTTATGCAACGTAAACAAAACAAATACGCCTTCCCTGAAGTATTAGGCAGAGGTGTACTTGATATACATACACATTTCGCCGTTGAGTTTTTAGTCTCATATAAGTAATTAACTACGGGTTAGAATATTGTTCCTTACTGCCTTTCAGATAGGTACCCCCTAAGCGGCGTGAAAATATCTGCCTTGCTCGGTGGTAGGACTTCCTGGAGTCTGACTGGCTGGTGACCACCCTTACGTTGGAGTCTGTCGTAAAGCACTTTGATGTGTGTTTCGACTTTTGCGCGTAAGAGTCAATACCCCTCGTCAGTTCGTTTGCCGACTTAATCCATAAAAACAAGTAATCTCAGTATTTAGTTGTGCACAATACAAACAAATCTACGTCAACATCTTTCATTTTAATTATTAAACGACGTGTTGAAAGCAGTATAAATGAAATAACAGTGCGCTCCTGAGCAAGTGATTTTGTAGTGGAAATTTTTAATATAAAACCTCGTTATACAGACCTTCGATATTTTTTCCTAAAACACTTATTTAAGTTAACATAGATACGTGCTTTAACAACGTGTATTATTCGTAATCGCGATGTATGGAACTTTGAATTGACTTTCATACAAATTTGAAATTAAAGTATGACAGTCTCTTAGTGAGTACCTACTCTACTTTAAGCTGGGACGATACAATTCAACCGCATATGGATATTTTGTCCTTGGACCACTTATAACAACATCACGAGCAATTAATCTCTTACTTAAGCAATTAGCACATCTTGCTCACAGTAATGTTATCTAGATAAATCATCAAGGGAACTAATAGATGCGTTATACTGCAAAACCTTGAAATAGAAGTGCATCCTACATGTGCACCCACTAATGAAATTATAAGGACGTTAAATTTAAATAAATGCATTTATAATTAAGTCGGATAATATTCTTTGTAAGATTACAAGTATGGGCTAGTATTGATATGCATACTATCACGCCTGTATTTCCCAAAGGGTTAGGCAGAGGCTAATGTACACCCATACTTTGCCGGTATGTTTAGGTCCCATAGGGGGAGAACCTATTGCCATTAACCGGGCACAAATTCCTCCGAGCTGCTACTGAAAATTTTACAAAAAAAAACCAATAACATTTTGCTCGACCCGTGAATCGAACCCAGGACCTCTTTCGGGTAGCAAGCCTTGATTATGTATGGAAGTAAAAGATCGCAACTATTTTAAAAACAATAACAATCAATATTTTTGCGCATTCTGTGAATTGATCCATTAAACTCAACCAGTAAGAAGATCGTAAATCTTTCTCTTGCGGAATTAGAAAATGCACGCTGGTGAAACACCATCGAACGTGTGACTGAAACTAATTGCTTTGTATCGTAGCTTGTAAATACATTACAATACATACCATCACGCCTTTGAACCCAGAAAGGTTAGACAGAAGGCTCGTCCCCAATTACATGGGACTGAAATATACCAACGAACTGTACTTTAGTACACCTCTGCCTAACCCTTCGGGGAATACAGGCGTAATAGTAGGTATGTTAATATATATATATTTTATAATATTACTAGAAATGTTGGTCACACATTACTAGTACCTATTCTTGTTAACCCCTCGTGCTCAGCTAAATGCTTGTGTTACGAGTGGGTTCACGTCGGTAGTGCAATGGGTGGGTTTCTAACCGGCAACCATATAATGGCAATTAGGCTACCGCCCCTTCTATCCTATTTCCAATACAAGATATCTTAGATACTGATTATTAATGAATATGCTATCGTTTTAAATGAGTCGTGCAAGTGACACGCCAAGAACGCGGAAATGGAGACAGATCTAGTATTTAAATATAGTTTTTTCTCAATTTTCTCATTATTACATAGATTTCTCGATACTATATTTACTATAGATACTGGATTCAGTAATTCAAATACTGGTTTCAATATTAGACATTGAAATAAAACTACTTTTTACGGATTTTATCGCGTTGTATTGATATTATTTCTGAAGCGGTGGTAACCTAATGGCTAGGGCATCGGACTTGCGATCATGTGGTTGTCGTTGCGAACCGCACCCATTGCACTACCGACGTAAACCCACTCGCACGAGGGGTTAACAAGAATAATAGTCATATGCGACCCACATTGCTGTTTAGTATTTCATACTAATTTGTCGTTTCATTTCATTCATTGTTGCTGCCTTGAGGCTCTCCTGTAACATTCAATCTTAAGCACACACTGCGTCTTACGTTTTAATAGTTTTATAATTAACTAGTGGACCCAGCAGACGTTGTCCTGCCCTGAAAATAACCCAAAACTCGATTGCAGCGCCACCTACCGGGTCCAATTGTGAATCTAAACCATTCCCAGATCCCCTTGAACACACACAAAAAATTTCATCAAAATCGGTCCAGTCGTTTGAGAGAAGTTCAGTCACATACACAGAAGAATTATATATATAAAGATTTAACCAGTCCTGTTACTTAAAAACATTGTATAAAGGTGTAATAAACGGTGTACTCAGTGAAGTGTTTTATTGGAGAACACATCTCCAGCAAGATAACAATCTGCAACAATTACTAATAAGCTTTTTAAAAAATAATCCTGACGATGGTGATGATCACGAGTAGACTAAGTTGTTGGACGTTACTAACAGCTACCTTACATTTTCATTAAACATTGGCGATCCGATTCACGCAGAACGAGCTCACCATCATTAAATAGTATCAATAAAACGCGATAAATTCCGTAAAAAGTAGTTTTAATTCACTATACTGCAGCTTAATGAAATGGAAGTTATTGTAATCATCATCATTAAACCATTTATTGTCCCACTGTTGGGTACGCATTAATCTCCTTTCAGAATTAAAAGTATGCATTAAGCTATAGTCAACACAAATCCAGACTCCGAGCTGCTACTGAGAATTTCATATAAAACCCAATAACACTTTGCTCGAACTGAGGATTGAACCCAGGACCTCTAGAGTAGCAGTCGCGCTTGGTACCATTAGACTAATGAAGCAGTTATAATAAATTATTAATAAGCCACATGATTCCGAAAAGTCAAAGGCCTTGGATTCGAACTAGTTATTGTTATATAATCGCTAAATTGACCTCTGTTATAATAAGTGCAGTATTTACCCTTTCGATAATCAAAAAAAAAGAAAATTAATCATTGACGTCATAGCCATTTGATAGAAAGATGTTACCTCTTTTGTTAAATGGAACACCATCAATGACTTCTTGAACCCTATAAAATAAATTTAAAAACAGTTAGACGAGTTTAAATCAGCAGATCATCACAAAATAATACAAATCAGTGGCGCGTGCGCTCAATGTTTTATTTTTTAATGAAACTAGACAACATTATGAATTCATCTACAGTCTTACACTACAGAGGAATGTCTTGTGCTTTTGTTTTTATTATTGTTTCGCTAATACGAGTAGTAGCGAGTTTTGACGGAAGTTTATTATGTAATAACTAATAATAGTTTGGATGACAAAGAGTTTGTAAGCTGATTAAAAATAATAATTAACACATATTTTTATACTATTATTTGCTTGTTTCAAATGTGTGTACATTGTGGCATGTCTGAGTGGACTCCTAATTTATATCGTGCTTTGATGATGTGTATATTTTACCACATAGTTTATTTATTTCCTTATAATGACATCGAGTTCTCAAACACTTTGACATTCAATGTTCACACATCCTCATAACGCAATATTGTACCAGTGAAGATTGAAACACCATTTATTTTAAAAGAGTGCCCATGCAGTTTCTTGCCGGATTCTTCTCCATAGGATCAACTTTTTGGAACCGTGCAACCAGAATCATAATGTTTCATAAACGCTTGTTAGAGCTTATTTGAAATTTAGGAAGGTTAGGAAATTACTATTAGGTGATCTAAGTATAAACTGATTGTTTTCTCTGAAGGTTTAGTCCTTCGGGATATACAGAGTTGATGGTATGTTACGTAAATACTTAAATATATAATATGTTTTAGTTCAAAAATATGTTTTTTCTATCTTCAGGCAATCTGATACATTTTGCTTCCTTTCGCTTTTAGCGATATGTCAAATATCTGTTACATTTGACCTTTTTCAAAGCGTCAAATGTCAAACAACTGCAATTCCATTGGCCGTAGAACTTACGTGAGTGAGTTGCGATGTAAATGTTAATTAATTTATTTATGTACAGATAAAAAATTGTTGCTGACCAAAAAATCTCTATAGTAAAAATCTATATAGTGTAAGACGCTTTAAGTCCAATTTTATCTTGTGTAGGTACTGCTGAAATGTGAAATACGCTTCCCAAGTGGGTCTTCCCCGATATATATAATATAGGTGTCTTTAAATCACGAGTGAATCTGTTTCTTCTAGGCTAGCGCGCTCCATCGTAGATCGCAGTGTGCTTAACATTTATAGGTTTAAAGGTCCGGTGGAGCGTGAATTGCCCACAAAAACGTAATACCCAAATAAATCGTAATCCAGACAATATTCTATCAAATTATTATTCGGATTTAGATACTGTTAATCTAAGTTCCTACGTTCCTATTTCATCTACTACTACTTCACTGAAAGTAAAAGCCCGGAAAATCGTTCCAAACTTGGTAAAGTTATCAAAAATTGCATTCGCTTACATTTATTTCCAGTGAAGTATTTTGGACGAAAAGGTAGAGTAGGAACCTAGATTAACAGTATCGGAATCCGAATAATACAACAGACAGAATTTGATTAAATTGTGTTTGAATTACGCTTTATTTCGGTAATACGTTTGTAACAGAAATTCAGTCCGCCGGACTCTTAAAGCTTCGCTATGAAATCCCTGTGTGCTTAAGATTTCAGCGTCGTGAATAGCTTACATGTGTTTCATAGCATATTTGATACTAATTTCGCAAAGAAGCATATATCTACCGAACTGATGGTACCGATGCTGATGGTAACGGCAAGATGGTAAAAACTAGCTTTCACATCTCAAAGTATTTTTTGAGACAAAAGGCAGTGGATCCTATCCTTGTCCAAGATAAAAAAATCTGATACCAAAATTAATCAAAATTGATTATGTTATTTTAAAAGCAGATACAGTTTCGCATTTAATACGGTGTATTGGGCGATGACGTTTAGTTTCCAGAATGTTCTAAAAGGTATCTGAAAATTCACTGGCCTAACGATCTGAGGACGCGCGGAGGCTGGGGGACATTCACCCGATCCTCTCTTACAAATCAAGATTAGGCGGTCGAACCCTAAATACCTGAGCCCAGAATAAAATATCCTCTTACCTTGAATAAATCTAATCGATTACATGTAAATGGAAATTTTGCTGTGCACGTTAAATTTTTAAGCAAAACTTTTTTGTGATTTCTGGTAAACGATTAGGCATTCAAATTATACCTATACCTATTAAAATTGTAACAGGCCGATTTCTGTACATTATAGATATAAATAAACGAATATGGGGCGTCTTTATTAGAGCAACAGAAGCCAATATAATTTTTTTTAGAATGTTTGTCTGTCTGTATGTTTGTACACGTATCACGCAAAAAATACTACATGGAATTGAATGCAATTCTAACCGATGTATTACTAGAGGTCAAACTTAAATTCTGGTGCAAGTTTTCTCTTGATACGCCGCGCCGCCTAGAATCGGACTTATAGTATGTTATACGTTTTGGGACGTGAGTGAAACTGCGGGCAACAGCTAGTCCTATATATGAGTTACAAAAATTAAAGCAATTTTCAATTAACATACTATCATGCTTATATTCCACAAAGGGTCAGACACAGAGGGTAATACTGTAGGTTGTTCCATGTAATGAGGGGCAATATACCAATATCCGGGCACAAATTTAAATTCCGAGCTGCTACTAAGAATTACATTGAAAAGCCCGATAACACTTTGCTCGGCCTGGGAATCAAACCCAGGACCTATAGCTCAGCAATCGTGTTTTAGACTACTGGCGTTCCTTTCAATTTTTAAGTGTTGCAACTTAATTTATATTTCGAATACAATATTTTGGTATAAAAAACCAACAAACGTTTTTTTTTTTAATCTGACTTTTTCATAGAAGCCATGACCTCACTAAGACTGAGCGGGTCCTGCCATCTTTATGAGCAATGTCATAATTTTACCAACTGACGTAATTAATTACTTATTTCTTTAAGTATCGGCAAAGGTCATAAGGTTAAAATCTTTATTGCATTTTGTTCTAATGACTAATCGTTGATATCATCTTAGCACTCGTTTGCTCAAAACGTGCTTATTATCAAAGATTTATTTGTGCCTTTTGGTGTTTTAAATGAAAAACCCGTTCCTGTGTTGCATATTATATTTCAAATTCAAATAAGTACCTAATATAAATATCGGCAAAATCTTTATAACTGGAATTATTTACTTATTAGAAGATGTTCTCAAAAGGCTGCCTCATAAGTGTAGTATTCCCAAGCGCGACTGCTACGCGACAAGTCATGAGTTCGATCCGTAGATCGAGCAGTATTATTGGGATTTTCTATGAAGCTCTCAGTAGCAAGCAGATTGGAGTCTAGATTTATGCCCGGTTAATGGCAATAGGCTCGCCATTAACCGGGCATTTTAGGTCCCTATTACATTACTGGTGAACTGTCGGTGTACAGAGTACACCTCTGCCTAAGCCTTCGGGGAATACAGGCGTGATAGTATTATATATGTATTTATGTTCTCAAAAGAAATCGAAGAAAATGATTAATAAATTTTAAGTCTGCGTTCACGTTAGACTTTGTTAAAATCATTTTTAAAATATTGTTTAAAAAAATTGAGTTTTAAGTGATACCTACTATGTACAATTTAATTTTGTGAATGTCTGTTTTTGATAAATAAAATTTAAAAAAAAAACGTTTGAACGTAGCCGCCGTACCTTTAGGAGAAAATATAAAACCAAATTTCTAATTAACTAAATCTATACTAATATTATAAAGCTGAAGAGTTTGCTTGTTTGTTTGAACGCGCTAATCTCAGGAACTACTGGTTGGAATTGAAAAAATCTTTTTGTATTGGATATTCCATTTACCGAGGAAGGTTATAGGCTATATAATATCACGCTACGCCTCTTAGGAGCGCAGCAGCGCGGGTGAAACCGCCAGCGGGTCGCTAGTAGGTAGATATATGAAGTAAAATCTACTAATCGACAGACATTGTTAACCAGTCTTTGTCTAATACTTGACAAAATAAACAAAACCCGACAATTAACATTTCAACCTTAACACAAAAACCTTTCAACTTCTACGGAGACAAAACTATTTTGGTAAATTTTAAACATTGTTAGCTATTATGTAAATTTATTACATAGTAACTGTGTACAGATTAGCTTTTGTACTTAACTTGAGTAGATTGATAACAGTTAATATCTAATTTAAGGGACATCATAAATAATGTTATATCTATTACATGCTTAAATGAATTGAATGACTTGTAGAATATGCCTTTTGCAAATTTATAAAAAAACTGTACTACTCTACTGATTTCTGAATGATATTGCAATAAAATGCGTTAAAAATAGATTTATTTCTATGCTAAATTATGATTACCTACTTAAATGGAACCTTGTCACATTTTTTTTCTAAACCCACCGTAGTATTTTTTGTCGTCCGATCTACTCAAAAGTACCTGTGTTTTTTAAATTCATTTCGTGACCATAGTCCGTATAAATAATAGTGATGTTACCTGCATATCTTATATAGTCGCCGATTGTAATCCCCAAGTCAATATTCTGTCTGACGTAAAAGAGCAAAGCAAACTATCTATGTGACCTTAAGACGTGACATTTGAATGATTTTCACGGCACTATTCACCGTTGTTACCAGTAATTTGTTTGCAACACAGGTATACAAACCGTGAACTGTAGTAACACTGTATAAGGTACAGTGATGTAGCTAAGAGTGATATTGATATAGAACATGTTCGGAAAAGACCGTGAAATATATAGTTAAACTCAAAGATCAATGACTGTAACAGAAGAGATAACATACATACCATCACGCCTGTATTCCCCGAAGGATTAGGCAGATTTGTACTAATGTACACCCATAGTCCCCCGGTATGTTTTTAGATCCCATGTAATAGGGGGCGAGCCTATTGCCATTAACCGGGCACAAATCCAGACTCCGAGCTGCTACTGAGAATTTCATAGAAAAACCAATAACACACAACAATCATGAAACTTTTTAAAAATAGCTCAAATGTCTAACAGATAATTAGTATCTTTATGACGTCGCATGTCTAGTGCTTTGTTATGTCAATAATAAGATATTCGGTTAGCCACTCTAAATTCACGTATTCATTAAAACTGTTCAAAATAGCAGAGGTTATGACGATAGAATTAGTCATAGACATATAGAGGCGTCGCAATAAATAACAGTTTGAAATTGTATGTGTTTTTCTATGAAAGATATCACGTTATTGATAAAAATATTAAATATTAGTTAGAGAGACAATAGATCACATCTCGCCTCTAAAATTATCAAAATAAATTGTAACGGGACATGAATTTAGTGTCATCTACCTCAAATTCTATACTCATACTACCTACTAAAAAATCTTTAATGATAATATAAATCCGCATTAGGACAAGTCGTCTTACAAGTCGGCACTACCACTGCTTGCAAATTTTGTCTGAAAATGTATTGTTCTATAAATTATAATGAAGGAGGTAGATAACCTTGCGGAAAACGAAGTCTCAGAAACACTTCAAATGAAGTACCTATCGACAAAGTAATTTTTTGTCCTAGTTGACAGCTGTCAATTATGTCAATGAAATGTCAAAAAAAATTAAATGTTACATTTGAACTGACACATGACGTTTGACAAATCTATGTATTTTGGTTGCCTGACATAACATGCGTGCCTTCAAATATTTTTTGTGACATCTCCTCCCGAGATAAAACATGTGATCACCGCAATACGAAGTCATAATTTTCATCAAATAACACTTACATCATAATAAGAATGTAGACCAACCAAAAACAAGGTTGTAAAACAAGAGTAGGCCTACCAGTTATGAATAAAACAACTTTACCGACAGTTATTGTGGTTGACCGAGTGAAAAAGCCTACTTATAACATACGATGTTGTTACGTTGTTGGTCAACAAGGCATCGCTGCGGGTTATAGTTAGTGATGTATATAAAAGGCGATGACCCAAGACTTGTAGGCTGGTTGACCTTTAACTCACAGAAAATAATAGAGAAATAGAATAAAAGATGAACTATGTCTATGACTAGTAGTTTCGTCGCTACGTAATGTCTACGCTGATTAATGGATTTGAATAAAATGCATTTATTTCAGGCAACCATAGTACCCATAAAAACAGATAATGATAAATATAAATTAAATAAACATAAAATACCATCACGACTGTATTCCCCGAAGGGTAAGACAGAGGTGTACTAATGTATACCCACATTACGCCGATATGTTTGGGTCCGATGTAATAGGGGGCGAGCCTATTGCCATTAACCGGACACAAGTAGGTACCAAACTCCCTGCTACTGAGAATTTCATAGAACAACCCAATTACACTTTACTCGACCTGGGAATCGATCCCAGTACCTCTAGAATAGCAGTCGCGCTTGGGACCACTAGACCACAACAAGACTAATGAGACAGTTTCAGTTCAGTACAAATGAAATAAACATACAAACAAATACAATATAACTAAAACAAATAAAAAGTATCAGGCATTACGAGCGCCACGTCCGATACTGATGATTATGAGAAACATCAAAACAGCAGTTTATTTTGGAATACGTGACCATTCTACTTCAAAATCCCTTCGCGCCTCGAAGAACACATAATGCCGTCGGTCCCGATCATCATAAAAATACTATGACAATCGAAAATGGAAGCTGTTACGTGGGAGAGCCATGCATCGGCACTAAGTGTGATACCACGGAGTGATACCACGGCCTCCGGAAAACCGGCGTTAAACAACGCTTACGTTGTGTTTCGCCGAGTGAGTGAGGTTACCGGAGGCCCAATCGCCTTTTAAAAGGTCGGCAACGAACTTGTGACTCCTCTGGGGTGGCGGGTGTCCATGGGTGGCGGTAATCGCTTACCATCAGGCGATCCGTCTGCTCGTTTGCCCTCCTATCCCATAAGAAAAAGCCCGAAAAACCCTTTCTTAGAATCAGTATAGCCCAAGAGTAAGGAGGTATGACGTCAACCGCTTCGAGTAACACTGATATCAATATATGGAAAACTGGTAGCTGACCCCAGTATACTTGAGGAAAGGTTAGGAAGGGAATGAATGATCATATTACTGGTATATTTATCTCGTATATGTAGTAGCAGTAGTATCTCTGTGTATGGAGTCATAACATTTTATAATGCGTAACTAATGCTATATAATGTCCATAATTTTGCGTATTAAATGGGAAATAATTAAGCTGCAAATTAGTAGGTATTAAACGTAGAAGAATCTTAAATGAATTCTGATTGCCAGATTAAAAGATTTATCATAACTGAAATCAACTATTATGCCGTCTATTCTAGAGGTATGGCCATGTAATACCCTTAAGAAGTGGTTACCGATCCACAAACTAATCGTGGCTTGGACAGCTATTCATTAAGGCGAATCGTTCACCTGAGCCCGCCAAATTCAAATTTCAAGTGGTTTTTCGCAGTTTGTAGGTCTATAATAAGTTCTACATTCATGGCAACAGTAATTGCGACATTAACTATACAAAATTCACATTGTTTCACTAAAACCATTGCTTAAAAATGATTATTGTAGCTAAAAGTAGTGTAAATGTCAATTTTGACCAATTACACAGTTTTTGGCTTGTTAAGGATTTATAAGTAAAGGTTTTAGTTCTCACTTGTGAATGTTGTCTAGTTAATGTCGCGATTACTACTGCCATGAATCTAGAACTTCTGGCGTTGTATTGTAAATGTAGAATTCCTTAGCAATTTTCTCATATGGATCATAATCACACATCAAAAATGGATATTTTAGCCCTCTTGATCTGAACATCAATAAGTCGTAGGTTGTATCCTGGTTTCTATTGCGACCCAGAGCCTCTAACTAGGTTATCACAGCTTCTAACGGACACTATTGTATAGTAAATTATAACATCGTCCATTATATTATTATTAAGGCGTATTCTAAAGGCCTTGTTAGACAATCAGGTGGGTGGCACTATGCATATTTATTCATCGCTCGCAGCCAATGTCACAACTTGATAAATGGCTCATTAAGCAAGCTTTACTTCAAGACATGCGTTAGGTTTTGCAAAGCCGTATTTTGTAAACTGCCGTTACATAAATGGCTTAGTAAATTGATAAACGCGGTTTAGGCGTCAACTAAATAGGTAATGAAGTTTGCAATTATAGTTTTTTCTGCCGTATTGAAATAAGGCGAGTTAATTAAAATTGTAATAGAGTGAAGTAAACGCCTTACACTCTACCCAATTAAAATGACAGCTTAACACAATAGCTTTGGGAGCGAAAATCGCACTCAACATTACTGTGTTAATAATGACTACACGAGTATTTAAGAATTGTACGAACGCTACGCCTAAGACCAATATAGGTATTCCTAAAAAAATCATTTCCTTGGTGTAATAAATTTAAAATACCACAAAGATTTCGTTTTATTACACGCGTTTTAGTTTTACGATTTTATTTATGGTATATTTAAAAACTTTATAAATATTAAAAAATTATGCGACACCGCATACCGCTATCTTTATCAAGTCTAAAAAAACAAGAAAAATATTTCACGTCACTTCAACCATTTTTTCTGACGGTCTTGAGTATTGTACATGGCCTACGCAAATGTCTTGCTAATCTAGTATCGTCGTGCGACGGGTCATTGAGCTCCCAGAATAATGGTTGAGCTACACAATGACTGTTGTATCCATGCCGTCAGTCAGGATAGGTCAACTCAAGGCTGCTATGGCTTTTTCTTTAAAAGGCCTGGTCAGATATTGACCAGGCCTTCGCAGGGTGGGGTTGACCAAAATCCTAACAAAGCCTAAAAAATGTATACCCATTTAGCCGGACAAGACGGTAAAAAACCGGACATCTAACAACCCTATGCTTAGCACATCAAAACACCAACGACAATCGTTAGTTGCAGTTCGAAACCCAACCACCAATTTATCTAGAATAGAAGGTATTGCTCAGAAATTGGGTTGTGCAGGTATGATAGTAGCTTCGTATAAAATATTACTATGGTACGCAAATTGCTTATTAGCCTCATTAGTGGTCCTGAGCGCGACTGCAATGCTACAATTCGAGCAACGTGTAATTGGGTTTGAAATAAGAATTTCAAGTAGCAGCTCAAAGTCTAGATTTATGCCCAGTTAATGGCAATAGACTAGCACCTTACTACATGCACAGATAATATTATAATACTAGCTACATAGGACCTAAACATACCGGCGAACGAACTGTTGGTGTAAAGTTAGTACACCTCTGCCTAACCCTTCGGGGAATACAAGCGTGATGGTATGTTATCAACATGATCAAAAGCATTTACATGTTAAATGTCTATTAAAACAGCGTGAATGTGCCGCAAAATTTTCCTGTAGACGTTGATGAATATGGATGGACGAGTGGTCACGCTAGAGCGGCTCCTAGTGATGTGGTCGGTGCTATTAGTATCGTATTAACTTAATCCCAGTAGCGACAGTTCGGTATGCCATGCATCCGGAACGGTTCGTTTCCACATATTAATAATCCGTGATATATATATTTTTTACTCGGATATTCTCCTGTATCGTGGGTGCTTTTACAAACACAAATTCTCGCATACACAAACGCCCAGACCAACTATCTGTAGATCATACAAATATTTGCTCCATGTGGGGATCAAATCTATAATTACATTATGGTTATAGGTAATCTGCTACCATAGTTGAGTAATTACATCGTCAATAGTAGATATATCATGTATTTATAGACAACCTTTTTCCAACAAAACTCCTTGATATTTTATTTATCCTTTTATTTAGCCTTAATATCAAGGATCCAATCTTACGGAATTTTCATACACACTTCACAATACACATTCAATTAATTAAAAAAAATATTGAGCTGCGGTCTCTATTGTTCTTGGGTATTGTGTGGTAGCACCGGATACAATGCTTCTCATACTTCGGAAGTTACCTCACTGCGTTTTTGTTTGCCACGAGATCTCGGAAGGAAAACAATACTATGTGTTACGTCCTTTTAGATGTATGATCGGAACTTCTTATGGGTTGTGATGTAAATGTTATTCCTCTTGTTATGTGTTTATTACGTCGAGACTTTGAAGGTGCAGATTTTTCCTTGTGTTTAAATCGCTAAGTCATATTACGTAACGTCCGAGAAGAATAAATATTTTCTACCAGCTTCTGCCCGCGACTTTTTGTGCTTGGACTTCAGGATGGGGTCCGGCCTTGATAAAAAGTAGCCTACCTGTTCTACAGATTATAGCCTATTCCAGGCTATAATCTGTGTGCCAAATTTTATCCAGATCCGTTCAACCGTTCTGGAGTGAAAGAGTAACAAACATCCATACATCCATTCATCCATCCATACTCGCAAAACTTTCACGTTTATAATATTAGTAAAGATTGTGTCAGTTTTTATTACAAATAATATTGATTTGTCACATTATAACTATATAAAATAATATGCTCTGCTCTGCTCTGTGACCTCCCGGTCACGACATTCGAATTTTTATTAATTTAAAAAAATCTTTTTGGTATTTTAATTCACATTTCCATCGAGCTGTCTTTCTCAATGTAGGCGATAACGCTAGACGCCCCCAGGCAAAGGTAAAGGGCCCAGAGAAAATATGAGGTTTTACAGCGGTTTAATATGCGGTAAAGGTGAAAATTTTGGGGGCCGCTAAAAATAATTGATTCTGAAAGTGAGCAGTAAATGAAATAAGTTTGAGAAACTCTGCCAAAGCAACCAATTTTAAGCAAATATTTTTTTTTCGTCCCATGATTTACACGATAATTTGCAGTCAATATCACGATCATTATAAACGAAATATATGTTAATGTGTCACTGAACACCAATTATCACTTACTACTATTTGTATTCGACTGTGTCGGAATAGTTGCGCAACTCTCGAAGCTACTATGTTCATTCTGTATCCTTGAATGAGTGGCGTTGAAGACGAGTCGCCCGTATGAATCAGACTGGTTTCATAACACTGAGCGTTGAACTGAATCCTAATTGAATCGAACATGTGTTGCTGTATTGCATAGTAAAAATCTCTTTTCCTACATGAGTGAGTTGAATTTAAAATAATACGTAATAATTTTATAAATAGATGGGTTGTGTTGTCATTGCATTATATCCGCTTTATCGTTTTATTTTAATACAAAGGCATTTTCGAGTGACTTATTTTTTATGGATTAATTCAGCAATAGAGCTGACCAGCCACCTAGTGGTAAGTAGTAATCGTCGCCCATGGACACCTGCAACCCCAGAGGAGTCGCTGATGCGTTGTCGACCCCTACGGACCGCAGACTGCCAGAGCCGCATCAACCGAGGGGATCTGGCTCTTGCGTGCAAAAGTCGAAACACAGACCAAGGTCTGGCAGTTAGAGGCTGTCATGCTCACTTAAATGTCCTGCTGCTGATGTGGCGTTGTGTGTCGGGTTGTTTTATTCCCTACAACTTGGTTGAGTCGAACAACGCTGATACACACGTCATGCTCGTGAACGGGTGCTGTCTGTCGGGACTGGTCAACTCTTACATGCCATGTCAATCCGGATTCAGTTATGTTATCTTTTGGAGGGTAACCTACTTTTATCACTCACATCAGACTCCACAACTCTCACATTGATAGAATAAAAAATATGTAAACATCAATTATTTATTTAAAAGAGTGTCTATGGAGTTTCTTGCCGGCTCTTCTCCATAAGACCTACTATTTGGAACCGTGCATGTAGTTTTGACATTTCAAAAGTACCTGTATATGGTCTAATTGAAATAAAATATTTGAGTTTGAGTTTGAGGTGCTTTACGAGAGACTCCGACGTAAGGGTGGTCGCCAGCCAGTCAGACCCCAAGAAGTACCACCACCGAGCAAGTCAGATATTTCCGCGCCTCTTACGGGATACCTATCTGAAAGGCAGTGAGGAACAGTATTCTAACCCATCCCGACACTGGGAAGGAATTATATTGTAAGAATATTTCGTTATTTTCTAACCCTGCTTACTTAATTTAAAAATCTTCTTAATTTTTGTTAGTTCGTTATCGTATCTATAAATTAATTTGAAAATCCTATTCTTGGTTAATATTTTTAAAATTGTTGTGGTTTATAGTTAGATGTACATAGTCGTGTGGTCGTCTGAATAATATTAGTATAATTATTTTATAATGTAATCAAAACAGACTTGTCATCTGACGAAAATAAAACTGACGTAAAATAATGTCGTTTTTAACAGCTTGAGTATTCTGCTATGTATTCTTATATTTATAATTATATAATAGTCATCAAACTGTAACAAAAAATGATAATCAACCTAATTTGAAGGCAACTACTTTTATTTTATAAGTATAATTTTTTTAAGCAACAACGTTATGATTTGGTAGAAATTATGATATAATACGATTATTATTTAATTATTTTCTCCAGTTTCACTTTTTTAGCTTTTGCTTACCTACGTGATATTCACAACAAACATAGCCGATTAACCTAGTTTTCATTATAGCAGTCCCTAACCATTAAAATTAATATATTTCGCAAGAATTTGAAATATATAATGAGACTAAACGAGGCATATAAATATACCTATATGAGAAAGGAAGTAAGAAACAAACAAATTTTTCAGCTAACAGTAAAAACAAGTACTACATTAATGCTGTGAATAAAATATTATATAATAATAGTTGTACCTTATTTATAATTGCGGCGAAAAGGATCTGGTTCAACATATGCCAGACAGATTTGCCCGACGCTGGCTTTCTACCATATATACATATGTATATCTATCTTGTATATTTATTGTAATCTCATTATACTAAATTTTATTTAAAGTTTTCAAATACTCACAAGTTAAGCTAAGTTTTGATAGAATCAGGTAATATTTACGCATAAAATCGTGTTTGCACTCAATTCATGGTAATGTATGGTTACTGGTCAGTGGTGATCAGTTCTTATCGTTAGTTTCGAAATATGCGGTCGATGTAAGTTATAAGCTTGTTTGCTGTTTTATTAAACTAATTCTGCCGATACATTTAGCATTTAATGACATATAGGAGTAAGCTATATATTTCATATAAATATAAGCTATATGTGCATATACGACATACGTCATTAATTCTTCATCACACAGTTAATTTTTCAGTTACTATCTAGTTGACAAACACTAAAAAAACCTTATTTTTTTAACCAAGCAGGTCGGATATAATCGACAAAATATTCGTATCCATTACACCTGTCATATTTATCTGACAAAAAGCCTTTGTAACGTTTAAATTGTTTGTCGCATAAATCCGACTTGGTAAATAGTAATAATAAATACATTATAATATTGTGCACTACAGAATAAGGTTACGATTGTCAAGTAACGTACCCTCGAAAAATCAGCACAGATACAATACATACAGACGATCATTTATACATAGGTATATCGTTATTCTCAGAGGCTCTTTTTGCGCCTCAATGAAAACAAGATCTTAATTACATAGTTTTATGGTTGATTTCAAATTACGGTTTTGTTTTTCTTCAGTAAAGTCGGTCTTTTTTAGACTTTCAGTCTTCTTTGTACAGAAGTACTACTCTTAACTCGCTGTTTCTTTAAACTTGTTACTTTGGGTAACTAAGTTACTACACTAGCGGTCCCTAATACATGCGCATACGATGCAGCGTTAACATAAGTAGCAATGAGCTATTGCAAAATGATCTACGACCAAAGTCTAGCTACTCATAGATACGCGAACAGTATTAACGTAGGTATTACTTTTTGGAGCCGTTTGTATCCTTCGTGAATGTCTTTCTTATGATTTGCACAGATATATGAATGTACATGAATTCACGGACATGAATTCACGGACATGAATGCACAAACATGAATGCACAAACATGAACGCACAAACATGAATGCACATACATAAATGCATAGAAATAAATTCACAGATAATATGACCCGAAAAATAAACCCGTAGGTCATATAAATATTCAGGACAAGAAAGCGTTGATGAAAAAGAAGGTAGTCAGCGCAGAAAAGCAAGAACTCGGTTCGCGAACGGTGTTCGATCACAGTTAATTTGAAACCAGTGTTTCTTATATAAACATGATAATTCTGTATAATTCATGTATCCACTATTATAGTGGCATTGACCTTACGGATTAATATGCATATGTGACGAGAACGAAAGTGGTATTTATTTGGAGAAATGCGAATACGTTTTTACATTCTGGTTAATTTGAAAACACAATATGATACTTAAGAATCCCAAAATAAATCGTAATTCAAACCCAATTTAATCAAATTGTGTTATTATTCGGATTTCGATACCATTACTCCAGGTTCCTACTCTACCATTTGGTCCAAAATACTTCACTGTAAATAAATGTAAGCGAATGCAATTCTTGATAAGTTTAGCAATTTTAGATCGATATTTCGGTCGTTTATTTCTATTGAAGTAATAATAGATGAAATGGTACGCTACGGGCCTAGATTAACGGTGTCCGAATCCGAATAATAACAAAATTTAAAACAATATTGTTTGGATTACGATTTATTTTGGTATTACATTGTTGTGGGCAAATCAAGCTCCGCCGGACCCTTAATAAACATATTAAGGAGAGGCTCGTGCCCAGCAGTGGGTTTAATTCGCTAAATTACCATCTACTTAATGAAACCGCTGACAGATAAAGTGGATCCTTATGTATATTCCACCACAGTATAGGGTATGTCGGTCTTCTACCGACTAAAATCCGAGCAGGTTTTTCCTGGCCCTATAATAACGGCCATGGAATTTTATGACATTCGCCACGACCTTGAAAGGCTGATGCCATGGCAATGATAGGCTGTGGTCCAACATCCGCAGAAGACGGTTTACAAACATGAAATTTTGTATGGGAGAAGAAATTTTCTAACTCACTCACATTGCACGTGACTGTTCAGTATGAGTCCCAGGTTACATTCCAATATCCAGCAAATTTATTGATTAGTCAGTAGCAGCTCGGAGTCTGCGGATATGTTTTAAGTCTCATGTAATAGGGCGAGCCTATCCACTAATCGGACATCAATCATGACGATATCTACTGAGGATACCTCATGATAAAATCTAATATACTCAGTTCGACTTGGGAATCAAACACTAGACTATAGCGGCAGTTGATTATCGTTCTATGAACGTAACATACTCTGCCGAATTGCAGACGTAAACACAATTAAATTGTGATCTGTTGAAAGTAATAGGCATTCAATTGTCTCCGTTGTAGTCTTTAGAATACAGCCTGTATTTCTGTATAAGGAAAACCGTGCTTGAACATAAAAAGTAATTACTAATTAATTGTATAAAATTATCTTTATTGTATAAGCTTTTCCCACGTCATTCGTACGGGTCATGTGGTACAAAGCCTCATAAACCCACTCTTTTGAAACCAGTAAGGCGAGCGTTTTCCCATCTTAAAGGTTAATAGTTCTTTAAGATTATCATTTAATAACGTGTTATGTTATTATGATTGTGATGCAATTGTGAAGACGGACTATTTTAGTAGGTTATTCGTAAATAAATTGATATTTTGTAAGCGAGGTTGCGGGACTTGATAGAAAATTGACGAGGTAATGAGTATAGATAATTAAATAGGACAATGGCTAGAATTTAGACATGCCATCACGCCTGTATTCCCCGAAGGGATAGGCAGAGTATAACTAATGTACACCTACTACAATTCACCAGAATGTTTAGGTCCCGCGTATTAGGGGGCGAGCCTATTGCTAGCTAACTGAACACAAATCTAAACTGCGAGTCACTACTGAGAACTCCATAGAAAAACCTAATAACACTGCTTGACCTGAACGTCGATCTCAGAAACTCTGGCGTAACAGCTGCGCTTAGAATCAATGAGTCAATCTAAACTACAGTTCTGTTTGACATCAATGATTTTATCCGAGTTTAAACGTAGGATAATTCAAACGGCGTGAAATAGCGCTTACGTTGTGTTTCGCCGATTGAGTGAGGTTACCGGAGGCCCAATCCCCTTTTTATAGGCGGGCAACGCACTTGTAACTCCTCTGGTGTTGCGGGTGTCCATGGGCGGCGGTAATCTCTTACCATGATTTACCGTGATTCGTCTGCTCGTTTGTCCTCCTATCCCATAAAAAAACGTATGTCGTTTGGTACACGAGATATTTTGAACTACCAAGATAGGTACCTGTTGCCAGCCTGTGATGTCGAATTTATCTTTCACATTATTTCGCGGCAAGTTACGCACTCAAATTCTGTACTATTTATTTCAACTATGTAGAAATAAGCAATCAAGGTAGAAAATGGCTAGAATTTGGCCAACATTTTGATTTCTGAGACATACGCGAATATAAGACATTTTGCAATAAAATACTTAATTTTATCGTGCTTTATTTTCATCATCAAATCCCAACATTTCAGACCCTTTACAGCGTCCATAATCATAATATATATATAACGCGATAAAATCCGTAAAGTGTAGGTATTATTATTTCACAAATCCATCGGCCAACATTTTCACAAACTAATACGGAAAGTGGCCTCTCCCTGGGAATCGAAACTCAATCTACATCGTACATTTTACTTAAATTAAGGTGACAATACGAAAGTGAACAAATTTTTCTTTCCATTCATACCTTGATTCTCGTAAAATATTCTCTCCCACGGCTACATGATCAGTAAAGTATTTACCTGCAACAAAAACAAAAGGTCGTTATTAGAAAGTGAAATAAGTCACATAAGATCTTACAAAATGAAAACATTTTCTTTTGTCTCACAAAAGAAAGAATGGAGAGGGAATAAATTAACATTAATGTTGGAATATTGAGGTAATTTATGTAACGTATAAATTGCACATTGGTGTAGAGATGCAAAGAACGACACTAAACAAATTTTTTGACCCTTCATCCCTTTCATAGAAACATCATTGAAAAAGGACAAAATAAGTTAAGAACTATAAATTAGTACGTGTGTTTTGTAGTTACAAAATTGACTGTCAAAACAAGACAATGCACAAATTTTATTAACAACAAATCAACATCATCACGCTTATAAAGATTCATAAAAACGTAAATCACTTTTACGCACAAGCACTATTTTCACCTATAGTGTAGTAGGTGATCAGAGATTATCAACTATACGACGGGCAATTTGACAGCAGATTCGCTCCTACACCGCTCTTCACCTTTCTTGTTCTAATAATGAAATCAAATACAGCTTCGTATCGATAAGTCCTGGTTTTCTCTAATTTTATCGCAAGGTCAAACAAAGCATCGATAAGATCTATTTTTGAGGTCTTAGAATGTCTGTCTATATTTTTTCTCCTAATGGTATGTTAAGTAAATAATTAGCAATAATCATACCTACTCATAATAATAAAGAACTCACTGAAGACTTAAGACTGCCTTAAGCATCTCCAACATTTCTTAACATATTCTTACAACCTACTTGAGTTCAAAGTATCTGCATCGGTATATTATAAATATGAGTGTTGGTTTTGTGGTCAATGTAACTACTTAGCTACATCTAGTGGGTTTCAGATACTCCTAAGTGTAACCATAACAAAGTAACAAGACAGCTAATCAAATTGCCAAGTGATTGAAGCTCCGATTGAAGGGGATTGCCGAAGAGTATGCGTTGCTGACCTTGACAATATAGACAAATAATTTTAAAGACTAAATGATTTACTGATAATTGGTACTGAATTATATAATGACAAAAAGCTGTGTCCCAGTACTGAATAAAGCCTCCTCTCAGATTAAGAAAGGACTTAATCTACTATGCTGGCGTAGTGCGAGTTGGCTGACGTTATACCCTTTAGAGAACTTGACCTTCTCTCAGATATGTACGTGAGTTTCCTCACGAAGAGTGCCTTCTTGGTTAAAGTATATGGTAAGTAAGCGTGTGTTCAATTCAAAAAGTCAGAGTTATGTGACCTGCATTCGAACTCGGACCACCAACAACAGCGGATTTCAATGTCACAGTATGTTTGAACCTTTTCGATTTTTTGTAATTTTTGTACCACATAGCGGACTTGCTATGATAAAGATATATTTGGTAATAGGAACTTCAATTCTAATTTTATTCGTAATCCATACCTCAACTTATTCTAAAGTTCACAGCTCACAAAGACATTTACTTTGAACCAATTATGTCTTAAAAGCCAGAAATTGGCCAATCGCCCTCCTACGCGGAATGCAGCACTTTACAGGGTAATACCCCACAACAAAGAAGCCTAGGTTACCTAACTTTAATTCCACATAATCCATACGCAAATGACGGGCAATTTGCGGGCCGCAACCGCATTTCTTATGGGAAACGGTTGACTACACCTGCCTTCAGGGCCGGACTGGGTGAATGGGAATTGGTCAAGGGTGCTAAAATGTGAATGTTCATCGCGCTTTGTTTCTGCAATTTTGTTACGTTTGTGTGAAGGTATTGTTTTAGGATTGCACCATCCCTTCTTCAAGCTAGCATTTTCCCAGACTAGTATTAAAGATAAGAGTAGGTATAAAACTTCTTTGAAAGAGCAAAACACTTTGCAATTTATGTTAATACATGCTTAGTTATGTAGAATGGTAAAACACTACACCGAAATATCTTATTACAAGACATGTGTTTTTGAGTATTTAGCAATGTATTATGTTCTGGTTTCTGACACTTACGCGAATATTAGACATTGAAATAAAACTATTTTTTAAGGATTTTATCGCGTCTTATTATTATTATTTAATTCCCGACGTTTCGGATCCTTTACTGCATCCATGGTCACGGGCAGACTAAGTTGTTGGACGTCTCAATGTTGCAATTACTAACAGCTACCTTACATTTTTGTTATTTATTGGCGATCCGATTCACGCAGAACGAGCTCACCGTATCCTTCGGTCTTGCAGTTTTGGGCTTGGATTTTGATTTAATGGAATCTATAATGGGATTCCAAGCAGGTGGTACGCCCCAGTCATCTTCTCTATTGAAATTTGGGTGTTTTTTTAATTTCAGCCTCGCGAATCATTCCTTCCTTCCCAGGATGATTCGCGAGACTATTGAAATTAAAAAACACCCAACTTAGTCTGCCCGTGACCATGGATGCTGTAAAGGATCCGAAACGTCGGGAATTAAATAATAATAATACAACGCGATAAAATCCGTAAAAAATAGTTTTATTTCAATGTATTATGTTTTTTTATAAATGACATCTTTTCGGAACAAGCAATATGTTATGATACTGTTTAACATGAATATGTACTTGTCAGTATATGTCATGTACTCGTATTTGATAGTATATGGACTAATACGAGTAGCCTAACCCCTCTCATTCTGATAGGAGACCCTTGTCCAGTAGCGGGACAGATAGTTATAAAAATCACCTGACTCGTTTCCCTTACTAGCAGTCCTTCATAACCTGTTGCAAAGAAAAATAAGCCCACATCCTCCCCTGTCACTTGTTGTAATATCAAAACTCGACCAACGCCACCGCAGCAGAGGCAGAGGTTACCAACATTCTGTGAGAAGAAAATTAATTACATAGATTCGCAACCTGTGCGAGTGTGAAACAAAGCTAGTTAGCGTTACTTGCGCGGCTGCAACGCTCGTCTAATTGATGATCTCATACATTAAGTAGCACGAGTTTGCAACTATACTTTATTTACAACGTAATTTGAATGATTTCTGTTTTAAAATACGAAGAATTCTCACGGTGAAATACATGATTCGAAAATTGATAACCAAATTTTTTTAATCTTAAAGACAAACGCAATATACCTATTATTCTCTTTATTATTTCTACACACCCACTACTATACACAACTTTAATACAGATATTTCCTGTTTTCACTTTAAATACTTTTATATTAACTATTACTTTTTACGAAATGAACGTTCAAAAATGACGTAAACTATCAGTTTCCTGGTGAAGTGCATAATTAAATTCGTATGTACCTACCAAAAAGTATTGTCTAACAAATCAATTCGTAAACGTAGATATTTTAGTGTATTTTTAGTGGTGATAATAGTGATAAATCTTTACATATACATATAATCGTTGGTGCGTCTGTTAGGGATCGTGTAATTTCTGAACGTTTTAACCGATTGTACGAACAGTGCATAAAGTATTAATAAATAAATATCACTCTCTCTCTCTCTTTCTTTCTCTCAAGGTCCACATCTCAGCAACGTAGAGAAATAATTATGGAAAAGAATAATCCTCTGACCAACACCAGCTATTTAGACATAAAATATATCTTTCTTAACAATTGCATCATCGCCGAAATTCATCGCTAATATTTTTGCGTATCGACATAGTAAATTAAGGTGTGGTATACGTGGCTATATACTATGATTAAACCAGTATAAGTTGTTCTTCCATTGTACAGGCTTTCTGAAGAATAAGAGGTCAGCTTATACTAAAAAAAATTTGCTTGAGGTACAAGAAAACATTTTGGCATGTTATGAGTAGCTACGGTATGGTATAATTGGAGCATTTTACATTGTAGGACTTCTAATATCACTGTCATAAAGTTTAAATTCAAACAACAAAATATGACATGATTCGAGTTGTTCGGAGACTTTCTGCACGGTGATAAATTGATAATGCGTATTTACCCATACAAAATAAACTTGATCTTTTCTTTTGCCCGACTTTTAAAAATAGGAGGTTCCCAATTAAATACCTACAGTTTTCCGGTATGTTTAGATCCTTTTTAATGAGCTTAGCTTTTAATAGAGCTTTTATTGCTATTAAATAGGCATAAATCCGAGCTTCGGGCTGCTACTGAAAATTTCATAGAATATAAGTCTACTTTTATCATGCGTACCGCTGAAGTGTGGCATGCGCTTCCCGAGAGGGTCTTCCCCGATAGATATAATCTGAGTGTCTTTAAATCACGAGTGAATAGGTTTCTTCTAGGCAAGCGCACTCCATCGCAGATCGCACTGTCGCTTAACATCAGGCAAACTGGCGGTAAAGCGTAAACCTATCAAGAATTAAAAAAAAATTGTTTGGGACCACTTGACTAATGAGGCAGTTTTCATTACAAGATGTTGATAGAGCATTTATGTGGCATTGCTATGAAATACTATTACAAGCATAACACGCATATTTCGTTTACATCTGAGATATTATTATTTCTGAAACACCCAAGAAAGTTCAAAAGTCATTTACTTAACTTTTACAACATACTTATCGCAATCAAAAATCGATCCTATTGCGAATACCATAAGAGTGGCAAAATGCTACAGTTATTCCGCTTAAAAAGAAAGCAAAACCATATTTCTATATATACCGGCCGATGACGTATAGCCAGATCGGTCGATCACCAAACCGGATCTCTAATAACAGTACATTTCGTATAATTTCCAATTTGGATATTAACAGACGATACAACGATAAAACGTAGTTTTTTTTTTGTTGAAAGCCTTCAACGTTCTGATGTAATCAACTTCTGTTGTAGACAACAGGTGATCATTATTACTTGACGTGTAAATAAATAACGGAATTGATACTTGGTTGGTTTTAAGGGTAACTTGGCTAGGCGTAAGTATCTACTTGTGTCTTTCGGTACAGAAAATTTCTCAGTAGATCGAGGGTTATATCAACTGATACAAATAGTAACATGCGTTCCACCATGTTCCTTTCACATCACATCTTCAAGCCTTTTACTGTGCCAGTGCTGGGGTCGGGGTTCCTCTCAAATCATAGGGGGTTAGACCATGGCCACTCTGGTCTAATGGGGTTTAACAGACTATATACGTCATCGAAAAAATCTCTTAAGCAGGCAGTTGTCCTAACAATATTTTCCTTAGCCGTTTATGCGAATTCGAAACCGAAACCTAAAATGGGTGGATGCCTTGTATTCAAACTTGAGACCTATTACTTAGCAGTCCAATGCTCATGTCACTAGACTATCACTGCTGTTCGTGCCCTATAATTGATTCGCTGGACCATTTCTTTGAAGTGGTCATGGAAGAAATTCCATGACCACTTCAAAGAAGAAACTTGCAGGATTTTTTGAAAACGGCAATCTCTTTTACAAATAGTTCATAAAATCTCGCCAAAGATAAATTATAAATATTTCATAGGATAACAGAGATGTATTTAGCAACTGAATAATATATATTTAAAATTTTTGACATTGACGCGAATGTTTGTAAATATTAAATAAATTTTACGCTTATTTGACATTTAATGCTTAATGTTTATTCTGCTACAGACGTGTACGAAATTAATATACGAACGAATATTAATATATGTAAGCTCTTTAAAATAAAATAAATTGTTTGTTGGTGAAATAATCATAATTTAATTATAGATAATGTCTATCTATATATCGTGTATGTGACCCTATTTTTCACATTAGTTATTGTCATACAAACCTATGACAATGGTAGCAAACTATTTACTTAAGTCCAAAATAAAAAGGTTTCTTTCTTTCTTCCACTCGACAACACCAATTTATCCTTAGGATATCGGCGATGCCCAGACATTCAGTTGTGAGATCTGTTGGCAGTCACTTCATGCATCTGTAGGCCTAGCCATGTTGAAAATCTATGATCGCTAACGCTATAGAAAACCATTAAAATGTATAGAAAGTACTACATATCTCTAACGCTATGTCACGTGGTCAGAATAAACGATAAATGGTAGACAAATTTACAAGTTAGCTTTTCGTCACAATAGAATGGAAATTCTTCGATTCTAAAATCTTGATCGCTATTGTCATACAAATGATAGACAAGTTGTCCTTCTGAGTTAGATTTCCAGGGCGAGTAAAGTGTTATAGGATTAATTTGTCAATTAAATTCTCAGTAGCAGTCTGGATTTGTGCCCAGTTAATAGCAATAGGCTCGTCCCCTATTACATGGGATCTAAACATACCAGCAAACTGTGAATGTAAATTAGTACACCTCTGGCTAACTCACCGGGGAATATATTCTCATATGTTATTTATTATGTGTTTAACATACATATAAGTCTGTTTTGCTGCTTACACAAAATAAGCTGTCTTCGTTACATTTATCGACTTCCTGAGCTAGAATTCGTAGCAGGTGTAAATTTATGTGCACCACAAATAGAAAAAAGCCATCCAATCCAGGAAGAAAACCGCACCTACAAGTCTAGCCTATATCCAAGAGAAAAGTAGTTCTATTTCTGGTGTCATGAAGCGTCTGGGTTACACCCGGAGACAGATGTGATAAGTGACATCGCCTTAAGACGGTGTTTCGTAATATACGCATTAAAATGCTCATACGTCCACCTGTCAATAAAGCTACGAGTTAATCCCGTATAGTTTGATATAAAACTTGAAGGAGTTATAGCAGGGACGGAATTAGAAGTGATCGTAAAAAAGGAAAACATTTGCCCCCTATTAATAAAAATATAAAACGTCTTATAAATTTCTTGTAGCTATAATATGTTATTTCTTGTTTTGACACGCGATATTTTGTAACAGAGAAAAGAAGACAAAACATGTATAGCTATAAAAAGTTTATATTTTATGAATAAGAGGGTTAACTTTTTAATGTTAGTAGACTCGACTGCCTCATTAATCTAGTAGTCGTAAGGGAGACGGTTGAGTTCGTCCTGGCTTCGAAACCCAAAATGGTTTTGGGATTTTCTATGAAACTGCCAGTAGCAGCTCGGAGTTTAGACTTGTGTCCGGTTAATGGCAATAGGCTCGCCGTCTTTCAGATGGGACGTAAACATAATACTGCTAACTGCTGGTAACTGTGGATGTACGTACATTATTACGCATTTCTTTATCCTTCGGGTAATACAGACGAGATGGTATACCACCACCTTCCGACTTTAACCACCAATTAACTTTTTTAGCCAAAATACAGGACAATCCCAACCACCATTGCTCTTAGAAGTTAGGCAGTAGTGAACTGATATACACTCACGCAGGGCGAAGCGAGGCCTATGATTCGATATAAAAGGGGGCGAGCCTATTGCCAATTATCAGGCATTAATTCCAAACTCCGAGCTACCACTGACACTTTGCTTGACACGGGAATCAAATCCAAGTTACTGCTCAGTACCTATATTTACGACTACTAGACAAAACAATGAATTAATTAAAAATCAACACAAATATTTAAGTAATTGCAATAGGTGTGACACCACCGTATCGGTAATCTGTTATAAATCAATTGATTAGCAAGCTCTTGTGACAAAACACGCAAATACTTAACCTTGGATTAGTCGTTAGTGATGCAAATATAAGTTTCTTCGTATTGTTCAAGTTATACGATGATACAGACATGTTAATTTTTAACAAACTAATTTTTTATTCATACAGTCAACACCACATCTTTTTATGATATCCAAATCTGTCAAATTTCTTTATTCGATTTTGAATTTTATCTCCAAATAATAGAGTTAATTTTCTATTGAGGAAATTTAAGTTTGTTGTAGCTTGATGTGCTGTTGACTGTACAAAACTATTTACTAAAAGAAAAAACTTATAAATTGCCTCATTAGTTTAGTAAGCACGACTGCTATAGTAGCGGCCCTGGGTTCTAACCCCAGGTTAAACAATGGGTTTTTCAATAAAATCCTCAGTGAAAACTCGGAGTTTGGATTTGGGCTCGATTAATTTTTTTTATCGAAGTAGGTATTTACAATAACTTTGTCATGTAAATACCTAATACATTAAAAAACGCTTATACGAAGATTTCCCTGGAAAAATCACGCTTATTAAATCGCATCAACCGACACTTCCAGTTTACAACAAGGCGAGTGAAAACTCAACAACATTGGCGCAAGCGCAGCACACACACACGGAGAGAGATGGCGTGTTGTGTGTGTGCGTAACGTAAATAATTATAATACACTCGTACACTCACGTATGTAAGCTCTTTCTTCATAGTTGAATTTTATGCAAGTTACATTTCTTTGTCGTTTCGTAAGTTATAGCATGTAATTATGAGATTTTAATCTCTCATATATGAATGATTTTCCTTTTCCGTAGAAAACTAGCAAACTGAACTCATACACACATACAAGATATATAAAATACCATCACGCCTGTATTCCCCTATGGTAAGGTAGAGGTTCGCCAGTATCTTAAGTTCCGTGTATGTAATAGGGAGCGAGCCTATTGCCATTAATACTGCACATATCCAAACACTGAACTGCGTCTGAGTATTTCATAGAAAAATCCAATAAATGCACTTCCCGAGTGGGTCTTCCCCGATAGATATAATCTGGGTGTCTTTAAATCACGAGTGAATCGGTTTCTTCTAGGTAAGCGCGCTCCGTCGTAGATCGCAGTATCGCTTAAGATCAGTACAACTGGTGGTCAAGCGTAAGCCTATATAAATTTAAAAAAATGCTCGAAATAAGAATCGCGTCCAGGACCTCTAGCGTAGTAGTTGTGCTTACACCCACTAGACTTATGAGGCAGATCGGATACATAAACAGCTATAATATCACGCCTATCTCCTATTGGATTAGGGTTTAGATGTCCACCTGCATATCTTAGGACATCATTTTCGCTTAATCTAAGTGTTAGCATACACAATAATCGACTAACTTATTATTTAAACTGGCAACACTTTTTTAGACATTATTTTATTCATTGCGGGTAGTAATGCATAGGTTACTTATATCAGAAAAAAGTTTTGTGCATTTCATTCCGTTCGCAACTTCAGACGTGGAAAGTGGTCTCGAGTTACTTTGAGTTTGTTAATTGTGATATTACAGTGATTTAACAAGTAGACGGTGCATATTTCTTTCATAAGTTTACAACTCAACGGGCGTTCATACTCATAAACGTCATTTCCATGCGTCATTAGGTATTATTTAAAGACTACACGGTTTACTCACGCGCATTCTCGGGATCGCCCGACTAGTTTCAGACTCAATAGGAGTCCTGACTGATGTCGGCGCCGACATCAGTTCGACTCGCGACACCACCGCCGCCGCGTCAGCTCATGATTAAGGACTCCTATTGAGTCTGAAACTAGTCGGACAATCCCGAGAATGCGCGTGAGTAAACCGTGTAGTCTCTAAATAATTATGAATACGCCTCTCGAAAGTTATTATACAAATGTCATTAGGTATATTGTTGATTCGTACCACCAAAACAACAGTACACGTGTAAAGTAAGCAATTATGATCACCCGCGCAGGTCAAATAACTGAATTAAGTGTTCTTATGCAAAAATATTGGAATAAGGACAATATTCACGAATCCAAAACAATTACGACCCCAACTGTTTTTACACCGAGCTTTTAAGAGTCCGGCGTACCGAATTTGTCTTACAAACGTAATACCGAAATAAATTGTAATTCAAACACAATATAATCAAATTCTGTTATTATTCGTCCAAAATACTTCACGGAAAATAAATGTAAGCGATGCAATTTTTGATAACTTTATCAAGTTTGGATCGAGTATCCGGTTTTTTAATTCCATTGAAGTAATAGCAGACGAAATAGTACCGTAGGAACCTACTCGTAGATTAACAGTATCAAAAAATATATTTAACATAATTAATTATAACATGTTTCTTGTTAGAATTGACCCTAAAGTAAGTGTCAAAGTATGGTCATGTCAATAGAAACCGTAAACCGTTATACGTGATACGTTATGGTCAAAACGTGATCGTATGTTACATAAAATTTGGTTTAATGTGACTTGAATTTAAACTTTTGAAGTTACTGTAACCTTTTATGCAATATACGTTTTCTATAGGAAGCGTGTCAATACTTACAATTTCTCACAACGCCACATTATAACTACGACATAACATACCATCACGCCTGTATTCCCCAAAGAGTTAGGCAGAGGTGTGTGTACTAATGTTCACCCACAGTTCGTTCGTTCTTTCGGTCCCATGTAATATCTCCGAGCTGATATTGAGAATTTCATAGAAAACTCAATAACACTTTGCTTGACCTTGGGAGTAGAACACAGGACCTCTAGCGTAGCAGTCGCGCTTGGAACCACTAGGCTAATGAGGTAGTATTTTACATTTGAATTTTTCAAATGTAAAATATATAGCTGAAATTTTAACCACTAAATAAAGGCACTGCGGTTGATATGTATACCTACTCAGACTACAAGAATTCTAGCTTCAGCGGTTAATACGTAAAAGGCGTTTGCACTGTCCGAGTGCATCTTAAAGCTCAGCAGTGCATTACCGTGCAACCAGATTAGAGCATTTGCAAACCCACCGAGCACCAGCAGTAGACGTATAATCACTAATCTTTAAGGACATTTGTCCAAGAAAACACTTTTCCCTTCACCCACCAGCTTCCTGCGTAAAATTACCCATTGATACTTATATACGCCAATTGTGTGCAAGAAATACGTACATATATTAGCAAAACGGTAGTTAACTGTTTCCTTCCTGAGAAGCTAACGACACTTTCTTTCCTTTATGAAATGCTATACATACGTTCAGTACTTATTAATTGCGAAAGTATTGCACAATATAGGAAATGAACCATAAGAAGCATCTTGATTGATACTTTCAAGGTATTACTTCCATGAGCTGGGAACTGGAGAATAAAAGCTTTGTGGTTTAAAAGTCGAGGAAGTAATTCATTTGCTATCGTATAGCTGGGAAAGTTGAATATGACAACCCTGTATCATATTGTGTAAGTACTTACCGATATTAAGTTACCACCTTACGTCTACAAGCTCATTAACTAAGAGACAGTTAAAGTGGGTATTATCTCTAGTGCTGTCTCGCTTTATTGACTTCAAAATAACCGAGACGGGTGTATATTTATAAAGTGTCATTAGTATTGAAATAAAACTACTTTTTACGGATTTTATCGCGTTATATTGATATTATTTGATTCCCGACGTTTCGGATCCTTTACAGCATCCATGGTCACGCGTGGACTAAGTTGTTGGACGTCTTAATGTTGCAATTACTAACAGCGCCAATATAGCGCGATAAAATCCGTAAAAAGTAGTTTTATTTCAATGTCTTATATTCGCATAAATGTCAGAAACCAGTATGACATTGACGATGACATACTGGTATGACGATGACGTTTCGTAAAGTGACCATAGTAAATATGAAGGGTTATAAGTATTTCCTTCCTTTTTAAAGAGAGGACCAGTCCTGAGATGGTGTTGAGGATTGAGAAATATTTGTACATATACCGTAAGAGAGAGAGAAAAACAATTGGTAGCTAAATTTCTGGTCTACGGTGGCTTGGGTATTAGAAATTAGGTGTACTTAAAAATTTCTACAGATGCTTCGAACTGTTGCAGACAGCTATAACATAAAAAAAACAATAAATTGACCGATTTATTAAATGATCCCAAAAAAATAAATTTCTATGATATATTTCTTGATTTATGATATTTTGAAAGCCTTGAATTCAGCGTAAAGTGTAATTAATGAATAAATATTAAATTATAATTACAGTAGTACTAAAGCTTATCACAAAGAGGTTATTTGACTAAAAAGAATAAATCGACACAAAAAATCATTATAAATATATTTTTTACTATGCAAAGTCTAAATACGTTTCAATCTCACACTTCAGTAGTTAACTAAATACGTATTTATTTTGCGTATGTCTCGTGGTGTTACCATTAATCCAGCTTGTCCCAATCTCGAGAGATTTTCCACAGGAACTGGTTATATTCCGCTGACATCTAAAGACTCCCAGCGACCATTACCAGGTCATCTATCCATCTCGTTGAAGGTAGTCCTACACTGCGTTTCCAATGCTTTACGTCTATCTAATAATTACAAAGAGGTAATCTTCGGTACTAGTGAATCGATTTTGAAAATTCTTTCACTGTTAGAAAGGTATATTTATCCTTTTATTTTGATAAACATATTATATATTCAATATCACGGTACGACTTCTAGGAACGGGGCAACGCGTGTGAAACCGCGGGCGGGTCGCTAGTAATAATATGAAGTAATTAGATGACATCTTCATTACATAAGATTGTACGAACTCGAGAAATGCGAAAGTGCCATTTCACCGTAGCGCAAAGACGAAGAGTTGTGTGGTAAACTCGATTTCTCACTGACTTTGCATATTACAGTGGACAACCGATCATGTGAAATGTGATTAAGAATATTTATGACTAGCTACCGCATAAGTTAGGATAGTGTTTCCTAAAGAATTCTGTTGAAAGGTCACGAAGTTACAACGAATTCCGATTTTTTCCAATTAAAATTAAATATTGACTGTATTACTATCTTAAAATTACAAGTAGTGATAGCCTAGTGGTATGACCGTTGGACTACCAAGTCAAAGGACGCGAGTTCGAACCCAAGGCACGCACCTCTGACTTTTCGAAGTCATGTGCGTATTAAATAGTTAATTATACTATCACGCGCTTAAACGGTGAAGGAAAACATCGTGAGGAAACCTGCATGCCTGAGAGATTTTCTCGATGGCGTGTGAAGTCTGCCAACCCGCACTAGGCCAGCGTGGTGGGCTATAGCCTAATCCCTCTCATTCTGAGAGGAGACCCGTGCCCAGCAGTGGGACAGTATAATGGGCAGACTGTCTCATTAGTCTAGTCGTTGGAAGTGAGACTGCTAAGTTAAAGGCCCTGAATTCCAGGTCCAGGTGGAGAAAAGTGTTATGAAGTGTTTAGAATTGTGTGGGATGCATAGGCTCGCCCCTTTTACGAAGAACCTAAATATTGGTGAACTGTGCGTGTAATGCATTAGTATAACTCTGCCTAGACCTTCGGGGATACAGTCGTGATTTTGATGTTAATTCAAATTGCTTATGGCTTTCATATGTACCTACATTAGTTGCTACAAAGTTTTGTCTCAATATGAAATCAAGTAAAGGTGTTGCAATTTTTAATTATTTTTTTGTTACGCTAAAGGATCAAACCTGATCTACGATAAATTTACTCTGACATTGACCAAAGTCTTCAAATCAATTACTGAACTATGTAAGGTTTTTTTATTGAAGCGGAACTCGATTCATGCGTAAAACGTGTTTTATGCGTGTTTTTAAATAATATAATTTTATTAAACGTATTATTTACACGTCAATCAAATTATTTTCACACGGAAAACGTATTTATAATGAGGTCATTATTTGATTTGTTCCGTTAATCTTCCTACTCCTTTAACAAGCAACGCCGATCAAACAAAAACTATCCATCAATAGGTGCAATTAATCAGCACCATTGTTAGCTCAATTCCTATCTCACTGCTGAGCAAGGATCTCCTTTTAGAGGAGGGTTAGGCCTCCATAGGTTATAGTCCATCATGCTGGCCTAATGCGCACATGACATCGAAAATTTAGAGGTGTGTTTTGTATTTGAACACAAAACCTTTCTCTAGACTATCACAGCTTTTTCTATTATATTTACACACTTATACAGAGTATGAAAATGTCAGATCAATAAATAAAACAGACGTAAATTCCTTTCTTTTTTCATAATTCCTTCTATCATGTCTGCACAAGTATCACAACAAGAGTGCATCACACGTGGGAGAGCCATGCTTCGGCATAAATGGGCCGGCTCGACCGGAGTAATACCACGGCCTCACAGAAAACCGGCGTTAAACAACGCTTACGTTGTGTTTCGCCGAGTGAGTGAGGTTACCGGAGGCCCAATCCCCTTTTAAAAGGTCGGCAACGCACTTGTGCCTCCTCTGGTGTTCTCTGACTCTGGTGTTCTCTGACTGTTATGGACTGTTATGTATCCTATAAAAAAAAGTTCATTACGATTACGGTTAGTCTGGTACGTCTCACTGGATAAAGAAATGTCCCCAATCCATTTATACCAATCTTGAGCCAATTGGACCCAACTTACATTACAGGTATCAGTATCTATCAAGATTTCGGTCTGTCACGTGACTCCGGGTCTCAGGATTCCACTTAATACAACACTATTACTTTTTTAAATATACGAACCTTGAATAGAAGTCGTAGCCGAACCTTAACATGTGGTTCAATTTTAGTTTTAGTTTGTGTGAACGGGATGATGTGACTCGATGTGTAGAGCGGCATCCCTTTCTAATCGCAAAATAATCGCAATAATACATTTTACTACTTAGATCTGCGTATATCTTGAATGAAGCACGTTGTCTCGCCAGTGATCGCAGCTAAACAAACACCGCACAATCGAATATTGTGCGACTGTACCACTTATTAACACTTACAGGCGTGTTTGTCAAGTACAGTCGTCGACACAAGTGTCGGATGAAGCTGTATGTTAAAGTTCAGCATTTGGAATACTTTTTCATTTTTGACATGCGGATATTAGAGATTAAAATAAAACTATACTTTATAGAATATATTATTATAATTAGGTTATACATTTCCGGTAGGATTCATTGTCACGGGAAGGAATTCTGAATTTAAATTTTATTTCATTTTATTTATGTCATTAATTAATTTTCAATTGTGACTGAAATGATAGTTTTTGACGTGTCTTTCATATTTCTATGCCTAATTCTTCAAATAGATTTTCAAAAATAATCTTTAACTTTTTTGGGTTATTACAAAAATTAAAATATAAAATTAAATGTATGTTATTTAATAGCGATTTGTATACTAGGTTTTTGTTCTTATTGGTTTAATATAACACTGTAGCTGACTGTACTATATATTCAATACATTGTCAGTTATTTATATTAAATAGATTTGTACATCTACAGTATTATTCGATAATATTATACTTTAATTATTTATATTATTCTTTAATAAAAGATTATTTTCTATGATTGTCATTAATCTTAAACTATTGACATTTGCTATTAGTTACGATTATTTTATCAAATATAACAGATTTCAAAAGAATAACAGTGTACCCGTCTTGACCTTTGTCATAATCAGTATAAAATCCGCAATATTAGCATGAATTAAATAACTCATTTAATTTAATTTAAATTAGTTCATGGACTGCCTTATTAGTCTAGTGATCCCAGGCGCGACTGCTACACTAGAGGTCTTGGGATCGATCCCCAGGTCGATCAAAGTGTTATTGGGTTTTTATATGAAATTCTCAGTAGCAGCTCGGAGTCTGGATTTGTGCCCGGTTAATGGCAATAGGCACGCCCCCTATTACATGGGACCTAAACATACCGGCGAACTGTGGGTGTACATTAGTACGCCTCTGCCTAACCCTTCGGGGAATACAGGCGTGATGATATGTTAGGTTAGTTCATGGCTTTTATCTACAAACATGATACTAGATACTAATTACTAATTCAGTTACTGTTCAGGCTGTTATTAAAATCGGTTCCATATATACCACAATGTAAATGCGATAGATTTGCGATTGTAAGTGAGAGACAGATGCTGCTCTATACTTTAAATAGCACTATCCCTTTCTCACAACCTATAAATTATCGCGTTAACACATTATAGTACCTACAGCCTCACGCTTCACTAAATTCAATACTCAAAAACAACACTAGGTAACGCGATCCAAAATCGATTTGACGTTACGTAATCGATTACGCAAAAAATCATCACAGTGATTAGCCGAAATAATTACTGACGGTGACATTGCATCACGCGGTCATCGAGCGAGTGGAAAACACCTGTTCAATGCGCCGGCGCACCAAAAGAAAGTCACCCACACCACGCACCATTCATGACCGTGAAAGTGAGCAGAACGTTGAAACAATAAAAAATGAACAATTCCGTGACTTTACGTCGGACTACGTAAGTTACATAACCGATAATGTTCGTATAATAATGATATATGTTTTAAGTCGCAATTAATTATAAGAATAAAGTTAGAGTTAGTGACATTAGTTTTGTTGAATGGATGGTTTTTATAGTAAGTTACAAATACAAGATTTTTTCAATTTCTCACAGAAGAAACATTAAATCTACATAGATGTAGGTATATAATGAGATTTATATGTCAAGGAACATAATATATATATATATATATATATGTAGTTGTTTGATGCAGTTGCGCTAAAACTAATCTCTATATAATAGTGTCTTTAAAGAAACAACTGATAACTAATAATACGTCCAAAAATTGATATCTAATAATAAAAAATGTGATTACAAGTGATTACATTGTTATTATTACTTTTTTGGACTAAATTATTGATATTATTCAATATTTATAGTCCCATTACTGTGTGCATATTTTGTGTTACATAAAAACGATACACAATCTATTATAACAGTTTATGTCAACGGATATTGGTATCAAACTTATTTTTTTCTCTTTAAACAATAAATAAATAATACTCCTTTATATATATTTCCGTATATACACAACAATTTTAACATTGCACATGTGTATAAGTGTATATATGTAAAATATTTATATTATTATACGCGCAGGAATTACAGTAACACAATAAACCCTGATTGTTATTGACAAACGGCCAAGGTTGTCGTTTAATATTACGTGTCAATAAAAACCTACGCGGTTGTTAAATGCTGACCATCTTGTATTATACAAGTCTTGGTAACTGAGAGATGGTTATGATATCATCATCATCTACCGAGTAAAGACACCTCACTATGTAACAAGTCAAATTGAACCACCATATTTTTTCTCTCTTTATTTATTTAAGACCGAATTTCTCTTACAAACGTAATACCGAAATAAACCGTAATTCAAACACAATTTAATCAAATTCTGTTATTATTCGGATTCCGATACCGTTAATCTAGGTTCCTACACTTCCATTTTATCCAAAATACTTCACTGGAAATAAATGTAAGCGAATGCAATTTTTGATAACTTTACCAAGTTTGAAACGATTTTCCGGACTTTTATTGCCAATGAAGTAGTAGTCGACGAAATAGAACCGTAGGAACATTGATTAACGGTATCCAAATACGAATAATAACATAATTTGTTAGAATATTGTCTGGATTAAGATTTATTTCGGTATTACGTTTTTGTGGGCAATTCAAGCTCCGCCGGACCCTTAAAGGGTTTTGTCGCTGAATGATTATGCCACCCTGTTGAAAACAAATCTAATAAATATATATAAAACTCAAAGGACTGACTGACTGACATAGTGATCTATCAACGCACAGCCCAAACCACTGGAGGGATCGGGCTGAAATTTGGCATGCAGGTAGATGTTATGACGTAGGCATCCGCTAAGAAAGGATATTGATAAATTCTACCCCCAAGGGGACAAAATAGGGGATGAAATTCGTATGAAACTTTGACAATTTTAAACCGATCGGGCTGAGACTTTGCATGCATATAGCTACTATGACGTAGGCATCTCCTAAGAAAGGATTTTGATAAACTCTACCCCTAAGGGGATAAAATAGGGGATGAAAGTTCATATGGAACAAAGTAACTATTCCACGCGGACGAAGTCGCGGGCAAAAAGCTAGTCATATAATGTTACAAGTAAATTTAAATGTTTAAACCTTCATCAATTAACTTATATAAACATCTAGCTGTATCAGACAAAGGCAATGCGAATACACTATTATATAATCCAATATTTAATGAGATATTTACAAAAGATCCATCATAAATAACGGACGCAGCGTACACCCAAGACCGAAACAAATATATATTTATTATCGATCACAAAAATATTTGCCTCTGATGAGAATTGAACCCACAACACTCGGCGCAAAGATATTGACGACAGAAAGTACAGTTAGTTACTACAATACAATAAGTTACTACCAACTGTCAAATTTCCCCAATGGATAATAAACTTTATTGTTTGGAGATTAAATTGAAAATCGATTGACGAAATTTCATAGTTTTGGATACCATAAAGTACTGTTGACTGTACACCCAGAATTGAAACAAATAGGTTACAGTAAACGCTCAAAAGTCCATAAGCACGCTACGGATTACATTGCTATGAACAGTACGAACGAGTTCGATACAGCCAGTGCGTGTCACTTGTTAACGACAATGAATAGAAGGTCGTAAGTCTAACTAAACGTCAAGCTATTGCATTGTGAGATTTCCTATGGACTTTTGGTCGCCACTGTACATAATTATAGTTATATGTGAATCGCACAAAATAATTGCCGCTGGTAGAAACACTCTTATCAGTCATATTAAACCATCACTAATGTTCCACATATACATAAACATTTCACACTTTCTTTTAATGACAATAGATTACAAATTTTTAGGACACTATCTGCAATAGTCTGACACACTCATACACTGTCATATAATGCATGCAATTATTAATTCGTGACATCGGCCCATCGATTCTTATGCAAATGTTATATAACTAATAACATAAACACTAAGTATATTACAGTGGCTTGTAGAAATTTTACTAATATTGCATGCAAGCCGATTACTGACGTCCTTCGTAGCTGCGTGGGCGCGTGTTGCCGAATTTCTACAAAATTTCTATTACGAAACTGACACCTCACATTTATTATGCCTATTTACATAATTCAAATGGCATAATTTCTTATTTTTTTAAATTATTTATTGAGTTTTTCTATGAAATTCTCAGTAGCAGCTCGGAGTCTGGATTTGTGCCCGGTTAGTGGCAATAGGCTAAACATAAAATACATGGGACACTAACATACCGGCGAACTGTGGGTGTATATTAGTACCCTATGCCTAACCCTTCGGGGACTACAGGCGTGATGGTATGTTATGTATGTTTTTTTTAATACTTGCAATCTCGACAAATTGGACATCAGAATAAGCCCCGATGCTTATTCTGATGTCCAATTTGTCGAAAGTATTGACATTCGAAGCATGCTTGTTATTGTTTCTATTTCTAATAACTTTTGGAATAAGCTTTCATTTCTTTCTTCCTTTTTTGGTTAAGTCTGTTAAGGTTTGGTTAAGAGCCACATGGTGGTAAGTTAAGTGTATATAGTCGCCCATGGAGCGTGCAATATCAGAGGAGCTGCCGATCTTTAAGAGCCCCTACGGACTGCAGTCTGCCGCCGTAGCAACCGAGGAGGAACGGGCTCTTACGTGCAAAAGTCGAAACACAAGGCTTCTTTTGATTACTTTTTAAAACACACTACACAATTCAGTAGAGAGTAGGTATTTCTAGAAGATATTCATTAGTTTCCGCATAGAATAGTGTCTATATATAAGCTTTAATCCACAAGAGAACCAGCTTGTTACCCATCCTAAATTACATAACATATCAACCCTTTATAGCGTCCCACTGCTGGGCATGGGTCTCCTCTGAGAATGAGAGGGATTAGGTTGTAGTCCACCACGCTAGCCTAATGCGGGATGGCAGACTTTACAGAAAAGTCAGTGGTGCATGCCTTGGATCCAAACTCGAGACCAATATGGTTATGTTTACAAAAGAAAAGTTTTGCTCAATAAACACTATTAAATAACCATACAATTTTAATAGTACACTAACAGTATCCGTCTTCCATAAAATAAAATAAGCAGCACCTATTAGTTAATGTGTCGATACATTGGATTTACGACACTATGAAGAAATCAATAAAGGCTACCGACCCTTTAAGTGGTTACAACAATAGAGCTATACTGCAAAATATAAAAAAATAGGTACATTATATCGCTTTTATCTATAATTATTATGTTTCGAGACTTTTCCCAACTATGTTAGGTCGATTTTCGACTTTTCCCAACTATGTTAAGGTCGATTTTCGACTTTTACCATCTTTGTTAAGGTCGATTTCCAGTCAAACAAGATGCGTCTGAAACTGACTGACTCAGTATTTTACACAAATTGACTGCCATCACGCCTCGGAAACCCAATACCGATAACTTACTGTCGGGCTTTTTTGGCGTCTACGGTTTACTATTATCATGCCGGCTGTACACGCTCGTCTCATCGCCGTGCATGTCGTGACGTAAAGGCTCGACACGAGAGACACACCATGTACTCGTACTCGGCCTGCCTCATAGTAGTTCGACGATCTTGTAGGTACAGCCGGCATCATAAGTGTTCGTATGACACCGGGAGCGACAGGTCTACGTGCTCTCTGAGACACGGCGAAAAGAATTTATGTACCTACTGTAAATCAGAATGATAGAAATCGCACCAGCATAAGTCATTTAAAAAGTTAAGGATTAAATAAATATTACAATGAATAAGTACAAAGTCAATAAATATTCATTTCATATCAAATTTAAATAGTATATTATTTCGGAGGTGGTATAAATTACTTGTTTATTAAGTGTATTAGCCCAGAAATCCTCGCCAGAAATCATTCTTTAATTGGCTAAATTAGAGGTCTTTCCTACCAAAAAAACTGATAAAGAACAAAAGTAGAAGTAATACCTACACCTATTAACATAATTACGAGTTTTTAAACAAAGCATAAATAGTCTTCCTAAAATGTCCGACCAAAAAACCTATACAGCAACTTATCTATAACTAGCGACCCGCTCGCGATTTCACCCGCGTTGCTCCATTCCTAAGAGTCGTAGCATAATGCTACATAGCTATCTATTAAAAAAAACTGCTTCAAAATCCGTTGCTTAGTTTTAAAGATTTAAGCATACATAGACAGATAGACAGTGGGAAGCGACATTGTTTTACACTATGTAAAGAAGAGTAACATATGTGTCTGAGATCGAATTATTGTTTCACAAAATTTTGTATCTTTAAAAGTGTTTAGCTTCCGAGATGTACTGATTCCCAAAGAATTCCCTATCAAATAGGAGCAAGCCTATAGATATCATGATGATATCATTATCGTCCTATTCTGATGCCACTTTACTTTGTGTCGGCGCAGAATGTATTTTCTTCCACATATCTCCAAGAGCCCCCGTAGTGAAAAAATCATTGCAACTGCCTGATCAGAAAAGAGGTAGAGGACGACTCCCTGCTACGTGATATCCACCGCGACATGACGAAACTCTTGGCGCTCTTAGACCAACGACCCACGACAAACTGTCCTGGTACCACAAAAATTAGGAGAGTTGACCCCACAAAAAGTGGGAAAGAGCGAGGATGAAGAAGATATCTCCATGAACCCTAAATTACTTCCTGTGTAGCCATATCATCTCTCACACCGTTCATTCATTTTCTTTGACCTCCCTCTTCACTTTAAAACCTTACTAGTTATCATATAAGGCGAAACATATTGAAATGACCTAGTCTTATTTAAATTAATTGATCATAAAATAAACTATGGTGAGCCTTGACCCTACCGACATTTTTGTCACAAAGATTATGATAATATTTTATTTAAATTATGTGTGAGCGTCACATTATGTTTGATGCTACTTATAATCTCGTACATATATACAGCTAGTCGTTACATAACACATTTTATATTGTGTGTTGAAATAATTACACATGACGAATACGATTCTTAAGTAAATAAATATTTACTACCTTAAAATTCACGGTTATGAAAATAGAAGGACTATTTTCACAACCGTGAATTTTGAAGATATGACAAAATAAATTCTACGGATATTTTTTCTTTTATTGTATATTATAATTACTTGACCTTATATAACCACTAGCGATCCGCTCGCGATTTCACCCGCGCCGCTCCGTTCCTAACAGGCGCATCGTGATGTTAAATAGCCTATATCCTTCCTCGATAAATGGAATAACCAACACAACATTTTCAAAATTGGTTCAGTAGATCCAGAGATTACCCCCTACAACCTCACAAACTCACAGACTTTACCTCTTTATAATATTATATATAAATATACAGAACAAGGACATATCTACAAAGACAGCAGCACTAGGGTTACAATTAGAACATTTAAAATTAGAAATTATATTCTACAGAATATAATGTCTAATAAATATAAAAATATAATGTTTAATCTAAAAATGTCTAATGTTAAAACATCTAATAAACTCGGAAAAAAAATTATCTGACAAATAAAATGTCAATTTCTTAATTTTAAAAATATTAACCTGCTTATTCTCCATCACTATATTGATCATAAAAAGTGTTTAAAAAACATGCGCTTGTAAAAAAACATTAGAATTTCTAATCATAAGCTAATCACCTAAAAATACTACATTCATTAATATCACTCCGTTATGTTCAACGTATAGCGTGAAAGGCGAGCTGCTGTAGCGAATTTTATCCGACAATAGACACTGTACAGTGCGGATAAAACATAGATTAACGACTAGCAGGTCGTGAGGTCACACTCTTTGATGTACTGTGGTCGAACTCTGTCCGGATATGAACTTATAACAAGAATGTTGTTAACCTCTGGTAGTCACGAATATAAATATATAGAGCTTCTTTAACGATGTCTGACACTTACACAGTATGGCACTAAAATATGTTATTTTATTTAAGGGAATCATTGGAGTTTGTTGAACTTTATTTAAGATCGTAATGTTGTCTAACATTTTTCGTTAAGAGTCCGACGGACCGATTTTTTCTCACAAACGTAATTCCGAAATAAATCGTAATCCAGACAATATTTCATCAAATTATGTTATCATTCGGATTTAGATACTGTTAATCTAGGTTCCTACGATCCTATTTCGTCCAAAATACTTCACTGGAAATAATTGTAAGCGAATGCAATTTTTGATAACTTTACCAAGTTTGAATGATTTTCCGGTCTTTTAATTTCAGTGAAGTAGTTACAAACGAGATAGGTTCGTAGGAACCTAGATTAACAGTATCTAAATCCGAATGATAACATAATTTGATAGAATATTGTCTGGATTACGATTCATTTCGGTATTACGTTTTTGTGGGCAATTCACGCTCCGCCGGACCCTTAAGTTTTAGAAAAGGTAATGTAAAAGACAATATCAATGAGTCTGCTTTTCAGCAAAATCAATATGGCTAACTCTAAGAGGGCTTATGTTTCGCCTTAGGCTTAGGCTCGCCCCCAATTACCTGGCACCTTAAAATCTTATTGGTGAAATATACAGCTATAGTTCACTAATAAGTTTTTAAGGTATTTCCATGAACCGGCCACAGACTGAAACACCAAATGACTGCAGAAAATTTCCAATAACACTTTGCTCGACCTGGGAATTGAACCCGAAATTTCACGCTAACCCTACTTGGTACATTAAGATCAATTCGACAGTAACTTGCTAACCTGTACTTATTGCAAGTAAGTAGTTAGTATAAGAGCCAACAATTTTTTGCCACAAGGAGCAATAAATAGACACAATAAAGTCGTTTCGTCATGCTAGAAGGTCACTCTAGCCAGAGCTTCAGATCTGTCAAATCATAGGTTAAGTATTTTGACAAGCTGTTATCTTAATAAAAACACTAGTCAGTACGTAACTTCGACACTATTTTGCTTACTACGGATGGGATTTTGACATAAGGTTCATACACATCAAAATCCTATCTCTAGAAAGCAAATCTATGGACGGATTTGTTATTAGGACTAGTCGTAAGTAGCATTTTGACAAGAGCTTACACCTAGATTTGTGTCAATGCTATGTCAAATGTCAGTTGATGATTGACACTTTCGATTAATTTGAACGATGTGAAACGAATAAATGTTATGTCGGTTCTTAGATTATTATTATTAAATGTTACCATTATAATCATCCCCGAAGGGCTAGGCGAAGGTGTAATATTGTACACCCAATAGTCGCCGGCATGATTTAGGTCCAATTACGTATATTAAGGCACCCCCTATTATACGTGATTGAACTTAAATCATAGAGTTACCAGTCCATAGCCATTAGCCGGGCTCAAACCCAAACTCCGAGCTGCTACTGAGAATGTTATAGTAAAACGCAATAGCACATTGTTCAACTTTCGAATCGAACCCAGAACCTCTAGCTTAGCAGTCTTGCCACCAGACTAGTGAAGCAATCTCTAAACTTACTTGTTTATCAATCATACTTTTAATAACTAAGTAAGTATAAAGGTAGTATGATGTGGTAAGTTGGTAACCTAAAAAAAAAAACTACCTAACCATACCATATAACCATAACCTAAAGGGATTTTCAAACGAACACTTCTACTAGTTAAGCACGAATTATTTGTCAATTTGTCTCTCATTAACTAACATTGTTATGCAGACATTGACTTCTAGTGCTTAAATCTAGCACTATTTTAAATGCATACCTACCTAAAATTTCGACAGCAAGTACTAGGTCAGAGACACGAAAATATTTTTTGCGTTTTTGTATAATATGTGGGTAGGTATAATATGCTCTTTTCTAAATAACAATCTTGTGTACATTTGAATAAAATGGTCCATATATTTTGGAAAAAAAATATTTACAGGGGAATACTATAATCGAAAAATATGTCAGTAAATAAAATACAACTTTAAATAAATATAAAGGCTATATTTGTAAATATAGCCTCATAAAGATATTACGGACGCTGAAATCAATTACTAGTTGAGAGAAAATAAATTTGACGATGATTGATTAATTGACGACACGTTTAGCGTAGCGGCTGAGCGATTGGCTTCTGCTTCACGTGTTTCGATCCCCACACGGAGCAAATATTTGTATGATCTACAGGTAGTTGTTCCGGGTCTGGGCGTTTGTGTATGTGAGAATTGGTGTTTGTAAACGCACCCACGATACAGGAGAAAATCTTAGTGTGGGGCAACGTTTTATTAAAAAAGAAAAAGAAATCAAAAAGGGATCAATACTTTTGTATAAAAATATTTCTAATGCCACGCCATGCTGTATACAATATTAAACCTTTTTGGTTTCTTGTCATTTACATCCTTGACCATGTCAACGCTCCCTAGGGGTTATAGCCCATTTAAAGAAACACTGACCTAGATTCCTTTGTTCCCATATGTGTGCCTAGGACGAGACAAACAGACAGACATGCGTCGAATGTCTAATGCTAACGTTTGTGAAACTGCAGCCAGTAAGTAGCCTTGGCCGACATTATTGGACAACTATTGTACGATTTATCGCTATAAAGCTCGGATTCTGTGAGGCAAGTTTGTATTACGCCTTAAATTACGAATAGTCTCGTAAAAACCCGATGCCTAACATTTTTGGTTGTTTATCTAGAATACTTCAAAAAAAATTTACCTTTTATGATTCGGTCAACAGACAACCGTTTTATACTGGTTTTTGACACTTACGCGAATATTAGACATTGAAATAAAGCTACTTTCGACAGATTTTATCAATATCAAATACGATTAATGTAACGCGATAAAATCCTTACAAAGTAGTTTTCTTTCAACTTAACTGTTGTTATCTTTACCTATCGCATAGTTAATCGTTTTTATTATTCATTTATTTTAAAAAAATATAGTAATAGGTTTAGGTAAAAAAAATCTTTTGCTGTTAGAAAACTCAATTTTGAGTTAAATTCCTCTTTGTAGATTGTTTGTTTTATAATTTTTAAGTTATTATATTTTCTGTGTAGAATAAAGACTAAAGTGACGTTAAAGTATAATTTAAAAGCTTTATGATTTCAAAGGTATTCAGAAGACAATATAAATTTTAATTAATTTTCATACAGTCAAAATTCTGTAGTGAAAAACTTGATGTTTCAACATTTTCTAATAAGATGTACTGTACATTTTATGGACCGGACTTACTACGTTATGACGTATGAAACTATTTGCTCTAATTCCCCTTATTTAAAATTCATAACGCACAACATTATACATATTACATACATATGGTGGAATGGTCGCTGTTACATCAATGTGACCACACCATATTACTTGACAAGAAAGTAGCGACGCGGGAAAGCGACCATGGACTGACAAGTCCACCACAGATCTCAATACTACAACTGAAAAATTGTTTGCATAACAAAAAGACCGAGAATAATGTACATACACATATTAAGTAACAGTACCTTTGTTGTCTATCTACGTGAAAAATGCCCGTGGCCGTATCAATTTTTTTATTCTGTGGCTTTTGCGCGGTGTTGTGAAATGGATGTGTGTCTACTGTGAGTAGCATGACGTGTGTAACAAAGGGACATAATGTCCGGCAAATTGACCATTTTTCGTGAAGAAAGAATGCATAGAGTTATAGTTTACGGGTGTCTTGACATCCTTTTTAACGGGGCTAAAAATGCAAGACATTTACATATGTATAAAAATCGATGAACGCCTTCATGAAAAATTAGGAAGGATTGGGTATAGGTAGCATGACTTATACATAATTAAGAAATTATTATCCAATGAGGAGATGCGAGAAACTGGACTTCTACTTGAGAAATTGGGCAATACCTTGAGAAGGAAAATCTTGAACCCTCATTTTAAGGAAGGGAGCTTTTGCCCTGCGGGCTGATAATAATAATAATTATTATTATTATTCAATACTGTGGAAACCACTTTATTTCAACATTTTTAAATACTCCCAGCCATACCCATATCAACAAACCGTAATTGTTTTATGGACAATTCATAAGTTTTTTTTTTATACCAATAAGGTGGCAAACAAGCGTACGACCCGCTTGATGGTAAGCGGGTACCGTAACCTATGGACTTGCAAAGCCAGGGGTATCACTTGCGCGTTCCTGACCGTGTAAATTAAGGAGGAATAGTTGGGCTGGCAGCATAGGAGACATGCTGCCATGTATGACAGCGGCGGTAACAAAACACGACCAGTTCCCCACACTGCCAACACAAAGCTTCCTCGCGGAGCTCTGGCGACCTTGCTCACCGTTAGGTACACAATATAGCACGGAGCTATGTTATTTGGCTACGATTTTCTGCAAGGTACTTCCCCAGTCGAGCAGCTCCAATTGTGAGAGGAATTATTCAATTCCACCATGCCCTAACTCTCTTATTGAGATAGTTGAGTTAACTATTGCCGTTTTAATGATATTTTTTTCCATCAGAGACGCCCAGACGCACCCACGACAGATCGCAAAGATAAAACTATTTAAAATACAAGTCTTACATAAATACTACTTAAAAATATTTATTCTTTTACAGACGTGTAATTTTAATTAAAAACACTCATTTGAAATGCTCATTTTAAGTATTTCTCCAATGTTAGATTTGAAATGATGATTCACATTATCAAACTGGATTATGGCGAAGTAGAAAAAACTTTAGGTAGGTAAACTTATTTTAATTTATGGTATGTTTTTAACACCTTTCGTCAATAAATAGGTAATATAACAGACAACTACATATCACATTGCCACATTGACCCAAAGACATTTACGGAACAGGATAACATGAATCACATAAGTCATTTACCTTATAAAGAATTTATTGTCAATAATATTTAAGCTTCGCATTTCTATTACTTCAATGGCCATAATTTTTAAGTTTATTAGCGTAATATTTTATTATGGAATGTGTCTTCACGCCTCCTCTGTCTAGACTAGCCGAAAAAGCTCATTTTATAACTGTTAAGATATTTTATCCACGTTATAGGTGACATTGAAAATATAAACTGCCTCATTAGCCTAGTGGTCTTAAGCGCAACTGCTACGCTAGAGATCCTAGATTGGATTCGCAGATCGGGCAAAGTGTTATTGGGTTTTTTTTTTAAATTCTCAGTAGCAGCTCAGAGTTTGGGATTTGTGTCCGGTTTGCCGGAATGTTTACATGGGATCTAAACATTTCGGCAAACTGTGGATAGAACACCTCTGCCTAACCCTTCGGGCAATACAGGCGTTATGATGTGAGTAGGTGAGTATTGGGGCATCTGGATCAAAAGATGAATCGGGCGCGAAGAGAAGCGCCCGATTCATCTTTTGATCCAGATACCCCAATACTCCCTTTTCAAAATGAGTGCTTGAATTCAGAATTCTCTATTCAAAATGCAACTTCTATTCAAAAACCCTATATTCAAAGTAAGACTTAGACCTATCTACTGTAAAATGATGATCCATACCATCTTTTCAAAATGAATAGATGCTGTATTCAGAATTCCCTATTTAAAGTAAGACTTCTATACAAATTCTCTGTTTAGGGTCCTCTATTTGAAAAGAGACTTCTATTCAGAGTTTTCTGTTCAACCATACATTCGAGAATATTTTGATTTAATAGTTTTGTAATTATATATTGTAGGTGTTTGAAAATTACATGTATCTGTAGGTAAAGCGCCCGTATCATCTTTTGATCCAAATGCCCCAATACTCCCCTTTCAAAATGAGTGCTTGAATTCAGAATTCTCTATTCGAAATGAAACTTCTATTAAAAACCCTCTATTCTAAATAAGACTTCTATTCACTGGACTATCTTAGTTACTTAGACTGATCTACTGTAAAAAGTTGATCCATGCACCTCAATACTCTTTTTTCGAAATGAGCACTGTATTCAAAACTCTCTTCAAATGTGACTTCTATTTGAAATCTAAAGTCATTTCAATTTTTCTTTTTCAACTCATTCTATAATTACAGACTTTTAGTTTAATTCAATTCAATACGTTCCCTGAGTTGCATTCTTGTGTAGAATCATACAATCGCGTGTGTATGAATGTATGTGTGTGTGTGTATGTGTTGTATGTTGCAACTGCTTACAAACAGCATTGCTTAGACAAATCGAGTGAGCTGTTCATGCTAACTGACTAGTTTTTCTGTGAGTTTGTGAGCGGTTGGGTTGACATTATTTAATGTTAAAATTATAGGTGTTCTGGAAATAAAACTAGTAAGTAATATAAGTATATATAGTATAAGTAATAGTAGATTATCTATTTATTTATTGTACACCAGTAATACAAAGAAAAAAATAACCTTATTTACTAATAATATATGCAATGGGCGCCCTTATCGCATAAAGCGATTTCTTCCAGGCAACCAAAGTGATTTGAGCACTGGACAAAAAAGCGGGTATATACAAGTGTACAAAGTAGGTTAACTGCAAATAATTTTAACTAAAATTAAAATTAAATAGATAAATAATAGAAGATCTATAGAATTAAATTATCTATTTATGTTTAATAGAATTCTTAGATAAATACTTTGTTTTCAACACACCACTTATTTAAACAAAATACATTTTTTAAAGCACATCTATTGTTATGGTATATACAACATAAAATATCTGGAGAAGTTGAATAAGTGCTATACAATGTTGCTAAACTAGGACAGTTTTTACTCTCTAAATTATGTACATTATCTATTTCCAAGATATCTTTCAACCATAGCACTTTTTCATTACCTTTAGCATATACAGATTTATTTTTAAAAAAATACCAAAATTAGCTTTATAGTTAAAATAAGGTACGAAGCCTTCGTTCCACTTTATTCCTCTGTTCTTTTCTATCCAAGATATTTGTGACCGTTCTTTCTTAGACAAATTATAAAACTGTTGAGGTGGTTTTATTAATAAAACTTGAATACGTCCTTTGCACATTATTGCTATTTCTTTTGGAATAAAATTGTTTTCTTCACTCTTAAAGCCTTGGACATCAACGTTTGAACATTCGTGATAATTTTCTCACAATATTACTCAATGGTTTGTATTCGTAAAGTCGATCGTTTATAATTAAACAATAGGCAGATGTATTATCTGGAATATCTTCAGAACATTCAATTTCTATTCTCACGTCAACTGGTCCAGTTTTAAGCGAATCGTTCTGTCTTGAACTATCAATCACAAAAACTGGTGCTATTTCTTTGAATTGATTTAAGCTCAGCAACGGATCAATGCTGAAGTTGTAGTATGACTGACGAAAATTAGCAAACATCTCATATAATATAAATAATCTCTATTCGAAATGATCTTTCTATTCAATAATCTCTATTCGAAATGATCTTTCGATTCAATAATCTCTATTCGAAATGATCTTTCTATTCAATAATCTCTATTCGAAATGATCTATCGATTCAATAATCTCTATTCGAAATGATTTTTCTATTCAATATCTATATTTTCAAGTTTGTACTTCATATTTTTATGAGGTAGGAAATGAAATGGAATAATAATTTTAGCACTATTTTATTTTATATATAAATCTTAAATAAATAAAACAACAAATATATCTACACTTTTTCTAAACCTTTAATTTAATTTTTATTCATTTTAATTTATGTCAATTGTAATGGTTATTATTTTTAATTTTTAATTCGATCTTATTGTAATTATTATTCACTTGAAATCTTGATTAATTGTAATTTTTAATAATTTATAAACATATTTTTAATTTGAATGTTGGTTGGCCCGTAATTGGCTTACTTATAAGACTGAGGCCATTATTGTTATGAATTTATAGTTGAATGTTGTATATTTAAGCTGTGGGAAAACCTTAATAAATAAATAAAAAATAAATAAATAGATAAATGTATCTATACTAAAGGTTTAGAAAAAGTGTTGTGGCTAAAAACTATTTTAGGAAATAATAATAAGAATATATGTAATTTAGAAGACAGATGTTGCCCTAATTTCTTAAGCTTGTATGATCAATATAAAGGTTCTAATAATTTGTATAACTGTATTTATCATGACTCTGTATGTGCTTTGAAAAATGTATTGTGTTTAAATAAATGGTGCTTAGATAATAAAATTTTCAAATAAATATTTTCTTGTTTAATTATTAGACTTTTTAAATCCCCCATCCATATTTTTATGTTACTGAAAAGTATAAAATGATTTTGAAGTAAAGAATGACAGATAGATTGTCTGATGAATGAATGTATGAATTAATGTATGAATGAATCTATGAATCTCTTGTTTATAATAATTTTATTACATATATTTTTAACATTCGATTGCTAAAATTGTAGTTGAACGGTTGAATCACAAACGGAAATAAACAATTTAAAAAAATAAATTAAATAATTGATATTAGCCACAATGCAAGATTCTGTGAAATGTACTTCCAAAGGTATTTGTAAACTTATTATCAAGAATGCAAAAGGTGAAACTATATATGTTGGTAATAATATGAAGCATGCTCATAAAAAATCGAAAGCAAATTCATCAAAATATCAGGTCAGCGATACAATGCAAGAAGGTTTATTTTACCATAATATTATGAATGATAATGAAACGAACCCAATACATGAAATAGTAATACCTGATTCAGATGTCATTATACGCTTTGAGTTTCTGCCAGAAGATGACAATCCCAACAATAAAATAATCAAAGCATTATCGAGCATCTGAATCGATGCAATCAGATTACTATACAGTTTATGATGCACACGATAACCGTTCGGAGCGATAAAACTGTATTAATGGAATATCAGGACAAGCAATTCAATTATTGGGAACTCTTGAAGACACTACTAAATATGAGACACTCATATGAAAAAAGTATTTTTTTTAATTAAGGAAATGTATGATATGACCAAATGAAAAATTATAATTATACCTATATTAATAAGTCATTTTGAGCAAAAATGCACTTATCACTGTCTGATCTAGGACCACAGAAATATGTATCTATATGTCACTGTGTAAAATATGTAATTTAAGATTTATATATAAAATAATATAGTGCTAAAATTATTATTTCATTTCATTTCCTACCTTATAAAAATATGAAGTACAAACTTGAAGATTATTGAATAGAAAGATCATTTCGAATAGAGATTATAACAGATGGTAGGTAGGCTCATGAAAGTACACTCGGAAACAAAATATATAATTAGTAACACTTTTTTTATAGGATAGCAGGGCAAACAGGCAGACGGATCGCCTGATGCTAAGCGATTACCGCCGTCCATGGACACCCGAAATACCATAGGACTCACAAGTGCGTTGCCGACCTGTTAAAAGGGGATTGGGCCTCCGGTAACCTCACTCACTTGGCGAAACACAACGCAAGCGATGTTTAACGGCGGTTTTCTGTGAGGCCGTGGTATCACTCCGGTCGAGCCGGCCCATTCGTGCCGAATGGCTCTCCCGCGTAAAAAAGTTTAACGTAACTATTTAAAAGTAGGTAACACTTTGGAATGGAGCATTATTTTTGCTAAGGATTTTAGTTTACTGGTTTCTGACACTTACGCAAATATTAGACAATAAGAATATTCTGCAAGATGCAGGAGTATACAAGCTAGATTGTGATTGCGGTCTCTCTTACATAGGCAGTAGGATATTATTGGGCATTCTACTCCACCTGCCGTTCCTACGTCTCACTTCGTTCGCCTCCGTCACTTTCGGTGTTGTAGAAAGCCCCAATAATATCCTACGGAATGGGCGCTGTTCCACTATTTTCGTTTCCTTAAAACTCAATTGACATGAGAGCCATGAGGATCTTGTTTTAGTAGAGAGCTCTCATCGGCCCATTAGCTCAATTGGTTAGAGCATCGTGCTAATAACGCGAAGGTCTTGGGTTCGATCCCCTCATGGGCCATAATTGTCTTTATGATATTTTTTTTTTTTGGCTAGACAGACGTTGTCTTCACCAAATTTCAATAACTCATTCTTAAGTAGATACATAAACCGAGATATATTGTATCAGTTCATTGTTTCACTTTATAAATATTGACGAGGTTGGTAAATTTTCTCATTATTCAATAAACCGTTTAAACAGTCGTCATGAAATTTGTAAAACAACCACAATCGTTACATTTAAACGAACTCTGCGTTGAGCCATGAAACACTAGTTTTCGCTATGGAGAATTATTACCTAACACGATACGATGCATCATTTGCGGGCCCTCAAATTGTGGAAAAACTAAATTTATTAATTGGTCTTCTTATACATGAAAATGGTTTAAAATTTCAAAATGTTTATGTATATTCGAAAACCGTGCAACAACCCAAGTACAATTTTTTAGAAAAAGTTTTGCAACGTGTACCAAGTATCACATTTCAGAAATATCATGAAAATGAGCAAGTACTTAATGTTCACGACGCAAAATCCAATTCTGTCATTGTATTCGATGATGTGGCTTGTGAAAATCAAAGCAACATGCGTGATTATTTTGCAATGGGCAGACATAAGTTTATCGGTTGCTTTTATCTAAATCAGACATATAGTAAAATTCCTAAGCAGTTGGTCAGAGACAACGCAAACCTAATCGTACTTTTTAAACAAGATGAAATTAAGTTTAGCAACATTGTATAGCACTTATTCAACTTCTCCAGATATTTTATGTTGTATATACCATAACAATAGATGTGCTTTAAAAAATGTATTTTGTTTAAATAAGTGGTGTGTTGAAAACAAAGTATTTATCTAAGAATTCTATTAAACATAAATAGATAATTTAATTCTATAGATCTTCTATTATTTATCTATTTAATTTTAATTTTAGTTAAAATTATTTGCAGTTAACCTACTTTGTACACTTGTATATACCCGCTTTTTTGTCCAGTGCTCAAATCACTTTGGTTGCCTGGAAGAAATCGCTTTATGCGATAAGGGCGCCCATTGCATATATTATTAGTAAATAAGGTTATTTTTTTCTTTGTATTACTGGTGTACAATAAATAAATAGATAATCTACTATTACTTATACTATATATACTTATATTACTTACTAGTTTTATTTCCAGAACACCTATAATTTTAACATTAAATAATGTCAACCCAACCGCTCACAAACTCACAGAAAAACTAGTCAGTTAGCATGAACAGCTCACTCGATTTGTCTAAGCAATGCTGTTTGTAAGCAGTTGCAACATACAACACATACACACACACACATACATTCATACACACGCGATTGTATGATTCTACACAAGAATGCAACTCAGGGAACGTATTGAATTGAATTAAACTAAAAGTCTGTAATTATAGAATGAGTTGAAAAAGAAAAATTGAAATGACTTTAGATTTCAAATAGAAGTCACATTTGAAGAGAGTTTTGAATACAGTGCTCATTTCGAAAAAAGAGTATTGAGGTGCATGGATCAACTTTTTACAGTAGATCAGTCTAAGTAACTAAGATAGTCCAGTGAATAGAAGTCTTATTTAGAATAGAGGGTTTTTAATAGAAGTTTCATTTCGAATAGAGAATTCTGAATTCAAGCACTCATTTTGAAAGGGGAGTATTGGGGCATTTGGATCAAAAGATGATACGGGCGCTTTACCTACAGATACATGTAATTTTCAAACACCTACAATATATAATTACAAAGCTATTAAATCAAAATATTCTCGAATGTATGATTGAACAGAAAACTCTGAATAGAAGTCTCTTTTCAAATAGAGGACCCTAAACAGAGAATTTGTATAGAAGTCTTACTTTAAATAGGGAATTCTGAATACAGCATCTATTCATTTTGAAAAGATGGTATGGATCATCATTTTACAGTAGATAGGTCTAAGTCTTACTTTGAATATAGGGTTTTTGAATAGAAGTTGCATTTTGAATAGAGAATTCTGAATTCAAGCACTCATTTTGAAAAGGGAGTATTGGGGCATTTGGATCAAAAGATGATACGGGCGCGAAGAGAAAGCGCCCGATTCATCTTTTGATCCAGATGCCCCAATACTCACCTACTGATGTGTTATTGAAAATATAGAAGTAGTTATAGCGGTGGCTTAGAGGTCAGAGCGTCTGGTATATCAAACCAGAAGACGCAGGTTCGAATCCTGCCCGCGATTGAATTTTTTCCTTTACTTAAAAATAACTTAATAATCTTAGCATGGAAAATGCAAAAAAATCACAAAAAGATAATATAGAAGTACTCATAAATATGCATAATTTTAAAAATAGCTAAAATCGTGACCCTGATACGGAAATAGGCCTGAAAAATTGTTATAGGAATCATTATTCACAGTTTAAATTACTAAAACGATATAAAAAAACCTAATATTTGACGTATCTATCGTATAAGGAAAACATTATCTGACGTCAATGGCCTGGTCAGTATTTTTTACAAAGCATCATTATATAATTTGCACCTATCAGAATATAAACAGCTAATATGCTTTAAAAGTCACAGCGAACGTAAAAAGGAAAACAAATGATGAATTTTCACCGACACGCGCGGCTTGCGCTCACGGTAGTGGCGCATGCGTCGTTAAAAAAACAAAGCGGAGATTACGCAAAAAATACGATAGTAATTATAGACCGCGTATGAATTACAATCTACATACAATCTACTTAATGTTTATGCGAAATACTGTAGTTTTATTCTATGGCTTAAGAAATGGTTTATAGATACTTTTTCTCCCGCCATTTTTGCCATGCGTGCGCAATGAAAACTCCGTACGCGATGTCTCGGCGCAAACGCAACTGGTTATCGAGAATGAAAGTGATTACAAAAATAAATGAGTAATTTTATAACACATTTGAATTTTTATAAAAGAACCAGATAAAATTCGAAAGTGTTTAAATTTCTTTTTATTTTCAAATGTTACAAAATTTTATCTTTTTAATATTCATTTATTGGATGGCATTGAAAGTGATATGGTAATGACCGAAATAGTAAATATTTATCCGTCAAATATGTCCATAAATACATTTTGTATATCATTTCGAAACAAAAGTAGCATTTAAAGTCATAAATTATGGGGACCATAATATATTAAAAACCACTATGCCTGCCAAAAAATGCTTTGTAATTTGAAAATTGTTTTACTTAAGTGTCTTAAGGAAAATACGATTTTTGACGATTACCGGACATTATTACCGTGTGCACAAACATTCTAAACTTCCGACTACATTCGACTTGATGACTGGACAATTTTACAAGACAGACCTATTAATTAACTTGCAAAAAAGTACCGCACAATACTTTTTCAGGAAAAGAAAATTAGTGATGTGTTCTCACCTGTTATTATCGCTAGGGTGAACAGCGCCGCGGCGCCAAAAGACCTCATGTTTTCTTTTTTAGCACAGATCACGGTCTTTGTACAAAAACGATATCGTACACAACACTGGCACTTGTCACCACCGACGCATATTACACAGGGAACGCGCGTAAGCTCAGCGCGCGTGCGCAGAGTGATCGTGCCGCGGCGAGTTGCGCCCGCGCCGCGTCGCCGTCGTGGTGGGGCGGTTGCGATACAATTGTTAAACTTGAAGGCTGAGGGTCGGGTGATGGTGACAGCGTTTGTAGAGCAATCACCTACATTAGGACGCTAAGTACATGCTATAAAGTTCAATTTTCTATGGCCAATCTTGTCACGCAAACTCTTACGGACTAATACCTGTTAGTATCCTTAACTATGACGGCATAATTACACTTTATATTTGATAGATCTTATAAGAATTAATTCTTACATTTCCATGAACTGCATCAATGAGATAGCATTCACTTTTCCATGTTAATAATATTGTCTACATCAAATACTGATTCCAGAATATCTAATAACAAACACACATTGAAGTACATTGTGTGGATTTGTGTAATTAATATAGTCCTTATGCTTCATACAATACAGTTCACACATTTTGTTCACGTAATTTGTGATAAAGATCGCTTCCGCTTCTTTGCGACCCTAAATACCGCCGACAATGAGACCTCGCCCAAGGGTTACGGAAGTGAGCGAAATGTCAGGGATTTGGCGCTAAGGCGGATACCGGGCAGGGCGGGATAATGCTACATTCCGACCAGCCGACCAGTACATAGGTAACGAAGTATTATCTACTGAAAATTATTGGTTCTCTAGACATAAATCTGTATTATATTGTGTTGTGTTGAATTTATTTTGAATAATATCAATACATATAGCTATGTAAAAAAAATTTTTAATAACATACCATCGCGTCTAATATATTTTTTCGTAATGGACTCCTGAATACAGAAACAAAAATAATAATAACTAGGTACTTAAGGGTCCAGCGGGGCTTAAATTGCCCACAAAAATGTAATACAAAAACGAATCGTAATCCAAACTTAGGACCTCACGCACCAACAGCTACTCTGGCGACCATGAGACAAATGAGCCAGTGATTTTTTATAGGTAGGTAAAAATCATGTCAGCATTCCTTAGATAATAATTATGGAATTTATATAAGTTTTTAATACAACCTTCAATTTTACATGTCACCATACATTTTTACAGTATCAGAGCCACATTTTTGCATACAGAAGCAATATAATTATACAGATATTTCCTAATCATCCATTTAACGCAATCATTTACGCTCATATACAGGTAATGTAACTTATTTCCTTCATTAATAAAAATAATAAGTTGTATGTGACAAACTCATAAAATAACTATGAAAACCAGATTTAAATATCAAGGGTATATGAAAATTTTCCATTTCATACTTGCATCTTTATGACATTAAGTACCAGTAAACGGACCGAAATGATTATATATAAAGAAGTCATAATAACGGTGTAGTCAACCTTTTTATTGTAATTGTTAAAAAATAAATAAGACTGCGGAAGAGGACAAAAGCCTTGAGTAAAAAAACTATTTCTTTCAATGTTTGCATCAGTTGCAATTTACGAGTGCGTTGATGTCTTTTGTATGGAACTCTAAACACGTATTTTACGAGTTCAAGTTATGATATATTTTAGGCGGTAATATGATACGAATTATGAATTATGACAAATAACTACGGTAAAAATATACTATCACGCCTATTTTCCCCGAAGGTTTAGGCAGAGGTATGCTAATATACTTAGACCTTCACTGGTATGTTTAGATCCCATGTTATAGGGGACGAGCCTATCCCCATTAAACGGACACAATTCCAAACCCCTAGCTGCTACTGAAAATTTCATAGAAAATCCCAATAACACTTTTCTCGACCAGGGATTCAAACTCAGGACTTCTAGCGTAACGGTCGAGCTTGGGTTCACTAGATTAATAAATGCAGTCATCAAATACGTTATAATAAGATGTCTACACCCATATCTAGGTGATATGGATTTGGGATTCAAACACATGTCTCGAACTGCACTAATTAAATCTACTAATTAATGTTTGATTAATTCAGAATCATCATCATCATCATCAGCCTTTAAATCGTCCGTCCACGGACATAAGCCTCCTCTATCTCCTTCCACTTCTTGTTGTCCTGGGCTGCCATCATCCAGTTGACGCCCGCCTGTCTTCTTATTTCGCTCGCCCATCTTTCTGGCGGACGACCCCTGCCCCGTTTCGTTTCTCGTGGCCTCCATTCTAACGTTCGTCTGGTCCACCTGGCCACGTCCATGCGCGCAATGTGTCCTGCCCATCTCCATTTCTGTGCTCGTATTACTTCCACCACATCTTTGACTTTTGTCTTTTTCCGAATATCCACATTTTTTGTTCGGTCCATTATGGAAATGCCGAGCATTGCTCTTTCCATGGCTCGCTGCGCAACTCGCAGCTTTTCTGCGGATTTCTCAGTCAGAGTTGTGGTTTCCATACCATAAGTTAGTACAGGCAGAACGCATTGGGTTATATAATTCAGAATAATAACTTGCAATTCAGTATCAGTTATTTTGGATGACGAGATGTTACAGACAAAGGTCAAGACGCTCATTTACATACTAATGAATGAAATGAAAATAAAAGTATATTAGAATCGGATGACCTTGAACTCGAAAGACATCTTATATAAATTAGGTATACCGTATTTGATGACTGCATTTATTAATCTAGTGATCCTAAGCTCGACCGTTACGCTAGAAGTCCTGAGTTTGAATCCCTGGTCGAGAAAAGTGTTATTGTAATTTTTCATTGAAATTCTCAGTAACTGCCTCATTAGTCTAGTGGTCCCAAGAGCGACTGCTACACTAGAGGTACTGGGTTTGATCCCCAGGTCGAGCAAAGTGTTATTGGGATTTTCTATGATATTCTCAGTAGCAGCTCGGCTCAGCTCACCTAGATATGGGTGTGGGTCTTCAATAGTCGGTCTGATATTTTTTTGTGCATATTCGGCACGATTAGCGCTGTTACTGAGCGATCGAGTTTGACACCACAAGACTTGGATTCGATTCCCGCACACTACAAATATTGGCATGTCGATTTTTAGGATCTAACATTTTGGTACCTAATTTTTTTGTGAGCAATAAAAAAAAAACTATAATCACATTATTCAGGAGATATCCTAGAGTGAAACGGAACTAAAATACAAAATACATATAAATGTAACAACGCAATAGAATTCAATAGATTTCCCTTGAATTAGCCTCGGAAATTATTTCACAATAATTGCTGTTATTAAATCCACTATCTAAACGACCAAAACTTCCAGTTTCGAGTAAAACTTGACCCTATTAGTGTGTTCTAGTTTAACTGTTATTTTTAACTTCCACTATCAATGAAAAGGAAAGTCTAGGATCGACATGTTAAACTTCCTTTTCCGATAGAAACTTAACAACGATAATTATATCAAATAGAAACTAACGACTTTTTAAATCCAGTTTTATCATGCGTACCGTTGAAATTTGGAATACGCTTCCCGACTGAGTCTTCCCGATAGTTATAATCTGGATATCTTTAAACCACGTGTGAATCAGTTTCTTTTAGGCAAGCGCACTCCATTGTAGATCGCAGTGCCGCTTAACATGAAGCGAACTGGCGGTCAAGCGTAAGCCTATCACGAATAAAAAAAACTAAACATTAACACTTTGTTCGACCTAGGAATCGAACCCAGGACCTCTAGCACAGCAGTCGCGCTTGGGACTACTAGAGCCAGACAACAATGATATATTAAATAGACCACTAAACCAGTCAATAGTTAAATATCCATCCTCTTTCGTTCCAAAATTGACTTTCTTATTAGTCGAGTGGTACTAAGTGTGACTGCTACGCTAGAGGTCCTGGGTTCGATTTCTAAGGCCAGCAGTGTTATTGGGTTTTTCTATGAAATTCTCAACAGCAGCTAGGAGTTAGGAATTTGTGTATTGTTATGTTATGTTAATTCTGATTATGCAAATCATGCTCCAATTTTGTATAGCTATCTTAATTCGAACAGCGTGCTGGCCGCATTCGATCATCTTCGGTCATCATCGGGCGTCGTCGGCTGCTGTCGATATTCGGCTCAGTTCGTGCGAAAACGAAAGTGTTTCGCGGCCTACATCACGTTTTTGGACGGTTGTGTAATTCTGCACTGGTGCATTGCTCGATAGTTCCAATTGAAAATGTAAGTTGGTTACGTATTCAATATTTTTAATTTCTGTCAATGGTAGGTTGCTATTATAGTGTTTTATAGTAACATACATAACATACCATCACGCCTGTATTCCCCGAAGGGTTAGGTAGAGGCGTACTAATTTACACCCACAGTTCACCGGTATATTTAGGTCCCATGTAATAGGGGGCGAGCCTATTGTCATTAACCGGGGACAAAATGGCAAACTCCGAGCTGCTACTGAGAATTTTATTAAAAAAACTCAATAACTTCTCGTCCTGGGAACGAACTCAGCACTTCTAGCGTAGCGGACATTTTTTATATTAAGTCGCGCTAAGGACGTCTAGGCTAATGATGCAGTAAGATTGCAGTTATTGTACTTAGGTAACAAACAACTATTCGGTCTGCCTAATCGCAAGAGATAATTGCAACCAATAGGCGTCAACAATAGCAGTAGTACCACTCAACTGCTCGTTAATTCTTGATCAAACTCCAATATTGGACGATGAAATTGAATGTGTATTGAGTGTGTAGCTGTTATTATTGACATACCTGTTGCGACAGAAAGCAATCATACATAATCAACCCATTATACTGTCCCACTGCTGGACACGGGTCTCCTCTCGGAATGAGAGGAATTAGGCTATAGTCCACCACGCTCTGACCTAGTGCGGGTTGGCAGACTACACACGCGTCGAGAAAATCTCTCAGTCATGCAGGTTTCTTCACGATGTTTTTCTTCTCCGTTTAAGCGCGTGATAATTAACTATTAATACGCAGATGACTTCAAAAAGTCAAGGTCGAGACCTTTGACTTGGCAGTCCAACGGTCATACCACCAGACTATCACTGCTTCTTATTATATTATTGTATTCGTTACTAGTATTATAAAGCTGAAGAAATTGTTTGTTTGTTTGAACGCGGTAATCTCAGGAACTACTGGTTGGAATTCAAAAAATATTTTTGAATTATCTTGGCAATCCAACTGTATGACAGTTGGATTGCCAAGTCAAAGGTCTAGTCCCACTAGACTATCATTGTGATCGTAAATGGACCCAAAATCGTGGTCAAGAGACAACATTGATTGTTAAAACAATAACTATTATGTCAGTAAAACTATATTATATAACTGTTCAGCCTATTTGCCTCCCGTTACGGTAGAAAGATTTTTTCGTCTTGAGGAATGGTTTCGGTAAGGCTTGGAAGGGTCGTGAACTTTTTAAGAGAAGTGTCACTGAATATACATACGTTCCTGTGTAATATCTCAATGGTATAGAGATCGCAAGCGCATTTGCTGCTTTGAGATGCAAGTCACGGTACAAAGCAAAATTCGGTTTTTCTATGAAATTGACAACATTTTATTTTTAAAATATTATACACTATTTTTTAAAAGCCATACCTATATTATAATTTAATTTGAAAGGAGATCGAAAAATAGGATACCCATATTTTTTATTTTCCCGATGCCTATTAATTATTTGTGATTTTGGAGTTCTTTCCAAATGACGGAAAGTTGTACGGGTTATTGTTAATCGGGTTAAACTGTGAAATGACGTCATTCTTCGGACCCTTCAAAAAATTGTCTTATTTCAGTTTGCATCTATCATAATTTTATTATTCACTAGCTTTTGCCAGCGACTTCGTCTGCGTGGAATAGTTACTTTGTTCCCTAGTTCTTCGCCCGCGGTTTCACCTGCGTTGCCCCGTTCCTAAGGGTTGTAGCGTGATGTTTTATAGCTTGAAACCTTTCTCATGAATCACTCATTTTCCCAACATTTCCCTTCACTGCTCTGCTCCTATTGATTGTAGCGTGATGAAAAGTGTACTATAACCTGCCCAGGAGTATGAAGAACAATTGTACCAAGTTTCGTTGAAATTCGTCGAGTGGTTTTTGTTTCTATAACGAACATACAGACAGACAGACAAAAATTTTACTGATTGCATTTTTGGCGTCAGTATCGATCACTTATCACCCGCTGATAGTTATTTTGGAAATATATTTCATGATGTAAGGGTTGTAGCGTGATGTTTTATAGCTTGAAACCTTTCTCATGAATCACTCATTTTCCCAACATTTCCCTTCACTGCTCTGCTCCTATTGATCGTAGCGTGATGAAAAGTATACTATAACCTGCCCAGGAGTATCTTATCTTATCTTATATGGGGCCGAGGCAGCAAGGCCTCAGTGCACTTCGACCCAATGGGATCTTTTGTGCTTCCCCTGGATACCTATTCCACATCCTCACCCAGATCTTCAAACAGCTCTTCCATGAGCTTTATAATGAGGCCTGGGGGAATGAGTCTGTAATCCTCTGGTCTTGGATAACCCTGCCCCAAGAGGCGCATTCGCGTTCTAGCCATTGCATCGCATGTACACAGAAGGTGTTCCATGCTCTCAATTTCCCTTTTGCAGGCCCTGCAGGCTGATGTCTCCGTCAGACCCATCTTTTGTAAGAGAGCGTTAGTCCCGAAATGTCCGGTCAGCGCCCCCATCAAGTGACGGGCCTGCCGCCTGCTTACGTTCCAAATGGCATTTTGCCATTTCGATGAGGAACCAATGAATTTCTTGGAGTGAGCAAGTCCTGTGAGGCTCAACCACTCATCCATGTGTCTCACCCTTGCGTACTCCCGAAAGGCCGTTTTGACTGTGCTCGAGGCCAGTCCTACAAATGGTTCTGGTCCAATTAGTGAGGTTCCAGAACCTTCCCTTGCCAGCTCATCAGCGTGCTCATTGCCCATAATCCCCCTGTGACCAGGGACCCATACAAGCCTGACTTTGTTTCGCTTTCCTAGCTCATTTAGAGTCCGGGCAGCGTCCATAACCAGTCTTGAGTCGATCCTGTAGGAGGTCAGGGCCTTGAGTGCCGCTTGGCTGTCACTAAGAATGTAGATGGACCTGCCTGCGGTACCGCTACTTTCTATCTGTTGTGCACAGGCAAGAATAGCATATGTTTCCGCTTGGAAAACTGTAGCTAATTTGCCCATACTTTGACTAACCTTATGGTCCTTTGCGTATATACCCGCCCCTGTACCCGATTCTGTTCTCGAACCGTCAGTGTACCATATCAGACTGCCCTCCTCTGGTGGGTCTAGTCCCTTTATCCATTCTTCCCTTGACGGTAGATGAGCCTTGTAAGACCTCTTGAACAAAAACATGGGCTGCATTTTATCGCAGTGCATGTTCGTTATTCTGTCGAGGCCTTCCTGTATTTTAAACTTCGTGTGTTTAGTTCTAGGCTTAGAACAATCCCACAGTCCATTTATTGCCAGTCTGTGTAGTGCTAGACGGGCCTCAGTCTCTATGACAATATGCAGCGGTGCAATGTTGAGTATCCTTTCCATCGCCGCTGTTGGTGTGGTTTTGAACGCCCCTGTTATAGCTAGGCATGCCGTTCGCTGTAATTTAGCAAGGGCTTCCCTGCATATCCCTAGTTGCGTTCTGGGCCACCAAACAATGCTGCCATATGTGATGATTGGTCTAACCATCATGGTGTACAGCCAATGCACAACCTTTGGTCTGAGTCCCCAGGTTTTGCCATACGCTGAGCGACACATACCCAAGACTCTTAGAGCCTTAGTTATAGTGTTGTCCAGATGTGTTCGCCACGTCAGTTCTTTATCCAGGGTTACCCCTAAATATTTTACCTCTGTGGCCCAGTTTAGTTGTTTACCATACAGCCGAAGCTGGCCAAGGCCTGATAGCAGTCTCTTCCTAGTAAACGGAATGACAACTGCCTTGTTTGGATTTATAGAGAGGTGATTTTCCTCGCACCATTTCTCTACTTTACAGAGAGCCCTTTGGATCAGGTTTGAAACCGTGTTCGGGAATTTGCCGTTGACAAGTATAACTATGTCATCGGCGTAACCCACGGTTAGTAAAGGGCCCTCATTTAGATTGCTTAGTAGTGAGTCTACCACTAAACACCATAGTAGCGGTGACAGAACTCCCCCTGGTGGACAGCCTTTGGTTGTCCTAACGTGAAGTGTCTCGCCCCTAAGAGTGGAGTGAATAATCCTACTCCTTAGCATGCAAGTCACCCATCTGATGATGGTTTGGTTGATGCCATGGTTTTCTGCAGCTCGCTGTATCGATTCAAAGGTCGTGCGATCGAAGGCTCCCTCGATATCAAGAAAGGCTCCGACACAAACCTCCTGTGATTCCAGTGCCGCCTCTGCGCGGCTTACGACGTAATGTAATGCCGCCTCTGTAGACTTCCCTGCCTGATAGGCGAACTGAAGTCCGTGGAGAGGGTGTCTTTTTAGTGGCCCCTCTCTAATATACCTATCAAGCATTTTCTCAAGTGTCTTGAGTAAGAACGATGAGAGGCTGATAGGCCTGAAAGCCTTGGCATCTTCATAGTCTCCCTTGCCAGGCTTGGGTATGTAGGTTACTTTGACTTTCCTCCACCGTGCAGGTATGTACCCAAACGCTACGCACGCCTTGTACAGCCTGCATAAATGCGGTATCAGAGTCTCAGCCCCCTCCTGTAATAAAATAGGGTAGATCCCATCCGGCCCTGGGGCCTTGAAAGGTTGGAGGCCCATCACTGCCCATCTGAGCCTATGTTCATCTACCACCTTCTTGGCAGTGTCCCAGTCAGCCCTGGTGGTGCGAATGGATAGCTCCTCCAGGGTCACTGGGTCCTCCTTGTCATCATCTAGTTTTACAGATCCTGGAAAATGAGTTTTGAACATTATGTTCAAGACCTCCTCTCCAGTCTCAGCAACTTTACCATTTCCATCTTTTATAGATGCCAGTGGAATGGCCTTAGCCGTAGAAATTGCTTTACTAAGCCTCATGCCTTCAGAGACACTCTCGATCGCCCGGCAGTGTCCCCTCCAGCTCCTATGCTTGGCTCTTCGTACAGCCGAGTTGAACTTTGTGAGGCTAGCACTGTAGCCCGAAAAGTCATTATTTGCCTTGGCGGCCCAGGAGTATGAAGAACAATTGTACCAAGTTTCGTTGAAATCCGTCGAGTGGTTTTTGTTTCTATAACGAACATACAGACAGACAGACAGACAGACAGACAGACAGACAGACAGACAGACAGACAAAAATTTTACTGATTGCATTTTTGGCGTCAGTATCAATCACTAATCACCCGCTGATAGTTATTTTGGAAATATATTTCATGTACAGAATTGACCTCTCTACAGATTTATTATAAGTATAGATTACCTTACATTACCTATTTCGTTGTATATATAGTATTATTTCGACATAATTTCAATTTTCACAGTTTCAGTATAAGTGACGTCATCAAGTTTTCTTTTTCTCCGAAATGAAAAAATATAAAAAATAAATAAAAAATTTTTGGAACTCAGTATAGGAAAACAAAGTTGATTTAAAGTATTTTTGTTTTGGTGGCTTCAATGATATAATTTAACTATTAAGAGTCCGGTGGAGCGAATTTCTCTTACAAACGTAATTCCAAAATAACTTGTAATTCAAACGCAATTTAATCAAATTCTGTTATTATTCGGATTCGGATACCGTTAATCTAGGTTCCTACGTTACCATTTTGTCCAAAATACTTCACTGAAAATAAATGTAAGCGAATGCAATTTTTGTTAACTTTACCAAGTTTGTAACTATTTTTCGGTCTTTTATTTCCAGTAACCTAGTAGTAGACGAAATCGTACCGTAGGAACCTAGATTAATGGTATCCAAATCCGAATAATAACATAATTTTATTGAATATTGTCTGGATTACGATTTATTTCGGAATTACGTTTTTGTGGGCAATTCAAGCTCCGCCGGACCCTTAATTGTCTTTTTTTGGCTACATAAAATAAATAAATATTTGCTCCGTGTGGGGATCGAACCCACAATACGTGGCGCAGAAGCCGATCGCTCAACCGCTACGCCAATCGTGTCGTCTAAAATTGCTATTTTATACCACCTATTGCATGACACCTAAAATATACACAAACCTAGTTGAATAATTATTTATGAGCATGTTATAATAATTTTATTAGACAATGCCTACCAAGTAATAAATAACGTTTGAAACGAGAATATTACAATTTTCACCCAATTACATACGATGTCTTCAACATTTTTACGACTTTTTAGAGCAAAATAATTGCTTGTACAATCAGCATCATAATACAATTCATGTTTATAAGAAACGGCGGTGACTCACGCGCTCTCACTCCCGATCAAAAATAATAGATATATAATAATAGAATTATATATCCTGCCAATCTGTGGATGTATGATCTTTACCAACGTAGTCTACTTTCGTAGTTACTTTTTTATTTAGACTAGTTTTAATAGATGCTTTCCTTTGGAGTTGCGGGTGTGCATGGGTGGCGGTAATCGCTTACCATCAGGCGATTCGTCTACTCGTTTGCCCTCCTATCCCATAAAAAAGGACTTTCTCAGGAGAAGCCTCACTAGCTCACATACGAAATATCCCGAAAACGCGTAGATGGCGAACAAACAAATGCTTTTTTTTATATACCACTAAGGTGGCAAACATGCATACGGCCCGCCTGATGGTAAGCGGTTACCGTAGCGTATGGACGCTTACAACACCAGGGGTATCACTCGCGTGTTGCCGACCCTATAAGTTACGGAGGAATAGTTGGGCTGACAGCATAGGAGTCAATAGCGTGATGCTTATCCTATCTGCCAACACAACGCTTCCGCACCACACGGACCTCTGGCGTCTTTGCTCACCGTTAGGAACACAACATAGCACGGAGCTATGTTAACTTTGGCTACGATTATCTGCAAAAGGGGGTTCTTCCCCAATTCCACTATGCCCTACCTCTCTTAATACTTATGATTTGTTACTTAAAATACTAGATAATGTAAAAAAAAATCATAAAAATCTCGCATATGTAATTATCAAACATTTTTGAAACCTTTTCTATATCACTTTTGAATTAAACTGTACAATCTTGTACATTCGCAACAAAACAAAACACATGCTTACAAAATGGTATTTTTATATGGTCACTGAACTGTTAGGTATGAGTAGGTATTGTAATAATTTTATAAGTAGGTGCCTATATAATTGTGTGTTACAAAATATAAATACGCTTACAGGTTGTATAATAAGTAGATCGGCTAAGTAGGTGAGATATGCTGTGATAATGCTAATACATAATAAATGGCCTCAATTGTATGTCATCGACTACTAAGATTGTGCTGATAAAATATTTTTTGCCTTTAGGCATGAATTGCTGCAATCACCAGATGATCAGGTCTTGCACTACGGGTCGCGGATTGGACTTCCTATTTGAACAAACATCTGTGCGCCTCTGATTTTCAAATCATGTGCATGCATACTTCTTCTTACCATGTTGATGATAAAGTATAAAAAAAACATTGAGGAAATAAATACAGAGAGGAAAAAAACAATTATTTGATTTAATCATGTGCGTACTAATAGCTTTAATTACGACTTGCTTAAACGATGAAGGAAAACATCGTGAGGAAAACCTGTACGCCTCAGAGATTTTCTCAATAATGTGTGAAGCCTGCTTACCTGCAGAAGGCTGGACCCTTCCCTTAATGAGAAGAGACTCCCCTATTTAGCAGTGTCTAAGTGTCTAACAGTAAATGGATTGACGATGACTGTTTGTTGACCTTCCAACATAACTATCAAATTTAAAATTACCTATTTTGACATAAACCTGACAGTTTCGAGTCAAGAAATAATACTGAAACAATCACAGTCTATTGTTAAGTAAATGCACTCATTTTCAGAACAATGTCGAAAGGAATCCAATCACGCAGCAGCGCCCCAAGTACATTAGCGTTGCTATTGTCGAAATAATAATTAAGCAATTTGTTATCATTCGGCCCCATCTCAATAACGGCCAGGTAACATGATCTGCGTCCAAATGTAACTATTGCGACTGTGTAGGTCTTTATAGAGTGGCTTCTAATTGAAGTATTTATTGTAATAATTTCATCAAATGTTCAATAAATCACTTAGAGTATCTACTCTTGTTATAATGATCTTAAATTAACTTTTGTTTCGTAATCCGTAACTTTAATTCTCTACGTCACCTTATGACGTAAAATTCAGAATGTGAAGGCAAAATTTCAATCATGCGGGTAGGGTTCGCGGTGGCTTAGAGGTCAGAGCGTCTGGTATATCAAACCAGAAGACGATGGTTCGAATCCTGCCCGCGATTGAATTTTTTCCTTTACTAAAAATAACTTTAATTCTTTGTTAAGAGTTATGGTTAGGTACACAGATACTTAGTTCTACCTTGGAAAAATTGCTCTAAACATACCTGACTGCCTCATTAGTCTAGTGGTCCTAAGCGCGACTGCTACGCTAGACGTATTGGGTTCGATCTGGGGATCGAGCAAAGTGTTATTGGGTTTTTCTATGAAATTCTCAGTAGCAGCTTGGAGTCTGGATCTGTGCCCGGTTAATGGCTCGCCCCCTATTAATAATAATATAATATAATAATAATAATATTTATTCCAAAAACATACAATTGATAAAATACAATATAAATCATAGAAATTATAAAGGTATAACAATATTTAGTGCCTGTACTAGGATAAACCTGTGTCACAGGCGAAATGAGAGCTAACAGTTGCTATTTGTAAACACAATTCTCAAACAATATTTAACATGAATTACAGAGAAATAAAAGAAATCCATTGATTAGAAATGGTAAACTAAACCTATTTTACTTATTCTATCCTATTACATGGGACCTAAACATATCGGCGAACTGTGGGTGTATATTAGTACACCTCTGCCTAACCCGTCGAGGAATACAGGCGTGATGGTATGTTATGTTATAAATTTATATAATCACCGTATAATGTGTATATATTGTGCAAAGATTAAGATAGATAAGTTACGTACTTAGAAGAAAGTAATCTAGGATCTCGGTTCTGAAGAAATATTAAACTAATTTTAAGTCAAACCAACTATGGAGATTCAGAAATAATCTGTTTATGGAAATACCTTTTTAACGTTGTTCATTCACGTGTAGTGTTAAAAAAAATACTACAAACCCCAGTAAAAAAGAAATCAAATGTTTGAAGCTCAAAGATAGGAAAACGCTGCTTTAGGATCGAAACATTCCATTTCAAATTGAATTAAACAAACCATGTAGTTTGAAATTGCAATTTAACCAATCCTGTAACCCGAAGTACGTACAAGGCCGCCACGCGAATTATGCGGAAATTCTCCGGCATGCGCACGAGCGTGATTCTAGATCACTTATCGAATTCCACACGTCGGCTCGTATCGTCTCTTGCGCTGTTAATATGACCTGAGTGGGTGATGCCTGTCACGTTCTGTTATAGAAGACATGATTGACTTTGTTAAGCCTAACCGTCCAATCGTGATGGTGTTGACTTAGAAATTGGTTTTGGCTTCTGTAAAGCTTAGCTTATGATAACGATACGACGACTTAGTTATATCTATTAAAAGCTCACCCCCCTATTTCATTAGACCTAAATATATGTATTTATGCCGACATCTAAAATGTAAATGTGAGTATTATGTAAGCTAGATAATTAGATAAACACAGATTTAAGCGGTCTGGCGACTTTGAGATTTTTATCTGGCCTACGCAAATGTTTCACTCATCTGGTATCGTCGTGCGACAGGTTGTTTAGTTCCCTAGATGAGGGTCGAGCTATTCAATGACTGATGCATGCATGTCGTCAGATGGGACTGGTCTACTTAAAACCACAATGGCTCTTTTTTCTAAAGGCCATTTCAGACATTGTCTTACATTGAAACTCACATATTTGCTACTAAGTATTATGTCTGGACTTTAAAAGAGACCATGATTCTCTGAGTTTGTTTCGGTGTTTCTTCTCAGAGGTCGTCAGTTAGGAAATGCCGGTGTCATATAGTTAAAAAAAAATTGACTTGTAAAAGTGTCCTTAAACGATCTATTTACAGAAATAAATATCATTTATAATTTATTTATCATTACACATCTGCCTGACTGTTCGGGGAATATCAGGGAATATCAGGGAATTTAATCGAACTCATAGAGACGAATTGAGAATATCCACCTTGTTTGAAGTCGGTTATAAAAGAGTAGAAATCTCAACTAATTGCAACAACGCTATCAATGTTCATTCATTCAATTATATTGAGGTCATAAAACAAAACGCTTTTTAAAAGCTTAGACTATATCGCTGCTACAATTCTCTTTGGCAACGACCTTATTCAGTAACTGCTATTGTTAGGCATAATAGAGCGCTGCAGAAACGGAACTGTAGCCTTAGCACGAACAACTTGCGAAAAAGTATTCGTATCGTCACGATAGAGGCGCTGGTCCAAATCTCATACAAATTGGTATCCATGACGATACGAATACTTTTTCGCAAGTTGTTCGTGCTAAGGCTACAGTAGCCTTAGCACGAACAACTTGCGAAAAAGTAAGCAAGTAAGTTGTTCGTGCTAAGGCTACTGTACTTGTGTACTAGTCGTTTGCTAAACGCATATTACAAGTTTTGACGCAACAATTTACGTCGAACCTATTAATAGGATTTATGGAATTTATATGGACTTTTGTTTGTTTGATTTTGTTGATTTTTTATTAATAATTTATCAAGTGAAGAACTGTAATTGGCTTTTAATTCTACTCGGTGTTATTTACTCTGTATTGTTCTGTGAGTCTTCTACGAATGAAAGAAGAATGTGGAAAAAAATGATGTCAAACAGGCGTGATGCAAATTTAAGACCTTAAAGCGCTTTTTCTAAATCAAGATAGATCTATTTATCATATCATATTTCAACGCATTACATAATCAACCGTTTATACTCTCCGACTGCTGGGCACGGGACTCCTCTCAGAATGAGAGGGATTAGGCTACAGTCGACCACGCTGGCCTAGTGCGGGTTGGCAGTCTTCACACGCCATTGAGAAAATCTCTCAGGCATGCAGGTTTCCTCACGATGTTTTCCTTCACCGTTTAAGCGCGCGATAATTAACTATTTAATACGCACATGACTTCGAAAAGTCAGAGGTGCATACCTTGGGTTCGAACACGAGACCTTTGACTTGGCAGTCCAACGGTCATACCACTAGGCTATCACTGCTTCTTTTCAAAGCATTATTATCATCTTTTTGTGCTTTTTTTGCATTTTCCATGCTAAGATTATTAAGTTATTTAATAGTAAACGTCACCTTATGACGTAAATTCAGAATGTGAAGGCAAAATTTCAATCATGCGGGTGGGGTTCGCGGTGGCTTAGAGGTCAGAGCGTCTGGTATATCAAACCAGAAGACGCAGGTTCGAATCGTGCCGCGATTGAATTTTTTCCTTTACTATTAAATAACATTATTATCATGTTAAGTTTAATAAACCAAGATAACTTCATTAGCACGGTTGGTAGAGAATTAATTCCAGCGAATTATTCAGAAATTAAAATGGCGTATAGCGACAACCTTGCCAACGACCTCTATGTACACCGGTGAACCTTATTCACTATCTCCGTCATAGAATTAACTAACTTATATCTGCAGAAAGTTAATTAAAATATCCATACAAATCTTAGGCAGTAAGCTGAAAGTCAGAAGCAAGTTAAGTTTGTAAATTGTTACAGTTTATATTAACAAAGTTATTTCTGCCGTTATATGCCATAGATAACTAAGATATTTGTTCAATAAGAACAGCAAATATAATTTTGTTTGATAGCGGTAATCAAAATTGGATTGTGACGATTAAAATATAAAGTGCATTTTGGATATTCAACAGGCTCTGTATAAGTGAGTAGATAATGAGGTGCGGTCAATACGCTATAGGTCATTATGGTCAAAAATTTTATATCCGCATTTTTTACAATATCCTGTACTTTTAATCCATTTTAAAACATGAATAGGATATACATAATTATGTTTTTATATATCACACGTACACACACAATCAGGATGTTACTGATAAGTCAGACACATAACATACCATCACGCCTGTATTCCCTGAAGGGTTAGGCAGAGGTGTACTTAATGTACACCCATAGTTCGCCGGTATGTTTAAGTCCCATGTTATAGGGGGCGAGCCTATGGCCATTAACCGGGCACAAATCCAGACTCCGAGCTGCTAATGAAAATTTCATAGAAAAACCCAATAACACTTTGCTCGACCTGGGGATCGAACCCAGGACCTCTAGTGTAGCAGTCGCACTTGGGACCACTAGACTAATGAGGCAGTGAGATAAGTCAGATTGGGCGGATATTTAACTTTCACTTCTACTACTTTTTCCTCGTAATTGGTCTAGTAGTCTTAAGTGCGATTGCTACGCTAGAGGTCCTGGGTTCGATCTCAAGGCTTTAAAAATACACACCATCAAAATATTACTACGTGATGTGAAATTTCGCCCGCAACTTCGTTCGCGTGGATGTGATTTCAATAAAATAGCCTAAGTTACTCAGGGATTATTATCCTCAGGGATTATTATCCCTGAGTAACATAGGCTATTTTAAGCTATATTTAGCTTAGTTCTAGATATTGCTTCCTATAAACAAAATAACAAAGTTTATCTCTTAAAAATATTAGTGTAGATTCGCACAAAAACTCGCAAAAATCGTTTCCGTAAACCAAAATAATGCACAATAATTCATCCAAAATTTGCATAGAAAATCTATTTTAAACGCGAAATTCACAAAATTATCTTATTATTCGTAGCCATAAAGGTCTGCTAACCGTAGGTAATTATGTTACCTTAGTGGAAGTAAATTGCTGCCTAACAAAGAGAATGAGATCATGGTTGTGCCAAAACTAAGCTCAGTTTACCACAACACCTTAAACGGAAGATTGACGTTGCAGACATAATCTTGATCGTCTCAGGAAGTTAATGCATCTCTTCGCCTTAATCGCCGAGCTAAATTAAGGACGAATTATGATAATTTGCGTAGATTTTTTATAGTTTACACAGAACAGAAATATAGTAACATAATTAACCCATTACATTTTTCCACTGCTGGGAACGGGTCCCCTCTCAGAATGAGAGGGATTAGGCTATAGTCCACCACGCTAGCCTAATGTGGGTTGGCAGATTTCACACGCCGTCAAGAAAATCTCTCAGGCGTGCAGGTTTCCTCCGCTGTAACCGACTATTGTTATGCACGTGACTTCGAAGAGTCAAAGGTTGGACATTTTCCTACTAAACGTCGAAGGCGTACCTTGGACTCCAATTCACAAAATGTCCAGCGGTCGCATAATCTCCTGTTTTCAGAATGTCTAGACAGCAGAGACCTTTGAGTTGACAGTCTAATGGTCCTATCACTACACTTACACAAAACTTTGGCTAAAATGGCCCCTTACCCTATTAGGGTATTTAACTAGTGTTTGATTAATTAAAAATACCAGGCTGAGGGAAAAGTGAAATTAAATACAAATCGTATTCTGTACCCTTTCCCCAAACGAGTATAGGATTTGTATGGTGCATTGGTTTGTGACGTCACAAACTAGTATGGTTCCTTATTTTTGAACCGATTTTAATTTTGGTTGGCCCCTCAGTAGCCTAACCAAGAGTTTAGTGAGCGATAGCATCTGGCATTTCTATCTGTCAAATATTTTATACCTCAGTAGTCTAGCCAGGAGTTTAATGAGCGATAGAGTCTAGCATTCCTATCTATCAAATATATTATAATTATATGGAACATGGTAAAACATAGTACCTATAGTAAAATGACTAGGCTACGTATTCTCGTCCCACGATAGCCCACGTCGATATGACAAATGCCACGGGCAGTGTTGCCGTTAATTGATATTTGACTTTAATACAATTATGAGATGATTAATGAATGATTAATATGAAACTTATTGCTTACTAGCTCAACTATTTTTAATTTCGTTTCTTCTATGGATGAAGTCGGCAGACGAACTGACAAGCCACCTGGTTGTAAGTAGTCATCATCGCCCATAGACACCTGCTACAACAGAGGAGTTGCTGATGCATTGCTGGTCCTTAAGAGCCCTTACGGACTGCAGACTACTAGAGCCGCAACAACCGAAGGGAACTGGCTCTTGTGAGCAAAAGTCGAAATATACACCAAGGTTCTTTACAACAAACTCCGACGTAAGGGTGGTCGCCAGTTAGTCAGACCACAAGAGGTCCTACCACCAAGCAAGTCAGATATTTTCACGCCTCTTACGGGATGCTTAACTGAAAGGCAGTGAGGTACAGTATTCTAACCTGTCCCCACACGGGATAAATTGGACATCTAACAGTTTACATTTGCTCCAATACAGAATACCGCATCGTATTTTATACCAAAATTGGTAGACCACAACACTAAATCTTGTATTCATCCATTTTTATTGTACAGTGTGACCACTTGCAATAATATAACAATACAAAATACACGAGCAACCTTATTATAGCGGTTGGACAATGATGATACTACAATTGCGAAGCTGCGCCTTCTCAAAATAATGTCGTTGTTGAGAAACTGAAGCGAATTGGCAGAACACACGTATTATGGATTACATTGCGGTCGAATATAATGTCCTGTGTGCTTGTTACAGACACCTACTCATGGTAAGATGTCGCAGTTTACTGGGAAAACAATGTGTAATACCTCAATATTTGGTTTATGGTGGTTGCAATCTGTTTTTGTTGATATTAGGATTACTATTGTATCAAATCCAACAAAAAGGTTCATGGTTGGTTAACCATTTGGTTGACGGTAGGAGGATAGCAAGTCCAGCTTGTGTAGGTCAAAAATGTATCAATTTTTAAACTCGTCCCCAAAAATAATAACAACTTTTGCGATTGAAACAATTTTTCATTGTGTTTTTAATTTGCGTTATGACTTTTATAATTATGTGCTGGTTTCAGACACTAACGTGAATATTTCTGTACTAGATTCATGTCCGCGACTTTATCTGCGTGGCCTTCAAGATTGGGTCCAACCTGGATAAAAAGCTGGTAGCTTATGTGTTATTCCAGGCTATATCTATCTGTGTGCCAAATTTTATCCAGATCCGTTCAGCCGTTCTGGCGTGAAAGAGTAACAAATATAGATCCATACTCACAAACTTTCACGATTATAATATTAGTGAGGATAATGCTTTAAGTTGTGATGTCAAAAAATATTGTTGACGAAAAAAATATATATTCGCCTACACAATACTCAAAGAGCCGTGAGAAGAAACTATTGGAATTTGTGTAAATAAATATTATATGCTACTAGAAGTTCTCACGGACCAACATTTCGACAATCTACTGTTGCTACTGGGCACTGGGTAATGGCATTAAGGGCTTTCCGATTAGTTCAACCAATCATCAATAAATGTACAAGGGTGTAACTGATTCGTCGGCAACTTGGAGTATCGTCAACAACATAAGTGATCATCGTACTTAAGGGTCCGGCGGAGCTTGAATTGCCCACAAAAACGTAATCTATACTTATAATAAATCTGTAGAGAGGTCAATTCTGTACATGAAATATATTTCCAAAATAACTATCAGCGGGTAATTAGTGATCGATACTGACGCCAAAAATGCAATCAGTAAAATTTTTGTCTGTCTGTATGTTCGTTATAGAAACAAAAACCACTCGACAGATTTCAACGAAACTTGGTACAATTGTTCTTCATACTCTTGCGCAGGTTATAGTATACTTTTCATCACGCTACGATTAATAGGAGCAGAGCAGTGAAGGGAAATGTTGGGAAAATGAGTGATTCATGAGAAAGGTTTCATCTATATCTTCTATCTTCTATACTTATAATAAATCTGTAGAGAGGTCAATTCTGTACATGAAATATATTTCCAAAATAACTATCAGCGGGTGATTAGTGATCGATACTGACGCCAAAAATGCAATCAGTAAAATTTTTGTCTGTCTGTCTGTATGTTCGTTATAGAAACAAAAACCACTCGACGGATTTCAACGAAACTTGGTACAATTGTACTTCATACTCCTGGGCAGGTTATAGTATACTTTTCATCACGCTACGATCAATAGGAGCGGAGCACAATTAAAAAATGTTGCAAAAACGGGAAAATTATTTGATTATTTTGTTCTGGGAAGTGACATGGGTCGTTGATAAAGCGGGCGTAGCCGCTGGCGGAAGCTAGTACCGAAATAAATCATAATCCGGAGACTATTCAAACAAATTATGTTATTATTCGGAGCTGGGTACCGTCAATCTCGGTAAACTTTCCATAAGGTCATGGAAAATAACTTGATAAATCCTTGAAATGAAACTACTTTTACACTACCGATGTTTATTAAGTACATAATTTAATTCCAATGTTACAATCTCTTTACAAGGACTGTTGGCACAAATACTCTTCGCTCTTACTCCTTCCAAATAACGTCTCTGAATCATCATCATCTTCATCAGCCTATATCAGTCCACTGCATCGCTTATTTAATGAAAAAGCCAAATCCATAATAAATATATACATATTTACTAAATACTATTCATTAGTCTAGTGGTCCCGAACGCGACAGCTACGCTAGAGGTCCTGGTTTCGATTCCCAGGTCGAACCAACAATCAACAATATTATTGGGTTTTTCAATGAAATTCTCAGATTCGTGCCCAGTTAACGGCAATAGCCTCGCCCCTTATTACATAGGACCTAAGCATATCCGCGAACATGTGGGTATACATTAGTACACCTCTGCCTATCCCTTCGAGGAATACAGGCGTGATGGTAGATATGTTAAATGTCATCATCATCCTCCTGCCAAGTTACTTGGGGTCGGCATAGTCTTTTTCTTCTATATATCTCTATAAGCCGTCGTGTCCTCGTTCACTTCCTTTCCTTCTGCTCACACAGTTTATCCACCTTTTCTTTGGTCTCCCCCTACCCTTATATCCACGTTCATGCTCTTGAATGTATGTATGAAAATATCATAATTCAAAGATTTATGTTGTTAAGAGAAATTACGTAATTTACATAAACTTGTAATAATGACTGTACCAATCAACATTGTTTCGGTAAATGTGATTTGACCACGAAAACAACGGCATTGCGACACACGCGTGCGTGTTGTAAGCTCGCCTTGAATTTAACTTGAATGATTGTAACAAATGAGCAATGGTGTACCCACCAATGCGTAGTATTGCATACCTATCTGTTAATGGACTTTAGCTTACGGCCAATCCCATCTGTACTAACAGATGGGATTGGCCGTAAGCTAAAGTCCATTTTGGTGGTCCAGGTTTGCTTACTAGAGTTAGGATTTTGATATTAGGCCCATAGAACTAATATGACAGAAAAGACATGAAAATAGAATATATGCAGTGGAAATGCGTTCCTTGCGAAGTATGTTTCGTGTAACTCGGAATGATAGATTGAGGAACAGTGTGATAAGACAACGTTGCCGGCTGAAAGATGATGTAGTGACGCGTATTGAAAAGAATATGCTGAGATTGTTTGGACATGTTGAAAGAATGAATGAAAGACGATTAACGAAAGGAATTTATAAGGCGAATGTCAGTGGCAGCGCCGGTAGAGGTCGCCCTAGAAGGACATACGCCGATCTTATTGGCAAAATCCTTCAAAAAGGTCAGCAAAACAAGTATGCAAGAATCGTAGCAAGTGGCAGACTATAGTTTCTGTCTACCCCTGTGAGAGAAAGGCGTGAGTGTATGTATGTATGTAACTAATATCAAAATCATATCTCTAGTAAGCAAATCTATCGACGGTTTTGATATTGGGACTGGCCATAAGATAATAAGAGGAGTAAACTCGGACCAAGTGGACTCGAAGGAATAGAACGCAATCCTAAGTCTATTGCGTATAGTGACACTTGACAACACGTTTATCGTAGCGACCGAGCGATCAGCTTCTTCGCCACGTGTTGTGGCTTCAATTCAAATGCCCCACACGGAGCAAATATTTGTATGATCTACAGGTAGATGTTCCGGGTCTGGGAGTTGTGTTTGTAAAAGCACTTACGATACAGGAGAAAATCCTAGTGAGGGGCCAAAAAGAAACTTTCTCGTCACATTTTCTCATCTATAGTCAATTTCGACACGAGATATGCAATGACAAGATCATGTCTGGGCCGCACGTTAACCTAACTTGACGATACTTATTGTCACAACAATTCACTGTATGCACTCGCAAGCTAAGCTACTGCATCTACCTCATCGGAGGGTTCTGCAAGTTAATCAGTGACTCACAAGCACAAGATGCAGAATGACTATCAATCGATCATTTTATCAATACAAATCGATATAAAAGACGATTCTAATTAAGTTGTTGCCTGTTATGGAAGATTGATTGTACCATTAAAAACCATTTAAACCATGTTAAATGTCGAGTTAATTAGTTATAGATAATCAACACCTCTGCAGCCTTGGGTTTATGTGTGTTGCAGTAAAAGGATACCTAACGTTTGTTTGGGAAATTACTAGAAAGTTCATGATCATTTATCAATGACCTCGGTGTGAGCATCCCTTAAAGTGAGCCATCTATCCACGATATTGTGCCAATCTAATCCAGTCAAGGTCTGCTCCTTCAAACCAAGGAACTCGAAGTATTTCCCCATTGTCTCTCCTGCTTAGCTAAAAATCTTCTAAGAGATCTACACATGAATTGATCACATAGGAATATCTCTGTGATCCCTGCAGGCCCTTTAAACCATAACCTTTTCCACAGTTCCATTTTCCATAGACTAAAACCAAACTACGTCCAGCAATGGACTAATATAGGCTAATGATGATGAAAACGAAACTTTTCCATGCTCGGAATAAGCTGTGTTAGATACGGTTTAATATTGCTTTAAATAAAGTTTTCCTGTATGTTATGTGCTGTCGATAACGCTGTGCACATTTGTTATTTATAAGATCTGTGTAACTTTTATTAGCCCCAAATAAGTAAATAATGAGTGCATAAGTACGACTGCTACACCAGACCAGGATTATTCGGTTTTTCTATGAAATTAACAATTTGAAGTTTTGATTTGTGCCCGGTTATTGGCAATAGACTCGGCCTATTAGGGACCTAAACATACTGTTGAACTGTGGTATTATTTTTGTACATTATATCTTATTGTACATCTGCCAAACCCTTCGTGAATTACAAGCGCGAGGATGATAGCTAAGGTGTTTTTTAACTAAACATTAATTCAGTAATTAACATTACTACATACAAGTATAGATATGGACCACAAAAGTTTTGCGTGTCTAGAATTTTATGACCATTTGCCAGACAGCCTTAAGGAAGTAAGCTTTAGAAAAATCCGGTTATTTATAAGCAATTACCGAAAATTGCTCCAATAATCAGTCCATATAAAATTCGGTGCTACTTTATGTCCTTGCTTTGCTTGCGTTGAGTTCCGTAGGTCCTTTTCATACTTTACATACAACAATGGAAGCTATACTGCAATTTAATGTTTGAAATATTTGAGCAAAGGTTTATTTATTTATGGGATAGGAGGGCAAACGAGCAGACGCATCGCCTGATGGTAAGCGATTACCGTTTTTGACGCCGGTTTTCTATGAGGCCGTGGTATCACTCTGGTTGAGTCGGCCCATTCGTGCCGAAGCATAGCTCTCCCACGCATAAAAGATCTGGTCAGGTCAGGTCTGACTTTTTTCATTGTTTATGTTGGCAGAAGAACAAACGAGCCACCTAATAGAAGTCATCGCCACCCATGAACACCTGCAAATCTTTAGCATCGGGTTTCCTCAAGATATATTCCTCATTAAATAATTACGAAAACCGAAAGATACTTTTTTTAAGAATAAATATAGATAAATACACAATACAAAATAATTGTAGAAACAATAACTGCAAAAAACACCAGCATTTTTTAGGTTTACCACAGTACCCAAATCAATCAAATAAATTTTTACAAGCTTTTATTCAACATTGATCTACATAAACTATTTCCTATTTCTATCTCTGTCATGAGACAACATAACAAGTCAAGGTTGTACAAATTCAGACAAGCAAAAAAAACGTATCTATTCGGAAATCATAACACTTATCTTCGTCGCAGGAAATTCAATATTTTGTAATGGTAACTTGATAATTAAAGATTTCTATATAATCGTCAGTCATTATCATTAATCGCTATTAAATTAATAAGCGGACAGGCAGGTGCGTTAGTGGGAAAAACCTACGTATTTTTCTTTATAAAATCTGTTGCTGGGGAGTTTGTTGCGCCGTGTCTACTTACCAGAAAAAAAAACTAGGATGGGGAACTACCAAAAAGCGTTTTAAACGTTGTCAAAAATAGAATGTAGCCCTAGTAGATAATCTACAAGTCTATCTTGAATACATTATCTTTGACTATCTGTAGGTATTAGAATCTAGTGGTGAAATTCTTGCTTCAATAGAAATTTTGAGAAAGAAAATAAATCGGTTCCAAACTTTACATACCATCACGCCTTTATTCCTCAAAGGGTTAAACATAAGTGCACATATAATTAGTATGTACACTAACAGTTCGCCAGTACGTTTAGGTCCCATGTAATAGAGGCGAACCTATTACCATTAACCGGGCACAAACCCAAACTTCGAGCTGCTATTTACATTTTCAAACCTAAAAATAATTTTCTTGACCCGGAAATACAACTCAGGATTTTACGCTTAATAGCAACCGCGTTTGAAAATACTAAACAGTTATAAATACATAATGTAACACAAATGCAACACCTATTTATTAATTAATTTACATTCAGATTGCACCACAAAGAAATACGATAACAACGAAATTTAAAACAATGTTTCAATAGCGTCAACAATACAATTTTGGCAATCGATCGCCGTGAGAGACCGGTCATGAAAGATTATTGTTAACAGCACCATTATGGTAATGGACCATTAGGGTCAGTTCACACTGCATTGGCTACAGCAGATAAGGTCGCGAAATGCAGCGACGAGTGCGCAAGCATTGTCAAAAGGTTTTTTTTATGGGATAGGGGGACAAACAAGCAGACGGATCGCCTGATGGTAATCGATTACCACCGCCCATGGACACCCGCAACATCAGAGGAGTCACAAGTGCGTTGCCCGCCTTTTAAAAGGGGATTCGGTCTCCGGTAACCTCACTGACTCGACGAAACACAACGTAAGCGTTGTTTGACGCCGGTTTTCTGTGAGGCCGTGGTATCACTCCGGTGGATTATGGGCCATGTCTCAGCCGCACACGGTTTATAATCTTGTAAACACCATCTTGTCTATTTAAGGAAGAGAAGGACGATAATGGCAGACGTGTTTGCTTCACCTTCATTTGTTTTTCACCTTTAATTTATCGTTCTCATGCATAATCTTGATATTAACCTGCTCATACTTACATACATACATCTTTTCACGCCTGTCTCCCATTCCTGGAACATCACTGTCGCTTCATATACGTTCATTAACTTCATGTAGATCTTTTACTTAAGCCATCAAGGACCAATAAGTAGACACAATAGAAAAAATATTAGTTCGACCGTCTGAAAGGTCACACTTTCTTTAATTTATTAAAGTGCGCTATTAACCTAAAAATATTTTGAGAACGTGACCTTTTTTTGAGAACGTGGCTTTGTTTAGATTATAAAAAAGACTTGGAATTTTGGGATTCTTAACTATATCAACTTAGAATTCAAAATTCAAAATGCTCGCTGCTGACCACTACAATGTGAGTTGACCCTAATGAATGAAACAATATGCCCCAAATAATATTGCAAACCAATTGTTAAGCCCTACAACAGAATTCGTGTTTGTAATCGAAAGTACGAAATTTTATTGGCTTAATTTCGAAGCTGGTTTCGTTAACGCAATGTACACGACATTAATTTTCGAGTTGGTGTGTTGCTAAATGCGACATGTAGTAATTAATAAAAATGTAAGCGCCTATAGGATTGTATGTCACATATACTTGATTTGCAAAATGAGCTAGCTAGAAATTACGGTGTTAAAACATTTTAAATAGGTACCGTATGTTATTAGGTTCCATGTAAAAAGAGACCACACAGTAATGAATTTGTGGAGTTTGGTTAGCCATTAGTAATATAGTATTACCGAGAATTTCATAAAAAAACCCAACAAAACATTTCATTCGAATTGGAAATCGTACGTAGGGCCCACCTACTTCACACTCAACAGTCGAAGAGATCCAGGGTGAGAAGGTCAGATCGAAAAACAAATGACCATCAACCTTACATTACATTCCATTAATTTTCCTTATTAAGCCTCCCAATTGCTTCGTTGTCCATACTGTGCTTGTACGTAGTACGTATATCCAATTCCTAATCCAAACACGCACGTACTGACGTATCTGCCTTATCGAATTAATAGGTCTCCATTAATAAAATAAAGAAAACATTAAAATTATTAAGATCGCCGCTCGACAAACTTCCTCAAGAACCAAAAAATCACGTCCATTTTTACCCTGAACCACATCGCCAAGGACGTCTGAGTTCCCACATTACTTAACCTTTACCCCGCTTGCTTAAGCCTTGCCCATTGAAATACAAATTACTCATTCAGTACATGACGTGGCGTCGCTTTATTCCCGCGAACTGGAAAATAGCAAGACCAATGAACATAGAGCGCTGGAAACGCGTTCTTTATTCAAAATTGGGCACAGTTGATTTGCATAGGATTGTGGTGTTTGTTCGGGCTTGGAAATAAATATGCTTTGCACAGTGACGACACGTTTGGCGTAGCGGTTGAGCGATCGGCTTCTGCGTCACGTGTTGTGGGTTCGATCCCCACACGAAGCAAAGTTTTGTATGATCTACAGGTCGTTGCTTCGGGTCTGGGCGTTTGTGTATGTGAGAATGTGTGTTTGATAAAGCGTTTTTTTTTTAAAAAAAAAGTGTGTAAAATTATGCATGTTTGAAGGTTAGTTTTTAAATTTTTTTTTATACAATCTAAGTATTTCTTTCTCAGCCATATTTTTTTAATAGGTTTACTAAATTAGCGAGACCTCGTCCCATTTCACACTCTATTCAATCTGTTATAAAAAACAAAACGGCGCCCTGATAAGAAATAAAACTGCATTCAAAAACATTTAAAAAATAATGTTATGTGCTAAACAGTTTCGGAAGTCGGTGCCTTTGATTTGATCGGATCTTTTGATTTCGCCACCGACTTCTGAAACTGTTTCGCACATAACATTATTGTTTTGTGTTTATGAAGGCAGTTTTACTTTTTCTTAAACGTTATTTTATTTCAAAATTTTTAGTAGCGAGTAAAATTTTTACGTATTATTGTTACGTGTTATTGTCAGTTTGTTCTAAATTTTGTGATTAGATCATGACCTTTTATGGGACCACCTCTGAAGTATGACCTACCGATGAAAAAAAGAATCATCAAAATTGGTTCATAATTGTCGGAATAATCGCGTCACAAACATATAGATATACATAGAGTCGAATTGAGAACCTTTTTGAAATCGGTTGAAAAATATTTTTATAGATATGTATATATCATTACGCCTATATTCCCCGAAGTGTAAGCAGAGGTGTACTAACGTACACCCTCAGTTCACCGGTTTTTTTAGGTGTAAGCATGTAATGGGGCACAAATCCTACAAATCTAAACTTTACTGAGAATTTTATAGAAAAACCGTATAACAATTTACTCGACTAGGACACTCATTAAAGGACCTGTAGCGTATATATATAATTATAATAATATATGTTATTATACGTGTTAAGCCTATAAAAATGTAACGTGCAGCCACCAAGGTCCCTGTAGCATAGATTGATTGATATTTGATTTAATACCAAAGCTACAGCAACTTTTAATTCATTAATGACACAATAACAAAAATGTTAATTAAGGCCGCATTTTTTTAATGCCTTTCAACCTTAACACCGGTCATATATAAAATGCAATAAAATCTGCTATCTTATAAAACTGAAACTTGTTTATAATCGAATGAAATCGATTATAATTAAGTTTTCTCATTGTTTTCCCTCATATGTCTGCCCACATACACATTTTTTTTATGGGATAGGAGGGCAAACGAGCAGACGGATCACCTGGTGGTAAGCGATTACCGCCGCCCATGGACACCCGCAACACCCAAAGAGGAGTCACAAGTGCGTTGCCGACCTTTAAAAGAGGATTGGGCCTCCGATAACCTCACTCACTCGGCGAAACACAACGTAAGCGTTGTTTAACGCCGGTTTTCTGTGAGGCCGTGGTATCACTCGGGTCGAGCCAGCCCATTTGTGCCGAAGCATGGCTCTCCCACGTGTACTCACTGCGCCATTCAAATCCCATACAAAAGCTCGTTTTGCGGGAAAGGGCCAAAGCATCCAAATACAAATGTATTTATTTTGCTAGATATGGGTACAATATACAGGTGTTATGTCACAGTAATTACATGCCATATCTTACCTAGACAGGTGTGCAAATTATAAAATATGTATTATTGCAACTTGACTGTGGTCATGGTCATTAATGGTATAGTCCATGTTGAACCCCTAAATGTCATCCGAATGAGAGGGATTAGGCTATAGTCCACCAGGCTAGCCTAGTGTCAAATGGCAGACTTCACATGCTTGAGAAAATCTCTCAGGCATGCATGTTTCCTAAAGATGTAGTCCTTCACCGTTCAAGCGCATGATAAAAAGCCTCCAACATTTACTCAGATTTGCAAGATTATATAGCCTTTTGTAATAGATCAACGCGTGTGCGTATATTTTTCTCAGTGTCAACATCACCCTCGCCTTTTCATAACTATGTCCGCTGATGTTATATTGTCCAAGATACATTATAGCCGTACAAACTACTACCTAGATCCTGGGTTTTATTCCAAGGTAGAGCCAAGTGTTATTTGCATTTTCTATGAAATTCTCAGTAGCAGCTCAAAGTTTAGATTTGTGACCGGTTAGTGACAATAGGCCTCTATTACATAAAGCTTAATATTTATTTATTTAATAATATACCGGCGAACTATGGATGTGCTAGTGTGCATTAGCACACATCTACCTAAGCTTTGGGAAAAACATGCGTGATAGTATGTTATGGTACATTATAGCCTAGTTTGGGACCAATGGTAAAAAAAAATCTTAATCTCATTCACGGAAGTTTTATGCGTTACAAAAAGACCAAAACGTACGCAAGGCACCGACACCAAAGATCAAAAAACGCGTACCTAATTTGTGTGAATAAAAACGCCTTTTTAATTGGCAAGTCACTTCTAATCTTATCTTATTCATTTGTATGATCTACCTGCACTATTCTAGAACAAACGACCTTTAAATATTCATATTAATAGGTACTGTGAGAACCGACGCAGTGTTAAAACTGAGCTGGACACTTGAAGGCAAAAACCATATTTGGAAGATCTCCCTCGCCCCCTTTCGGAGAGAAAAATACAGGAAAATAAAGAGAAATTTATAGTTTTGAACAGCTCAAGATATAGTAGCCGGTAATATAAGTCCAGTTTATGTACGATAATGTCTTACGCCTTGGCATTTTAGAATTGGTTCATGTTGACGCCGGTCCTCATGATTGATAAATGCATTGAGTAATAAAAATATAATGTCCTTGTTCAATTAAATGTTATAGATACGAGATGCCTAGTCTAATTGTGGCAAAAGTCTGCCTTGAAATTGTGATGAGATGTTTAGATGGACTAAATAAGAGGCAACGATATCGTTTTAAAAAGTTAATGCATTTGCCAGAGTAATGAATAAAAATATATCAATTAAATATCCTTTCGTTTTTTTATATATACCAGATTAATATTAATATTGCACTTCTTTATTGAACAAACTGCCTCATTAGACCAGTGTTTTTTCTAAGAAATTCTCAGTAACAACTCGAAGTTTACATTTGTGCCCGGTTAATTGCAATGGACTCGCCCACAATTACATGGGACCTAAACATACCGGATGAACACGAACTGTGGATGTAGATTACTAACTACACCTCTGTAAACTGTTCATACGAATATGAATTCGTAGTCGTAGTCGGTATGAACGACTAAGCATAGTTTGCCAACAATATTATTAACAACGGGTTAAACAAGGCATGTAGGCAAAAATATTATGAAAGGAAACTCAAATATTTAAATTACAATTAAGGTGGATCGTTTCGCTGTGCCCGCGAAATTCAAATTTCGAGTAGTTTTTCGCAGTTTGTAGGTCTATAACAAGTTCTAGATTCATGGTAGTTGTAATTGCGACATCAAATATACAACATTAACAACTGAGAACTAAAACCTTTACTAATAAATCTTTATCAAGCCAAAAACTTGGCGCAATCTGTGTAATTGGTCAAAATTGACATTTTACACTACTTTTAGCTCCAATAATGATTTTTAAGCAATGGTTTTAGATAAAAATTGTGAATTTTGTATAGTTAATGTCGCAATTACCATTACCATGAATGCAGAACTTATTATAGACCTACAAACTGCGAAAAACCACTCGAAATTTGAATTTCGCGGGCACAGCGAAACAATCCGCCTTAAATTAATTTGTGGCTTCAATAAATGTAATGTAAACGAAATGTAATGTAAATGAAAACAGACTATTAAAAAACAAGGACAAGTGCGAGTCGGACTCGCCCACCGGGGATTCTGTACAAATTTGTAGGTACATATTATAATTAATGACAAATGTATAGTTTTCAGAATTTTTGCAGTACTTGTAGTATAAGACGGTATTACTTGCCAAACTTCATAGTTCTAGGTTAACGGAAAATACCCTATAAATTTTGATTCCCTTGAGATTGTCGAAATATACGTTTTTTGCTGCATAAACGGCTGTTTCTTTTTTTACGTTAACTAAGTAGTTTGATTTTATCACAGCTTCAAGGGACTGTAGACGTGAGTATATGGTTTTAATTTTAACTCGATACCTCTACGCGTTCCCGAGATAAAGGGTCTTGACAGACAGACGAACGGACAGCCGGACGGAGGGACAACAAAGTGATCCTACAAGGGTTCCGTGTTTACTTTTTGAAGTACGGAACCCTAAAGACCTATAAATCTCTGTCACAACACAGCGAACATGTAAAATTATTTAATGTGTCGTGTTTTATTAACAGGACCTTGTCTGATCTAGTCTAGTTGCAAGCTAAGGTCGCTACACACATTATAAAATTATTAGCCACATTTTCATCATGAAATAGCGCTATTATATTATAATAATATATATTGAAGCTCTCTGTGACAAAACAATTTAAGTAACAATAAGAAAATGACGCGAATAAATATTTTTCAATGACAACTCGGGTAATTTGGTTAAAATATTATACATAAATAAACAGGGGGGTTCATGAAATTGTTTTTATAAGAAGGGGGTACATAGTGGGGAGGTATGGTTCTTGTATGCGTAAGCGCAGTTCCCGATTATTAAATTCGCAGTCCAATGAAATGCTTCTAGAAAATTCTGTTGAGAAATGTAAAATATAAGAGCGTGAAGTTGACCCTTGTGAATGTCTAAAATCTATACATACATACAATCACGCCTGTCTTCCGAAGGGTTAGGCAGAAGTGTACTAATGTACACCCCCAGTTTGCCGGTATGTTTTAGGTCCCATGTAATAGGGGGCGAGCCTATTGCTATTAACCGCACACAAGTCCAAACTCCGAGCTACTTCTGAGAACTTCATAAAAAAAACCAATAATACTTTCCTCGACCTGAAAATTGAACCCAGGACCTCTAGTGTAGTAGTCGCGCTTAATTAACTAACTTCTAACACTAACGAGGCAGTTTTAATTATCAGTTTATCTACTACCCTCATAATACAAATTTTGAACTGCACGTGGGCACAGTATTGCCTTGGGACTCTTAAAACATCTTTCTAAATTATATAAGCCATGTAATTTCCTGAAAGGGTAGAACACCCGTCAATTTACTCTATACTTTCATAGTAAGGCTAAATACCTTAACTGAAACTAAAATAAAGTTGCACTTGATTTTTATATTAATTCTACTGTGTCACTGCTAGGCCCAGCAAGACGCTGAGCTGGCAACCCATTCGGGGCAAGCATTCCGACAGCACATCCCGACCTTGATTTATTTGTTCATTTTTTTATTATCCGTGTGTACGGACCTTATCTCAATAAATGTGTTTTTCTTTCTTTCTTTCTACTTAAAAATTATTAATTAACTAGCTAATGCCCACGGTTTCACTCGCTTCCTAAAAGTATTTACTTACAATAAATCAGCTTGTTGTTGGCGTATCAGATAAAAGATACACCAGGTTTTTTATTTAGACCCCCAGCAATATAACTGTAAAAATTGCATCCAATTTCGTGTAGTAGTTTTTCCGTGATGCGCGTACAAACTTACAGACACATAAACATTCTAAAAATTATTGTGTTGCTCTCATAAAAACCTCATATTAGTTTTTCTTCAAAATCTATAATGTACAGAGATGTCTGTACATTATAGATTTTGATTCTAATTTCTCTAATCTGAAAATTCTAACAGGCCGATGGGCCTGTTAGAATTTTATTATTATATGTAAATATAAAAAGTACAAAGAAACATTTCCATACATAAATGCTTTGTTACCCCACATAGCAGTTTAACACGACAATGCTCTAATTTTGGGCGAGTGGCCTGCCTGCAACCAAGGCCTACCACTCACCTAGACGGTCCGCCATTTTAGAAAACCTAGTACTCCATTTTAATGGACTAATATCTCACTTGAAATTATTACTTCCTTGAGAACAATAAAAAAATATAAAGCCAATGTCGATAACCACACAATTTGAGATATGAATAGAATAATAGAGCAATAAATATTTTAAACTGTTTCATTAGTCTAGTGGTCGCAATCGCGACAACTTAGGTCTTGGGTTCGATTCCCAGTTCGAGCAAAATGTTATCGGGTTTTTCTATGAAATTCTCAAAAGCAGCTTGGAGTTTGGATTTGTACCCGGTCAATGGCCCTACTACATGAGGCCTAACGTACCGGCAAACTGTGGGAGTCAGTGTACCTACACCTCTGTCTAACCCTTCGGGGAATACAGGGGTGATGGTATCCTAAATTTAAAACCTGATAACGACGTGTACAATCTTCGTAAGGTAAAGTCACCGACATTAGGAAATACCTGTCCTGACAAAAAATCACACAGCGGACATAGGTACCCCACGGTTTACAGACTCGGACATTCCCAGTATTTCCCAGAACGTGCATGTACCGAATTCCTTTGCCCGAGTGGCCAACACATTTTTTATCGAGCTCCGGATAAGAAGAATATCTCTTACATTTATTCATATTAATTATAATTGAATTGTAGAAAAAATAAATGGTTGTGACATTCATAAAGCTTTAATTGCGTTTTATTGCGATCCATTTATGTCATAGGGTGGGAGATCCAATTATCAGTTTTATGTTTTGCAATATTCATTGCTCCCAACAAGGTCTTTCTCTACTTTAGTATAGTCGTTAAGAAACCTTTTATAATTTCGAAAACCTACATAATTAGGGTAATTAGTGCAGAAAGACTATCGTTGTGTTACTTAATTTATTATTAATTCACATCATAAACTTATAGATAAGTAGTTAATTAAGATATTTACTTGATTAATGTAATCTTGATCGTTTGGTATTGCCAAATATGTAAGCCTAATATAAAATTTGAACGAATCAATGTGATGAGTGACGTCCAGCAGTGGACGAACATAGGCTGATGATGATGATGATGTGACGAGTAAACATGCTTTAGTAATTAGCATATAAATGATTTCACCATTTAGACTTAGATTTTCGTAGATCGCAGTGTCGCTTAACATCAGGCGAACTGGTGATTAAGCGTAAGCCTACCACGAATAAAAAAAAATACTTGAGAGGTGTCAAGGGACACCCGGATGGAACGAAGTTTAAATTTATAAATAGTTGAAGGCTCGATTAGCACAGTGCCATAGGATGCAAGTTCAAAATCAGCACGGAGCGAGTATTTATATATATAATCATAATCATAATCATAATCATAATCATAATCATAATCATAATCATAATCATAATCATAATCATAATCCTAATCCTAATCATAATCATAATCATAATCATAATATAAACGTATGCTAGCATATGGCAAATTAATCGAAAGGAACTACTATCTTATTATCTTATTATACAATAGCTTACTATAGCAAAAAGTGTCACGACACCAAAAGTGTCGTGAACTTTTCGTAAGAATTTTTTACGTCTAGCACAACGCGCGATAAGGAACTTCGTTCCAAAAAAGATAACAGAATACATAGTATCTACAGAAGTAACTTCTTACCTCAAAACAAACAAACTAAATTACAAAGTTTACCTTTTTATTAATAAAAATAGTGTAGTAAAAAGTAGTAAGTACAGTTTCTTTTAATTATTAAATAGTTTTTCGAACCAACATTTTGACCTTTGACATCGACTAACACACCTTTCAAACAAAAAAAAACAAAATCGGTTCACCCGATCAAGCGCTACGGTGTAATAGACAGACACATAGATACACACTACTAACTTATAACACCCCTCTATTTTGTCGGGGGTTAAAAATATGAAAATTAATAACCATAACCAAAAAAAAATAATTCCCAAGAAGGTTTGTTAACTATGAGGATTTTTGTTAACTTTGATTACCATTGTCTATTTTAAAGAGTTTATTTAGACCAGTATAGGTTGTGGTTTGATTAAGTGTTGTATTATTTTCTCCATCCGGTATAAAACTGCTAACAACAATCCATACACCACAAAGTGAATCACAAAAAGAAAATGAATGTATTTAATACCAGTGAGGTGATTGTAAGTTATTTATCACAAGTGTTTAGAACACCTGCATTCGCCCGTTCCGAGTTCGTATCCGGGTTGTACATTATCACTTTAATCTCACATCTTTTGTGCAGGAAGTTAATACAATATGGATGCACGTTTGATAACTATGATAACGTTAAACGGGAGTGACGTAATGTGTCACCAAGACTTCCTAATTGTCGATCTGTGTCAGTCCCATTCTTCAAATAATTACTGTTGATGCAAGGGCCATAATTGGTGCATTTACCCCTATAGTACCCCAAAGTACTCTTGAGAAATTTAGACGAATAAAATCCATTATAAATATTATGACGACCTATACGGTACGTACTACTATAGACCAAAGGCTTTTTCCACATCTTTGCTTTGCCCCACACTAGTATTTTCTGTTGTCTCGTGGTTATCAAACAAATATACAAACACCCAGACTAAAACTAATTGGTCAATGTTATTAGTACCTAAGTATAGGTATATTTTACAAAGCTCATATTGATACCTGCCTACCTAAAAATATACCTAATTAACTAAAAAACTATTAAAAGAAAATGGATCAAACTGTCGCAACCACCGAACAAATAATGCTAACAATCTAAATGTTCACCATCCATTGCGGTATTTCCACGGAATCTTTGAAGGCGAATGAAATCCAACGCGCAATGTACTGAAAAACTAATCATAAAACTTTGTTTTTCGTAAAATATTCAGTGGATTCACACAGTTGTGAACAAATGAGACGTTTCACTGGGTAGCACTGAGCCTTGCTCTCCATTACATAATCGATTGTTATAAAACCTATTATTGTTTTTATTTTTTGTTTAAAGGCATGATTTACCCCGTTGTCGATTATGCAAGCGCTAAAAACTCGAATAAAGAGGTAGAGTACAATGTTAAACCGTGATCTGATAGCGTTATGATTTCTAATTCGTGTTAATTATTTTGTTACACTAAACACGATCTTTTTGTAACTTGCTGAGACTTTTCTTTCACTTAGGTTTGGTATACTGATTACATTACATACCTAGTTAAGAAAGGCATGTTTAGTAATATTTGAAAAAAAATCTAAGACTGCCTCATTAGTCTAGTGGTCCCAAGCGCGACTGCTACGCTAGAGGTTCTGGGTTCGATCCCCAGGTCGAGCAAAGTGTTATTGGGTTTTTCTATGAGATTCTCAATAGCAGCTCTGAGTCTGGATTTGTGCCCGGTTAATGGCAATAGGCTCGCCCCGTATTACATGGGACCTAAACATACCGGCGAACTGTGGGTGTACATTAGTACACCTATGCCTAAGCTTTCGGGGAATTCAGGCGTGATGGTAGCTATGTTATATTGTATTTGAAAAAAAGATGGATAGATTGTGTGAAATGGTTGAAAAGGGAGTGAATAATAAGGTTACTGACAGGTATGAATGGAAGAAATTGACATGCTGCACTGATCCCGAATAAATTGGGACCAGGGCGGGAGGATGATGACGATGCAGTATTTATTACTTTTATCTTAAAACGCTCATACATTCATAGACATAGAGCATATTTTTATATAGCAGTAGCAAAAAAATATCGTGCGTCCTAAATAAATATCGCCAAACGCCACTTATCGCTCAATTTCATTCTACATTTTCATAGCTTGCTAAGCATGCGCATGCACCGACACAATCAGTATTTAAGGATTTCGCCACAAACAAATCATCGAGTACGCGTACAAATAGCTGTTAATTATTATTAATTATTCCACGTTTCATACGAAAATGAGTGTTTCATGTGCAGTTTCGTCAGCCGCCACTCAATCGGCCATTACAAACATTTGATAATACCCTATTCATGGATTACCTCACACGAAATACAGCCGTATATTATGGGAAACTAGGCGTAGCACAAAAACACATAGATATTGACACAATAACAATAGAAACTCGTTGCTACTACATTGACAATAGAGTTGTTTCAATTTGTACGATAATTAAAGTTATATTTTATTTCATTAAGGTCATGGAAAACGGAGCTTATGTAATGATAGACTCAAAAGAAGCTGTGCTTGTGGGTGTATCCTTAAATGGGTCATCAGCCTGATCAAAGAATTGCTCGAAAGAAAACCAGCGTGATCCGCGTAACCCAGTATACGTAGGCGTAAAGGCTAGGGTCAGACACACATCGCAGGTCGCAGAGATGCTCGAGTGAATTCTGAAGAAAATACTACAGTGTGTTCTTAAGAAAATATTTTCGTGGGAATCCATAGTGGTGGATTATTAGTGGATTGAATCCGTAACAATAATACATAAACCATCTACAATTTGCATAATTAAAAAATCAAAGTACTTACATGAATAAAATTGGCATAGTGATCAGACGAATGGTTCAAAAAGCTTTACTCTTTGGTTTAGTAAACCTTAAGCCTTCCATTGGAAGCATCAAGGCTTTCGAAGTTTCTAGTAAATAGATTAGCGGTTAGAAGTACGAGTAGTTATTCAAGCGAAAACTCCGCTGTGAAAACCAAACCAATAATACCTAATTATGAACCTGTTCGTTTTTACGTATAAAATGATTATGTTCTAATGTTCTAATTAATAATGATCATTGGTAGATATACAATTAAACATCAGACTACTCCTTGCAGAAGTAAACATAAAGTTGTTTGTTAATTGCCAGGTTTATTAAAAAAATAGTTTGAAGTGAGAGAAGTGTGGAGACGGTTCCTCTCTATCATTCAGATTGGCATCTTGCAAGAGCCGATAAAATATCTGAGTTGCTCGGTGATAGGACTTTTTGGGTTCTGACTGGCTGGCGACTACCCTTACGTCGCAGACTGTCAAACACCTTGCTGTGTGATTCGACTTTTGCGCGTGAGAGCCAGTTCCCTGTCGGTTGCTGCGGCTCTAGCAGTCAGCAGCATCAGCACTTCTTCTGGTATTGCAAGTGTCCTTAGGCGGTGATGACTACTTACCATCAGGTAGCTGGTCTGTTCGTTTGTTGACATAATCATATGACAAAACCAAATTTCATAGTTCTAGGTCAACGGCAAATACCCTATAAATTTTAATTCCCTTAAGAGTGTCAAAATATAGGGTTTTTGCGGCCGTATCTTCTTTTGCGTTAATTTACAAGTTTGATTTTTTAACAGCTTTAAGGGGCTGTAGACCTGGTTTTAATTTCAACTCGATACCTCCACGCGTTCCCGGTCTTGACAGACAGATGGACAGACGGACGTACGAACAACAAAGTGATCCTATAAGGGTTCCGTTTTTTCCTTTTGAGGTACGGAACCCTAAAAACAACACAAAGGGCTGCTAATAAGTCTGGGTATCACCGCATTGCTAAATATTTGGCTGATAGGCAATACTGAGCTTCCTAACATTCTTGTATTCTGATTTGTAGAGTGTGTAGCCCGTAAAACTGTTGGACACTATGAGACTTAACAACTGAGGTCTCAAAATAATGTACGAGTGATATAACTGATATTGTCGGTGTTGTTTACGTATATTTAAGGCCGCTGTTAGCACTTAACCTCAAGCAACCCATATGTCATACTTTTTTTAAATAAATTTTGCAAATAGAAGATTAATAATATATTAGCTGCAATGAATTATAACAGTCAGGTTTGATTGTTTCATTCTAATATATTTACGTAATGCAATGGAAACAGTGAAAAATATATCAAATTGCGTTCCGGCCTCATCTCACGTTGTATGGCCTATTGTTTCGACTGAATTAAGCACTCACATTTGTAATTGACACGGAAACCCCCAAAAATGCTCAATAAACCGTCCTCAGAATGAATAGCTACCGACATTAAGAAATCTTATGTAAATATCTCTTAAACGCATTGTGTTATAATATCTCTCAATCTGCAGTGAAATTATTTTATACAGTTGAAGGTAAAATCAATTGAAACAATGTATGACATTGAACGATGAGGTCAATTATCGAATCCGCGAAAACAACATAACAATATACGTAACAGTGGGTAACACACGCTAACAAAATTATCCAACGAACATTTCACAACCCTCATTGAACAGAAGGCTGATTTCGACACCCCATTCACACCCCCCGATATTCTAATCAGAATATTTTGACACGACACTCCTAATTCTCATAACTAAAATCGCTCATGACCTTTGAGATGACAATGCGTGTTAGTTTCGCAACTTAAACAAAAGTCACACAAGTTCAATGGTAGAAACATAAATATCGTATGAGTACAGAATAGAGGTCGATAACAATTACAGCGTGAGTTGTTCTCACTTCGTGATAGTTGACAAAGGGTGTTGTAATATCGATAATTGATTTAAAAAAGTGCTAAATCAAATGAATCATTTATAAAATATTTTTATGGAGCCTTCAATATTTAGACACGCGTTAAAAAAAGTTCAAGTTGCTATTATGATATGAGTTCTTGAACCTAATTTCGTTTGAATCCGGGGCACGCGCAACAAAGACAATAATAGTCAATGCCGTTTCCATCACGACTGTATCCGACATATTTGCTGTTGAATATCGATTATCGGCATGTCAATGATCGATACTGGATCGTACGCTTTATTGATAGCCAAGGCTACGGGTTTTACACGGTCGTAATTAGAGAAACGTATTTATAAAAGCGAACAATGACTAGACAGACACACACACGCTATTCGATAGTAAATCTATTGTGCTTGTGCACCATTGATCAATGTTTTGAATGCGAAATGTAATTTCACACTCTTACATTGTATTGATTAGCAGGAGAGTTTCAAAACAACGACAATGGCTGTATAGTCCAGGTGGACTCAAAAGACCCAATTAAGTAATTCCTTTGGAAGCAATTCATAATTAGAAACAATCGCAGACATAGAAATAATCTAAGAATCATATTATAATTAATCGAAAGCAGTTTTTTTAGGCACTGATCTAGTGAATAAAAAGTTTGTTTCCTGTAATCACTTTGACAGTATATTATTAACAATATATTCTATCATCAAACTTCCTCCACACTATTGGATATTATTATGTCATCCACCATATTTCTCCTCATCCTTGATTATGCGGACAGGTCAAAGTGGAACTCTGTGGCAGGGAGCGTCTGAGTTCGCTTCAACCCTTTGACAATCAAGAAAGATAGAACAGGCAACTTTTGAATTGCCTATTCCATTCTTACGAGTATAGCATCGCAGGAAATACAGTATGTAATTATTGATATACTCTTTATTGTACACCAAAATAATAATACACAGAACAAAGTTTTGTCTTAATACATAAGTACACCATATGTAGGCATTATCGCAATTTCTTCCAGGCAACTAGGATGGACTGAACTGAATAAAAGATAGGGTACTTACTTAATATCTGCGTAGGTTAAACAATAGAGCACAATTTCGAATATAATTATAAAAAATACTGCACCTATTCATATCAATATCTAAATGTTATCAAGTATGAATTAATAGTTGTTATTTTGTCTGCAAGACAAAAGTAGTATGTATAAGTGCCTTGTTGTAGTTCTCAAGAAATGAAACAAGGCACACCCACGTAATTGTTCGCTTATCTGCACCTACTAATTAAAGTATCAGTTCACGCTTGACACAAATGCGTCGCAAGCGCAAGGCTAAACCCCAAACCACACGGTGACCTTTTCGCTGAGATAATTATTTAATTAATTATATTAATTAGCACTATGTAACGCGAATCGTATGAGCAGTTAGCAGTCATCAATCAAAGTAAATTATAGTTTAATCTTAGGCCTTTGCTGTAAACATTGACTGGTTTGTTTGCATGACAAATGAACCCTAATAATTGCGTCTCTGTACATTCAGAAACAAATAACTGAGCAGGTAATATTATCTAATATAGCGTTGTAATTTTCAATCTATGGCCAGCCAGTAATATCATATTTATATAGGTATGTATATGAGTAATCTGTGATTAGTATGTATTTTGTACGAGATATTCCAAATTCACCTAGGTGCACAGATTCATAAATCCATACAGTGTAACATAATTAAACTGGGTTAATAAATACAAATAAGATTTATAGGAGGAAACAAGTATTTATCTTAAACTGGTCCCCTATGTCACTCGATTGAATATTTTTAGGGTCAGGGCTGACAACAGTGGACATTTGGTCACAGTACCACGACCGGATCAAATTATTTTGTCAACATAAATAGTTGTAGAAAACAGAAACAAACTAAAAATACGATCGTTCCTAATGAAGTTAGTAACAATAAATGATTATGATGACTCTAATAACAATGAGTTCGTCAAAGACCAGTCATTATAATCATTAATTACTATTTCGTCATCATTGTGCAATCAATTTCCGTGAGTTTAGAAGTTGCATTTGTCTTGCTTGCCTGATGGTAAGCAGAAACAGAGTCTAAGTTGGATAAAGCAATTCAACTGCATACGCTTTCTGGGACCAAAAAAAGATGGATACAATATGAAAGACAATTTATGACGAAAGAACTAAGTGATAAGAAGATGGCTGATAGCGACGCCTTGAAAAAAAGGTTGGCAGACTTCACACGCCATCGTAGGTTTCCTCGCGATGTTTTCCTTCGCCGTTTAAATGCGTGATTATCGCACATGACTTCGAAAAGTCAGAGATGCGTGGATTCGAAGTCGAATCGTCATATCACTGGGCTATCACTGCACTGTAATATTATACAAACATCACATAAATCATTGAGGTGACCTTGATCACTGGTGCACTAGCTCGGACAGTTACACAATAGTGAAAGGTATCTATTGTGCAACCTACCTTATCAACCGTCAACCGAGCTATTTTGCCAAATGTCGGCCGCCGCACCAGAATCAGGTGACCGATGGCGCAAAACGTTGCGAATAATGTTGATAACAGGTACATTACGGTAATTGTCTTCGTCAATACTTGTAGCATTTGGGTTTCTGGTTTTTGTTCATTAACACTTACATTAAATGACATTGCATTTAATGTAATCGTTGTAAAACTGTAGTTTTGATATTATTAGCTTACTCTTTTCCATTAGCCGAAAATCAAACGAATGATGATATTTTTTTGCAGCGTAGTGCATTTGACAATAAGCAATAGTTACTATTTTGTTCTGATCGACAGCGGATTACCACAAAATCAATGCGTCCATGACCAGACCATTAAAAACCCATGATCAAACTAGGCACATATATTGCCACAATTTATTTGTTTAATATAGGTTATGGCTATATACCAATCTATGACATAAGCGTATTGACCCGGCGACAATGTCAGTGACTTTAATTAAAATTACATTCCGATCATAATAACATTATCAAGATATGTTTGCAGTATTGGAAAATTGACATATAATGGTTAGGCAATGTTAGATAATAATTAGTTAATTATCTTTAGCTAGCGGCAATCAAATCTATTCACACTTCACACAATTACGAATTGCTTGCTACGAAAAAGCCAAGTATTCAAATAAATCCTAATATATCAATTATGTCACAAGACAGCCTATAAACGCGTCGAATAAACTATGTATGTCAACAGGCCCTTACATTTTCAAATTCATAAGAGAAAGAAAGTAGTTCAAAAAGCCATAACTGTAAATTTCTCTGCAATTATATCTATACATATTTAGAAACCATAGCAGCTTCTTAGTAACGCAGCTTATAAACTATCTGTGTCTATTGTCTATCAGCCGTTTTGCGTGAAAGTTTGCAAGTATATTTGGATGATTGTTACTCAAACAATCATCCAAATATACTTGCAAACTTTTATAACTAAATATATAAAACAAAGTCGGATTTGTTACAACACTTATATATAACTCGAGAACTGCTGGACCAATTTTAATGGTTTTGGGTTTGTTGGATTTGTGTCCACCTCGAATAGCAGAATAATTATTAAAACATTCATGAAAAAGAAAATTGTTTTTTCATACATTTTGCTAACGGATTAATAGATTTGACAGAAATAAAACACGGACACAAAAGAACATGGCGTTATTTTGTGTGAGGTTTTCTGTTTCGGTAAAGCCAGTAGATGGCGTTCTGTGCATTGCCCAAACTCCATAAGCTGCTGGTGTGATTTTGATTAATTATTTGTGTACAATTCTACGATTTTTTTTTATACACCTACAGGGCAAGATGGAAAAGGGGAACCTAGATAAATGATTGAGGTGACGACTGATAGACGGCTAGGGATGCTGCGCGACCTCAAATAAATTGGGACAAGGGCAGGAAGATGATAATAATACAGGGCAAGACAACGTTTATAATATTAGTAGGATAGTAGGATTATCTACTAATGTTAAGATGATACTATTCCTCAATAGAAAAGTACAATAGAAAGGATTTTATTCAGCTATTTGTCAGGTTTAGAACACCGGACGACTGTGTAATTGCGATCCAACATCTTATTATCCAACCTTTCCATCGGAAAATCCATTGGCTACGTGTTTGCGAAACAACTCGTCCGGTAATGCGAATAAAGTCGTCACCCATTATAATGGTGTTTATTTTAGGTCGTCATGGATCAATGGATTGGTATCAGAGCGAGTAATTACTACCAATTGTGTCTGTATTATCGTATTCTTTTGTTGTTATTAAGGTGAAGAAGTAATCGATGGAGCTATGATAGTAACATATATTTATTATCAATTTTCACCATTGAAAAATAAACAATACTTATTACCAAAAAATCTTTTTTTTTTTAAACGTTGCCCCACACTAGGATTTTCTCCTGTATCGTGGGTGCGTTTACAAACACAAATTGTCACATACACAAACACCCAGACCCGGAACAACTACCTGTAGATCATACAAATATTTGCTCCGTGTGGGGATCGAACCCACAACACGTGGCACAGAAGCCGATCGCTCAACCGCTACGCCAATCGTGTCGTCAAATTGATTGTTTCAGCCGAGATAATTATCAGAATCAATGGAAAAATCAAAATAAATAACCCGTCCCTAATATTTCGATCATATATTTTTAAAATATCACGTAAACTATCGATAGATAAAGTGATAAAATTAACTTTTTGAAACCTTCACCAACAATAACGTGCATGCTATCCTGATTTCTGAGAGTTGGTTTAAACCAAATCTTTTGTCTACCTCTTACCCTCTGCCCGGCTTTGTTCTTATTAGGAATGACCGGATTGGAAGAAGAGGGGGCGGTGTTGCAATATACCTGCGAAGCGACTTTCATTATAAAGTTTTGGCTTCCTCTCCCAGTTCTGTATCCGTTGAATATCTTTTCCTGGAGGTTTCCGTCAAAGGAGTCAAAACTGTTGTCGGGGTAGTATACTGCCCCCCCTCGGTTGATTACTTCACTGATTTCGAATCGGTATTAGAATCTTTGGGTTCAGAGTATGAACATTACATCATCATGGGTGATTTCAATACAGATCTTTTAGCCCAAAACTCTCCCCGAATCCTAAAACTCCTGCATCTTGTTGATTCGGCCAGCCTCCACATTCTACCACTCCAAGCCACACACCACAATCCTGTCGGCGATGACACCTGGCTGGATCTTATCCTCACCTCCAATCTCTCCCTTGTTTCCTCTCACGGTCAATATATCGCTCCCGGCTTTTCTCACCACGACCTGATCTTCCTTTCCTATATTCTAAAACCTCCTAAACCTAAACCCAAGGTGTTGTATAGGCGTTGCTTTGTACGTATGGATAGGGAGGAGCTACGCAAAGACGCTTCCAACATTGACTGGACACCTCTTACAGAGGCTGCCACAATCGATGACAAGATTTGCATCTTTAATACTCTGGTGACCACATTATATGATGTCCATGCACCTGTCAAGAAAGTTAGACTGAAACGACCGCCTGCGCCATGGATGACGAGCTTAATCAAGATAGCTATGAGACGAAGAGACCGTGCGTTTCGTAAATTCAAACGAGACCGGACTGACGAGAACTGGGACTTATTCAAAAAGGCTAGGAATCGGTGTAATCAGATGATTCGTAACGCTAAACGCCGCCACATACTCAGCAATATTTCAACATCTACTTCTGCCAATATCTGGAAGTTCCTTGGGACTCTAGGTATAGGCAAATCGCGAAATTATGACCTTCCCAACACGATTGGTTTAGACGATTTAAACCGTAATTTCTCCACTGTTTCCGTTTTGGATCGCCAAACCAAACATCTTACTCTCAGCTACATATCTGGTCTAACGCGTCCTAATATAAAACCTTTTCATTTCTCACCAGTCGCTGAAGATGAGGTCAGGAAAATTATCCTTGCCATCAAATCGAAAGCGGTGGGTTGTGATAATATCAGCCGCCACATGATTGTCACTATCCTTGACCTTATCCTTCCCGCTATTACCCATATAGTTAACTTTTCCCTCTATTCTGGAGAATTCCCCTCACTATGGCGCAAAGCCTATGTACGTCCTCTTCCCAAGATCCCTAACCCTACACTTCCCAGCCACTTTCGCCCTATCTCTATTCTACCTTTTTTATCAAAAGTGCTTGAGGCGTCTGTTCACAAGCAATTTTCGCAATTCATTCACCATAATAGCATTATCAGTCCTTTCCAATCTGGGTTTAGGCCCGGGCATAGCACTAGCTCGGCTCTCCTTAAAGTGACTGGTGATATTAGAGAGGCTATGGAGGATACCAAAGTCACCGTACTTGTGTTGGTTGACTTCTCCAGCGCCTTTAATACCGTGAGTCACGATATCCTATTAGCCATCCTCTCTTACCTTCTGGTCTCTTCCAAGGCGCTGGATTGGTTTTCTTCATATCTTCTGGAACGCCAGCAGTCAGTGCGGGTTGACGATAATTCGTCAAACTGGTGCCCGTTTGATGCAGGAGTCCCACAAGGCGGTATTCTATCACCACTTTTGTTTTCTATCTTTATAAATCTCTTAACTCCTGAACTTCACTGTGCGTATCATCTGTATGCCGATGACCTACAGCTTTACCGTCATTCTAGTATCATTGATTTACCTGCCACCATCAACAAGATAAACCAGGACTTAGCAGCAGTTAAGAACTGGTCTGACAGATTTGGAGTGGCAGTTAATCCTGAAAAATGCCAGGTCACTATCGTAGGGAGTTCCCGTAATGCCAGCAACTTGACCACTATGAACCTACCTCCTGTTCAGTTCAATGGCGCGATTATTCCCTACAGTGCTGATGTGAATAATCTGGGCATACACATCGACAGGAACCTCACCTGGCAGACCCAAATCACGACTGTCAGTCAAAAAATAACTGGAACGCTGCGGTACCTCTACCGGTTGAAGAACGTACTCCCGTGTAATGTGAAAGCAATGCTCCTGCAGACCCTTATTTTTCCCATAATCGACTATGGTGATGTATGCTACTATGACCTGAATGCAGATCTTCTTAAAAAACTAGACCGCCTTCTCAACAATTGCATTCGATTCGTTTTTAATCTTCGCAAGTACGACCACGTATCAGCGTATCGAGTTCAACAATGGTTACCCATAAGACAACGAAGAGTGTTGAGAGCACTGACCACTCTCTTCTCTATTCTTCATTCTCCTGCTTCGCCTTCTTATTTAACATCTCGCTTTCAGAACGTATGCTCCCAACATGACAAAAATCTCCGCTCATCAAATAATCGTCTTCTTCACTGTCCCTCTCACCGTACTGACTTCATGCACTCTTCGTTTTTCATTCTATGGAATGAGCTGCCCTTAGAGATCAGAATGGTTAACAACCGTTTCACATTTAAATTGAAGCTTCGTGAACACCTTCACAAAAAATTGGCAGAGTTATCACAACAATAATTAGTTATTTAATTTTGGAATCTGTTGTAACCACTGTTATACTAATATTATATATATGATAGATATATGTATTTGTTTATATTTAACTAGGTATGTATTATTTGTTTTATGTATATAAGTCTACATTGATTAATATTATTTACGTATTTATATATATATATATATTTCTTTTATCGTATACATATAAATCTTCATCTGTTTTGTAAGTTTTTTGTGCTGAGCACCTGCCTTGATTATCTCTGCACCACCTGAAGGTAGACTGGTAGAAAACGCCTACGGCGTTAAGTCCGCCAGGTGCATTTAATGTGTGCAAAAGTATTAAATAAATAAATAAATAAATAAAAGGCTAAGGAAGATCGCAAATCGTAATATATCAATGTGACATTCGCAATTTATTTTCACTAATTACTTAGGAAGGATTATCAAAACCAAAATTTATACAAGGTCATTAGGGGATGCTAACTCATGCTATATATAGCATTGAATTAAATTGGGTATACCCAATTACCCAATCTATACTACAACCACAGAACTCTGTCAGAGGGACTAATTAGTTTTATAATACTTCCGGCTCAATTACTAAAGATAGTATAGTGAGTTTAATAAATATTACACGTTCTAGCAGTAAAGATCAACCGCTTTCAATCAAATTGGGTTATTAAAACTAAAGCACGAAACGATTACGTTGAAATACATAACATTCCGGATTACGATTGAAGACGCAATTTAATTATAGGCACACATCATAATTTAGATTAAATCAATATTGCGTAATGGATTCTTTAACCAGCTATAAATCATAGTTTATATCAAACCACTCCATCCCAAAAACCGGTCAAGTTTTTTATCAGTCCATTGACGAAAAGTTCGTCGCATAGAGCCTTCTTCGTATGTTTTGTCCCTTATTACTGCTTATTACAATTTCGAACAAAGGGAGAGTACAGTCACAAAGTAAAGAGATACTGTGCAACAAAAAAGACATTTATTAAAATACCAATATTGACACGGAAACGTTGTATTTCATCTTCAATATGTCGTTAAATTGTAAAACATGATCAATTAAAAATTTTATTAGTGGAGTCAGGAAGTGAGAGCGACTGTACTTGAGAGTGTTGTTAAACTGTTTTTTTTTTATTCACTATTTGTAAGGCATAATGCAATACAAGGGTATTTTATTAACTATTGAAATAAAATATGCTAATCAACTTCCAAGTATAGATACCTAGATCCCCGTAATATCATAATCAGATCATCGTAAGAGTCGAGAAAATACCTGAATTGCTCTGTGATAAGATCTTTTGGAGTTGACCAGCCAGCGACCACCCTTACAGAGTCTATTTGTGTAATTCCGACTTTTGCGCATGAGAGCCAGTTCCAGTACAGGCCGTGACTCAACATCGCATCAGCAACTCCATTGGTGTTGCAGGTGTCTATGGGTGGTTATGCCTACTAGCTGAGCATCAGGTGGCTCGTCTGCTCTTTTGACTATGACTATGATTAGCCTGTTGTGTCCCACTGCTGGGCAAAAGTCTTCTCCTCATGTGTCCATCTATCTTGATCTTTTGCTATTTGGACCCAATCTGCATTAAAGAAATAAAAATCGTCACGCCATCTGCCGTCTGCTCTTTTACCGACAAAAAATATTTACAATACAAAATCTTCGCAACGAAAAATTAAACTGCTCCAATCACTATTAAGATCGATTACTATAGTACCTTGCACCCACACAAAACAAAATACAAACGATTAGCCTATCGAAGTGGCCAGGCTATTAATCATCAATAGTCTATAGCGCGGCCCACGTGCCCATCACTTTCACGCGAAACCTATCACGGATATGTATTAGTCACGGAACGATTCTTTTTGTCTGTGCCGAGGTACTTCCGACTAGGATGCCTTCTGATGCGGTGCGACTCCATTTACAAACGATAAACGACTTCAACGGGATAACAACGAGAATTATGACATGACGTAGGTACCAAAGATGCGTGTGTTTGATTTTTGCAATTTGATATGTGCTATGTAGGATAGATAGAAGATAAGGTAACAGAAACAAGGATCGTGCTTAGTGATATGCAAATATTTATTGAAAGCTATAATACCAAATTATAGCTTTCAATAAATATTTAGCTAGCTATGAATTATAGCCTAATCCCCGGACACCTGTATCCAGCTGTAGGACAATACCTATAATGGGTTGATGAGGAGGAGTTTAGATAAGCATATAAATATAAAATATATATATAAAGCATATAAATTTATATGCGATCCATACCATCGCCTGTATTCTCCCATGAGTTAGGCAGAGGTGTACTAATGTACACCCACATTTCGCCGGTATGTTTAGGTCTCATGTAATAGGGGGCGAGCCTATTGCCATTAACCGGGCACAGATCCGAAACTCCGAGCTGCTACTGAGAATTTCATAGAAAAACCCAATAACACTTTGCTCGACCTGGGAATCGAACCCAGGACCTCTAGCGTAGCAGTCGCGCTCAGGACCACTAATTAACCCACGAGTTTCTGTTCTATCATTAATACATCAAACACCAATCAGTTCAATGGAAACGCACTGCTAACACATCTGCCTCCATATTAAAGTTAAACAATAGCCAAATTACACATTCAGTCCAGTTATCTAATGCGTTACAATTAATTGCTTTTATATCAATCGTAGGGAGTTACATCAGTCCTTTCTATAAGAAATCGCTATAGATAGTAATTACAGACGTTGCATGTATGAATATTTTAAGTTTTTGCTGTTTAATTACTTAGAGTAATGACCCATTGCAATAAAATTATCTTATTGGCAACAGAACAGTCATTGATTGTAATGGTTTGTTTTTAATGGTATGCAAGCAGTGTTAGACCAGGGATATGTGTATGACTGTGTCATTAGTCTTGTGGTCCCAAGCGCCACTGGTCAGCCATGCCAGAGGTCCTGGATTCGGCGTCGTGTTTCGCCGAGTAAGTGAGGTTACCGGAAGCCCAATCCCCTTATAAAAGGCCGGCAACGCACTTGTGACTCTTCTGGTGTTGCGGGTGTCCAAGGGCGGCGGTAATCGCTTACCATCAGGCCATCCGTCTGCTCGTTTGCAGACGGATCGCCGTTATCCCATAGAAAAAAAGGGTCGAGCAGAGTGTTATTGAGTTTTTCTATGAAATTGTCAGTAGCAGCTCAGATTTTGGTATTTGTGCCCGGTTAATGGCAATAGGCTTCAGGAATACAGGCGTGATGGTATGTTATGAGTAAGAACTGCCAAGTTATAAGCCTCGAGTTCGAATTCAAGGCTCTCCTCAGTCTTCGAAACCATATCGTTAACTTCCTAGCCTTTTCCCAACAATGCAATGTTGGGATCAGCTTCCGGCGGCATAACCAGATGCGATTAATATTACTTAGTATTTTTTTCTCCTCAACATAATTTCGGCTTGAAAATATGCAATATCGCTTCTGACTGCCATTAACGATATAAAATAGGTGTTCATATGACATCCGAGACCAATAGCAGTTACGTTACGTGTTCTCGATATATTAAAATTTTATACCCATGCACATACTGACGGCGGTAACTGCAGATTAAACTTACAAATTGGTTAATCAGCTCAGTTTTTACCACATGTTCATAAAAAAATAATCCCTAGCTTATATGAGTAAATCTGAAATCTGCTAACTTGCAATAGGCTACCATGGTAAACAGCTCAACCCCTCTCATAGTTTCTTCTATAGCTAAAACAATGGATTTTTTTACAAATGTTGTTATCAGTTTTGTAATCTCAATAAAAGACGAATTAGAGTTATGAAATTTGTCTTTTGAACGTTATTTTACCACTGCGCTCCACAAAGCCTAAAGACTGAAAGTGAAAATGATTAAGCGATTAATATCTATGTCAATTTCGTGATCATAAAATGCGATAGACCATGATACACATTACACAATCTTATAGGCTATTGCTTAGGCTTGTGCTAATATAGTTACTAACCACTTACTTTGTTAATTTTTTTCCTATTTGACATCCAAATAAATACTAGGACTTTATATTTTTCAGTAAGAATTTTCGAAAAACAATCTCAGTCTTACCTTTCGGGCAATGCGAAGAAATTATTTGGAAATAAAGAAAATAAATTTATTTACATAGACAAGACGCACACTACATTTGTACATAAACAAAGAAGGGATCACATCCACGCAAAACGGCCCTAGCTCAGCTTATTACTATGACTCCTGCGCGGAGCAGAGTCACAGCGCTAGTTTTCAGCGTCATACAAACCATATTAGATGACGACATAATAAGTATGATTATAATGTAGATATTTTAGTTCAAAATACTTGCAAAGTGGTAAGTATGTCCCGTGACCGCTACAGTGAACGTAATGTCACGCCAAGCCAAAGGTTAGCGTACCATTCGCCAGCTATGGTACCTATGTCCAATCCCAATGCAACTTTGTTGCGTACTTAAATGCACCTGCATTAATATTCATTGAATTATGCTTATAGTATACATAATTTGGTAGGCAGTTTCATCTGCATGGCATTACTTGGTAATGTGTAATCACGTAACTATATTCTATATCTGTGACGTAACTAAGATACCAAATTAAATTAATTATCAAGTTACTGCTTGATCTTATAAATGCTACCTTTGATGGAGAAAAGAGAACCAATGTAAGACTAATCTGCTGTCAATCAAAGTTTATAAATAAAAAAAGACTGAAGATTTAAAATATTTATAATACTAATTGAGGATAACGAGGATTTACGCGTCACTCTCGAAAATATCGCTTTATTACGCTTGAATCAGCGTAAATTTTAAATTGTGTATCTGTTTTAATCCGGTCGTAGCAAAATTCGCTGCCACTTGCAGCACTACTTGGTAGTAATACATTGATATAAAATCGCATGAAGCATTAAGTGAATTAGCCAGTAGGAGCGTCGTAACTCGTGGTCTGATCGTGGTTGTAAGACCTTAATGAAACTGTTCGATTGGTATACTAGGTATCGGTCATCCTGTACTAGTTCCATTAAGGGGAAGATCTATTTTTTAGTATCTGTGAACTACAGAAGTACTGCATACGTTGGAGTTTTAACAACAAATTTGTTTTTGGGTCTACTGATAATCCCGCCGAAAAGACAGTAAAAAATATATCAAGACTAATTTTACTATTATTGAGAATGCTTTTTGAACCACTGCGCTGAGTTATTTAACATTGATACGGATCTTAAGGGGGAAATACCTAATTAATGTGTCTTCCACGAAAAGATTCGTTGCGGCTATAATATACTTAATATTGGTTAGAGTTAGACGATGATTAGACTTCATGGTAATGAATTATTAGTCCAACTTTATTTTTCTACTAGTTGCTGTTGCCCGCAGTTTTACCCACGCCCCAAAAAATTAACATAGTATAAATATATCCGATCCGATAATAAATCCGATTCAAAGCGGCATGTCAAGATGAAACATGCACCAGATTTTAAGTTAGACCTCTAACAATACATCGGTGAAACTGCATTCAATTCTATGCAGTAGTTTTTGCGTGATGCCCATTCAAACATACATATAGACAGACAAAAATTCTTAAAACTGTTATTTTGGCTTGTTATTCTAATAAGGAACCCCATATTAGTTTTTCTTTAATATGTATAATACTTATACAGACATCGGCCTGTTATAATTTTATTATAGGTATAGATTTTTCATAACCTGCTCCTATTCTTAATTATCGGCGGGAAGACCTGGTGAAGGTCGTTGGGAGTCGTTGGATGCAGGCGGTATTATAAGTGGTCATTGTGAAGGTCTTTGGGAAAGGCCTTTGTTCGATAGTGGACGACAGTGGACAAGTCAGTGGACGGCTTTATTTATTTTATTTATTTACACAAGGCACATCAACAATATAAACACAAACATTGGTTAGTAGCAAAATACAGAGGCAAAGACTAGTGTTTATATCAATTATAGATATGCACAACATTTAGGATAACATTTCACAGTAGTTATATATTATAATTATATTAAATAAGCTGTTGTTAATGTTAAATAATAATAACGTTAAAAATGAACTAAAATTGTATTATAATTTGTAAAAATAAGTAAGAATTAGTAGAAATTAATTAATATTAGTTTCGAATTTATCACGCTTCTTCTTTATAATCTTTAACCTAAAACGCGTGGGGTGGTCATAGAATATATCTAAATCATACAAAACGCACCAACTATTGTATGTTGACATTAGTCTGGTTAACGGCTTTTGTCTGATGTGATGATACTGATGAAGATTCTTAATTATAATGACTTTTTTGTTGTTGAACCTACCTGGATGTTAAGAAGAAACTATCATACGCAATTTGCCTATTTTATTTTTTTGTAAGTAGGTATAGGTATATTCTTTCCTAATGGATTACTTATAATTTTTTTAAATGATAATGACAATTATATATTTGCAATTTTCGTTATGGGTAACTATATATGCAGTCATGTCTAGTTTTTAGTCAGTATTCTAGTCCAATATACGCCATCGTATTTTCTACTTTTAGCAACGAAGTATCAGTAACAATATTACGTAGGTAGGTACTTACTACACAGACTTCGTCACTACGATAACTAGTCAATTTCGTAAATAGGTGCAACACAACGCTCTTTCAAATGCAACCTCTTTATATAAATAATTGAAAAAATAATAATACTTCGCCTACGCCTGTGTCTAGACTGGGATTAAAAGTTACACAACTTTACTATTGACAGTATCGTGACGCATAGCTGTTATAGCAAGTACACTGTTCTAACTTATTGGTCTCTTTATAAATAGAAGGTATCAGAAAAATAGTATCAGTTATCTAAGTTATTTTCAGCAGTTTACAAAGTACCGTACTGAAGCCAGCGCTACGTCGTATTTAAAATTTTGCAACTAGATGGCGCTCTACAGAAACGTCACTATTCTGAATCGCGGTGTTAAGATTCTCCGTCGTTGAACGACCCTCCCGTCGAGTCGCAACAATATCATACTTACCTGGCGTAGGGGATACCGTGATCATAAAGGCGGTTCCCCCAGGGCGAGACTTTACCATTGCACTGCGGTGAGGTTGACCCTTGCGATTATCCCTAATGTGGATAACTCGGACGCGCAATTTTTGATAGTGGGGACTGCGTACGCGCCGTCCCTTCCGAAAACCTTATAATGAAAAACTAAATAAGTTGGTACTAGTACTTATTCTGTTACCATATTGGCGGTAAATCTTTGATTTAGTAATGCAAGTATTATGCTTATAAATTAGACTTACCTACTTGATTTGCAGCTTGTTTTTTGTTTATTATCTAATGGTCTAAAGATTCTAAAATATAATAATAATCTACATACCTATTATTATTATCAAGAGTACGTATTACTGACTGAGTTCGAGTTCTTTCATAGTAACGGAAATAATGTATAAATCCATAGTTATGTTTGTTATGGATGCGAAAGTAACTGTCTGTTATCTTTTCACGCCTAAACCGCTGAACCAATTTCGATGAATTTTGGTATAGAGATAAATTGGACCTTGGAGAAGGTCATAGGATTCCTTTTGTCTAAAAAAGTACTTTGCGATGCGAGTGAAACCGCGGGTTATAGCTACCAATATATAAATACTGATCAAACATTAACTATAGGTACTATAGTAATTACTATTGCAATTGCTACAAATTACTGGTTCTAATTCAAAGTTTCCTTATCTCTGACTACGATAAATGTTTATCCTATCGCGGTTCACATTACATTTCGTGATCGTGCCTACACAAACCTGCCAGTCTCTCATTATTCACAATTACAAGCCAAAACCATCGACATCCGTAAAACAACGCCCTATAAAATCAGTGTCTACTATAACAATAATCAATCTACAATTTATAGTTTACTATAGTTTATAGGTATATTCAAAATCGACTCTAACTTAAACTAAATAAGAGCTATAATGCTGACTGGAATAAGAAACGTGAATGTGGTACAATAAGAGTACTTGCAGGACCTTGGGTTTTGAAAGTGCCCGCAGCAACCGGAACATAGACTGTACTTACCAGTATTACGTTCCAGGAAAAGTTGCAAAGAAAAAAAGTGATATTAATGCTAGTAACCTTCATGATTATGTTACGGGATCTCGTGTAAATGGACACGTAACATGCAATATTTTACCAAATCAATATAGGTAATCTATCTAATAAGTACTTATCACTATCACAAGCAATACACAACTACCTATATGATCTTATATTTTATCTAAGTAGATACGTAGGTACAAGTTAGTAGAGCTAACTAAAAAACTATGCTTCAGCGGTATCGGCCTGATTGATGCCCTGGATCATATCATATAAGCCAACTAGTTTTTAATCTTGTATCTTCTAGTCTGCTACTCAGCTCCTTGACTAGTCTAGAATCTAATTCTATAGTAATTATTAAAATAACATAATAGTATTTTGTTAATCTAGTAAATTAAAAAGTAAGTAGGACCTACCCACTACCTAACCTAATATTACACTTATCCCTAAACCTAGTAGGCATCTCGATAAACATAAATCCTTACAACGTATTAAATTAATAAACTAGGTAGGTATAATGAGTAATTAAAATTATCGGTACAAATATATAATAATAATAATTATTATTAGATTACATAAATAAATAAATAGGTACCACCTACGAGTGATAAAAAATAGACAAAAAATGCAAAAGAAACGGGTCTGATTTTATTGGTCAGGCTGTTACTGAGCACCCACTCCCGGCCGCTATCCCACTACTGCCCGATACGGGGACTTTTGGCTGCTGGGTTTCCCCCCTGGCCCGGTTCGCCCCTCCTTAGTTAACCTGCATCCCCCAGACTCCTCCGGGGGATCCATATCAATACCGGGCTTAGTGTGGACGTCCAGTCAACATGGGCCACTCAGCACCAGGACCCCCGACCTCAAACCATCCTCCGATTCCGACCTCCGAGTAGCCGGATTACAGGAGACGCCACGCTCCCAGTCGAAGAATATTACTAAATTAGCGTACATTACACAGTCGAAGGTTGCCGATTCAAATATTATGAATTAATGATGTTTATAAAAATCGTCTTTTTACATTTTTATTATCTAAGTCCATTGAGAAATTATTGTTCATATTTTTTATTTTTACCATAATTCGTGGAAAATACTAATCAAATAGCACTGCCATCTAGCAAAGCTATAGGAAATTAACTTGTACTTTGTTAGACGTATTGTTTAACTAGCAGCTACGTATAGATGGCATTTTTCACAGTATACACATTTTTACAATATTATAACTTTATACCTACATAAATAATAACTTGATTGTATTTATTTTTGTACATATTTACGTGGAATTAGAATCATTTTACTCAAATAAAAATATTTCTTTGCTATTTCGATTAAATGTTACAAACATAAAAAATGAACAAACGTTTTGACAACCAATACAGCTGTTCAATTTGTTTCTTTTGTTTGAAAACTCAAGCAACGGTGCATTTTCGAATATTTGAACTCGTATTCATCCGATCTTACAAAATAAACGAAAATAGTTTGTTCCAATTGCGGATTTCTGATATGGAATCTGCTAGTCTGTCGAATTACCAAAGGTAAAACTGGTATAAAAACTTTTTAGTCCTGGTTTCGTATTTTGAACTTGCGCGCTCTAATGTATTGATTTTCCATCCCAAAATAAGTTAGAACGATGTAAATAAATCATAAAGTGGACCTTTAGCATTTTCTTAACATTTAGTTTATCAAACAAGCTTTCAATCGGAGTTTCAGGTGTTTATTGATAAAAGGAATTGTGTATTATAGGAATAGTATTGGGGATTGTTCTAGCTTGACTCCAGTAAAGCCTAGACTAGGCCGATTTGTGGATGTTTACTCGCCAGAACATCTAAATATAACTCCAAAACCTGTAAGTAGACTATTTATAGTACATTCATATATTTCTTTGAATATTAGAGGAATATTCTGGATTGATCTTGCAGAAACCTAAACTCTGTTTCACTGAAGCCAGGGATGAGAGCCCAAATCTACTTACCCCTGAAAAGTTTCCTGAAGTTGACTATAGATGCAGGTAAATATCATTCAGTATAAAATAGGATATGCTGACCTTTACTACTTTTAGAAATTTATTACCTGTGTGGCATTTGTTGTGTGGGGTTGTTTATTGGGGATCTTGAATTTTTATATTGGTAAGTATAGCAAATTAACAATGCTCATGAATTTATGTTGAAAAAATAAAACAAATAATAATTGTTGTCTGTACTTATTTGACATAAATACTCCTTACATATTTAAATCATTTGAAGTGAGGAAGAATCCATATATATGTGTGAGTGGAGTAATTTTACTTATAGAACTGCAAGAGCTCAGCACCGTTTCAAGAATGTGTTCAACAACTGTTCATTTGAAGGCAACCAAAGCTTCCCCCGTGTGAGCCGCAAAGTGCGTCCCATTAGGATGGAGCTGGAGACACCTACCAAAGTCAAACAATCCGTTGATCTAGTGAGAGGTCAGTGCAATAATTATACAAATTAAGACTTGAACATGCAAAGGCAAACCGGCATTTTTTATATGCTCTTCCTGACTGAGGCAGTCTTATGAAAAGCAACTTTAAAATCTCTGCCCTCAAATGTCAGTGGCTACATTGCCTTTCAAACTGCATACAACAAGTTTAGTTAAGTACCAATAGCAATAGTTGTCATATACTGTCGTATAAAAGAGGAGGTACTATCGTAGAATTGCTATACTACTAACAGAGATTTAAATAAGCACAAAGGTCCATATTAAAGCCTAGCTGTTCACCTAAATACTAGTTATCATAACTCAGATTTTAGGTGGTCTATCAAGATAAGACATTCACCTGATTTGTGGAATGTTTAAGTCCCATGTAATGGTGTTCAAAACATGGGACATAAAATATATATGAATAAAATACTTTATACCTTCTTTGTTTATAGTTGATGGGCCAAATGGACTTAGGTTCAACACATCCCTTGCAACTGACGTCGCGGGCTCCCCTGCGCCCTCACAGACTGAACGCCTACAACAAACCATCAATCCAAGTAAAGCTGTGTTCACCATTGAGCCCAACACCTCAAAGGTGAGAAATATTTTATATTATTTTTATTTCTAGCCACCTTATAAATGTGAGCTGAAATACTTTCCTGAAAATCATAAAGTATTCATTTTTAAGCATAAAGTATGGATGAAGGATAGTGGTGGTTGAACTCTGTCACAGATGATAATGGTATGAAGGATCAGTGGGAAAAAATGTAATGTACTGTCTCATATACATACATGCGGGAGGATGATGACAAATACATTTTTGTTTAGCAAATTTTAATCTTATAGATTGAATTCAAAATTGATCTCTCCATAATTATGTATAATCATCATCTTAAGATTATTCATGCAAGCTGAGAGAAGGATGGGCCGAAATTTTCACATTCGGTGCAACCAAACTTCAGGGCTTTGAAACGAACTGTGGCATTCGGCCGAAAGTGGGTTCACTCGAGTTCACCAATGTACATCCATGATGCGGAAATTCAAGAAACAATGTTAATACTTTTTTAAATTTCAATGTTAATGCACCTAAACAACTTCCAGATATTAATAGTGAACAACAAAGCCTGCTCCCTATTGGGCTATTCATCAGGGGAGCTCTGTGGACTTAGCTTCTCAGATCTGCTCCGTAACAGAAACTGCAAGGCATTCAGCTTACATGAACCTGAAGACTGTGACACTTCAGAAGACGGCACCGTTGTTTTACTCAGTGGAAAGGTAATTGACCATGTAGTTTTTGATATGAGTGAGACATACTGTTGAATGATGCTCAATCAGAGAGGCCTATTTCATTGTATTTGGTTGAATTTTTCTTAAATTTTGATTGGCAATGATCATCAAACTGTAATGATAGAAGGTAACTTTTATTTCCACTTGTTAGGATTTGGCCCTTGACCACCTTGAGTTCCGAAACTGTTTCACACATAACATTTTCCTTTATGTTTTTAAAGGTGGTTTTACTTTTTCTTAAAATATTAAGAAGATTTTCTTATTTTCTAAACAAAATACTATGAGGCACATGTTTCCAATACAGATGTAACCAAAAACATTAAATTCCAGGTTGTAGAACTTATTTCCAAAGATGGTTGCCCAGTTCAAGTGTCATTGTGGATAAGACAACTGGATAATGATGGCCCATGCTTGGTCGTGGCCGAGCCTGTGAACTGCAAGAATGTTTTGGTAAGTTAAATAAACCAAACTTGTCTTATTACCTAAAGACAGAATACTGGTTTAATATTGTGATTTTTAAAGATTAGCTAATTTTCGCCAAAGGAATGATCTCTGATCATTTTTTATTTCCTTTATTTATAACCTATGGTGCCATTCAATGGAATCGCACCAAATCCAAATTAATCTCAGATAACATCTGATTATAGCTAAAAGCCGATTGCAGATAGTATAAATAAAGCAGATAAAATAATTATATTTTTTTTTTATATTTAAACTATCTGCCAGCTTACCTTACTAGCTTTTGCCCGTGACTTTGTCTGCGTGGACTTCAAAATTGGGTCCGACTAGGATAAAAAGTAGCATATGTGTTATTCCAAACTATAATCCAAATTTCATCTAGATCTGTTCAGCCGTTATGGCGTGAAAGAGTAACAAACATCCATACTCACAAACTTTCACGTTTATAATATTAGTAACGATGTAACCGTCTGCCACCTGGAGAAGCGGCAGGGTCTGGTAAAAATCTCATCTCATATTCCTTCCCTTTCCCTATAGTCAAAGCCATGGGATGCTCAACATTCGGCACGCCGCGACCGTGATTGTCTGTGAAAAAATCCATTGGGCGAGTGAAGCCGCGAGCAGTAGCTAGTATTTTATATACCACTGCTATTATTAATATGACAACGGCCTAGACAGCACTAACTTCAAAGCGGTCATAATTTTTGACGAATAATCTTACTCGTGGGATTACTAATACTGCCTACATACAATCTACAAAATTTATTTTAATTTGAATAAATGATTTTGTTATTATCTCCCGCACCAGTTGTTAGTGGAAGCTGATACTGGCATAGTGTTGTCCTGCGAGGGAGCGTCAGCGGCGGCGTTATTCGGAGCGGAGTCCCGCGACAAACTAGTGGGCGTACCGCTCGCCTCGCTCATACCTAACGTACGGCTGCCGTCCTACGACGTTCCCGTACCACGAAACATGGCTAAGCAGAAACTTACAGGTACTTAAATAGTAAGACATTAATAATTGCACGTTTTTTGCGAGCCCGTGATGCTGTCAACGTCGAGATCGCAATAAGAGTGGACCAATATTGCCATTAACTGGGAACAAATCCGAGCTCCCAAACTGCTATTGAGAAGTTTATAAAAAATTGCTTTTAGAACGATAAATCCCAGGTGGAGTACAGGTCCTCGCTACTATTGAAATAGGTATTTCGTAAAAAGAAGAGAAAAGATCTTGACTTGCATAGTGGTAGGACCTCTTGGGATCTGAGCTGGTGACCACCCTTACGTCGGATTCCGTCGTGAAGCACCTTGTTTTGTGTATGTTTCGACTTCTGCGCGAAAGATACTTTCCCCTCGGGTGCTGCGGCTCTGGCAGTCTGCAGTCCTCACTCAAGGCGGCTCGGTTATGCATCAAGAACTCCTTTGGTGTTCTAGGTTTCCATGGGTGGTGATGAATACTGACTATCAGGTGGTTCGTCAGATCGGTTGCCGACCCAAAAAATGCTCAGTGCTCTCTAAGTTACTCACAGTTAAATAGTACATGGATGTTTTAATGTTATTTTAAAGGGAGAACGCTGGATGGCGGATGTTTCCCGCTTTGCTTGTGGATATCAAAGCCAGACACTACAGACGGTTCACCATGGTCAGCGATCAAGTCACACAGACCTGTGTTCGAAGTCAATGTCAGGGTGAGAACTCAAATACATTCTTATTTCTTATGTTTTAATTTTATTCTGAAACTAAAATTCCCATGAAATACGCCCCTTATTCTAAAACACTTCTCTGAAAATTCTTCTAGGTAACCTAAACCTAAATATGTGTAAATTAAATGTTACAAACTCTTGAATTTCACCCCAAAATCGTATTGTATTTTAATAGTAACTAAATTTTTTTATTAAGAATAACAATATTGGTACTATAGTAATAGAAATAACAATTTGGTACTCGCACAGTTATACACAGATTACATATACAAAATAAGGTTGCTATTAATAAAGACTGTATTAATGCTAATGCTACTATTATTACTAACTTGAAGTCTGCAAACCTGCATTAGGCCAATGTGGAGTATTATTATCTCATTCCCTCTATTCTTAGAGTCCCGCACCCAGCAGTGGGTCAATAAATGACTTGAATGAAAGAAAACTAATGACTTTATGAATTAACGAGCAATTAACATGCGTTTTAGAACAAAAGGTAAAAAAATTACGAGAATTTGTACACAATCTTACCCTAAAGGTCAACAGAATTCTACAACATAGTACTTTCGCATTCAAGGTCACATACAACGTAAGTGGTCTCCTGGTTGTAGACGAGAGTGGTATTATAACCGCGTGCAATCACCACTTCGCGATGTTGACCTTTGGAAAGCCGCACACCGAGGTCATTGGCCACCACATCGAAGACGTCATACAGAACTTCTGCCAGGCAGCCGACATCGTGAAGATACCTGAAAGAAATAGAAATATGACGTTGTCGCCTGTTAATAATGATAATAATGGTTCAGGTATGTGCCAAAAAACTGAAGGCTGATTGTTTTTTTTTTATATTTTGTCAAATATATACCTAAGCGTAGGCTTAGGTTATTCGTGTTTAGGACATTAAAATCGAAAAAGTTATCCTTTTTCTGTTCTAGCATCAGATACAGACGAAGATTCATGTGGTGCATTCAATGGCAGCCAAAAATCAGCTTGTATGTCACTAAACGTCCAGCCTTCTATACTATCCACAACGCGGGAGAAGTCATCCAGCGCGCTATGTCTCGACAAATCCTGCAGCATGGTCACCCACACGCCAACACCCACACAAGACATGGTCTCAAGCATTAGCACTACGGAACAACGAAACGACATATCCGCCTTACCTGATGTCACTTCTGGGATGTCAGGAATATCCATAGATGACGAAAATTATTGTCACAGCAGCATATCGAAGTCCCGTTCAGAAAATATACTGCGTTCTGAACAGAGTAATATTGTGAAGCCTGTTGCTAAGCCTGCAGAGAAATCGGATTCAATATACTATACTTCACAACATTCCCAGGAAGTGACTCCAACTGGAAGTACTCCTAGAGTGAGGTTGAACGACCCCTCTTTAAGACTTTCTTTCGATTCTAGTAAATATAGATCCTTAAAGGCGAATTTGACTGGTCCAGGAAAGGACGATAAGACAAGTTTATCTTTAGACTTCTGTGACTCAAACGAGACCAGTGCAGACTTCCTGACTCCTATCAATGAGATGCCGCCCCCTGGTTGTGAGATTGAGGACTTGCCGAAACATAACGGTAATGAGAGTGTTGATAGCTTGAGTAATGATAACGATTTGGAGACACAGACTGAATCTGCGCCACGAAAGTTGTATACAGGTAAATTGAGGAAATCAACATTCTTTATAATTCATAACACATACCATCACGCCTGTATTCCCCGAAAGGTTAGACAGAGGCGTACTAATGTACACCTACAGTATGCCGGTCCCATGTAATAGGGGGCGACCCTATTGCCATTAACCGGGCACAAATCCAGACTCCGAGCTGCTGCTGGGAATTTCATAGAAAAACCCAATAACACTTTGCCCGACCTGGGGATCGAACCCAGGACCTCTAGTAGACCTCTAGTCGCGCTTGGGACCACTAGACTAATGAGGCAGTCTTTATAATTCAATATGGTTTTTAGCGGAATACTGGGCCAATCTTGTTTATTTATTTATTTAATTTTCTATGGAAGACTTACAGCTAATTATAACAGAATAAAAACAGTAAGTTAATCTGACAGCCAATTACAAGTCTCCACGTATAAAGAATTGACTAATACAAAAAGTGTCTGTGTTTATTTAATGTCTATTAATTATTTCTCTTCTTTTGTCTATCTCTTTCCGTTTGCTGAAGAAGAAGAAGAAGATGGTTTTTCTTTATTATTCAACATGTTACTTAATGGAGAATTTTGGCCCCATTTTAAGATCTCGAAAAATGCTTTAGCGCACTCACCATTTTGAATCTTCTTTCGGACCTGTTATTTAGTACAAATAAAGTATATAAATTCGTTACTAATTGTCTCTGGTCCCGCGGTCGAATCTCGCGAAGTAAATTCCGAGCTACGGCTTTGTACACTGTAACAGTGAATCACCGGGTAAGTATATATAGGCTTCCTCGAACTATACTGCTACTACTGTACTTAGCTGTAAATAAAAGCGCAGCTTTTTTCTTAGGTGTATGGTTTTCTTCCAACAGACGATGCACCTGAAACTCCGTGCTTAGCGAAACGTTTAGTCCGTACGCACGTGATGACGTCAACACCGCAGCACTCGCGTAACAAACTAGAGACGTGCGAGTGCTTGACCGACTGCCAGCACAAGGACGGCACCTACAGGGGCGTGGTGCTGCACAAGGATGGCACTCACCTCAGTGAGTACCTACTGATAATACTTATTAAAACTTTACACTAATCATTGTGTTATGACAATACAACTCTAATTGAATTTTATTCTCAACAAACTAACCAAAAAGGTTACACACCATCTCCCCTGTGTGACATTATCATAACTGAATCGGCTGAATAGCTTCTTTTTTGTGTATGTTCTTTTTATGACGAATTTACGGTTTGAGTAGAAATCCTATGAGGTTATGTTTATGTTGAAGTTATAAATTAATAAGTAAAAACTTCAAGCTGCTACTCAAATTTTCATAGTAAAATAAAGCAAAGAACTCTCGACCTGGATAATCGAACCGATGACATCACGCTTAGTGCTTGGCTTAGCCAACCTTTAGAGTGCTGTACATGTCTTGACGATGTCATCGTTTATCAAATATGTATGTGTATGTCAAATGCATAATAATATGTGTGGACTTTCATACAAACTTTCATGCACCCCCTACTACATGACTCATTCAAACTTAGGGGTTGAATTTCCAAAAATCCTTTCTTAGTGCTCGTTTACAGTGCAAAAGGAACCAGCATGCAAACTTTCAGGCATCTAGCTCCTGTAGTTTACGCTGTGCGTTAATACGTCAGTCAGTCAGGTTCTTCTTTTTACTAGCTTCTGCGTGGACTTCAGGATTGGAGCAGCTTGTGTGTTATTGCATCCTATAATCTGTATGTGTGCCAAATTTTATCCAGATCTGTTCAGCCGTTCTGACGTGAAAGAGTAATAAACATCCATACATCCACACATCCATACTCACAAACTTTCACGGTTATAATATCAGTAAGGAAAGATAAGTACCTACCTCTAGATCTAGACCAATGATGTAATTAAACAAATCGGTTATGGATTGTTCCATTTCAGATGTGCTGTACACAGTGTCGAGCATGCAGCTGGGCACGGGCAGCCGCGTGCGCTGCGTGTGGCTGGGAGTGCGGCTGGAGGACGCGGCCCGCCACACCACGCTGGCCTCCAGCGTCGCCTCCACCGCCGACAACTCGCTAATCCTCGTTAGTAACACTCTGGTGTGTTCTCTATACTTGATACTCTAGTTTTTACACTGAATTATATATTAAAGGTTGCTATAGTTCGAAAGAAGTAACATAACAAACCGTCACGCCTGTGTTCCCCGAAGGATTACTCAAGGGTATACTAATGTAGGCCCACAATTCGTCGGTTAGTTTACGTCCCATGTAAATAGGAGGTGAGCATATTGCCATAGACCGGGCACAAATCTAATTAACTTTAACATAATTGACTTAATGAGCTGCTACTGAAAATTCCATAGAAAAACCTAATAACACTGCTCGACCTGGCAATCCAATCCAAGGCACGAGCGTAGCAGTCGCTTACGACCACTAAGCTGTTTCTTTTTCTTTTTAAAAGCTTATTAGCAATGTGGATCGCACATTACTAGGATCTACATTTTTACGACAGTATAAATGTAGTATTACAATAGTCGACTCGTGACCATGGATAACATCTGTTACGCGATTAAATCCGTATCAAGTGGTTCTATTTCAAGGTAAAAAAAAAAACAGTTGAACACTTAGCACTTCTTTTTTTTAATTTGAAGCCGGTTTAAAATCTGCATGCAGTAAATCAACGTCTGAGAGTATCCTCTTAATGGTTTGATAATGTTGATAGAATGAAGAACTGCTTACTTCAATGAGAAACAAGCGTGTTTATGTAGATATTATAGTAGCAATGTATGACCTAAGATGATTAATATAATGTGAATGTTTAGGTGACTTAGCAAGGTAAAAAGTTATATCCTAAAATGATTAGATTTAAAACAGCACCATAATGGATTTTAGGGAAACAAGTCAGCCAGCAGCAGACCACAGTCGATGTCGTTGATGAGCCAGGGTGGTGACGAGCAAATCTCCGGGGAGTACAATAAACACTACGTCACGCTCAAACAAATCGGTAAGCATATATGAATATTACTCCCCTTGTGTCTAGCTAGACATCAGTGAACCATGATTATTAAATAAGCAGCATATATCACTGACCAAGGCCTCGAGTCTGCCATTTAATCCGTCTAAAACTTTGAGAATCAAATATTTTTTAGCAGTACCCCCAACATTTTTAACTTACATCTTAAACCGCTTAAATACCCCAATTTTACCTAGCAAGAAATCTTATCGAGACCATGCATCAGAAAACGCAGTGTTGTAGCGTGTCTCCGTGTCATTGGAGGTCGCAATGACGCGGAGACAGTAGCGTCTGCTACTGCAATTGTATCAGAATGACGTGGACGATTCAATCGCACTAATGACATAAGGACTGATATAATATGTCGTAGACAAAACATAAAAATCAATAATTCTTAATTCAGATCATGACAACTTTGATATAATAATATAGCAGACTTGAAGCCCCGGCAAAGGTCCTCTTTTGGCTGATATGAAATCGTAATTTAAAAAGTTTTTTAACTGTTTTTTCTACCAATATCTATTGTGATTCATATTATGATTAATGAAAAAGCAGACATTATAGCCATGCATGTTTTAACTGTAATATACTGATCATTCAACACTTTTGGGTATAGGAAAAGGAGCATACGGCTGCGTAAAAATGGCGTATCGCAGATCTGACCGCTTGCTGACGGTTGCCAAGTTTATCCTCAAAGAGAAAGTAGGAGCTCAGTTCTGGGTGGACGGGCCGGATGGGCGACGTGTGCCCCTTGAACTGAGTCTCCTGCTGACACTAAAACATCCCAATATTGTGAGTATGTGGTTGAAAAATAATATCATTACGAGTATAATTCCGTTGAAATAAACACCCTGAATGATAAATACCCTGAAATGAGGCATATGTTAGTCTATATCGCGCAAGGCTAAAATTCAGAGACTTATTGTAAACTTTATAAGCGGCGGTAGCCTAATGGCTAGGGTGTCGGACTTGTGATCATGTGGTTGCCGGTTCTAAACCCACCCATTGCACTACTGAAGTGAATACTCGTAACACAAGCATTTAGCTTAGCACGAGGAGTTAACAGGAATGCTAGTAATGTGTGACCCACATTGTTAGTAAGCTTTCAAAAAATATCCTTCCGTGGTTATGTCAAAATTATTATTATTACTCTCCGCTTCAGGTCTAATGAGTCTGTATTTAAATATTACTAAGCATCAATCGGTAGTAACTGCAGTCACACGCATTTCTCCGAGTTACGATCAATCTGTTCTCAGATTTACGGGTTTCTGACTTACTGCAATGAGCTCCACTAATGTTGTCTATCAAAATTATTTATTATTTGTCTTGTTTATCAGGTGAGCGTGGTTGATGTGTTCGAGAACGACAAGTACTTCCAGATGGTGATGGAGAAGCACGGTGCCGGTATGGACCTGTTCGAGTTCATTGAACGAAGGCCGCGACTAGATGAGCCGCTTCTTAGCTATATATTTAGACAGGTATGTGTTGTATTGTCGGTGTAAACTTGAATACAGAGCTGGATTAAGAATCTTCATTATCGTCATCGTCATCAGTAACTATAGCCTGACTTCACCCACTGCTAGGTATAGGCCTCCCTCAGTTTGTTCCATCCATCACATGGTCTTGTGCTACTTATTAAGAAACTAAATATGGAAACTTTTGTCACTTTTATATGCTAATTAATTTTCAACAGGCTAATAATTATTCTTTGATTATTTACAGATAGGACTAGCAGTTGAATACCTCCACTCACTAAACATTCTTCACCGTGATATAAAAGACGAGAACGTGATCATAGATAACAAGTTTCATGTCAAACTGATAGATTTCGGCTCTGCGACGTTCATGAGTAAAGATACTCTATTCTCCACCTTCTACGGCACTACAGAGTACTGCAGCCCTGAGGTGTTAGCTGGAAACAAGTAAGTTGAACATTTCAAATTTAATCAGTGACTTATCAAAGGCATTTGATTTTGTTCCTCATGAAGTAACGACCAAAAATTGTATAATGATAGATGACAAGTACTATTGTTTGATTTTTATGTGATGTGGGATACGAGACTACGTCTTCATATAACAGGCTTGACAAATCAAGCTGTGAAAGTCGATACTTACGTAAAGACAACTTTTATCGAGTGTCAGTGAGAGTTCCTCAGGGATCAATATTGGTCCATTTTTATTTATAAGTTATAAAGGCTTTATTTTAATAAAGAACATACCTTTCCTTCAGTATCGTATACTTCGATAATTCTGGTAGTATATTTTTCCATTATATCCATTCATGACCGAATTGAGGATCTTTATTATAAAAATAAGGCATGTAAGTTTCAAGAAAAAAAATTGTTAATTTCCCAGATACGCTGGCCCTGAGTTAGAGATGTGGTCAATGGGGATAACACTTTATGTGCTGACATTCTTTGTTAACCCGTTCTCTGACATCGAGGACACTATTCAGGGGCCACTTGCCTTCCCACAGGTTGTGTCCGAAGGTATGTTTAACACTAAATTTATAAAGATTATTTTTTTAATGTTCAGTGTTAAATATACGTAACAGTTAATACTCTGTAAAACACAAAATAGTTTCTATGTATATTGTATTAATACAAACTGACAAATAATAATATGTTAGTTTGGAAGGTATATTATGTGGCTAAGGTAGCTTGAAATAAAGAGTTATTTTTAATAAAACAGATTTGGAACAGCTACTCAGATGGATGCTATGTAAAGAACCCGTCAACAGATGTACGGTAGCACAATTGATGGCGCACCCCTGGATCAAACAGCCGGTCGCTATTGCCAACTACGTGTTCCATGAAATCGTGGATTGCGGTAAAGTTAGAAATTACCATGGTATAAGGACACAGGTATTCTTTTCCCGTGACAGCTAGGCACGTCATTGGCCCCCGTCGAAGTCATCGTTTTATATGAGACCACTATATTAAATTTGCTGAGCAAGATGCATTTTTTTACTTACTCGCTGCTGTATAAATGGAATTTTCAATTAGCAATTTTATACAGTTTACTTTTAACTAAATAGACGAAGAACACGAGACGAAAATAGTTAGGCTAATAAGCAATTTGCTTTATGTTCATGATGAATTAAAAATTTCCTTATTGGTATCGAAGCTGTTAATCAACGGCAACACTGATCGTTATATTCGTGACGTTGCTGGGAGCCATCGCGGGAAGAGAATACCTGGGTGTAAGCAAAATTTTATTCTGCCTTGGAAATTACCATCAGTTTAGGCGGATGTCGTACTGAGACGACCTCGTGACGCGGGGCTGCCTTTATACGAGGTACAGTCAACAAAAAAGTTGGGTATAAAGGCAGCCAACGATATCTGTTTATTTACACAGTTTGAATTATAAATACATATTATATTATTATAATAAGAGCTGACAACAACTTCGTTTCCACTCATCTTGCAATATTACACTATCTTTGTCGAAACATAGATATCGCTTGCTGCCTACATGCCTAACTTTTTTGTTGACTATACGTCGCTGTATGAAATTTGCCCTAAATGAAATAAATAAATTTTGGCAAAAAAGTACGTTATTTTCCTGCCCGCGATTGATTTTTTCCTTTACTAAAATAACTTTATAATCTTAGCATGTAAAATGCAAAAAAATCACAAAAAGTACGTTTCAATTGATTTTTCTGGGGTTATAAGTTTTCGTTTAGTTATATAATTCTATGTAGGTAACATAATTTTTATTGCAGATCGGCATGAGGCAAACCCTGAAATGTATTTCAGTGGTAGTCTTGGGTCACCACGCAGTGGATCGCCTATATCACTGGCTGATCCACTAGTTAAAGGTAAGCTCTCTGCATAGCTTGATATCCTTCTGGTGCTCTATTTTGTTATTTTAATTTATCAAATTCATACTCAAATTTATACTTATATTATTAGAATTCAACTCCAACATTCGTTTCTCATTGGTACGCGCAGTAGCAAGTAATTGCAGAATCTTTCCGACGTAGATATTTCATAACAACGCAGTTTTGTTTTTAAATAAAACCAGATTTTCTCCTGTATCGTGGGTGCATACGGGCAAATTAAAAAAATATTATTGAGATAACTGCTACATAAACTTAATTGCTATGTAAAGTTAAGTTATTTCGTTGTTCACAGAGCGTTCCAATCCTTCAGAAGTAGCAATCCGATCAGACGGCAAGAATATCTCGCGCGAAGAACGGAAGCGTAACTCCTTGGCGTTGCATGCGTTATCAACAGCCGACAGGGACGCGCAGTCCGACAACTACAGCTTACGATCTTCTGCAGATGTATGTGAGGTGTCCTAGGAACAACTTTCGTAAAAGGCATACGGATTACTGTACAAATGGAGTGATAGATTACACGTTGATTAAAGGAGGCCGATGGCTTTAGAAATAATGTGACGATAATTTGTACCGTGATACCATATTATAACTACGCGTGGCCTTATAATATAATATCATGATTCTAAATACGCAGAAATCTTTAAATGCTTGAGCTAACACTCCATTTATTCATAACTCCGATAACGTATTATATAAATTGATAACAATGTCTTTACAATTGTTAAACAAGTTTATTTATTTTTATTTTTTAGTTGATTTTGTTTTCATATTAATAAAACGCGTTCTAACAATTGTATTTTCATTGCTTTATATTAAATACGTAAATCTGCGTATTGTGAACTAATTGTGCAGTAAACTCATAGAGTTAATTAAAATGTTGTTCCAAGAGAAACTCATTTTTTCATAGAAATGTACCGCATGCATAATTTAAATTAGATGGCAAAATTAGCCTGCGCGAACTGCTTACTATCTACCAAAATACCGATACAAGAGGATTTATCGATAACTCTTCTTCTTCTTCCTGCCTTTGTCCCAATTTATTTGGGGTCGGCGCATTTATCGATAACTGAAAATACAAATTTGCTTGAGTTAAGTACAAAATTACTTAAATCAAATTGAGTATCGGTAGCGATAGGTATATTATACTGTTTTATATCCTACCAGATCTTGGACATATCATCAAAACCGGTGTCTGAAGCTGCTCTGACGGACATCAGTTCGGACGCGACCGGACACGCAGCGTGCGATATCGACTACGACTGCGACCAGTACGAGTGTGACAGCTGGGACGAGTGCGAGCAGGATAGCTTCTCTTAGCTTAGAGAAACAGAGATAGCGATAGTGATATATGTGTAAGGTTGCCAGGGAGGTTAGGTATATAAAGGTTGTATAACCTGCATTGGCAAAGTAGAAGTAATTTGTGTTGTGTTTTTAATACAATGTGGATATAGACTGACCCAAATAAGATTAAAAACTCGTCCAGATGTATAATTGATGCATTTCATGACTGCGCGTGAATAATTGCAATTTAAACCTTATATCAGTGACCTTAAAATTCACACGCTCATTCGTGTACCGCAACAATTATATCAAAGTATGGCATGGGATGTGATGGCAAAGATTAAAAAACGCAATATCTGTGTAATTTTAGACCCTGGCTCTTGTATTAGTTCCTTGATAATTAAAAACCTAAACGTCCTTATTCCAAAACACAGACCAACTATAGTACTGGCTTTAGTACTAGGATTAAACTATGGACCAAATAAAACGCTATTATAAGATACTATCAATATTTAGCGTTAACATAACGTTGCTTGGAATGAAGCCTGTATGAACGAATGAAAGTTTGTAATTTTTTACTGGCATCTGTGGATTTTATTTAGTCCATAGACGAACTATGGTATAACTGATCCTCGGATAGTCTTGGTTTTGTAATAAGCACTCATATTGTTCCTGGTATTATAATTAGTACTGTCACAAACCAAGATCTGTAAGTCCGGGTTTAAACCATGACACACATTTTTTTGACGGAAAGGGTTCAAACCCTCCATATGAACTCAAAACACTTTCATGAATAGCATTTATTATGTTACAACCTGTATATTGCTGGTACTTCACATGTTCTATTTGCGCTGACACTTGTGTTATTTGATCAAAATAAAATAAACTTTCGCACTTAGAACACAAAGTGGATTCTTCTTTATCCAAATAAAGCAAATATTACGCTGTCCATATATACGCTAATATGTCCAGTGCCAGCGTTAAAGGTTAATCCAAAATAGTTTTTGTGATCGAATTGTTATATTTATGTCAGTGTTTCTATGATTGTGGCTTTATTTGTGTATACTGATGATAACCTCCCATGACGTCAGAAATAGGCGCGTATTATAGTACCTATGAATATAATATTAACAAGAAGTCGGGATCGGGAGTTGTCTATCAACACCAAACTCAGCTATTCAACTTAAACTCTGTTTTGTGTTCCCGCTAAAACAAGTTTTTAAGTCGTAAGTTGTCTGCTAAACAGTATTAATTCAAACTTGTTATTTTACAAGTTGAGTAGTATAAATTAGAGTGAATATTGAGACCAAAATTTATATAGGTGTAGTATCTTATCAAGTCGTCATAATTTAGCTTAGTTTTTATAAAAACAGCTCATAAATTCAATATCACTCCGTTAAACATTGTTAACATTGTATGGAAGTGTGGCAATTCGCACTAGGCCAGCATGGTGAATATAGCTGTATTCTCTCATAATCGGAAAAGAGGTCCATATTCATACTGTGAGGTAACAACGACTTCTTTTATTTTGTGATATAAGCGCCCACATTACATGGTGAATTCAGGATAGTCGTCGCTTATAGCCTAAAATGACTGAATATAATATAACTTATATCTGAAAAAAAGATGTTTTGAAAGTCACACTTGACATAGTACTTAAAAGCAATACTTGATATAGTATTGCTTTTAAGTACCAGTCTTTTTGGAACAAGTCCAGCTCATCCCGCCATCTCCTAGGCAATCGGGCATGCCATATTTGCGTCTGCTATCTGCGTTTTAAGATATTAACTAGAGTTAAATTGGACGAAACCAATACAAAAGATGGTTTTAAGTGAGTCTAAGCTAAACCCAGACTGAAAAAATATCCACTTCTATCTAATGTCATATTACAAAAAGATATAGGGAAGCTTAAAAGCTTTTCTTAGACCATCTTTTGTTATAATTGCATAAACATCACTATATATTTCATAATTGTGAAATCTCGCCACGTATTGATAAGGGTTAATACTGATAATAGATATTAATTTCGTGTACTTGTTTAGTGTAAAAATCCTACCACACCTTTGCCTATTTTTTAACTTGTTTGATATTCAATACTAAATTCATGCTAATAATTTTCTACGAAATTTCCAAATTAATATTGAAAAAAAAATCTGTGTTAGAAATAGGTATATGTATAGGTCCATATTATATCTATACAATTTCTAACAAATATTGTGACGCCTCATAAGAGGAATGATTGATTGAAGTAGTTTACTTTTTGTCTTGCCCCCCCCCCCTGGATAAAGTATTTACATCATTTTAATATAGTAAAAACCATAGCACTTAGCTGTCTTCCCGTTGTTGACACTGAAGTTATATTTTATGAATGAGTTCATGTTACACTCTCACGAAACCATTCCTCTCTTCCATACTTACTGCTGTTATTATATTTATGTATACATTTTAAATTACACGATTTATCACCTGAATAATTAGGTACTTTACAAAGCCTGCAATTAAGGTAGTAAAAGTTATACTTAGTTAAATATAAATGTCACCAAACTTTAAAGTACATAAGTAAAGACACATTTTCTTATGGCGTAAATAGTACATACAGAATGGTCTTAAAGTTTAGTAATACAATTTGTGTCTAATATAAAATATTCATCACAATTGTACGTGTGTTTTACACCACGATTGTTTTCACCACCTATAGAAAGAATAATGCGAAAAGTTAGTGATGTTTCATAATTTTCTTCCATATAAAAAAAAAAATATTTATAGAGATTTTCTCAAAATATTTTGATTACTACAATAAGTGTATTAGAATAAAAGAGTATAATTGCACTTCTCCGCGATCTAAATCGATAATATAGGTGGCAACAATATTACTCTCTCCGTTAAAAACGTGTATCCGAACATAATTTCTATGCAGATGCACTTGAAACATTCTTGTTAGATATTAATTTTAATAATAAAAATAGTACGATATCTTAATATGTAATTAAATATCCACAAGGTGTACAGTGAACTCTTATTGCAATGCTATATCTATTACATTCCACTGTTTGCCAAAATTGCAATAAAACTTCATCGTAACACATCTTATTCTTATGATTAAAATTACCGAACTCAGTATTAAGACAATACTTTAGATGTTTCTTACAGGCTAATTGCTAATCTAGATTTTAGAATTTAGAGTTATTTATTAGGCATCTTAAAAGAACCAAAATTAATCACATTTATTGTGTAACATTGTAAATATCATGACGTAAATTTTAACATATCTGTGTTGGGTTCAAATTAGTAGATTTCAATCATTTATTAAAGTCGTTGCTATGGTTTCGGCACAATTTTATGCGCCCGAGCCCTGTAGACCAGTATTGAATTGATATATTAAGAATTATATTTTTGTAGTGTTTGATTATAATTTCTGTTACTTTCAAATATAGTGATTACTTAATTGATTATTTATGTCAGGTGCGTCCGTTTCTTACTTAGTGCCTTACGACGGACGGCGGGTTACGTTGCTCGTGTAGGACGCTGTGACCACTCATCGTAAATAAACGATATGGATTCCCAATGTGCTTCTCATTAATCCTTAGTTACCCTACCAATCCTAACAAGTAGGTTAACACCACCCCCCGAGGCTAGAAGTTAGCTAGAAGTGCCCTAGAGAGGTAATTAATACGATAGAAGTAAGTAGTAGCGTAGAAAATGTCTATTCCATAGATATTTTTTTTTTTATAAAACATTGCCCCACACTAGGATTTTCTCCTGTGTCGTGGGTGCGTTTACAAACACAAATTCGCACATACACAAACGCCCAGACCCGCAACAACTACCCGTAGATCATACAAATATTTGTTCCGTGTGGGGATCGAACCCACAACACGTTGCGTAGAAGCCAATCGCTCAGCCGCTACGCCAAACGTGTCGTCAAATTATAAAATAAAGTCCCCCGCCGCGTCTGTCTGTTGACTCAAAAACTACTGAACGGATTTTCATGCTGTTTTCACCAGCAGATAGGGTAATTCATCAGGAAGGTTTCAAACAAACATCACGCTACAACCCTTACGAATGAGGCAACGTGAAACCGCGTGCGAAAAGCTAATTCAAACGAAGTTAATTTCTCAATAAATCAACAATGTTCATGCGAGACTATCAGTAATGCCCCGACAGTAAAGTATCTTGGAGTACTTCTGGATCAGAATGTAACGTGGCAGCCCCATTTAGACATGACCTCGTCACGAGTCAGGAAACTAATATGGGTATTTAAAAATCTTAGGCATGTGGCAGACCTGGAACTTCTTCGCTCTGCTTATTATGCCCTGGTTCAATGTATAATTGGTTACTGCATTGGTGTATGGGGTGGCGCATGTAAAACACACATAATACAACTTGAGAGAGCTCAACGGTCCTTGCTGAAAACTATGACATTTAAGCCTTACAGATACCCTACTAGAATGCTTTATGAACTGTGTCAGGTTCTCACAGTAAGGCAGCTCTTTATTTATAGTCTCATTACCAAACAACATGTCTCGATCTGTTATGATCCAAACAAACTACGTAATAAACGTACAATTACGAATGTTATTGACTCTGTCAGTTGTTGTACTGCACTAGCAAGACGTCAAAGAAGTTATCTCTCTGTAAATCTGTACAATAAACTCAACAAAATATTGAATTTTTACCCACTTACATTTCACGAGTGCAAAGTCAAAGTTAGAAATTGGCTTCTAACTCTGGACTACGATGAAACTGAAGATCTTTTGCGGTAGCTAAAATATAACATTTAGAACTTTAGAATATTATTCACACTATGATAAACATTTTATATATAAATTATGTGTATGTATACTACACCCCAAACACACAAACATACATACACACACACACACACACACATACACACACACACACTCTAATTTTGTTATTTTTCAATGTTTTTATATTAAGAGTAAATCTGGCCTCAGTTATACGTACTCTACAATCTAAATTTTTGGCATATAACTTATGTAAAAAAATGGGAGAAGGTGCTGACTCCTGATATACAGGTTTTTCACCTAGTTTGGGAGTCAGATGCTTCATAATATCATTGTGTAACCTTTTTTATGTCAATAAAGATTATTTATTTATTTATTTATTATAGTTTGGGAGTTCCAAGCAAAAGTAAGATTTGCATAAATGTAATAGTACCTATATGCCTCTTTATACACTGTCTCTTCAAGCGCCTTTTCTCATATTCTAATCAAATACCGTCACGTTTGTGTCTTCCGATAAAACAAAAAACTAATCTTCCTCTGGTCTTGAGTTTTTTATCACGGCTTATATACCAACCTATAATGGAGGATGCAGGGGACCCAAAAAGCATTAAACCGGAAGGAATATAGGGGGACCTTTGCCCTGCAGTGGAACAAACCGGGCTAAGAATAATAATAAAAAGTACCTATACATCCTGCCGAAACTGGGAATCAAGTTGGCCATAAATGAGACTGCGAAAGCTTATACAATCGTTAGTAGTCTTGCAGTCTTTGAACTTTGAACGATTTTATATCTTGACTAAAACTACAAGGGAGTATTCATTGGCAGATAGTGCGAATCATATCATCTACTTAAATAACATATGGTAATAGACAAAGAGCTGAGTGAAATAAATGATAAGAAAGTATCTTATAAACGAAAACGCAGTGTGTTTTCTTCGTCTGTACACAAATCTACTAAAACCTACCAAACTTTTTATTTTGACATTATTATAATTTTAATCATTGGCAATACCGGCGTAACAATGTCAATTTGCATGGCTGTGCGTCGCTTTTTTGCCACTCATTGCCGTATTACAGTAAATTTACCCGTAATTACGAGTAAACAACCGAAATTGTTCACGTCTGCACATACTACAACTCGATTTGTGGCTATCAACAGAATATTGGTAAGTCTTGTCATTGTTTACATCGTGTATTTGAACCCGTTAGGTGACTGATTTCTACAATAAGAATTTGAATTTGAACATATTGCCCTAGATATTTAGTGTGCCAATTTCCCGCTATTACTTTTATTTGATGTGATTTTTGTCAGTATTTCAAAGATTAGGTTGAAGTATTTGATATAACCCTAAAATCTAGGAACAAAATAAAAATGTCATTCAGTTAAAAAGTTTTCTTTGGTGGTTTCCTAAAGTGGCATATATTTAAATCCGTTACGTGCTCGATATTGTCGACCTTATTGCCTTTACAATTAATCTTATTTGTGCTGTTGTCACACTGTGGAAGTTTACTACCTACTCTAAGACTTCTGACTTACCTTCCCACTTGAGCTGTTGTCTAATTGGAAGTCTATTTGGTTCACCTACAAGTACATTATATTATTGATAAAAAGAAACATATTGACACTGTTTATGGGACTGTTATGATCAACCTTGTTCTATATGTATAAATTAAAGTCAATATAATGTAGGTATATTGTAATTTTTGATGCTACCTTCAAACTTTTTAGTGTTTAATAGATACCTACTATGAATATTGTTTACTATCTGTCAGGTGCTTAAGACAAAATAGAAATTCCATTATAATCCAAAAAATATTATGTAAACTCTATTTCAAATTAACTTCATACCTAGTGTTAAATTTACACTTTGTATTAAGTATTAATTATTATGGAAAATTTTAAATTATAATTCCAGGCGTAAAAACGGCCTGTTTCCAATGGGGATATATGGAAATTATCTTACACCACAAATTGCCATTCTTATATACTCCTTTTGCTTATCACACATTCATGCCTCCTATGAAATATGCACACTGGTTGGGAGTACTTCACACCCATCCTTTTTAAAGGAAGACTCTAACAAGGTCAGTATAATATTTAAATAAACTATAGAATATCTTCCGATACACTTTTAATTGGTTTCATTCATTTAATAATCTTTGTTAATCACATTATGATTTATTTTACTCTAAAAAAATAAAAAATGTTAAACCTGTAAAGTAACAAAATAACAGACACAATTGAAAAACCACTGTTCATGGATGCTGATCCTTTGTGATTTACTGAATTAATGTTAAATATTAAATGAAAAAAATTAAAAATATACCTACTACCTCAGTACTTAATGCTTTCTATACTAGGTATCCAATGGAAATACCCAATATCATTAACAGGTGTTTCATAAAACTGCTTAAATAATAATAAAAGGGTAATAATTTACTGCAATAAAAGAAAATATGTTGACATCATTTTGCTTCTTGTTGACAAGTAGCGACAACTCAACTCTTACATTAACTGCATAATAAATAATAATAAGGCTAACTCAATATCCAATGGCATATTGTTTGTTAAAACAATGGGCTATAGTATGTTTACCCACAATAGTTTCTAGTACCCATAACTATACTTAACTATAACTATAACTTTTATGGCATCTAGTGTTAAGAAATTAATTACCTGTCACAATTTTTTTTGCATAACAACTTATTTCGTTCCACATTTTGTAAAATTTAAATAAATATGAACTGTTGTTGTGTGATTTTTTGTGTTATATGTTTTTGTTTTCTTTTGTGGTAGATAATAGTCATTTCCGTGAATAGATTATTAGACACTTTTCAAATTTCGGTTATTTTTTTTTGTAGTCTTAGCAAGAATAGAGATTCCTTTTTCACAAGGTCGTTCATCCATCAAGTCCTGTACTATAGACACAATGCCAATAAATTACCATGTTATGGACTCACACTTGGAACAATTTTCTCAATATGCATACAGCATGAGCTATTGAAATAGCCCTAACTATTGTGTGTGTGTGTGTGTGTGTGTGTGTGTGTGTGTGTGTGTGTGTGTGTGTGTGTGTGTGTGTGTGTACACGCGTGCGTGCTTGCGTATTGCGTGCGTGCGTGAAATTGAAAACAAACATTCAAACTTTCACTTTTATAATTTTAGTAAAATAATAATTTGTATTAGCAAAATACTCCTTCTGTGTGTTTTGTATAGATGGTAAACATTACAATTAATATTTAATTAAATAAGTGTACCCATTTTGTATTAAACTGCCGTTATCGCTTTTCCGTCTGTGGTTCGTATCTGACGAAATGTTCACCGAGAGTAGATACTTTTATCTTTATTTACTTCATTTATCAATCACGTACGAGACGCAATATCATACGAATAATAATAAAGAGCATTATAACGCTTTAAAAACCGAGTATAGTGCACGTACCACGGACAAAACAACTAATTATATCAAACACTTTCACTATTTCATCATCCATAACAACGATACGTAAGTTGCTTTAGTTGTTATTAGATTAGATAATATAGTTCTTATTACAATTATTTAAACCTTATATTGAGAGAAAGAAATAACGTCATTATCATCCTCCTTCCCATCATTATTGGTCGTAAGTGCGACTGCTTCGCTAGAGGTCCTGAGTCCTATTACCCGCGGATTCACTCGGATCCCAAAAGGAATATTTACTAATTTTTTTTTGAGACTAATGTAGCCATTGTTCTTCCTCTTTCCTTGCCAATTCTATCGATATCTGTTCTGTTGTTTACGCGTGAAAAGGTAACAAAGAACGTTACTTTCGCGTAATATTAGTATGAATTGAACACCACGCAGCATACCTAAAGAAAATCTGTCCTTACTGATCATTCGTAAGTGTCACTTGATGTGTAGTGGCACTCGAAGCGACTAAAACGTTGATCGCATCATCGTATAGAGATTGTTGTATTTGAATGTCTTATCTCATTACCAATCAGGGAGACTTCAACTGCTTTACTATTACGTGTGCTTAACCTTTTGACCGCCAAAATGATGTATGTACACGACACACCAAAATGTGCCCAGCACGCCACGGTCACGACTGGGTGACATTTCTAAAGGAAATTCGGAGCTGGACGCCGAGGGTACGCTTTTTCTGTTTTGACGTGGCGGTCAAAGGATGGTCATAGTCATAGATGAAGTAAGGATTTCGCTGAATCACTCGGACCCAATATTATAATTGTTTACGGAGTCTGTAATATCCATGGTAGATACTAGATAGAGAAACACTGTACCACGTCGCACCTAATGTAACCAATGAAGTCTTTATTCCCTCTGTTTCGGATAGGAATCGGTAACCTTAGCAAAGGGGAGGTTAGGCTGACGTTAATTACTCATATAAAAACAAAGATTTATGGTCCCAGAATAAATTTCCGAATATTATTTTGGTCTAAACCATATTTTCTTTGAAAAAATGTACCGGCTGCTGTTGTACAATCCTTGAATTCATAATTATATATTCCTGTCACTTTTAAAGATTAATATTTTTTTACTGGATGGCGCCAGGATTTCCTCACTGACGATCACGATGAAACGTAGTACCTAACAAGCTTAAATAAATAAAAAGTTTTAACAGGCCCGTGAGATTAAACCCGAACTCTGTGAATGAAAACATTAAATTTTTCATTTAACACATAATTGCTCGTGATAGCAATCACGGAATATAGCAATGCTACTTTGGGCAATATGATAAGAACATGCTTGAACATAAATGCTAGTGTAGTATAGTTGTGTAACTATAATGTTTGTTCACTGTAATCAAACTTTTTGTTATATCCATTATAAGATTCATTAATCTTTGGAATGGGTACTCTTATAATTTTAGTTACAAAGACAGTAAATATTACAAACCAAACAGTAAATATAAAGCACCTATTCCATGTACTCCGCGCCGCTTACGCCTAGTTTAATAAGATTTTGAAGTAACAAACAGACATTATACATTAGCATTTGTTTGTGTTTTCTGTAATATTGATTTCACAGTAAGATTTCTTGGTAAAATATCAACGACCGCATTTAGATTATGGTCTCACCAAAGAAAATGTAAGAAAAAATGGGATAAGGAGAGGAGAATGATGATCATTTAGGGATATGTGCTATAGGTTGTCGCCAGTCATAGTTCAAAACTGCTAACAGATCCGACCAACTTGTGTTGAGTCTCATACTCTCAACTCGAACCTTCACAATAATTATAATCTACGCGTTATTGCATCCTTCTGTTGTTTTCTAGCACTGTCGACCATTGGATGGCGGATAAATATAATATCCCGCTATTAAGGCTTAATATCGGGATACTTAGCCAATTGATTGGCACCAACGAGATTTGCACTAGTCTCTTAGCTAGGCACCTTGGGACGTGGTATTACCGAGCAAAGCTTGTCTGATTATGTAATACAAACTCCTGTCTGCTCAAAACTGTGATAGATATGTAGGTATAGTTCGGTTTACGCTCTGTTTCAGGTACTTTCATTTTTTGAAAAAGTTACATATTTAAAAGCAATATAAGCAACACATTTTTGGCTAAAATATCTAATGACGGCGGTACAATTTATATATTAAACATTCTGGGGCGATTATCGACTTGGATCGGAAGCAGGGTTGTAACATATCGCAGCGGACGGAGGATTATTTTATACTTACGTATTTTTAGGGTTCGTACGGAACACTAAAAAAGAAAAAGGGATCATTTCGTTTCATGTGTCTGTCAACACGCTTTTTCTCAGGAACGTGTGAACGCATCAAGTTGAAATTAATAACAAATACTTAGGTCTATGGTCTCCTGGAGCTGTAAAAAATTAAGCCTTTAAAAAGTCAACCCAATCAAGGCACGCCACGATAGTGGTGGGAGGGCCTCATTCAGTCAGTTTCCTGATGACACAGGTGCTTTCGGGAGATGGCTATTTCGGGAAGTACCTGTGTCGCATACCCCGGGAGTTAAAGCCCGCAGCATACGCTAAAACTATGCACAGCTTGTGCAGAGCCGTGATTTTTCAACTGAACAGAAGAGGAGAGAGATCCCTCTTTCGATCTGAAGTAGGCGCACTGAACGCATGAACCATGACCTGCGGGTGCCTGACATGGCGAGTCCGCAGCCCGACCAGATAATGGACCCAGTATATCGCTCGCACGCCCGCTATCGCTTACATTTTTTCAATTAAAAAGTTAAGTTTATCCTTCAATTCGACTTATCTTTGCATTAGAGCAATGTTCGATGCTTTCATACAATGTAGCTTATTTAACTTTAGAAATTAATAAGTAGGTGGAAGTAGCAAGTTTGTCCGAAAGCCATGTATTCTTAGACTCGCACTTGTCCGTTTTTAGGGTTCCGTAACTCAAAAGGAAAAAAGACGGAATCCATATAGGATCACTTGTTGTCTCTGTTTATCTCGGGAATCGTTAATCGTTTTATACTACAAGTATAGGGAAAAATCTGAATACTATACATTTGTAATGAAATCATAAAAAAATATAGTCTTTATTTAAAGTACCTAATCAAATTTGTACGGAAGCCTTGATGGGCTAGTCCGACTCACACTTGTCCGGTTTTTTTATTATAATATTATATTTTTTTAAGTAATATATATTTGTCATTTAAAAACATAAATTTATATGATCATCTTCAACCTACCAATATCTTTAATTACTAACTATAATTGTATTATGAATAATCCATTTGGAGTAAAATAAATTATTAGGTACCTGCTATTAGTATAATTATCATTATTATCAGAAGTAGAAATAGTTGATGAAATCAAAATATTCAAGATTATGAACCTTAAAAATCTATACCTATTCTATAAACAAACCTGTTTGGTAGCGTAGCAAACAAGCAATCTTTACTGGCTGTATATAAATAAAAAAAAAGAAACCAATAATAATCACGTCAAATTTTGATGGAAGATAGCAAGAATGAAGAACGTTATATCTTCGGAACGTAGCCAGAAAGTTGGTTGTAGCTACAGCACGGTTGGTTGGCTCCGATGGTGTTACCATATAAGTCGTTGGTTTCCCCGAAGCGGGCCAGTCTTTACCGAGTGTTAGCGCGCGCAAGGTTCGCCATGCGCGTTTTTGAATATGCGTGTGTTGTGTCAGTGTGTGCGTTGTTGCAGTGCGCGCGCGCATCGTCTTCAGCCCTGGAGAAAATGGCCTTCCTGTACCCGGAGGCGAGAAGAGATGGCAGCATCATCGATGACTACCACGGCACTAAGGTACTGTACAACTTCAGAAAGCTCACGAACCTTTACTGCTCCTTGACACTACATTCACTATTGGAATCATATAATTTTTAATCCTTAACATAAAGTCGGTAATCGCTGATAACAAAATATTCTTTCTTATAGCATAAGAGTCTTGGAAGAAAGACAATAACGTATCGTTGTAAACAATGCATGTAAACAGCATCCGTTCACTTAGAGTTTAATTAGCAGAACATTAATTGTTGCTAAACCCACAACAAGCCGCGATGCGATACGGGTAATCGATTACTAATAACTACTAGGTACCTATACAATTGTAGGATCGTGTACCGGTTTGCTGAGTTGTCTCCTTAAATGCTTCGTAATTCTACGTCTAGGTGCATCAGCTACTGTAGGTACTGACTGTGCCAAGCTGCAGGTGATAAACACTGCAAAATAACGCGTGAAATAGTGTTTTACAAGCAATTGTTAGTAGGAATTTTACGCAATAATAATAATAAAGTTAAATAGCTAATATCTAGTCACGAACTCGCGAGCTAATCGTTGCAAAAGCTCGTTCCAGCGACTATTTCCATAAATATGTTTACGTCAGTATAGAATACCTTGGAGGCAGATAATTTCCATATAAATCGATCGACCTGCGACCAAGGGCGGTGCACCGAACTGCCTGCACTCAGCTACAAAAAGCATTAAAACATCTTGTGGGAACGTCATTTCACGGTCAGACTTTTATTACAGATACGTGCAATCGAGGTAAGACTAAGATATACCCGTCGAATGCGTGTAAAGATAAGTATTATGACGTGAATTTACTGTTTGATGGTGTCAAAAGGGGTGGTTTGACATCGTAAATATCTATAAGCAATACGGTGTGTAGGTACAAAAGGCGTCAAAAAAACTATAATGTTAGCATTGGCCCTGAATGTATTAATTCCTCATCTCCACGACTATATTTTGACGTAGAGGAAAACATTTGAAATATGTATAAACTTTTTTAAATATTTAAATTGCACATGTATCAAACCAGTTCTTCTTTCCTCTATAAAAGTATGGTTGTTAATTTCCATGGCTCCTAGATCCGGGATCAATGGTCGATAGTTATAAAAACAATTCTAAACCACAACCTTTTTTGCGAATAACACATACAGAACAAGCACAATGTAAAACTGGAATTAAAAAGTTTTCTGGTTAAGCTGCGGGCACAGCAAGCGGTCTACATTGAGTTCAGAGTTCATATTTCTGCGTTCACTGAAATTTTCTATGTAAAAACTTGTCAATGAGGAAATTATGTTCGCGGAACTTTCGAACTCCCGATACCGGGGGCACAGAGCTTCCTTCTGAAGTGTATTTATTATTTTTCCTACCTTGCCCATCTAGACGTCAGACAGCAGGATTGTCACGCAGAATTAAATCATGAACTTGTTATCGTTAGGGTAATGAATAAGAAGTGTTTAATTCAAGTCATCAGGCTTTATTATTTTCTTATTTATAGCTAACGCTGATGATCTTGGCGAACCACAAAAAAAAACCTTTTATCCGTCTTACCCGTGTCAAAAACAACTTCTAGGTACTTAAGCGTCTTTTTTTTGTAAGACTAAGTTAAAAAAAAGCCACCAAATCGATGAACTCGTTTTGTAAAACGGGATTTCCTGTAATAAAATTAAATCTTACGGGCATTCTAGATTTAGTTTTCGATTTATGATCTCTTGTAACGATATAACTGTTTAGCCATCTTGTGTCATTAAAAAAGTTACGAGGAAAAAATCCAATCGCATGATCTCTCAAAATTAACACACGCGTATCCAATGTGTTATTTATGTTCGTGTTTTAATCAAACCTTTTTTCGTAACGTTACGAATCACAGAATCGCTGCTCGCAAACGAAGTTCATCTTTTATTTTACATGTTGCGTTGCGATCCGCACTAAGATGAACAATGAAGCTACGTCATCTGAAGGCATTGTAGTAGGCCATAAATCTCCGAATAGGTACTTTTTTTATTTGTAGCATTAGATTTTACAAGCCTTCTTGCATCCTCTTCATGTAAAAGAAAATAGAATTGCTAGCTGCATGTAAAATTTTGAATATACACACTAATCGATTAGTCATTGGTCTGTCAAGTGTGATCAGACGTTTCTTTTTACCCGACTGCATTAGAATGAGGGTTAATAAATTGATGGTCTCGGATATAAAGTTGACTGATCCATCAAGTCTTCGTTATTAACTTAATTAACCTGTTATAGAATATCTTTTTGTGATTTTTTTGCATTTTCCATGCTAAGATTATAAAGTTATTTTAGTAAAGGAAAAATTCAATCGCGGGCAGGATTCGAACCTGCGTCTCCTGGTTGGATACACCAGACGCTCTGACCTTTAATCCACCGCGAACCCCACCCGCCTGATTGAAATTTTGCCTTCACATTATGAATTTACGTCATAAGGTGACGTTGGCGACATCTATGAAAAGCAAGTTACCTTGCTTCTCTGACCTCTAATGGCTTAGAGGTCAGAGCGAGAGAGTCTGGTGCATCCAACCAAGAGACGCAGGTTCGATTCCTGGCCGCGATTGAATTTTTCCTTTACTAAAATAACTGTTATAGAAGTGTTTTTTTTTTGCCTAAGTGAGGGAGTCCTGATTTTCGTAGTACTTGCAATAGTCTACGCAATATCCCTCCTGGTCTTTTAACAGACAATGGCAGTCCATAGAAGTCTCGACTTAACGACGATCTGTATAACATGGTGGCCTATCTATTCTGGATTTGACCGCTTCTGTTTACCATCCATTATAGTATGAGACACACTTGCCCTAGTTCCATAAAGCGCTGTGCTTATTTCTAGAATAGCATAAAGTTGTAAGACATGGAATCTCAAGTGCTTTCAATAGATATTTTGAATAGGTACTACCAATAAATACATTTCAAACTTCTATTTCAATCTGAATTACCTATAACTATTGATTACGCAAATATGGGTGTTATGAGGTCGAGATTGAAATAAGTGGGTACCATAATGTGCCAAACCGCAACGCACACAGTATCGGCAGGGTTGACTCCGACCAATGTTGTTCCTTTGTTTGTATATGTGATCAATGATCATACAGTGATTGACTGAGACCACAGAGTTAATGCAATGTCGATATAAGGCATGTATCTACCTACTGCTCAATTTTCGAATTTCGAATGCAGGCGCCCGAAAACAATAGATTTGGTACTATAAGTTGCCAGCCCTACGTATGTTGTAGGCTGCCTTGTATTTTAAAATATTCTCTAAGCATACCGCAAACGTGTCATGATTATAAATACAAGTAGATCAATCTATTTAAAATAACCGTATAAAAACCTGCTTTGTTAAAATTACACAATGATAGCTCATTGACCCCCTTTTAATGACAAATAATATTTTTTTATAAAGATTTATTCCACGCCGCGCCCTGTTCCAAATTAACGTGTTTGTCCACGCGATTTGTAGTTTTACCTCTATATATTTTATTTATATGATAGTTGTTCTGTGTTATTATAAAACGATTATATGTATAGAGAATTTATCTACATAATTATATCCATATTTTATTCCTGATCGCACAAGTTTTATTGCAAAGTATAACATAACATCACGACCATGACGCATAATTCTGGTAGGTATTTACTTTCAAAAATATGTAATTGTGATCCAGTCTCCTGTCTCAGTTTCGTAAATTTCAAATGGTATTCTAATACAAAAACAGCGGCAGACGCGAACAAGTTACATTGAATTGCGATCGAGAAATACAAAGGTAACATTTATGATATTCTAACTGAACCGAAATTGTAAATATATTTTTTTTTAAACATATCAAAATTCATTTTCTGGATCAGGGAGTGTATGTACATACATCCACGGATCGCCGGTATGTTTTCAGACCCCTTGGAAATGGAAGCGAACCTAACAACGTTTTTATACTATGCGGGGTATCTACACCAATAATCTCAACTAGACATTACTAAGTTTACCTACATGTAACTTTCTACATTATAAGCTCTTTTTAAATTTTAACTTTTGACCTATAGATTCCCGACCCGTACCGCTGGCTAGAAGATCCTGACTCGAACGAAACCAAAGAGTTCATAGATGCAGAGAACAGAATAACACGGCCGTACCTGGACGCGTGCCCTGTGAAGAGCGACATCAACCAGAGACTAACAGAACTCTGGAACTACCCCAAATACTCGTGCCCCTTCAGAAGAGGGAATAGATACTTTTTCTTCAAAAATACTGGCCTACAGAATCAGAAGTAAGTTTTCAACATTTTTTATTACACAAATATCTTGTTTATTTATTGTTGTTTTAGTTGGTTGGTGGTTTAGTTCTATTAAGGTTTTAGAGGCGGATCTAAGCGTAACTTGTGTGGAAGGAGACGAAAGGAGACTTGTGCTTAGAATCGTCTCTGAATATTAACCTCAAAATACCTGGCAGTTCCTAGAAGGAACAGCAGCAGGACCAAACAAACTGACCAGACCAGACATAGATCAGATAAAAACTTCTTAGTTGTAGAAAAATCAACAGTGTGGAAGTATTGCTTATGATCTCGTATATAAAAAAAAATCTGGTTTGTTCTAATGGACGGAGTTAACATAGGAAAAATCCCTAGCTACACCAATTAGTGGGTCCGGTGTTCGATACAGGAGAAAATTTTCGTTTTAAAGTTCTCTCCTTGAGTCAAGTCACACTGCTGAGGGTCGTGACCTGTATATAATAGTTTTCTATAAAATATTACGCAATTTAACTCTATCCTCTGCAGCTCTAAACTTTGGTATTTGTTCTCCAGTGTCCTGTACGTACAAGACAGTTTGCAAGGCGAGCCCCGAGTATTCCTGGACCCCAACACGTTGTCAGAGGACGGCACCATCGCGCTGTCCGGCAGTCGGTTCACGGAGGACGGGAACACCTTCGCGTACGGCCTCTCTGCAAGCGGGTCCGACTGGATCACTATACACTTGAAGGATGTGGCAACAGGTTAGATGCGATAATACCAATTTTTTTTAATTACTCATATCTTACGGTGGAAAATGTGTGTGTGTGTGTATCATTATTGCAATAATTTGTAAAATACTTGAAGTCAAGTCAAAAGTCTTGAAGATCTCATGTCTAAGTAATAACTAAGTATCATCGATCTGTAAGATTAAGCTGAACTAAGATTACAATCTGAACTATGAAAGAGAAAACTACTCTAAAGAGAAGAATGATTTTATAATAATGTTCGAATAGTCACTCGCCTATTTTATAATGAATGGGGCGCTTCGCCCTTGGACATGACGAACAAAATTAGTCTTACCTAAATGAAACATTGAATTTGAGTGTAAGACAAATCCTTCGAGTCATTCGAAGATAAATATATAATAGTAAGTTTTTATATTAGTAATTTTGTAAGGGGAGATATATAAAATGTTTTTGGTTGTACAAAATTTATACAGGAAAAATTTTTCATCTTTGATCCGTTGATAATTTGCGGCAGAAACAAATAGTAAATAACAACCTCACCTAAGTGTGACAACCACATACATACTAACAATACTAAATAAAGTTTAATGCTAATTTGACAAATGTAAATCGCCAAAGGAAATGCGGGTATTTAGGGTGATATTGCAAAGTATCTAAACACTGTGTGATCACTTGATCAGTTTCAAAGATTTGATTAATTCGGGATGAGAAGTGTTAAAAAATATTTTTTACTCATTGTTTCCAAGACTGTCATCAGTCGCTTAAACAGTGAGAGGCAACATTGTGAAGCCTGCATTCCTGAGAGATTATCTCGTAGCATGTAAAATCTGTCAAACTGCACTAAGCCAGCCTGGTAGGCTATATTCTAACCCCATTTAATTCTGAGAAGGAGACTCCTTATAGCAAATAGGTTGATATAGCTGGAAATGTTTCAAGGATATCAAGAAGTTTATTTTAATTGAATTATGAAGCTGTGTTTGTCGTCAAATTCGAATTATACACAACTTAACAGCACTAATTAATCCTTACTATAAACATGAATGTTTGTGAGTATGGATGTATGGCTGTTTGTTACTCTTTCACGCCAGAATGGCTGAACGGATCTGGATAAAATTTGGCACACAGATAGATTTTAGCCTGGACTAACACTTTTTATCCAGGTCGAACCTAATCCTGGAGTCCACGCAGACAAATTCGCGGGCAGAAGCTACTGGGGTAATAATTAAAAGTGAGGGTCCACAAGAGATAAAGATTCAAACATGATATAGGTACATTTTTCTAAGTATTTTTTTTTTGTATTTCAGGCGAAGACTACCCAGAAGTGTTAAAAAAAGTAAAGTTTGCCTCTATGTCGTGGACTAAGGACAATAAAGGCTTATTCTATTCCGTGAGTATCATCGGTTTTTCACACGGAAAACAATCGGTGTTCCTATTTCCTTACAATGTCACTCTATCACGTTTAATTCACCATTCGACCTACACAAGTGTTTGTATACGTCAATGCGGTTGAATACGAGATGTGATTAATAATTTTGATTATGTTTTCCTGTATAGAGTAGGTGAGATTTGAAGGATAAAGCCGTGGAAAATGGATTTTTGGTGCCAATGTAAAAATCACACAACATTGATTCTCAAATTTTCTTTTTAGGTGTTCACCTCACTGCTCCTATAGCGCCGCGTGTCGTGGGTTCGATTTCCACCAGAGCAAATGTGTTGTTCCATGAATATTTTTTTCGTGTCTGGTATATTTTATGTCCGCTAATTATATGTTTGAGAAGTCACCCGCGAAATAGAAATTATTTCCTAGTGTAGATGTCTTTAAAAAAAACAAATAGAATATTAAGTAAGGAAATTTAACGACGTTTGGCGTGGGTTCGATCTCCACACGGAGCAAATATTTGTACGATCTACAGGCCGTTGTTCTGGGTCTGGGCGTTTGTGTATGTAAGAATTTGTGTTTGTAAACGCACCCATGATATAGTGAGGCAACGATTTTTTTAAACAAAACATAATTTTTACTAATCATTTTATAATTTACTAGCGTCTGCCCGCAATTTATTTGAATTGATGGTATTACAATAAAATATAGCTAGTCTATGTCACTCTGGGATAGTGGCTTTTTATATCTGCAAGAATTTTCAAGAATGTTCCGGAAACTCAATTCTGCATACACACTCACAAACTTTTGAACTTCAATTTTTTATAATATGAAACAGCTCTTAATTTCGTTAAGGCGGGTCAGCTACTTCCATATAACTTAGTTAATAGAAATGCTTTTTTTATGTCTATGAATACATACGAAGTCTGCTACGACTGCCTTGTTACTCTAGTGGTCCCAAGCGTGACCGCTACGCTAGAGGTCCTGGGTTCGATCCCCAGGTCGGTAAGTGTTATTGGGTTTTTCTATGAAATTCTCAGTAGCGCCTCGGAGTCTGGATTTTGTGCCCAGTTAATAAGCTCGCTTCCTATTACATGGGACCTAAACATACAGGCGAACCGTGGGTGTACATTAGTCAGCCTCTGCCAAACCCTTCGGGGATGACAGGCGTGATGGTATGTTATGTATATATACCTAAAATGATGTCTATTTAACAGTTATTTAATTATACAGCGGTACCCAGACCAGGCGGGCAAGACGGACGGCTCAGAGACAGAAGTGAACCGCGACCAAAAGCTCTGTTACCACCGACTCAATACTCCGCAAGCTGAAGACGTCATCGTCGTAGAGTTCCCAGAAGAACCTCTGTGGAGGATGTGAGTATACACTCTCATGCAAAAAAAAACTGTTAAAGCGAAGCGAATTGTATATTACTGATTCAAAATCAGAACTAATAGGAAAGTAATTCTATTTGCGTATTTTTAACTGTTTCCCGTCTAAAAACAAAAAAAAACAATTGTAAATAGTTTTATTAGGACGCGAGTGAAATTGCAGGCAACAACTACTGTATCAAAAAGTGTTACCTTGTACGGTCAACAGCACATCATGAGAGATGACTTATGTGGAAGAGCCATGCTTCCGCACAAATGGGCCGGCTCGACCGGAGTGGCCGACCGGCGTTAAACAACGCCTACTTTGTGTTTCGCCGAGTGAGTGAGGTTACCGTAGGCCCAATCCCCTTATAAAAGGTCGGCAACGCACTCGTGAACCTCTGGTGTTGCGGGTGTCCATGGGCGGCGGTTATCGCTTACCATCAGGCGATCCGTCTGCTCGTTTGCCCTCCTATCCCATAAAAATAATACAAAACTGACTTTCTGAATTACTCCAACCAATTTTATCTCCAAGAGTTTAATATCCATTGGGGAAATTTGACAGTTTGTGGTATCTTGATGTGCTGTTGACTGTACATTATGCCATAACTTTGACAATAACTGGAGGTTTTTATAACTTCGTTTTGTTTCGTCGTATTAAAATTAATTAAAATATTCGTCTCATTTAAATTATTCAATCAATTTGTGGGGTTGCTTAGTTGATGTGGTTGGTAAATGAATGAAGGTCGTCACTTGATATTAATAAACTTTTCTGGTACCAGTTGAAATACATATTATTTATACTTATTGACTAGAAATGACCGCCTGCCTGAATAACTGCCTGGTTACGGGGAGACGTCTGCCACGCCGCTCAAAGTCACATAGCTACACAATGTAAATCAAATGCATCAGCAGTGTCCCTATAAATTAATTAATATCAAGTAACAAATCACAGTGAATAAACTATTGTTCTGGTATCTCGGAGCCCTTTGCAATTGGCTGAACTACCTACTGAAAAATGTTCAAATAATTAACATTTTACAATCTCAATGTTAATCAAATTATTTAATTGTACTGTCACGAGATACTTTTTACATTAAGTTGAACTAATCAAGTATAAACGTAACCATCAACTCGATTTTCAGACAAAAAAAAGTGAAACAGATTTGACAACCGTAAACGCAATGGTTACAGTAATTCGCGTAACTCTAGCATAGTTATTATAGTAATGTTTGTTCAAAGTGTAATGAATATTCTTTTATTTATCAACAGTGACACTCACACTCAAATCATCGGTGAAGAAAGACGCTCGTAACTTGTTTTTGAATAATTTGTCAATATGTAGCATAAAAATTCCATATGTTTGTAGTATTACAGTAAAACATTTATTTTAACTGCTTGAGACACTTTGAACAAACGTAACGCTTATTGATAGTGGCATAAGGTCGATAATAGATTGTTCATTTTAGTTATTTTATAGTATTGTTATGTAGTCGTTCAAAGTGGTTAAACATTTCTGTTAATATGTCAATCAAAACTATGATATTTATTCATACAAACTGAAAATAAAAAAGAATGTTTATCGATTTATCGATTCTAGACTACAGTCTCGTGCTGATTGACATGACTCGCCACAAAAAAAAAATTGCGTTTATTGTAGATGCCATTTACTTTATCTGTCTCAATCACACACTTGAGAGTATGTCCTTGACATTGCAGTTATATTTGTGAATAGACTATTAGTAACTCTTAAAAAAAGTTTGCATATCGGACAATAGAAATAAAACCAAGCCCACAAGTAACTAAATAATATGTTTGTTTTGTTACAGTGGCGCCGAAGTGACGGATTGTGGCAAGTACCTGATAGTGTCCCCGGTGAAAGACTGTCGCGACAACCTGTTGTTCTACGCAGACCTCACCAAACAGCCCGAGATCAACGGCAAGCTACACCTCACGCAGATTGTACACAAATTTGAGGCCGACTATGAGGTAGGGACCCAAAGTAAATTGTAAAACATGCAAAAACTATTACATGTCAGCACTCAAAAGTAATAATAATAATAACTTAGGCAAGGAGAGAAACTGATTCTGAATGATTCCATGTCATGCAGTGGGACTGTGAAAGAGTTAAATATAATTTAAAAAAAAAATATGTGGTCACAAAATGTGTAATTATGAGAGCAGTTATTTTTTTTTTAAATGCTTCCTAGCTATCTAGGTCGCACAATACTAATATTCTTGTGAACCATTAATGCTAAGCTAAATGCTTGTGTTACGAGTGGGTTCACGTCGGTAGTGCAATGGATGGGTTTCGAACCGGCAACCACATGATCACCATAGTCCAACGCCCTAGCCATTAGGCTACCGCCGCTTATTATTAATTTATTTTCAACAGTAAGAAACCTACAAACCACACTAGCCGTACACACACCATTGTAAATTAATTCGATAAAAAAGGTTTAATATCTTTAATTTCAGTACGTGACAAATGAAGGTTCCGTGTGCATATTCCGCACCAACAAGAACGCGCCAAACTACAGACTCATCAAGATAGACCTGCACAATCCGGCCGAAGAAAACTGGGAAACTCTTATACCTGTAAGTACAACACAAATTGAACCTTACATTTGAAGTTGAAAGGCTAATTTTGAATAATCATAATACCACAATAAGGACATATAATGTCCATTCATTAATTTCTTAATAAAATGGAATGTAGTAAATACATATTTACCTAATGTATGTTTCGTTTATTCTAGGAACATCCTAGCGACGTGTTGGACTGGGCATCAGCGGTGGACAACGACAAGCTTGTCATTCACTACGTCAGAGATGTGAAGGTACTTGAAATCCCCTTGCGGTTTATTATAAATATTCCTTTAAATAAACCGACCTTTATGGACGGTTAGCGTCAATTCATATCAGTACAATCGAAACGAAATTGTAAATGTTAATATAGCAAATTCACCCATATCTTAACATAATGCACATATTTCGCTTGCAGACGCGCGCATTCTGCTGAATGTGCGCCCATTTTTTAATCTCTGAATAAATATTACCATTAATTACATTGTTGAGATAAGGGTGAATTTTCTGTATCACGCGGATGAGTACACGGATGTCACTTTCAGCGTGCAACTATGTACATATTGCAGAGCAATTTTTCTGTACAACATTTTCAGCATGTGTGAGTCGCAAATTTTGATATGATATGGTTATGAGCTCTACGTCGACTTCGAAGTTGAATTTTCACTAAATTTGAACATTTTATCTTTCATGTCGATTAACATCAGTACCATATGTAGATACTTAACATATAGTCTTAGATATCTTATATACTACATCATCAGTGAATTTAATAAGGCCCTTTCCAGTTTTGAGCGTAATTACTCTTACTTTATCGGAGAGAAAAAGTACAGTAGTTGATTTATTATGTTTACAGAGTGTTCTACAACTGCACAACATGAACTCCGGGGAGCTGCTGCAGACGTTCGCGCTCGACGTGGGCTCAGTGGTGGGCTTCTCCGGCAAGAAGGAGCAGTCTGAAATCTTTTACCACTTCATGTCGTTCCTGTCGCCTGGCGTTATCTATCACGTGGACTTCAAGAAAAAACCTTACGAACCTACGGTGAGAATTGAAAATGAACTGTAGATAATTAACATAGCATTACGCTTGTGTTCCTGAAAGGGTCAGAGGAGTGCTAATGTACACCTACAGCTCGCCGGTATGTTTAGGTCCCATTTCATAGATGCGAACCTATTGCTATTAGCCGGGGACAAATCCAGACTCCGAACAGCTGCTGAGAAATTTTATAGAATACCTATGACACTGCTGGACTTGGGAAATGAACCCTGGACCTCTAGCGTAACAGTCCTGCTTGGGATCACTACATTAAACCGAGATAGTGTAGAGAATTTGAACAATGAAATATATTTTAACCTTAGTATTGACCTAATAATATTAAAATTAGGCGTCTTTGGAAAACTCGGAAATAAAAGCAGTATGACGATTTTATATTACCATATACGGATACCTACTAAAGGGATGCTAATGAATTCAAAGTCACTTTGTAGGATCTTTTTATTGTCTATACTCTAGACATCAACCTCATTCGAAGACGTTTATTTATTTATTAATACTTTATGCACTGTTTGTACAAAGGCGGTCTTAATTACTTTGACTTGTCTTTGGCTCAAGTAATAATAGTAAAGCTTAAAATATATATTCATGGCGCGTTTGGCGTAGTCGCTAAGAGATCAGCTTCGCTACGTGTTGTGGGTTCGATTCCCACACGGAACAATTATTTGTATGGCCTCAGGTAGTTGTTTATGATTAGGATATTTGTGTATGTGAAAATTTATGTTTGATAATGCACCCAGAATACAGGAGAAAACCCTAGTGCGGACCAACGTATTTAAAAACAATCGGAGAAATAGATCATTAAAGCTTTGATGTAAACTGAGCTGTGGATAACATTACATTATACAAATAAATGTTGTACTCATGTATGATAATTATTATGTTGCATTTCAGGTGTGTGATAATTATATTGCATTTCAGGTGTTCAGGGAGGTAAAAGTGAAGGGCTTCGACGCGTCCCAATACGAAGCTAAACAAATATTCTACACCAGCAAAGATGGCACCAAAGTACCTATGTTTATTGTTTCCAAAAAGGTAAACACAATACTTATTTTGTTAGTAGTGTGGAGAGGCGAGGTATGTTGCCCCTCACACCAAAGGGAGGATCCTCCGACCAGGCGGGTGTTTTGCCTGGCGGGCCACGGCCCGACGGTTGATGTCGGGCGGTTGTATATATTGCAGGTTGCGATGCAAACTTCTCTTGCGCGATTCAGGACTTGTCCAGTTTGTATGTAGCGCGGTAGATGTCGCTACATCACTCCCCCCCGAGACCGGAGGTCGATGGTCGTGTTAATGAGTCAGCGGTCAGTGCGTCTGAAGAGCTTGCCAGTGCCAGTGGAGTGTGTTCCAGTGAGTCGGAACAGGATGCCGCGTAGTCCGCAGTGTCGGGACTGTGTTGCGGTGAGAGCCCCAGTGAGTCGGGGTGATGCTGCGTAGTCCTCAGTGAGTCGAGGTGGTGCAGTGTTGAGTAGTGGCTGGCTGCTGCGTCGACCAGGAGAGACTGCCTCTGCTTGTTGACCGGCCGAAGTGCAGTGTGCTCTGCCAAGTTGCTTGATGTCGGCTGAGGGTGCTGACCAGGCATGCGCGTTCGCTGCAGGCGTGTGGTCAGGATGCCCGTTGAAGCCGGAAGAGTGCTGGCTGGCTGTGTGACTCGCTGCTCGTGCTGTGAGGGAGGGAAGACGACGGTGTGATGAAGCTGCTGGTCTTCGAAGGCTGCGCTGGTGTTCTTCTCGGGGTCCCCAGTGTGGATACACTGGGATCACGTCGGGGTCACCACTGTGGAGGGGCGAGGTATGTTGCCCCTCACTCGATGGTCCACCAACCACGCTGCTGGTTCTGCGTGATGATGTCCCCAGCCCCATTCATGTCGCCATTGCTGTGTCCGTTCACGTTTTGACTGCCTTTATTTACTTAGGTTTATTTTCTGGTATATATGTCGCAGTTGGATTGTATACATAACATAACATACCATCACGCCTGTATTCCCCGAAGGGTTAGGCAGAGGTGTACTTAATGTACACCCACAGTTCGCCGGTAAGTTTAGGTCCCATGTTATAGGGGGCGAGCCTATAGCCATTAACCGGGCACAAATCCAGACTCCGAGCTGCTAATGAGAATTTCATAGAAAAACCCAAAAAACTGCTCGACCTGGGGATCGAACCCAGGACCTCTAGTGTAGCAGTCTCACTTGGGACCACTAGACTAATGAGGCAGTCTACTAGTTGGATTGTATAATTCACTGTTTTACATAACGACTAGCTATTTTATCAAAACAGCTACGTTATGTAAAACCGCTGAATGACGTTTAGCAGTTTTTCATAATTGCTGACCTTCAACACGCGAAGTTGCATGAACGTTTGCATTCATCACTACAGCGGGTTAACGATTAGCGGTCTTGTGAAACAGCGTGAAATGAAACGTCGGATTGTAAATTTTAGTACCAAAATTTGGCATTCGTGGCGCTGTATAGCAGCAATGGTAAGGGCTCGTCATAATAAACCTGTAAGTAAGCACAATGGCTACCTTTCGGTTCTGGCACTCGCCGGCTGCTGCCGCATTGTATTCCGGGATACATTATATTTAGATTATTTTTTTTATATACCACTAATGTGGCAAACAAGCATCGACAGCGGCGGTAACAAAACACCACCGGTCCCCACACTGCCAACACATCGCTTCCTCGAGGAGCTCTGGCGACCTTGCTCACCGTTAGGAGCAACATTCTAGTGAAGCATATTAAACACAATCTTATTTTGTTAACGACAGGGTCTATCTCGCGACGGATCAAATCCTGCCTTGATCTACGGCTACGGTGGCTTCAACATCAACATCCAGCCAAGCTTTAGCGTAACAAGATTGGTGTTCATGCAACACTTTAATGGAGTGGTCGCCATACCGAACATACGAGGCGGAGGGTAAGGCAAGAACAAGTATACCTTGAGGCCCTAAGATGCCGAAAAAGAAAACGGTGATTTAGATACTATCACGCCTGTATTTCCCCGAAGGTTTAGACAGAGATGTTACATACGCCCTCAGTTCGCCTATATGTGAAGGTCCCATGTAATAAGGGGCAAGCCTATTGCCATTAAACAGGCACAAACAGTGGGCAGATTTCTCACACAGTCAAGGAAATCTTAGGCATGCAGGTCGTAATGTTTTCCTTACCGTTTTAAATGAGTGATATGATGAATTACTCTAATGTATCACTAGGTTATTACTGCATTTTTTAAGATTCGTAAAAAGCCCTTAAAAATCCTAGGGCCTACTTCACAGCGTCCGAGTAAGTTGCCGAAAAATGACTTAGCCGTTAATATATGTGGTTAAATTTCATCCAGAGAGTACGGCGAGAGATGGCACAATGCGGGTCGTCTGCTGAACAAACAGAATGTTTTCGACGACTTCCAAGCAGCTGCAGAGTACCTGATCGCGGAGAAGTACACGCAGCCGTCGCTGGTGACCATCCAGGGCGGGTCCAACGGCGGCCTGCTCGTGGCCGCCTGCATCAACCAGCGCCCCGACCTCTACGGCGCCGCCATCGTGCAGGTCGGGTGAGTCGAACTACTGATATTATCGTAGCGATAGTTATAGTAAAATGGTACTCGCTAGACCATGGCCAGAATGTCACTTCGGGGATAAAAAGATATTCTTTAGGTGTGGGGGTACGTATCATACATGTACAGTATGTTAAATGTCAGCAGAAATATAAGTTTCGAAGACGTAGTGACATTATTAAACAAATTAGCATTAATTCGGCTATGGATGACAAGACACGCGTTACAAGGTTTGTCTGCTTGAACATTGGCGGGTGACACGAGAGTAGTCATAATTAGCTTACTTAAATTGTATTTTGGATATATTGGACATAGTAAAATTATTGTTATTTTTAACGGAAATCATATACGTAGTGTCCATATTCTGATGACACTAGTCATATACTAGCTTCTATGGCGTTTGGCGCTACTATCGTGTCATGAAATGTTAGCGTGCACCGACAAAACATAAAAGAAATGGCTACCACAGTTAATCGGTTAATATTACACAAACCACTTGTTCATATCAAAGTTATTGTCTCACCATATTAATTATTATTATTTCTTTCTTTCTATATGTGACGTAAACATGTTGTTTACAGAGTCCTGGACATGCTGAGGTTCCAGAAGTTCACGATAGGACACGCGTGGGTGTCGGACTACGGTAGTTCGGACAATAAGACGCAGTTTGATTACCTGCTCAAATATTCTCCACTGCACAACATACAAACGCCGGATGATAGTAAATATAAGATGTTCTAACATATATTTATTCTTAAATTAAAAATACATACCATCACGACTGTATTACATGAAGGGTTAGGCAGAGGTGTAGAAATATACTCACTCAGTTAGCCGGTATGTTTAAGTCCTATATAATAGGGGGCGGGGCTGCCATTAATCGCGACATGAATCCAAACTCCAAGCTACTACTGAGAATTTCATAGAAATCCCGATAAACACTATTCGACCTGGAAATCGAACCCAGGATTTCTAGCGTAGCAATGGCGCTTGGGACCACTAGACTAATGAGGCCGACAAAAACAATTTAAAAAATGTAACGACATTGTTTTGTAGTAATCTGGAGTATTAGAGACTTATGGGCAGTTCTTATATTAAATCTGTCGGTAGATTTGCTTATAGCTGCAGAGCTCATGACGAATTTAGAGGAGATTAATGCAACTTGAAATTATAAAATCGAGTCTGAAAATAAGATTACGGTTATTTTGGTGCTGTGCAGTCCCAAAATTGTCTATGTGCCTAAAAACCTCTACATTCGTTATCAACTCTTGGACTACTAATAGAATTAGGATTTTAACATTACTCGTACGGAACTTATGTCAAAAAAACTATCCCTTTATTCATAGCTTGATACGCAGACAGATGTTAGAGTGACATTTCTAGAATTGGGGTATGGTTGGAAAACAACGATTAAATTATATTAAATAAAATAGCTTTAATCTTAACTTAAAACATGAAATAAAACGAGAAGAATATTAGAACATACAATGGTAGGTATACAATTGTAGTTTTTGGTTTATAAGGCGTCATATGCCATGATATTTTCATAATTTCTTTACAACAGTCAGACGATAGACGACACAATGAACATCCTTTTTTGTCAATAAGTATGACATTGCCGTGCGTATCAAACTCTAAGCATATCTAACCAAGCCAGCCGTTAAACATGAGACCGTTGTACACAGAGACGCAGTACCCGGCTACGCTGGTGCTGACGGCCGACCACGACGACCGCGTTGTGCCGCTGCACTCGCTAAAGTTCATCGCGGCACTGCAGCACGCCGCCCGCGGCACGCCGCAACAGCGCCCCCTGCTGGCACGCGTAGACACCAAGGCCGGCCATGGTGGAGGGAAGCCCACCGCTAAAATTGTTAGTATTTCATTTATTACGTACATCTATTATGGCTCTAATCATAACTACAATTACGGTACTTGTACTTAGTAAGCATAGTCGCATACATATATACACATAGACGAACGCGGGCTCGCACACCCTAATACATAACCACAATACACTTGAAAAAGATAATCCTCCTTGCGCAGTCGGGTAAAAAGTCTGCAAAACGCCGTCATCGACCCACAGCGTTACCCCTCGAACTGTAACAGTTGTATAACTTGTTTCATATTGCCATTATCAAAGAATAATTCTTTCAACTTCTCTTGAAGGATAACTTTTTTATTTAGGAAAACCAACAACTGTAAAACAGAATAATAAAAGATCTTATCTTCCTGAAGTCATTATTGTAATCGAGCGTTTGTATTTGTTTCAGATCGATGAGCACACTGACATCTTGTGCTTCATGAGCCAAGCGCTCGGACTCGAGTTTATCAAGTGATCCCACCTGCCATACGTTACGAATAGTATTAAACGAGATGGAATGAACGCAAATAGTATTATGTAAATATAGCAACAACCACAGTGTCTCGGTGATTACCTCAGGGTCTTAGCTAAGACTGGTGATATTGTTACGCATTGCTACTATTTTTATTAATAAATCTTTGTTTTTATTTTTGAATTCCCTGTTTTAATTGTACTAAGTATTATGTAGTCGTTTTTTCTTTTTGACTTTTATTGTGGTTTGTTCTGTTTCTTTTCCTTACTAGGTACTACTGAAGCCAATTATATGGCTAAATGACTTCGATAAAGGCGTCATAAAACAATAATTTTTACATCAATAACTTATTTTCGAATTAACTAGGTTACTATAGGTACCGAGTTAGTAGTGTTATATTTACATTGTTAAATCTCGGCATTTCGAATTTTTTGTTTGTCTGTGTTGTATTTGTGTTTCGGACCCTACCTAACACTATTCGAAATGGCTAACTTCATGGGCGGCAGATTTCGCTTCCCATCAGGCGATACGTCTGCTCGTTTGCCACCCTATCTCATAAAAAAAATAACAGCTTGGGTACTACAGATAGTAGTTATAAATTTAGTGGGAGGAAAATCCTGCACGAGTTCACTTTTCTCTCACTAAAATTTATATCTTTTAAGAAATTTTTTTGGTCGAAAGTAATCTCAAAACCCTATGACTAGCAAGCAAATTTACTGATGGATTTGTAATCGAGACCAGCCGCTGAGATAATCCTGGGTGTAACATCCAAGGTATGACACCCAGGGCGAGGCCTCCAAGGCATGTCGTCCACGACATCTGTCAAGAGTTAATTTCGTAGTATTAGCATAAGCTAATTTTAATTTGCATAAATAACACGAAAAATTAAATTCCATAAAACATGGCGCTCAAAGTGCGCACAAATTTCGCAACCATTTTCTATTATTTGTTCAAATACTCTACCCCTACTGCTTCGGCTGTATCACCACGAAGGTTTCTTATCGTAATAATATTTATCCAATATTTATTCGAAATTCAAATTTAGCAATCCTTTCTTATATTGTTTGTATTCAGTACACATAAACAATATTTTAAAAAATCGCCATTTTATATTTTAATTTTTACCAATTTTACAGCCGTGAAGAGCTACTTGACTTTCTTCACCAACCTTATAGTAACGGTTACCTGTATTACGATGGGTACCTACTGAATTTATGTTACCTACTTTCCGAGTAGGTGAAATAAAAAATTTATAGGGTCGTGTCGATGAAAATGTAGCGGCAAAGATTAAATTAATAAGTTCCTTGTTTACAAATAAATTAAAAAAGAACACTAATTTATTCATAGAAAATTCGAGTAGTTTTAATATAAAATACTGAAGTCAAAGATCTTATGTAATTTGATAACGACAAATAAAACTTTGTTGTACATATTCTAAATTGAAACTAGATTTTCGCCACTTGTTCACACAGATATGCATTGCGTATTTAAGTGTCAAAGTTGTTCAGCGGTCACAGTCTTCGGGACTGATTCTTTGCGGTTTAGTATTTGATTTCATTGAATTTAAATTTAACTAAATTTCCTCGACTTTACAGGATCGTATTCACCGCATCATCAGTATTCTATTTGACTCCATTCTCATTTTCCTCAAGTTTCGTCTAGGCATCCGCCTTCCGAGATTTATTTAAATTATGCTTTCTAAAATTATGTTGTAAATTATGTTGTTAAGTATAATTTAGTGAAACAATATTCAATATTCAACTTTTATTATTATATCCTTACAGTACAGTTGCTAAAAGCACGAAATCCAATTGGGACTTGCTCCAACCTACGTAATAATATAAAATATTAGTTGCTTACAACAAAATAAATAAACTTCTTAATGCCCTTCTGGCGTTTTTCTTTATCCAATAATAAGTTAATTTCTTTATGCTTAGTTACTTGTGCAACTTTCAACATGAAGAAATTGATCGATGGCCTCGATTTAAAATTGTTTGAATTCAAACAAAGAAGTAAACACATCGCCGAGTGATTATAATATGCTTAGCATTAATAATAACTACACTTCAGTACAGTTGTAAAAGTAAAAGACGTTTTCGTATGATTACGGACCCATTACAATGAAATGTACAATCGGTTGTTAACATACAATTGACCGGTTCCCGGGTCCCGCTTGGATCGCATCCTCACGCCAACACAATTAAAACTATAAATACACACATTAATCCATTCTAGATATGATTATTTTAAAGTACATAAATATCGTACCGATCAATTGTATTACACTTACTATTATTTAAAACATCTAGAAAGAACATTGTGTAAATGTCATCAATTAACCATACACTAACAGTTACGTGGTACATTCATTAAAAATATAGGTTACATCGAGCCTAATAGTAATTATAAGCAACCTTATACTAGTCGGAAGCTATCGCTACTCGTGTCAGCTTCATGTAGTCTATCATTAGTCTATAATTACACATTTCATAGCTTAGGGTCAGGGGTACTATTCTTACACGCTCATCCACTAGAAGTAAGTTAAAAATCGAGGCCAAACATCGTTCTAATCGCCGTAGCCCCCGCGTACGTACTAACTATACAGGAATAGTATCGAAGAACCGAAGAAAATACTGGTGTAGAAGCGCGCAGCACACGTAGCAGCCTATAGCTACAATATAACGAGGGACACGGCGATTACTACTGTAGAGCTAAACTAAGGAGACACCATGGCCGCATGATGTAACTTTAGAGTTCGTCGGGACGGCACGCGACCACCCGATGTTTGCATGCAACTCGCGGAATATTTGTGTAGTCGTAAATAAATTATAAAGTAGTACAAGTCAAAACAAGAGTTGTGTGTCCGCGAGCAAACAGCGGCGGTCGCGGGGCGCTGCCCAGTCCCAAGGAAACTGTTTTGGTTTGGCTTCACAGCCCCAGTTTCGTTACAATATTCGTTCCTACATAATTTTAATGATATTTTATTATTTCTTTAATTTATACTATACTACTACACTTAAAAAATAAGACAAGTTTCAGTATATATAGCCAATAAATACAGTGATACTAATGTATGGCTAATGTGTCTACAAACTAATTTAATTATAAATCTTAGATGAGCGCTGCTCGTGTAACAGAAACAAGTCTACCGAACAATTGTTTGTCAGCGTAAAAATAAATATAAAAAGTTAACCTAATTTGTGAGCGACAGTACATAATTCCTGGAAACGTAAAAATAAAATAACTAAATAGTTTCTTACAGATCGTTATGTATAACAAAAAATATACATTTGAAAATTCTAAAAATATGAAAGTTCATATAGGAAGGAGGAAATAAACTAAAAGTTGTTGCCAGACTCGAGATCAAACAAAACGTCGTGAATATATCATAGCCGGAAACGGCACAAACAGTCAAAGGATTGAATTTATGCGAAGTCGTCCCGAACATTTCGTGCTGTGAGATATTCACATGTAATATTGCAAATAATCGAGGAGTAAGCGAGATGGAGCGATGTGCGAGAGCGAGAGCGCGCGGCGGCTCACTCCGCGATGCCGTTACTGACCGCGCTCGCTTTCGGCGGCGTGCCACCCACACTGGGTATCCTGTAATACATGAAAGAACTTGTGAACCAACTGTTATGATAACTTGTGAACAACAGTGTTCACTGTAATAAACTTGACTAGTGTAGAATAAAAGAGAACCGACTCTGTGTATGTAAATTGTCATGTATTATTTATTACAGTAGTCCCAGTATAAATATACGCCCACTTGGCGAACTTTTTACTACGAAAACTTTGCCCATTATTGTTGAATTATTTGAAAGTTTTATAACAACAAACAATTAAAAATCACTAAACTTATTATTTAAAGGCAAAGGGTACAATACCCTTTACTTTTGCTAGCGCCGTTTTGGAGGGTTTCTGAACTGAATTTAGTGCTTAAAGCCCCAATGTGAGTCGATTCTCCTTCCTTTACACTCTATATATTAACGAATATTATACGAGTGTATGTGTACGACTCGGCAAACATAGCGCACGACGCCCTCCGGCAAGATATAGATGTAGGGAATGATGACTTGGCGGGAGCTGGATGCGACAAGCCGAGGATAGGGTGAAATGGCGCACATCGGGAGAGGCCTACGTCCAGCAGTGGACTGTTATAGGGTGATGATGATACGAGTGTATAGGTGTGACGTGCGGTAGTGTTGTGTACGTACTGCGGCGTGGGTGCGTCCAGCCCCATGAGCGCGAGCGAGCGCAGGGCGGCGCGGGAACACTGCTCGTGCGAGTGCGCCGTGCTGGGCCCGCCGCCGTGGCACATCACTGGCGGCTCCGTCGACAGCGACACTAGCGACAGGTACTCGCCGTGGTTGCGCTGGGAACCACAATACTACTGTTAGTGTGTCCATTCATGACAAGTCATCACGCTGTCAACTCTGTCCGTGTTGACCGCGCGATTGTCCCTATTACCAAGGCAACAACATTTAAAATCGTGAAAATCATAAGACCGCGTGAAAACTTGATTCATTAGTGGACGCTCTTATACGCACTCTGTCTGTACATTAATCTGGGCAACTTGTTCCGATCTGAAAGGCAACGTAGCCAGTGTAATAATTATTGGGCAAAGACGACTAACTAGCTGGCGTCTAAGTAAGAAAGTCTACTATGAAATTCTAAGAGCTCGGAGTTTGAATTTTGCGCCGTTAATGACAATAGATGCCTATTACATGAAACCCAAAAATACCGGCAAACTGTGGTGTACATTAGTACACCTCTGCCTAACCCTTCTGAGAATACAGGTGTGTTAGTATTTTTTTTTAGATTATCATGAACAGTCTGTTAATTTGTGATGCAAAATTGTTAAAGCCGTTAACTAACAGGTAACTAACCAACAACTATCCATGACTTTGGCTGCAATCATGATCAACCTATATACTATCCCACTGTTGAGTATGGAGTTCAAGATTTTATCGCATTATGTAGTTACCTTGGGGAAGTCGGAGAACTGCACGGTGAAGCCTAGCAGCTGTGATAGGTACATGAGCTGGTCCTTAGCGCCCGGAGTATTGCCGCCCGATCCGCCTGTAGCACTTGTCTCGCTCACACCTGTTGAATCGCACATATGTTAACTTTATGGATTACTTACACACACATTCTCATTTTCTAACTTTAAAATAACAATAAAGTAAGATAATTCACAAAATAAAATAAATCATAAAAAACAAATGCCGTCGTCATCTGCCATCTTCACGATTGTCATACTCAACATTCATCATTATGATATCATTGCTTCCATAAATTGACTGCGATGGACTTCGGGACTCATTTATTGCTGTTATGAAGAAAAAAGGACATAACCATGGTATAAATGTATTTTTCGGGCCCATGTAATATTCACTCAAAGTTTCGGAAATGCTGGTGTAGATAGATAATCTTATATATAAAATTCTCGTGACACAATGTTAGTTACCATACTCCTCCGAAACGGCTGGACCGATTTGTATGAAATTTTGTGTGCATATCGGGTGGGTTTGAGAATCGGCCAACATCTATTTTTCATACCCCTAAGTGATAAGGGTTGTCCACCCCAAACATTTTTTTGGACTATTTTTTTTATAATTTGGCATTAAAAAATACATACAACCCTAAATTTCCACCCTTCTATCACCAACCCCTATTTTTTAATAGTCATTTTAGTAATTTAATAATTTTTCATCCCGCTCGATAACTGATCAATTATCTTGATACTCAGTAAGTTATCCCCCACGTGGAGCCTAACAATTAATTGAAACTGTTTACATGGTAACATTCTATCAATGTCATTTTGTCACCCGTCATAACAAATTGTAAACAATTCGTATACGCTTATAACGGAGTTTATCATTTAGAAAGAATAAAACTATGAAAAGTGATGTGCGGAATTTACTATACATTATGATGAGTAAGTTACAATAAAGTATTTTTTTTTTCTACTCTAGAAATTCTCTAGAAATAATTTATATGGCAAAACAACGTTTACCGGGTCAGCTAGTACAATATAATAATAATAACGCAAGATATACAACATGTAGCTGAATAAGCGCAAGACCTCAAACACGTTAATAAAATATTAAGTAACGAAACCCTAAAGTAATTTTGAGGCACGTAAGCAAATTTTTTTAAGAAATTAGTGATTTCATCTGAACGTAAAACTTGTGGCCGTACTACAGTCGTACCCACAACGACTACGATATCGGCGCGCGAACGCTTCTGCAAATAGGTTTCAGGCCCATAATTTCAGGTATTGTAATTATCTTTTCGAGAAAAATTAACACTTATTAAAAATTACTTTAATCGATTTAGTAGTCGATGCTGAACAAACTATTTCAGGTGTTGCACTTATTCTGTTACAGGGTGTATAAGTAGTGAGTAGGCAGACCGTTAGGCTGGTGCGGCTGTCCGGAGCGCTGGTGGTAGTCCATGAGCAGCACGCCCGGCACCGGCTGCCGCACGTCGCTGCTGGCGCCGCCGCCGCCGCCGCCGCCGCCGCCGCCGCCGCCGCCGCCGCCGCCGCCGCCGCCGCCGCCGCCGCCGCCTGTACCCACCTCGCCCTCCTGGAAACAACCACGCTTGTGTCACACATACAAGTTGCATCATCCAAACTAGAGTTCCCATATAAAAACTTGATTATCTAAGTCAAAGTCAAGATTTTGTTTTTTTTTTTCAAAAATAAATACTTTTGAAAAGTCAAAACTAGTTGCACGGTACCATAACCAATAATTATTAACTGCAGTCTTACATAATAAAAAAGAAAAGATACTAAATATTCAAATACCTAAATTGTCTTTTAATTCAAATTTGCTTTTTGATGATTAAATTTACATCTGTAAATATTTTAACTGCATCATTAGTCTAATGAGTAGTGATCCTAAGGGCGTTAGAAGTTCTGAGTTCGATTCCAACAATTTTTCTATAAATTCTCAGTAACAGCTCTTGTGTTCGGAATTTGTGCTCGATTACTGATAATAGGCTCACTTCCTACGTGGACCTAAACATACCAACAAACTGTAGGTGCACATTAGTACGCCTTTGTCTAACCCTTCTGGAAATACAAGCATGATGGTACGCTATGTTATGAACCTGCTAACTGCTGTAAGGAATTTGTTCGCTTACTTTTCGCTTAGCGTCGGCAGCACTGTGCTTGTTGTTGTCGGCGGTCGCGGCGGCCTCGGGGCTGCAGGTGCCCTGGGAGCCCTCAGCTGGCTTGGTGCTCATCTCCATAGCTAGTAACACGTCTGGAACGTTCATATACAGCTGTTTGTTTTGGGGTCGCATACATAACAATATAGTCACGTCTATCAATTAACTACCAATGGTGAAATGGCTTATTTTGTAAAGTATTTTTTATGGAAATACTCTTTTGTGTCCTACTGTTATTGGTGTTGGGTAAGAGCCTCCCCTAACTCAGTTCAGGATCATCAACTAACTGTGTGCGGCGCGTCGCTTGGCGGTCTTCTTGTTGGGTCCGAGTCCGGTGGCGGAGTGCGGCGGCGCGTCGCACTGCACCAAGAACTCGCGGCGGCGGGCGGCGCCGCGCTCCTCCAGCACGCGGTACTGCGGCGAGCGCGCGCGCACGGCGTGCCGCGCCACGGCCAGCCGCGAGATGGGGTTGTCCGCGCCGCCGCCCGCCGCGCCGCCGCCCCCGCCCCCGCCCGTGCTGCCCTCCTGAACCACAAAACCTCAACATTACTCCGATATCACTACCATTCAGATGTTTTAAGAATTAATATTTCTATATGCAGTGATAACCTAGCGATCATTGGACTGCCAACTGGTAAGTCTCGGATTCGAATCTATCAAGATCTCTGACTTCTGGTAATCAAGTATGTTGTACGTATTTCGTTAGCCTAATAGTCCTGAGCGCAACGCGCAGTGTTATTGGGTTTTTCTATAAAATTGACAATAACAGCATAGAATTTAGGATGTTTATCTGATTAATGTCAATAAATAGACTCGTCCCCAATTATATGGAACCTAAACATACCGGCAACTGTGAGTGTTCGTTAGTATGCCTCTGCCCAACCTTTCAAGAAATACAGGCGTGGTACATTAATGGTATATATGTCACAGAACTTCTAAACAACTGGATCGAATTTAATAAAAATGTTGTGTGTGTTTAAATGGATCTATAGATCCTTAACCCTTTGAATTATCTATTCTACACTATTTAATCTATGTACTTATAAAAACTACTGACTCTAAAACTCTGAAAGAAACATAAGTATGTTTATCTTATACCGTTGTGATACGAAAGGATTTTTAAAATGGAAATATGTACTAAAAACGATTCAACGCAAGCTAAGCCGAAGCAACAGCTTTTATCAAAATAACACATCTCGTTATCCCGATAATAATTGTTTGTATTAATCAAATAAAAACATTATGTGTACATATTATAATAAAAAGGCAAGGGTAAGCTGCACTAGCCGCGGTCAAGGAAAAGTATTTGACAGTTATCATTTTTTGGCAGTTAGACATCGACATGTTGCACATCATTAATCAACGAATATATCCGTCAGCGGCGTCTGAATGGGGGAAAAAGCAACATTATTTTACAGCGACTCATTAATGTTACTATTACTCCATCCCAACATGTTGAATTAAGATTTATCAATGATAAAATTACAGAAGAGAGTATAGAGTATATAATTGCAAAAATATTGAAAAAGAAAATGCATTGAATAGGGTGTAATTTTGTGTCAAACTTACAAGACGGATATATACGTCAACGGCGTCAAAAAAGGGAACCCTGTTTACGGATATATCCGTCATCGGCGTTCAAAGGGTTAAATGCATAATTGAACCCACTAGGCGCTGTAATCAGGTTGTAGGTTTCTTATTTTCAGGGCAAGACAATATCTGCCATCTAAATTGTTTCTAAAATGCTTTGACAGTGCAACCATCTTGCTTTGCTCGAGTCAGATAAGTAATTTTACATTTTATTTATAACAGTACTTTTACACAGTAATTGTTCGTTCAACAAGTCTAATATACAAAACACAGTACCTTGATGAGGTTCCTGGGTTTCTTCTTGGCGGGCTGGTGGCGGCGCTTGTCGTGTGCGGGCCGCGCTCGCAGCAGGGCGGGCGGCCAGCGCCGGCGCATCTCGTCCAGCATGCGCTCGGCGGCGCGCCGCTTGGACACCTTCTTACCGTTGCCCTCGCCCTCCGTCTCCATGTCGCCCACTGTGCACGCCGTCACAAACACCTGCACCACGAAAAATTATACAGAATAATATTCTACAAAGAATGTGATAAAATGGGAAAAACATTAAGAGTTAAAACATGTAAATTTTGAACTTACTCTCATGTGCGGTGGGCCCCGCTCTGATTTGACAGAGAACTGCACGGTGAGATTCCGCTTGAGAGCGAGTTCGTGTACCAGTGAAACAGGAGATTTCACCTCGGAGTTCAGTAAATCTGCATTTGCTTCACCTACGAATCACAGTATAGACTCATTGGTAGATTCAAATAAGTTTCAGAATAACCATTATTAAATTCTTGATACTATAACATAATCAACTTTACATGGGTTTTGTGTATAGAATTTTACTGTATAATACTTATTGATATACAGGTTTCATTTAGTTTTTTTACGGTTATTTACGACTTATCTAATTTACAAATATTATCAGACCAATAGCTTTATTAATTTTTCAAAATTTTCATAAATTGTAACCTACAATCTTTCTAGAGGATTCCTTGAAAACTGTATGAAAATATAGTCGTTTCTGAGATTAATTAGGATAAACACGAACTCAGTGCGGCAGGGCAGTTTTATAATATGTAGTGATGATAGTGATTTTTTTATGGATTATGTCTGCAAACGAGCTGACGAGCCATCTGGTGGAAAATAGTCATTGTTGCCCATGGAGATCTGCAACATCAGAGGAGTTGCTGACGTGTTGCCGACCCATAAGGACTGTTAGAGCTGCAGCAACAGAGGGGAACTGGCTCTTATGTGCAAAAGTCGAAATGCAGACTAAGGTTCTTTACGACAGATTCCGACGTAAGGCTGGTCGCTAGCCAGTCAAACCTCAAGACGTTACGTTTTACAGTGGAGCAAGTCAAACATTGTCACACCTTTTAGGGGATGTCTATCTGAAGGGCAGTGAAGAACAGTATTCTAATTCGTCCCCACACGGGTGAAATTAATAATCAATTTATATAATAATTAATTGGCAATTCTTCTAGGCAAGCGCGCTCCATTGTGGATGGATCATGTCAGACGTGAGCTAATCATGGATAAAAGAAATAATAATATAATGACGAATTGTTAACGTTACCAGCATCAGCGTCAGTGTGCGCGTTGTGCGGCGGGTGTTCGTCTGCGGCGGCGGCGGCGGCGGCGGCGGGGCGCAGGTCCCGCAGCGCCCGCGCCGCCGCGTCGTGGCGCGCGGCCTGCGGCGTGGCGCCCTCGCCCAGCCACGCGCGCCCGCCCACGCCCACGCGCACGCGGTACACCAGCGCGCCCGCCGGGTACGCCGGCGCCAGCAGCGCGTGCGCGTGCGCGTGCGCCGGCGGGTGCGCGTGCGCGTGCGCGTGCCCGCGGTACGCCGACGCGCGCGCACGGACCAGCCGCGTGGGGCCCGCCACCGGCGGGATCGACGTGTACACCGCCGGCTGACACAGCTTCATGGCTAACGCGTTCAGTTCCACTGTCGGCATCACTGCGCCTGAATTCATTAATAAAATGCATGAGAATATTGAGCGTAGATGACGTAAAAGTTATTGGTCAGGATCGTAGTAAGTGGACATCTATAGTTTATCGGCCGAAATTAGTAACCTATCTCTGGATTGTTTTCATTACTGGAGATTACCATAAAATCAATAGAAGTAATGTCAAATTTTGATTTCTTGGATAGGTTATTAAATTCGGTGGTATAGTATAGAAAAATATGTATGTATGACTTAATTTATATATGATTATAAGTTTAGTATTTTTAACCTGACCTTACGAATGTCCGGAATCTGATTGCTAATTCTTGTTGGTTCAATACACAATGTAATTCCAATATAGGTCCGGTGGAGCTTGAATTGCCCACAAAAACATAATATCGAGATAAATCGTAATCCAGACAATATTCTATCAAATTATGTTACTATTTGTTAAGTTAAAAGTTGCATTCGCTTGCATTTATTTCCGGTGAAGTATTTTGGACGAAAAGGTAGAATAGAATCTAGATTAACGGTATCAGAATCCGAATAATAACAGAATTTGATTAAATTGTGTTTGAATTACAATTTATTTCGGTATTACGTTTGTAAGAGAAATTTGGTCCACCGGAGTCTTATGTGATTATATTGGTCAATAATCGCAGGAGCCCCAGTATAGCGGGCGTGCATCGTGTCAGCGTACCGGCGTGTCGGTGCGGGTGGTGCGGGTGGTGCGCGGCGTGCGGCGCGGGCGCGCGCGGCGGCGGCGCGGGGTAGCCCGTGCCCGACAGCGCCGCCTGCGCCGCCGCGTGCTGCGCGCGCTTTATTGACGACCCCTGACGGACACAACAGGTTACATAACATTACATACCATCACACTGGCATTCCCCGAAGGATAAGGCGGAGGCGTACTGTAAGCTGTATGACTTATGTATGTATGCTCATGTATTCTAATGTTAAGAATCAATACATATATTAATGTTGTACTCTATATTTGAGGAGCAGTAATCCTTACTAATAATTATTATAAATGTGAAAGTTTGTGACTATAGATGTTTAATACTCTTTCACGCGAGAACGGCTAAACGAATCTGGATGAAATTTGGCACAAATATAGATCATAGTCTGGAAGAACACAAGCTACTTTTTATCCTAGCCTATTACATAGGCCCTAAACTTATGGAACGGCTACGGCGAACTGTGGATATGCATTAGTACACCTCTGCCTAACCCTTCTAGGAATACAAGCGTAATGGTATTTTATGTTATGTTATCACTTACAACAGGCATTAAAAAAACACTCACCTCTGCAGTATATTCCTCAGTATCACCCAATCGGAGTGTTACTGTGAATACTTTTTTGTGAGCGGGTCCTGTCTCTGATGTCAGGCGATATTGATGCTTAATCTGAAAATGGACAAAATCCTTTATAGCTCTTCTAACATCAAAATAAGAAACGAACAAATGTGAAAATGTAACTGTGGCAGCAAATTATTTTTAAATTATAATAAACAATAATGTTAATTCATTTATTTTCCAAATATACAGATATTATGTCGAAATAAGAATTACATTTACATAGATAGGTGTACAGTAGTTATTGTACAATTAATCAATTTAAAATTGAGATATATTATACATTATTTGTATTTGTGATATAATGATAATAGCGATTATATGAAATGAAGTATATTTTATTGTGAAGCTCTTGGCGTAGTATTGCAGCGTTTACCTTATTGTACCTGGCCAGCTCGTTGACCAGGCACATGGGGGTCTTCTCTTTACTGTTGGCCGAGGAGGCGCGCGGGCTGTCGTCGTGCGCGTCGTCGTCGTCGGGCGGCGAGGGTGCGGGGGCCGCGGCGCCCGGCCCTCCCGCGCCCGGCTTGCCCTCCGCTTCGGCCGCCGCATCCGCCGCGGCGCTGCCGCTGTTGCTCGCCGTAGCCGTGCTCGATGATGCCGACATCACTGACAATACAACCGGTCCACTAAAAATACCCCCGAAATAACAACGCGCGTCTGAAGTTAGCTGTTGCGAACTGCCGCACAGATGAAACAATTTAATTAAGTGTTCTTATGCAAAAATACACACACAGACAATATTCGCGAATGCGAATCAATTACAAACTACAACTGTGTTTACACAGAATTTTTATAACAAAATTTACCACTATTATTTAAGGGGTACTGTAGCTAAAAATTGAAGCTTCCCTCGTCTTATACGATCTCTAAAAAAACTCATCCGTTATGGTACTTTACATCATCACGCTACATCTTTTTGTGATGTACACTCCATTTATCGAGGAAGGCCTCGATAAATACAAAAATATTTTTTAAAATTGGTTCAGTAGGTCCAGAGATTACCACTGTGTTTACACAGAATTTTTATAACAAAATTTACCACTATTATTTAAGGGGTACTGTAGCTAAAAATTGAAGCTTCCCTCGTCTTATACGATCTCTAAAAAAACTCATCCGTTATGGTACTTTACATCATCACGCTACATCTTTTTGTGATGTACACTCCATTTATCGAGGAAGGCCTCGATAAATACAAAAATATTTTTTAAAATTGGTTCAGTAGGTCCAGAGATTACCTACTACAACCTCACAAACTTTACCTCTTTATAATATTCGTATAAATTATGAAGGTAATACAGCGAATGTCTTCGGGATCCACCACAATATCATTTAGACGTGATCGTGGATCCAGGTGGTTTTGCTTTAAGGCGGATCGTTCACCTGAGCCCGCCAAATTCAAATTTCGAGTGGTTTTTCGCAGTTTGTAGGTCTATAATAAGTTCTACATTCGTGGTAATGGTAATTGCGACATTAACTATACAAAATTCTCAATTTTTATCTAAAACCGTTGTTTAAAAATCATTATTGTAGCTAAAAGTAGTGTAAATTGACAATTTTGACCAATTACACAGATTTCCCCAAGTTTTTGGCTTGATAAGGATTTATAAGTAATGGTTTTAGTTCTCAGTTGTGAATGTTGTATAGTTAATGTCGCAATTAAAACTGCCATGAATCTAGAACTTGTTATAGACCTACAAACTGCGAAAAATCACTTGAAATTTGAATTTTGCGGGCTCAGCTGAACGATCCGCCTTAAGAAACAGTGTCACGGCGTGTCAGTAGAAGGATTCATACATTACCACGACACAACACTCGTTAATAAATATTTATCTAACCATAGATATTCAGACCAGAATCTAAGCCTAAACTTACGCTTCCAATGTGTCAAAGATAAATACAAATCTGAATACATATTGGCCTAGACGTGCCCAATAAGCTTCTGACACGTCACGACGCGCTAGTGCCTACGCAACAAGACAGTTTGCCACTAATTAAAACAGTATGTGCAACCCAATACAAATCTATGCAAATAATACTTGCAAAGATGCAAATAATTAAGCTTTTAACCCGACTGTAATGGGAAAGGAGGGTAATGTTTTATCCAGCAACGAGTTTGGTACCTGTGTGTTGGATGGGCACGGACTGCGGCTGCAGCGGCGGCGGCTGCGCGTACTGCGGCGGTAGCACGCCCGCGCCGGGCCCGTACCCGCCGCCCACTGCGTACGGCCGACGGAGCGCCTTCATTTGTTGCTGGCCAATGTCAATTCATTACTACTTAGAGAAGATGACGTACAGGTTATAAGACCTGGCTAATGTGACCATATATGTACATAATAAGGAGGTTACACTCTATTGCTAGTACTACCATTATTGCTGTCATTCATTTATATGAGAATCGATTCTCCAATCAATTTTGTTCTTCTATTCTATGTAAGTTTCCAATATACTTATATAAAAATGTTAATGTACGTTTGTTCAAAATCGTGAATCTCGAATGTTGCATCCGAATTCGCTCGTGTTTTTCTGAAACACAGTGACGTGTGGCCCGATACAGTTAGTACTAAAAAAAGTTCCGATAAGCAATAAATTCATTATTAGCTGCCGTAAGGTAAATCAATAGGTACCTATTAACAAATATTTCAAATATCGCTAAAACGTAATGTAACAATCATCGATTGTTCATAATTATCAACCAAAAGACGTCCACGGATGACTCCCCCATGTATATGGCGGAAGCCTTGTTGTTTTTGGATCGACGATGATCATACCTTTACCAGGTCGTCTGGCCCTCACGTTGGAGGCCATCCTATAATTAGTTTTATTACCCGGCTACAAAAAAGGAAGGGTAATTAGTCTCTCTAAAAAAGTCTTATACATAAATACTTTTCTTCATTGAGTTTTCGTCTTCGTAGGTGTATTGGGATATGTTTAAAGCAGCTTGGCAGTCTGTTTCCACGATAGATTCTGCCTGTGGTATTTTTAGACAGAACATAAGGAACTTTTAACAGATCGTCGCCGAGATCACACAAGGCGACGTTGTCTACATATATCTAATTATATTTAGGTGTTAGATACTAACTACATATCGCACATCCTCTAAAAAACTGTCATAACATAAAAAAAGTGATTTTGAGAAATTTGAGTTATAAGTTTTTTATACCTTCTGCGTTTTAATTGTGAGAGTTTATAAATGAGGGATGTTGTTTTCAGTTTTCACACTACTGTAAAATATACTTAACAACAATTTCAACAAAAAAAAATAATGTATGATCATACAAATATTTTTCTATTTTTTCTAATAACTGAAAAAAGTCATATGTTATGACAGTTTTTCACGTTCTGATAGGGAGATTTATCTATACTTATAATAAATCTGTAGAGAGGTCAATTCTGTACATGAAATATATTTCCAAAATAACTATCAGCGGGTGATTAGTGATCGATACTGACGCCAAAAATGCAATCAGTAAAATTTTTGTCTGTCTGTCTGTCTGTCTGTCTGTCTGTCTGTCTGTCTGTCTGTCTGTCTGTCTGTCTGTCTGTCTGTCTGTATGTTCGTTATAGAAACAAAAACCACTCGACGGATTTCAACGAAACTTGGTACAATTGTTCTTCATACTCCTGGGCAGGTTATAGTATACTTTTCATCACGCTACGATCAATAGGAGCAGAGCAGTGAAGGGAAATGTTGGGAAAACAGGAGAACTTACTCCATTTTTTAAGCTTCCGTCGCGTGTGCAGCCTTAATGGTTAAAGCTACACAGAAATCATGTATGACGGAAATGTTCTCCTTAAAATTATATAAAAAATATTCCACGACAGCAAATGTCTATCTTTTATGGTTGACTCACAATAACACGTGTAACTCCCGATAGCTTAGCAGTTCGGAGCTTTCTGATTATATTTGTCTACTATTACGTTAGGTGACTGACTGACTGACATAGTGATCTATCAACGCACAGCCCAAACCACAGGTTATAGTATACTTTTCATCACGCTACGAACAATAGGAGCAGAGCAGTGAAGGGAAATGTTGGGAAAATGAGTGATTCATGAGAAAGGTTTCAAGCTATAAAACATCACGCTACAACCCTTAGGAACGGGGCAACGCAGGTGAAACCGCGGGCGAAGAACTAGGGAACAAAGTAACTATTCCACGCGGACGAAGTCGCTGGCAAAAGCTAGTTCAAAATAATACCAATAAATAATGTAATTATTAATGTTTATTATCACAATAATCAACACTTGTGTTGTAAATCTAATACAAAATTATTTTCTTAAATCCTTTTGGAGTATAACTTAGTCTTATGAGATTCACGTAAGGCTGGTACAATAAAAATACTGCAATAGAAACAAACAAAATTTGTGTATCACACTTTAAAACATAGGCATAACCTGTGATATGACTCTATTTTACATTTAGTATTAAAAAAACACAAATAAATCGTTGTACAAAATTGTCGTAATCCATCTTACGACTGTTTTGTACTAATGAAGTATATGATAAAGTTTGTGTACTTACCTGCAATAAAGTCGTATATCAGCTTAAGACGGTTTTCACCCGCACCGGCAGGCCTGTGCTCGTCGCAAACACTGTTAGGGCACTTTTGAGGATTGACGCTGTGTTAATGTCGCTCCGTAAAAAACCGTCACAAGTGCCCTCTAACCACGAATTTTTGAGTTAATAATATGGCGTTTTTGTAGATTATAAAGAAAAAAAACGTGAACATTTTTGTATTATTAGGCAAAAATGTGAATTTTTTGTGTTACGACAGTTTTTTAGAGGAGGTGCGATATGTGTATTTATCCAAAATTATATTTTGAAAACACCTACAAATGAGTGGCACGGTGACTATTGGATGTTGTGAAGTCAATCATAGGATTCGACTTGCAGGTTTAGTTGGGATTAAAAACGAACTACAAACAGAATGTTGTCGCTCACCGGTGGTACAGAGTGGTGCTGCGCTTGCGGATGATGTGGCATAGCCCTGATGGGGTGTGGTGGTCGCTGGGGCGTGTGGTGCGGTGGTGGCACGCCCATGGCGCCCAGCCCGCCCAGCGCCTGCCCGTGCGCGCCCATCGCGCCGCCCGCCTGCGCCGGACCCAGCGGCACCCTTCACAACGAATCTCAGTCAGAAGCGCGCACAATCATCACGAAATGTTTCAGTCTTTATAGCAATACCACACCACACAACGCTGTATACATCACAATTTGTAAATATTTTAAAGATCGATAGTCGCATAATAATCGTTGTAACTGTCGCAGCACCGGTTCAGCTCGACGAAAGTGACCTATCTAGCTACACGGTTGGTGAGACACTGTTATTTCAACTGTCCAGTACTCAATGGACGTGATATATTAGTCTCGGCGAAGAAAGGTCGGCTCGCATTCAAAACCTCGGTCTCCGCGCATCAATAGAGACGTCGTCATATGTTCCTTTGTCAGTTTCATTCGCAACCGGCTTTCGCGACAAAGGACGCCGCAAAAGACCCTCGACATATCAACAAATTACACAACATTTGCATATCAATGCGGCCGCCACTCTTTCTTGGATAAAGACAGTGTTATTTTATTAAATAGTGTCAAAGTTCTAGTAAGCAACATATATTCAGTTACTCAAAGTGGTCCTGTAATATGAACCTACTGATCTCTCAATTCTTCCAGTATCTCATAAAGGAATATTTTGGGTATGAATTAATTTTTTTTAACAAGTCTGGACATTTGAAAAGTTGAAGTTAAATGTGATGGCAAATTGCACTTTACATTTATTCACATTATCTAAGATTAATAGCCCAAAATATAAGATGTATTTTGGAATACCATGGAAATAGTTTGCTATTTGGAATTTAATTTAAAGATGCTTGATGTAATCAGAGATCACAGTTTGTGATGAGATCAGATCACATGATCAGAGGGCTGGTTTATTCTCGGATCAAAGAAAAGAATTAGTCTTCTGGATATGTTACCAGATGATACTACTACAGATTATAAATATCTGAAACCCTTGATTCGCGAGTAAACATGAGACACATAGTTAACCTTTTATTAGTTGAGAGACAGGCTGTGCAGACAGTCTCCATACATCTCGCTTAACAAGCATTAACTTGTTAATGCTTGTTCATTGGATTTTGATCCAATGTACTCAGATGTGTGACACTTTCGCCAATTCACTAGTTTTATCAGCAATTGATATTTGGCTAACAACTTTGATCTTTTATTGTGTCAAAATTGTCATTCAATGACTTCAGAATTGTTGATTTCTGTCAGTTTTATCTACCAAACTGTGTCCATTTGGACAACTATTCTGAGACAATTGCAGTCTTACAAAAAGCAGTCTTGGACCCTTGCAGTCTTGGATAAATGGACTTTTACCTACAACAATCACCCAATTAAGCTGCTTAGTCAATTTAGTTTCATTGGTAAACAGACATAACAATATGTATACTTTCATTTTTACTATTTAGCCCAAAATTAGTCCTACCTTTTGACATAATGGATTATTATTGTTGTATTGAGTTTGTGTAAATTAATTTTATATAAGCAGTGATTTAAACTAGTGCTAAGCACTTAAGGGTTTGTGGAAGAATACTAGCCTAATAAGCAAAATGAAAAGATGTTATGAATGTAATTAACAATGGACTAAACATGAATATCAGGCTGATTCTAGTAAGCATCAAATCTTGAACTGTTGGAGATTCTATGCAGGACTAGCATTTATTTGGTCATTCGTTTTGTTATGGTCAAACAGTCAGACAGTGGCATAGCATTGGGGGTGGTGGTGAGTTGGCTGGAGCATTCCATAGTCATCAGATAACTATCTACATTGTCATCAAGACTATGTAAATACTTATTTACTAAAATTTCAGTCTGCAATGTGCATGTTGAGATTTGATCTGGGTATCTTTGCATTTGAGTAAGATGTCCAATATAATATTGACAATGGAACAGAAAAATTTAATACTTTTCAAATTATGTTCTTTTGCTCTTCTCTTTCCATTTGCTGTTGATTTGATAAGAAGAAAAAGAATGGAATGAAGGAAAATTTAATTTGAATGCTTTTGCAATCAACAGTCTAAAACAATTTTCAATTATTCACCAATTTTAATCAATCACAAAAGTGAGGGTGGTAAGTGGCAGCCTTACTTTTAGTTGTAAAGTATTAACTTACAAGCAGAAATGTGAAAGTTATCATTTAGCAGAATAATCTAATTGAATATTCAAATGTCTTTTGTTTTCATTTCTCTGCTTGAGTAAATCATTCAACAGGTTAGTTTGTAACAATTATAAAAGTACTCACATTAAGAGAGAAGAGAGAATGAGTAAAATATTAGTTTTATATCAGTAAACAGAATAGGTTATAAACAACAAATTGACAGGACAGTGCAACATTTTTATTACAATAGGTCCGTAGCGGCCTATTAAAAATTATATGATATGGCCACAATATAAAATGTTATCAGTTTAGGTTCTTAGTTACTGTCTTGTGTTTAACTATTTTGACCTATTTATATGCGTGATTTACGACTCTCGATCTGATACTGGTGTTATTATGAAGCGACAGCTTTGGCTTGTAGCTAATTTACGATCTAAGATATGATTGTGTATACAGCGATATCTCAGCATGAAGCACTAGAAACAAATAAAATAATGAAAAGCCGAACGTTACTCTACCTAGTTAGTGTTACGTGCCTGTTCTCTCTGTGCAATTGATGTGGAGCCATCTGATGGTGTGCGGGCATTCCCTGGTGCCCGCCCATGTGCTGCGGCGGGTGCCCCGAGATCGGCTGATGATGCATGTTCGGGTGATGCATCATCTTCACGAACCACTGCCGTCGTGATACAAACAAACTATAAATATCGCGAACTGCCACCAAATAAACACCGCAAATTTCAAATGCTAGTTCCCACTGAATTTCTTACCCTTCTTATATGTCACGAGCAAATCAGTCCTTCGGCTATGCAATCTACATAAATCCGCTCACTAAATACGCCTAGGTAAGTTTATATTTTGGCAAACAGTAAAGAAAATCGTTTCGTTCAACATGCGGCCATGTTAAAAATGTTGCCATTTGCATAAATCAAAGAGTATAGTAATAAATAGGCATACATCATTAAATCATAAATTCACCTCAATACTCGCACCATAATCTACTAAAAAAAACAAATTTAGAAACGAAATTGTACGTATTTAGATGTAATTCAATTGATTTTCTTTATTTAATTTTATTCGTACATTAAATAAAATAAACGTTTTAGAAAACGATGCTTAAAGACAAATAGTAAAAACCAGAGTAACACCTCAGAGAGCATTAAGGCGGATCGTTCACCTGAGCCCGCGAAATTCAAATTTCAAGTGACGTTTCGCAGTTTGTAGGTCTATCAAGTTCTAGATTAGGCAGTAGTAATCGCGATATTAATTATACAACATTCACAACTGAGAACTAAAACCTTTCCTTATAAATTCTTAGCAAGCCGAAAATTTGCCAAAAACTGTGTAATGGGTCAAAATTGTCATTTTACACTACTTTTAGCTACAATAATGATTTTTAGGCAATGGTTTTAGCTAAACATTGTGAATTTTGTATAGTTAATGTCGCAATTACTATTGCCATGAATGTAGAACTTATTATAGACCTAGAAACTGCAAAAAACCACTTGAAATTTGAATTTGGCGGGCTCAGGTGAACGATCCACCTTAAGTACAGCAGTAACTCAGAAGCAGCGTATGTACTGTAATGGTTTGAAAATTATTTTGATAAGATTTGTTTACAAGAGACCCAAACTTTAATAATAAAAAAGGAAATTATCGTATACATTATTACCTATTTAACTCTACCGCCACGGGGCAGCAGCTAGTAACTATCAAAATACAGTAAAAAGTTATTTGTAGGAATGAAATAACTTTGGCAAGGCTAACAGCGAATTATTAGGAATAGTAAATACCCTTACTAAATGACATTATATTGTTAACAGAGGCCCATATTACTAATCTGTGCTGATGGAGAGACTCGGACAGACGGATACACCTAAGGGTATTTCTATCGAAACTAGATACTTCATACTTCCCAATGCGACTCATATCAGCTATTTTAAACTTAGGACCCTGGCCCGCCGTGAGTTGCGGCTCCTTAGGTCATAAGTGGTACGACGCCCGCATCAAAGACTTACGTCTTATGACAATGCGGAATGGGAGCCCAGGATCAAATTTAGAGGTTTGGAGGCCCGGGGGCAACAATAGGGTAGAGGCGCCCTGGCCTCTAATTATTTACCAAATAAAAAGAACAATAAAATTTTAGCCATCCCAGATTTTTTCGATGAGTTCCCGGAGTAAATCACTTTCACAGCTCAGGAGAGATAGCTTTGATAAACGGTTTTGTCCCATCGTACGTTAATATTTCATTTACTAGTGTTTACTCATCAGAATTTGAAAGATTTTTTCAGTCTTTATTGTGTGGGTTCTTTTGTGGAGGCCCTGGAGCTGTATCCCCTAAATTCGGCCCTGGGGCGACCCAGCAGAATCCGCATATCTACTGCACTCGCGACTTTTTGCTGAGCTGCTCTGATAACTTACTTTATTTAAAAGGATTAGAATAACACGAAATTTAGAAAAAGTATGAGAAGTTATTTTTATTTCATTTACTTATCATAAATCACAAATCAATAAAATTATAATTCAGTTTGACAAATGTAAAGAAATACTACAGACATAAAGTGAAAGTAATCTTCGTCGTTATTGATTTGTACATCAGTTAAATTAGAATAGGCAGGTTCTTCGATTTCCTGTAACGAACTATTGAGGGTTTCGTCGCTATCCCTCGTGGTTTCCGCCCATGATACACGCTTCGAACTTCGTGAAGTTTCTTTTTTCTTATCGGATGTCGGTGTCGAATGAGAAACTGGCGAAGGAGGCCCTTTGGTTGGTGTTTGAGCACACTTGTCCAGGTAATGTTTTCGAAGTATGTACTCGCGCATTGAATCGTGAGCTGCGCGTTTGGGAGGCGGTGGTGGGGGCCTGTCATCATCGTTATCACAAAGGCAAGCATTTTCCTCTTTCCTGGCTTCTTCGATACGCTTAGCTTCTTCTTCGTTGGCGGTGAGCGGCCAAGTGCCAAGTTTGTTTCGTACGAGGTGCGGCCGCGCATGTGCAGCGCACAGTATACGCTTGCGTACGAAATCATGGAACATGGTGAGCTCGGAGCTCAGCTCGCGACGGATGAGTTGTTTGTGTCGCGCTGGTACGCTGGGGTCACGTATAGCGAGCAGTGCCTGCGGGACAAAGAGATCTTTTTAGCTTTTAAACTATAAGACATAGAGTTTGTAGGTATATGGGAAAACACCTAGCAGGGTGGCGGAGGAAGAGTTATTGTTGAGTGACGTCACTCACGTGTGATGTATTACCTGAGAAGCGAGCAGCGTAGCGGTCGCGTCAAGCGCGCCAGCAACGAGGCGCTCGTCGAGAGCGGGCAGGCTGGCGGCCGACGAGATGCTGGTGAGGGACTCGCTGCGGTTAGCGCGGCGCTCGCCCGCCGCCGGGCTGCCGCACGAGCACGCGCGCCGCCGGGCGCGAGGCGAACGTGACCCACTGCCCTCCTCCGTATGGTAAGCCTGTATCACAGTTATGAGTAGAAATATCTTCTGTCAGTTGCGACACTGATGTGAACGATAGTATTAAATTTGAGGCCTTACATAATAATTGACGATTCCATACACTATAAAGTATGTTAAAAAATCCTTGTTTCATCCGAAAGTGGCACACATATTCTAGTCACATTACCAAATAAGACCATAGGTAAAATAAATTAATGTAATTTTATCAGCACAATTTTGTACCTCAATCCCCTCAATATTAATTACCTCAAAGTTGGCATTTTTTATGTGACAACACCATCATCAGTAGTAGTATCGCCGCCCGCGCCCCCTGCAGGCTTACTCTTGAAAACAATACAATACCAATCCAAACGTGATCCGATTGCAATATCAATTTGCCTGTCGGGCGATTTCGTACTCTTGAGCACAAATCCGTTAACCTTGTATCGGCATCCTGATTGGCCAACGGTTGGGTCATTTCCCAATCCTATTTAGTACACTCAATCACCGCGCAATATTGAAACAATTTGGCGCTAGTAACTTGACGAAACGGCACAATTCCAATGTCGATGTATCGGAATTGAGTTCAAGAGTAAGCCCCCTGTATTTTCATGAGAGTTTCTTTTTACCCGACTACGAAAAAAGGAAGGATAAATAATTATTTAATGTTATCCCCTGAATAACATTAAATAATTATTTATCCTTCCTTTTTTCAATTTTATTAAAAAAAAATATATCATATACAGAATTGTATCTCGATGCCTTTTGGGATTGGACAGGCATTTAAAATTTAGGCAAATGCCATATCAACTTACGTGATTAAGAGATCTGGTCAGCAAACAGATAGCCGATACCAAAGTTCCGAAGGTCAGTTGCGGGTAAGGTTCGTAAGATATCTTGGGCGCTCCGAAATGTAGCTCGACAAGAGGCTGCCAGCGTTCCAGGTCGAGCCCGGGGTCAGCCAGCAGAGACAACAGCTCAGGGCTGAACGACAGCAGGCACAGCGTCGCCATGTGAAGGACCTCTAGAGTTCTGGCGATCAACCAATGATTGGGAAATAGTGATAAGTGATTGATTTTTTGGCTTCATATTAAAATAAGGAAAAATACATTTATTTTTATTACGATTAAGAGACATTTAAAAACAGGCAGAGGTGTTCTAATGTACACCCACAGTTCGCCGATATGTTTTGGTCCCATGTAATCGGGTGCGAGCCAATTGCCTATCTATAAAATGATAAATATTACCTGTAATCATATATCTTTAATATATTTTACCTGTGTAAAACAGAAGGAGGCTGGCTGTGAACATCATCGGGAGGCTGTAGAGCAGGGTCAGTCGACCGGCGCGAGCGCATCATGAGCGTCACGCATTGATACAGACACGCGCTAATACTTCGCTAAACAAATTACATAAAATATTTAAAATCTTACCAATTGGAAACAGAATAATCATATAGCCGATTAACTTACCATAATCCCTGTCAAAGAATTAATGTTCTGTATGCGCCATCTCGCCTCAAACTTAACGAGTTGCACAACCAGATTCAGTGTAGACGCGCACAAATTGAGAGCATCGATATTATACACTTGTTGTGGCAGGAGGACCGCTTCAATCAGATGCTCTAAGTGCACACCAACGAAAGTAATGGCGTCACTAGCGAAGAACTGACCATGCTTCATCACCATCATGGATATGAAGTCCAAACTGTATGCATACACCCGCCACCACTCCTGAGGCTTCCACGACGCACCACCAGCGCCATCAAACTTCGGCGGGAGTAGTTGCAGCCATAGAAACTGGTCTACATCACTCATCAACAAGTCTTTTGAAAACGCTCCTCTGGAATATGCTGTCAGACAACGCAAGGCCGCTAGGGATGTGTGGTAATGACGTCGATTCTGCAAACATGTTTGTAGGCAACAAAGGATCTTGTTTATAAATCTACTGGACTGGAACCATTGGGACAACCCTGTGAACATGTCGTCATACAAGTCTAGGCATTGCTCTAACATCGCCAGGGATAACACTACAGGCGGAATATTATCATTGACTGGGTGACCATTCACTTTAGGCTCTGGTGGTTTTGAGTCATCCTTGATGTCATCTAACAGTTTCTCAAGCTCCAAGCTGTTGATGTTTGTAACAGATCTTATGATGCTCTGTGCGGTCACACTGTTAGCCTTTATTTCGTAATCCAAGCTACTAATAGCAACAGTACATATTGAAAGTATAGCGCGAGTCGCTCTCGGGTGCAGGCATTCGTAAACGATAGCAGTATTGGTCAGTAAGTTGTCTATTTGCTTGGCACTCGATTTTCTGTTATCAAAACAGTCATCTTTCCAATTTGCTAGCATTATCACGTAGAGTTCGGCTAATATGACAACTAATCTGCCATCTTTCAGCTCATCCAGTTCGTTTAACAAGGCGCTCATGCAAGGTGCAACCATTTTAGCTTTGTGTGCTATGTTTAAACTAATAGGTAGACATTTGCAAAATATTGTGATGAAATCCTTCCAAGATGTTAACAGGCCTAGCCAGACCGGCACTTTGTCGACCATTTCTTCATTATCACTTCTGCCATTGAAGGAAAATATGTAATCTATCCATTTGTCTAAATACTTCTTGTTCGTGTCAAAGAATTGTTCCAACATTTCTTTCAAATTGGGCTCCAGTTTATCCCTAGAGACAAAAAGTTCTATTCCAAGAACATTGAATATTTGGGAGTATGTCCTAAGACCTGGCTGGATTTCACTGAAAAGTGGACTGGTCATATGCTCCCAAAACTTAGGATTCTCGCGTAGTTTCTTAACAAGTATTTGCATATTGTTCTTCCACAAAGCATGGAATAGAGCCATGATACATGCCAGTAAAGGACTGTGAAGCAATTTGGGATTCTGAAATAAAATACACCGATTTTTATAAAGATATTCGACAACAGATTAACAATTTGCATTGTAAACATGATACTTACACTCTTGACAGTCCCCAGGTAATCTGCCATGTAACCTAAAACACCTTCAAAACTGTCATCTGTCTCAGCCTTCTTTTCCGTTACACTTTTTTTATTTTTTTCATCCTCCCCTGTGTCCATTTTAATATCGTGGTTTATCATGAAGAATGCTTCAGTCAGCCCTGGTTGGGTGCCTACACAGGTGGCCACAAATTCTAATATGGCTACTTTGAGCTCTGTCGTCTCGTACTCGTCTCGCAAGCGATCAAGGAACATAACACGAACTTGGTAAGCAGTCATATCTAATGACGCGAACAGAGACATTTGGAAGCCCTGAAACAGAATTGTTTAATCAAATACAAGAAGCCTTTGCTCTTATAGAATTTCCAGCCGTTTTACCGTAGTTCTAGTTATTTTAAATCTTAAATTAATTGTAAGTGAAAATAGACTCTGTCTCCACGAAATGGAGAAGTTGCAATAAAGAAATTATGAAATTATTCTAGTGTGCATTGACTACTCTTACTATATTAACCGAAACCCAGTTAATGGCAGCAAAACAAAATTTTGGTTTCATATGGAGCAGTAAAAATCATTAAATGTGACTGTATGGAACTTACATCAGCAAATCTCTTGAGCAGTCGACAGCACAGTACTGGCAAGCTCTTGTTAAACGCATGGTTGATATAGCTGGTAACGCGGGGCACCACCTTCAAGGAATCTTTTTGCTTATTCTGTGCAAAGATCAGATGTTCCAGCGGCGTCACATCGCCCGCTTCGGCCACTAACGTCTTCAAGCGTAAAGCAAAAATTACGATCGCGATGCAGCGCTGAATTGTTGATATGTACTGAGAACCGGTGCCCGATATCCAGTTGGTTTCGTTCCTTATTACGCTTTCTAACTGGTCATTACCTGAAACAAAGTATTTAATATAGATGTAAAAGTACATGTATGTTTATGAAATTCACAGCTACAGGAGAAAATTGAAAAAAGCATTTAAAAGATTAATATTTAACATAATTAAAAAAATATATACTTACCAACAGATATAAACTTCAAAAGTTCTAGCGCATTCTCCGTATATAACAAACTGTAGACACAAGTTTTTCTCAGCAATAGGTTGCAGGCGCTAGTGCTCCTAGATTCTTCCAACACCAGTGTGAGGAAGTGTACGCAACGCTGTATCATGTCGCGGCGTTCCCGAGTGTTGATGTAACGCCACCCGCACACGTTCGGGAACACTTCCCGCAATATCAATATAAGGCCAGGAAGGATGATTTCAGTCGTAATGCGATCATCATTTAATACTTGCTGAAAAACAAATGCAATTAAGTATGTTGACAATTTCTGTGTCATTAAATTGCCAATCAATGATATAATCTATTATGAGTCTGGCGGACCCAATTTCTCTTACAAGCGTAATACCGAAATAAATCGTAATTCAAACACTGTTTAATCAAATTCTGTTATTATTCGGATTCAGATGCCGTTAATCTACTCTACCATTTCGTCAAGAAATAATTGTAAGCGAATGCAATTTTTGATAACTTTACCAAGTTTGGAACGAATTTCCGGTCTTTTATTTTCAGTGAAGTAGTAGCAGAGAAAATAGGACCGTAGGAACCTAGATTAACAGTATCTAAATCCGAATAATATCATAATTTTATAGAATATTGTCTGAATTTATTTCGGTATTACGTTTTTGTGGGCAATTCACGCTCCGCCGGACCCTTAAGCGGTCGATGTTAGGAAGGGGGCTTTTATTTATTTATTGAGTACACCAACACTAAATACATACATAATACTTAAGGACTACAAGAATAAACCATCTTCTAGCTGATATTGAATGTAAGATGTAAGGTATAACAGCCTTATTTTGACTTCGATGTTACAACTTTATAATTATACTCTTTGCTGTCTTTGACTTACCTCGTGGAAAGCACACAGCAGATCAATATAGGCTCCCAAGAATTTGTAAGTACCACTCAGTTGTTCTATGGTAACTAAATAGGAACCGACGGCGGCGGAGTCAAAGGATGCGCCATCCGCATATTCTATGTGAGACAGTTTTTGATTTATGATGCGAGGCAATAACCCTGTGTTGATCAGTCTGAAAATGGGAAGGGAAAACCTATTTAAAATCATGTCATATAATTCTTTCACACACATCAAGCTTAATGATCCAGTTTAATGGTGGTTATGTATAACTAGACAAGTAGCCGTGTGTACTGTGATGGTTTAACAAAAATTGACCACAGTACCTTGAATAAATTTCCTTGGGAAAAACAGGCACCAGGGCAGTACAAACAGCAAGGCACTCGACAAGCAGTGGCAGCGGCGGCGTGTCAGCCCTCATGAACCTCACCAGCACATCGAAAACTCCCTCGCATGGTGCAACGAAACTCTTTGGTATCTCTCTATCTTCCACCAACACCTTCAGAACTCCTTTTAACAATTTCGCACCCTCATAGATCCTCTCCAACGTCACATTAATATTATTCTGATGATGTTGTTTTCTATCTAATGCTTTCTCAATTTCGCTGTTAAAAACTGTCCAATAAGAGTATGGGGTTCGAAAGTGGATCATTGTAGCCTCTTTTCGTTCCATTATAGTGGCCTTGGAGCCTATTTCGATGCAGTACGAAGGATTCCCGAGAGGATAGTATTCCCTGCCTATGATAGCATCATCGGATTGGAGCGACATTACAGGTACTGCACTCGGATTGTAAATCTCTGTGTAGACTGGTAGGTTCTTGAGTTCGGCTTGCAGCTGTAAACAATTCTAATATCAATAATTTTACGTATAATGTGTACATATAAAAATCTTGAAATATGAAAATGGTAAGCACAAAACATAGAAATAAGACATAATGGTAATAGTTGTACCTAATACTGTTGCAATTGAATAAAAATAAAAATAAAGCTTATACTCACATTCAATACACTGGTCTTTCCACCCTCAGCTAATCCACTTGCTAATATAGACAGAGCACTAAAGTTAAATGGGAAAAACTCTAGTGCAGTGTTCCACAAAGAAACTACGCCAAAGTTCTCTTCTCTCTTGTGGAGCTTCCAGAACTGACAATTGATCTCCGGAGAGGATAGTAGGTGGGAACAGAGCTGCATAATGCCGGCCTGGTGGCTCAGGGTGCCATCACCATCAAACTTATCGCACAGGTCATTCAGAAGTCGGAACACCCTTTGCCGGGCAATAAGGGCGCATTTTGATTTGTCCTGTAGAGGGTTTTTTTTTATAATGAAAAGATGTTAAAAAAGTTGGTGAATAAGAAAATATTACTATTATTTAGCTGATGACTATTATATGTATATGGTTAGCTGATATAGAAATATCTTTAAAAATCTAAACATTAATTAATTTTGGTATGATCTGAGTAAAGATTTAATTACATTTAAATGTTTGTCAATCTTTATACTTACAGAAAAAACAGAACTATTCAGCATTTGTAGTAGGAATTCGAAAACTTGCAACCTGAGAGCTGTGGCACCAAAATGTTGATATTGGCTCTCAAAAAATTTTGCATGATGATCACTCTGAAATTTCATAACATATTAGTATCTGATTGTTCCATTTTAACAAAGAAATTAGTTCTTGTTATAAGGAAATATTAAACTTTTAAGACTTTCAGTATCCAGTCTTCTGTAATTAGTTAACTGATGGGTTAACGAAATGGGCAACTGATAACATAAGGCCAGTAAGTGCAATGGTCACATGGGCACTGCCAGGATTACTTTTAGGGAGGTGTATCTGTATCTAATATAGAATTATAAATGTATGTAGGTATATTATGTAAATAAATCAGCTACCTAGACACCTTCAGTTTTTATTTAAACAAAAATATAAAGAATGAAAGAAAAATGTTTATTTGCCATAGACAAGACACACTATAAAGGGCGCTATGTAAGTAAATAAAAAATAAAGATACAAATAAAAAATATATTTCTATATTCATTCTTTCCTGATAGGGGGTTGCACATGCACCCCCACCCTGCTGCTGACGCCCATGAATGTTTGACTTCAGTCACTATACATAACTTTGGTTAATCTGCAACTTTCACATGCCTATTTAATTAAGTTAACTTCTGAGAGATATACATTAAATTTACTTTATTTTAACAGATTTGGTGCAAACAGCATGACATGTGGGTCAAGGATTTCTATCAGGTATGATGGTGACACGGGATTCATAATTAATTGCTTTGTTGATTTGTCTTCTTTAAACATAGTAAAACTATTGATAATACAGAAATACATTAAACCTTTGACTGGCACGTCACAACAGAAAAAGTGTGCCCACATTGCCAAGCTTCTGAATTTCCTACAGAAATCTGTCAACCAGTTGTGACAGTGGCATGCTGGGCACATTTTGGTTTGTTGTCTATACATGACTGTGGCAGTCAAAAGGTTAAGTAGTGTTCTGATCACACTGTAGTCAGTGTAGTTTGTTAGATGTTCCTGGAAAGTTCGTAAAAATGGCTGCCACACTGAATTGGTTAAATAAAATGGCCACTGACCCATTACATGCAAGTAAAAATAAGAAATTAAATATTACCTGAAGTGTCAGCATCATCCAAGTGATCAACATGACACTATGTTCAGCATTCATGTGGAGTTTAGTGAGCTCACTTTCCACCATGTCTTTAGTGCTGTCTATCCAGGATGACAAGTTGTTGCTAAAATATAGTAGGACAGTAACTAATAATAATGAGGTATACAGATTTACTAGGCTTAGATTTGCTTTGACTTTCTATCTCATGAAGGATGATAAATGATAAAAAAGGAGTATATGATAACAATATACATATATCCTATTTTATCTTTATTTTGTTGCCTATCAAGATAATAAATTGAAAAATGTTGGATTGACATTACTTGAAAAGGGTTTTTAATGGTCCAGTGGAGCTTGAATTCCCCACAAAAGACTAGTACCGTTCCTACGGTACTAGTTCGTCTGCTACTACTTCACTGGAAATAAAAGACGGGGAAATCGTTCCAAACTTGGTAAAATTGGCTTACATTTATTTCCAGTGAAGTATTTTGGACGAAATTGTAGAGTTGGAACCTAGATTAACAGTATTGGAATCCAAATAAGGACAGAATATGATTGTGTTTGAATTAAGATTTATTTCAGTAATACATTTGTAAGAGAAATTCGGTCCGCCGGACTCCTAAGGGCATTATTCAAAGGCTAAACCTACCTGCAGCATGTTTGAAATAGTAAATCAAACATATAAGATGTGATAAAATATAGATACTTACATTTTCATACCATCCACAATAACCATAAAAATACATACTTCCATGTACATGATTCTCATGCATGGCTCTCTGTGCCTCTCCTCTAGAAGCTCACTGTACCCCTGGCTTTTGCCAAACCCATGTTTTCTAAACAAGGCAAATAATTTATTGAATTCTGTCTCAGTAAATATATCTTCTTCAGCAATTTGAAGTAGGATCTGTAAGATTGCTAGCTGCTCTCTCAAGTTACAATCAGCCCATTCTTGTCTAATATTCTCATTGGAGAAATCATTCTGCATTCTCCTTGAAGGAGGTGCTGTCTTCAATAATTTGTCAAACTGAGATATAAGTGAAGATTTCAAGTTTTGAATTCCTATGTCTTTGATTATTTTCTTGAACTGGTCATTGTAAGTATGACTAGGTTCATCCTTGAATTGTACTATGTATTGTAACAATTTAAGTACAAACAATCTTTCAGCATAGTAGAAGGTCCACACATTAGGCAGCAGGAACACAGGCCTGGTATCAACAAAGGCAACATTTTTGAGAGCATTTGCTGGAGTGCCATATGATATATCACATAGGTAATTCTTCATGATTTCCCATATTTGAAAGCAATCTACATCCTGTTGATAATAAAATGCAATGGAAGCAATTGTAGTGAAATGAAAATATTTATTTCAGACCAAGTAGTTATTATGTTAGTAGGTACCTATGTACTTATATTAGTAAAATTTAAAATAATAATTATTTTGAACATGCACAAGCAACCAATGCCTCAGGTTTTGGCTGTCCACTCTGTCAAATAATAATTAAGGTTTAAGCTATACACATATAAACTTGAATAATGTGGACAATGAATAAGTAACAATACAGTTTTACTTACAATATAATTCTGTATTGTTTGCACAACACTCAACAGTTTAGTTTGGTCTGCATGTTTACTTTGCAACTGTGAGAAGCTGTCAGGTTTATGTGGCTTATAACAAGCGAGGCCTTGTTTTAAACCTTCCACAACCTCTTTATTGCCTAGTACTGAAGCTAACTCTTCATTGGAAAAACTCTCAGATGTGGTCCAACGCCACAGTCGTTTCCAATAGCTGCAAAATATGTAGTAAATTATATATGTATTTAAACAGCAAGAATATATGGTACTTATCACAGAGAGATGTATACACACCTTATACCGTTTATGGCCATGATCATCTAAATAATATATCTGTTGAATATTATTAAAATTCAGCTTTACTTTTTTTTGGATATAATTACCGCCATCGCGAGGTTATAATTTATATGTCATGTCAAATGACAAAAACCGTCTTCCGTGAAGAAATGTCTATGTCATATTGCATGTCAATCATACGTCAGCTTTTTGAGGCTTGTTGTGTACATTTTAGACGAAAAGTGTCCGTTAAAATGAGTTAAATTATGGTGGCGCTACAGTAGCCTCATGGTAATCTTACGCCCAATTGGGCTATTTTTTCCACAGAATCTTTGCATTATTAATCAAAAAGTAATTAACAATATTACTAGTATCTCTAAGTAGTCTGTGTTAGCGATGGGATGAGTCGTATTTTTTTCAACTCGAATAACTCAAGTCGCAGTGGTTCTTGATTCGAATTATAATTCGAGTTGATTCGATTCGGTCGACAGAAGGAATTGCCTGATGCGAATGCGACAGGAGAAGCGTATGTTCGAATATAATGTCGAGCCGGTTTGAGCCACCGAGTTGGGATCGGTTACACTACAATTCGAGAATCGAGTTGACTTAATTCAATGTCGATTTAATGAATGAGCCGAGTTATTTAATTAAGCAAAGTATTCACGAATAATTTGTGTAATTATTTTTAATGCAAATAGAGATTAAGTTTGAATGTTAAAACACATTACTCAGCTAGCTGTATCAAATATAATCAGCTGTTTAAGTAAAAAATTCACAACAAATCAACATATTAATAAATAAATAATAGAATAAAATCAACATAATTATAACGAAAAAATATAACGTCACTGTGTTTCAATTCGGACGGACGGATAACGTTGACAAATAGAACTGCGCGTCATCGGAGCCAGCGAATAGCTTCGAGTCAAGCGAACCATGATAATCGTGGTACAAGTTGATTCGTTTATACGAATACGAATCACAACAAATTCATAGCGAGTCGCATGACTCATAAAATTCGCTCGCTTCGCGACTCGCACGACGAATACATAAAATGAATCAACTCGGTTTTAAAGAAACGCCAATCGAATAAGAGAATACAAATACTGATTCGATTTCTTCGAACAAAATGAATCGAACGCCCATCGCTAGTCTGTGTTTAATTACAATGTACGGTTTTCTAAATTCTCTTTTCTTTTGTTTGTGTTGAGGTTTGTGTTTTGACTTTGGCTTATATGACATTTGTTGTCAAGTATCGACCGACGTCACCATTCTTGTGGGTCGTCGGCAGTTTGGTACCTTTTCATTAACCTCGAATTATCAATTTTAATTTGGTTGGTTCATAGATAAAGTAGTCATTTAGATTTTTAGATAATATTAGACTTTGCACGTGACGCTTTTACACTGGGCGGACGTCTCTAACAGGTTTCATTTATTTATTGGATATTTTGTTGGTTATAGCTGTTTTTGGTGCTCGAGTAACCTGAAGAAATGGCCCCAGCAGCTACTGCAGTAAAACCTTTACACGATGATGACCCTATAGGCATCAGGGCTGTTCTACTTGGACCGCCAGGATCTGGGAAAGGCACTCAGGTAAGCATGTAATCTTTGACCTTTACTCCTGTACCCTTCAAATGTACTACCTATATCTTTAGATTTTTTTAGTTTGTTTATATTGTATGAGTGATAAGCGCATAATTCGTAATATAACTATTATTTGGGTCAGAGAGTGACTTAAGGGGCAGTTGATTCTGTAAAAATGTTGCTTACATTGTTGTTTATGTTGTTTTTATTTATGACTGCTGACAGGCACCCCGCCTCAAAGAAAAATATTGTGTTTGCCATTTATCTACTGGAGACATGCTCCGAGAGGAAGTAGCATCAGGCTCGGAGTTAGGTCGTTCACTGAAGAAGACCATGGATGAAGGCAAGCTGGTTTCTGATGAGATGGTTGTAAATATGATTGACAAGAATCTCGATCACCCTACATGTAAAAATGGATTTCTTCTTGATGGATTCCCAAGGACTGTGCCTCAAGCCCAAAAGGTATTATAAGGATTATTTATCATAGTAAATCTATTCATCTGATAAAAGTTATTGATGGTTGAAAACATCTCCCTATGTACATTAACTTTAAAAACAAACCATTAAATGAATATAGAGTATATTAATATTGAGATATTCAAATATACATACATACATACACTCACGCCTTTCTCCCACAGGGGTAGGCATAGGGGTATATTCAAATATATGAAAAATATTACTGGGAATAAGTTAGTGTTCATGATAAGACGAAGAATATTGGTATTATTTACCTTATCTCAAATGCAATAGCAAAAAATGCTAATTATGTAACTACTAAAAGATTTTTCAAATGCCTTTGTTGTACTTGCAGTTGGATGATCTACTGGCGAAACGTAAAACTGAACTTGATGCTGTCATTGAGTTCGACATTCAAGATAGCTTGCTGGTACGTAGAATCACAGGGAGGCTTATTCATCCATCGAGTGGTCGCAGCTATCATGAGGAGTTCCATCCACCAAAAAAACCCATGGTGGATGACATTACAGGTGAACCCTTGATAAGAAGGTCTGATGACAATGTTGACGCTTTGAAAAAACGACTTGCTACATATCATGCCCAGACTGTACCCCTTATAGATTATTACATGAGGAAAGGTCTTCACTGGAGGATAGACGCTGCAAGCTCTTCTGAAAAAGTGTTCAGCAAGATTGATAACATCTTTAAAACTAGAATCTTTTCAAGGCAACGAGCAACTCAGTAATTAGTATTTAAGAAAATATGTTTTGTACAAATCTTATTTCCATATTGCAGTATATTAACAACTGTTATTTGTTTCGTTGATAATATTGTGAATCTGTATCTATTTTAGAGACTATTTTTCTTGAACAAATACAGTGGGCTGGAATCATGGACATACTTTGTTTAATTCAATTTAATGAAGTAGACTTGTTTTTTAAATCAAAGTGTATTAATATGTTGACTATATCTACTGCTTAGTACCTAAGATGATAAGAAGGTAAGTATTTATTTACATAATTACATAACCAGTTCTGATAATATGGCCATTACTTCAATGCTACAGCAAAGTAAACATGTGAGTATAATAATAACAGTAATCAGGTTCACCCAATATTTATGCTCACAGTCATTAATGCTTATTATTCACTGTTATAAACACTAAGACCACGGCACTTCTATTCTAACCTCGGTTTGCAGTAATTGCAGACTCTAGGACTGGCGGCTAAGCGAATGATTTTAAAATTCAACTTTAACTACTTCAACATACAGCTTAAATTATATCGCGAAATAAAATCTGGCTGGCCGGGTCGAAGCGACAGGAAGCTGTTTCAATAAACACATTTTCAGACGCATGTCAAAGTATATAAAAAAAAAAAATAAAAATACGTTTATTTTTCCACCATAAATGAAGGATACAATTTATACAATGTTGGTAATTCAAGGGTGGACTGGAGCCTAAACTAGGGAAAACCCTGTATTTCAGGACTCCAGGTCACTCGCCTACGGAACACATTAATTGTTGTATAAACGCAGAAACAGTGGGGTGGACATGGGATTTGGTAGTGGATTAGGTTTGTTTGTGTATGTGTATGCGTGTTTAGTGTGTGTATGCCTACGTGCATGAGCGCGCGCGCGCCCGCACGTGTGTGTGTGTGTGTGTGTTTGTGTTTCTGTGCGTTGGTGTAGTGAGGTGCTTACTTAGTGATGGTTATGATAGATTCAGTGTCAATGTAGTTTAAGTTTAATAAGTAGGTTTTGACTATCCTTTTACATACCTTGAAGTTTTTTGGATATATATTTAAGAGGGAGTTAATTTTGTTATAGAGGTATGGCGCGAGAAAATACGATTGTCTCCTGAAGAAGGCAGTGTGATGTGTGACGGAGTCGCAAATCCTGTTTCTTCTACGTGAGGAGTAATTGAGCTTTGGATCATACTTTAATTCTTTGTGTTTGCGGAGTGTAGTGTGCAAGACAAATAACTGTCTTACTGTCAGAATTTGGGAATTTTTGTGAAGTGTGTGTGTAGGGTGTCGAAAGGGCTTTCGTAGCATTACCTTAAGCAACGATCTCTGCGCTCGTTCGACTAGTATAATTTTTGTCTTGCACGCTCCACCCCATGCCGGAATGCAATACTGAATGACCGATTGGACCAGGGAGTAATAAACGCTTTTTAGCAGGGCTAGTTTGACTACATTTCGGAGTTTTTTCAAGATCCAAATCATCTTGCGTATTCTTGCCGATAAATGGTTCAGGTGGGTATTCCATGAGAGTGTATCATCCAGTTGGACGCCCAGGTACCTTATGTTATTGGTTCTCTCAAGGTGTGGACAAAAACAGGTCATGGAGTCATCGTTGTTACATGTATGTATTTTAAGGGAAAAATTATTATTCGGTTGTGTGGATTTATTTATTGTGAAGGTTATATACTTAGATTTATTAACATTTAGAGTTAAGAGGTTTGAGTTTAGCCATTTTGATGTTTGGCGGAGGGCTTTTTCAGCAAACGAGCGGGTTTCGGCCCAAGTCTCTCCCTGAAATAAAAGCGCTGTGTCATCGGCATATGAAAAAACTTTCCCATTTGATGGAATATATTTGCAAAGTTCGTTGACGTAAATAAGAAAGAGACTCGGGCCTAGGACAGAGCCCTGGGGCACACCGCAAGTTATAGGAAGTGGGCTGCTGATATAGTTGCTAATTTTTGTAGTTTGAGTTCTGTTAGATAGAAAATCTTGAAATAGTTGAAGAGGGAGGCCACGTACACCTATCATTTCCAATTTTTTTAGAAGCAGTCGCGTAGAGACCGTGTCGAAAGCCTTCGCCATATCTAAAAAGACGCCTATGCATTTCCGGCCGTGATCTAAATTACTTGACAGGAGGTTGGTAAGTTGTACTACTGCATCTTCCGTAGATTTGTTGGGCTGGAAACCAAATTGTGAGTCTGAGAGAATTTTTTCTTGTACCAAATATTTCATCAAGCGTGTGTTAATAAGCTTTTCAAGTAATTTAGACAAAGCCGTAAGCACAGAGATTGGGCGATAGTTCTCGACACAGTCTTTGCTTCCGCTTTTATGAATGGGGTGTATTATGGAGCGTTTAAAGTGATCAGGAAAAATACCTTTATTTAGGCAAACATTGAAAATGTTAGTTAAAATCGGACAAATTATATGTTTGATGCGTTTTAAAAATGCAACTGGTATGTTGTCCCATCCTGCAGCAGAGTCATTTTTGAGATTAGTTATCAATGCGCCAACTTCATCAGTATCGGTTTCGAGTAATACAAAAGATGTTAGATGAGAGGAGCTATTGATGTCGCATATAGAATTAGGGTTATTCGAAGCCTGGTCAATTCGATTTATAAGTGTTTGTCCTATTTCCGCGAAATAACGATTAATCGTATTTATAGTTGTTGTTGGGTCATTAGCACCAGATTTCAGAAGCTCGTCTGCAGGATTTTTGTTTCGTGACGTATTTGTTATTGTACGAATAATATCCCAGGTTTGTTTAGGGTTACTACTTTTGTTTAATTGTGAGGTCTCATGTTCTTCTTTTAGCTTGTTCAAAAGATCATTACAGAAGTTCCGGTATCTAGAGTATGAGGACTTAAGTACTTCGTTAGACGGCGATTCTTTTAACTTTTTGTGGAGTGTGTCACGGTGAGTAATGCATCTTAGTAAGCCTGGAGTTATCCAAGGCTTAAGGATTTTTTTTCTATTTGGTATTTTGCGCACAGTGGTGTTTATTTCCAGAACGTGTTGTATCTTTTGAACTAGTGTTTCTATGGCAAGATTAGGGTCATCAATATTTAAAATGTCAGAGAGGTCTGTCTCCAGTAGATTGTTAAACGCCAAATCATAATTAATGACTTGTTTATATTTTGGGGTACGGTTTCTTGGAATTGTTAGATTTAATAGGACAGGCAAGTGATCGGTAATGTGAGTTTTTATTACGAATGTTTGGGCTTTCCGGTTGGTTTTTAGGTTAACGTGATCTAAACAGTTGGATTCTCTTGTAGGGAGGACATGTGCTGGTAGAAGACCGTTTTCAGCCAGAAGGTTTAGATATTCACTACTTTTGTTGTCACTGTTTGAGGGCTTGATGTCTATGTTGATATCACCAATAACAGCTATTGTTTTGGATTCGCGAGTAGATTTTAATAGGTCATCTAATGACGTGAGGAAGTTATTGATAGACAAATAGGCTGGTGACCTGTATATACATATAATGGTTACATCTAGCATTTTTAACAATAGACAATTAGCGTCGTAGAATGGTGGTTCTATGGCAATGTGGCATATGTCTTTATGGACATATATCACCACACCATCATTTTGATTATAATAGTTGGTGGAGTAATATGATTTATAATTCTCAAGTAGGGGTAGGGGCTTGTGCTCAGATAGCCAGCATTCTGTAAAAACTAGAATATCACAGTCCGTGTCTAAACGTTTTAAGAAAGCTAAGAAATGGTCAAAGTTACGATATATACTTCTGATGTTTTGTGATATTATTTTTAAGCTATTTTTACTTACTTTTAGTCTATTTACACAGTCATTAGGATCTACTGTTGCCGATTCGGATACGGTTATGTTATCTAATTCGACTTGAAGATCAGTTATACTATGAGTCATTTTGTGATGTATTAGAAGATAGTACGGTTGGAAGTGACAATGTTAATAACATAAAGATATAAGATATATGAAGTTGAATATCAATTTTTATCGATTTGGTTGCTTGCCGCCAGTTTGAGCTGAGCCTTAGTCCGACGAGTGTACTGCCCTCTGTGTCCAACGAGTGTACGTACTGTACTGCGGTATTGAATCCACGATCTAAGGCTAGTCCAGTCATACTAGCTTACCACATCATGAAGTGGTGAACCAGTGAACTATCAACAACCAAATTCCGCACTTACATTTTAAAATTAGTTATCTATATTAGCTAAAACACCAATAAAATTCTAGTTAGGGTTAATCATTTTATTATTTTCCATTGATATAGTTGTTCAGACACATAACAACATAATATTCAGGGTTATAAGCTCGAAGAAAGGCTAAAGCCATACACATTTTATACAAAGTTACTGATAGCAAGGACTTATTAATTATTCTCAATATCAACATCATTCTGTGTCATTTATGAGGTAATAACAAATGGTTCTCTTGAATCTAACTACATAACATTCCCATACAAACTGGAATACCCAATACTAATCTTTGTTTGCTTATTGAAAACATTTCAAAAATTCTAAACCAAAAATACTGTTTCTTTATTTTGGAAAAAAAAAACGTGTGATAACATACAATCATACCATAACGCCTGTATTCCCCGAAGGGTTAGGCAGAGGCGTACTTAATGTACACTTACAGTTCGCCGGTATGTTTAGGTCTCATGTTAAAGGGGGCGAGCCTATAGCCATTAACCGGGCACAAATCCAGACCCAGAGCTGCTACTGAGAATTTAATAGAAAAACCAGTTTGCTCGACGTGGGGATCGAACCCAGGACCTCTAGTGTAGCAGTCGCGCTTGGGACCACTAGACTAATGAGGCAGCCACTTTAAATATGGCAGAAACTGAGGAAATGCAAACTTTGTCGAACTAATTATCTAATAAATCATCAACGAAATATGTAATGTAAGGTAATGAATAAATTGTGATCGATGCCAAACTGACATAAGATAATTTTCTGAAGGATCAAAAAAATTACGTCATGTCACCGTTTAATCCGCCGTACAAATGACGTCATGTGGCGCTTACGTCTGTTTAGAATAGAAAGAACTTCAAAGTCGAAAATAAATATGAAAATACGGGTAGGTACCTATCCTATTTATCGATGTAGATTTTTTATTCGTGATACGCTTACGCTTGACCGCCAGTTTCAAATAAAACTGTAAGGGTGTTAAAAACGAAATGTCAGTTATCTCGTAAAAGTTCATCATGGCACTTTTTCCGCTTCAGTACCTACCAGTGCAGTTTCCGAATAATTGTGTGTACAATCAACAGCAAATCAAGTTACCACAGACTGTCAAAATTCCCCAATATATAATAAACTCTATCAATTGGAGATTAAATTGAAAATCGAGTGAAAAAATTTGATAGTTTTGGATACCTACCGTGATGTGCTGTTGACTGTACTTAATTTTTAAATAAGTTTATTGTCCTGCCCTAAAGGTCGCGCACTTTGTTTTTATGACAAAGATAGTATAAAACATGCCGTAAAAATGTACCTATAATTAAGTATACCCACTTCATGTAGAGAAATTCTAAATATTTTAAAATTACAGAGGTACCTATAACAATATACATACACTTAAAACTTAGAGGTAGGTGCCTAGTAGACTATTATTAGCTAGTGTAGCTACCTTGTATGTTGAGACGGCGGGGTGGGAGCACTTTGCAGGCTAGGCATCGGGCACGGAAGGCCACATTTGAAGGGGCCTGCATAGGGGTTGTACAGGACGCAGAGCAATGTACTTGCGCATCCATGACCCTGGTCGTCGGTACTGAAAGGAACACACTATGCTTCTAATTGGTGAGGGTCCTAAATAACCCTTGCCTGGATATCCGTATTCCTTAGGATTTTTAAACATTGAAAAGGTGGCGATCGTATTTTTTGAGTAAGCCTAACATCTAAATTGATTACAAATAGAAATTAATCAAAGGTAGGTAGAAATTTATAAAATACATCACTGCACATTTCACAGCCGAGTAGGTTTAATATTTGAACTTTATGGAATCAACATTTTAGAGATTAAATAGGATAATAGGTAGTTACAAAGTTTATTATATAGATAATTACCGTGTAAGTACTTAATCTATTAAATACCTACTTAAAACTGATAAATTCTGTTCAATAATAATAGGTATCAGCTATTTCCAAGATGAATAGAACAAGTGAACTATGTAGGTACTTAGAGCCTAAGAATAATGTTTGTCGCTTGCGATACTAGATGCAGAAAGCAGATCTTATTATATGCGTTAAATTAGGTTAAGTTCGAAAGATATAACAACATACATGCCTACTTAATGTCTTAAAGGGATTTAAATAAAAGAGATAGTAGAGTAGTACCTAGTAGTGGTTACTGCCTACTTGCATAATGTAATTTATTTGATTTCTTTTGTGTAGGTACTTGGGTGTCCTTTACAAATAAATTTAGTTTCTTTCTTTCTTTAAATAAGAATAGGAATCGTGAAACTACAGCAATGTGAAAAATATCAACAAAATGTGGTAAGCTAGAGATATCTACCTGTGACACGCTGGCTAGCTTGAAAGGTAGAAATCTTAGATTTTCATGAAATAAACCCCAACCTACCCAATGATAATTGAGTTGACTCATCTTACAGGGGGTGCGAGGTAATAATGTGATAAATAAATATTATGGTTGACTATGTTTATATGCAAGCTCAAAGGAAGTAAATAAAACGCAAAATAAGGACCGATTCAGTGTAATTGTGATCATTTTCAATAAGTATAACTTAATAATTTTATACAAAAGAACTTGTATTATAATAGGTAGGTAGGTACAAATAATATTATGTAGATTTGACTTTACTTTTTACAACAATGAGACAGTTACAGGGGCGAAACAAAAGTAAAATATCGCGACGATCAAAAAATATAAAAGCAAAGTAAAATATATGACATACCTACTGACCATCGTTAAATGATTGTAAAAATAATTCACGCCGACTAGCAAAACACATTAACATTAAGTGCAATCCTCAAAGTATTACACATGTACCTAATCTTTTTTTTTAAATTTAGATAATTCATTTAAGTTATACCTACCTATGTAGGTATTATTCGCATCAAATGACGTAAGTATTTTAATTTTAAGATATGATACTAACGAATGATATGAAAACGATCAATCATAGGTAAACTAGATGCGAGATGCCACTGGCAAAATATTATGATTTTATATTATACAAGGGTCCCTACAAGAGGGGTAACATAGATACTGTAGATACAGGTTCTGTCATGGGAATTGAGACGTAAACACGAATGAACACCGAAAGCTCAACTAGCATCAAATAAATAACTATAGTTAAAAAAATAAACGTAGATTATATACAGAAATGATACGATACCAGTCACAGCTACTTAACAACGTCCTACGCCACTATATATAGCTTTGGATAATCGTAACGACAACACGTTTATGGCTAAAACTAATTTACAATAAAGCTTTTTAGAACAACATTTACATACATTGAAAATATTAACAAGTGTGGTTTCGGGGTGTTCGCTACTGGTGCTGGAAAACAATGCCTACACCTTTACCAACCGAACATTGAAGAAGACTATCTGAGGCACTTTGTCTAAAAAATTACCAGATTTCATTTTGGATAGGTCTTCTACATGTACCCTACTTCAAGCTAACCGAGCTACTTCTGACCAGGGAATTGAAATGACAAGAAAACACGAGCAGTAGTTGTTAGTCCAATCCAGCCAGACTTCGTCGAATGAAGTCGGTTTCGTAACAGTAGGGTGTATGACCCGTCGGGCGCTGTGTCAGGTGGTGCCCGGCGGTGGGTCAGTGCTCGTGCAGGCGGTCGTGCGAGCGGCTCGACGAGCGCGACGTCTTGCGCTGGTCCAGGTACGCCGCCGGCGCCCAGCCCTCGCCCTGACCACCTGTTAATCAAACGTTATAAACATACAATATACAAATATGAATCAGCTGTGGTCTACGGCGTAAAGAACCTAAGTTCGCAATATAATAATATATATATATATATATAAAGTTCCGAATCAACTCCAGAGAGCTTACATAGTTGACATATTTTTAATAATTAGTCAGGATTAATTTGTGTTGCTAATTTTGCTCTGGGTCATGTCAGGCTGGTAAGAAGATGACGTTTTTAGAAATGTATTCCGCTAAAGAATTACCTACTGATCCTAAACTAATTACTAGGGCATGGACATACCCAGAACTGCGCGACTTCCTATGTAAAATACAACGGTTAAATCCCTTTCAATATTGAATCGACATATCGACAAGAAAGGCGTGGTAAGTGTGTAAGTCATACGTACCGGCGAGTCTGACGTACCACCAGCCGGCGCAGCCCACCTTGAGCAGCTCCGCGTGTTGTCCGTCGCGTAGGGAAACCTCGCTGGGCCCCACGGCCGTGTAGTCCGACAGTGCCACCAGCGCGCACCCCACCGCCTGCCACACATCACACCACTCTCACTACCGATACACTCACTAAGTACTGTCTAGCTGGCTATGTACCGAGGTGATATTGTTTTACTGTGATTTAAATGGTCATACCCACAGTAACAGTATACCTGACAGGTTTACCTAAACAGATTATTATATACCTACAGCTACCTAGACACCACTATGTAGCGGTAACTGTGAAAACTGAATGACATTACGTACTTACGCGGCAGAATGCTACTGTAGGGGGTCTAGTAAACTGTACGCAAGCTGTGCTGGAGTACATTTACTCAGGTAAGGTGCCAGGTATACCATTGCGTGTATGGCCTCCATTAGGACCCTTACAATTATATCAGTACTTGTAGCAACTTATAGAGCTATAACTTTTTTGCAGTGAACTGGAATAGGAGCGCTTTAGTTGTTTTATTCCTTGTATTTTGTATCGGCTGTGAAACGAGGGCAATCATGCTCATGCGTTCCTGCCATATTATGTTGCAACAATAGTTTAATAATTGTATATTTTGATAATTATATGTTTTGATACTGCATAAGATTCATTTTGTTTTCAATCTCATTGTCTCAACTATCAATAAGGTCCAGGATGGGTCAAGATTTATATGTGTTGTGTACTGTTGTGATTCTAGCGATATGACTTCATAGCGGTCATAATGTAGTAGATACCTAGGTATACAAATGTACCATACATCCTTTACATCGATCAACATGCATTCTTTCACCACTGGTCAAACAAACGGCGCGATCATATTAATGCCAATATCTATATACCAAAAGAGTATAATGTATTTGATATCACCACCCCGATATGGCAAATCAAAGCCCCAGTTGTTTTTGACACAGTTTGCTTCCGCCTATACCTACATATAAGCTAACCAAGTCTTGATGTTTTAAGGTCAGGCAACTATCGTCTGTTTGTAAATAAATGAGTTCGATACTTGACATTAATTTGACTTTGCCCGAAGAACACAAACATGCATTTAAAAGTACATAGGTAATACAAAAAGCCCTCTTTTTGTATTTCCCTTTTAGTTTGACGTTTGACCAGACCATGCATGTTAGTAAAGCGATTTGACAAAACATTAAACACTCATTAGTCATTTAAGTATAAGTAAACAGATGTAGATCGTCATGTAAGAACGACAAAGATGAGAGTAATTTAGGTAATATTTTAAGAACATACATATAGAAGGTATTGATAGATATTAGATATTGATAGTTTTTATACAACAGTCACACGTAGTATTACATATAATTTATACATAGTATAGGTATTGGTATATAATATTTATATAGTCAGCTCCCATATAAAGTAAGTGTAGTCGTACTAAACTAAACACTCCAGTATAAACATTTATCAATATACATAAAAATACACGTCCATAAGTCCAGTTGATTTGAGTGCTAAGTAATTTTATTATCAGAAAATTGACTATCATTTTTATGAGCTTTTGGAACAATTATGTAGGCGATTCACCACATTTTACTCATATAATAAAATATATTATAAGGTTGAAAAGGGGCAACTGCCATTGTACTTAATTGTACGTTCATATCACTATATTATGCTACCTATATAAATATGATTTGTATGGTATGGTAGATAAGTGTATAAAATAATTATACGTAATCTAAATTTATCGTTGTGGTACCTACTGCTAATTCGTGAGTTTCGTGACTCACGAAAAAACAGGTAAGTAAATTTATTGGTACACGACATGGAATAATAAAAATACCTACTTAAACATATATTATTTACAGCTCATAAACAACATGAATCATCAATTTTCAGATAAGAATAAATAATAAAAAATATTATCAGAAATCGTGTCACACTGAAGTAAATAAAACAGTATATATAAGCTAAAGATTGCACGTCGAAAGCAGTGGTCAGTGAATGATGCAAGCTGTTAGCTGTGTGATGCCGTGCTCAGCTGTGTCCAATCACATTACATTATCTTCTTATCCTTGTTCGTATCATGTTATTGACAATAATTTTGAAAAAGTAGGTACTTGTCTATGCTTAGGAACTCATTTTCAGATTCACTTTGATATTACGCCAGTGTAATGCACTACTTGAATTTTTATTTGGTTCTAGATAATGCATACACTTGCGTTTTCTAAATCAAGCGAAATATATTTGTTGTACTAAAATATATTTGTTACATATAATAAGAGATATATGTATGTATTATATAATACATATACAGTGTGTTTCCGCTACATGATATTGTAATACTTATGAAGATAAAAATGATATTCATCATCGTTGATGTATAGGTAACATTTAATCGAAGCAAGCGCATAATGTAACATAAAAAACCAATAAGCACACTGACAATGAGTGACATAACAAACAAAACATGACTTACACGATAGTTAATGTTCAGCGAATACGACCGAAATATCCACATTCTCTTTGGTTAGATATTTTTAAGCTTTGGATATAAACTCAGTCTCTTTTTCATTATGTACAAAGCCTCTACTGGCTGTATGCTTGCAAACATTTATTATATTCAGTACTGTGACACGTAAAACGTGGATGTGGCTTGTGCAGAGCCCGCCACTGAAAAGAACTGTACCATTCTGTGTATGGTACCGTTGAGACCGACGGCGACGGCCTCCGTCACCTGTTGAACAACACAACTTAGAGCATGGCGGCCATTTTGTTAAAACAACGCCCGACAACATGCGGCCCTTGCAGAGCCTTCTACATAGGTAACACCTCTTCGGGTTAAGTGGTTGGTATCTATAGAGGTGCCACGTGACCGTGCAGTAACTAATTAAATTCAGAAGATTTCAGTGCCAGTGTCGCTAAATCATTTAAAAGAAACTAAAAGCGATGATGGCTAACTTAACTTTTATGCTGTGAGGGCGTGAAACCTATTGGACTAGGGCAGGACGTTTTGATATTGTATCGTTATTGAGAATTTGTAGTATTTACATCATTTACACGACTAGATCTAAGTAAGCAGATACTGCAAATTCTCTGACGATGAGCATTCTCTACCACCGTTGATCAATACTTTAATCCCGTATCCATGATTTAGATAGTAATGTTATCGGGAAGCATCATGTGCGTGGGGTTGCCAGCGTTGTCATGCGCTACCCGTGACTATTCAGCCCGCATTCCTTTAAAAATACACTTTACACTTACATAAGAGTGGGTTCACTTCACTCAACACTGCAAACCCAAAATTAGTCGGCATTAATTTAAGAGACCCACGTTTTAGTAAAGCTACCCCGACAAGTAAGCGTTACCTACATTACAGTTAGTAGTCGTTATCGGAGAAGACATAACTGACATTTACTATGAACATAATATAAATTGACAATTACAAGTTACTGAATTTTAAAAGACATACAAAATTCACAAATAGATTCCATGTTCAACATTTATTACGATCACAATTTTCCTTTCAATGGAAAATTGATTGACTAAGAATTTCATTTAAGACAAATTTTCATCTTTTGTACGGTGTCATCTGTTCATAAAGATACTTGAAGGTATTTTTTTTCGATAATAATACGGTGACAATCAAAGATTATATTACTTAACGGCTACAAACAGAGGCGTAGTAATGTAAATATCCACAGTTCGCCGGTATATTTAGGGCTCACGTAATAGGGGATGAGCCTATTGCAACGGCTGCGAAACGTCAACTATCTAGGTAGTTTGTAGCAGAAAACTAGTGTTGAAAAGCCGCACCGTCCTTAGCACCTTAGTCAATCAAGCTCCGGGCAGGCCTACACCAGTGTGTCGCTGTCACGTGTGCGTGTGTGTGTGTGTGTGTGTGTGTGTACGTACCGGCGGGTGGTCGGGCTCGTCGTCGTCGTCGTCGGAGGGGTCGGTGGACCAGCAGGGCTCGTCGTGCACGTCGCACGAGGCGGCGCGCCCCGCCCCGCCCGCCGCCGCCGCGCGCACCTTCGGCGGCTGGCTGCCCGGCGGGCCCATGTCCCATGAACTCGTTTGTATTAGCGTTCTGGGAAATTGTGGCGGATGTGACTCTTGTCCCAGCTATACATTCGTCATTGCCAGGGAATCCCAGCGGTGAAACAAATTTACGCGCAATTTCCTAACATTCAGACAGTCGACCGCAATGGTTCTTAACCTTTTAGTGACTAAGAACCATTGATCAAATTTTTTTCTTGTCATGGACCACGATTATATTTGGCAGTTTTAACGGGCCACGCATCGTCGTATCGTTGTTATTTATTGAATCATTTTTAGATGACTTGAAGGACCACCTCGCGTGCTCTAACGACAGTGTTCAATATTAATTGAGCATTAATCCGTTAAAATCAATCAATCAATTATTTTTTAATCAATTTATATTGAATTATTTTTAATTGTAATTAAATTAGTTTAATTACAACAACAAAAACTATTCTTAAAATGAATTTAGATATGAGGGTTGGGATATTATGGTTTCATAAAATAAATATTTCTTCAAAGTTTTAAAGGAGCTGCTGGTCTACAGGACTTAATTTTACATTACATAATGAAATTGAGTATGTTAATGGTGTGTGTGTGTGTGTGTGTGTGTGTGTGTGTGTGTGTGTGTGTGTGTGTGTGTGTGTGTGTGTGTGTGTGTGTGTGTGTGTGTGTGTGTGTGTGTGTGTGTGTGTGTGTGTGTGTGTGTGTGTGTGTGTGTGTGTGTGTGTGTGTACCTGTGTTGCGCGCTGTACTGTCTAACGCGCTCGCCCTTGAGCTCGTTGAGCTGGTCGAGCAGCACGCGCTTGACGCGCTCGACCCAGGCGCGCTTGACGTCGGCGCTGGCGGCCGTCAGCGTGTGCACCTCGGACCGCCCCTGCCGCCACACCTCGAACTTCCGCACGTCACCCTTCACCGACTCCGTTAGACCTATCTGTGACATCTGTGTAATACACGGAAACCAATTAAAAATATAGTAAAATAGCTTTTCAAATAACCCTCAAATAGGTAACGTGTGTTATCGCGATTATTTTTAGGTTGTGAGAAAGGGATGGATGGCACCCCTCTCTCATTCGCAAAACTATCACGTCAGTTCGATATGTTATCGAAATCACTTCGAAGCGACCATTGGTAAAATCATTTTAAAAATGGTGGATTATATGCTGAAAATCCTAGAAAATAAATGTCCATTTACAAAACGACAAACATCGTTTTAGTTTTTTGTATTATTATTAATTACTTCGGGTATTAGTATAGGTATTAAAAATACCAGAAGAAAACACCAGGCGTACCTACCTACCGTTTACTGTACGTACGTGGTTAACCCAGTTGATATTTTAAATTCGATTACTGTACAATGAAAATGTGGTTGAGATATCTACGTAGGTAAATACTATAATGTCTTATAATATTAATCAACGATCAGAATCACGAAAAAGGCCACTTATTAATATTAAATATATTGAATGTAAATTAGGGCATTACTTTTCATATAGCAAACTTCGATGCAGAATATAATTCAAAGTAGAATTAAATTATATTAAATGTTATCTATTACAAAATAGACAAAAATTCTAGTAAAGATCCGGCCGAAATATGACACATTTTTTTTTGGTTTTCTAATATATTATCTAAAACGAATTTCAAAATTGACTGACCTGTAAGTCATGTTTGAAGTGGTATGTGGCTTTGTTATGGCTATTTTTGGTTGCCGGCTTGCAGAACAGCATGGCTTTCTCGTACAGGAATATGTGGCGCCGCCGCGGACGTATCCGCAACCGTAGGTCGCGCTTGTTCTCCGACACCACTAAGAACGAGCCCTGCATCAGCAGCTCGCCTTGCTGACTCAGGTCCAGCTGGTAATGAAAAAAGTTATAAATTATTTAGTGAATTGACTAAAAAGGCTGATAGTGACAAATATACATAACATTTAACATCAACAATCACGTCACGGACTACTGTCTATAGGCGTAGATGTCTACATGGCGATTACATACCGCCTACGCAAGACTACGCGACGCCTACGCGGCGTCTACAAATGGACTACACAGCGTCTAGGAGACGACTACGCGGCGTCTACAAAACGACTACGCGGAATATACAAATCGACTACGCAGCGTCTACGAGACAACTACGCGGCGTCTACAAAACAACTACGCAGCGTCTACGAGACGACTACGCGGCGTCTACAAAACAACTACGCAGCGTCTACGAGACGACTACGCGGAATCTGCAAATCGACTACGCAGCGTCTACGAGACGACTACGCGGAATCTGCAAATCGCCTACGCAGCGTCTACGAGACGACTACGCGGCGTCTACGAAACGACTACGAAACGCCTACGAAGCGTCTACGTGGCTACATAATCTCAAAACGGCGTAGCGGTGACTACGAAGCGTCTACGCGAACTATTGGTCGCAATGAAGGTGATAAATTACGATAAAAATAGAAGTATATTTATAGGCAAGGAGAATTCGTAGTTTTTAACCAAACGTTTGGATGCCTTCAAGTCATTAAAAGTGGGGGAGCGATAAGTAGAAACTACCAAAGTTTAGTACGCTACGCGGTATACTACGCATATCGAGCAAAATTGAAATTATCAAGGGGCGTGTTTAATCGAGTGGCTTCCTTGAAATAATATCATCAATCTTATGAAAGTAGCAACAAAATTGACATGCAATTGAGTTATAACTGCATTGCATGCCGCAGTGCAAACATGCATACGCTAATGATCTTCTACTCCATAATGACATCACCATGACCATGACAACTTCACCATGATTTCTTTGCAATTACACACTTTAACATCAGCATGTTAATGAAGTGAGGGTGTATATTTTTGAGTAGGTAGGTACAGTAAACGCTCAAAAGTCCATAAGCACGCTAAGGATTACATTGCTATGAGTAGTACGAGCGAGCTCCATACAGCCGGAGCGTGTCACTTGTTAACGACAATGAATAGAAGGTCGTAAGTCAAACTAAACGTCAAGCTATTGCGTTTTGAGATTGCCTATGGACTTTTGGACGCCACTGTACATAATTACACCCATGGCCGTATTATGACGTGTTAACGCCATCATTTTTACATTGTGTTCGTATTTAACTTTGTTTCCAGTCTATCTTCTAGTGTAACCAGATGCAGCTGAATAAATATCAGTATTTTACACGAAGCGACTGCCATCTGACTTTAGCGACCTAATTTCAATTGCAATTGTGTCTCATTGCAATGTGGTTTTAGACATTTTGGCCGTTTGACTACTTCTAACGATTGTTATAGGTGTTGGTGTTTGTTTAAATGAGGCAATCATGCTGTGATTAAACTTTGTTGTAGCGTATCAAACTATAACAAGTAAGATACAATGATAACATTATCATTCATCTTTATACTTCACTTTAGTTTCTTAACATTTCATAATAATAATACAGAGATTTACAGAGATTTATAATGCATATTATCTAAAATTGCTATTCGCACGGAATACAATAAGTTTTAATTCGATTCGTCCTTGACGCTTCGCATTTACGTAGGCAGAGAACCGACGACGATCATTTGTTCAAATAATTTATGTAACACTGATTGTCTGTGAAATTATTTCTATTTGATGTTTGCAACTTTGTCCATGATAATAAATTATGTACATTTATGAGTTATGCTACGAATATTTGTTACGTGAACTTAAGTAAGTAAACCAGTTATAATTGTTCCGCGTGGGGTTCAGACTTCGTTGGCGACGAGTGAAAACCTCGTAGGTGCCATAGCGGAATGATAATAAAGTCTCGTTCAACATTTTTAAAGAGATACTTAGGTAGTTTTTTTCCTCCTGTGAAATCTAAGTTTAGAGGTTTGTTGTTTGTTTTGTATCCCTTATAGAATCCATGGTCACGGGTAGACTCCTGTCTGGTAAAAACCGTAAACAGTTGTTTTATTTCAATGTATAATATTCGTGTAAGTATCAGAAACCAGTGTGAGAACCAAATATATGCCTATAATAATGTACCGTACCACATTTTCCTCTTGTAAAACTTTAGGCATTTACGAGGTTTTCAGTCTTCGCCATCGATAACTCTTTCCATTCTAATTTTATACTCACAGGGACGCCTGTAATGGCTATTTGGTGCATTGAGTCGTTGACACACTTGAGTACGACGAGCATACAGTCTAACGCTGATTGTAGCCCCGTCGTCATTGACCCGCACTCGCTATACCTAAGTAGATCCTGCAATAAAATCATTATCATGAGTCGCATTGAATAGTGAATTATTGTGGTTGATGTTTTCCATGTATGATTTAAATTTAGAGTTATGTATAAAAATGAAAAAATAGCAAATAGAGAGGACACAAAGGCAGGTACCTAAATAATTTCTGAAAGACCTACAATTAAGTAACCAGTCTGGTTAGTTGAGTTTTGTCTAGTAATCTAATGTTTAATTTTAGCTTTTTATGTATTTTCTACTTTAAATATGGGTGTTATATAACATGTTAATATATTGATCCTATGACGTGTATACTTTGTTTCTATGGAGAATGCTATGTGTACCTGTAAATGGGCATACATATCAGTACTTGTATCATTACTATTTTTTTATAATTATTATTTAATATATTATATATTGCTGTTGGTATAGATACCAATAAATAAATAGTAAGTGATTATAGAAAAAATACTTGTTTTATTGTATTACGCTTCGCCTATGCGTAAATTCGTGCTAAACATTTTGTAAAGTTTAAAATTGAAGGTTGAAGGACATGCGGGTGTTATGCCTGGCGGTCCACGGCCCGACGGTTGACGTCGGGCGGTTGAACATATTCAAGTTGCGTTGCAAACTTCACTTGCGCGATTCAGGACTTGTCCGTATAGTTTGTATGTAGTGCGGTAGATGTCGCTACAGATGTGTTAATCTGATTTGTTAAAAAAATATTGCTTAACTCGGCACTCTGCATTGCTTTAGGTGGTTCATTAACCTTCTGACCACCACAGTCATGGAAAGACGACAAACCAAAATGTGCCCAGCACGCCTCGGTTACGACTGGGTGACAGATTTCTATGGGAAACTCAAAAGCTTGGCGCTGAGGGCGCGTGTTTTCTGCTTTGACGTGGCAGCCAAAGGGTTACTCTCTTATCTCTCTCACAAACATTTTCTTACTAAGATGATACTTATATCATCTTATATCATCAAACATTTTCTTACTAAGATGATACTTATATCATCTTAGTAAGAAAATGTTTGTGAGGATTATTATTGGAGAATGTTTTCTTTTGTTTTTTTTTTATGGGATAGGGGAGCACCACCTCGGTGAACCCGAACCCGAGTGAACCTCACCCACTCGGCGAAACACAACGTAAGTTGTTTGACGCCGGTTTTTTACATAAGATTTATAATTTTGGAAAATGAATTGGCATTTTGTATATGTAGGTATAATTTGGGAAAATAACTTGGCATAAAACTGACCTTAAGCAGTAACTGGTACTTGGTGATCCGCTGCACTGGTTTGAGCAGGTAGGCGGCGAGCGGCAGCTTGTGTCCAAGGCGCAGCTGGCACGCTTGCAAGAACAGGTGCGTGTCCACCAGCGTCTCCCGCAGCCGCTCCGACCGCGGGATGTTCTGGCAATAGTAGCTGTATAGCCTGAAGAACGTGTCCCTCTGACGACGACAAAAAGAACACATTTAGTACATATAATCTTAATAAACAATTTTTGGTGTCAGCGACAATTAAACTCAACTAAAATTAATTAATTAATTCTTAATTTTTATTTTTTTTAAAACATTGCCCCGCACTAGGATTTTCTCCTGGGTGCGTTTACAAACACAAATTGTCACATACACAAACGCCCAGACCTGGAACAACTACCTGTAGATCATACAAATATTTGCTCCATGTGGAGATCGAACCCACAACACGTGGCGCAGAAGCCGATCGCTCAACCGCTACGCCAATCGTGTCGTCAAATCGTTGTCGTATATATTTTCGTATTCTTTATTGCGTTTGTGTTTCGAAGTCTGTACTTTTTTTTATTACTTTTAAAATTAAGTTTTTGTCGCAGTAAATAATTTAATTTGAATGATTGTTGACAGAAAGCATACTATCTAAGGTGGAGCACGTAATTTAAGGCATTACATCATCAGATGATCTATGTAGGTTGCAGTGACGAAGGACATTGGAAGATCCTACATTTTTGAATTGGATCCTACCAATAGTCCCGTCATAGGCGAACCGTCAGTCAAGCGTAAGCCTATCTTCTTCTATACTTATAATAAATCTGTAGAGAGGTCAATTCTGTACATGAAATATATTTCCAAAATAACTATCTGCGGGTGATTAGTGATCGATACTGACGCCAAAAATGCAATCAGTAAAATTTTTGTCTGTCTGTCTGTCTGTATGTTCGTTATAGAAACAAAAACCACTCGACGGATTTCAACGAAACTTGGTACAATTGTTCTTCATACTCCTGGGCAGGTTATAGTATACTTTTCATCACGCTACGATCAATAGGAGCAGAGCAGTGAAGGGAAATGTTGGGAAAATGAGTGATTCATGAGAAAGGTTTCAAGCTATAAAACATCACGCTACAACCCTTAGGAACGTGGCAACGCAGGTGAAACCGCGGGCGAAGAACTAGGGAACAAAGTAACTATTCCACGCGGACGAAGTCGCTGGCAAAAGCTAGTCACGAATAAAAAAAATAGGCAGAAGATAAGTGTGGTTAGGTGGACGATCCGTGAGGAATTTTTGTACTATTGAAAAAAGGTTCCTACTAAATACAGATAGTTTAAAATGAAAAATCATTAGGTTCGGTAGGTACCCATAATAATTTGCTAGTCCAGTGTCAATGTTCGTGTAATGGACGTCCTTGACGAGAACAATGAGAAGCATTACACTTGTAATCACGTTAAAACTAACTTATTAACTCCAACAACCACATAATGGGTAGAAATTGAAAGTGATACTTAACGCTAAATATTGTGGAGTGAAAATCGCATCAGTAATTTCCAGTAATATGATGAATAACAGGTTAATAACCTGCTTCTTTTACTACAATACGTTCGCAGTAGACGTTTTTACTCAATGATTTTTCGTAGTTACGTAGGTGATATAGCTTTTTTTTATTCGTGATAGGCTAACGCTTGACCACCAGTTCACCTGATGTTAAGCGATACTGCGATCTACGATAGAGCGCGCTTGCCTAGAAGAAACCGATTCATTCGTGATTTAAAGACACCCAGATTATATTATCTATCGGAGAAGACCCACACGGGAAGCGCATTTCACATTTCAGCTGTACCTACGCACGATAAAAGTTGCTCGGGTTATTGGAATATCAATCATGAATCGATGTAGCTTTTTGCTTTTTAGGTAATATTTATGTCATTGTTTTCTAATTCTATGCAATAAAAATATTCACGGAATTTCAGAAACGAATAAACTTAGGGAATAAAGGCCGGTAGGTTTATTTTATGGAAATTCCTAAAAGAAAATGAGGTCAACGGGGGTAACACCGCGGTTAGCTCAGCTATTTCTGGTACTTTCAAGTTCAGTTGTGTAAAAAATGATCAGTAAGATTTGAAGGGCAGTCAGAAGTGGAAACGGAAAGGTTGAAGGAAGCAAAGCGTACCTTCCTTGAATTGAGCTGCTATTTGGCAATACAGGAAACTGGCATAAACAGAAGGTCTAATTTTTTTATTTTACCGTTCGAATATTATATTAAACACACGTGATTGTTTGTGTGAAAAATAAGCTTACCTTTTCAACAAAACAAAGGGCTACGAGTTCTGTCGCAGAAATAGATTTCTCCAGATCTTTTAGGAACACGTCTTGGTGGAATGTGAACAATTCGTGTAGGTTGCCGAACAACACGTCTGCCTGTCCAACTAGTGTTGAAGGCAGTAGGTGTTGGTTCTCTGGCTTTTCGATCTCTTCCTTGTAACCCTGAAAGATAATTTATTACATAAGATTAGTATAGTCAGCTTGCGGGGGCAGGTGTATATTTGTGGACTTCCGACGTTCCACCGGAAAAACAGTAATTTAGATATTGGAATTTGATCCACGCAGGATGAATGCTATACGCAATAATGATGATGATTATAAGGATAACAGCCAGCATCATCACGCCTAACCTTTTGAGGGTAAAGGAATACATAAATGTAGTGATCACGCTACGTTGTTAGGATTCATTTAATAGGAGAAATCGACAAAGACTTCACACTTAGTAGCTGCGATTGTTATCACTAGATCATCGAATTCTTAAATCTACTATTATGTTAAAACAAGTATACCGGGTTAAGAAGAGATGAACAGTGGCTGATAGTATCACACCAGTCCTGCAGTCGTCTATCATAGTCTTCATAGATAGCTTCCAAGCATTTACACTGCGAGGGAGTCAAACTATGACCGATCTTCCAAAATCTTGTCTTTCTTTTTAAATTCTGTAGTGTCGATGACCAATTGCTAAACGTTTGATTGCGATTTAAACTTTGCGTTTTTCTTGCGTCATTAATATCGCTCTTCAAATGATTGCGTGAAGCGTACGCGTAACTGTAATGATTATTGCTTAGAGATTTGAGACATCTGTTTGGTTTTCGACAAGACAATGTAGAATGTAAGCTTCGTACATAACTGTCGGTGTTACTTCCCCTACACATTGTTGAACCTCTTTTAGTGTGTCTGCAGTGTGATATTGATGAATAATGATCTTTGACAGTATGGTTCCACTCTTTCATTATTCTTTTATAGTCTTTTAGAATACTTGTTAGAATATCCCCAGAGTTTTTACTGCTATCCATGGTATTCCTTAGTTCAGTACAGCTTGATGATTGCAGCTGAGAATCTTTGGAAAACTCTGAACTAGATAGATATTCTGGCGTCGAAAGATCAACATCTACATACCCATACAGTGGATTCTTCACCAAATCCGGAACATCAAGCACTGTAGGTGCAGTGGTAGTGAGTGATTCTCCTGTAGTGTCCTCAGAGGCAGTGACCGCGTCGGAATCCGGCAAGTAACTTATTTTCTCTTCACTTTTTTGCGTATACTCATAACCGGGTAGTGGTTTACCGTAAAAAAAGTTTCCAGTGAACGGTTCCATACGCACTGGTTTAACATTACGCGGGTTATATTTAACACGACTACTTTTTCCCACATCACTCACAGATTTCTTGCACTTTTTGTTTCTTAGCTTCCCTCTTTCAAATAATGATATTTGGTTTGCGTAGTCACTGAAGAGCGTGGAGACGGATGCGGCTCTAGTCAGGCGTTTCTTCTTTCGCGTGCTGGGGTTATCGTTTTTTCTGTAATACCACGAGTAAGAAGTGCCAACGCTGAGATTCGCGGAAGATTTATGGAGGTCGTATTTTCCATATTTCATGGTGCAGACAGTGGCGAAGTGTATCAAGCGACCGAGAGACTGCACTGGTGTGCAGTTGGCGAATGAGCAACATGCATTGCGTTCCGCTCGAGGGGCTGACGCAGTCGGTTGCGTGCGGTGCATCCAGTGCACTAGTTAGGCGTACTGAACCACCTTGTCCGTGAGCGGCGCGGCGGGAGGGACACAAACATTTAACACACGCACTACATACATGGTAGTGGCACATTTGTTTTTCAGAGCGCGGCGATGGCATGGAGATATGCATGTGTTTTATTGGAACTAATCTTCCGTGACAGAACAATGATTTGATTGACCTAAATAGATAGGTACTGTATGCCGCTATTTGCCTCGTCCTTTTTAAATGATAACATACTGCTGTCAGGAAATTTATTTTTCTTCGATGGATTACAAGAGACTTTCAATACTTGTTGATTAATTTTACCTGTTACCAGATTTGGTTTTATGACTGTATTATACTGGTGTCTCTTAATAATAGCCTGCCTATATTGGGCAGTGCCACCACTGTTTGCTTGGTCCTGGCACCAGAGAAAGGCGTGATTGCTTTCGCGTCGTATTCCAATTTTGACACCATATATAAACGTTCAAGAGAGTTCGTTCGACGGGTTAACGGTCTTGTTTTTATATAGGTAGACATTTTGGCACATGACGTCATGCGATAAAACTGTGAGCATCGTTTGAATAAAATGAGTTATATCCTGTATCCTGCGAATGCGATGCATAACGCTGAAACATACTTGCCGGTGTAGTGGAATTCCCGAATCAGATTTACTTCTAGATAATATTTGGTGATTAAGAAGTTATTTTTTTCTCCAGTATCATGTTGCATGTTTTAGCTTAGGTAAGTATATATTTTTAATTTGCCCTTACTAACGTATTTATGAGAGATCAAAAACTGCTGTGTTGAGTTGAGCTAGTGTTGAGATACTCACACTAAGTATTGAGCCGAGTTCCTGCACGTAAACCCTCTCGGTCTGCATGAGCTCGGCCAGCACGTGGCCGCGCCGCGACCGCCGCGCCTCCGCGTCTTCTCCGCCCGAGCTCTCCGACCCACCCGACGTCTCCATCTGTTCATCATAGTTAAAAGGTTTGTATACACTATGTATACGAGTAGGTACCGTAAAAAAATACCTAGTTTGATGCTGTGTTGACACAGAAACCGCTCATCATGACACAAAATTGCACCGTTAAAATCCCACGCTCAGTGCTAAGTTCAGAATTCAAGTACATAATTAATGTAAACAGAGTTGAATATTATTAATTTACACTTGTTAAGTATTCAGACTTAACCTAGACTGGGGGCAAGAGACAATGAATAAATTTCAAGCAGCTCGCTGGACTGGTTTCAATCTTCATGAAACATTTTAAGGCACATAACTGAATTTCATAAAATAATTTTTAGTAGTAATGAAATATAATTAATTAATTTCTTCATAATAACGTTATAATAAAATCTCGTTACACTTTAAATAACTACCTACTGTTAGTAAGATTAAATTCGTTACAAATACTATTTGTGTGCTTTCTAAGTAAATATGAGTCTTATGTATTATGCTTCTAGGTTAAATATAAACTAGTCTAAAACAACAGAGGTCTTAAGAGAATAAATAGAGGAGGCTCTCTACAGAATATCTTAATAATACAATTACAAGACTACGTAGGTACTTCAGACATTAGACAAGACATAAGACCTGAGAGAACCCCATAAAATATACTGAAAGTTCGGTAAACTTATAAATTAAGGAGGTTTATGTTATTAAGCAATTTTTTCGTTTGTACTATGGTTTGGTTTGATTTGTTTTAGATTTAGCGCAAGTTTTTAGAAAAAATACTTTGAGACACGTTACTTTTTGACATTTTTGTTGTTGATTACGAGATGAAAACTGACGTCGTCATTCTACATAACTTTCTAATTTAAAAAGTACCGGCACCAAGGAGGTTTTACAGGGGAAGCTCAATCTCACATGGCTGAACCTTAGACCATAAAATTGTTCCAACGGCTTGTCTCAATTCGGTGGAACCTGAATTGCTTGGTAACAACACGTACCTATAGTGTAGTACGAATATAAGTATATCAATATTAAAAGAATATATAATATTAGACTGACTGAATTATTTTCCATTTTATAGATTTCAAAATCAAATTACCTAAAGTAACTTTCATAAAAGTCTGAATTTGACTAGCATATAAGCAAGAGATAAAAAAGGATTGACCAAGACTTTGCCGTCACTTTTCTATATGCCTACCTACGAAGCTTAAAATAACAAAAAAACTTACAGGTTTGTGTTGTTCTGAAAAATCTTTAACAATTTTATATCCAGTTTTAAGCACAACGTTTAACGTATCCATTCTTATAAACGATCAACCTGTTATCACTAATATTAAAAACAATAATTATAAATACACATTTCACTGAGAGCTAGTCACTTGAAGTTCTAAGTTGTCCAGTATAGTCTTTCCGAAATCAATTTTAGGCGTAATCAGTTGGTTTGAAGTCAAACCCGAGCACATGGTGTCAGTGTCTGTTAAATGTGTGCAAGAATAAGGAACTGATGGCACTGGGACGACGGGATGAGAAGGGGCCGCGGGAATACGTTGGGACCGTAAAAAAAGTTGTTGCCTCCACTTTTGTGTAGTGAAACTGGCACGGTAGATGCTCCACTTTATTATACGGCGATAAAAGGGACATCGTCGACTAGCTGTAAAAAACCTTGTCAACTGTGGTCTCGTTTTATGTTAGACTTATTTTATTAATGTAACACATCAATAGATGCAAAGTTATAAATTTAAACAAGATGACCGAATGTGAAATTAAATAGCACGTGTGTATTTATAGTTTTAAAGATGCTATAAGGAAATCTCTCTAAAGTGTGGAGCGAAGCTTTTAAATCGTTTACGAAAATAATAAAGTTTCGTCGATTTTGTAATACTACTGACGAAATATCACGTTTTGCGAAAGAAAGAATATTGATATTTATTTCATAGTTATTAACAGCTTATCTGTTAAAATACAAACTTTAAGCTTCGGTTTTTATAACGTGTGTACCTATAGTATCTATTTTAAACTTTTGCTGCTCACAAGCACGGTGAGTTTTGTGATAAAACGCTATATTAGACAGTCATGAATAAAAAAAGACATTTTATTAATTGGTAAATCGATTCATCGGCTAATATTATAACAAAAATGTTAAATTAATAGTTGCAACGCACGCCGGGGAACAGCTAGTTTAAAATAAATAAAGCATGTAAGCACATTTTAGAGATATGATGTAGTACCGAGTATTTTTCATAAATTTATATTTTGTTAAGTAGAGCAGTATTCCTGGCAGTACAACGGTAATAAGGGCGGCGTGCAGTTACGTGCGCCAGGCATCACTACACCAAGCACGTTGTGTCGTCTATGTGTGCGTGTACGTGTTACAGCTCTGCCTTCGTGTTTGTAGGCCACCACCACCTGCCAACATCTTAGTAGTTCTAAGGGTCTCTACACGTTTTGTGTTCAACGCTATTGATCTGAAATATTCAAGTCGAGGTTTATTGTATTCTTTTTTATCTTGTTTCTCCGAAACATCTGTGGATTTCCTTTGTTTTGTGTACGGGTCGGACATGAGTTTGAGCACGTGCTTCGTGATGGTGGGAATATTAGTATGTCTTTATTTTGAAGTCGAGACGGTCAGACGTTCACGTACGTGACCAATAAGTTCTGGTGTAAGATCAAGGCTAAATCATACACAACAAAAAACATTATCATGTAGTTAATTTTTTCCATTTGCGTGTACTAGCAGTACCTACGAAAACTTTAAAAATAAATGTTTTTCAGTCTGGGTATAGAACAGTTATACTCTATTTTATAAGAATCTACTATTAATAAAATAAGCTGGGATAGTAATTAACATTAATGAATTTAATTAAAATTGTGAAACAAAATGTTTTGTTTTAATTTAATAATATAGAGTGCGAAATAATTGTTGATTAAACATTTTATAATTTAAATAAATGTCCTATATACCTACTTACAAAATTAATATATAAAGCAAGGTGAAAATTAAAGACTAATGCTACAGAAGAAATGAAATGTGTGATGGACAATAATTATTATAAGTAAGGATTTAAGAAGCCGAGAGTCACAGCTCCATGCTCCATTTTGTTTAATCCAAAAACGTGTTAGTATTGGGTCGTAACATTTCAGAAAGGCTTTCGTTTAAATAGCCAATATCTTATACCCGATAGGCATTAGCCAATATACCTAGGCAACATTTGTTACGGTATACAATATAATGTTATCCCCCAATAAAAAAAAATCGTAGATTACTATCACAATCGTAAATTTTTACTTTCGCGTGAAAAGTCAAGGCATTTTGTTTACAACACTTTTATTAAATGTCTTGTCTGGTACGGTATGCTTATATTCCTGGTATATCCATGAAGAGTTTGCCCTTGTACCTACACTTTTACAAAGAACACCTTACTTGCGAAAAGCATTGTATTGAACTTGGAGAATGTCATCTTGATTATAGGAAAAAGAAAACAAAGCTTGGACTTGGGAACACCTTGATTATGATTATAATAAAATTAATAAATTTATAGAAAAAGAATAGAAAACTTGGGGAACACCTCTCCAGGTCGATTTGAATTATATTATTATGGGAAAAATAATATAGAATTAGAAATTGAAGAAGGTCACCTTGATAGTCCATGTAGTATAGTTTGAATAGGTACCTACACATGTTAATTAGCATAGTTTTATCATTGAGTTAGTAGTTATTTAATTTAATTCCAGTTCGTTTTATGTAACTACATCTACGGAATGTGATTATTATTGCAAACGACATTTGGTACGGTGTGATAAAAATATGGCTGCTTTATTAATCCATGACCCTCGACAGTAATGCACTTGAACTGATTGACCATATTATGTGTTCAATTACAGCGCGGGCCGTGATTCATTCGATAACACAGTGAACGATACTTATTTTAGTGTAATGTACCTACCAAGATTATAGAAACTCATATTACAATATGTATTATTACAAGTTCTTCCAATTATTCGGGTGGCAGTGGCGAAGGATTAATTTCGGTAAGAGGGAAGCCAGAGCCAACAATTCTTACCTTGATTTGCTATTTGCTAATACGAGTAGTAGACACTATAGCGTACTAAGTCCTGTTCAAAAGATAAGTCGATAGGAATCGAGTTGCATGGATCATTCGCCAAATCACCACTGATAGGTACCTATCATAGGTATTATTGACGAATATTAATATTGTGTATAACATTCAGACTATTTTGCTGAAACATTATGTGAGCCTCCTAAAAATGTGAACTTCAAATTTAAATTGATCTGCACCAGTTGACGCGAATAGTCGTTATTTCTTAACGCAAGATTATAACACATTTGAGTATGTCATATTTTAAACTGTCCCACTTAATTATGGTAGCAATATTATGCAAATTATTATTACATCTTATACTTTGGCACAGTCTTTCATTTCCGCGATATGTAATACACACCAAAATTTTACTATACAATAATATATTATTTAGAAATGTGAAATATTGGTGTCAATAGTATCAATAACATATCGTAATATACTAACTTTCCTGAGTATATTTTTTTAATGAAGTACCTGGGTATATTAATATAATTGGAACTTTGAGATAGATAACAGATTATGCGTAAGGTATTTTTATAGTAAAGGAAATGGTTTTAGGGTGCGTTGTTGTTAAAAAATCTGGATAAAAGTCAGTGGATGATACATGTATAATAGAACTGTTAAGTTAACTTAATAACTGTTAAGGATGGTATTTATTAAGAATAAGTCACTTGATTACAGAAGCAGTTAGGAGGAAAATAAGTGGTTAAAGTCAGAAGTCCAGAAGATATTATAATCGGAAGTATCGCGATAATACTAAAAAACCACTTCATTGTACATTCTGCATCGTTCTACCGGTAATTACTAGTGAGATATGTCACTGACATGGCTTGTGACCCTAAACGCGATTTCTCAATAAATTCCCAGGAACAACAGTTGCGCAAGTGCGTGGTGTAACTGGAACGGTCTCCCGTTACGCCGACCGTTACTGTAATCACTGTTATATGGAACCCATGTTACTTTAGAGGAAATTAATAAATGTACGTCTCTATTTTTCGGTATATTTCGTAGCTATCGGATACAAGTCATCAATCGGCTGAGTCCAATACTTAGTGATAGACAAAGTAGTTTCAGATCGTCTGGCATGTGAGTCTGTGTGTAAGATCAGGGTTGCATAGAGCGAGTCATAATCGATATCAAACTGCAAAACCGAATCCGGATATTGAAATCAGAAGATGGACAAAGATTTGAAGTGTTGAAGAAAACTTAAAATGAAGTTGACGTTTGGGAAGGAAATATGACCAGGGTAAGGGTAAGGCCTATAGCCATCAGTGGTATCAAATAAGCAGTGGATGATGATGTAATAATCGTTTCACAAGATACTGTGAATGAATCGTTTCGCAAAGATACTATGCTATAAATCATATTAAGATTAGAAGAAAAATACTTAATTTGTTGTTAATAGTACCTATTAACAATTCTATATCTAGAAATAATTCATTATTATTATTTTTTCTTTTATTGCTCATAATCAAAGGTTTTTATTTCCTGTGCCATATTTTTTTTATTGGTAAGTAGTTTTCATCGTTATGTTATGTAACTGGTAAAGCATGTAAATGTTACGGAACGTATCTAGTTTTTTATGTTTGTTGATCGATTATGTCAATCAAGCAGATTCGAGTCATTGAGAATTCACTAAATTAAGTGAAATTAATGAGGATTTAGATAACCCTATTCCATTGAATTTGAATGTTTGTAGAAGACAGGAATACGTCTTTCGTATTAAGTAATAAATAATTTACCTAAAAAACACAGTAAGAATTACAGACTTTTATACATAGGCCATAATTCACTGATTAATTTGTATTAATTGGCAAACGCACTGATTCGTATTTATCTCTTTAAGTAAATTATAATCTTTTTAGCTTGAGTTCTTAATCAAGTTAATCAGAAAGAGGGATCGCGATTGCCCGCGTGGAGTGGAGTACTTCCTACAATTTAAGCAGGGATCATTCATTTTTATCGTCACACGATGTTAGAGTAATTGCATATTATACATGACAGGAAGGAACTCTAACTTAGTACTTGCGGATGAGATTTTTGATAAAACTTTATAAACACGCTAGTTACTAAGAGATTGTCGTGTGATTTTCACTTCACGATCACATGTGTTTCTGACTTAACAAGCAGAGTAAAGCATTGCTTTTAACCGACGAAAAATTCAAAAAGTCGAAGCGTATATTTTTTTAAGTATGACCACGCAGGCACGCCTAATACCGCGGTATAAACTGTCATTGAGTAGCTCATGCTGACACGATTGAAAAAGAAGTGGATTATTGGAAATCTTAATACTTGAAAGCTATTCATTATACTGAAGTGTCTAAAGTAGGTAATACCCGCACTTACTATTAAAGTAATCTGTGGTAATAGAGTGATAAATAAATCCACAAAGTCTAATAGCTGATAAGTAAATATAAGAGGAAGACATTTAATATTATCTTCTACATGTAGAAAGTACAAAATAAACGCAATTATTAAAAGAAACTGTTTTTTTGTTCACGATGTATTATGGTAATATTTTTTAGCTTGAGAGAGAGAGAGATGACACTACTAACCTGTAGAGAGGCATTACTCTCATACAAGCCATGAAAGTGCTACACATAAAAGAGCTGAAACTGGAGATCACATTCCTCAGTTTAATAAACACGTCAGGTTAGTGACAATACATGAAACACAATCTACGAACACTCACTGCGCTTAGTTTCCATGAGAGTTCTTCCATAACTTGTGCCCATCCTACATGGTAACTCTTCCTGGGCCCATGTAAATGTGGTTGTGGCCTGATTTCCACTCCAACCGCCGGTGTGGCGGGTGTCGAGTTCGTCCTCGAGACCCCCATTTCGACTGTCAATGATTCTTTATTGTTCGTCACTGCACTATCACTTTCTGATCGCTCAGTTGGGCCTGATGACGTCATTGTATCATTTCTAGTTCTTTAAAACTCGGCGTGGCCCAGTTGCCTTGCTCACAAATATACACAACTGAAGTTTGTTCATGCAGCATGATGCATTTTAATTATAAATAAATAATTGACAAGTCAGAAAGATAAACAGTAATCACATAATTTCGTGATATGTAAATTGTTTTCGTTATAATGGGGTCGAAGTGTATTCTTCCGGCAACATTTAGTGATAAATTGTTACCAGTGGAATACCAATAGCTTTGGAATAAGATTATGCTAATAAACGTATGATATCAGAGTTGCCGTCAAACTATTTAGGTTGAATTTGATGCGAAAAAAAAAGATATTCAGCTATCCAAATTGAATTATTAGTGCTTACATATGGATGGGGTAACTAGTCGCAGCGGCAGCGATCCTACGTCATCGAAAAATTAAATTGTTGTACAGATTACTCAACTGAATTCATGCAAACGTTATAATAATGACAATAACAATTAATGTTTATTATATGTCTTTAATTTGGAAAATTCAGCATGTGGTCTCCCAGTGGAACAGAGTATTCCAGTAGGAGTTAGAATGCGAGGCAAGACCTTGCCATTTATAGGGGTCCTGCAAACGTTGGGCGGTGGACTAAAGCTGCCTGTCATGGTCGTTGCGACTCCATTAGAATCACAGACGATCCGTTAGGATTATCCGCACCCCAAAAAAAGGTTGAAGAAAGTACATTATGTTATTAGGTTTTTCTATTGAATTCTCAGTAGCTCAGAGTTTGGATTTGTGACTGGTTAATGGCTTCGCCCCTATTGGGTACATGAATCTAAAAACGTATCGACGGTCTAAGGGTTACATCTCTACTAACCTAATCCTTCGATGAAACAGGCGTGATGGTGTATTATGATTTTATCAATAAAATATAATGACAAGAAATCGGAATCATACAGATGATTGAGAATCTCAAAACTATCGAAAACGAATTTGATTGACCCGGATAGCTGGTTGCAGCGACTCGCGAGTCCGCGACTATGTTTTTGTTAGTTTCGATCACGGAGCAATCAAAACAACCGGTCTCGCGGAAACGAGCCAGGAAGTGGGACATCGTTGTAGAAACTCGAAACTTTACATGCGCACCGACATACAGACGACCTTCAGATTTGAATAAAATGAAAAGCTAACGACCGAATTCCCAAAACACTCTCTACGGGTGGGATTGTTGAGGAGCCAAATGTCGTGATAGTTTAATAGATCAATTGCAAAATGGTATACCTATCAAAGTGACATAATGATATTTTGAAATACATACATACTAAAACATTATTGCGAAATTAACTAAATATGTGCCTTTACTATGTCATATAACCGGTTTTTTTACATTATATTAAGACAATGTGAGAAAGGATGAGTTTTTAAGTTGGTAATAGAATTTGAACAGTGCTCTCAAAAATTTGCAAACCGTAAATTTAATTTATCGATTTCCAAATTACCTTATAAATAAAACATGTAATTTATGACATCTCAATACATAAAACATAGGCGATGTGCCCACAAAACGGACGTACAGTTACATCACATATCTACTTACGTCCCAGAAACAGTAAAGTAATTGGCTTGAACTTTGACCTAAACCGGACGGAATAGACTTTCACAGATCAACGTATAAAAGATACTGGAACTTATCAAATTAATTCGCGCAAAATAAGCTACTCGTATACTGTCAGACATAAAAACAGATTAACTACATACTAGGTCTAGACAAAACTACCCAAGTCCCTGAGTCCTTTTCATGACTTACAGTCTACATGTGTGTTTTGTCTGTGATCTTGATATAACCTATTTAGATAAATTGATTTGATTCTGGTAACAACACGAGCTGGAATGTTAAATATGATGCAGAGGAATAAGAATTGTACTACTTAGAACAATAATGACCGGCATTCTTGATGACAGGATGTATTGTGAAAAAACTGTAAGGTATGATGGAACATATGACACATGCAATAGATATTAAAAGAAATATGATATTAATATTATAAGATTAGCTGTTGCCCGCAGTTCCAATCTCAACCCAAAGGACGTTTTGTGACAAGAGGTAGCCTATGTCCTTCTTTAAGGTCCAATCTATCTCTATACAAAAATTCGTCAAAATTGGGTTAGCAGTTTAGGTGTGGAAACATTACACGTAGACAGAATTAAGTACTTTCGCATTTATATTATAAATAAACTATTATTATTGTAATGTTGTTGCCATACGATGCCATACGATTAACAAAAAAGTCCAGGAATAAAAAAGCTACTCACTTGTACCCTGTACATATTATTACCTACGTAGAAACATACACGGTCTCTTGAACTGGTTTCACCTGTTCTTGCATACACTTGGACGTAATCAATACCTTCATGTTTGCTGTTATGATAGTTTTCTTAAAACCAGACTACAAGAAAGTAATTGCAGCATTTGTATAATGCTGTAAGAAGGTAGAAAGGAAACGTTGAATTTTCAAAACAAGTTTCAAAGCTGGGCCTAATCTGATAGAAATACCTACGAGCAAGGAGAGTAACTTGCTTGACTAATGTACGACTATTTCCGGGTGACATTTTTCTACGTAAAAAGTTCTTGCGACACCACTTTCTACGGTCAATTGAAAATTACTAATGGACATGCTTTTGTCATTTATCCATTTGCTTTCAATCGTTGATGGGAAACACTAACATGATGCGTGCATTAGTGGTGGAAGGTTTTGCCGCACCAAGAGCGACGACATGCCCGTTATAACTCCGACATTTATGTGAGGGAAATAGCGTCATAAACTTGGCGTGTAAAAAGTTGCGGTAAACCAACGCATGGATAAAATCCCGTTAGCTCCATGACAACAATGGAATTAATTCTGCGAAGATCAGCCCCATACTAATAAACTCACGCTATGAACGCTATAAACAGTTGCTAAGAACTCATTACCGATTCGTGTACGGATTTATGTCACTTACAGCAGACGGATCAAAAGTATTCACAAAAGTCGTCATGCACGATTGCAATAAATACAACGGTAAAATTGATCGTACTAGTACTGAACGAGTATTTAAATTGATTAAATGTGTGCCAATGTATTGTATGAACTTCATCTTTGATCAACAAAGATATATACATATAATAGTAGGTACAGATAATCTTAAAGAAATATCACGGGCAAGATATAAGGATCTGAAAGTTTCACAAAGTGTCGGGCCCAATGAATCAGAATCTTTTAAACAACCTGTTTACGGCCTGTGGCCGAGTGATATATGGATTGATAATAAACATTTAAGCCGAAGCCCAGAAGTCCGTTAAGTTTACTTTCACTTGGACCAGGTAAGAAATCGAAGTTTGCAATTAAACCACGACGAACTGAACGGGTAATTTGTGTAATTGTCGAGTTTTAACCACAAGAAACGAAACGGTTTGGAATGACTTCTAGACATGAAAGCTCGTGCTAAGAAGTTAAAATCTGATGGAAAGATAATTGTTTTCACTTTAGTTGATGATTCTACAATAGAAATCTTTAAACCTGCTAGGCAAAATGTTTCTACAATAATATTCAACCAAGTCCTGCAATTGATGTGCAGTGTGTGGATATTCATTTGCATTTGCATAAGTAATTGAAGGTTTAGTTAAAGGTTGAGAATTCAATTAAAGTTAAGTAGAACCAAACATTAAAAGGATGTAAAAGAGCACGAAAGATAAAACCCGGCGAGCTCATAAAAATGGCCAAGATGGCGATGGCGCTAAGAATTTTTAACCACAGACCGCATCCCTGTCGGCCTAGTTGAAACAACTTGAACCGCCCGCCGGCGGATGGGAGATGGGAGGGAGGCTGGGTCTGGCTATCTCGTAAAGTGTACTGAAAGGGCAATGCCCGGCCACCATGTAAACAAAAACAATATAAGCTCCAGATATAGAACTGCTATTAATCAACAAACATACCATTACGCCAGTATTTCCCGACGGATTAGGCAGAGGCGTATTAATGTGCACCCACATTTCGGCGGTATGTTTAGTAATATGGGGCGAGCCTATCGCCACAAATTCCAAACTTCGAGCTGCTACTGAGAATTTCATAGAAAAACCCAATAACACTGCTCGGCCTAGAAATCGAGCCCAAAACCTCTAGCGTACCAGTCGCGCTTGGAACTACTGAGGCCAGACTAATGAGGCAATTAACAAAAAAAAATTAAATAAAAAAGTAAAGATCATATCATTTAAAACGGATTTATATTTCGTACCTAAAGTTAGGATATAAAAATAAACACAGAATTATAATAATGTAGGTAGGTATTAGTTTAACAGGATAATATCATTATTACCTGCGTGTTTTGAAGTTGGTACTCGATAATAATCAAGCACGCTATTTAATAAAAAAAAAAATTTAACAGGCAACGGAATAGTCTTGAAGTTACATATTTGAGTTGAAAATCCTTATTTGCGGTCGTCATAAATAAATTAATTCTGAACACCAGAAATCTGTATAAATTATCTAAGTAAATAATGTCAAGGCGTGTTGAGTAATTATCATTTGTCGTAGCGGAAACAATGCATAACATTGTTTTAAATACACTCGACCCGTATTAAATATATGGATCATGTTGTTGTTTTGGTACAATGCTTGAAGGTGTTATATTCTCATTATAAAATCAAAAGTATCGAGGTCGTGGTCAACGTGCATTTAATTTTCGAATTTTTATCGTTATAATTAGACATTTTATGAATATTATGCGAACATTAGAGAAGCATTGAGAATTTATACAACACCGGTAGTGAACGCGTTATCTCCAAAGCTATGTGTTAATGGCGATGCGTGTTTGTTTCTCAAACATGTAGTTAGCGCCTCTTCGGCCGCTAAACAGCTCTTTGTTTACTGTGTTCGGGCATATGCTAACATTGAAGGTCATTTTCTAGATACATCACCATCAAGACTGTATTTTCCGAAAGTACCGGCGACTTTGGGTATCTAATGTATATCTACATAATAGAGGGCGGGTCCATTCCCACAAATACAAACTTCGAGTTGTTACCTACTGAGAATTTCATAGAGAAACTTATCTTTGCTCGAACCTAGGACTAATGCGGCAGTCATTTTCTAAATCAGTATTAAACATTTTAGAACCTTCTTTATCCTACCTAATTTAATAAATAGATAGGTAGATAGATATTACAAACTTTACACTTCTTGAGTACTTTTATGACATTGCAGAAAAAAAATAAAGAAAGTTTGCAATTGTGGTAGGCATCCGAACAAATCGACTGCGAGTTAAAAATTATTTTATTGGAATGATCTAGAAACGTAAGCAGCACTCCCCGTTCATGATCAGATTCACTGCGAATTTTAACTTTCACACTGTAACCTCAAAACTAACTATATTATGTTCACTAAAATACAATTTGGGTCTTCAATTAAACTACGTATACAATTTTAACACTTTTTGTGATTATTAAAATAATCTAGCATTACTGTTATAAGTACACGCGTATTCACAATACAATGTCAAGGAAAACTGATGAATTAGAGTCACTCCATATTTGTATCAGCTTTCCTTATTTGACAATAATTTATAATCGCTATTTTTTTTCTGTAGGTTTGGTTACGTATTTAAAAAAAAAAAAATTAGATTTTAAAATGATAGATTGTCAAATTGGGATATAAATTATTCATTAGCCTTAATAATCATAGTCGTATGTGCGATTGCTACGCTAGAATTTTTGGGTACGATTTCTAGGTCAAGCAAAATGTTATTAGAATTTCCTATGAAATACTCAGTAGTAGCTTCGAGTTTGGATTCGTGTCGGCTCGCCCCTTATTGGGCCCTTAACATAACAGCGAATTGTGGGTGTACATCAGTACACCTCTACCTAACTCTTCTGGGTATACAGTCGTGAAGGTATATTATGTTAATAAATGCTCATTTTACGTTTTTTTTGGTTATGCTGGCTTACTCATCTCGATGGTTTGATACCAAATCGCATAAGTTATCCAACACACAGAACGTGAAAGGCCAGCATATGGTAATTTGGTTATTAGAAATCAGAAAACGGCTAGCTTGTATAGTTTTGACAACTCCCGGCACGATACGACGCCGGTGCGAGTGGTATTCTCTCGGAGGAAAGACATCTGGTGTATCTACGCTCAAAATAACTGTGCGCGACTGAAGTTAACCGTTGCAAAGAGCTGTGCAGGTCCAATTACTTAATTAAGTGTTCTGCAAAAATATTGAAATAAGTAAGGACAATAAGGAAAGATTTACGATCCCAATTGTCTTTACATACACCGAGTTTTTATATTAAAACTAGAGTTCCCGTGCTCAGCTTCGCCTGCGTACTTACTTAATTTTCGTTTCTAAAATATACTGTACCCCTGCCCACTGTAACTACACCCATTGAGGTTTCATATCATAAAATGTGTAAGTCTAATTTATAAGGAAGAAAAATGTCAACAGCGAATGACAGCTGTACTATATTTAAATCTTCGCGATATCATCGATTATTATACATACATACATACACTCATCGATTATTATATATGTTTAAATTGTGTGGGTATGTCTATCAAACGCATGGTAGTGTGTGTGGACTTTCATACAAACTTTCACCCCCTTTTCACCACCTGAGGGGTTGAATTTCCAAATATCCTTTCTTAGTGCTCGTCTACAGTGCCAAAGGAACCAGCATACAAACTTTCAGGGTTCTAGCTTCTTTAGTTTCGGCTGTGCGTTGATCCGTCAGTCCATCAGTCAGTCAGGTTCTTCTTTTATATATACCTATAGAAGATTTACCACGGCAAAACCATTAGAGGATAACTTCAGACACGCATAGTTAATTGGGGGTTACTGTACCTCTCTTGAACAGCTATAGCTATAGTTATATATAGGCTATTTGACTGATTATTTTTTATAGTCTTATGCCAATGTTTAAATAAAACCCATCAACGAAAACAAAATTAAAATCGGCTCAAAAATAAGGATTTAAGGAAGTTACGTTTTAAGAAGTTGCTAGACAGAGAACGCACTATACTTCTTTTTGACGTCACAATCCAATGCGTCATATAAATCCTATACTATAATTGGGGGAAAGGGACAAAGCATCCCCTCTCAATCCCCACCAATTATTTTAAATGCTTATATCTTTGAAATTTATTAACCAATTTAAATTATTTTTTCAGAATACGATTTGTATTTAATTTCATTTTTCACTCAGCTTGGTATTTTTAATTATTCAAACATTAGTCAAATACCCTATTGTGAGCTTATATGCTACTTCAATTATAACAGTTACAGTGTCTCTTTTGGTTTGCGGTTTATGTATGTATGTTTCACAATAATTTAAATTCAATTTTTCACTTGTAATGTGTCAAAAAATTGGTCATCGTGTCATGTCCATATTCGCATGAATGGTAACATAATAAAATTAGAATTCTAGAGTAATTTTGATAAACGCATTTTACCGCAGAAAAAATGCTAATATATGTAGATATTAATTAACATAATATTATGTAAGTTTTGTGACATGTTTCATTCTGTGTATCTTGCGATAATTTGCGAGTTTTTGTACAAATATTGAAATATTGCATATTTAGCCAGTATTTATTTTATCATCACGTATCAACATGATGTCATAAATCAGTTGGTTAGTCAGTTCTGTTGTTAGCAGTTCTTCATTGAATCATCTCACCAGTTCGGGAGTAACATCTTGAATACATACAAAACAATTGACTGTACATCAGTATAGTTTCATAACATCACTAATTATTGCATGAGTTGTCAAACAAACAAGCAATCGATTGTTTTGGTTAATATTATATTGAAGATGCGCTTGATGTCCGTAATATTCGCGAGCGCAGATAATCGAGCAGACCCTGATAGTTATCAGAGGTCTGTATCGTTGGAAACTACTAACAATTGAAGGATCATAATGGAACTTGAAAATGGAACTGAAATCTACAGTATTTATATTTTTTTTAAAAATTCGGAATATTCAATATTTCTACATTTATACATTCATTGCAAACCAATGATTTAAGAAAAAGAAACCTAGTACAGATACTAAAAGCAAAAGATCAAAGCTCATATACGAGTACCTAGATTTCTCGGTAATTGGCTTAGTTGTAATAAATATGCAGTTACTTGGGAAGCAATAAACCTATATCAACATTGATAAGATCGTAAACGAACTGACCAATATACCATTAAAATTAAATTCATGCACCAACAACTACATGAACTGCCTTTAAGACCTAAATGCATTATTATAGAAAAGCTAATATCTGATTAACAGAATATAGAGCAAGTGGACACGGTCAACCTTAACAATATATTAACTAATTTGAAAAATCGATAAATCGTAGGAATATATTATTATAAGGAAACCTTTTAACCATTCGTAAAATTTTAATAGAATTGCCAAAAACTTGGACCAAAGGTTATTACTCTGGTAAGGAGTTCCGAACTAACTAACTAACGAAAATAGGATACAATTTTATTATAGAGGAAAAAGTACCTTTATAATAAAATTTTATTGTATTTTTAATTTACGTTTCGTTTAATAATTATTAAAATAATATTCGTATTTAGTGTAAATTATGTGTTAATTTTTTTCTTTTGCGCACCATTGTATGGTATAATATTTTTTTATTTTATTTTTTTTATTTTGTTTTAAAAAACGTTGCCCCACACTAGGATTTTCTCCTGTGTCGTGGGTGCGTTTACAAACACAAATTCTCACATGCACAAACGCCCAGACCCGGAACAAATACTTGTAGATCATACAAATATTTGCTCCGTGTGGGGATCGAACCCACAACACGTGGCGCAGAAGCCGATCGCTCAACCGCTACGCCAATCGTGTCGTCAAATATTTATTTATTTATTTATTTATTTATATGCAATATTGTATAGTTAATAGTAGCGTAGGACGCCCTCCAGCTAGATGGAGTGATGATTTGCGAAAGGTTGCTGGCGGAAGCTGGATGCGACAAGACAAGGACATGGTGAAATGACGCACATTGGTGCAGGCCTACGTCCAGCAATAGACTGCTATAGGCTGATCATGAATGATGATGATGATGATGATGATGATGATAATGAATATCGCGATTACTACTGCCATGAATTTAGAATGTGTATAGACTGACAAATTACGAAAAAACTATTGAAATTTGCATTTGTTGGGCCAAGCAAACGCACAAACTTTCTCAAAATGCATATCTTATGATATCATCTCCATAAAATTTCCTAATCGTCGCACTAAATTTTCTTATCTCAGTGCATAAAACATTTCTAGTTTGAGTAACAGCATCAACAGTGTTCTCCAAAAAATTGTTACCAGTATCTTCAACGTAACATTTTCACCGAAAAGTTCAATGTTTCATTACTTACAGCTTTGTTATGTAAATTGAGGTTTGGTATAATATCCTATTTCATAGACATAACAACTATAACAGCGAGTAAGTTAAAATAACAAACGATTCATATCGTTCTTGGGAACAAAGCCAGGCAATCGGCATTGTACGTAACACAAATGGAACACCTTGTCTTACGGCACTATCATCATTGTAAATCACGAGAAAGATTGAAGCAAACATTTCCCAGCAACACTATCGTCCGATCGATATACAATATCATAAAAGCTTTTCCCAGGCGTCATACGGGTAAAACAACCCGTTTCTCGTATGCGGTGCGCTTTAGACAAAGCCAGAGGAGGCCAAGAAAAAACCCTCTCGAGTTTCACTTTCCTTGTGTATTGTGAAGTGGCATCGTATATGACACTTTAGATGGTAAGATAAGAGACTAGACGTCTTTTTGCCAAGGGTTTCATTCACCTCCTTCAAAGAGTTTAAACCAAGGACAGGATACCAAAAGGACCAATTTTGTAAAATATTCAAATTTAGTAGACGACATTATGTATGTATTTATGGATGATAAGACCATCTTATGTTTTACCATTAAGCAGAATTAGTAGGCGTGACTCAAATGGCAATATAATAATGATGAATGGACTTGACATTAACTCCAAGATGGGTCTGGTAGAACGATGAACGTAATAGGTACACATTTTTTAAACTTAAGTGCTGGTTAAGGAGCGACTACAAATCATGACTGATGAAACTATCTGTATCTTATCGAATAAATACTATAAATTATTTGCAAAGTTTAGGACGAGGTTAGATGTATATCCTGTTCAATATAATAAATGTTTATCAGCAAGGTCATTTGAGTACCCAAATACCTTTTATTTCAAGTGTAGAAATGAAACCGCAAAAGACCCTGCGAAATAGTAGGATCTATTTGTCTATAACACAAAGGAAATAAGAGAAACTAAGAGGGTGGATAGCCACCACTATCTTATACCTAGATGTAAAGAATAGCAGAGGCGGGAAAAGAGAACTTCATTTTTCCTTCATACTTGACAACATGTTCGAATAAATTATAGTAGATTATAAATTATATTCAGTGTTTTAATTTTAAGTAAATTAAAGTTCTGGTAAAATGCATACGGAGAAGATAGCAATGTGAGCACAAAAATGCAGCTGTAATTTATCGGTGTCATAAACTTGCCACAAAGCTGAGATGTAAATACACAAAAGTAGGTAGGTACGTAGCCTCATGTCAAAGATGAAGCTGCATGCCAAAGTTTCGCGGTCATCAATGTCTCATCATACTTCGAGTTAGAAGTGATTTGCCGCAATAGATTTTCCCAACGAAGTACCTACATTATCTTCTTAATGTGCCCACGAAAGTAGGTTATCTATGTAAGCTTTATAATTATTTATATTATTCCAAATTATTTGAATCTTTTCAAAGTCGCATTTAAGCATGCTATAATTATTTTGTATAAAAATTCTCACGACTTGAAAGGTCGACGGACCTTGAAGACTGTCAGTTACCAAATATTTGTCCACTACGAAAAGAGATAACAACGTTCAAACTTTGCTTTATCAGCGATTTTACTACCTTTCTGTCTGTGTTGTAGACGTAAGTTGCAACGAAATATTCAAAAGCATTTCAGCGTGAAATAATATGATAGTTCGAAATATTTACTGTCCATTGTTTGGTGTTGAGAATGTCGCTTTTGTTACAAAAGCAACAACATAAATTCTTGTTCCAGTACAGTAGCTTTATACGGATATTCACAGTAAGTCATAATACCTTGTCACTACAGACACAAACGTAGTTTGGGTTGCAGTAAGCGCAATCACATTCAGCGCATTCACTCCAGAAGATCTCGCCGTTGCAGCCGAGGCGGCCGCCCGTTTCCACATCCACCCACGTCGAACGCTTCATTAGGATGATCTCCCGGTTCACGAGACACTAAATAACTAATTAAACGTTCCAAAAATGCTCGTGCCCTTTGCAAAGAAGTCAACATCACCAAATAGGTGTATTAATTGTGTAGGTGTCCCAATTCATCACTTCACACTGGATAAAATGTCACTTACACCTCGAATACATCAACACAACAGTTTGAATCTCTAACGTCACTAATTTCAACACCACTTAAAAAAGACCTCCACATTTCCAAGTTCACTACAATTTTAAAATGTTGTCGAAAAGTATGTTTTAAACACATGAATGTTGGAGAAGGTTACGCGCGCGAGGCGGCAAGACCGCCGCGCTACGGCTCATCGGACAGACTGCTACGCGCGCGAAGCCACTGCGCCTGGCACTCTCCTCTGGCAAGGAAGTCCTCTATCAGCGCGAGCAAAATTTGTTTTAGTTAAAAAAAAACTTTTATAGTACCATTTAATGCTTGCCAAGTGAAATATTCGAGGATAATAACATTTCTTGTGTGTGAAATCAGAATGAAAATTGTGCGAGCTAAAATAATAACCATAAAGAAAATGTTGTATCAGTAAATATTTTAGACAATATAAACCAAACCTGGAAAGAGCTTAATAAATTTCATTATGTATAAAAATAATTTGATAATCTTAGCACGGCACACAACGCAATACACTGCACCCAAGAATTGCATGAAAATCTATAACAATGAAACGATAAGTCTTGTAACGTCAATGACGAAACTGAATGGTAGAGGTAACCCACCGATCACGTCGTAGTAAATATCTCATTCAATGCGACATAATGCTTTGTTGACAAATATCTAGCGCAAACATGCATTCTTCGCTTCAGTTTCATGTAACAAACTCACCGGCAGCGGCATGAAGTTCCATTCACTTTATTTTAGATTTATACGATAGACGACAAACAATCCGCATGTCTTAATTGACGGTCGCACGCATTGCATGAACTTCTCACGAATAAAAAATGGGGTAATACAATTAATTAACAAGAACAGTTGAATAATTAGGTAATCCAGTGTTGCATTATAAACTGCAAGTAGAATGACTTAATAGTACTAATTGTGTAAATTAAGTGTAAGTACAATAAGTTTGCAACAAGGTAGCAAATAGTAGGTCTCAATTCCAAATTCTGACCTGACCTCAGCATACTTACAAAGGTACAGAATATCATGTAAGAATAATGTATTGTCACAGATTCTTTAGTAAATTTTTACGAAACAAAAAATTATAAACTGAACTGCCTCATTAGTCTATAGTGGTCGCAAGCGGTTATTTGGTTTCTCTATGAAATGTTGAGTAGCACGTAGTAGCTAGAAGTTTGAGCTCGCCCCTGTAACACGAGACGTAAAACATACCAAAAAACTGTCACTACATGTTCATCATTCTAATCGATATGCAACAAAATATGTACTTCCGATTCTAAACAAAGAATAAGTGAAATCTTGACAGGCGCAGTTCTACTATTCAGGGTTAAATCATTCATTTAAATGGACCACAGAACTGGACGCGTGCGTATTCTGTCTGCGGTCTCTTTTTGTGCCTCTGTACGTGATTCGGATTTTTTCGGAAACTGGAGCACAAACGCATTGCAATTTATATGTATTTGAAAGTAAGTGGCAAACACTTTCCTTTGATTTCTCAACATAGTCCTCAGTGTAAAAAACTGCAAAGTGGAATGCGGCAATGAAAGTTTGCTAATTGATAAATCCAGTACTACTTCTAAATATAGCGGTGTGATCAGAAAACCCTTGTAAATTACCGGTTGCACTAGCGCATACTCCACTCTACCCTTGCGCCAGCGGCTGCGACTGCCATGACCATATTAGTGTTTACCAAATGCGAGTGTAACGTAAACAGCAATTTGCCATGTGGAAAATACCTACACTCAATCAACACATGCAAGAGATCAACAAAAACTAATGTTTCAAAAGTTAACGAAATAATCACGCTTCGGAACAATTGTTGTGGGTTAGTAGCACTCAGCCATACACGGTCTTGTATTATATCAATACAATTCGATGATACGGCAGAAACAAGATTCAATTTTTTATTCAGAGGTGCCAAGTCATACTTTTTGTTGCTGCTGCTGTCTGCGGCATTGAACTTCAAATCGTGGCCGTCAATTGATTAACGTGTAGATGTTTATGATCGAATTAATTCGGTAATTACAAATCGTGATCTCGCGTTGATACAGTATTGATAAACTATTTAAAATACATTTTTTCGAATGATTTCATGTCGATTTCTCCGATGATTTGTCTTTCAGCCGAGGTCTAGTTTTACTAATTTAGCTAAACGTAATAACTGGTTCATGTGTACGCTCAAGGAAGGAATGGAAATGTGTAAAAATAAAACTAAAGGACGATTTTTTCTCAAATATAAAGATACCTGGTAATAGAAAGTTTCTCGTGTGGGTACGTTGGACAAATTAGGACATTGCAAATGAATTCCTGCTAAGACAACGGATGTGAATGGCCGATGTGGGTGGAACGAAGGAGAACGTGGTTTCGTGACTGACTAATATTTAATATTAATACATAATAACGGACGTTACACTTTTTTATTGTTTATAATTGTCAGACACAATCATTTTGTTTATTGACATTGTGCTTCATTAAAAACTATCGTGAGCGCCGGCCATAACACAATTTTGATTCCGTGCGTCAGAATTATAAATTAGATTATAACTATTATAATGTGGAAAGTAAAAGAGTAAGTACCGGAAATAACAGGTTGACTGTTTTTTGCCGCACAAATTAGAAATTAAAACAATCAACTAAGCCCACTAGGGATTTATGCGTAGTTTCGAAGAATTCATAACTTGGCATAACTTCTACTCCGTAACGATGTGAAATCTGGTCATTTGTGAACAAAGAGATCGTGTGGACGTGTGATGACAGTGTCATCACGACACACACACACAAACGGATTCTTTGTTTTAAAACCAGAGAGCCCATAATTAATACATTACATGTTAACAAATAAAACATTATAAATCACTGCTTTAAAGCAGTCTTTTTAACTGACCAGAGACCGATACACGCTTAATATGGTTGTAAGTGGGCGAACGGCATTTAGGCTACACGCCATCATAATTGGAGATTTTGCAGATGACTTGAATCATTTTATATTACAAACTTGGAAATCCGAGGTTGTTAAAATAGAGGTTCGGGTTGGAAATGCGTGTTTCACGATTTTTTTGTTGCGCCTAGGCAAGTTGTATGTCACGAAAAAATCGACAACGCTAAATAAACCAAACCTTGATAGCAATTTCAAAACAAGCTGGTAGTTACTACAATAGCATAACGTACCACACAACTGCTGATAACAAAGTAAAAATTTAACTTCTAATACCCTAACTTTATCTTTATCGAGATCTTTATGTGAGGTTTCCTAATTGAGTTTCTCATTGACAGTATAGAAACCATAACCTATCGTATCTAGGTCGTCAATTGTTTATCTATACATTCTGGGAAGTTATTTGTTTCCCACGTCAAATTCAAGCTCATGTTCAGACTGTGCTTACACGAGAGAACATAATAGATCACTCATAATCAACTACAATTTAACAAAGCAACGGAAAAGACACAAAAACGAAGACAATGCGGCCTACACCAGCTACTGGCAGGAAACAGGTGTGGCCCAAAGAAACATGTTCACTCTACATTGTGTCACCGGTACTGTGGCAACGGAAAATCTTGAATAAAAAGTGCAATGACATTGTAAATGGGTAAACTCTTACATTACATATAGTTTTGTCAATCAATTAACTGGGAATTATTAAGTGTTTAGCTGGAGCTCAAATCAAAACTGCTTGTAAATAACGCAACATGACAATATAAACAGTTACTTTAGTTATGGGAATTTAATAGTTGACCAATGTAACAGTTATTGATGGAAGCTCAAAATGACCTTCTCGTGTGACTTATACAAATAATATCTATGTGTGGGGAGCACTTGTCTAATGTAACTAAAGGCTGTGTGAGTTAAGCCTATAAGGAACATAATTATAATGATTACTTGCGGTCGACATTTGAAATGGACCACTAATAATTCTTAAATTTTTTGTCATTGCATCTTGGTAATCAAGGCAATTGTTTGTCATGCGAATTACGTACCTATTGTCAGATATGACATAAGATATTGTTATGAATTGTAATGCACTAAATACAGAACCATAATCTGCTCACCTTGGAAATGGAATGTTACCATTTACTATGTAACCAGGCCGTCCGAGGTAACAACGAAGCTATAATATTCCCAAGACCGTTGTGTTAGTTTAAAGCAAAGGAATCTCAAATCCAATTAAGCGGAGTCCTGTACAATCTGGGATGTAATTTTCAAAGCCATATAAGGGGCTCGAATATGAATATAAGCCTTATATCTATGACGATTAAGGTTACAAAGGACTTGTAAATCACAGCAAGTACGTTTAACCCGTAATAGCTGTGTGTATATAAATAATGAATTTTGAGGTAATACCTTACTGTGGATATTAATATTTACCTGCGAAAATCTAGAATATCTAATAACATTAGAATAATAAAATGAGCGATTACAGAACGCAAGGAAACTATGGGACCTTGAATAAAATGTGTTTATTTGTTACTTAACATTTTTTGACTATAATTATGTTGAAGCCCACAATAAAAATAAAAAATAATATTGCATATTATTTTTTATATTATATTGTATTATATTATATTGTTAAAATAATATTGCATTATTTTGTCTGCTGTCTTTTTAAATCGAAACATACTCCCACGTTAGGAATGTGATATTTGTATATGGTACCAGCGATAATATAATCGAAGGCGTCAGATCGGTCCTGTCACCAACTCGCCTTGATGCCAACATTCCTTGAAGCGGGAAGTTGAGTCAGTATTGGAAAGGCTATTACGTAGTGCCTGATTAAATTATTTAGGACCGCTCTTCCATGAGACAAGAAAAATAACCATTGCGAGATGACATTCTTTCCTGAATGTGATAAGTTGAGATTGTTAAATACCAAATGTATACAAAAGCATAAATTATCTATTTTCTTTAGACATTTTCGAGATTCTTAGTTACTGTAAGAGTATCTACATACCTATATTAATTGGACAACCGAGGCTACACGGTTAAGTAATCTCATTGTTACTATAAACATTATAATACCATACCATACCATCACGCCTGTATTCCCCGAAGGGTTAGGCAAAGGTGTACTAATGTACACCCACAGTTCGCAGGTATGTTTTGGTCCCAATCATCTCCAATATCTGTTAGACCTTTGATTAATTGCAATCTTCCATTTTAAGCTTAGAAAACTTCTTAGTGCCGTGTTTGGCAATACGAAACTCTTCTGAGATGCAAATTGATATATTAAATGTCAAACATTTAGTAAGCTTCGCATAAGGATATAAAAGAGAGTGTGTTGGCGCCAGTAATTGGAGACTGCTAATGTAAGGGTCGTGAACTTTCCATGTAAGTACAGTGGCCTGAGATTCCTTGATTTAATTGATTTGGATTGCCCCACAGTTCACAGCGAGCAGCTGTCGTGAGCTACGCACAGATTCAGATATAACCGGTTGGATTTGTTCACATCGGAGGCTTACCTACATATTGCACATTTTTCTGTCTGCAAGCGAGTAAGTAACTATGTTTACAGTATATAACAATGTACTCTTTGAATTAAGTTGTGGCATGCTGATATAATAATTATGTATATTGATTGTATAATGTAGGCATTGGTTTCCGTCTATACATATAATACATTGTAACGAGTTACATTTAAATTTTGATAAACATTAATACTTTACATTAATACTTTTACATCTTAATTAACGTTCATTCTAACGAGGATTTGAATAATAAATATTTTGGATCTACCTTACAAAGTTATCTAATAACTAAGCATATGTGTATTTTTTTAAATTTATTCGACCAACATTTTGTAAGAAGTGGTTCAAATTATCATGTAAAAATGTGAAAGAAAATTACCATGTACGTATGTAGGTAAAATGACTAGCTTTATGTCATAGTAAGCTTTTAATACTAGAAAAACTGTTGTATAGAAATGTTAACATTGGGTCAATGGAACGCGGAAAGATAAACTATGTTAATCGATACAGGCATCGTTCCATTCTATTGCAAGTTTGTTGATTTAGAAATCAAATACCTAGTTACAGTATACATATATTTTTTTTCTGAAACAAATAGCATATATTATTGTAGGAAACACTCGTGGATAATTGTGGTTATCTTATCAATTCGAGGGGTGGAAAAGATACATACATTCCTCGTATAGACTCTGAAGTCACATATAAAACAGATTACCTATGTACTTTTAAATAATTAATGATTGCCTAAAAGAGTTAACGGTGATTCCGCTAGTGTGTTCTAAATTGTAGGAATACCTACAATTTTCTTGTGGTTTGGAAATGCTTGAATCATCATCCTAAACTTCCCCATATTGAGGTCTCTAGTATACTTAGTCGCAGTTGAATATCAGTATTTTACAGGCTTTTTGGGCTTCTACCGACAATTGTCATAGTTGTTCGTATAATAACTAGGATTTGCAGCTTAACCTGCTTTCCAAAGCGTCTTAATTTGCTAAGTATTATAATCACATCCTTTATTGTATTCACATTTTAAGTATCAAGATGGTTAATGACATTGTACCGACATCATAAGTTTTAAATTCAACAAGAGTAAAGTAGTGGGCAAAGTAGAAATGCAATTAGATTGAAAACCGAAACCTGAGTGCAAGACTGCCAAGAGGAAAAACCTCATAGGTGTTGTTCGCGTTCGTTGTTGTGTATACTACTTATATATAAACATGCCTAACTATACAGTATAGTGTGCAAGAATCCTATCTACAACCCCACCGTGGCATTTCATTGTCACATGAACTCTTTCATAAGTAGGTATTAAGCAAGAAACTTGTTTCTTAAAAACATGATTGGAAATTGGTTCACACAAAATGTCAGATTTTCGAGATGTGGAAATTTTCCTTTTCTTGATATATGCTATCTATTCCAGTATTATACATAGGTAAAATGGTTAGTTTGTACTAGGTACTGTAATCTCTGGATCTGAAAATTCTTTTCAACTCTATGTGATTACACAGTATCAACGCAAAGGAAGCTGCGGGCGGAAGTTAGTGTTTTATATTTTTGTTTTATCCATACTAATATTATAAATGCGCAAGTAACTTGTCTGTCCGTTTGTTTGTTAGTTATTACGCCTGAGCCACTGAGCCAATTTTGGCATAGAGATAGATTGGACCTTGGAAAAGGACATAGGTTTTGTCTCAAAAATTCTTTGGGATTTAAGTGAAACCGCAGGCAGCAGCTAGTATTTCTATTTGTTTGATATTACAAAATCTACGTCAAAGGCAGAAGCTAGTCGTAAACGTAATACGATAGTATTATAGTATTAGTATTATAGATAGTATTATATATATTATAGTATCGCGGATATTGCGCCATGGTGGCCATCATCATTGTTGTGCACTTTCACTAGGTACACCATAAATATTATTGCGCGACTTATTTGTCAATGGTACACCATGGTATACAACACCATAATTGTGTTACGTTGTGACAGTTTATTAATGTTATTACCTATACATATTGATGGGTCATACGCTCCATTCTACTGGCCGTAAGTGAAGTCCAGGTCGAGCATTGTAATTGGGTTCTATTGAATACTCAGTAGGAACTCAGAGAATGGAATAGAATCGCCCCTTTTCCATAGGACCGAAACATTTCGGCGAACTGTGTACCTCTGCTTAGTTGGTTAAACAGACATAATGGTGTTTTGTTTTAACTTAATAAAAATATTCAGCCCATTTTTTCGCAACCGATCTTTTCCATTGATTTATTTAATCTAAGGTAAAGTGCCATTTGATAAAAGCTTCTCTCGCGCCCTCGTGCAAGCCTTCCAAAAGGACGGATGCCTCCTCGCCTTCAGCGACAAAAAATATCAGTAACAACAGGATACCTATCTGGTAACAGGATAACATTATTCTATAATACAATAGGTTAAAGGTAACCTGCAAATGTAGAACCCAATCATCTAACTATTAATAGTAAACTTAATTGCTTGACTGTTTTGTGTATTGAGATAGCTATGAGTAATCTATTACAACTTTATGTGCAATTTTATATAAATTTCAGATTGCTAAATTAAGGAAGAGAATTAAATGTAAGCAATACATGTACACAATGTATTTTAATGGAACTACGCAAATGTTATTACTCGCCATAAAGAGAAAACGTTGTTTGATTGTTACGACGCACGTGCATATGAATACCATAACGCGTACCTTGTAGTTAATCACCTAATATTCTCTAAAAAGAAAGCTTACGTTTCATATGTATTATATTAGATATTTTACAATATACTTAAAAAATGTACCCATTATTATTTAAAATCTTGAAGCAACATTCAATCAATCATATACAAATCTCAGACAGATAATTGCTGAATATTTGCATTTTAGAATGCAATTTTTAATAGAAATACCGGATAAAAGTACAACTAAATTTTTTACAATTACTAAACTAAACAAACAAAGACTAAACACTAGCCTTGGTCATTGGTGATAAACAAAGGCTAGTGTTTTAGTCAATTTACTTACCAAATTGTAATATCTCCGTGAACGTATTATTTAGGTACTTTATATACATCGTGGTGCGTCTATTCGTTAGTACTAATCCGAGTACATTTACATTCCATACAGAGTAAATAAGAGGTACGATAGCGCACCCAAGTAAACATTTCTTATCTGTATTCGATAACCGATTAGCTTTTTACCTCGAGGGCACAAGATTCAATTTGGCGTGAAATTAGACTCGGTTGCGTGCGTCAGTCAATAAGTTGAACTTACGAAGACGAAAGAAATGTCCAAAATTAGCCGCGGAAGCAATGTTTATTATTAGATACGGAGATATGGAACAGTTGGTAAAAGGAATCGCTAAACTCAAAATAAAACGTAAGAGTGGACATGAACTTGCAGTGGAGTCAAAGAATCTATTAGTTCCTGCGTAGTGAATAGGTTTTCTCTTATTACTTTCTTACTGGCTGGGTACACAGTCATTATGATTTAATTTTTCCCAATTATGTGGGAATTTCCTGATAATCCCATCTTAGTGTTCAACTACATAACTGCAATTTTCACGCTTCTCTGCGTGCGTGAGTTGTCTGTTGGTCAATGTTAGATTCCAGAGTTAATTTTCCTCAAACCTTTTGTTTCAAACAAAATAAGTTGCTTGAGTCGTTCTCAAGTGGTGATCTTTCATACAAGAAGCAATTTATTTTTATTTTTATAGATCATCTATCGCAGGTGAGTTATGTGAGGTGAGTTATAACCACCGATAAGTTCAATTCCTCAAGGAAATCACACGTTGTATAGAAACTGAATAAGTACTTAGGTACTAACATACCAACATATTTGCGGACGCACGCGATCCTTTTACTAGTTTATCAGGTTCTTGCACGATTTCTCCCTTTAAGATTAAAACTGTTTTGAAATGTAATAGATAGACGTTTTGCGACATATTGTCGTGTTCGGCTCTAAGTTGTCTAATTAATAAAGTTCCTTTAACTTCTATGAGAATTTCTGTTTGAGTTTAAAACAAAGTTTTTATTGGCAGGTGTTGCAGGTTTCACCAAAGTTAATCGAATTTCCTTTAAGTGGACATAAAGTGTATAAAATCACTATTTTTATAAAGGTCATTTTGGCCTGTGCAGTGTTATTTAAAAATGGATCTGTTAATAGGTGTAGGTACCTACATAAACTTTGACAAAGTTATGAATGAAGGATTTAAGGCTTATGAGCGAAGGGGAATAAATGTTGCACGTTATGCACCTACAAACACATAGTCAACACGTATTAGAAAACAAACAAAGTCATGACGTCACGCCATTACAATTACAACTCATATGGTTTGAAAGCTGCGCTTTGACATGCACAGTATGCGACCTCTGTGGGTCGCGCGCACTTTCTACGCGATAGAACAGATTTACGCGGGTTTTTGCGACCGATACATCGCACGTTTTACGTGTCTTCATTAGCGATAACGAGACGGTTTTATAGCCGGAAACGTATCTGGCGGCTTTCCAGAATTATTGGTAGCTATTATTTTTATTTAAGAAAGTATATTTTTATCGTTAAACTAACGCGGTAGTGCTAATTGGGTATCATTTGCGAATGCGCACATTGTGCAGCGTTTACGTCATTTATTTCGTCCATTATATCATTATACCTACTAAAAAGTTTTTTAAATTCTATTTCTATTTCAAATTGTTTTTTTGGAAGATATTCGATTGATTTGACGTTAACTTATTTTTGCAAAAACAGTAAAATAAATTAAAAACCTAGCAATCAATCCCAAAAGTAGGTATCAGGACAACTTTCATAATAAGTAAGTGGTAGTTGGAGTAGTTTCCTTTTATTATACGTTGCGTATCTGTCACATTCACAATGCTCTGTGTATGCGCCTGCGCAAGAAAGACGTTGCTTAGGAGTCGCATTCGTTAACACTGCACTTGATCGTTGATATAATTACGTCATTCTTTATTACGAATTAACGCGTTTTATAACCTGTTTTGCTTTATCAGCTGTTGTTTTAGTAGACAGGCCAAGAGTTAAATTCAATTAATTAACAATTAATTGAATTTAACTCTTGTACAGTGTTTTAATTAACTAAGTACTGTTAAATTAGTAATTATAATTTGTGAAAGCTTGTAAATAGTGTATAAATTAGTATAGCGCGAAAGTTGGAAAACTAAATACTTACATTGTACCAACTCATAGATAATAGAAGTAGTAGGTACAAATACTAATATGTACTTAAACTCTTTTTTTAAACCCACGTTGATGTAGGTAATCGTATTAATGAGTACACTTCTTCACTTAGCTATAAGAAAAAGTAAAACTGCTTTTTTTCAAAAACTTTTCTTAATAGTTATTTTATTTCAAGATTTTTAGTAGCGAGTAAAATTTTACATAGAACCTACGGCCGACGTTATTATTTTATCATTTACTCGGTCTTTGTGTTATTTATAAATTTTGTGATCAGATCTTGACCAATTTTTACGGGACCACCTCTGAAGTATGTCCTACCCATCAAAAAAAAATATCATCAAAACCGGTTCATAATTGACGGAATAATGACTTAACAAACATACAAAAAAAACATACAGCCCTCCTCCTTTTTGAAGTCGGTTGAACAGAAAATCTATTGGGGCTGCCATTCTCATCTCTGTTCTGAATTCCAATTAAAATGTAGTATAGAAATGCTACGATGTGTCTTGTCGAACTAAATGCAGCCCCGGCGGATTTATTTGTAGGTAAGTGAATTCTAGCCCTGATATAATAAGTATAATGGTGAGTATAGATCTAGTGTGTGCGCTTCTTAATTATTTTGAAAATAAGAGGACAAGTAAAACACTGATTACTTAGGACCATTAATCGAATTTGCACTTTCTATCTACTGTCAAAAGGTAGAATTCTGAACGTTTGTTTCCACTGACCTGGTGGTTTGTAGCTGGTATGGCAGCACTCTGCGGTGGTACTGACTGGACAGGTCGTGCTGGCTTGGCAGCCGCCCTCTGTAGAGATGCTCGCTTTACGGACACCATCAGCCAGACATCTTCTACCCTTTGCGCCACCTGGTCAAAATTCGGTCATTAGGAGCATGTAATCAATATATATACGTAATGAAATTATAATAGACCGATGTCTGTACGTTATAGATGTTGAAGAAAATCGATATGGGGTCTCTATTAGAGAGAGAGAGAGAGAGAGATTTTTAAGATTTTTGCCCGTTTGTCGGTATTTTTAAACACACATCATACAAAAACTACTGCATGGAATTTAATGCAATTTTCACAGATGTAGGTACTATAGGCCAACGCCATATCTAGCCACCGTAAGGGCTATATTTGCTTGCAGCCTCGGCTGCAATTCCAATGCTTACCTACGCTTATCAACCAATAGCATCGTCCTTTTTATGATGTCGAAATGGAATCTCTAATCATATAAACAAAAAAGATATTGAAATAAAACTACTTTTTATGGATTTTATCCTGTCATATTTATATTCTTTAATTCCTAAAAGTCAATACCACCGTAAGCACGGGATTTTGTTTTCAAAATGGCTGGATATGGAGTTGGCTGATAGTACCTATTACTAGAAGTCTAATTTAAATCTGCTGCTGTTTTTGTTTTAATCTGTTGCTTGTTCTTGATACGGAGCCTAGAAGCCGAGTTATAGTAAGTAAAGCCTTAACAGATGCGAGTAAATATGCGAGCATAAGCTAGTAAAGCATAAAATATCATACACAGCAGTCTAAACTGTTTTATAAAGACATTCTTAACAATATACAGGGATGCCGATGGAGTCAGTAGCCTACCCATTATATTGACTTACTTTTCCTATGAAACCCATAACTGAAAAACCCAAAACGGAAAAAAGACGGCTTTCATGCATGCCTAAACGTGGTCTGTCTACTTTTGTATAGGAAGATTGTATTTATTATTCACGAATGGTTTATGGTTTTTATGGGTTTTGTAGAAGTTTTTGAGAACCAGAGGTGATTCTATCCAGCGTACTCAACAACTTCTGAACAACTTAACAGGTGGAGGTGACTAAATCGGCATCCCGTAGATATACGATTAGATACAGGTTAGGTCTAACGGACGCAATATCTAACTAACGTCAGATCAGATAAATAGTAAAAAGTCAGATACCTAAATTTTAGATCACATTTCTCTCCTGTCCCCTTTCTCACCTGAGTGACGAGAGCCCTCGTCTCCTGCGTGGCGGACTGCATAAGCATCTCTCGGAACTGGTCAGGAGATGTCAGGCCGAAGCTCTGAGCGTCTTCTAACAACTTATCGACTGCTATTAACCCCCCTTCGCCTGCTAGGATCTCCACACCAGTCGCGCACCATTCGTTCGCCTAAAGAAAATGTCGGATTAGAAAACTGTGCCAGCAGAAGTACCTACTCATTAGAGAAGCGATTAATGTGATAATGACATGACCGAATGGTCATGTCGCTTGAGACCTACCAACTTAATCAATTTCTTTCATTTGAAGTCGTACCTACCTAGAAATTAAGCATGATATCTACTTTTGCTTGATAAAGAGGTGTGAAGTGTTATGCTACTTAATTGACGAGTATTTTCAGGCAATTATAACGATTATAAAAGATTTACAGAGCTAATTAAACTGTGATACTAATATGTTATTGTTGTGTAATGTAATTTATCATCACTATGTAGGTAAATTTTATGATGATATTTTATTTTATTCATTTTATTTATTTCGGGAGCTTACAGCTAAATACAAATAGTTATCAAATTAGATCAATAAATGCCAATAACAAGCTCCCACATTTAGTTTGCAATATGATGGTAATTTGAACATCATAAACACAGTTAATTATGAAAATGAGTACCTACAACAGATAATTTTAGAAGATTGAGCCAAATGGAAGTATCTTACATATATACGTTATTAACAAAGTATTTAGTTAAACACGATTTGTCAGAATGTTTACTACTTGTGAAAAGATCAAAACGACTGTCAAAATCTATTTTGTTAAAACCATTAAATACTCTAGGTGGAAAGCTATTCATTTTATGTTAGCAGAATTTTAGATAGAAGACTAAGTATACAGTACTACCTACAACTTTTCTTCCCAATACGAAGTAAGTATATGTATTTAAATATATAATTACAGTTAAAAGTACTACTTACAGTACGCGCGGCATAAGTTGGCCGGAGTGAAGTTGGCCGTTTTAATGCGCAGTGGATTGTTTACGTTAAAAAGTGTGTACTGCGCAACCAAAAACTGACAAACAGCTAACTTCAGTCCGGCCAAGTTATGTCGCGCGTACTGTACAACTTTTCTTCCCAATACCAAGTAAGTACATATATTATGTATCTATATAAAGAATTATTAAAAAGGACTCATCGTTATATAAATATCTATCTATTCCGTACCTTATCTATCCTGTCCATAAGTTCTCTAGCTTTTGTCAGAAGTAGATTTCGTTTTTGTATCTTGTCTAAGAGTAAAGCGCTCGTTCGTCTTAGTTCCTCGCATTTTGACTCTATGTGGTCGACTTGACTTAATGGGTCTTGCATTAATTTTTCTCCTGCAGCAAAATGTAATCAATTAAATTCAAATTTATCTTTACAGTACCTAACAAAAGATAACAAAGGCCGCAATAATGTAAAACAACGGTAAGTATATAACAAAATTGCAATGAACAATACGCAATATTCTAAAAAAAGTTATGTTGTAATAATTGACATTTACCAATAAAATTTACACATAAATTTGAAATATCTTGTGGCACACTTTATCAACGTTTCGTAAAATTTTACAAAAACAAAATTACCTTTAAGTATTTCGTAAAGATCGTTTTGTTTTGCCACCAAAATTTAAATTTAGAACTGAGCTTTATTTTTTTAAACTGACTTTTCGCTGAGTTTTATAGACACAAGTAAACAAGGATGACGTCAAGAAGAATGTATTTTTTTATTAATTTGGTTTTTTGGACCTTGAAAAGGGTTGTATTTTCATAACATAAGTACATATCATTCCTGAATCCTCCAAAGAATAAATGTGTGCATGTTATATTAAATCAGATGGTGAATCCCTAACATGAATAAATTTTTAAGTCTTCAAAAAAAATACTTTACCGTCATCAATAACTGTAGTTGCAGTTTCAAGATCACAATTACATAATTTTTCAAAGTCGCCCGCCTCTTGAAGTAGGCTGTCAACCCTGATTGCCGTCTCGCCCACCTCCGTCATGTCGCATGCTGTCTTTAGATGATTGTCTAAAGTAGCCTAAAACAAATGGTTCAGATATTCTATTACTACTAATAATTATTATGTTCCTACTGAAAAGAACAGAGAACACACACACCTAGAGAATACTTAATGCCTGTTGAAATTATCTTTACATGCAGTGTTGATCCAACTTAGATAAGCGTGAGGCATTTAAACGACCTTCAGGTATTTTTTTTTAATGCCATGTTTGCCGATGACGACAATTCAGCCAATAACAAGAAGAATGGAGAAATGTGTGAAGAACTAAACATCAATTTAGACAAGAATTAAAAGCAGGATTTAAGAAAAGTGAGAATGAAGTCTCTAGATATTAGTGTTTTATGGATTGTCAAAACTTGCATACAAGTAATGTCAAAATCCTTTCTCTAGTAAGCAAATCTATCGACGGATTTGATATTGGGACTGGCCCTTAAGTGTAGTTAAGTTAAGAAGTGTAGGTAGTTGTGAGATGATAGCTGGCGTATGTTGGATAAAAGCTCACCAGCCCAGTAAAAAGGATTTAATGTATTCTACCTATTTGCTATAAACCTCAAATAAAAAATAGGTAGTAAAACCTTGGTCCAACCAAGGAGGATCTATTCGAATAACACTGCTAACTAATATAAAAAATTAAAACACCTGAATTTGACACACTAGCTTAACCTCTCATCTCACAGTAAATACCGATCCTCGATGTAATAATCTTGATATAAATTATTAAAAGTGTTTGTCTATGTATTGAAAACTAGTAAGTTATAGATATAATGGCTATGGAAATTGTGTGTAACTTTCGCAAATGCAGAAAGTCGTTGTCAAATCAAGCGTGGGTAACGACATGTTCACATGCATTTTGTGTTGAACACGGCAAAAGAGAATTCAAACGAACTGCTGAAAATTCTTTGACTTGTCCGGCTTGCGGGACCGAACTACGAGATAAGTTTGACGTAATTCAAGCAGATCTTAGGCCAAATGAAACTTTTAAATCAATAGTTTTGGCGGGAATGAGGCCTGACACAATCATGGACGTTGCTATGCGAGCTATGTCTTTCTGGGCATACCAGGTCGAACAGGAGACCTTATATCAAGAGAGCGTAGCAAAACACGCAAGAGAGAAACTTCAGTGTATGGAAGAAATCAATACATTGAATCTTCAAAAACTAAAAGCGGAATTGGAGACGTGCAAGAGAAAGATTAGTAATTTACAATCAGAATGTAACAAGAAGAGTAAACAAGCGGAGGATTTCAAGGCGAGATTAGAGGAAAAGTCAAGAAAAATACAGAAGTTGACATTTCAACTGGATGCTCAGAAAAGGAAGGATATTCGTAATTTCGAGGGCATGGATAGTAAAGAGAAATGTATGGATATCTCAGACTTGGTCGCCAACAGAGCGGTGTCAGACTTTGTTTTTAGGCCAGCAAAAGACCCAGATGAGTCACATAGGGTGTGTTCACCAAGAACACCAATGTTTGACTTTCGTAACAGAAAACAGACGGCGCATTTCCAGTTTAGGCCGGTAAAGTCTTAATATAAAAGTGTAACAATAACAAAATCATACTCTCTCTTATTGGTTTCTATCTAGATTAAGCGAAGATTACCTGCATCTGTTTAAAGTTTAATAAAAATGTTCTGAACTTCAGCCAGTGGTTTAGCTTCGTGGAATGTTTTTGCCAGAAATTGTCAAATTGTTTTTCAGTCTCCTCCAGTTGCACCAGTAACCTGTAACAAAAGGTAAATTCTAAAATTAATAATATTTTATTAACATTTTTTAGGTATCCGTTTGTACAGGAAGTATAAATATCTAAACTTTTACAAAGCTGTGGCGCACTATGGAGCCTCTTTTGCACGCGCCATTTAAGGCGGATCGTTCACCTGAGCCCGCCAAATTCAAATTTCGAGTGGTTTTTCGCAGTTTGTAGGTCTATAATAAATACAGCATTCATGGTAATGGTAATTGCGACATTAACTATACAAAATTCACAATTTTTATCTAAAACCATTGCTTAAAAATCATTATTGTAGCTAAAAGTAGTGTAAAATGTCAATTTTGACCAATTACACAGATTGCGCCAAGTTTTTGGCTTGATAAGGATTTATAAGTAAAGGTCTTAGTTCTCAGTTGTGAATGTTGTATAGTTAATGTCGCAATTATAACTGCCATGAATCTAGAACTTGTTATAGACCTACAAACTGTAAAAAATCACTTGAAATTTGAATTTCGCGGGCTCAGCTGAACGATCCGCCTTAAAGGTAATTCGCTCATAATCAAGTAAATAATCACCTATACCGTCGTTCTGATTTCTGCAATGCTCATGAAAATAGTCAGGTTTTTATAGATTCTATTTCAACTGTATCATTCATTAACGATGGGTGTCATTTTTTTTTATATGGAAAAGGTAATCATGTTAATGTATACTTGAGCAAAACCTGTATATGACGCTTTTCGAAAACACGTGCCTAACTCTTATACTACATAATTTCGCTACCCAGTCAGTAAGTAAACGGTATCTTTTATCCTATTACTGTGTACTGCATATTTAAATACATTTTTTAACTAAATATTCGTAATTACCTTTCAACCGCAGCGACATGGCTGATAATATTATAAGTTAGATTTGGTTTCCGTACTTGCGTCAGTAACTCTTCGCCTTGCGACGTCGCCGACGATAGTTCAGATTTTAAAGCTTTATACCTAGAAGAAAAATAATCATCATAAAAATTTACGACCAGAAAATGGCCGAGGTTTATTAGAAATATAAGTACTAAGATATTTTTCACGGTAGGTACCTATTTTCCTGACAGTCTAATAATTCTTTGGTTTGTGTCGGGTCGTTTCCCATATCGCAGTCTACAATCTCGTGCATAAACTCGTCCAATTTACTCGAGATCTCCTTCATTAACGTAGAAAATTTCTCTAGTGCCTGAAAAACAAACATATTTAAGGTCAATACTATTTAATTATAATAAATTATGTTTGTGTTGACAAAATGCCGTTTAAGAAATCTAAATTTAAATTATAATTAAAAGTACCAACAGTGCAAAATTACACACTTGAATAGTTAATTCAGGTAATTGTTCTCAGTATTTCAAACAGGCGATCGGCGCTGTATGAAATTTCCCATATTTCCACACAAATAATTAAGTGCGCAAGGATAATCATCACTGAACATTACCCAACAACACGACTCTGGCCATATCAAAATTGTTTGAAGAACTTCAATAGCGCGATTCAGGATTGTGTACAGTTGAGACTACTAGATGGCGCCACTGATTTAAATGTTAAGGTCTGTGAAAGTTTCGTCTACCAAACTTGACTCAAGTTTGATTCGAGGATAAAATGCTATTTGAGAATCATTAGGTATATTATTCATGTTTTCTATTATCATGTATAAAAAAAGAAAAAGTGACGCGTGTGAACCCGCAAGCAACATCATTGTTATAAAAACATAACTTACTATCCGCTGTTGTATCCACTCGGCATGTGAATACTGTAGTTCTCCGCCAAGGTCTGGCGTCAACTGTGACCTATCGAAATGATCGTACAGCTCCTCCACAGACGAACAGACTAGCACCTTGAACCTGAACTCTTCCTTGAATAATTTACTACTGACTTCTGACAGCGCTTTCTGTAGGAAACTCGCTGGTCGAAGAACGTATACAGCGTGAATTACTCCGGGGAAGAATTCCTGGAAAATAGAAAGTAATTCAATCAATCATTTTATGTGGTGCAATATGTAAGCATTGTTACCTATTTATTTTTTTACCCGACTACGAAAAGAGGAAGGGCAATGAGTTTAATTCGATTTTAGAATGGTAGATATACATCCTACCTATGTAAAGATGTATAGTTAAAAGGATATTGTTATTCTAAGGCATACTTCCTTGTAAGTCCAAGTCAAAGGTCTCGAGTTCGAACCCAAGGCATGCACCTCTGACTTTTCGAAGTCATGTGCGTATTAAACAGTTAATTATCACGCGCTTAAACGGTGAAGGAAAACATCGTGAGGAAACCTGCATGCCTGAGAGATTTTCTCGATGGCGTGTGAAGTCTGCCAACCCGCACTAGGCCAGCGTGGTGGACTATAGCCTAATCCCTCTCATTCTGAGAGGAGACCCGTGCCCAGTAGTGGGACATTATAATGGGTTGATTACATAATCAAAAACTCCCCAAAAATTCAAGGAAGTATACATATACTTCCTTGAATTTTTGGGGAGTTTTAACTTTACTTCATTGGTTCAAATAATAATATATAATTAAACTTGAAAAGTCAGGTGACAACAAAATGTTTGCTACTTCGTCAAACTTATAAAACAGAAGTCATAAATTATGCCCTAAACCTAGAATATGCCCATTCTTCAACAGAGCCTGTCTATTACGTAAGAGTAAATTTATATGCTCTAAAATGAAAAATACTCACTGAGATCCTTAATAATACTGTTTTGACGGAGTTCCATCGATCTTTTCTTCTGTCTATTATAATATGGAAGCCCATTTCTGCTTCTAATAACCTGTAACGATATAAAAACGCTCATGAATAATGATTCTGAATATCGATTGTTCTGGCACGTTATCAATCAGTTATGAGTTCTGTCTGGTATCGATTCTCGTGTACCCATGGTAAATAATCTATTAGCTATCATAAAACATCAAATTTAACTTAATAATTCGCGTTTATATTTGATACCACTTCTCTATCTTTTGTAAGGTACTTGTAAATAAATTGTAGAACCGTCCCACTGTTTGGTAGGTTACCGGTATGCGTAAGTCCCACGTAATACGAGTAGGTGACAAACTACGAGGTGCTACTGAGAATTTTGTAGAATTTTGTAAAACCTAATAACACTGCCCGATCTCAGAATCGAATCCCCGGAGGAGGATCAGCGGCCGTTCTTGTCACCACTACGCTCTGAATAAATTGTGTTTAAGAATTTAGTGCCTTGGAAATATAAACCACACCTTTTACATGTCATGGCATGGGCATCGTATGTAAACTTTCTTACAAGCTAATAATGCTTTTTTCAATAAAATAACTTAGTAGTAACTCGATAAAAATATTTACGTAGCGTTATTGTTGTGTAATTGTGTTCAGTGAAGCGTGAGATTCTTTGTGGGTGGTCTAAAAAGCGTTTGCTTACTAAATGTCGAATTTAATAGTCAAAAACGCGAATATTGAGAACAGAAGAAAGCGTTATTGATAAAATATAGTAAAGGCCATATTTTTTAGCGACTTAGTAAAATATTGAGCAATAGAAACTTGATAAGTAAGAAACAAGTCGAACGGCGTTGAGGTATCAGTGAAACAAGTACCTATGTAAATTTACACGGATTGAATTTTGCTATTGATTGCAAAAGAGCTGATCAAATAAACGTAAGTACATTTAGTACTACAACTATTATAGTATAGGCGACGCCTGCGATTTAGCGTAAAAAAAAATATTGTTTGTAGTTTGAAAATGCTGCAATGCAGAAGTTTAGACTAGTTTCCGAAAAATAATTTTTGCCGGTCCGTCATTTACGCGGTCAGAAACAAACAAAACAGACAAGGCTTAGAAACAGACAGAACTCGGATAAAAACTATAAAAATACTTAGTGTGAAGTTTAATATGTTAGGTTTAGGTAATCTGGCACTTGTGAAAGAACTAGTTTCACCTCTGTTCTTAGTGAACGACGAAGAGCCGGCGAGAAGTTATATTCCTCTTTCTAAAAAACGATACAAATGTTACTCGTTACTGATGACAATAATTACTTACGTCTAGCCATTGTTCAACTATTTATTTAATGGTCGACTTTTAGTTTAACTAGATGCAGCTGGACCACAACAGCCATCAGACCACTGAGAAATACCTGGGCCTGGAATATCCTAAAATTCGAATAGACCAGTACACAATATACTATGTAGTACTTACGAGGGCACAGAGGTCAGGTACAGCAGTAACCGACGGTACTCCGAGGGCATGATGAAGTGGAAGTTATTGTTGTCGGGGAAGGTGATGAGTGGGCGGTGGTCCCGCGCCAGCCCGCCCGTCGCCAGCGCGTACTGCGGCAGTAGCAGCTCGCTAACATTCCGGCCCTCATCGCCATCGCCGCCGCACCCATCACACTCCGCTTCTGTCGATGAAAATGTACCATTTTGACACTTCTTGCTTTATTCACATACTTACTTACTTAATATTAGGTAGAGATTGATATTTCTGACATCTTTATTTTTCATTTCGCACAGGCTTTTGTTTTTGTGGTGGACTATGAGTTCTCCTCTCTGTGAGAACACCAGGGACAGTAAAAAGGTAAACGATTGATTGCTTTGTTAAGTTACAATATTATTACGGTTTGGTAACTACTGCGGGGGTGCCCACACGAAGATATTACCCATACATGGTACAGACAAGAACACTCCACTGAATTTCCACAATATTGCTGCTGACCAACCAGACAGGATTCCTTTGTACCTTTTTTTGTTTCTACCAAGTCCCTGCCTCTGTATATGCTCTTCGTACATTGAGTTCCACTGCACGACATTTGGATTTAACAATACATGGCGCGATAAACCGCCCGCGTCGCTGCATTCCTTAAATTATCCAATGCTACTAATTGCCAGTTGCGTCCGTGGGATGATTACGTCATCGGTTACCTTAATTTTTCTTAAAAGATACCTAGTTTGAATGTTTTATATCCGGTTGACTAATGAGTTCGTCAAGTTCAAAGTTTGCCGCACTAACGAGTTAGCTCGGCGGATTCGTTTTGCCCCAAGTGAACTAAAATCAGCTTTTAGCGGAAAAGTCCGTTTCAAGTGTTTCAAACAGCTGAGAACTTTTTCTGGTGGGATGTGGATTGATCAAATACCTTTTATTTATATCATTATGATGATCAAAAGTTGAATGGTAAGTATGTTTGCTCCAGAGAGTATGAATTCCTCAAGTATGGTAGGTATGGTTCCTCATAACTTTTTTATGTAATTCTTTTGAGTTTCATTCTTGCTTTTAAGTAAAGAAAGAAGGTATATTTTGTGACAACAAAATCACGTTAGAACCTATTTTTTTTTTTGCAATTTTTACTTTCAATCAGAGTCACTTAAGGTATTTAATATAAATGACACCAATTTTTCCTCGTAGAAAATTGCTGTGTAAGCAATCTGTATAAAGTTAGCTACAAAAAGCCCGATCGCGTGATGCCTTACAATTAATTATTCATGGTAGTTACAAAGAAGGTAAGGTACAGCAGTGGTAGATTTATCAAGACGGATTTTCAGGAATTTATATAATGTAAACGTGCTTACGTTCCTCGGTCACCGAATAGCGTCGTTAAATATGTTGGTGTAAAGGAAAAGTGATTTGCGGTTTTTTGTCGCGTGGCTCAGTATAATAATACCCTGATAAAATCAAGGAAATTACTTATAACTTTGACCTAGAAGGCTTAATGTCAAGGAATTTTGCAGAAATGAAAATTGATGCGCTAAAGCTTTAAGAAACTATACTGCCTTATTGGTGCAGTGATCGTATCTGGGTTCGATTCCTAGGTCAAACAGTGCGGTGCAGTGTACAACTGTGATGGTGATATAGATACTGCATTTGTAGGCAATTTTGCATAGGTAGTAACAGAGCAGTCAGGTCAGGGATGGGCCAACCTCAATAGGCCTAGTAAATACAGGCGGACAATATGGCCAACAAACACCGGACGAACGTAGGCCATTTACCTGAACGTATTAGGCACGAAGACCTCTTTACTGCCGTAATAGCCCGAGTTGTAGCTACACTCATTGGAAAGACTTTTGACTTTATTATGCGAGTTCTTTCTTTGATCGTCGTTAGTAGTTTTAAATACTTGTCTGAACTGTAATAGGTACTGTTTTATGATGTTACATTACTAGTGATGATTTTGATCTTATTTTTTTCTCTGGGTTTTTTCCACTGCTGAGTAAAGCCTTTCCCTCTTTCCAAGTTACTCTTTTTTTTGTTGAACGGCTCAATCTCTTTCGTAAGTGTCAAGGTTGTCGCGCCACCTGCATCTGGACTTAAAAGCTGGAGGGCTAAAATGCTATATTGACCAATTCCTGTGGGAATCTATAGAAGATCCTTCAAAATTATATAATGTGAATGATATTCATCAAAAACGGCCTCTTTAGTCCAGCAGATGTATGAAATAATAGGAGATGTAATTGGTTTGAAAGTATTTATAACATATGTGAGTAAGCATATTGAAAGGAGTGCGTGAAACTAAGAATTCGTTATCCTATTCCCAAAAAAGCTACTAAGAGGATTCATTAGGTTTTCACTGAGTACTTGTGATTGTGAATCGTAACAGGCGATAACCGTCATTGCATGCAAGATCCCAAGTTACAAGGAATATTGTCCACAAACAAATACTCCATGCTAACCGCGGTAAGCATTAACCGCAATGATCTAATGGTTCTCTAACTAGAGAATACATTACATTGTTGTAGCAGGGCACTAATAAGTCACCTAGGATCTAGGATCTTTCAACTTACATCTAGGGCACATGGAAGCGTAAGTTTACGCTTAGAAACGTACCTATCTGACCTAAGTGTTACGTCTACATAAGTATGCCCAACACCTCGCTCGCTTCGTTGGTTCGTTCTATAGTATAAGAAAACCCGTATATGTTAATTTTGTGTGCAAAATTACACCTCAAAGGCATGATTTTAACTTGAGTGAATAACCGCAGACAAGAATTTATTCGACCGAAAATGTAGAGAGAACCTACTAACACTTTTAATCACGTTGTTTCAACAGGTTTTTGGTTTATAGAATAGATAGATTTGGATAGAATTAAATTAGTAAGATAAAATTGTTGCAAAGCCATGATTAACAATAGTGGTTACCTAGTCATAATAAAAGAAGCGATTAAGTTTAGCCTACTGAATGTTTATTGTAATATCTTCATGTAGCGGAACTTAATTCATCTTATGGTGGCAAATATATTGTAGCATTATGTTATTTTTTTACTCATCCAACTTTGACAAGGTGCAAACGATTCAAAATATTGCCAACCGCCATTATTCAAATAGAGTTCGTCGACCGCGTAACTCGTGTGCAAAGGTCAAGATAATTGATTCCGACTCCAAGCCGCCGACGGCGGCGATGCAAAGAATCGCAGGTTTGCCAAAACAAAGGACGGGACTAACGGAGCACATAATTTTATGTGTATTAAATAAGATAAATACAGAAGTGACAAAGTGTTCGCTTCGAGACATAAATAATAGCCACAGACAATGACAATAGTAGCTATTTATAGGTAGTAGACACAACAGTCCATAAATTTAATATACCTCTATATTTTTTAGTGTAAGTGTAAAATATACAGAATTAATTTATCAAGCAGTCTTCACTCATGTGAAGACTGCTTGATAAATTAATTCTCGAATGTTGCTAAGTATTTTATTTAATAAATTAATTATAGCGATTCAAAACTACGATGCAACATTTGACGGTTACATGCGACGGTTCCTCAGGGGCGCTAACCGGACATTTCAGGACTAACGCTCTCCTACAAAAGATGTGTCTGACGGAGCCTGCAGGGCTTGCAAAAGGGAAATTGAGAGTATGGAACACCTTATGTGTACATACGATGCAATGGCTAGAAAACAAATGTGCCTTTTGGGGCAGGGTTATCAAAGACCAGAGGACTACAGACTGATACCCCCAGGCCTCATTATAAAGCTCATAGAAGAGCTGTTTGAAGAACTGGGTGAGGATGAGGAATAGGTATCTGGGGGAAGCACAGAAAAGATCCCATTGGGTCGAAGTGCATTGAGGCCTTGATGCCTCGGCCCCACATAAATACGATAAGGCGATGCAACATTGGCTAGGTACCTATACAAACTTACTAGAGTTCCTGTAAGCGGACACCGGTCTCGTTGTGAATTTGGTCTAGTTTGCAAAGTTCCAGCCTGAATACACTGAATACTGCGGAACTTGAAGACTTCTTAGTATAAGCGTAAATGAGGAGACAAGATATTAGCCAGTTGTTGTTTCAGGCTTCAAGAACTGTTAAATACAGTGTAACATTTCGTAAACACATTTTAAAACATTATATATTTATTTATCTTTAACTATAATAAAATTGTAACAGGCTGATGTCTGTACATCTATACTTATAATAAATCTGTAGAGAGGTCAATTCTGTACATGAAATATATTTCCAAAATAACTATCAGCGGGTGAATATCGATACTGACGCCAAAAATGCAATCAGTAAAATTTTTGTCTGTCTGTCTGTCTGTATGTTCGTTATAGAAACAAAAACCACTCGACGGATTTCAACGAAACTTGGTACAATTGTTCTTCATACTCCTGGGCAGGTTATAGTATACTTTTCATCACGCTACGATCAATAGGAGCAGAGCAGTGAAGGGAAATCTTGGGAAAACGGGAGAACTTACTCCATTTTTTAAGCTTCCGTCGCGTGTGCAGCCTTAATGGTTAAAGCTACACAGAAATCATGTATGACGGAAATGTTCTCCTTAAAATTATATAAAAAATATTCCACGACAGCAAATGTCTATCTTTTATGGTTGAATCACAATAACACGTAACTTCCGATAGCTTAGCAGTTCGGAGCTTTCTGATTATATTTGTCTACTCTTACGTTAGGTGACTGACTGACTGACATAGTGATCTATCAACGCACAGCCCAAACCACTGGAGGGATCGGGCTGAAATTTGGCATGCATATAGCTACTATGATGTAGGCATCCCTTAAGAAAGGATTTTGATAAATTTCGACCTACAATGTAGGGGTGAAATAGAGGATGAAAGTTCGTATGGAACAATGTAACTATTCCACGCGGACGAAGTCGCTGGCAAAAGCTAGTTATAAATATGTATTAAAGAAAAACTAATATGGGGGGTCTTTATTAGAGCAACAGAAGCCAAAAGAACAATTTTTAGAATTTTTGTCTGTCTATCTGTAAGTTTGTACGCGCAGCGCGGAAAAACTACTGCATGGAATTGAATGCAGCATTCACCGATGTATTGCTAGAGGTCTAACTTAAAATCTGGTCCATGTTTCATCTTGACACGCCGCCTAGAATCGGACTTATTGTATGTTAATCTTTCGAGGACGTGAGTGAAACTGCGGGTAACAGCAACTAGTTGTTATATATATTTATTTAAGGTAACTTTTGTTATTGTAAGTGTGTATGTACTCACCCATTTTTTTTATGTTTTGCAAATGAAATTATGCAAGATTCAGATTATGCAGAAGAAATAGATGATTTTCCGTAATCAAAGTTAAAAGGTGAAACCATTGACTCACGTAATATTTGTACTTTGTGGTAAATATTTACATATACAAAGAGCAACGTAATAACGTAAACGATCAACTAGAACATGTTAGATAACATTTAGGTATTTACATAAAGTTTTAGCATTGTAGCGTAGACCTGTAAAATACAAGTAAACATTACCGAAAAGCTAAGATTACGCTGTATTTTTCACTAGTGCAGGATGTAAAACTCGGATAACATTATTCTAATTCTCTTCAAAAGGTCTTATGCCAATTGATTGTTTGGCGTCTTGTTTGGTTGGTGTCTGAATAATTATTTACTGCCTGAAATTCCAAAGCCACTAAACATTCAATTTTGTAAAAACTTACAGGTGCAAAAGTAATGTGTAAATCAAGGATCATCTGCGTATGAAGTTTGGACTATTTTTCTTTTTTCAAGAGGTTATATTGCCATCGGTTGTTAGTAATAGTAAAAACACTAAAACATTATCGATAAGTACCTATCTTTTTCTTGAGTATAGGTAACAATATATGAAAATGTCTACTCCTAGACGTTACCTTGTAGGAAACAATACCGATATTAAATGCAGATTCTTGGTATATCATTATAGCCATGTATTGTGAAGTTCAACAATGCAGAAGTAGACATAACGCCTCATTAGGTTTCATCGTTATTTCTAGTGATGTTCCACAAGGTCAGAAATTACTAGAAAGAAACATAGTTTATGTAGGTACTGTTACTAGTAAACACTCAATTTTATCGTCTGTAAAAGTTATTGCTCCTACTACCTTACACGATTCTCTTATCACCAAATCTAACACGTTTTCAAGCAGTAAAATATTTTATTAAATAGGTACTGTGCAGTGTACGTAGCTACCAACTGGGTAAAGTAACAACGTTCTTTAATATTAATAACGGTTGTTATTAATAATGACAATAATTAACAATTGCGTGGATAAAATAGTCGATATATTGACATTGCCACCGAAGGCTTAAGGTTATTTAAGTAATCTTTAAAGTAACTCTATTGACTAATGTCAGATTTAATGAACAAGTTTAGCAATCGGGCATTCGCTCTCTAACCTTCGAAATGTGTAGTCTAATTACCGGAGGCCGGATTCCCTTTTAAAAGGCGGGCAACGCACTTGTGACTCCTCTGGTGTTGCGGGTGTCCATGGGCGGCGGTAATCGCTTACCATCATGCGATCCGTCTGCTCGTTTGTCCCCCGATCCCATAAAAAAAGTCGCTTAGCTCATCCGAGAGGTGTAGAATTGCAGGTGATGGGATTGTGTTGCGAAGTTGATATTGTTCCATGTGGAATATGTTAGCTCTAGGGGGCGAGCTTAACCGGACACAAATCCAAACTCTGAGCTGATTGATACTGAGAATTTCATAGAAAAACCTAATACATTGCTCGACCTGGTATCAACCCAGGTTCAGACTATTGGTGCCAGATTTTTCACCAAAATAACCGTTTAAAGTACATAGGCACAGTTAATTACCTAACGATAACCCATGCTGTTCCAATCCAAAATCCAGTAATTCTCACATAATGCAAAGAGATAATGCTTTTACGAATGCCATTTTCTGAATTTGTAACTTAACAGGACTGTTGTACAAAACTCCCTCATTCGTCTAGTGGTCGCTGTTGCAGCTGCTGAGTTTAAGGTCTTAGGTTTCCTGAGTCCAGCAATGTCGGAGTTTGTAATTATTTACGATTAATGGCAATAGGGTCACCCTTTATCACATTGTACCTAAAACATATCGACGAACTGTGGACCCTTTGATGATACAGGCGTGATGGTAGGTGAAGGTTGTGAGTTGATTATTCTGTTTGATACCTAATTTCTCATTAACATTTTATACAGGCAGAAAGGGTCGGCGGAGAGGGAGAGAATTGTCCACTTCGCTCTTGGTCCAGACCGGCCTAGTCTGCGCTCATTTTGTGAATTTATGACGAAGCGATGCAGAAACGACAGCCAACAAAGTAATACTATGTAAATATCTCTTATAAAGCAGAATATTCCCTGCGGTATTTCTGCTCGGTACCTGATATTATGGACATTACGGCAGAATTACTTCCGCAATATGCGCCTTATACACGGCCATCTATACGCCGTTCTAATGACACGAACGTGGTATTCTAATCATCGACATTGTCGTGATGATAACAGGACCCGCCATAATGATACGAAGGCAAATAGATTAGAATTGCTACTCTCAATCATACAAATGATAGAGGTCTATGCAAAGCAAGAGCATCTGACCGATACATAACGGCGAAACTCCTGTTACAATGGAAAATCATCTTGGAAGTTAAAAACTAAATAGATATGATCGCTCTTAATAAAAGCGAAAATAATACCATTTGCAGGATAGTGGAACGTTTCAACACATCATATTTCAACATAAACAACAGCCTCATTAGTCTAGTAGTCATAAACGCGGCTGCTATATGCCGGTGTCCTGGATTCGATTACCAAGTCGAGTAAGTAGTGTTATGGGGATTTTCTATGAAATTCTCAGTAACAACTTAGAGTTGGGATTTGTGTCCGGTTAATGGCCATAGGCACGTCCCCTGTTACAAGGAACCTAAACATACATATCGACGCAATGATGATGTGTAGGTACATACATTAGCACATCTCGGCTTTACCCTTCAGGGAATACAGGCGTTGTGTTTTATTATGTTAGAACTAAATACATCAATGTACCTATTTGCGAAGGTGTGTGTTTGTCTTTAATTCTCTCTAAATCTAAGTTTCTCACAATAACATTGTTTCATGTACCTATAGCTCTCATATTCCCCCAGCCTCGCAAACTGTAAGGAGTATTATATTTCCTTTGTTCTCGATGCAGATAGCATCTCCAAAGGATACGAACATCCTTTGGGTAATTAAACTCGATCGTCTACGGTGCATCGCTGATCTTATGATGATGAGATAATAAGAGCTTTCAAGTCGACGCCCACGACATGTTGAAGTTTTTTGAGGACACTTTTACCGTCGTACTCGTTTCTCTGACAATGTAATTTGAGTCTTTAAATAGATTTTTAGCAGCTTCATGGCACTTTAAGAACAACTTCGAATTCAGCAAAAAAATTAGCAAATAACAAAACAATTTTTACCTTCTCCAAAAATCCTATCGTCGCAATTGGAGTTATTGTCGTTAACTATTTAAATATCAACTTATTCCGAGCATTCAATATTCAAGAACAGCTGTTGGGCCCCAGGTTATTCAGTTAGGAGATAATCTGGAAGCAGCGTCGTCAGCGTCGTATCAATGGAGGTTATTGTGGGTCGAAGAGCTCTCAAATTGCCATTCCGAGCTCATTGATATGCGGCGCGTTACCCAATCCCGAGATCCCTTTATGTCCTGATGCTTCTATAAGTATATTAGTAGTTCTACACGAAAGTTTTCCTACATTTGCAGGAACAAAAAATCTTTCGGCATGTAATTGGATAACTTAGTCATTATTATATTATTCGGGAAATGAAATTACGCGCTGAAACTATTGCGTTTGCGAAAAGTTTTATTCGTAATTATCAACTCAAGACGAGACTTTTACTGTCTTTGCAGTACCAAATACTTTTATTTCTCTATTAATAATAGGTGAAAACGAAAGTAGCTTTGTGATTCTCGCGAGTTCGCGACAAAGAACTTTCTCTGTCGTACCCTTTTTAATTCTTTCATGAGATTTGTTCAAGTGGGACATATTATGGGTAATAGGTGCACCTAATACCTAATGTTATTTCTCCAATAATACAACATGTATAAATTGATGGTTTCCTATTATGTTCACACAAAACTATTTCAGTTCTCTACCCCCCGGCAAGATAAAGTGGTTTCATCTCCCGAGTGGTATCGATACAGTACTAACGGGACTGACGTAATAAGTGCGTGTCTGTAACATATATCTAAGCGATCTATCTAACGACCTAAGCTAACGATCTGTATAAGATTTGTATCAGAAAATATCTAGAAGAACGCCATGTAGATTTCATGATGAATTTTGAACATTCGAGTTTTTGTTTTCAAGATCGTTTTGTTTTTCTTCATAATCCATCCAAAGGTTGTCTGGAAGAGATCGCTTAACAAAGAGAACCTTATTCTTAGTTTCTTTGCTGAATTATTATATCAATTAAGAATATTCTATATATCTATAGATGCAAAGTAGTGTTTCAAGGAGGATTAAGGCTGTTGTTTTTATTACCAAATAGAATACCGTTTAAGTAAAAGCTAAGTTTTATAAATGTATTGCTGTACCCCGCGGATTCACCCTCCAAAAAAATGACGGACTATAATACAAACTTTCACCCCCTTAGAGGTAGAATTTCTGAAAATCCTTTCTTATCGGATGCCTACGTCCTATAAAGAACACATCCTCCAAGTTTCAGGTCTCTACGATCAGCGGTTTAGGCTATGTGTTGATCCAGTCAGTCATTCCGGACGAAGCATTTTTATGTATAGATCAAAAAGTTAATATTATCATTCTATTCTTATAACTGCTGATATCAGTCTGCATTCCTACCTTAGGAAGGCAGATAACTTACCTATTGGTATTTTAGATCCTAAGTAATGAGGACCGAGCTTTCTGAGCTGCTGCTGAAAATTTCATAGAAAAAAACATCCGTATTTGCGATCGGACTAATGCGGCAATCTATCTATAATTAAGGCTGAATATTCAATTAGCTATATGTGTCAGGCCAACGAGTTAATCACGCTTAATTAATAATTTGTGTTTACCGTTAATCACTTTTGCTTCACATAGTATTAACACGATTGGCTATTTCCAATATATTTAATTATTTAGGAGTGGAATTATTGACGTTATACGAAGTATCTGAATATCTGTGAAACTTGTGTTGAAAGGTATTTTGTTTCATTACCAACTCACATAGTAAACGCCTAAAGTTGTATCCACCTAAAAGCATTAGCCGTTAAACGTCCAGCAGTCCCAGAGCGCTCCTTTGATCTTAACCCATGGATAAAGACGTTAACATACATTACTTTACAATCTGTGAAACATTCCTTAAATGTTCTCCGTTAGCCAAAGGTATATTCACAATAATAATAACAAAATTGTTATAAACCTAGTTACAATTTCTTCGAGCGTATCGTGAACACGAAACAGCTTTTATACACATAAATTAGTTTCACATAAAATCGCGCACACATATTTTATTTAACGTAATGCAAACACATAATAAAAACACTAACAAAAACTTTAAGCAATACATAATCACTTGCCTATTTTCTCAGTCTTGATAAAAAAGAAACTCAGTCGCATCTGTGGAAGCCACACGCGAAACACAATGCGACACATCTGTCTGCGCGTGCGCAGGCTTGTGCGCTTCCCGCCTTCTGACTATGAACTCACTGAAGATGTCTTCAATCACTAGCGGATTGAATCAAGTACTAACTCCATCGAGTCGAAAAACTAACCGGGAAATCGATTTAACGCATCGTCAATCGTCAACGCGATCTAAGTTAAAAACAAATTGACTGCGCAATTGCGTTTCAGTCACGAAATTTTGTTCTTTTCAACATCGCGTCACTTACGTTTACAATCATCATCGGAGCGATTGTAATGTCGTGTGTTGGTCGCGCGTGCTCATTGGATATTAATTAATGGAATTACCTTGGAATCCGAAGCACTGCATCCTCCGGCGCACGCGGCAGCACGCGCCGCCCGCTGCCACACTGACACTAGTATTGTCACGCTCTGACATCACAATCACCCTTTGACATACGACCTTTCTTACCTACATTTGACTTAGCTACGCAGTGTTGCTTTATCACGAAGTAATGAGGTGCACAGAGCGCTACACACCGTATAATGCGCGCACTGATCCGAAACTGACAGTCCTGTCAAATCTTTGTTATCATCAGTTCTCAATCATTGAGATAAGCCGTGGATCATAACGAAGATGATTTCTGTATCAGATATTCAATTGAATAACTCCCAATAGGTAAAAACTTGTCCGTACGTCAAGTATCTGTCAACTTTATCGTGTAATATTCCGTTCATATCGCATGAGGGAAACATTTTTGGTAAATGTTTCTAGAAACCTTGAATATTTTTTATAGGATTCGTTGTTTAATTAACATACAATGCAAATATCAACATTGACTTTTGACATACCAAATTGTTGATGTCGAATCATGATCTTAATCAGTTTTCATACCATAATAAATCGATGTTAAGACTATGAATGTGGTAAATAAATGAGAGGAAGCAATAAGCTTTGCTTTATAAACTATGAATATAGGTAAACTGCGCTAGATTCAAAGAACTTTTTAGTAAATACCGTGGTAGACTGGCTGCCGCAAAAAATAGAAGTTCGGATTGAACACGGTCGGAATGTAGGCAGACATCCGAATGATTCGGTTCCGATGCCGATGGCGAGGCAAACGGGGCCACCGCGCTGCGGAATGCAGGCAAACAGACTGGAACACCGATCTTTAACTAAACTGGACTTTCTGACAGATGAGATAATTAATTGCAAGTACGTACAACGTACACCAACTGAGTAACGATTAATGAAACATGAAATATTTTCCAGGTCCTACTGATGTAAGTTATAGCTGCCATGTTTATGTAAATAAATGGCTACCCACCTACATGAAAGTACATATATTTTTTCTTGATAAAGGTATCATTATGTTTACTTTGAAAAACAACAGAAGTTCACAGTTCCAAAATAACACAATATCGCGTATCTTTTGTTCACATCTTTTGACGCGAGACGGCACAAAACATGTCTGCGAACAAAACAATCGGGTTGCCATGAGAAATAAAACATTAGTATTTAGTGTTTATGTCACCCAGGGAACAATCGATGAGGAATGGAAACAATCGTTGTAAGGCACAAAAGTGAGAACTTGATTACTCAATGGATCGGGACACGAGACAACGGATTTGTTTTGCCGAAATCACATCAACCATGGGAATTACTTTGAAAAACGTTTCTTGGAAACGATCTGTTTAGCTAATTGCTTTCTATGGCTCTCGCACTGATGACCAGCTTGTTACCAGCGACCTTTCTTTCCTATTCTACAGTTTACCTAAATATTCACACATCCACAGACCTCAAAGACTCGTTTTCTAAATACTATAATATGTGTAATAGCTATTTTTACCTATATTGTTTTTTCACTTATCATGCATACACTTATCAACCGTAAGCCGAGCTAAGCCTGCACTGCGCAGATACTTATATTGTGTTGTTCACACCGATTGAGTCACACACAGCAGTTAACAGTTCGAGTTATAGTCTACAAACGATGACAGGTTGTAAATTTGTAAACATAACGGCTGAGAGCATCATTACTTAACCTATTTCCCTTTTATTGCCTCTTTACACGTTGCAGAAGGCGAGACAGTTATCCACTTTAACATTGGATGTTGGATTTTCTTTGATACCCGAAAACAGAATCCTTTTCACACTTAGTAGGGATGAAGCTATTATTGGTAAATGCTTTTGTTGAACAGTATTATCGAAATGATACATTACATGCTAATAAAACTTGAATATTTTATATAAAACGTAATATTTACACAGATGACACATGTCATGGCCTTGGTCGACGGCAGTGTCTCTCTCTGTACACTGGTGATGATGCCGCCGAGCATCCGCGCATTGTCACACCGACCTTGGCACTGCGCACTTGTAACAGACCGGAAGCTCTTCAATTATTTAAAATTTCTTTTTAAACGAAATGTATCTTGTTCTCAAAAATATATTACGCACAAAGGACCTTTGTTTATGTGGCTAAGCTTATTCAGAGCAAAGTTATTAAGAAAAAAGTAATGTACCTAATAGAAGCTCAATGAAAAATCCTTTCTTCGTTGAATTAAAGGGTACATGTTACACCGTACCGGTGTGAAGATCTTAACATTATGGCAATTTAATACCGCGCTACATCAATAGAACCTAATGTATTAAAAATCAAAAAAGGTTTTTATTTGGAATGTTCAGTAACTGTATCTAATAAATAAGGAATGGTAGGACAGGTGATATACATTGAACTAAATAAACGAAAGGAGAAAGAAGCTTGACTCCTGGTTTAATCACCACTTAAATCAAACATGCACGCATGGCATGAAGACTTTAAAGCTAAGGTCCTCACCCATTTTAATTGAGTTTTCACGAAATATAGTTTTATAGGTAATAGAAATTTCGCCAATAATTAAGCCATATTTACTACTATAAGCTACCCTAAGAATCGTCATAATAGCTATAACTCCAAATCCTGTGTAATTATTATCTCGACTTATTCCCAAAAACCCACTTATTATCGCTTTATTAGTGTCCAATTTGCGAAATTTCAAATCAAATTTGAATTTGGTTTGGTGGCTAAACGAGCCCTTCCGCCTTAAGGGAACCGCTATACCGTGAATTGAGCCCTTGACTTTAAATATCCTAAATTACCTGTTAGAAATTAAACCTGCTTTATTCAAATGACAGTCACGTGTGGTGTAAGTTGCTATTTACATTTAGATAGTCTCGTGATCGATACTTTGCGTTGTGTAGTCTCACTATCTACGTATCTACTGTCACGGTCATATCAGCGCGCACAATAACCAGATAACACCTGTTCCAGCGAAGCTTTGTGTTCTATCATGGAAATGTGTCATGCATAGTGGGTATCGTACTGACTATAATCCGCACAATTCAAGTCGAAAGGCGCACGTGGATGAGGTACTGTAAGACCGTGGTGGATGGCACAAACTGAGGCAGGCTAATACCCAGCAGTGGGTGAAGTCACATTGTGGATGATGATGATGAAAAACTTCACTAGCCTTCTTGTGCTTCTATAGTCAGAGCTAGATTTACCACGACGACACATCTATGTATACATGGAGCATTGGTGTGATGGAGGGGCTTTCTCAAGACGCATCAAACGGTATTGAAAACCATTGCGATGGATAAAATCTCAATGCCTTAAACTCCAACTGTTAGAAAATAAAGTTAGACCCGCACTAGGTAACCTGCCTAATTTCTCTCGTTCTGAGAGAAGAACTAACAATGGGATGTAAGTATAAGATACATGTCTATTTTAGTTTGAGAAAAGGAAATTATGTGATCAGATTGCTTTTTTGGTGAATTTTTAATCGATTTGATTTCAATCGAGTAATTATATTTTCCTGTAATGCATCATCAAATGTCTACGTTTTAGGTACAGGAAAAGTTAGTCACAATTTAGTATACACTTCAAAAATAACGTTAGGTACCCAGAATTAGAAAGCGTGAGGAAGGACAATAATAATAATTAATGGTAACAGTGATTAGTAACCCCAATCCAATTTTATGGGTATCGAAATGTTTCTGAATCATTTCAATTGTCTCATTTACAAGAGGCGCAGTTTTTATCGTACCAGAATTCCTCATGGGTTCCTGCCACCTGGGAAAGCCGATCAGTTTTATCGGACTCTTATTACTAAAACACGCGGATTTCCGTCAGATCGGTCTCGCCTAGATGTGATACCATACTTTCAGCTACTCCTCAGAGACACACGAAAAGTACGCTGCTGTAAAGGACCATTCTTTGACGCCCCTAAGTCTATCACACTTAAGTTATGGAGATCGGAAAGCATTAAACATCCTTTAGAAAATCAAAATAAATGGCAAACAATGAAAATCAAGTTCTCACATTCAGGATCGATATATGTACCTAGTGTTTTATCATCATGCACCGCGGTGACTGACTTTTAATTAAGTGTCTCACACAGGGGACGCAGCCTGCCGTTACTTTCTACAGCATACATCCAAATGGAAATCGAACTTCATTAAATTATCATACCCCTATAGAAAACATATATTTAAAAAGAATTTGTCTCTTAATTTGGGTAAATTCGAAAGTTTAGCTTTGATATTTTATAGCAAACTGTAGAGCACCGGTTATACCAGTCATACGTACGATAGCAATCCAAAATTCACGGCCAATGCCTCAAGCAACATAGTCGGTGTTTCAATTATTCAACAATGGACCCAAATGCGGATGGCAGTCACAGACAAGTTCACAGTTAAAATGTTTTTATTTCAAATAAGCTTATACAAGCGTTTATGAATCGTTATGATTCTAGTTGTACGATTCCAAAAGGTTGATCCTATGGAGAAGAAACCGGCAAGAAACGGCAAAAAACACACATCATCAAAGCAGGATACAATAGTTCATTCGGACAGACAATTCAGTGTAACCACATAAGCGGCAAATAGCCATGCTTTAGCATTGAAATATTAAGTGAATATTATGTAGGTAGGTATAACTAAGTAGTTCATATCTAGATTTAAATTTTTGAATAAATCAGTCGTTGTCAGCCTGCCTTTCAATGCTGTCCATGTCACTAATAATACTCGTAATCATCATTATGATCACATATCTAAAGTCAAAGGACCTCTTCTGCTGCAATAAGTCCTCTTCATTGATTTCTTTATGGAATATTATAATTGTTGAACAAAGATAATTTAGGAGTCTGCCTTGCCAAATTAACGCAATTTTTGTTTAGTATTCTTATTACTTAATATACAAGCTACACTTCTAAGTTCTGGCACCTACTTATGGGTCCCAGAATTTGGTCTGGCAATCCAAATAAATACACCTCTTGAGTATGTCATTTTAACGTTGTCTGGCGACCGTAATTCGAGCTGTTATCGAGTGGACCACGATACCTGATTACGACCTGACACCGGTCGGATCTTTAGACAACAAACATCCCGCATGACATATAAAAGAGTTTAAAATATTTGCCCGACGTATATCCAATTATTTAATTATTCATTATTAATTAATTATCAAAATATAATTAATTGATAAATCACATTAGAAAATAGTTAAGGATCTGCTACGAGTTCCAAATATGAATTGAACCGAGAGGAATTGCTTGATTTGTTTTTTTTCGGCCTTGTGTTCATTAAAAGAGTTTGACTATAGGTACTTACTAACGTTATAGCTATTCATGCAAGTAGTTAAGTTGAAGCCCTACACTACACGTGAGTGTGACTGTAAATCTAACATTATAAGGGTAGCATTACATCGCGTAGGCGTGTAGCCAACGCCGCTTACAAAGCCTTTACATAGATTCTATTAAACGTGTTACGTTGCTTACATACTTGTAATATGGGACCAGCTTATTTTGCGAGAACCTCGTTTTTGCTCCAGTCAACAACCTTTACGACGGGTATGATTCTAGGTGAGTTGGAAAATTTTAAAAGTTAAAATGCTTTGAAAATTTCTTCAAAGGAAAAGGGAAATATGTTTTTACTAAACAGCCTTTTCTTTTAAACTACAGGACGCATTTTTGGCGACGGAAGTAGTCTTTGAGTAAGCTACTGAAAAAGTCAGTAACCAGTTTCAAGCAACATTCAATAAGGTTAATACAAACAAAACTGGTTACGCCAACTAAATATAAATAATTCATGAAATAAGTAGAAATAAATCAGTGACATGAAGATGTTTATTTTACCTTTTCTTGTAAGTCTCGACACCGCTTGCATTAACAACATTGTAATTAACAAATAAAGCACAAAATATCATAACACTATGTACCTCTCCCGAACGATATCTCCAATTTGTTCGGCACCTCGAACCGTATTTTCATATCACTCGTTTTCCTATCACATGTGACACAAAACACCGAATTTCGGAACCGGTTGTTGTCGAAATTGGAATTTCGTATAGTCGCGCCGCGTGGGGCGATGGAGCGGATCGGATATTCGTCGGTGACAACAGACCGCGTACTGAGCGCGCGGCCGTCCTTCCGCAATGGGATGGCTCCCGCCGCGCCGCCCTACATCTACACTCAATGCGACGCGTGAGATGTGATGTAATCTGCATGTGACGAAATGCACACAGATTAGAACCGATCATACAACGGTACAAACAAACGTCACAACTATTAGGCACGTTATCGCTCCTCACACCGCGTTTCGGCGTGCCGCACTCGTCAAGAGCTCCGCTCAGACTGTCAATTGTTTTGGAATCCGTTAATTTAAAATTAGTTTTTTGTTGAAACAAAAGGCACACTGCAATACTGTAAACATTGTAAACACTGGGACAAAAGAACACAAACTGGATCAGTCCGTTGGATCCCAGCCACCTATTGCACAAGTAACGTATTTAATTCGCGTAAATTAAAAAGGGAACATAAAATATTCTGTAATTCTTTTGAATTTAGAACACAGTAAACAAAACGTTATTGAAGCATACAATTTTATTTCACCCAAATTTTCTGATCGAGTGGAGCCGCGGCGCATTCAAAGTGTGCAATGAGGAATGAACGAATAAACATGACAAAGTGGGCACCAGTCCACCAGGCACCAGGAAGTGAGTGAATAAGGCATCTGTGACGAATGGGAATTGCACTTTAATGATAAACCTAATACAGGACAGCTTTATTATTATAAACAACGAAACTTTATAGTAGCCAGCCGCTATAAGTAAATCTGATTTATATAATTATATAGTCATTAAAATCATGCTTGGAGGTAATGATCGCTAGCTGCCGTTTTTTGGCCTTAAGCAGCACCAAGCAAGATAAACAAAAAAGAACTGTTTTATTTGGACAAAGTTCATGGTCAATGTTCTTCACACATTTTTAACTACAATGGACACATATTACCATTCGGATCATTTGTTAAGGTTTAAAAGTAAAACGATTTATTTTAGATGAGGTTTTCTTTAGGATCATTAGATTAACAGGACAATTATTATAGTAGATGAAATAATGACTGCCTCGAAAGTCTTGTGGTCTAACGCGCGACTGCTACGTTGGAGATCCTGGGTTAGATTCCTATGTCGAGCAGACTTATAGGGAATTTCAATGAAATTCTCTCTAGCAGCTCGCCCTCTATTACATGGTTCAACGTCAACAACTCTCAACTGGTTTCAATAAATGTTATCTCAGATTAAGCTCACAATTTCATAGCATCAGAAATCACATAGTTTCACTATGTGCCCTCGAAAGTTGGAGGACTATTTGAGGTAGGTACCTATTTGACAGAAAAGTGTATCTGATGAAGGGGAGCAATTGGAATGCAAATTAGATATATTAAGCAATAAAAAAACACATACAGTAATCCATTTACTGTCCCATAGCTGGGCACGGGTCTCCTCTCAAAATGAGGGGATAAGCTATAAGTCGACTCTACACTACTGCGGTGTTGGCAGACTTCACAAGCTCTCTCAAGAGAGTTCGCCAAAAACAAGTGATAAGAAAAAACACCTGGGTCCTGTTATATCCTGTTTTACTTTGCTAAAACGCAGAAAAACTACATTTCAGCTAAGACCATGTTTCAGACTTCAGTAAAGAACTCGTTGAATAACATTTGTGTTCGAAGCGTTTGTAAAGGAGGTAAATTATTACGTAGGTATTCTCGATAGAATTATGTGCAATTTACATAAACGAGCTATGTACACCCGCACACGTACAGCCTTGAGTCTGCTAAGGAACAGGGAGGTAACGAGTTTTTTGAAATGCAAATAGCTATATAGACGCACATATTACAGGCATAATATGTTCCCGATATAGAATTTTAAAATATTATATAAATATACTGCCTCATTAGTCTAGTGGTCCTGGGTTCGATCCCCAAGTCGAGCAAAGTGTTATTGAGTTTTCTATGAAATTCTCAGCAGCAGCTCGGAGACTGGATTTGTGCGGTTAATGGCTATAGGTTCGCCCCCTATAACATGGGACTGGAATGTGGAACTGTGGGTGTACATTAAGTATGCCTCTGCCTAACCCTTCGGGGAATACAGGCGTGATGGTGTGTTATATTATGTTATATAAATAGAATACATATTGATTATTTCTCCTTTATCTTTCTACAATATCTTTACTATTTCCTAGGTTATCTTACCTAGTCCCCTAGTCTAAACTCAGAACTGTCTCAATAGTATAGTGGTCGCAAGTGTTACTGCTGATAGTAAAATTTTGGGGAGTTTGCCATGTCGAGCAGTGCTACGATATTTCTACGAATGTCACCGTAGGAGCTCATGGGCCAGTTAATAGTAATAAGTTAATACCATATTTTTATGGGATAGGGGGCAAACGAGCAGACGGATCGCCTGATAGTAAGCGATTACGGCCGCTCACACCCGCAAGAGTCACAAGTGCGTTGCCGGCCTTCTAAAAGGGGATTGGGCCTCCGGTATCCTCACTCACTCGGCAAAACATAACGTAACCGTTGATTCACGCTGGTTTTCTGTGAGGTCGTGGTATCACTCTGGTCGAGCCGGCCCATTCGTGCCGAAGCATGGCTCTCCCACGGTACAAAATTTAATAATGAAATGTAACAAGAGGCATTTGAGAATTTTCCAAAATGCCTTTCCAACAATACCTACTCAGAAATTGTCACCGGGAAATATTTTAAGCTAAAGATTTTACGTAACGTAAAACGTAATTTTACTTCTACTACACAAAACTAAAAGAAATTCATGTTAAATATTAAGGTAATTTAAAAATGTAACACTAACTAAATGTAGGTAGTGCTACATATACATATTCATAAAGTTTTTGTAATCCGTTCTCCCGTGAAATGGAACAACATTTATTTCAAACCTCCTCCGTTGTTTATCCGACTACCCTTTTTAAAAGAAAGAAAAGTATTTTATTAATGCACGTAACTGTCTTAATATCAAGAAAGTTACTTAGTAAGTAAATACTGGAGGGTAGTGAATACGGAGAACTTACTTATGTTACCTATCCAAGGGACGCAAATTACTTTGTTTGTTTACCATTCTTTCTGCAGTTGTCATTCGTGCCAGTTTCGTAGAATCTGTCCCAGTTCCGACCTCAACTATTTAGCTGGAAATGATCGGTTTTTAGATAGAACCTCACCATACCATCACGCCTGTATGGTTGTGTAGAGTGTACCTTATCTTATTTATCTTATAAGAGGCACGCCTATTGCCATTAACCGCGTAAAAATCGAAACTCTGAGCTGCTATAGATAATTTCATAGAAAAACCCAATAACATTGCTCGACTTGGGAATCGAACACAGGTTCTCTAGCGTAGCAGTTGCGCTTAAGACCACTAGACTGATGAGGCAGTTCTTTTTCCAACATCCGAGAAAATAGACATTCTTTTGCCACTGACAGAGAACGAGCTGCACTAAGACTGCTTTTTGGAAATATTTACATACCTAGTCTTCGCTTACGATTTAACGCTTTCAAGTTGGTAGATTCGCTAAACGCATCTCTATTTATAGGCAGTGTGTAGACTGCCGACACCTTCGCACCAGTATAGAACTCGTCTAGGAAGTGGGCCCTGATTGGATTACTCGTTAAAACGGCTGCACTAAAATATCGCTGAAGTTTATTAGCCTCAGTGCAAGCGCTTTTAGTAATTTCAATTATAGTCATGTTGAAACCGATTATAATCCATTAATATTGTCAACTACTCAGTCTGTCGCCCGCAGCCATATATATATCTATTTATATTCGGGTTTTAGTAAATACCCACGTAAATTAAAAAGAATTATGATGAATGGATGACTGGTTTAAAGTTTTTAAACTTTTAATTATGTAAAGCATTATACATAAATTACAACCTCCTTGCACTGGTCTCTGCAGTGGGTTCCTAAGTCTGTCGGATTTAATAAAGAGTAATAAAGACTTCAGTGGATATAATGTAGACAATAAAAAAGATCAATCTTTAAAAGATAATTTCTAAAGGACTTGGAAAAAAATATTTCAGTACATATTATGTAGGTATAATACATTTTCCAGACTTTTTGCATGTCTACGTTTATGGAAACACTTAGGTACTCATAACTATTTTATACATAAATCTACCTATTTATTATGCTTGTTTACATAAACAGAATATAAATCGGCAGGTGGGTGAATATTTGAAAAACATTAGAACGTCATTATCTTCATCCCAATGTTAAGAATGCAGAGAGGTTTTAAGAGAGGTAGGCCATGGTGGAATCGAATAAATTCACTCACAATTGGAGCTGCTCGATTGGAGAAGTACCTCCACCTTGCAGAAAATCGTAACCAAATAACATAGCCCCGTGCTATGTTGTGATCCTAACGGAGAGCAAGGTCGCCAGAGCTCCGCGAGGAAGCGTTGTGTTGACAGTGTGGGGGGACCGGTGGTGTTTTGTTACCGACATTGTCATGTATGGCAGCATGTCTCCTATCCTGCCAGCCTAACTATTCCTCCTTAATTTACAGGGTTAGTAACGCCCGAGTGATACCCCTGGTGTAGCAAGCGTCTATAGGCTACGGTAACCGCTTACCATCAGGCGGGCCGTATGCTTGTTTGCCACCTTAGTGGCATAAAAAAAATGCAGATGTTTAAAACCATAATTATGATATGTAATGAAAACTTAAACTACACCACTGCCGACTGCCGTCAAGCAATAAGACAAGAATAAAAACAATCTGAACTTTATAAGAGAGAACTACTACATGAGAACAATGATTTGTTAAATAATATTAAAATGTCACCCAGGTCTGCTAAACTTGTATAGGTAGGTAGGTACTACGTCAGAGCCAGTCTCTATTAGGATTAAAAGATGGTCTATTGTATTCATAACGTGCATTGTGTCATAGGTTCAAAATTAATAATAATGTTTCAACGTCCTGAAAACATGGGACACATTCATTCATGTTTTGAAATAATAATTTAGTCCTAGTGCTACACAGTTTTGTATTATGACATTGGTAATCAACTCAATTAGGAAAATAAATTAAAAAGATAAAGTAATTAGACATTGAAATAAAACTACTTTTTACGGATTTTATCGCGTTGTATTGATATTATTTGATTCCCGACGTTTCCGATCCTTCGCCGCCAATAATTAACAAAAATGTAAGGTAGCTGTTAGTAATTGTAACATTAAGACGTCCAACAACTTAGTCTAACCGTGACCATGGATGCTGTAAAGGATCCGAAACGTCGGGAATCAAATAATATCAATACAACGCGATAAAATCCGTAAAAAGTAGTTTTATTTCAAGATAAATTAATTAAAAAGATATGTGAATAAGTAATACGCTATACCAATTTCTGTAAGTATTTTCTTTTTGAGGTCTAGCAGGTCATCGCAGTAGCATGTTTGATTGTAAGTATGAATTTGTCGAATGAACTCCTTCTCAGATACTTATACCAAGGTATTCAAAAACAAATAAACGTCAGCTTCTCGTTCAAACACTTAGGTATAACAGGAAAGTCTGTTTTACAGTAGTTATATATAACAAGATAAAAGTAAATAAACTTTTTTCCTCAGTTGGTGCCCTCATTCCGACAATTCATCTACGTTTATTTACGATCTTCTGGTTAGACTAGACTGCTTAAATTGTTAGTATTTAACGATAGTAAATAACAATGAAGGATTGTAGACATCGCTGGGGAAAAATGGATAGAATAAGATAGGTAAGGCTATGATACGCTGCAATAGAGTGCGGGATAGTGTAAAGTAAAATAATTGAAGGAATCGACGACCAATGACAGGCAACCGTGTTCCTAATAGATCAGTGATGAGGAAATTTTGTCTTGCCTAGGATGGGAAAAATCTTTCCCTTTTTCCCATCCTAACCTAAACATGCATTTCGAACAATTATCATTTTGGCAGTACATAGTAGAAGGATTTATTCCCAACCGTCGACCTACCTGGTGACAAATGGTTTTTTTTCCAAAAAATAGGTATCTACCCCTTTTGCCACCAGTGATCAGTCATTTAACTACACTAATACTATCTACTACTAAGACTATCTTTTGGATAAAAATATTTGGCAAAGTGCTGGTCCAGCTCCACAGGATGATGACTGATAATTTTAACAAAATACCTATGCAATTACACACATTATGATATTGGATTGATATAGGTTTAGATTGGACTTTTAATATTGTATAATTTCATAATTAGAAAATTGTAATGTGCGAGTATAGTGCAGATATTGATGTAGCAATCTGTATAAGTACATATATATATTTATCTGTAAAATTGTTGTGCCCGCGGTCTGAGCTTGTCATGCTCACTTAAATGTCCTGCTGATGGTGGCGTTGTGTGTCGGGTTGTTTTATTCCCTACAATATGGTTGAGTCGAACCACGCCGATACGCACGTCATGCTCGTGAACGGGTGCTGTCTGTCGGGGCTGGTCAGCTCTTACTTGCTGTGGCAATCCCTAATTCCTTTTGTATATTGAATAAATCTTATACATCAAACTGCAGAATTCTCAGCAACTAGTTGGAACAAAGTTGTAAAACATAATATTGTAATCAAGTTTTTCTATTTTTTTAAAAGAGTGTCTATGGAGTTTCTTGCCGGCTCTTCTCCATACGACCCACTTTTTGGAACCGTGCAAATAGTTTTGACTTTTCAAAAGTACCTATTTAGTGGTCTAATTGAAATAAAACATTTTGACTTTGACTTAATATTATAAAGAGGAAATATTTGTATTTTTGTATGTAACGAATAAACTTAAAAACTACCTTTTGCCTCTAGAAAGCTACATTATCACTGAGTAACATAGGCTATATAACATCACGCTACGCCTCTTAGGAACGGAGCAGCGCGGGTGAAACCGCGAGCGGGTCACTAGTAATAAATAATTTTAGCATGACTTCACGAACCTCTCGGGTGCTCTCATTTTCAGGGACCACCGGTTTAAGGACCACTGTCTTTAGATAATACGGCTACCGGAAATAGGGGTGTGTTAGGGGTAAGTACTACTACAGTAGAGGTCCGTGCCAAGTAGGCGTCTACACAGAAGAGGCAACATAAAAAAATGTGAGGAAACTTCACATTTTTACAGGGATATCGATCAATTAACTTGATTATTGAAATATTGCTGCCGTCCGCTATAAAATGCAATGAATTAATTTTAATAAAAATCAAACAATGCCTCGTATTCAGTAAAAGTTGGAACGGAAAGGAAGGACGGGACAATGTGAAACGCAAACAAAGGCCGATGGTTGGCGGATTGCGGCTCGCATAGCAATCAGCCTGGACTCCAGCCGCACTACCAATCTGTGTAGTGGGCACACATTCGCCAGTCAACACGAGTCTGCTATAGGCACAGAGTATATAGGTACGCATAAACGTTAAAGGCCTCGATATGCCCATACGGACGTGCAACGATTCTATAAAGCTGATTGGCACGTGTCTAAAATTCCTTTTTGACAGGCTGGCACGTGTCTAAAATACCTTTTAATTAATTACTTTTGAAAGGCCTAAAAGTTGGCGACTTATTGAAAAGTGAAGAGTTGACACCCTGTCGAGAACTTTTAAATTAATAACTTAATGATCTACTTTCTGAAGATGTGAACATTTGTACCAGTTGGATTTTATAGATTGTTATGAGCGGTACCGAATGATGCAGCTTGTGCGTCGAGTAAGTGGTAATTTCGTCGTTACACACAAGGCTGGATATACAGTACGATTAATGCATGTATTATTTGTCAACACATCTGTGCGCCCTCAGTGCAATAAACGAGCTCAAGTGAAACAGCACAAAAAGAAGGTCCGTTTTGTATACAAAGTAATAAAGATTGCCGGTCACGCTCTGAACCGTCTGCCGACATTTAATAAAACTCGTTTCCCTAAATGGTACCTAGATCTCTTAATAGGTAATAATAGTTTCGCCATATGTATAAATTTTTGCCCGCGACTTCGTCCGCGTGGAATAGTTGCTTTGTTCCATATGAACTTTCATCCCCTATTTTATCCCCTTAGGGGTAGAATTTATCCTAATCCTTTCTTAGCGGATGCCTACGTCATAACATCTACCTGCATGCCAAATTTCAGCCCGATCCCTCCAGTGCTTTGGGCTGTGCGTTGATAGATCACTGTCAGTCAGTCAGTCACCTTTGAGTTTTATATATATTTAGATAGACAAACTTTCATCCAATTTATCACAATCCTTTCTTAGGGGATGCCTACGTCATAGTAGCTATATGCATGCAGTCTCAGCCCGATCGGTTTAAAATTGACAGTTTCATACAAACTTTCATCCCCTATTTTATCCCCTTGGGGGTAGAATTTATCAAAATCCTTTCTTAGGGGATGCCTGCGTCATAACATCGACCTGCATGCCAAATTTCAGCCCGATCCCTCCAGTGGGCTGTGCGTTGATAGATCACTATGTCAGTCAGTCACCTTTGAGTTTTATATTATGCAGTTGTAATACTTTCGCTATGTTTGTTAACACTTGGGGTAATAATCACACAAAAGAATTTGCCATTTAAGAAGGCATTTAAGTTGTTAAATCGATCCGATATTTAAAATAAACAAGTGGCCCTTATTTTGTTTTGACTAGTAGATATATATGTATAGAGATAACTTACAAGTACCTATTGCATAGGTACCTACTTAAAGTCGTGTGTAACAAGCACAATTACTTAAACTACGTAAGTACCAAAATAAAATCCATAGGTAGATAAGATTATTTGTTACTTGTTTTACCAACTTAAAAAACAGAGGAGATAACAGGAGATTATATCATCATATTTTTATGTAGTTAGTGAGGTACGGTCTCGCTATGTAGTTTCTGAAAGGTTTCGGTTTGATACGAAAACATCTTAAAATCTCAACACTACTTACCTATTGTCTGAAAACTCGAAAGATAAATAGGTGCCTAGTTGAGTCGGTCCTCGTTATGGTAATGTTTCTTGGTAATACGTCAAAGATTGATAAAATTAGTGGCACATGAAACACAATTGCACTATTGACAAACAATGCGCACCCCGGATTCAAACTCCGACCGATCCTCTAACCACTAGACCGTCGCAGTATTGCAGCTTTGGGTACGCTTTTTTAGTCATCTACACCTCTACCTTTGCCACCCAGGAATACAAGCGTGATGGTACCTACGTAATGTAAGTAAGTATTTATATGTTGTTTTAAAATATCTCTCATTCGAGATTTTCCTGCTAGGGCATGGAAAAATAATGTATGTGTCCCAGACATGTTACTGGACTCAAACAATGAATAAATAAGCACGCTTATCCACTCATTGTTTTTCCTACCTACATCGTACTTAAACATAGTGATGGAGCCGCGATGTTTAGTTTTACCATAACTTGACTAACACAATATTATGACTAACTTCGCCTTAGCGTCCATTCGTTAAATCACCTAGAGCTGTAATCTGAAGATATCCTGGGAAATTTTTAGTATACATTTATAACTAGTGTAGTATCTAAGGTACCTATTAAAATACTTATGTCTTCTTTGAACCAACTCAATTTCGAAGAAAGAAATTAGGGAAGAGGGTTAGGTCCTTTTCATCCACATTATTAGAAGAGCTGCAGTACTCGTATAACGTAGATAATAGTTTAATTATGGGTATCATGGCCTTTTTCCAATTATTGTGGTGGGGTCAGCTTCTAGTGTAACCGTAACCAGATGACCTTTAATCATAAATAGATTCCTAATTATCGTCATCTATAATTTTATATATTAGAGACTAAAACTCGTCTTGATATTTTCTAAGGTGGCAAGGTCGATCATATCAATGATTTTAAATCTCATTAGCGCCAAAAATAATTGATAGACCGAGTTAGATGTGTTTCTTATTTAAGTTCTAGTTTATTCGCTATACTTGATATTGATGAAGCGAGTCAATAAATGGTTCAGTGACTTCTCGTTTACAATACGTAGAACCGTATCTTCTCCGCACACTATAATCAAGACAAATTATTACAGAAATAGTTTAAGCCACCCGTCCCATACGAAACTGGGTTAATTTAATAACGTCGAGTAATGATTTTTAAATTAAATTGTTTGTAAACATTATTGGTCTATGAACGCATGTAAAGCTTTTACAGAACCAATTAGCAACACCAAAAAGTGCACTTACCGATAGCAGATGCCCGCCGCTCGCTTTTAGTACAACACTTCCAAAACTTCATTATTATTTTAGTTTCTCAAAGGTCACCAAGTAGAGAGATGACACCACGCGCGCCCGCTAAGGCAAGTCGCCATCGTCAAACTGTCCGATTGGGGCCGAAACAATGACTTTTGTTTACAAATGAACGACGCGGAGGATTTATTAAATTGTCGAGTGAAGTGGCCGGCTGCAGGAGACCAATGAGCCGAGGCAGAACGAGTGCGACGAACGTACACCCCCGACGGACAATCTCCGGTTGTAACTCAGCACCGGTCTATTGGAGGATGGCGTGGGAGCCTCGACCCCGATCACACCTACCGTCCCAAAGCCCAGGATTAAACGGGTTAATTGAAACGCATATTGTAGCGTAAAAAAGTTTAATTTCTATCACATCATGTCTTCCTACGGTAATAATTTTGGAACATAGATGCCGAATATTTTACTAAGGGCAAATCACTACGATTCGAAGCAAATACGTATTGTTTTGTAGTTTTCAGATGATTTATTTATTGTGAAAAATTACATTTCATTTGATTTATGATGCTTAACTTGGACTGTTGTTATTTTAAGAATAACTTCAATTTGTCGGCGATCTTCTCAATTATAAAATCTGCTCCGAATCTAACACGTAATTGCACTATAAAAATACACGGATAAGCATAGATTCTAGGCACATTTCTGTACTGTCTATAGTTAAATTGATTATGATTACACACTTCTATCAGTTATACATAAGTTATACTATATCTACCCTATTTCAAAACAAAATGAGATTTTCAAACTCGCCTCTGACTTGTCATCGCGAGGACATGAACTCTGCTATTGAAGAAATCCAATGAGTATAAGAATTGAATCTAATATGAAATTATAAGTAAAATATCGTTGGGATAAATATGCCAATAAAATAGTAATATTTGAAACATGTAGTCTGTAATCGGATATAAAAACCTTGAGCATTGTCTTGTTAAAATTGCTATGACTTTGATGTTCTCGCGTGATGCAGGTTGGTCCGGTCAGGACACAAAACGCATTCAGTAAGAAATCCTTTGTTACGTTCACGACGAAATTTAGTTATAAAAAATAATTTACAAATCATTACTATCCTTACTCTACATACCTACTGATGTTACAATTACATTTTCTGTATTTCTATGAATCACATAGTTTTCAAAATTGTTTTTATTGCAATGTTTGGTCAGCGTGATATTAAAACTAGATACACTCTAGTGTAAATGTTCTAACGTTAGTGTAATAAAATAACTAATTAACTTTGTCTGCACTTATTAAATAAATCCTTACTAACATTATGAACTCATAGCCGAGGCCTTATCGAAACTCAGCAATTCAGAAAGTCAGCCTTATTGATCGACAATAGACAGGTTTAGGAAACGAACGTGCGCTCTATCATATCACTGAGTAAAATGTATTTATTAGATTATATTTAGTTGTCTTTAAATATATTAAGCGTCCTTTAGTTGTGATAATAAATTGATTCTATAACTAAAACAAGAACTTTTTCGTATTTTTGTAGTGAATGTGTTGGATAGTATAGCTACATGAATAATTGTGTCGGCACGAATGAAAGATCTGCAGTAATTCGAATTCTAGATGAGAGCAATAACTTCCCGAGAAAAACTGTGAAAGCTTTGGACACTTCACTACTGTATTAGGTAAATAACATTTGCATTCACCTTCCAGTGAAAATTTTATGAATTATGACATCTTGATATGTATATAAAATTCATTTCGTAAAAAAAACATGTATGTAGGTATTTTATATTTTATCCAAATATAATCGGTCCATCCCATCGGAAATGTACTAAAACTCTGAACATCACCTTCTATTAAAATCCTATTATTACCATATCCTAAAACATTAATTATGAAATTATAATCGCACGAGTTATGTCAAAATCCACATCATATTATGAAGGCACTGCTTTTTTTTGATAAATAAAAATAAGACATCGATCATAATATTGTGATTAACTAATTGATCGTTATTGTAAAACATTGCTCTACAAAATTACTAGCTGTCATACTTTCATCCTCTTGATGACCCTCCCCACCTTGAGCACAACAAGCAAATTAATTATATAATTTTAAGTCTAGAGTTAAATTTGCAATCTACTAGTCGACTTTAAATTCATAAATAATATTAACCTGTCTATACAAAAACTTAAAAAATATAAAACTTAGTTCTTTTTTTAAATAAAGATTAAAATAAGCTACTAACTTAATTTTTAGAGGTTAAATTCCATTAATATTTGTTTTATTGTTTTTAACAAAGATTTTATACCACTTATTTTTATTAGAATTGAAGATTTTTTAAGCTGTATAATCATTACCTGTAAAGATACTTGGATTAAAAAAATACTAATGAATAAGTCCCCCAGTAGAAAAGCACTCAATTAGTTGTTACAGATATCTATGGTTATTCAAAATAATTTTGTTTGTTGCAGTCAAAGACAAAAACTGATTCCTCTCACATGCAGTCCATGAAGCTTCTACAATATCTATCTATACTCATAACAAAAATAACTTTAGTATTTGTTGGAGTACCACAATACACAAAATACTAAAATAAACTACATAGCTAATCGCTAATATAAATGGTGTAAATATGATTAATTTTTATACTTACAGATAGTTTTATTAAATTAGTTTTTCAACCAATACTGAAAAGGTGTTACCTAACTATCCTTGCTAACTTATTGCCATAGTTACGTGTGGCGTTTCAAATTAAACAGATTTTCCGAGGAACCGTTTCCATTTACAACAGTTCAGTCGTCACGAGATCTTAGGTTACGTAAAAATGTTGCCATTTGCAACATTGTTTCGCGTTATCGAAACTTACGCAGTAGCTGTGATTGGTTGTCAATGCCTGTACCAGGTTCCCTGCACGCGGGTTTGGAAGTGTGAAACAGGAGTTACAATATAAGCTTGTTGTGGCTGTTGCACCACAGCCAGTGGTATGACTTGCTGTGCCATTTCTACTGGCTGGCCACCCTCCTCCGAGACTCCCAGAGGCTGAACACAATGTTGCTGTGCTACTTGTTGTACACCTTGTTGTGTAAGCACTTGTTGGTGTTGGCTGACTTGTGGGACCAACATCTGTTGTTGCATCTGCTGCTGTTGCTGAGGCTGTTGCTGGTGTATAACAACATGAGCCTGGTTCTGCATCTGCTGGTGTTGTTGCACTTGTACTTGTTGCTGCTGCTGTTGTTGTTGCTGCTGCTGCTGTTGTTGTTGTTGTTGTTGCTGCTGCTGCTGTACTTGTTGTTGTTGTTGTTGTTGCTGCTGCGCTTGTTGTTGTGCTTGCTGTTCTCTCTCATGTTCCTCTTTCTTCTTAGCCTCCATAGCTGCCTTTTTGGCATCTGCCTTTTCTTTTTCCTGCTGCAGTCTGATAGGATCTTTATTCTTATCATATGACATACATTTACCACTGCGGAATGGCACCATGTCTTTAGGTATATCTTGCTTCTTGGTCGCAAATTTAACGTGAGGAAACTGATCCTTCATGAATGCTCGGAAGGTTGAGTAACCCATTAGTTTGACACCTGGCTCTAAGATCTCTCCATACTCTTTGTAAGCCTCAAATAAATGTTTCCGGGAATCTCCTTGAATAATTACTGTCTTACTAGCTTTCTTACCACTTTCGCCTGATGGTTGAACATCTTTAGGAGAGCTTGCATGTTGTTTCAAATACTCCTTCAAGAAATTAGTTGCATGTTTGTAAATATCTAGGGTGAAGGTGTTGTATGGCTTCTTACCAACATTACCATGTATGCGAGGTGCAACGCCGTGCGTCATTACGTGTTGCCTGATCCGCTTAAGCTGATAATGTGTTACATTCTCAAGATACAAGAAAGCCTCTAGGCACACCTTCCTACCTTGATAAACATAACATGCCCTCAGTCTCCTCCTGACTTTGTGCCTTGATGTCTCGGCTGGATTTGCCAAGCTTGCCATTGTGATGCCCATCAGGTACATGTCATGTTCACTCTTAGTAAGTTCAGCAATATTGAGTCTATGCCGATAGACTGCTTCTGGATTGAGTCCACGATAACAGTTGTCTTTACAATCGCAACCTCTCCTCAGTCTCTCTTTGACCTGGAATATCATAATAAAACATTTATTACTTTATTGTGATAATATAGTTTGTGTACTCTAGTTAAATTATGCAAGAATAAATGATAATAGGTAGATTTAGGCCAGCATACTGCACACAATATACCTAAGTATTATATAATTATCTTCAACTCATAATTATTGAATACCTATGATCAAAACATTTGTATAAAATAGACAGAGGTTAGCAAATGACAATTTGTCACATTATCTTAAATTTCAGGATAAAATTAAATGCATGCTATGTGACAATAGTAAATACAAACATCATTGTACCATAATTATTGTTGTGTAAAAAAATTTATTAAAATAACAAAGTTATATCTCGGAAACCTAACCTCAAATGTATGTATGTGTATGTGTGCAGATATAATTGTATGAAATTGTAGGTAGCTTCAAATTATAGGAAGAAGTTCTCACCTGGGCAGGATTATCTTCCAGCTTATTGTCAAGAACTTCTTCATCACTATCAGACTCAGCTTTTTTCTTTTTTTTATTACCAGTCTTCTTCTCAACTTTTGGTTTAGTATCAACTTCCATTTCTGCATGTTCTGCATCAACATGGGGCTCAAACTCAATACTGTAAGTGCCAGGAATGGCCTGCAGGTTGGCTGCACCATTTTCCACTTGTATTGTGTGCCCTTGCCATAACACCTGAAAGGAAGATTATGATCAGGTAAGTTGCTTGTCTAATTTATAGTACCTTTAGGGTTGTACAAAGCATTTTGTAGAGAATAATGACTGATTAGGCATGTGAAAGGTACCTGCTCTTGGTGACCATTGTAGCTATGTTGTTGCATATTCTGCCCCGCTATCTCAAAGACAGAGTGCTGGCCCATGACGGGAGTGTGCCACTGTGCGCTCTCGCCATACTCGCCGGCCCCGTTCTGGTCCGCTGGTATGGACACGATTATCGCCTCCTTGCTGTCCACACTTCGACGCTCTACAGAAAGCAGCGAATGCAGCACCTCGCTCGCCTCTTTCTCAGCAGGATTCACCACTTCCATTTTTTCGAACGACATTCTGCCTGCTCGACGCTACAACCGATCGTTCACGTCAAATCATGTATGTACATACGTGTGTGTACTAAGCGACACGGCAAACCCGCCCCGACCGCTAGGAGAATCGACAACCCCAAGACACAATACAAGAAAAACCGCGATAATTTTTCAAATTCATGTAAATAAACATAACAAAAACCGCGCAATTATTAACCTTAATCGCATTTTTTAAGTTTCATTATCGCATAGCGGATCGAACTCCCGTGGAATATTGGGCCATATAGTCATAGCAAAGGAAGAATAAAACTCACCTATTTCACGCTATATCAGACACTGAGATGCATATAAATGTATCCCCACAGTTTTTAACAGACTGTGGTTTGTTTTAATTCACTTCATTTTGATATTACAGTCATAATTGAAGAGAAATGCACAAATATTTCACTGAGTTCACGGAAGCAATATGGCGATACACTTTCCGTGAATAAAATCGGAGGACGCCGTAGAACACGTAATTAGTACAGTGCGCCACCACCAGACAGCGCTGAGAACTCGTTTCCGTATCGACGCACTGTTCGGTTCTAGATAGCGCGGCAAAATTTAAACAAAACACGTATTAGTTTATATAGCTAGCCGGAGAATTCATTGAAAAAGACGGAAATCATACAATAGTTTTTATTAGATATTTACACATTAATTTGTTGTTTGGCATTTCACAATAAATCAATCCAATAAAAGTCTATTACATGACTTCATATACAAGGTAAGTGCACAAGTTAACGACATATAAAAATAAGCATATGGAGTGTGTAAGTAGTAGTGTAACACTCCTTAGACAAGGCAATTCGTCTTGTACTACTAGTAAGACCTAATGAAGATAGTTACAGTACGCGCAGCATAAGTTGGCCGGAGTGAAGTTCGCCGTTTTAATGCGCAGTGGATTGTTTACGTTAAAAATTGTGTACTGCGCAACCAAACAGCTAACGTCAGTCCGGCCAACTTATGTCGCGCGTACTGTATTTTCCTATGGTTAAAATATGATGTGTATTGTAGTCTTTTTCACTTTTATGTGTTCTCAGGCGTACGCATAATATAGGAGTTTGGGATCTCATAGTTTACGGGTTGTTGTACTCATTTAAACTAATGTACTTTTAATTATAAACATTTTTACTTACTGTTCAATTCATATATGTCGGTAATCTTATTATATTAGTTACATACAATCTACAAAAAAATATTGTACCCACAAACCAGTTCGATGCAGGTACCTAGAAGAGGGTCCGCATCGAGGTGGAACAAAATCCACAGCGGTTGAAGTTGTAGCGTACAACCCCGACATTGGGGGAATTTTATATAATTTGACAAATAACTATGTTGTAAATTGTGAATTTTAGTGTTTAAAAATGAAATATTATTCTGATTATTAATTCAAAACTGACTGCTGTTAGTTTGGCAGGTACCTATTTCCTTTGCATGTTCGCGCATTGGAGACGGAAAAATTTATGAGGCACGATATTATAGCTTTGTGATTTGTTTCATATTAAAACAAGGAATAATGAGACTCGCACTGGTGGTTATGATAATGATCTGGCCCGCGAAACCTATTTTTATATTTATATTACGCTATTGATTTAAAAATCTTCTTCTTAAATCGATCTAAGACTTCATAATTTCGTATTTATGTACTCTTTTACTCTTTACTTCTTATTCAAAATCAAGTTTGCCAAAATCGGAAGTAGTACCACAGATTAGAATTTATGGTAATAGCGCGTAATAAGGTCAGATACCCTAAAATCTATTAAAAAATATCTATCCGTCATCCGTCATCATTCACAAATAATAAGTTCCATTTGACAACGAAATTTTAATTATGAAATAGGCAGTAGTAAAGACAGACCACGGACAGGTACAGATCAAACTTTATTACGACGAAGGTTGATTAATTGGGTTATGTAGCTGTAATTTCATTATTTTAATTGTAAAAAGTAGGTATTTATGCATAAGTTAATCAAGAAATAATAATATGTAGGAGGTACCTAATCCCAACCTACATTATAAAAGGGAGGTAAATAATAATACCGCAAGTAAGTAATTTATAAAATCTTATTTTTAAATAATAGTGGTACACACTTACACAGGTACACACTTAAGTAATTTATTGAATAAAAACAGTAGATAGTACAGTAGGTAGTAGCTACCTATTTACAATAATATTCCTACATCGCTAAAAAATTATTGCATAGCTTCAAACCTATACCTATTTTATATTGGTACTTAGGTACCGGCTATTTTTCTACTTAGGTATTGATATTTTTCGATATTTAGTACTTAATGAGTGGTTTATTGTTGTGACGTCAATTGGGTGAGTCTAGCTTTATTAGGTACTCACCAGCTGCTGCGTCTAGGGCGAAGCAGCTACTGCGTGACTTGACAACGGCTCCTGGCGATGGACCATCGGGCCATTCCATCCGCTCCTCCATTGCCTTCGACGCACTCCTCTTGAATTGCTCCAAAAAACTGTCTATTTGTGTTTCAATACTAGCTGGAGAGTTGGCCATCGTTTCCACCCAAGCACCGAAAACAAACACAACACGCTAACCTGCCGTTTACGACATTATACGTTTATGATGACCTTTCTTTGTATTCAAATATAAACCCGTCGTTACGAATTGTCCATAATATATATATTGCATAATATTGTCCCTCATTTTTTTCCAAATTCGTTCATCGACCCGACTAGCGCCTTTACGTACAATAATATCAAAGAAGACCGCGGAACGTCCCCGAGTATGAAAGAGACTACTGGACAGCGATGTAGGGTTGTAGCGAGTGTTTAGGAATCATCGATAAAAATATCGATGTAGGAACAGAGGGTGGTCAAAAGAGTACCTATACATGTCGCAGATGGATTGCTTAATTCGCAATTTTACACAACTGCTAGCTGTTTTAAGTATGTTTCGCTATGTCTAACAAAACTACTACCTACCCATGCCCATGTTTAGACGTTTTGCAGAATGCCTTTATTTATGACATTTAGTTCCATACTTAGCTGTTACTTTGAGGAAGTAGTAAGTAAGTACTGCTTTGGACGCTATTATTATTTTTATGCTATACAGAGCGACGAGTCACGACCTAAATGGTTAAGTCTTTGTGTGAATTATTATGAATTAAGTAAGTTAGTACAATTCACCATCAATAATTATCATTATTTCATTTCAATACTCTTTTTAAAATTTAATACTTAGTTACTAAGACCTCAAAAGACGAAAAAAATGCTGTACATTCTTCAAATGCCATTTTTCATTCAAAGAACTAGGTTGCCCTACGTGGACCTGGTCGTCTTCTCATTCTTAGAGATCGTCTGTCAGAAAATCGGCGATATCTCGTTTCAAAACTTTTTCATTTTACCTGGTAAAATACGAAAAATCATTGACAGACATGGATATTGTCTACACAATTTGATCAACGATATTTCTAATGATTACTGACATCACTAGAATGAAGTGATTTTACTACGGATACCGTTATGCTATATACGGCAACGAAAATAAAGCGACACCCACTGACATCTATCGATCGCCATGAACAGCTGCTGAGTGGGTTTTAGCTTTGAGTTGCCAGCTACAAACACTTCCTATAAAAAATTAATTAATATTATAACTTCTTTAGGTTTTCGCTATTATTTTGGTACAATTTTATTTATCTGAAATTGTTATCATTTTTTTAAAAAAGCTTCTTACCGTCTTTTTATTTTTACCCATGCGTCGTGTGTACCTCTTGCTTCTGTGTGTATGTTTGCGCACATTAGCGTTTGTTCGGTAGTGTGAGTGTCGGTGCGGCGAGGGGGTCGCGGTTGCCGGTCGCGCACGCTGCCTGCATTAGCTAGTGTTGCGCGAGGAGCGAGTGTAGTTCGTGATTATTAGAGGTGACTGGAACTGTCACACACGAGACTACACCCGGCCACATAATGTCAAGTAAGCTTTGAATAGTCTAATACCGGCATTTTATTTAATTTCCAACTTCATGCATCTAGAATCTAGACAATTAACAATTAATTTTTGCAACCGGTTAATTTAGTGGAATTCATTTGTGGTTATTATCCAATTGAAATGTTTTTAAAAACTTAAAAGAGCAGTTAGAATTACATCGGTTGTCTCGAGCCATCTAAAAAAATACCCTCATAAGATTAATTCGTTACGAATATTGTACCTACTCAGTTTATTTTTATTTTTAATGATTGTTTTCCCATTATTACTGTAACATCACAAATTAAGTAGTTATAACCTTTCGAGGAAAAGCAAATGACTAGAGTTATAAAATAATTTTATATTACTTTTTTCCTCAGATAATCACTAATTTATACTTAAATATAGTGTAGGTAGACAGGTATTCTTGTCACAAACTTGCAACATTTTTACTTTTATGCGTGCATTTCAACGATTTATTTTTAGTCAATGATAACTTATGTACCATACAAGTATCTAATATTAAATATCTTGAATATTAATATGGATTCTCGCTTTTAAATCTGTAAGGTAGTCGGACAACCTTGAATTATTCTGGTCCAGTTTGCGTTCAATTTTATCTTTATTGACCCCACAAACATCTACGTCACTTACCTACGTTAGCAGAAAAGATTACGAATTTTTCTGTCCTACGTTTAATTTCCTTTCATATCTGAAGTGAGAGATCGTAAATAGAGTATCGTTATCTGTTACAAATACCTACCTACCTACTACATTTATAAACACTGTGTCTATCAGCATATCAACTACGCTATGTCAACTGCTATGGAAACTGCACTAATGTGTACGATCATGATTATGCATTGAATGATTAAGACTATAAACCTAGCTCGCCAAATTATTATTTTTAGGTTCGGTTTTTGCAAATTATATAGAATCTATCTATTACTATATTTATATTATTAGCCGGTAGAGGTCGCCCTAGCGATCTTATTGGCGAAATCCTTCAAAAAGGCCAGGTGCGTAGCACTCGCAACCGGCATGTATGTATGAGAAGATGTATGAATGTGAAAGAAGCATAATAAGTATGCAAGAATCGTAGCAAGTGGCAGTCTATAGTTTCTGCCTACCCTTGTGGGAGAAAGGCGTGAGTGTATGTATGTACCTATCTATCTATTACCTATATCTAGAGTCTCACATTTTAGGCACAGGTTAGTAGTTATCTGTAACTGTAAACCTGTGTCATTATTGTTCCCAAGTGCGACTGCTACGCTAGAGATCTTGAGTTCGATTTCCATGTCGAGCAACGTGTTATGAAATTCTTGGTAACAGCTCGGAGTTTGTGATTTGTGCCCGGTTAATGGCAATAGGCTCGCCTCCTATTATGTAGGACCTAAACATACCGGCCAACTGTGGGTGTACATTAGTACGCTTCTGCGTACCCCTTCAGGGCATACATGCGTGATGGTTATACAATATTCATAACTGTGAACTACAATCAATGCTTAAAAAAATATCATGCCCAATATCTACCTTCCAAAAATTATGGCAACTGCCAAAATTGACAATTTAGGCAGCTACAATAACGATTTACAAAAGTTTTAGTACTCAGTTGTGAATATTGTAATGTTAATGTTGCAATTACTACCTGCCATGAATCCACTGTGTTATATTCCTGCGAAAAAGCAATTTAGCTTAGCAAAATTTAGCGAACAAGCGGTCGCTTTCATCCCTAATCAATCAATTCATTAAATTATCATTATCTTAGGGGTATAGCTGTGGTTGTGGCGATTTAACTCCGTTGTCAGAATTTATGCCATCATAATCATCAACACCATCAGCCTGCAGCCGTCCACTATGTCCACTAGAGGACGTTGATGTCTTCCTTATTCTCGCTAATAGCGCAGCTTATCTCTTCTTGCCCATAAATGTTGCAAATACCCGCAGTCGGACGCTTCCATTTCCATTTTTTTAATTTGATGTTTGTTTGTCGTGAAACTTTTGCAAACTATCAAACTAAGAAAAATTGCATATTTGGGACATGTACTAAGGCATCCCAGATACGAACTCTTGCAACTAATCATGACGGAAAAAGTTGCTCGCAAAAGGAGATCGGGTCGTAGGAAAATATCAGGGCTGAGAAACATCCGAGAATGGACTGGTATCGCGAGTGCCGCAGAGCTGTTTTTCTTCGGGAGAAACAAGCACAAATACGCAAAGCTGACTACCAAGAGGCACTAGAAGAAGAAGAAGAATGATGTTGAAAGCATCCATTTTACATTTGTACATTATAGTTGGATTAGCGCTTGGGCTTTCTTAGGTATCTACACTCGATTTGATATGCGATATTCAATATGAACCACAAAGGTTCACTCGACCTGATTGCGGCTAAACTGGCGCCGGCGCCATCAGTATACCAACTTCATAAGTATATAATTAAGTATATTGATTGTCAGTTGAATACATAATCCATTCCACTTTCGAGACAATGGCAATATTCCATGTTTTCAAAGTACCTAATTTATAAGATTGAATGGAGCTATGGTTCATTTTGATGTTATTATTTCATGTTGGAGTTGAAAGTCACGAAATATCAAATCATTAAATTTTATATCACAGTGCCTAGAAAGATTTAGGTATGTGGCTTTGGTACTAAGCTCGAATCGTTCACCAACCAGTCTTACTTTCTCTAAACAACAAGTCCCAGTCTTCAGTTTTCACTTTACAACGCTGAAAATTAAATATTAGCCAAGTGAAATGCATTTCGTTGACTGCATAAGCGAAATTAGAAAGCGTGGATTATGAAGGCTACTTATGCAGACGGTGAAAGATTTCTTTACTTTTGATTAGATATATGTGACGTAGATGACAATTTAAAAAGATGAACACATCATCATTGCATTCCTTTATTCCGTTAAACGGTCGACTGCTCGCGTGGTTCCATCCCGCCGGACCGGCCGCACCTAAATAGAAACCGCAGGGACATTGCTCCCGAGCGCGCCTGATCCTGAATCTCAACTCTCGAGTGCCTTGTTGGGGTGCCTTCTGGCAGCAAATCTACACGCATAAATAAACCCGCAATTATTTTGGACATTTCTTGTCAAAATATCCTTATAGCTGACACTGATATTTTCGATGATTAATCAAATCTACAGTTTAACGATGTTAATAAAACATTAAATGTGAAAAAAACATGTAATGAACAGATTTCTAGCCACCAAAACTTGGCCTCGATCATTGACGGAATTTCCTGGGTTAAAATTATTGCAAGGTTTTGATGGTTTTTATGACTTGAAGAATGTTTTAAGTTTAAACAAAATAACGTTAAAATGGACCATGAAATGAATTTAAAATCAGAAACTGCTGCTATTCTGGTTCGAACCTATTCATAAATAATATAAGCAAGCAATTGGATAATCTTACATTGGCGTTTTGCACATGTCGGGAATGTCCTACCGTCTGTGTCTGGTACGTCACTACATAGTGGCAGCTCGCGTTGATAGAGAAGACTTACGAGTTTAATTGTGGAATACATAGGCGTGGACGGGCCCGACACAAAATATCTAACGCTACACAGTGGTTTTATTTTGAATTTTATTTGTGTCGCGCTATTTCGGAACTGAACGTGCGGCACTTGTCTATTACATGGTGGTATACATATGTAATGGCCCACGCAGGCTGGATGCCGGGAGTTATTCCCGTGAATATTGATGAAGAAATCTTAAGCAATTGTCCATCCTGTAATTGATTACAAATAATAGAGCCAACAATAATGATCCTGTTATTTTTTTACCTTGTGCAGTAACAAAATTAATCACTATACTCGTACAATAAATTGCGACACGTTTGGCGTAGCGGCTGAGCGATCGGCTTCTGCGTCACGTGTTGTGGGTTCGATCCCCACACGGAGCAAATATTTGTATGATCTACAGGTAATTGTTCCGGGTCTGGGCGTTTGTGTATGTGAGAATTTGTGTTTGTAAACCCACCCACGATACAGGAGAAAATCCTAGTGTGGGGCAACGTTATATAAAAAAAAAAATGATTCCTAATTAGACTGAATGTCAAATCTTCAATAAGAACACGTGGTAATATTGACAGGTAAAGAATAATTGTGCGCATACGTATCTACGGCGCCAACTCTTCAGCACGTGCCAACGGTGCCAATATTATACCTACATATTCTAGCTACCCACCTACTACTACGTAAGATAGATGGTCTACGTCTTGCTCGAGAGGAAGAAACTGCGCACTTCCTCATAGAATTTTACGATGACGACGCCCCAACATGAACAGACAGAATGCTAAAATATAAATCTACGTAATCCTCCAAAACAACGTTTCTCCAGTTATTTTAGATATTTACGTCTTTGGCACCAAAGGCGACTACAGAAATGTGATTAGACTGGTGCGTTTGTAAATTAGACATAAATTTTAATGCAGATTTATAAATACACTGTTCAATTGAGTGTGACGGTCGTCGTTAATTATGTACATATTCCCTAAATATTATATTCTTAAGGTTATACAGATTTTGGTTATAGAGACAGTATGATAGCGTCTGTTGTAGCCTATGATTTAATTAAAATAACAATAAAGGTGCCATTTACATTGTGTATGGGTTTCTTCATTATCGGTTCCAGGTAGGTTCCTTAACATTTCAGTCTACAGGAGAAATCCTATTTCCTACTAATTTTGAAATTCTTATATGTGTATAGGTTTTATCTAAGTTTTCCTTCATTGGCTACCTTAGTGTTAAATAATTAGTAGCACACAACAAAGAATTACTAACATTTTTTAAATTTATATCTATTTTAAACTTACAATACAATACTAAATTCCCTTTTCAACTAAATTACTGATGACACAGGAATGTCAGTTATCGACAAAATATTAGTTTATCGTAAGAGTGCATCCGGTGAGTGCTCTATTGGACGTCGATTTGTTGAGAGAGTTATTCAAGAATAGCATGCACAATTCTATGTAAAATTGTGCGTTGCGCCCGAAGGCAGTGACCTCGGTCTGCCACTGTTGACAAAACAACGCCGTTTAAGTCAATGAAGTGTTGATTGTCTATCGTCTGTTTGGTTTCTTCTTACATCTGTGTTGTTTTGTGTTCAGATCGAGCATGGGTGACGTTAGCCACAAACGACTCGTACGGCCTGGGAGCCTTGGTATTGGCGCATTCGCTGCGTCGCGTCGGCTCTTCATACCCAGCCGTGGTGCTCATCACGCCAGCCGTTACTGAGCCCATGAGGTAGGTTCACATACATTTCTATATTCTGTCTTTTCCACGATAATTCCTAATTATCCGGTTCTGCAATAGCACGTACAGCACGACCTCCTTTTTCAATGGGAATACGTTAACATCGGTAATGCTTCATTGTATTTGTAAATGGCATGACTGTTACAAGTATATTAATAACAACAACACGTGGATTTTGTTGGCCATTCATACTATAAATAATGCCTGAGTCGACGCTTGACACCTACGAGAAATAGTCGCCGTATTAGGGTGGTCTAACAAAAAATTAGGCAACGTGCCGTAGACCTATTTTTCTTTTCTTTTCCTCGTTGGAGTGCCTCATTGACATTATTTTATCATAAATAGAACATGAGTCCTATTTATGATTTTAATGGGCTTTAAAAGGTAAGAAAGTGGATTTGAGTATAATACGGGCAGAGGGGAGTTATTTTTACTGATAAATGAAAAACAACCATAATAGCCGCCTGATCGTGGATATAATATTACACACCAAAAACTAACGCTCATGTACATGCTTTCAAGTATGTACTTAAGTGGTAACCTATAGACGCCAGCAACACCAGTAGTAGGCATCAATAGTACCTACGTTGTCACCTTCAGATCTCATATGCCCAGTATAATGTTGGGACATTATTTGACAACGCGGTTGTACTACCCCAGATAGGATTCCCAACCCTTCTGGAATGCCCGGGAGACTCCGGTAATAACTATAAACCTCCGAAACTCCTGGTAGGCCATCACTTCTTTGGTTTTTTTTTTGTAAATTTAAACGAAAGCAATGTAAATATAAATTCAAGAACAAAAATTAACAAATATATGAGATTTTCTTTCAAAACTCCGCCCACTAAGCCCCATTTATTAAAATCCTCCCGGTTTGGTTCTTGCAAGAGTTGGTAATAACCCTAGACGAACTCCAGCAGCGAAATCCTACCACCTTTTTACAAAAGATGAAATTGCTGCGTGACATAACTAATTAGCAAACATTACATTTCGACCACGTTTACAACTATACGATCGTTGTAACAATGTTAATATGCACCTCTATTGTATCTTAGACCAGAAATTTGATATTGCAGTTTAAATTAAAGTAATTAAGTATGAATTCAATTAGCAAATACTGGGTGGATCTTACCTACTTAGTGTGCAATGAAGATAACACCAACATATTTTTAAAATTGTCGCTATTGACTACCTACTACCTATAAGTAGAACTACAATCACTCTCCATTATCAGTTGGGCAATTCATTTACTTGTTTTTCAGTAATGTGAATAATTTATGCAATCATCAATATTCACAAATCCTCACACAAATAATGTATCATGCAATACAACATAACTATGTTTTTATGTGTTCATTGTGGACGTAAGAGCTCAGACTATTATATTATGTACTTAGTACATACAAAACAGTATACTCGTATATACATAACTCGATCATATAGATTAAAGTTATGCATGCAAATTTTGACAGCGAATCGCCAGCCGTAACACTGAAAACATGATTAATTCTTTCAGGAAATGCTATAATAATGTATCATCATCAGCATCATCATCAGCATCATCAGCATCATCATCATCATATCAGCCTATTGCCGTCCACTGCTGAACGTAGGCCTCCCCCAAAATAATGTACCTATATGAACTCATTATTCTGCTCGTAAGAGGGACGGCTACAGTATGGGTTGTCGGTTCGATTCCGAGGTTGAGCAGTGTATTATTGGGGTTTTCGATGAAATTTTCAGTAGCAGATCGGAGTATAGATTTATGCTTGGTAAATAGGCCTATTTCATAGTATCTAAACATACCGGTGAACTGTGGGTGTACGTAGTATCTACTCTTCTGCTAATCCATTCGGGTTCGAGTTCAGGCGTGGTGATATGTGTACGGATGGATGGATTGATAAATTAGGATCTAGATTAATTGATCTTCAGTAGTTAACAACCTACGTAAGTTTGCAGATCCGGTAGTAAAAATCCTGCAAGAAACAATCTGGAGTACCTTCAGAACAAGAAATACAGGAATAATTCAGCCAATACTGATTTACCTACTGGTGACGAGCATTCCAAAATGGGAGGGATCAGCGTATAGACTTCCAATTACAACATGTCATGTCTTGTGTATTTTGGAAGACCTAAAAACTTTTTGAATTTAAGTAAAATGTTTTTATTGGATGTTCTCAGGGACCGTCTTCGCGCAGTGTTCGCGGATGTGATTATAGTGGACGTGCTAGACTCCCAGGATGCAGCACACCTCGCGCTGCTGCAGCGTCCCGAGCTCGGCATCACCTTCACCAAGATCCACTGCTGGAATCTCACGCAGTACGATAAGTGTGTGTTCCTGGATGCCGACACATTGGTGAGCTTTTTGGCAGCAGTCTCAGACGTATCTGTCTTCTCTCTTAACGTTTAATTAATGAGCGTCCCATCATGTCGACGGCACTAATGAATTAAACTAAATTAGAACGTACATGTTGAGCCGTTTGCCGGCAACGATTTAGTAAACTATTTGATGTCCTTACGTCAGTTTTCCCATTTTAGCATGCAAGTTTATTTGCGATGATCAGGATCGGGAAAATAATCTATCCAGTGTAAATGTGTTTGCAATATCAAAGAGCTACTTATACAAATAAAACTTCGTTTGACCGTTGATTGCTTCAATCAACTATCGTGTAGTAACAGTCGTCTTAAATTAACATATATATGTATTCTATACCATAAAGTATTCAACTAAACACTCAAGACTATTAGCAAGACGTAGAAAAAAGTAATATAGAATATGCAAAATTGATGGTCAAACATTAAGCACTATATTATTCCAAGCCAACATTGGCAAATGTTTGACTGTTTGATGTCTGATGTCACTGATTCCTAGTACAGTCAACCGCACATCAAGATACCACAAGCTGTCAAATTTCCCCAATGGATAGTAAACTCTATTATTTGGAGATAAAATTAAAAATTAATTGAAGAAATTTGACAGTTGGATACCATGATGTGCTGTTACTGCTGACTGTACATCTCGATAACAGATTTTACATCAAACAAGTATGTTGTGTTGTGAATCGTCCGATTTTTAATTTCCGATTAACGACCGTATGTAGAACTCGTTAAATCTATTTCGATCTGTAACTGTTTATGCGATAAGAAAGTCAATGTTACCGGATGTGGACGTTAGTGCAGTAACACGAGATGACGAGGCGCATAACCGTGGCCCAAATATTTTGTTCCCGATAATTTTGGACCAGCTCCAATATCTTACACTTTCATTCTTCAGCTTCTGATGGTAACGCTGTGAAAGTAAAACCATCTTTACACGCTGTTTCCATATCTATATCGTCGGAATCATGATGTTACATAATATAAACGAGAAGAACATTTCAATTCATGGACATTTTAGTTCCACTTCCAATAATAAACAATGAGATAGCGTCTGGATACAATCCACTGCCCCGTTGAGTTTTTATTTATCGCAGGTTATTGAGTCAACTTATTTTTTATCTTTATTCAGATAAAGAGTTCTTGATATACATACCGTTGTTATTAAAGTACCTCACGTGGATCACAACGAAATTAGGTAGGTATGCTGAAAGCGTTAATTACATTAATTCGGTAATATTATTATCTAATATATTTTGATTTTATCCATACAATTCTAAACCGTCTCATCGACGATAAAGATCAACAATAAATGATCACACGATTATAGCACACTAATATTTGTGTATTGTGTCTGATCTAATAGTTCAAACATAACCATAATGTTAAAAGCAGGGACTGTAAGTAATGATAAACGCAGAAATGTGGGTACGTATATATGTTAAAGTGCATTAAAAGATAAGGTACTGGAAGATCTAATGACTCCCTTAACGTTAAGTGGTTTGAAACTTAATAAGCATCACCGCTCAAAGTTAGTCGGACTTTTAAACTAAACAACGGTTCACCATTTAGGCAGGCTTCGGTATTTAAATTAAGAAATCTCGTTAGCCAGTTCTCATTTGCGGCAAAAAGGTCGAATATGTTGAGAAAGTTTTTGCTATTCGGCATAGAATTGAGGAGAATTTTTTTCCATGTTATGGAGAAAGAAAGAAAAAATAAATAGGTACTTATTTACGTTGAATGGCACCTACTGCAGCTAGATTGAACCAACTTGTTATTGACTAGGTGGTCCAAAACTGCGACGAGTTGTTTGAGCGTGAGCAGCTGTCCGCAGCGCCCGATGTCGGCTGGCCCGACTGCTTCAACTCAGGAGTATTCGTGTTCTGTCCGTCCGCTGACACCTTCAGCAGGCTGATCACCTTTGCCCAGCAACGGGGCAGCTTCGACGGTAAGATAATTTGAATCATATTAGCCATAAGATAATTCTAAAAAAGTATCTACTACTAAAATCTGATTATCTATTAAGATCTTCGATATCTCGTCCAGTCTCTCCAGGAGTGTATCTCGTCGCTAACGAACTCTAATTTGTATAAAAAGAACTCTTGTTCCAAAACAAAATATTTTTTAACAAACATCTGCAAACCAGCGATTATTTAAACAACTGGAATAAAGAAATGAATGTTATTATGTAAACTGTCCCGATTGCAACGTGTTTTTTTTTATTTTATCCGTGTTGATTCTCTAACATATTGTGGACTGTGGGGATAATTTGTCAACTCGTTTTCTTGATATTCGGTAACAGGTGGGGACCAAGGACTGTTGAACTCGTTCTTCTCGGACTGGGCTCACGGAGACATCAACAAGCATCTGCCTTTCCTCTACAACGTTACATCAGCCGCCTTCTATTCTTACTTGCCCGCTTTAAAACAGTGAGTCACGATCTAGATTTATTTTATTTATTACAGCCATTTTTTTATTACGGAATACTTTATCAGAACAATCATCGGTCAAAGAGGAGTAGGCATTGTTGTATACCGAGTTTGCCATTGATATTTACTTTAAAACGTGCCTTGTTATACCCAGAAAGCGACCCTGCCATTGCTGGACTTCTGTATTCAATGTTTTAAAAAAAACCATTACGAGATATCTCAATAACATTTGCTCGGCTTGGTAATCAAAGCAAGAACATATGTACATGAGCTTCCGACTAAAAAACAACGATCCTAGGATGTGCTATCTGGTACACTTGAAAAACAACAAAAAATCTCTCATTTTTTCTATTGTAGAAAAGTAGTTTCTGCCTACCCCAGTGGGAGAAAGGCGTGAGTGTGTTATGTTATATCTTTTGTGTCATACATAACAAATGAATCATCGAAGTTTCATTAAAACGAAGGAAAACAGTTTATCTTGCTACTTTGATCCGCACGAGTGAAGCTACCCGATGCATTCACACGACCGGTATTGACGTTGGCAGTCATGTATACAGTATCGCAGGTGCATTTATACAATTAAAGCTGGTTGCATCATAAATTGCTAACGACGCTTAGTTCAAATCATGTGACAGTTGGACCAAATTTTCGACGTTAATTTAAGCTAAAACAATCTTCTATTTATTGTCTGTCCTCTAACTCATTACTTTAGTGGTCGTAAGAGCAACTCCTAGATGGAACAAAGTTATATTGGCTTTTTATGAAATTCTCAGTAGCGGCATTAGAATTGGCTCGTCCCCACTATATGATATCATGTATACCGGTGTCATTATAGGTTGTATATAATTTATTAGGACATCTCTGCCTAGCTCTTCGAGCAATACAGGCGTGATCGTATAATTTTTTTCGCTTGTAATATTTTGTCTTGGGTTCTTATTTATTAAATATATCCACAATAGTTACTGCTACTTAGTTGAAATAATCCCCTGGTTGCTTTTTACGACCTGTCTAATGAACTCACTCATTCAGAGGTGCCAGAAAGGGCGGAACTCACGAGGCATACAGTGTTTATAAAATGTCAGTGATCTATATTAACACTAGAAGTAGCTAGAACAGTAAGACTATCTACTTTAATGATTCTGACACCTCACTCAAGGAATAGACAGAGAAATAAAACCAACCTGCGATCTGTATAAGGCTTGAGATCGTAATGGATGTCATCTACCATGATCAATTTATACCACCACGCATGTATGCCCCTAACGGTCAGGTACAATTCGCGGCATATTTAGGTTCCATATAATAGGCTGCGATCTTATTGCCATTAACCGGGAAGCTGTTACTGAGAATTTCATACAAAAACCCAATAGAACTTTTCTCGATCTGAGAATGAAATCAAGGATCTCTAGCATACCTATTAGTCGCGCTTTACTAGACGTATGACGCAGTTTAGTGATCAATTCTTAATCGGTCAAGTGGGTATTTATTCTTAACCAACAATTTTTTTTTACAGTTTCGGGCAGAACCTAAAGATCATCCACTTTATCGGCGCGGCCAAGCCCTGGCTCCAACAGTATAACTTCGAGTCTGGTTCTGTCGATGCGCCGGAGCATATCCGCGGACTCCTTCAACTGTGGTGGGACATCTTCGTAGGACAGGTCCACCGTCAGCTCGACACGGGCATGGTAAGTCGTTCAGCACTTCGATTAGATCTTTAGAAATATGTCAGACAGGGTTTTCTAGTGAAAGAACATTACATTTACATTCGCAGAAACAATGATAAACTGTCCCTGCGAATAAAACTAGAAAAAAATCTAGTCTCTATTTGTAAATAGATAAGTAATCTTGTACATAATCTAAAAAAAGCTTACAGTTCTCAATGTGGGCTTTGGTATCTTCTACGAATAGGAAAACCAAATGAATGATCATATAAATAATTCTTACGATACCTACACAAACATAATCGAGTGACGTATGTAGACGAATATCATGAATTAAAATAGAACAAATGAAATCGATACCAATTCAAATATCAAATTACGATAAAAATAACACATTCAATCGTAATAACCTCAATATATATTAAGAATTACATATTCTTATTGCAATTGGTCTAGATATTAATTTACATATCGATTACACATTGTTGAAATCGAAACCCGCTGTCTGCGGCTGACCACGAGTGGTCAACTGGTACCTCGCACGGTCCAGTAAATCGATCCATTGTCATTCCGACCCCCGATCTGAACACTACAACATGTTTTCCAAGCATTCACGGAAGGACTCTAAAGTTGCAGAGGTGAGACAAATTACAACTATAGCTTTTCACCTTGCGTTTATAGAAACTCGTTTCAATGTGTGTAGGTGTATTCAATTAAATATTTTTCTCTTTATATATATAGCACCGCGTTAGGGTCTTGTGAATACCTGAGTGACTTAACAGTAACTTCCAACCTATAACATTAGCTTGCACTATGAGCTTGTGCACTGTACCTACTGCTACTTTACGCACCCTTTGTTTGAAGCATTCTTTTACCCGTGTGAATATAATAATTCTCCAAAATACTAACATTTTCTAACTTTTGCAAAATTCACATTATGTCTGTTGCTTTCGCACGGTTTGGTTAATTTCTGTATGGGACGGAGTAGATGGTGTTGGTATTTTGGTGGAATACTCACCGCGGAACCTTTATAAACATACCGAATAAACAAATTTTAGCTTTCTATAATACAATTAAATTTTGAGTCTGTTTATTTTTTCCATTTACCTACCTACTCCTGCCAGGAATATTAAATTGTAATATCAGTAGGTATGTTTATTTAGTGACGCATTATAAAATAAAAACTAATAGTCGCTTGGACAAAGTTTTTTGCACTGTATAGTGAGAGAGCTAGTGCGCGAAGCTTGGTTCAAGTGTTGATGTGCATGCATACTACTGAGCTGTTTCACTTCAACCGATAGGTTGAGGTGGAGGACACACGTGACGTGCCACCAGCGTTACCGCCACTTGACGTGCGCCACCAATACCACTATCAGCCACCACTGGATCCTGAATCAGAATTCGCTTGGCACCATCCTGATGCACAATTAAAAGAAGAACCTCGTGAGAAACAGATAGATGTATCAAAATTTTATGATCCTTGGGAAATATATAGAGGAAACATCCCGCCAAATACAGAAGATGTAGCCAGCTGTCATATGGAAATAGGAAGGATTGAGGATCACGAAGAAATTAGGAAATACGCATGGGATTACCAAGCACAAGCACCTCCGTCCACGTACTCAGATCATAATCCAAATCAAGAGCCTCAAACACAACAAACAGATCATTGGCATCAAGATTCTCAATATGAGCACAGACATGAACAACATGGTGATAACTGGCATCGCGATTCTCAATATGAGCACAGATATGAGCATCATGGACAACATGGTGATCACTGGCATCACGATTCTCAATATGAGCACCGACATGAACAACATCAACAACAACATGGTGATCATTGGCATCACGACCCTCAGTATGATCAACATCAACGTGAGCATCATGATCAAGATCACCATCATGTCGATCATTGGCATCAAGAACACCATCATGACTGGAACAGCCATGATCATCACCAACACACACCTACACATGACCATCATCACGATTATTCTAGTCACCCACAATACATTGAATCTAATCATCACGTTGATGGTCAAAAACATGAACATACAAAACACAGTTATAATGATTCTGAATCTATCACACCACTTCCACAAAAACTCGCAATACATGAAGACATTTCGGTACACCATGTTGACGTGGCCCAGGAAAAGAAACGCCGCCGCCGAAGTCGAAGACTGCATCGCATTGATATTTGTGCAGAGCACGGGTTGATGAATGGGGATGTCTCTGAGACTGAAAGTGAGGATGATATAGTGCCCAGGCACCCATACGATGGCTTCTACTTAAGGCACAGAGTCACTATAGATGCTCGAGGAAGAAAAGTATGCTCGCATGAAATACCACCTACTCCATCTCCTTCCCCTCCACCCGAATCTCCGTCACCGATAAACGATGATATATCTTTGCCAGAGGACCAATATTTGGAAACAAATAACATTGAAGTCCAAGTAAGTTATATCCAGAAATATCTCGACAAACTCAGGTAAAACATTTTTTTGTTAAAATGCTTAAATGCGAGAGTGATTGCCATTGTAAATGTAGGTTCCCAGTTTGTAGACAAGCTTTGCATGCATTACCACTTGATTGTTCTCTGCACGTACTTACTTAACTCTTTATTAACATTATTCCTTTAGTAGGTATTGTAAATAAAAAATCTATTAAAATTTAGTCATTTTCAATACCAGAAACTACATAAAAGTTGTATCTGTTACAGACTGGTGTGGCTGGCAACTTGGCCCGAGTGTTGCCCGGTGCAGCCGGCCAGCGCGAGGCTCTGGACGAGCTGACGCGGCGTCAAGGTTGGGAGGCCGGGAACATTGACTACATGGGCGCTGACTCCTTCGAAAACATTTGGGCTAAGATCTCGCAGACACTGAGTAAGCCTCGCACGTCACCAGCTAAACAGTCCCCTCCCAGAGAACCTGCCCCGCAACCCTCCCCCGAATCAGTTGTAGTTCAGTCTGGTGAAGTAGTACAGGAACCTGTGGTTGAACAAGTTGAAGTAGCAAAGGAAGCCGTCCCCGCTGAGAGTGCCGCGCCGCTGGAAGCCGCGCCCGCGGTACAGGCGGCAGCTCCCCCTACACCGACAGAAGTTGTGGAAGTGCCAGTGTCGGTGGAGACTGCCACTCCTGTTGAAGCACCTGCCCCGGTGCAGGAACCCCCTGTCGTGCCTGTGCCTATAGAGGCTTTTACTGAGCATGAGTCCCCTAAAGTTCCTGCACGTGTTGATGTTCCTGCATCCGTTGAAGTTCCTGCAACCGTTGAAGTTCCTGCAACTGTTGAAATTCTTGCAACCGTTGAAGTGCCTGCAACCGTTGAAGTGCCTGCAACCGTTGAAGTGCCTGCAACCGTTGAAGTGCCTGCAACCGCTGAAGTGCCTGCAACCGTTGATGTTCCTGCATCTGGTGAAGTTCCTGTAAACGTCGAAGTTCCTGAAACTGTTGAAGTTCCCAAACCTGTTGAAATTCCCGCTCCTAGTGAAGTTCCTGTGTCTATAGAAGCCGTCGTCCCAGATGTACCTGCGCCTGTTGAGGCACTTGCGCCAGTGGAAGCTACTCCACCAGCACCTGCTAAGGCCGAAGCTCCAAAGGCCCCCGAAGCCGTAACCGTTGTAGAGCAACCGGCGCAAAAGACTGAAACTCCTGTAGCCGCGCCGGCCAGCACCGCCGTGAGCGCGGTCACTCCGGTGAAGGCGTCGGCCACTGACAGCCCGCCGCTCGCCAACACGCCGTCCAAGGAGGAAGCCCCCGCGGTGCCGGCTGCCAAAAGTGAGTATAACCACGAGGGCGAAAGCCCAATCGACGGTTAACAGCTTTGCACTGTCAATTTTCACCGAGTTCTTTTTGCAGTTTTCAGACTTCTACTAATATGTTTATAGTTTAGCTGCATCCGTTTTATGTGGAACGGTCCGCTGAAGTATGCAAATAGCTTAGTCGGCCGCCACGTAACTCGATGTGTCCACATGTTTTCATTTTTGTGCTGTTTTGTGATGTTTGGTTTTTATGTTTATTTTTATCAGCATACGTTTCAAAATTCGTTGTTATTTCACCCAGCTTCCGAGGAGGCAGCGCAAGAGACGCGGCTTTGATAGATCAGGTAATAATATTATTTTACTTGGACTCAACGCAACTTCATATTTGCGCTGATTATGGGTTACGGTGGTGGAACTATATGTTTGTCAATAAAGATTCAACACCTTATTAATAATACCTACAAATTCTTTACACGACTGTTCGCATTTTCAATCTGAATAAATTCTTAAACTGATATAAAACCAGTTACATAAGTATCATTAGCCAGAACCTTCTTAATTTAAATTCTTCGTTGTTTATACAATTTTCTTCTGAAATATTCTGTGGATATTGGGTTGCGTCCAAGTAGATGCAGATAGTAGGGACGTTTGGTCGAACACTCATTGAGCTATTTATAGAGAATTTAATATTGTTATTTCTCTTAAAATGCCAAATTACCTACTGAGCTGAATGAGTTGTTATTGTGCAGTTGCATCTGACTCATTTGATTTGATGCAACTTCGCATGTCTGTGTGATGCACCTATTGGATTGGTTACAATTTCGCAGTAGATAAATCTTTTTCCGTCGAAATTGTAACGGATCTTTTTATGCTTTACATTATTGTTTCACACATTGCAAGGACCATTATTCAATGCTTTTCATTACGATACACCTTCACGTAGTCACACAAAAGTATCACACATGTAGATGTTTTGTTTTTTTTTTTATCTTTTACAATATTTTTTTTATTACTATTTTTATCAATGAATTTATGAATAGTTTGATCGCCAGATATCCGAATCCTCAAATAAAATAATAATAATCCTTGTAATGATCATAAAGCTTTGAGAGTCCACTAAACTGACACAGTTCTAACTTTCTGCTTGCATCGTTTCGAATTAACCATGTAGCTATGTTTTCCCTCGACTTTGTTCCAGGCCCTAACCGAGCTTGCTCTCTAATGTGACCGCCATACTAACGCCACGTCTAATCGCTCGAGAGAATAAAGGCGAGAAATTGGTTGTGTAGCCGAGGAGCGTCGCAAGCCGGCGGGCAAGCTGAAGCTGTGCCCTCCCGCCGCCGCCGACCCGCTCCCCACCCCCGACAGCGAGCTCGAGGACGCCGCCGCGCTCGCCTCCGACATCATCGCGTGCGAGCTGCGCACGCCCACCGTCACCGCGCCCGAGCCCGCGCCCGCGTCCGCCGCCTCCCCGACCGCCGCACCCGCTTCCCCTGCCGCCGCCCAGCTCCAGCGGCTGGCCGTAGAGGAGCCCGAGGTGCCCACGCCACCGGTCGGCGCGGTGTCGCTCGCACAGATCGGTGTCAAGACACCCAAGGGCAAGTCCACTATTGCCGCGCAGATAGAGTCCTCCATCACGGAGACCGTACAGCCAGCGGCGTCGACGACGCCAGCGACGCCGACGTCGCCAACGTCGCCGACGCAGGCCGGCCCGCCTGCGGACGTGCCCAAGAAAAAGATAGTAAAGAAAGTGGTGAAGAAGGAGGGCGCAGCCGGCAGCGAGGCACCCGTGCCGCCGCCGCGCAAGAAGGAAAAGAAACCCAAAGAGAAATGAGCGGTCGCGACACGTTCCCGATAGTTCCTCAGTGCCATAATCGTAGCCTTTCTTAATATAAAATGTTTATTTAATTCTCGAATAATTATGCTTCTATCTATCGCGTATTTTTCACTGTAAAATTATATTAGAGTTAATTTTATACTCACCATCACGCGGAAATGTATTGTTTAGTTTGTTTTTTATACCTTTACTTTTTCTATCAATTCTATTATTATTTATGTTTTTAGCTTAACAGTGATATCGGTTTTATTGTTCTGAAAATTGATCAACCAAAGGACGAGACGTATTTATTATTATGAAAACGAAAGTTTTTATGAAATTTTATATTAAAAGTCTATTTTGGAATCGTAACTCTTTTTCTTTCTTCTTTCTTGTGCGTTCGAATACCTATGTTACAAATAAATCAATAGCCTGGAGCAGCGATTCCTAAAGTAGGTTCACCTTCCGCGGAATTTTGCATTGAAAATTGAAAAGTCACCGGGTTTCCATACTTCGGGATTTTTTGTTATGTCGGCAATCGAGCAGACGAGCCATCTGATGGCAAGTAGTCTTCATCGCCCTGGGCGGTGGTGTTGCAACATCAGAGGAGTGCAACCGAGAGACAACCGGCTCACGGTGGGCTGAAAATCGGCTTTCATAGACTTAGGGATTTCAATTTGCAAGTGCCGGATTTTTTGCCGGATATCGCTTCTATTAGTTATTACTATATTCAAAAATGACACCCGACTTAATTCTGCACAAAAACGAAGGAATTATATTTTTTTTAAGAAAAATTTGTATGAAGCTGGTATTAAAAAGTTAATTATCTCGTAAACAGCAAGGAAAACCGTAATATCCTTACAGGTGGTTATAGTACTAATTATTTAAGATTTTTTGACATATGTCATATAACGGTTATCGCTGCTAATTTTTTTTAAAAAATCGTCAATATATTTTTATTTATTTTTACATATGAAAGGGTTCCTTTTAGTGAATGAATTAAGAACATTGTTAATTATGAAGAATGTTATTGACCCAAATATTAAGAATATATAAAACAAGAAAAATATTTTAAAAATAGAAAAAAAAATCAAATATTAAACATTTTCCTTATCACTCTCGTTGTCGGACTCCAATTCTGAGTCAGAATCCAGATTGGATACATCTATAAACTCAAACTCACTTTCCTAAAACTGAATCAAGTCGAGAGTTTCATCAAAAAAGGTCTGCTTTCTCTTGGCATCTAATTTAGGCCTTTGTGCACTTAGGAAAGGATCCGAAGAAACAACAAGCATATTTAAAATATCTTGATTAGAATCTTGCCTGCTTCTTTTCCGCGAATGATGTTCCCGGAACCTCCTAAAATCTTTGTTTCGAGACTCTGAGGCTTCTTCCGAGAGAGTCCCAATCGGTACAATATCATTTTGCTCGATTATGTCAGCACCGTGAATTAATAATTTATGTACGGTTGAGGACATGTAGTACCAATCGTACAATTCCACATAACTACTTTTCAGCTGTTTTGCGGGCAAAATCTTTAAATTTTATGACGTCGATCTTCTCGCCAGATGTTATTGCTTGCAAAATCACAGCAAATCTTTTAATAAGATCTTCGTCCAACCCGGTAATAGCTGCGGTTTTATTGGGAAACTCGAAAAACTTTCTAGCGGTATTCCTGTCATTGGTAGTTCCAGAGCCTTGTTTTACAATATCAATCAACAGATTGAGCTGTTCTTTGAGTTTATTTTGTATAATCTTTTTTCTGTTCTGCAACATTTCTTTGTCCTCATTACTTCTCGCTGCCCACCGTATGAAGTCGAGCCTGTACGCAATATGTAGCAGACATTCCATACAATTTATACGTGCGTGTAGGGATGACAAGCCAAATTTGTATATGTCAGCACACACAGTCTTTGATGTTACAACATCTAAGCGGTTCATTTCCGTAGGTTTTGCTAGACACAAGTAGCACGATGCATTTGATCTGGCCTCTGAAAGGTACGTGCAGACTTTGGCGTCGATCATTGTCATCATTAGTTGATGAGTTACCATGTTATTATTACTGCACTGTGTGGGGATAAGGGCCTGAATTTCATCATCCATTTGTTTTTTGAGACCAATGACTACTGATTCGCTCTCTTTTAAAAAAGTAAACTGAACTGGACGACAATACAAAGTTGAGCATGGTTTTGGGTTCGTCCATACAGTGTTATCTCCATCAGTCAGTTTTAGTGGCACCAAAGAGGTCATGAAAATGCATCATCTTGCTCGCCCTCCATTTTCTGCTTGTATCGGCTTTGGTTGGAAGCACCATCAAATCCCCACTTGGATATCAGCTTTAGCCGCTTATCTTGCACATCGGCATAGTCAGGAAGACTTTGAAGGATCCTCGTCACCGTGATGTCAAGTAAAGCTTGAAGTGTAATCCTAGCCGAGGAATCCGTAACTGTCACAGATTGCTTCGGAGGGTAGCAATCAAGATTAGTTTGTTGCACTTTATAGTAGGATGGATAAATATCCTTAGCACCTTCACGAATGGCAGCCTCTCGCAAAGTAATATATTGCCAGTTTGACAGTTTTAGTGAAAGAAGCAATCCAAGCGCTTTCTCTGGTGTAAATATGACTGTTTTCACTGGTTTCTTAAGCGTTTCTTCTAATCACTTATTTTCAGACTCACTAGAAGACTAAAACTCAGTTTGCATTGATAAATATCTAGCTCAAACATAGTTGTGTAAGTGTGGATGCAGTATAAACCTCTGAATTCTTTCTTCCTTCTTCTTTCCTTCCTTCGGGAATATAGGGGTGATGATATTTTATGTTACGTGTTGTTAAAAGTCTGTGTACCTCAACTTAAATGCTAAAAGGAACCGTTTCATGTGTAAAAATAAATAAAAATATTTTGACGATTTTTAAAAAAAAATTAGCAGCGATAACCATTATATGACATATGTCAAAAAATCATAAATAATTAGTACTATAACCACCTGTAAGGATATTACGGTTTTCCTTGCTGTTTACGAGATAATTAACTTTTTCATACCAGCTTCATACAAATTTTTCGTAAAAAAATTATAATTCCTTCGTTTTTGTGCAGAATTAACTCGGGTGTCATTTTTGAATATAGTAATAACTAATAGAAGCGATATCCGGCAAAAAATTCGGTACTTGCAAATTGAAATCCCTAAGTCTATGAAAGCCGATTTTCAGCCCACCGTGCGGCTCTCACGCGCAATAGTTAAACCACAACAAGGTGCTTTACGACTTTAGACAGACTGACGTAAGGGCTAGCCAGTCTGATCTCAAGAGGCCTTACCAATTGTAATTATGAATTTGAATTCTGATTGGATAGAGAATTTAGTCGCTACTTACTCGAAATTAGTCTTAAAGTATGAAAATTGGTCGATCCGCGGTTCAATAGTTATAAGGGTACCGAATGTATGATTATAAATGTTTTCGGAAACATCTTTTGAACCACAGGCCCACTAGTTCTGTAATTTAGCGACTAATTCTGGGTGCAAACAGATTTCCGCTAGGTGCTTTGGTGGTCGAGATACAGTGGTGGCCCCCGCCCTGCGCTTATAACTTTTGAACCACGGACCAACCAATTCCCATAATTTTCGACAAATTTCTTCTGACTGAAATTCTCTGTTCACACACATAGGGACACTCACGCCTTTCTCTCAAAGGGGTAGGCAGAAACTATAGACTGCCACTTGCTACGATTCCTGCATTTTTGAAGGATTTCGGATCGGCGTATGTCCTTCTAGGGCGACCTCTACCGACGCTGCCGCTGATATTCGCCTTATATCTAAATTCCTTTCGTTAATCGTTTTTCAATCATTCTTTCAACATGTCCAAACCATCTCAGCATACTCCTTGACAACGTTGCAGGCTGAAAGACGATGTAGTGACACGTATTGAAAGGAAGATGCTGAGATGGTTCTCTGTTCAATCAGAATTCAAATCGGTGACCGGGGCCCAGCCAGGAAGAACCACACGGTTTGGAGTTCCGTTTAATAAAAAATAAAATATTATAAGTTTAAGTAGATAGGTAACTATCTACATTACTGTCTTTAAATATTTAGCTTGCCGAAATAGAAAAATATATTACTATATAGTTACCGACCATTGATTTAGAAAAAACCAACATGTGCTGAGCCTGAGACCAGTCAACACCGATCAGCCAGTTTTTCCTCACGACCGCATCGGCAACAGAATTTATAACCTAATTACGACTGTTAGGTAATTACTAACCTAACCCAATTACGGTTCTGTTTTTGATTTTTTATGAAAGCAATCTTCGACTACAGACAAAACTCTAACCTATGTCCTCTGGTTCGGTAAGCCTACCAACCGAACCAGAGGCCAGAAGAGGCCTACACCATCCAACAAAGGTAGATACGACTACCTACAAAAGAAATCTCTGGTGTCGGGTGTCCATAGGTCTCGGTAATCGCTTACCGTCAGGCGATCCGTATGCTCGTTTTTTTTATGGGATAGGAGGGCAAACGAACAGACGGATCGCCTAATGGTAAGCGATCACCGCCGCCTATGGACACCCGCAACACCAGAGGAGTCACGAGTGCGTTCCCGACCTTTCAAAAGGGGATTGGGCCTCCGGTAACCTCACTCACTCGGCGAAACACAACGCAAGCGATGTTTAACGCCGGTAAGCGACTCCGGTCGAGCCGGCCCATTCTTGCCGAATCATGCCTCTCCCACGTTTGCCCCCTATCCCATAAAAATTCTATTTATTATCATGATTAATTAATAATTACTAGGTATGATACAACGTTGTTCCTATTACATAATTGGTATTATAGGTTACTGTAGAAATGTAGATAGGTAAGTACCTACCAATATTGCTGGTATACCTTAATATTGCTGGTATCGACCCGCTAACTGTCTGGCCCAATCTTACCGAACTACCTACCTTAGCTAGTAAGCAGATATTGCAAAAAGATAATTCATACACTCGTGTTTCTTACTGCGTTGATGAATCAGACATTTCTTTACATTTCACTTTACTTTTATAGCAGGTAGGTATAGATAACCTTATCATTGTGAGAAATATATGTTTCACGGTACTAATAACTGATATACACGCATTAGACATACATCACTGTTACGTGTAGTCTAGTGTTTTGTACTGTAATGATAAAAATAAATAGCGGTCAAATGCCAGAGATAAAGAAAGAATTCGATTAGGATTCATGACCGCAAGATTAGACTGAATTAGAAACACATTTATAAACTAGGTACAATCTTGTCAGGTGGTGAGATGGGGGCTTTCAGGATTATGTAGGAGCGCAGCAGATGCAGAAAAGCACAAACTATCGCTAGCACGTCATCTTGAGACTCAGTTGGCTCAGTAACTTCACTACCCTTACCCTACATTACCCTTCAAACAAAAACACAGTAGGTACCTATGTAATAAAATAATAATTTGTTATATAAACTTATAACACCTACTGTGTTTTTGTACCTAGGTATATTAAGTAGCATAGAATATTTGGTAATGTGTTGGGTTGGTACCACCCTAGAGAAACTCAGCAGTATCAGTTCTACCACCCACCAAAAATGCAAATATCAGCTGTTGTAGCCTCTTGAAAATCCCAAAAGAAGACATATTTTTGATTCTGAAATCATTCACATGTCAGGGCTATTGGCTTTAGTACCTACCTACCTATATTACATAACAATAATGATAACAGTAGGTAGTTTCTTTGCTTTGATTGGTAATCACTATAGCTTGGCTTCTTGCTACGAGCCTACGGCTATTTGTGTAGGTAGGGATGAGGCGTGTTTCGCTTGGGCGAATGGGCGTTCACTTAATATCGCTAAAACTAATTTAAATAAAATAAAAAGCAACATTACAAAAAGTTTCTCTCCGGCGGGGAATCGAACCCCGGTCTCCCGCGTGACAGGCGGGGATACTTACCACTATACTACCGAAGATGTGGTGATGTGTTTTGAAATTAGGTATAAGTATCTACATATTTACATCTCTTACTGTATAAATTGTGACATTACAACTAAAAGGCTGATAAAAAAAGAACTAAATACTGATAGGTAAACTACTCCATAGTTAAATATCATATTGTGATAAGTGAACTATTGATGTCCATTTTTATAACATTTTGGGATTGGTTTATTTTAACGCCATCTAGTGCGTATTGCTGTAAGTATGTGTCGCTAACGGCAACCTCGAAAGTATTGTTACATCTCTGTGTACATATGAGGAAACAGATGTCAGTAGTAGTTATATCCATCCTCATGTTAAATTGAATTTCTGAAGATGAATAAAATTCTTTCTCTAGTTCAAATAAAGTTTCCCACGTTTGGGTTTGAAACATTGACGGTAAATAACTAGATACCTTCTGTAATATTGATGAAGATTACTTAATTTACTTTTTTTTTACCAGTTGTGTGATTTCAATCAGAGACCGTACAACCCCCTTTCTGAGTTTCTATAATTGAAAGGGTTACCCGTTGATTCGGTTACCGTATAGATGATGTTACCTCTTCGTTCGTGTAACCTTTTCCTAACACCTATGAAAGGGTAACCCTTTCAATATGTTGGCCAGTAGAAGGGGCTACATTTCCTTTAAGGTATCTAATTGAAGGGGTTATCCTCTTGATAGGGTGTTTTCAGGGTAACCGTATGGTTATCATTATAATTTACGTCTTTGGATTAGAAATTTCTCTTGCAAACATGTAAAATTATTATTGTATTAATAAGTAGTTTCATTCATGAGGCTTGGTCGCGCTCTGCCTTCAAATCGTTTTTAATGTTAGGTGATCATCATACATACATACATACTTACACTCACGCCTTTCTCCCACAGGGGTAGGCAGAAACTATAGACTGACACTTGCTACGATTCTTGCATACTTCTTTTGCTTCTTCCACATTCATACATCTTCTCATATATACACGCCGGTTGCGAGTGCTACGCACCTGACCTTTTTGAAGGATTTCGCCAATCAGATCGGCGTATGTCCTTCTTGGGCGACCTCTACCGGCGCTGCCGCTGACATTCGCCTCATAAATTCCTTTCGTTAATCGTCAATCTTTCGTTAGGTGATCATCAATCATTGTAAAAAATGCAATTGTACTGTAGTACAACTGACATAACCATAGTCCCGTATTTATCGTGTCGCTAGTGTCTATTTAGCTCAGAGCAGTAGAATTTAAACAGGTAATCAAAATGTAAGGGTTTTGAAGAGGTTACATATTGAATTGGCTTACCGTTAAAAAGTGTAACCCCTATGAATTGGGTTTATATATAACAACTCTTTGCAGAAACCCTATCGAAAACCCTTTCAACGGATAACCAAAATGTTTCCTGATTTCAATACCCATTCCAATTTGTTAAAGGGATCTTATGCATAACTCACTTTTTAACCCACTATAAAAAGGAGAAGGTGACAATTGGTGAAGGTGTAATCACAAACTTAAAACAAAATGACAATAACATGTAGGACAATAATATATTCTACTCGCCACTCAAAATGTTGAAATAAAATAAGTTTAAGTGCACAAAAGTTTCGGAAGTAACATAAACATAAGATACCATTACGCCTGTATTCCCCGAAGGGTTAGGCAGAGGCGTACTAATGTACACCCACAGTTCGCCGGTATGTTTAGGTCCCATGTAATAGGGGGTGAGCCTATTGCCATTAACCGGGCACAAATCCAGACTCCGAGCTGCTACTGAGAATGTCAAAGAAAAACCGAATAACACTTTGCTCGACCTGGGATCGAACCCAGGACCTCTAGCGTAGCAGTCGCGCTTGGGACCACTAGACTAATGAGGCAGTTTCGGAAGTCGATGGCGAAAATAAACGATCCAGCGAAATCGAAGTTAGGTAGGTAGGTATTCTTTGTTCTATGGAAGGCACCGACTTCCGAAACTGTTGTGATTGTGACATTATTTTTTATGTTTTTCAAGGTGATTTTACTTTTTGTTAATTGCATGTTGATAGCCCTAATCGCATTTCCTGAGACGCGAGTCGTGCCGCAACCTGCGCGGAGCCTGTATACTGTACTATCGGTACTGTGAGCCACAGTATAAATATATATTTACCTACTTATACTGTGGCGGAGCGGTGTGCAGCCCTATAATTTGGAACAAAATTGCAGAGAAACAAACAAGCCCCTGGGGGCGTAGTGTGATGTTAAATAAACTATTGAATTTGCTATTGAAATAAGTAGAATTGGGTTACCTACCTAGTTCCTGAGATTAGCGCGTTCAAATAAACAAACTTCAGCTTGATTGTTTTGTAATAAATTTATAATACCGATATGGGTGCTACCTACAGGTAGTTTAACTACCTATCATAATCATATATTGATTGCATTCATGTAGTAATAAGGTGTTACATAAATATAAATGTTTCATACATGACCCTGCTAGGGCACAGCAATATGTACTTATTTATAATCATTAGCATAAGTTTAGAACATTAATTAATAATTTCTTTCATCTAATCTTTTTTATTATTTATCTAAAATATATTTTATAATAATCCAATTATGGCAGTGTTGTTTATATATATTTATAACATTATTTAATTATCTATTTATAACATTTTATATATTATAATTATAATACTTGCTAATTGAAATCATTATATTGGTAACTTATGTATTATAATATTATTAGTGTTGTGTCTGGTATCTACCTATTTAAGCGGGGGAATACCTACCTACTTCATATAAAATATGATTCTTATATTCAAATAGGTATGCTGACCGGTAAGTTTTCATTGGCTTTCCTGCAAATTAGGTGTTCATGCTTTTTTTTCTTAATTTGTAAAGGTCTACCTACCTAGTCACATTATTGCTTGATAAGATTGACATCAACACCGGAACCTTCGAGCCAACAAAGTTCTCCGGCGACGACGCCTTGTAATTGATGCAATGCAAGTGCAGCGACTTTCACACCCCATCGATCGTAACCGTAACTCGTTCGTAAATCGAGATCGAGTTGTTTACACGCTTGTTAGTCACAATGAGCTTCTCATTATGAGACGGTAGCTGCTCGTGGGTGGTCCCACACCGTTCACGGACGTCGTTAGCACTATCGAAGTCCACCTACATTTGATACCTACCTAGGTAGGTATGTAGGTACCTACATAGGTACTTACTTGTATGGCACCGGTTGGTAGGTTCCGTACGTTTCGTAAAAGGTACCCAAGTAGATATTCTATATACCTATACCTACCTACCTATTAAAAAATGGTAATATAAAATTTAATTTTATTATTTTATTAAAACAGGTTAGCCTATTATTGCACACTCTTACCGGATGTGATTTCTTTTACTATCTACCATAACCATAGGTTTTTTATCTGGAAACTGTTCGAGAAACTGTAAAAAAATCACAATGTTCACTATCGGTGTCGCCATCTAGTGTTCATTAACAGTAGTATAGACTTCGCGGTAACTAAATAACTCTCAAGTTCTCAACTCCTCTGTCATCTCCTTTCCCACTCATACAAAAATATTCGACTATTCGTATTTCGTTTCGTTCCCTATCTTACGCACACAGAGAAATTCAAATACGAGCACACAGGCGACCCACCGCGCAACACAAGCAACCAGTTTGACAGGAACCGTAGCGCGCGGTGGTAGTGTCGCTTTATTTCATGGAGTAACATTGATAATATCAATGTTTATAAACAGAATTTGATAACATACTGAAACTATTTCACTCATTCATGAATAAAATTATAGACTTTTGTGTAATAACGTGATAATTTGCGAGTTTATTTGGTTTTTCTGTTGGATTTGTACGTTTTATTCGAGTGTGTAATCTTGTATCGGCGAGAACTCAGCATCGTTGATTTTGTTGGGACGGTGGATGAAAATGTGAAACAAATGTGTGTTGGTGAACTTTGCTTGGTTTTGGACTTGGAGTTGGTACTTTGAGACATTTGTGGTGGTCGGAGCCGGCAGTATGAGGTGTTTGTTGTTCGTGTTGTTGTTGCCTGTGTGTTTGGCACACCTCAATGTTTACCTGAGCAGCGCCGAAGTTTGGAGGTTATTAGGTAAGTTCAATTGTTTTCTGCATTTACTTCAGCGATAAAACTGCACGAAACTGCAAATGTTAGTGATAAGCGCGGATGATCTGATAAGCCGCCGCTGTCTATCGTTATCGACTAAAAATGTGTAATGAGTACCTAGTTAGGTTCGAAGTCGACGAGATTTGGTTATCTGGGTTTTGTATGCAAAATGAATTCATATGTACAAATTAGAACCAACAAAATATTGGAACCAATCAAATTTTAGAACATCTAAATACCTAATTGTGGAAATGGAATGGTACCTAAGTAAGTAGATACCGAAATTACCTACTTATCTACTCGCAATCGAGTGTAGGTGTGCAATGTGTCCTAATTCAAGAGATTCTTAGCTAAAATAAGCTACAGCTAAGTAGTTTTAATAAGGTAGGATACTAGCTAGTGGCTAGTATGGGCTGTTGTCACTCATTCCAAAACCTAAGGCGACTCTGAACAAAACAAAGAAGTTTCTCGCATTGATAATTCAGCTACGCTTGCTGTACCTAGGTACCTACTTACAGTCCTTGATGTCCGTGCTCTTTTACGCGACAAAACATAAAACAAGCAGTGTTTTAACTCTATCTGTGCCTATTGCTGTACCGACCTAATTACTGATGGCGGACATAGGTAACTTAAGTACCCCTACCTAAGTCGGTAGGTGTTATTTACGTCTAGACAATGCACTCCCATTCTGAATCTGAAAGTCTGAAACGCAGATATATGAGACAGACAAGAGAGAGGAAGACAATACTTAGGTAGGTACCTATGTTGTTTAATGGTTAGTTAGGTAGGTACCTACCTACCTACACATCTACTTATGTGTATAGGGAATAGTAAGACTCCCGTTAATTAGGTAGGTACCTAATTTCAAAATCTATCAATTAGCGTCAAATCCAATAACTAGGAACCTAGATACCTATTTACTCCACGCCATCTCAGTAGAAATTGTGCTATTGAGACAAAAAAGATAGGAATACACAATAGGTATGTACCTACCTACTTAAGTATAGTTGGTTAGGTAGGTAAATTATCCACATAGGTAGGTAAGTAGAGTAAGTAGGTACCTACCTATCTAGATCCCGCAAATTATTTTAAAAATCATTGGTATTATATTCCATAGTTAAGTATCTACCTACTCCACTGCACCTCAACAGAAATTGTGCTAATAGTTGTGGTACCTACCTAGTTATGTATATCTAAAAGAATATAGGTATCGTAAAGTAGGTAGTTATAAAACTACATTAATTTATTAGTCAACGCCAATTAATAATAGGTATAATTAGTTATACCTACATCGCCTGAGAGTTTAAGCTTAACGGAGATTAAAAATTAACAGTACTTAAACATTTTAACGGTAACGGTACGTTTGTCAGTGTCGGTTTAGTATAAAACGTTTTATATCCAGCGGGGACATTGTTTCTATGTCTAAGAACTTAATCCCCACGATTTTAATTAGACGAACGTCACAACTAATACGTGTGCGTCTGTCATTTATGTCTTTGAGGTAAGCTGAAGTGACATGTTTGAAAGGGCCCGTGCGCGCGCGCAGGTAATGGGCTTAGCGATGTGACGCTCCTTACAATGAGCAAGTTTTTTGTCCCCGCGTATTGTACTAACCTGCCCTAGCCGTAGAGAGTGCAATCCATCTTTGTCAACGACCAAACCATCTGCCTTTTGTTCTTGCTTAAAAATTAGAATAATAATAAACAATATTAAGGACTAAACGGGACCATCGCTTTCCTTACATGGTAAATAGGTTAGTTAACTTGACGAAAGTAAACGATTTCTGTACAAATTGAGCAGTATGTACTTAATTATAAGTTTATGGAAATTTTAAATTTCCTTACGAAGAACAAATACGGTTGTGTTTGGCTTGGGAAGGTACTAAGGTAGTGTACCTCCTTACGTTACGAAAGATAATTTATGTCCAACGATAATAACAAAAATTTACATAACACGTAGTATCTTTATATGTTGAAGTCCGGCACAGTTTCCATGGCGCGAGTTCGTTGTATCAGACGGTTCCATCGGCTCAGCGGGTACCTATAGTATATATATGGGTACATGTAATTTATTTCAGATGACATTTATGGAGATTCTACGGAGCAGAGCCAATAAACTCGACGCCTAACACGCGTAAACCGACACGATGGGACAAATATTTTATCTCGTTTTGATTGGAAACTACACGTCTGCAAAGTAAATTTGTATTTGCTTAGTTGGTAGACTCCCACGGCCCACATATTTGATGTTTCAGACAGAATACATAATATAATTAAAGTGAACATGCAGAATATGTTTATAATATTTTGGTAATTTACATTCAGACTTTATTTAAACTGTTAACTGGACAAAGTCATTGATTCACAATTTTACATAATTGCACAAAATTCGACAAAGTAAAATTCACATTTCACAAATAAATTCTTGGCATTGCTACTAGTTAGTCCGAGACGCCTTTAGCGAGTTAAGGCGGTATCAGACGACAGAATAGTTTATGGTCACCTGTTATCGTTCATCTGTATTCTGTACCAAGTTACCAAACAACAAACATCCAAGTCTTGCGAGTTCAGCGTTTCAACTTTTATCTTCTTGTCTAGTTCGTTTTACGACGGACAGACATAATAATGCATTTTATTGACTGAATAAAGGTCGGTCATAAATCAACTTGGAACTGGACATACTAGACAAAATAAAAAGATTTTTTGTAACTCGCTCAATCACTTCAAATTGTACCATTACTTACTTTGTTTCCGAAGAAAGGTGGCCGTGCGCAGGCGCATTGTTCCTGGAACAACTCCCTGGACCAGAAGCGTAGGCGCAAACCAATAATATTTCCTTCCTTGATAGAGCCGAGATAATTCCAACTCGTAACTAATAATTTTCGCTATTTGAAAGTTGGGTTTGATTCTGAGTACAAAAGCTATTTTGCGGTGATATAAAGCAAAGCAAAATAAAACGAGAACAATAATGATTACGGGGTAATCATACTTTCTGTAACCACAGTATTTTTGCCAGATTACATCATGGTAACAAGTATTTTCTAACGGTACTACGAATTGTAGATAGTTGAATTAGAAAAATATCTACTTAGGTAGGTAACATATGGTATTGAATTTCTGCATCAGACGATGGTAAAAATATCTTGTTGTGATGTCTTGGGTTTCACGGCTAGAGCTGCGGTGGGCACGTAACAAAAAATCTTGTGTTATTCGATACTCAGTTGCAGTGTAGGGTTCCATCACGTCACGGTGACCTCCTCACACGATTACACGTACAGCACATAAAAATACCAGCAGATAACCCGTTGTCACTGACGCAGGTAGGTATCAGGAAACTATAAACTTATAACAATGTTAGTATCATTGTACCTTTAACACATTTCGTATATTTTGTTAAAAATATTGTTTACACATTCGTCAGGTTTCCGGTCACGTTATCTAACATTATCTAAAGGACGATCATTTCTTAGACCTATACCAATATTATCTGTACCACGTTATATTTGACTCGTTTACGTGTAAATCGTCGCAGTCCTCAGCTTATCCTTTCCATCCGGACCATCACCTTTATAGATAACTTTTTCTTTCACAATTCAGGTATAGAAGCGACAATAGAATAAATAAAACAGTCCGGAATAGACATTGTTATTTTAATAAATACTATTAATGCTGCATTCAGCCCGCGCCATTCGGATCTCGTCCCCTAAAACGAGGACGTCGTTTAGAGAATTAACAATGAAATATTTCAATAAACAGCCAACGACGGCGCAATATAAATATGGGCTCACGTCCTTCTCGAAACTATTCTTTATGTAAATACAGTTGACACGCGGGATGATGTGGAGTGGGCCCTAAATAAATTTAATTTCATGGACGGTTGCGTAGCAGTTTTTAATCTGTGGGGGTGTGATATGCATCCCGCGGGCAGGTGTGGCTTAACAAAAACACGGTACGCTTATGTGTTCAGAATGAGAGCCGTTAATTAAAAAATATATTTATCCGAAACAATTTAAATGTATTTTAGACGACATGTCAATGTTTCCTTGAGCAGCTTAAGAATCTGAACGGGTACTCGATGCTAAACATTTACCGTGATTTACCTATAATACCTTTACACAGTTGTGCATGTAGTTCCATGCTATTCGTTTCGATTAAAGTGCTACTCAATAATCACCACTTAGATGATTTTCTAGAGGCATAAAATGCGGGTCATAAACAGTAGATTATTTTCGGTGCATACAGAACGTATATATAAACAAAGGTTTATTTAAAAGCAATTAAAAAGCATGTCGACGCTAGGATAGCAGAAATAGAATTTGGATGCAGCGAGTTGTGGGTGACAGGCGGATTACTTTACTACCTATGTGCAAGTTGTATACTCTACATGAATATGCATCTCGTTATTTTCAATTATGCCCGAGGTCGGCTTAGCTTTAATCGTTTAAGCTCTGCAATACTCTGCATCCATTGTCGTCGTCACCTCATGCAATTTTAATGATTAGTTATTGTCATAGCTTTATTAAATGCACGTTGTTTTACCATTCATTAGGTTGAGATCTGAAATGCAAATGATAAAGCTTTGTAACGTGTTGGTTTTGCGTTTATGATTTCCCTTTCTTTAATTGAACAATGGTTTCTAAGTGTCCATTTTACAATCCTTAATAGTTTAGTTATTACTTTGACACGTTTGTAGATTGAATAACAAACAGACGGCTGTTATTATAAGGCAATAATCCGTGACAAAGGTGATCAATTCCGTTTGGTGTGGAAGATCCATCAACTTCGCATAATATAACGTGGTTTTTATACGCCAATGCTGTGGAAGGGACCGTAAAATATAACAATAAAAAATTATCACCCTTTGCAATCTTCTCTACTATCTATTGAGTTACTGAATACAGTCTTAGAAGAAAAGGTTGGCGATTGAAGTATTATTGTTTATTATTTATTAGTATTATTGATAGTATTTTTTACCCCTGATGTTTCTCCAAATATCACCAACTATTTTAATTGACTGACTATTGTCGACTTTCCTCAGTCATTCCTTTTGCTCTTACAATGGTATCGTGTAAGTATGTGCCATAGTAATTATTATTATTATTTTACTATAAAATAAATGCAGATAATTATTCCAGGTCGGGGTGTTTGTATATTTAGACATTTGTGTTTGTAAAACGTAAAAGGTGACTTTTCTCTAGTGAAAACCTAGGAGCAACGTTTAAAAAAAATCAGAGGGCATTGTCTATATTGCGCATCTTCACATCTTGTAGGTATTTCACAACCACAAAACCTGTATCTTTTTTTTTGCTACAAATTCACAAAAAAAAGTATCCACAATTGTACAAATTTACCATTGATTTATCACACCAAATACAAGTACCTACCTACTGCATACAACACAATTTAAATCAATTAATTTAAACCGTTAACTATTTAGATGGGATCAAGAAAGTTTTTTGTTTGGTCGGTAACTAGATAGTGTAGGGCCTTGTTACACCACTGGTCCTGTACAGCAATCACTCAAGCCAGTGCGGTTTGCGGTATACGATCAACACGCTGATACCGGCTTTGTTATGGAGTTAACAACCATGATGGATTTTTTTCTTTGAGTAAATGGTTTACTTTTTTTGGACTAGGAGAAAGCCTCATCAAAATCTTCATACGCTCTATAGCAGGGCACAATTTAACTAAATGTCTGTAAAATGGGTTTCTAGATGGCCACACTACGGGATACCATAACGTAGCGTGTTAATACAATCATTGCGGCTTTACAAGTTAGAAGCGCCATCTTTCTCACAAAATTTGAAAATTATTACGTTTATACACGTTATTATATGAATACAGTTGGTCAAGTTTGTATTTTCAGATGACTCTGTAGGCATGATAATGTTCTTATTGTGTTTTAAGAGTCCGGCGGACCGAATTTATCGAAATACCAAAATACATCTTAATTTAAACACAATTTAATCAAATTCTTTTATTATTCGGATTCCGATACCGTGAATCTAGTATATCTGTAAATAAATGTAAGCGAATGCAATTTTGGATAACTTTACTAACTTTGAAACGATTTTCCGGTCTTTTATTTCCAGTAGTAGACGAAATGGTACAGTAGGAACCTAGATTAACGCTATCCAAATCCGAATAATAACACAATTTGATAGAGTATTGTCTGGATTATGATTATTTTGGTATTACATTTTTGTGGGCAATGCAAGCTCCGCCCCTTAAATTCAAATCACAATAATTACTAGTTATTATGCACATAGCTAAACGTCATAAAATTGTCTACTATTAAGTAGTCAATTATAATATTTACTCAGTGTTCTAGAATGTAAACGCTGCACGTGCGGTGGAGTCCCGCGTTCCCGTCATTATTACTAGCCTGTCAATTTGGAATAGAAACTTTATAGCCAGCCATCGTCCTTCTCGCTTAGGGCTTTTTAAACCATTTAAGGATACATTATTCGACTGCACCCGATATTCTCTTCCGCTATTGACTCTGGCTGTGCCTTTTCCCCTTTTTTCGAAGAGTCCTGAAGAGTTTTCCTACAGAATTCATAAAATAAGGCTTTGCTAAACGGTGGTATTCCAGAATTAGAGAAATCGTGGCTGCTGGCAAGCCTATTCTCAACTAAAGTGTTACAACTTTTTACTTCAGTTACCATACACACTTACAAGGTGCAAGACACATCGTGTTATGCAGATACGTGGAATAACCACACATTTTTATGATCCTGATCCCATACCTTTTTTACGACTTATGCACGTTGGAGGTGAAGTATTTCAGATGTTTGTCCATGAATGTGTTTTGGAGGATTTTTTTGGGATAGGAGTTCAAAACTTATTAGTAAACTTTGTGGATCATTCACTCTTTAAACTTAGAAGCCTTTCCAACATGTTTTCTAATCGATAAACTTATGTAAACATTAAAGGAAATTAAACACAATACCCAAATACCAAGACGGAAAGTAACCTGTGGAACGCCATACAACCAATAGTGACAGCTGGCAAAGTATCCAGGTCAGTCGACAGTTGAATAAATAGATCTTTTATAAATAACGCGAAACATCGGGTAATAAAAGGCCGAGGAGGCACGGCTAATTTGTTCACTGCAACAATGGCGTTTAGTCAGTTGGGCAGTGAGGGAACATTGCTACTATTTTAGTACCAAGTTCTAGTTAACCATAATACTACATAGTATAAAGCGAATGCGAAGACTATCAATTTTATTGTAAGTAGCTTTCTCCGTCGGTGCATTGAAAATTTACAACACATCCAAAATTTAAATTGTTTGAAAAAACTATCTAGCAATCATTGGCGTGCGTAGGTAACAAAAAACCTCTTGAAAACTCGTTTATCTATTGAACTGACAATGAAAAATCTTCACGCTATACGTGGTACATATCACGGGGAAAGATCAATGTTCTAAAATTACTTTTCTCCGCGTGATCGATAGTTGAACATATTCAAAATAATGGGTTCGGGCGTCGGCAAGGGTCGACCTCTCAATCACACCTTGGTTTTGTGCCCGTTCGGCAATTTGCCCGAATGGATGGAGATGTCAACGCAACAAAAAGCTTCGATCGATCAGTGGTGTTGCGCCGGCGCATATGTCGCACTGCTTTTTGTGTTTCCATCTAACTATGTCAGGAAATTTGTTGGTTTGGATTTATATACATACCGTATAGATGAATTAGTTTGAAACGGTTAAAAAAATATACTAGGTATAATGGCTTCAAAATATACCTAGTATATTTTTTTAACGATCGCACTCAATTTCAATTAGGATTTCTAAATCAGATCAGCTAAAACAACCGCTTTCCATGAATCATGATAAGATTCCCATTCGAAAATTGCTATCTATCATTTTTAGCCTTACAGAATGAAATGTATTTTTGATCCAATGACTAAAGTGTCACAAGTGAGAATCCATGATTAAGATGAGCTTGAAAAAGAGATCACTTACGAGATGTATTGTAACGGCTGTCGGACTGGATGCGTCCGTCATTCGATGCTGATAATATTATAATTTAATTCGTATGTTAACCATTAAGCATAGAGATTAGAGGGAGGTCAGATGCTGTGTGCGTCCCTCCGGCTGGTAAGCGAACGTCAACGTGCCGTCACGACGCGTCTATCAACTGCCACCGCTGACGACCCAGCTCCGAACCCAGTTTAAGCTCAGTTTAAAACCTGACAGTTCTCCGACCATGATAGATGATGTATGACGGTGTGGAATGTGCTCAAACCGAAATAGCAGCCGACTCGACATGGACACTCGTTAACGTTTTAGCTAATGACATTACAGCTCATTTTTGTTTTTGTTCGGCTATTAAAGATGAAATGTGTGTTGGTTTTGGGCCGAGGATTACCGGCGTTGACCCATAATCTCACTTCCATGGTTAATGACTGCTTTAATAGCTTTCGAAGGAAGTATCTCGCTGCGTGGCTATGACACTACCAGTACAATATTAGAACTCCCGTAGTGATGGCACACGACTAGTATTTTATGTTTCCTTTGTGTTTGTGGGAGCTCAAAAATGTGCCATTAGACATAATGCTGTGACAATTTTGTTGGTTACGCAGCGTAATTGAATAGGCGGCCGGGTGGCGCACGCGACCGCGCTCCGCTTTAGGAGAAAATGTGCAAATAAATATGTCTCGTATAACGTGTTATTATATGTGTTTACGCACATTATTAAATGAATCAAAGCCGTTATTCTTCTTCTAGGGACACTGTGCTACTAAAAGCTTCGTAATGTTATGAATATTCGCGAAGCTTTTGCGTCTCTGAAACATTATCTAAATTGGTTAATGCACTCACAGACAGTGTGAAGAAACATTAAGTAACATGCTAAAATTTCACACATCGTAAACTAAGAATGACTGTTTCAAGTAATGGATGAAGGGTTTATGTTCGACATGAGTCGATAAACGATCGAGAGCATTATATGTAAATAAATACCCCTACGTTTTTTGTTGTTGGTTATTTATAATATAAAATAGTTACCTAGGGACCACACACATGCCTCGGTGGGAGCGCGGGCGCAAACACGCCTGGCGTCAGCACAGCATACCAGCCTCTCCCAGCTTCTGTCTATGTGTACACTCCCGCTTAGCTTGGGCGTGGTGCTAATCAGTTCTAAACACGATACCATTATCATTATGAAACGCCATTCTTTCCCTGGTTAACAGCTCGATAACTCTAAGTACTTTCTCGGATCACTAGTACTCATTGTATTTGACTATCCAATCTCTTGTAACCAGTTTTTTCTCCAGTTTCAATGTTTTGGAGTGAAGATTTTTTTATTTTAGCCAGCAGTTTCTAATGTGCTTTGTTGGCAAAACATTTCTGTCGAGTCCTATTGCTATAATTAAGGACCATGAAATATGGTCCCACTCAATTGTGTCGTAGTTTTGTGACAATGCAGTATTTACGAAGAAGGACAGAAAATAAACAAACATCGCATACAATCAGACGAATAAATATGCTGGCACAAAGCACGGGCCAGCACGTCATAATAAGGCAGTGGCTTTTGTACGGCCGGCTGTAAATCATACAGTCCTTTGAAGAGAATGGCACACCATAAATAATGCCCCAAAATTCGGCTGCGATGCTCTCCAACGGGACATTTTTGTTGCGAGTGAAGAGAATTCTAATGGCGAAACAAATTAATCAATGGGGTCGCGACTGTATTTAATTTTTTTTGCCGCAAGTTCCATTGTGATTATGTTTATGGGTATCGATATAGCCCGTAATATTTTGACATTTAAAAGAGCTTTAATTTTATGGTGCCGTTAAAAACTATGAGTAATGCAAGTTCTCTTCCCTAATGTGGTAATTGTTTCAATTTAATAACGTTACGCTTAAAATTAAAACCGGAGTCGTTAATATTGAACTGCAGCCACTTTCAATTTTTATGGGTTCGTAAGAAAGCAATTAAAGTTGAGCATTATGATAGTATTGGAGTTAAACGCGGTCGACGTTGTTACGACTCAACTGAGCTTTAATGGTTCAGTGCACCCCTGAATAAACAAGGTTATTCGGAGTTAAATTTGCTTGCACCGGATATAGCTGCCACTCGAACACATCCATCATGTGCCTCTACATGAAGACTTGGTCAACGTAACACTTGAGACTCCTCTAGGATTAACAATGAATAAATATATTCTTCTTCCATGTGGGGATGCGGTCACCTCGACTTATTTTATGATCAGTAAATCTTTCCAGTTATGAGCTCCTAAATAATAACATTTTATAGGCCCCCGTCGTAGAATTGACGAATGCACACTTACGTTTTATAGTCGATGGGTAACCAAGTGTCTCTGAATTTATGCTTGCCAATGAAAATTTGAATTTATTGCTAATACAATTGGCTTGTGGTTCAATTTGAGGGCAGGTAAGTCCAAATGTATTCTTATTATTAAAAGACGAGGAAAGGCTGTGACGAATTCACCCATATATGTGCGTTATCTTAAGGACGACCACCCAAAGTTGTCCTAAAACACAGCGGGAATTGGCATCTTATGTTATCTTTACATCACAATAAACTCTCATCATATTGTGTCGTTTGTTTGGACCTCCAGTTTGCTAAGAGACACCATACAACTCTTTAAGCTGCCAAATTTTGACATAGATTGATTTTGACTGTAAATCTTAAAATATCTCGAAGTGAATTCGTATGTTTCTCAGCATGGCGTAGAGACGGGTCGAGTCATGGTGTTGCTGTTGGGCCTGGCCCCCCCCGCTGTGTAGGGCTCGCTGTCAGGACCCGCATACCCGAAAATTTACATGCTTACTTCGAATAAGGGTTATTGTAAAGCGCTGTGAGTTTACCAGTCGACTAGATAACGTCTAGTCATTTTTGAATCAATATATTTTATTGTCACAAATTTGTCAATGCAATCCTTGGGGACCAAACCCGTCGTATTATCCTCTAGTTTTGTTTACATTAGATACCCAAACTGGTTATTGTGCCCGATGTTTATTTTATTAAGAAAGTAAATAAACATTTAACAGCCGTCTCGACCCGACGAGACTAAATAATTTATTTTCATTAGGTACCATATTTTCTATCTGTTTTTACAAAACATGAATAAGTTTTTATGAGCGTGTAAATTTTTGGTTGCATTGGCTTTTTTGCCTTAAATACGTGAAAACTGATTAATTAAATAAACTAAAAAGGGACTTTATGAATTCTGGGTGAAAAGTTAATGTTTGTTTAGTGAAGGCAGGTTAGTCAAACATCGTGACACCCTCGCGGGCGTTGAACGGTAGAAGTTGTTGAATAAGAAAATACACTTTGGGAAGCAGTCGTAGAGTACAAATATTGATTGAATCCGTTCGGAGGTGCGCGTGGACTAATATTTGGTTACTAGAGGTCATTATTACTCGTTAAAGGTGGCCGTAACTTTACAACGATCAAATTTAAGTTACATCCAGTATGAGAAAGAAGGAAACCAAGGAATGCTGACTATAAAAAGGATATAATCCTGTTCCCACAATTTAGTTATTACTATTGAAGTCCAGAAAGTCTCAGAGCAGTACAAAATAAACGTTACGATTTATTTATCTATTATTTTATAGCGGAACGTTCCTAAAACTCATTTCCTTAATTCGTAATGTCGCTCAATACGATTACGTTCACGTTCGGGTTAAATTTTATTTCTGGCTCAGTTCGAGGCAATCGTACATATTAATGGCGGTAATGGGAGACTGCGTTTATTTAACCGCTCGTAACTCGTCTCGTTACGGCCGCGTGTGGATTTTTAAAAGATGGCTTCAGTACCACGGTACGTCATTTCTTCGCCTCGTCCATCAATTCTGTCGGATTAAGTTTCGACTGCGCTGGTGTTGATAAGCTTAATGAGGTTTCTGGTCAATTAATACATTAATTGGGTAACGAGTTAAGTCATTCGTGTTGGTTATTGACGAATAATTTAATTTTTCTGTTTAAAGACACAGTTCCCGAAATATGGAAACAACCTGTACCTGGTGGGACTTCACAAACATACAGATACAAAGAACACACGAACTCGAAACAAATATCTGAAATATATATGAATACTGAACTGAACTGAATAACTAACTAATAACAAATTCTATGAGCCGTATCTCAGGACTAAATTTGGCAAGAAATGGTCCAAAATTCTAAGCAAAATACTTTGCAGTATAATCGCTCTAATCTCCAGTCAATCAGTAGTCCTCAAATACAAGTTACGTTTGGAGAACGTTACAGCTAACGAGGTATGCTGGGTTGCTAGGTTAATTGTGTCTGTCGAGTGTATCGTCGATCTCGTGCGCTGTGTCCACATTACCATGTACGAGTGTCCCACTGCCTCCTGATTGCATCGCACCGGTCGTGATCGGGGAAATGCCCGACTCCGCTCTACGGTCACGTTTCTACCTGGACGAAAAAAAGTCGTAAAACCCATGCAAATAATGCGCTATAAAAGTCAATACGGATTTACAGCCGCAGCTGCATTTCATACGGACTTTATACGTTACGTATAAATTATGGAAATGTCCACGAAGAAAAAATCTCTCATGAAGCTGGTCAGGCCGTGTGGACGTGTTGTGTGGTTCTGGGTTATAAAGAGGTATGCAAGCACGCGAGCTAATATGAGCGAGGTGTGGTTAAGGCGCACCAAGCTTCACACAGGCACTCTTTTTGCAAATGCAAATTCAATTCCAACTCGGAAATCTTTACGAGAATATTCCGAATGGAAATGTTTACTTTACTCTTTTACAGTTTTATGTTTTTTTATTTGCATTGCCTTGCCAGTATAGCGGAGTTGTGCGAAAGATTAATATTGACTAGTATGGTAATATGTCTTCCACATTAATCCATGGGTACTGCAACCAAAATGTGCGGTTTTGTTTGGCTTGTTAGGGTTGCCGGATACCAGTACAGTTGCTGGTTCCAGTTTAAAGCATCAGATAATTCACGAGAGAGTTCAGGTATCCCTATTCTACATGTTCCTTCATTAACGACTCGATATGTTTCTTTCTTTTGTCCCTTTAGATTGCAGGAACCTCTACTTTTCTTGATCATTTAAAAATCTACTGTAGTATTTTTTTTTTACTTTTAACACGGACTACATCGCCGCTGATTTGTTTTTTATTTTCCTATAAATTCGCTTTTCTCGTTTTTGTTTTTCGAACGCTACCATTTTAACTGATCTTAGTTCGCAACCTTGCGTGGTTTGAGCGCAATTTTTATTTTATCTCCCCCGACGATTTCGTGACTTGGGACTTTAAAAGTTAATGATAATGTGTCTTGTCGTGCAACGGCTAAGTTAGAACCGGTAGCAACTTTAAAAGAGGTCCGTCTAATTGTAATGGGCAGCAACCAGGTGGAATAATACTCGGTCTCGCCCGAAGGCTTTGAAAAAAGAACGAGAGGCGTGGCCGAGATCCTGTTTGTTTTCGAGTCGACTTTAAGGAGCGCCGAATACTGAATCTCCCTTGGCTAACGTCCTTAATTCTGATTTATAGACACCGCATGCTGTTATTATAAAGTTATGGCTACATCTCCCGCGATGGGTGAATTCCCTTTGACTTTCCTAACTCATAATATCAATTAACTCATTCATAATTCAGAATTAGATACCTTAATTAAAAATTATATCTGGAACTCTTTTGATGTAAATGATAGTTTTAATATTCTTGTTAAATGAAGCCAAAAATTCCAGAACTATTACTGAGATTGGGTTGGATTTTCGGCGATGTTTGGGCGATATCTGTAACACATCTTGTCACGTTTTCGTATAGTAAGTATATCAGAAATGTGATTTATGGAGACGTTATTATTACGTAAATTTTTAGGATTTTATTTAAGTATTATTTTTATTATTATTCGTGATAGGCTTACGCTTGATCGCCAATTCGCCTGATGTTAAGCGATACTGCGATCTACGAATAAGCTGCGTAGCTTGTTCAAAAAGAATAAGCGTTTATTCCTTATTCCTTCTAGCAAACTTTAAACGCTGTACAAAGAGGTGACTTGTACAGATTGTCGGCAATTGAAACTCGGTCGGTTATACGGAGGTTCTTGTTGGGATAATAAAGGCAATCCATCTCGGCAGTCGGCACTCGATGATGGATCTGTGATGGAGATCACGACTCGTTTCTTTGTTGTTTTGTGTTGTTGATAAACGCGCTCCGCTTTTTCCGCTGCGTTAGAACCTTGTTACTTTTGAATAGCCTATTTATGAAGTTAATTGGTTCTACTCTAGTGATGAAATGTGGCTTATTTATCTACATAATTCAACCTTGCGTAGACTTCGACATAATCAAAATGGGAGTGAGGAATACCTACTTGGGATTAGGAGAAAAAGTCTGTAAAGAATATCATGAAAAAAATATGATCGATTCAGAGCCGTCAAGATCAGTTTACTGCTCGAATTGGTAAACAAAGTCGTTAATTTGTTTATCTCCACGATGCAACGATGCATAAATAACAAGCTTCAAGCTAGTGAAGCTAGTGAAGTTAGAAGGTATTCGGTAAATATTTGTGGTTGTTGACGATCACTATCAATGTGTGTTAATGATTATTCAAATATTGGAATCTGAAGTTGGATCCAGTAAAAATAATCACAACGTAGGCGATGCGTAGGCTTAAAATGTTAGTGTAAGATAACATCATCTTGTCTTATATCGTAAGGTGTCTCCTTAGCTTTCACCGGTGCATCAGCGATGCCCAATGGGCGCGTGTTGTGACAGCCTCCCACGATAAACTTCATGTTTATATGCGCGCGCGCCGCCCGCCATGTTTGTTTTATCTCGATCCACTACGCGTCCGTGTTAATAAATGTCTCGTATTGGAAAAAATGTTATCCTCCTTTATTTTTCATTATTTTTATGTTGCCCGTATGTTTTATTTAGACATCGATTATTAATAATAATGGATATTTCAGGGTCCTTAGATCAAAACTTAAGATGTATTGTGTAGGCGTTTTTATGTATAGGTTTTTTGTACAAGTCAGTTGCGTGGGTCTCATTTTTATTGGGGTTTGAACAAGGGACGACGTACGTGTTGGTGTATTTTATATTCAAAACAGATGTTATCCTGCGGCGATGGCTGGGAAATTAATTGAATTTATTTGTTTGTTATTCGTTTCGAATCACACGCATGTTTAAGCATTCTCACATTCGAATTTAACTAGCTACTTATGCGGCTGGTGGTTAATATCAAGCTGGTTATCTAGCTAGTTATTATTCAAGTGCGTCGCTCGTAATGGCGGGTTGGAGTGATAGCAAACCGATCATTTGTAGTTAGCGTTGATGGCCCAATCTTGTTCTGGTCTATTGGGCATCGAACACGGCTTGTTAGTGTGGAGCGCGTCCAATTTGTGATCGGAGCGGTGAGCATTGTCGTTCTACCCGGAAACTGTCCCGTGACGGAAAGTGTGGAGAACCGTGTAATTAAATAGCTAAATCATCTCATCCTATTATACACTTGTTGGCTGCATACCTCGTTATAGAGTTAGATCGCTTTTACAAACTGACAAATAATGAAGTTGTGTTTTTTCATTGTAGTCAAGATATTAGTAAAACAGCAACTAACAGCATAAACGGATCCTTGTTTTCTTGAAGCTGAAATGTACCCCTACCTTATAGCAGCAGTTTTAAAAGCGTCTTCACTCCTTTTTCCGAATTATCCATAAAATGAAAATTCCGTCACAATTGGCGCGGTAACCAACAGCTCGCTGCTTTTGATACTTAAAATTTTATTTTATAAATGTTGAGATGAGAAATAACCCGAGTGCGCGGCGAGGCACCGGAGGGCAAGCCTCGCTTACACCCACCATTTATAAATTTTGCTTTTTTGCCCATTGTTTACTTTACGGGCGATGTTTAAAATTTTATGATTGCCATTATGACTGACGGCGACGGCGGATCAAATTATGTTCTGAACGGTTGCCAAGTCGATAATACCAGGTCGTGTATGCGATTCTTTTCGATTGCCTTTAATTTATTTGGTGGGATCAGGCGTTCCATCGTGTTTTTATGGATCTAAAACCGTTTCTTCGTTCTTAACTCTCGAAATATAATTCCGTGCTTAAGATTTCCAAGTGTATATGATACGATACGTAGGTGTTCACCGGGCTGGGTGTAAACAGGGCAGGTTAAGCACGCTGGCTGGCGTCGACGCTCGTTTTGAGAGCTGCGTCGAGTGCACTTCACAAAATGCTCTCTTCAAGCCTTTTCCCAACAGACGATTTTTTTTAAACGGCCCATACTTACACTATTGTTTTCGTTTTCCTTCCTTTTATTCTGTATTCAAATTCAAATAGCAGTGCGTCGTTGGTGTCAAAATGTAAGAAATGTATTTGCCCATGCTGTGTAATATTTTTCTCCTACCGAGCGTTATAACCTTTCTAACTCGCAAAGCAAACAGTCGCCGCCGTGGTGCTTCTGTCCCATACACTGGTTGTGTTAGTACAAATCCACGACATAATACAGTGTGGCGGTCGGATAATATTTGGTGAGCCTTGTTTGACAAGCGTGTTCGTGTGTTTTGTTATTGGACACCTCTACTCCGCACACAGTTTCTATTTGAATTGCCCTGACACAAGATAATGGGAGTTTTCAGGAACGTGGTGGCCCTCAGCTACAGCTGTGTGTTTGTACATCTGACGATGCGAGTTATTTTCCCAAATACATAGAAACTACAAGACCGAACGGGTATTTTAACGTATCTGTTATCATGCGATGATAAGACATAAAAATCATATCGGACGATAAGGCATCGATTTTGTACAGCGAGGGCTACCGTGCGATAACCTCTTCGGTAGGATTGTAGTAATCTGATAGATAAGACTGAGAAATTCGTTGTCGTGTGTACCGTCGTGCACGTGGGTTGACTCTGTAATTGGAATATGAACGATACAAGACACAAATTCATGCGGAGGGGTTGGTTATAATCTGGCCACATTTACAAACACGTCACGACTACGTTCGTGCTCAGTTTTTTTCTAGTTTACGTGGTTCTGTTTGTCACATAGTCCTCGAGCTGCTGAGTGAAATGGGTAACTTTTTTTACGAGTTTCGTTTTGAGCTACAGGGACGTGTAAGTAGGTAATTGAATCTTTCAGCGTGGTCGTTATACTGTTTCCTAGAGCGATAGCGGTGCTTGAAGTTCTAGTTGCGGTTCTTGTGGTCCGCGGGCGGACACGAAGCTGGTCGCGTAACGTGGTCACGACTTTGGTGATATGTTTCAACTTTCACGTAACGAGATAAGATTAGCTCTAACTTAATAGAAACAAATATTCTGACAAACTAGACGGCAATATCGTCGGAATTTGTCCGGGATGCGACTTATGTTTAGATATGTTATTAATACAACTTAAAGTTTCGAAGATCTGACGTCATAGAAATTAAATTTTCAACCTCTAAACAAAATTGTCCTTGTCCTTCGCAATATAATACAACGGAACATGAGCCAATTAGTATCTGAAACGAACGTATGGTTACTTACTGGGGACGAACATGCAATAAGTTCGTTCGCTTACATGGGACCTATACCGGTGAATTGTGGGTGTAAGTACATGGCAGAGATTATCAGATTAGGCAGAGGTGTACTTACCACTGCCTAATCCTTCGGGGACAACAACAACAAAACTCTGTATCACATAGCAGGGTTCTTAGCGTATTATCGCAATAAAATCACTCGCGGGGCGGTTTTACCCTCGAGAGACAAAAAAATCCTTCGGGGAATTCAGGCGTGATGATTAACCTTAAAATCGGACCTAGGATCTCTAGTGTAACAGTCGTGACTTAATAAAATTACTTATACATATGTACTTTTATTTTAATAACCCTATAGCACGCTACCATATAGTAGTTTAAATGTTCCGTGCGTGCAAAATAGGTAGGTAGGAGTACTAATACCTTCTTAGGTAGGCAACACATCTATTACACAACGTAAACATAAACCTGGCGAGTTTGTTTTGATATTCTTAAATAATATACCTACCTACTTACGTTAATGTAACAAATTTTTGTTTGTGGGAGAGCCATGCTTCGGCACGAATGGGCCGGCTCGACCGGAGTGATACCACGGCCTCACAGAAAACCGGCGTTAAACAACGCTTACGTTGTGTTTCGCCGAGTGAGTGAGGTTACCGGAGGCCCAATCCCCTTTTAAAAGGTCGGCAACGCACTCGTGACTCCTCTGGTGTAGCGGGTGTCCATGGGCGGCGGCTATCGCTTACCATCAGGCGATCCGTCTGCTCGTTTGACCTCCTATCCCATATAAAAAAAAAGAAAACAATAATGTTTACATATTCGCGATATAATTCAACGACAGGTGGGTTCTGTACGTAGTACACTCGTAGATCTGTCGACACAACACTTTACCTCTTATCGTAAACACACACAGTTTATTTTACACCAACACTTATTTATTATATCGTTAACGCACACTCGCTCGATAATTGCTTTAAAGTACAATCGACAACATTTCTTTGCCCGCATGTAAATAACTCATAGTTAATTAAATAGACAAAGATGTAAATAATCGACTCTGTTTCCGTATCGCTGCACGTCATTGAGGGAGGAATCTCAATAAACATGTGGTATTCCACAGACAAAAAATCAGGAAAAGATTCTGGCTGTCAAACTAATTCGTCGGGATTACGTCTGAGGGCACGCGGGCAAAAAGACGCATCAATCAACGCGTCAATGCGCCGCGGGATATTTTTAACATTTCGACTATTCAATCGTACGTTATTCGTGTATCGCATACAACTATTGCACGATAAAACTTCTTTCATCAAATTGTTTGCTGTCCGCTGGGCACGCAGCATGTACTTTTTCACCATGTTTTCTTTCAGCGTTTAAGTGAGTATTAATAATTATTAATTCACTAGCGTCCCGCCTGCTGGTTTCACCTGCGTTGCTCTGCTCCTATTGGTCATAGAGTAATGTTATATAGCCTATAATCTTCCTCGATAAATGGACTATCCAACACAAAAATATTTTTTCAATTCCAACTAATAGTTCCTGAGATTAGCGCATTCAAACAAACAAACAAACAAACAAACTCTTCAGTATGTATATTAGTATAGATAAAAGGATGATAACCCTCCAGAAGGCCGTAGCAATTGTTTTCCTATTGTGTCTGTTAATTGTTTGCCGGGTTAAATACGCACAAGAGTTCAGAAAGTCAAAGGAGGGTGCCTAGACTTCGAACTCGAAACGCATGACTTGTCAATTCATCGTCATATCACTAGACTATCACTGTAATTGTGTAATTTAATTAACTGCGTTCTCAGTATAACCGCAATGTACACTCAGTCATTCCGCGGCTGTCGGAACTCGTTTGAGATAAAAGAAAAACGGCTATGTTGCTTGATATGGCCGACGACACGCATATCACGCTTATTGGTGATTATACCTCAATTAATTGGTTGTTTTCATTCGAATTAATTCATTACAAACACCTCTTTTTTTTAAGAATCTGTTTCCGTAATTTTTCTGGTCGGGAGATAAGATTGACGTTAAAAAAAACAATGCATGTTTTATGTATAAAATGAAGTAATTATTTCAAGTGTTATGTCTAATCTGATTATTTAATTTTTCTATAATTAACATGTGTTGTTACATTACTGTGTAATTAAATAGCAATATAGCTAGCTAGGGGAGGTTGGGGTGAATTCTACATGTAATAGGGCTGTGCTGAAAGATGGTGGTGATTATTACACACATTATTCCGCTCCAAGACGTTGCTTACACCCTCCGACCATGCACCTTGATTTTATTGAGGAAAACTAACAGCACACTTTATTATTAATATTAGGATAATATTTTTAGGAAAAAATACAATTTATGACTTATCTCAAAACGTTGTCTTTTGGAATGATATAATTGTATTAGGTTGGGGAATAAGTCTTTTCGCATTTAGTATGTAAATACTTTTAATAAAAATCTTTGGCTGTACTGTTTTTATCTGGCTGATTTTGATAACATTAAAAAAGTTACATTTTAAAAAAAGAAACAAATTAGTAAAAATTCGTTTCCCGCTATTTTTCATTTGTTTTTCTTTCTGTCAAAATGAGTGAATCTAATGAAGAAATTCGATACATTATAAAGTTTTATCACAAAAAGGGGAAAAATGCAACGCAAGCCGTGAAAAAAATTTGTGACGTTTATGGACCTAATGCAGTGTCAGCAAGAGTAGCACAAAGTTGGTTTAAGCGTTTTCAATCCGGGAATTTTGATGTTAAAGATGCACCTCGCTCTGGTAAAATTGACGCAATTTTTGAAAAAGTGGAGCAAGATCGGCATTTCAGTAGTTACGACATAGCTGAAGAACTGGGGATTGACCACAAAACAGTTTTGACCCATTAGAAAAAAGCTGAGTTTACAAAAAAGCTCGGTTTGCAAAAAAGCTCGATATTTGGGTGCCACACGAGCTCACTGAAAGAAACCTAATGAACCGTGTACTCATTTACGATTCTTTATTGAGACGTAATGAAACTGAACCGTTTTTAAAGAGAAAACTACTTGTCACGTTTTTTTTATCAGAAGTCCCAAAATTTCTGCAAAAATGGGATCATATCACTACCTACAAGATGGCAAAAAGTCGTTGAGCAAAATGGTACATATATATTATAATTAAATGTAAATTAACTTTGAAAAAAAAAATGTCTTGAGTTCATATTAAATGCGAAGAAACTTTTTCCCCCACCTATTATTTCAGTTTATCTGTACGACACAAAAATATATGTCTTTGGTACGACGTAACATAACTAGCTTTTTGTTTTGTAAAAAATTAAAATAAAGTATTTATTCCGCAATCAAAGACTGGCAGCTTTTTTGGAGTATCGTTAAAATAAAGAGAGCTCTTCGCGCCTGAGTCTGTTCTTACAAGCTTTAATTTCACAGGGCTTTTGTGTCGCGGATCAGCTTTGATCGCAAGACGTTCGACCAAATCTTGTTAGGGACAACGCCCAGACAGACTGACACGCGAACAATGAGAGATCGCATTACCCAACCTCACTTCCGGAACGGTGGCTTCGAAAACCTTTTAGTTTTACAACTGACTACACTTCGGTCTGACGTTTTTTCCACAAATGCTATTACCCAATCATTCATGGTCCAATTGCAATGTACGCGATATACTTACTTTTTTTTACTTTTATTTTGTGTAGTGTAAGTGTCCAATTGTAGATAGTGGCGTTATTTTTTTGAAAACGATTTTATTATTTTGCACTTCGAAATGGTCCACGATACAGTTCATCGATCGTTTTTTCAGTTCCATTGATCGTTTTCCATGTTATTAGGTACTACAGCTTTTATGGTACTTTGGAAATTCGATATGATATTAAGTTCTTATTTTGCATCAAAGCTATAACGATTCTGGGTAACATAAGAATTTATTGTTGCAGAAACATAAAATTCTACTTTTATAATTCATGTCAGGATGTAAAGTACAGTGCATATATTCTGTTTTACGGACATCGATATAGTATCGATAAATAACCGATTACGAGCGTCTTTTACGAGCAAATCGACTATCATCTCGAGCACATTTCGATCCCATATTTTATCGCTGTTTACAATTAAGGCGACAAATTTGTTTCGTGTCGTGTGCCCGTGTCACAGATTTACAATCAGCTAATTCTGTCTAGCGCCGAGCCTGAGCTCTGAGTAATGGAAACTGACTATTGGACACAGGAATAACAAAAATGTCGATGTTTCTTGGGGAAATAAAATTAGTAAAAGTCCCGTGCTTGGAATATCTTAGCGTACACATTTGTATGTATAGTGTCCCGAGCCAGCCGTTGGCATCAAAATAATGAATTTTTATAGACAAGCAGCTGCTGATCTTCACACTACTTCACACTATTAGCTTCAAAACTACGTATAAAATTACCTCTGTAGCAACCTGTACCACCTAAAACGTCTTTAATTTTACCTCCAGTATCTGTTCTTAGTACATTATACTGTCTTTATGGTTCCTATTATCACACGTCGTTATGGGATGTGGTAATGCTCTAAAATGTTAAACAGTTATTTATTTAGCGGTTTTCTAGCTTGTATATACTTTTAAATGCAAATGTTTAGTAGAAATAAATAATATACGATGACATTTTTCCCCGCCTATGAAACGTACCCTCGACCAGCTGAAGTGCATTAAGCGCGCAACTCAGTTAGTGATGTACCTATTCGTAATACTATCGACTAATTAATTATTATTGAGTTTGCAACGGCAATTAATAAATGATTTATTGAATATAGAATTAAAACGTTATGCGAAACTAGTTTTCGTGATTTATAGTTCATGGTTATTTGAGAAATGATCGCTCTGCTATTAATTTTATTTACCCTGAACTCGTTTTTCTAAAAATTTATTTTGGTTTTAGTTTGATTTCGACTTATTGACGTTTTGCCGTTTATTTGAACTATAAAAGAAAAGATTACATAGCCACCTGAACTAATAAATATAAATAATAGATAAAATCACTGAATAATTTACGCACATCATATGAATATTTGCACGTCCCTTTTCTCACCTTCATTTTCATCGACACCTTTGCACTTTGTTTTATTTTCTTGCACGCCACGTCCGCATAATTTCGCAATAAAGCTTCTGTTGTGCCCTAAAATCTTTACATCCATTCGAAGGGGAACTTTCTATACGAAATATCAACGCGTCCATTGTGCGTCTTTCTATTTTATTCCTTACAAATGGGTTTTTGTACGACCGTAATGAAGGCTTTATTCTGAGGTGCGAATGTAGAATGCGTCAATAGTGAAGAGCACGCGATTCGCGCGCCATTTTGTTGGTATTCGAGTTATTAAATTTTATTATTCGAATTTTGGTTGCCAAAGAATGTAGGAATCCGCGATAAGAGGCTAAAAGCGCCGTTAGCGTGTTGGGCATTAGTTTGAGTAAGCAGAAAAAAGCGGGCGCCGGTGGAGGCGGGTGCTAGTTATCTCTGCTTATTTGTCGTATCAAGTAGTTCTTTTTGCTCCGCCGCCGGCACATCAAAGGTGCCGCGCACGGTAGCACTCCTCCTGCTTATTACCTATGTGGGAATGTAACAGAACAGCTTTATGTCATACGTATTTATTTTTTATAGCTTCTCGTAAAAGTTCAAGATAACGCTGCCTACTCTTAAACTATCAGACTGAGATTCGATTTCGTGGAAACAATCTATTAAAACAGTATTCAGGTATTGGCTTAACTGTGGAGATATCTTGACAAGATAAGCGAGCAACACCGGTTGTAGAATTTGTTAAAATAAATTAGATGTTCTATTAGAAAGTTCTTCAACCTCTTTATTGTGACACGATTCAGTTTTTAAATAAGTAACAATTTCTTTTACATAATAAATTATTTATTTCACCGCTGTATAAAATTATTTTTAAGCTCGTTGGGATCACCAGAATGATAATTTAATAAGCTAAATAAAATATGTAGGAATTTAAGAAAATCTTGCTTGTTATTAGCATAAAATATGATCGTAAAACTTTTATAATTTTGTCTGGGATTGCTGTTATTAGCATATTTTTTAATACCTACCTATTTAAGGTTGATAGTTCACCTGAGCCCGCCAAATTCAAATTTCAAGTGATTTTTCGCAGTTTAACAAGCCAAACTTGCCAAAAACTGTGCCAATGGTCTAAATTGACACTTTTTACTACTTTTAACTACAATAACGATTTTTATGCAAAGGTTTTAGTTATACGTTGTGAATGTTGTATAGTTAATGTCGCAATTACAATTACCCTGAATCTAGAACTTATTAAAGAAATCTTATTATACAAACTACGAAAAACAACTTGAAATTTGAATTTGGCAGGTTCAGGTACCTAAACGATCAGCCTTAAATCGTTACATCCAGTATAATTTGTTAAATCAATAAATAACAAGCCGATTAATTAAAAATAAATATATATAGTATAATATTTTCTATAATAATGTGTAGCGAACTAGTGATAGGTACAGTCATAAACAACGGTGCGATAAAACTCCAACGCATTGCTTGCGCATGTCCGTCGCAGCGATTTGTCGCCTCAAGTCGTCGCACGCGGCGCGTATGCAAATGATATCGTTCTTTATCGTCGCTCGTTACCGGTTAATCGCCTTTATCGCGCCACGAATAAACAAATACCCATTAAAAGCGTTAAAATTAATAATATTATCGCATCAACGAGTGTTTCTGAACCCCATTTGCATGCATGCATGTACCTGTGTTGGTACTTACTCTGTTTAGATAGGACCTTATTATTTAATGATAATGGTGATAATAACGTTGCTTCGCTGTCATAACCGCTACGAGGATCCTGTCGCTACGATTATAGAACCGGTCACAATATTTAAACTTGTTTATTAATATGACACAACAAATGGGAAGATATGGAATCGAAATTATTTTTTGTTTGTTGGACATAATATATGTATATTTTTTATCAAGTTTATAAGTAAAAATAAGGAATTCTTACTAAGTGTTTTTTGTATTTACTAATAAAGTTAATTTACGCCGCCATATAAGATTTGATCGTCATCTCTGTTAATTAGGTTGTAGGTGTAGTTATGTGTAGTATTGTTACATTAAAAATATCCTATTTCGGCAGCTTTAATTTTTTAGACTCTACTCATATAATTCAATTTTGTGTTTGATTATCCGAAAAACTCCCATCAAGGACATTCCACAACGACTGTATGAATTGATATATATTACTTACATGTGTATAAAAAATATACTAAATCGTAAATTTAATGATGTTTGAACATGATATTCCTTAAACGAAACACGAGTTCGGAGAAATGAGGTGGTCGCAGGAAACTCATATTAGGTAGTGGTTATCTGCACTGAGATACATCAGCCCAACAGACTGTTGTAGGTAGTTGGTTGTTTTATTTAGCCACAGTAATGGGCACTCTTTTGGATCATAATGTCATTCTCTTGGACAACTAAATTAGTCCTCGCCTTAATTAGTCCTGTAAATTAGACGGGTTTATAATGAAACGATTTCTCATGCTGACTTGTAAAATGGTATTTTTTTTCGGATTCTTCTAAATTAGAATTGATGAGATTTGTTTCGACTAGATTAATCCTAGATTGATATTTTTTTTTATGGTATAAGAGGGCAAACGAGCAGACGGATCGCCTGATGGTAAGCGATTACCGCCGCCCATGGACACCCGTAACACCAGAGGAGTCAGTCACGAGTGCGTTGCCGACCTTTTAAATGGGGATTGGGCCTCCGGTAACCTCACTCACTCGGCGAAACACAACGTAAAAATTGTTTAACGCTGGTTTTCTGTGAGGTCGTGGTATCATTCCGGTCGAGCCGGCCCATTCGGGCCGAAGTAAAAATTATAATATTTTACCAAGATACATGGAATAACTCCCATGAAGTTAATTTTACGATATTGTTTGGTTTTGTTATTTGGTTAGCCTGATGATCTACCATAGAAATATAAAATATATATCGAGATAATTCGAATAATTCGCATAAAGTTCATTTTACATAACGTCTGCCACGTGCAATCGTCGTATAAGCTTTAAAAGAAAATGGTTACCCACCTGCAGTGGGTTATCTGTAACAATATTATAATCAGGAAAGTCCACTTGTTATTATTATAAGTGGCTTTGGAAATTTCCAATTAGGGTCGTGTGCACTTAAAACTTTACTCCACGGGTTAATCAGAGAGAGATATGAAAGTGTTTTTATGGAAGACATAAGAACTGCTCCTGCTGTAATATTTTTCTAGTGGTTTAAAAAAAAACTTTAAATCCATTTAGATTTTATTAAAAACCTTAAGATCATCGTAACCAACTCCAGAAAATCAACCCAGTAAAATTTCGCGAACAAAAAACCTCGGAACAGTCAGTTTTTGGCCATGAACTGAACTTTTTTTTTCTCTAAACCAGGTTCCCATGATTTGTGGACAGGTGGCGCGGGCGTCGTTCCGCGGCTTCTTTGTGGTAGCTCTTTGATTTCGCCGCCACATTGTGCGCTCGCGTACAAAAGTTTTTGCCTCAAATTGTTCGATATTGATGCGTACTGATTTGTTGTGAACTTTCAATAGATTCGGTAGTGCTTAGAAAAGCTTTTAATAGTAAGCAGAATGGTTGGCGTCATATTTCTCGTATTATTGAAATAGGAGTTCTCGAAGTTACTATAAAGGATCAATTTGATAACTTTTGTATGAATGAATGAACAATAAAAATATAATACCCATTCGTATTACATGCGGAACTAAGTCATCAAGTAAAATATTAATTAAACAAAATTTTTTTTTTAAATAGGAACTTTAGAACTCTCCCCTCTTTGGAGTCGATCGAAGAAAAGCTTTACACAGCTGAAACTGAGATTAATTTGCCTTCTTTGTTAATATCCGATCGATTCTATAGTGGCGGTAACACCCATGATGGAAAAGTATTTTCGCATATTCGTCTGTTTCTCTCTTATAATGTGTGAGAACAGAGCGGTCACGATTATTACCATAGACTCTTGGTTATATAAGGAGTTGCGGGAAGATAAACCCATTGAACTTTATAATATTTTATTAATACACTGTTTACAATCATAAATCAACTAGAACTACCAGACAAAGCTTAGTTTGGCCTGTTCGTGCATTACTCAAGGAAAAGCTAAATTGACTAGACATGATAATAATTTCCCTTCTCCATTGTCCCCAGGTCTGACAGCGGAGTTGTTCTACGTGCGTGATGGTCAGATCAACGAATATGCGCTGAACTTCGTGGTGCCGGTGCCAGCCACCATCGGCGAGCTGCATTTTACCTGGCAGAGCCTCACCAGGAAACCGGTATGTGCCTATTACGTCATGTCTTCACTCCCTGAAGGAAGAAAAAGATTTGATGATTCTTGAAGAACTAGGTAGAGCAAAATATTATTGAGGTTTTTTATGAAATACTCAGTATCAGTTCAGAGTTTAGGATTTGTGCCCCCTTAATTGCAATAGGCTCGCCTATTACATGGAACCTAAAAACTGTGAGTGTATATAGTAGATACGTAAGTACGTCTCTGCCTGACCCTTAGGGGATTACAAGCGTAATGGTATGTTGATGATTCCTGTTCAAAGATAATCTGCGGCACTTCTTATATTCATGCACGTTACAAAGAATGGTAAATTATAATATGGAACTAAGTTCACCCATGGAACAAAGTCTTTCATGTAAAATATTTGCCAGTGATCTGATAGTGACTATGTTCATAATATGTAAGTTCTAGGTTACTACTGTTCACTTACCATTTAGGAATTCAACTAATAATTAATATGCAAAGCTTGATGAGAAACAAAACACGTTTGTTTCTCGTGCGATGGTCTTAGGAAATAGCTTATCTACAGTATATATCTTCACTGTTCCACTTTAAAGGATAAATCTAGCTATTTTACTAATTGATCATTAATTCATTACACACAACGTTTACTTCGTAGTGGTTTGGGTTTCCTATCAGTATTATCTTAACGCTCACATATTTCCTATTCATCCACACTAGGACCAAATGGAAAATTTTAGGTGTGCATGACAATGGCGTGAAATGCTTATAAAATAATAATCCTCAGTTTCTATTCTCACAAGTTTTGCGACACGGCTATCAACTCTTATAGGTTTAAATAACAATTAAGTACTTACATCGGAATGTCAATAACGGTTTGAAAAACGCGTAGGCAAAAGATATCCAGTTTAAAAACCAGTCGATAGAAATAGAGCTGTGTTTGTTTAACGAACAATCGATTTGATGAAACAATCACACTATTATGGTAATGCGGGACGTGGAACGAATGCGAAATTGATCACTATACCAACGATAATCGACTATCGCACGTCCAAAGTCAACAACATTTTATTAAACAATTAGCGAATTGTTTTTTGTATGGTATTTCTTTATTTTTTACCGTAGAAACAGCGTCAGCAAACTTTAGTCGAAGTAAGTAATTATCTTGGAGAGGAAAGTTGTCGGACAAGGGATGCCATGTTTGCTCGTCGTCCCACAAACGAACCATTCTTATGCTAATGCCGCAGCCCCTACTAGAATTCAGATAACTTTTTTAAGATGGTAGGACTCCCTACTGGCTTTCTGGGGTCCCACCAATATTTTCTGCCGCTAAACAAAAATGTGCAAAGATTAGTATGTTTCGGATATAAGGGTAATAACATAGCCAGTGCAATTACATGAAGTCTTATAGGTATTACCCGTAATTTCACTAGCAACATTGCACTTCTACTGTTAGTTGAAAAGCCGAGACCTTAACTTTACAACTAAGGCCTCCAAAAGACAAAGTTATGGTGTATTACTGGTGTTGCTGGCGTCTACCTATATATAGGCTACCGCCGCTTACCATCAGGCAGCCCTTGTGCTTGTTCGTCATCAACAGCAACAAAAAAGTTTTTATGAACTTATCAACGATCTGTTCAAACTTTTTGATGGATTACATCGTTCTGGAATATTCCTTTCGTTTCTTCCTTAAGTTCTAATTCAAATTGCATCGCTTTTCATGCTAATGTCGCTGCTGGCTGATCACGACGCAGCACCGCATTATGCACTCCGTATCCCAGGCGCTGCATCTCTAACCAAATATTATGTGCATTTATTTATTTTACCCATAGCCGTCAGCATACACGGCTACGAAGACTAAAAGAAATCAGTTGAGCGGCATTGCATTTTGATCGGGAACGACGCGTTCACTTTACATATTCAATTCCCTGCCAACAAAAGTAGCATCCGAAGTACCCGCAAACAAGTTCAGTGAACCTGTCAATAAGACATCTGCTTGTTTAGGATGTTATTTGCAAGTCATACGAACGCTCGCCAGATTACGAGATGCTTCATCAATTTGAATGTATTCATGGCGCCGTCTGTAGGATTTGATGGCGTTAGCTATATTAACTTTATACACAACGCATTATAATGGGTAGGTACCATTGATGCTGCCTAAGATCTACGCTTTAGGATTTAGTTGTAAGATATTGTAACTGTTCTATAATCATTGTTTACCCTAGCGGCAACCATTTGAATTTGAAAAATAAATAAAGTGCCGAGTATGGTTTGGTTGCGATCACGCGGTCGAGCCCTTAGCTCCTTATCAGTATCTCGGCGAGCTTTGTGCGCCGCACTATCAGATCTGCCAATCCCCCTCGCTTCACCGCGCTACTCCCTTATTTATATGGCGGTGCCTTTGACTAGGCAAAACAAATATTTGGGAGGCGGTTAACTAGCGCCGATGAACGTTCCCGCCACTATTGTCTGTACGCACCGACTGCCGACAGTGCCGACTGATAATATTTAATTAGCGGCCGCGGTGTCGCACCTCCGCGGCCCGCCACATAATGAGCCGCGCCCGCTGCCGATGCATGGCTGATGAGCTGGCCAAAGGGCCCGCGGCGAATGCTGTTTGTTTAACAATTCTTGCAACGCCGCGTTATGATTAGTTAGATAACGAGCGCCTCATAATATTTAACAACCGGACTCAAAACAAACATTACGAGGCACCACTACATCTGCGCAGCATGCCTCCCCGCGACGTGTCACAATACGTTCACGTCATCCACATAAGGGAAACATAAAGCGCATCGAACAAACCGACATCTACATATATGCAAATATGCTGATGGCCAACGGTAACAAAGTATGTCGTTTATATACCCGATAAAGGAGCGATGTTCGTGCTCTCACGGTGGGTTACACTCGACATTTGATCTCTTCTGACACGGCTATGGATGCTCAGATGGACCGTTTAGGGTCGCGTTGCGTGCCGTTGTCCGTCAATTGCACATACCTACTAAGTGATACAGTTACATTATGATGAGATGGTACCGTTAGGAATGTGTCATGTCCATTTAGATATACCAAAGTTTTGTTTGACTTGGATCACGAATTATTGTATTTTGTTGCAGTTGCCATACATACTACACGTGGAGGTGGATGCGGAGAATGCGAATGCCATGCACCCGCCAACCGTTAATATATCAAACGAGGGCTACGTGCCGACGGAGCCGCAAACATGGCGAGTGGACTTGCCTTGTACGCACACTGTCGCTGCCGAAGTGGACGTCATTATATTTCTAAACGTGTCAACGGGTTCCCCCTCCTCTATGTTGCGATTCAGACGAAAAAAGATATGTCTCAAAGAGGCACCGAGACCGGCCGTTAGAGTGGACAGTGTACCGCATGCGCCCACATCTGCTGATATATTCTACGCGGGAGCTGGTTGTGCTGGCGGAGCGCTACTGATAGCCGCAGTGGCGGCCGCAGGCTGCAGAGCAAGAGCGAGGAAGTTGCGACGAGCACGAAGTGACGAACAAGACGCTCACGCGTTCTTACCCGACTCGTCTTGCAAATCTGCCGCCAGCTACACCAGCTACCGTCGTCCTACATCACTACCTGTTGCTGTGGCCGAGGAAAAAGCAAGGGACTTGCAACAAAGAATCGCAGAGTTGACTATACAAAGATGTCGTGTGAGACTACGGTCTGTGGCGATGGAGGGCACCTTTGGGCGCGTGTACAGAGGAACATATGCTGATGAAGATGCAAGGGAGCAAGAAGTACTCGTGAAGACTGTTGCTGAGCACGCTTCTCAAGTACAGGTAACTGGGAATCTCTGTATATATCTTTAGCGTGTGGAATAGTCCTGATCTAAAGCAAGCAATAACTCTCGTCATCTTTCGTAGGTATCGCTGCTGCTTCAAGAAGGTTGCATGCTATACGGACTTCACCACGAGCGAGTGCTATCAGTCCTGGGTGTAAGCATCGAGGACCAAACAGCTCCATTCCTGCTTTATCCCTGGAATTCGACCTGGAGGAATTTGAAGCAGTTCCTTCTAGCTTGTCGAGGAGTTTCAGTGGGAGGTGCAACGGGTGGAGCACCGCCCCCGCCTCTGACGACACAACACGTCGTTAGGATGGCTCTCCATGCGTTAGATGGACTGCTATACCTTCACTCTCAGCATGTCTTACATAAAGATATTGCTGCTAGAAATTGCATGTAAGTTGTTTTATATTGTTTTAAATGACAAAAAAATTAGAATCAATCAAAAAATCAAAAATTCTAACCGATCCTATCTCAACAGAGTTGACGAAAATCTCCGAGTGATGATAGCGGACAATGCCCTATCGCGAGACCTGTTCCCCGCCGAATACCACTGTCTAGGCGACAACGAGAACAGGCCGATCAAGTGGCTGGCGTTAGAAGCTCTGACGAAGAGACAATTCAGCCCTGCGGCCGACGTGTGGGCCTTAGGGGTGCTACTGTGGGAATTAACGACGTTGGCGCATCAACCGTACGCTGAAGTGGATCCCTTCGAAGTAGCCGCTTACCTGAGGGATGGGTACCGGTTGCAGCAGCCGGCCAATTGTCCTGATGAACTGTAAGTAGTATCTTTATTCGATCAGCCAAAACTTTCATTACCCACGTGTATTTTACGTAAAGTGTTGATACCATGTATAGTGTGGTCTTCCTTTAAGGATATCAAAATTACAGACGTTGTCATAGGTAAATAGAGGTTTACTAAGCGTTTTGGAATGAGGCATCTAAGTCTAGTATTATTCTTGTATGATACATTTGGTTCAGAATGTGAATTTCTTACGTCTGGGCCGCAGCCAATTTCGATAGTATTTTGGTAGTTTCAACGTTGTTTATGCCAGCTAATGCAAAGTTCATTCTCCTCAATTGCTGAAGTACGTTGCAAAGCGAGGACTAGTTTAAAAAGAAAGATCGATGGGACTAGGGACAGGATCAAAGTTGTTGTTTGTATGTCAATTTTCCCGCTGTATAACCATTTTAAATCTCTTTGTTTAAAACCTACTTATCTTCGTGTTTGTTTTCCTAGATTCGCAGTGATGGCGTACTGTTGGGCGATGTCACCCGACGACAGGCCGACGTTACCACAACTACAGATCTTCCTGCGAGACTTCCATACGCAGCTCACGAGATTTGTGTAAACCATTCCTTATTAACTCTATAAAGACATCCCAAAGACGACAATAAGTGTATTAAAGTCAACTATAGTGAGATATAGAAGGATGTAGAGGCCTTACCGTGAAGTGCGAGTGAACAATTGTACAGTGAAATTATTAAAGAGACTGATTTATATGCGTTTATTTGATTTATAAATTATTTTATTGACGTAGTTATCATATATTTTGTTTTCAGCTTGAGTACATGATAACTATGGATTTACTGTTTTGTCTACGTTTTGGCAACATTAGCGGTAATTTTCGCAGCCTAAAATAATCATTTTTTCGTACACTACTTTGTGTTTATGAACGATATACCTAATTACAATTAAGTGGCTATTTACCTTTATGTATAATGGTTTATGTTGCTTAGAAAACCACAATCATGCCATATATTGCTTAATTTATGTACCAAAATGTAGCAATTAGAATGATCTCATTCGGGGCAACATACGTACATACCACAACTGTTATTTGTTACTAATTACATATGTTAGACAACGCAGTGTGGTGAACGAAGTAAGTGGTTTGTTCTGATTTGATTTACGTACCTATTAACTTGTATCAATGTACTTTTGACAGCAGCTGGTTCCTTTCTTTCTCTAAAAGGCATTTATTGTGACAATCTAATTTTTGAGAAAATGTTTGGACTTTAATAGAGACTCGTAGTTAAAGCAGTATTTCCTTTAGTTTTCTTTCTAACAAAGTTGAAAATTTGTGTATTGATGAGTCAAAGCCAAGTCTATCAATCAATAAAATAGAATAACAACAATCCGCCAAGTTGCAACCGATAATGTGTTCTGGTTTTAATATGGAATGACAGAGATTCAACAGTATTAAGTACCATGACACGTTATTTTGATTAGAATCGAAAATTACACCTATTCTGCTAACGCTAGGTGAGCTTTTCGAATCGAATCAAAAGTCGTACTGGGCACGCCATAGGTATACTCCATCAGGTATACTCCATACAGACGTAGAGATCTTTTAGTCTAAAACTGTATGCACATCAAAAACGATATTAAAAAAACTTTACATTATATTAATTTTACTCAAGAGGGAGATCAAATCATTGAGCAGTTCACCACTATTGAATAATGATGGTTTTCCTAATAATCACAGTTAGTGGTGGGGTTGGATTTTTAGACTATAAGACCTCTACATTGGGTTTTCTGACAGAGACACATTTTACGGTCACATCTACTTACATTTGAAGACGTTCACCCTCTGGTTTACTTGTTTGGTTGTTTTGTTTTATGAGTATACGAATTATTAAAATTCAAACTTTATGTATGTGTTCTTAGAAGTCACACAACAATCGTAAATAAAACAGCTTTAGTCATCAAATCTTAAAATATGTGATAACTATTGACACCATTTGTCAGTTCTCTATTACTTCGTAGGAAACATTGTTTCAAGTTAGAAAATTTACACTTTAATTATATTATTTGAACCTCGATACTGCCATATTAGAATAGATAAATTTTGTAAATATTTATACCTAGCTGATAGCGACTGTATTGTATGATACGTAATATTGAATGTGCCTCAGAGTTTATCAAGACGTTTATATGTGTTTAGAGTATTATAATTATTGATTAAGACTGGACTAGAAAAAAAATCACTCATAATCCGATAGAATTAAAAAATGCCGTAATAACTTGTCTTTGCTTTCGATTTACAGTTTAATCTGTCATAAATTAAAAAAAGTGTATTATGTTCTATTTGTTATCTGCATAAATTAAATTCAAAAAGATTCTTTTGTGTTAATCTATTTTAATCCTACCGAAAAAGGAAAGCGGAATTTTTATTATATGCTAATGCTAAATAAAAATAAAACACTTACAAAATGACATAAATTAACTTTTAAATGGCAATACAATGATATTTAATTAAATTTTAAATGTATAATTAATTTTCATTAACTTAATAATTGAATCATATTAAATGTAGAACCAAGTACTGATTAAAATAGATACGATTAAAACAATAAGGATTTGAAGGTTAACATTTGTTAATGATTGAATAAATTAAAACTAATTACTTATACATATAGGTAGCTACATATTTTTTAATTACATACAGTGTTACGGCTGAACTTTTGTTACATTTTCTTTATTAAAATATACAAAACACCTTGGGGTTATCAAAATGAAAATAAAAAATAAAAAATTATATTGTTTTAATATTCTGACAACTCCAATATTTCTCGGACAATTCACATTTAATAAATATAATTATGTTAACGATTTCTAGGAAACAGTAACATAAATATTAAGTTTATAACCGATAATATCTACATTCTAGAGCTGTTCTTGTCAATAATTTTGTTATTAATGTTTTCCAAATAGATTTGATACCGATATAGAATACTAGGACCTGTTATTTAGGACAGCAATACATTTTGTACATTGTGTAAATATTGTAAGACACAAATGTGAATATATATGAGTGATTAATATTCTAAATGTGTTTTTTGTTCCTTCATTATCCCGATATGTTTGTCCCGCATCTCGCCTTCACAATTCCTGCCAATAAATGATCATTGATATATCTGATTCTACCCCCTTTTAACCGATTCCAAAAAAGGAGTAGGTTCTCAATTCGACTTTGTGGAATTTGTCCTCTTTCACCATAAATATGTACTATCGGCCAACGCCATATCTAGCCACCGTAAGAGCTATATTTATTTTTTATTTATTATGTTCCTAATTCCTAAAAGTCAATACCACCGTGTGCACGGGATTTTGTTTTCAAAATGACTAGTTAAGGAGTTGGCTGATAGTACATGCCAATGCGCCTTTGTATAACTCGCCATACTCATCTAGACCCGGCTTTAGGCAGAGGTGTATTAATGTACACCCACATTTCGCCGGTATGTTTAGGTCTTAAGGAACAGGGGGCGAGTCTATTGCTATTAACCAAACACAACACGGATCCAAACGCCCGAGCCGCTAATCAGAATTTCATTTAACTAAACTAATAAGGCAGTTAACTGTACTTTAATTAAATCATAAAATAACCCTTGAGAAATACAAACAGGAGTCTGACCACCGTCATCCCCTATACGGTCACCAGTTACCTCTAGGTCGTTTCAAAAGCCGCAGAAGCTATCTCCGCGGTACACATTTTATCTAAAACCACCCGGATGCCACATGACGTAAACTCTGAATCGAACGCCACTCTCCACCTCCTGATTTTGTTGCTCCACCAGAGAAGGAAGTTACCACCTGGATACGACTTACAGTGGCCAGTGTGGAAGTCCCTAAATCGACATCGCACCCAGATTGGCAGATGCAGAAAAAATATATGCAAATGGGGATTCACAAATGCGATATGTTCCATGGCTAGTCTTATGGCCAGTCCCTATAATATCAAATCCGTCGATAGATTTACATACTAGATATGAGATAGGATTTTGACATAACTTGTCTGAACCTTATTCCAAAATCCTATCTTTAGTAAGCAAATCTATCCACGGACCTAAAAGCTAAACAGTCACTCGTCAACCGCTTCTAGCGTAAATTGTAACTTCGGGCTGCTACAAAAATATCCATCGAACCTTTATTAGCCGCATTTGTGCCGATGACTTACTTTCAATAATTCATTGAAATTCAAATGTAAACGGTTAGGTGGCATAGACCCGCGCTGCTCCGATCCTAAGAGGCGTAGCGTGATTTTATATAGCCTGTTACTCAGCTATAATGTAGCTTTCTAACGGCAAAAGAATTTTTGAAATCGGTCCAGTAGTTTTTATGTTTATTCGTTACATACACAAATACAAATCTTTCCTCTTTATAATATTATTGTAGATATTTAATTATATATGCAAAGTTCCAGTGGGTCTACGGACACATGAATGAGTCACTTGCCTCACCCCATAATTACGTATTCAAGAAATAAATTGTAGAATAGGTAATTTTCTTACTACCGAAGAGGTTTTATAGCTCTGTTCCACCTACCATACACATCGATGTTTACGTTTGCCAACCCTCCACGGGCTCCATGTAAAATACTACTAACTACTGTTACAAATAGGGACTATTATAACACAAATGACGTCGTATATAAAGCTGTTTTGGGGGTTTTTAGAACTTACGATCGAGCTTTCATCCATAATGGGGGAAGTACGTATCTACGTAAGTAGGTACTATGGGTGCCGAAAATGTTGAGACTACATTTTTATCTAGGTAGGTATACCTATGTTATTTTATGTAAGTAGACCTAAAGTTATCCGGCAGGCAGTAGGTACCTAATTAGCTACTTGGAATAAAATTAATTCCTGGGGTAGTTCCTCATCTTATAGTCAGGTAACTACTATAGGCCATTTCCATATCTATCCATTTTGAAAACAATATCCCGTGCACACAATGTCCAGCTTTTCAGTGTTCACTGTCCTTTTTTCGTTAGCCAATAGTATTAAAAAAGAAGAAAAGGATCATTTTTGGACGACCAATATAATAAGAAAAAAAAGAACAAAAAAAAACCAAGGACGAGAAAGTTTTTTACGTAGCGTTACGTATTACATACAGAATCTAGTAAAAATATTAATTCGGACTGTTTATTCCGTCTAGTTTAATATAATTATATTTACATACATAGGAAAATCACAGAAGAATCTTTCTTACAATATCTACGAATATAATAGTTAAAATTCGTGTGCTGAACTTAATGAGGGTTATTGCTTCTGTTTATTCTAAATTTAGGTGGAAATGAATACAAAAATATAAAAACAAAAATAAATAAACAAATATCTTTAAATAAAAAAAATCTTCAAAAATTTAATCCACTCAAGGCCCCGGCGAGATTCGAACTCGCGATCTCCTGTTTACTAGACAGGCGCTTTAACCAACTAAGCCACGGCGCCTTATGCGTGCCCTGTCGAAATTATACACTACCTTGTAATACTCTCAGCGTTGATTTATGATGGCTGATAATGGTGAATTTACAATGTAGCACGTGAGTAAAGAATTTGTTTTCTAGTGATGATAACAGTATTATTGTCGTTTCATTATAGATAACGTATTTATTACTGACATTGCCGTTTTGAAATGTAATATGTAACTATAAATAACAAAATATACCTAGGTAGCATAACGTTTTACACACACATACACATACCATCACGCCTATATTCCTCGCAGGGTTAGGCAGAGGCGTCCTAATGTATATCCACAGTTCGCCGGTATGTTTAAGCGAGCCTATTGCTATTAAACCGGGCTCTAATCCCAAAACTTTACGGAGAATTTCATAGAAAAACCTAATATGTAACACTTTGCTCGACCTGGGAAACGAACAGATGAGTAAGCAGGTATCTACTGTATATATCTGTGCTACTGTGTAGAATCCAACGCAACTGCTTCATTATTCTAGTTGTCCCAAGCGCGACTGCTACGCTAGAGGTCCTAGGTTCGATTCTAGGTCGAGCAAAATGTTATTGGCTTTGTCTATGAACTTCTCAGTACCTATCTATTATCAGTTAATGAAAATAGGCTCGCCCCCTATTACATGGGACCTAAACATACCGGCGAACTATGGGTGTAGTACATTAGTAGGTACCTACACCACTGCCTAACCCTTCGGGGAATACATGCGTGATGGTATGCGTGGCTAAATACAGTAATGTCAGAAATCGCAGTCGATGGCAAAATGTTAGAAAAGATCATCTCTGTGTTGATTTGTATTATTTACTACCAAGTAGGCCACTATCATGTTATAACTTTGTATAAATAGCAAAGCACAATTTCGCTAAAGTTGACATGGCAGTCGTGGCCGAGCGGTTAAGGCGTCTGACTAGAAATCAGATTCCCTCTGGGAGCGTAGGTTCGAATCCTACCGACTGCGAATTCTTTTTGTAATTTTGTGACTGTAATTAAAACTGTACATTATTTTTTTTCGGAAATTATTGTTTTATCAGCCTTAGTTGTTGCTTTTAGCGATAAAACTGACATTTTATTGGACGAACTGGATATAATTTGTGCGCTATTTTGTTACGTGCCCTATCTGGCGTGTTCCCATAACACAACCAACAAACCCCTCACTTCTGAAGCTTGTCAGTTTTTGCCCGAAAAATATGGTGCGTGGTTTTAATGACGTTAAAAAACACAGGACAGGGCCGGCTCTGTTCCCTCTCGATTAATTACCAATAATTATGTTTATCTATGGTCACTGAGGCCATTAATATGGCGTTTTATTTGTGTTACGAGCTATATGGCATTACGGAAATTCACATGTGGGCTATAAATTAGCGGATGTTGAGCTCATAAAAATGGGAACAAATTCACATGGATAGGCGTAATTAATGTGTTGTTTTTCTATGGATTTAACTGCAGTATTTAGTAATACTCACGCCACCTAATTGGTCACCCTACTATAAAGAAGCAAATGTGTTACATTAAAATAAATTACAATAATAAAGAAAACATCGTGAGGTTTTTAAGTATTTATACCTACTGAGAAATTTATTCTAGGGCGCGTCAAGATTCTAAACGCAATAGGAACAAATTCTGAGAGGAGACCCCAACATTGGAATAGTAAATAATGGGTTGAAGAAAAAGAAATGATTTTAATGTGTGATAGAAAGAACTATCTTGGCTCAACTTTGAAGTACCTACTCGTATGTAAGTACTCATATTTAAAAAAAATACGTGATCCTATGAGCAAAGCAACCCTCATCTTCTGGGCTAAACTTAATTGCCACAGCACGTGTTTTAAATCCTACCATATGGCAAAGACAACAACCATACTGCCTATTGAGTAAGCCAGGCCTTACCTCTGGAATAAAAAGGATTTAACTTCAGTAAAAGAAATATTCCGGTCCAGAGTGACTCAACTAGTACCTATATTCGAACAGATTATAAATATTAATCATCCACCTTTTTCTCTGAATAATTTAGAATTATAATGTTTATCATTTACGGAGAGCGAGAAAAAATCATGCGATGTGTATTCATGTTGGCACTATCTGCTCCATATAAGGTGAACAATACTTCAAGTGTTGCTAACAAGAACAGATCACCTTTTTTATGATATTATACCATAGAAGAACTGCTGAACTATCAGGTTTCTAGATAGTACGGTGATACTGCCTACAGGAAAAGGAAAAGAGCCCGTGTGGCACCGTACTTACATGGACATCAGATCATTATGGAAATCGCGCAAATAGTACCTAATTAACATAGGGTCCGACTTATTCCGCACTTAAATTTTTATATAAGTACTTCTTATTACTTCAAAATAGCGGTATTCACTCGTGTACATATAATTCACAGTTGCATAAATCAGGGTTAGTAGACAGGTTGTTTTTATTGATTAGGTCGGCAAACGAGCAGATGAGCAACCTGATGGTAAGTAGTCATCGCCGCCCATGGACACCTGCAACACCAGAGTAGTTGCTGATGCGTTGCCGAGCTTAAGAGCCCCTACGGACTGCAGACTGTCAGAGCCGCCGCAACTGAGAGGAAACTGACTCTTACGCGCAAATGACGGAAAACATACCAAGGTGCTTTACGACAGGCACCGACGTAAGGGTGGCCGCCAGCCAGTCAGTCCCCGAGAGGTCCCATCACCGAGCAAGTCAGATATTTTCTTGGCTCTTACGAGATGCCTATCCGAATGGCAGTGAGGAACTGTATTCTAGCCCGTCCCCACACGGGGAGAATAATAGGAATAGGTACCTAAGAAACTAATGTGCCTGTTTTTTTTACGTGAATTTAGGTGCCAACTACTTACATGTATTTTTATTTTTATCGATAGGTAACAGACAAATGAAATTAGGCCTCATTAGCCTAGTCGTTCTGAGCGCGACTGCTACACTAGAGGTCCTGGGTTCGATTCTCAGGTCGAGTAGTGTTATTGAGTTTTTCTATGAAATTCTCAGTAGCAGCTCGGAGTCTGGATTTGTGCCCGGTTAATGGCTATAGGCTCGCCCCCTATAACATGGGACCTAAAACCGTGGGTATACATTGGTACACCTCTGCGTTACCACTCGGGGAATACAGACGTATGGTATTTATGTAAACATAACATTATTCTTAACTATATCTAAGTGAAATCCAGGAATAACAAAGAAATTATTGCCGATATAATTTTTTTTATTTAATAGCTTGTTTTTTCACAGATTTCAATTAAAAAGTAAGTATTAGCCGCTATGTTGTATCATCGACAGTTCCGAATACTGAAACATCGCCTATTTGATTAATGTTTGGGTCATTACTATGTATCTTCAGAAGCACAACCAGCACTTTCTCCAGATAATAAGAAATTGGCAATAAAGTCGTGCTATGGGTGAATATTTCACTGCTTCTTACGGAATGAGTCCATTACTTGTCTGACATCGCACATTTTATCGCGATAAGCGCTTATGGGTCTCAATAGTCGATTGTTGTTAAGAAAATGGGGAAATATTTCGGCTCTCAAAATGCGGAATGCAGAGGGGGACTTGAGAATGAGCCTAGAAGATATTAAATAAAAATTTGTTTCATTATATTCATATTAACGTTGAATTAATTGCGTAATTTATTACTGTGAATCCTGTCTGTGAATCGTAAGGGGCAAACAGTGCCAGTGTTGCCTTATTGTCACCATATTTATATGTATACTTCTGTAACGAACTGATTCAATCCACAGTGCTTGCATCCTTGCTTTACATCTAAATAAGACCATCAGGCACTTCCATCTAGTTTTAAAAAAGAAAAAAATATGTAAGTATTTGATTAGTTTATTAGAGATACGGTAAACTAAGTAATTAAATCAAATTTTGGATAAAATTAAATTGTGATAAATAAAAATACTACAATCCGTAAAACAAATAAACAATCAAGTTTAATTCCATCCCTGTTCTCTTGTGGTCGTAATGAAGTTTTAGTTATGTGTCCTTCAGCATGGGGGAGTAATTACTGATGGGTCTCTTTGTGTTCAGATAACACTGTTGGGGTCTGGATGTAATCCTCGCGAGGCTGATAACTGGATTGGCCGATCGAAACAAGAGCGATTGGAAATTACAACATTGTGGGCAAGCGAATGGTTTAAGGACTTATATTCAGTTGGTATTTGATTGAAAATGTATTTGGTATAGATATTTTTAGTAACTAGTTATTTTTTTAAGTACATTTTGCAGTAACTAATTATAAAAATTTCAAAAGTTATAAATTTTATGGAAGAAAAATTAATATTTTTAGTATCTATGCTGTTGCCCGCAGTTTCCCTCATGTCCTAAAAAGATTGACATACCATAAGTCCCATTCTAGGCGGCGTATCAAGATGAAACATGTTCCAGATTTTAAGTTAGACCTCTAGCAATACATCGGTGAAAATTGAATTTAATTCTATTCTCTTTTTGCGTGATGCGCACACAAACATACAGACAGACCAAAATTCTAAAAAATGTTGTTTTGACTTTTGTTGCTCTAATAAAGACCCCCCATATTAGTTTTTCTTTAATATCTATAATGTACAGACATCGGCCTGTTACAATTTTATTATAGGTATAGATTCATAGAAAATATAATTAAAAAATATTAAACCTCTGGTTTCATTTATAATACAATAAAAAAAATATAAATACCAACGCACTTTTCTAAAGCACTTTCTTATGGAACTCATACATAAGTCTTCACTTCAAATGCGAAGTGATAGAAAATGCTTTATCGTTACAGTTACCTAAGACAAGGTTTCTTTTTTATGTGATAGGAGTGCAAACGAGCAGACGAATCGCCTGATGGTAAGCGATTGCCGCCGCGCATGGACACCCGCAACACCATAGGAGTCACAAGTGCGTTGCCGACATTTTAAAAAGGGATTGGGCCTCCGGTAACCTCACTCACTCGGCGAAACACAACGTAAGCGTTGTTTAACGCTGGTTTTCTGTGAGGCCGTGGCATCACTCCGGTCGAGCCGGCACATTCGTGCCGAAGCATGGCTCTCCCACGTAATAGTCCCACGGATGCTAAATAATGCTTACAATACAATATCTGTGAGTGCAATACTTTTTTGGTGCGAATCAGTGAAACCCCACATCTCATGGGACTGGGTCTTATACGCACCCCACCGCGGTGAGGTTAACGGAGAGAGCAATCACAACTAGCGATCTTTAATTAAAACCGGAGACAAATAAAAAAACTTTGCGTAGGTCCCTATGTCACAACTCACAAGAGTCACAAGTCTATTATTTGTGGAAAATCGGAAGTACGGTTTGGGAGGAGGCTACGGCTATGGTTTTATTAAAAGTAGAAGCCCTTTCATCACAACTAAATACTAACTGGTAACTTTCGTATTGGTCTAGCTAGCTGGTTTCCACAACTACACAATATAGCGTGTAATTTGGATGCGGGTAGTGTTAACTTTAATGGATTTTCTAAATATTGTTTTTCTTTTCTCTTATAAGTAAAGATACGTATATTATCATTTTCATTTCATCACATTGACTGACTTTGATCACAAGTCAGACCATAGGGCAAGGGATGGCATGTGCGGTTGTTGCAAATGCTAGGAACCAGCTCCGCCACCTTCCTTAGCGTAAGGCGCTATAAAAAAAGGAGTTTGACAGATGAAATTGACTTGTCAAACATGACAATGACAGTGACAGTCAGTGATATGGTTCCTTGGTTCCTTGGCTTTAATCCGTATTCTAAGGTTCTTTGTGGATTCAAAAGTCAAATAAATTCTATATAAATGTGTGTAAATGACGGATATAAACCTAAATATTATATTTACCTCAAAGAGAAAACCTTGCACTGAGTGAACTTTTAACCTTCCTCGAGGACATACATTAGTGGAGTAAGTTTGTGACTAAGTGCACATAACAGTTGAGAATGGCTTATTTCTCTCTACAATAGCCAATACACATACCTACACATACGTATCTGCACAGTAACATAATAAGTAAGTATTACATAATATAGGTACTATTCATCCCTATTTTATTTTTTGATTACGTATTTTACGACTACGCCTCGAATAACAAAAGTGAATAATTAGATGTTTTACTGTGGAAATATATTCTTTACGCGCCTAATTTTGGCGAAAAACGCGGAGACAATTACCTACCCGCCGTCTTCAAATGCAGGTAGGTAGTCTGGAATTTCTCATTATGAACTGTGAAAAATGTTTGCGTATTTAAGCATGCTTGCGTAATTGGAATGGCGCCTTAGTATTTTTTCTTTTATGTTTTGTAATGGAGCAAAATTACCACTGTAATTAAAATATTTAGTCAAAACTTTCTTCAAGCATTGAAACTGTTTTGAAAGAATGTATACTTGCAACTTTTAAATAAATTACGTCATCAACGCTACATCAAATTGAGTGCTTACGCCTCATTCTTATTATAAATATTTGCCAAATTAAACGAACTGTGCAATAATAACATCGAGGATAGCGGGGGGATAATGAAACATTTTAAAACGTCCTTACTTCATAATAAGGACGGCTCCACGCGAGCAGTTTCCACTGTTCCTATATTTAATGCTTACACTGTTAAACAAAAGCTGGGTGTCGAGGACGACAACGTAGGTGTATCTTAACTTTTCGTAGGTATTAGGAACGGCAATATCTCTGTGTGTAACCAGTGCCCGCAAATGCGGATTGTATTGCACGTACAGCAAAGCAAACATAAACTTATCTGTGAATTCTATTAACGTTCAAGCAAGTTTCTTTGTGTGTCCAAAACCTTAGTGGTAAATTCAGAAGGAGGGAGAGTAAAAGTGGAATTATTTAATCTGTCCACGGAAAGGGTGATTGATGATACCCATCATAATCATTTACATGACGCGAAAAAACACTTTAAGTATGGTCATTACAGTTGTTTGTGGAATTAAACCTAACTTTTAAGTAAGTAATCTTAGCGTTTTATTTTAAAGCTGTAGTTTTGTTTAATTATGCTAGGAGAAACCTTACAAAGTTTACCTATTATCTTGAACCTCGTTTTGCATAATAAGCGCTTAAAGAACGAGAGTTATTGATGTCATTTGTATCGTAAGTGCTTGTAAGACAGCTGCTAACATTTAGTATTTAATTTTATAACCGATTTGTTAAGTTATGGTAATCGTGTAGTTGTGTAATTAATAATAAATTAGTTATTAAATGTTCAATCGCTGCAGGAACATGCTATTTCAGTGCATTCAATGATAATTGTTCGACGCCTTAATTGCCCAGTTGTAAAAGGAAATCATTTATAATTCCAAGCACAGCTTTTGTACCGCAATGTATCGATTTCATTAAAATTCTGACGTCATTATCGTATAATGATTACCTGCTGTATTACACATGTCGTTATAATTTTTAACTCATTATACTATCGTGCCATTAATGCTTGCAGCGTAAGCGAGGCTCGGTGAGTGACTGACCTGTCTTCAATGATTGATCGTGTGTAGTAAAATCGCTCATGTCAGGTGTGAGCGGGACACGCAATCAATCATTCTCATTTTTAATCAATTTACTTGCTCATCTATGAAATTGTAAGATTTGTTAATGAAAATTCTCTGTGTATGTATCGTGGGGTCCGTTAGTGTGATTAAAATTGAATGTTTGATTATGGGTATCGATTTAATTTATTGATATTTCAGTCAGAAATTTTTTTGTTCGGGTTATAAATTATAATTGGTGGCCTACAAGAAAAATCTGTTTTATTAGTTGGTTCAAATGCTTCTGAAATCATTTAATTTTTAAACCAGTAGGTACTTATATAAATTATTATACGCTTAATACTTTTATTACACATTACATATATATAGATATATATATAAATGTTTTCGCTTTAAAAAGTGTAATTTGTTTTTGTAGTAGATAAAACACAATCGCTTCATTGGATGAGGAAAAAAACAAATAACTATCAGTGCTATACAGGAACCTTATATAAGGTTCTCGGTGCTATATAAAACTGTGCGTTTTCCAAATATTCCATTCGCTATTTAAAACAGAACACGGATCATATTGCTATTCAATAACACTACAACGTCCAATGTGGCGAAAAACATTCCACGCTTGCGGTTTTGTAATTCGACCCCCAACGTGTGTTAGCGCCTACCGGTCGCGTTCTCCCCTGTTTACCCGCCGTCATGGAGGTGACACTTCATTTTCCTTTCATTTGGCGCGGTTTGTGAGACCCAGACCCTACTACTTTACATAATGAATTCCGAGCGTCCATAATTCTTCGAAAATTCGTTAAGTTATAACTCCGCTCTAGATAACCGGAGACGGCCCCTGAAAATCAATTTGATTGTTTTTAATCCTGTTTGTCTTAATTTTCGAGATTTAACGCAGATTAGGTTTTTGTTTGGTAGCACTCAAGACTTGGATTTTAAATGATGAATTCCCTGATTACGAGGTTTATGAAGTAAATCTTTTGTCAGTAGTGTATGCTGATTGCTATTAATCCTTGATAGGTTAAGAGAGCGATGCTGAAGTTATCTATTTTTATTAATTATAAACATAAAAAATAAAATTTTGAATTTCTTTGTTTTACATTTTATAAAACTTTTTTTTATTCTTCAAAGTAAATAAACCTTAGGGTGATTTGTCAAGCCTTAATCTCTAGTTTTTGAAGTTTTGTAAGCATATAGTTTAATTCTTTTTCTTAATTAAATATATTATTCTTAATAAAATCTCGAGTACATACTCACCTAAGAACTTACCTATTTAAATTCTCGATAAAATTAAGCGAATGCATAAAAAAAATACACATAGCGTTCATACCGAGAAAAATACTTTTTGTACATTTTGACGACGACGAGAGCTAGTCGGTTGTCAGCACGTTCGTTTTGGACCGAAGCGCTGTCACAGCGCGCTTCGTACGGTGAATCTTGGCCAAGATTGGTTCCATCTTTTAGCAGTTCATTAGGCTAAAGTGTCTGTTCTACGTATGTGTTCGGAAATATTTTGTTTCCGAGTGGAGTTGACAAGTGCATTGTTTTAGCAGGTAATATTAAACCTACTAATAAATGTTTTTATTTAGGAAATACTATTATTATTTACAGCCATATATTACAGAAACTTAACGCTTTAGTGGTTATTGTTATTAAGTTATTGAATTTTATATGTATAAAAATCCCAAGACAGTTATAAATCAAACGGTAGTTTTATCACAAACATGATTTGATATATAAAGAAGGTACTATATACCTATACGAACTCGATGTCATGACAACAAACAATAAAAGTCATGTGTCTTACTTAAAAAGTCTAGGTACAATATTTTTATTTGCAAAGGAACGTGATTTCTATCTATCGTGATCACGTATAGACAGTAGAAATAATCTTTTTATATCAATAATATCTCCGGAAATATGTATGTATGAACGAACCATAAATACAACCTTTTCGCCCAACCCAATATCGATTCAAAGGTAAAATAGAACCCATGATATTACTTAAACCTTCACAATTTCCCCTGAATGGGATCCTTCAAAGGCTTCTCTAAGCCGACACTTCATTTTCTTCAGCCCTTTATGTACGACATGTGTTCAAATAATATGAGTACCTACGTACCTACATACTTACGTAGAGATATGAAATTTGTTGCGAGAGATTACATTACAGGTAGGGCAGAGGTTATATTTATGGTTTGCATTTGATGTTCTATGATAGGTATAGATAGGGTGTGAATTCCTTTAAGAGTCCGGCGGAGCTTGAATTGCCCACAAAAACGTAATACCGAAATAAATCGTAATCCAGACAATATTCTATCAAATTATGTTATTATTCGGATTTGGATACCGTTAATCTAGGTTCCTACAATACTATTTCGTCTACTACTACTTCACTGGAAATAAAAGACCGGAAAATTGTTTCAAACATGACAAAGTTATCAAAAATTGCATTCGCTTACATTTATTTCCAGTGAAGTATTTTGGGCGAAATGGTAACGTAGGAACCTAGATTAACGGTATCTGAATCCGAATAATAACAGAATTTGACTAAAATTGTGTTTGAATTAAGAGTTGTTTCGGTGTTACGTTTGTAAGAAAAATTCGGTCCGCCGGACTCAAAAGTGTCCCAATTAATATTAAGTCAAGAATCATAATTGAATAGGGCTTACTCTTTGCCTATTTCTTTTTCCATGAACTTTAAGTAACTTTGATTTTTATCATCTCCCCCGCGTGTTGGATCTCTGCCATTTTCGCACGACTTAACTTGCGTATCAAGCTCATTCCTTACTCGTTTCCCTCAGAATTGGCAACGCAAGCCTATCAAGGTGTTCACTGAACCGTTTTTATATAAACAGAGCAAATGTAATTAATCAACGTCTGCGCTTCGAGCTACGCGCAATTACCTCACTTTCGGTAAAACAAACATACCCACCGATAATTAAGGGAAATTAACGAAGCAAGGGCGCGAATTACTCTAAAATAATAATTAAATTTCGCGCGGGGTGATCAGCAGTACGACTTGAGTGTACAGATTATCCAGCGTAACTTGACACGTGGCAAAATATATAAATTATTTTAATGTAAGGAATCTAACATAATCTTGACGTTTATTGATGCGAGTGGCGCCTCCATAAGCGGTCAAGGTATACTGGTCCGTGTATAGTACTGTAATCAGCGGTGAAAACTTTCCTTTTTGCTTAAAAGTTGTGTTTTGTTATTAATTTTGCAGGAATTTTGTTGCGCAAATGTAATTATTTGCTGATTTGCGGTTTGGTGTTAAGTAATTGTTTACTGAAGCTGTGGTGAGATTGTTTTGTTGTTTTGCGTTTTGAAACGGTAGAGGTTTGATTAGAACAAATAAATTTGAGTTGTCTGTTGGAACACCTTGATGTAAGTAAATCGTAGGGGTTAAGATTTAATACATATTTTTGGAGACGTGCAGATTGCGGCTTGTGGCATTATAGGCATTTATAAAACCCTCTTCACTATAACTCGTAGTAGTAGGTAGGTAGGTACTAGTAGTACGGAGCAGTCCTCGTAGCTAATTGGTATTGCGAAGCTACCCACGGTCATTCTAGGGATGTTTAAGACCCTTCCTTGTCTTGGACATCAAGTTGAACCGTCCCGAACGAGTCCCGGTTGAGCCGATCGTTTGTAAAATCTCCTTTTTTTATACCACTAAGTTGGCAAACAAGCATACGTCCCGCCTGATGGTAAGCGGTTACCGTAGCCTATAGACGCTTGCAACGCCAGGGGTATCACGCGCGAAGAAGAAATAGTTGGGCTGGCAGCATAGGAGACACGCTGCCATGCATGACAGCGGCGGTATCAAAAGACCACCGGTCCCCCATACTGCCAACACAACGCTTCCTCGCGGAGCTCTGGCGACCTTGCTAACCCTTAAGAACATAGCATGGAGCTATGTTATTTGGCTATGATTTTCTGCAAGGTTGAGATACTTCCCAGTGTAGCAGCTCCAATTGTGAGTGGAGTTATTCAATTCCACTATGCCCTAGCTCTCTTAATATACTGTGATATAAGGTAGCGTCTTTTATTAAAGTAGCTTAATCTTAGACTACCGATTACACACAGACTTATGGCCGGTCCCTATAACAAATCAGTTGATAGATTTGCTTACTAGAGATAGAATTTTGACATAAGGTTTGACACAAGTAATGTCAAAATGCTATCTCCAGTAAGCAAATGTATCGACATATTTGTTATTGAGACCGGCCGTTAGTGCCTAACAAGACTAATCTGAGGGGCTATGCTTGGCCAGTATACTTACATGCGTAGGGTATGTAAACCCCTTCACGGTCTTCACGTCTCTGCCTACAGAGCGTAACACCGACTAGACGTGATAAGAGCGGAAGACTGGGCTTATCTCATCGCTTGTAGGTCGCTCGATATTCCCCGCGTGACGTGAATTTGAACCAAAGGAAGGTTCAGCTGTGCGAGCGATATTTTGTCACGATATAGATTACGCCTTTTTATTGTTGTGAATGAATATTATATTCTTTAAATATTACGATATAGTTACGAGTATAGTTGCACAAAACTATGAAACTTATGAAATGTCCTTTATTTTTATCCGATAGTAGACATCGCTACATAGTACTCGTATAAAACAAAGTCGCTGTCGCTGTCTGTCCGTCCCTATGTATGCTTAAATCTTTAAAACTACGCAACGGATTTTGAAGCGGTTTTTTTTAATAGATAGAGTGATTCAAGAGGAAGGTTTTAAGCGATTTAACATTACGCTATGGCTCTTAGGAATGGGGCAACGCGGGTGAAACCGCGGGCGGGCCGCTAGTATAGCATAATTTAATATTGATTCATAAGTAGTAAGTATAGCTGCCTCATTAGCCTAGTCGTCCTGAGCGCGACTGCTACGCTATAGGTCCTGAGCTCGATTCTCAGGTCGAGCAAAGTATTATTGGGTTTTTCTATGAAATTCTCAGTAGCAGCTCGGAGTGTGGAATTTGTGTAGGTTTAATGGCAATAGGCTCGGCTTACGTGGGACCTAAACATACCGGCGACCTGTGAGTGACATTAGTACGCCTCTGCCTAACTCTTCGGGGAATACAGGCGTGATGGCATGTGTAAGAGTGTAAGTGTCTATGGACTTCCAAGACCTATCAAATTTATATAGGCACAACCCTATATATTTCGTTCTTCATCTTCTTATCGAATCGAGAAGAACAAAAGAATAGAAATAATTGATAAACATTAAACTAGATTGGCCCAGTATTCCGCTACGCGAACGGCATTTTCTGTAGCGGCGGTCTTGATCTGTGCAGGTGTCGGGGACTCTGCACGCTGGATCTATGTTTGGTTGGTGTCTCTTATTATCGGTTCTAAACGTAGGCTATAAAAGTATTTACAATTTTATTATAACCTAGATGTTAAAAAAAATGCTGCTTACTCTTTGCTTAAACGTGAAAAAGTTATGCAAAACGCTAAAAAATTTTTTTATGGGATAGTCGGACAAACGTGCAGACGGATCACCTAATGGTAAGCGATTACCGCCGCCCATGGACACCCGCAACACCAGAGGAGTCACAAGTGCGTTACCCGCCTTTTAAAAGGGGACGGGGCCTCCGGTAACCTCACTCGGCGAAACACAACGTAAGCGTTGGCGAAACACAACGTAACCGGCGTCAAACGTGAGGCCGTGGTATCTCCGGTTGAGCCGGCCAATTCGTGCAGAGGCATGGCTCTCCCACGTAAAAAAATCTTATGAAAAAGGCTTAGAGAAAGTACCTACCTAAGAAAATGATGTCAACAATAACTGAAGTGAAATCGCAGTTAACTAGTTTGAATGAGTAACCGTTATTGCTAATGGTCTATTGTTTCAGGCTGACTCACCGTATGCAGCCAGGTGGATCTATGTGTATACATAGATCCTTATTATGTCTGTATACAGGAAAGGTAGGTAGGCTTCTAGAAAGGTATGAAATTAAAAAAAAACTTATTTGTTTTTGCAATATTTGGAAATGACATCTTTTAATTCAAAACCGATTCGTTTGTAGAATTTTAATGGTAAGTTTTTTTTAATATACTTATACAAACGAGCAAGCGATTCGCCTGGTGGTAAGTAGTCACTCTTGTCCATGAATATTTGCAACATCAGAGGATTAGTTGATGCATTGCTGATCTTCTAGGGTTAAGTTTCTCCCCAAATTACTTCAATTAGTTTTCCCCAGATTGAGCTTTCGGTTTTCTCACTAACCAAATAACCAGTGAAACGCTGGTAGTCTGTCTGTGAGAGCGAGGTACTTCCCCGGTAGAGCCAGTCCATTTACAAACAGTAGTCAGTTGATGACTGTCTCATTAGTTTAGTGGTCCCAAAAGTGCCTCCTGCTACGTTAGAGGCCTTGGGTTCGATTTCCAGGTCAAACAAAGTGTTAGGTATTTGGTTTTCTTACAAAATTCTTGGCGGTAAGCGGTTAGTGGCAATAGGCTCACCTCTGTTACATGAGTTCTAAACATACTGGCGAACTGTGAGTGTACATTAGTATAACTCTGCCTAACTCTTTGAAGAATACAAGCGTGATGGTATGTCATGTTAGTTGATGACGAACGTTATGCTCTACCATAGAAAAACAAAAAGTTTGTTTGTTAGTTCATTACTTTATCGTAGTACAACTTCACATTTTCTTGTGTCTCTGATGCCGGCCGTTCACGCTCGTCTCATCGCCTCTCATGCCTGTCGTCGCCTAGAAGCCGACATTAGAGCACAACATGTACACACTCGTACTCCGCCTGTCTTCGTAGTGGTTCGACGAGCGTGTACAGCTGGCATGAAACATCACCGACTCTCATGAAGCTCCATTTCTTAAAATCTTAAACAAAAAAGCATTATTTTCAGGCTATATACGGACGAAGGTAGAGTTTTCCTATTATTCTGTTGTAGTAAATATTTAGCGATGCGATCTGATTGTAGGGAGCTACCTTCGAAGTATAAAGGACTGATTTGGGTTTCTATACGAGGTACGGTAAAAGCTTGTGTTGACGAACAAAAGAAAATATTATTCACATCTTGTGCCTACGCAAAATGATTTGGTTTTTAAATGTAATTTGATTAAAATAATTGTAAAACTAAAATAGTTTCAGCTAAGTAGTTCATTACAATTAGTCACTAAAGCTTATACTCGTTACTGGTAAGTGAAACGTTTAAGTGTGCAATTATTCCACTTCGATAAACGGGAACCTCATTAGATATCTATGTGACCTCCATTACTTTAAGACGTGTTTTTTAAAACAAAGAATTATTTTAGGTGTTCTCTAGTAAATATCAAAGGTGTGCTTCACACTAGTTCGCAATTACAACCTAAGTACAATACAATTTGTTAAGCAAATCCTGTTCGGGCAGTGAAGGTATTGTTAGGTATTGATATCCGTTTCTATTTATATAATTGTTTTCACTTGTTAAGTAGTTAAGTAAAAATAATCTCCGTAATATATTTATAAACGACGAGACTGAAATTGCTATACTTACGGTGGCAGCGACACTATGCCTGGGTGCCAAACATACTAAAATTATTCGCATCATCGACTAATTTATCGCATTACAAAATTTCTAGATTTTGGGATAATTGCACCAATTTGGGCACGACAATCGTGCACATTAAACGTCATTTATGTTTACTTTCATGAATAACCTCACCTTAACCTAGTCAGTAATATAAACTTTTTATATAATAATATGTATGATGTGGTTGTACTATTTAATAAATAGATAAATACATTATTTAATGTTTCTTATTTTATTTGATGATGTGATTGGGAATTGGAATCGGATCGGATTGAGCGGTCGACTTGGCGAGTCCGCGGCCCGAACAGTCAATGGCTCTAGGCGGAGAGCGTGTTTGCTCCACGCGAGCTAGGGAACTAGGAGAGGCCCTTTGATGGGATGCGGTAGTTGTACGGGACCACAGTCTATCATGGCCGTGATGAATGTCATGAATCCCAGGGTCATGGTGTCTACAAAGCAATAGAAGGCAATTTAAATATTGAAAACAACGATTGACAATATAGAAAATATGATCTAGAATATACCAGAAACATTAATAGACAAAGGCATAAAGACAGGGCACACGAAAGTAAGGCTCTGCTAATAACTTATGTATACGTGTCGAGGGTTAGACAAGAGAATCGGCTCGGGTACAAATAGTTCTTTCAGCGTTGGGACAATGGCGAACGTGGGAGGACGTGTATTACACTGTACGATAATAAAACGATATGATCAACGACTGAGGACGGGATCACAAAAAACAATGTTCATTATACTGTCACATAACCCACGACTTTAGTCGTTTACCTTGTAGTATGTAGACTCATATAATAGCTCGAGTCAACTGATTAACGGTCTGGTGGAGCTTAAATAGTAAGAAATCGAAATAAATTATAATCCAGACAATATTCTACCAAATTATGTAATTATTCGGATTTGTATACCGTTACGTTGTTCCTAGGGCAATATTTCGTCTACTAGTTACCTACTACTTCACTGGAACTAAACGACCGGAAAATCGTTCAAAACTTGGTAAAGTTATCAAAAATTGCATTCGCTTACATTTATTTGCAGTGACGTATTTTGGACGCAATGCTAGAGAGAATTTAGATTAACGGTATCGGAATCCGAATAATAGCAGAATTTGATTAAATAGTGTTTGAATTACGATTAATATCGGTATTACGTTTGTAAGAGAAATTCGGTCCGCCGGACTCTTAAAGTAGCTTTTTGTCCCAGCACTAATGTGTTATTAACAAGGCAAAATTTGAAACTTCACTAACGCAAAATTGTAACTCTCAATGATATATATTAAATATAAATAAACAATATGTCCTATTTTAGGTTTAGATGTTTAGTATAAACAATCGGTAGTGGTTATTAAATCAGCTCCCGATAATATACCGATCGCAAGCTTTAAATATCGGCAGTCGTAATACTTACCAGCTTAGTATTATCTAGGCAGCAACAGACGTGCGAGGTGATTAAAGTAATTGCCTGCTCATTGCTCACTTAGGAAGTACTTACCACAGGTCGGTGACCCCGACACGTGGTTTTAACATACCTTTGGGCTGTCATTGTGTGCTTTTAATAGTACATACAATACACGTATGAAGTGCTGGAAGAATTAGTAAGGGACTTGGGCTGGGGAGGGTTGATTGTTCTATATTAATCTGCATTCAAAGAGTCGTCGAGTGTGGACATTATAGGTAAGTGATTGGCCATTCATCCTGGGCAGTGAGTCAGTTAGATGCATTATTTATTATTATATTACAAAGCGATATTAACTGTCTGTTTATCTGTTACCTTTTCACGTTTAAACCACTGAACAGATTTCGATAAAAATTTGGCAAGGAAGTAGATTGCACCCTGAGGAAAAGTCCTTTGGGATTGGAGTGAAACTGTGGGTAAGAGCCACTAAAAATGTAATAATTTTTATTTTTTAAACGTACCTATACGCTTTAGGAAAATTCTAATGCATTGTCTCTCGGTCGCTGTCAACTGGTTAATCCTATTTAGGTTCTATGTCTTTAACTGTTGGTAGAGCAGAAGAAAATGATAAGATTCTCGCCTTCGGTATTCTATTCATCATTCAATATTTTATTGATTTGAGTTTACTATCTTCAGTGATGTAAGGATAAAAGAATGACAATTATGATGAAAGGTAATTATAGGTATTACTCATTTTTAAATTCCTAAACGTTTCACTCTTAACAATGTTCCTTTGTACAATGGCATTAGGTCTGACGATAAAAAACTAAACTTTGACATCTAAGAGTTATTATATGTAAACATGAGGTACCTATACCATATTTACTAGCAATGTGGGTCGCACATTACTGGTATTCTTGTTAACCCCTCGTGCTAAGCTAAATGATTGTGTTACGAGTGGGTTCTCGTCGGTAGTGCAATGGGTTGGTTTCTAACCGGCAACCACATGATCACAAGTCCGACGCCCTAGCCATTAGGCTACCGTCACTTCAAATCTTTCTTAACTCTTTCAAGTTCAAGTTCAAATGTTTTGAACATGAATAAGCTTTTACGTTTTTTACGTTCTGATTCTAGTTGCACGGTTCCAAAAGGTTGATCCTATGGAGAAGAATTCGGCCAGAAACTTCAGGGACACTCTTTTAAAATAAATGGTGTTACAATGTTCACTGGTACAATATTGCGATATCAGGATTTGTGAACATTGAATGTCAAAGTTGGACCAAAGTCGACTTATTACAAGAACGTTCTCAGTATTTGAGAACGCGATGTCATAAGAAAATAAATGAAATATGTGGTAAAATACACACATCATCAAAGCAGGATACAAATTAGGTGTCCACTCAGACATGCCACAATGAACACACATTTACAGGTTCAGGTGAGGTAAACAGTACTAATCATATGAAGACATCTCGAAATGTACTACAGATTCTGTCAAAACTATGTCCATATATCCTCTCTAAATACTACTTTAAGTGTACTACAAGTGTTTTTCGTGAAAGAAAGTTGAAATTTCTCTATATTAATAGTTAATACTTAGTCATTGTTTTGAATGCCACGGTTATAAAAAAAAACAACATTAACAAAATATGGGAATTAAGAGTTTAGTTTTAGTTTTTCTTACAAACGTAATACCGAAATAAATCGTAATTCCAACACAATTTAATAAAATTTTCCTATTATTCGGATTCCGATACCGTCAATCTAGGTTCCTACTCTGCCATTTCTTCCAAAATAATTCACTGAATATAATTTGATAGAATTTTGGCTGGATTACGATTTATTTCGGTACCTATTACGTTTTTGTGGGCAATTCAAGCTCCGCCGGACCCTTAATTGTTAAATATATGGTTTTATGCCCTTAATTTTAATTAATTTATGGGCAACAATATCGCGGATACAATTCTGGTAACATATACAGCTTCGATAACACCGTCCTAATTCTAAAACACGCTCTCGCCATTTACAAATCGGATTTTGCCATACGTTAGGCGATATCGAATGTCGCGCTATTAATTAATGTACGCAAACCTTGTTATCTACTCATTTATATTCAAATTGAATCGGGATGCGCACAAAATTTGATTAAATTTTAACCAATATAATGATACTGTGTAGGTTCTGTGCTGAGGAAACCGCAGAATATCGCGTTGATTAAAATTTTAATGCCTGAATTAATGAAAAGTTCTTTAATAAAATATAGGTGTAGATACTTAATTCCGTTTCGTAGTTTCCGATTTGGCAGTGTTTCAAGAACTCTTAACTAGTGGAAGTTTAGTTGGGATGATAATTAAGACTTCTAATTATACTAAATTGGACGGGTAACTCAATTTACTCAATTGATTTAAACTTTTGTAAGTATACGATTAGCTAAGCTTACTATTAACCTGTTAACCATACACTGAGAGATAAACGGTAGCAAAACGTATAGACAATCGAGCTGATCAGAAATCTATAATTTTCAGAATTTTCAGGTTTATAAGATTATTATCATAAAATAATTATATTGTGAGAATACAACACAATAATTAAATATTTTCTCTTGCATTTGCGGATGTTTGTGTATTTCAAAACGCATTTTTTATTTAGGTACATAAAAGATTTACACTTGAGCTTTTTACAGGCAAATACCAAACTACCCATAAAGCAAACAAGCCTTCACTAAAAGCACACTCAACACTCCATAAAAGTAAAGTACCTACCTACCATATTAATTTCGCTTGAAACTCCGAACGCGGCGGACGTGGGCGTGGTGCCTACAATAAAATAAACTAAATATTTTCACTATTCGAGTTCGCGATAACAACCGGCATTGTTCCTGCTGCGCCTGCGACCGTAAATCTAGACTAAGGTGCTGTAACGAGCGCTATTGTCGAACAACTGTAACATGTGTCCATTGTCGCCACGTGATTAAGACATGAGTATTAAAATGAGATTTAATTTAATAAAGCGATCTAGCGCATGGATGTAAATTTTCTGTACCTACGGAAAATCTGTATAGCGCCTCTAGCGGTTCAAAAAGTCAAAACAATTTTATTCAAGACTAGCTTTTGCCAGCGACTTCGTCCGCGTGGAATAGTTACTTTGTTCCCTAGTTCTTCGCCCGCGGTTTCACTTGCGTTGCCCCGTTCCTAAGAGTTGTAGCGTGATGTTTTATAGCTTGAAACCTTTCTCATGAATTTCTTCTTTCTCATTTTCCCAACATTTCCCTTCACTGCTCTGCTCCTATTGATCGTAGCGTGATGAAAAGTATACTATAACCTGCCCAGGAGTATGAAGAACAATTGTACCAAGTTTCGTTGAAATCCGTCGAGTGGTTTTTGTTTCTATAACGAACATACAGACAGACAGACAGACAGACAGACGGACAGACAGACAAAAATTTTACTGATTGCATTTTTGGCGTCAGTATCGATCACTAATCACCCGCTGATAGTTATTTTGGAAATATATTTCATGTACAGAATTGACCTCTCTACAGATTTATTATAAGTATAGATAGATAGTAGGGAACCAACTACTGACAGTACTTTTTGAACGTCAACGTCGCCCTTCATCGCCTCCCAGTGTTTTATATGGGAATAAGAAGCGGCGCAACAAACTCGCTAGCAACACATGATTTGAACAACACAAGTAGCTCTATCGCTCTCGCTAATTAATTTACCACCTCGTTCAAACATGAGTAGAGAATGTGGGCCCCGGCGCCAAAGAACAATAGATTTTGCATTGAGTCCGTAATATTTTTACTTAACGGGTTAAAACTCCTGATATGGGCAAAAATCTTGTAGGCATGAATCGGTCAGGTGTTTTCAAGATTCTGAAAATGTCGAAATCCTTCTCTAAGTATTTTGTATTACTTAATTACAAGTAAAAAGCACAAAACAAGAGACTCAATATACTTACCTATGACATTCTCATGATTTTCGTATGCAAATAGAGCATTCTGCGTGGAGTTCCAAATACATACAGTTTTTCGTATGACAATGGAGCTGTCGATGCATTCATGGGTGCTGTTTCGCGATAAGCTGTCGACCGTGCGTGCCCCCGCTGCGGCTGGCTGCGTTGGTCATGCGGCTCCCCTCCACACCAGGACAGCGGGACTAGCCATTTAGACCGGCTATTAAGATCACTTGACTAGGCAAACGAACGTCAACTTAGGAGAAAGGATTAATAAGGTGTGGAGCGAAGGAATTTATAAAAGTTTCCTGCTTTGTTTTGAAAATGTTCCAGTTTAAAATTCGAATTCGATTCGCCAACTAACATAGAAGTCGTTCGCTCCATTGCTTTTTGCTACTTCTCATACATTCATACCATTACGTCTGTCGTCTGTAATTCCCGAAGGGTTAGAGATGTACCTACTCATTGTACATCCACAGTTTGCCGGTATGTTTAGGTCCCATGTAATAGGGGTCTTGCCTATTACCCGGACACAAATCCAAACTCCGAACTCTGAAAACTGCTCGACCTGGGAATCGAACCCAAGACCTTTAGAGTAGGTACCAGTCGTGTCAAAGATCACTAGGCTAATGAGGCATACTACTACTCCACATGTTTGTGGAAAAGAATCTGGGATTTTGTTTTCAATTTCACTACCTTACCAAAGAATCTTGTCAAAAAAAGCTAAAGAAATTGTTCTTTATCTGCTACCGAAATCAATCACAATTAACTATAGATTTTATTATGTTTAGTCGTTCCCAGTTTGTCAACCTTCAAGTATAGTACAACGATACGATTTAAATTACAACAACCTTAATTACATTTTAGAAGGAATGGAACATAGAACATTGTGGCAGCACAGTCGACGTCAATTTGTTTTAGCTAACAAGAGACACATAATTTCGATCTAACTCAATAAACTCCTCTTCTAACTTGATAGAAATAGTCCGCCTTTGTTTGTAATGTGATTCGCAGCCATCCATTCCCAATTTGTAATGATTTTAATGTCCGAATGATGGTCTTTATTATATGTCCAGCATATCTTGGCACGTGACGGAAATGAGAACTGAATTGAAACGTACTGAATTTGACATATGGTTGACGTTTGCTCTTGGAAGTAGCGCTGTAATGCCAGGTCAAGATATACTGGGAAGGGTGTGCATGCGATGCGTTGTTCACGCCCCCTCAGGTCCCGACTATTGTACTCAAGTGTATTATAATTGACGGGTTTTTATTGTGGTGCGGCGGGACGGGAGACGATTCTGCGACACAAAATTCGTATCTACTTATTAAAATTAAGGTCTTGTTAAAACGCGAAAATGTTCAGTGCCAAACTAATTTTTAGCCGTGTGTGAGCTAAAATCATAATACTAACTTGTTTGTGAACATTTTCTGAGCTTTTTTAAACTTTGCTTTTAAGCGCTATAGCATGTTTTATGTATAATCATCTTACTACCCTTGTCCCAATATTATTGTCCTTTACTTCCATTCATCCCTATCAGCATCACCTCAATCACTTCGTTTCTCATGTCTGGCCTGTATATAGAAAACTCGTAGAACCCGATTGCGGTTGCACCTACCTAAATTGTGAATCTAAACCATCCAGGGACCCATCACCCAAATCACACCAGCAGCATATGAGGAGTTCGGACAATGCACAGAACGCCATCTACTGGCCTTACCGTAACAGAAAACCTCACAGAAAACAACGTCATGTTCGTTTGTGTCCGTGTTTTATTTCTGTCAAATCTGTCAATTTGTTCCCGATACAAAATTTTTGAAAAAATAAATTTTCTTCTTAATGTTTTTTTTTTCGTGATTTTTCGATGTTTTAATAATTATTCTTCTATTCTGGGAGGAGAAAAATCCAACAAACCAAAGATCATACAAATCGGTCCACCCGGTTAATTTTGGTTTTTTGATCCGCCAATTTCAAGATTGTAGTCTTTAGATATCTTTTTGTGATTTTTTTGCATTTTCCAAGCTAAGATTATAAAGTTATTTTAGTAAAGGAAAAATCCAATCGCGGGCAGGATTCGAACCTGCGTCTTCTGGTTTGATACACCACCGAGTGGCTTAGCGGTCAGAGCGTCTGGTGTATCAAACCAGAAGACGCAGGTTCGAATCCTGCCCGCGATTGAATTTTTCCTTTACTAAAATAACTAGTCTTTATAGATTCTTAGATTTCGTAGTTAGTCAGGGAATGGAAGCATTCAGAGAGATATCATGATCACAGGTAGGCTGAAACATCTCGAATAAAATAATATCAGTAAAACACAAAAAATGATTTATTACTATAGTGAGAGGTACATTTTCATTTGTGTGTTCCATAAACACTTTTTCTTCCTTGTCTTTTCGGCACGTGAAAACTTTTGGCAGCATTCTCACAATTTTTTGAATACTTTGGCAGACCGCCAGCATTCGCCGCTTATTTCGCGTTCTCAGTCCAAAGCGCAACCGTCCATCAATTATTCGTTACAAATAGTCGCTGAATTGTACATACATATTGCGCTTGGCCCCTTGTATTGTAGCGTCAAATTCAATCTGTTAACTAAGGTTTAGTTGACGCTTAATCCGACACGCTTTGTCAGGCCCGCCATATGGCGTCTTACAATTTTTTTGGTCACCATCCAACACAATGGCGGATTTAGATGTATTTTGATGACGTTTGTGATTTCACGGTGCCGCTAAATATCATTACAATTGGTGTGAAATTACAACAAAAAATAATGACCGTTTTAATCGATGAATTGTTAAGCTGCATTGTATGAATTTCGTCAATAGACTTTGTTATGCTTTCCTAAGAAATATTGTGGATTTTAGGCGTGAATCACCGTAAAGGTGAATAAAGAGCAATTTAACTCTGCTCCTGTAAATATTCCACATTATTACGGCCAAGGCTTTGGTTTTATATTGCAGACATTTATATAGAATTTCCGAAAAAATCTTTTTAATACCATTTAGCTTAGCCGAGGATTTACCTTAGAAACACGACAGGCGTACGCATTAGAGGTGATTCAAATTCACCTATTGTTGTGCAAATCGTCACCAGGGGGTGCCTGCTACGGCTGTTGATTACGGAAGCGGAACTGAAATAAGATTATATGGAAGAATAGCGGGAAACGCACAGGGCGTTCATATTTCGAATTATAAAGACGGTGAGTGAGTGAGCTCATTGTCACGGAAAGTGAAAATCGGATTGTAATGAACTTAATTTAAATAAATATGCATGAGGTCCAGATGATCCTGTTTTAAAAAAAAAAAGTTTCCTAGTAATATGGGTCGTACATTACTAGTATTATTGTTAAGCCCTCGTGCTAAGCTAAATGCTTGTGTTACGAGTTCATGTCGATAGTGCAATGGGCAAGTCTACCGCAGCTTTTTTGTATTTTTATGGGATAGAGGGACAAACGAGCAGACGGATCGCCGGATGGTAAGCGATTACCGCCGCCCATTGACACCCGCAACACCTGAGGAGTCACGAGTGCGTTGCCCGCCTTTTAAAAGGGGATTGGGCCTCCGGTAACCTCACTCGGCGAAACACAACGTCAGCGTTGTTTGACGCCAGTTTTCCGCGAGGCCGTGGTATCACTCCGGTCGAGCCGGCCCATTCGTGCCGAAGCATGGCTCTCCCACGAAAAAACTTGTTTGAAACCGCTTGTTTGATTCCTAGGTCTGTTGTTGAATACAGATACATACATACAGTTACCCTAGTTTCCTGTAGCAGTAGGCTACTTGCTAAGATTCTTCCATACTGTTTTTATTTTGGTCACCTCCGTAATACCGTTTCATATACATACCGGTTGCGAGTACTACGCCGATCTTTTGGAAGGACCTCTCCAATCGGTTAATCTCGAATAAATACTTAAAAAAAATTATCAATCGACATAAATCAGCTAGTGTTAAAACTATTTTCACTGTTGAATACAGAATAGCTAGTAACGTGCCAAGGTGGCAAGTTGGTCTCGATGCAAATATCACGAGACGGCCGGACGGCGTACATCACTATTATTTATGTGAAACCTACGTGTTTGTTTACACGTAATGGAATCGCTGGATTGGTTTGCACCTCATGTAGTTATTGATGATAATAGGGGCCCATAAATATTGAGACTTTGGTTGTAATAAGTAGTTGGGTGGGTAACATTGAATAATGTGAGACATCGCTTTGCATTTAAAGGGATAATTAATGTGCCTTCTTATAAATAGGTATTTCCGTCAAGTTTGAGTTAAAATATTTTGTAGGTACGTCTTCAAAAACTTAGTTCAATAATCGGGTGAGACGTACTGTAAGTATAACATTTTTTTTCTTTGGTATTCGTTGTCGTATCACTGCGGTGAAATTTTGATGGGATGTGTGCGTGCCCGAGAATTGTTCTGAAAAAGGTGTAGGCGTGCATGACAGTAACGACCCAGCTAGACAAGTACATCTAAGTGTAATATTTATAATATCTACCTACCTAATACCTATATCAAAAGTTCAGAGAGACAGATGTTTAATTAGGTGTTTATAGAAAAGTTGGTTCCTTTTCCGGCAACAAGTACCAGAAATCAAGATTCGCAATAAAAATACTAGTGAATTACTTTGCTTAAATATACCAAAATAAATTTAAATATTTCAAGCATGAAGTGGAACTTCATCAGGCGAACGACCGACAACCCTAAAATTTAAGCAAACCTCATAAGAATATCGCGTTTGATACCCTTAGGCCCTAGGGTCATCACTCATCCGCAGGTCTTTTCTAATTTTACGATTTATCCTCTGCAAGTGAAGACACGGAAACCGTGGTGGGTGTAAATCACCTTTATGTAGCACCCCTAGACCTCACGCGATCCTTGTGCCACAGAAAAGAGGTGTTTAATTGTTGATGTGGGAATGAGGGGATGGGTGTGTAATTAATTTGCCTGTGACATAAATAATGAGGAGAGAAGAAAAAGTTACATTGCTTCTGTGGACTTAACCCAAATGTTTTTATTAATTTAAATAAGACAAGGCTTACTTAACCATCTTGCAACAACCTTTACAGCTCCTTATAACCCGTAGCCAGTGGTTTCACTAGCATTTCAAAGAATTTTAATACTAAAATAAACTTTTTAAGCAAAAAGTAGTATTTGTCCACCTATGGTCCAATCTATCTCAAAAAGCATAAAAGTTGTAACCGCGTAAAAAACAGATAAACAGACAGATTACTTTCAAATTAGGTATTAATATTTGTATGGAATGAAATTTTGTTCTATAACTCGACTTTAATGTTTGGTGTAATTGTATAAGTATGTGTTCGTTTGTTTTATAAACTTTTATGTTTCCAGACGTGTTTTGATCAAAATTTTGTCCTGTAGAACTATAATACTAATACCATCGTAACATAATTCTAGGACATATACCACATGTAGATAAGTGAGATTTATATCTTATGCATATATGCATCATATTCCTTGAGCTTATGGGCTTAGAAAATTACCATCTTATATTTTGCACCCTATATGATTAATCCAACGAGGGCAAATGCGCAATATATTTTGTATATTGCCAGTAATACGTCAACTTTGCATTACGAGTTCATCTCTCAAGATCGAGAAGTGGAAGCAGTTTCCACGACGAATTTATAATGCCTTTTAGGGTTGACAAAACCACAGCAATATTTTTTTGCCTGGAAAAACTTAAACGTTCGTAACAAAATTTGAGACTAACACTTTTAATATTAGTTACTGTTGAATTCCCTAAGTTATGGTTGGACTAGACAAAGACTGATACACGGGAGTCGTTACGACTGGTCTACTCAAGGCAAAGGTCATTTCAAATATTACCCTACATTGTGTCATTTACATATTATGTGAGTCAATTCGTGGTTAATTCTTCGTGTTCGCTCCTCAAAACAGCTCCACACTCAACTCTTTTCCTCTCAACTCCTCAACACAGAGCTTGTTCCCTAGTCCAAGAGCTGCGTTTTTTTTAATGACCACTGCGTGGCGCTTATCTTGCATTTTGCTAAGGTCTCAGACTTAAAAATAATGTGTCTATTTAGCATGCAGGATATTTTTATGCATTTACGGTGTGGTGTGGATATTTGAGTAGGTCCCATCCATCTGACCCTTCCCTGCTTAGCATACGTATTACATTGCTCAGCGCCATTCGCATACTCCCACATACTTGGGTGTAAATGGCCCATTATAGAAGTACTTATGGCTATCCGCTTCGGGTAATAAGTATACGAATAAGTGAAAGGACCCATAATAGAATCCCAGAGTTTCCTTTCACGTAATTTCTGAAATGGATTTCGATAATATTAAATTCTGTCAAGTATGGTTCCGCTTACAGTGGTTTGTGAGGTATAAAGATGTAAAACAGATTATCAATTAGTTAAGAAATTTGGTAAAAATAAAACGTACGACCGTATTCCGAAACGAAAGAAACATAAAAAAATAATATTTAGTGAAAAAGGAAATTCGATCTCTAAGAGGCCTTGGTCGAAAATTGTTGTTTTGTCATTGTGTCAAATAGCGAATATTCATTGTTACAACTACATACTCATCATACTCATAAATCTTATTATAAGTCATACTAATAACTGGTAATTAATAATTGGAAAAATTGATTTGTGACGTTAAAAAAATTCTACCTGCTCAGTTTGTATAACTAGCTCTGCTCACTAATGTTTTTATTTTACTTTTATTATGTTTCTCACTAAGTGAAATTTGTTGTGAATTTCTTTTGAGGAATAAAGATTCTTTAACCGCAAAAAAATTCTTTGGATACGTTACGAGTTCCATATATGATTTCATTCCAGAAAAATTGCCGTCTTAGCCTCCCAGATCTTAGACTAGAATTTGACAAACGTGACGTCAGAGGTGCAACGTCAGGCTAGTACGTAGGTCCGCACTCCGGGCCATTCCTCTCGCATGATTTACAGCCCGAGCGTGAGCCACGCGCCGTCAGCTGGCCTCGTTTAGACTAAGAGATGTGCTGAATCCTAACCGTTTTAATATAGCGTTAGATACATAGTTGAGAAATGACTGTTTATACATATCTGTTAGGTATAATATTATGTCTTATTAGCCTAGTGGGTCTGAGCACGACTGCAACGCAAGATATCCTGAGTTCGATTCCCAGGTCGAGCAGTGTTATTGGGTTTTTCTATGAAATTATTATGTATTACGACATAGAATTGTATTCATTAATATATACATTTTTTTACGATTTATGTTTTAAAATTTCGGTGTCTCTCGTTGCTCATACTCTCTTGTAGATTTCCTAAGTAAACAAAAATGTCACATGCACTCAGAGCCGACACTACTTATTATCTGTAAGCCATACTTATAAATATTTGTTTCGAGTTAACTGAAACCCATAAGACAGCAGATTGCTTGACCACTGCGCCAATGCGTCGCTTGACATAATTTATTTATTTTGTGACATCAATTAATCTCGTAGAAACAGGCTTTAAATCTTCTTTTTTTGTCTACTTATATTAAAATAGTCCCACAATATGAACGTGGCGTGAATGTACCGCCACGGAGCTTCCTAATTTCGTTATTTATCGGATTACGGAGCGACGCAAAAATGTCCGGCCCGCGGCGCCCTAAATCATGCGCAGTCCTTTTAATTGAGAAAAATAATACTTCGCACTAAATTGGTTTGGAATGACTTGAGAATTCTCCGTGAAGCGAATATTAAATGACTTTGGGAGAAAAATCTTTAATTACTTTAGAACGAGACGTAAACTGTGCTAAGTGCTATAAATTTTAAAGAAAACCTTGTAGAAAGTAGGGGCATACATTTAATCTGCTAAATCTTTATATATATAATTCTTCTGTGAGTGTGTATGTCACTGAACTTCTCTCAAACGACTGGACCGATTTTGATGAAATTTTTTGTGTGTGTTCAAGGGGATCTGGGAATGGTTTAGATCAAACGACTGGACCGATTTTGATGAATTTTTTTGGATCTGGGAATGGTTTTGTCCGCTGTCCGCTGTATTTCGCTTTATACGTAGCGAAGCACGTACCGGGCCGCTAGTTATAATATATAATTATTTGAGTAATCGAAGTCTGTAGAATTATGAAGGTGGTTAATCCTTAAAGTATTTTCCTAAATTGTCCTAGGGAACCAATGACATTATATAGTTAAAAAGAGTACCTATTTATTTTATCATTGTTGAGAACTAAGTAAAATGTTACTTAGACCATAGTGACAGGTATTTTTGAACCATCAAAAACTAGGAGGTTCCAAATAAGGTACGGGTCTTAAGGAAAAGAACTGGTAAGAAACTCGATAAAGATTCCTTTAAATATAACGATGACAATGTTTTTCTGTCTGTTCACAATTTTACTTGAAATGTAAGAATTATGCAGCCTGATAGATTCAATAAACAAGGACATGTTCTTTCAAAAGGATAAAAAAATGTTAGATTAAGCGGAAAAGTACCATTATCAAATTAAGTTTATCGTACCTATTGAAAACTATGTATTTAAACATAGACAATAAAGCCATTTTGACAATAAAGCCAGAGATAATTATATAAGCGGTAGATACTGTCAATGTTACCAAATCACAAACCTATGTTGAAAACATAAACCTATTTCGAATATCACAAACAATATAACAGAAACAATAATAACAAAACCTCCATTGGGCAAAACCTTTTTTAAGATGCACTGTATTCATTGCAACTTGATAGCAACATTCCGCTGTCATTTCTTCTGTATGGACTACAGATAAGAACATAAGACAATGGCTAGTTATCACTTGTACAAAATAAATGTAGCCGAGATTTACAAGCCGTTACTCATACGAGATATTGTTACTTACTTCGACGGGGCTGGCGCATACCATATCTCGGTTCATTTATCATCTACCACAAGAAATTGATATATGCACCCAGCCCGCATGCCGTCTCCATAAATTCTGGACTTGTTACACAGTCTCAACCTTGAAGAACACAATGCGATACCAAAGGATAACCAACTTTAAGATTGGTAGATTACAATGGTAATTTGATTGGACTGTTCGAGGTGTGGTTGATGTAAGAAGGCCCTGCATGGTGCCAAAACCCAACGGGTGGTAACTTCTTATTTGCATACGTGTTTGTTTTATAATAACAAATCAAAAATGGTTCTGTACTTATTAGTGAGCGGATGTCTGCCATGTTATTTTTATTTGAACATGATCTTTTAGATTTCTTTGGTAATATTTATGAACATTTTGATGTTTATCGTGGAATCAAAGGGAGCGTGATTAAGGTTTAATGTTAATGTGTGGTTATGGTTAATTTTTAGTTTGAGAAAGTTGATGATAAAGTTATTGGTATGTTTGAACATAAATTACTTATAATATTTACTTTTTATTCCTGGTTTTATACACTTTTGTAATAAGAATTAGTACTGTAATTAGATTTGTAGGATGTTTATGTTTATGATTTTTTTTTATGTTTCTGCCTCGCACAACAAAACTGTGGAATGAACTATCGCCTGCAGTATTTCCGAGCCAATACAACTTTCAAATCTTCAAGAAAAGAACGTACTCCGTTTTAAAAGGTTCGCAACGCACTTGTGTCTCCTCTGGTGTTGCGGGTGTACATGGGCGGCGGTAATCGCTTACCATCAGGCGATCCGTCTGCTCCTTTGCCCCCTATCTCATAAAAAAATGTATTCTATTGTTGTTGTTGCAAAAGAAATTGTTTCAAAGAACGTTTGTTTGACAGGTACCCTAGTCCCAGAAAAAAAGTGTTAATCTATTTCATAAAGATAATTTTATCGATAAAATCACACTAGACTTCTAATAAATACAGAGAAACTTCTCAAACATTTTGTTTCTCTCCAGGTAATCTGTAATTACTGGCATAAATTACTCTTAGAATAAAATATAATAGCACCCGGGAACGGCACGCGAATTTCTCGCACCCTGCAACCCGAGTGAGCCAGGGTAAAGAGGGTTTATTACTATCCGCCTCAACCCATGTTATTTATGTGAGAGCCGTGAATCCATCCGTGCCCTGTTCATATTGTAGTATAGCAAATAGTGTTTGAACAGGGATAATGAGATTTAACAGGGAATAAGCAACTGAATCTTTGGTCTAGATTATCTAGTGGTCGTAAATTCGTCTGCTACGCTAGTTTGATTCCCATACAATTATCGCTAGCAGCTATGAGTTTGGATTTGTGCCATGTTAATTAAAGGCAATAAGCTTGCCCTATGTTACATGGGATCAAAATATACCGGGAGTACATTAGTACAATTCTGCCTAATGCTTTGGGGAATTCAGGTGTGATGGATTGTTATGCTACGAGTACATTATGTTACCTATCTTTCGTCTAGTGGTGGCAAGCATAGTTGCTGATACCCACGGTAAGATTTCTCAGGTCAGGCAAAGTGTTATTGCATAATTCTGTTTGGGAATTCGAAAGTAGTCTGGAGTTTATATTGCCAGAAATACTGTGATAGTTCTAATAAAAACCAATCTTCTTCATGCTGCATCAATGTTCTTTCAATATTATTGAAGTAACAGGATACAACATTTCAAGTCGATCAGACCTGTGAAAGCTGCGCACATCCCTTCAAGAACCAGAAAAGAGCTGATAATATTCAAACGGCTGGCCAGATTTTCTTAAATCATAGCTAAGAACACAATCAAGTAACCTTTCAACCAAAAAAAAAAAACTGAATCAAAATCGGTCCATTCCTTTGGGCGGTACAAAGTTATAACACCCCTCTTTCTGTATTACCTTTTCAAGGCATGATATTTGTTGTCATAGATGTATAAAACTGGTAGATATTGTAATTGAATTAAAGCAGCCTTGTTGGAGTTTTATCGTAGCTAACAAGGTTAACAGGAATGTTCCTTGTTTTAAATTAACTTTGTTAATGAAGCAGCCCTGTACATTGGCTGTACAAAGATGTAGAGAATTGCTGATAGGCCCGTACTAATTATAGAATATGTTAAGAAAACCCTTTCAACCCGTGAAGGTATTGTTAGGTATCGAGATCCGTTTCTATTTAAATAATCATTTTCACTTTACGAATAAAAAAATACCCCTTTTTTATAAAACAAGGAAACTTAAACGGCAATACTTACTGTGAACGATACTTACTTTTTTTATGGAATAGGAGGGCAAACGAGCAGACGGATCGACCTTTTAATTGTTTTTTTTTTTTAAATCGTTGCCCCACACTAGGATTTTCTCCTGTGTCGTGGGTGCGTTTACAAACACAAATTCTCACATACACAAACGCCCAGACCCGGAACAAGTACCTGTAGATCATAAAAATATTTGCTCCGTGTGGGGATCGAACCCACAACACGTGGCGCAGAAGCCGATCGCTCAACCGCTACGTCAAACGTGTCGTCGTGTTTTGGGATTGGGCCTCCGGTAACCGCACTGACTCGGCGAAACACAACGTAAGCGTTGTTTAACGCCGGTTTTCTGTGAGGCCGTGGTACCACTCCGGTCGAGCCGGCCCATTCGAGCCGAAGCATGGCTCTCCCACGTAAAAAATCTACGGTTTTACTAAATACGATGCTGGCTTTATTGCCTACATTTTATAAATTTCCTAGATTTTGGGGAAATTTCAGTAATTTAAGCAAGACAATCGTGAATTTTAAACTACATTATTATGTTTACTATTCATATTTAATGTTTCTTATTTTATTTGGTAATATGGTTGGGATATCTATATGCCCCTTTGGGATTGGACAGGGCTTTTTTAACATAGTGTATAATTGCCATTTGTCTTTTTTGCAATAAGTAATCTTCGTAATATCACAATAAAAATGCTGCCTTAACGAGGTAAAACAGTGTAGTTTACTATTTAAGGAAAGATATAAGAACAAAATATGTCGTCTTTACAAATTATCAGAGGCTTGATCTACTGTAAATTTAATTAAGTACCTACATATTATTACATTGTTGTATGGTTGTGATAATAAACTATAATAATCCACACGATAATACTCCCTATTCAAAGCTTACAAAGACGAGAATTGTGTGTGGTATAAAGCTTGTAGAGTTCAGTAACTGGTTGGAAGTTGCGGTTTTCCGTTTCCTAGATAATTTATTAGATTATCAACGGCTCATATACTGCATACGCCGATGATTAATAAGAGCGGAATTTCTGCTGAGCGAGCAGTTTGGAAACTTCTTGAGTTTTCAATGCGATATTTTTGAGTGATGTTGAACATGAATTAGATAAAAAGTTAGGTAAGGAGTGACCTCTCGCCCTGACAAAGTTCATGACGAAATATTGTACGTATTGATCCTACTTTCGTAATGATGATATAGGGTAAATCTAAAATACAAAAATGTAACTAAAATCGTAAATACCCTAATTTTTTAGCCGAATTTCCCCCAATTTTCAAAAACCTTGATTTAACGTTTTCTATGGTGATTGTTAATATGGAATAAGCTTTTTATCATACTAGTTTTTATTTCTTTAATAAGGCAGCACATAACAGTTCTAATTGATGACACCCGTTCTTGCAGCATGACGAATAGCAGGTCCGTTTAGTTGAACCATATTACTGTTGGAGTTTCAACGACCCGACGCATAACACTTCTATCAGCATGTCACTTGACATGTTCAAGGAGTTGCAATCAAGCCCATTTGTACTAATTTATTGGCTTCACAAGGGTTTCACTTATTTATGTTGTTTAAGGTTAAGATTTGAACGACGACACTAAAGCATAGCGTCATCAGTTATCATGCATCTATCTACTTATACAACTATAGCAGAGTGTATTCAATACTATGAAAATAATTACAAACGAATCACTAAATATGCATGAATATAACAAAGCGAACATCAAATTAAAGGTATTTAGCCTACATTTATATGCATCACCATTCACGCAGATATTTGCTACATTATATAATATTATTATCAATACTGTATATTCAGTGAACAGTGAGCGATAACCGTTCGAGTGCCATTTTGGAAGGCCTAAATATTAGTAAACCGCCTAAGGCAGTCTGTTTCCCTTATCTCTCCTTTCACTTCGCCTGATCCAAGATGTCGCCTGTCATTGTAGTTGCAACAATTCTAGAAATGTAGCTTGAAATGAACACAGCAGGAAGTTTGCCTACCTTGGAAAATAACTAAGTTGCTGTGGCATAATTTTGCACCTAACTAAAGTGTTTATTGCACTCACTGTCACAGGACACCCGGAGAGTAGGATATAGAGATGCAGAAGGCATGCTCTATAAAGGGCTTTATTTGACAGCTTTACTTCAGAGGATAGAAATAAGGAAGGCCGAATACTAAGAAATGAAAGCATCTAGCATAATTTTATTTTGACAGTAAATTAAAAATGATTGTTTTAATATTTTTTATGCAATATTGATTTAGGGAGGCAACATTTTAAGCATAGTGAAATGTTTCGAGTCTTTTTGGGAATGTACAATTTGTGATAGAGCCAATGTAAATACTGAATTATGTGAGTTTAACTACAATTAGAAATTAGTTTGAATAGATGTATCAACTATTTGCAGACAATAGTTTTGATAAGCTGCACATGCAGCGTGGAGAGATACGCACCGACTAATCGAGAGACTACAATATTTTATCTGCTATTTGTTTTTCCATGTAAAGCTAGGCTGACTGGGCTTCTGCATCTTTTTATTTCGCTCATAGTGCGCGTTGTCGTCAGTCGATCTGTCTGTCAGCGTGCGCGCGCGCAGCCCGGCGACCACTAAATACGTCTACGCCAACGTTACTGTTTCCGATACTATTTCCATTTGTTGTTGTTTCCTCGGATTTCGTTTACAACACGTGATCGAGGAAGTTTTATGTTCATATATTAGGAGTTTTATTTTCTCGTAATTATGTGCGGTAGGTGACGCGACATCAAAACGTTGGTTAGGAAATACTATGTCAATGTGATTGACTTTTGATCCCATCTCAACTAACTTATAGAGATTCATAAAACTTTAGCATAGTTATATCTACAAAGTAGATTCAGTCTTCACGAAGCTGATTTCTAGCTTTAGTAAATAGCTCTCATTTAGGTCAGAAAAACATTGTTCGTTTTTGTTGTAACATCTTATTAGCATATACGGTTCTCATTATTGGATACATGTTTCCTGTTTACATACATAGCCCCTGTTTGTTTATTTTCTAATTAATGTAAAAGCTTTAAATGTTGCTTCAGATTAGATTACATAGAAACACGACACACCTAATTTGATTTCCATTTATCCAAACATTGTTTCCGGCATTCCCCATCCATTGAAATTAGGTTACTGAGTCAACGGTGCCCTCTATCTGTACCGAAAATCTGCCAAAGGAGGTTTATGGGACAATTCTATAGAACTTTATGGATTTTACTTAGTTTAGTATAGGAGAAGGACACTAACCATAACTCTTGGGGTCGTTAAAATTTATTTCACATTTCGGTATTATGTTTCGCGAATAAATAGATTTATGGCATGTGTAAACACGGCATGTGCATACAAATGTGATTTGTCAGTTTACTGGTAGTATCTTAGAACTAGGACTGTCTTACTGTCTTAGAATAAGGACTAAGGTATAATTCTGATTTTGTTAAATGTATGTGGGTTTCAAAGATGATAATTAGGTATTGAAATAAAACGATTTTTACGACTGTTATTGTTGACGTAGATAAACTGGACAGAAGTATATATATATAATAATATGGATGAGAGCAAAAATATGATGTCTATAGAATGTAGAGCGTTGGCTGTAGTGACATTTTGCAGAGAGAGCATGCTTGCATCAACTATTCTAATAGCTCAACGATAACGAAATTATCGTTGAGCTCAACTACCCGTTGGGGTTCAGTTTGTTAATTTTATTATGTAGTTATTTGATACATAATTGACATGAAAGTGTTTTGTTAAAAGTTCTAGAAAAAGCTTAAACAACTCACTGAGAGAGTTGTTTAAATCTTAGTATTATAGTTTGATATTTTTCATGTAGTGTCTGAACTCTCTTTATAAAAAATCTTGTTCAAAGGGACTCCTTATCTGAATGTCTGAGCGTTGAGTAAAATATTGCTATTCTTTTGTTTGTTTGTTTTCCAGATGTGTAGATGTTTGGTTTGTGTATCATCATACTTTTTTTTCAGAGCAAGGAGATAGGAGGCAAGGTTCATATCTCTTGTTTATTTATGTTATGGTAGGTTATGGTTTGTGTTTGCAACAACACATCAAGTCATAAGGACTAGTGGTCCTTTTTATGTGTGCCAAAAACTGTATTTGCCTTCCCTTACCTTACTGTCCTGGTCATGGAATTCACAATATTCGACACGACCAACGCTAGAGTTTGCAACGATTAACGGGCTAAGAAAAGTGTTATTGGTTTCTTTTTTAGTGAAATTCCTAGTTTTCAGAGAGCTGGAATTTGTGCCCCGTTCTTGGATGGAAATAGACCATAATGCTTAACTAGTTAACAATAATTAAGTGGATAATTAACGTTGTAATTTGGAGAGATAATTGTTTTACGTCATGGTCAGTTCTAAGTTAACCTTTATCAAAAATAAGAAACATACCGTCACGCGCATACCTAAAAGGTTACGCTGAGGTTTCCGCTATGTTTTAAGCAGGGGGCGAGTTTATTGCCATTAACCGGGCACAAATCCGAACTCCGAGCTGATACATACCTAGAGAATAAAAACAAATAATAATATTTTGCTCGATCTGGGAATCGAGCCCAGAGTTTTATACTCGGTAGCCACCAAGTAGTGGTAGTGAGAGCAAGTAGGCAGTCAATATTTCGACTTCACGAGTATTATTTTTTGAACCGACGAATTAACACACCTTCATATCTACATTCCACCTGTAGGTGCTCCTGGAAGGGCTAGGTAAAGGTGTACTAATATACACCCACAGTTCGCCGGTACGTTTAGGTCTTATGTAATGGACGAGCCTATTGCTATTAACTGGGCACAAATCCAAACTCCGAGCTGTTATTGAGAATTCTCAAACTCAAAAAGAAGCCAGGATTCAAACCTCAGATCGAACCCACAAACACTAGTGCAGAAGTCGCGCTTGGGAAAAATTAACTACCCCGTTAGTCTAGTGGAGACTAGAGTAGTTAATTTTTTTAAACAATGAATAATTAACATACCGTCATACCTATACACTATCATGTCTGTACTTCCGAAAGGGCTATACAGAGGTGTACCTACTAATGTACACCCACAGTTCGCTGGTACGTTTAGGTCTTATGTAATAGGGCCTATTGCCATAAACTAGTGTAGCAGTTCCATTTAGGACCACTACACTAATGACTAATGAGGCTTGAATAATTAATCAATGAATAAAGGAGGAGGTTCTCAAGTATATTTTTTTATGTATGACCACACAATTTTTGATAGGGTTGTCAAATTTGAAACATCTATTTATTTATTTATATTTATTTATATACCTATACTTTATTGTACACCAATAAAAACACAAATTTAGAGGACCCAACAGTTTTACAAATATACAATGGGCGGCCTTATCGCGGACTGCGATTTCTTCCAGGCAACCTTAGGATGGACATTACGGTACAGAAAAAATAAATAAATGGGGTGGTCACTGGTGCAACTATTGACATAATGATACCAAAAATAAATTAACTAACTTAACATAACACTAATACTACTAAAAATTTAAATAAATACAACATATACCTACATATAATACCTAAATACATAAATATATATATATATATATATTATAATATCCGAATAAAAGGAAAAGTGGACGAATTAACAATGATGGTGACAAGATTAAAGCGACACATAATAATCCTTCACAAGTCTCTTGAACACCGGCAGAGATTGCGCTTGTCTAATTGCCACTGGCAACGCATTCCACAAACGCGCAGCCTGCACTGAGAACGATTTGTCGTAGAAAGTTGTGGAGTGCTTTGGCATCTTGAGTCTCAAGTTATCCGATGACCGTAAGAATAGGGTGTGAGTGTCACCAAGGAAGTCGAAACGTTTCTTAAGATAGAGGGGGGTGGAAGGTTGAAAAAGCACATTGTAAAGTAAAGAGAGAATATGAGCATTCCGGCGAAGGCGAATTGGCAACCACTTGAGCTTAACGCGAAATTCAGAAACATGGTCATATTTGCGTAAACCAAATATGAACCTTATACAAAAATTTTGGAGACGCTCGAGTTTATCTAGTTGCTCTTCTGTAAGGTCAAGATAGCTGACATCGGCATAATCAAGGATGGGAAGAAGGAGTGACTGAGCAAGAGCAACTTTGGTTGTAGTAGGCAAAAAGTTACGGAGCCTTTTCAAACTCCCAGCAGCTGCATACAACTTGCGACTAACTTCCTGTAACTGAGCAGTCCAGGAAAATTTTTTATCAATATAAATCCCCAAGTTCTTAACTTTATCACTATAAGGGATTACAATATTGTCGAAAGAGACTTGGGGAAGAGTTAGCCAGTCAATTCGAGAAACGGTTCTGGAGCTGCCCACCACAATGACCTGAGTCTTTATGGGGTTAACCACAAGTCCATACCTCTTGCTCCAGTCGCCGATACAAGCCAGGTCTTTGTTTATAGTGTCAACAGCTTGCGACAAATTTCCTAGTGGAGCCCGGCAGTAAATCTGCAGATCATCAGCATAAAGATGGTAGGAAGAAAGTAGTCGTTCGGAAATGGAGTTTATAAAAACTGCGAAAAGTAAAGGGGATAGAACGCCACCCTGTGGTACGCCGGCAGAGGTATTGCTCCAAGAAGAAAAGGCTTCTTCAATGCATACGCGTTGCCGTCGACCGAACAGGTAACTTCGAAACCAGTCAATCACCGATGGAGATATGTTAATAGAACGCAGAATACCAAGCAAAATATCGAAATTAACGGCATTAAAGGCATTACTAAAGTCTAGCAATGCCATTACCGTTAAATTGCCGATTTCCATGCCTGATCTGATATCATCCGTAACATTGACAAGGGCTGTGGTTGTGCTATGACCTGGGCGAAAACCAGATTGAAAGGAATTGAGGAGATTGTTTGTTGATAGGAAAGTGCTTAAGGCGCTGACAACAGCTAATGAAATTCGATGTTTCGGTATTTTAGCCACGCCCACTATTGCTCCGATTACCTAGCGCTCTTTTTTAAAAGGGCGGTGATACAGCGAACTACCAAATAAGAAACAAAGCGACGCGGTCAATAATGAACATTGAGTCAATAGATGGCGCTGTTGTATTTATTGCTCTGTACGAAGAACTAGTAACAAATTAGACAGGACGATTAAAAAATCAAGTACCCATGTATAGGTAATTATTTTATGAAACTTTATTTACAATTAATTAAAAACAATATACCTAAGCGTAAGGAAAATAAAAACCCAAACTACCTACTTATATTAGCAAAATTTTCATTAGTTTTACATGCACTGTTTATTTGCTTTTTTATATAAAAATATATTGGTCTAGCTCAGGTGGTCCCCAGCATGTGGAATGTGGAGTCGAAAATATTTATACATATTATTATGTTTTTATTTTAAAGGAGTACACTACTCACGTTTTTGTTTTATGTACCACTAACGATAAACTATATAGATTATGAAAAGAAACGTATTATTATAGAATATTTACATAAAATACATGAAAGTAAGAAAAAAAGCTATATCTATATATAAATCTAAAAGACAAAGGCGTGACTAAGCTTCAAAGTATTCCTCGGCATCGCTGAAGCTAGAGACCTGATTCCCATTCACCCACAGCCATCAGACGAGCACGCTCCGCAGTATTGACTGATGTATTAAGTAGTTCTTTCCGCGTCAAACTGCAAAGCGGCTCATCCCAAAGCCTTTGGGAAGATGGGACCAGGAGTAAATCAGCACTGGGACAAGCCATTCTCCAAACGGTCATAGCGTCAGTCAGAAACGGTACTTCCAAATCAACCAGAAGGTCCTAAGATATCTCTGGCTAACTTTTCGGTACTGTGGACTGAGGATATGAACGCGGGTAAACTGATACTAGAACTTTTGCGGAATTCTTTCAATCTTCTTGTTAATTTTAATTATTCTTACCTTTATTCATTATGTACATATTTAAATACATTTTCAAATATTTGAATTTAAAAATAAAAATAAAAACATTTAAAAATATAAAAAAATAGTAGTCCACCGGTATCGGGAGCAGGGTCCAAGCTACCGGCGGTCAGGGCCCCACAGAAAGGAACCTCCTAACAATACGCGCCGTATCCAAGAGTACCGCTTTCTGTATCAGGCCCTTAACCCAGCTGTCTAACGAGAGCCTCCATAGGTGTGAGTCGAGGCTTTTGGCTATTAGATCATTGGCGGTCACAACTATCGGTACAATGATTGCCGAGTCAACATCCCACATGTCGACAATGTCATGCGCCAAGTCTAGATATTTAATTTGCTTATCTTTTTCAGCTTTCACGAGATTCTCGTCATGCGGAACACTGACATCAGCAATAATTCCACGGCGCTCTGTTCGATCTATCACCACTATATCAGGCTTATTGGCAATAACAGTCCTGTCAGTGATGATAGATCGATCCCAATACAGAGTTACACAACCATCATCAAGAACATACCTATAGTATGGTACCTCTGAGTCCACAAGTTTATATTTTAGAGCAAGTTGCTGATGGATAATCCTAGCTACTAGGTTATGTCTGTGCAGGTACTCGCTGTTAGCAAGATGAGAACACCCAGAAATAATATCGATTCGATCGATTCTCCTGGGCGTTGACACGCCCGACAAATGTCAATCGTGCCATCCTTTATAATATATTTCCGGTAGTTGTTCGTCATTATAACTTCGTCCATAATTGCACAGACAAAACCCTCGGTTTCCCCAAAGAGGTTCCCGAAGCGTAGCCAGGACACAGACGCTAAAAAATCTACATCGAGTCCATGAAGGGCCCGATAAAAGCGTCCGTGAAGTTCCTTGCTTTGCCATATCTCCTTGCGGCCAGTAGTATCAAGTGTTATAGGTTTGCGCCAGTTCTCTTTAGCCAAGGATAGCGGGGTGAATCCTTCATCCCCTGCAACTACATCTCGGTGCATCCCCACGTCAGTCTTAAGGAAGTACCTACTGTCTAAGCCTGTACACTTCGCGATTGTGGAGGGTTTTAGCGTTTAAATAGCCTCGCCCTCCACATTTCCGCGGGATGTACAGTCTCATAACTGATGAACGCGGGTGATGCAACCGATTTGTAGTCAACAATGTACGGACTCTTCTATCCAGAGCATCAAGTTCCATCTGCGTCCACTTGAGTATACCGAAGGAGTACATCAAGACTGGCATGACCCAACCATTATAGGCGCGCACCTTATTTCCGCCTGATAAAAGACTTTTAAGTACTTTTTTCAGACGGCCAAAGAAGCGCTCTCGTAATGATTGCTTCATGTCAGCCTCTTTGATTCCTAACGCCTCCGACATACCCAAGTATTTGTAGGTTTCAGTTGAAGAGAGGGATTTAAGATGTATGGAGTCCGAAAGATGAGGTTCCTCGGACTCCATAATCGCGCGTAATTATTTTGTCCCGCGAATATTTTTATTTTGCGATATCTTCTAAGATATTTGTTTAAACTATATAAAGTTAAGGGCACAAATATTCTATATTTAATTTCCGTTTTAATAAACACATTTATTTTGATACAGATTAATAGATACATATGGGTTAAATAAGCTTCGCAAAAATGTATTCCTTTTTAATCTAAAATTTTAATAGTAAAAGCAGTTATTGTGAGTTATCCGTCGGAGATAGGCATATGCTATCGACTTTTTTATATTAATTTATAATATTAGGGAAATTTGTACACATCTCATTCTTGATACTGAATGACCTATACTCCATTTGGTTAGGTACTTAACCAAAAGGTAAACAATAAAAATGGCGGCGTTCAGGGCTGTTCAACCTTTTATTACAATAATATGAATTGGGAGTGAAATGAATATAGGTACCATTAATTGACTTTATAAGTTTTAATCTGAATCAGATGAAAACAATCATCAACACTAATATTAAAACGATCACAGGTGTCACCTAGTAAAGGACTCAGGATCACTTTTTTAATGATTAAAATTAATAACAACACAACTAACAATCAATAAAAACAACGAACAAACAAAACAATAACTAATTAACACAATTTATGGCAAAAGAAACACAAAAACGAACGAAAGTAAAGTAAACAAACTATCACGAATGTTGTCTGGTTACCCGACTAAGTGTAATATGGGTTAAATATTTTGCTGCGGTTCCTCGCAGTACTACTTCTCAATTTTTCGAGTTATCAAAAGTCTAATACGTAGAATAATGTTTTGAATACCTGTCTTTTTAGGTTCTTTTTAGTAGGCACATTGCAATACGTTATGACATAATTATATTTTTTAATTTAATTAATTGTTCACAAGCTTAAGAATTAATAATAACCATTTAATATTAAACAAAGTAGTTAAATATGCTAGTATATAACAGTAAAATGTGGTTTTATATTATTAAAATTATTTTGGTTACGTTTTATTTCGAAAGGAAAAATGGCCCTATAAAAGAACCTTTTTTATGATTTGTTTACCTTTAGTTAAGTACCTAACCAAATGGAGTATAGTAAAATTTAGGGGTCACTATACTATCACTTTCTGATGTAACTGCAACTGGAACGTTTTGTAATCTGCAAAAAAATACATTCAGATTTGGAAGATCTTTTTTCAGCACTAAATGTACCTCTCAGGTCTAATAAAAAATAGCAAAGCCTGCACGGTGATTTATATATAAGGTCAACTTAAATTAGGTAGGTAGCAAAACTCCGCAGACATGATGGGTATCGATATCTAAATACGCCAAAATAATAATTTTGATTTTTTGGGGGTCAGTTACCGCTGGTGGTGTTCTTACTTAAATATTTGCTGAGAAAATTGTGTTATTTTTTGTTTTATCGTGTTTAGTTATCGATATTCATTACGTCTGTGAAGTTTACATAAAGAAAACAGAATTTCAAAAAGACACGCACGTGGTTGTCTTTTTGATCATGTTTAGTCCCATCACGACTGCAGAGTTTCGCTAGCTAATTTATTTTGACCCTATACAATGGGCAAGAAACAATAGACAAAGTTACGAGTATTTTCCTATAGGTCCAGTTCTAAGAGAGTCATAGGTCTATGGAAATTTGATGTTTATCACTGGATTTATTCGTGACTTTTTTTTCTAAAAGTAAAGGGGATCCTTTTTGTCGCTATCCTCGCTAAATAATACATTATTATACGTACATAAAATAATATGATTGTAACATCTCAATCTTACTGGTGAATTACTATTATTACTGTTAGTAGTATTTATACTTACTATATTATTATTAGTAAGTGTATTTATTGTATATAAGATGTCTAAACTGTTAAAGTATTATAGGTAAGTTGCCACACTATCGCATTAGGTTTAAGACCTGTAAAGATAGGTATAATGGTAAATAATAAATAAATAAAAAATAAAAAATCCGAGGCTACACCTGTTTCTAAACTTTTCGCCAAACGTCTTTACTGTAGAGAAAACTAAATAATTCAAGGAAATTATTAAAATTAATAATTATTATTCTAAAAACTTAAAATAAAATAATAAAAGATCAAAAACTTAAAATAAAATAATAAAAGATCAAAAACTTAAATTACACTAGTCGCCAGCAGATTACGAACTCGAAACTCCTTTTTCCGAATCCTTTGCATTTACCGCTAGACCAATCGAACACTGCCGATGTAGCCGAATTTGCGCTATCATTTGTAGAAAATAACGTAAGTTTCATTTTAGTTATTTAGTTAGAATTTCATTTCTGTTCGTGTATCTGTTTTGTCACATTCTATATCCATGAGATGTTTTTGTTTGTTAGTATAAAAGCGCTTTTTGTCTGGCCTCCGGCATTTTTGTTTGTTTCTCATTTTTCACGGCAACTATTTTCACTACTTAGAACTTTATTTATATTTACAACTTAGAACTCTAAATGTTTATAATTACAGCTTAGAACTATATTTATCGTACAACTATATCCTTTTAATTAAATTGAGAAGAAAATAAAATATGTAGGTATGTTTATGTTTTAAATTTTCATACAGCAAAATACGTAATGACGGATAGCGCGCGGAATAAAGCGACATACGTCCGTCTAGCAGGGCGCCTATGCGCTCACTGTCGGATTGCATAGAAAAGAAAGAGAAGTGGGATGATGCAAGGCTCGCAACTTATTACAAAACCATAAAACATTAATTACTTCAAAATTTGTTAAGTATTCGAAAATATAAAACAACTAAGTTTTGTATTTAAATGTGATATGTTATTGTACTTAATTTTACCAATGTGCATTGATTAGTAATACAGATTTTTTTGTTGGAATGTCGTTTTAAGAGGCTAGTTTACCATTTTTTTGTATCGAGAAAACTTTTCAAAAACATGTTTTGAATACAACTATGTTCTCCGAAATATGTTCAAGATTAACATATATTTTTTTCGCTATGACAAACTGTATGGGTTTGGCTAAAAAATTGTTTGAGATATGCCTATTTGGGTGTTGTCAGCGCCTTAATTGATTATATGTTAGCCGTTCAAGGACTTTGGACAGGAATGGTAAAATGGAAATAGGACGATATTCAGAAAAGGATGCAGGATTTGGTTTTTTTGGTAGTGGGACGATTGTGGCATCTTTCCATGCACATGGAAAGACGCCACTAGAAATGGAAAAGTTGAGGATATGACAAATAACGGGAAGTATAATATCAAGCACTGGGAGTATCATGTTACGGCTGATAGAGTCACTACCAACTGCGTTAGAAGTTATTGATTCTACGCTCTTTTTAACATCACATGCGGTGAAAAGACTAAATGAAAAAGAAGAATAACAGGGAGCCGGCAGTGAAGAAAGATGAGTCAAAGTGTTGAGTTTAGTTGTCGCATCAAGATTTGACGAAATAGTAAAATGCTGATTTAACTAATGAATTTATATCTAAATCTTTTGGAGTTGTTTCTTGTCCGGATTTTCCGACCCCCAATGATCTCAGAAATTTCCAGACCTTTGCTGGGTCTCCGTTCTGAACGGAGCTATGGATATGTTGGCGTTGAGCTTTCCTACACATCTTATTGCAGTGATTGCGAATTGAGGCATATCTTTCTTTACTGAAATCAGATGGTCGACACTTATACTTTGATTTTGCTACAGCTTTCCTATGAATCAAAGTTCTAATTTCATCAGTGAGCCACGGCGATGGTAAATGTCTCACTTTAACTGCTCGTACTGGCGCGTGACGGTCGTACAGGCTCACAAGCGCAGTTGTGAAAAAATTGACTTGTTCGTCGACTGAAGAAGAGACAAAGGGTGGTGACCAGTCTATGGTGTTGGCATCCTCCAGAAGCTCATTAGTATTAATAGCCCCAAAGTTGCGTTGCATGAGAGTTTTACCTTTAATCTTAGGAGGACGAATTTTGTAAGAAAGGAAGACGAGATCATGATAGGAGAAGACATCAGCCGAACATTGACCATGCTTAGCGACGCGATTAGGAGAAGAAACGATAATCAGGTCAAGGAGTGAGGGATTAGAATTAGGAAAATGGTGAGTAACATTAAGCGGAAGAATGGAAAGATTACTGGATTCCAGTAAAGAACATAGGGAAGAAGACCGATAATCTTGTTTAAGGAGACAGGTGTTAAAGTCACCCATGATTATGCTATGACTGTAAGAAGGGATTAATCTCTCTAAGATGCTTTCAAAAGAGGAAAAGAAGTTAACACGTAAAGAAGGACAATAGTACACGCCAAGAAGTAATTTTGTGTGATTTAATTCGACTTCAAGAAATAGATGCTCGCCAGCATTTGACGGTGGTGGCTGTGCTGACATATCAATAACAGAGAAAGGAATGTTTGTACGGAGATATATGGCAACACCACCACCACCACCAATCGTGCGGTCATTTCTAATCAATTGGAAGCCGGGCAAAGTGTAAGAAGTTGAAGGGAGACAAGGTTTAAGCCACGACTCGGAAATAAGAATAGCATGAATATACTTACAGTCAAAACTTGCCAGCATATCGGGAAAATGGGCCGGTATACTCTGAGCGTTTATATGAATGACGTTGAAATTTTTCGGAACATCGGAAAACTGGGCTGAGAGTGTGTCGGCTAGTGAAGGTATACTAGAGAAACTGTCATCATTGCTTGTTAAGGAATAAAAACTGTCATCATCGCTACCAAAGTCTATAGGCATAATAATAATAAATAAACTAGATAATAAATATATAAAGTAAAAAACAAAATTAACGATAAGATAAATATTCCCAACAAAACAATTGGGAACATTAACTTACAATTCCATAAATAAAAACAAACCAAAAAAAAAAAAAATAGAGTATCTAAGTCCACCTGCCGGTTTAGTGGTTTTAAAATACAAAAACAAAAAAAAAAAAGATACATAAAACTTGCAAGGCAGTCCGAGTTAACAAAGAGAAAGAAAAATAAATATTAAAAATGGAGCAAAAGTTAAGGTGCTGTACACAAAAAACTGAGTGTCAATGTCACAACTGTCAGTTGAACAGCTGTCAGTTGAATGAGTGAACAATGTGTAAATTCTCTCAGACAAATTCTATTAAACATATTTGTCATAAATTTTACACAAGTGGCGGTAATCAGACAACAAAACAACAAAAAAAAAAGCAGAAAAACTACCGAATTAAGCTACCCGGACATTGCCTTGCATTAAAACAATGGAGAAGATTACTTTTTCACAGCCGCTGCCCGCCTTGCCTTTGTGTTCGCTGTTATTTTCGCTGCAGTAGCAGTAGGAACCGGTGGCGGATTGGGCTTGGTAGGATCCGACGCAATTTTGTTCAATTCGGCGAGTGTTTCGACACGCTGCCGCCGACCATCACGCCCAAGGACAAAAACATACCCCGCCTTGGTCCAACTTTTTGCTACGCCAAACTTTTCTCTAGCAGCCATGAGTACATCGTGGCGACCTTTAGTCAGAAACTCCGACACAGTAATGCCTGATCCCTTCAATCTTGCCTTGGAGAACCAAATTTCATCACGGATGGCCAGACTCCCATCTATATTTAAAACACAAATACCTTTCCCTTAAATAATTAACTGCCTTGTTAGCCTAGTGGCCCTGGGCGCGACTGCTATTCTAGAGGTCCTGGGTTTGATTCCCAGGTCAAGCAAAGTGTTATTAAGTTTTTCTATGAAATTCTCAGTAGCAGCTTCGGAGTTTGGAATTTGTGCCCGGTTCTAATAGGCCTGCTCCCTATTACATGGGATCTAAACATACCGGCGAACTGTGGGTGTACTCTACGCCTCTGCCTAACCTTTCGGGAATACAGGCGTGATAATAATGGTATGTTATAATTCCATGGTCGTATCATCGGCTGCACCATGACTGTACGTTAGCATAATCCCGCTATTTGTCGGGACAGTCCCTGCGGGTTGATAGGCCTCCATATTTCCCAGATTATCCCACTTCTGCTGAGAGAGGTCAATTCACTTTTCTCGTAAACCTTTGCTCAATTTAAAGAATGCAAGAAGAAAATTACTTTCCTTGCAAAGTATTTTTTTGTTAAATTCTTTAGAAAAGTCAGTCGGTGAAACCTATCGTTGTTTTTACTGACAGCTTTAATAACGGACGGTTAGAATTAGTAGGTCGATGTTTTATCAGCGTAGTTACTACTTAGCCACGAGCCTCTTATAGACTACAAGTCCACAGATCTCACGCTTACACGAATATTAGACGATTGAAATAAGTCACTTTACGGATTTTATCGTCCATGAACGCTGTAATGGGTTTGAAACAATATAACGCAATAAAATCCGTAAAGCGGTTTTTATTCAATAGTTTACGAGTCTATAATAATAAATATAAACGCGAAGATGAAAATATTGTTTGTTTGTATTGTGACCTTAAAAGTACAGCACATCAAGTTACCACAAACTGTCAAATTTCCCCAATGAATAATAAACTCTATTAATTGAAGCTTAAATTGAAAATCAGCAATTGAAGAAATTTGACAGTGTTCAATTTCTTCAATCGGTTCAACTTTAGAGAACACCAATAAGCACCAACTACTTAATAGCTCAATAAAATAAATTAAAGTTGTTTACCCCTGCAGTGACGTAACCATTGCAACAAACATAAATCCACAGCTCCGTCCATTTCCCCTTTTCTATCGGACAGTTCCGTTTCCGTTTTGACACCGTTGTAATTGTCGTGAGAGACTCGCCATGCTGATTGTTCTGAAACTATAAATTATTAATATAGCTGTCTCAGTTATTCTGCTAGCGCTGAAGTAGCGAGAAAGAGATGAGTATATTTAAATAGGATTATTATTGATAAGATAGAAGCTGACGGGTGTAAAAGAAGTGTTTGAAATCTTGGATGCGGCATATTATGTAGGCATTCTTGCCATAGGAGTCTTTTTTCGATATTCAGCGATGTACAAGACATCGATGTACTAGACATCGATGTTGTTGTTACAAAATGAAAAGATATTAATATTATATAATGAGATCTTTTGCTCAATTACTCATGTTGAACTCAAATAATGATTAAGAATAAAATAATGATTAATAATAAGGATAATTAAATATAAATACACTAATTGTTGATGTTGTTAAAGAAAACACCCGGCATACTTTAAATTATTTTAAATAAATAAAATTTTACAAAAAAATATTATATAAATAAAAAATATGTCAAAGTATTCCTGAGCATGATTGCTTTCGTCTGGCATAATAACTTTGCTATGCTGTATTAGTTTAAGATATAATTATATTATCTTAAAAAATGCCGCATCTAAATAATGGATGCTCTATGTAACCGTAACTATATTTTGATTGACGGACAGATAAGATGATTAACGATAATTTACAATGTCAGTAGCGGTTCCGATATTCATCGCTCATTTTAGCTTTTACGACCATTTACTGTTCCTAATTGCATTCTAGATGGTCACGCACAGTAAACTTCTGACGTATCTTTATAAAATACAGCCAAGTTTTTGCATGATATGTGGATTTTTTGATGATTGTAAGTATGTTTTATTCTGCACATAACCTATCTCTTGTCTCTTAACGACTTTAGAAAGTAAGTTTTTTGAATACACAGATTTTGAATCATGTTAATCTTTAATGTTTTTACTAGGTAAAAGCGAAATACCACTCTACGATTAAAATCCACAAATTTAAAATATGTAGGTTCATTACCTATGGTATGGTATAGGTGTAAGCATCAGATAAAGCAGAATTTATTAGGCACAATAAGGAATATGCATAAGATTCAAATTTAGTAAAATGTTTTTATTTGTAATCTGTATTACTAAAGAATGATGTCCATGCTATAATTTTACATAATCGCTTTTCCAGCAAGATTTTAATTATTTAAAAGTAGAAAAAGTGCGCGGCAAATTTAACAGATCAAATCGAAACGTACGACAGAGTCTACGTTGTGACGCTCTCATGACGTCACCGTAAACATTTAGGTTTATAATTACTAGGTATAAAATTGATTTCAGTTCTCTCCCATGTTCGAATTAGTTAGTAAACTTAAAAATATAAGTAAATACATAGTTGATTGGATAAAACGATAAAACAGTGACTGCTTTTGCGGAAATTAACGTCACAGTACACGCGGTCAATACGGCGGCGTTTAATTAAATCTCCCGTATTTGATCGCAGTTTTGAATATTTATTTTATGATGAAATATTAATATTTATGTCAAAGAAATATTTTTTACGGTGCTTTAGTAATGTAAATTATTGATTAAAAATATTAAAAAAGACATAGACACGTATTATTTTATTACCTACGACCAACCAGTTTCGGAAAAACCATTGAAGAACAGGGTCAATACAGGACTAGCTAGTTACTTATGAAAGATCAATGTTTGTTTCGAAAAAAAAAAAAATATTCCGAAAAAATATTTAATGGTTGGGAAAATCGAGCGAGGAACACCGCGGGATACAGTTTGTATGTAGTATACGGGTCGGGTATGGTATGGGTGACATAAGAGTGCAGAATAAATGGAATGAGAGAAACACGCTATTCAGAGATTTAAAGTGAGAAGTCTGCTCATAGTCTGTACGATCCTGAATCGGATAGGTGTGAAGGATTTAAATGCCCATGATTTAAATCCTTCACATGTATCCGCATCAATCTTCATCCAGCCCTTGATCTATCTGTCAAGAGAGCTCCTCAGGTGTTGTATTACTTTATGAATATTTTCTTAACATAAAACGACGGTTTACAAATTTACATTTTAATATCTGTTGGTCTTCGTAGATAGTCACCTTAATTAAGAATGTAATACCTGCTAAAAAAAGATGAAAACGACCAATGAGACGGGTTCTTATTCAAAGTAATCCTTAACACTATGATAAAGAATGGCGATGGGCGACAAAAAATAAATGCCATAATGTTTTTTTTAATTTGTGACTGATGTTGCGGCTACTAATGGCCGCACTAGCTACCAGTGTCTTTCTGCGAATTAATTAATATACATATTAAAATTGACATGAATGGATAATATCGACGGAAACAATAAAATTTATAGGAAAAAAAAACATATTTTATTTGTTTTCTTTTAATTAAGCAATGCAAACATCAATAAAGATAATTATGGGCAGTGTCGACGAAAAGGCTGTCAAAAATTATATTTAAAGGTACTTCACTAACTCGAAATGTGACGCATTACTACTCTAATACTGCAGTAGAAAGTAGAACTTTACAGCCTTAAGGCTGGAATGTTGTTTATAAAGCCATTATTGATACCACTGTGGAGTGCAATCATGCCAATCAGTGCAATAAACGAATTGAGTATTGACTTTTCTAATACAGATAAATTATTGAATTTTAATTGGCAGAGGGCTGGTAAACTTGAATTTCGAACAAAAATTTTACTTGACAAAACAATTTAAAATAAGATAGCAGACCTTCATGGTGACAGATGAGGCAAAAGGGAATTGAAAAATTTAAAATTAGAATGCGTGTTTATTCGTTTTTGTAACTTTCAAAATAGAGTTATGATAATGATGAAGCATATTACTCGTATCAAATAATAATCTTCACAAGTAATACTTTCACGATTGCTTAATCGAAATACTTATGTATGCCGTATATTTCTCCAGTTCTCGACATTAAGTTTCCGGGATATACCTACGCAGTTTTGTAAAGTTGGGTGAAAAATTTCCATTTTGCGATTTTAATTGATTAATTATTATTTATTGCTCAAATATCTTCATGTTTATGTAGTAAATTACTTTATATGATGTTTTAAGTACCAGAAATGTTAAGAGAAAGTTTAGTAAAAAGGTAACAGTGGTCGGCATTTCAAAATTTGAAAATCCTTTTGACAAAACACATTTTTTCAGAGCTTCGATTTCAAATGTCTGATAAAATACCAGTTTTTGACTATTTTTTTAATCCTTGTCATCAATGGACTTAGATACCGAATCTAGTCTTAACTCAATACCCTTACCACTGGACCTTTTTTGCTTGGACGCCCACATATTGTAATGAAATTACAAAATTGTATCATCGAAAAATGATCACATCAGTATTCGGTTCAATCTAATCTCAATGTCAGTACATTAAAATTAGATTGGAATTATATTTTGAACAGTATTAGATGAGGTACCTGAATTTGCCTTTAGATCTATATCAATAAAGGGGTGGTCGGCTCTCGCACTATTGAACTTAATATAGAAATTAAACAGTATTATGACGTGTCAATAAATACTTAACAATAATTATACACACTAGGGTGCAATTATCAAGCGCGGCCTTTAATTATGTTGTTGTTAGGGCTGGCGCATAACGATTTGTAAATATTTGACAGGCATTTAAAGTGGATATTTATTTATTAATGGGCTCGCCTCATATTATTCTAGATCTATAATAATACCGGCAAACTGTGGGTGTACATTAGTACACCTCTAACTTACCTATATGGCGTATTCGTCTGAGCAGAATGTAATTTTGTTTATGGGCGGGCATAAATACATTTAATGAATATTTATAGAAACGACGTGATTTAAGAAAGGGGTAAGTTATGCTACCTTATTACTTTATAATATGATTCTATTTTGTCATAAAGTGATTTAGTTAAATTATGTGACCAAAGCGCAATATTCAAGGATATGCGTGCTATTAGGTACAAGTTAATGGATTAGCGAATATTTTCAACGCATCACCAGGGCTTGGAAATAACCTTTCCTCTTTTTTTTATTTCTTAACCAAGTGTTACATGCTTAATCTAATAAATATTATGCCAAACTGCATAGCAGTTTGTCGGCAAGGAGTTCTTTTTATTTTATTACAATAATTTGCTTTAAGATCGAGCGTGCAAAAAAAAGACTAATCTATCTCTTTCTCTTTCTAATATGACATTAGAAAGAGAAGGCTATAACTTAAGTTTATGTTTACTTTAACAATTTTTGTAAGAAAGGAGGCGATCTCTATTTCGTACTATTGCTTTTTAAAAATATCATCAGGCAACCCTACTGTAGTTAGGGTTAGTTCACACACGTCATGCGAAACACCTCGTTTTTACACCATCGTGCTTTATCACGAGTTATTAATTACTAGTAGATACAGGTCATGTTTAATTAACACGTGAGCGCCCGCCAGGGAGGTGAAATTAGTTTACCGTCCAACCTATTGTGTCTGTCATGATAATTATTATACGTAGGTGGATAGGCATGTGATGTTTATGTCAGTTTAAAATAAAAGTTCACTAGATTCTAGTGAACTGATCCAAAATTCAGGTTTAGGCGTAAACCATCGCCAAATTTGCATTTAAGAGCTGCTGATCATTAAAAAACTACGAAGGATCTACAATGAACAAATTTAGAAGCGGCGGTAGCCTAATGGCTTGGGCGTCGGACTTGCAATCTTATGGTTGCCTTTTCGAAACCCACTCTTTACACTAACGACGTGAACTCACTCGTAACACAAGCATTTAGCTTAGCACTAGGGTACCAAGAATACTAGTAATGTGCGGCCCACATTGCTAGTAAGGCTTTTTTAAAATAAAAAGGGTTTTATATATGGTTATATATTTTGAATATTGATTCCAAAGGAATTGCTAAATGAGACTGCTGGGTAAGGGCAGGAGCAGGTCTCCTCTTAGAGTGAGGTTAGCCTAATGCGGTTGGTAGACTTCACATGCTGTTGAGAAAATCGCTCAGTCGTGCATGTTTCCTCAGGATGTTTTCTTTCACTATTAGCGGGTGATAATTAATTTATAAATACGTGCATGACTTCAAGGCGCGTGTCTTTGATTTAGAGCAGTGATAGCCTAGTCATATGACTATTGAACTGTCAAGTCTCGCGTTCCAGTCCAAGGCTCGCATCTCTGACTTTTCGAAGTCATGTGGGTATTAATGGGCGCTTAAACGGTGAAGGAAAACATCGTGAGGAAACCTGCTGGCCTGAGAGATTTTCTCGACAGTGTGTGAAGTCTGCCAACTACTATAGGCCAGCGTGGTGGGCTATAGCCTAATCCCTCGCATTCAGAGAGACCCGTGCCCAACAGTGAGACTAAAAATGGGTTGATTATGTTTTATATTTGAACTCGTGACATTTGACCTGGCAGTCCAACGGTTCTATCTCTAGGCTGTCATTGTCCACTCTTTCCAATCGCAATAACGCGGTCTATCTGACATTTGACCTGGCAGTCCAACGGTCCTATCTCTAGGCTATCATTGTCCACTCTTTCTAATCCCAATAACGAGGTCTATCTGACAGTTTAGAACTGAGTATTCTGGGAAACAGTTGACCTAAAATGAGAAACTGTTTGAAATGCAGTTGCAAGTTCCGTTTAAATAATGTAAGAAAATTATGTAAAATATTTAGTACTTCTTCGAAGTGTGAATTCGTTTGATATTCGGAATAGATAAAGTTTTTACGACGAATCAGAGGAGATTTATTATTATTGCGTAGTTAATACCACTGTGAGACTGCCGAGCTCATTTTACAGTAAGATTATAGTACGTATCTTGTCGTCAACATCTTTAACCTTGTTATTTAAATAGGTGTCGTTAAATTAAGTTTACATAGCTTCAGTATTTCTGCCATTTTAATGCATATGAATTGGTGAATAAATTATGGAGATCATATGTTTGATTAAAATTCATTTATTTTCTTATTTACGCTTTTGTGTCCGGCATTTAGTATTTTATAGTTAGTATTTGATGTGGTATATACAGGAAACAAAGTTACAATTAATTAAATTCTTCTTTAAGTAAGATTAAAATTTTGATTAGTTTTTCCGATGTTTTTCCAATTATTTCAAGAGTAGAGCTGGTTTTTCTTGAGATGCAATCCTAAAGTAGCTCTAAGTCCAGGAGATTAGTGTTAAATTCCTTGTGTAATTTTTGTGCTCAGGCATTTTTGTTTCACATTTGAAAAAATAAATTATCTCTATCTTTATTATTAAGAATACTATATCAAACCCTCGTATTATAAGAAGAGATCCATACTGAACAGTGGGACGCTAAAACAGTTTGACGATAAAGCTCCCGGTGTAGCTACAGTGTTGCTGTAAAGCATTGTAAGCTACTGAAGTTAAAAGCCGGAACAATATTTGCGTAACACTCACGTCTTTATTTCGATTAAAAATTCCTATAAATCATAAGCTACCAGCCCGAAATACGAACAAATGCGAGGCTCAAAAAAGCAATAAATTATAAAATTAAAAACATCTGTAACAAACGTGGACCTGCTAAATGGGTCGTATGTGAGATTAAAAAGATTTCCCGGATCACTCTTGGGTCATAAAAGCTCTTAAATTTAAGGCGATCTGTCGAGGCCAAACGCTGCGCATTCGCACTTTATAGATGTTTTAATCCTGCACTTGAAATATGTTGGGGGTGGAACCGACTCGCCTCGGGGAATATCGTCCAATTCACTGACAAGCATCTCGTTGTACTCCAGGCTAGACATTAACGGATGTCTTTACTTTTTTAGGGTAGGTCTAAAAGAATATAGATATAGAGTTGTCGTTAGCTTAAATTGCAGCATCTTTGTCTTCTGTGACAAAAGTTTTTTTTATAATAATTGTGAATTATTTGGTTCCATATATTTCTTTATTTAATAAACTACATATTTAATTATTAAACCCAACTTCTTACCTAGTTTGTCATTTACATAAGTGTCAATTCAAAGTTCAAACCAAAACTGAATTATGATATAAAAATATTTATGTTAATAAAATGTTACATCTATAATTCTTATCACAAGATGAGTCTTTTCTCAGAAGTTACGTAGCATACCTACCTATAGAACACCGCTACTCATTAACCATAATACTTGGAACAACTGAATGACCTTAAATAACGTGACTTTAGTGATATTAATGAATACTCAAACAGTCCAACATGTTGTTTTTGCATTTGGGGAACTTATATACGATTAATATCAGGAAATTTACAAAAAAAAATAGTCACACCAAAATTATAGCCAAACACACTAGCTAGGAACTCTATCACGTGGATACAATAAAGCGGCGTGTCAAGTCCCCACAGGGCAGGGTTACGAAAATTAGACCCCGGAGACTGAACTGCATCCAACCTGCAATGTGCAGTGTGCAGTTCATGCAATATGCGCACAAATATTTTAAAGTGAAATATCGTCAGTTTGAGAGAAGTTATGCAACATTTCTTTGCATCTAAGGCCAGAAGTAATAGAACAAGAAATATCATGCAATCACCATTGTAGGAATTTCCGAATGCCACGCAACGCAATCGTCAGAATTACCAATTCATTATTATTAGTGTTGTTCTGACAAAGATTTGTGAGCAAATATGTATTTCTTTCTACTTCAACAAATATTGGAAACACTTTATCGATGACGCTGAAAAGACGAAATAGGTATTTTAAATCCAGAGATGAAAGTCACATGCTTTTCTGTATTCCTTCGATCGGTTTAAATTACAATATCTTCAATAGAACATCGAGTGTGGTGTAATGTAACCATGTTAAAAGAAGCACCAGGTGATAATAACATGATAACGAAGTTAAAAAACAGACAGGACACAAAACAATTTTAAACAAAGTAAGAACAAGAACATCTGGAAGAACAAACAGCAAACAAAATAAAAAACTGCAAATCATGCTCCATTCTCGTGGAGCAGCGTCCCGCAGCCGCGCATTCCCAATGAAGTTATCAAGAAATACAGGGGCCCACTCCACGGGGTTCCTGTCCCGCACTAGCGAACAAAAAAGCTAACATGTCGCCCAGAAATTGCGTTACTTCTGCAAAGGGGACGCCAAATAGTGAATAATGTAGGCTCCCATTCATACAGTTAAAAGTTTAAACACCCTCTATTGACTGAACAATCGCTGGGTGTGAAATGATAAATGTAAAGTCTGCGCGGGTTATTTTGTTTGCCATTGAACGGTATAAATGATTGTGCTCTATCGATTCATAACGGGAATTGTGCGGCTCTTTTGCATTCTGTAGACGAAATGGTATTTGTTGCGCAATGAATTGATGGTCTTTTACCCGAAATTTAAACTCTATTACTGATAAAATCTTTGGAACATGTAAAGGACTAAGTACTTGATGACGGCATTACTCAGTAATACACCATAATACAACAACTTTCTTCAACTACATAAATCAGAAACAAAATATTTCATCTGAGGTTCCATTAGGCCTACACTATCCTTCGCGGCCTCCCTTAAGCCTCGTTTACCCGAGAAACCTTGGAACAAACATTTATCTACATTCCTTGTTGTTCCCATTCCCACATCAGCCATTTTACTTTATAATTCGCTTATGTATACTTGTCTCTTTTAATAAAAACGATTCCCAGGAGCTTTTCCATCCACCAACTTTTATAAAAGTTGGTGGATGGAAAAGGAGAAATCTAATTCTTATTCCACTCGTGTCTGAACACTTATAAGTTTCAACGACATGCGTGCCATGATCACCGTATTCAAGGGCTACTTCCACCGAAAAGTTAAATGGTTAACATTGTTTTTGTTATTCAGAAAATAGATTTAGGATGATGAAAGAGTTGCTTGAGGTGCTGTATACAGAGGCAGAAGAAAAAATATCGAACTTACATACTTCAAACAACATTCTTCAAACATCCCTTCTCTTTTTAATCACTTTATTAAACTCCGGCCATCTGTTTACTTAAACACCAATACCCACTCGGTCACTGAGGGCCGTCGTTCAATTTCCAATCGTTCATTAAGTACAAAGAAAAAGTTGCTCACTATGAACAATGGCCTAACAGTGGCAGGCGATGGACCATGGCATTTACACTCCGTTTTAATCAATGAAGTTCTGAAGCGATAGAACCCACCACAAAGGAAATTATTGAGTCGGGAAATGGTTGAGACTGGATGAAGATGATGGCCCAAGTTGGGAACGATAGACGGGGAAAACATACTATCATGCCTGTATACTCCTAAGGGTTAGATTGAGAAGAATTAGAATAACCTATAACTAAATTAGTGAGTCCAATTTTTTATAGATACGACTAGAAAGTAGTCTATACATAGTCTCATCGTCTCACCTGAGGAATTAAAACTGCATTTCTATTATTCACTGAATTAGGGCAAGGCACATTCTCATTGTACATACATACATAACATAATCCACCCATTACATTGTCCCATTGCTGGGCACGGGTCTCCTCTCATAATTAGAGGGATTAGGCTATAGTCCACCACGCTGGCCTAATGCGGGTTGGCAGATTACACACGCCGTCGAGAAAATCTTTCAGGCATGCAGGTTTCCTCACGATGTTTTCCTGCACCGTTTAAGCGATAATTAACAATTAATACGCACATGACTTTGAAAAGGCAGAGGTGCGTGCCTTGGATTTGAAGTCGAGATCTTTGACTTGGCAGTCCAATGGTCATATCATTAGGCTATCACTGCTTGTATCTCATTGTAATCATTCTCATTGTAATCCTCATAAGTGTCTCACTGTTCGACTTGGGGATAAATTAGGTTACCTTGTTGTCTTGATGTCAAATGGGAAATTTTATGCATAGCTATAGCGATTAGTAAAATAAAAATATTTTACTGCCTTACTGATATTTTTCGATATTTCAAGATCAATACAGAAATTATTAGTAGAGGTAGATTTTATCGTAAAAACGGTAGTAAACTCAGAGGAAAGAGACAGAGTAGTAAAACTGATTCTTGAAGCTGTCATTAATAAGTTTTATAGCCGATAAAATAGCACAATGAAAAGAAAAAGAAATAAAATTGATTGCTTTACCTGCATTCAAAGAATAAAACCTACAAAAAGTATGCTTCTTATATGTTTTTGACGTATAATATTTATTTAGTTTTTAGAGCTATTATTTATTTTCCTTCTGCGGTCCAAAATTCATATCGTTGATGTTGATCAGAAAGTAGCCTAGAGTGGAATTGTTTCCTAAACTAAACACAGATTGGAGTCCACCATGCGTTAGAAGATGCGGGAGACAACCTGAACTCTGGAAATTGGATCCATAACGCTTTAAACTGTGAGGATTGGAAGAAGGGTACAAAGGTCTTTCCAGCTGGAAACGTTTTTGCTTTTAAAAAAATGTGTGAGGGCAAAACGCCAATCGAATGTAAACACAAATTCTCTTATCAAAATAGATGGAAATTTAGTGTGTGCCCATGTCATCCTTTATCATTGACATGAGCAAATAATTCGATATCCGTTTTCTGATTCGGTTCTGCTTATCGGTAGCGGTTGCTTCAGAAGACACCGGGCCTAAGATTACTTTGAAATTGGTATATGGAAAGATAGTGAGGTTGGCATTTGAAAAGGTTTACTTAGCTTCGTTTACTGTCCGTTGTAAAATATTTAACCTAATTTTATTAGTGTAAGTCCATAGATCTTTGGTAGATTACTGTGGTGGTCTACACACAGCTCTATAATAGTCAGTACCTGGGCCTTAAAACGAGGATATCAGGAGAAATAACTAATCTGATTAATCTTTGAATGTCAAAAGCGACATTGCAGATCTATTTAGGTTTATCTTGAATTTGAATTCCGAATGGATCAGTGGTGTATATTTGGAGAACTTATACCAACTTTATTAATAAAAAATAAATTACGATACATTAAAAAAGTAGGTTGAGTAGAATTAAAAACTTTTTTTGAAATCAGTTAAAAAGTACTCATAAAAAATATCCGCTGGTAACTTGGACCAAAGTGCTGCAGCTGCATTCGGATTGTCAGAGTCCTTATTGAATTGTGGCAGTCGTGAGACAGCACTCTTCTCCTATTGATAGCTCTCATTCAGCAGACGAATGCTAGAAAAATTGCTTTTCGCAACAATGAAACATATTGTTTCTTAGAATATTTTATTTGGAATACAATATGATACCATATTGCTTCTTGGGATTTAGGAATATAAGATAGAAGCTTTATAGCATTCGTTTTATTAGCATTTTCATGATCTTATAAGATTCGTCATTGTTCATGTTGTTGTTAAAAGATACAGTCAGTAGGTTGAGAGAAATGTTGACTGTAGCTTTCGTCTAGTTAAATCACTTCTAAGTAATATTAGGTATTTTAAACTGCGTCAATAATATTTTATCAATAATACAAGATGGATATGATACGACGTCAATAAATTATTTTTTATGTAAAGTTTTTTTTTTATTTAAGTAATTATTATTTTCTATAGCCTACATTCGTTGTATTGTCGCCTGTACCTATATAAAATAGTCATTTATTTCATAAACAGGGTAAATAAAAAATCAACATTCAGTTGAAGTCGAAGTTATTTTCAGTTACAGGAAAATATTTATATCAGTGAAAAGAGAATATAATGCAAAATTATGTAAACAATGTCAAAGAACGATAATAAACGAGAGACAATTTGCACGAAATAACGGAAAACATTTCGAATGCTTCAGTCATAAAAGCCTATAAAATAAAAAAAGTCGGAGTGTCATCAAGGGAACGATCTTGGCGAGTTGTTCGGCCAAGTTGAATTACTTCCAAGTCTTGGCATTCATAAACGTGATCGTAATATTTCTTCCTGAAACCACTTTGTTTTTTTGAAAAGTTTTGTTTCGTAATTTACTTGAAAGTGAACTGCCAACGCGAACGAGATAAAAATGACAATACTGTTATTACTCAAAATTTGCTTGAAAAATAAAGGACGTCGTATCAAAGTAGGAAACATGATATAATTTCCATTTCGAAATGCACAAAGGAGAAACTAGTACAGCATAGTAACCTCTTTGCTGGCAACTCTCCTATCAAAAGAAGCAATTGAGCGGAATTGTCATTGTACTGGTAACCCATAACTGCCCTTTGCGTTTTAATCACCCATCGATTTCCCTTGGGTCACGTAAAAGGCCATAAAGAGATTGTGTATTCAGACAATAATAGGCGACATCATCAATGATCACCGATTCTCCTTCTACATAATTAATTTATTAAAATAGTGGTTTTTAAGGTGAATAAAATGATGAATAGGGCATAGTGGAATCGAATAATTCCACTTACAATTGGAGCCAAATAACATAGCTCAATGCTATGTTGTTGAGCTCCGCGAGGAAGCGTTGTGTTGGCAGTGTGGGAGCCCGGTGGTGTTTTGTTATCGACATGCTGCCATGCAGCAACAAAACACCACCGGGCCCCCACACTGCTCTCTATGTTGCCAGCCCAACTATTCCTCCTTAATGTACAGGGTCGGCAACGCGCGAGTGATACCCCGGCGTTGCAACCGTCCATAGGCTACGGTAACCGCTTACCATCAGGCCGGTCATATGCTTGTTAGCCACCGTATGTATGTATGGTTCAGCCTGAATCATACATATTTGTTACGGAAGGAATAATTGGAACGAAGTTCCTTATCGCGCGTTGTGAAAGGGGGCTAGACGGAAAAAAATCTTACGAATAGTTGTCACGACACTTTTTGCTATAGTAAGCTATTGTAAGCTGTGCGGCGTGCGCATGTTTCTCTGTCTGTCTCTCTCTCTCTAATAAGATAGTAGTTCCTTTAGATTAATTAGTGAAGGAATTGTAATAAAATTTTATTAAAAAAAAATATATAAAAAAAAAATTAAATTATGAAAAAAAAAATTAAATTACGAATGTTTAGATCTCATGTAATAGGGGGGAGCCTATTGACATTAACCGTACAAATCCAAACTCCGAGTTATTACTGAGAATGTCATGGAAATCCCCAATAACAGTTCTCGGCCTGGGGTTGGAAACCAGAACCTCTAGCGTAGCAGTCGCGCTTAAGAGCACACCCAAAACCATCGAAATACTTTTGAATCTTGATGGAAATCAAGTTTATTTTTAAAATTTATTTATTTTCAGCAAGATTCAGATCCAGTTGATTCGAGCATATTCTAATTCAATTAATACTTATTTATAAATCGTTACATTTAAGCTGATTAATCGCATGAGTAGATAGAACGTTACCGAACTTACTCGTTAATTCTGTCAATAACATAGACCTTCTTAACAACTAAAATGTCGTAATTTCTGTTACTTATTTGGAATTTATTAATTTGAATTTTGTATTACGACTTGCTAACGAAAGATTTGAGTGTTTCTGTGGCCTTACCAAGAATTTAGTGAATGGTAGACTCTAGAGTCTATCATTGAATGGTAGAATATTGATAATCTGGCACTTTACAAGCATGGGTAATCTTCTAACGGTCACCTGAGGAATTAAATTAATATTTAAAAAAATTGCCAGAGACGTCGAAGCCTTTGTCACTAAACTCTTTAGACTATCGTTGGAATTTAAGAACGCACTGTTAACGGAATGACACTTTTGTGTTGAGTTTATTTTTTTTAAACGATGACAGCTCAGGCATTTGTTTATTAACATCACGTATCAAATTTATGAACCAAAAATATCGAACAAAGGACCTCTAGTTTTCGGAGTCCACTCACACAGCCCCACACTAATGCTGATATAAAACCTCATTATAAATCCCCTTCGGATTCTAATGGATGGCGGGAGAACGGTTCGGAATTAGGGATGCGCGGTCACGTCTCGGGTATGAAAATAACAAGGCGTTACATGTTTATATGTAGCTAAAATTAATCGGGAAGATATTATACTGCTGCTGATTTCTTTGACTATAAATTGAGTATTTGAGGCTCCTTAGCATAAATTCAGCCTCAGTGTATTGAAAAAAAATTAGCGTTATGAAATTTCTATATAAAATAATAAGTACCTACCCTACCTGTGTAGATACATAAAATGTATCAATAAAGTATTGGTTACTTAGTATCATTGTCAGTCTTTTGTTTTTATCTTGACGTTTGGAGACATTCGTTGCTGTACAATTCGTTAGAGGCAGGGTCTTCCGCATGCTTGGACAAATAAAATTAGCAACCCATGACAAAGAATTTCTTTGATGTATGTCCTCTTTTTACTAGATTTATAACAGTATTTATAATTCTTAAATGATTGTCACTGAATGTTTGTTTTACATTGTGGTCTATTTTGATAGAATATTTTGAATTTTATCTTTTAGGTAATATGATATGTGTGTGTTTATTAACTTTACACTTTAACAAAACAACTTTATAAATACATATAACTAAATTAAATATTTATATATTTTATATATTTCAGACATCCGATATCACAGTTGCTACCAACGCCATTTTAGTGGCTCTCAATATGTCGACGGGGGCAGTAAGCACAGGGGCGGATTAGCGCCCCTGACCTGGTAACTGTGACGTGTCAATCGGACCCACTCATTACCACGCCCTGTATTGACGCTCAATAAGTATCCTATATTATTATAATTTGTTTCGGGGATTTTGTAGGGATTTGTACTGCTTGTTAGCGATTTTACTTACAATAATATTTATTGCAAAATTTTTGACTCACAGACATTGACAAGCTAGAGTGCTACCATAGTTTACAGTGACAGTATAATAAAGACGGACTTACGACGTATGTTATTGGCGAGATCTTTTGAAAAGGTCAGGTGCACCTGACTACGCAGCGTAGTACTCGCAACCGGCGTGTTTGTATGAGAAGATGTATGAATACTATGAATGTGGGAGAAGCAAAAGAATATATAATAATAATATACAAGAATGGTAGTAAGTGGCGGTCTATAGTTTCTGTCTACCCCTGTGGGAGAAGGCGCGAGTGTATGTATGTAGGATACCTATTACAGCCAAAGACTGCTACAGTCGATAGACGGGACTACACCAACAAAGTCGTGATCTAAAAAGTAGAGTTACCCATAATTAACAACTTGTACTGTCTAGTGTTATAAAAATCAGCCTGTATGTGCCGTTCAAGTCATAAAATATATTAGCTATCAAAATTTTTACAAAAATGCTGTCCCATCATTGACATAAATATAAAATAAAATAAAATAATATTGAAAAACAATACCTTTAACCAGAAATACCTTTAAGCAGAAACGACGGTAGCCTAATGGCTAGGGCGTCGGTCTGGCGATGACGTGGTTGCCGGGTCGAAACTCACCCATTACGTTACCGACGTGAACCCTCTCGTAACACAAGCATTTAGCTTAGCATGAGGGGTTAACAAGAATACTAGTAATGTGCGACCCACATTACTAGTAAGCTTTTTTTAAAAAAACAAAAACTTACTGTGAAAACGAGTTAATCGACATCTCATTTGTTAAAATCTGAGCAGTAGTTTTTGAGCTAGGATCGGACATTCATATAAAGATAGTCTGTTAAGCTCATTACCCGACCTTTTTTCGTAGTCAAGTAAAAAGAGGAGTTCAATACAAACAATTGAAAGTGGTACAAAATCAAAAAACTCTGTACCTTTACTAAAGACCAAACCCATACGCAACCGAATACCGATTCCAATAATACTCCAGATCGATACTGGAATAAAAGTAATAATGTACCGGATCACAATAATGAGGGTGACAGCCATTAGTAGCACGTGATGCAGCATGCGTGATTTGATTCTGAACGATCCACTAGATAGGCAAACAACAAAAGGATCACTTGAAACAAGGCTTAATAGGACCTTAAGACAAAAGATTAATTACACTCATTTAATCTTGGCGTAATTATTCTTCCACCATGATTGATGGTAACGACAAGTAAGCTAAGCCTATTCCATGGATAACACTTTTTATACCAAAGGGAAGCCTATTCCGAAGCGGTGATTTTAATGTTTTGTCAAATCATTGGCGCTAAATTATTCGCAAAGCATCCTCTCTTGTGTTGTATCCGTGCCTCAACCTAAGTACTTCAACCCACAATTTTTTTTTTAATCCTTGATAGGCTTACGCTTGACTTTTTACTGATGTGCTGAGTTTAAATGTGTTTTTACTGCTAGAATTCATATTAATTTGCTAATTTCTTCACAGTGCTGTTGGCTTTGTCTAGCAGCGTCTCTTTAAACGTGTACAGTAGACCACTTTACATGAGTGGACCTACGGAAAACATTCTTATTTTGTGGTGCCACAATAAATAAAGTCGGGTCTTGATTGTGTTTGGTGCATAGAATTGCAAATATTTGTCATATGACCACCGTTACGCGTGGCGTTAGTAATTTTGCAACTGAATATGGCTTGATTAAAGTTGTCGATTCCTAGGTATCAAAATTGATATTTTTCGCTTTTTTGGAAATGTAAGTATATAAATATATATATATAAATATAATAAGTATATAAAAGACAGTCAGACTGTGATGTATGAGGCATCTACCGGTACATGAATTAGATTTTCTTTGCAAAATTAAATACTTATGATTAAAACAAATAATAACATTATTTATTATTATTTTGACTTCCTCATTGGTCTAGTGGTCCCAAGCGCGACTGCTACACTAGAGGTCCTGGGTTCGATCCCCAGGTCGAGCAAAGTTTTATTGGGTTTTTCTATGAAATACTCAGTAGCAGCTCGGAGTCTGGATTTGTGCCCGGTGAATGGCTATAGGCTCACCCCCTATAACATGGGACCTAAAAACATACCGGCGAACTGTGGGTGTACATTAAGTACGCCTCTGCCTAACCCTTCGGGGAATACAGGCGTGATGGTATGTGTTATGTTATTATTTTGAGTTCATATTAAAAAATAATGTAGGTAAGTATAAAATAGACGTTGACGTACAAAACGAGCAAAAAATTATTATTGAGTTGACAAACACTGATCTATATTCAGCTTTGCTAAAAGCATTCTTTTGTATTTGGAACGACCACTTCACTTCACTTGTCAATAATTAATCTCTATCAGGCAAAGGCACGCGACATTCAGCCGCGGTCTATGAAATAAGTTCCGAACTATTTTGTTTACAAACTGTTCAATTAAGCGGGGAACTGTGGAGTAGCGTAAAGTTTTGTAGTTCATTATCGCGTGATTAGGATTATGTGACACGCGATGTAAAGCGGAAACTAGATAATTTTATAGTGTGATTATTATTGTGATAAGAGGAAAAAAATATACAAATTGGAAGGAAAAACTCTTCAGAAGTTAGCAGTTTTGTTTGTGGTAAATTAGAAAAAGTTTATATATGTAAAGTATTTATTAATAATAATAATAATAATAATATAGTTTATTTCAAGTAAATACTTAGCTATACATTTACAGACACTTAGGAATACCGCTTAAAACTACGTTCAGTGAACATCTGTGTCTGAACTAGATAACTGAATATCTGTGCTTCAGACAACAGCACTCTTCCTATAAGAAATTATTATTACATGGGAATTTACCGTATACGTAAAAAATCACCAACCTCAACCTCTTTATTATTTATTATACTCTTTATTGTAGTTACACCAAAAATATATAAAACACATGACAATTTAACATACAATAGGCGGCCTTATCGCAATCTGCGATTTCTTCCAGGCAACCTCTTTGTACGTGGGAGAGCCATGCTTCGGCAGGAATGGGTCGGCTCGACCGGAGTGATACCACGGCCTCACAGAAAACCGGCGTTAAACAACGCTTACGTTGTGTTTCGCCGAGTGAGTGAGGTTACCGGAGGCCCAATCCCTTTTTAAAAGGTCGGCAACGCACTCGTGACTCCTCTGGTGTTGCGGGTGTCCATGGGCGGCGGTAATCGCTTACCATCAGGCGATCCGTCTGCTCGTTTGCCCTCCTATCCTATAAAAAAAAACCTCATAATTATAAGGAACAGCAACAATAAATTCACTATGATCTGGATTACATAGCCAGTAAGCACAAATATTTGCCCCAGGTGGGAATCAAATTCATGACACGCGTAGGAATACCTTGTTTTTATTATAAAATAACGGTCTTAACTATAAATTAAGCTTAACTCGTTAATATCTGCATTAAACCAAGATTATTTAGACTTTAAGTCTTTTTGACTATCGTTATATTGTAACCAATACTTGTATTTTGTATTATTTTTACTCAGGATCGTTATTTGAATTGCAAAATATATGAGAATCCATTTAAATCTCGCAGCATTATTCTCAGCACCACAAGCTTCGATATTAATTATATTGTTAATGATGGCAGTAAGTAATGAAAACCATATGAAACACTTAATTTTGAACTCTGTAGGTAACACTTTAAAGGTTGAATTAAAATTTTCTGTTTCAGATTTATTCTCGATCTCAATTACTCATTTCATTGCGCCTGAGTCGCGGGCTGCTCGCAGACCCATACGTCTTGCGGGAGACAATATTATTTATCCGAGGTGCATTGACAAGGGGTAACAACTGCACGCGCAGTGTAAACTTGAAGGAGTGGGCGAGTAAATCAACTATTTGCATCGGCTGCGCGGGCGCAGGCCGGAATGCACGCGACTACGGTGCGCACTTGAAATTTCTCAGGGTGTTGGTTTATTTTTCGTATATAACATCGTGTATTCCGTATGTGTACCCACCATGTTTTCAGAAGTAGAGTTTTGGGGGTACTCATTGACATAATAAATATAAATATTAACAAGTTATGCTATACTAACACTTAAAACACATATGATATTACAATACGGAGAATTATTCCTAAAAATGCTAATCTTGAAATCTATACCCAATGTTGAGGGGCTAAATCAAGATAGGTACTGTACTACCGTGAATTTTAGAAAACAAAATACAACGTACGTACCTATGTCATATTTCGTAAAATACGGTTTTATAATAGACCAGTTTATGGAAATAGTCCTACATAAACTAAAAGGTCAATTAATTAATAACATAAGTTACTGTAGTTAATAATGTAAATATATTTTTTAAACACTGAACACCCTATTTAGTAGCAGTTGCGCCTGCGCCGCTGGCAAGGATCTCGTTAGCGACACGCATGCGCGCGGGCTGCCCGGCGCCGCCCGGCGCGACAAATGCGTCGTCGTTATTTACACCCGCCACGACGCACAATGAGAAAAACATGAAACAATCACGTTAGGTATTCAAATATACAGACACTAAAAGTTCAGGAATTATGAGAATGTCTTAGTGAGCTGTTTTATTTTCGCAATAAAGGTTTAAAATAACACGATTGTCTTGCCTGTGACTCCTAACGTTCTTCAATGACGGAATTCCTAGATTTTTATTTGCAGGAGTACAATGTTGAGAATAAAATGTTGAGGATACCTGGATTTTTCATTACAATGACAATAATAGTTCTATCTAAGATAGAGTTTGCTGGAAGAGCAGACTTGCTAATGAAATACACACGTATCGTCATGTGATGCCCGAAGATCTACGTATAGGTGTGTGTGTGCCTGTGCCTAAACACACACACACAGACACAGATAGCATGATAAATTTTACTTTGTTATGAAAGACATATTTTCACTTTTAACTGGAATAAATAAGTAAAATGGAAACAGTACCTAAACCTAGTTCACTTTAGATTATTAACCCATGTAGTTATAATGATTTTAAGACGTCTACGTGCGATTACCCAAATGAGACAATACAATGTTTTAACATTTTGTAACTACTTTTTTTTATTAAAACGTTCAATTTCAATTCTATTTACCTACGTATATATATTTTCTAGGTAGTTATAAAATAGCGTTGTAGTAGACTTTGTTATAGGTACAACTCTCAAGCGAAACGTTCCACACAAATAGAGCTGCATAAAATCGCACGTCACTTCTAATTACGTACGATACGAGTGCCAGATGCAGAACAGACTACAGAGTCAAGTGCTCAAGTGCGGAGACAATTTACAATCCGCTGAACGTTTTAATTGCGTGCCGTTTAAACGTATTACAATATAAACGTATGCGAGCATTTATCAAAATGTCCTGATGCATGGCTATTATAGGCGCAATGAATGAGGCGACAACTTAGTTTTATATCCTCGTAAATCATGAGGTTTTATTGTTTTATAACTTTGTGCGTTTAGAAGAATATGGAAGATTTTTTGGGAGGGTAAAATTATTCGTTTTTGACGTAGCATCCAGGTTATAAGGCGTGTATGATGTAAGTAACCAATAATATAGTAAGCAGTTAGTACAGTTAGTACTGCCCAAAGTTATAGCTAAGGAATAATGTAAATTCGACTGCTTTTGATTTTTTCCAAATATACTTACTGAATAAAACTCGAAGCACATAAAATTTGTTGACTAATAATATCAATATATATTTAATGTAGGTAATGCGATAAAACCCCAAAAAGTATCAAGTTTTATTTCTATGTCTAATTCGTGTATAGACTATTAAGTTGTATTATTGTTCGTTACCTGAAAATTTCTTACCGTGCTGTCCCGCCAGTGTGCGCAGGGCCTATTTCACACGCGGGCAGAACAGTAAACAGCACAGGGGCCGTAATATAACGAGGTTGTGAGAAAGAGATGCCGCTCATCTCTTTCTTACTACCTAAAAATGATGGCGTTTACACGTTATAATACGGCCCCTGTACAGTTTGAACGCATACGCCGCGACAGATCGGTACAGACAGAACTCAGTACAGTAGTAGATAATTGTATATTTAATACCTATATCAAAACACATAAACAGGTAAACTGGATAAAAACTAATCTATACTTACTAATATTATATAAAGAGGTAAAGTTTATGAGTTTGGATACTTTTAATTTTGGTAAATAAATATTAAGATATTTTCAGATTCACGCTATGAATCTTAGGAACGGGGCAATGCGGGTGAAACCGCGGGCGGGTCGCAAGTTGAAAATAAAAATAAGTATTTTAATGAATCCTACCAGTGTAAGGTTTAGACATTCCGTAAAAATCTTACGGTTCCCTTCACAGTGTGGTTGTTAGTTTCCTATTAGTATTCCAAGCGTGAGCTAGCTTTGCTAAAACCCTGCGGCAGCAACCCTAGTGCTATTACCACCTAAGTTATGGCTGGCTTGGTATCTAGCTTAGCCGTCCGGGAGCTCGCATAAACTTAATAAAGAATAAGTTATAATAATAAGGATCTTGAGCTCAAGATTTTATGTGTTTCTGGCTGAGCCCCAGGTCTTTTATCTGAAAAGTTCTGTGTGACAAAAAGTTTTAATTACTTACTGTTTTTCTTTTAAATTAGAAAATTGACTGTTTAGGCTGTAGCTTCGATTTTTGCCCAATCAATGGCAATATTATCTGGGCAAAAATACAATTTTACGCCTATAATAAATGGGTCCTAAAACATACCGGCGAACTGTAAGTGTACAATACCCCTCTGCTTAATCCTTCGGGAAATACAGATATATTGGTATGTTATAGCTACTTATAACAATTCCGGAGTATAAACGTATTAGGAAACGACCTATTTCCAAAAGCAGTAAGGGTCACCGAACGCCGTGCTCATAAATCATGGCGATACAAAACGAATGCCATCATAATTGTCATGCAAGTAGCAGGACTCACTCACATTTATGATACGCTCGTAATTTTTCAGTATTTGGTTACACGACAATCCTATGCTGCGGTTTTATAAGCTGAGCGAGTAGCGGAGGAAGAATAGTTTAGGAGAAGGACCGCTATAAAGGTCGAAGCACAACTTCAGAGATTGGCAGGAAAAGGTTTCATACATACTTACTTTTTATCATTAATTCAAATAAATTATATTTTAATAGTAAATTAATATACTTAATTTTATTCACTCGCTTTCCAAATTACTTTTTGAGACAAAAGGGAGCTTATGACCGTCTTGAAAGTCCAATCTATGCCAAAAATTCATCAGAATTGGTTTAACTGTGACGTAAAAGGTAACAAATTGACAGTTAGGTACTTAAGTAGTTTTATTATACGTATTGAAGTAAGGATAATGTTGTCATAATCACTATAAAAGTCGGGAGCGCTTACACCGGTCTTTACTTTTATATAATTCAATCATAATCATAAAACTATCCCATGACCAATAAAACTTTTGATTAGATCTTAACGGTACTGAAATTTAATGACAAAATGCATAAAAATAATGAATCAATTAAGGTTTAAATATCATCATCAAATTATTTTTAAGTATCAATTTTGTGGTAGCAATCGAAATTCAAAAATGATTAGGACTATTAAAACGGTCGATTAAATTTCACGCGGTTGTAAAGTGGTTGGTTTAACCGCTAGTCGCTGTTCCGTGGTCGCGGCCGAGGCCGTATATCACGTCAGACCGCGGCAGACCACGTGCGGTTAGATTCACAGATAAGCAATAAATGTAGCCCGAATATTTCACGAACCCTGTCATAAATTTGTATCCGTCTATCGGGTATCGGGATCGGGTAACTTGAGAAGTGAAGGGTTAGGAAGGGGATGATGGATCATCCGTTATTTTTTTAGTCGGATATCTGATGTAGAAGGGTTAATTAGAGGATTTGTGGTCTATAACGAGCATAGTTTATCCATTTCCTTGAGTATACATATATACGGGTGTTAATTAGAAAACCAGCTGATACTTTAATTCATACCATCGATTCGAGTAAGTTTTATTGATAAATTGATTATAAATTGCAGATTTGTCTTTAAACGTCAGCTTCAAAGATTCAAAGATTTATTGCAGCTTTATAGTTTCATGACGTTGCTGTATAATGCACCTACAGTCTTCACTTCAGCGTAACGCCTTCTCAATAACACTTACACTTGGAAGTTGTACAAGGAGATTGATTGATCACAGCCACCCGGGGGCAGGGGTGTTCCTGTGAAAAATACTGCTATTTGTTGCAATTAGGGAACTTCTTGTGAACTTGTCACTGTAAAAAATTTAGGGGAATTTATAATCGTTTACTTTTTAACAAAAATAATGAATCGATGGTGTAGGTGATGGCGTGAAATGGAAAGAAACTTCTTTTATTTCTTTCTTTATGCTTTAAAATTTTATACAATATTTCCTTTTCAACGACATTAATCACTCCTATGGATTATTCGTAAAGAAAATATATATTTTTTTACACAGCTAGTATTAAGGTACGTAGCTGATAAACCATCGCGCACTCCACAGTCAGATAATATTAATAATAGTAAAAAAATTATTTCGTAAAGTTTACAGTAACAAATATGCTTATTTGTTATTATGTACAATGTTTTTTAGATAATTTAAATTCAAGCTATGTTCCATTTTCAATAGCTGTTGTAGTCATCTGTACACAAAGAAAAAAAAACCCTGCGCGGTATGGCTCTACTAGTTTAACTGCATAGTGGATACTTAACTTCACGTTTACTTTATTATGTGTGGTGTTTAAGGATGTGTGTGGTGTGTGTGTGTGAGTGTGTACGCGCGCGTGAGTGTTGTGTGTGTGTGTATGTGTGTGTGTGTGTGTGCGTGAGAGAGAGAGAGAGAGAGTGTGTGTGTGAGAATGTGTGTGTGAGTGTATAGCATGAAAACTACAACACGAATTTCGCTATGTGGCATTTCTGTGATGGCCACAAAACGTCGTGAGCGTTTTCATGTTTTTTTGCTCAATTAGCGTTTTCGGTTTTTGAGCGTAACATCTCGGTATATTTTATTTGTCTGCTGGCTGCTAACTGTGGTCGTGGTCTGGTTATATTACTCAGTCTAACCCCTGATTTATGTTTTCCTGCCGGGTAACATCATCCTTTCGATACCAATTTTATTTCATCGTAAGACAATAATTTCTCGAAGAGCTGACAATAAAATATTAAGAGGTGTCCGGATAGCGCGGGCGGTCGGCGCGGGCGCATTGTATGGAGATCTGTGTGCGCAATAAAACAATGATAGAAAACAAACAAGCCTTCGCGCACGCCGACGCACCGTCATCGTTATCATAATCTTTTTTTAAATTATTTGGAGGCTTCAAGTGGTGTGGAGCTGTTTTGCTAACTGTAGAACTGGAATCTTGATTTTAAGGTTTAGTTCTTCAGGAGGTGCTGGCTGCTAGCATCAAATAACAATAAGCCATTGTTTTTACAAATTTATTTCCTCGAGTATATTTACAAGGGTAAAACAAGCTGAACTCAATATGAATATACGGCGTGTAATAATTTTCGCAAGTATATACATACATAATTATATATATATAATTATGAAAATTAATGATCGCTCGAAGTCACGAGCGATGATTTGAAGGCACCAGAAATAAATGATATACTGATAAGATGTGTTCCATCCGGACTATATTTCCAATATAGGTACAGCTGAAAAAAGAGTTCGATCTTAAATGAGAATAACTCCAGCAAAATCATACTACATAAAATATAAATGCGACTCCACTTAATTCTTGTTTGGATTTTCAATAGGTATCTATATGTATAACATTAACGCCTCGTCATCGTCCGTCCGTCTGTCACACACGTTAATACTTTAACAGTCTAATTGTACATTAATGTGTAATAAAAAAAGCAATTAAACAACAATTTGTGTGATTACAGGCTGTGTAGTAGTTTGTTATAATAGATAAGAAAATAATATAATTAGATATACAGGGTGACTTTGAAAACATGTGACAAATCGAAATGGGAGGTTCAGTAGCCATTACCTATTCATTTTACCTATTTATTTTATCTTAAAGTACTTGTTTTAATTTTAATTATAGTGCAATAGGCTTGACTGTGTTTTATGTTACGACATCATACAGGCCCCCACGATACAGGCCTTGCCTAGTGTGGGGACCATGGCAAATACACCTAGTGACTAAAGTCGATGTACAAATTTATTACTTATCTTCTCTCTCTTATGATCTCACTTTAAAGCTTTTTAATTGACTGATTTGTATGTTTAAATAAATATTTTTTCATTTTTTTTTCATTTAAAAATGTAATTTGAAATAAAACTACTTTTTACGGATTTTATCGCGTTGTATTGATATTATTTGATTTCCGACGTTTCGGATCCTTTACAGCATCCATGGTTACTGGTAGACTACGTTGTAAGTATCAGGTACCAGTATGTAATTTCAATTACCTAAATTGTCAAAAAATTTTATTTTTTATATTTTAGATGGTGCACATTGAGTGGTTGTCTTCAGGTAGGCATGAATTATCCGTATTTGACTAAAAATAACACAAACAATTATCAAAAGTTCCGCGAGGCGCGCCCTATCAATTCATTAGGTATGCAGATAGTTACTACGTGAAGTATTAACGCTTTGCACTTGCTGTCATTTACCTATTTTTTTCTATTCACGAGAAAAGTAGCAGTACAGGCAGAGTTGTATATTTATACCGTGGGAGAGGCGCATGAGACGTTGCCAAATGTTATAATACTAAAAACATATAATTATTTTCCATAATCATGTGTTTTTTTATGGGATAGGAGGGCTAACGAGCAGACGGATCGCCTGATGGTAAGCGATCACCACCGCCCATGGACACCCGCAACACCAGAGGAGTCACGAGTGCGTTGCCGACCTTTTAAAAGGGGATTGGGCCTCCGGTAACCTCACTCACTCGGCGAAACACAACGCAAGCGATGTTTAACGCCGGTCTTCTGTGAGGCCGTGGTATCACTCCGGTCGAGCCGGCCCATTCGTGCCGAAGCATGGCTCTCCGACGTAAAAGCATGGCTCTCCCACGTAAAATGTGTTCTAAATTTTCTTTGTTACACATAGAATCATATATTTTAATTTGCCGCGTCTATTCAATTTCACCATGTAGGCATAGCGCTATGCAGGGAAAGATATATAAAAACGAGCAATTACTAACTATAAAATAATTTACTGTTTAAAAAAGGACAAAGACTGAGAATCGATTAATTGTTTTTTAAAAGTCAACGATCGATCCCCGCCAAAAATATCTTCAATAAAATATTATACATACAATCATTAATTTTGTATGGGTGATGATTTTTTGATGTAGAGATCGCTACAAAAAGGTGACATCACTGTGGGTTGGCTGGTTAGAAAAAATTAGCTTCTGCCCGCGACTTAGTCTGCGTGGACTTCAGGGTTGGGTCGAAACTGGATAAAACGTATCATATTTGTTAATCCAGGTTATAATCTATCTGTGTGCCAAATTTCATCTAGATCCGTTCAGCCGCTCTGACCTGAAAGTGTAACAAAAATCCGTACATCCATACATCCACACATCCATAATCACAAACTTTCTCGTTTATAATATTAGTAAGGATTATACAATCATTAGAATTTTTATAACTATCTTAATCTGTGCATAAAAACCTATTAGCTAGGTTTCATCTCAATTCAAAGTACTTACCTAATATTATTTTATTAAATCACAAGCGACCCGCCCGCGGTTTCACCCGCGTTACCCCATTCCTAAGAGTCGTAGCGTAATGTTAAATAGCTTAAAACCTTCCTCTTGAATCATTCTATCTATTAAATAAAACCGCATCAAAATCCGTTACGTAGTTTTAAAGATCTAAGCATACATAGGGACGGACAGACAGCGGGAAGCGACTTTGTTTTATACTATGTAGTGATAGTGATGATTCATACAAAAACTCATTTCCCAAAGGGGGCAGAAACTACACAATTTACTACGATTCATGCATACTTCCATTTATTGGTCCACGTTGGTTCATACATCTTCAATAATAGAAACCAAAATACATATACACCTGGAGAAAAAGATTTTTATAACGAAATGCGTAGGCGTCGTTACGACAAACGTGCTAGGGCCTGGGAGGGAAGTGCTTCATACATTATGTATGAGCGACATAGGATAATCGTGGTTGATACTGTTTGTTAGTCAAATAAGCCATTGTGAACATCACCATCTGATATGGGAATTGGTACAAGACATCGGAAAGGACAACAGATGCAATATTTTCTATATATAGTTATAAAAAAATGAAACGCTGTGCGTTAGAGTAGCGAAAACTCGAAAATGGCTCGTCCGATTTTGTTGAAACTTTGGAACGCGCGCGAAAAAAAGAAAAGAAAATGGGGGCATTGCAACGCACGTTGCAAAGTTATCTTACAGAAGGAAACAATTTACTTATTCTTTGTTTTTTTTTTACGTAAAGTAAATCTTATGAACATAAATTTATTTTAAACTAGCGGGCCCGGCAAACGTTGTCTTGCCCTGTATCATCATCTTCCTGCCCTTTATTTGTCGTCGGCGCAGCATGTCCTTTTCTTCCATTCATCACATTCCCATGTCTTGCCCTGTATATTAAAAAAAAATCGTAGAACCCGATTGCGGTGCCACCTACCGGCTCAAATTGTGAATCTAAACCATCCAGGAACCCAATTAAACATACACAAAAAAAAAATCAAAATCACACCAGCAGCATAAGAGAAGTTCGGACAATGCACAGAACGCCATCTACTTACTGGCCTTGCCGAAACAGAAATCGACATCATGTTCATTCATGTCCATGTTTTATTTCTGTCAAATCTGTCAATCCGTTCCCGAAACAATGTAGGTATGAGAAAATAAATTTTCATCATAATGTTTTTGTTTTCGATGTTTTAATAATTCAACAAACCAAATATCATAAAAATCGGTTCACCCGTTCTCGAGTTATACGTGTTGTAACAAACCCGACTTTGTTTTATATATATAAGATGACCCGGTGTACTTCGTATAACCTGTCGTAACGATTTGAAAAAAATGGCTGAAAATTTTGATTTTCTACTCTGTATCGTTCTGACTTCAAGTCTATTTTCCATGTTATGGTTCATGCAGTTATTCTATTACAGACTCGAATGTCAAGAAATAAGGTGCCTATTTTTTTCGGTTTGCACCGGTTCACAGTGTCCGGCGTAGAACAAGCTAGGTGGACAAAAATATATTTTCATGGTTTTGGAACTATATCTTTATATTAGTTAATTATATAGTACTATAATATATTTTTTAAAGAAAATGCTTACGGATTCAGTATTGTAATTTAGTATTGTAAATTTCATGTATACACGATTATAATACTCGTACAGGAAAAAAAATAAGAATAACATTATCTTAATGGCTACAAATATCGACGCTAATTATATATACATACAACCTTAAACTAACATATTATATACACAAATTATAAATCTAACACTAGAGGTATCTATTTACATTAAAACTAATTCTAAGTATCAGAATCATCGGATTCTGAATCCGATAGAAGATAGTCTTCTTGAGTTTGTGGAGGTCTTGGTTGGAGTTGGAGTCGAGGCTCTATAGTAGGAGCTATGATGAGCTTTAAAACCTCCGCGCACAATTTATTAGACTTTTTTTTAGGTACTTCCCGGAGGCTGTTGATCAAAGGATCAGACGTTATAATCAACATATTTAGCAAGTCTCTATTCGTGGCAAGACGAGAGCACTTTCTGGTTTTGTGCTCTCTAAACCTCCAGCAATCTTTATTTCTCGCTTCTTGGGCTTCCTCTGAAAGCTGCCCTATTCGAACTATTGCCGTCTTAATTACCTCTGTACTGTGAATAAGCAATTTATGCACAGTAGCTGGCATGTAGTACCACGAGTAGAGACTTAGATAAAGTCTTCTTGTCTCGAGACAAAGCTTGTTGAATTCAACAAGATTTATCTCGAAATCAGAAGACAATGTCCTCAATAAAACATCAAAGTGTTTGATGATTGTAACATCCAATCCTGTGATCTGAGCACTCAGTTCGGGGTTCCCGAAAAAACGTCGAGCTGTGTTTCCATCATTTGTGGAACCAAATCCTGGCTTTGGCTTGTCCACAATTAATCCCATTTCATTCTTGAATCGTTGTTTGATTGCGTCTGATCGTTGTTTTACACTTGCTTTTTCCTCTGAAGACCTAGCTTGCCATTTATTTAAAAAGCACTCAAACGAACGAATCCAAGCATGTAATTTTGACAAACCAAAACCAAAATGATCCTGATTGCTATCAAAATGCCTTCCTTCATCATTCATCATTCTGGGAGTAGCCCCACAAATATAGCATTTCTGCGATGAATGTGTCTCTGTCAAAGCGTTGCACACTTTTCCATCGGTCATAGTCAGCAGAAGCTGGTGCTTAACAGAACCAAGATCACAAGATGTAGGCTCCGTTGTTTATTTTTTTGCAAAACCTTATTTGTCTCGATTTTTGTCAATTCCGTAGTTTCTTTGGCAAAAATGAATTTAGTCGGACGACAAAACATCGTCGATGATGGACGAGGATTTTGCCAATAATGTTGTTACCTTCGTCGATTAACCTAAGAGGAACAAACGAATAAACAAAAAGGAACTCATCAGTGTCTGAGAATAGCGAATTCTCAAATCTCTGTTTGTAAGCACTATGACCGGAACTTCCGTCACACCCCCATTTACTTATAAGAGTAAACAATGAATTGGGGATTAGATTGGAGAGCACACTTGTGACAACTTCTCTCTGAGCTTCTATTAAACGTTGTGCTGTTTTATTCAAAACAGCTTGTAGCTCAATTTCTGTTCGAGATTGTGTCACAACAATGTGCTCCTCGGAAGGGTAACACGCTTTTTTTGATTTTACAATGCAATTTTACAATCCAATTCATATGATGGAAACACGTGATGCCCGACTTTCATAGTCCACTTCCTAGTCTGTTTATATGAGTGAGTTGTTGATTTTAAATCAATATAATACGCTAATGCCTCGTCACTACTTAGCGGTCTATCGCTTTGCACAGCACTTGCTTGTTGAAGACTAATGCATGCACTTGCAGAAGCTGGATTTTCGCCAATGTCCTTTATAACTGTAGCAACGTTTTTATGTCCAGTTGACCGTGCAGCTACTTCTGCAGCAGTCATTAATTCCCCAACACTCCGCGATTGAACTAGATCTTCAACTCTACTTTTCTTAGTTTTAAAAGAACGAATTTTCGAAGACCTTTTTAGGTCTTCCGGGTCGAGAAAGGTCAGCGAATGAGGTAGAAGGTTGCGGTTGACTCGATCGTATGCAGAATTCTATCTCCTCGCCTTCCAGCCACAACTTATTCTTATTAAGGAAACGTTCTGTTGACTTTCCTGAAGACACCCATTTGGTATTAATTTTCGAAGAAATGCTGGCTAATTTCATCTTAATTTCCCTTCGACATTCTTCAGTGATGTCAGAGAAATCAAACTTAGACGAAATAAATTCAAATAGACAATTATTTCTTTCGTCTTTTTCGTGCTTAAGCCACTCTTCGAAAAACTCTATTTTACTAATAGAGTAAATCTTTTCTGCAAAAAAAGAAAAAAAAATGTTGTACTCAAGTGTGCTACATAAAATATATGTCATAATCATCTATAACTATGCAGCTAAAATATATAAAAAATTCAGCCTGGATACAAGAAGATACATGGCTTTTCCAGGCCTCATAAGTTCGAAAACAAAAAAAACATTGTTTTTTTTTTGTATTCATAGATAATCCATTTTATTAATGTTTACACCATATTAATAGATTCTTATAAGAAAAAGAGATTATACATACCTTCAGAAGTAAAATCCATCCATAAAACTTCCACAAAATTAAGTACTGCCACCATGAGATGTTAGTGCAAGTGTCGCGAAAATGCAACTGTCCCATTTCTTTAATTGCATTTACCTCATTAGCTTACTTTGATAAACTATGACTCATCAGTGTGGAATGTTAGACGTAAACAATTCTTGGAATCAGGGGTTTAGGGGTATTGTTGAAATGTAGAAAATACCTATTTCCGGGAATTCTATAATGACTTTTGTCCACCTGGCTTGTTCTACGGCGGACACTGTGCGGTTGCGCCATACCTATTAAAAAAAAATCAGATCTAAAAAAGTCTAGCAACACAAAATGTCATCAAATGTCTTTGAAAGGCTATCTTGAGTCGTTTCAAAAATACTCAAAACAGTTTTTTCTATGAAATAGCTATCATGTTCTTGACTACTGACTCCAGTCTGAATCCATTCTTCTAGGTCGCACCAAATAGACGATTGACATCAATAATTTTTTTTCTGCATTCCAGCAAAATAGTTTAAACACATTAAATACTCTTTTTTATATGCACGATTTCAAACAATGACAACCATCATACTATGTGGCAACTATGACAACTATCAAAATAACAGTGTATATGGGTTTAGGGGGTTTAGGAGTATGAAGCACAGAGAGTAAAGCGCTCCATGCACCGTAGAAAAGGGAGGATCCTCCGACCGGACGGGTGTTTTGTCCGGTGGGCTACTGCCCGACAGTTCTTGTCGGATTTTACTATTTGGTCTTAAGTCGCGGAGAAATCTGTTTGCGCGATGTAGGACTCGCGACTTAGTTCTTCCTTAATCGAGTAGATAGCGCTGTACTTGTAATGCCGCTACATGGGTATAAATGTAAAATTAAATTATCCCTCGAGAACGTGATAAAAAATATCCTATGTCCTTCTCCTGGTTTTGTGCTACCTCCCTACCAATTTTCAGCCAAATCAGTTCAGCCGTTCTTGAGTTATAAATAGTGTAACTAACACAACTTTCTTTTATATATATATATAGATTACCTTAAGTAATCTAATTACATATATGCTACTGAAAATTTCATAGAAAGACTCAATAACACTTTGCTTCGACCTGGGAATCAAACCTACGACCTCTAGTGTAGCAGCCGCGCTTGGGACTTCTAGATTAATGAGGCAGTTTGAGATCCTCTTATTTTTAATAAACCTATTTGACATTCTTCACTACAAAAACTAGAGTAATCAGGCCTAATCAGACCACTAAAAAAGGTTAATACTTGTAGCGATAACTGAACACATTTTTTTTAAATCGATTACTTTAAAATTCATTGAAACTGTGGGTTCTGATATCTCTGTGTTGTAATACATGCAACTTCCTGTACGACAACCATTTACAGCAAAAAATCTTGTAAAACTATTTTATTGCTTCCACGCAACGCATTCAATCAAACCATAGAGCTTGCTTCCCTGTTCCATAACAGTGATTGCTATCACTGGTACCCGGAATACTTTTTGAGAATCATGAACAAGTAGGTTCTGTCATTTCTCTGTTAAAAATTGTAAGCAACACATTTAACTGTCTACGCGTTTATGCTAGTTTAGTTTATCTTATTATTTAACTGGATTGTTATGTCGCGTCAGTTATCGGCTAGTCTTAAGATATCAATTACTTATTATTGGGTAACATAAATTTAAGTAACTAGGGTAAAGAAGTGCGATGGACTTTACGTCCCTAAGTGCTACAATTTACAGTGGGTACCTATCTATCGCTCGAGTCTCATTATAGAATATAAAAGGAACTGATATTTTTTGTATGCACAGTGACAAAATTACTAGTACTCGTTAGAACTGTTAATTCACTAGCACTACTGTTCCTGTTCCATCCCTATGCCTATTGCTAACAACGCGTTGAATATTAACTGCTTTTATACGACCTCCGGATGCGTCCACGGTTGTGAATTCACAGCTAATGTTTATTAAGACCGATTACATTTTATTTGTATAAATCTTTGTTTATTTAATTACGGTTTGTGGTTGCTGCGCTGCATTACGATTTCTTTTATGTGTATTTTTCTAATTTAAATGTAAAATATGATTGGGATATAAGTAGATATTAATAGATTTCTCTGCCTGCCTCTTCCACTGTCTCATTACTCTAGTGGTTCCAAGCGCGACTGCTACACCAGAGGTCCTAGGTTCGATCCCCAGGTCGAGCAGTGTTATTGGGTTTTTCTATGAAATTCTCAGTAGCAGCTCGTAGTCTGGATTTGTGCCCGGTTAATTGCAATAGGCTCGCCCCCTATTACATGGGACCTAAACATACCGGCGAACTGTGAGTGTACATTAGTACGCAGTAATAGAATAGATTTCACTAAAAAGCTTTTTAATTTGATTGATTTTCAGTGAATTAATGTGGTCGGTGCTAGTATAAACAATAATATCATTTGTTAAGAGAGAATGGAGGGTTCTATCTACGTAGGTACTTAACTAAAGCTGTTGGCTTTTTGGTGGTTTTAGCAAATTATTAGATTATTCCACGTTAATCTACATCTGTATTATAACGACCCTCACCCGTGTCCATAGTCATTACGCCGGACACTAACTACTAACTGCCTTCATCCCTACTTAATTCAACTCCAAAGAAAACTAGTAATTTATGCCCAACACATTACCCCAATTGCCAAATATACCTTACTTGACTCACTTTGCCAATTTTACTTTAAACTGTGGTTGTTTCGCAATACGGCTGGAATTCCGTTGTCTAATTCATTTGTTATTTTAATACCTCAGCCATTCTAGCCCGATGTCCCCTCATGGTCCGGTGAACAACGGACCGGGGCACTTAATTACGTGATAGTGGCGGTCCATTTTAGTAACACTCCCTCTTCAAGTGTTTTGCACGTGTGCCCACTATTAGGCCACAGACTAAATTTGTACGGTGACGGAGTTGTAGGAAAATTTGCAACAGGATAATTTAAACAGGAACATTTTGTTATTCTGTGTCGCTACTCGTTGGCAGTTGTCAGAAGCGCTATTTTGGGACCATGTGTTGGTTTGACAATACAATTTAAGGGTATAGGGTGTGTCTTAGATTTGGGGCTATAGTCCCTTTGATTAAGTCTCTCCTAATGGTCCGGCGGAATTTGTAATTCGGAAGTTGTGGCGGTAATGTTCTTAGTTCAATTAATGTTCTCAAAATTTGAATAGAATTATCTGTTTTAGTTGGGCGGCGTTGTATACCTACTACATTAAGATTGTTAAGCAAATATTTAAATAGGATTGGATTACGAAAGCGTAATTTTGAGAGAAGGAAACAGAGAAGGAAAGAATAATGTGAACTTTAAAAAGTTTAAATTTGAAATTACAAATTCAACAAACCAATGCTCAGCTGTGACTCGGACGACAAACAGTCGTAGAGCATTTGAAAATGGAACGAGACGCAATCACGAAGGATTGTGCCCGAATCCCGTTCTACTCACATATCTGTGGCCGAACAATCTAGGTTAGAGCTATTGTGAAACCCACACCTTCCCCTTTGTCGCCTATATTTCCGAGGAGGGAAGGAGGCAGGGTAGGTCTTGTATGTTTGGTGTGCAAAAGCGTGAAGGGGTCGCGTGAATGACATTTGCGTAAGCGGCTGCCCGCCCTCAAGATTAGCTCTACGATGATTCCCGTCTGCCTAGACTTGAGAACAATGACATACATCGGAGACTTCATTTTATATTTCGCCATTAATTCATTGGAAATAATATTTACTAAGTACATCATTCATTCAACTTTTATATTATTACTAACATTAATGCACTAAATCAAATATTTTTTTTAAAAAGACATTGCCCCACATTATTTTTTGTATCGTGGGTGGGTTTACAAACACAATTATCACATATACAAAGAAGACCCGGAACAAATAACTGTAGGTCTTATAAATAACTATTTGTTCCATGTAGGGATTGAATCCATAACACGTAGCGTAGAAGCCGATCGTTCAGCAACTACGCCAAACGTGCCGTCATCTGTATTAGTATTTTTTTTTTACTTTTAACGTGGCAAACTAGTATTCGGCCCGCCTGATGGTAAGCGGTTACCGTAGAACTTTTTTAGAACAACCCCGTGCTGTAGTTCTTTGGGAAAACCTCGGTGGAGAGTTGATTACCACCATTCCATTTCCTCTGGGATCTTTGGAAGGAAATTCCTCTGGAATCGCACATTATAAGACCAAGAGTGGTTCTAAGGTATGTGGATGACCTCCACGCCGATGGCGAGAGTTGCGGTGATAGAAAGTAGCTGTTGGTATCATTTCAAACAATTCCTCAGAACACTGCCCATTGTAAAATTTCCTATTTATGCATTAAATAGGAAATTGTATATATGGAGACGTATGTTTGATACATACGAAGAAATGGGGGTTTGAGTACATCAGTACTTACCCCTATGCCTATTCTTCGGGGAATATAGGCACGATGGTATATTATTAGTAATTTTAATGTTATAGTAGGCACCTAGTTTGTTTAGAAAACACTGCCTATTAGCAGATTTTTTTTAGAAGTCTACACTACTCTTGAGTTTTCTCTGTGCCATCAGTGGGAAGGCTCAAGTGGATCCCTAATTTAACTGTATCGGCGGCATGTTGTAAGCGAAGTTGTAATGGTCGCCATTAGCCCTCGCCTACTCACTGCTTAACTAGCTAGCTATGCTTGTATAAAAAAAATCTATATATTATGACTTTTTTGGGATTTTATGGCATTACTAGCTTTTTGCCCGCGGCTTCGTCCGCGTGGAATAGTTACTTTGTTCAATATGAACTTTGCTCCCCTTTTTATCCCCTTGGGGGTAGAATTTATCAAAATCCTTTCTTAGCAGATGCCTACGTCATAACATCTACCTGCATGCCAAATTTCAGCCCGATCCCTCCAGTGGTTTGGGCTGTGCGTTGATTTTTATATTTAAAGAGATATTGATATCATTAGATAACAATGTTTCGGATCCCTTACATCTTCAATGGTCACGGGTAGACTGACACAGTCTGTCGACTAAGTGATATTATTTCAATGTCTAATACCTATTCGCGTAAGTGTAAGAAATCAGTAACATATCTATATTATTTCATATAAGTAAGCACTGTCACATAAGTAAGATGGATTTTTGTGAATTTGCCATGGTATTGGGAAAAAAAGATCATCCGGTCCATGAATCCCATGGCCAAAACGACATAATTTTCTAAGCTAAATGCATAATTGAAAGTATTGTATGCATTTAAAGTTATCGATACGATACTTAGTTGCTAAGAAGATTAAAAAAAGTAAGTGTAAGTAACGGCCAGTTTTTATATCCTTACTCCTTTAGATTTGCTTACTAGCGATAGAATTTTGACATAAGCTCCATACATCTACTGTCAAAATCCTATCTCTAGTAAGCAAATCTACTGACAGATAGGATATAGAAACCGGCCGCTAGACAAGGTTATTTGCCTAGTAAATATAACAACATTTAGAACCAACTTCTTTCTTGAAATAAAATTACGTCTTATAGAGTTTATCGTGTAATATATCGATATTATTTAATCCAAGCTGCTACTGATTAATCAGTGCCAAAGTTTTGGTACAGTTGGTGTCCTGAAATTAATTTTCCTGGATGAAAAACATTAAAAATGACTTCCACCGGCACTTGCCGAACTTTCCCGCCGCATTTGCACGACAAACACCACTTTTAACAACTACGCTTTAGTTTTAATTATAGCTTCAGCATTTTCTATGCAACTCGACGATGAAGGTTTGTGATTGCTACAAATAAGTTCAAATTTAAAATTAATTTACATACCATCATCACGCCTATATTCCCCGAAAGGTTAGGCAGAGGCGTACTAGTGTACACCCGAGGTTCTTTGGTATGTTTAGGTCCCATGTAATAGGGAGCGAGCTTATTGCTATTAACCGGGCACAAATCCTAAACTGCTACCGAGAATTTCATAGAAAAGCAATCGATAGGAAATCGAACACTTTACGTGACTGTGGGGATCAAACCCAGGACCACTAATTAAAATTCATTTATTGTTTGAATTATCAATTTATCAGTTATTGAAGTTGATTTCGTGTGTGAGTCACGTTATTAATCCATTGTTCCTAAGCACGACTGCTACGCTAGAGGTACTGGATTCGATCCCCAGATTAAGCAAAGTGTTATTGGATTTTTCTAGGAAATTATGAGCTGCAGCTCGGGATTTGGATTTGGCAATAGGCTCGCATCCTGTTATATGCGACCGACCTAAATATATCGGCGAACTGTGGGTGAACATTAGTATGCTTCTACCTATCTTTTCAGGGTATACAAGTATGATGGTACTTATGTTATATGAAATCCAAGCTCTGAGCTGTTACTGAGAATTTCATAAAAAACTCAATAACACTTTACTCTCGAAATCGAAGCGAAGATCTCTTGATCAGTAGTCACGCTTGTTACCACTAAACCAACGGTAGAGTTTTACTATAGAAAAAGGTTATAACATAACATACCATCACACCTGTATTCCCCGAGGAGGTGATGCAGAGGTGTAATGTACACCCACAGTTCGCCGGTATGTTTAGGTCCCATGTAATAGGGGGCGAGCCTATTGCAATTAACTCCGAGCTGCTACTGGGAGTCCATAGAAACACCCAATAACACTTTGTTCGACTTGAGGATCGAACCCATGACCTCTAGCGTAGCAGTCGCGCTTGGGACCAATAGACTAACGAAGCAGAAAAAGGTAATGTTTTTTGTATAAGCATTAGACAGTTTGTTTATTTTGGTCTTTAGAGTTTGCTGTATACTGTTATTCTCCTCAACATGTTTCGCAAAAATAAAAAATGAGTCTCGTTTACTATCGGCTTTTGGAAATTTTGAACTACAAAGAGTACCGAAGAAGTTCAATATTTGATCTTTGGTTTCATATTGTATGCAAATGTCCTGTAAAGAACATAATTCCATCAAGTCCATTGAAACTTCATTAGAATAGTTTTGAAAGGTCATTGGAGGACGTTGGCTGACACGGGTCTCAGTTAATTTCCGCCGGGAATCGCCAGCTCCCGGACTCACTAATGGAGTTTATTTCGTAAATACACGTAGGACTCGAATATTCCGGGCCTTGGTATGTACTACGAACTAAGAGAGTTTGGCGACCCCTTTTACACAGGATTGAGAGATAAGAGCTTGGTTTTTGGGTCTAGTGGTCCATTTGGTCACCTAACACCCTCTGTCTAGCTACATGTAAGACTGATTAAACAGTTAGACTGAGTTTCGTTATCGTAGTAGTCCTGAGCGCGACTGCGACCCAAGAGGCCTTGTTCGATTCCCAGGTCAAACAAAAAGTTATTGGGTTTTTCTATGAAATCCTCAGTAGTAGCTCGGAGTTTGGGATTTGTGTCCGGCTAATAGGCTCTCCGACTATTACATGGGACCTGAACATACTGGCGAACTGTGGTTGTACATTAGTACGCCTCTGCCTGATCCTTCGGGGATTACAGGCGTGATGGTATGTGTGAGATCCATCTTCCATCTTAGAGCCTGTTTATGCTTTCTATCAAGCAAAGGGGGAAACGTATTCAAGTCAACAATAAAAACATTAAAACAAGTGCAACGTCATTGAAAGCACGAAGAAAAGAAGTGAAAAGAGTACTCTAAAAGAGACCTACTCTATTATAATAACAGCCGCAGAACACAAAAGGTTTTGTACGAAATTTGAACAGAAAACTGATTTATTTCAGTTCCGTAGTCGTGCGATATAGTTTTAATTCATTTTAGAAGAGCTCATACTCTTTGGAATTCATTCTGAAGTTTCTCAGTCGAGTTCAAAACGTAATTTGTCTATCAGACTAGTAGCTCCCGTATCAAAAGGCGAAGGGCGAAGAAATTTCGTTAACCGAGTTTTAGAGATGAGTGGTGTCCTACTTTAAAAAATAATTAAGTTTCGAATTTCTCCTCACATTTATAGGTCTACTTTGAATAAGATAACTTTTCTGTTTTTGCAATCCTCACCCTGCTTGAACTCCCATATTTTTCGAACTCGTATTATGAATTCGGGCAGGGTTATTTAAAAAATATTGTTTTTCTTTGTTACAATAACATTAAATTTAAGCACTAAAGATTATCTAAGTAGTGATTTAAGTATTTTAATATAATTTAACGTCATAACTTTTAATTTATCGCTTATACATTTCAATTCGTTATTAACCTTTTTACTTTTCCATTATTCTAAAGGTCAAAACATAAGTTAATACTGCCTTAATTATGTTAAGCTATACACGTTTAAAATATTCTTCGTAAAATATTCTGCAATTCGCAATTCGCATATCAGGATGTCCTAATCTGTCGTCACATATTACTAAGTTTTAATGTGGCAGATCATCACTAAATTGGCTCCCACGTTATTGAATCCGAGACGACGTCAAACAAAACAAATACACCAAATAAATTACCCGTTTCCAATAAAACAACATCCTTACTACGCTTCGTAGAGCACCAAGTGCGGGGAACACAAGCGGGACTATTTATTTTGAAACTTATTTTGTGAATATTAAAGTTGAATTCTGGTATATATACGATAGCTATGTGGCACGCGTCGCGTATACTTTGGGCGTTTGTCGATTTTTCAAAAACCCCATCCTCTGTGCTTAATCGAGCGGATGTAAACACACCATTTTTCGCGTCTCGCGGAAAAATATCAATATCTCGCATTGTAGTGGAACGAGACAGAGGAATAGAGGGGCTACGGTGAATGAATATGTTTTCGAAGTCTGCAATCATTAATCATGCATTGAGTGGTGGCACAATGCTTCGTCTAATGGATGGTTTTGTCGCAAAATAGAGCTGCTGGGTGTAATGCACGTAGCGAGGCTCTTGATGAACAATGCGAGAGAATGGCTTTGTTTCAGTAAAAATAAATCATATTGCCATTGATATTGCCTCTATAATCTTCAGTAACGTTGACCAAGTTAAAATTTTCGTATGAAATTGGCTCCAAGATTATTAGTATGCGTGCATACCGGCAGCAAAGTAAACTTTGTAGGTATATAAGGTTATTTCGAAATAAAACTTGTGTTGCTTTTATTAAAGAAACGTTTATTTCATATTAAAAATCTTATGTGACGATGTCAATGTAACTCAAATATATTTTTTAATCATAAACATTATACTAAAAACTCTATGTTTAAAATGAACTTAAACCTCTTTTAAAAAAACTAAAGAAATAGATTTTCTTTACATCTCGCCCCTAAGGGAAGAAAATAACTCATCTCCTAATGATTCTTGTTCTTCTAACATAGGGACTGGAATTAGTTTCGTGATATGGAAAAGGTCCGATTCTATTTTTTTATGACCAGTGTCTATTCTATATTGAATTAGAAATTTTCTCAACAATCTCATATGGTCTTCTTCCTGTTTAGCTTGTTTCCATTTTCACGTACACCATGTCGCCTACGTTAAATTAGAAAATATTGTCGAATAGTGTTTTATTGTAGTTATGTGATTTTATTGTGTTCTCAAGTGCAGTATTTCTATCTCTGATCCACTCACAATGTGATTTTTCTTGCTTCAATTCATTTGGTAAAATCGTGGCATCCATACCATATAAAAGATAACTTGGCGAAAAACCCATTACAGAGTGATTAGTTTGATTGTATTTCTTTACGCACTCTTGAGCTATTGTTGTCCAAGCCCTCTGTCTTTCATCTTCATTTATTTTGCACCTGATTTTATTTACTAACGTTTGATTCAATCTTTCATTCAGACCATTTAAAAATGGTGCATTTACTGTAAATACCATAGGTATCTGTAAATACCATAGGTATCTGTTTATCCTTTAAGAAATGCTTGAATTCTTTGGAATTTATTCCTGGGTATTGCTCTGTAAGAAGCATACCAATGTCTTCCGTTTCTGTGATGTTCTTGACCAGTTTTATGAAATCAGTGGCATTCTGAGTTTTTGATGTTATAATAAATGCGTATCTAGTGAAGTGATCTACTAATAAATGTAGATATTTTTTTGTTGATCTTGAACCTCCAAAACCTCCAATAGTGTCTATGGACATTATTTCGAAAGGCTTTTTGGCCGGGCCTAGATGAGAGATAAAGCCAAATTTGTCTTGTCCTCTTGATTTATTTTTTTATACAAATTCTACAACTTCTACAAACTTGTTTGATGTTTTTCGTCAAATTCCTAGCTGTGTAGAGTGGACTTATTGTAATCTGCATTTGTCTAATTCCAATGTGGCACAGGTGTTCATGAATGTCTTTTAAAAGTTTGACACTAAATTCTTCTGAAAGAACAATTTTTTCTTTGCTCCCGATTTTTTTAAAGAACACATTGTATTTTTCGATCATTTTAAGTTTGTTCTTTTGTACTTCTTCATTTTTATTCTGATCTGTCAAAATATCTTCTAATTTAACCAGGTTTACAACTTTTAATTGTTCCTCTGCATTTTCACCAGATTCCAATACTGGATTCCTACTTAGACAGTCAGCTTCCAAATTTTGTTTTCCTGGAGCATATCTTATTTTAAAGTCATATTGCGTTAAATAATATGTCAAATCGCCCAGTTCTTCATCAGTTCTCGATTTCAAATTAATATTTTCTAGCGGTTTGTGATCAGAATAAACTGTAAACATCGTTTTATAAGGTTATTTCGAAATAAAACTTTATTGTGTTGCTTTAATTAGAGAAACGACATTTTAAGTTTATTTCATATTAAAAATCGTATGTGAAAATGTCAATGTAACTCAAATATATTTAATAATCATAAACATTATACTAAAAACTCTATGTTTAAAATGAACTTAAACCTCTTTTATAAAAACTAAAGAAATAGATTTTCTCTACAGGTATATTAGCAATACAAATATAAAGTCAATAATGGTCAATAGTCAAAACAGTTATTAAATCATAATAAATATGATCGAAACAAAGGTATAATGTAGTTAGTATCAAAATGTTTATTATTAATAGCATTCATTCATTTATAGCATCTATAAATATTTCTGACTCAATGGGGAATATTTTTAAATGGTTTTTGATAATAATCTATGCGAATATTAGAAATTGAAATAAAACTACTTTTTACGGAGTTTCTATTCTCATCAGAGGATCTGTTTTTTCAGTACGTTGCCCCATACTAGGACTTGCTCATTTATCGTGGGTCCTTTTACAAACAGAAATTACAAAAAGTATAAATAATTGCACCTTGTGGGAATTGAAACCACGACCGCACAGCAGCCGATACTCTTTCACGGGATATAAATATAATGACAACCAAATTTAGTAAATTGATCACCAAAATGCTTACCAAAATATATAAATGGTCACCAAATTTTAGGTTTAGGTTAGGTTAGAACTTATTTTGGTGATCATTTACTATTTTTGGCAATATAAAGTGATTTTTTGCCGTTACATTTTAATAAATCCGGTGATTAGTTAAACATAAGCCCTCTTTCACTACACCAATCAAGCCATCACATAATTCCTCATTCTCTATTGAAAATATCCAAGTGCAGGCCAGTCCGCTGTAGTACCTATAAACACGCAAACGACAGGACATGTTATTTGACAGCGGAACTCATATTATACACATAAGCATGTCAGTGATACAATTTGTAAAACATCAAGAACACTGTTTGAAAACCTAAAATGAAACGTAATATTACAGATTATGGTTTACTTTTGGTTGTAGCGCAGAGGTGTTTATAGCTATGTTAAATAGCTAACGGGGATGATTAAAAATGGTTCGAAGCTATCCATCAAGCGACAAGTCGACTGCGATACGCGTCTTATTTGAATATCGCTTCGGCCAACGAAATGCGTAGAGACGCTTAAACATTTCATAAATGCAAACATGCTAGCACAAAACCAAACTCCGAGCTGCCACAAAGAATTTCAAAGAAAAATCCAATGCTTAACACTTCTAGAACTTGCTGTGAATCGAACCCTGGGCCTTTAGCGACAGTAGCGCTCAGGATTACTAGACTATCATTATTCCAGTGGTCCTCTAAGTTTCCTTCTGAAGAACATGAAGTAATGATGACTACGTGTTAGATCTTTCTTGGGAACGTCACGGTAAAATATCTCTACTATTGTTTCCGAAAACTACAGCCGCAATAGGAGACATTTATATAATTTATTTCGAACATAGATACAGTGATAGGCTCGTAGTCACACTGAGACAGTTCATCATATAGTAATAAATTGTATTAAACAATATTACTACTCTATTGTTTGCCTTGTTCCCGTACAGATTGTGTTCAATCCGGTAGATTGATCGGTCTCGAGGAGTATCGGCAGTGTACAAATTGCGCCTCATTTTAATATTACGGAATAACTAGTCTAATGAGTACATGATTGTATAATTTAGCCAAATCGATTGTTGATTAAGTATGAGTACCTACCCGGATTACAATTAATAGACGTAAAATTTAAAGATCTGGATTTGGCTTGGCCCATGACGTTGTCGACATATGGGACTCCTCTCATATGTCGACAACGATTCATTCCATTCAGCGATCATTGTACCGAAGGCTGAAGAGCCTCGATCAACATCTAAGAAGGCTCTTGTCGTGTGACTGGATCACAGAGAATTAATTCTGGACACGGCCCGCATTGCTAGGATGTTTCTTTACCTGGGTAACGCCGCAGGGATGCTACTTTACCCGACTACGAAAAAAGGAAGGGTAGTCTTAATCTATGTATATGTATCGTGTGAATGTTCGATCCTAGCTCAAAAAATACTCATCTGATTTTAGCAAAAGGAGCGTCGAATGATTTCGCTTACAGTTAAATCGTTATAGGCTAAAAATTTTTGAAAAAAGTCAGTATGACTGATGAAACATAAAAAAGGGAACTAAAAATAATTAAATTTACTCGAATTTTATGAATGAGGTATTATTAGGATTCGTCTTAATCCAAATAGTATCATACGATATAATTATGGTATTACAATAAATCCTATATGGCAAGCATTAGAGACGAATGGAAAGTGTACGATCTGTAAATTTCTTACTACTAGCGCCAACTCTATAATTGTTGAAGTACAATCTTTGTTTTGTTATTTTCTTCGATGACCGTGGGAGAGCCATGCTTCGGCACGAATGGGCCGGCTCGACCGGAGTGATACCACGGCCTCACAGAAAACCGGTGTCAAACAACGCTTACGCCGTGTTTCGCCGAGTGAGTGAGGTTACCGGAGGCCCAATCCCCATTTAAAAGGCGGGCAACGCACTTGTGTCTCCTCTGGTGTTGCCTATGTCCATGGGCGGCGGTAATCGCTTACCATAAGGCGATCCGTCCGCTCGTTTGTCCCCCTATCCCATAAAAAAATGACCTATTGAAATAAACTGCAACCTTTTGATTTTGTTTTTTTAAGTTTTAATATTTAATAATACAGTAATTATAAATTTATCTCTTTTTTTAAATGTAATGTTTGTTATCGAGTTATAAGAAACCCGACTTCGTTTTATATATATAGACTAGCGGGCCCGGCAAACGCTGTCTTGCCCTGTATATCTTCCTGCCCTTGTCCAATTTATTTGTAGTCGGCGCAGTATGTTTCACGCAACTTTCTTAGTTTTTTCATTCATAAGAACGTTCTTACAATAACAAACACAATAAAAAAAGAATTAGCGAAATCGGTCCAGCCTTTCACGCGGGATGCTGTGTCCAAGGGAAATAGGGTTTCATTTTTTATATATAGATGAATAGCTACAATCCCTAGGTTCAAGCTCCTATCTTAAAAAAAACCGACTATCGCATATAAACTTTCATCCCCCGTTTCCCCCTTAACATGTGATTAATCTAAAAATCCTAATACAGGTTATCATTTCTTTACAATTTACAATAACACACGTTATTATTTATTTATTCTCAATGACTGATCCAAATTTATTTTCGTGTTTCTAACTTTAGAGAACAAAGACTTTCATACAAACGTCTCCTCCCATTTAACCCAATTAAAGTTGAAATTTCCATAAATTCTTTTTTAGTGTATGCTTACGTTATAAAATAAACATATTTTCCAAATTTCAGCTTCCTAGACTTTGTAGTTTCGACGGTGCATCAGTCAGTTGGGTCAAACAATTTTATAAATATATTTTTTTCTTCAATGTACAATGCTAAAGTATTTTTTTCAATATGTTTTTCCATTATACATGCAAATACTTATCTTTGTAACTTTGATTCTAAGAATCATATGGGTTTTCATTTTGATTTTGGCTCTTTAATTGATCCCTAACTAAAATTTTCAAAGCATGCGGCCGCACCACGATTAGAGATTGTATGTACTAAGTACCTAGATAAAATCTTTTTCAAAAAAATTAAAGCAACAAGTTTTATTCCGTAGACTGTATAAAGATATAGTATACAGTATACAGTAGTCTGTATAATGTATATTTATTATACAGTTAATAAATTTGAAGTTCGTTAAGTAGCAAGTCGAAGAAGTTAATAAATTGTTCATTTTTTTAAGATTATTTTACATAGCATTTCCACGATGTAATGCACAAATTGAGCTTCGCGAATTCGGATTGTTTATTCTGATTATTAACAAAGACATAAATTATAATGGGTGCGCCAGTAAGGGAAATATAACAACATTTCCAGGATTACTATTTCGTCATTGACCTTAACGTAATCCAATCGTAATTGCTAATTCGTAATTATCATGCAAGTTGTCTAGACATGTGTAATGTCTAACCTTGAGCGGCAAGAAATACCTAATTATTTTTGGTTGTCGCTTACAGTACGCGCGGCATAAGTTGGCCGGAGTGAAGTTCGCCGTTTTAATGCGCAGTGGATTGTTTACGTTAAAAATTGTGTACTGCGCAACCAAAAACTGACAAACAGCTAACTTCAGTCCGGCCAAGTTATGTCGCGCGTACTGTACCTTATCCTTTTGGCTGGAAGAGATGACAAAATTATGTCACAGCACACATGTTAGCCAAGCAGAAGTGACATGACGTGACGCACCGTGTTCATGCTGTGTCCCATCGGGGCGGGAGTAAGACTAACTTCTGAAAAAAAACAACAAAGGTAAGATACCTCATTAGTTTAGTGGCCGTAATCGCGATTGCAACGCTAGAGGTCCTGGGCCCGATTGCCAGATCAGAATCAGAATCACTTATTTTTTTTAACAACGGGCTATATAGTTGCTGATATGTTTTCGGCCCTTAAAAGCCGCTACCAGTTGTTTAAGAACCCCATGTTATAGCACATTGGAAAACATCAACAGTTAGACTATTTTACATCTTAGCTAGGTTACACTCCTAAGGCGGGTGCGGTACCCCAAAGAATGGACGGTAAAATGCACACAGAGAGACAAACCCCCTCCGACAACTCAGATCGTCTACATCGTCTGTGAGTATGGGATAGAACAGCCTGATTTTGAATTAAGTTAAAAGGAAAGAGTTGTTGTGTGTTGTTGTTGTTGAGTTGTGTTGAGTTGTTGTGTTGAGTGTAACTACTAACTGACACTAAATGGAACAAAAATAACTCCGTTTTTATTTACTAGGTAGACAAATATAACAAATCAAAGATCATAATAAAAATTAAATCGGTCCAGCCGTTCTCTGCGTAACTAATCTGACTGTTTTATATACAAGGTTATTGGTAATTCGTCACGATCCCGTGAAAGGGTTGTACATAGGACACATTATTTTCTATAAAATAAACCCTTAAAGCATTGTCCAAAAGTAAAACGTTTCTGAGATAAGTTTTAGTTTAAAAAAAAAAAACACCAGTAGGGTTACCGTTGTTTACCCTATAAGATAAAGTTATCTGTGCGATCTACTTGACGGATTTCTATGAAATCTGGTGTAGGTATAGATAGATTATGACCCTGATCAACATTTGGGGTACTTTATATCCAGTAAGTAGTAAGTGAGTTTTTTTGGGGTATTTTTTGGCCAGTATTGGCGTACAATACTAGAAAAACATTGTTTTCAAATCATGTTTATGTAATTATGTCAAAGGTCGAGTAAACGCACTGCACTTAACAAAAATACGTGGTGAAGATGACGGAAAGTACCATCAGGCGATCCGTCTGCTCGTTTGCCCCCTATTCCATAAAAAAAGTAACAGTCAGTCTGTTACCTTTTCACGCCTAAACCGCTAAACCAATTTTGATGAATCTTAAGAGAGAGATAAATTGAACCTTGGAGAACGACATAGGCTACCTTTTGTCCTTTGTGTAAAAGTCCTTTAGGTATAGCTGTTGCTCGCGGCACTCGCGCTCTTTTTATTTGTTTTCTGTCACCTGCTATTGCCTAAACCGCTGAACGGATTTCAACAAAATTAGGCAAGAAGAAGGGTCATAGGACTTTTATTTCAATAAGTCGTATTAGGAAGTGAGTGAAACCGCAGGGTGCAGCTGGATATAAATAGTAGTCGATATTGGTTTGTCGCGAACCAATTATCTATATCTATCTATACTTATAATAAATCTGTAGAGAGATCAATTCACATACAGGTCAAATCTGTACATGAAATATATTTCCAAAATAACTATCAGCGGGTGATAAGTGATCGATACTGACGCCAAAAATGCAATCAGTAAAATTTTTGTCTGTCTGTCTGTCTGTCTGTCTGTCTGTATGTTCGTTATAGAAACAAAAACCACTCGACGGATTTCAACGAAACTTGGTACAATTGTTCTTCATACTCTACTACTTTTCATCACGCTACGATCAATAGGAGCAGAGCAGTGAAGGGAAATGTTGGGAAAATGAGTGATTCATGAGAAAGGTTTCAAGCTATAAAACATCACGCTACAACCCTTAGGAACGGGGCAACGCAGGTGAAACCGCGGGCGAAGAACTAGGGAACAAAGTAACTATTCCACGCGGACGAAGTCGCTGGCAAAAGCTAGTAGTAAATATATCTTTGATAAGCGAGTATGTTGTTTGTATAATAATAATTATCTCCTTAGATTCTAACTACAATGTTAGTAGAAGACAAGAATCCAAGGAGGATACCTTTCACCTTATTCTTCTGAAATTCAAAAATTTTATCAGGAATATTTTGGCTCTTATTTTCAAAAGTTAAAAAGTTAGTGTTATTTATAATTTACGATTTTTTTTAAGTTAAGTAATTTTATTTATACACTAGCGACCCGCCCGCGGTTTCACCCGAGCTGCTCCGTTCCTATTGGCCGTAGCGTGATGTTATGTGATGTGCCTTCCTCGATAAATGGACTATCCAACTCAAAAATATTTTTTCAATTTCAATTTTCCTGAGATTAGCGCGTTCAAACAAACAAACAAACATTTTAGCTTTATAATATTAGTATAGATTCGAAAAAGATTGTTAAGATAAAGTCGGTATTTAATTACCATTTTTTAATTAATAACTTATACCTACACATTCATCATAAAAAAGTGTATTACCTATATCCCTACTGTTATGCACATTTTTCATTTAATATTTTTAACGTAAGTACCTACCGATACACCATTTTCACGCTGGATTTGAACTTAGCTCAGATAGAACGAAATAAATTACGTACACCCCAAGGGCTTTCTTATGACATATGTTTGAAAAGTGGGTCCAGGATTACAAGTATGTTCGTGTTTCTTTCCAAAAAAGTAAATCAAAATGTTAATGTCGAGACCCGATGCATGAAAACAATAGATTTTGCATAATGTGTGAATTTTGTTGCAATTAAGTATAAATTACTTAATGTATATAATACGAATCATTATTTATTATTTACATTCGACGGACGACTAGAATAGAGTACACTGGTAATCAAAATACACGTATTTATACTTCGGGAGTTTTTGAAGTGTTAAATTAAGGTAAGTATTTGTTTTTGCTCGTTGCTTCATTTGCGTTGCAGAAATCGTTACTACCACTATCATCAACATAACATCACAGCGTGATAAAAAAAATAACTTTGCTTCACATTAAATCCCCCAATCGCTTAGGTACAGTAGTGACTCCATATTTATGTAGAATTCTCAGTTAAGGGCATTACATCGCTCAAATCCAAAAAAACACCCTAATTTTAAAGAAGTTTCTAGTGGAATCTTTATCTTCGTTTGCCATATTAAAAATATATGTTATACTTAAGGTCATCACAAATAAATTGTATTGTTTAATTTTTTTATAAATTTGCCCCAATTTTGGAAAATAATTGAAGTAAATAGGCCTTGTTTAACCTAATTTGTATTTTTTCTCTTTAACGGCTTATAGTCATGAATTTTATACCAAAATAAATGTAATGATGTAATTAACAATTTGTATTGTTTTTATTTTATTATTTCTTTGAATATTTTGAAATAGCGTGAAGCACCCCCGCAGTGCCTGACTAACAAATACTAGCACAAAGACGAAATCCGCAATATCATTCGGCAATGTAACACCCTTAAAATAAAGGTAGTTACTGTAGGTACAGACAGTTATATTAATAAAATTGTTTACCATTATAGTGTTTTTTAATAGTACTTTCTATTTAGTATCCATAAGTCTATGAAAATCTAATTATTTTAACAAAAAAGTATTTTTAATATTAACTTAATTTTGTCGTTATTCTCATTCGCCCATTTATCTTTCTAACTTATGCGTCTTGATTGTTGCGAAAAACGTTTTTCTTTTCATATTTATATTCTATTTTTTGTCGTGGATAATCTGGTACTTCGTAGGCCATACTGTTTTATTTTTTTAACTATTTTTCTTTAAACAATTTCTCTCCATACATTGATTTCCACGATAATTTTATTACTTATATTATAAAATAAATACTCAAATTGTTCCCAGCGGCTCCAAACCAAATTGCGTAAGGCCAAAACAAAACACAAATTGCTAACATTGCTTCGATCATCAATAACATTCACAACAGTCACAAAGAAATCTTATGCTAGTGCATATATTTACCTATTGTAAAATAAAAAAAAAATCTCACGATGCACTTTCTGTCATCACAAATTGTCTTTATGTCACACAATATGAAGTTAAAGAATAAAAAATTACAGTCTTTTCATTTAAATTTACTTTAATATATATTAAAATAAAAACGAAATATAATTAAAAATTACAGTTTCTGATATTACACATTAACCCTATGCCATATTAAAATTTTATTTTATTTATTGTTATTTTGGGTTCTGTTACTCCCATGTTAAGACCCCCCATATTAGTTTTTCTTTAATATCTATAATGTACAGCAGATTTTTCAGTTACTCCAATTTATTTATCTGCCTTTACCATCACGTGAACAAAAGACCCAATCTGTCATTCAATACCAACTACTAAAAAATCAGTATTAGCCGAAAGCTTAGAGTAGATATCTTTTCAGGAGACAATGGATCCTGCTCAAGTATTTGAGAATCTTATCCTATCCCGTCAGAAGCCAATGAATGAAGTGATAGATCGCGGAGACTCCCCTGTGCAGCAATTCTACAGTGACGCTACGGTGTTCGTAACGGGTGGCTCCGGTTTCCTTGGCAAACAGCTCATAGAAAAGCTCTTTAGGTGAGTAAACTTGCTATAACAACGAAGCACTGAACATTAAGAAAACATAAGTCTTACGAGTCCGGCGGACCGAATTTCTCTTACAAACATAATACCGAAATAAATCGTAATTCAAATACAATTTAATCAAACTGTGTTATTATTCGAATTTCGATACTGTTACGCTGTTACCTACGCTACCTAAATCCGAATAATAACATAATTTGATAGAATATTGTCTTGATTACGGTTTAATTTGGTATTACGTTTTTGTGGACAATTTAAGTTCACCCTTAAGTCGGATTGAAGGACAAACTTACCTTTATAATTGAATAAATGTCCTCCCTTATATATGATCCTCGGTCATCAGCGTTGTTTCCTGTTGATCCCTGATCAGAGTGACCACCGCTGCGTACAGCCTTGATCTCTACTAAGCTAAGATGGATTTTTTAACAGTTTATCTTAAAATAATATAAAAAATTCACTTGGAATTTCAGATCATGTAAGATAAAGAAAATGTATGTTTTGCTGAGACCAAAAAAAGGGAAAACGATACAGGAAAGATTGGATTACACTCTTAATGACCCGGTGAGTTGAATGACTTTACCTACGTTTACTAGTAGTTCACGCCCAGGGGGCCTAGACAAAGTCACATTTTTATTAACGACTAGCTTTTGCCAGCGACTTCGTCCGCGTGGAATAGTTACTTTGTTCCCTAGTTCTTCGCCCGCGGTTTCACCTGCGTTTCCCCGTTCCTAAGAGTTGTAGCGTGATGTTTTATAGCTTAAAACCTTTCTCATGAATCACTCATTTTCCCAACATTTCCCTTCACTGCTCTGCTCCTATTGATCGTAGCGTGATGAAAAGTATACTATAACCTGCCCAGGAGTATGAAGAACAATTGTACCAAGTTTCGTTGAAATCCGTCGAGTGGTTTTTGTTTCTATAACGAACATACAGACAGACAGACAGACAGACAGACAAAAAATGTACTGATTGCATTTTTGGCGTCAGTATCGATCACTAATCACCCGCTGATAGTTATTTTGGAAATATATTTCATGTACAGAATTGACCTCTCTACAGATTTATTATAAGTATAGAAGATAACGAAATTCGACAAATACTAAAATTACTTTTCTACAAGGTCCAAACGTTCGCTAAGTTGTCGATCGAACGCTTCGATATCTTAGCGATTTCGATTGTCAAGAGCGCCACTTGTCTACGTATTTGTATGAGAATATCGATAAAGTTATTCGATTTCGTCATCGTTTCGTTACGCAATTTGACATTGTCTAGCACTTAGCGATCGAAAACGATTGATCACGTGACATTTCGAAGGCTTATGCCAATTCCATACATTTCGTATTTGTCGAATTTCGTTATCGTTAATAAAAATGTGACTTTGTCTAGGCCCCCTGGTCTAGACAAAATGCCACAGTAAGCAGCTGAAACAAGTTGTTTCTGATGATTTTCTTCATTGGAATAGTTTAAATAACATTATTTATATTGGCACCCATTCGAGTGACTCTTGGTGGCGCACAGTATACATAATATACTGTGCGCCACATATTCAAGAACTTGTAGATGCAAGAATTCTAACACGTGCGCTGAGTGGAAGGTCGTCTCGGAGAAACGTACCCTCTATTTAAATTCAAACATGATACAAAATGTTTCTAATGATACCAATTTTAATTTTCACCTAAATAAATTTTACCTCAGTTAAAGATGCCTTCTTTTATAAAATCAGGTATTTGACGTGGTTTTGGAAAAGCAGCCTCACTTTGCAGATAGAATTGTTCCAGTGGAAGGCGACGTGGCGAACTACAGGCTTGGTCTCAGCGACCAGGACAGGGCGACGATCGTACAAGAGGTAATACGGAAGTACCTCTAATATTTCACACAACCCTCCCTTCCTACATATTGTTAGCGCAAAAGTTCATACACGACGATGCTGTTCCAATCCATTTTAGTATTTGTACTAGTAATGGAGTTCAATAACAAGATTTATCTACTGACATATTTTTTTTTTCTGCTTGAACATCCTCGTCAATTATTAAATCTACTTTCAATCCACCAATAGTGCATGGAATTGTTGCTTCATTGTTAATGTTGAAAATATATTGAACTTCTTCTCCATTATCTACATTATTCACAGTATCATTTTATAAACTAAACAATTACAAAGTGAAGCTTGAATGAAAAACTGTGAAGGTGGAATAGATCATTTCTTTTTTTACCCGTAGTAGTAGGAATTTCTCCTATATAGCGAGTATACTACAGGTCATCCTAATATTTGCTCCGTATGGAGATCAAACCCAAAACCCATGGCGCAAAAACCGATCGCTCAGCCGCTATGCTAAACGTGTTCTCAAATGATATACCTTCCTATACATATAAGCATGCTATTTAGGAACCAAGAAATAATAATATACTCTTGCAAATCTTTTGCAGGTAGATATGATTCTGCACTTGGCTGCAACAATTAGATTCGACGAATCTCTGCAAAAGGCGGCGCTGACTAACGTCCGTGGTACGAGAGATACCCTTGAACTCGCCAGGGAATGTAAGAACCTTAAGTAAGTCTAATCAAACCTCCAAAGCCTTCCCTCTGTTATAAAATAATCTAGAATATTCTTGATTACACACGAACGATTACGGTTTTATTTTTCAGAAATTTAGTGTACGTTTCTACGGCATATTCCCATGCTACTTGCGAGCGAGCAGGTATGGAGGTTTTAGAGCAGTTCTACCCATCTCCCATGGTCCCAGAAATCCTCATACATCTCGCTGAGACACTACCAGAGGACCAGATCAACGCTATAACACCGGAGTAAGCAAATTATCATGGTGTGATGTTTTTTCGGGGTTTATCAGATCGGGCAGTGAACCTGAGGGTTGTGAATGCTCAACACCGTTCAGCGCTCTGCGGCACACTATTCTTCTTCGGCAGATAGTGATGGGTACGTATTTTTCTCAGGTCTTTTCACCGCCTAAGGTAGCGCTCTCACTTCTGACCATGGATTCAATAAGGCCCGGAAATGAAAGAACATCTGCACTTCAGAAGATCAGATTCATGGTATTACCGTGATAAACCCACGAAGCTTATATTCTCAAGGGAAAAAACTTAGCTAACTAGATATTTTTATTGAATGATGATGTTGTACTCTTCTAGATTAATCAAGGGCTGGCCGAACACCTACACGTTTACTAAGGCGGTAGCTGAGGAGGTAGTCAGGACTTTTGATGGTGACCTACCCGTGTGCGTCATTAGACCGCCCATTGGTAAGTGAGACATACCTATATTTTTATTATCCATGTGGCTTATAAATTCGGCGGTTATCTCTTTTCTTTAAGCGTCTGAACTTGAAACTTTGAATCGCCATAACTTTTTCACACAGCGTTTTGAATAATGAGTACGTTGAAATAGCTTTCTAATGATATATGTGCTATCCCTATTGGTTCACAGACCAGCTTTTTCATTCATTTTTGCCGATTGTACTTTTAGTGTAATCTGGCATGACCTAACCTAACACATATGACATGATAATGATTATAATGACATAACCTACCATCAGGTGAACTGCTACCTACTTAGTAATAGGATAAAAAATAATCTTAGCCGTTATTTCCAGTGGTTAGCAGCTACCTAGAGCCTATGCCTGGCTGGTTAGACAAGAGCTGCATAATGGGACCCCTCGGAGTGAGTAAAATCTTCACTTTCTGGTATTTCTGACCAGAGAATTAAAATTTCTGTCAATTATGATCTTATTAAACATAAAAAATGGGCAAAAGCCTACTTACTGTACCCGGTTTGTTAGCTCAGATCAACCTGACTTTTATCATCCAAATAATAACTGAGCGAATATAATATGTCTCATCTCAGTGATGATATAAATTGATTGATTGTTATACTAGTTGCTGTCTATTTTAATATTAGCTGTTGCCCGTGGTTTCACTCACATACTACAGGACTTTTTATGACAAAAAGTAGCCTATGTTCTTTTCCAAGGTCTAATCTATTTCTATTCCAAAATTCATCAAAATAGATTCAGGTTTCTGTTCGGATCAGGCGCGAAAATGTAACAAACAGACTCACAGAGTTACATTTGCATTTATAATTATTATTAGTTTGGATAATTCGAATAACGATAACAGCAGCATTTCCATGCCAAATGTCGTTGAAATTGGTTCGGTACAGAGAAATTTTAAAACAGAATTTTGAATTTTTTTTAAATGCTTACTAGCAATGTGGGTCCGCATATTACTAGTATTCTTGTTAACCCCTCGTGCTAAGCTAAATGCTTGTGTTACGAGTGGGTTCACGTCGGTAGTGCAATGGGTGAGTTTCGAACCGGCAACCAGGTGATCGCAAGTCCGACGCCCTAGCCATTAGGCTACCGCCGCTTTTAACTGTGATAGTATCCTGTACTTAAAGTTGTAAAATTTAAGTACAGGATAATATCACAGTTAATATTTGGATTTCAATTGCAGGTAATTTTTGGTGCAATTATCGGTATCATGAAAGTTTTTTACGTGGACGTGCATAACAAATTAGCTATGGTTCCAGTGGACTATGTAAACAATGCTATCATCGCGGCTGGATGGGACTCGGCAATGAGACGAATTAGTGGCGATACTAACATTGCTGTGTACACTGTCGCAAATAAGGACCGTTTCATTAAATTGGGTAATGCTTCTAACGAAAAAAGCGACTTAAACAGTTATTTGTAAAAACAGACTGGTGCTGATGTTAAGGGTGACCCGGGTGATCAGTGATCGGAATAGGTAGTACTAATTAACCCAATTAGCACCTATTCCGATCACTGATCGTGATCGGTTTAGGTTAAACTTCGATGAACAGAATGACTTCCTTCGGACAACATTTTTTCTGGGACGAAATTTGTCCCTTGTTTCGGGACATCACTTGAGTAAAGTAATTGAATTCAATTCAGGTTTTTGTTTCCCAGAATTGACAAAAATTCCCCACGTTTCTGGTTCTCGAAGTTTAAGTAAATTACACCGATTATTGGTGATTATATATGACGAATTTTTCACGCCCAATGGGATAGAAATAAAATTTTCTTAGGTACATAAAGAATGAAAAAAAGAATATTTATTTGCATCAAATGAGTTACATACAAGCTGTTATCATGTATCTAAATCAAATTAAAAGTCCGTCATTTGGCCCAGTAGGTGTAGGTATGCAAAATTTACAATTATGATGCTACAGGTGTCACTTATAGCTGATAGATAGTCTTTTACGCGTGTAAGTACAAATTAGCTATTATTTAGCTTTTAAGAGTCTATTAATTCAGTATGTAAAAATCTATTAACATTTTTAATTATATAATAATTAATTAATAATAATATATTAATATATTAGACGTAGTATTAATAATAATATATTAGACGTAGGGAGATCTAAAGAAAATGCTGTGCTGACCTTTAATTTAGATGCATGCAATGCTATTGTATTTGTAAAAGATATTTATTAATGTTTTTGTGTGTATTTAGTTGGTTTGCCTTAATAAATAAATAAATAAATTTTTAAATTCTCATAGGTACATAAGTACTACAAAATTTATTAATTAATAGGTATTTTTTAAGATGGTGGACTCCGCTGCTAGTGTTCGTCTGGGATGATACCATCGCATTATCAAATACCTATTCTGCTGCTAAGCAATAATGTTCTAACATTATTGTGTTTCGGTTTGCAGAGCAGTGAAATTACTGGGCATATATTATATGAGTGCTATAAAAGGGATGCACGAAAGCCAATTGCATGCAGCTGAGATAAGAATGTTATGTTAATGTGCTTTCCTCACCCATACCACAGTACCTTAAGACGAAAGTCTTCAATGCGTGCGTCCTACCAGTCATAACCTAAGGAGCCGAAACGTGGACACTCACGGTGAGACTGGTCCACAAATTTAAAGTCGCTATGGAGAGAGCTATGCTCGGAGTCTCTCTGAGGGATAAAATCCGAAACGGAGTTATCTGTCAGAGAACTAAGGTTACCGACATAGCTCAAAGGATTAGCAAGCTGAAGTGGCAATGGGCCGGTCACATCTGTCGGAGAACCGACACACGCTGGAGTAAAAGAGTTCTCGAGTGGAGACCGCGTCTAGGCAAACGTAGTGTAGGGCGCCCGCCGGCCAGGTGGAGTGAATACTTGCGGAAGGCAGCTGGCAGTGACTGGATGAGAAAAGCCGAAGATCGGGCTCTGTGGCGTTCACTACGAGAGGTCTACGTCCAGCAGTGGACGAATATAGGCTGATGATGATGATGATCAGATAAGAATGTTAAGAGCAATGTGTGGTGTAGCAAAAATGAACGGGATAGGGAAAGGAATTAATATACAATATGATAAGAAAATCCTGTCTGACCCGTGAAGGTATTGTTAAATATCGAGATCCGGTTCTATTTATTGTATAATCATTTTGAATTTAGAAGAAAAAAACCCCGATAAATAAATTATAAAACGAGGAAACCGAAATAGCAATACTTACGGTGGCAGCGACACTGTCCTTGGGTGCCAAATAAGATCTAATGGTTTTATAAAAAAATTTCATTTTATTTTAGGTAAGAGCCGCACAGTAATGCTTACTAAATCGTATAAGTTTGGCTCTCCAAAAACTGTATGGTACTGTCATGTTATTGACACTAAGAACAGATTGCTTTATTGGATCCTTGGATGGTTTCTGCACTACATACCTGCCTATATACTTGATGCAGTATGCGCCGTGGTGCCAATTAAACCGAAGGAGATACCACCGTAAGTGAAATAATTCAGGAATAATTTTTCAGATTTCCAACTTTATTTTTGAGGAAGAGAAGGGGCTTGAGGCTAACCCTTAAGAGTCCGCGCGGGCCGATTTTTCCATTCAAACGTCATACTAAAATTAATCGTAATTCAAATACATTTTAATCAAACCGTGTTATTATTCGGTTTCAGATAATGTTAATCTAGGTTCCTACGCTACTATTTTATCCAAAATACTTCACTGGGAATAAATGTAAGAGAATTTAATTCTTGATAACTTTACCAAGTTTGGAACGAATTTTCGGCCATTTATTTCCAGTGAAGTAGTAGTAGACGAATTGTTACGATAGGAACCTAGATTAACGGTATCCAAATCCGAATAGACACAATTTGATATAATTGTGGTTGGTTTACGATTTATTTTGGTATTACATTTTTGTGGGCAATTCAAGCTCTACCGGGCCATTAAATTCATCAACCGATCTGCGAGGGGAAGCTGCACTGGCCGCGGTCAATGTGTGGATGGTTGACCATTATTAATGCATCGAGACCCCTTCATCGGTCCCGGTTGTCATACGAATACCTATGACAATCGTTATAATCGTAGAAGTAGAAGCAAAAAAAGCCTGACAACCAGTCAGTACCGTATTGGTCACAGAAATTGGCACTGTTTCTAATGGCAGTGCTTCGTGTAAAATAAATATATCAAGCCGCATCTAGTAAATTGGAAGCCGATCCTAATATACATAGTAATTGAGAAAAGGCACTAGTAGGTAACTTCTTTTACTCCACAAATGGCACCTACGGATCAGTAGGTTAGTGTTGGGATGTTTATTTTTTAAGAATGTCAAAATAAAATATTCGCTTCGGCAAAGATGTTAGGGGTTCTTCAAGAAAATTGCAAGAATTACGCTAAAATCCGCGGAAAAATGGAAAAGTCAAAATCACAAAAATATGCAGAACGTAGGAACCAATTAATTAACAATATAGTAGAAGAGTACAAAAGTGGGTTTATTTCTCTTGGTCGTTTTTAATAAATATTCATTTAAAATGTTTAGCAGCAAATAAGTTATGCGCTGACCTTTAAAAATTATAGGTACTTGTGACCCATAATGTATGTTTAAGTATTATGGTATAATTTTAGATGTTTTTATTACATAAGAAATAACTCAAGACTGATTTTAATGATTGTGTGTCATATTAAAAAAATATGTCATTAATATGACAAAGATAACTAAGAAAATAAAAAATCGTAAATAAACCTAAAAAGTGTTTGTTTCTAAATTCTATTGTAACTCAAGGCTGATTTTGCAATACATGTGATTAAGGAAACTGATTGTGATATTAAAATGATTAAAAACATAAAGAAGTTATATTTTTATCATGTTACTTTCTGCTGATTTTAATTGAATTTTTGATTTTGACGTCTTAAAAAAGATAAACGCCCCACCACTAGTAGGTAGGTACCTACTGAACCGTAGGTGCCATTTGTGGAATAAAAATTTAAATAATAAATTATTCCATTAATTGCACCAGCCAAAAAACATCTATAGGTGTCGTATGTGGAATACCTCAGGTAACATTCACTCAGGTGCCGTTTACACGGGTGCCCAATGTGGAATATGTCGTAGTTTTTAGTTTATTATCTATAAATAACAGGATATCAGGATTGATACCCATTTCATGAATCCTTTCAAGGAATTATTTCTTGAAAACTATACTTATATACATTTTTTATAGATTTGTGAAGATATACAGCACAATAGATAAACTAGCATTAATATACAGGCACTTTGTGCTACAAGAGTGGGAATTTTCTGACGAGAATGTAAAAGCAATGATCAAGAGAATGAGTAATATCGACAGAACGATATTCAACTGCGATTTAACTACAATGAGTCGCACCGATTATACCTCAATCTGGGTTATTGGTTTAAGGAAATATATACTGAAAGATGGTTTGGAAGGTAGCGTGAAGGCTGTAAAGAAACAGAAAATATTTGCTGTAGCACATTATACATTATTGGCACTATATTTCTATGTAATATGGAATATATTAAACGTATTTTGGATGTTAATAAAATATATATTTTTGAACTAAATTATTGTATTTTTAAATTACTGACTCACGCCCGCGACCTCATCGTCAACCTCATGCTATTGCAAATATGCGATTTTACATTATAATTTTGAACAACGCTATATTTAAAATCAAATCTGCGGCATTCTTCTCATATTTAATGTAGCTATATTATACAGGATGTTTGGTGCATCGTTTGCCAAATGGAATTGGCCGAAAGGAGAGGAACAAGGAACAAGAAACGAGTTATTGGCCCTAAAATATAGCAAATGACCTCTCCTTTCGGCCTGTTCCATTTGTAAGTATCGACTTTGAATGTGATACAGAATGTTCACTTCGCATAATATTAACTCGTTAATTATAATATTAACGTACTGTTTCTGTGTACTAACTACCTCACTAGTCCAGTGGTCCTAAGGGCTATTGCTACGCTAGAGGTCCTGAGTACGATTACCAGGTCGAGCAGTGTTATCAGGTTATTCTATGAAATTCTCATTAGAAGCTCAGAGTTTGGATGTGTGCCCGGTTAATGGCAATACGCAAACTGTTTTTTGTGTATTTAGTATTCTTCTGCTTAACCTTTTTTATACCACTAAGGTGGCAAACAAGCCTACGACCCGTCTGATGGTAAGCGGAGCTATGTTATTCGACTATGTTTTTTTCTGCAAGGTGGAGGTAGGTACTTCCCCAGTCAGGCGGCTCCAATTGTGAATGGAATTATTCGATTCCACTATGCCATATGCCTTCGGGGAATACAGGCGTGATGGTATGGTATGTACGTACCTAATGTAATCCCAACTCCATGCTACCTCCTAGGTACTTTCCAGTAACTTTCATTTCTACAACACGTTATGCAAGATGGGCATGGGCATTATTACTATGGAATTCGGGTAGTCGAAATGGAAAACTAAGTATAAGCTTAATTTGTCATCCTGTGTAACAATCTCCTTAAAAAATATATATGTCGGAGAGAGACATGATTACGGACTGTCTGTTGACTAATCGAGACGCTAGCGCCACCTGGTGGCACTAAATGGTATCAAAGGCGTGACAATTGGAAGGGGAAAACACTGCGACGGCAAGTTGAGCTGCGGTGGAGTCGCACTACACAGCTGGTGGTCGACTTGTGCGCACGTCATGGAACCGGCATGCGTTCCTTTGTAATTCTACCTACATAGTTATTGTTAACGTTATAGTTTGAAAGTCACTTTAATAATCGTAACGGACGTGCTTGGGAGTTTCTTGTGGCTTCTTCTCCCAATAGGAAATAGCACTAGTGAAGCCACGCTGGCGTTTTGGGGGTTTGCTGGGTTGTAATATTGACGTACGAAAAGTACTACAAGAAGTCTGATTAAATGAGAGATTTAATGACTTCTAAATGTGTGTTTTAATGTTTGAACCAACATGACCCACTGTCGCCCACTAAAATAATGATTGGCCATCACTTCTGATTACGAGACACGTAATAATAGTAACCCCCCCCCCTTCCACATTTCTCCCCGTTATCAGAAGTGGGATAAGATTGGGATAAGTCGTTGGTTCAAGCATAAAGTAGCACAGACGAGCGTACAGTTGAACCATATGTGTGATCAATCCTTTATCAGGAAAACTTCGAGATCTGGTGAGTGTTGTCATTTTCACAACTATTCTAGTATTGAGTGCTCATTACCGACGTTTGGTTACTAAGTTAGTTAATGAAGTCGATATTTTAATGTAAAAGTGTGAATGCAGTGCAGATTTTATGGGAAATTATGATTAATGAGTACTCATCGAAAGTAATGTTGTTACATTCTATTGTTGTTAAATTCTAAATGAAGATTACTGTTGCCATGGTCATTAAAATGTGGGTAGTCGCACATATCGCGTGATAACATTGAATGTTCACCGTTGGGTAATCCAGCTTTGTTCGTGAGAAAGTATACCCGATATTAAATCGTGTGCTAATTAATCCCGTTCAATGATTTTATCATACCCTCCGATCGGATAAGGAAGATGCAGGTCACGTACCAGTCGAACTTGATACTGATAATGATTTGGATGTAGTGCATAAGCAAGCTTAAGTTGGGTTCGAGTAAAGGGTTCTAGCGGCCGTATTGTTTGACCGTACCAGTGGTTATTGCGTAGTCGTAGCCCAGTAGAAATCAGTGTCTCTTGAGGCACTTCAAGTAGTCTGTGGGTGTGCGATGCGCGTTTAGCTCTGGTGAGGGTCAGGGTCTGGAGAGACCGTAGTGTGTGTAGTCACTGGGTGATGCACAAGGGCAATCCACTCGATGGATTTGTGTACAAAGTTTTGATCAATCCGCTGGATGTGTGACGGCAATACGATTGTCGGTCGGCTGGAGAGCCATGGCGCTAGAGGTTTTACTCGAAGGTTTCTGTAAACTTTTACGATTTCTGCTATAAAGTTAAAGTTGATTAGGACGACTGTGGTACATGGCCTTGGCTAGTGATAGTAAATTTCGCTTATTCTCAATTTCTCCATGTCTAATTAAGTAATGGTGATTGATGAAAAGTCTGTCAGTATTCTTGACCTTGGAATTTTTGGTGGTTAGTACGAAATTGCGTACTGACTTTGGTGTTCAAACGTTTTCGATTCAATTCAATTTTTACCAAGTACGTTTTATTATTTCATCCGGTTCATATTGATTCTAAATACGGTATCAAAGCAGTAAAAGATGACGTAGCTTTATTTGACGCACCGACTCGTATTATCGCGGATCAAGGGTGACGTTTCGCGAGTAAGGACTTTAAAGATTTTTGTAATTCTAGTAACATTAACTTACTTGAGGGTGACCGGTATGTTTTGAAGTCTTTAACCGGTAATAGGACATACAAATATGCCCATGATCGCACAAGAAAGATGCCACAAGATCAGGTTCCGATTGAATTAAACGTATTAAGTGAAGAGTTAGACATAGAGGATGCGGGTGAAGGCCCATCCACCGGTACAGACTAGTGGATTATTGCACAAAGTATGGCTATAGCTTACCAGAGAGAAGGACTGGTATGTCTATTCTATTTTTGGGGCTTATCAGTGAGGACTGATACTGACCTACTATAGCTTATCAGTGAGAAGGACTGGTAATGTCTATTCTGTTTTTGGGGCTTATCAGTGAGAAGGACTGATACTGACCTACTATAGCTTACCAGAGAGAAGGACTGGTAATGTCTATTCTGTTTTTGGGGCTTGTCAGTGAGAAGGACTGATACTGCCTACTTAAATCGGACTTGGGTATACGTACCAGAGAGAAGGACTGGTACTATCCCTTGTTATCGGGCTTAACAGAGAGAAGAACTGTTATTGACCCATCTGCTATTTCGGGCTTGCTGGCACGAAGTGCTAGTAATGTCTGTTGCTGTCATTACTTGGTGCATTAATTATTAGTACTGTGATTTAACTTTCAATCAAACTTGTGGTATCCTTTCTAATGTGACTTAATTATGAGTGCCTTTCTATGTGGTCAGGATTGGCCGAGTCGGACAAGTGCTTTGTTGAGTTTTTGTTACAGATTAACACACGAGGACGTGTGTCTTGTCAGAATGGCCGTGTCGGAGAGAGACATGATTACGGACTGTCTGTTGACTAATCGAGACGCTAGCGCCACCTGGTGGCACTAAATGGTATCAAAGGCGTGACAATTGGAAGGGGAAAACACTGCGACGGCAAGTTGAGCTGCGGTGGAGTCGCACTACACAGCTGGTGGTCGACTTGTGCGCACGTCATGGAACCGGCATGCGTTCCTTTGTAATTCTACCTACATAGTTATTGTTAACGTTATAGTTTGAAAGTCACTTTAATAATCGTAACGGACGTGCTTGGGAGTTTCTTGTGGCTTCTTCTCCCAATAGGAAATAGCACTAGTGAAGCCACGCTGGCGTTTTGGGGGTTTGCTGGGTTGTAATATTGACGTACGAAAAGTACTACAAGAAGTCTGATTAAATGAGAGATTTAATGACTTCTAAATGTGTGTTTTAATGTTTGAACCAACATGACCCACTGTCGCCCACTAAAATAATGATTGGCCATCACTTCTGATTACGAGACACGTAATAATAGTAACCCCCCCCCTTCCACATTTCTCCCCGTTATATATTTTATAACGTAACGTGTATCTGGCCATCTACATTTTTTTAAATGGAACATGACTAATTAATATTCTTAATTTAAAATTTCTACGGACGAGCACCGCAGAATTACTTCGCGTCGTATCTATTCAACATCTACCAGAACTAAAATTAGGGTAAACAGGATGGATTTTTTGTCGCAAAAACTGTTGCGTCATGTGGGGAGCTGCGACAGTTTAGTCGCATGTTGTCAAAAGATTTGTAGAGTGCTTCGTCATGGCAAAAGTCACGTTATATTATGCGCTTGTGACAGTAATGGCGCGATATGTATAAATGGCATGTCACTGTTTTTTATGAAGTTCGAATGGATTTTTTTAATTTTGGATAGGTACGTACTATACTCTTTCGTCAATAAAATATACAATGAACCTACGTACAATATTATTAAAGTCACTAACATACAAGTACGTAGAATATTATTATCGATTTGAAACGAAGAATGACTCAATGTTACATTTGGAAAAATAGTGGAAGATGACAATGCAATTTTGATTGTTAGTAGGTACAATTGTTGGTAGGAACCTTTATTTTGTGTGAAAATCCTTCATGGATGTCCTCCATCCCTTGGAAGTGAAGGCGGAGGGTTATGTTGGTCTGGCTACCACGAGGCAGATGCCTAGCACATTGTATAGGGGTTCCAAGACTTCCAATGAACGCATTGGTGGAGTAGGTGCCATACTTTAAGTAGCCATCGTTTATAATAAAGTACCTACGTAGTAGGTTTATTAATAATAATTATTATTTTTTACCTCTGTCTAACCCTTCGGAGAATACACGCGTGATGGTAAGTATAAGCTTGTCTAGCACGCATTAAACATTCATAAATTATGTTTTTATTAAATATTCACAATTTATACAGTATCATTGATAATTAACCTTGTCGTAGGGTTGCTCCAAACAACCATTAATTTAATAAGTAAGGACATTCCCAGAAAGATCACCCTCGGCGACTGTCATTCCCACGCAGTACGCCTCCGTACAATATACACTTTATTTTTTATTTATACCAATGTTTATTTTATTTATCTCTCTCGTTATTTTATTGGGGATGCGGACAATAGCTTTTGCTATAACCCTACAGGGGCACGCGACGTAAATGAGTCGTAATTTTGAAGATGGCAATATTTACGATGAAATAAATTATTTAGATACATTTAGATGAGTAGGTATGTAGTCTATATTTATTATTTTATACGGTTTTTCTCATAAAAGTTGATAGTACCTAATATCATCTTATTACTATTGTAAATGCAAAAATTTCGATGGATGTTTGTTACTCGTATCACGATCTGAATATATCTCACATTTATCTTTAATATTTAAAACATATTGTATTATATACAGAAATAGATTATAGTCTGCAATAGCTAACCTGGATAAAAAGCTTTTATTCAGGTCGAGTTTAGTGTAAGGAAACTCTGCACTATATGAAAGCTATAATAAATAGCTCCCTCATGGGCCTAATGGACGACATGGAGACTGAGCAAGAGGTCCTCGATTCCTAGGTGACAGATAAAGAGTTACTTATTGTGTTTGTAATTCTCACTAGCGGCTCGGAGTTTGGATTTGTTCCTACAAATCCAAACTTCGCCCTATAAATTTAAAAAATATAAGTGAACTGCAACCTATTTCACCACCTCCGATATGTTCCCCGCAAATTACTTGGCGGTTAATTAATATAGGTAATAATAACTACTTGCCAAGTTATTAATTAAAATTCTGGAACACACGCAAGATCATAATAACCATGCTTATTTACTTGTAAAGTGCACAAGTAGGTAATTTATTTAAAAAAATAAGACGGTCGCAACTAAATTGCTACGTAACCGTAACATTATCATAATTGCAGAGTACGGAAAGGTAATCAATAAGTCTGTCTGGGTAATTTTACCCAACCATTGATGGGTAAAACAAACAAACTTGTTCTGAAGTTATCATATACAATTACTTCTCGTAAAAAAATGTGGGGATTTCAATGTGTGTGTTTTTGTGCCGGCAGACATTATTGAAGCTTATTGCTTGTGCTTAATAACAGAAAAACTTACCTATAGTATATACCTACTATGTTTATATATAGGTAACTATAAATAAATAACCCTCCTTTTGGCGCAGTCGGGTAATAATAATAAATAATTCATTTTATTTCAGACCATAATAGAATTAATTATTGTTTATAACAGAATTCAGTTCCATAATGAGAAGTATTACGTATACGTCACACACGTCACACAGCACACTACAATACGTTTCAGTAACGTCAAACCAACTTTATCGTGTAGGTAATAATAACCGCGTTAATTTACTCCCAAAATAATCATTAATGAAGTTGTTTAAAATTACGTATAATATCTACCTACCTAGTTGGTTATAGTGACAACTCAAATTAAGCATATGCGAGCTCACTTGACGCATTCTCAACCTAGATACAATATTCACCACATAATTCAAGTTAACGTACTAATTCAATACGCAATTAGGAAATTAATTTGTATTTTTAAATATAAGATTTTTAATTTATTTCTCCTTTAAAAAACCTTTAAAAAAGTTAAGAAATTGGGATATAATTATCTAGCAGAGAAATAATAGAGACAAAATAATATTTTCTTTATCTACTGATATACAAACGATTATGTAACCTCCATACAGGTCCTGGTATGGTCCCCTGTGGCATTCCTTATGAAAATTCACTGAATATAGTCATTTTCATATTATGCAAATACTGAAAGCTAGTCTAGTATGGACACAATCGAATTAGATGTTATTGCACTAAAAGAAAACATAGCTTTAAATTTAGAGCATCATTAGTAGAAGCATGTTGTCAGCTAAGAAGAGATGCAATTTGCAATTTGTCGGATCAATATCGGATAACGAGTGAGCGGAGAGATTTTAAATTGCAGCCTTTGCAACTCGTTGCACCAGTTGTAATGAGGACAGAGTATTTGTTTGTTGAAATTATAGATGATAGCTGATGTGGTTTCATGTTAACTTGACTGAAATTGAAAAAGAATCTTAGTATGTAGACCATTTTAAATATGAAGATTGATAAACAGGACAAAACGACAAATATATTTACAGTAGCCAGAAAATATTCCCAGTAGCCACTGTAGTTTTAAATCTCCTTGCAAGAAAGGTATCTATAAAACCAAAAAATATTTACTTAAGCTTATAGCTGAACTAAAGTAACATTAACATACTTTATAAAACGCCAATTTTACCAAACAAATGTACAATTTATAAGATTTTTTTTACCAAATTAACGCTGTTTGCGTCTAGTATAATATAGCACAAGAAATAAAGGTCTGTACAAACCTTCCACTGTTTTAAAAGGCAAAAATGAGCATAAACAAACATTCACTCAGATCCCCGTAAAAAAATTAGCAGGTTGTTTCTTTAATAAAGAACCAAGTTCTCGAGCATAATGCATAACAATTATTTTCTTCGGATCACTTCCCGCCCTCTTTACAAACCAAAGTCTGTCCCGGCGCTCTCATTTTCCCTATACTTTCTTATTACGTCGTATTTCTCCATCGCCCTTCTTAAATTATGATTAAAATTTACGATAACCGCGAATTTTCCTATCTGGCAACCAAAGTTGTTTGTTCAAGCGACTTTTAAGAAGATTTTATGCAAAATGTACCTACTTTGATTATGGGCAAAATTTGCTTTATCCTTACTGAGAGGGTTAAATGTACAATTTGAAGCTTTCTGTGTTTATTGAATCCAAGAATGTTATTAAAACATTCTTGATTAAATCTATGGTCACGTTTGAGAGTTACAACTATGATCAAGAAGTGATCAAGTAAGATTCTTGACTATGATATTTTATTGCTTCATTTTTTTTTGTTTTGATTGCAAAAAGTTTGCATTGAAGTGAGTAGGTAAAATTACTTTATTATTGCTTGCATTGTGGGGAACTAGAATTCAGGGCCCAAGCCCCAATGATACGATTAATGTCTATGACGACAAAGCTTAACAACAAACCTCAGGTGTCCACCCCATTAAAATATACTAGAGTACCTCTAACACTCCATGTCTAAAGTTGCATTGACTAAAACCATAGACTTCTATAAACTTATCAAACAACACACCAAGAACACAACACCTCTTTAACATGTTTCTCCTGCAATAATCAACTTTACTGCTTAAACAGTAAGGTTTATTTGTTGTATTTCTAAGGTAAATATCTTAACACAGAAGTGCATTTGGCGCAGGTGGCTGTCCCTATCGTCTTAAGTTACGAGATTTAAATAAATGGTTGTTTTCTTGACAATTTAATTATTCATACCTTTGTTTTGGCTCGACTAAAGTCATTAGTTTAGAGTATTTCACTGAAATATTGAAGTCGTAAACATACTCGTAGTATACCCACTCATTAATACTTTTTCTTGGTGTCGCGGGTGAAAACTAGAAGTTCATAATGTCGTTAATGTCAAAACATAATTTAAAAAATATTAATGTTATAAAAGCATGTGCTTGATAATCAATTAAAAAAACATAATAAGTATTTTGGATGTTGCCCGCTGTCACACGTCATGACGAAACTTAACTTTCAAGTAGAACATTGTACAGTGACCATATCGTTTATAATAATCAAAATTCTTAACATAAATAATTGAAATTATAAGTAGGAAACAATCCAATAAAGCCCACACATACATTATAAATTTATTAAATTTATTCAATGAATGGGAATATTTTAAATTCACTGCAAAAAAAATAATGTTGGTGAATTTTCATTCTAATTCATAATTTCAGCACGAATATGGATAATCTAAATATTATTACGGATAAGGATCTTGACATGGGTGGAAAAAAATTAAACTATAGAATAGTATATTTGTTAAAACAGCTTAGACTTGAAGTAAAATATTCAGCCAACATTCATCAACAATATTCTGACTAATGCTTGGCCACGCTACTCTTCATTCGACTGACATGAGATGATTACGTGCCTTGTTTATGTTGTTTCTTTTTCTTTTTTATCTAAACACGATCGTGATTATCGAATGTAAGAACGGACGGACTTGTGAGTGATTTCGTTTATTTATTATATTTTAACCTTTGGGATTGTCCGGTCTCTGGCCACTTATGAATCTGGTGACTACAATGCGGTGTGTTTATTGAATTTAATTGAATAATTACACGTTGAATAGATATTTTATTATTCAGTTTAAATACTATTACGTAAAAGTGAGTAACATATTGTCTGATCATCATCGGTTCATTTAATCCTTCGACCTTCTGTTGGGTATAGCCGGTATAGGCCTCTTCGCCTGGTTCTGATCTAGTCCTTATTCGCCCCTCAAGGTATCAACCAGATAGATGGAAGGTTTGCGGATATGACCAAACATTCAGTGACCACCGTGGAGTCCCGCGCAAATGTATTTGTATCCCTTATTAAATTTTCTGTCGTGTAGACTATATCTGATTTCAATATTATTAGGGACTTCATCTTATAATTTGTTGCTGAGTATGATTTTCTCCATGACTACCAAGATCTTATGAACATCTTCATGTGTTGAGCACAGAGCACAGCTTTTATTTTTATTTTCTCTGTGGATACTCAGTTCGGGAAAATTGCGGAGAATTTTCTAACAGAGAAGCATAATGAAATTTTGACCGAAAAGAAAATAGAATCGAAGACTTACCTACATAAACCGCAGCCGCTTGCGGCAAAAAATATATCTTAAAATTTATTTGTACGCTTGACAGATAACTCGGTCTGAGTGAATAACACTTGACCCTACCACCTTAGGAGTGGGGTGTTCACGAATATTCACGAAACAGGATTAGTCACGAGTCACGACTGACTCATGTTTTTATATACGATTTGTCATAAAAAAGTTCGATTCTTCCACACTATTTACTTTACTTCATAGATCATTTCAATTTAATTTTTGGATAAAGCGACGAAGCTACATACCTAGTTGTACCTAATAATTAAAAAATCCTAATTATAATTTTACTCAAGATTTTTTCCATTGAATTTTTGGTAGACAAAAATTACAGAACGCTAATTGCTACAATTTCTTGCTTCTTAGTTTCGTTTTTTCTACGAAATCATACTTATTATGTTATTGTGTCTGTTTTTTACAAATACATTAGTAAAAACACTTAGACGCTTTGACTTGGAACTTGGACTAAATCGAATTAATAATTGCAGGTATTATTTTACGAGGCGAAAGACATTATTATTATTACTAGGTAGGAAGTATACACCTAGTAAAAATATGATACGACAAGCCATTCACTGGAAAAACAGCCATACCCAATTCCATTATTCGTATGACATTTCGTGTTGAGGAAATTGAATTTCATACGATTAGAAATTGTATGTACCTAGATAAAATCTTTTTCAAAAAAATTAAAGCAACAAGTTTTATTCCCTAGACTGTATAAAGATATAGTATACAGTAGTTTGTATAATGTATATTTATTATACAGTTAATAAATTTTAAGTACGTTAAGTAGCAAGTCGAAGAAGTTAATAAATTGTACATTTTTTTAAGATTATTTTACATAGCATTTCCACGATGTAATGCACAAATTGAGCTTCGCGAATTCGGATTGTTTATTCTGATTATTAACAAAGACATAGATTATAATGCGTGCGCCAGTCAGGGAAATATTTACACATTTCCAGGATTACTATTCCGTCATTGACCTTAACGTAATCCAATCGTAATTGCTAATTCGTAATTATTATGCAAGTTGTCTAGACATGTGTAACGTCTAACCTTGCGCGGCAAGAAATACCTAATTATTTTTGGTTGTCGCTTACCTTATCCTTTTGCACACATGTTAGCCAAGCAGAAGTGACATGACGTGACGCACCGTGTTCATGCTGTGTCCCACCGGGGCGGGAGTAAGACTAACTTCTGAAAAAAAACAACTAAGAAAGGTAAGATACCTCATTAGTTTAGTGGCCGTAATCGCGATTGCAACGCTAGAGGTCCTGGGCCCGATTGCCAGATCAGAATCAGAATCACTTTTTTTTTTAACAACGGACTAGTTGCTGATATGTTTTCGGCCCTTACGGTAAAACGCACATAAACCCCCTTCGACAACTGAGAGCGTCTACATCGTCTGTGAGTATGGGATAGAACAGCCTGATTTTGAATTAAGTTAAAAGGAAAGAGTTGGAAGTCAGTTAAAGGTCCTCCTTTAACTGACTTCCAACTCCACCACTCCAGTTCAGATAAGAAAGAGAATAATATTCTACATGGTGTCGGACTTAAGCTTTGTAAAGCAAAAGCCTAACCCCCTTATTCACAAAAATATAAAACGTCTTAACTTCTACAGCAATACTATGGTTTCTCTTCTTTTCCCTGTCACAAAAAATGACGTGTCAAAACGAGAAAAACATAATTATCTTATGTAGCTACAAGAAGTTTATAAGATATTTTTTTATTATGAATAATGGGGGTATGACTCTAAATGGAACAAAAATAACTCCGTTTTTATTTAGTAGGTAGACAAATACAACAAATCAAAGATCATAATCAAAATTAAATCGGTCCAGCCGTTCTCTGCGTAACTAATCTGACTGTTTTATATACAAGGTTACTGGTAATTCGTCACGATCCCGTGAAAGGGTTGTACATAGGATATCTACATTGTTTTCTATAAAATAAACCCTTAAAGCATTGTCCAAAAGTAAAACGTTTCTGAGATGTTTTTTTTTTTTCAAAAAAAATAACACCAGTAGGGTTACTGTTGTTTATCCTATAACATAAAGTTATCTGTGCTATCTACTTGACGGATTTCTATGAAATCTGGTGTAGGTTAGATCTGGTAGATAGATTATGACCCTGATCAACATTTGGGGTACTTTTTATCCAGTAAGTAGTAAGTATTTTTGGGGTTTTTTTTTGCCAGTATTGGCATACAATACTAGAAAAACATTGGGTTTTCACATCATGTTTATGTAATTATGTGAAAGGTCGACAACATAATATAATGTTTCAACCACTAAATAGGTATGCACTTAACATAAATACATGGTGAAGATGATGGAAAGTACCATCAGGCGATCCGTCAGCTCGTTTGCCCCTATTCCATAAAAAAAAGTAACAGTTAGTCTGTTACCTTTTCACGCCTAAACCGCTGAACCAATTTTGATGAATCTTAAGAGACAGATAAATTGCACCTTGGAGAACGACATAGGCTACCTTTTGTCCTTTGTGTAAAAGTCCTTTAGGTATAGCTGTTGCTCGCGGCACTCGCGCTCTTTTTATTTGTTTTCTGTCACCTGCTATTGCCTAAACCGCTGAACGGATTTCAACAAAATTAGGCAAGAAGAAGGGTCATAGGACTTTTATTTCAATAAGTCGTATTAGGAAGTGAGTGAAACCGCAGGGTGCAGCTGGATATAAATAGTAGTCGATATTGGTTTGTCGCGAACCAATTATCTATATCTATCTATACTTATAATAAATCTGTAGAGAGATCAATTCACATACAGGTCAAATCTGTACATGAAATATATTTCCAAAATAACTATCAGCGGGTGATAAGTGATCGATACTGACGCCAAAAATGCAATCAGTAAAATTTTTGTCGGTCTGTCTGTCTGTCTGTCTGTCTGTATGTTCGTTATAGAAACAAAAACCACTCGACGGATTTCAACGAAACTTGGTACAATTGTTCTTCATACTCTACTACTTTTCATCACGCTACGATCAATAGGAGCAGAGCAGTGAAGGGAAATGTTGGGAAAATGAGTGATTCATGAGAAAGGTTTCAAGCTATAAAACATCACGCTACAACCCTTAGGAACGGGGCAACGCAGGTGAAACCGCGGGCGAAGAACTAGGGAACAAAGTAACTATTCCACGCGGACGAAGTCGCTGGCAAAAGCTAGTAGTAAATATATCTTTGATAAGCGAGTATGTTGTTTGTATAATAATAATTATCTCCTTAGATTCTAACTACAATGTTAGTAGAAGACAAGAATCCAAGGAGGATACCTTTCACCTTATTCTTCTGAAATTCAAAAATTTTATCAGGAATATTTTGGCTCTTATTTTCAAAAGTTAAAAAGTTAGTGTTATTTATAATTTATGATTTTTTTTTTTTAAGTTAAGTAATTTTATTCATACACTAGCGACCCGCCCGCGGTTTCACCCGAGCTGCTCCGTTCCTATTGGCCGTAGCGTGATGTTATGTGATGTGCCTTCCTCGATAAATGGACTATCCAACACAAAAATATTTTTTCAATTTCAACCAGTAGTTCCTGAGATTAGCGCGTTCAAACAAACAAACAAACATTTTAGCTTTATAATATTAGTATAGATTCGAAATAGATTGTTATGATAAAGTCGGTATTTAATTACCATTTTTTAATTAATAACTTATACCTACACATTCATCTTAAAAAAGTGAATTACCTATATCCCTACCGTTATGCACATTTTTCATTTAATATTTTTAACGTAAGTACCTACTGATACATCATTTTTACGCTGGATTTGAACTTAGCTCAGATAGAACGAAATAAATTACGTACACCCCAAGGGCTTTCTTATGACATATGTTTGAAAAGTGGGTCCAGGATTCATACAAGTATGTTCGTGTTTCTTTCCAAAAAAGTAAATCAAAATGCTAATGTCGAAACCCGATGCATGAAAACAATAGATTTTGCATAATGTGTGCATTTTGTTGCAATTAAGTATAAATTAGTTAATGTATATAATACGAATCATTATTTATTATTTACATTCGACGGACGACTAGAATAGAGTACACTGGTAATCAAAATACACGTATTTATACTTCGGGAGTTTTTGAAGTGTTAAATTAAGGTAAGTATTTGTTTTTGCTCGTTGCTTCATTTGCGTTGCAGAAATCGTTACTACCTCTATCATCAACATAACATCACAGCGTGATAAAAAAAAACTTTGCTTCACATTAAATCCCCCAATCGCTTAGGTACAGTAGTGACTCCATATTTATGTAGAATTCTCAGTTAAGGGCATTACATCGCTCAAATCCAAAAAAACACCCTAATTTTAAAGAAGTTCCTAGTGCAATCTTTATGTGCGTTTGCCATATTAAAAATATATGTTATACTTAAGGTCATCACAAACAAATTGTATTGTTTAATTTTTTTATAAATTTGCCCCAATTTTGGAAAATAATTGAAGTAAATAGGCCTTGTTTAACATAATTTGTATTTTTTATCTTTAACGGCTTAATAGTTAGTCATGAATTTTATACCAAAAAAATTGTAGTGATGTAATTAACAATTTGTATTGTTTTTATTTTCTTATTTCTTTGAATATTTTGAAATAGCGTGAAGCACCCCCGCAGTGCCCGACTAACAAATACTAGCACAAAGACGAAATCCGCCTAATATCATTAGGCAATGTAATACCCTTAAAATAAAGGTACTGTAGGTACAGACAGTTATATTAATAAAACTAGCTTTTGCCAGCGACTTCGTCCGCGTGGAATAGTTACTTTGTTCCCTAGTTCTTCGCCCGTGGTTTCACCTGCGTTGCCCCGTTCCTAAGGGTTGTAGCGTGATGTTTTATAGCTTGAAACCTTTCCCATGAATCACTCATTTTCCCAACATTTCCCTTCACTGCTCTGCTCCTATTGATCGTAGCGTGATGAAAAGTATACCCTGTGTAAGTGTAAGTATAACCTGTGGTTTGGGCTGTTCGTTGATAGATCACTATGTCAGTCAGTCAGTCACCTAACGTAAGAGTAGACAAATATAATCAGAAAGCTCCGAACTGCTAAGCTATCGGGGGTTAAACGTGTTATTGTGAGTCAACCATAAAAGATAGACATTTGCTGTCGTGGAATATTTTTTATATAATTTTAAGGAGAACATTTCCGTCATACTTGATTTCTGTGTAGCTTTAACCATTAAGGCTGCACACGCGACGGAAGCTTAAAAAATTGAGTAAGGTCTCCTGTTTTCCCAACATTTCCCTTCACTGCTCTGCTCCTATTGATCGTAGCGTGATGAAAAGTATACTATAACCTGCCCAGGAGTATGAAGAACAATTGTACCATGTTTCGTTGAAATCCGTCGAGTGGTTTTTGTTTCTATAACGAACATACAGACAGACAGACAGACAGACAGACAGTCAGTCAGACAGAGAGACAAAAATTTTACTGATTGCATTTTTGGCGTCAGTATCGATCACTAATCACCCGCTGATAGTTATTTTGGATATATATTTCATGTACAGAATTGACCTCTCTACAGATTTATTATAAGTATAGATATAGATTGTTTACGATTATAGTGTTTTTTAATAGTACTTTCTATTTAGTATCCATAAGTCTATGAAAATCTAATTATTTTAACAAAAAAGTATTTTTAATATTAACTTAATTTTGTCGTTATTCTCATTCGCCCATTTATCTTTCTAACTTATGCGTCTTGATTGTTGCAAAAAACGTTTTTCTTTTCATATATATTCTATTTTTTGTCGTGGATAATCTGGTACTTCGTAGGCCATATTGTTTTATTTTTTCATCTATTTTTCTTTAAACAATTTCTCTCCATACATTGATTCATTGATTCCCACGATAATTTTATTACTTATATTATAAAACTAACTTTTGCCAGCGACTTCGTCCGCGTGGAATATTTACTTTGTTCCCTAGTTCTTCGCCCGCGGTTTCACCTGCGTTGCCCCCTTCCTAAGGTTGTAGCGTGATGTTTTATAGCTTGAACCTTTCTCATGAATCACTCATTTTCCCAACATTTCCCTTCACTGCTCTGCTCCTATTGATCGTAGCGTGATGAAAAGTATACTATAACCTGCCCAGGAGTATGAAGAACAATTGTACCAAGTTTGGTTGAAATCCGTCGAGTGGTTTTCGTTTGTATAACGAACATACAGACAGACAGACACACATACAGACAGACAGACACACCAAAATTTTACTGATTGCATTTTTGGCGTCAGTATCGATCACTAATCACCCGCTGATAGTTATTTTGGAAATATATTTCATGTACAGAATTGACCTCTCTACAGATTTATTATAAGTATAGATAAATACTGAAATTATTGTTCCCAGCGGCTCCAAACCAAATTGCGTAAGGTCAAAACAAAACACAAATTGCTAACATTGCTTCGATCAACAATAGCATTCACAACAGTCACAAAGAAATCTTATGCTAGTGCATATATTTACCTATTGTAAAATTTAAAAAAAAATCTCACGATGCACTTTCTGTTATCACAAATTGTCTTTATGTCACACAATATGAAGTTAAAGAATAAAAAATTACAGTCTTTTCATTTAAATTTACTTTAATATATTTTAAAATAAAAACGAAATATAATTAAAAATTACAGTTTCTGATATTACACATTAACCCTATGCCATATTAAAATTTTATTTTATTTATTGTTATTTTGGGTTCTGTTACTCCCTTGTTAAGACCCCTCATATTAGTTTTTCTTTAATATCTATAATGTACAGCAGTTTTTTCAGTTACTCCAATTTATTTATCTGCCTTTACCATCACGTGAACAAAAGACCCAATCTGTCATTCAATACCAACTACAAAAAAATCAGTATTAGCCGAAAGCTTAGAGTAGATATCTTTTCAGGAGACAATGGATCCTGCTCAAGTATTTGAGAATCTTATCCTATCCCGTCAGAAGCCAATGAATGAAGTGATAGATCGCGGAGACTCCCCTGTGCAGCAATTCTACAGTGACGCTACGGTGTTCGTAACGGGTGGCTCCGGTTTCCTTGGCAAACAGCTCATAGAAAAGCTCTTTAGGTGAGTAAACTTGCTATAACAACGAAGCACTGAACATTAAGAAAACATAAGTCTTACGAGTCCGGCGGACCGAATTTCTCTTACAAACATAATACCGAAATAAATCGTAATTCAAATGCAATTTAATCAAACTGTGTTATTATTCGAATTTCGATACTGTTACGCTGTTACCTACGCTACCTAAATCCGAATAATAACATAATTTGATAGAATATTGTCTTGATTACGGTTTAATTTGGTATTACGTTTTTGTGGACAATTTAAGTTCACCCTTAAGTCGGATTGAAGGACAAACTTACCTTTATAATTGAATAAATGTCCTCCCTTATATATGATCCTCGGTCATCAGCGTTGGTTCCTGTTGATCCCTGATCAGAGTGACCACCGCTGCGTACAGCCTTGATCTCTACTAAGCTAAGATGGATTTTTTAACAGTTTATCTTAAAATAATATAAAAAATTCACTTGGAATTTCAGATCATGTAAGATAAAGAAAATGTATGTTTTGCTGAGACCAAAAAAAGGGAAAACGATACAGGAAAGATTGGATTACACTCTTAATGACCCGGTGAGTTGAATGACTTTACCTACGTTTACTAGTAGTTCACGCCCAGGGGGCCTAGACAAAGTCACATTTTTATTAACGACTAGCTTTTGCCAGCGACTTCGTCCGCGTGGAATAGTTACTTTGTTCCCTAGTTCTTCGCCCGCGGTTTCACCTGCGTTTCCCCGTTCCTAAGGGTTGTAGCGTGATGTTTTATAGCTTAAAACCTTTCTCATGAATCACTCATTTTCCCAACATTTCCCTTCACTGCTCTGCTCCTATTGATCGTAGCGTGATGAAAAGTATACTATAACCTGTGGTTTGGGCTGTGCGTTGATAGATCACTATGTCAGTCAGTCAGTCACCTAACGTAAGAGTAGACAAATATAATCAGAAAGCTCCGAACTGCTAAGCTATCGGGAGTTACACGTGTTATTGTGAGTCAACCATAAAAGATAGACATTTGCTGTCGTGGAATATTTTTTATATAATTTTAAGGAGAACATTTCCGTCATACATGATTTCTGTGTAGCTTTAACCATTAAGGCTGCACACGCGACGGAAGCTTAAAAAATGGAGTAAGTTCTCCTGTTTTCCCAACATTTCCCTTCACTGCTCTGCTCCTATTGATCGTAGCGTGATGAAAAGTATATTATAACCTGCCCAGGAGTATGAAGAACAATTGTACCAAGTTTCGTTGAAATCCGTCGAGTGGTTTTTGTTTCTATAACGAACATACAGACAGACAGACAGACAGACAGACAGACAGACAGACAGACAGACAGACAGACAGACAGACAGACAAAAAATGTACTGATTGCATTTTTGGCGTCAGTATCGATCACTAATCACCCGCTGATAGTTATTTTGGAAATATATTTCATGTACAGAATTGACCTCTCTACAGATTTATTATAAGTATAGAAGATAACGAAATTCGACAAATACTAAAATTACTTTTCTACAAGGTCCAAACGTTCGCTAAGTTGTCGATCGAACGCTTCGATATCTTAGCGATTTCGATTGTCAAGAGCGCCACTTGTCTACGTATTTGTATGAGAATATCGATAAAGTTATTCGATTTCGTCATCGTTTCGTTACGCAATTTGACATTGTCTAGCACTTAGCGATCGAAAACGATTGATCACGTGACATTTCGAAGGCTTATGCCAATTCCATACATTTCGTATTTGTCGAATTTCGTTATCGTTAATAAAAATGTGACTTTGTCTAGGCCCCCTGGTCTAGACAAAATGCCACAGTAAGCAGCTGAAACAAGTTGTTTCTGATGATTTTCTTCATTGGAATAGTTTAAATAACATTATTTATATTGGCACCCATTCGAGTGACTCTTGGTGGCGCACAGTATACATAATATACTGTGCGCCACATATTCAAGAACTTGTAGATGCAAGAATTCTAACACGTGCGCTGAGTGGAAGGTCGTATCGGAGAAACGTACCCTCTATTTAAATTCAAACATGATACAAAATGTTTCTAATGATACCAATTTTAATTTTCACCTAAATAAATTTTACCTCAGTTAAAGATGCCTTCTTTTATAAAATCAGGTATTTGACGTGGTTTTGGAAAAGCAGCCTCACTTTGCAGATAGAATAGTTCCAGTGGAAGGCGACGTGGCGAACTACAGGCTTGGTCTCAGCGACCAAGACAGGGCGACGATCATACAAGAGGTAATACGGAAGTACCTCTAATATTTCACACAACCCTCCCTTCCTACATATTGTTAGCGCAAAAGTTCATACACGACGATGCTGTTCCAATCCATTTTAGTATTTGTACTATTAATGGAGTTCAATAACAAGATTTATCCACTGACATATTTTTTTTTCTGCTTGAACATCCTCGTCCATTATTAAATCTACTTTCAATCCACCAATAGTGCATGAAATTGTTGCTTCATTGTTAATGTTGAAAATATATTGAACCTCTTCTCCATTATCTAAATTATTCACCGTATCATTTTATAAACTAAACAATTAGAAAGTGAAGCTTGAATGAAAAACTGTGAAGGTGGAATAGATCATTTCTTTTTTTTACCCGTGGTCCTGTAGTAGGAATTTCTCCTATATAGCGAGTGTACTACAGGTCATCCTAATATTTGCTCCGTATGGAGATCAAACCCAAAACCCATGGCGCAAAAACCGATCGCTCAGCCGCTATGCTAAACGTGTTCTCAAATGATATACCTTTCTATACATATAAGCATGCTATTTAGGAACCAAGAAATAATAATATACTCTTGCAAATCTTTTGCAGGTAGATATGATTCTGCACTTGGCTGCAACAATTAGATTCGACGAATCTCTGCAAAAGGCGGCGCTGACTAACGTCCGTGGTACGAGAGATACCCTTGAACTCGCCAGGGAATGTAAGAACCTTAAGTAAGTCTAATCAAACCTCCGAAGCCTTCCCTCTGTTATAAAATAATCTAGAATATTCTTGATTACACACGAACGATTACGGTTTTATTTTTCAGAAATTTAGTGTACGTTTCTACGGCATATTCCCATGCTACTTGCGAGCGAGCAGGTATGGAGGTTTTAGAGCAGTTCTACCCATCTCCCATGGTCCCAGAAATCCTCATACATCTCGCTGAGACACTACCAGAGGACCAGATCAACGCTATAACACCGGAGTAAGCAAATTATCATGGTGTGATGTTTTTTCGGGGTTTATCAGATCGGGCAGTGAACCTGAGAGTTTTGGATGCTCAACACCGTTCAGCGCTCTGCGGCACACTATTCTTCTTCGGCAGATAGTGATGGGTACGTATTTTCTCAGGTCTTCTCACCGCCTAAGGTAGCGCTCTCACTTCTGACCATGGATTCAATAAGGCCCGGAAATGAAAGAACATCTGCATTTCAGAAGATCAGATTCATGGTATTACCGTGATAAACCCACGAAGCTGATATTCTCAAGGGAAAAAACTTAGCTAACTAGATATTTTTATTGAATGACGATGTTGTACTCTTCTAGATTAATCAAGGGCTGGCCGAACACCTACACGTTTACTAAGGCGGTAGCTGAGGAGGTAGTCAGGACTTTTGATGGTGACCTACCCGTGTGCGTCATTAGACCGCCCATTGGTAAGTGAGACATACCTATATTTTTATTATCCATGTGGCTTATAAATTCGGTGGTTATCTCTTTTCTTTAAGCGTCTGAACTTGACACTTTGAATCGCCATAACTTTTTCACACAGCGTTTTGAATAATGAGTACGTTGAAATAGCTTTCTAATGATATATGTGTTATCCCTATTGGTTCACAGACTAGCTTTGTCATTGATTTTTACCGATTGTACTTTTAGTGTAATCTGGCATGACCTAACCTAACACATATGACATGATAATGATTATAATGACATAACCTACCATCAGGTGAACCTACTTAGTAATAGGATAAAAAATAATCTTTGCCGTTATTTCCAGTGGTTAGCAGCTACCTAGAGCCTATGCCTGGCTGGTTAGACAAGAGCTGCATAATGGGACCCCTCGGAGTGAGTAAAATCTTCTCTTTCTGGTACTTCTGACCAGAGAATTAAAATTTCTGTCAATTATGATCTTATTAAACATAAAAAATGGGCAAAAGCCTACTTACTGTACTCGGTTTGTTAGCTCAGATCAACCTGACTTTTATCATCCAAATAATAACTGGGCGAATATAATATGTCTCATCTCAGTGATGATATAAATTGATTGATTGTTATACTAGTTGTTGCCTATTTTAATATTAGCTGTTGCCCGTGGTTTCACTCACATTCTACAGGACTTTTTATGACAAAAAGTAGCCTATGTTCTTTTCCAAGGTCTAATCTATTTCTATTCCAAAATTCATCAAAATAGATTCAGGTTTCTGTTCGGATTAAGCGCGAAAATGTAACAAACAGATTGAGAGAGTTACTTTCGCATTTATAATTGTTATTAGTTTGGATAATTCGAATAACGATAACAGCAGCATTTCCATGCCAAATTTCGTTGAAATTGGTTCGGTACAGAGAAATTTTAAAACAGAATTTTGAATTTCTTTTTTAAATGCTTACTAGCAATGTGGGTCCGCACATTACTAGTATTCTTGTTAACCCCTCGTGCTAAGCTAAATGCTTGTGTTACGAGTGGGTTCACGTCGGTAGTGCAATGGGTGAGTTTCGAACCGGCAACCAGGTGATCGCAAGTCCGACGCCCTAGCCATTAGGCTACCGCCGCTTTTAACTGTGATAGTAAGTTGTAAAATTTAAGTACAGGATAATATCACAGTTAATATTTGGATTTCAATTGCAGGTAATTTTTGGTGTAATTATCGGTATCATCAAAGTTTTTTACGTGGACGTGCATAAGAAATTAGCTATGGTTCCAGTGGACTATGTAAACAATGCTATCATCGGGGCTGGATGGGACTCGGCAATGAGACGAATTAGTGGCGATACTAACATTGCTGTGTACACTGTCGCAAATAAGGACCGCTTCATTAAATTGGGTAATGCTTCTAACGAAAAAAGCGACTTAAACAGTTATTTGTAAAAACAGACTGGTGCTGATGTTAAGGGTGACCCGGGTGATCAGTGATCGGAATAGGTAGTGCTAATTAACCCAATTAGCACCTATTCCGATCACCGATCGTGATCGGTTTAGGTTAAACTTCGATGAACAGAATGACTTCCTTCGGACAACATTTTTTCTGGGACGAAATTTGTCCCTTGTTTCGGGACATCACTTGAGTAAAGTAATTGAATTCAATTCAGGTTTTTGTTTCCCAGAATTGACAAAAATTCCCCACGTTTCTGGTTCTCGAAGTTTAAGTAAATTACACCGATTACTGGTGATTATATATGACGAATTTTTCACGCCCAATGGGATAGAAATAAAATTTTCTTAGGTACATAAAGAATGAAAAAAAGAATATTTATTTGCATCCAATGAGTTACATACAAGCTGTTATCATGTATCTAAATAAAATTAAAAGTCCGTCATTTGGCCCAGTAGGTGTAGGTATGCAAAATTTACAATTATGATGCTATAGGTGTCACTTATAGCTGATAGATAGTCTTTTACGCTTGTAAGTACAAATTAGCTATTATTTAGCTTTTAAGAGTTTATTAATCCAGTATCTAAAAATCTATTAACATTTTTAAATTCTCATAGGTACATAAGTACTACAAAATTTATTAATTAATAGATATTTTTTAAGATGGTGGACTCCGCTGCTAGTGTTCGGATGTGTGCTGGGATGATACCATCGCATTATCAAATACCTATTCTGCTGCTAAGCAATAATGTTCTAACATTATTGTGTTTCGGTTTGCAGAGCAGTGAAATTACTGGGCATATATTATATGAGTGCTATAAAAGGGATGCACGAAAGCCAATTGCATGCAGCTGAGATAAGAATGTTATGTTAATGTGCTTTCCTCACCCATACCACAGTACCTTAAGACGAAAGTCTTCAATGCGTGCGTCCTACCAGTCATAACCTACGGAGCCGAAACGTGGACACTAACGGTGAGACTGGTCCACAAATTTAAAGTCGCTATGGAGAGAGCTATGCTCGGAGTCTCTCTGAGGGATAAAATCCGAAACGGAGTAATCCGTCAGAGAACTAAGGTTACCGACATAGCTCAAAGGATTAGCAAGCTGAAGTGGCAATGGGCCGGTCACATCTGTCGGAGAACCGACACACGCTGGAGTAAACGAGTTCTCGAGTGGAGACCGCTTCTAGGCAAACGTAGTATAGGGCGCCCGCCGGCCAGGTGGAGTGAAGACTTGCGAAAGGCAGCTGGCAGTGACTGGATGAGAAAAGCCGAAGATCGGGCTCTGTGGCGTTCACTACGAGAGGTCTACGTCCAGCAGTGGACGAATATAGGCTGATGATGATGATGATCAGATAAGAATGTTAAGGGCAATGTAGCAAAAATGAACGGGATAGGGAAAGGAATTAATATACAATATGATAAGAAAATCCTGTCTGACCCGTGAAGGTATTGTTAAATATCGAGATCCGGTTCTATTTATTGTATAATCATTTTGAATTTAGAAGAAAAAACCCCGATAAATAAATTATAAAACGAGGAAACCGAAATAGCAATACTTACGGTGGCAGCGACACTGTCCTTGGGTGCCAAATAAGACCCAATGGTTTTATAAAATTTTATCATTTTATTTTAGGTGAGAGCCGCACAGTATTGCTTACTAAATCGTATAAGTTTGGCTCTCCAAAAACTGTATGGTACTGTCATGTTATTGACACTAAGAACAGATTGCTTTATTGGATCCTTGGATGGTTTCTGCACTACATACCTGCCTATATACTTGATGCAGTATGCGCCGTGGTGCCAATTAAACCGAAGGAGATACCACCGTAAGTGAAATAATTCAGGAATAATATTTTTTCAGATTTCCAATTTATTTTTAAGGAAGAGAAGGGGCTTGAGGCTAACCCTTAAGTGTCCGGCGTGGGCCGATTTTTCCATACAAACGTCATACTAAAATTAATCGTAATTCAAATACATTTTAATCAAACTGTGTTATTATTCGGTTTCAGATAATGTTAATCTAGGTTCCTACGCTACTATTTTATCCAAAATACTTCACTGAGAATAAATGTAAGAGAATTCAATTCTTGATAACTTTACCAAGTTTGGAACGAATTTTCGGCCATTTATTTCCAGTGAAGTAGTAGTAGACGAATTGTTACGATAGGAACCTAGATGAACGGTATCCAAATCCGAATAGACACAATTTGATATAATTGTGGTTGGTTTACGATTTATTTTGGTATTACGTTTTTGTGGGCAATTCAAGCTCCACCGGACCATTAAGTTTATCAACCGATCTGCGAGGGGAAGCTGCACTGGCCGCGGTCAATGTGTGGATGGTTGACCATTATTAATGCATCGAGACCCCTCCATCGGTCCCGGTTGTCATACGAATACCTATGACAATCGTTATAATCGTAGAAGTAGAAGCAAAAAAAGCCTGACAGCCAGTCAGTACCGTATTGGTCACAGAAATTGTCACTGTTTCTAATGGCAGTGCTTCGTGTAAAATAAATATATCAAGCCGCATCTAGTAAATTGGAAGCCGATCCTAATATACATAGTAATTGAGAAAAGGCACTAGTAGGTAACTTCTTTTACTCCACAAATGGCACCTACGGATCAGTAGGTTAGTGTTGTTAGTGTTGGGATGTTTATTTTTTAAGAATGTCAAAATAAAATATTCGATTCGGCAAAGATGTTAGGGGTTCTTCAAGAAAATTGCAAGAATTACGCTGAAATCCGCGGAAAAATGGAAAAGTCAAAATCACAAAAATATGCAGAATGTAGGAACCAATTAATTAACAATATAGTAGAAGAGTACAAAAGTTGGTTTATTTCTCTTGGTCGTTTTTAATAAATATTGTAACACTAGCCTAAGCCTAACTAATTATCGCGTGTCTGTACGATTCCTAACCGGCGGCGATCAGCCGAGCCGCTTCCCCCGCCTCTCGCCAACGGCTTTTTGACTCAGTCCGCGTCAAGCAACGAACCAACCGCCCACGGTCGCGCGGCACTGAACCGTTTTACTTGTTTACTGTGTTTTGCCTACTTTCCTGTTTGTTTTTCGTGTACTGTGTGTCTGTTTACCCAATATACTATTTTACATAAATTACTCGTGCGTCTAACTCATTTATATAAACATTACATGTACCCTGAGAAAGAGTAATTCAGTTACAATATTCATTTAAAATGTTTAGCCGCATGTAAGTTATGCGCTGACCTTTAAAAATTATAGGTACTTGTGACCCATAATGTATGTTTAAGTATTATGGTATATTTTTAGATGTTTTTATTACATAAGAAATAACTCAAGACTGATTTTAATGATTGTGTGTCATATTAAAAAAATATGTCATTAATATGACAAAGCTAACTAAGAAAATAAAAAATCGTAAATAAACCTAAAAAGTGTTTGTTTCTAAATTCTATTGTAACTGATTTTGCAATACATGTGATTAAGGAAACTGATTGTGATATTAAAATGATTAAAAACATAAAGAAGTTATATTTTTATCATGTTACTTTCTGCTGATTTTAATTGAATTTTTGATTTTGACGCCATAAAAAAGATAAACGCCCCACCACTAGTAGGTAGGTACCTACTGAACCGTAGGTGCCATTTGTGGAATAAAAATTTAAATAATAAATTATTCCATTAATTGCACCAGCCAAAAAACATCTATAGGTGTCGTATGTGGAATACCTCAGGTAACATTCACTCAGGTGCCGTTTACACGGGTGCCCAATGTGGAATACGTCGTAGTTTTTAGTTTATTATCTATAAATAACAGGATATCAGGATTGATACCCATTTCATGAATCCTTTCAAGGAATTATTTCTTGAAAACTATACTTATATACATTTTTTATAGATTTGTGAAGATATACAGCACAATAGATAAACTAGCATTAATATACAGGCACTTTGTGCTACAAGAGTGGGAATTTTCTGACGAGAATGTAAAAGCAATGATCAAGAGAATGAGTAATATCGACAGAACGATATTCAACTGCGATTTAACTACAATGAGTCGCACCGATTATACCTCAATCTGGGTTATTGGTTTAAGGAAATATATACTGAAAGATGGTTTGGAAGGTAGCGTGAAGGCTGTAAAGAAACAGAAAATATTTGCTGTAGCACATTATACATTATTGGCACTATATTTCTATGTAATATGGAATATATTAAACGTATTTTGGATGTTAATAAAATATATATTTTTGAACTAAATTATTGTATTTTTAAATTACTGACTCACGCCCGCGACCTCATCGTCAACCTCATGCTATTGCAAATATGCGATTTTACATTATAATTTTGAACAACGCTATATTTAAAATCAAATCTGCGGCATTCTTCTCATATTTAATGTAGCTATATTATACAGGATGTTTGGTGCATCGTTTGCCAAATGGAATTGGCCGAAAGGAGAGGAACAAGGAACAAGAAACGAGTTATTGGTCCTAAAAGATAGCAAATGACCTCTCCTTTCGGCCAGTTCCATTTGGCAAACGATGCACAAAACACATTTTTATGAAATATGTAAGTATCGACTTTGAATGTGATGCAAAACGTACTGTTTGTGTATACTAACTACCTCACTAGTCCAGTGGTCCTAAGGGCGATTGCTACGCTAGAGGTCCTGAGTACGATTACCAGGTCGAGCAGTGTTATCAGGTTATTCTATGAAATTCTCATTAGAAGCTCAGAGTTTGGATGTGTACCCGGTTAATGGCAATAGGCAAACTGTTTTTTGTGCATTTAGTATTCTTCTGCTTAACCTTTTTTATACCACTAAGGTGGCAAACAAGCCTACGACCCGCCTGATGGTAAGCGGAGCTATGTTATTTGACTTCGATTTTCTGCAAGGTGGAGGTAGGTACTTCCCCAGTCAGGCGGCTCCAATTGTGAATGGAATTATTCGATTCCACTATGCCCTATGCCTTCGGGGAATACAGGCGTGATGGTATGTTATGTACGTACCTAATGTAATCCCAACTCCATGCTACCTCCTAGGTACTTTCCAGTAACTTTCATTTCTACAACACGTTATGCAAGATGGGCATGGGCATTATTACTATGGAATTCGGGTAGTCGAAATGGAAAACTAAGTATAACCTTAATTTGTCATCCTGTGTAACAACCTCCTTAAAAAATATATATTATATAACGTAACGTGTATCTGGCCATCTACATTTTTTTAAATGGAACATGACTAATTAATATTCTTAATTTAAAATTTCTACGCACGAGCACCGCAGAATTACTTCGCGTCGTATCTATTCAACATCTACCAGAACTAAAATTAGGGTAAACAGGATGGATTTTTTGTCGCAAAAACTGTTGCGTCATGTGGGGAGCTGCGACAGTTTAGTCGCATGTTGTCAAAAGATTTGTAGAGTGCTTCGTCATGGCAAAAGTCACGTTATATTATGCGCTTGTGGCAGTAATGGCGCGATATGTATAAATGGCATGTCACTGTTTTTTATGAAGTTCGAATGGATTTTTTTAATTTTGGATAGGTACGTACTATACTCTTTCGTCAATAAAATATACAATGAACCTACGTACAATATTATTAAAGTCACTAACATACAAGTACGTAGAATATTATTATCGATTTGAAACGAAGAATGACTCAATGTTACATTTGGAAAAATAGTGGAAGATGACAATGCAATTTTGATTGTTAGTAGGTACAGTTGTTGGTAGGAACCTTTATTTTGTGTGAAAATCCTTCATGGATGTCCTCCATCCCTTGGAAGTGAAGGCGGAGGGTTATGTTGGTCTGGCTACCACGAGGCAGATGCCTAGCACATTGAATAGGGGTTCCAAGACTTCCAATGAACGCATTGGTGGAGTAGGTGCCATACTTTAAGTAGCCATCGTTTATAATAAAGTACCTACGTAGTAGGTTTATTAATTATTATTATTATTTTTTACCTCTGTGTAACCCTTCGGAGAATACACGCGTGATGGTAAGTGTAAGCTTGTCTACCACGCATTAAACATTCATAAATTATGTTTTTATTAAATATTCACAATTTATACAGTATCATTGATAATTAACCTTCTCGTAGGGTTGCTCCAAACAACTATTAATTTAATAAATAAGGACATTCCCAGAAAGATCACCCTCGGCGACTGTCATTCCCACGCAGTACGCCTCCGTACAATGCACACTTTATTTTTTATTTATACCAATGTTTATTTTATTTATCTCTCTCGTTATTTTATTGGGGATGCGGACAATAGCTTTTGCTATAACCCTACAGGGGCACGCGACGTAAATGAGTCGTAATTTTGAAGATGGCAATATTTACGATGAAATAAATTATTTAGATACTTTTAGATGAGTAGGTATGTAGTCTATATTTATTATTTTATACGGTTTTTCTCATAAAAGTTGATAGTAATAATAATAATAATAAACCCCCTCTGGGACAAGCGTTACCTCATCATGAGACTAACGTCAAACTAGAGGGTAGATTAGAATCGCTTTTTACAAACCTTAGACAATAAAACAAAAAATGTGTCATAAGGTCTAATGAAAAGCGCACAAACCGCAGGGCAGCTTGTGGCGAGCTGATGGTGAGTGGCGACACTGCGGTCCTTATTGCTCCAGAGAGTCGGTCAGGGCCTCGTCTCTAGTTTGCCCGTGTTGGGTAGCTAGAGTGGAAACCCAAGAGCGCCCGCAGGACTCTCAACTCTGTCTTACCTTAATTGGCCGGCCAGAGGGGGGCTGCCAGAGCTATATGCTCGGGGGTGGAAGTGTCTAATGGCATAATAGCGGGGAAACCCAATCCGGGTCTTTTCGAGACTCGCGACGGTGAAACCGGGGCCGCACCTCTCTACACCCTTAGCCGCTCACACCGCTGTTGCCGCCTTCTGCCTGTACTGGCAGCTGTTTGGGGGGCCCAGCTAGTGAGGTGGCAAGTCACCGTCTGCCATCCCTATGGATGTTTATTCAAGGCTCAAGGCAGACGCCGTTTTCTTCCGGCAATAGAAGTTATCGGTCCACCTAACACCCACATCCATAATCCCATTTTTAATTTCCATATTTTACAATAGTCCTGCAGCCGCCCGGAATACTTCATGGCTGTACTCCCATAGTGCAGTTGTGGAGTGTCCCGGGTGTATGCCCCATCCCATATTAGATCAAAGTTCTCCAAGGGGCCTCTGCGCGTTGGACCTGTGTCCCCCCGCAAGCCTTCCAAAGGACCGGATGTCTTCCTCACGGGAGGCATGCCGTGTAATCCAAAAAAGAGATACAAATAATAATAATAATGCTTTATTAAGAACAAAGTGAATATACAGTTACATAAAAGCACTGCCTCCTGAACTAGGTTGTTAGCCTGTATCTCAGAAGACAGTTCCCTTCCAGTTTATATATAATAACAAAATTACTACAGTGTTCTCAATAATTGGACTGTACAAGAAAATAGAAAAGCAAAAAAAAAAAGCAAATAATAAATTTAAGTAAAGTGAAAGATTATTAAATACAGTTATTTTAACTAAGTTATTTCAACCAAGTGCGCACGTGGTGCGGTGGTCGTTGTGATATACGATGGGAGTGTGTGTGAGGTAGTGTGATGGGGTGTTTGTGTGTTCGGGTTATTGGTATTGTGATGTATGTGTGTATGTAATTATGTGTGTGTGTGTAATTATGCATGTATGTATTTGTTTATATATATAAAATTTGCGTAGGTGTTTTGTTTGTGATTGTACAGTCAGTTCAATATTCAAATATTCGTAGAAAGTAGGCTTTCCACTTGCTCATAGTCTAGCTTGGCTAGCCAATCGAGAATACTTTTTCCGAAATCGTGGTTATTTAGGCGGTAACTATCCTGTGGTACAAGTTTGTTGTAAATATGAGGTGCGACGGAGTTATAGTGTCGTTTTGCAAAAGCAGAATTCACACGGGGAATTGGACAGATAAAGCGTCTTTTGCTGGTCGGCAGTAACTGTGGTACTGAAATGCGGTGATATCTACGGAGCACCCGACTTACGTAAAGTTTACGAACTGATAGAACACCAGAGCGATTATATACGTCCGTTGTGGGATGGCGGTATGGTAAAAACATAAAAACTTTAACAATTGAGCGCTGTGCACGTTCCAGCTCAATAATGGTTGTTTTCGCTGCCGCACCCCAGCAACAGATGCCATAATTAAGTATACACTCGCATAGTGCCTTGTAGGTTGATACCAGGAGTTTTGTAGAAGCAATGGTTCTTAGTTGCTTAAAGATATAAATCAACTTACGTAGACGGGAACTAAGATTTGATATATGCCGACTCCAATTTAAATTCTCATCAACAATAACGCCCAAGTATTTTACGTAGTTAGACCTAGTGAGAACATCACATGTACACTGCGTTCCTACTTCTGGTTGTAGGTTACATGGGAAACTATGTATTTTAATAGTGAGCTCATTATCTTTGGGACGAGAAATGCTAGTTTTTGTGAAACATAAGAACTTTGTCTTGGACGTGTTCAGCGTTAGGAGGTTATCCTCAAGCCACCGTGTAACCTTTGCAAGACCTTTTTCAGCTATCGTTCGTACTTGCTCCCATGTATCACCATGAAATAAAACTACAGTGTCATCTGCGAACATGATCGTTTCGGCATTGTAGATGGGAAGCTCCGCAAGACTATTTATATAGGTTAAGAAGAGAGCCGGACCAGTCGTGCTTCCTTGTGGGATACCGAACGAGCACACAGCAGCGTCACTAAGGTACCTTTCTACCCTCACTCGCTGCTCCCTCTCGGCCAGATAATCCTGGAACCATTGTAGAACATGTCCTCTGATACCAAGGTTATACAATTTTGATAAAAGTATGGGAATCGATACGGTATCAAATGCCTTTTTTAGGTCGAGAAAGACACCGATTACTTTCTCTCCTGTGTCAACATGCTTAGTAATTGTCGATGTCAGCTTTAACAGGGCATCTTGAGTTGATATACCTTTTCGGAAACCAAATTGGCAGTCAGATAATAACTTGTTCTTCTCTAGATAGTTTGTGAGTTTCTTGGTCACCAGTTTTTCAAGGATTTTTGACAAACAAGAGAGCAGCGAGATGGGTCTGTAGTTCGAGGGTGTTTGTTTGTCATCTGCTTTGTGTATTGGTGAGACTATAGCCGTTTTAAATATGGATGGAAAAGTACCGTTACCCAGGCTAAGATTGCAGAGATGAGTGATTGGTTCTACTAGTGCATTTTTTGCCAACTTGATTAACTTGCTGGGGATTGCATCAAAGCCCGGTGCACTATTTGTTTTCAGAGATGCAATGATTTTATCAATTTCTATTGGATCTGTAGGTGTAAAAGACATAGAAGTAGATGCTTTGCTGGTTGTTTGTAAGTTAGCCAATTCGGTTTCAGTTTTATTTAATTTGCGAAGAGTGGCGTCGGCTAGCTCACTACCAATGGTTGTAAAGTAGGTATTCACTTGGTTTAACGACTTTGTTGGATTGCTGTCAATACGTAGAAGTTCTTTCGGTTTGTCACTATTTTTTTTTATGTCACAAAAGTCTCTAATGATACTCCAAGTTTGTTTAAGATTTTGATGGCTCTTTTCAAGCTCTGACTGGTAGTATTCTCTTTTTAACATTTTAATAATTTTATTACATGCGTTTCTATAATTTATATATATTTGGCGTAGCTGCTCGTTTTCTGGTTGTCTCCTTGATTTTTTGTGAAGCTTATCTCTTTTACGGATGGATCGAACAACGCCCATGGTTATCCAAGGTTTTAACGGGGCCTTTTTTTTAGGTACGGTTGATGTTTTTGTACAATCAGTCATAATAGTCCTGACCGTATTAACTAAGTATTCCGCAGCGGGGTTGACCTCGTTAATCTTGTAAAAGTCTGACCAATCCACTTCGCTAAGCCTCAGGTGCGCGGCACTGTAGTCCAAAATTACATTCGCATTTGCAGGTTTATTCTTACGTAATCCTGCATGCTTAATACACAGGAGAATGGGACTATGATCTGTTAGCTCTGGAAATACTATTGTTTGCCAACGTTCCCTTGTTCTTACCATAAAGTGATCTATACAGTTATTTATCCTAGTTGGGAAAGTAATGCCTTGTTGTAGGCCATGCGATGCCACAAGACATAAGTAGTCACTCGCGTTACTATTATTTCCATCGCATGTCAACGTATTGATATTAATATCCCCCGCAAAGATAACATCCTTGTTACGAATCTTTCCAAGTATGACATCCAATGATGAGAGGTAAGGTTGGATGTTTTTGTAGCATGGTGGGCGGTAGGAACAAATAATACTATGGCGAGCAGTGTCAAGTCGCAAACAATTGCCCTCCATCATATCCGGTTCATAGGCATCAACACTAATGTCTTTTCGAACATACACTACCACACCGTCGTTCTGGTTTAGGTTCTTCTTAGTGTAGTACATATTATATTCCTCTAAGTTGGGAGGTGTGACCTCTTTTTTCGTCCAACATTCAGTTAGGATTATAATATCCACCCTTACATTAGTTAGAGATGTTATAAAGGTGAGCATCAAGTCAATATCGATAGTATCTAATATCATCTTATTACTATTGTAAATGCAAAAATTTCGATGGGAGTTTGTTACTCTATCACGATCTGAATATATCTCACATTTATCTATAATATTTAAAACATATTGTATTATATACAGAAATAGATTATAGTCTGCAATAGCTAACCTGGATAAAAAGCTTTTATTCAGGTCGAGTTTAGTGTAAGGAAATTCTGCACTATATGAAAGCTATAATAAATAGCTCCCTCATGGGCCTAATGGACGACATGGAGACATGTGACAGATAAAGAGTTACTTATTGTGTTTTTATGTGTAATTCTCACTAGCGGCACGGAGCAACTTCGCCCTATAAATTTAAAAAATGTAAGTGAACTGCAACCTATTTCACCACCTCCGATATGTTCCCCGCAAATTACTTGGCGGTTAATTAATATAGGTAATAATAACTACTTGCCAAGTTATTAATTAAAATTCTGGAACACACGCAAGATCATAATAACCATGCTTATTTACTTGTAAAGTGCACAAGTAGGTAATTTATTTAAAAAAATAAGACGGTCGCAACTAAATTGCTACGTAACCGTAACATTATCATAATTGCAGAGTACGGGAAGGTAATCAATAAGTCTGTCTGGGTAATTTTACCCAACCATTGATGGGTAAAACAAACAAACTTGTTCTGAAGTTATCATATACAATTACTTCTCGTAAAAAAATGTGGGGATTTCAATGTGTGTGTTTTTGTGCCGGCAGGCATTATTGAAGCTTATTGCTTGTGCCTTAATAACATAAAAAGTTACCTATAGTAGATAGCTACTATGTTTATATATAGGCAACTATAAATAAATAACCCTCCTTTTGGCGCAGTCGGGTAATAATAATAAATAATTTATTTTATTTCAGACCATAATAGAATTAATTATTGTTTATAACAGAATTCAGTTCCAAAATGAGAAGTATTACGTATACGTCACACACGACTTACTTAAATATAAGTCATACAGCACACTACACTACGTAGGTAGGTAATAATAACCGCGTTAATTTACTCCCAAATAAAATAATCATTATTGAAGTTGTTTAAAATTAAGTATAATATCTACCTACCTAGTTGGTTATAGTGACAACCCAAATTAAGCATATATGAGCTAACTTAACGCATTCTCAACCTAGATACAATATTCACCACATAATTCAAGTCAACGTACTAATTCAATACGCAATTAGGAAATTAATTTGTATTTTTAAATATAAGATTTTTTATTTATTTCTCCTTTAAAAACCTTTAAACAAGTTAAGAAATGGGGATATAATTATCTAGCAGAGAAATAATAAAGACAAAATAATATTTTCTTTATCTACTGATATACAAACGATTTGTAACCTCCATACAGGTCCTGGTATGGTCTCCTGTGGCATTCCTTATGAAAATTCACTGAATATAGTCATTTTCATATTATGCAAATACTGAAAGCTAGTCTAGTATGGACACAATCGAATTACATTTTATTGCACTACAAGAAAACATAGCTTTAAATTTAGAGCATCGTTAGTAGAAACATGTTGTCAACTAAGAAGAGATGCAATTTGCAATTTGTCGGATCAATATCGGATAACGAGTGAGCGGAGAGATTTTAAATTGCAGCCTTTGCAACTCGTTGCACCAGTTGTAATGAGGACAGAGTATTTGTTTGTTGAAATTATAGATGATAGCTGATGTAGTTTCATGTTAACTTGACTGAAATTGAAAAAGAATCTTAGTATGTAGACCATCTATACTTATAATAAATCTGTAGAGAGGTCAATTCTGTACATGAAATATATTTCCAAAATAACTATCAGCGGGTGATTACTGATCGATACTGATGCCAAAAATGCAATCAGTAAAATTTTTGTCCGTCTGTCTGTCTGTCTGTCTGTCTGTCTGTATGTTCGTTATAGAAACAAAAACCACTCGACGGATTTCAACGAAACTTGGTACAATTGTTCTTCATACTCCTGGGCAGGTTATAGTATACTTTTTATCACGCTACGATCAATAGGAGCAGAGCAGTGAAGGGAAATGTTGGGAAAACAGGAGAACCTACTCAATTTTTTAAGCTTCCGTCGCGTGTGCAGCCTTAATGGTTAAAGCTACACAGAAATCATGTATGACGGAAATGTTCTCCTTAAAATTATATAAAAAATATTCCACGACAGCAAATGTCTATCTTTTATGGTTGACTCACAATAACACGTGTAACTCCCGATAGCTTAGCAGTTCGGAGCTTTCTGATTATATTTGTCTACTCTTACGTTAGGTGACTGACTGACTGACATAGTGATCTATCAACGCACAGCCCAAACCACAGGTTATAGTATACTTTTCATCACGCTACGATCAATAGGAGCAGAGCAGTGAAGGGAAATGTTGGGAAAATGAGTGATTCATGAGAAAGGTTTCAAGCTATAAAACATCACGCTACAACCCTTAGGAACGGGGCAACGCAGGTGAAACCGCGGGCGAAGAACTAGGGAACAAAGTAACTATTCCACGCGGACGAAGTCGCTGGCAAAAGCTAGTATAGGATAAGGTACTATGGCTAGTGTCATACGTCACACTAACAAGAAAGAAATCGAATCAAAACTGGACCTAAATCTATGTATGAAAATATTCCCAGTAGCCACTCTAGTTTTAAATCTCCTTGCAAGAAAGGTATCTATAAAACCAAAAAATATTTACTTAAGCTTATAGCTGAACTAAAGTAACATTAACATACTTTATAAAACGCCAATTTTACCAAACAAATGTACAATTTATAAGATTTTTTTGACCAAATTAACGCTGTTTGCGTCTAGTATAATATAGCACAAGAAATAAAGGTCTGTACAAACCTTCCACTGTTTTAAAAGGCAAAAATGAGCATAAACAAAATTCACTCAGATCCCCGTAAAAAAATTAGCAGGTTGTTTCTTTAATAAAGAACCAAGTTCACGAGCATAATGCATAACAATTATTTTCTTCAGATCACTTCCCGCCCTCTTTACAAACCAAAGTCTGTCCCGGCGCTCTCATCTTCCCTATACTTTCTTATTACGTCGTATTTCTCCATCGCCCTTCTTAAATTATGATGAAAATTTACGATAACCGCGAATTTTCCTATCTGGCAACCAAAGTTGTTTGTTCAAGCGACTTTTAAGAAGATTTTATGCAAAATGTACCTACTTTGATTATGGCAAAATTTGCTTTATCCTTACGAGAGGGTTAAATGTACAATTTGAAGCTTTCTGTGTTTATTGAATCCAAGAATGTTATTAAAATATTCTTGATTAAATCTATGGTCACGTTTGAGAGTTACAACTATGATCAAGAAGTGATCAACTAAGATTCTTGACTATGATATTTTATTGCTTCATTTTTTTTTGTTTTGATTGCAAAAAGTTTGCATTGAAGTGAGTAGGTAAAATTACTTTATTATTGCTTGCATTGTGGGGAACTAGAATTCAGGGCCCAAGCCCCAATGATACGATTAATGTCTATGACGACAAAGCTTAACAACAAACCTCAGGTGTCCACCCCATTATAATATACTAGAGTACCTCTAACACTCTATGTCTAAAGTTACATTGACTAAAACCATAGACTTCTATAAACTTATCAAACAACACACCAAGAACACCTCTTTGACGTGTTTCTCCTGCAATAATCAACTTTACTGCTTAAACAGTAAGGTTTATTTGTTGTATTTTTAAGGTAAATATCTTAACACAGAAGTGCATTTGGCGCAGGTGGCTGTCCCTATCGTCTTAAGTTACGAGATTTAAATAAATGGTTGTTTTCTTGACAATTTAATTATTCATACCTTTGTTTTGGCTCGACTAAAGTCATTAGTTTAGAGTATTTCACTGAAATATTGAAGTCGTAAACATACTCGTAGTATACCCACTCATTAATACTTTTTCTTGGTGTCGCGGGTGAAAACTAGAAGTTCATAATGTCGTTAATGTCAAAACATAATTTAAAAAATATTAATGTTATAAAAGCATGTGCTCGATAATCAATTAAAAAAACATAATAAGTATTTTGGATGTTGCCCGCTGTCTCACGTCATGACGAAACTTAACTTTCAAGTAGAACATTGTACAGTGACCATACCGTTTATAATAATCAAAATTCTTAACATAAATAATTGAAATTATAAGTAGGAAACAATCCAATAAAGCCCACACATACATTATAAATTTATTTAATTTATTCAATGAATGGGAATATTTTAAATTCACTGCAAAAAAAATAATGTTGGTGAATTTTCATTCTAATTCATAATTTCAGCACGAATATGGATAATCTAAATATTTTTACGAATAAGATCTTGACATGGGTGGAAAAAAATTAAACTATAGAATAGTATATTTGTTAAAACAGCTTAGACTTGAAGTAAAATATTCAGCCAACATTCATCTATCTATACTTCTATTAAATCTGTAGAGAGGTCAATTCTGTACATGAAATATATTTCCAAAATAACTATCAGCGGGTGATTAGTGATCGATACTGACGCCAAAAATGCAATCAATATAATTTTTGTCTGTCTGTCTGTCTGTCTGTCTGTCTGTATGTTCGTTATAGAAACAAAAACCACTCGACGGATTTCAACGAAACTTGGTACAATTGTTCTTCATACTCCTGGGCAGGTTATAGTATACTTTTCATCACGCTACGATCAATAGGAGCAGAGCAGTGAAGGGAAATGTTGGGAAAACAGGAGAACTTACTCCATTTTTTAAGCTTCCGTCGCGTGTGCAGCCTTAATGGTTAAAGCTACACAGAAATCATGTATGACGGAAATGTTCTCCTTAAAATTATATAATAAATATTCCACGACAGCAAATGTCTATCTTTTATGGTTGACTCACAATAACACGTGTAACTCCCGATAGCTTAGCAGTTCGGAGCATTCTGATTATATTTGTCTACTCTTACGTTAGGTGACTGACTGACTGACATAGTCTATCAACGCACAGTCCAAACCACAGGTTATAGTATACTTTTCATCACGCTACGATCAATAGGAGCAGAGCAGTGAATTGTGGTGGAACAGTGGTTTCAAGCTATAAAACATCACGCTACAACCCTTAGGAACGGGGCAACGCAGGTGAAACCGCGGGCGAAGAACTAGGGAACAAAGTAACTATTCCACGGTTAATCCGGTTCCGGTTAATCATAATATATATAAAACTCAAAGGTGACTGACTGACTGACATAGTGATCTATCAACGCACAGCCCAAACCACTGGAGGGATCGGGCTGAAATTTGGCATGCATATAGCTACTATGATGTAGGCATCCCCTAAGAAAGGATTTTGATAAATTTCGACCTACAATGTAGGGGTGAAATAGAGGATGAAAGTTCATATGGAACAAAGTAACTATTCCACGCGGACGAAGTCGCTGGCAAAAGCTAGTCAACAATTTTCTGACTAATGCTTGGCCACCCTACTCTTCATTCGACTGACATGAGATGATTACGTGCCTTGTTTATGTTGTTTCTTTTTCTTTTTTATCTAAACACGATCGTGATTATCGAATGTAAGAACGGACGGACTTGTGAGTGATTTCGTTTATTTGTTATATTTTAACCTTTGGGATTGTCCGGTCTCTGGCCACTTATGAATCTGGTGACTACAATGCGGTGTGTTTATTGAATTTAATTGAATAATTACACGTTGAATAGATATTTTATTATTCAATTTAAATACTATTACGTAAAAGTGAGTAACATATTGTCTGATCATCATCGGTTCATTTAATCCTTCGACCTTCTGTTGGGTATAGCCGGTATAGGCCTCTTCGCCTGGTTCTGATCTAGTCCTTATTCGCCCCTCAAGGTATCAACCAGATAGATGGAAGGTTTACGGATATGACCAAACATTCAGTGACCACCATGGAGTCCCGCGCAAATGTATTTGTATCCCTTATTAAATTTTCTGTCATGTAGACTATATCTGATTTCAATATTATTAGGGACTTCATCTTATAATTTGTTGCTGAGTATGACTTTCTCCATGACGACCAAGATCTTATGAACATCTTCATGTGTTGAGCACAGAGCACAGCTTTTATTTTTATTTTCTCTGTGGATACTCAGTTCGGGAAAATTGCGGAGAATTTTCTAACAGAGAAGCATAATGAAATTTTGACCGAAAAGAAAATAGAATCGAAGACTTACCTACATAAACCGCAGCCGCTTGCGGCAAAAAATATATCTTAAAATTTATTTGTACGCTTGACAGATAACTCGGTCTGAGTGAATAACACTTGACCCTCCCACCTTAGGAGTGGGGTGTTCACGAATATTCACGAAACAGGATTAGTCACGAGTCACGACTGACTCATGTTTTTAAATACGATTTGTCATAAAAAAGTTCGATTCTTCCACACTATTTACTTTACTTCATAGATCATTTCAATTTAATTTTTGGATAAAGCGACGAAGCTACATACCTAATTGTACCTAATAATTGAAAAATCCTAATTATAATTTCACTCAAGATTTTTTCCATTGAATTTTTGGTAGACATAAAAATTACAGAACGCAAATTGTTACAATTTCTTGCTTCTTAGTTTCGTTTTTTCTACGAAATCATACTTATTATGTTATTGTGTCTGTTTTTTACTAATATATTAGTAAAAACACTTAGACGCTTTGACTTGGATGACTAAATCGAATTAATAATTGCAGGTATTATTTTACGAGGCGAAAGACATTATTATTATTTATTACTAGGTAGGAAGTATACACATAGTAAAAATATGATACGACAAGCCATTCACTGGAAAAACAGCCATACCCAATACCATTATTCGTATGACATTTCGTTTTGAGGAAATTGAATTTCATAGAAAGAATAATGTAATGTGGACTTGTTTTCCTTGTGGATTAGATGAAAAATAATAGAATTGTGTTTGAAGATAGATTACGCACACGTTGTAGAGGTGACGCAGGTTGGTTTAAACAAAAAATATAATTCAGACTACCTCAGATAGACTGCCTCATAAGTCTAGTGGTCCTAAGCGCTAAGGGTCTTGGATTCAATTCCCAGGTCGAGCAGTTTTATTGAGTACTAGCTTTTGCCAGCGACTTCGTCCGCGTGGAATAGTTACTTTGTTCCCTAGTTCTTCGCCCGCGGTTTCACCTGCGTTGCGCCGTTCCAAAGGGTTGTAGGAAGTAGTAGAAGAAAGAAGTAGGAACGGGGTTCCTAAGGGTTGTAGCGTGATGTTTTATAGCTTGAAACCTTTCTCATGAATCACTAATTTTCCCAACATTTCCCTTCACTGCTCTGCTCCTATTGATCGTAGCGTGATGAAAAGTATACTATAACCTGCCCAGGAGTATGAAGAACAATATTGTACCAAGTTTCGTTGAAATCCGTCGAGTGGTTTTTGTTTCTATAACGAACATACAGACAGACGGACAGACAGACAGACAGACAAAAATTTTACTGATTGCATTTTTGGCATCAGTATCGATCACTAATCACCCGCTGATAATTATTTTGGAAATATATTTCATGTACAGAATTGACCTCTCTACAGATTTATTATAAGTATAGATTTCCATAAAATTCTCAGTAGCAGCTCGGAGTTTGGATTTGTACCCGGTTAATCTTAATATATATAAAACTCAAAGGTGACTGACTGACTGACATAGTGATCTATCAACGCACAGCCCAAACCACTGGAGGGATCGGGCTGAAATTTGGCATGCAGGTAGATGTTATGACGTAGGCATCCGCTAAGAAAGGATTTTGATAAATTCTACCCCCAAGGGGATAAAATAGGGGATGAAAGTTGTATGAAACTTTGTCAATTTTAAACCGATCGGGCTGAGACTTTGCATGCATATAGCTACTATGACGTAGGCATCCCCTAAGAAAGGATTTTGATAAATTTCGACCTATGTAGGGGTGAAATAGGGAATGAAAGTTCATATGGAACAAAGTAACTAATCCACGCGGAAGAAGTCGCGGCCAAAAAGCTAGTACTTACATAAGACCTAAACATACCGGCGAACTGTGGGTGTACATTTGTTCCGCCTAACCCGTTGGGAATACAGGAATGATGGTATCCTCTTCCTTGTGCCGTTAGATCTCCGTTGCTCTTTTTTTGCGGATTACATCTAGATCTTTCTAGCAAGTCTGCAACAGCTCTTATGCCGTCGACCCATCTGGCAACTGGTCTGCCAACTGCTCGCTGTCCCTCTGTAGGTGCCCACTGTCAGGGCTCTCCTCCACCTGACACAATACCCAGCGCACGGCTACGCACACATTATCACATCGCACACTAATATGTAAGTACTGTACTCATTATGTATTTTTATATTTATTTATTTTTATTATACTATGTTTACATAGGTATATTAAATTTAGGTAGGTATACTGGATTTTTCTTTATATATTTTTTTATTTATGTGTGTAGATATTAGGTATCACTTTTGTCTTTGAACTGGCTTACCATCCGTGGGCCACTACGGTCTGGTTGAAAACCAGCGCCAGGCATTCCGTCAGGCATACGCTGAACTAGCGCCATTTCAGCGTAATTGTGGGGCACACAATTTAGAAATAATAACTTTAAGTAGCAGTGATAGCCTAGTGGTATGACCGTTGGACTGCCAAGTCAAAGGTCTCGAGTTCGAACCCAAGGCACGTACCTCTGACTTTTCGAAGTCATGTACGTATTAATAGTTAATTATCACGCGCTTAAACGGTGAAGGAAAACATCGTGAGGAAACCTGCATGCCTGAGAGATTTTCTCGATGTTGTGTGAAGTCTGCCAACCCGCACTAGGCCAGCGTGGTAGACTACAGCCTAATCCCTCTCATTCTGAGAGGAGACCCGTGCCCAGCAGTGGGACAATATAATGGGTAATTATGTTATGTTACGTTTAACTTTAAGTAGGTACCTACATAATTATAGTAAGAATTGTGCTAAATAAAATTAAACGATTTTTCTTTATTTCACCTGCGAACATAACGTCAGGTCACTTGATTCTTATAATCTGTGCTTGAAATTTGTCTCGACTAACTGCGGAGCCATGCTCACAGTACAGAGGCGCTCTCAGAAGTCGCCGCCTATTTATCTCCTATTGAATTTACATTGTGCCTGATTTTTTGTCTCAATCGTGACCCGATGACTATGTACGATAGCTAGTTATTTTGCATGCTATAAATACCAGTTTCGCTTTATGTACGCCGATATTTTTTGCCTTGTTAGCCGGAGCACGAAAAAGTTTTTATTAAAATAACGCCCAGTACCTAATCAGCTGTCAAAACTTTTAATAGTTTTAAACTTTTTATTAATTGATAAGTATTTGTTATGGAGGTTTTGTTTGACTTGTGGCTTTTAATAAAAGATAACTTTTTAATAGACATTATAATTATATTTTTATTAGATTATATTTTATTTTAATCTTTGTGAGCCTTGTTGGTCGACAGAGCGGCTGCTGATTTTGAGATGGGGTCAATAATTTCCAAGTCCCAAGTGTAATCAATTGGGGTTTTCTATGAAATATAATAGATATACTCGTACCTACCTATGCAAATTCGCAATTGGCTCGCACTCTATGTGGGTCTAAAAACATACCAGTCAAGAGGTAGGTATAACATAGCTTTATTATCTTTGATACTAATACTTACAGCTCTGCTTAACCGTTGCGGGATATAGGCGTGATGGTCTGTTTGAATATTTTTACTATAATTCTTAATTATAGTGTTTTTATTTTATTTACACACCTTACTATTCTTAGAGCATTAGCTAATTGGATACATGACGATCATTACGACAGCACTCGGAATCTTATTCGTTCGGTATGCAAGGAAAAAGGCTGCAAATGTACGCTCCTAAGTGCTTTTCCTTGAAAAACTTAGCATTTGCAATATTTAACATGCGAATACGTTAGAAGGGGTACAGGTAGTGACGGCATCGGGCCCACTCTGCTGATTGCGCGCCATTTGCATCAGCCATATTGGGCTACAAAGTAGGTACACTCGCACAAACAAAATAATAGCAATGTTTTAATTCAGACTACAGAGAAAATCTGCTTAGAGGTCCTGGATTCGATTCCCAGGTCGAGCAAAGTGTTATTGGGTTTTTCTATGAAATTCTCAGTAGCAGCTCGGATTTTGGATTTGTGCCCGGTTAATGACAATATGCTCTGGCGAACTCTGGTTGTACATTAGTACACCTCTGCCTAACCCTTCGGGGAATATACGCATGATGGTAGATATCTTATGTGTACTATTACTACTAGGTACCTACCTATTTATTTATGTTCACTCAACTTGACTACTTATTTATTATATCTATGAAAAAGCTGTTTTTTTTTTGAGATTTCGTGGTTGTTCCCACAGTAAAAGTTGTTCATGATGATGAGTACCTCTTAAATGTTTTAAGAGTAAGTAGGTACATGTACAATATATAATTATGGATGTTATTTTAATCATTCAATTCAATTTTAGCACCTGATAATAGTAAATAAAATTTTAATAATTAATCGTTATGTGGGCTAAGAATCTGATAAAAACGAAAGTTTAAAAACTAAAACCCGACTACGAAATAAAATAAAGGCTTGAAGAAAACCTCGTACCGTTTATATTTTCCTGTTGACTGTACCGTGCGGTGTGGTACAAAACTAGCACAGCGTCTTGGTAATTTGAAAGCGTCAACCGCTTCTCTCTCAGCCCTCCTTACAGTAAGAGGAACACAACTTTTCTTTTCTTATGGTTTCACTTTCAGTAATAGGTACATAGCATACCTGACATCCCTATGTAGGTACCGTTTTAGTACCTTTTCTAAGGACCTACTGACGAGGTTATTAGAAAAAGGTTTATCTACTTACCTATCCGATTGGTAAGGGGATAAGTAATACATAAGTACCTACCTATAGTAAAGAAAGAACTACCTAGTTGACTCTAATAAGTATAAGCAGGTACCTACTTAGTTTTGAAATCGGTAGCAATGATGAACACAATATTGATTTGAGTAGGAAAATACCTGCCAACCTTCTTTAGAGAAAAAATCAAATTGCTGCTAAGTTATAATATAATAGCCCAGTAGTTCCTCATAAGTAAGTGGGTACCTAATTACATGTAATCTTTTTACAATCATTCTTCATTTTCGAAAGTCGCCGAAACCACCGCCTGAGCGAACAATCAGCCAACTCAAATAAAGTCCAGTTATCTATCTCAAATAACGTGTGCTATCCCCTTAGGATGCAGCTTTGAGCTTTGAGCTTGCAATATCCCCAAGTAAACATGTTCCATGTTGCTATCAGCCCTGAAGAGAGTTAGTTCTTTGTGAGTCTCTTTATGCCTGGAAAGATAAATCATGACTTCTGAGACACGACTGTTTACGACTCCTGTTAAATGTAAAAGTTATATCAAGTTTTTTGTTATAAAACGTGGCAATGCGGCCAGCCTTCTGGGTGCCCTTCCGGCTGATAGTGATGCGGAGGAGTTCTTTGATGCCCTTTTTTAGTTATATTTATTTAGTTTTATTTAAGTTAGTTTAATATTTTATAGAATAATTTATTACATAAATTAAATACAAACAAAATGTTCTTCAACATAATTCTTATGCAAACAAAAAGTTTCTGTTATTGAAATTATTTAAAACGAAAATGTCATATCATACTGATTTAAATAAGTAATGAATTATTTATCAATATCAAAAACTAAACCTAAATTTCAATCCACAAGCTATCAGCCCGGCTAGCTCAGTCGGTAGAGCATGAGACTCTTAATCTCAGGGTCGTGGGTTCGAGCCCCACGTTGGGCGAATCTTTTTTATTTCCTGGATTGTCGTTGGCTCCATCTATCTAATAATTATAGAAGCTTCAAAGTAACATGATGTGAGTAGTTTTAAAGAGTTCTACTAAAAGTCGAAAGATGGCGCTAATTTTAAAAATTATACCAAATGGATATATTGCATTATATCAATTATTAGAAAATTCTAATCTCTCTTTTTCTAGTTCGATCGATTAATACAATATTATTATGTTAATTTGTCACGTTACGTTGGGTAACAATTGTCTATTTCTTTATACCCGCTGAGGCAGCTACACAACGTATATTTTAGAAGTACAATCGTCAACGTCCATACCATGTTGAAAACACCGGTTCTCGTCCGATCACCGAAGTTAAGCAACATCGGGCGCGGTCAGTATTTGGATGGGTGACCGCCTGGGAACACCGCGTGACGTTGACTTTTTTTATTATTTTGGTGAAAGATTCTATTATTGAGGTGGTATGTTATTGTTGAGGGTGAGCAGGTGAACTTGATCGAAGAAAGAAGTGTTTTGCCAAAAATTTTCATTTTTGATATTTAAGTTCTGTGCTTCTAAACAACATGTTCCGTAATATTTATTTTACTCAAAATTTCCCCTTTAATCCTTCACAAATCAAAAACCGTGAGAGCAAAACAATAATTATGTCGATATTAAGCACTCGACACGGTAATATTCGACAAACAAAAATGGAATGAAAAAGTGGGAAATTAGACCTTGGTTGATTTCTTACTAGCTTCTGCCCGCGAGTTTGTCTACGTGGACTTCAGAATTGGGTCTCCGACCTGGATAAAAAGTAGCATAAGTGTTACTCCAGGGTATAATCTATCTGTGTGTTTTGATGATCCGTACAGTCGTTCTGGCGTGAAAGAGTAACAAACATCCATACATCCATACTCACAAACTTTGACGTTTATAATATTAGTAAGTAAGGATATTACCTAGGTGAAATTTCCCACGTTTTTAATTTTTTTCATTGTCTTAGTTTTATTCTATAGAGAATATAGAGATGTCGTATGTCTTAGGTACCTATATATTCAAAGATTCGAAAAAAAAAAATTTATTAGGAAATCGGCTGCACGCTTCTAATTCGTCGTTTCCTATGAAGAAGTATCGGCTAGATACTCCATGGAGTATTTAAAATCTATAGATTCGTCTATAAATAGAAAACAATATGTACTCGTACTTATCTCTAAGCTTTTGTAAGCGGTTCCCTTTATCAGATCTTTAGTAGTCTACTCGAGGACTTCGCGTTATGTCCCATGGACTATAGGGGACTGTAGGGCAAGGAAAATAAATTCAGATTGTAGTCTTTATAAGTCCGTAATATAACGTCGCTTCCCCAGGCCACAAACGTATAAAAAAAACGGACAAGCGCGAGTCCGACTCACCCGCCGAGGGTTCCGTACAAATTTGTAACACAAACAAGTAACACATAATGGTAATTAGTACTTATTATAATTAATTGCAATATAATACACTTGTAGTATAAGACGGTATTACTTGTTAAATTGAGTGTCGAAATATACGTTTTTTGCGGCATAAACGGCCGTATCTTTTTTACCTTAAATTAGAAGTTTGATTTTTTCACAGCTTCAAGGGGCTGTAGACCTAAGTATATGGTTTTAATTTCAACTCGATATCTCCACGCGTTCCCGAGATAAAGGGTCTTGACAGACAGACGGGGATCCTATAGGGGTCGTTTTCTTTTGAGGTATGGAACCCTAAAAATGGCAAATTAATCACGAAGAATATTGGTAAGGTAACCACGGTATGTGGATATTTGTGACGTTTCTTATAATGTTTTTAAATTCTTTACAGAAATCTCCGTTTGCCCACTGGGATAAGTCTACCCTACAGTGACTGGCATTTGACAATAATACTCAGCATCCAAGCCATGACAAATCAACATTAGCTACCATCATTACAGCACAGGTGTCTTGTGTTTCTTGTAGCATCGACACGGCAGGTAATTGTGTTTCCTTTGCGACATCATTTAGAGTAATTTCGTATAGTTTATATAAAACGTAGGTGACACGCAGAGCCTTATTGTTTGTGAACGCTTTGAGTGACAAGATGACACGGCTGCTGTGTTTCTGCTTGAGTATTTGTGGTAAGAAATTGAATAATGTTGCTTGCAATGTCTTGGGTCCAGTAAAGCATTGCCTTTTGAATGTTAATAGGCGTTGGGATTGTAATTTACCTCGTTTCTTTTATCGTGATTACCTCAGTCTACTTAAATCGTCCTAACATTACCTAAATAGTCTTGATTCGCAATTCAATCTATTCTCAATTGATGACTCCTTAGATGTTGGTATATTGAGTATTTTTTTTACTTTTGGTTGCTTTATTGAATTTCTGTGGAATTTTTATTAAATTTTCTTTAGATAGTTACGAATCCTCAATTAATTTTTGAACAAATCACAGACAAAGTCTATTGTTCTTGTGCCCAGGTCCCCTTGGCGCTTTGCTACATTACAAACCTACTTATTTTAATAATTTGGTAGGTAGTATTGTAATTTGTATGCCATAAATGTGAATTGGTATGTCATGTGAATTGGTATGTGTTGGTGTTGGTCATATTTTATAACAAATCTTGTAGTTTCAGATGACCAATATCTAAAATTATTTTTGTTCTTGATAATGGAAGATAATTTTGATAAATTCAATCAGGTCTTCATAGCGCCTGTGTAATGTTCTCCAACATAACAACGTATATTGTATACAATTACATATAGACCAAAAGAAGTAAGTCTATGTAAGAATATGGAGTACAATAAGTACAATAGGTACATTCATTAAACTTATAGGAATAATTGACGAAAACCAAACATAACATAACATAACATAAACATAAGCGCAAGGCTAATCATTGACAATGGCATCAAAACGTTCACCCTTGAGACGAAAATATTCAATGACAAAAGGGCAAGCATTCCTCAGTTCACAATAATTTTAATTAGGTTACTTTTATGTAGGATTGTTTATTTTATGAACTATAATTATATTTTTCTTATCTATTAATTATAAATGTGAAAGTAACTGTTGCTGGTCTGCTAAACCAATTTTCATAACTTTTAGTATAGAGATAGATTGGTCCTTGAAAAAGGCCTTTGGGCGACGCGAGTGAGACAATAGCTAGGTTTCTATCAGTTCATATCAGAGGGGTTCTACGGTAATAAATAAATTTGTTGCCTCACGGCGGCCAGGCCTGTGGAGGGGTGACCATTTTAAGCACATCGAGATCCTTCTGTACTTCCAAGATCAAGGCAAACCATGGAAACTCCCTCCGAAAAAGCTTTAGGATCAATATCTTAAAGCTATTTCGGAGGGGGTTTCCATGGTTTACCATCATTCAACTCTGGGCAGTAACAATATAATATGTACCTACTTCCCAGAGTTGAATGCCTAAGTTGCGGTGGTCAGTCGTCTTCTGTAAAATACTGTTATTGTACCGTATCTGGTGATATTGGAAGCCGACTCAACATTGTTGAGATAAGGTAAGGATGATATTTTTGTAAGGAGAAAGCAATTTTGAAGCGGCGGTAGCCTAATGGCTAGGGCGTCGGACTTGCGATCATGTGGTTGCTGGTTCGAAACCCACCCATTGCACTACCGACGTGAACCCACTCGTAACACAAACATTTAGCTTAGCACGAGTAGTTAACAAGAATACTAGTAATGTGCGACCCACATTGCTAGTAAGCTTGTTGCCGTCTAAGCCTTTTGTGGTGGTATATATATGAGTACAGGAGATGAACCGGTTTTTTTTCAAAACATAGCCAGTACTATTACCTGGTTATTCTATGACGGAGCAACACTTTTAGGAACACATAAACTTGTTTTAATATGTTTGATAACACGATTCTCGGTGCTACTTGACATTAACACTTTAAATTCATAGAAGAAGTTTTGCGATAATACATTCCGTCTCCACGGATACTCTAGACAACCAACATGTATCAGAGGTTGTATTAGGTACCTAAATATATAGTATTTGAATAGCAATAAACTTTGACTGCCCATTCGATACAGCGGAGGTCACCTCGCTATCACCATTGCACCGAGTTCGAACGTTTAAACACTTACCTACCACCAGAGACAAATATCTGTGTCATCCATAGAATTTGTTTCGGTTATGGGTGTACTTTGTATCCTTTTCGTATATTTAAAAAGTCCCGGGTCATTCAAGGGTAGTACGAGTACGGTTTTACAAATAAAAATAAAGAATAAATGAGTCTATTTACCAGAAGGACGCAGGATTATTTTTTTTCTGAGATCGAATATTTCTTTCTCTAAAATTTATATCTTTAAATAACATGAAAAATGATGAATTTTCTTATAGATATAGGATAAGACAACTATTATTAAAGTAGAGAATTACCTACCTTACAATAGGAATGCAAACAGAATGTAATACGCTTTTATTTATTTCAGTTCTTGCTGGTTGGAGTGATGGCGTATCAACAAAGATGGATTTTGGCGGAGACGAGGTTGTAACAACAGTCACAAATTCTACGAAAGTAGACGATGAAGACGTTGAGGTGCAACATACTATTGTATTGTCGACTAAGCTTAAAAATAATAATAGAAGAGGACTACATAGCTCTAATGAAGGTAAGAGATATACATCTATGTAAGTCCACTTACCCACTTATGGTTTACTTATCAAGCAGTGTTTAAATGAGCAGTACAATTGGAAGATATACTTACCAAGAATTGCATTCTTTATGAAATCTTCAAATTGCGTAATTGTAAATATGTCTATGTGTAACCTACCTAATTATGAGCTGTTAACGTTGTCTTGTAGCTGTTGTAGTTCCACCGACCAGGACATGGAAAGTTTTTTCTTTGGTATGGCAAACGTGTACAAATGTTCTGCTTCCTACAGCTTTAGCCAAATTTGATACACTCAGGCTCCTTCAGACTTTTTGCACACACTTTTAAGTTACTGTTTTTGGTAGCCAAATTTGGGGTTAACAACCTACGCAAGTGTTTGACCCCGTATTTTGACATTAACATTTCTTCAATTTTTTACTATCTCAACAAAGAAGAAGTACGAGTATAAGATAAGTGTAAGAAAATTCTGAATATTATCCCCGTCCTGTTTGGACCGAACAGATAGTTTAGAGTAGATAGGTTTTCTTGAAACGTTAGCGCACTAGCTAGTTAATCCAATCTTTGAAGGACATCTTATGAGCGAGTGGGGCAATGGACACATTGTTCCACTTGGCTGAGCTGAGTCAACTTGAAGCTGCTGCTTGAATTACATAATGGGAATATTGTAAGTCAAAAGTAGGACCTAAATTTTTTTATAGTGCGGTAAATCCTCATAGATCATCCTATCGAACTCGTACCGACGAAAAAATGCAATTGATTTCCCTTGTCCTTTGGTTGAAACTATGGGACTTGTTATCAATAAAGGTACGCCACGAAATTACAAATTCAAAGGTTACTTACTAAGCAAGACGTAGCAAGTTTTGCTCTTGAAAATATTACCTGGTGATCAACATTAATTTGCAGACACAAAAATGACAGCGTATCAAATGCAATCTAATCTACATTCAAAATATTAAACTGAAGAACATATAGTTAAATTTGTGTAGCCATTAAAGTCAGTGTCTGACGAGGTGCTGTGTATCAAATGCTCAAAATTTTTCCTAGACAGTACAAATTGCATCTGGATAATTGCATAGAGATTACAATCTCAATGCCAATTTTATTTCGTTATAAGATAAATGTAAGCCTGCAAGTTGATACGATTCTATGAAACATAATGTATTGATCGGAATTTCGCAGTACGTTATCAGTATATGCACAAGGTCGATGCTACGACCTGATTGTAATGACTTAGTTATCTCAAATGACAATTACGGGCTTTTATTATTATATCAAAACATAGCGCTCTAACTCTCATAATAAGAAATAATATTTCTTTTTTGGTCTTGAGCTTGTTCGATTTGAGCATTTCAAATTGACAAATTTTATATAAAGTTTTAACTAATAAATGACAAACATTTACAGGTAACACAGGAACACTAACATACAAAATTGGCAATAGAGAAGCAAAAGGAGATAGTGGTGAAGTGCCTATAGTAAAAGGTTATAAATCAGTTGAAACGACACAAATAAGAACACCAGACACAAGAAACAAAGGTCAAATTTATCCTGATTCTACGTTTATTAATAGAAATGTGCGTGATGAGTTCGATATATACCCCAACTATATTACAAACCCTACACAATGGAAACCTTCCGCTTTCTATAATAATATCAACTGGATGAGTCAAGGATTACCAATTAATACCGATTACAATTCAGGCTGGAAAATAAATAGACCAGCTTATCAAACTCCCGGGAAGTTCCATAGAAGGATAACAGACGATGGTGTGAAAGAATTCTACTGTCAGAAATGTAGGGAGTTGAATGGTTTAGATAGTAGAGGTTGTCCGCAACAAAGAAGCAATTCTTGGTCGTACCAAACAACAACTCCTAAAATGAAGTTGGATGGCAAATTGGCGAAATTAAACTAATTTGTTTGCGGTCATTGTTTTTGTTCATCCCGTATCCGTAAGTACGTGGAAAAAACTTGGTGATGTTATCTCGGCGACCTTGAGACGGAGCTCAGAGGTTGAAAGGCATGGTATAATAAGATGTTCATAATTGTGTGCACGTTTCCAAGTATTCGCTAATGCTTCGTCATATTTTATTAGATGTACAGACATCTTCATGTTCATCACTGGGTGCGCATTCTCTATGCATTGTCATGTTTAATTACTTTTCAAGTTTTTAAGGTAGACGAACCTCTATTGTCTTTTGTGGAAAATATAAATTTGCTCAGGTTTTGATTGTGGGATAATTTTATAAATACTCTATCTTTTTTATTGGCAAGCAAGATTATTTTGTTCGATTTCTGATGGGAAATAACATTGGTATCTTTTACTCATCCATAGTTCTCCTACTGTCTGCACATTTTGAGTGAAAATAATTTATGTTCATTGTAAAATGATAATTAAAGTATAATCCTTTTAGGTATCAATAAATCATAGATTATTAGGTATCTGTAGATCGACAGACTAACACTATTATATTTTTTCTGAACTTGTAAATGAGCAGTCCATAAACGTTTAATCATTTTATTTATACATCTTTTTTTAAACCAATCGACTGACCAACATCGCTAACATTAAATTTTGTACGCCGCTACAATAACAGACTATTTAGTAATAAAAATATAACAATTTCATCAAAATTAAGTACTCGTACATATTTTGTCCTACCAAGAATTTATTTTCAATATTTTTTAAACGAGATCCATATCAAAATGTTGTAGTGGCGTTGAGTTTAAAAGACGTTGTTCCAAATTTAACTATGGACCTTGTAATCGGTGATCTTTCCGTTGTCATTGATAAAGGTCTCGGCGCCCTTGTGGCTCAGTTCTTTGCCATTAACGTTGGTAGACGAGGCGTAAGATTTGCTGGCGACGGTGTAAAAACCTCCATTATTCGGCACTGGTGTGTCGGAGTAACGGTTTACTGTATCCACATTAGGGACTTCCTAAAAAAAAAAAATGTCATTATAATTAGAAAGCAAAATCATTTTTTCGATTGGTGCAAACATTTAGTCGGCATTATTATGTATAAAAGTACAGCTTTCAGGTCTAAAATTATAATATAAAACAATCCAAGTTAAAATAAAGTTGCCATTAACGTCATTGTTATTATTTCTGCTGCTAAAAATAATACTAATGTAGTAATGTTTGGAACATGACATAAACAAGTATTATTTACATATATATACAGAAGTAAAACTAAGTAATGTGTTGAAATAAAATAACCCGTGTCAAGCTCATTTAAATTTTACTGTTACGCACTTTAGTCACGACTGATAAAGCCACGTCAGATTAAATATCAATATAAGTTTACTACAATATTTTTTTAATGACAATTTAACGTACTCCGATACAGTCAAATTGTATTGCAGTAAACAATTTTTTTCGTTATTTTTTTTAGTAAAGGAAAAAATTCAATCGCAAAATTTCAATCATGCGGGTAGGTTTCGCGGTGGCTTAGAGGTCTGAGCGTCTGGTATATCAAACCAGAAGACGCAGGTTCGAATCCTGCCCACGATTGAATTTTTTCCTTTACTAAAAAAAATAACTTAATAATCTTAGCATGGAAAATGCAAAAAAAAATCACAAAAAGATAGTTGAAAGGTAACGTGGCATCGTACGACACTGAACTAACTGTAAAGTAAGTCGTGTCGGTTGAGAAGTAAGGTAACTTGCCGCTCATAGATGTTACCAACGTCACCTTATGACGTAAATTCAGAATGTGAAGGCAAAATTTCAATCATGCGGGTAGGGTTCGCGGTGGCTTAGAGGTCAGAGCGTCTGGTATATCAAACCAGAAGACGCAGATTCGAATCGTGCCCGCGATTGAATTTTTTCCTTTACTAAAAAAATAACTTAATAATCTTAGCATGGAAAATGCAAAAAAAATCACAAAAAGATATTTTTTTTTCGTGTCTGGAATAATAACAAAGCGGTAAATAATATTATACATCATAAAATTAAAAATATTTACTTGAACTTGAACTACAAGTTCAAGTTTAAGTTCAAGTGTTTTTATTTCAAATAAGCTTTTACAATACAAGCGTTTATGAAACGTTAAGATTCTAGTTCCACGGTTCCAAAGGTTGATCCTATGGAGAAGAATCCGGCAAGAAACTCCATGAACACTCTTTTAAAATAAATGATGTTACAATCTTCACTGGTACAATATTGTGATATGAGGATGTGTGAACATTGAATGCGAAAGCTGCATAATAGTAGTTAAAGTAGTAAGTAATAAAGTAACTGGGCGACCGTAATTAGGACTTAGGAATAGGACAGTAATTGTTAAAAGTTATAGTCGGTATATCATTTTGTCAATGTTCTTAATAATTTGTAACCCAAAATATCTTTTCAAGACAAGTTTGTTTGCTGTGTGCGTGAAAACCCTTGCTAAATGATTTTTCCCATAGGTAAATGAGACCTAGCTAAATTGATTTTTCGCCTCCGTAAACCGCAGTCGTACTCGAGAACGCGATAACAAACAAATATGTAAATGTTCCTTGTATATAGTATAGTCTAACACATGACAAAGGAAAATGATCCTCTTATTAATTGGAAGTAGGTAGGTACCTACACGAACTTACTCAAAACCGTCCGGATTTGCAAGCACTAAAGGTAAAATTCGTGATTTGATCATTACAACGATACACATCAGTCACGTACAAGATTATCTCACGGATAAATAAATTAAAAAACTCACCGGATTAGCTGGATATATTGAGGCAACCTGACGTCGGTACCCTGGTCCTGCGGCAGCGCTGGCAAATGCGGCGTTCCCGAAATTCGGCATGGCGGGCATTGGAAAGCCACCGAAGGGGAAACCGGCTGCCGCGAAATTGTTCAAGGGTCCGAACCTGGAGGCAATGTTTGGATTCGGATAGTAACCAGCAGCCTGGTTCGACGATAAGTCGAAGGCTTTTCTTGCAGCGTTGTACGCTAGCCTCTGGTTGTCTATATTTGTTTTGAACACCCTGTAAGTGCAAAGTCGTTAATCAAGCACACTGAACAATTAATAAGTGTGATAAACGATGACTGATAGAAGCGACAGAGAAGACCAGGCAGACGGAATTAGTTGTACAACTTCGGAAAGTTACCACGAATAAAGGCACGCTAAGAACAAGCATTTATAAGTTTACCTTTTCACAAGTGTTCCTTGTTGACTAGGGCTACAAAGTGTAATGTTGATCAAATTAAAAGTGTAAGTCATGATAATATGCTTGCAACTAGGAAATGTATATGTATATAATGTCCTTCTATACACTTACTTAATAATATATTATGTTTTCAATGCCTGCCAAGTGTGGCAAAAAGTGCAATAGAGTTTTCCAAGAAATAGTAGAGACAAGAATAGAGAATTCACTCGCAACTATTAAAGGAGTACCTACTGGACAATGCACGTGAATTCTCTATAATATTTACGACTACAAGAACTGCTTTGATTCATTTTATTATTTAATCGGATTCACCTTTGTTGTAAAGGATCCTTAATGCAAAGATAGAAAAAGAAGAAGATTTCGTATAAGAGCCCTTCACCATACGAATGCAAACGGCTGCTCCTCCACCGGAAGATTGTAGCTTCTACACGTTTTAAGTCTTACTCTTGAAGCAAATTCTCAAGATTTGAGAAATAGGAGAATCCGAAGTCGTTGCCTGTGTAGGCCGTATCAGCGAAGGGGGCTGGAAATGCGTCGCCGGTGCTTATGACCCTGCCGTTATTTAAGCCGAATGTACCTCCGTACCTATTGCCAGATGAATCCACGTATGAGTATGCCCCACCCCCTGTCGTAGCACCTGAAAATAAGTAAAATTACTATCATTAATCATGACTTTTATAACGCCATGGAAAAGTCTATAAATGAGACTTTTCTCAAAAGAGAAGTCGGCACAGCATACATACATAAATCAACCCACTATATTATTCCACTCCTGGGTACTGGTCTCCTCTCAGAATAAGATGGATTAGGCTATAGTCTACCACGCTTGCCTAATACGGGCAGACTTCACACGCCGTCGAGAAAATCTCTCAGACATGCAAATATCCTAACGATGTTTTCCTTCGCCGTTTAAGCGCGTGATAGCTTCGAAAATTCATATATTCAAACTCGAAACCATTGACTTGGCAGTCCAACGGTCTTTCACTAAAATGTCGGCACAAATAGAAACTAAAATATGTTTTTTAATAGGACAACTACTGCTAGGTACTGCAAACTCGTTTATGGTAACTAGGTAAATTAAACCCAATACAAGTATGACGTTATTTTTTGGTTTAGAAAAATTTTGACACTGAATCAATCAGTGGAATGAATTAGTTTTTAATAATCAGATCGATAAAATATCCATTAGCAAGTTACATTATTAAGAATATTAGGTGTGCACAGTAAATATTTCTACACTGAATCACTTAAAAGTAGAAAATATAACCGGTTCTATGCACTTGCATATATGTAATTACGTCACTATACATATGAGTCACTGTTTTATTTCTAGTACTTTTATATATATGTAAACTTTTAAAAAGGTTATTTGAATGGGGAAAATCCCATCAAACATGAATCACTGGTCAAAACAATAAGTGGATTTGACTTGGTAATTTAGTTGTTCATCAAATGTTAAGTGTTCCTATGAAAATAAGTACACAAGTCACGTACTTACATGTAAAAAGTCAATATTATAAATAATATTCAGATAACAAAACGATTTCATGTCAAACCGTTTAACGAGGATCCATTAGGATTGTGGTTTATATAAAAACTCAAACGTATCTGAGATCATTATTTAATCGTCGGGATTCCCCATTGGTTATTATTGTACTGTAATTATGAACTTAATTACGTCTTATTAGTCTGCGAAAAATGTCGGAGCCATAACATTTCACACTTGAACATTACAAGACAAAAATATTCTATTGTTAGTAAAAATAAACATGACTCAATGTAAGGCGTACCTACTTCAAATTCATGTGCAAATTATAGTCTGTGCAATTATGTAGGTACATATCTAGATTTAAAGTAGTTAATTCTTATACAAAAACAATTAAAATTCAGGTAGGTAGATAATTGTTACATTTGGCTTAGGTAAGAGAACAAAGAACTGAATTATCAGATTCTAAATTTCATGCAGACAAAAAAGCAATTTCAAATCTCTATTAAAATACAGTGAGTAATCGAAAGTTGGCATAGGTACCTTAGATTGAGAAATGAAGAAAAGAATATAATAAAGAAAGAAAATTTCTAACCTTGCCTTGTGTTCGTGTAAGCGGCGAATAATGGACTAAAATCAATAGCCACCAACACAGGTCTGAAGTGAGCAATACAAACTAAACCAACGTTATAATCATGGCGGTGACTGCATGTACACTGCCTTCACAAAATGACGTGTTTGATGTAAAGAATCACGAAGAAAAGCGTTGTTAATCGGACACGGTTCTAGAATATTATGTGAGTTATGTTGATAACAGCTGGACATAAAATGCACCATTAAATAAATGACTTTTCATGAAATTTAGTCAACTATAATTTTTAGTAGGTAGTTAGATATAATATATATTGGCAATAGACGGAAAACTGTGGGTGTATATCAGTATACCTCTGCCTAACCATTCAGGATATAAGAATAAATAAAAAAATATCAGAAGGTTTCGATTCAGATAATAATAGCTCAATTAACTTGAACAGTTCTCATGTTATCTTAATTAATAATCATAGTAATTTTGCAGTAACATACCGGATGTTACTTGTTCCTCATAACAATCGTCTCTTTATTAGGACACTGAATGCAAAATGGAGTCTGAGAAAATCTAAAATCAAAACGGCTCAAAGAAATTTAAGCATTTGTTCAATTAGGTATTTACATTAAAAAAATAAGCTGTCTGCAAAAATGCTAATGATTTGTTAGAGTAAGACTTGAATATCCATCTTATAAATAAAATGAACCATTGCATTTGCAACCATTCATCCTGTTGCGATGAATCTTCCGAGAGTTGTCGTGTACAAGCCTGGGAAGAATTATGACGAAAAAAAAACAAAAAAGCATTGTAGTCCATGCGGGGGGACAGATAGTTTAAGATAAAAATCTAAAATATCTTTTGTATTTAAATTCTATAAAAAAATCTCCTACGGTAAATCCGTATAACGATTTAAAACGTTCTCAAAATTGTTTAAGGTGATCAGAAACAATATTGTTTACACGGTCATACATCAAGCTATTTTATACGTATCCCGTATAAGCTGACCTCTCATTGCACGAAAGCCTACTTATACCTACAATGCGAGACAATACGTTTAGATAAAAATATGGTGTGGTAATTGTCGCAATTACCATTATTGCCATGAATCCATTTAAATGTTTATTATTTTATTGATACACAATATTTAGTCTTTGAAGAGTCTGTTCTGTAGTTTTTTTGTTTTGTCTTCAGTATGAGAATGAAATTCTTCGTCGCGTTAATTGATTGATGTGGCAAATGTCTACGATACATTTATCATTTCCAGGTTCTGTTGCGTGTGACAAGGAATCATTAGCACCTCGTTCATTATCAAGTTAGTAATTGTGGAAAATTTACTTTGTTATGGAAATGTGTGAGTCATCATATTTTGTTCAATATTTATTTGTGGTACTTGCATTGTTGTATATTCTGTTTAAGCTTCTTTTATCTGGTTCTGTTGCTTTTGTTGGTGTCTGAAAATAACTGTAGTTTCCACATTCTTTTCATCTGTTCGACCTAATTTTCATAATGGATATACTCGTAGCAGTGTCAATATGAATCTTTTAGACATCTATATGTTACAGCAACCGTCATAGGCACGTCTTAGGTTAATATTCGTGTGATCATTTGATTTTGTTCCTATAAGGACAGATGATACTATAGTTACTAATAGATACTATAGCATAGAACTCTTTATTTAAGTAGAAACTGTTGACAACAACATTTTTACCTTATCCAATAGATTTAAAAGGGGACGAGAATGTTTTCCCTCTATCCCGATTTGATTACTTTTTTCGTCAGGCTGAATATAACATTTATACAGAGCGATTATCCTACAAGTAGCAAATTACGGCTATAGTCGTGATATCCTGGCTATCGATTGTAATATTAAAAAGATTTTGATCTTTAAAGTTACATTTATTAGGCAGGTCAGCGGCAGTGGCGCCAGTGGCAGCCCTAGAAGGACGTACGCAGATATTATTAGCGAGATCCTTCAAAAAGGTCAGGTGCGTTGTACTCGCAACCGGCGCTTATGTATGTGAGGATGTATGAATGTGGAAGAAGCGAAAAGAGTATGCAAGAATCGTGGCAAGTGGCGGTCTATAGTTTCTGCCTACTCCTGTGGGAGAAAAGCGTGAGTATATGTAAAGTAACATACGTACCCACATTTGGACACGTGTCCCTATTTCTATTTTACGGTTCAGGGGCCGTATTATAACGTGTTAACGCCATCATCAGGTTGTGTGTAAGAAAGAGATGAGGTTATTTACTATGTAGAGCAGCATCTCTTTCTCACAACCTAAAAATGTTAACACGTATAATACGGCCCCAAGCTCTGTTCCTGTCACGGTAAAGGCGATTGTCGCGAATCTCACAGCTGAAGGAGAAAGGCAAGTGCAGTTTTTCGTTGGTAGTCTGACATATCCTGCTGCCTTTCCAGGTGGCAGACGATCCATGATTTTCCGAACCACAAATAAGTGTTTCAAGTCTATTTTTTGATTGTGGCAAAATTGACATTCAATGATTTCGGAATTCTTGATTTTTAAAGGTCGACGGTCCTTAACACTGCAATTTACTTTTGAAAACCGTATGAGTGACAGGCTAAGTCGCCATATAAATAGATGACACAAACTGACGACATTGATTGATTCAATATGCAGTATGCATCATAATGCAGTCATTGTGAGAATGCTTGTCATGCATCTAAAAAATACACACTAAATTATTATCGAGATATTTGGTTTGTAGTAGGATAATGGTCCTGCTTTAAGAAAACAAGGTGACGTAAGTGCTTCCCGGTTGTCATGGAGTAAATAGGATACAGGAAGGGTCCTCCTTTTGGAAGGGTAGTAAAAGAAGCGTAGGGTAGGAATGTTTCGAACTCCGAAGAGAAATTATTTTTTTTTACTTGTATTTTCTCGGTCGGCTTTTGATTTTGGAGTAAGTAGTAGGTAGCTAAGGACGGCTATTTTAGAGTATTTAAAGTCTCCTAATATTTGAATATTTGATATTCTAATTTTTACCAACTTTATTTACTGTTTTATATGGCACTTAAATTACAATAATGTTAGACAGCTGTTAAATTTAATCCCTTTTGAATAAATACATACATGAATAAAATACTGATCTATTAGGTAAAAAAATACAAATTGTAATATTATGCATACGTACTACAATAAATATTATATTAGCTATAATAATATTATATCGGGTTTCTATTAGTATTATTTAAAATCATGTTTAGTGAAATTTCGTATCAAGGAAATTGATGAGGATTTTTATTGAATTTGAAATATTCTATCACAATGATTTATACTAAGTATATAACAAATAATTATTTAAATTTCTTTGCATTTTTTTTCAATAGGATATAATAAATACCTGGTATGACAAGCCAGGTTATACCTACCCGGGGCCGTATTATGACATGTTAACGCCATCCTTTTTTATGTTGTCAGAAAGAGATGCCGCTCTACATAGTAAATAGCCTCATCTTTTTCTTACAACCTAAAAATGATGGCGTTAACATGCCATAATACGGCCCCAGATATTTATTTACATCTACAACCATAGGCGAGCAGTGGGCATACCCGAGCAGTCCTCTGCCTTACTCTTGGAATCCCATGCTGGTATGTTTCTAGGCAGGTATTTTTCTGACCATAATAGAAGATTATAGGTAAAGTAATAGCAACACAGAAATTTACATTAAAGATGGTATCTATTATCATGACCATTGTTACTGTTGCACTAAGTTAAAAAAAAACCCTTCCAATTCAAAAGGGTAATTGGTATCTCAATCACATCACCAAATTAAATAAGAAGTATAAAATATTAATGAAATTAAACCATTCACCACGTTCCCAAATCGCCGCAGTTACCTCAAAATCTAGAATACCTATTTTAAAATGTGATATATCCACCGTAGGTTGCATCCAGGGACGGTGTCGCTAACACCGTAAGTATTGCCATTTCAACTGCCTCGTTTTATATTTGTTTAGGGTATTTTTTACTATAAAGTGAAAAAGTGAAAACTAGTAACTAAATCGGATCTCGATACCTAACAATACCTTCACGGGTCGGGCAGGGTTTTCTTAACACATTGTATAAAATAGCCTAAGCACCAAAGAAATGTCTAAAAATGAAATGTTACTTAAGCGACGTGTGACGTGGTGAATGGCAAATGAGACCCAACCAGGATAGATGTTATCAACACAAATTACTTAACCGTTTCCAATGGGAAAACATGATTCCGTCATCTTACGTGAACTAGGTACTTGTTATGCCAATTTTAGATATTTACTGTGAATTCACAGAATATAATATGTACTTGTCACTTAGCACATTACATTTTGATTAGGGGACGAACGAAATTATACCTACATACACGTGGTATTTCATTTTCCTCATCGGAAAAATAATGTCGCACCTGGGTAAAAGGCCTTAATATGCAATTCCCCTGAAATTATTTTATATTGAGATTTTATGGCAAATCCTTGTTAAGTATATTAATAATACCTAATATGATTACTCAAATGTAGGTTTTTTAGTTTTTTTTAACACACATTGCAGGAAGATGCAATTAAAGACTTTTCTTATAGAACATGTACAGAATACGGATGCCTCTGCTGAATAGTTTCAACCCAAATCTCGCAATCCCTAGCTACTCCAAACCAACCCAAGCCGAGTAAGAAGTTATGTTAGGAGATAGTCTTAAGTGCTACTCGAATACGCAAACATCAGACTGACCATACAATTAAAAAATTCATCGCGACGTGTATCTAATCTGCGACTACATAAATATTAGTATAAATTCTGTTTTTTTTTTTAAATAACAACTCTGAAATATTGTGCAAATTATTTCAGGCACTTATCTAAGGTTACCTTTTAATATTTTAGACATTGCTCCAACTTTGACATTCAATGTTCACACATCCTGATATCGCAATATTGTACCAGTAAAGATTATAACACCATATATTTTAAAAGAATATCCATGGTGTTTCTTGCCGGATTCTTCTCCATAGGATCAAGCTTTTGGAACCGTGCAACTAGAATTATAACGTTTTATAAACGCTTGGTAAAAAATTATTTGAAATAAAAACATATGAACTTGGCTACGTGCCATCTCTAAGTAATTTGACGGTATCGAAAGCCTTATTAAGGATTTACGTGTTGGGTCAAAGTAAACATAACTCTTACAAAAGATATTCAAGTTAGTTCCCTAGTTACGCGGAGAGGTGTGTGTGACATACTTGCGTCTACATGGCTTTCACAATATTTTGGACAAAGTTTTTGTGTATTTGAGGACAATACATTCGACTAACGTTTGTGTGCCTGTACACAACAACTTTTACTCATGAGGTACCCATCTACTAACTGTTTTGGAACTAATTTTGTAAGTGAAAATCAAGGTACGGAAGCCGAGGATACGGCGAAATGGCGCTCATTAGGGAAGGCCTACCTACGTTCAGCAGAATGATGTAGGCTGATGATGATGATAATATGAAAATCTGTATTTGTAAACGCAAACGTACATGTTTACGTTTACAGACATTAGCCATAAATGTTTAAAAAAAAATCAGTAAGTAAGCGAAAGGGAAAAGGACACATGTTTAGGAATGAGTATCCTAAGTACCCATTCTTCAATAAGACTACAATTTGTCAGACTTGAGACATGATCAAACTAGATTTGATTCCATTTGGGCCCATCATTTTTATTAGTAGTTTATATCGTAATGATGTCGTCGGCCAAAGCCAAATAATAACCCAGGTACTTAAAATAAAAAAAAACCTAGAATAAAGCTAATGGCCGCTCCTAATTAGGAATATTATAATCTATTCCGTAACTTAGTAATGATACTACAATAAAAACCAAAATGATAAACGGGCAAAGTTATAAAAGTGAGTTTTACGTCTGTTGAGTAGATAATGAAAGTGATCGTATTGTAAAAAATAAAGAAATTTTTTGAAAAAAATAATTTAATCTGGACGATGATTAAAAATATTAAAATTATGTAAAGCAAAGCTGACGACCTTGAAACCTTTTAAGAAATTAATTTATTCCCATAAATACTCGTTTATTTATATTGGGTAGGCCACTGTAATCCTTTGAAGTACAAGTATGTACCGACTTATTGAGAAGGATCCACGAGGATTTCCGCAAATATTTTTCTGTCAGGGTAATTAGGTACAGAATATCAGATTCTCCGTTTTTTTTTATATTGAAATGTTTTAATTAATGTAGTCTAGCTAGTATAAAATCTTCTACTACGTTTTTTTCCATTCTTCAATGGCTTGGTTGATGCAACTTACTCCAAGCAAAGAATGATACCTAACTATAACTGTAGGTACCTATGTCATGTTCTCCATGGGAAGATAAAGAAGTGTCGATGGTAACTTTCCTTGCGAGATTCGTAGGTATATAAACGTACCTATAATAAAAAATATTTGTTTTTTTTTAACTGTATTTTTATTAGATTTTTAAGTTACATTCATACATTTAAAAATACGTTCCTATTATTTTATGTTAATTTGAAAGGTATACTTTTTAATTTTGCATATTATCTCGTGATAAAACAAGTTTTTATTATGGTAGTCAGCTACATTCCCTTGTCTTGTTAATTAGTCAAAACGAGAATTTTGTCACGATGAGCAATCATAAATTACGGTTCATTAAGCAACTTAAATATTATTATGTTAATCATCAACGTGTTACCAGGTTTATCTTAATCGAAATCTGCCTTGATAACGATACGAATCCAAAAATATTATTACTATGAATCCTACAAATTGGTTTAAGGACCCCGATAAACACATGTAAAGTGATGACTGTATGAGTAGGTAAGTACCTGTATAGAATGTGATAAGAAAACCCTGTCCGACCCGCTAAGGTATTGTTAGGTATCGAAATCCGGTTCTATTTATATAGGTAATCATTTTCAATTTCCATGAAAAAAAAAACCATAAAAAAATTGTAAAAGAGGAAACTGAAATGAACCTACGGTGGCAGCGAATCCGTCCCTGGGTGCCAAACATAAAAAGACCTATGATAGTCCTATAACATTAAAAAAAATGCTGGTATTAGGGTAATAATGACGATTTGGGCACGAGCGATCGTTTAACTAAAGAGCCGACGATCTTGAATTTTAAACTTCATGAATATGTTTACTTTTATGAATATTTTAGGTTTCTTATTTTATTTGGTGTTGTGATTGGGATTCGGACCTTTCGGATCGAACAGGGTTTTTTAACATAATGTTTTATATCGTTGCCTGAATTAAATTGTAGCACAAGTCAAAATATTATGAAATTAAGTAGATACTTATGTACAGTGGCGACCAAAAGTCCATAGGCAATCTCACAACGCAATAGCTTGAGGTTTCGTTTGACTTACGACCTTCTATTTTCATGCATCATCATTGTCGTTAACAGGTGACACGCACTGCGGCAATGGCTGCAATGTACTCCCTAGCGGGCATATGGACTTTTGAGCATTTACTGTACGTTGGTAGGTATAGGGGTTTTTCTAAATGCCTTCATTTAATGCAGAGGTTCAAAGTCATAAAGTATTCTCAACCGAATCTCTTGATTTAATTTTGATTTAATTGAATTATGAAAGTGTTATAAACTTATAAGAACAAAACTCGTTATTTGTTTATAACATAAAAAATCGAAGCTAGAATAACAATTCGTGAAGTAGCACTTGCCTCCAGGCGATTATCGCTTTAAAGTTGTTCAAAATAAGTTATTGCTAATAAGAAAGACATCGTAGGATGATGTATTCGTTTATTTAAACAGTTATTGTGAAGGTTTAATAAATCTGACTACTAATTCTAAATAATGAGCTCATCTTTATTAATTTTGAAGCAGTTAAATCACCTGTATTGTTGCCGATCCCAGTCGCCTGCAGCGATTTTGTGTTTGGAATGGATATAAAAGAAAAATTATGATTTACGTGACATGCGAATGGTTCGCTTGTTTTTATTGTATTTTCAAACTATTTTGACAATTTATTTAAAATAATAATAAATATAATTTAGTATTTTGGATATTTTTATGACACTATTTGACATATTTTTGAATTTTTAGCGAAATTATGAAATTTATGCAAATTCTTGAGAAAATTATGCAGCATTGAACGCTTATTTCCTATCGATAAATTATATTATCTGTGAATATTTTTGTAGGAATATTAAGAATCATCATCCTGTGATTCAAACATTTTGATTACTTGAAAATCAGTCCATAAAATGTGTATAGGAATCTTTATTACAATGATATTAAAATTCTCCAGTTAAATGAGGCGTGTCTAACGAATTTATAAAATGAAACTATTCGGAATTCGTCACGTCGTATGGCACATAAGCACCCTTTCTTATATGCAGATGAAAATATTTTTTTATTTATTACTTTCAAATTCCTTTATGAGATGGGGAGGGGCAGAAAGTCTATTGGTAAGTCCAAGAATGGGTGGTGGCCACATGTATTTGCGTCCGCGTTGATCTCTTTGTCTCCATTCATGTGGAAATTTTCCTAAATCATTTCTACTCACACCCTAAGAAACCTTTCTAGTAAACTTCAAGTTTATTAGTTTCTAGCTTCTACCCACGACTTCGTCTACGTGGACTTCAGAATTGGGTCCGATCCGACCTGGATAAAAAGGAGCCTATGTGTTCCAGACTTTAATTTATCTCTGTGCCAAATTGTATCCAGATCCATTCAGCCGTTCTGGCGCTTTCACGCCAGAACGGCTGAGTAACAAACATCCATACATCCTCAAAAACTTTATATTGTTAGTGGGAAGTAGGATAATATTAGTAGGATGAGATTTCATGAGTAGTCAGTGGGTGATGTTTCAATTATATACATAATATGTAGTGGTCCGTGCGTAGCTTCATCTGCGTATATTTTCCCATTTTCCCATCCAAATTTCCACCTTTTCCAGTGGATTGTGGATGGTTGGTGGTGGTGGATCAAAACAAAAACACTCGCACAACTTCTCCCTTTATGTTAGAACTTTAAAAGAGATCACGAAATTTGCGTTTGCTTAGGCGTTTCTTCTTCTAAAAATTCACTTACAAATAGGAGGAGGCGACGCCGGCGTCTAATTAAAAAAATTAAACCCACGTCTTTACATTTCGTTATCAATATTTTTCAGTAATATATATATAGCCCGTGTAGCTCGCAAACGGTTACTAAATCGTTCAATATTTACCTTCAAACTAATTTAGTTAATCAACAATGCTTTCAATCGATTCAAGGGTACTGTGGCTAAATTGGCTGCGTATTGTGTATTGCTCGATTCGAAGCTATCAATGTTGAACTTTATTTCCTGATGTTTCCTCGTGACCATAAAACATCGAAGTTGTTTAGTAATACTTTGTGTATTTACTCTTATATGATATTTCTATCAAATCTTTTGTTTTGTGGAACAGCTGAGTTTCATTTATTTTTTTAAGCATAATATCAACATCTCATTTTTATTCAAGTTTTTTGTCCATATCATGCCTGTAGGGTTTTTTATTGTGTTAGCTGATAGGTATAATGATACGTTCAGATGTTTTGTACATTATTATTAAGTTTCCACTTACCCTGTAGAGTTAGGCACTGGTGTATTAATTTATATAGTACATTGAGCGTGCTAGCATAATCTTAAAATAAAACCTGTTCCGGAAGGCACGGGAAAATAAAAATAGGATGGTTGTCGACCTTCATGGAAGCGAGAGACGCAATAACAAAAGAACCAGGAGCCTGATGAGTCGCTGTCAGGTATGTACCTAACTATTGTACAAGGGCTAGATGGCAGAACGAGAACCAAACTTAATTCCACTTCGGAGCAGTATTTGTTGGCTGTCTGAAAGATTGGCGAAACAAGAGACTCAATTGATTTCAATAAATAAATAAATCGTTTATTTCTATTGTTATTTATAAGTACAGTAACACATTATAATGTGTTTTGTTGTGGTTAAAATTGAAACCAGTCTGCTTAGACCCTACCTCCTTAACTACGTCGGAGCCTGGAACTCAGGAGATTGTATTCAGGACTTCAGGCATTGAAGTTCCAAAAAAAATACAATCTCTTAGTATTAGTTCTGTTTAGTAACTTTATTTATTTATTTAGTAACTTTAATTAGCAAGCCATCATCAACATCGGGAAATGTTAACTTAAAGTTTTTAAGCCAGTTGTTACTCACAACACCGAAACACCCTGCCTGAACCTTGCGCCTTCTGATTTTGGGCGCTTCCCTATTACCAAGAGTCAGTTAAAAGAGCAAAAACTGATAAAGAATTACCTACTAACTGCTTGGGATAGGGCTCGTGATTCTGTTACAAAAGATAAATGAGAAGAAATATTTAATAATTCGTTTATTCGTACTCAAAAGTGTGTTATAATTTTTGAAAATTTTTAATTAATACATACATACATTTCTCCCACAGGGGTAGGCAGAAACTATAGACTGCCACTTGCTACGATTCTTGATAAATACATTTGTTTTGCAAAACTTTTGGAGCAGCCTGAGTATTTAGTTTTTCGTAAGTCTAAATCTAGATTTGTGAGGATATTCTTATAAAATTTATAGGTCTGTCGTAAATTTAGAAACAGCTACCGTCTCCCGCATCTATTTTTCCCAAATGTGTAATTTTCTCAAAGACATGTAATTTAAATTCAAAAAGTTAACTTAATAATTTTACATTAGTATTCATGAACTTAACTCTTGACTGAGGGAAATTATAAATGGCCTGTTTTATGTAGCTTTTAAGTTATGGCTGTCAAAGTCCCGTTGAGTAGTTAATCTTCCTGTAAATGCAAATTTACAGCATGGGAATAGATACCGTGAGACTTTAAAATTAGTAGCAGTACCTACTAAAATATTCGCAGTACTAAAAATCTAAAATAAATATTTACGTATCAAAGTAAGTTTCTCGTCTCCTTTTCAAGGAAATTTCAAGGAGACTGGTCGATACTTCACGTGACCAGCTATGGAAGCTTATAAGCAGTGCTATTCGTAGTGGCAAGGCTGCCAGTTTTCTGGCTGACAGTGATGCGGAGGAAAACTGTGACACCTCAGTCATTTAGATTTATTTTTCTATCAAAGTGTTTTTAAAAGATGTATTCATAATCAATTCTGATTTTGATTGTAAAACGAGGGCTGCTGCCAACAAATAACCGTTTGGAGAGAGCAGTGATAGCCTATTGATATGACCATAGGACTGCCAAGTTAAAGGTCTCGAGTTCGAATCCAAGGCACGCACCTCGGCCTCTCATGTGCGTATTAATAGTTAATTATCACGCGCTTAAACGGTGAAGGAAAACATCGTGAGGAAACGTGCACGCCTGAGAGATTTTTTCGACGGTGTGTGAAGTCTGCTAACCCGTATTAGGCTAGCATGGTGGACTATAGCTCAATCTCTCTCATTCTGAGAGGAGACCCGTGCCCGGCAGTAGGATAGTATATGGATTGATGATGATAACATCGTATCACTACATAGTATAAAACAAAGTCCCTGTCGCTGTCTGTCCGTCCCTATGTATGCTTAAATCTTTAAAACTACGCAATGGATTTTGAAGTGGTTTTTTTAATAGATAGAATGAATCAAGAGGAAGGTTTTAAGCTATTTAACATTACGCTACGACTCTTAGGAATGGGGCAACGCGGGTGAAACCGCGGGCGGGTCGCTAGTTCAAAAATAAAATATCTTGCAATTTTAATTAGCAACCATTATCTGAGTTTGTATACATATTTGTATTACACGTGAGAAAATTATTTTAGTAATTAAACAATGAGTCTGGTGCCGTTAATGAATATTCTCTAATATTATACGTTGATTCGTAAAACGTTTTCCATCTGGGAAACCCATATTTTGTAATTACGAAACAAAAAACAAACCTTATAATACTTCACACAAGCAATGTTATTGAACTGAACATCGTGTCATTTAAGTCGTATAACAATCTACTTAACGTATTTATTACATCTCAAGCTTGAAAAACGCGAAATAAGGCCAGCAGCTTTTAAAAAAAGGTCGATCTCCCTCAACCAAAAACATTGAAATATTACCTAACCCTTTTAGATTTCTTTGTCCTCAACAGAAGCTAGAGAAATTTCCTCCGCTAAGGGTTATTCCTCTAGTCAGTAATTGTTTATAATAAAAACTTGTAATTATTTTGTAAATCCAGGAAATTACTTATGAGTGTCTGTACCTAGCTAGCTTTAGGTTTTAAAATAAAATAAATATGGTCTTTAGGCTGTAAGATGATTAAAATGCCACACAATAGATCTAAGTAGGTACTTAGATCTATTGTGTAGTAAATAGGTACCTACTTATATTAAGTTGATGTACCTGACGCAATCTTTATGACCTGACACAATATTTACTATGCACTACAAGGTATTAATGCTAGCAGGTATATACATATATTTAAATTATATATACATAGAAACATATTAATATAAATCATCAGGCAGTGGCACTTTCAGGTCAAGAAACGTAAATGTTCCTTTGTCTCAAAAAACAGTCATTCCTTTTCAAAAGAAGCATGTATTTATGACAAATATGTATTTTTATGCAAACTGTAATAATGTAAATAACAGTAGTCCCACCTACTTGAATAGTCGTTAATGAACCGCATTGTATCGTCTAAAGTACTTTTTAATGATATTATATTTGTTAATGACTGTGTTTTTCCATTATTGTTATACTTAATTGACAGTCTTTTATAAACAAGCGAACACCTGCTCGGGTTATCTATCTTCTACACTTATAATAAATCTGTAGAGAGGTCAATTCTGTACATGAAATATATTTCCAAAATAACTATCAGCGGGTGATTAGTGATCGATACTGACGCCAAAAATGCAATCAGTAAAATTTTTGTCACAACCCTTAGGAACGGGGCAACGCAGGTGAAACCGAACAAACACAACAACAGAACTAGGGAACAAAGTAACTATTCCACGCGGACGAAGTCGCTGGCAAAAGCTAGTATAAGAATAAGAAGATTACTAAGAATATTTATATATATATATATATATATATATATATATATATATATATAATTGATATGTTGAATACCTGAACATTAATGAATAAAAATTTATTTTTTAAGAAAATTAGAGCTTTGAGGGGATATTATATATCGCGTATCAATAAGTCTGGGATAGAAAGTCCTGGACTGAGAGGTATGGTATTTGCCAAACAGTGGGACATTAATGCTCAATACTCAATACTCAATTCGTTTATTGCACTCCACAATGTTAACAGGTGTTAAAAAATAAATATAAAGGTATCAATCATGGACCCTGTCGGGCACGGTAATGTCGTGTATAATATAGTATCTACGTATATTATTTGGAAATTACCATTTCTATATTTGTTTAGTTTCACTTTATTTATATGTATATATTATTTATTTATTTTATTAGATAATTTCCTTTTCATTATTTATTTAATTTTACTTTATTTATATATTCGTTTTTTGTTTTTCTAGTACTATTTGTATTAATTATATGTATAGGTATAGTTGTTATTAGATTATAGGAATATATTTTTTATGTAATCTTTTATGTATGAGTTATGTTATGGTTTTATCATTTAAGTATTCACTTAAATCGTAGTAACATTTTTTTAATAATATTTCTTTTAGCTTCCTTAAAAACACATTATCTTTTTGTTCATTTTTAATTTTTGAGGTAGATTATTATAAATTTTTATTGACATAACAAATGGAGTTTGGTAAATTTAACCTGTCTTTATGTCTTAGTGTATATGGTAGTTGTTTATCTTCTCGTTTAATAATGAGGCTATTTAAAAAAGAATATATAATATTCGAACATAGTAAATTTTTAATAATTATTTATTTTTCTTATATTAAACTATAAATAATAAAAAAATAGTTACTTAAATAAATATTATTGTAATTAAATATCATGATGAAAGGAAACCCTTACTACTAATCTTAGGAAGGATTTTATTTAACCGTATAAAGTTACTACATACAATACCCCACACCAAAATGGTCTGAGTTTAATTATGATAAAAAAGAAAATATTATTATCAATTTCACTTACCATAGCTCCAAGCCAACGGTAGCATCACTAGAAATATTATGCTCCTCATTTTTACACGTTCACTGATGTGATGGATTCTCAATTTAATAATAACAGAGTCGTGATTACAATAACACCTCTAATAGGACACAAATTAGTATCGATACACGAGTATGTCGGTCGGATGGCCGGTGTGTTGTGATGGTTGTCGGAACACGCGCATAAATAAATATTTTTCACTGCGCTTATCACATCACTAACGCTTTACCGAACTGCAGAGACGCGTGTTATATATATCATTATTAATTTGATTCAATTTTCGCGGTTAAAATTAAATAGATTTACTGACATGTGTGGTGAAAGACCCCAATGTTTTATGTGCATATACTTTTATTATATTAACATATTTATAAATATTTTACAAAAGTACAAGAATATAAAAAAATAGTAATCTTAGCGGGATTGAGAACCGAGTCCAAGCTATCGCTTGTCAGGGTTCCAGGGAGAAAATCTTCTAACAATACGTGCCGTATCAAGGAGTATTTACCTGCCGCTATCTACAGAGGAATTTTATTATTATTCTCTTTTATTAGACACTTTCTTATTTTTTTCCATCATATATGTTGAATTACCTGTAGATATTATGTTTTAATTAAAACAAACGTAAGTAAAGTAGCAAAACTATTTTTATTGCAAATACAAACATTGCTTGTGGGAGCAATGTTTGAAGCAAGCAAAAAATATTCAATTAATATAATAAAATAAAATAATAAACAATGCTTTTATCTGTTTTATGTTATTTGGTTGAAACTTGTTATGAATGTTTGTTATTTTATTATTTTTATGGTAGTGTAACCCTTATTTACAGAAGAGTAAGCTAAAAGAAGAAGAAGTATAAGCTAAAAGCAAGCTCAAATTACTTACATCTGTTACTTTCTAAGAAACATGATGGGTGTGAAAAACATGTCTAAGAAACATGTGATGGACATTTTCTAAGGCCATGAATCCCATAATTAAAATTATCAAGTCTTGATATACATAATACATTTAAATGCATATTGTTTATTATATTTGCCATGAACGCATGATAGGCTAGCCGGACGCAGGTTCGAATCCTGCCTGAATTAAAAATTTTCTTTGACTAAAATTTACGTACCTACGTGTTAGGTTCTTTTTTGTTAGTTAAAAAAAAATATCTTGTCTGTTTCATTACATAAAGTTCATTATAATATAAATAATTTTATTTTGTAAGCTTTCCTCAGAAATAAAAGGCTGTATTATTATTAGATAGTTAATATAATGTATTTTAAATATCTTAATAATCGGGATTTTTCGTACCAACACTTCCCTTATTTCCTTTGAGCGTTCTAGGATGATGAATTGATGAGTCACAAACGTGTATGCAAAGCGAAGACGATGTGTGATAAAGAGAAGCAAACAGTGAACCTATCGATCGTCATGCCCTTGAAAAATCAACTTTTATTTTATAGTAAAACTGAAAGTAAGTTTGGAAAGATAATAGAAACGTTAGCAAATACTTACAAAGTTCTGGAAACACTGTGGAAGTATTATGTAGGTACCCTTTATCATACGTACTGCTGAAATGAGGAATGAGCTTCCCGAGTGGGTCTTCCCTGATAGATATAATCTTGGTGTCTTTAAATCACGATTGAATCTGATTTTGATTCTCTTGAGTGTCGAAATATACGATTATTGCGGCATAAACGACCGTAAGTTAACTTAGAAGGTTGATTTTAACACAGCTTCAAGGTATTGTAGACCTGAGTATATAATTCCAACTCGATACCTCCACGCGTTCCCGAGATAAAGGGTCTTGACAGACAGACAGACGGACGGACAACAAAGTGATCATATAAGGGTTCCGCTTTTTTCCTTTTCAGGTACAGTACCGTAAAAAAGACGAAACTCGCTTCTGTATCCTAGCTGTAGTACTTTTACCGTAAAAATCGACTGTGTTTAACATGAATCTAATCGATTGAACGATATTTGGAGAACATTGATGCCGTATGAATGTTTCATACGGCATCAATGTGACATTATATTGGACGCACAGTACACAGCAAGCTATACCCTTCCAGGTCGACCTCTCCTTGTACAGAAATCGTATCCAATGCCAGGTTAACGTATACTGCATATTACCAAGTTTATAGCTTAGTAGATTGCGGTCGGCGTCGATCGATTATTGCTTAGTTGTTCAACATTTAATTGATGGGTTCATGAACAAGTTGGTAACAATAGTTAATAACCGACACAATTTTTTGGGAAATTCCGTTCTTGGTAGCATCAGTTGGCTCTCAGATGTTTATATAAATATATAGTTACCTATATTTTGTTTTTATTTTATCTTTAAGAAGCGTATTTTTATTTGTAATCAATCATATTTTAATTGATAGGCTGCATTTTTAGTCAAGGTCATATTTTTTGCTTGTTCTGTTTTTGTTTTGTGAATCTTATATAATGTTAGGTATTTACTCATCTTATACAAAACTAAGTAGTTAAGCTAACTCCTCTTCTTCCTCATATCCATCGATTTCTCCATTCCTCATCATAGTGACAGTAAAAGGAATGATGATGCTAAATTTATATAGGTACCTACCTAGATATTTTATTAAAATTAGGTATGTAGTGATCTGTTATTTTGTTGCCTGGGAAACCAGAGAAAATCAATCATACGTTTGTAAAACAATGCAATAAAATAAAATATGGTTAAAAAGAGTACCGTTTTGAGACGTCGTCGAGTGCATTTTAGTGCATTCTGTCTGTAGATGTAAATCAAACGGGCGTGCAGTGGGGTTAGCTTGCACAATAGTGATAAGACAAATGTCATGTATGCCGTGGAAGAATGAATGAAATTTCAATGTAATGGGACCTTACGTGTCGTGGATTTGACTGATGAGTTGCTTAGGGTAAAAAGCGAGGTCACATACCGATGCTATCATCATTTTTCTTTTTATGACCATGGAACTCGTGATCACATTCGCCACGATGTTTTTTCATTTTAGCCTTTTTCTTAACTATGTTAGAATCAATTTCTCTTGAAACTAACTCTTCTAGCACACTTCTAACATAGTTGGGAAAAAGCTTACAATGAATGTTGATATTATATCATTTAATCAGACCTTCGCAACCCATTTACTTGAGCTATGAATCCTAAACTAGATAACACCGATACCCGCAAGATAAATCAAGCATTCTTATATCTACGACTAACCATTGTTATTGGTATGACAAATAATCGGGACCGGAAATCTTCACTCATAAGATTTGCAAAAATATCGCTTGCAGCAAAATCATACTGGAAAAGGGAGTATGTTTCCACATTCAAATCTATTAGCAGGTTGATGAATTGAGATGCCTTGTGATAACAGTGCGTGCAAACCGCTGTGACTTGTTAGCAGATGTTTGTAAACATCCGGGGGCAATGTCATTGATGTTGCAATAAGGAGCTCCATCTAGGGTTGCTCATGAATAACACAGTTCTCTACAAGGATATGACGATATATTTACATTTCAATAGACATTCTATTTAAATTTGTGTGTCTAGGTACTATAATGAAGAACAATGATTTTTACTATTAGGGCATGTACGCAAAGTTATATATGACTATAACCTTTATAAGCTGAGCTTACATTATATAGCTTTCCATACAATGAGAGATCAGTTTAAACTGGAAGTCGTGCGTAGGCACATGACTAATTTGTAAAATGATCAAATACTTACACACTCAACTAAAGATTGTTACTACATAGGTAGTATATATCAGCCAATAAAATTAAAAAAGAATATTTGCAATGTATTTTCTGGTTCAGGAATAACTTTAGTAACCATATAATATTAGACATACAACAACAGAGAAGTTGCTGATGCGTTGCCGAGTTTAAAAGCCCCTACGGACTGCAGACTGCCAGAGCCGCAGCAACCGAGGGGGAACTGCCTCTCACGCGAAAAGTCGAAACACTATGGTGTTTTACGACAGTCTCCGACGTAAGGTCGCCAGCCAGTCAGACCCCAAGAGGTCCTAACACCGAGCAAGTCAGATATTTTGTCGGCTCTTACGAGATACCTATCTGAATGGCAGTGAGGAATTGTATTGTAATCCGCCCCAGCACGGGATAAAATTATTGGGCTTTAGACTTTTATTCAATTGACCACCTAACCAAGGACTAAAATAGATGCGGTGACTGTCGTACATTGTCATGCCGCATGTCTAATTGCCTACTAATGTCAGGTTCATAATTGACACGACAGAATAATTAATATACAGGTATTGTCTGACCATTTTTGGCGAAAAGCGACTATAATAGGGTCTTTCACTTGAGTTACGTCAAAGGAAACTGCCTCATAGTCTAATAGTGAATGCGCGACTACCACTTTAGAAATCCTAGGTACGATTTCCAGGTCGCGCAATGTGGTTATTGGGTTGTTCTATGAAATTCTCAGTAACAGCATGGAGTTTGGATTTGTGCTGGCATCATGACAATAGGCATATTACATGGGACATAAACATACTTACCGGCGAAATGTTCTGCCTAACTGCACCTCTGCCTAACTTCGGGGAATATAGGCGAGATGGTATATTATATTGATTGATAATTTATTTAAATATTATATATACTGTGGATTATCAGCTATAAAATTATGAAGAAAAATGCGATCCATCGCGGAACTCCAACCCGCGACTTGGTGGTAGACAAAAGCATAAAAAGCCTGACCAGATAATCGTTTTTATCGGATAAATTTCGGAGAGTGTGCATCAGACCTCCACAATCTTATTCCCCCAGCCCTTTCTACTATCGGACGACCAGAAGCACGAAAAAGCGACATCGATTCATGGTGGACATTCCAAAAACCCGAACGAAACGCTTTAAGTTCATTTTTATCATGCGTACCGCTGAAATGTGGAATGCGCTTCCCGAGTGGTTCTTCCCCGATAGATGTAATCTGGGTGTCTTTAAATCACGAGTGAATCGGATTCTTCTAGGCATGCGCGCTTCATCGTAGATCGCAGTATCGCTTAATATCAGGCAAACTGGTGGTCAACCGTGAGCCTATCAGGAATAAAAAAAAATGATTTGCGGCGGTCTGATGGAATTCGCCTTTTTTATGGGACAGGAGGGTAAACTAGCAGACGGATCGCCTGATGGTAAGCGATTACCGCTGCCCATGGACACCCGCAACACCAGAGGAGTCACGAGTGCGTTGCCGACCTTTTAAAAGGGGATTGGGCCTCCGGTAACCTCACCCACTCGGTGAAACAGAATGTAAGCGTTGTTTAACGCCGGTTTTCTGTGAGGCCGTGGTATCACTCCGGTCGAGCCGGCCCATTCGTGCCGAAGCATGGCTCCCCCTCGTGTATAGATGGAGGAAGCCGATCTCAACATAGTTGACTAGAAGAACAAACTCCACCTCAAAGTGTTATTATCGAGTGTTTTGTCATAAACAATTAACTTTCCTTAAATTAGATTCAAGTCCTAATGAACGTACCAAAATACAATAATAATGTTAAGGTAATATTTGTTCATGTCACCTTAGTCTGTTATTACATAAAAAGAAACAGACGTATCAACAGCACATTTACAAGCACAATTTATTTCGCTCTACTTCATAATAATGTTCCGTATAGCGTGAAAAGTATTTTATCACGAGGCTTTGCATTTCCAAGCTTGTTTAGTGGCCCTGCATTGTACAATGTGTTAAGAAAACCCTGCCCGACCCGTGAAGCTATTGTTAGGTATCGAGATTCGGTTCTATTTATGTAATCATTTTCAATTTTTTTTATGGGACAGGGGGATAAACGTGCAGACGGATCGCCTGATGGTCAACGATTACCGCCGGCCATGGACACCCGCAACACCAGAGGAGTCACAAGTGCGTTGCCGGCCGTTTAAAAGGGGATTGGGACTCCGGTAACCTCACTCACTCGGCGAAACACAACGTAAGCGTTGTTTGACGAAGGTTTTCTGGGAGGCCGTGGTATCACTCCGGTCGAGCCGGCCCATTCGTGCTGAGACATAGCTCCCCACGTAAAAATTTCAGTTTGAAAAATCTTTGAAATTTCTCAACTGTATATTTGACGTACCTAGGTACATTTTTCAATTTAGGGGGTTACTTTTGGGGAAATAATAATTATTAGTGATGTCATTGTGTAGACCCTACACCTACCTTTAAACTGGTAGGGTGTGTGTAAATTTTGGCCCACACTAATGTGTTCTTCTTTATTGTGGATGCGTTTACAAACTTCAACACAAAAGTAGTGCAGAAGCCTCTGAGTCACGTCACCCCCAAAACCCATCAAAATTACTTGTACGTTTCAGGTAAATTTGTCATCAAACAAATATCAATATAAAATCTAAAAGAAGACTTCTTGAAAGTTCCATTGTAAGATGCCAAAACAGATGACACACATTCAATACAATACAAGTTCATAGAATAATACATTTGCACAAGTGTTCAATTGCGCGTTCAATAAATTTAACAGACTTCATTGTTTTGTAACCAAAATAGGTATAAAATGATATTTTTGTGTCTGATAATAATATAAAGGTATATATACAAATTCTAACCCGTCCTACTCAACAACTTACTGGTGAAAAATCTTCTTAAACAAAAGTAGAAGTAGTAGGTACAGGTACTAAAGTTACCGACATAGCTCAAAGGATTAGCAAGCTTAAGTGGCAGTGGGTGGGGTACATAGCTCATAGAACTTATAGCTGCTGGGGTAGAAAGATTCTCGAAATTCTCGAAAAGGTCATCTCGTTCGAGGTCATCCCACAATGCGTTTTCCGGTGCGTGATCTCTAACACACCGGAAAACGCATTGTGGGATGACCTCGAACGAGATGACCTGGTGAAGGTCGCTGAGAGTCGTTCGATGCAGGCGGCAAATAATAACGATGATGTAGATGAGTAGGCTGACCACATTTGGGAATGTGTGAAAATCCTCTTTTTTACATATCAGAGGGTTTCATAGGGATAGTTTAACATGTTTAGGTAGGCGACTAGATCGACTAAATCGAATAAATCATCCTGTACATGTGGCAATAAAAAGAATACATGGGTCAACATTAATAATCATGTTAATAAACCACACAACATAATTACAAGCAATTAAATACATAGTATAAATGCATTCATAAATGTGTATTCTATGTATTTATCGATACCGCTATCTCATTCACTTCAGAAGAAATGATAGTGACAACAAGATATCTTGCTCAAGCTCAGCCAGTCAAGTTTCATTTGCACGGATGATAAAATCTATTTACTTAATTGTAACAAGAATATATTACAGACGATATTATCGTAATGATTATTGTATAAATGCATAATAATTCAATATTACATATCCGGTCAAGGTTATATGCTTCTATCTAGAGAGGTCGTAGGAGCATCTGATATCATTTTGTGATAACTGTACGCGTTACGTTTGTGTTTAGTTTTGGAATAATTTTACATAGTGACTTGGTCTGTCTACTAGGTAGTAGGAAGGTAGCTAGCAAGCTTTAAAAACTTCATAAAATATTTATCGACTACATCAATCAGGTGGTGCCATGGTTGTCGCAGCGGCTGAGCCATCGGTTTCTGTGCTGCCGACCTCAGATTCCATTCGTATGCCCTAGTGTTTTTGAATAAAACATTATTATTATTATTATTATTCCCAAAAGGGGAAGGTAGAGATCTACTAGGTAATATACACCCACAATTCAAAGTGGGAGAGCCATGCTTCGGCACGAATGGGCCGGCTCGACCGGAGTGATACCACTGCGTCACAGAAAACCGGCGTCAAACAACGCTTACGTTGTGTTTCGCCGAGTGAGTGAGGTTACCGGAGGCCCAATCCCCACGCACTTGTGACTCCTGGTATTGCGGGTATCCATTGGCGGCGGTAATCGCTCACAAATCCAAACTCCGAGCTAATAATGAGAATTTCATAGAAAAACTCAATAACACTCAACTAGGACTTTAACTCAGGACTTCTAAGCGTAGCATTTACACTTCCGTACACTAGACTACTGAGACAGCTATTAATAATATTCAGGGGCAACGTTTAATAAAAAAAAATAAAGTTGTCGAGGGCTGCTGAGTTAAGACTTATCTATTATATTTTTATATTATATTTTTTTATATAGAAAAAACCAAATGTATCCTTTATCTTACCGAATTACAAAATTGGTGGGTTGCGCTGCAGGGTAAAATGACGTAACTATTCTACCTGCTTACTGATCACATCAGTGTTATCCTGCATTTTTTGTTCATATCGATTACGACCGCGTAAACAAACCTAATAAAAAAAAACCTAATAGGTACTTGTATAATTAATATAATCGTGCCTCACGATCCACTCGTTTGGTTCACACAGTGGGAAATATGACGGCATGCAGGGCCGGATCTATGCACTATCAAAATGACTAGTTTTATATTACCAGGAAAACTAAAAAAAGTTATACATATTTTGACCGTATTATAGAATAAAACACGTGATAATCGATATTGGATGTAATTACATTATACATATACCTAGTTCAGTTGACTGCCTCATTAGCCTAGAGTTCCTGGGTTCAAGCAGTGTTATTAGGTTTTTCTATGAAATTCTCAGTAGCAGCTCGAAGTTTGGAATTTGTGTCCGGTTAATGGCGATAGGCTCGTCCCCTACTACATGGGACTTAAGCATAGCGGCGAACTGTGGGAGTACGCCTCTGCATAACCCTTCGGGGAATACAGGCGTGATGATATGTTAGTTCAGTTGATAACAACTTTTGACGTGACGTTTGACGCATGGGACAAATAATTTGTATGACCTACTAGGGAGCTAAATGCTTTTGGAGAATTACGATATGCAACACGCGGACACGCGGATTTTACACACAGTTTATAGTCTGTCTGTACAAGTCTGACAAACCCCGCCTCCTCCCCGTTGTGTGAGTATATTCCAAACAATAAAAAAATGCAATAGAGTCGCTCCCTATTAAGTATATGGGGTGAGAATAAAATATAGCAGCAAATTGTGGGTGTTATTACACCTGTGGAGAAGCCTTGGCAACTCATTGGCTCATTGGCAACGACTCCCTTGTCCGGGATAAACTCCAAAGTGGTGAACATCGCTGCAAAGTTGCTAACTTATCGGTTTTTTATCGGATACATTTCGGTGAGTGTGCATCAGATCTCCACGATCTTGTTCCCCCTAGCCCTATCTACTGTCGAACGACCAGAAGCACGGAAAAGCGACATCGATTCATGGTGGAAATACCGAAAACCCGAACGAAACTCTTTAAGTCCACTTTTATTATGCGTACCGCTGTAATGTGGAAAGCGCTTCCCGACTGGGTCTTCCCCGATAGATATACTCTGGGTGTCTTTAAATCACGAGTGAATCAGTTTCTTCTGGGCAAGCGCGCTCCATCGTAGATCGCAGTATCGCTTAACATCAGGCGAACTGGTGGTCAAGCGTAAGCCTAAGAAAAAAAAGGACCTTCGGGAAAAACAGGCGTGATAATGTTTAACCTTTTGACCGCTACATCAAAACAGAAAAAACGTGCTCTCGGCGCCAAGCTCCGAATTTTCTTTACACATCTGTCATCTAGTCGCGACGATGCTGGGCACATTTTGGTTTGTCGTCTAACCAAGACCGTGGCGGACAGAGGATGGTACTTCAGTTCGCATTATTCTAATGATGTTAATTACGTTTATTAGATCCTATCAATTAATTTGATTGCAGTTAAAACCAAATAGAAAAATAGGTGAGAATAATAATTATAGATATTAGAAAACTTCACGACATCAATATAAAAGTGAAGTGAAGTGTGGAATGCGCTTCCCGAGTGTGTCTTCCCCGATAAATATAATCTGGGTGTTTTTAAATCAAGAGTAATCGATTTCTTCTAGGCAAGCGCGCTCCATCGTAAACTCAAACTGGCGGTCAAGCGTGAAAACAGAACATAACATACCATCACGCCTGTATTCCCCGAAGGGTTAGGCGAAGTTGTACTAATGTACACCCACAGTTCGTCGTAATGTTTAGATCCAATGTAAAAGGGGGTGAGAAGTCAAGCGTGAGCCTATCAGGAATAAAACAAAATCACTTCACATTAATTTATTTACAATTAAATAGGTATACATTAATAGTAATCACAGAATATCACCGACTTAATACATAATCTCAATAATTAGTATTTTAAATTAAAATTTTCAGTTTGTTGTAGATTGTAGGTTTTCACTTTGTTATAATGAGCTTTCTTTACAAAATTTATAAGTGTTATATTAATCTCTTTATATTCCGAAGAGATTTATAACCAAATAATAATAAGTAATAATCATTAGCCAAAACTGATGCTCTTATATCTTTGTTAAGTTTAAAAAACATCCGAAAATTATATAAAGTGAATTCTTTTACAAAGATATGTTTTTGTAAACTAAGTATTCTTTTAATTTTAAAGTCTTTTTACACAAAATTAAGGCTTATCTAACAAAAAAATAGGCAGGTACAATTTTAGTTGTTGTGACATATAAAAAAAAAATTAAGTGTAAAATAATATAACTTTGTATCCTACACGTTTTGTGTATTTTTTCCTGATTACTTACTCATAACGTATGCATTCAATTTTGTCGTTTCTAAGACAGTGTGTAATTGTGTATAATTATGGCAAGTTAAGTTCCATACTATGTGTGACTAACACTAATCGTCAAACGTACTGGAACCCTACACGTGACGTTTATTTAATTAATAAATAAACTTTTTAAGGCACTGATGTCTTGATCCAGCATGGATAAAGAAAGCTGAAAAAGAAAAACAAACATTGTTAGGATTTTGTACACAATTTGTAAACATAACAAATCACGTAACGTAACAAAATGTAAAAAACGTAACAAATTGTAAAAAAATATATTTTTTAAAAATCTAACTCTAAAAATGTATTAATTAAAAATATCTATAACTATCCACAGATAGTTATAGATAGGCGTTTGAGTATTTGGTCCAGTCCAACTCAAGTTTTAAACGCTTTGATAAAACACTTAGTACATTTAAATTAATTAAAAATGGCATTTATAATATTGGGTACCTACTCAAAATTCACAAACACAATCAGTGACAATTTTTAGGTTTTTTCTGATTATTTTGTAAATAAGATTTTATTTATTCACGAAGATGATAGGTTTCAGGTTCATAACGCTGGTTTTCACAGCTTAGCAATATAGTTGCCATCGACCTCAATTGCTATGAAGAAAAAAAGTCATACAAACAAAAAACACTTACAGAAGGTGACTTCAAGTCATCAGGGCTAGGCGTGAAATCAAATTCTTTGACTTTGCCGTCTTTGTTGATGACTTTATGACCGGCGTGGTCCTCTGAGGTCTCGCCGTTGACGTTGGTAGCAGTGTGAAAAGCATACTCCGCCTCGCCGTATACATGGCCACCCTGCGGTGGCTTCAGATCGCGGACACTGGTAAACGTTAGAGGCTGGAACAGAACATTGCCAGATTAGAAATAATACCTGAAGAAAAATTTGGTCTTTGTAGCTAAATTGGCTAGCATATGATGCAAAGATAACAAAAGAAAAATTAGATTTCAGATAGTTCTGAAATCTAATTTTTCTTTTGTTATCTTTGGAAATATATAATATGCAGTAACTCCCAACTTTGGGGTAACTGCGACTTTAGGCTTGACGCGGCTAATGGCTATATTAACTCACAATGCGCCTGAGCATAGGTGGGTATCTATGCCAGAGCATACTAACAGACTACCAGAGCAAATACCCCCATAAGTTTAAGAGTATGCTCTGGCACATTTTGAATTTGCTACCAACCAGATTTCTATGTAGTCCTCTAATCCAATTTTCTCTTTTTATTTTTAATCTAATTTCAGCAATGTTAGAAAAATAACACCTGGAATTGTAATACTTGTTAGTCGAAACTTACTGCTCTATTATATATAGTTCTATGAATAATGTAAGTTTTTCTTACTTCTACCGACAAAAGTAGCCAATCCAAAATATCGTAAGTGCTCTTAAGAATATAGTAAGTATTAATGGTCCAATCTACTCTATTGAGAGCAGTACACATGCAATTAAATAAAATATGAAGTGCGCTTACTGAGAGCAGAGATTTGTCGTTGCTTGGTTTGAAATCGAACTCTTTGACTTTTCCATTGTTGTTTATAACTTTATGACCTCCGAGGTCCTCAGTCTTCTTGCCATCAATGTTGGTGGCTGAGTGGAAGGTGAAATCCGCCTCACCAAAAACTTGGCCACCAGGAGCAGGCTTCAGATTACGTATACTTGAGAACGTGAGAGGCTGAAAAAGAATTTCAGCAAAAATGTATAAGGTTACATTTTAAAAGTATATCTTGTAATGCATATGGATGCAAATGAGCAAGGTAAAAACAACCTCTTGCTTATACTTTGACTAACGAAAATTCGTTAAAGTAAATTCGCGAGAGTAAGAGTAAGTAAATTCCACGATTCGGTGGCAAACAAGCATACGGCCCGCCTGATGGTAAGCGGTTACCATAGCCTATCGATGCTTGCAACACTCGCGCGTTGCCGACACTGTAAATTAAGGAGGAATAGTTGGGCTGGCAGCATAGGAGACATGCTCCTATGTATGACAGCGGCGGTAACAAAACACCACCGGTCCCCCACACTGCCAACACAACGCTTCCTCGCGGAGCTCTGGCGAACTTGCTCACCGTTAGGAACACATAACATAACACGGAACTATGGTATTTGGCTACGATTTTCTGCAAGGTGGTTTGGCAAATTGCTCATGAGAAGAAAGATTCAAAAAGCGACCGGCCTTTACCCCGTAAGACCATAAAGTGTGGGAGTACCTCACAAAAACGCAGTGGCCACTGTTAGCAAATCGAGGAGGGCATCATTTCCTTTTAAAAGATCACCCTAAAGCCCCCCCTGAGCAATGCCTGTGAAGGGTACACTACCTTTTTAGGTAGATGAGTGGTACTCTAAAACCACCGGTAAAATTTAGAACTTCAAAGGCATCAACAAAATTTTGGAGAAGGCAAAAAATGTGTCTTGATGGTGGGTTTGTTATATGCAGTAACAATAATTTATTTGCATTTGATGATGTGGTCTATCATCATCATCATCATCATCATCATCAGCCTATGTTCGTCCACTGCTGGACGTAGGCCTCTCCTAATGAACGCCACAGAGCCCGATCTTCGGCTTGCCGGTCTATAGAATGCCTTAATATAATAATTAATTACATAAAGGAGAAACTTACGGAAAGGGACGACTTTTCAGGGAAAACGTGTCCATTATTCATGACATCCTCAATGGCGGTAGCAGAATGGAAGATGCTACCCGCGTCGTCAGGACTCTGCAGCGGCTTCAGATTAGGAAGGTCTTTGAATGTCAGAAGCTGAAACAGAAAAGTGCCAGGTTTAGTCTCCCCAGGCTCTATTGTTTGAGGACAATAAGGACTATGCGACAGATCATCGCTATGTCATCGACGGCACGAATGATTATTTGCATACACGATACAAAAGAAAATCCTAGAGTGGGAAAAGTAAAAAAAAAATTAGAAGCCGGGTTTACGGCGATACTACGTTATGTAGGTACTAATATCAATTGAATCAACGGGTCAAACGCAAGCAATATATTTAAAAAAACTTACAGGAAGAGGAATCTTATCGGTGCTCGGTGTGAAATCGAACTCTTTGACTTTGCCATTATCGTTGATAACTTTGTGACCGGCGTGGTCTTCTGTAGTTTTGCCGTTGATGTTGGAGGCAGAGTGGAAAGAGTATTCCGCCTCGCCGAAAACTTGGCCGCCCTGTGGAGGCTTCAGATTGCGCACGCCACTGAACGAAGCAGACTGAAATGATAATGAGATACCACAATATATTATAGAACTAGCTTTTGCCAGCGACTTCGTCCACGTGGAATAGTTACTTTGTTCCCTAGTTCTTCGCCTGCGGTTTGACCTGCGTTGCCCCGTTCCTAAGGTGATGTTTTATAGCTTGAAACCTTTCTCATGAATCACTCATTTTCCCAACATTTCCCTTCACTGCTCTGCTCCTATGGATCGTAGCGTGATGAAAAGTATACTATAACCTGCCCAGAAGTATGAAGAACAATTGTACCAAGTTTCGTTGAAATCCGTCGAGTGGTTTTTGTTTCTATAACGAACATACAGACAGACAGACAGACAAAAACTTTACTAATTGCATTTTTGGCGTCAGTATCGATCACTAATCACCCGCTGATAGTTATTTTGGAAATATATTTCATGTACAGAATTGACCTCTCTACAGATTTATTATAAGTATATACATAGATTACCGATTAAAATGAACGAACATTCTGTATTATGTACAATCGATAAATGAGTTACGTATACAGGTTAACGACTTAGTCACCCGTTTATTCGACAGCTTTTCCTACGAAACCCCTAGCCATACCCTATACATGAAAACAGATACATCTTCCTATATAAAAGTAGACAGATCACATTTACCCATGTATGAGAAGTCGTCTTTTTTTCAAGTGTCAGATAAGGTTTAGGTTAAGGTTTCATAGGGAAAATTAGTCAGTATAACGTGTAGTAACCACGTAAACCGCAGGTGCTAGTTGTCTAATATATCAAACCCTTTGACGGATAAGTTTTATAACACAATCTACGTCTAGTATCTTGAGTGTTCATGTACAGTTAACAAAATAGTTAGGTGTGCACCTAACTCTTTTATTATGTACTTAAACACAATAAATGACGTTATTTATTATACAACTATTATAGGTATTACATAACTGATTTAAATCCGTAACTCCTCGCAAGGGTCCAGTTGAAAATCAGCGTCAAGCACTGGTGGCTTGACAAAATGCTGAACTGGTCCTATTTGGCACAGCCGCGAGACACAGACTGCTTATGAATACACTTATACTATTTACTTGTGTGAACTGCGTAAAGCTGTGCTAAATAAATTTCTTTTCTTTCTTCTTTCTTATCGAGCCAATTATGTGGAATCTGTGCCCATTTAAGTGGATATTAATACATCTGTGATTAATGAAAATAGTATTACCATCATTCTTCTTAATAAAAGTATATTGCTTACTCACATCGGTAAATATCTGTAATTAAATAAGTTATGCCTGATTATTTTAGTATTAATTACTTCAGCCAATTAAGTATTAATGTCTATATCCAATATTTTTATAGATTGTAAAAGAAATTCGGATGGATTCATCATCATTACATGTCCATCAACTGTATTTTTTAACTTTTGAGAAAATAAGGCATTTTCAGTCTGTGTATTGAACTGCCTGGAGTTTGAATAAACGCCAGCAGGTGATGACAGCAGGTGACCTGGCGACAATCGCGACCAAAAAAATATTAAAAACAATAAAATCAAATAAAACGTACCTTCCAAGCTGGGTCCTTAGCAAAATCACTGTGTATACTGAAAATAAGAACGAATATCAATATTAATAATTATTAATTAATTCAAATTAGTTAATTAGTTAATAGAAATTAGTTAATTCAAAATCATACCGTTTTTATGACAACATACTTAAATGACATAAAATGGCAAGTTTATTTAAAGTTAAGTACATTCTTCTCTGAAGTGCCATTATTCGTAAACCATAAATAGTAAACAATAGCATCCGCAGCATATTTCAAGAAACCTTCGTCATAAATAGTAAACATAGACATCTGCTACATGAAAATCCGAATGTACTTATATTATTAATCCTTCAGGTATGATATTAGATGCTATAAATATCATGTCGCATATCACAGGAAATAGAAATCGCAATATCATTGTCCTTGAAATCTCCAACTTCCTGAAATATTTGTACCATAGCGGTACCAGAGTACCAGAATAATAGAGGGGGCGTGTGTGAAAGAAACCCGTTTGAATGAATGATGACACGTCACCACTGATCACGTTAATGTCATTCGTTATTGAGATTGATCGTCTTGATTATTTCTGATAAAAATTGGATCGAGCTCTTTACAACAATCTTTTTGGATTTTTCATGTCGCACTTGATAGTTTGATATTTTTATAGTTACTGGTTTCTGATACTTACGCGAATATTAGACATTGAAATAAAACTACTTTTCTTATATTGTTACAATTACTAACAGCTACCTTACATTTTTGTTGATTAATGGCGTCGGAAACGTCGGGAATCAAATAATATCAATACAACGCGATAACATCCGTAAAAAGTAGCTTTATTTAATTTTTTATAGTTCTTCTTAGTCATGTGTTCATTACTGAATATCGTGTCCGTTATGGAGACCGGACCTGGGCATGTCTTAGCGCTGCAGCAATAGGCATTCCAGCCAGCTCTCTTATTTGGTCTGACCAATGACTTGGAGAGCGTCCTCTAGGTCCCGTCCCCTAATTTTTATAGTACCTTGTATATACCTAATATACAACGTGGAAACGATATCATAATCTTATCTTTTTGCTCGCAACCTTACTAAGCAGAGTCCGGGCTAGCACTAACAGCATCCTACAGGTCATTGCAAGTAAACAGGACTCAAATATCCTGAAAACATTTATTCGGACACAAATTTTATAAATTTTATAAGCATTTTGTTAATCTTTTAATGTCTTTGTTTTCTTTAAGTATGGACTTGTAACTTGGTCTGAAATAAAGATTTATTATTATTATTATTATAATTCTGTATGAAGAAGTACTTTGAAAAAGTAAATGATAACTAAGAAAACCCTTCCCGTACAAGTTTCTCAAGCTCATCAATTTAATTTTTAGATAGTTATGGTTTGTTTTTATTTGTTATAATTATTATTTCATAATTTAAAGGGTTTCTAAAGATGAGATTTTAATAAAGCGGCGGTAGCCTATTAATGGCAATGGCGTCGGACTTCCGATCATATGCTTGCCGGTTCGAAACCCACCCATTGCACTACCGACGTGAACCCACTCGTAACACAAGTGTTTAGCTTAGCACGAGGGGTTAACAAGAATACTAGTAGTGTGCGACCCAGATTGCTAGTAAGTTTTAAAATTCTAGAGACCCTACAGGGTGGAGACGACACTACACATAAGTAAAGTTATCTCAAGTCTTTTCTATGTTTAGTAGGTACCTAACATTCTCAATCAATCGTTTTAATTTTCCACATCAGTAATTGGGAAAAGTGTCAACATCGGCAATTATGAAATTGTCATTAAGAAAACAAATGAGTCGAAAGCGTTTAACATAAATATATAATTTATGATCAACTTACAATTCCTGAACTCGGTCCCATTGACCAGCCTGAGCTGCTGCGAGAAGCTCGTCGTATGTAGCAGGTCGTCCTGAAATTAAAAAAAATTGTTTCAATTAAAACACCCTTCAATTATTCCCTAATCATCGCAATACTGACGCTCGCTCGCTCGTGCCTATACCCGCTCCTTAGAAATTTTCTAATGTGAATCATAGTTTTCATCATTCATCAAAATGGTCCATTTTAGCCACCAGATGTTGTTTTTTTATCCATTATGACGTATATTTGTTATATCAATAATATCAGTTTGGGTTTTCATCATGAATAGGATAAAAATATAATATTTAAGTGTGTTTAGGGTTCCGTACCGCAAAAGGAGAAAACGGAACCTTTATAGAATCACTTTGTTGTCCGTCCGTCCGTCTGTCTATCAAGAAAGACCCTTTATTTCGGGAACGCGTGGAGGTATCGAGATGAAATTAAAACCATAATTATACTCAGGTCTACAGTCCTTTGAAGTTGTGAAAAAAAATCAAATTTTTAAGTTAACGTAAAAAAAAAAGATACTGCCGTTTATGCCGCAAAAAAAGTATACTTCGGCACTCAAGGGAATCAAAATTTATGGGGTATATTTTCCGATGACCTAGAACTATAAAAGTTGTCTATAGGGAAAAATTTGAAAGCTATACATTTGTAATTAATTATAAAATGTACCTATAAATTTGTACGGAACCCTTGGAGGGCGAGTCCGACTCGCGCTTGTCTAGTTTTTCTATTAGAAACTCAATGATAACACGTCTATAAACACGGAACTCGACAAATGGGAAAATATTCTTCTAATCATAATCTATTCACACTTATTTGCAGATCGATGTCTAGATTTGCATTTTTGGATAATATTTGTATTTACTTTGTTGGGGGGCTTGGGGTCAACGCCAATGTACTTTTCAGTTGTTCTGCGACATCCTCAAGTCGTCAACCTTTTCGTGAGAAGAATGCTCACGGACCCTATCAGCGGAATGCTACACATAGCATGAGCAGAATGCTACATAGAGGCCCTGATTCATACAATATAATTTACCGATTTCTGCAATATAAATTAAAAATGTTTTCTCTCCCTAAGCAGCTCGGACCCTATAGACACTTGCTTGCTTTGCTTTAATTTTTTTTTAGTATTAAGTCGGCTAACGAGCCGACGAATCACCTGATGGTAAGTAGTCATCGTCGCCCATGGACACCTGCAACACCAGAGAAGTTGCTGATTCGTTGCCGATTTTTAAGAGCCGCTACGGACTGCGCACTGCCGGAGCTGCAGCAACCGAGGGGGAACTGGCTCTTAAGCCCATAAGTCGAAACACACAACAAGGTGCTTTACGACAGACTCCGACATAAGGGAGGTCGCCAGTCAAACCCCAAGAGGTCCTACCACCGAGCAAGTCATTATTATTAAATATTTCTCGCCTCTTACGAGATGCCTATTTGAGTGGCAGTGAGGAATAGTATTCTGACCGGTCCCCACACAGGCTGACTCGGGCTTAATCCGGACTAACTGGCTTACTCCAGATCTATTTCCCCTCAAACACACGTTAATGTCATTCGAGTGTTGTCGATGCGAGAACTGAGTACGTCAATTAGGCCTCAACATTCAGATAACAGTTAACCTACTATGCCCCTACTAGGCTCGGAAGTCTTGTACATCCAGTACACACTTGTCCAAAATTTACCAATGTGAACCAAATTGTTCACATTGGTCAATTTGCTGCGGTTCACACTGGTCAATTTGCCCTTCAAACCGGAACACAATAATATTACCACATATACACACGTTAGAACACAATATTATTGCTTCTTGGCAGAATTTTTGGCAATAGAGAACCACATCAGAAGAGGAGTTCCTCGACCTTTAGAATGTTTTCTCAAATGAGATCAATTACGCTGTTTTCGATCCGTATAAAACACGAATCAATTGACAAGAATGTTGATCTGATACAGTAGTACAAATGAATAGCATAATTTAAGAAAACCCTATTCCCAGTAGTGGGGTCAGACGGAATGGAATGATGGTGATGGTGAAAAGACTGATAATAACTGTCAGTGTTTTAATCACCATCATTCTGAAACTGCAGCACTGTTTGGATAAGTCTAGACGGGGGGTAATTCTTTATAGTTTCATTGAAGAGAATTCTAAAACTTGTTAAATAGTAACAGTGTGATTAAGTTAGTCTGTCGAATAGTAAGGATTATATATCGTCAATATCTATATATTAAAGTGTATTTACATAAAAGCCAAACCCAAGACATTTGATAAATCCCCGCTATTAAAATTTTTGCATTTTGACATAAAATGCGAAATCTCGTTTCTCGACAAGGATATTAAACTGTGTTTCTAGACAAAATATTACAAAACAAGACTGTGTTTGTTAAAAAGGTTAATAAAATAATATATTATAATTTGTTTTATATATAAAGATAAACCCACGCCTTTACAGAAGATGTTGAATGTCATATTTAGCAAAAACTCTCAAAGGCAAAAACATCATTAGACATAAAACTTAGTCTTTCCGTAAAGGTTTTTTGTTGATAAAATAATAAATAAGAACTGTGGGTGTACATCAGGATACATTGCCCGGGTTGGGCAAAGTTATATTCGGAGATTTAGGCGGATGGTATGTTATATAAGTAGTATTATTATATTATTATTTTTCATGATTACTTAATTATGCAACTTAACGAACCTATGCATTTACGATTATTTATAAATAAAAGCTTAAAATTTATATATTTAGTCTTGGTATTGGTGTCGCACCAACGGTTGAATCAACGCTAAGCTGTGGTGTACCCATGGGTATCAACCCCAACAGAATGCTTTATTAGATATCTAATAGGCACGATTGAGACACGGTAGGTTTATTCAATTTTATAATTATTTCAAAGGCTTTTCAAGGACCTGTTATATGCCGCCTGCATCCAACGACATCGAGCGACCTTCGCCAGATTTACCGTCCACCAATCTTTAACCAGTGTGTGTTACCAGTGATAACTTATGGCACAGAGACGTGGTCGCTCACTATGGGTCGGCGGGAAACGGAGGAGGAGCGGGTAACGGGCTATGCATAGGATTTCTTTACGCGATCGAATCAGAAATGAGGAGATACGTAGATGAACTATAGTTGGCGACATAGTTCAAAGGATTTCTCTCTTGTTGCTACAAATACATTCTTTTTTCTTCCGTAGGTGGGTATTATGTACTTATATTGTGTAGTAGGTAAGGCAAATATCAGTTTCCCCTTTCTGTGTTCTAGTGAATGTATTTCTTTTGTTCCATTAGCCATGGAAACAATTGAGTCATTGTGTTCGTGTTAGAATTACCTATGTGTAGGTAGCTATGTGGGTATATTCCTGTAGTTAGGTATTCTTGAATAATGGATTCTTACGTATCCACGAACAAAGTGCTTAGGTAGCTACTTATTGAGAAAAACAATAAAATTTGAGTAGGTTATACTATACTTTTAAATAGAAAAAAAATATGAGACTAGCCACGCGTCACGGTGGCTCAGTTTATCTTAATTATGTACTTATACTTACCTTTTTCTACAAAATACGCACGTATTTGTATGAAACTTTTGTGTCAAAATTTTAAGTCAATTCAATTTTCGAATTCTGCGGCCACAAACATGCAAGCAAGCAACATTTTCCGCACTTTTACTCGCATCCCAAATGAATTTTTAAAACAAAATGTAGCCTATGCCCGTCTCCAAGGTCAAATCTATCTCTATACCAAAATTCATTATTATTGGTTCAGCGGTTTAGGCGTGAAAACGTAACAAACAGACAGTTATTTTTGAATTTATAATAGGTATCAAGTATGGATTTGCAAGAAAATATTTTTAAACAAGAAATGGTAAATTCTGAAATGTCGTAAATGTAAATACGACTTGAACTGCGTCATTGGTCGCAAGCATGGCCGTTGAACGTGCGGTCCTAGGTACGTTCCCAGGTCGAACAAAGATGACGCGTGTTAAATAGCAAAAGGCTCGCTCACTTTTATTTGAGTCTTCAGTTATTCCGGCGGACTGTAGGTCTACATTACAACACCTAACTGCCTGTCACCTATAAATGATCATTAGAATTGAATTGAAATATAATTAGAATTGAAATATGTTTATGAAAGATACCTAGGTACCAAAACATTAATTAATATTATTAGATCATTACAGTATTATTTTACTAATCAATCAAATAAAAAAATAAAAATTAATTTAATTACTTAAATTGCGGTAAATTTAATTACTTATGATTAAGAAGACTAATAAAAGTTAAATTGTAAACTAATAACATTTATTAGTCTTCTTAATCATAAATTTAATGTTAAATAATAAAATATTAATGTATACCTACTTCTATATCATTGAACTTGCTGGTGATGAGATCGGCCGTGACATAAACCCGCATTTATTTATGTACATAGTACGACATGTGTAATGTTTAAAGAGAAAGAAGAGAAGAAGAAGAAAGTTTTCTTTAAATCAAAATTTAAGAATTTCCAAAATCAACCCTAAAATCGCCATCATTCATTATTTTTTCTTAAGACCACTGACACAATTCTAAAATGGATATAACCGCACAAGATCGCAAGGACTTTCCGAAATATACGTCTGAAGCATTATTCTATTTGAGACAGTAATTTATAAGAGTTTGAGCACAAATCTTGATTCAAATTACAAAAAGTGTGAAATTTTATAAGAAAAACAATACGCAACGTAAACGTTAATTTCAAGGGATTTTCTTAGATTTCCGTTGCGTTCGACTAACCGTAACGACTTTTAATTAAAATGGCACTTAATGAATACCTACTCATAAAAACAATGGCCAACCGTATCTGTATACCAACATACTTAATTATAATAATATATGATCAGTTTTATGAAAATCCTTTGAGGAAAAGTATTTACTCGGCAAAAAATATGTTGTTGTTTAATAATCAGCTACAAAATTCTAAATATACCTATAACATCAAACCAAACCCTTTAATTTAGGCAGTCCTTTTGCGAATTCTAAGTATTTGTGATAAAAATATTCGTCCTTCGCTCAATGTACGTAGGTAAGATCAATATATACGGCAAAAGCATGAACAAAACAAACCTATCTTGTTTAATTTCCGCGTTAGTATTTGAATATTAAGTTAATTTGCTGCGCAATTTTTAAAGGATTTAGCAAGAACAGAATTTGACATGCTTTTTTACAAAAATAATTAATAAATTGAGTTGGATTAGATCACACAAAATTGCAAAATTTTACCTTGTTTTAAGGCTGAAGATATATTGTGGCTTACCTTGGATGGTGATAATCGCAGCAACTAATAATATAAAGGCGATTTTTGCCATTTCGTATGATTTATAACTAGTTTCATGTAAACACGCACGCTCCGTGTGACTTGTCGCGTATAAATGCCGGTATCAAATGCGACATCAACGCTTATATCGAACGCTGTTTTCCACATATTATATCTGTATTATGTACAACTGGATGTTCTTGAAGGGTTTCTTTTATTTTTCTCGTATCACTAATGTATCCATTTAGCGCTCGTCCTTTTTTCAATTGGACTCAATTTTTTTTGTACCAAAGACTTTTTTGCGTTTCGTCATAGGGAACAAATAGTATTAATCCGGTTTACTTAATGTTTAGATTATAATTTATAATGACAATGTTTATTATCCTGATATTGATATAGATTCTCAATTTATCTACATTAGGCAGTTTTAATAATCGTTATGTTAATTTATGACAAACACCTGTTATATTTTGAATAATGGGGAACAGATGACCCTTTGTTGATCAGATACTCTGTAGTTTATTTTATATATACGTATGAGAACTGCGTCATAACTAGACATTGTTTTAAAAAAATTGCACGCTTTTTCTCTAAAGTACCCATAAAAAGCTGCCAACGAAAACTTTTTTTAAATCAATTAATTTTATCGACTGTTTTTTTGCGTGACATTTTAATGTGACTCAAAATCAATTAAAATGTTTTTTTTATGGTATACGGGGACAGACGAGCAGACGGATTGCCTGACGGTAAGCGATTACCGCCGCCCATGGATAACCGCAACACCAGAGGAGTCACACACAAGTGCGTTATCCGCTTTTTAAAATGGGATTGAGCCTCCGGTAACTTCACTCACTCGGCGAAACACAACGTAAGCGTTGTTTGACGCCGGTTTTCTGTGAGACCGTGGTATCACTCCGGTAGGGCCGGCCCATTCGTGCCGAAGCATGGCTCTCCCACGTTAATGTTACTTTTTTTATTATTTAAAAAAAAGTAACTCTAATTGTCTTTAATGAATTTTGATATACAGTTAGATTGAACTTTAAAGAAGAAGAAGCTATCTTTTGTCACGAAAAGTCTTTTGGGATGTGAATAAAACCACAGGCTTGTATTATCTAAGTGAAATACGAAAGAAAACTTTTAATTCTGATTACTGATTAGGCCCCAAAATTATCTTTAGTACCTAATCTCATTATAACTTCATATTACAACCTAATTTAGTGACCCTGAAATTAGCATTAAACACTGCATAAACCTTAAGTAGAAACTACGAGTGTTATTGAACTTGAAGGGCAATCTGTCATTTGCAATTAGTTATCTAGGATAGTAATCTTAGGCTGCCTTTCCAGTACAGATGTGCTATTTTGCTAAGCTACAGATCAACGAATATGATCGCTTGATTTTCATAGTTCTGCTTAGCTTAGAAAGAGTTTTAACGAAGCATATTATCTGTGCTCTGGGTTAGAATGTACTTCATTTGGGTTAGAATAAAAACCAACTCAAATATTAAAAATAAGTAGGTAAAGAAATTAAATAGCCTTCTCATATATATTTGTATTATTACAGTAATGTAAGTAATAATAAACTAAACATTTATTAGTCTGCCACCTCTCTTCATATATTAAAATCATAATACTTAGTAACTTTCCATGTAAATAAGATTCAAATTTTAAGGCTGATATTATTTTTCTGCCCATTTCTTTCACATAACAAATTGATAAATAAATTAAATAACAACTTTTTAAAATAAATTATTTAAAATAAATTATGTAGCGTGTTTTGTATGTGAGATGCGATCACCTCATGCCATGCACTGTCACAGGGCAATGACATCGTTAATAAAATTTAACTTTTTTTAAACACCAATTAACTGCCTTGTTTGTTTAGTCAATTTTTTCTAACGAGCGTAAATGCTTCGCTAGAGGTCCTGAGTTCGATTCCCAGGATATTCAATGGGATAATTAGGAACAGGCTAGGAGGATGAGACCTAGGCCACTGGATGGTATCCTGCATAGTGGTATATATTCGGCGTTGTGTCAATGTTCGTAAGTATTTAAAGCGTTTAAATTTGTAACATAGTACATTATGTTTAACTAATAAGCAATATAAGTATAACATAATACATTACAGTAAAAAAAATACTTTATCCAAAGATACCCTACCGTAAAATATTAATTCTGCACTCTTTACATACCTAAATGTTGATACGATATAACGAAATATTATATAATTGATCTCACAGTAAAACTGTTTGTACAGTTTTGTGGAACCCTGTATTATTTTATAAGATCTACTATGTATGTAGGTACCTACTAACATTAAGCCATGGATGCTGTAAAGGAGAGTTAAATAATATCAATATATCGCGATAAAATCCGTAATAAGTACCTATTTTCATTTCAATATTCACGTGTCAGAAACGAATACTTTTATCTAGAATGAAATAAATTTAATCGTGTTATTCCTGACTTTACTTACAAATGACACCTAAGTGTCAGAAACCAGTACCTAAACACCACTATAACTCATTTCATCTAGATATCAATCTGAATCTGAATGAAATGAATTTAATTGCGTTTTTCCTTACTTTACCTTAATTACCAATGACAGGAAGAAACATCCTATTTTCTTGAGGTTATTGCGAGTTATTTGATAAATCTATAAGGAAAATCAGAAAAAGTAATGTAGTTAATACGTACCAGCTCGCCATGAACCATGTTTATTATAAAATGATGCTTAGGTTGTCTCATTAGTCTAGTGGTCATAACCGTGAGTGCTACGCTAAAGGCCTTGAGTTCGATTCCCAGATCGAGTCAAGTGTTATTGGGTTTATCATGAAATTCTCAGTATCAGCTCCAGTTTGGATTAGTGCTCGTTTAATGGCAATAGTATCGCCCCCTATTAGGTACATCTAACCTAAACAATTACCCTTCGGGAAATACAGGCTTGACGGTACGATGATATGCTGCTCAGACGCTCGAATTCATTGGTCTACCATATACCAATGCCATCACGCCTGTATTCCTCGAAGGGTTAGGCAGAGGTGTACTAATACCCACATTTCGCCTGACTTAGCTTATTGCCAATAACATTAAAATTGTCATTGGTCTATGGCCGCTAAGCGTGAGGTACTTGGTTTGAATTCCTGTTTGGTGTTATTGGGGTTTTTAATTGACAAATTGTATTTAACAGCCATTAGTTGCCTATATCGTATGTCGTGTTGGGTTACAATATATTATCATTGTTATGCCAAAAAATTGCCCACGCCTCGTCTACACCAGAAAATGGTCTTTGTGATCTTGTAGCCTATTTTTATCATGTCTGTGCTAGCCTTTTGTTGAGGTATTGTATCTAATGTAGACGCAAAACCTCAACAATAGCCTTTTATGTCATGAAGTAGACAGTTTTCTGAGGTTTTACGTCATACTTGATACTTTCATTTTGCTATTTTTCCACTTTCCTTTCATATCTCAGCAGCACTTCGTAGGATGAGTTAACAGAATAATGTATCTATTCAACTGCGTATTAAGCTCCATGCGGAGCCTGAATGGCCCACAAAAACGTAAGACCGAAATAAATCGTAATCCAATCAATATTTTATCAAATTGTGTTATTATTTGGATTCGGATACCGTTTATTTAGATTCCTGCCGTACTATTCCGTCTACTTCTACTCCACTGGAAACAAACGACTAGAAAATAGTCGTTTATTTAATTACATTCACTTACGTTTATTTCCAGTGAAATATTTTGAACGAAATGGAACCTAGATTAACGGTATCTGAATCCGAATAATAACACAATTTGATTCAACTATGTTTGAAATACGAATTATTTAGGTATTACATTTTTTTTTTTAAAACGTTGCCCCACACTAGGATTTTCTCCTGTGTCGTGGGTGCGTTTACAAACACAAATTCTCACATACACAAACGCCCAGACCCGGAACAACTACCTGTAGATCATACAAATATTTGCTCCGTGTGGGGATCGACCCACAACACGTGGCGCAGAAGCCGATCGCTCAACCGCTACGCCAATCGTGTCGTCAGATTTACGTCACGTTTATATGGGAAATGCGGTCTGCCGGACTAATAATTAATGATTACTCGCTTAAACGATGAAGGAAAACATCGTGAAGAAATGCCTGCATGGCTGAGAGATTTTATCGGCAGCGTGGGTAGTCTGCCAACCCACCCGTCTGTACAATCGTGAGGTTTTAGTAGAAGCACCTACCTCAACCGGATTGCAATGAAATATTAAACTTTGAAAAAAAAAACTTGCTTTACGTGTTTCTTCAGGCGCTTAGTATCTTTTCTTAATTACAGGTAGAATGGACCTAAAATTATGTGTTGTTACTTTTTATGTTTGTTCTCTATGCCTTCCTAAACCATTCTTATGATTGCGATGAAACTTTGATGAGTTTGTGATGGAATTGAGAAGGTTTATGACAAAATACTAAAAAAGGCATTGCAACGCCATGCTGGGGGCACAATACGTAAGTACGTCCATATACCATACCACGCTCTGTTTGGTGTAGTTGCGGAGCGATTGGCTTTTGCCCCACGTGTTATGGGTTCGATTCTCGTTCGACCTACATATTTAAATATAAGATGTGACGGTTCACACTACAAACATGCACATGAAATTATGATCGATCTATTAGGATCTATCCATGCCATTGCTCGGTCAACAAGGAAGTATGAAGACGTATCCAATGCCTCAGCAGTGAAGAGGGGACCTATCAGTCAACACAGCCAGGATGCTGTTGGAAGTTGATTTTTGCATAAAAATTATACCGGCGCAGTAATTTCGAACGGCTAATTTCAGACGCACAGTTATTTCAGTCGTAGATAGATACCAACTGTAGACGAAAATCATAGTGTGAGGCAACGGTTTTTTTTTATTTGTTGAAAGAAAAGTAGATAGTATAATTAATATAATTACGATTTATTACTTGGTAACAAGTTGACGTTTACTTTTAGTTCTTGAATGTGTAATCTTTAACTTGTCCATTGTCGTTCTTAACAATGCGCGTGACCGTCCCGTCTGGAGATGATGACTGAGACATGAAGGCTCCTTGGACGTCCCCGCCGTTCACTGGCGTCATTTTCTTTATATCTTCAGGAGTTAACTTCACCTATAAATGATAAATTATATTTATTTCTTCAAATAAACCTTTTAAAGATGCTATTCCAAGTCAACGTTTTCTATTCTTCTAACTAGATGGCGCCGTAATCTCCTAACTGACGACCGCTGCCAAAAAACATCGAAACAAACTCAGTAATAACTAAAAATATGACTATCACTACATATTAAAAATTTTAATCAAAAGTTTGTGTTTGGGCTTATCTCAGAATCTACTCTACATAGGACCAAAACATACCGGCGAACTGTGGGTCTCATCCTTCGGGGAATATGGTATATTTATCGATTCTTGTCTATTTAAAAAATAAGATAGATAGAGTATTCTTTATTGTACACCAAAGGACAGGTCAGAAAACAGAGAATATACATCTTTAAAAGTACAATTGGCGGTCTTATCGCTAAAAGCAATTTCTTACAGACAACCATTGGATGGACAAAAAGCGAGAAAAAACAGATAACGGGTGGTCGAAAGTGTACGCAATAAATAAGTTTAATAAGAATAGTTTATTTACTAACTATAGTACTATAATAGATATAAATAAACCTAAATATTGTAACATAATATATACTAAAGCATAAATATAAGAGTAGATATATAAATTATATATGTATATATAGATATATATATTTAAATATAGCTATGATAGATACTCTACAACTAAGCAATAAAACAGAATACAATTACGCAGAAGGAGTCAAGTAGTGTTGTTTCACCAGTTTTTTAAAAGAGTCTAATGTTTGTGCCCGTCTAATGGACACCGGCAGTGCATTCCATAGACGTGTAGCCTGAACCGTGAATAGTTATGATAAAAACTTACAAAATTTTGAGGGAAGATACGAGAAAGTCCATTGCCGGCCCTGTAAAATACGTTTGATGAATTAATTCTTTATCCATAATACTACGAGTAGTATAAATGCGGAAGTAACTCTTATCTGTCTGCATGTTTGTTACGCTTTCATACATAAACAGCTAAACCAATTTTTATGAATTTTGGATCGAGATAGGGCCTTGGAGACAGGCATAGGTACCTAAACTACTTTTTTGTCTCAATATGTATAATTATGATTGATCTCATGTATGGGATAATCCATTTTCTCCGTGTTTTCGCGCAAAAAGCAACATACCTTCCCCGCAAAATAGATCTATCTAGACGATTTACTTCTGTCGTGAGGAAAGCTTAGTAGCTCAGGCAGGTACTAAGTAATAATAAGAACAAATATTTAAAATAATAATATTAAAAAAATGGAAATAACATTATTGACTGAAAAAAACTCAAAGTTAAAACTAAAACTCGCAACGAATGTCCCTAATCAAAAAAGATTAAATATTTTTAAGCTGACTATAAAGCTACACATAGGTATCCACATACCTATTAATACAATTACAAACCCTAGAAAATCCGTCGAAGCTGCCATTTCCATCCAGGCAGTCGATATAAAGAAGAATATTTACGATACTGAGACATATTTAAGTATTTACCAGAAGGCCTTTGGGAGAGCTCTTACTATGATTTTGTTTGTTCTTTAAATAAGACTTACCACAAAGGGTTGTTCCAAGGATTTAATTGAGCTGAAAAATAATTACGAGTATAAATATTTTCAAGGAACAACTAACAGGCACAATATAATAAATTAACAAACTAATTAATAAAAAAAAAAAACAATACTGTAATACAATTTGTTTGACCATTGACACTATAAGAAGAAGATTGGGAAAACATTGTTTGAACCCTCTAGAGAGGGTCACAGTCTATGTGTCACTAGATGTTATCCATGTTTGTTCCCGTGTTTATTTCAAACCCGTATGAATTTTCCCTAAACTATCCTACTGCTGGTGCTGATCCATCGTTCGGATTACAGGTTCCACGCTGGCCTAATGCGTTGGCAGACTTCATACGCCGTCGAAAAAAGGCTTTCCAAGTTTAATCACGATCGCGATGTTTTCCTTCACCGAATTCACATAGATATGACTATCAAATCCTGTGGGTTAGATAACCCACAAAATTTAACAAGCACACGGTTTAACTGATGTTAAGTGGTAACTGACGAACGCGAGCAACACCAGAGGGAGCTAAAAAAACAATATCACTGTACTAATTATTATTGTAAGTATAATTATTAATGTTTAATACCATTAACACACGCTAATGCAACGATCGCGATAAATATGACGATTTTCGACATGTTTAATTGTTTTAATTTTAATATTCGTTCGAAGTTACTCGTTGAAGCAAAGTGCACAATATTATGATAAATATGCAAAATTCAGGACGTATATATATGTGCCGTGTGTGGGCAACCTTGAAGCGGTCAACAGTTGTGATGATAAAAGACTAGGAGAGACTCGGCCAAAATGATCAACCTAAAAACCTCACGAAAATATTGCATTTTGATTGATTTTCTTTGCTATACTTAAAATTTTTCTGGTAGGAATAAGTGTATTAATAATAATTCATATTTTTTTATAGAGTGAGTAATGTATCCGAAACTACAAAATATTTTCGAAGTATCCTCTTAATGTGCCGCACGAAGTTCGAATACCCCCCTAAAAACGTACCCGTGAACCAACCAACCCGAGTCCTTGTCTAACCTTTTGGGAAATACGTACAAGCGTGATGATTTCTAATATATCTCAATGTATTTATACATAGATGAAAATTAGGTTCTATATATGTAAATTAGGAAATAAGTCGAATTTCTTACAAACGTAATCCCGAAATAAATCGAATTTAAACACAATTTAATCAAATTCTGGTATTATTCGGATTGCGATACCGTTAATCTAGGTTCCTTCGTTACCATTTCATCCAAAATACTTTACTGACAATAAATGCAAGCGAATGCAATTTTTGATAACTTTACCAAGTTTGGAACGATTTTCCGGTCTTTTATTTCCAGTGAAGTAGTAGTAGACGAAATCGGAAATAGTATCGTAGGATCCTAGATTAACGGTATCAAAATACGAATAATAACATAATTTTATAGAATAGTGTATGAATTACGATTTATTTCGGTATTTTGTGGGTAATTCATGCTCCGCCGGACCCGACAAATGTGACTCATAATGATAAAATTATTTTGGAATTTCTTTCTCAGTGGTTACATTTTCCTCTACCCCAACAATATTTGTCAAAATTTGTTATGTCCATGTATCCATCACAGAAAGAATACATTTTTAAACACACCCATTAGAATATCTATAGCGGACTGAATGGATGTCTCAACCGATTACTGTGATGAGGTGATGACGAACGATTTTCTTTTGTTGAAACTTTTCTTAGAATTTAAAACAATGTTATTGTTAACAAAAGGCAGTGGAACATTTGGAATAATATAATTGTATTGTATAATATATCGGTGTACGCACGTACATTAAGACCAACGTAATTTGGCACTTCTCAGCGGCGCTACTTGTAAACAATTATATCATATTCACTAGAGTTAATTCTAGTACTCCATTGCACCATGTATCAACATATACTGGCCTTTGGATGAGTACCTATGTGCTTTATCTTATGAGTGTACAATGATGTCATTTAGGGTTTACGTTGATTTCTATACGTCGATGGTCTATGTACGTTTTTCATTATTTTTAGAACAATTTAAATAAATAAACAATTTATCTAAGTACCTACCATTAGGATTTCGAAATCTGTAATTAACTGTATGATGGCCTATTTGAAAATCTTTTGAAATTAGAATAAAAATGTTTAAAGCAAACAGTAAATAATCAATATTTAATTGCATTCCACAATACAAAGGTGGACTTATTAAAATTGATCATTATGGACCTTGTCGGGCACAGCAAAAGTTAGGACAGAGGAAGACGGTTTGGCAGCAATTTAGTTGATTTCCTATTAATAAGTACCTATGTTTTTTTATTCGTGATAGGCTTACGCTTGACCGCCTGTTCGCCTGATCTTAAGCGATACTGCGATCTACGATGGAGCGCGCTTGCCTATAAGAAACCGATTCACTCGTGATTTAAAGACACCCAGATTATATCTATCAGGGAAGACCCACTCGGGAAGGGCATTCGATATTTCAGCGGTACGCATGATAAAAGTGAACTTAAAGCGTTTCGTTCGGGTTTATGGAATGTCCACCATGAATCGATGATGCTTTTCCGTGCTTCTAGTAGTCCAATTATTATGATTATACGAGTAATATAAAATATCTCTATATATCTCCAAGGTACACAAATAACACAATGCATTATGTATTTCTTTGTATATGTATTTCAAGATATTCCAAATGTAGGTGTTATTAAAAAAAGTAATTTGTTATTTTGTAGGTACCTAGGTAACAGGGCCAAGCTTAAGCTACGGAAACCTCTAATAAAAGGTAATGCGACTCTTGATGTACGTTTTCTACCTTAGAACAATCTTATTTTTCTATCTAGGAATTTCCCTATAGGAAATGTATAAGCTGCTGCCTATTTTACCTTCAAATTAATCTGACATTGATAGGGTGAACCTAATTATGGCAAACCGCACCAGGCCAACATGGTAGACCTGATATAGCTTAGATTAGAGCCTCTCATTCTGAAAGAATACTCACGCCGCAGACGTGGCGGTCGATTATAAACTTAATTGATGATCTTTTTATGATTAAGAATGTCTTGCTTCTGCACTCTTCATATTAATTTGTATCCTTAAATGTTGTGCCTAATTAACTCCTATTTGATCGCAGCCAGTTTTGATCATATCAGTTTTGATCATATTGTTGGATATAGGTTAGGCCTCCCCCAAATATCGCCTCCACTGGATCTTATATCAGTCTCGTACATTGCCGTGCCCGACAGGGTCCACAATTGATAATTTTATGTTTATTTTTGACACCAGTTAACATTGTGAAGTGCAATAAACGAATTGAGTATTGAGTATTTTTTTCACGAATCCTAAACTCCAAGCTACTGAGTATATTATAAAAAAATCCAATACCACTTTGCTTAACCTAGGAATCGAACTCAGGAACTCTAGCATAACAGTCACAATATTTCATCATCATCATCATCATATCAGCCATTATAAGGCCACTGCTGAACAAAAGCCTCCCCCAAAGACTTCCGCAAGGACCGGTTACATGCCGCCTGCATCCAACGACTACCAGCGACCTTTCCCAGGTCGTCCGTCCAAAAATGATTAACAATGCCTTTGGATCTTTATGAGCAAAATGTAGAGATGTTGTTACAATGTATGATGTTAACACTAGGAGCCAAAACGCTAGTAAATAATATGCTTTTATACAAAAATATGTATTTATTAACTTCTGCCCGCGACTTTTTCTGCGTGAACTTCAGGATTAGGTCTGACCTGGATAAAAAGTAACCTATGTGTTATTCCAGGCTATAATCTATCTGTGTGCCAAATTTTATCCAAATCCGTTCAGCCGTTCTAGCGTGAAAGAGTAACAAACAGCCATATATACAAACTTTCCCGTTTATATTAACAGTAAGAATCTTTTTCATTTTGTTTTTATAGCTATTTTAAGTCTCTTGTGGCGTTACCTTCTTTTTCATTTAGGAATAAGGATCATCAAATAGGACATAGGTAAATATCAAAGACATAGGTAAATATTTTAAAGTAACATTGTATAATATCAATAATAAGTATTATTAGATAACATAACATACCATCACCCCTGTATTCCGCAAAGGGTTAGGCAGAAGCGTGCTAATAGTTACCCATAGTTCCCCGGTATTTTTAGGAACCTACCATAATTACCATTAACTGGGCACAAATCCGAACTCTGATCTGCTACTGAGCAAAGTGTTATTACGTATTTCATAGAAAAACGTAATAACACTTTGCTCGACCTGGGAATTGAACCCAGGACGTCGATGAGGCAGTTAGCAGATTTTTATAGACAACCCAATAACAGTTTGCTCTCCCAGAGTATCGAATCCAAATCTCAGGTTTGCGATGCTTAGACCAATGAGGTCTGAATGACTGTGTGAATTCTCTAGTTATATTGATACTTAAATTTAATTAAATATTGCTAATTTAAACTGCTTCCATAGTTTATTGGTAGGTACTAGGCGCAACTGCTACGCTAGAGATTCTGGGTTCGATTCCTTAGTCGGGATTGGGTTTTTACTAAATTCACATCCCCTATTACATGGGACCTAAAACATACGGCACATCACAGCCCCCCACCGAAGTTATTTCGAAGTTAATAGATATTTACTGTGTTTTAATATTTTTGCTCTTTGATAGCTACGATTCTTGCCATTCGTAGCAAGTGGCGTTCTGTTGTTTCTTCCTACCCCTATGGGAAAAAGGCGTGAGTGTATGTATGTATGATGGCTCTTTTTATATCTACTATTATATTTGATATGTAATATCGATGTATCTACCAGAAACTGTATTCTAGCTGTGTGTGATTTGAAACAAGTACATGTACCAAGAGTTTAGTGAGATTATGGAACAACTTCTGTGTACATGCGATGTAATGGCTAAAAAGTGAATGCGCCTCTTGGGGCACAGTCATCCTAGACCATAGGACTACAGACTCATACCCCAGGCCTCATTATAAAGCTCATGGAAGAGCTGTTAGAAGAACTGGGTGAGGATGAGGAATAAGTAAATGATGTTTATTTCTGTAAATAGATCTTATAAGGACACTTTTACAAGTCATTTTTTTTTATCTAGATGACACCGGCATTTCCTAACTGACGACCTCTGAGAAGAAACACCGAAACAAACTCAGAATATTATGGTCTCTTTGAAAGTCCAGACATAATACTTAGTAGCAAATATGTGAGTTCCAATGTAAGACAATGTCTGATATGCGTGTTTTTTTTTATGGAAATGGAATAAACTGGATAGTCATCCAGCTTATTATAATAATCAGTCGATTATTTATGGGATTTGATTACCTGCAAATATCCTTGAAACAAGGAAATTAGCTACATTAATAAACTGAGGTTTGGTAAAGAAAACACAAGTTTTTGTAGTAAGTAGCTATAATAATTATAAATTTATGAAATCAGACGATACTTAATTACATATTGTATTTAACATTTCTAAATAAATAAACCTTAAAACAGAGTTTTATTCTATTTAGAGCAATACATTGAAAAGAAATTGATTCGAATAAAAAACTTAAAAATACACAGATTTATACAATATTATTGCACTGAATTTAAATTATGTTAATGAATATAAGCTTTAATTTAAGTACATTACAGTTTACGTACGCTTTAAAACACTCTATACGCGATGAAAAACAAATGGGCGTCGCAAATGAGAATTAGTCTTCAGCTTTATTGCCTTGATGGAAAGCAACAGTTTCTTTACTAACCAGACCATTGTCGTTCTCCAGTTTGCTAATACTGGCTCCTTCTTTTTTTACCCCATTCACTTCGTTCACATACCTATGTGTGTGTACAGAATGACCGGTGAAAGACTCGCCCTCTTTTGGCACATAACTTTCGATCTTTTTTCGGTCTATCGGCTTGAAGCTAGGGAAATGGTGGTCGAAACCATCAAAGTGCTTGGCGAATTGACTCTTGGGGAATTTGTGCAGTTTAGAGTGCTTGACCTGGATATATAAAAATAAATATTAAAAGCTAAGGGTCCGGTGGAGCTTGATTTGCCCACAAAACGTACTTAATACCAAAGTAAATCGTAATCCAAACAATATTTTATCGAATTGTTCTATTACTCGGATTATATATATTTTGGAATATGTCAATACATATTCCAAAATATATATAATCCGAGTAATAAAAAAATAAATCATAATGTACAATTACATTATGATTTATTTTGGTATTACGTTTGTGTGGGAAATTCGGTCCGCCGGAACCAAAAAGTGTCACGTCTCCAATGCTTTGCAGAGTAATTGAGAAGTGCTCAATAAAAAGAATTCGTGTACAGGTACAATTTCTTGGTTTAAATACTTGTGTGTATAAGCATATTTACGCTTAATGCTTTACAGTAAACAAATAATAACTGCCTCGTTAGTCTAGTGGTTCCAAGCGCGACTGCTAGAGGTCCTGGGTTCGATTCCCAGATCGAGCACTGTTATTGGGGTTTTTTTTATGAAATTCTCAGTAGTAGCTCGGAGTTTCGTATTTGTGCTTTGACGGCAATAGGCTCGGCCTCTATTACAGGGGAACTAAACATACCGGAGAACTGTGGATGTACATTAGTACACATCTAACACCGCCTAACCCTTCGGGCAGGCGTGATGGTATGTTGATAAACAAATAATAGGTACAGTGTGCCGATTTGACGGGCTACGTCAAAGGAGTGATTCTACCCGTCGTATTCAATATTTTTTTCTATGAAACTTATACGTAAAAAATAAATAATTCTACATCTTTTTATGCAAAAGTGACGGACTACATTTAGGCGCGTATAAAAGTCGTCGTTTTAACCGACTACGAAAAAAGAAAGGGTAATGAGTTTAACAGTGTATGTATCGTATGGATGTTCGATCCTAGCTCAAAATAGTTTTGTCCAGGTTTTAGTTGGGCGCCTACGCCACCGTAGTAGGGACGATGACTGGATTAAAAAAATATCATTTTAATCGGTCCGTCAGTTAGATTATCCAAAAATATCGGACACGTATTTTTTGTTTTATCAAAATAATAAGAATTGACAAACTTATAGAGCATCAAAGTTCCGAAGCGGGAGGCTGTAACGTCACTATTTCGTAAAATACGATACGATACCGTGACGTCACGATGCATGGTCTTCATTTTTTGTTTGTTGAACTCAAGGAAAAATACGTGTACATTTTTCTTTTCTTATTTTTTTATAATCTAACTGACGGATCATACAAAATTGATTAGTGATCTAGCCTACTAAAGTAAGGGTCCGGTGGAGCTTGAATTGTCCACAAAAACGTAATACCGGAATAAATCGTAATTCAGACAATATTCTATCCATTTCTGTTATTATTCGGTTATTGTATTCGCTTACATTGATTTCCAGTTAAGTATTTTAGATAAAATGGTAACGTAGGAACCTAGATTAACAGTATCGGAATCCGAATAATAACAGAATTTTATTAAATTGTGTTTCAATTAGGATTTATTTCGGTATTACGTTTGTAAGAGAAATTCGGTCCGCCGGACTCTTAAGTTGGCACCAACAGACTTCATAGCGGAATGCGACCACTACTAAAAACTGGACACCACTGTTCTTGGACAATAGGATAATTGTCTTGTTTATACAATACAGACAATACTTTGTAATTGACTTTGGTTGAAAGGTTTTATTTTTTATCTTTTGTTTTATTCACTAAAGAGTTAAGGGTTTCATGGGAGTCGATCAGTATGATGGGTAGAATCACACCTCATCGTATAAACTTGACAGCGGTTTTTTTTTTAGAAAACCTGTATCGTGGAAGCTTTTACAAACACAAACATACACAAACACCCAAACCCGGAGCAACTACCTGTAGGTCATACAAATATTTTCACCGTGTGGGGATCGAACCCACAACACATGGCGTAGAAGCCGATCGCTCAGTCGCTACGCCAAACATATCGTCTAAGTTAGTTAATTTACAATGATAAATCAGGAAACCTCTTGCAATACATTTTGAGAGAATGTAAATCAATACTTTGAGCAACACTAGATAGACATCCCATACTAACACACCATACATTGATTTTGAGGTAAATTTAAAATCAATGTTGAGCTGTTGACACCTTTGAGGGTGTGTGTGCTGTGGTAAAACACAAACATATAAAAACATATACACACACACGCACGCACAACAAGTGAAGGCCCTATACCATCGGAATGCCTTAAAAACAAAATCAATACAACACAAAGTGAGAAAAACAAATGAGTAACTATAAGCGTACGCTGTGAAACGTTTACGTTAACGTTTACGTTCGGAATTAATACTTATCACGCGATTTTTACAGAAATTTGACATTACTCTTATGGAGTTTATGGCAAATTTCGATCTCCAGTAGGGAAAATAATCAAGAGGATATTAATTCCGGCCGTTAGAAAAGAAATTTAAGAGATCAAAGATATCACCCAAAGAGGTTTTAATGATAGCGTGATTATAGTACAAATTATCAGTGCAGCAGGCTAGAAAATGTCAATAAACAGTAATATAAGATGACAAAGCGTAGCCAGAAACCGTATGGTCACACAACGAAAGGTGCAGAGTTTAGAGTTCTGCGTTCACTGGTAGTCTATGCGATGATTTGAAAATCAACCTATATTAGCTATTCGGACCTTGACGCAAGGGAACGCGGAACTCTAAACTCAAGACTGGCCATGTGTCCCACGCCGAATTTATTTCAAACGGAAGAAAGATCTACAATGTTTCAAACAGTAACGGCAAATGTACGTACGTAAATAATCTGCGATTCTCTAGTCGTTCTGTAACCGAAATGTAATCGAAATATAAGCCACCTATTGCCAGTGTATATATAAGAAAGAATGGATATTATATTCACTGGCAAAGTTTCTGTCAATGTTTTAATATTATTAAATGTGCATAAAAATTCATGATTCCAAGTAATTTATTTCTTCATAACACTAACGTCAGAAGAAACTCTCTGTTCTTCTCTCTGTATGTAGCTTTACAGCGTTAGAGAACGCCCTCATATATAGTTTTGTCCCGAATGGAGGCCCTTTTGGTGCCTGGCCATCACCACCTTATCACAAGCCGCCCATGGAAATCAATTGTAAACTCGATAGGTTATGAATTTATGATCCAATTCTGGTGTGATATGGTCAGTGAGGTTTTGAGAACGAATCGCTAGTACAAACGAACTGTTCTTAGAGCATGCTTGTTGAGAATGGATTTATTGGGCACACTTGAGGAGCTATCTTTTTAAGAAAGGTACCAGACCTGGTGATTGGAAAACCTGTATTCTAATGACTTTAAGGACCGGCTCTTAGACAATTTAATCCAAAACTAGTTGGAAGGTTGCAAGTACAAATTGCAAGGTTTTACTTATGACCTTATAACATTGTAACTAATGAAAATGTATTGGAAGATAAGTGAAAGTTTAATAAAAATAAGCTCTGTGACTACTCTAAGAAAGAAGTCATTATAATTTATGTAGTTACCTTTAGTTCTTCGAAGTCAAACTGCAACAAAAACATATTTAAATTAATCATCAATCAATAACATTTAAGTGTGGATAGAATTGAGTGTATAGTGCATCTGAGGTAGAGTAAGCAAGTATAGTTCGCCTTTGTAAATGTAAAATGTATAGGTATTAAAGTTAATAAGTGTTTTCGTTTTAATTACCTGTTTAGTAGTATTTTGATCCTGTATTGAGTAAATAAGTTTATTTTAATATTATGTAAGTATGTAATATATGTGTGTATATTTGTTATTTTGTGTTATATGTAGGTATATCACTAATTAATAATAATATTTTATTCCATGTGTTACGACTCGTTGCTTACCGGGGCAGTTCTGAAACAAAAACAGATATAATTATATAACAATCCATGTCTAAACAGAAGGGTAATTCTAGTATTTTTAAAATGTTCAAAATATTCAACCTAATCTCAATGACGTAAATGTGATTTTTCGGTGATCCAATTTCGTGAATTCGTTACAATAAATGTGAAATTGTTTACGTTAGACGTTGATTGGTAATATGATACATTGAGACAAGATTGGAACTATATTTTATTGGCCATTCTAAATGAACAGAATTGACCCTCTGAGCTCAAGATTACTAATGAATAATGAGAACACATACTTGGTGAATATTTCTGGAGGTGAGTCACCAGCTGAAAATTAATACAAATTTTATTTATTTACAAAATCTATTAAGGACTACTTCTAATTGAACATTGCAAAGAAAAACTACATTATACACCATTAGTAAACTAGTATCTACCTTTATGTACAAGTAAAGTTTACTGGATCTAAGATCTATCTGAATCTCTCTTTATATACTCGTTATAATTTACCTTTTATTTTTGTTACTGCATGAGAAATATACTTTTAAAGTTTGTTAAACATAGCTTAACACACGCGACAGATGAGATGTGGGTTTTGTACCCCAATCCTGGATATCGTAAGATATTGAAAAAAAAAATTGACAGGTGTCAAGGGACACCCGGATGGAACGAAGTTAAAAAATTAAATTAAAAAAAAAATATTAAAAAAAAAAAATTAATTATATTTTTTTTTTTAATAAAATTTTATTACAATTCCTTCACTAGTTAATCGAAAGGAACTACTATCTTATTAGAGAGAGAGAGACAGACAGAGAAACATGCGCACGCCGCACAGCTTACAAATAGCTTACTATAGCAAAAAGTGTCGTGACAACTTTTCGTAAGAATTTTTTCCGTCTAGCCCCCTTTCACAACGCGCGATAAGGAACTTCGTTCCAATAAATCGATAATCGTTTAAAACATATTTTAAATAAAATTGATTTAAATCATGACTTAAAAAAATAAATAAAATTAGAAGAATATTATAATATACAATGGTAGATATACTATTGTAGTTTTTGGTTTTTAAGGCGTCAGGAATCGTACTGACTAAAACAAATTATTCGATCCATTATATTTTTATGATCAATGTACCACATTCAGACGATAGATGATTTAATGACCATCCCTTTTCGTCAATATAGTTTGATATTATCATGCATACATTTTGACTGGCAAAAAATATGGTACTTCATGCGCGTGATCTCGATGAGAGCTGTCGCCCGTATTAAACTATGCTTAACAAACTATAACTCTCTTCGAACTATGTTAGAGTCGGCTTTTAAATGAACCAGAGTGAGCTGCACACTAACTGAATTTTAGACGACGCGACTGACATCAGCAATCCCGATTCCCAAATATGTTATATCTACCAATATCCAAAGGATAGACCGGTTGTCAGACTTTACGTGTTCTTCTGGGCGCGGAAGCGTCTCGATATGTTAATAATGGTCACACATCCACAGACAGATCGTGACAATCGCACCTTAACCTTGCAAAAAGGTTGATCAGTAAGTAATGGCTAATGCGTCGGACTTGCGATCATGTGGTTGCCGGTTCGAAACCCACCCATTGCACTACCCACGTGAACCCACTCGTAACACAAACAATTAGCTTACGAGGGGTTAACAAGAATACTAGTAATGTGCGAACCACATCGCTAGTAAGCTTGAAAGAAATATATATTAGGAGCATGAGAACTAATGTGTTTTTATCAATTTGATTCAATTGCACAATATTGTGATACATACTTTGTTTTGTCACAATAACTTTCCCATCGTTGTTGATCACCGAGGTATAACCAGTCTTTTTGGAAACAGTGCCATCTTCGTTCGTTTGGCTTGTCGTCTGCGATGTCACGACTAAGCCGCTATACGTGCCCCCGTTAGGTGGTGACGCATTCACTATGTCTTCTGGTGTTGGAATCGGAGGCAATGGAGGGAATGGAATAGGTGCCATAGTAGGGAAAAATGGGAATTGAGTGAACATAGGAAAAGGGGGGAAACTGGGCATTCGAGGTACAGGCGCGGGTGCGTAACGCAACATCATCTGTAAATAATGACAAAGACGAACTATGCTCATCAGATTTTATGTATGTAGGTATTGTGTATGTGTGCGTGTCCGTATACCGTTAAAAAGCTTACCATCGGCTTATTGAACCTGGAACAATAATTTTAAAATTAGCATCATTATTACAATAGCATAACATTATCAACCCATTATACTGTCCCAGTGCTGGGCACGAGTCTCCTCTCAGAGCGAGAAGGATTAGGTTATAGTCCACCAGGCTGGCCTAATGCGGGTTGGCAGATTTCACACGCCATCAAGAAAATCTCTCAGGCATGCAGGTTTCCTCACGATGTTTTCCTTCACCGTTTAAGCGCGTGATAATTAACTATTAATACGCACATGACTTCGAAAAGTCAGAGGTTTGGGTTGGAACGAGAACTTTGACTACGCAGTCCAACGGTCATACCACTAGACTATCACTGGCATTATTCAAATAATTCATTATTACATTTATAAAAAAATATTAATATCTCTGTCACCAATACATTCATAATCTACTGCTGGAATACCTACATCTAAAATTGCCAATAAAATATTTCCTCACAATATATTTTTTCTTAAATCGTGACTTCAGAATGAAGACTATAGCAATATTTTTTACTAGCGGCGATTGAACCCGCAATCAGAAAATCCAAACAAGCTGCGAAGACAGTGTGCCTTGTGTGAAGAATATGTACTTGGCTTGTAACTTTACTAGGTAAAAGTAAACGATAGTTTGTTGTTAAAAAATGTTTTAAAAAAAATGATAGGATCGTATTCCGTATAACTTTTGGTAGAGATACTGGAATGGCTTGCAAGTTGAACCTTACAGTCGACCCATGTCAGTGCTGAAATCCACGCTTCTATTACCAGCCATCTCCTTTAATTTATCATCCAGTTACCAAGGTTACTCGAAGACCTGATGTTTCCTCATTCGCTATTAACTTACCCCGGAAATGAACCATCGCTGTCGGGCCATGGTGAACCAGCTAAAAAGAATTGGCCAAAATTAAAACCTGTTTAGGTAAAAACAAAAAAATCAATTACTCTTAAGAAATTCTTTTCTTATTTTATTAAGGAGTAAGAATTTCAGTGTTACAGAAAGAGGATAGTATCGATACAAGTTATCAACGGTTATTGTTTTTGTAGAATGTGTAAGGAGTTCATATTACAAACAAAAAACAAATTTTCTTTTGTGCCAATATTATCCAAATAAAATGGTCGGAATTAAAATGATAGTGCCTTAAATTTCAATATTTTATCGATCAATTTATGATACTTAGTATTTAATTCCAAATCGTAGGTACATGGATTGATTCAGCATTTAATTTTTATGCTTTACTAACGCCTATCTCTCTTTTAGGAAGAACTTTTTGTATTCATTAAGGCTTTTAACTATCATTATGATCAAACAAGAAATTAGAGAAGGTTAAGCTATAGAATAAAGGAACAATAGGTAATATAAAAATGTTTGCAATATAATGTGATTCAAAAACAGCAACTCCATGTTGTAGACTATATTTACACAACTGTTGCGCCTACGCAATAGAGCTGAATCTAGGCTTGATAAATTCCACATTGAACATTATTATAGAATAATGAAAATGTTGTGCAATAAGTAAAATAGAAGGTAGCCTACTAAATATACTGGACTAAAGTAAAAATACTGTGGCCATATTACAGCGACAAGTTTTCTATTAAAAAGGCTTAGCTTGCTTTACAAGCGTGGTGGACTATGGCCTAATCTTTTTCATTCCGAGAGGAGATCTGTGCCCAGCAATGGGATGGTGATAATGATAATGATGATTAACAAAAACAATAACAATTGATAATAAATTCAAAGATATAAAACAGCTATACACAATAAACTGCGTACTTGTTTTATAATATGTACAATCCTATATACTTACCTACTAGCTATGGGCAGGGTTCTATCATATTTAATAACAATAATAGAAACTTTACGCTATAAATAACTTGAAAGCTAAACAAGAATAGGAAAAGGAAATGAAACAACACATAAATTCACTTACCGCTCGCGATGGTGACCAAAAGAGTAATCGTGAGTAACGTGAGGAACGCCATTATAATGGCAGTTTTATTACAAGTGATATACTATTCGCAATATATATAGGTACAGCATTAACCAACAGTTGATGAATAACTGAGCTCCTTGCAACAAATGTGCTTTTAAATATTATACATTAGTTGTTGTTCATCGGCCAAGCTGTATAAATAGTGTGACGAATGTCTCTTTACAGGAGTCTTATTCAACACTTCTGCGCGGCTGAAAAATATCACATTTTGAGTATAATGGTACCTCCACACCTTGGCACGACAGCGTTTAATAAGAGTTGTTAAGATGCTATTGGCTATAAATAAATTGCATGAACGAATCAAGTGGTGGAGGTTTTATGCGTCATGCTTGCGAGCCCAATGTGTAGTGCGTAACTAATATAAGGCGCGATGCACAATCGTTTTGTTTCACGAAATACCTACTTAGCCGGCACTTCTGTTTTCGTAAATCTTCTGTCCTGTATAGGTAGTGTGTGACGAAATATCCTCTATTGTTTCTTAACAAGTCATAATTTATTGCTTGTACTTGGAAAATATACCAATCGCCGATTTGATACGGGTTATGAGGTTCTGCGTGGAAAAATTTTGTTAGACTGATCATTAGTAGTTAGGTATGGTATACAGGATGAGTAAATAAGATGGCAATAGTCAACTTACAATAGACCTATAAATAAAAAAAGATAATTCCACTGAAATAAATTACAGCATACAATAGAACGTGGAAGAGATTGAATCATCCAGATCTTGACCACAAAGCGGACAGGGTAGATAAATATATATTTCAGCCTATCTCTTCATCATTATTTATTAAGAAGAGTAGTGAAAAAGGAACAGGGGCCCAAGTCTGCTATTTCAATACAATTAGAACGGCCGTTCAATGGCATCAAATGACATAAGATCTGACAGATTTCTTAGACAAATCATAATTATAACATAAATCAACAGTTCTGAAGTCATCGAATGACATTCAATTTTGACAGAATAAAATCGCAGACTTTGGAACCAATCGTACAAAATCACTTTCGCAGGACCAATTTAAAGCACAAGGATCCCTATCCGGTTACCTATCAACAATTCTGAAGTCATCGAATGACGATTTTGACTCACTAAAATAGAAGACTCGCGCCAGGCATACAAAATTACTATCGCATGTGGACCACTTTGTGGCACAAAGATTATTATCAAACACACAATTAGATACGTAAAACTATCTGGACCCCGCGGTTTCAACTGGTTTGCTTCGCTCCGAAGGGTTGAAGCGTAATGTTAAAAGCCTATTATAACCATTCTCATGAATCACTCCCACCATTAGTGAAAACCATATTATGAAAATCCGTTCGGTAGTTTTTGAGTTTTCCGCGTTCAGGTGGACATACAGACGCGGCAGGGGGACTTTGTTTTATAATATGTAGTCTTATTATTTACCTGACCTTATTTCCACACTACTGCAACTAAAAATAAACCGTTCAATAACATGTATTGATCCTCTCTTATTTATGAGTTAGCTAATGGCTTCTGCACGGAAAAATCCAGTTGGGCACACTTAAACGTCCATAGTTGTCTCATAAAACTGATTTAAATGATTTTGTACAAACAAATTGAACGATGAACGTCAAACTGTGTCCAAGTAGCTTTTGTATGCAGCAGAAAAAAATATCTAAAAAACAAATACGCGTCCGAACTTCGTCCGCACTCCTTCGTTGCACTAAAAATACTAAAAAGAAAACAGTTTTCCAAAACGTGACTTACTCGATATTTTATCGAGAATGATGTGTATTTAGCAATAAAATCTATCGCATGTCATGACTATCTAAACCTAGCAATGTTTTCCATTGCCTATTTAATTGTTTTACTTACTTTTCCAGCAGTCCGAGACAGGTAAAGTCCAACGTGTACAGACGGTCGGCTAAAAATACCTACTCACTCATACGAGAAAATATAAAAGCAAGGAATTCCGCCCGTACTTCTCGTTATACAAACATGGCTTTTAATGACCATATTAAATCTAACTTGTATTCGCATTAACCGTACAGTTACCAAGAAAAACAAAACTGATAAGTCATAATATTAGTATTTTTGTTTGTGTAGTTATTTCCGAAGAAAACTTTATAGCTCTATTTCTTGAGCTCGATATAATATTCTTTTATAACAACAGTTATTTGCTATCGTAAAAATAAGTTTTAAAATAGGTACCTACCAATTAATATTTTTCAAATTCTTGGCTTAGACAAAGCCGAAAATTGGGAAAGCTTTCCATTTATACATCATTCAACTTTGGAAAGTTTATTTTCAATTTCCCCATTATATAAATTCTCGATATCATCATCATACATCAGACTAAAAATATAACTTTTTAACTTTACCTCCTTAAAAAGGTAAAGATCTTTAAATTAAATAATATAACATCTTTAATAGGCAGATAGTATACCTATACTTTTCAGCAAAAAAGCAATCCTAGACATGTCCTGTTTTGCCAAAATACATTAAAAACAAAAAAAAATGATCGTCATACGTCGTAACGGATCAAGTTCATACAACGTAACCGACGCCCGACAAACTTTGAGAGCAGTGGATAAAAATTTCAAGAACGTTCTCTTACGCTAGATATAGCGCAACATGCAACATTTTACCGTAATATGGTACAAAATGTATAAAACACATCCGCGTTGGAACGCGTAGGTGGCGCCAAGAGGAGCTCACATGTCAATGTGACGTGATTCGATGCACCTTTGACTTTCGAAATTGCAACACAACTGTGACGTCACAATGATGCATTAAGGGCAAGATTCTTGATAAAAACCGGCAATACCTATATACAGAATCATTGACGAACAAATGCAACTTTTGAGGTCCTTGAGGAAAATTATTTCCGTTCTTCGATAGTTCGTAGTAATTTGAGGTTTAATGATAATATTAGTAACAATCTCTGATGCTAACATTTAAAATTAGACATTGAAATAGAATTATTTTTTATGGATATTATCGACTTAAAAATTCCAACGTTTCGGATCTTTCACAGCATCCATGTTCTTGGGTATCTTGATGTTATGGTTTCTAAGAGCTACCCTACATTTTTCTGTAACCATGGACGCTCTAAGGGATCTCTATTATATTTTAGATTTAATAATATCAACATAATGTGATGAAATAAGTAAAAAGTTAGGTACTGTTATTTCAAATAGTAAATATTGATAATCAAAATCGTTGCCTAATTACAAATTTATAATGATGTTTATAAACTTAGATATAAATTTCCATATATGTAGTTGGCAATTTTATATTTTTTTTCAAGATCTCGTAAATTTTTATAACCTAGTTGACTGCAAATAGAGCCCAACAACAAAAATGAAATCAATTAAAAAATAAGGATGTTATAACCATTTTATGCTAGACAGAGAACTTACTATATATAGCACGTTGTGACGTCGAACCGTGCATGCGCCATACAAATTCTATACTGACATTCGTTTTGCAGGAAAGGGACAGAGCATCCCCACTTAATCCCCATCAAAAACTTTAAAAGATTATATCTTAGAACTTTATAACTCGATTGAACTTATTTTTTCAGTCTTTAATTTTAATACAATTTTTCAATAGCACATTATTTTTAATGAATCAAATACCAGTCAATTGTCCTGTTCTATCTAATATTTTTATAGATTAAATGTGTAATTAAAGTATGCACAGACATCATCAGTTGGTTATCAATTGCTATATCGATGGCCCCACAGAATAAACGTGCAAGAGCTCTTACACAAATATTTTTTTATTGCATTTTTCGTTTCTTTGACCTATGCAGCACCTTCTCAATTTTTTGTATTAATTTTTGACTAAAATATACGCCTATTATATCATTTGATTCCTTTATTCTAGGGAAAAATCATGCATTTATATCACAAGAATAAAAGTATATGCTATTGTTAAACGCTTTTTAGGTCCCTGAGTTCACACGAATAAACGTGTTAAAACAAGCAAACGTTTGAGAGGACTTGTGCACTTTTTCGAGTTTGTATAGTAGCAGCTTACACGTTTATTCGTGTAATGACGCACTCAATTTTTATTCCTAACTAGCTTTTGCCAGCGACTTCGTCCGCGTGGAATAGTTACTTTGTTCCCCAGTTCTTCGCCCGCGGTTTCACCTGCGTTGTTTCACCCCGTTCCTAAGGGTTGTAGCGTGATGTTTTATAGCTTGAAACCTTTCTCATGAATCACTCATTTTCCCAACATTTCCCTTTACTACTCTGCTCCTATTGATCGTAGCGTGATGAAAAGTATACTATAACCTGCCCAGGAGTATGAAGAACAATTGTACCAAGTTTCGTTGAAATCCGTCGAGTGGTTTTTGTTTCTATAACGAACATACAGACAGACAGACAGACAGACAGACAGACAAAAATTTTACTGATTGCATTTTTGGCGTCAGTATCGATCATATATTATTTAATATATTTCCAAAATAACTATCAGCGGGTGATTAGCACCCGCTGATAGTTATTTTGGAAATATATTTCATGTACAGAATTGACCTCTCTACAGATTTATTATAAGTATAGAAGATGTGTCATTTTGTGGAATGAAAGTTTTAAAATATATTTTTATTTAAAATTAAAGTATTGCATTGCCTCCTACGGTATTTAATCGGATTTTTTATATCATTAAGTGTTCAAATACTAGTGATTTGGTCTTAATAGTTAAAGTTTATGCATAGTAACAGCAATTAAACAAATCTATCAATAATCCGTTCAATGCAATTGTACGTAACATTAGAAAGGGGCACGGGGGTGCAATGCGAGTGGCATTAGACAACAATTCCGGAAGCGAAGGTCAGTCTTGTTGTGTGATTCTACACGCATAATTTCGTAATTTTGATTATTACGCAGGCATTCTACATTATCGAGATTTTTTTGTTGATGTGTGATTTAGTGCAACGATGAATAGAAATACAAAAACTTCTAGTCGCTGCAGAAGTATATTATTAGACTTGACGAATTGTAAAAGTAAGTACTTGCCCACATATTAATATTATGTATAAATAGGTATTAATTTGTAATTATAATCAACACATAAACATGGTATAATTTTGAATTTAAAGTAAATATACCTATATGTCATGGCAATAGGCTCGCCCCCTATTACATGGGACCTAAAACATACCGGCGAACTGTGGGTGTACCTTAGTACACCTCTGCCAAACCCTTCGGGGAATACAGGCGTGATGGTATGTATACCTATATGTCTCCTAAGTGTTGTAAGTGTACCTACAAAAAGCGTGTGATTATTATTAGGTACTTATGCTTATGCTTCGTTAGTCTAGTGGTCCCAAGCGCGACTGCTACGTTAGAGGTCCTGGGTTCGATCCCCAGGTCCTTGCATACGCTGAACTGCTGCCCATACCTCTCGCTTTACATAAGGATTTGATAAGTTTGTGTGATTCAGGAGCCATACCAGACCATTACCAAACTTTTTATAGAAACTTAGTTCCTTTGGACAATTCGATCTCTGTCACCAATGATAGTGACGGAGATTAGAAGATTAAGTATTTCAGATTACGATATGATTAGTTTTTTTTTTGTTATCAGTTCAAGCTAATAGGTAGCTATTTCCTAATCATAAAAGAGATTTAAGTTGTTTACTTTGTGATTATTATTTAGTTTTTATGCAAGTTGATAGTTACTTTATTATATTCTTATTTTATTAAACCTTTTTCTTTTATTTCAACCTTTCACTTAATTGATGAAGTTTCCACTATTACACCATGCAATAACAAAATTATATTACATAAATGTGAATCGATCTTATGAACATTGATATAAATGCATTTTATCTTTACAATAATCAAACAATACAGTAAGTTACTGTAAACAATCGTGCTTATGCTTGTAACTAGGTATTAAAGAAACTTGATTACTGTCGAATAATAGTGTAATATAATATTATTAGTTTTGTTTGTTGACACTTTACACGAATAACCGTGTAATGAAAGTTTACTGTTATGTAGTCATAGAAATTAACAAGAATAAAAAAATAAAATGGTTTTTCATAAATTTTCGGAAAACCGTTTAAATAAAAAATAAATAAAAAATCTAATGTACTAAGATATTTTTTTATCTTTAATTTGATATAATTTGTTTAACCCTATATACTTCCAAACAACAGTTATTCAAGTTTAATCGTTTTTATTTTTTCCTGAAAAGTTGTGGTTTTTGACATACACGTTTATTCTGTGGGGCCATCGATATTTTATTAAAAACAATGAAAAATGATAAATTGAAAAACCCAAGATATGGCTGTTTGCTTTACGAGTCATTGCAATGAGTGTTTAGTGTGTACGTGAAAAAAACAATTCATTAGTTAGTGTTTAAAGTGAGTTCATTCTAGAACAATAAGCTAACTAGGATTGTTAAGTTGGTACGGATTAAGCAAATTTCATGCTTAGTGACGTTACTAGGTGTGTTAATGCAAGCAACGTCATAATTACAGCAGAAGTAGGTTGGTATAAGTATTAATCACCACAATTAAGTACCTAATACATGCAATAAGCCTCAATTAATTAGGTACATCTTTTTGTGATTTTTTTGCATTTTCCATGCTAAGATTATTAAGTTATTTAATAGTAAAGGAAAAAATTCAATCGCGGGCAGGATTCGAACCTCCGTCTTCTGGTTTGATATACCAGACGCTCTGACCTCTAAGCCACCGCGAACCCTACCCGCATGATTGAAGCGTCTGGTATATCAAACCAGAAGACGCAGGTTCGAATCCTGCCCGCGATTGAATTTTTTCCTTTACTATTAAATAACTTAATAAGGTACATTCATGCTGCGACTTTGTGTTCTAATGAAACAAAATTATTTCGTGACGCTTCTGTTCCGATAGCGTAGCAGGAAGCGGCAAAAGTCGAATTTCTAAGGTCCAATCTACGTCGACATTAAAAAAAAGGTTTTATAATATACCAACATATTTTTTTAAAATTTAAATAGTTATCATCATACCAACATGATTGTATACCCCCAAGGGTTAAGCAGAGATGTACTAACGTACACCCACAGTTCAGCGAAATGTTTATGGCTCATGTAACAGAAGGCGAACCTATCAAATCCAAATCCGAGCTGCTACTGAGAGTTTCATAGTAAGGGTCACTTGCACCAATTTCTTAAATACTATTTAAACATATTTTAGAAGTTGGTGCAAGTTGTAGATTATTTCCACAAAACGGCACGGAGTATACTTCGAAGTCAAACAACAATTAGTTTGACTTTTCAAAAGTACCTTTTTAATGGTCTAATTGAAATAAATAATTTTGACTTTGACTTTGACTTTGACAAACATCTAATCGAAGGCGTCGGTGCGCCAACTCGGCACAGACGCCATGGCTTGTCTACACCAGTAGGCAAGCAGCAGCAAGGCAGCAGTTGTGGCTGGGCCTAAATGTTAATAACACTGCTCGACCCGAGAATCGAACCCAAGATTTCTAGCGTAGCAGTCGCACTTAGGACCGCTAGACTAATGAAGCAGTTTAATCAATAAAACGAATTTACTATTTTATTGTAACTTTGTCTTTGACTTCAAAGCCAGTCTTTGGTATACACGCTAACAAAATTTCCTGTTTTTAACGGATAACATATCATCTGACCCCAGTCTTATAAAGCCGCAACGGTAGTCGGTAGTAGCGCGAATATTGTGCAGATAAGAATAATAATATTTTTATAAATGTATAGAATTATTCCAAGCAAATTGGCTGTAGGAAAGTCTAGCTAAAGAAAGGTTTAGCACTAATATCAATTATTTATAATTGATGCCCTCTCAATGGTTTACTTACTAGTAATTAATGAACATAGCTATCCGTAAATTTAGAAAATATGTAGGTACAATTTACAGCAATTTAAAACCCCATACATTTCTATAGTTTTCTTACTTTTTGCTAAACGAATTGTGTATCTATAAAAGTCGTTCAAGTCACATTGACTTTAAGCATGACGCAACGAATACCACTTTTACGAATGTTAGTAATGATTCAAATATTTAGCGAATACCAGCAGTAGGTATCCAAATATAATTAATTAAGAAAAAGGTAATAAAGAATCCGTTGGTTAACTTTATTGTGTGATGACCCCTGATACTTAAATTATGCTTAATTCGATATTTTATTCTGTCTTCAATATATTAAAACTTGATTAAAAATGGCCAGAAAGTGTGGAGCGTTCCGTATTTTTCATTACAAATAATCCCTTCCCAATATTCGGTTTGAAGCTACTATTCGGCTAGTACGAATATTCGTACTCGGCATGTACGAATATTTGTATTTGTTGCATCACTACTTGAAATCTATCTACATTGTCGATGGAACCATCAATAGTTGAAGCACAAGGTTAATTGCTTTAACAATCTATTCCATTGTTACTCACGAAATGGTGGTACGGTAGCCTTGAATTTAGACTAGTTCCGTCTTCATCTAGCTTTAGGACAGGATGACAGATGCCGAATATAGTTGGACAAGCATTAAGAACGTAACCTAGAGAAACAATAAGTTGTTATGAGACACAAGGTACAGAGAGGGACTTAGAAAAAGTATTCAAGAAAGTCCCACCATTACCATTTTTTCTCCCACTGCTGCGCACATGTCTTTTCTCAGAATAAGGGAAGTAAGGATCCACCACGCTAGCCTACTAGGGGTCGGCAGAGTTCACACACAGTCGAGAAATTCTCAGGCATGTGTTTCCTCACGATATTCTCCATCGCTTTTTTATTATTAACTAGCTTTTTGCCCACGACTTCGTCCGCGTGGAATAGTTACTTTGTTCCATATGAACTTTCATCCCCTATTTCACCCCTACATAGGTCGAAATTTATTAATTATTTTATTAAGTAGATATTATTATTAATATTTTGTTCGTCTTAATTTATTCGTTCCATTAGGTACTGATAGTTCAAACTAATACATTTACATCCTCCATCCCTTATTTTATCCCCATGAGGGTTGAATTTATCAAAATTCTATTTAAGCGGATGTCTTCATCATAGTAGCTCCAATCTTTAATTTCAGTTCAATCAGTCGAAAATCTAAGAAGATTTATACAAACTTTCATCCCCTATTTTATCCCCTTAGGGGTGGAATTTATCAAAATCCTTTCTTAGGGGATGCCTACGTCATAGTAGCTATATACATGCAAATTCTCAGCCCGATGGGTTTAAAATTGACAAAGTTTCATACAAACTTTCATCCCCTATTTTATCCCCTTGGGGGTAGAATTTATCAAAATCTTTTCTTAGCGGATGCCTACGTCATAACATCTACCTGCATGCCAAATATCAGCCCGATCCCTCCAGTGGTTTGGGCTTGATAGATCACTATGTCAGTCAGTCACCTTTGAGTTTTATATATATAGAGACAGTAAAAGTTTGAAGTGCGTGCTTAGGATTTGAACACGAGACTTACAACTCGGCAGTCCAAGAATCCTGTCAACCTAATAGCAAACAAAAAAATACATAGGTAAGTAAGGATGGTGAAATTTGAAGGTGGTGAAAGCGGCGGTATCCTAGTGACTAGGGCGTCGAACTTGCGATCATGTGGTTGCCGGTTCGAACCCCGCCCATTGCATTATCGACGCGAACCCACTCGTAAAACAAGCATTTAGCTTAGCACGAGAGGTTAACAAGAATCATAATAGGTAATCCACAATACTAGTAAATTAAAAAAAAACTATAACGTTAATAAAGGTATAAGAGGTGTGCCCCCTGGTCAGTCTGGTCGTCTTTGAAATGATAGCACTAGCCATAAGCCTGAACTCTGTAGCCTAACCGAGACTTTAGTGGACGATAGATCCTCGATTCTGTCATTTTTTAAAACGGTCACTATAATAAGAAACTAAAAAGGCTATATAAAAAAAATGCCCGGGACACCAGCGTCTATTGTGCACTAAGCAACTGGTGAGGCAACTGTACAAACATACGCACAGCTACGCATCAAGCTATAAAAATACTAGTATAAGCTGACCTCTCATTGTACGGAAAGCCTGTACAAGTCGAGGTCAGCTTATACTATTTGTTATGTATGCTTGATGTGTTTCCGTGCTTACATAGAAGACCATTGCACCTCTTGCCTGACCCAGAAAGAAAACAAACTACCACTGATTATAATTATTAAATAAAAACACACAATCCGTCTCTGAGTTCTCCTGGGTTCATTGACAGAACTGAAGACAAGATTCCGGCTCTCGATTGTACGAGATGACGTCAGAACTGAATAGTTTTAATAATCCGCCTTTCTACCTATATAGTAAGCGGATCTAACTCTATGTCATTCATAACGGTAGTAGAAAAATAAACGCCTGATTATATTGGAGATCTAAAAGCTATATAATTAAATAACCTTTTTAAAGTGCGAAAAATCCTCATGGATCATCAGCCTCCAGGGGATGCCACCAAACATTGTCGGATTTGTACTAACTAAAAACCACACATCCCTTCCCTTGACGCATGGTCAGTGCTATGGGACTCCTAATTTAATAAGTAACGCAAGTCAGGATGTTTTCCAACACAATCACTTCCTCTTTAGGTACCCTAAAACTCGAGCCTTATTGCTAAATCCTGCTTGAAGCCTGGGTACTGGGGCCATTGTTTTGAGGGGTGACGAACTCTCCAATTAAACTGCCGGCAGACCACAATTAATTATTGAAGCTGCATCATTGATCTAGTTGCAAGCACTAGTATCTACTATGCTTGGGATACTAGGTTGAATTACCTTTAATACCTAAGGGGGCAAATGGATCTTGATCCGCGCCATTCTCCCCGGTTATCGTAGTTCCGGATCAATCAATCAAATCGTACTTTATTTAGACCTTTGGAAACTTTGAACCTTTTAATACACAATCTATGCTATGCCATCTGCACTGTAAAGCGCAGAAAATCAAGTGGGAGATGGGACCAAGTTAGGTCAGTCAAAATGTTGATGGTTTTATCTAATAAGAAATTCTTTCTCAGTAGAATTTCGGAGTTTGAATTTTATGCTCTAATAATGACAGTAGACTCGTCGCATTACAAGGGACCTAAACCATACTAACGAACACTAAGTGTACATCAGTACGACAACTCTACTAAACCTTTCAGGGATGCAGGCTTGATGTTATTAGGCTGATGATGAAAATCGGTAACTGTCTACTACATTTGCAACACTGTCACCACAAAACGGTTCGTCGTCACACGTCCTAAGCATTAACACAAATAATTTTACAACATTCTGTTGTTAATTTATTTGCCTGCCTCAACATACATACATATTGAGAAACCACATGTCATGATCGCATTGTTGCCAAAGAACAGAGAATTGCTTAACTGGTAAGTCATCGCTGAAATTCATAGATTTGTTAGGATCATAGTAAATAGCCCTGTTTAGCACAACACTTTTGATAGGTATAAAATCGATAAAAATACACAAATATTTTTAGGGTCTTAATTTTTCAAGAGATTATATCAAATATATCTCCATAATTTTATGGAACAACATTGCTAACAATATTTTTTACTGCATAGTTCGTTTTCGTTGTCAGATGTACAAAACCTTTGGGCCTAGATACGACTATTCTGAAGCCAAAGTTTGTTGAAGTAAAACAGGCTACATATGAAATACTATGAACATGGGAAATGTTTATGAGATATCGTATCTGTAAAATGTAACTGAGCTAACTGAACTTGACAGGTTTACAAACTTTTTATGGCAACATTCTTGGAGTCGATCACAAGATTTCCTAAAAAAATTAATGATATATGTAAATATCTATACATCAAGTTCTTGCTTGGAACTGAAGCATCTTTAAACCCAACACAGGATAAAGAATGCCTTACCCGCATCTACCCGAGTCTATGTCCTCTTAAAAGTCCTCTCTATAGCAACGCTTATTAGGGCAGATCCCTGGAGAAATTGTAAACGCAGCTTCCCTTAGCCCCGTTGTGCACTTCAGGACGTGACCACTGTACCACTATCTTCTCTGGTCTCAATCGATAGTACCTACGCAAGTACCTTTCAATCTTACAAAACGTTTATTTACGAGAACATAGAATAAACAGTAGCTAACTTGGTACTTTGGCAGGAATACATAAAGTTTACTTCACATCGCCGTCACCGCCACCACAATGCTGTAAAATATAATATGCCGTGCCTATATAGACTGAGCCACTGTGTTGTGTTTAGTTTCTTATTCGTCTCATTTAACAAGTTTTATAGAAGCGTATAAAGATGCTCAATCAGTACTTATTTATCTAAATGTACAAAATAAATCCAATATTACTCGTTACACTCACGAGTTACTTTCTGTTCGAAAACGCCACATATAGCAAAATATGCCAAATATCAATACTGTATACACTCTGCATATGTGCATACAATTACATGTTAATACGAACACATCTTAGTGTCATTCAGTGTGCAGATTCCCTTATATAATGCCGCATAATGTATTCTCTCCTCGTACAAGAAATTAAGCAACACGTTCAATGTCATTGCTAACTGATGCGCACGCGGCGATCGTTGTGAAATTACGCATCTACTCCAAATTAGAATGAATAAAATGCAGTGTTATTTTTTTATATTTATCACAGGCAGGTTAGACAGAACTGCTTAACAAACATGACTTTGGTTTTATCCAAATTCATGCTAAGCCCTACGCTTTGTGAGGCTGATGCTACCATGCTAAGCTTTCCAGCATTTGTTGCAACTCCGCCATTAGGACATATGGCAATCAACTGGACACGAATCCAAACTCTGAGTTGCTCGAAGAATTACATAGAAAAATCCAATAAACTCTGCTCGACCTGCGAATCTTACTCAGAACCTTACCCTTAACAGCAGGAAATCCTAAAAGGCAGAGTTGTATTCAGTCCCAATGGCAATCTTACCGAAAGGAGATCGGTACCCAGCCGTGGGACAGTACTTAAATGTAATGACGATGACGATTATCTTTGCTTCTTCCTAAGAACCCTGCAAATTACCTTGTTTACGGTGTTTTTTTTATAGACAGGACATTATCATGAAGCTACTTTATTATAGGTATCTGCGCATGACCCACCTTCAGTTCTGTTTTACAACTTTCGCGAAACTATAAACGGATACAGTTTATGTGTCTTTTTATTTGTTTGTTACTGTGAACACACAAGGTCTCAAAAGGAAGGACGATTCGTAGTAAACATATTAACTACGGAGTACGGACATAATAGATTTATTTAGCGTAATTTACCTACATATATGACATACTTACTTACCATCACGCCTGTATTCCCCGACGAGTTAGACAATGATGTACTATAAGTACGTCCAGTTTTCGACAGTATACAGATGTATTTTTAACCCCTGACGCAAAAAAAGGGGTGTTATAAGTTTAATGTGTATCCGTGTGTCTGTCTGTTGCATTGTAACGCCCAAACGAATGAACCGCTTTTGATTCAGTTTTTTTGTTTGAAAGTTATATTGATATATCGAGAGTGGCCTTATCATGATTTAAGAAAATCTGGCCAGCCGTTTGAAAATTATCAGGTCTTTTCTGGTTCATGAAGGGATGTGAGCAACTTCCACAACTCCGATCGATTTGAAATTTGGTATCCTGTTACCTACTTAAATGATATTGCAAGAACACGATAACCGTGTCTTGATGCTGCAGGGGTATTTTACATTTAATGTTAGGTATTAATTTTATTATTACATAACAATTACCTAAGAGTAAGTAAGTAGTATTTTATATCAATACAAAGCAATTACTTGGAGGTCCTCTTTTTATACTGACTAATAAAAAAAAAGACGATGAAAGAAAAAATTATCTCGCTTTATACAATAGGTACTGTGAGTTTTCTGCAGATTTTTAACCAGTTACCGAGCTAACCAGTTACTAAGATCGGTGATCGGTATACCTACCCTTAATCTGGTATCATTTTACTATAAGGCTTGTGACCAGGTTGTTGGAGTTACAGTTTAACTGTTGTTATAACAGTCTGCACAAGGATAAAAATCGGGTTACTAAACAAAGTTATTATATTATTATTACATAACATACCATCACGCCTGTATTCCCTCTGTATTAGGCAGAGGCGTACTTATTGTAGGTACTCCCACAGTTCGCCGGTATGTTTATGTCCCAGGTTACAGGGGCCGAGCCTAGAAGCAAAAATCCATTCTGAGCTGCTACTGAGAATTTCATAGAAAAACCCAATAACACTTTGCTCGACCTGGGAATCGAATTCAGGACCTCTAGCGTAGCAGTCACGCTTGGGACCACTAGGCAAATGAGGCAGTCATTATTTTATTTTAATCATTTAATTACACGATTTACATTTACTTACATTTTAAAGTATTTTCTTTCTCGCATGTATTTATTTATCGGCTTCTGTTTTCCATCTTGCTAATGCAATTCTTATTATAGAATTCATGCAGATACTTTCTCAATTGTTCACACCTCTAGGTTTATAAACAAAAAGTAAAAAAGAAACAAAAGGAGGATAGCCTTAAACGTCTAGTCGCTTTGGTATTTATGAACTTTTGCACGTATGTGTCAAATGTAGTCTTGACCTTATTTGTTTCGTCTGGAAGTTTTGGCCATCTATGTACACTTTACATTTTGAATTTATTACTCAGCTGTAAGCAAATAACAGTTGTCGCAAATATAATACCGGTAGCAAGTATCCATGGTACTATTTGTAAGGAGCGTGGTGTACAGAAGTGATCATTTCCCCATATGGGCGGGCAGAAAATATAGAACTCTACTTGCTACGACTTTACTTTTTTGCTTCGTCTCTTTTTCGTTCCATACATCAAAAACTTGTCATACCCTTTTCAAAATGGTACTTACCTACTATCCAAACTGGTCCCCTTGACTCCCGGCAGGGGACGGGTTTCGAGGTCTGAACAAATAAGTAACAGATTTGTTTTAAAATAATTACCGGTCCGAAAAAAGAGTCGATTCTCGTTCAAAATAATCGTTATACGTAGTCATTTATTATTACGTATCTCTAAAAATAATAAATATAAATAATAAGTAAGCTAATCAGAATTATGAATAAGAAGAGTTACCAGTTTATACAGGTACATGTAAACTAGTTTAAAATTACATTCTGAAATAGTGATATCATTGGAGGATGACTAATACTTAACACCTTTCATAACTACTTAAGTATTTGCAGAAAATAAACTGAGTGACTCACAAATAAGTCATGCATCTATACTTCTCCTATAGAAGGTTATGTCTGGGGTACCGTATTTCGTACCGACTATTATACCCCACTTGGCAAGGTCGCGACCAGAAATTTACTTGGTTCGAGCTCTGGAAAAGAAACAATAAGTACATAACAACTTTTTTTTTTAATGTCATGCTTCGAAGGCATTTTCTTGACCTCCGACTGACGTGAGATGGTCATCTTGTTTTCATCGTTTTTGGCAGTCAGGTTTTTATACTTTTTTTATTTCTCTCTCTTTCTCTCTTTCGTTTTTCATACCTACCCAATCACACAATGGAGACGAATCTAACGACGTGTCTCAAGCAGTTTAGGCTACAGAGCATTCTAAAGAAATAGGTACCTATACAGTGTGTTAAGAAAACCTTGTCCGACCAGTGAAGATATTTTTAACATACTGTATACATACCTACATACATATATACACTCGAAAAACAACCCTCCTTCTGCAATCGGGTAAAACTTAACTATAGGCCACAAAATAACAAACAAGACGATGAGTTTACTAAGATCTTTCGGGGCCTACAGCCATGTCAATCTTGCCTTACCTTGCCCTATGACCCAGGCAATGGGACCCGAAATAAAATTCGCCACGGTACCGACAAAAAATAGCAAATTGAAAATGGAATTGAGTCGTCTTTGACATACCACAATAAATATTTAAAGCAAACAAGCCTGACCTTAAGTGACCTGACCTTAATCAGAACGGCATGTCTTTCTAGGGTGTCCACCCACTGCCGTTCCTACATACATACCTACATTTGCATTCATTCTTCCAAAATGACCAAATAATCTCAAAATGATTCTTTTCAATTTAAATAGTTATGTAGAATAATTCTGAGAAAATTTACTCTCAACAACATACATATAAATACAATAGGTAGGTACTACATTTATTGAACAAGAAAACATTTTAATTGTAATTACCTAACACTACGTTAAGTACATGATGATGAGATGGGAAAACCACAAATGTTTAATATAATATCCTTGATTCTTTATTCACGTCTCAAGCTTATGACAATCCGCACTGGCCTAGTGCAAGTTGGCAGGCGTCAGTGCTTCACACACCCGGTCGTGAATTTCTTTAATGCGTGCAAGTATCCCGTTTAAGCGCGTGATAATGATTGATGATTAGTAGCTACACCTCCGCCTCACCCTTTGGGTATCTAGTACAGGCGTGATAGTATGTTATGCTGTGTTCTGAAGTATAAAATATTGCCTTACTGTGGTAGACTTTATGTACTATGTATGGATTTAATTTAAACTGTTGGCGGTACTCAATAAATAAATAAACTTGAGACTTAGCAACGATCGCTATGCTTTTATAGGGTATTTTTTTCTGGCGACTACTAAAACATGGGGTTTTAAACTAAAAGTCATCAAGATAATTAAGTTACTTTGTGCATGTTTATTGAAATAATCTAACAACTTTTTTGTTCTACAACATTGGGAAAATTGTGGAAAAATATTTAAATACAAAGAAATGTAATCAGCTAATCGGTATAATCTGTAAATTTTCTTATAGATTTCCGAAACTTGGAAATTAGGCCCTAGAATATGTCCAATCTTCAACCTATTGTCCAGTATACAATGAAATGTATCGTACATGTACCTATACGTGTGATAATGTGCATTGATCGCCGACCGTGACACGAGACGTGTGACCCCGGCCCTGTTCACACTCACCTTACACTTCGGACCACTGCTACTTAGGGCTAGGGCTATCACACGCACGGAACATTAAATAGGTGGAATTAGCATAATGCCTATTTTGTATGAAAACCAGTGTTGCCAAACTCACACATTTACGTCTTACACACACTATTGTAACTGGATTATGACTGGTCAAAAATAACAATCACGATCAGATTTAACACACTAAACTATTTGCATTGAATTCAACCTTATAACAATTGCACATAATTCACATTACCAAATAGGTCTGTAACCTTTTACGACTATTTTCTTTTGGAGTTAAAATCGATTTCAATACGATGAAGTACCGCTACTCCACGCTAGATGGCATTTATAACAATTTTTTTCGAATAAAACTCTATGGTGCTTGTTATAAGAGAAGATTTTGAATGACAAATAGTGTGTCACGCATACCGACAATAGTGATGTGTCCATATAATGCATTCTTATGAACTTATCGAAAAAGATACTACGAAATAAGTGAATAAAGTGAAGATATAATGTTAAAGTAAATACCAAACATCGTTTCTGATATAATATAGTTTAGTACGTATTGTTATTATATTATTATTATTATGTATTACTAACGTTGTTAAATAGTGCGTTGTAAAATTTTATGAGATATCAGCTACATAGCAAGCAAATTAAACTGCCTCATTAGTCTAGTGGTTCCAAGTGCGACTTCTAAGCTAGATACTGGGTTTGATTCCCAGGTCGAGCAGTGTTGGGTGTTGGTGTGAAATTCTCAGTATCAGCTCGGATCGATTTGATCTGTGCCCAGTCAAAGGTGATAAGCTCGCCCCCCTATTATTATTATAGGACTTAACATACCGTTAAATAGCATTCGACTTGAACAATATCAACATAATATTTATATTTCTATAAATTATTTAACTTAAAAAAATATATCAACTGAAATAACTGATTACCGGTTTTCAATACACATCCCATCACGCCTGCATTCCTCGAAGAGTTGAGTTGAAAATACCGCCGACTCGCCCCCCTGTTACACTGTGGGTGAACTAAAGTTCACCCACAGTGTAACAGGGGGGCGAGCCTATTGCCATTAACCGGTAACAAATCCAGACTCTGTGTTGTTACTGAGAATATCATAGAAAAATCCAATAACCCTGCTCGACCTGGGGATCGAACCCAGGACCTCTAGCGTAGCAGTCGTTGCGCTTGTGTATGAGGCGGTCAATAAATTATGATATAATATGAATAATTACACAAATAATTATATTTTTCACAATGATACCTAGGTATTTTAATTGGAAAGTACATGAAGTAGTAGAGTACCTACCTAACATTCATTTGTGATAGTATTTTTACTCGACTATCAAAAAAGGAAGAGTGATGACTTACGGCCGATTTCTATATCCTATCTGTCAGTAGATTTGCTTACTAGAGATAGGATTTTGACAGTAGCTGTATGGAGCTTATGTCAAAATTCTATCTCTAGTAAGCACATCTAATTATATTAGTATTTTGGATTCTAAAATAGTTTTAGCTCCGTAATTCATACTGACTTCTGAGACGGTTACGTGAATATTAGACATATTATAATAACGCACTTTACGGATTCTATCGCTTTATATTCTTTTTTTTACAGTAACAAAATCCCTATATCACGTTTACGAGATTAAAAATTTGCATCACAAGCTAAATTTTTCTTAGTATACTGGAAAGTAATATAGGTAATTTTAAAAATGAAAAATAGTCGATAACATTTTATCGATATTGCATGCACTAATTGAATAGCGGCATCAATTTGGTTAGGTAAGCAAACATTCTAGAACAATTGATTGCCAATAAAAGAAAATCAACTCTATTTCTATAGGAAGAGGGATAACTTTAGATTGTCATTTTTGTGCTATGTTTGGCGGAAGAAAATTCAAACTTATTTTATCATTTTATTGTAATAAACTGAAAATAATACTTCCCGGTGATACGAAATCCCTTCATGTGATAGATTTTTACCCCAGCTATGGTTTTTGTATTCTTAAATGGCACAAAAGGGTCTTTTATTCTTTTTTTAGATTTTTTAAAGTTTTCGACGCATGTTTGCGCGTTGGCTATCTGCGAACGCGACTGAGAGCACTTTATACGGCAAGTGAGTACATCGTACCAGACTAGTGGAAACAAGGTTACGCCCACTTACTGCTTCTAGGTACTTCTTTGTTCTGTGATCACACGTCATCTGTCATTCATGTAATAACTACCTAGTTGCTTCCCGCGGCGTTGTCGTCGTTTATCTCTTTTTTTTTCAACGTTTGCCTGAATTGAGGCTTCATTACCCGTTTGGGCTGTGCATTGATGCATAAATCAGCCAGTTGATTTCTTTTTCTCCTCGACCTTCTTTACTGACTTCATAAAAGATAATAGAGTCGAATAGACTGTAGTTGCTAGCATTGATATAGATATAGCAAAATGCATAAATTCGTTATACGATAAAGTTATTCTATTAATTTTGGTGCGAGTATTAAGATAATTAATTCATTACCCTGAGATAACGCAATGGAGCTTCAATTTCTCTTTAATTTTTGGATGGTACCCTGGATTAATAGAATAACGGGTTTGTACCGAAAAATTAACTTGCAATAATCAGTATATTTTACTTATTTATTTATTTCGAGCCGCTAGGCCCATAGAAGACATAATAAATAGAACACATAGAAAATTTTAAACACTTACAAAGATTAATAATGCCTGCTAAACGGCCTTACCTTCACATGCTTGTTGCAGCAGTGCATCATGTAGGGGCAGTCCAGCCTGTGAGCAATCATCGCCAGGATTGCGTTGGACCTGGCCCGTACTCTGCGCACCAGGGAGATGCTCCGCCAGCGATTTATCGCGTGAAAACAGGCGGTACGCGCCTCCGCGAACATGCCCGAGGCGCTGCAGAACCGGGGCAGCCACACCACAATCCTGAACGCATTATTGAAGAGAACACGGAGGTCGCTGTAGCACTTTTATGTCTAACGAGCCCACAGGCTGCAGGTGTAAAGCGATGTACAATAGGCTCTAAATAGTGTGACTTTTACTTCCTTTGAACATCTAGCAAACCTGCGGGTTATCATGTTGGCTCGTATTGAGAGGCGATCTCCGTTCTCTCTCAACATCCTCATTATCACTTAGGTCATACACAATAATATGTCCTAGATATTTTTTTTTATAATTATATTTTTTATTCGTATAGTCTAAGCTCCCCGGATATGTATTTGGGAAAAACACAATCTGGAAAAAACGGTAAAAAAGTAATCGCTCGTCAGATCAGAGTCGTAAATGTCAAATGTAATTTTTTTCTTAATTATTATTAAAAGATCGTTAAACGAAACGTTATTATAAAATTGTGGCTTTATGATAAATTTAAATTAGATCGGAATTATATTTCGAGCACCTTACTCCAGACATGGTTTTCGACAACCCTAAAAATTAATGATAGGATAGGGCAATCTGCTTTTGTAACTGCTACTTTATGACAAGATTGCGGTTACTGATAGCTCTTTACGTAAATTAAGCTGTTTACAAGGTAATAACAGTGATCTATAAATCAGGTGGAAAATACTTAGTGAGATATTTTGTTCTACTACAAATAGTGATGTCTTTATTAACATGACACTTTATTATCTATTAAATACATTGTCATTGATACTTTTTCATTTACTTTTTGTTCGTCGTTTTTAAAATCACTTCTATGATAGACTTAAAAGATACATTTCTACGTACTTTAAGTAGTTATATAGTAGCTATTATAAGTATAATGAGACAGGGCACAGTTTTATAGAATACTAGCTTCCGCCCGCGACTTCATCTGCGTGGACGTCATAATTGGGTCCGCTCTGAATAAGAAGTATACTATGTTTAGGCTATGTTATTAATTATCTGTGTAAATCTATTCAGGGGTTTCTGTGTGATTGAGTAATAAACATTATTAGCCCCTCGATGTTTTTGTTTAAAAGCGTTGCCCCACACTAGGATTTTCTCCTGTATCGTGGGTGTGTTTACAAACACAAATTCTCACATACACAAACGCCCAGACCCGGAACAACTACGTGTAGATCATACAAATATTTGCTCCGTGTGGGGATCGAACTCACAACACGTGGCGCAGAAGCCGATCGCTCAGCCGCTACGCCAAACGTGTCGTCAAAACTTACTCGTGGTAATCTTGCTTTTCTCAATTCTGTGGGAATTTCCTTAAATTCTTTAGCGGATGTAGATAGAAATACCTTATTAGATCGACTTGCCAACTTTCATGTTTGTATGTTTTATAATTGTTGTGATTTCTAGTTTGGTCAGAAATTTGCTTATTTAATCTATACTTATAATAAATCTGTAGAGAGGTCAATTCTGTACATGAAATATATTTCCAAAATAACTATCAGCGGGTGATTAGTGATCGATACTGACGCCAAAAATGCAATCAGTAAAATTTTTGTCTGTCTGTCTGTCTGTCTGTCTGTATGTTCGTTATAGAAACAAAAACCACTCGACGGATTTCAACGAAACTTGGTACAATTGTTCTTCATACTCCTGGGCAGGTTATAGTATACTTTTCATCACGCTACGATCAATAGGAGCAGAGCAGTGAAGAGAAATGTTGGGAAAACAGGAGAACTTACTCCATTTTTTAAGCTTCCGTCGCGTATGCAGCCTTAATGGTTAAAGCTACACAGAAATCATGTATGACGGAAATGTTCTCCTTAAAATTATATAAAAAATATTCCACGACAGCAAATGTCTATCTTTTATGGTTGACTCACAATAACACGTGTAACTCCCGATAGCTTAGCAGTTCGGAGCTTTCTGATTATATTTGTCTACTCTTACGTTAGGTGACTGACTGACTGACATAGTAATCTATCAACGCGCAGCCCAAACCACAGGTTATAGTATACTTTTCATCACGCTACGATCAATAGGAGCAGAGCAGTGAAGGGAAATGTTGGGAAAATGAGTGATTCATGAGAAAGGTTTCAAGCTATAAAACATCACGCTACAACCCTTAGGAACGGGGCAACGCAGGTGAAACCGCGGGCGAAGAACTAGGGAACAAAGTAACTATTCCACGCGGACGAAGTCGCTGGCAAAAGCTAGTTAATTATATAAATTTGAATAAGAATAATTTAAATCTTTTGCATTTTCAGTAGTGAATAGTGTCATTTAATTATGTGAAAATATTTCATTCAATCATATTTGGGCCTTTATAATAGATATTGTGAAGATTAATAATATTAAAGTTATGTATATATTAAGCCATTTATAATTTTTATCATTTATTAAATAATACCGCTAACCTAACCGGTAACTAAGAACTAATGATACACACATAATACTTAAAAACCCAATTTATTAAAAATAAAATACAGTAACAAAATATTTTAAAATTAAACAATCGCCGCCCTCTGACATTTCGGAAATAAAACTGTTAATTTATCTTCTACTGAGGTAAAAAACGACCAATTAGGTTTATTATAATAAATGGACTTAGTTCGTTAGGTATTCGTTTATTAGTTTTTATAATTGTATTTAAAAATACTACGCAACTTTAATGATTTTTATTAGAGAAAAAGTGATGTGCGCAGTTGGAATAAAATCTCCTGGCTCATTTGCTTCCTTTGGCGACCGCACAATGCCAACGTGCTCGGAGTATTTAACTGTAGATACTAATATAGTAGGACACTTGGATTTCCCAATCACGAGCTGCACCTTAACCATCTAATTTTCCCGTCGCCATTAAACTAGCTGAAGACAATAAAGTCGTTAAATTTAAAAGGAATGCATATTTTATGGACATGGGCGTTAAGAGGGGGGATGGATAGACGGCAGGATGTCGACTCGGGCGCAGCGCAGTGGGTTTTCTGAAGGCTGCGGCGCGTGCCGCATGCCAACACCGCGGATGACCTCGTGCGACCCTATTAAAACAAGATACATCGTCAATCTCACGTAGTCACCAGAAGACATCATGAGGTTCATCTACACGTGTTTGTGCTTCGCCTCTGTGCTGAAGATCGTCCTGCCGGCGCCGGCAGATGGCTTCGTGTTCCCTGATGATCGGAGGCGGGAGAAAAAACTGGAGCCAGTAATCACTCCACCCGTTCTTCCAGTTTTGGAACATTTGGAGCGTGATCCAAGTACATTGACCCCTCAAGAGAGACATACTCAGAGGACTAATCAAGTCAAGCCGAGATTCGGCGGTGGTTTCAATGTGGCTCCGTCGGGTACCGGTGGTCTGACAGCAAGTGTGAGCAGCAGTGCAAGTGGTCTTGGAGCCAGCCAGTCAGCTTCGCAGTCATTCTCCTTTGGATTTAACGAAGGATTCAGCGCGTCGCACTCGGCCAGCCAAGCGTCGTCGTTCAATGGCTTCGGAAGGTCAGTCACCTTACACATACACATAAATAAACAGAAATTAGATCTACTGGTTGCTGACACTTACGCGAATATTAGACATTGAAATAAAACTACTTTTTACTAAAGGATCCGGAACGTCGGGAATTAAATAATATCAATACAATGTGATAAAATCCGTAAAAAGTAGAAATCGATAACTTTAGACCTCATAATAAATCTTAAAAAGAATTCGTGCCAATTACACGTATAAGTAATCATTTTAAATTATATGTCGTAATTTTTGAAATTCAATGTACAGACAACATCCGTAAAAAAATAGCCCGGGTTTTCCAAATGTGACTCAACGGCTCAGTGGGCTACCTTTACTCATGTATGTCCATACATACATAAATTACATGTCATTAACCCAATGGTATCACGTACATCGTTGTACTGCAGAGATTTCGTATTGATTTCAGTTTTAACAGTTTCAGTAAGGTCAAAGTATAATTGGTTCTTTTCCGTCAGAAGATTGTAAGCCGGTATGTTGTGCATGATTACCTAAAACAATGTAAAATTGAAAATTTGATAGATTACTATCAGATACTCAAACCTGTAATTGACTGATCGCCCCAAGTCGATACTACACTTATATATTTAGCAATAAGTCACATACTTGATTGGTATCTAAGTCAAATAAATTAATTCGATCAATCGTAAGTCTATTAAGAATAAAAAAAAAATATATACCAATCAAGTATGTGACTTCTTGCTAAAGAATTAAAAGTCAGCCTATATTTCTCTTCACGTGATATTAAATATGTATATACTAATCATAGTATCGACTTTTTCTAATTTAACACGTAATTATAAATACTCGGTAATATTATCATGTATTTATTAATGGGTGATAGTATTACCAAGTACCTATTTATAATTATGAGAATGAAAAATCATATTAAAAAATTGTGATTTAATTGCAAATTATGTACATTCAAATATCACCTTATGCAGGGGTCAATGGCCTAATTCAGTTATTAGTTGACTCATTCAAAGCTCAAATATATAATTTTATATTACACGCGAGTAAGGTCGGTATGTCGTCGTTTAATTTTAAACAAGTTATTACGGAACGCTACTAATTAATATTTATGACTATTTCCATTAACATATTCAATATTTTACTGTCTGTTTCGAAAATACACGTGGATATAAAAAAAATATATGTGCTGTTTAATCCAACTTATTTCAAGTTCTTCAACTCAGTTGGTACATCGAAATAAAACTGCTTTTACGTTTTGATATTATTCAATTCCCGACGTTTCGGATCCTATCGCTTCTAATACAACGCGGTAAAATCGCGTAAAATTAGTTTCAATGTCTAAAGTTTAATTAATTGATATTAGACGGATGAAAACAGGAACATTCAAACAATTATAATTATAGCTTATCAAAAATGGACTCGTGAATGGAGCTTACTGACATTAGAAAACAAGGATTTTGATACGCCAAAATAATGGATGACAGAATAACCTGCTAATAAATAGGAGGATATTATTTACCAAATACAAATTATTCAAAATATTTTATTTTACTTTTCAGTGGTTTCGGTGGTAGCCAGGCGAGTAGCCAAGCAGCTTCGTTCAGCGGTTCCGGGCTAACTGGGTCAGGGTCGGCTTCTTCGGCCTCGGCCCTCGGCAGCAATTTCGGCGGCAGCCAGAGTCAGAGCGCTTCTTCGGCTTTCGGCTTCAACTCTCTCAATGGCTTCCAGCAACAGCAACCTGATGTAAGTTGAAAAGTTTTACCGATTTTTATTAAATCGTACGACTCCCTTAAGCTATCAGTTATGTTTTTATACCACTAAGGTGGCAAACAAGCATACGGCCTGCTTGATTGTAAGCGGTTACCGTAGCCTATGGACGCTTGCAAAAACCAGGGGTATCACTCGCGCGTTGCATGTGTAAATAAGTTATAATAAGTTTTGTGTAAGTACGTTAATAGGTAGTCTGGCATAGTCATCTAAAAGATTTTTGTTTATATGTATAGAATATTTCATCGATCGTTATCTCATGAATATTGTGTCAAAGAAATTATTGTGGATATATAGATAAACCTTTATTTAGTATTTATTATTATTATCTATAAGAAATTCTCAGCATGAATATGTGGCTACAGGCTCGCCCTCTATTACATGTAACCTAAACATACATACCATCACGCCTGCATAAGTATTTCCTGAAGGGTTAGGCATAGGTGTATTAATCCATACCCAGTGTGCCAGAATGTTTTAGGTCCCATGTAATAGGGGGTGAGCCTATTGCCACTAACCGGGCACAAATCCAGACTCCGAGCTGCTACTGAGAATTTCATAGATAAAACCCAATAACACTTTGATTGACCTGGGGATTGAACCCAGGACCTCTAGCGTAGCAGTCGCGTTTGGGACCACTAGACTAATGAGGCAGTCTAAACGTACTGATGAACTGTGAGTTACATTAGTACACCTCTGCCTAACGCTTGGAGGAATATAGGCGTGATGGCATATTATGTGATGAAGATACATTTATAATCGACTAAGTGAAGCATAGATACAGGCAGCATAAGATGAAAAGAAATAGCACTAAGCAGTTTTCTTAGATGACACATTTGATATGTCCTAGTTTGTTCCTATGTAGTGACTTGTGACAAGAAAAGTATTGGGTCCCTTTCTCATAAAGCATGCGCTGACTCTTTCTTTCATTTTAAAGTTTTATTTGCAACGAAGAAAATAAAATAAATTGTATGGAAGCTAAGAATTTAATATCTTACTTATGATAAGATACTTCATGCTCTTTCTTACTTTAGTATAATAATTTGTGCAGTATCGCAGCAAGACGGCACATATAAATAAAATTAAAATTTATTGCTGTCAATAACGCTGTCAAACACACTTCTGCACCTTAGGTCGGTCAACCGCATATGTCACACTACAAATTACACATTGACCACAAAACAATATTCGCGTTTGAAGGATGTAAACGTGTCTACCTCTTTTTAACTATCTATTGTCATTGATGGATAGAATAAAATACCATTATGAAATTACTTTATAATTTCTCTTTATCTTTTTGGGTCTCTTTTGTATTTTCTCTTATTAATGTAAACTTCCTTACATTTTACAGTACTTCGGCGACGGCCTCTTAGATATCCGACACAGAGGTGTACCCAACTTCCCCTTCCCTAACTTCGTGGGCAGAAGTAAGGGGGTCGGAGCTGCGGCCTTCAGGAGCGGGAAGACTGGCCCCACTTCAAGAAATAGGGATGACTTCCTTGCGGTTCTAGTCTCTGATTAAACGACACTACATATATTATACTTAGTTAAACAAAAATAATGCTCAATACATGAAGGATGGCTTTTCAAATCTTTAAGTTTACTGTGAAAGTTCGTACGATGTGGAAAAGTTATCTAACAGATTTTAATTTTTAGTAATTTATAAATTATTAAATGTACAGACGGTAACAAGAAATTAACAAATATGCCGTGTACGTAGATTATTTACGATTAAAATAGGCACTTTTTACTCGAATGGTAATAGATACCATTTGTCTTTATGACGTGAAATTCACATCATTTTCAACATGGCCGTAGCCAGGAATTTATCTACGTGGTGAATTTACATTTACATGGGTCGGCAATGGGTAAATAATCAGAATCAAAACTGCGAGTCGAAAAAGGCAATATCTCAGTCAGGTCAATTAGTGACATACTTGTATATTACCGTGCGAAATAGTCTGCCTACGAATTTGAATTCTTTCAATTCTTAGCTTCTTGAATTGAATACGTTAATGCCTTCGTTTTTATACCTAGGTCATAGATAGAGAGAGTTTTATTTATTAATTTATTATTGTTTTTTTTTTATAAAAGCTTACTAGCAATGTGGGTCGCACATTACTAGTATTCTTGTTGACCCCTCGTGCTAAGCTAAAATGCTTGTGCTACGAGTGGGTTCACGTCGGTAATACAATGGGTGGGTTTCGAACCGGCAACCACATGATCGCCTGTCCGACGCCCTAGCCATGAGGCTACCGCCTTTTTAACATTAAAATGTTTTAATTCAATCATTTTATTAAATAAAAAATAGTGTTCATGTGTTTTTTTAAATGCCTTTCCTATATAAAAGTACCCAATGTATTTAATAAGACAACCTTAAGTAACAAATAAGGCAACAGAGAACAAAATTCCTTCCTGAATGGTGATAAAATTATCATGTTTATAATATGTGTCGATACCGAGTGGTAAGTAATTTTGCTTGATACAATCAAGCACAAATAATACCATGGCGATAGCTTTCAACTTATAAGTTCACGCTACTGTTGCACAGACGCACACACGGACCTTTCTCCGGATAAGAGAGACCAGGTGTAGGTCATAAGTTCCACCACCTTAGTTATTCCGCATTAATTCAGGTTAAAAGCCAAATTCTCTCATTCAGTCGTATTTATCTCTAAAGCGCATGAAGCCAGCAAGTTAGCAACTGCAGAAACTACACCTACTCATATGGTTGCTCTTATAATATTATCAGGCGAAATAATACCCTTTGTCTGTGCACTGATGATGAAAAATGCCCATGAATTTTACAAGAAAATATTATAGGCATTTAAAATTAATTAACCGCTTACCACTTAAATTTAAAATTTATTTTAAATTTAAGCGGCGGTTAATTTGTAGCTTAATGGCTAGGGCTTCAGACTTGCGATCATGTGGTTGTCGGTTCGAACCCCACCCATCGCACTACCGACGTGAACCCACTTGTAACACAGGCATTTAGCTTAGCACGAGGGGTTAACAAAAATACTAGTAATGTGCGACCCACATTACTAGTAAGCTTTAAAAAAAAGCTACCCATACAAGTTAGTCCTCATTTTGTATGGAAAGTTTTTTTTTATTCATTCCCTTCGTCTCCTCCTTTCCTTATTTATGAAGATTTTTAAGTAGATATCAGCATGAAAACTTTCACAAGACTTTCATGTTTTTTGGCAATAAACTTTGTCGGAGTCATTTTTTTTTATATACCTATAATCAATATGCATTAAAATGATTTGTCTTAGACGTTCTTTAGTCGCTTTGCTGGTTTATTTGCTCTTATTTTCTGCCAAAAGATTTCCCCAGTCATTTTAACGGTAGCCAAACGTAGAGTAGCCGATACATCGCCGAGTCTTATGAACCCCTACGGACTGCATACTGCCAGAACCGCAGCAACCGAGGAGGAACTTCGGCTCTCACGCGGTAAAGTCGAAATACCCACCAAGGTGCATCTTTACAAAAGACTCCGACGTAAGAGACAGTAACAAGGACAAGACCCTGAGGGTTGTCGCCAGCCAGTCAGACCCGAAGGTCCCAACCAAACCAAACCACCCAAATACGCCAGGTACAGCGGTGTTAGCTACGCCAGGTGTATTTCGTTTTATTCGTTTTTTATTTCCAAAACTAATCTAAAGTAGCAAAGCGGCGGTAGCTTATAGGCTTAGGGCGTCGGACTTGCGATCATGTGGTTGCACTACCGACGTAAACCAACTCGTAACACAAGCATTTAGCTTAGCACGAGGGGTTAACAAGAATACTAGTAATGTGTGACCCACATTGCTAGTAAGCTTTTCAAAAAATAATTAAATTGTTCGAAGTAGCTTCTAAGTCCGCCTGATCTTGAATATAATTTTGTATTGTAATCTGGGTTTAAACCAGATTTTGCAAAGGTAGATATAGATTAGGCAAACTCGCCCAACGCGATGGATAGACCACCCTACTAAGTTAAATATGTGTGCCACAGAATTATTTTATCGACGCATATCTCGTACTGAATCTATAGCTAAAGACGAGATAATAAGACGATAAAATTATGCCGCGACGCGCATGTTATCTTTCACCCCAGGTAAATGTCACTGAGAGTCCTTAGATCTAGGCAGCATACCTAGGTATAACTGATCATTGTCGAAGTCTTTGGGGGAGGCCTTTGTTCAGCAGTGGGCCTCTTTAGGTGATGGAATCGTTATCTTTTTTTTATCGATTAAGTCGGCAAACGAGCTGATGAGCAACCTGGTGATAAGTAGTCATCGTCGCCCATGGACACTTAAAGCACCAGAGGAGTTTCTGATGCGTTGCCAATCTTTAAGAGCCCCTACTCACTGAAGACTGCCAGAGCCATAGCAACGTAACCTAACGCCTGCTAGTCAGACCCCAAGAGGTCCTACCACCGAGCAAGTCAGATATTTTCACGCCTCTTACGGGATGCCTATCTGAGAGGCAGTGGGGAACAGTATTCTAACCCGTCCCCACACGGGGAAAATCTCTCTACAGGAGACACTTTAAGCTATTTTTTTATACATAAGTTATCTTTTCCTTTGGTTTTAACGAAACTGTCTCATTAGAATAGTAGTCCTAAGCACTAGGGATCCTGGTTTCGATTCACAGGTCGAGCAAATTCTTATTGGGTGTTTCTATGAAATTCTCAATAGTACCTGATCGGAGTTAGGATTTGTGCCCGGTTAATGGCAATAGCCTCGCGCCCTATTACATCGAACCTAAACATACCAGTGTACTGTGTACATGGTACATGGAATGGTTCGCTTCACTCTGCAAACAAAAACAGGTAATACAGATTGAAGATGTATCGCACATGTTCAAGGACCATTATTATAAACCGGTCTCGCCTGCCTTGGCTAAAAATATCTTATAGACTTTTTGTTTCATCCTTACAAGTACATGGCAAGTATGTAGAAGCTTAAATTCATATTTACTTTTCTTGTAACACCTATCAATAAGCATTACTGATAAGACGAGAGACTCATTGTCACCGACGTATTGCTTATATATAATTATATGGAATATTGAATGTATTCCACTCAGAGAGATGTATGAATGCGGAAGAAGCAAAAGAAGTATGCAAGAATCGTAGCAAGTGGCAGTCTATAGTTTCTGCCTACCCCTGTGGGAGAAAGGCGTGAGTGTATATATGTATGTCCACTCAGAATACGAATGTTTTTGAAAGCTACTTAGGTATCTTTTTAATACAATGCTCCACACTAAGAGTCTCTTCTGTATTGGCTCACAAATACAAATAGGTAGGTACCTATTCACAGGCACTAATATTATATTTTCGTTATCATTGTAATGATTATTACAAATTAATTATTCCCTAAACAAAACAAATCAAGAACATATACGAACAATGCAATATAAGATCTAGGTAAATTTTAGCAATAATATGCTACCTGCCTATAGCAAAATGCTGGTTAGGAGATATAATATGTATATAGTTAAAATATATATATCTATACTGTGAATATGGTGTAACCATGCCATATAATACCCACACATAATACTCAACTAACTTTTCTAACATTTAATCATGTACTTACATTAAAATTAAATCATAATAAAACTTATTTACCTCTACCTACTTTTTATAAAAAAAAAACTAGGACGTTTGGACAGGAAATAATAGCGACGCTTTCCCGTGATCTGAACCCACCAAAATTAAAAAAAAATTAAGAACAGAATTATTTGTGCATAAGAAACATGAAACCTCCTCCATCAGCTGCTTATCTGCCAATCCAATAGATACTACTCAATATATAAATAATAATTCTAAAGTCAAAAATATTGAAGGATTTTCCAAATGTCCTTTTGAATTCAAACGATCACAAATATTCACAAGCATATTACGTAACTTGGCTACAAACAATGTAACTTCGTCACAAGTCGACCATTGTTTATCATCAGGATATACCAATGACTCACGATCTTGTCTCTGCTCAAACCTTGATTATAAACGATCCTTAATGTACAGTACCCCGAGCTGCTACTGAGAATTTCACAGAACAGCCCAATAATCCTTTAATCAACTTGGGAATCGTGCACTTTTTATTTCTCCAGTGTTTGCTTTAATGGATTTCCTGTAACACCATAATATTGCACGAAAGTATTTTGACTGAGAGAAATTCCATGGGACCTCATTTACTAAAATTGAGTAAATTTTATTATGGTTCGCCCTATTTTTAGGGTTCCGTACCTCAAAAGGAAAAAACAGAATAATGGCAATAGGCTCGCCCCCTGTTACATGGGACCTAAACATACCGGCGAACTGTGGGTGTACATTAGTACGCCTCTGCCTAACCTAAATGGTATGTTATGTTATGTTAAACAAAAAAAAATACAATCTATTTATTTCAATAATATATGATACAAGTTTACAATAATTATATTACTATCATAGACACATGTACATAGATTGTTGGACTCATTAATTCCCCTTCCTTTTTCCTTATTTAGGAAATTATAAATGCTTAGGTTGACAGTCAGACTCATTCATACCATTTATACCAGTGCGGTGTCGAGAAGTTTTATAATTAATGTGATTTAAATAACAAAAAACATGAAACGATTGTTCTTAATATCGTTAATTGTCGGTATGTTTGCCGAGATTCAAGTTTCTTGCACCACATTGCCTAGGGCCAATTCTCAAATGGTCGACACTACAACTACCAGCACTACACCAGTTCTCTCGCTGTTACTTGATTCTATATTTAGTCCAGCTAGTCAGTTGGTGGAAATATACAACACTAATTCTACGAACAAATGGTTAGGTAAGTAAATCTTATATCTGTAAAGGTCACTTTCGTACAGCAGCTATAGTTTGCTCTCACCTCGAATCGTTGTTGCTGATAAATGCTCACGTAACCAAATATTAAAATGTGACATAAAATAATCATCATCCTTTAGCTCTTATTCCAATGTATTTTGGTGATTTTGTGTTTGATGCGCTAGGTGTTCTTATGAGTCTCTTTCAACCATCTGTTACTTACTGTCCGACTTCAAAAAGGAGGAGGTTCTCAATTCGACTTTTTTTTTATACAGTCTATGTCGAAGTAGTGTCAGAAATAACCTCCAGTCAGTTACTTCAACATGACTAACACTACTTCTTCGTTGAGCTTTTGGTGTCCGGCAGAAGTTCTGACGGAGTATCTGCAAACGAGGGACTTCCGTCCGCTTCATCCTATAGGATATTTAAACAAATTTTATCTTCCAACTAAGTACATTATATATTGTTATCTTTCTGATATAAATAAGTAAGTAAAGTCCAGTAGGAGTTCATTCAGTGATTGCTACAACCCTGCATTATTTTATTATTGAATATGTCTTTGTTTATTTTAACATTCATAATTAGCATATGCCTCGTTTTTTCCGTTACTTTATTTGAAAATAGTGAGGACCAAGTAACGACTGTAGATGGAGGTACTACGCAGTAAAGTGTGGATTATTTTGTATAATAAGTTTCTTCTAAGTAACAATAACCTTATGAGTAAGTATCTGCTTGTTATTCTTGCAAAATCTTGTTTGAATATCAATAATATTGTTACGCCGAGTAACTAGGACGACGGAGATGGGTCACGGAGATTCTGGATTAGTCGATGAAGCAGGTAGAAAACAAACAAGAGGAATATGCTAGAATGCGGCACCCGCAACAAAAAGAAAGACAAACAAAACACAATAGCGTGAGACCGGGCTCAAGGTCAAGGATTAACAATGGCGATTGTAAACATCTATTGTTCGCAAGTTGAATAAAGGACGTAAACATCTATTGTTTGCAAGCTGAATAAAGGACGTAAACATCTATTGTCTCAAAAATGCGGGCGGGTCGCATTATTGAGATTTATCGAGATTTTTCGAATCCAGAATCTTCGTGGCTCATATAAATAATGGTCGACAGCGTCGGCAAGAGCAGTTCAGTTTTGGACGCATCCAAGTGAAGATCGAAGTGAAGTTACAAGTGATTATCAGTGCGACGTTAAGTGTAACAAGTGCTAGTGTATAGTGACTGTTCGTGTGGTTTCTGTGTGTTTGTGTGGTGAATAAAGTGATTGTTTTCGGTGAAATTAGTGATTTTAATTTATCCCGAACCCCAGCTCGTAACATTTGGTGTCAGAAGTGGGATAAATTATGCCGGTTTTACCGAAAGAAGATACGGAGGGTATCCGGACAAGAAGTCAGCGGCAGCAGGAGATGGACCAGAGACGATTTGCAGATTCGCCGTCACTACCTTCGGGTCATGAGCAACCACCTAATGACCCAGTCGCTGGTCCATCCGGGACATCTCCAGCACCTGCAGTTGACCTTGCAGCCTTAATGGCACTGATGCAGGAGCAAGCCCGCCGTCAGGAGGAGCAAGCCCGCCGTCAAGAGGAGCAGGCACGCCAACTGCAGGAGCAAATGCAGAAGGATAAGGAGGAGCAAGCCCGCCGTCAAGAGGAGCAGGCCCGCCGTCAAGAGGAGCAGGCACGCCAACTGCAGGAGCAAATGCAGAAGGATAAGGAGGAGCAAGCCCGCCGTCAAGAGGAACAGGCACGACTACTGCGGGAGCAACTGCAACAAGATAAGGAAGAGCAGGCACGCCGGGAAGAGGAGCAGGCCCGCCGCCAAGAGGAACAGATGCTCCTTATAAAAGACCTCCATGGAACTCTTGGCAAAGAGCTTGGCGCAATGAAGGAGCAGGTGGAACAGCATGAGAGTTGGATTTCCGAAGTCAAAGTTGAAATGGCTGATATGAAGAAGACCCTGAGTGATCTCAAGGCAGGAAAAGGATTTGTGGCTCCTATGGTCGATACTCCCACGACCCCTTCAGTACGTGGATTTAAAGTGCCACCGTTTGATGGAACCTCTTCATGGTCAGCTTACAGACGCCAGTTTGAAGCTTATGTGGAGTCAAATGGATGGGATAAGACTCAGGCCAAGACGGCACTCACCTTATGCCTCCGCGACAAGGCTTTAACTGTACTGGAGGCGCTCGACAAGGACATGACCTACGACCAACTACTGGAAGCATTGGACTCAAGATACGGCGACGCACATCTAGAATACGTGTTTCGTGCCCAGCTGAAGGACCGAGTACAGCGCGGTGCAGAGACCCTACAGCAGTGGGCTCTAGAAGTTGAGAAGTTAGTCCGGAAAGCCTACCAGTCCACACCTGCGCTGATCGACGGAAATCTTGTTCAGGCGTTCGTCGATGGAATACGTGATCTAGAAGTCAGAGCCGCTGTGAGACTTGGGCACCATAAGACTTTAAGAGACGCCTTAGCCCATGCCTTGGAAGTAGAAGCAGTGAGACAGGACCATCGGGCTCACCGTATCCGGGAAGTCGTTTTACCAACATGCCACCTTTGCGGGGAAAAGGGCCATTTCCAAGCAGGTTGCCCGAAGCGCAGCGAGGGTCGAAAGGATGGTGCAGCATCACCAAGATGCTACATATGCGGAGAAAAGGGCCACCTCCGAGCTAACTGCCCAAAGGGAACCACGTGGCGACAAAAGACCTATGGTGAAACAGTAAGGGCGGTGAATGCAACCGCCGAGGAGCAGCAGGGAAACGAGTAAAAGCCAGGACTGCGGGGCGGGTGCTGGCTGGTGCAGAAGTAGCCCCAAGGATTTCGATCTCACAAGCCCATGATGGAAACAGCCTGATCATCAAAGGTGAAGTCAACAGAACACCCTGTAAGCTGACAATAGATACTGGAGCTTCTCGCACGGTCGTGAATTCTCAACTGGCACGTCGGGTTCTTGGGGACTGCATCATTGACCGTGAGTGTATACAATTAGTAACAGCTACTGGTCAGCACATATCCGTCCGAGGTGAGAAGGCGGTGGAATTGAAACTTGGTAACAGAATATATCGGCATAATGTCATCGTAGCCGATATAGTAGACGACTGCATACTGGGATTGGACTTTATGCGAGAGCATTCTTGTGAGATCGACGTTAATCAAGGAGTATTGAAGTGCGGTACAGAAGAAGTCTTTATGGAAGGTGCAACCGCCGGGAAAGTGTTCTGCCTGAAGAAAATAATTCTACCTCCTAAGTCGGAAACAATCGTTCCAGTCGCTCTACCACAGAATGCTGGGCAGGAAAATCGATGTGTTCTCATAGAAAGGTTGGACGAAGACTTGCCATGGAAGATGGCACGAACGTTGGTCAAAGCTTCAAATACATCAGCTGTACGCATACTCAATCCCAGCGATAAGGATCAAGTGATCAAGAAGGGCACATTGATGGGCATTTGTGAAGAAGTAGCCTGGATGCGACGTTGCAGTGATCAGTGTACTGGTAATAACACTCACAATTCAAGGTTTAACGTGGCAACGCTCTTGGAAGACTGTAGAAATCATATGTCTGAAGAAGAAATGGACAAGGCTAAGAAGATGTTGCTTCAGTACGCTAATATTTTCTCTACAAATGATGCCGATATAGGAAAAACCGGATTGGTACAACACAGGATCAATACTGGCAATGAGTCACCAATTCGTCAGCGACCTAGAAGACTGCCAGTTGCAAGAGAGAAGGAAGTGGAGATCATGATTGAGGGGATGGTGAAGGATGGTGTAATAGAGCCTTCATCTAGTCCGTGGTGTTCTCCTGTCGTGTTAGTAAAAAAAAAAGATGGCAGTATGCGCTTCTGCGTGGACTATCGACGACTGAACGACATTACGAAGAAGGACAGCTACCCACTGCCAAGGATTGATGACACACTGGATACACTGACAGGCATGAAATGGTTTACCACCTTAGACCTCAAAAGTGGCTACTGGCAAGTGGAAATAGACCCAAAGGATAAGGAGAAGACCGCATTCTCTACGGGAAAGGGTCTGTGGCAGTTTAAAGTAATGCCGTTTGGATTGTGTAATGCTCCTGCCACGTTCGAGAGACTTATGGAACTAGTGCTCACTGGCCTGATCGGAGACGCCTGCCTGGTCTATTTGGATGACATCATCATTGTGGGCCGTACATTTGATGACCACCTACGAAACCTGGAACATGTGCTATCAAAAATCAGAGGAGCCAATCTAAAGTTGAGTCCGAAAAAGTGTTCATTATTCAAACGACAAGTGAGTTTTCTGGGACACGTAGTTTCGGAAAAGGGTGTTGAAACGGATCCAGAGAAGATAGTTGCTGTCAAAGAGTGGCCAGTGCCGAAGGATAAGACGCAAGTCAGAGCATTTTTGGGCTTGTGCTCCTACTATCGACGGTTTGTGAAGAATTTTTCGGACATTGCGAAACCTTTACACAAATTGACCGAGGAAAAAGCGCAGTTCTGCTGGGACACAAACTGTGACAGTGCTTTTCAAGAGTTAAAGGACCGTCTGTGCAATACACCTATATTGGGCTATCCTGACACTGAAAATGAATTCATCGTGGACACAGACGCAAGTAATACTGGAATTGGTGGAGTGTTGTCACAGAAAAAAGGAGATCAAGAGGTTGTGATAGCCTACTTCAGTAAATCATTGTCAAAACCAGAGAGAAACTACTGCGTCACGAGAAGAGAACTGCTCGCAATAGTCAAGACGTTGCAACATTTCAGCAAGTATTTATTGGGAAGGAAATTTTACCTGCGTACGGACCATGCTGCACTAAAGTGGCTATTGCAGTTTAAGAACCCGGAAGGACAAGTAGCAAGGTGGATTGAGCTACTACAAGAATTCGACTTCGTAATTGAACATCGCAGTGGCAGATCCCACGGTAACGCAGATGCGTTGTCACGAAGACCTTGTCCAGAGAAGTGCAAACATTGTTCCAGACAAGAGGCTAAAGAAACAGTGCCCGTGAGGATGCTGCAAACTGACCTTAGCGACGAATGGAAAGAAAACTTACAGCAGGCTCAGGAAAAAGACGCTGATATCAAACCGATCCTCGAGTGGATGAAAGCTGGTGCCTCTAAACCAACATGGAGTGATGTTGCGTCATTGAGCACAGTCACAAAAAGTTACTGGGCACAGTGGGACAGTCTGCTGATACAAAATGGTGTCTTATGCCGGAAATGGGAAAATGTTAAAGGGGACAAGTGTCATCTGCAGATGGTAGTTCCCAAAGCTAAGGTACCAGATGTCCTGCGACTTTACCATGACGGATGTTCGGGAGGCCATCTAGGTGTAAAAAGGACTCTATTAAAGATTCGAGAGCGATTCTACTGGATCCACTGTCGGGACGATGTTGAAGACTGGTGTCGTAAATGCACTAGTTGCGCAGCTGTAAAAGGGCCTCACACGCGCAGCAGAGGAGCATTGAAAGTCTACAACGTTGGTGCGCCCTGGGAACGAATAGCCCTAGACGTTGCGGGACCATTTCCAGAAAGTGAAAGTGGAAACAAGTATTTTATGGTTGTGATGGATTATTTCACAAAGTGGCCGGAAGTGTTCGCCATTCCTAACCAAGAAGCTTCGACGGTTGCAGATAAATTGGTCCATGAAGTCTTCTGTCGATTTGGAGTACCCTTGGAGATTCACAGCGACCAAGGAAGGAATTTTGAGTCTCAAATATTCCAGGAGACGTGTCGGGTAATGGGTACCCATAAAACCAGAACCACCTCTTACCACCCACAATCTGATGGAATGGTTGAACGATTCAATCAAACCTTAGAGAGATATCTGGCAAAAGTCGTGGGGAACAGGCAGAGGGATTGGGATAAGCACATCCAGCCGTTCCTTTTGTCATACCGGAGTGCAGTTCACGAAAGTACGTCGGTAACACCAGCCTTCGCGAACTTCGGAAGAGAACTACGGTTGCCTGCAGATCTCATCACCGGTATTCCGCCTGACACCCCCCGTTGTGTGACTGATTATGCAAACGACTTGCGTACCAGAATGAATGACATATATGAGCATGTCAGACAATCAGGCCAACAAACATCTGAGAGGATGAAGACCCGCTATGACCGCAAGATGAACAATAAGGGCTTCGACGAAGGCTCACTAGTGTGGCTACATAACCCCGTACGCAGCAAAGGAAAATCACCGAAGTTACAGGCAAAATGGGACGGTCCCTACCGAGTCGTGACTAAGATCAACGATGTGACCTACCGGATACAGAAAGGACCAAGAGGTGCTCCGAAGATCGTTCATGTGGATCGTTTGGCACGTTATCACGGATGTAATAATGCTCGGGACGAGCATGTCTTAGGAGGGGGCAGTGTTACGCCGAGTAACTAGGACGACGGAGATGGGTCACGGAGATTCTGGATTAGTCGATGAAGCAGGTAGAAAACAAACAAGAGGAATATGCTAGAATGCGGCACCCGCAACAAAAAGAAAGACAAACAAAACACAATAGCGTGAGACCGGGCTCAAGGTCAAGGATTAACAATGGCGATTGTAAACATCTATTGTTCGCAAGTTGAATAAAGGACGTAAACATCTATTGTTTGCAAGCTGAATAAAGGACGTAAACATCTATTGTCTCAAAAATGCGGGCGGGTCGCATTATTGAGATTTATCGAGATTTTTCGAATCCAGAATCTTCGTGGCTCATATAAATAATGGTCGACAGCGTCGGCAAGAGCAGTTCAGTTTTGGACGCATCCAAGTGAAGATCGAAGTGAAGTTACAAGTGATTATCAGTGCGACGTTAAGTGTAACAAGTGCTAGTGTATAGTGACTGTTCGTGTGGTTTCTGTGTGTTTGTGTGGTGAATAAAGTGATTGTTTTCGGTGAAATTAGTGATTTTAATTTATCCCGAACCCCAGCTCGTAACAATATTCTGATTTTGTGTCATGTGCTTCGTCAATAAATCGTAACGAGTCCGTCTTCCGCGGATCTTCTTAAGTGTGTAGGTAGGTATACCGATCTAGTTTCAGGGTGAGCCACTCTTACCTAAGAATTTATGTTAATTGAACACTTCACTAGATTGCCAAAATCTCTATAAATTAAAAACCCGACCACCATTCCAATTTTATCGTTCAACCAGTTCTTTCGTGCTACCAAAGATTTATATATCTAAAAAAAATGATTAGGAATTATTTGGTCGTGTTAGTTTTGTTTGGTGTTGTGTGTTTTGTTAATGGTTGGGTAGTTTTTCCTTTAGCCAATGCACCTGCGCCGGTAAAGTCTGCAGAACCCGTGAAACCTACACCTGTTCTGGTGCAGATTGCAGTGGCTAATAGAACGGTCTCGTACTCTTCAGCGAATACCTCTAACATTTCACCCTCGACTGTGAAACCCGTATTGTTTAGTACCCAAGATGTTAGTGAGCCATCTCCAGATCTACTCCCGCCTAAGGTACATGCTTAAACTAGACTTTTTCATTCTGAAGCTTCGTTGAATTTAGCTACGCCAAACATTTGGCGTAACGCCTGAGCGATCTGCGTCTGCGCCACGTGTTGTGGATTCGATCGCCACACGGTGCAAGTATTTGTATGACCTACAGGTAGTTGTTCCGGGTCTGGGCGTTTGTGTATATGAGAATTTGTGTTTGTAAAAGCACTCACCGTACAGGAGAAAATCATAGTGTGTTTTTATATTTAAAAAAAATTATAACGCAATGTGTAGATGTGTCCCTGTGAAACAATTCCCTAATTACACTACATAGCCCATTCTATGTGATCATAATGTTCTGTACCAGATTATTTTTATTTACAATGTGTTATCACAACATTTACAACCCGCTTCTAGTTCATACATATAAATTCATTAGATTTTCTTACTAGAGATAGGATTTTAACATTAGATGACTGTATAGACCTCTTGAGGTCTCACTGGCTGACGACCACCCTTACGTTGGAGACTGTCGTAAAGCACCTAAGTGTGTATTTCGACTTTTGCTCGTGAGAGGCAGTTCCCTCTCGGTTGCTGCGGCTCTGGTAGTCTGCAGTCCGTAGGGGCTCTTCAAGGTCGACCACGTATGACCAATTCCTCTGGTGTTGCAGATGTCCGTCTGCTCGTTTGCCGACATAATGAATAAAAAATAAACCTTATTAGTTCAAAATTCTAGTAAGCATACTTAACTAATCTTATGTGTAGAAACCGGTCGTTAGAAACATCGTATCCACGTATACTCGTATAAGTTTGTTTTACACATATTATGTTTATCTGTAAAACAAACAAATTTAAATAGCGAAGCTACGAGAAATGAAAGACTGTTCATCTTTCTTTATTGATAAGCCAGTATAAACAGAAAGTCATTATCTACTCGAATGCTATTTTAAGACGAAACATTCTAGAGTTCATTTATTACCATCATAAATAATACCTACTCTTTTTATTACTCTCCATTTACAAAAGCATTAGGCAAATAACGATGAATTAACGATAATTACTTGTGTTATATTATTGAATTTTCATTTTTACTTTTAGATAAACGTACTATATTTCTTTATATTATTATTTATTTATAACTAACTGAAGCGTCTTTTAGTATGAATTTGTGAACCTTCCTAGGCGCACACGCAACTCAAACAGTTTCACCTCAATAACCAGAGGACAAACATACAAAGAAACATTTATTTTTATTTACACAGATGACACCTGTTGCATATTTATATAATACTAGCTTTTTGCCTGTGACTTCGTCCGCGTGGAATAGTTACTTTGTTCCATATGAACTTTCATCCCCTATTTTATCCCCTTGGGGGTAGAATTTATCAAAATCCTTTCTTAGCGGATGCCTACGTCATAACATCTACCTGCATGCCAAATTTCAGCCCTATCCCTCCAGTGGTTTGGGCTGTGCGTTGATAGATCACTATGTCAGTCAGTCAGTCACCTTTGAGTTTTATATATATAGAGATTATTATTAATATTTTTAAAAATACATTAATGATTTACGTATTTTACTTAGATCTGTAATACAGTTCTAATAAATGATAAATTACATGAATAATTTTAATCGTATTTGCATTCTCAATAGCTTACAAGTTATTCAAATGCATCAGTTACGACCACCTGCTCTATATTTATAACCGTGACGTAATAATGTCTATCAAGGACTTTTTTATCGTTCGGAAAACTAATATAAAAATATACAGGCTGTTAATTTAGTCACCTTCTCTACCCGTCGTACTCGACAATTTTTCCTACGAAACCCATACCCTAGTCGTGAAAAATAAATTTTATTATTATTATTATTCAGCCGTTGTCGTCCCACTGCAGGGCAAAGGCCTCCCTACCCTCTTTCCACTCCTCACGACTCAAAGCTATTTTGACCCAATCCTTCCTGAAGAAGTCAAGCTCATCCCGCCATCTCCGTGAAAAATAACTACATCTTCCTAACACCACAGACAACATTTAGGCATATTTGAGCAGTTGTCTTTAAAAAATGATCCTAAATAGTAGAGTTGTGGAGAACAGGAACAGCCTGCTGTACCCTATCATACCAAAGTTGGACTCGTACCAAGTATTAACTACACTTGCCTTCGTTAGCCCCATCACCCAAGCCATAGGCTTCGAGATCACCATGACCCTGACAATGACGTTGAAAGCTAACTAGCTGGTAGCTAAGTGGCTCTCAACATCTCACAACAAGAAAATCCAGATGATTCATTTGATTGACTTAAACATAAAGTTATTTTAGTGAAGGAAAAATTCAATCGCAGCCAAGATTCGAACCTGCGTCTTCTGGTAGGATACACCAAACGATCTGACCTACCCACCCACCTAATTGAAATTTGCCTTAACATTCTAAATTACGTCATAAGGTGACGTGACTGACGTGACGTGACTTAAATATTCTTTTGGATCAGAACAGCTGAAGATCGGATTCTGTCGCTGAAAGAGGGCTATGTCCAGCTTTGTACGAATAAGGATTGATGGTAATGAAACTTTCTTTTCGTTTCAGACGGAGTACGTTGAATATGAACCATGAATGACATAACCGAAGACTTCGGTAAACAACAATTACAGAAGCATAATACTACAGTATCCACAAAAATGAACAGATGTTTTGTTATCAAACATTTTGGGAATCCCCTCTTACGTGTAGAATTTGAAAATCATCGTCAAATACTTCCATTTTCTATGTAAATTCATGTTTTTCATTACGAATGTATATTTATGTACCAATTAAATTACACGGTCTATAGTTATGAGTGTATTATTACCGGTCTGTGTTCGTAGGGTTGTCGCGTATTTATAATCTGATTTATATAGGCACATCAAAACAACACTGTATTTTCATTATAGGTAAGTTTTATTTTTAGATTTTATGGTTACAATATAATAATATATTGTGGTTTTAGCTTAGCAGAATTAAACAATTGTTTGCCGACAACATGTATGAAATAAATACTTACTATAATAGCCGTCAAATACAAAACCAAAATTTAGATTCGGATTCTTAATTACATTTGTGAAGACATAAGTCAACATACAAAGTTTATTTTGGAATTACTTGAGTTTCCAGGAAGGTCAAGTTTAATCTATTCTAAAATAAAGGCCAAAATCTTAATAACTTGATAAACATAGCACTTACGATGTAATGCTGATACTAGTGCCTTATAGATACAAACTTAATTACATGTTAATCAGGAGGCGACAATGCTAAAAATATTAAAAGAAATTACCACTAAATAATTACTTACCAAAATAATGATTGTATGGACAATTAAATAAAATAATGCTTAGTTTCATAGATGATTCCGCAGTTTATTGTTTAACTATTGTCACAATGAGAAGAAGCTTATTACTCGTAATTGGCTACATAATTTTTTACCATAAATAGAGCCTATCAACAAAAATAAAATCGGTTTTGGTTGATGGGCTCTATTATTTAAAAAAAAAATCACACACCATTTAAGTACCCGGTTTCTTTAAGCATGACTATAACACCTGATGACAATATAATTATTTTTTCACTTAATTTTTAAAGTTTGAAGTCTAATTTTTTTAAGATGACAACCCTACAGTATAATATTAATAGGTACGTTACGTAGACTGTATGAGCTCCATGCCTTTGTCTCGCATGTTGATCGTGGAGAATCCCCGATGACCGGCCAAACCACTTTGTTATAAGACCAACATAATAAACGAACTGAACTTATTAACTTTTATTTCTGTACTGAGTTGTACACACAACAGCACATCAGCTTGTCTTTTGGACCACCCATATTCCATCACAATAGCAGTGATTTTTGCACGTAACTACAGTATTGTCCGTGACTTGTTATTGTGTGTACTCAACAGTAATTAGATGAGCAATCGAGTAGTCTCGGTTCTCTGAAATTATAGACGGCATCAGCCGGATTAATCAGAGTTTTAAACATGACTCTAATTTAAATCTATGACAATATTAATATATGAAAAATCTTTAAGGTTTTTTATATACACGCGAAAGGGCAAACGAGCTGACTGACAGCTTTACCTGTTGGTAAGTGATCAGTGTGACATGCACATGCAGCATGTAAATTCGATAAAGTTTGCATAGTAAAATCTGCGTTCCATTCCAAGCTATCTGTCTGATTGTCTTATCAGATAGATGACATTTACAAGCTGTCAAATCCTTTGTTAATCGATAAAAACGATTTTAAATCGATATCGATGTTTCCATTCTCGCAACACTGTCTCAATATCCTGCTCACATACTATAGGTACATAGTTGTTATATAAAATCAAATTATTACTTATTGTAAAGTCGGATAATAAAGGTTTTAATCTCAATCATTGCAAAGAATAATATAAAAAAACAACTTAGGTACCCTAGTGACCCTATAAATACAGGCGGACGAATTATTATAATAAACATTAGTGGTGATCTTATCCTTGTAACACGACCTATTAGTAATGAAGTGGTCTTTGATTATATCTCTTACTATTTTAATACAAAATAATGTGGCTAAAGAAACTCCTATATACCAGTTAACAGGCATCAAGGTAATAGACCTCATACGGGGCTATCCAAAGGCCCAATCGGCAGACTTGAAGTTAACCCAAGTGGAAGATGATGGAACCAGTCTTGCAACAGGAATTTTCTTCGTTCCTGAAGACGAAGCTCTGACTGGGAAACCTAAAGTTTTGCATTACAATGTAAGATAACTTTTGTTTAATTAGTTATTGGCCTGCAAGAATTGACTATACCTAATTATTTTGTGGTAAGAGACTAATTGCATTTCGTGTGGTGGTTTTAATTAGGTTACTTGCAATATTCATTGAAAAATACGGAAATATTAAAGGTACATTGGAATACTATGTATATACTATACCTACTATTCTCTATAAATCTTGTAGGTTATTTATATAAATTTTTACCTCTAAAAGTTGGAAAATTTTGATGATTATCGAGGAAACAATAAAACCAGTAGTCTTAGTAGTAGATTAAATTTTTCCTTCACTAATATAACCAGTAGTCTTATTAACATGCCTCTAATTAGAAACCAAAAAACCCTGTCAAGATTAAAATAATTACAAGCAAAGATAAAATACAGTTTAAAAATTAAATATTTGAAGGCAACCTCAACCTTGTTGAAAGAGCGTGAAATAAGAATAATAACAACACTGGGAACTAACAAACTTGTACGGTATGAATTAATAACTCTTAAATTTAGATTGAAAATTGATCCATAACGGTTTTGCAGATTACCTATTGATACTCGTAAATTCAGAAGAAAACATAAAGACGCGTTGATTAATTTGGCTGCAGGTAGCTCGATTATAAGCGATGTACTATATTATAACCTCGATCTCACTTCTAGACAGTAGGTGTGCTTTTGTGTTTTTTATGCTTTAGCGACAAGATAGACAGTTTACGTTAATCCGGCCTTGTTTTATTCCTATTAAATTACTAAACAATTTTGATTTTTGGCATTGAGCCCTTCTACAGATTACTATAACAAAATTACACACAGCCTGAACAGAAAACATAAACTGAATCTTGACTCGGGTCTAATCAAAAACAAAAACACTCGCAAGCATAAAATTAATCTTCATATCTGAAGTACTTACCTACTTCTAAAGTTTTTCATAAGTAGGTACGAGTATGTGTATAAATTATAAATAAGTTCGATTTTAAGATAAGTTTTTTACGAACTCGTTTATTTCCAGGGACAAGAAATAAGAAGCCTGAGCAAAAACACGCATCAGTCACGATGAGCAATTAGATGTGTTTTGAACCATTCGTACTATATTAACCACAATAAACAAAATTAAATGTATAGATATGGGCATATTTATATTGTATCTCAATCACGATAAATATAAGGTCATTCAAAAAAAAATATACAATATATATTTCAACATTTTCTTGAGTTTTTGTTATGTTATGCAGTTCTTTAAGCATTTGTAAAATGTTCTGTACAACGTTGTTAAGCCATGTATTTATGTATGTACTACATATATTTATTAAGTGTGCTATTGAGGTAATGTGTACGGCCGTATTCACATATTTTTTTTTGCGAGACATGTCTAACAAACTGTTGGAAAATAACTTGCTAGTACTACGTTATCATTCATAACTTGATTGAGAGAAGATTTTATATATGGAAAGGTGAACTTAGAACAACCTCGTCAAACAACATTTTTGAGCGCTAAGAACCAAATTCTTACCAGAGATTTCACCTTGACCTTTGTTTTTCTAGACATGATTTTGTTCTAGGATATGCTACACGAGAATACATTGTTTTTACAGTTGCTATGTAAACACCAACTTACACATATATTTTTAAATTTTGTGTGATAAATAAGTCGTTAGAGAGCCATCATTGTATGAAATCTTGTATTTATTTAAATAAGACAAATATTGCCACATCATAAAATGGCCACGAATCCATGAAGAATATTCTACGAGTTTCAAATATGAATTGATTCTAGAGCAAGCTTGCTGTCCTATTCTCGTACTATTCCATCTTAGTTCACATTTGAAAATTGCTAAGATCAATGTTGTAGCATTTTAGCCCCTCATATACAAGACCTCATCCGAAAGGCCACTGCGTTTGACAACTCGGAATAAGAACTGCACCACACTACACCGTCTCATTTGTAAAAGTATTTATGACCTCAATGATAAGATCCTTTACGAAGTCGCCGATGTCCTTTACGAAGCGTACAGACGATACAAAAAGCTTTGAGATGAGCTCATTCATCACTACATGCATTGTTTATATTATGTTTATATCCGTCTACAGATCTTTTGTATGATTATATTAGATTATATGTACTGGCTAGAGCAAATAAGGCAATGGTCTTTAAAAATAGTGAGAAATATCTAAAGACTATTGTTAATAATGTTGTCATTTTTTGTTTTAAGTTTGTATTTGTTGACTTTAAAAATAAAATATCATCATTACAAATCTATCATTATTAACTGCCTAATTAGTGGACGTAAGCGCGACTGCTATGCTTCGGTTTCTGGGTTCGATTCCCAGGTCGAACAAATTGTTATTGTGCTTTTCTATGAAATCCTCAGTAGCAGCTCAGAGTTTGGATCTGTGTCCGGTTAATGGCAATAGGCTCGCCTCCATGGGACCTAGACATATCGGCAAACTGAGGGTACAAACCTCTGCATAACTCTACGGGATATGTTGTCATCATTATGTATTACAATATCGGGGTATGTTATCATCATTAACGTCATCCACAGCGAAGTCACACTTGCCGTACTGCTCGTTTGTATTAAAATTAAATCATAGATGACTATAGCAAATTGTTTCTACTACAACAAAACATAGCGATGACTGATCAAAAATAAAAATATTGTTTAGATCCCGACAAGATCCATTGCATATCTCTACGTGACTAAACAAGGATTTATGTTCATGCCTGGTGTCCATCATTTTATAAATCGTGATGTGTTATTGAACAGGCATCGTATATAAAGCTTCAATATAAAACCATGTACACATTAATATTCGCGCACGATGAGATATACTTGTAAAGTACTTAAAATATTTACTCTGCTATTTTTATTTAGTGTTGCAAAGAGTGAAATAAGTAAGAATGGGAGAGTAGTTCTTGTTGCACCGGTTCTAGCTCCTTACAGAAATGCAAGAGCTCAGTCTAATGAAACAGCAAAAGATTTCCCTTTGCTAATGCTATTGGCCAGTGATGATAAAGCGACAGATGTTACTGGAGCGAAAATAGACGAAACCATCGCAATGCATCAGCCTGTATACGTGAAAGTAAGTTTACATAAATAAAATAGGGTTGGGACACAGTATGTCAGTTCCCGGACTTATAAACCGTTCCTTGGGAAATAGTTAGTAGTAGGCACGGGAATAAGAAGCAGTCGTGACATGGTGATATTGAGTATTTAAGATTCAGTTCGAGTTTTTAGTGGTCACAATTACATGATACATGAAGAATTTTATTGTGAATCACTTTATTAGGTGGAATTTACGTTCAAATAGTATAAACTACTTTATTTTAATGTGATGTTAAAAATGTATCGTATTAACAATATTTTTTAAGTAATAAATGTGTTTTCTAGAAACTGGAGGACCAAAAAGATCGCTTGAGACGTCGCAGAAGAATGAGTAAAATCTATTTTGTACACAAATATGTATAATACCTACATTGGACAAAAAACTACCTTTGATGAGCATGTTATTGCCGGAATTAAGTGTTATTAAACCAGTTATTAATGGCAAAAAGTCGTAAACGCCATTTAATATGCTATTGATAAATAAAAATGACGTAAACGCTTCTGTAATGATCGATATTATTACAATGTAGCGCAATTAGCTACACGTTACATAAACCTTTTGAAATAAGATGAGCAGAACTATATAGTCTTTCGAAATAAATATTATAATACCTACATGTCATGTTCCTTGTTCATATAAATCAACTCAAATTACACATTTTGCACTGTAGCATGGTGTGGGTGACAATTTCAGTAACATTTCGTTTCACTCTTGAAGGTTGCCGCGATTTACAAATTATGACTTAGTGTTTTAGCTGTACCACGTTCGAAATATTTTAAATCATTAATAACTGTAGTAAATTAAATTAAACCCAACCAGAATGCCATAAGAACGTCATACAGGCAAACTGTCACCCGCACCATGCTACAGCGCAAAGAGTGTAAGTACACATACTCGTAGGATAGTCCAACATTGAAAAGCTTAACAATTCAGATTTTGTTGCCATGTTTTTCTACTCATATATTTAACAATTTTCTACCTTCTAAAAGCATCGCGATGTTAAATAACGGATATAATTGTCATTACACATTTAAAAAATGACCTGGCATCTAACAAAGGTTACACAATTTAAATATGAACTATTATAAGTATGACGTCTAGAAAAATTCCATTAAGTACTTTGCCATGATATTGTGAACTGTGATGTAAGCTGCATAACTAAGTGTAATTTGAAGAATATTTATCATTATATGTGAGATAAAATCAGTTGTTGACAATGTGTATATAAAGGGCACGTGTCCTTCTACATGAGTCCATATGAAAAAAATAACGCATAATAAAGTAGCCATTTTGAATTACAAGAATTGCTCTTATTTTAAAAAATGACTTCAAAATGGTATTTAGGTACGATTTTATCGATAATCTTCGTAGGTATATGTGTTAATTGTTTTTCAAATAATCAAAAAAGGAGTTTGCATCCATCATATCAGCAGGTAAATATTTTTTTTATTTTATTCATATGTATATTTATAAATAATTGTAATATATTGTAACATTTTTAAGAAATATTTTTTGCAGGATTTTAAAGGACGATCTTACGTGAATCGATTAAAAAGGCAAAGTTCTCCATTAGGTATGTTATTTTTCCTAGAATATCATAATCATTTTTTTATGTCGTATCATAACTATACAGGGTGTTTGGTAGAACGTTGAACATACTAAAATGGTGGTTAGTTGGGGTCATCTGCTACCCACTTGGCCCAAATTATTTGACCTTGGCCGCACCGTTTTTTTTTTACTTTTTTTAACTTCACAGAAAATTACCAGTTTTTTTTAACTTTTAATATCGAATATCGTGGATATAGTTAGCACTTGTTTTATATTAACCTTTTTAATTTCAGTTCCGAACACTGTCTACAGAGGCGTACCAAGTTCCTCGTACGGAGTTGAAAGTTCTCTGTATCGCGTCAATAGTGCTCCAACCGTTATAGTCAATATGCCAGGTGATTAACAATATTTATATAGTAATTGTATTTCCTTCAAATTAAGCAACTGAAATATTTGAAAGGTATGTAAAGTAATTATGGATGGACAATTATGGAAACGGCGCGCGGCTGTAGCCTAATGGCTAGGGCGTAACACAATCATTTAGCTTAGCACGTGGGGTTAACAAGAATACTAGTAATGTGCGACCCGCATTGCTAGTAAGTTTAAAAAAAATACCTACTTTTATTATAATATCTTTCAGTTTTACCACTATTTTATAAACTTCCAATAGGTATAACGAAAATTTAATATAACATAAAACATACCATCACGCCTGTATTCCCCGAAAGGTTAGGCAGAGGCGTACTAATGTACACCCACAGTTCGCCGGTATGTTTAGGTCCCATGTAATAGGGGGCGAGCCTATTGCCATTAACCGGGCACAAATCCAGACTCCGAGCTGCTACTGAGAATTTCATAGAAAAACCCAATAACACTTTGCTCGACCTGGGGATCGAACCCAGGACCTCTAGCGTAGCAGTCGCGCTTGGGACCACTAGACTAATGAGGCAGTCAAAATTTAATATTTGGATTTCAAACCCGGTCACATAACTACTAACCGAAATTCCTCTTACGTACCTACATTTTGTGATTTGTGTCAGAATTTTGCCCGGAAAATTTCTGATGGTATGTACCAGGCCTTATGAAACCTCCGTCTACTAAATTCCTACCTTTATGTATTCTACTTACAATCTTATAACCAAATATAGAATAATTATAATTATGTTGTTTAAGTTTGAATAAGTTAATTGTCTTGCTACAGAAAACAGAAGCTGTAAGCAAAAGAGAGCGAAGAAAAAAAGGTTTTAAACTTTGTTTAGAGGTTTTACCTGTTTATGCTTTCGTTTCAAAATTAGAATCACAATTAAAATTTTTCTAAATGTTTGCATGCTACTTTTGCTTTGTCGACCCTAATACCGTATAATACATAGTGATTATTTATTTATTTATGAGTGATTACTTCATAATATAATTGCAGTTAAGGGGTGGATATCTTACCACATATTTTTTTTACTAGTAAGTACTATAACGGACCTAGATTCTTCGGAGGCGTCAATAATTAGACGTAGATTAATAGTTTAACTTCTTGTTTAATACGGGGGCAAAATCCTAACTCATACAATTCTGACAAGACTCTTCAGACTAGACGGTTCTATTTCTCTGAGGTTCTATCTTTAATATAAAAATTCAAATCATTGTTTATTCTTTTCTTGATTTCTAACCAGCCAACCCACAATGATGTCGCCTTTTTGCGACAACCGTAAAGGTTGCCGCAAAAAGGCGACACCTACCTACCTACTTTAAGGTTTTATATAAAAAAAAATGTAATTTTGTAATTATAATATCAGTCGATTCCAAGGTCAAAGGTCCAAGACCTTTGTTAGTTGGTTGGACACATTAAAATCTTTATTTCATTTTCGAAAATTAATTAAGTATCCCATATCCAAACCCATCAAGTAGGTATGTAAAGTTTTGCTAATAATTTAAAAGTCACCATTTATTGTCAAATTTTAACTTAATTTATCTTGAGAATCACTTTAAACGTATAATAATGATCTCGTATAATTATTTCGTATAGTGATAGGTAAACATACATTAGCAGATAAGGAAATCCCATGACGCTTTTTTTTTCATTTTTATTGAGACACGGGTATTATTTACATTTAAATGCTGTCATGAATATTCGTGATCGTTAAACAAAGTTTTTTTATCCCCTTAGCAACAACGTCAGCCAAAAAATATATTAGGTGCTACCCTTCTTTAAGAATGTTAGGGACTACTACATCAATCATGTTCAGAATACATAATAAAGGAGGTAGGTAACTGGCATTATCTTGCGGAAGATTAAGAAAAAAAAATCTAATACACTCCAATTGTAATGTCTGAAAGGAACAAAAATCATATTTTTTTCATTTCATTGACAGCTGTCAAATACGTCACCTGATTAATGCCAGTGTTGATGAATTACAGAACTCTCACTGAAATAATGTGGTTAGTTTAGCAGGACGGCTGCTCCTCCTAGGAAAAATCTCTAATTATGTTTATAGGCAAATGAAGGAAAATGTGATTTTAGTCAGAACGAGACTGATATACCCTCCTTTGACGGCAGAAAATCTATGCAGATTTTTCGCAATATAACAAACCCCCATCCGGGTGTAGTTAGGGGAACTACACGCTTTTTTTATAGCAAAGAAAATTCTCATGAATCGTCTGCCACCAGGAGAGGGGCAGAGTGTATTAGAGTCATACCGACTAAAATCCACCCTGGCCCTATAATTATGGCACGCCACGACCATCACAGTCTGTGGTTAAATTGAACCCTTCTAAGCCCATAACTACAAAGACTACTTTTTACAAAAAAAAAAAATTAATACCATTTATCAATCATTTCAGATGACAACTATATAACACCAATGGCTAGCAGCCCGTACGGCATTCCATCAAGAAGATTCTAGACTAAAAAAAATATAATTATGTAATATGATAAAAACACAGCCTTGTTATTTAAAATAAAACTCTATTGACATTCAAACTAGCGTTGTTTTCTATTATATGTTACCGCAGAGGTCAGGTAATTTACCTTTTCCTTGATAATTGAATCTAGAGGTGTAATTATGAATGAGTTGATGTAGTTTGAAAGATGATGTTAGCTCATGCGACGAATGGATGTCATTTGTTTCATATAACTTCCGCCTCCTTTTGTTTCTATAGGGACAAATAACGAACCTTTTAAACCCAATACTAGATTTTGCACGTAGGATATTTTTCTGAAAAGTAAAAATGACCTCTAGTCGTTGTTGCATAGTGTTCTTCCAGTCATTATCGTCACCCAAAAGAAAGAGATGCAACAACGACTAGAGGTGATTTTTACTCTTCAGAAAAATTTTCTACGTGCAAACTCCCGTAGTAGGTATAAGGTTCTTGGGACAAGTTAATTATCATACCATCACGCCTGTATTCCCCGAAGGGTTAGGCAAAGGTGTACTTAATGTACACTCACAGTTCGCCGGTATGTTTAGGTCCCATGTTATAGGGGGCGAGCCTATAGCCATTAACCGGGCACAACTCCAGACTCCGAGCTGCTAATGAGAATTTCATAGAAAAACCCAATAACACTTTGCTCGACCTGGGGATCGAACCCAGGACCTCTAGTGTAGCAGTCGCACTTGGGACCACTAGACTAATGAGGCAGTCAGACAAGTTAATTATGAAGAAAATATTTTAATCGGAACCCATCATTATAAGTTACTGTAATAATATAATTAAAATGATCCTTTGTTTTACTTGACGTCATCATCATCCAAGCCAACTTCCAGTATAATCAGATGCGGCTGAGTGTCAGTATTTTACATGAAGCGACCACTATTAGTTCTTTCCGACCGAAGGTCTAAGGAGTACTGATAAGAATGCACTGGTTGTCAGGCATTCGGCTTCTGACTACCACTACCAATTGTCATAGGTTGTCGAATGACAAACGGGTTCTCCGTGGTACGAAGAGACCCATTCATAGATAGGCCACAAAAGGTGCACCTTTACCTTGCAGATCGGTTGATCAACATAGTTATTGCTAGTCACCAAACCCTCATTTGTTTTACTTTACGATATTTCAATGAAATTGTGGTAGGTATCGCTTTTTAAAAAAATCGTTGCTCAGACTATTATTCTCTCCTGAATGGCGGGCACGAACACAAATTATCACATATCATCGTATCATCGACCCTGAACATCTACCTGCAGGTCATACAAATATTTATTCCGTACGGGGAAACCACAACACGCAGCGTAGAAGCCACGACCATCTACATTATCCGAAGCATTCCTTAAAAAACATCATTATCATCATCCTCATCCCATTTACAGTCCCACTTCTTGGCACGGACCGTCTCTAAGAATGAGAGTGGTACATTTATAGTCTGGTCTAATGCGGGTTGGCAGATTTCACACGCGAGAAGATCTTATGATATTTTCCTTCACCGTTCAGCTGGCATGTGTTAATAAATTAATACGCACATAATTGCAAAAACTCAGAGGTGCCTTAGATTAAAGCTCAAGACCTGTGTCTTGGCAGTTCAGTGGTCTTAAATCACTAAGCTGTCACTGCTTTACCCTATTAGTGATGTATAATTTCCATGTAATTAATGTCGTCTTTTGAATGTAACCTTTTTTTCTTCTTTTTGTAAATTTTACACCCAAATTCTTGATGTTGGGTTTTCCCCGAATATCCGTAACAACACTTATTATTAATTTAGGCGTTCTATGTTTAAGCTAACCTGAAGCTTTAAAAAGTATACAGGATAGGTACTATTCCCGATACACCAAGTGGACAAAGTCGCAGATAGAAAGTAGTGCTAATACACACGAAACAAATATTTGTTTAGCCATGTAGTTGATCCAGGTGTAACCTACGATTAAGGAGAACATCCCAGCGTCGGCCAATTTTTTTTAAACAGCTTCACAAAACAACTCATTTGAATTCTTGCAAAAAATACGGCTCTGCTCAGTTATGTACTTTCAAATGTTTTGTTGTTATCATGTATTCACACTAACTGCTTTGTTACACCCTCAGTTTTATCATCCTTTATTTATGCCACGTATCACAATTCTGTGCTATATATAGTCTTTCAATTCCACAAAGAGATCCAATCACCCCTATTATGTACCAAAACTTGCCGTCCTATCTGTTCCTTTAGTTTGAACGTTGGTTTTACAAACATACGTCCCAAAAACTTTGAAATTCTTCCATATTTTGCTGCGGTCAGAAATACCTACGTAAATTTTTTAATCATAATATTATTTAATTCAACTGAGTTACAACGAAGTAAGAACTTGTTTGTAACATTTGTTAAAATCAACGTCTTTGTATTAAACAAGAGAGCTATTCTCGTAATCTGCTACAAGAACCATAAAGAACCTGTTCACTGCTATTAGGTACCTATGTATCCAAACGCACACAGACGAGCATCCGGTTTATGGGAATAACCAGCTTAATACGTGCATGGACTCCGCAAATTGGCAGGCGTGTAACATCACGTTTTTCTGGCCCAACCGCATGTTTACATATCATCTTTTTGTTTTTCTCTATGGCGAATGATATGTGATGCGTGTCCAATAATAATTAGTCGCGTAATATCGGAAACAATCGGACTTATCCGTTTGACTACGTCATCGTGGGAATCGAGTGTTCTTCGAACTGATCCCGCCTGGTCGTTGTAGTAGGCGGTAGGCATGACGTCGATGCGGCCGCAGGAAAAACGCGTCATATAAATAGCTTTGCTTTGTTAGTCCTGCGTCAGTGATCGCGATGGGATACGGTGGTGTAGTGGTGAGCGTGCTGGCGCTTTTTGCGCTTGCGACGGCAGCGCCGTCAATCGGCGATAATTCTTTGGACGGCGGGGAGCGAGTGGTCCTCGTGTCGCCGGTGCTAGCCCCTCCAAGGGATTCCAGGACTCACGACACAACTCGCTCAAGGCAGTTCCCGATACTTATTCTACTTGCCCAGCCCAGCAACACACAGTATGTTCACCTGGAACCCGAAGCTAAGTCTTTAAAAGGAAACCCGCAGCCTATTTACGTTAAGGTAATTATTAAATTGAAGTATTCAGTCTTACACTTCTCAACTATTAGGTACACATCATATCTATCATATATAATTATTATTCAATGAAATTCGCTATTACATGAATATTATCTACCAATTGCGAAAATCCCTTAATAGAATTCAAATATACATAATTATTCTTTTTCAATAAGATTTGTAAAACTAGTTTCGTTTGTTATTACTCTTTTCTTGGACAGACGAAAAAACTACATTACTATATTCCTATTTTTGGATAGAGGAGGATGAGCATACGTTCTTTCTTATATCGATTTTCCTTATTTACTATAATCGCTCAAGAAAAATATTTTTTGACATAATTATTATGATGTCGGCATTGCGCGTAAGTTTGTTTACATTACATGCATTGTATTCATTTAAATTATATTGCTTAGCGTAAAATATAAGCGTTACTTGGCATCTTTGTGTTGATAAAATGTCGGATAAAGCATTCTACAAAGATTCGGTAATAAACCAAAAAAATGCAAATTCATAAAGTTCTTAATGATATTCACAAATATATATTAACATATATTTAGAATAACATATTCTCAGATAGGAATATTAGGTATACATCAGAAATGTCAAACTTAATTATAAAAGAAATACTCTCAGAGAATCACTAATGAATCTAACAGAATTTATTCCAAATGTAAAACCTGACTATTCGCCTAACTAGACCGTTAGGCGAAAACAATTTTCAGGTTTCTTTTTGAGGAGTTCATAATCATTAATCATTGGATCAATGATCAACAAAGTTCGCCTTCGAAGCCAATCAATCAGTCCTTAATTCAAATGTCCGCAGAATATCGAATAATATGCGGAGGTCGCCAGGAGAAGTCATTCGCATCTGGTTAGATTGGAAGCCGACCCCAACTTACATAGTTGGAAGAAAGCCTAGGGGATGATATATCCAATATATTTATAAAATTGTATGGTATTGACTGCAAGAATAAGATCATTGACAGAATATTCACTAAGTTTGGTAAAGAATATAGCCTTCAATAAAACCCCTGACAAAAAATCAATCGCAGAGAAATATTTTTTGCTATAATTGGTAATCAACAATCAAACATAGGTTGAAGGACACATGGATACAAACGTGATCATTAACTTATGTATCTATTTCAGGTAATACCTGGCTATAACTGCTTGTTAACTACCGTTAGAACGCTTATTTCAGTGTAACATCAACAATACACAATAATAAATTGATATGGTATTGTATACATAATTTGCAACGAGCACATGGGGTAAAATTTTAAAGCAATAGGGTACATTTTTCAAGATTAGCAGGGGTTATAGAGCTGAAATCGTAAAAGCGTAGTAAAAGCGTGGTACCCGTCAAGTAAATTACAGACACAACGACCTTCGCTGAATTAATTTAATTGGGGTCATTTTTAAATCATATAAATTAAAAAAATTGTAACATAATAAGCTAAAAAGGCGTACTTTTTGGATCAGTTACCGTCGAAAAAAGGAAAATGTAAATTAGAGTTACTTGTGGATGTCGTAAAGTGTGACTTAGAGCTTAGTTTAAAAAATAAGTAGTCTGCTCTTTAGTTGTGCTACAAATCACAAGCTGCCTACTAAATTGCTAACTAAATGTGCTTTGTTTTAAATTGTCAGCAGGCTCAAGTTTGAATTAGTTAGGCAGAAGGCTGGCTCTTACTACATGGGAACTGAAAACTACCTAGACTTAGAGGAATTGCTAAATTTCACTAAAATACAATTTCTTAAATTACTACATTACATTACATTTATTACATTTAGATTTCCTCAGCAATCTTTTAATATGAATCATAATTATGATCATCAAAATTGGTTATTTCTGCTCCCCAGTTTACCCTTGCGTAACAGGTATTAATTATTTTCTCTTTGAAGTTCTTTTACAACTTATAAGTTCAAGTTTATTGTCCAAGCAAGTGAAACGGTAGTTCTAGTATTTCAGTCAAAATGACAAACAATTAACATTTAAAAAAAACTAATAAATCTTTATGTCAGCTATTTTATCGGGAATAATATTTTACCAAATATTATAAAAAAAATATTTTACTTTGGAATTTCTATTCTCAAAATCCCCTTCGGATGCTACAAGGTGTTTTGACATTAAATCGAACCCATGTAACTATATATTTCATGAGTGCGTTTCTATAGGTATATGAGGCTCCATAGGTATTTCTTCATAGTATTTTAACAGCTGAATATATTTTATTTATTCTATTTATTATATATTTATATATTATATATATATATATATATTCTATTTATATATTTTATATATATATTCTATTTATCTGGACTTGCAAAATAAATATCATTTCATTTCATCATTTCATTTCACATGACATACATACCTGTGATGATTATGATACTATATGTCATGATATTAAAACATAGTATTTTTTTAAATTGTTATTATTGGTTTTGTACAGAAACTCGAAGACCAGGAGAAACCTGAAAGTCTGAATAGGCAGAAACGCCATCTGCTGAAGAAGAAGCTACTAGGTATCGGAGGAGGAGGCATTGCATTCGGTGCCGGTTTAGAAATTGGCGGCGGTGGCATTAGCTTTGGCGATGGCGGCTTTGGCCACAGCGGAGGCTATGGCGAAGACTATGGCAGAGGCTATGGCGGAGGTTACGGTGGAGGCTATGGAGGCGGCTATAGTGGAGGCTATAGCGGTGGCTATAGTGGAGGCCATGGCGGCCACGGAGGAAACTATGGTGGCGGTTACGAAGAGCCATCTAAAACAATTATTGTTAAAGTGGTGAAAGAGGAGGGTACGCACTGCACATGCTTCTTGCGCGCACACTTTTATACCTATGCTTTTTATAGCCGTTCTAACAGCAAATCAATCCGTAGATTTGCATACTAGGGCTAATCCTAGTATTTTTTGACATTACTTGTATGGATCTTATGTCATAATGGTATCTCTAGTAAACAAATCTATTGACAGGTTTGGTAATTAGAACGGTTGTTAGATGCTTTCCGTGTAATACGTACGTAAATAATAGTCAAAATCTAAACCCTTAAACCACTTTATAGTAATCGTAGATTTGATCAGTAGGAATTTTGTATTTAAAGCATAGTAGTTTAGATAAAAATAGTCTAAAACCAGTAATGCTGTTTTATGCTTCGTAAATAATAACTTGGGTGTAGTATGCTTATAGTTTTTCAAATATAGAGTAGCTAGATAAGTAGAACAGATTTTGTAACACAACATATCAGGCATCTTTTAAATAACAATGAACTTATTTAAATATATAACCAAATATTTTCTACAGGTTACGGTGGGCATCACGGTGGGCACCACGGTTATAACGGTGGAAACAGTGGCGGCTACAGCGGAGGTTCCGGCGGAGGTTACGGCGGAGGTTACGGCGGAGGTTACGGCGGAGGTTCAGGCGGAGGTTACGGCGGAGGTGGCGGTGGAGGTGGTGGCGGCGGAGGTGGCGGCTATGGCGGTGGCTACGGCGAAGGTGCCGGATTCGGCGGAGGCGGAGGCAACGGCGGCTACGATAACTACGGCGGCCACGGTGGCCAAGGCGGTGGTTTCAATCAAGGCAGCGGAGGTTGTGGAGGTGGCTGTGGAGGTGGCTATGGGGGCAGTTCTGCCTCAGCGACCGCTACCGCCACCGCGACCGCTCATGCAAGCAGCTACGGGTGAGAATGTGATTTCTTATAATTAGCCTCCTTACGTTTTCTCCGGTGACATAATTATAAGTAAAGAATTGGACCCAGTTATATATGCCGAATTAACCAAACCACAAATTGTCAAAAAAAAACTCAATGACAGCATACTGATCGGAATAATGTTAATATAATATTTTTATTGTTATTCGGCAAAAACAGGCCAATATCTATTTACCGTGGAGATAGAAAGTATATATGAACCAACCTAAACTCACAATAGAACACGTCTTGAACATTTTTCTTTCAAAATCAATGCAATGTCGCTTAGCACATTTTGGCGCATAACTGAGTCCAATTATTGTATAGCTCATGATGACACGATCGAAGACGAAGTTTATAATAAATTCACTCCAAAAATTCTCCTTAATAGTCTTAACAGTCTACGTAGGTATGTTGTTGTTTGTTGAAAATCATACCAATTTAGCATAAGGAAAGAGTCATTGATACTTGTTTTAAATTAATTCGACCTGACAAAGAGACAACGTTTATCAAAATCGTTACACTCTTGAAATGATATATATTTTAAATCCTTCTATTTTCAAATAAATAATGCATAAAAATTTACATAATCGTTAAAATATGCATCATGAGGTAGTAACCTAATGTGTGTCGTAGTTATTTACTTTACGACCTAAGATAGCAATAAAATGTGTGATAGGTCACAGGTCCTATCATAGGTAGGTATTATTAATCAATTTGTCACTCGCTTAAACGATAAAAGAAAACATCGTGAGAAAACCTGCATGCCTGAATGATTTTCTCGATTGTCTCGTTCGATGCTCTAAAAATCACAACCAAGTCTCGCAACTAGAAAACTTTCGTAGTTTACATAGGTAGTTTGCAAGCTTTTGTTATCGTATAATTAGTGGCAAAATAATTATCTGCTATAGAAAACGAAACAGGTATTAACACGCTATAAATACCTTTAATTTTGCTTGACGTTTCGACCAGGTTGCACTGATCGTGGTCACAAGCAGACTCAATTGTACTCAATCAATGCAATTGCATTTGTTTTTATAATTTTAATTCTCTAATATTCTTCTTTAATCTTACTTTAATAAAGATACAACACGCCTTAAATGTTTTTAAATTAAGCTCAAGGATTTTTTTGTTACAGAAAACGTTAATGTCGAATTGCTCAGCGAAATGACGGAGCGTTATGAAGTGCATTGAACAAGCTGTGATTACTTATGACTGGACGCTAATCGCTGCAGACCAAATAGCTTTAATTACTCAAACTTTACTCACTATACTTATTACAAGACATGAGAAAAGAAACCATAAATCTAGAATTCAAGAATCACCTTTTCACCAAAATTTGATTTATGAGTTTATGACCCTTATAATGTATTTTATTAATCTCGAAATCGACTTGGTTTTCATTTATTTATATATGTAAGTTTTTGTTTTAAAGAAATATCGGGTTTAATAATGGGTGATTTCGTGTTTTTGGAAACCAGTTACAAAGTCATCATGTATGTTTTTTTCTTTTACGATTTTATCTGAGTTGGTTAAATGGTGTAAGGTCTGAGGTTTTAATGACGAAAAATTAAAGCCTCATAACTAAAACCTTTATAAATGTCTGTAGTAATTTGTGTAGTTGGTATCCAGCCAGTAAAAATAATTCGGTACCTATTGTTACGTATCTATTGTTACGTACCTATATACGTATTTGTAATTTTTATGTAAATGTGAGTGTTGAAATGAAATAAAGTTTTTTAATAAGTTCATATTGTTTTGATCTCCTCCCTACATAATATATTTGTATACTATAGGTAGTTCTTCGGCTGTCTCCAGGTCCAACAAATTGTATAAAATCGCATGTAAATAGTTTTTTGGCCTTAATAGGTGTATCTCACTCGAGTAATTAAATTGATTGCTTCTCAAAAAACAACACACGTTTGAACTATTGGATATACAACCTAATAAAAATTGAGCTTTATTTTTTTATAACATAACAGTTCCAAGTGTGAACAACGAGGTATTCACTTATATTTTTTCTGAATTATGAGTGGTCCTTGTCAGTCTCTCGGTGTTATTTTGACGTAACCTTCGAGAGGTCATGCCCCCATGAGCATGACCGAAGGTTACGTCCGTGACAGTGTTGCTATACTCTTCCTTCTGGTGCAATCGGGTAAAAACTTTGAAGTGCTGGACAATACGTTTGGCGAAGCGGCTGAGCGATGGGCTTCTACGATAAGTGTTGTGGGTTCGATCCCCACAGAGCAAATATTTGTATGACCTACAGATAGTTGTTCCGGGTCTGGGCGTTTGTGTATTTGAGAATTTGTTTCTAATAGCACAAATACTCGTAATACAGGAGAAATTCCTAGTGAGGGACAACGTTAATAAAAGAAAGAAAATAACTCTACTGCTAAGTTCGTCTGAGATTGTCAAGACCCCAGAAGCGCCCAGACCCGCAACAACTATCTGTAGGTCATACAAATATTTACTCCGTGTAATAGTGTGCTACTAACATTATTTTGTACTGAGCAAAAGTTTCAAGATGACAACCAAGGGTTTACCAGCCCATATGATTGTTTGTCAATTTTACCCCCGACGCAAAAAAGAGGGGTGTTATAAGTTTGTATCTGTGTCTGTGTAACTATCTGTTGCATCGTAGCTCCCAAACGAATGGACCTATTTTGTTTCCGTTTTTTTATTTTGAAAGGTGAATTGATTTACAGTGTTCTTAGCTATGATTTAAGAAAATCTGGTCAGTCGTTTGAAGATTATCAGCTCTTTTCTAGTTCATGAAGGCATGTGAGCAGCTTCCACTATTCTGATCGATTTGAAACTTGATATCCTGTTCTTCATCATCAACATATCAGCCAATAGAAGTCCACTGATGAATAAAGGCCTCCCCCAAAGACTTCCACAGGGATCGGTTATATGCCGCTTGCATCCAACGACTCCCAGCGACCTTAACCAGGTCGTCCCACACTGCGCTTTCCGGTGCGTGGTCTCCCCTCGAGAATCTTTCTGCCCCGGCGGCCGTCAGTTCTACGATATCCTGTTACTTCAGTAATATTGCAAAAACATGGTAACCAAGACTTGATGCTGCAGGTTTTTTAAAATTTTAATATTATATATCAATAAATATAAATAACATACTATCACTCTTATATTCCCCGTCAGGTAGGCAGAGTTGTAGGTACAGTCTGCCAGGTTTTATGGTTCCATGCAATGTATTTTTAAGGTTCCATGCAATAAGGAGCGAACTTATTTCCCTTAACATCAACAACTGAGAATTTTAACCCAAAACTCCTCGATATGCTGACAACTTTGACTAACCTTTTGGGGATCAAGGCGTAATGGTATTATGGTATAGATGGCCGATGTCTGTACATTATAGATATAAGAAAAAATAATATGGGGGATAATAGTTTTTATTCAATATCTATAATGTACAGACATCGGCCATCAATACCATAATACCATTACGCCTGTATCCCCTATATCTTTATTACACAACAGAAACCAAAACATCAAATTTTAGAATTTTTATGTCTGTATGTTTGTACACGCATCACGAAAAAACAACTGCATCTAATTGAATGCAGTTGTTTTGCCGATGTATTGCTAGAGGTCTAAATTCCACGCCTACGAAAACGCGGGCAAAAGCTAGTGTTATATAAAAACCTTTTTGACAACAGAAAAGGTAGATTATTATCTATTATATACATACAACCAAGAACCTTATATACCTGTAAGGTTTTTGCATTACAACGTAAGGCAAGGTGTTAACCCTGATCTCATCGTTAATTACAATTACAACACCTGATGCCTACTACCTATCAATATTACTAGCGTTTCTTAGTAAAATCTATGTGAAGTAAACAAGAATGTGTGATTGAAAATGATAGTGATAAAACCGCAAAGTTATGGGGAAATCCTTATGGTAAATAACTTGATTTTAAAAAGATGTGGGTATTAAGTAATAAGTAGTATATTTGTTTATAAACTGAGTCATAAGAATACCGTAACTATGAAGTATTTGTGATAAACTATAAAAATCAATTTTGTATTAAATTACAGATAGGTAAGAACCGTGACAAACTTGTGTTAGCCAATCCAACTGAGCATATCGTTTTAATTATAGGTACAGGGCTAAATTTCAAAGACCGGCCAAATTTTAAAATTAAGATTTTAAGGTCAAACCCAAAGAGTATACATACATACATACCATCACGCCTGTATTCCCCGAAGGGTTAGGCAGAGGCGTACTGAATGTACACCCATGGTTCGCCGGTATGTTTAAGTCCCATGTTATAGGGGGCGAGCCTATAGCCATTAACCGGGCACAAATCCAGACTCTGAGCTGTTACTGAGAATTTCATAGAAAAACCCAATAACACTTTGCTCGACCTGGGGATCGAACCCAGGACCTCTAGTGTAGCAGTCGCACTTGGGACCACTAGACTAATGAGGCAGTCACCAAATAGTACCCAAAGAGTATATTAAACATTATTGTCAAATTATCACAATATAACATTTATTATTGTAACATTTATTTGAAAATGTCTGAAAAAAAAACCTAAATTCATAACATAACATACCATCACACCTGTATTCCCCGAAGGGTTAGTACTAATGTACACCCACAGTTCGCCTGGTATGTTTAGGTCCCATGTAATAGGGGGCGAGCCTATAGCCATTAACCGGGCACAAATCCAGACTCCGAGCTGCTACTGAGAATTTCATAGAAACACCCAATAACGCTTTGCTCGACCTGGGGATCGAATTCATGCCGATGTTAACATTCTTTCTAATCCATTCTAGTACCGGTCACTTACAATACAAGACGCCTTGTAACGAAACTAAGACAGCTGTATCTAGAATAAATCACGTTGCTCTTTGAAAACTCGCAGGAGCTTTTATAATTAAACTATTCCAACTTCGGCACGACTTCGGTTATAGATATTTTGTGGTCCACATGCCACATCTATCATTATTTTATCGTAGATCATAATTTATATTGTCATATTAAAAAATATACCTACTTAATGAAGTAAAATTATAATTTATGTACCTACTTATTTACTTTATAATGCACTACTAAAAATGTATGAGCAACTAAACCGATTTATATATGTTGCTAATCTTTTCTGATTTACCTACATAACCTACACAAGTCGTGTACACTAATGTCGTTAAGCACTATTAAACCTGTATTCATTAACTATGGGTATTATTAGGTTAAGACGTGAGACTGCCAACTCGGCTGGCGCGAGATAGTGTTTTCATCATATAGGTATCTCGTGCTAAAACAATAGCCAAAAGGCAAGATAATGCAATGACAAAAATATAGAAAGTATGTTCAGATGAAATAATCTTTTTTTTTATTTAAAAAAGCTTAGGTACTAGTAATGTGGGTCGCACATTACTAGTATTCTTGTTAACCTCTCGTGCTAAGCTAAATACTTATGTTACGAGTGGGTTCACGTCGGTAGTGCAATGGGTGGGTTTGGAACCGGCAACCATACGATCCAAGTCTGACACCCTAGCCATTAGGCTACCTACCGCCGCTTTATTAAATTCTTAGGTAGAATTAACCTGTACCTATTGCATAATGTCAACAAAGTAAATGCAACTAAAATGAAAAAAGGAAACAGATACCTATAGTACCTTTTTTTTGTACGGAAAATAGTCATGGATCGTCTGCCACCCTGGGAGGCGGCAGGGTATGTCGGACTCGTGCCGACTAAAAACCGTACATGCCTTGCCCTATAGTCATGGCCATGGGATTCATGACATTCGCCACGATCATGACAGGCTGTGATCCAGTGTACAACAGATATAGTACCTAATAACTAACAAGTCAAGTAGGTATGTACTTACAACAAAAAGAAGGTAAACGTTTTATTTTGACACGCCCATTACCTTACATTTCTTCTCAGAGTTAGGAAATGCCGGTGCCATCTAGTAATAAAAATTTAAAAAATTGACTTGCAAAAGTATTTTAAACGATTTTATTTACAGAAATAAAATATCATTTATTATATATCATCATTTATCATTTACCTACACATTTTAAAACACTTAAGTACCATATCTTAAAAATACAGCAACCCTATAACAGCATAACGCTGCGACGACTTAGAAAATAACACATAGGTACCTACTTAATTCCTAATTCCGTAGTGTAAATAGTAGACACGTTCCTGTTTGAATAATTATGAGTACTTACATATCTACTTATTTATCTCAATGCATGTAAAGTGTGGCCTAGAGTACCTACTTGCACTATAATTTAAATATAATCGCCAAGGAACATCAAAGACGCACGCGTAAGGTTATCAGCAAGAAGTTCAGACATTAAATTAAGTAGGTACGTACATAAGTTTATGTTAAATGCAAAATTCAAACTGCCAATGTTCTGAGAAGCAGTAAATCTTAAACCCAAGATATCTACTATTACTAGTTATTTCACAATAACTAGTAATAAGTAATTAATTCCACTCTCCAAATCACAACATCTATCATTTATTTTACTGGATTCATAGTAATCTAAAAAAGCGATCTCAAAATAGCCCAGTGGTCCTGGGTTCGATTCCCAGGTCCAGCATGAAGTGAGTGCTACTGAGTGCTTCATAGCAGCGAGCAGTCGGAGCTGCGAGTTCGCCGCTATGTTTATTTCATGGGACCTAAACATACCGGTGAACTCTAGATATCCATTAGTAAGCCTCTGCGTAACCCTTCGAGGAACACAGGCGTGATGGTATCTATGTTATGTTTATATATCTAAATTTCAATTACCACAACTATGAAAGATCATCACTTGAGCACGGCTCGACATACTTATTTTTTTAGTTGTGTTGATTGCTATAAAAATAAATCAAAACAAAATACAAAGCTCATCACAATACAGGAACAATCAATCAAGCTTGTTATTATTTCCGCGAATCCACATCCTGATATAATAGCTATTATTATTTATTATTATTAAAGCCCATGGCCGACTTTGAAAGTCTATAACACCATTTATGCTTGCTAAACGTTAGCAAAGGTAGAATGGATTGCACCTACAATTAGCACCATCACAGTGTTTATAATTATGTAGGTACTTAATTATTATTATGGCATCTCAAGTTTTTCCTTTTAATTTTTTTTATAAAACATTGCCCTACACTAGGATTTTCTCCTGTATCGTGGGTGCGTTTACAAACACAAATTCTCACATACACAAACTCCCAGACCCGGAACAACTACCTGTAGATCATACAAATATTTGCTCCGTGTGGGGATCGAACCCACAACTAGTGGCGCAGAAGCCGATCGCTCAACCGCTACGCCAATCGTGTCGTCGTTTTTTTTTAAGTTGTCTCATACCAGGATTTTCTCCTGTATCGTGGGTGCGTTTACAAACACAAATTAAATGCTTTTTAATAAAAAATGCAATTTCTTTATCTTCATCAGCCTATGCCTATATCAGTCCAATGTCGAACGTAGGCCTCCCCTCCATTACATTATGTATCTATATGTTTTTAAATTAGGTACATTTGTGTTAAATAGGTATGTCTTATATATTTTTTGTGTACAATAAAATTTATAATAGTAGATAATTATGAATCTTTATGAGTATCTGGCTATTTTTTAAACGGGCTCAGGACTACGATCCAAGTAGGTATTTGTCCGAATTCGCCACATCGAGCCCCGCTCTAAGATTTTCTCCTGTATCGTGGATGCGTTTACAAACGCAAATTGTCACATACACAAACGCCCAGACTAGGATCAACTATCTGTAGATCAAGCTAATTTATCACACAAGACGTGGCGCAGAAGCCGATGGCTCAGCCGCTACCCCAAACATGTCTGGTTTGGTACATAAGTAAATGTTATTGAAATAGTATGGGGACGTGGTAACATGTTTCACCTATTTTAGTCTTTCTGAAATTCTCAGTGGCAGCTCGGAGTTTGGATTGGAAGATCTGTGCTCCGGTACTGGCAATAGGTTGTTAAAACCAATGGAGGAAATAGCCAGTACCGGGGCACAAAAGGAGGTCCATTGATAAAGCGGCAACAGACTTCTGCAAAACTCTATGCTCAACCAAATCATTGCAAGACTATAAAACAAGCATCGAGAGAGAACACGAGGAAAACATACCGCTTATACTAGAACACGAAATCTATCATGCCATTAAAACACAGAAAAATGACTAGGCACCAGGGCCTGACAACATATTATCCAACGAGACTATAAAATCAGCATCTCAAGAATCAATAAAAATACTTACTAATTTATTCAACACTATTTTGGACTCCGAATACATACCCCAACAGTGGACTATAAGCACAATAATCTTCATATACAGAGATGACATAATTAACTACCGGCTCATCAGCCTTATGTCAATCAATAAAATATTCTCAAAAGTAATCTTAAAGCGCATAACCAAAAAACTGAATCAACAACAACCTAGAGAACAAGCAGCATTTCGCTCAGGTTATTCAACAGTGGACCACATACATACACTGAAACAACTAATGGAAATAAGCCAAGACTTAAACAAGACGTAGATTACAATAAAGCATTCGATTCTCTCGAATACAATCATATTTAGAAGGCATTGGAAAATCAAGGAATAGAAAACAAATACATAAGAATATTATAGCACGTATACACTAACAGCACAGCACAAGTAAAACTAGAAACTACCGGCAACACTTTTCCGGTGCAAAAGTGAGTGAAACAGGGTGACCACCTTTCACCTTTAGCTGTTCTCTGCAGTCCTTCAGGAAATCATCAGGAACTTAGAATGGGACAGTATTGGCAGGCAGGAGACTGAATCATCTCAGATTCGCAGACGACCAAGTACTGATAACAGACAAATCAGAAACATTACAATGCATGCTAAACAATCTAGCAGATAAAAGTAAAGAAGCTGGACTGATAATGAACAAATCCAAGACAAGGGTATTGACAAACAGAATGGAATCTATTATCACGGTAGAAAATACGAATATAGAATATGGTTAAATCATATATCTATCTTGGCCATCTTATCTCTAAATGAAACTGAAATGAACTGAAACTCTAAATGGAACTTGAAATCGAACGAAGAATCTTAAATGCATGGAATAGGTACTGGGCCCTAAAAGACATAATGAAGAACAAACAATACAGTATGGCAATAAAAAGATATATATTCAACACATGCATCCTCCCTGATATACGGCTGCCAAACATGGGCCACAACTGTGCGACAACATCAGAAAATGATCACCTGTCAAAGAACTATGGAGAGAAGTATCCTAGGATACAGAAGGATAGATAAGAAACGGGCTGCAGACATAAGGCAAACCACAAGAGTGGATGATATAACTACTAAAATAAGAAAACTAAAATGGAAATGGACTGGCCATATGCTCCGAAATGGAGCTGATAAGTGGTCTAAAACCATAACTAAATGGACACCCCGGCTAAACATCCGAATAAAAAAAGGCAAACAACGAAACAGATGGTCCGATGGTATAAAAAGGAAGAGGCCTATGTGTCACAAGTCACACCAACTAAGCAGGAAACGGCATCCGACGTGCCATTACTTTAATAAAACAATAGTTAAAATTAATAAATATAAATAAGGCTTTATTAAGATATTGTAATACTGTGCTAGTTGGAAATAAAGGCTTTAAAATTGAAAACTGGCAATAGGCTCCCCCCCCCCCCTATTACATGAGACCTAGACATACCGACGGACTGTGCCTCTGTCTTACCCTTCGGGGAATACAGGCGTGATGGTAGTGGTATTTTATATTTTATATAAAAAATCTAGGTGTCCTTAAATTACGAGTAAATCGGAAAAAAAAAAACATAGTATCTAGATAAATTTACCGCTTTTCCGCTAGTCTGAAGGTACTCTAATACAAATTTGAAATATATTCCATACCCAATCATTGCAATCAGCAAACCAATGGTATATTTGATGGAATATAATTTATCCTAATTGGCGGTCGTGATCTATACTTCACTGGGGCCTGTTATTGATAAAGTATGATAAGTCGGAACGTTTGGGTTAACGCAGGTTACCGACAATCAGTGACTCATGTACCTAAACGTAGCTTTATTTTGAACTAGCGACCCGCCCCGGGTTCACACGATTGCGATTCTCGGGTTTTCTCTACTAAGATATAACTGTTATACTTAATTACTTATAAACCTTCCGGAAAAATCTCTAAATGAAATTGAAAATCGTATCAATATCCATTGCAGGGTTTGGAAGAAGTTAGCGAGGTAACATGTATAAAAATTCAGCAAAATATACTTCGTTTATTATATACATCATACCGGTTAATTGCCACGGCCGAGTAATTCAATTAGGTAAATAGTTTTATAGCCGGCAAATCTCAATTTTTAATAATCATTTACCAGTACATTGCAATTACATAGGTATTCGGTTATTGTTCCGACTTTAATAATTTATAAGGCATCCGGGGCTACAGCCCCGCTACAGGCCTACACAAAAGAGGGGACCCCACAATAGAGACTTCGAAAAAAACACTTTCAAATTCCCTCGAGTAAATTAAGTAACTAGTAAATTAAATAATCATTACTAACTTACGATAGGACAAAAAAAAGTGATTTACTATGATTTCTGCGAAATCATCTACTCCTCTGAAAAAAAATATCATTTTATTTGAAAAATAATTAGGGACCCTTCCTTGCCCCAGGGCACTCAGGGCCTTCAAACCTCTTAATCCGGCCCTGCAAGCAAAGCTTGTTTTAAGCTTTGTTTTAATATATATAATGATGATTATCAATAGGATAACATATTTACATACCTATTAGATTTTCTTTATTTTCTTTTTAAATCTATACTAATATTATAATGCTGAAAAGTTTGTGTGTTTGTTTGTTTGAACGCGCTAATCTCAGGAACTACTGGTTGGAAGTTAAAAAATCTTATTGTGTTGGATAGTCCATTTATCGAGGAAGGTTTATAGGCGATATAACATCACGGTACGCCTCTTAGGAACGGAGCAGCACTATTGAAACAGCTGGCGGGTTTGTAGTGGTTAAATAAAATATTACAAATTCTCCGCAATTCAGAGTTTTGATTTGTGCACGGTCAACAAAAATAGGCTCCCTTCATATGCTCTGCTCTGTTGAGCAGTAAATACACTTTTGCCTAGCCCTTCAAGGAATACTGGCGTAATAGGTACTACATTATATTCATTCATTAGAGAACGGTGATCATCTAGAAGGTCGTAACAATTATTCTTCTGTTGTGTCTACCTAATAATTGATCTCTCAAACATACCTAGACACCCACTGATTGTGCTATTCGAATTCCAATAAATAAATGGGTTTATTCACATTCAATTATTTATCTTTTCACTGCACTAATGAGAATGAATTTTCTTTATTACAATCAGTAGTGTCTTGAGTAGGTTACCTACTCCACTCATGTAATAAAAACCGAAATAAGTAATATATCCTTCTAGGACTTCTTTACCTACTCAAAACTACAAAGAATCGATTACTATACTTATCTAAACTTAATTATAAGTACTTATACAATGTGTATACAACTGTCCGACCGGTGAAGGTATTATTAGGTATCGAGATCTGGTTCTATTTACAGTTATATACTAAATCATTTACAACAAAAAAAATCCCCGAAAAAAAGAAAAATGAGGAAACTGAAATGGTAACACTTACGGTGACAGTGACGTCCTTGGGTGCAAAACATACTAAGGCCTATGGTGGTATTATCAGATTTAAAAAATTTGCTCGATTTCGGGGTAATTGCGGCAATTTAGGCACTACGATAAACTTCATTAATATGAATTACTTTTATGAATAATGTTTATTATTTTATTTGTGATGTGAATTGGATAAAACTATATGCCTCTTTGGGATCGGACAAGGTTTTTTTTAATAGAGATGCTCCATACTTACCTGTATGCAGATTTTTTGAAATAGCCAACATCTTATCTTTATACCTAAGCGTCGATTTGGCCAAGTATAACATGGGAACTGTGAACCTTATCGCTTATCGGTTCACAAGTTATCGCTGTAGTCATACTTGTAGAGGGTCATAATTGCTTGGATCCTGGTTTTTCGCTTTTAAAGTCTATGATCTCCTTTGTAGGAGCTTTCTTCCTGCCCTTAGTTCAAATTATTTTGGGTCCTTTCCTTCCATATATATCTATGAGTCAGCTCATTAGTGATTTTTTCTTCTTCTATACATCTTTATACATACATACGATCATGCCTGTTTTCCCCGAAGGCTTAGGCAGAGGAGTACTAATATGCCTACACCTACAGTTCGCTCGCAGAGGCTCGCCCTCTTTTACATGGGACCTAAACATACCGTGAGGTCCCATGTAAAAGAGGGCGAGCCTCTTGCTATTAACCGAGCACAAATCCAATCTCCAAACTCGTACTGAATACCTATTTCGTAGAAAACCCAATACTTAACACTGTTCAACTTAGAAATCAAACCCGTGACCTCTAGCGTAGCTGTCACGATTGGAACCGCTAGAATAACGAGACAGTACCCTTTATGAAGAAAAAATTCCTTGGCACCTTTGTACAAATAACAAATACTTACTAAAAATTACGAGTATTGTCTTAATTGAATTACGCTATCTAAAATATGCAATCAGTTGCCACTCCATCAGACCCCAAAATTAAATCGTAATCCAAACAATATTGTGTCAAATCACAATTTGACACAATATTGTTAACACAACAATATTGTTTAACACATTATTAGTCCCGAGAATCCGAATAATAACACAATTTGATTAAAATGTTTTAATTACGATTTATTTTGGTATTGCGCTAATGTGGGAAATTCGGTCCGCCGGACTCTTAAGATGCCGTTGAGTCTCGAGCTCTCACAATCAATTTGACAGTTTGACGTAAGGTGAGGTGATAAACACAGCACGAGACATAATGGCGTCTTAAAATTGAGTAGGTACCTACTTGGCTCTTTTTTTTCTTCTTGCTGTAGGTAGTAAACACATTATTCATGCCTTCGTAGCTCGTACATAATCTACACAAATAATAATTAACTGCCTATAACCCAAGTTTCAACGCATCACTAAGTACTTTAGGTACCTACGATAAACTTTGGTTCTGAGAAATACCTACTTTTTCCATATTTTAATCAGATATTTTAAATTACGTTCAACACTACGTGATTCATTGACGTAGATATGTCATCTTAGGTCAAATAAACAAACTTTCAAAAACATTATTTACTTACAGATACCGACCTACTAACATGCGTATGTAGCATCATTAAAAAACTATCTCTTGGCCAAGTAATCGCAAGCATGACTTCAAGATTCTACGGAAGGATGCAGCACACATATCAACTCGGAAAGGGATGGCCAACGTATCGCCTTTCGCCTCGCCGTCAAACAGGCGTCAACCTAACGTAAGTACGTAACCAAAGCAGATCAGCAGCTCCGATACGTTGACTCGGCTACGTCTAGGCGACGCCGCGCTTACGGTTCGCTGACCGCTGGTAGACCTAGCTGGTACCAGATCAGTTTGAATCCGAACGTGAAGTGTAGCGCGCGGTTAAACCCAGTGATCGGGTTGATTGTCCATCTCCAACTGCAGGCAGGCCGTGGGAGTGGTGAGAGAGGCAAGGGTGGACGAAGAGGCGTAAGCGCGGCGACGGCGACGGAGAGGCGTAAGCGCGTGGACGACGACCCGTAAGCGCAGGGACCGTTGCTTGACCACACACCTCACCGCGGTTCCTGAGCTTGTCCCGAGATGAGGCGTTTACGTTACGATTCCGAATAGTGTGCTTTGCAATGGGGAGTTTCATACAAAGAATAGTTGATACGGTTACGATCCGTTTCCGAGTTGATATGTCTGCTATGACCTTATGTCTGTCCTGTTATAGCAATATCTATCAATTGTACCCGTGCAAAATGTAATGGTTCACCATTTATTTATTTTAAAAGAGTGACCATGGTGTTTTTTCCCGGATTCCTCTCCATAGAATCAACCTTTTGGAACCGTGCAACTAGAATCATAACGTTTTATAAACGCTTGTTAAAATTTATTTGAAATAAAAACATTTTAATTTAAATGTCAATATTCGGATTTTCGAGAGATTTGACCAGAAATTACCCTTCTGGGGTATTATATGACATCACAGTCAAATTTAGGCGTGAGCACAGTTTGAAAACTAACACTTCTTCAAATGCCCGAACGTAAAACGCAACGGTTCCAGAATAATTGTACCAAGTCCGGTTACGCTGTTATGATTCCCTGAATCAACAGCCTACACCCGAGTAAAAAAAAAGAATAATTTTAGAAATGTAACTGATAGATACTCGTTTAAACAACACCACTGTAAGTATTATATGTATGACCGCTTCTTTTATGCAGTCGGGATGACAGTGGACTTTGAATACAAGGTAATGAACACCAATCATCATCATAATAAAATTATTAAAAGATAAGTACATAAACAAACAGCTCTTAATCGCTTAGAATCCCGTCTAGTGACATTGTACCTAACTTATGAAACTGTGATCCTTCACCTTTAAGCTCATTGCTATCTATTGAGATGTATGTTTGTTGCGTTTGCGCATCACAGACAGCTAAATGGATATTTCTAATTGAGATAAAAATTTAGTACGCAATTATTTTCGACAGTTACATTTATGTACAGGATTATTTTACACAAACAAACACTATTTTTAACGGAACAGTCTCAAAAAATCCGGTGAAAAAGTGATTGAGTACCTACATCTATCTATACTTATAATAAATCTGTAGAGAGGTCAATTCTGTACATGAAATATATTTCCAAAATAACTATCAGCGGGTGATTAGTGATTAGTGATCGATACTGATGCCAAAAATGCAATCAGTAAAATTTTTGTCTGTCTGTCTGTCTGTCTGTCTGTCTGTCTGTCTGTCTGTCTGTCTGTCTGTCTGTATGTTCGTTATAGAAACAAAACCACTACCACCACTACAAACTTGGTACAATTGTTCTTCATACTCCTGGGCAGGTTATAGTATACTTTTCATCACGCTACGATCAATAGGAGCAGAGCAGTGAAGGGAAATGTTGGGAAAACAGGATAACTTACTCCATTTTTTAAGCTTCCGTCGCGTGTGCAGCCTTAATGGTTAAAGCTACACAGAAATCATGTATGACGGAAATGTTTCCTTAAAATTATATAAAAAATATTCCACGACAGCAAATGTCTATCTTTTATGGTTGACTCACAATAACACGTGTAACTCCCGATAGCTTAGCAGTTCGGAGCTTTCTGATTATATTTGTCTACTCTTACGTTAGGTGACTGACTGACTGACATAGTGATCTATCAACGCACAGCCCAAACCACAGGTTATAGTATACTTTTCATCACGCTACGATCAATAGGAGCAGAGCAGTGAAGGGAAATGTTGGCAAAATGAGTGATTCATGGGAAAGGTTTCAAACTATCAATGTATATATCATCACGCTACAACCCTTAGGAACGGGGCAACGCAGGTGAAACCACGGGCGAAGAACTAGGGAACAAACTAACTATTCCACGCGGACGAAGTCGCTGGCAAAAGCTAGTTATTAAATAAAATGGATCATAAAAAACAACAATTTAGTTCTTCAACTTTAAGAAATACCAAAATTTACTTCCGAAAGAAACTCGAAAAATAGACTATCTCACTTACCCCTAAGCGACAAAGATGACGATTGCACCCGCATAAGTAGAAGAAAGAAACCTAGACTGTGGAAGAGAAATTCCACATCACAGGCACTGGTCTCCATAGCTTAATTGGCTAAAGTTAAATAGGTACACCGGTTTTAACTGAAAGGACGCAGAATCCTGCTTGTTTGCTTTAAAAGTAGTTAATATTATAGAATCTATAAAACCATGTTGAAATAACGCTGTTTAAGCAAAAAAAATCAAATATGTTAAGGGTAGCTTTGGCGAGAAGGTCGCAGCAAGGCCGAGGACAGGTGCGTCGACCCCACGCGAGCGTTGACCGCCGGCCGACCACATCCCGGCGCCTGTAACCACTAACACCGGACCATGTAGGTATAATGTCGACAGGTGATCATCAAACATACTCGTAAATCAACTAGATAATCAAATTCCTACCATAATACCTCTTATTACGGTCGGTATTTACTTAATTAGCTGGTAAAATTGACCGTTACTTAAGTACTTATCAAGCCCAACTTTTGATCACTTTAAATAATATAATATGTGTCTTGAACTGATTCGCAATTTAAAGAAACCACTAGTTCGCAAATAAGTTCAGTGTGATTATTTATTTTAAATCAATACAATATTATATGATAATAGAGCAGGGTTCAAAATGTAATTTGGTTTTAGAATAATTGCTATAGGTATTAATAAAGGATAATGGTTAACTTATTATAAATAGTGTTATGTAGGTACACGATTAAACTGGCCATAGATTGACACTATTTTTCTCGATATTTTGATAAGTTATGATTGCCTAGTGACTAAGTTTCAATCGCAAAGATTTATTTTCTACAACTAGGTACAACTGCACTTATTAGGTACTAGCTTTTGCCAGCGACTTCGTCCGCGTGGAATAGTTAGTTTGTTACCTAGTTCTTCGCCCGTGGTTTCACCTGCGTTGCCCCGTTCCTAAGGGTTGTAGCGTGATGATATATACATTGATAGTTTGAAACCTTTCCCATGAATCACTCATTTTGCCAACATTTCCCTTCACTGCTCTGCTCCTATTGATCGTAGCGTGATGAAAAGTATACTATAACCTGAGGTTTGGGCTGTGCGTTGATAGATCACTATGTCAGTCAGTCAGTCACCTAACGTAAGAGTAGACAAATATAATCAGAAAGCTCCGAACTGCTAAGCTATCGGGAGTTACACGTGTTATTGTGAGTCAACCATAAAAGATAGACATTTGCTGTCGTGGAATATTTTTTATATAATTTTAAGGAAACATTTCCGTCATACATGATTTCTGTGTAGCTTTAACCATTAAGGCTGCACACGCGACGGAAGCTTAAAAAATGGAGTAAGTTCTCCTGTTTTCCCAACATTTCCCTTCACTGCTCTGCTCCTATTGATCGTAGCGTGATGAAAAGTATACTATAACCTGCCCAGGAGTATGAAGAACAATTGTACCAAGTTTCGTTGAAATCCGTCGAGTGGTTTTTGTTTCTATAACGAACATACAGACAGACAGACAGACAGACAGACAGACAGACAGACAGACAGACAGACAAAAATTTTACTGATTGCATTTTTGGCATCAGTATCGATCACTAATCACCCGCTGATAGTTATTTTGGAAATATATTTCATGTACAGAATTGACCTCTCTACAGATTTATTATAAGTATAGAAGATAGATGAAGATATAGATAGATGTGTGTAAACATATGTACAACAAAATATTTTAAAGAACATTCACAGAATTTTGAGTTAAGGTAATATCGGCATTGACTGCCTCATTAGTCTAGTGGTCCCAAGTGAGACTGCTACACTAGAGGTCCTGGGTTCGATCCCCAGGTCGAGCAAAGTGTTATTGGGTTTTTCTATGAAATTCTCATTAGCAGCTCGGAGTCTGGATTTGTGCCCGGTTAATGGCTATAGCCATTAACCGCCTAGGGGTTATAGGTAACATGGGACCTAAACATACCGGCGAACTGTGGGTGTACATTAAGTACACCTCTGCCTAACCCTTCGGGGAATACAGGCGTGATGGTATGATGGTATGTTAACAATTTTAAAGAAACGAGCATCTTTTATTTCTTGAAAGAGAATTTTCACACATGTTATTTGCAAGTATTGGCAAGCTCGTAATAAATAAGTGCGAGTCGGACTCGCCTACAGAGAATTCCGTACAAATTTGTAGGTACATATTGAAATTAATTACCAATGTATAGTGTTCAGATTTTTCCCTATGCTTGTAGTATAAGATGGTATTACCTACTTGCCAAATTTAATAGTTCTAGGTCAATGGAAAATATCCTATAAATTAAAATAAAATTAAGTTGATTCCCTTGAGAGTGTCGACATATATACTTTTTTTGCGGCATAAACGTCTGTAGGTATCTTTATTTTACGTTAACTTAGAAGTTTGATTTTTTTCACAGCTTCAAGGGACTGTAGACCTGAGTATAATTATGGTTTTAATTTAAACTCAATACTTCCACGCGTTCCCGAGATAAAGGGTCTTAACAGACAGATAGACAGACGAACGGACGGATAGACAACAAAGTGATTTTCAGGTAGGGAACCCTAAAAGGACAGTCTTCTTTTTTTCATCAGAAGAGACAATCTCTTTAACTTTATCGCGGATGAGTCTGTTTATGAAGGGCATACTCGTATTATGATAGCAAAATATAATAATATTACATCATGACTTACATGTTACTATTTACAATATGTACATTATGATATCCAGTTTAGATATCTCGTTGAAACCCTATAAATTATACTATTTTATACACGTGAGCCGATCGTGGCTAATTAACAAAAACAGATCGATAAACCTATTTTATTTAAGCTGCACTTGCGGTAGCCAATGTGATGATTATTATTTTACACAATGAAACCTCTGTGTAGGTGTGCAGAGCAAACTATTTTATCTATATTCTGTTATAATTATCTAATTTGAATTAATGACAATCCAATTCTAATCAATTCCATTCCAGTTAAACTTGGACAGAAATTAGTGTGCGTGTCCGAAGAGAGACCGCGACTCCGCAGACGTAGCGTAGGACGCCTTCCGGCAAGATGGAGTGATGATTTGCGCAAGGTTGCTGGCGGAAGCTGGATGCGATAAGCCGATACAGGGCGAAATGCCGCATATTGGGGGAGGCCTACTTCAAGCAGTAGACTGCTATAGGCTGATAGTTAACCTTCTTCTTCTTCTGAAGTTAGCCTTCTTAATGGCCGCGCAGGTAAATAAGGCATTTTTTTACGAAACTACCGAATCATTATGAAATATGAAATAATAATTAGTACGGTAGCGACTTTTGCGCGTGAGAGTCAGGTTATCCTCGGTTTGTACAGCTTCGGTAATCTGCTGTCCATCTGTGGGTGGAATTTGGAACACCTCTGCCTAACCGTTCGGGCAATACAGGCGTGATGATATATTTCATATTATAGTACGCTATAATTAGGTGTTTTTTAATATGAATAATTATATATTTTTTTAAATTTTAATTCGACTGATGGGTCGTTGGCTGCCAGGTGATGTGTAGGTATGGGGGACTCGTTAGACAAAAAACCGCGCTTTCCTTCCAGTCAGACCCCAAGGGGAAAATACCGCCGAACCATTACTAATATTACGTCGCAGTCGCAGTCGCAATTCGTCGGTATGTTTAGGTCCCATGTGTTAATGTATTGCCATTAACCGGGCACAAATCTATCCTAGGTGCAACCCTCTAGCGTAGCAGTCGCGCTTGGGATCTCTAGACTAATTAATGAGGCATTTATTTTTTAATCTTATCAGAAATTGGCACAATTTTAAAACAAAACCAACCACTAAAGCCCAAAAAGTCTAATTTAGTTTAATTAAATTAGAAGTTTAATTTAATGATTTGACTACATACCATCACGCCTGTATTCCCCGAAGGGTTAGGCAGAGGCGTACTTAATGTACACCCGCAGTTCGCCGGTATGTTTAGGTCCCATGTTATAGGGTGCGAGCCTATAGCCATTCACCGGGCACAAATCCAGACTCCGAGCTGCTACTGAGAATTTCATAGAAAAACCCAATAACACTTTTCTCGACCTGGGGATCGAACCCAGGACCTCTATTGCAGCAGTCGCGCTTGGGACCACTAGACTAATGGGGCAGTGATTTGACTATAATCATGTAAATACCACAAGAAAGGGAAGTTAATAATAGAAATTGATGAGATTGGGTTTTTGGTTCCACGGCTGGGCCCAGTCTTAGAATTAAAATACCTTGGTCATATTATGCAATTGCAGTTTTTAGTCAGTACCAGCCTGACTGTCAGGCCCTGACATAACCTTTTTTTCGGGTGGGGACATGCGCCTTATGCACGCCGCCCCGCTACGGGGATTCGGGACGGTTGTATCGGGCTCTCCGGCCAGGTAGCTAGCATACCGATCAAAACCACTAGCACTACCATCTTTCGCATAGTGGTGGGATCACGGGAATCGCTCTCGCAAGATCCGCGATCCCACCGCGGACGACCAATGTTAGTCGCTCCCCGGGGGCCAAGTGCAATGGGCGACTGACAATCCCCAGTCCGCCGCCCAAGGCCCTCTTTGCGGCGGGACAGATATATAGCTACGCCGCCGTCCACACCCCAGCCGTAGAGGGTAGGGAGAGCGGCGCATCAGCCGGACATACCTACCGCGCCGCCTCCCCAAGTGGCAGTTGATCCATTACCATTTTATTCAAATTCAAATCTTTATTGCTTTCATAATTATGCAATTGACGAATATTGACGATAGAAAAGGTTAAATTACATTACACAAGAGCTAGATTGAACTAATAGGCTTAAAACATATCAATATAAGTACCTACCTACTTACTTACTGACTAGACTGCCTCATTAGTCTAGTGGTCCCAAGCGCGACTGCTACGCTAGAGGTCCTGGGTTCGATGCCGAGTTTTTCTATGAAATTCTCAGTAGCATCTCGGGGTCTGGATTTGTGCCCGGTTAATGGCAATAGGCTCGCCCCCTATTCCATGGGACCTAAACATACCAGGTGAACTGTGGGTGTACATTAGTACGCCTCTGCCTACCCCTTCGGGGAGTACAGGCGTGATGGTATGTTATGTGTTACCTACTTACTTATCACATATTTTGTAAAAAATAAACGAAGATAAATTTTAATACGAAGAAATCTTATTATTGTCAAATCAACAAGTAACAAACACGTATTCTCCACTGTTTATTTACGATTGGCAGGCTCTAAGATAGGTACTTACATAAAATTCTCAGAATTTTTCAATACGTTATTGTTAATTGTCATAACTTTAAAAAACCGTAAATATTTTTTAACGTACAGATCATAAATTATACAATTAGTATTATTTATTTACCATGTTATTTGTAAACAAAAATATTATTTGCAGGAGCTTCACTACCTACAGGTAATACAAAAATGTGATCAAGTTACCGACAGGCAATGATCGCGGTACCTTAGTTGGCTAAAGCTTCTGGTGTACCGCACCAGAAGACGCAGATTCCAATCCTACCCATAGACTACTAATTTTCTTTCGCAAAAATTAATATCTTGAGAAATGTGAGCCTTTGAGCTAGTGACTACGCTCACGTCACGTGATGAACATACCTTTGATTAGAAAATTCTTATCGACCGTCTGCCGCTAGGGGTGGCAGGATTATGTTGGACTCCCACCAACTAAAAACCGCACTTTCCTTCTTTACCCTATACTCACGGCCATTAGATTCTTAACATTCGCCATGACGACGACCATGACTGTCTAGATACTAACCACTCATCGCAAATTCTCCGGAATCACACTGAGTACTTTAATTATTAAATTAACAAATGGCAATATTTATCGTTTTTTTAAGCACGGAATATCCTCATGGTTCGTGCCACCTAGGTATGCGGTAGCCTATGTGGGACTCCTACCGGCTAGTAACCTTCCTCTAACTGTGACATTTCGCCACAACCATGACTAGTTTGCTTACACCTTGGAAGAGGCGCGTGTGGCATACGCTAGCATTCTCGGGTTGTACAAGAAAAAAAAACATAATACAAATGTACATTTATTTGTGCTCAACTGAACCATCACGCCTGACGCCCGAAGAGACAGGAAGCCGTAAACTTACAAATCATTTAAAGGTATACTTTAGACAACTCGTAATAATGTAGGAGTCTACTGCCATTAAGAGGCACAAACCCAAACTCCAAGCTGCGACTGCTGCGAGGCAAGATTTTCATCGAAAAACTTACCTCGGTATCGAATACGACCATTAGACCAACGAACTTAAAACGTTGTTATTATCGAAGTTGCCAATAAAAAGCGTGAAACGTCTCATATTTTGCTAGCTTTACCTTTTCTGCGGCATATTGGCCATATTTTATGGGCTTTTCTACTCCATACGGGTGTAAACAACAATCTACAACAACTCTATCACCACGCCAGTTATGGTCGAGTCTGAATGTTAATATATGTTTGCGGGAAAAGCAGAAAGTAAAGTTATGTTTCGTTGTCGACTTTCACGTAGCTTTCAGGTCGGCTGGTGAATGTAAAAGTCCATTGAATCTTACCGTAACTATAAAATATGTCCCAGACCGAGTTGTTCGATTATGTATGTGTATATTTGGTCTCCAAGAGACCATCGTCGAGTCGAGCATTTATAGGACACATGTCCTATAAATGCTCGATTTTTAAGCGTAGTTTCGCCACGAACCTCCATAAAAAGGAGGATTTCATTATTTAAAATATAATGTGCTGATTCAAATAAAATATAATGTGATGATTGATCTAGGCGATCAATATCAGGTAATTTTGGGAACATGATGGATTTAAAAAATTCAAAAAAATAATAATTGTGAATAGCAATTAGTAAAGACTACCCAGCTACCAGATAATTTCTGACTGATCAATTTACTTTGTCCATAATTATTCTCGTAGAATAATTATACATAGGTGAGGACTGAGTTGTTTTTAGGGAATAATCTAATAACAGAAGAGAAGTGTGTTTTAAGGAAATGTTATTACAAATTTAAAGGTCGTTAAATAAAAAAAAATATAACATAACATAACATACCATCACGCCTGTATTCCCCGAAGGGTTAGGCAGAGGTGTACTTAATGTACACCCACAGTTCGCCGGTATGTTTAGGTCCCATGTTATAGGGGGCGAGCCTATAGCCATTAACCGGGCACAAATCCAGACTCCGAGCTGCTAATGAAAATTTCATAGAAAACTCAATAACACTTTGCTCGACCTGGGGATCGAACCCAGGACCTCTAGCGTAGCAGTCGGTCGTTAAATAAAAAAAAATATATGTTATAAAATTGTAACGCCGACTAATTGACAAACACAATTTTCGACAGAAGTTTCCTACATAACGGTAGATGAGTTAAGACGGGATTTTGAGAGATTCGTAGGCCATTGGGTAAAACGCATCATCGCGTGCAATAGTATCCCAACATGGGTAGTAAATTTATAAATACATTTTGTATTTACCTGTACATACTTTTGGTATAGATTATGTACCTGTGTTGTATTTTGCATTTTTCTCCATCGTCCACCGACCGTGCAACATAATTTCTGGTGTTTCATACATTCAATGACTGTCGCTGAATTCCTTACCACAGTTTCTAAACGGACCATGTAAGTAGGTTTATTATTCAAAATAATTTAAATAGTCTACATCTAGACACGAAGGTACCTACGACGCAGTGTCACAGGCTTGATGTAACTTGACTCCTACCAGCTTTCTTTTTAAAAGTCACTGTTAACCAAGGTCAGCACTTCTTGGCTTTCCTTCTGACCAAAAATAACCTTACACCACTACTACATCGGATCTGTGACACTTGCAAAGTGAAACGGATTAATACAATTATTCTTAGTTCCAGTATTAATTATAATTAATAATTGAAGTCAACATTTCTATTCCTTCTGTAAATTCTCGTATTTCCTAATCGCAAGAGATTGAGAAGGATTATAGTATTGGACTGCATTGGACCAGTACAAACACTTTGATCCTGATTCGATTTTATGCAAGATCTGAAGAACTAGAAATGAACCTCATGATAAATATATTTAGAGACTTACATATACTTACCTACCAGTCATTTTACCAAAGAATAAGTAGGTATGTACTAATGAATTAACACATGAAACCACATTTTCAAAGTAATTACCTAGGCGAGAAAGTTGGTCTTGGTAAGCCTTCCTGGAACTTTCTCATGAACAATAGACCTAGGTACTAGAATTTATCTAATGTTAGGCAGTGCAAGTATTGCACTACTTGCTGATGGCAATGTGTGCAGGTCCTAGTCCTTTTAATCCGGTTATGTGAGCGCACGCGCATCACTCGCTAGCCCGCAGTCGCACGCGCAACCCGTCACTCGTGCAAGCGTACGTACAGCGACTTATACCGCGAATATAAAACATTTTAATTACAAAATATCTAAATAAATTCAAAATGTACAAATCGCTAATTGTTCTTTGTGTGGTTTACTGTGTTGTTATTGGTAAGTATTTCCATAATTAAAAAATGTAATTTTTAAATTAAAAATTCTGACGCCAAAATAAAAATAAAAAGCGTTTATAAATGTGGCGTTATAGCACACAAAATCAATTTATTTTAATAGGCTTATCTTTATGATATAACAAATTCGCATGCAGTATTAAATAAGCATAAATCTCAATTTAAACCATAATACCCGCGCACCTAGCTGGTTTTTTGTTCATCACTTCGTAATGACTACTTAGAGAAACATTATAAGAACAAAACACTTGTATCAGATAAGTAATGTTGAAGCAAAAACAGTTCACGAAGCTAATTATTACGTGTTATCTTAGTTATTCATACTTATAGTCACGGAGATGTCGGGCTGGGCCCATAATATCGTGACACGATGATCCGTTTCCGTGATCGTGAGCCCGGCTCTTATGTTTTTCATAAAATACATATTCAATTAGAGGCTATTCAGTATTCATAACTAACATAAAAATATATTTGATAAAAAATTAAAAGTTAAAAAGCTCATAATTAAATTATATGGTGATTTGAATACGTCTGGCACCTTATTTCGAGATGCTAATTGGTTTGTTAGATTGAAGAGTACCGTAATGTTTAGTCTCTTCTATAAAATTGAGCTGTAAGTGTTTGTTAACTACTTCCAGTGTAATTGAATTATATAGTACCTATCATAAAACAGTTTAAATAATTAATTTTTGACTGCCAAGAGTTAAAATATTTAACGCGTAAGTCACGTTTACCGTGGCATACTGCATCTTATTTATTTCTGACATTTACTTTAATATAAGATGTTAAAATGGAACAATATTTTTTAAATAACGACGACAAAACAGTTTTCGTCTTATTTGTCCTCAGAATGTACCGCTGAAGATTTTTATAGTAACGTATCTACCGTTATTATAAAACAATAAAGTCTACAAAAAGTTTAATGGAAAATATAACCTGTCGGATACACGTTTAAGAGACTAAATGATTAGTTAAATATTTTTCAACTTCTTATAAAAAAAACAGTTTTCAATTCACTTCAATTTATTCACAAAATAAATAAAATGAATTGAATTGAATTGAAAACCGTCTTTAGTATTTTCAGAACCAATGTTCAGACAACAACCAAATTAGTATATGGGACCATTCCGATATAGATAAAAATATAAAAAAGCCGACACCGGTTCATGTTCGGCGAAGACATCGCGTAACTTATACCCAAAAAATACAGTTTAATGAAGACCCTCATACTTTTGTTGAAGTCATTATAATACGGGTATTTCTATGAAATTCTCAGTAGCAGCTCGGAGTCTGGATTTGTGCCCGGTTAATGGCAATAGGCTCGCCCCCTATTACATGGGACCTATACATACCGGCACCCTGTGGGTGTACATTAAGTACACCTCTGCCTAACCCTTCGAGGAATACAGGCGTGATGGTATGTATGATAGTATGTTCACATAAGATTGGAGGATATAGTGACACGTGTAACTAAACAGCTCAGCGTCATTGGAATTCAGTGGTCTTCGCCTGATCTAAGATCTTTTACGAACTCTAGATAGTCTTGCTCGCATTCAGTCCATCTTAAACGTTAATTGCAGTCTCTAGAAACGGGAATCACGACCTCCTTACAAGATTTACCTATTCTTTGTCTAAACAATTTAAAACAAACGATATTTTATTTTATTTACATGCAACTATTTAATTCATTAAAGAATTGTGACCTTCCAAAGGGTCGTCACAATTGATTTCTTATATTTATTTATATATATCTTATATATAATTATGTAAATACATAAAATTAATTTACTAATACTTCGTGCTTATAATATTTGACATGATTAACAACAGTCTTACTCATAATCAAAGCCCATCAATATTAGTCATCTTACCGTATTTTTTGCACACCTTTTTATTAATATCGAACCGGGAAAATGATATCATCGACGTACAGGTTAAAATAATTCCGGGAAAGGTTATTTTAAGTACCTGTAGAGATCTACCGACTGTGCTTGTTAAGATAAAATTATGTGAAACACACTTGTGTAGGTAATCGCGATAAAATTCTCATAACAACATACAATTTCGGAAAACTGCTAGCGGAGGTCGACAGTGCGGAACTTTTAAAGCATTGGAGAGTGAACACAGCAACAGCGTGGGACATCAAGAATTTATGGAAGGAATTTTATAATAATGCAAAAACAAACATGATTGGCCCGGTCCGAGTCGAGTTGGGTTACACACCACTGGACAGGACAATGACACTCACATAGCGTCCCGCGATTAAAAAGCTTTTATATAGCTTTTAAGCTATCTATTCTCAACTCAACGTCTGTATTTTAGAAATTAAACTTCTCTGACACGTCTATGCGGATACGCGGCCCGTGTTTTCTTTTACAGCATCGATGACCACGAGTAGAATGTTGCTTTTTAGCTCTCTAGAAAATGAAGCTTATATAATAAAAAAGAAGATAGGTACTTATCAAATATAACAAACCATCACGCCGGTATTCCCTGAAGCGGCGGTAGCCTAATGGCTAGGTCGTCGGACTTGCGATCATGTAGTTCGAAACCTACCCACTGTTCTACCGACTTGAACCCACTCGTAACACAAGCATTTAGCTTGGTACGAGGGGTTAACAAGAATACTAGTAATGCGACCCACATCGCTAGTAAGTTTCTTTTAAAAAAAAAAAAGTTTAGGCACAGGTGTACTATTGTACACACATAGTTTTCCGGTATATTTAGTTTCGATGTAATAAGTAGGCGGCAAACCTTAGCTTTGACCGCGGACAAATCCAAACACCGAGCTTCTACTGAGAATTTCAATAACACTTTATTCGACTCCATATCCATATATATTTATCATAAAGATAATTATGTTCAGAAAACAGGTTAGTTTCTATCTCAATAAATACACAGTGTTCTAGATTTTATCAAAGCCCGTCAGACCCCTATGGTATGGTATGGTAAAGCGGGCTGTTTTCCGCAACCCCACGACAATGCGCGTATTTTGCGTGCGAGTGGAAAAGATTTGTTAGTCGAGCCACCTCAGTTCCTCAAGAAACGCCAGCAAACGAGTAATGTCGCTGGTGATCTCTCGGAGAGTACTCGGTTTACCGAGAGTATTTAGCCCTGTATGCGGCGACCCCAGGACAATGCGTCAGACACCTAATAAGACCAATAGATTTTTCATTGTGCCTGTAATTTATGGCTTGGTGGGTTTTATTTGAATGACATATCGTAACAGTTTAAAGAATAGTTAATTTAATAATTATCATCATCAGGACACACAAAAACAGATACAGTGATAGTTCCTAATGGAACTTTGATGGATCGATGATTTTAAGTAGATCCTATACGTCAATCATAGCTGCTCATTCAATCGATCGATCATTTCTGCAATCATTAAGACGTAAGATAATGTTTTCGTATTAATTAATCGTACTAATGAATCTTAGGATTGTCGCCATTTATTCAAAGTTGTTTAGACTTATATAGATAAGAAACTCGCGGGTTGACTCCTCATTGACCTACTTTCGTAGTCATGTAGCAAAACTAGTTGCATTTCCCTCCGATCTTAATTAATGAACATTTACTCTAATCACTACAGGGATCTATTTTCCAAAATAATCAATTAAAATACTATCCGATAAGTAAATCACTTATTTTTAGGAACATACCTACCTTTACCTTTTCTAAAATTTTAATATATAGGTATTATGCTTAGTATTATAACCTAGGGTACAAGTGGTCAAGAACCCAAAGTAAGGAATCTCCTCTCGATGAGTGCAGTGTCCAAAATTAGAGCTTTCTGTATCAGACCCTTGATGCAGTCTTTCACCGAAAGCTTCTCAATAAGCTGATCAAAGCTCCTAGCTAATAAAATTACTTACCCGACTGTTCTGTAAAATTCAGTCATTATTACACTCATTATTTGTGGTGTGTGACAAAATATAATGTATCAATGATAATTATAATTATATTCTATTCATACTACTTACCTGCAATTAGAGTTCATTAAAGTGGTTTATAAACCTCTAGCTCTAGAATAAAATCTACATATTTAGTTAGAGATCGTAAAAATCAATCATTATTAAAATGATTAATTTGTGTTGTGTGACAAAATATAATACATCAATGATACTAATAATTTTCTACTTAATAATAGGTAGGTAACCCAGGTAAATTGTTACATTTCGTTTTTTTTGTTAAAAATTTTAATAGGTCTCGCGTGACTTTATAGATTTATATTGTGAATAGGAGGAACAATTATAATTACTCACGTTCATTAATTTTATTACTTTTTGCCCTATCTGTAAAAAATATTCTGCGCAGTATGATCTTGTATGACCGTTGTATGTCTGATACCTAAGTTCAACCTATCCAACTGCGTATTAGCCGAGTTATTTTCGGTTTATGTATTACACGCGATAATGTTGTATTTACAAACGTTTTAGCAATAACAAGGAAAAAATAATACACAAACATACGCACACATGCAGATTTTTCGCAGACGGCCTACATAACAATTTGAGGTATCAAAAGTGATAATATTTCTTTGGAGAATATTTTACTAACTTTTAAGCTTAAAAACTGGGCCGAGTTGTTGGTTTTGAGATCATTATGAGATGGAGACACCTTCACATTATTAGAGGTCGGACGTTGAAATGTGAATCTTATCAATGTAGAGTTTGAGAGCAAAATCGATAGGAGCCGTGGAAATAATTTAGGTTAAATGTACTTGGACAAATGAGGCGAGTACAGTTAGCGTTTTGACAAGCAAAAACTCAGCCTTGAGTTGGATGGCTCGACCGTTAGAAAGCCGGTGCGGCCATACATTCACATCACCACGACGCTAACACACAAACTGGTAGTTGTTAGAGCATTTTATAGGTAGGTAATCATGAAAGCATTTTAATTTTAACGGTTTTACTGAGTCGGCTGTCGTAATAAAAATAAAGGTGCATAGCAGCCGTGAGGCCAAAAATCTATCTTTGGTATTCATTATTTAAACAAATTTTTGGTATAACTGTTATCCAGTGGTTATTTGTACTTATAGTCGGATAAAAAAAGTATCCTTCAGCTGTTTATACAATGTACTAACGAGCTTAAAACCGTAAATAATGTCACTCTTCCAAAAGCGCTCAAATTGAAAAGCACATAATGTGCATACTTCGAACTTTTGATCTTGACTATATTACCAAACGTGTTTAGATAACTTATACTGCTATATAGATTTAAATAGTAAGACGTAGGTATAGGTAATACACGATTTTTTTGGATCAATTTTTTATACTCGTGCGCAGCTTGGCCTGAGGCTTTCTCATCAAATTTCAACTCTTTCGGAGAAAAATTTAACTGTTTTTTTGGTGTGTTCATTCTATGAGATAATTAACTAAAAACAATAGCTAAGTAACGATATATAGGTAGCTATAGTCTCCACTGATTGAAAACAATATAGACAGAAAAAAAAGCTCGTAATCTATACCTAAGTGTATTCAACGTATCATGCAAATATGAAAGTGAATCATTCAATTTCATTGCTGAATCGCGTTTTCAATCGCTTAATTTTATTTCTCACTTTTAAATGCGTTATTGGCATACGTATTGCTAACGCCTTTGAGCGTAAGGTCTTGGATTCGATTCCCAAGTCGGGCAAAACCCAATAACACTTTGTTATTGGGTTTTCCCACGACAGCCGCACAGAGTTTGCAATCGCCCCCTATTACATCTATTCATCCAGTCTAAAGCATACCCGCAAACTATGGTTGTCCAGCAGTACTTACACCTCTAGCAGTACTTCCGCGCATACAGGCTTTATGGATGAAATATTTTCTCTTTTCACCTTTCAAAGTGATAAAATCATTCCCAAATGTTTAGTAGCTAATAAATTGCTAAGCTGTCTAGAAACCGATTGAGGCTCAAATAGTTGCCTTTTCGTTTTCCTTGAAGGAAGGGGACGAGTTTCGTTTGCAACCACTTAAACTAGATCTCTATCTAGCCACGCGAATATCTTTTTATTGCACTTGAATTGCAGCAATTGTCTCATCGAAATAACCAGATTGTTTAAACGTGATTGCTAGCGTCGTACGTAGTTAAGTATATCTGGAGAGTCGTTTATATACGTCAAACGCTGACGTGGTTGTAGCGACGAAGTTGGTATAGAAACTTCGTTACGGTGTTTTACATGACCTTTTGCATTTCATCAACCCATTTATTGTCACACTATTGGGCGAGGGTCTCCTCTCAGAATGAGAGGGGTTAGGCTGGTCTAATACGGGTTAGCAGACATCACATGCCGTCGAGAAAGTCAGGCATGCTGATTTTATTCACCATTAAATTTTAATACGCACATCATTTTGAAAAGTCAGAAGTGCGTGCCTTGGATTTCAACTTTAAATCTTTGAAGTGGCAGTCCAATAGTCAGTATAGGTATTCTCAGTAGGCTATCACTTTTGGACTTAATATATTTTCATACCATCGCTGTTGCAATCTTAGCCAAGAAATTGGTTTGCGGAAGTATTGCTATTAGACTTCCGCAAACCAATTTCTTGGCTATTCAGCCTGGGAACCGACCCCAACGCGGTTAGAAAGGGCTAGAAGGATAATGATTGCTGTTTGTCATCCCTACCTAAAAATATTTATAAGCCTTAATCAAGAGTAAAATTATACCTTTGTTACTCTACGTGTTTATTTTTATGACTTGTACTCGTATAATTGGTATTAAATTTGAGTTAAACGCCTTATAAATATGAATCACTGAGCGCATCAGATTCTTGTTCCATCTGCATTTAATAGGCAGAGTGAACGACCGCAGTTACGAGGAAACCGACCTAAACCAGCCCAGCCCCAACATAGCTATTATCTAGGTATTAGCAAATTTATGATGCACGTCGTCCCGTACTCATGCACTCGTGCAAGCTGATGAATACGACTTCGATAACTTTCTTCGAATACAATCGTGTCACACTAATTTCGTATTAAAAACTTCTATCAATTAAAACAGCACCATTAATATACGCTAGTTTTTACTACTGTGCATGCAGAAACACTAATTAGGTATTGATAATTATTAGATACAACTGTCAAAGTTCGCGTGTTACTTCTATGCAAAATGGAATATCGTTTTATAGCATAAGATAGTGCGCGCACGCAGTGTGCTATTTTTAACTGACAAGAAATGACATATACTAAACATTAATAAATTATTATCTCGTGTAACTGAAATGTATAATAATGCTAATGATGCCTAGACCATTTTATGAATATAATCGGATATAATTCTGACTTTTCGTTTCCACACGGTCATACATCAAAGGTCAGCAGCTTTAGTAGGAAACAATATTGTAATTAATAGCTTTGTATGGTATTTTATGTAAAAAAAAAACATTTTAATGTAAATGTCGGTTTTGACAGCTAAGCGCACGTTTATGTGAATCTTCTTATGGGCAAGCAACTTCACGCTCTGTCAAGGTCATGGCGAATGTCGGGAATACCATGGCCGCTTTTATAAGGCAAGAGAAGAAAAGTGCGATTTTTAATCGTTACGATACCCTGCAACTTCCGCGGTTGGCAGACTATCCATGAGATTCAACAGTGGATTACGATGTCTAAGAAACCTCAATCATTCATATTTTCGATGCAACCATATAAATTGGGGTAAATTATATAATTACGAGATAGACCTGGACTATTGTACCTAAACTGAAATGATTTTGATGGCTTGTTGATCTGATGCACCATTGACCTCAAAGTCCGATAATATAGCGACCCTCCGATACATTAAGCTGTTGGCTTAGAGGAGTTGATATTTTGAATGAATTTGAGTGCTTGGGGGCCTAAGATTTTATAAAAAAAGATAAATTATTCAATGTAGCCATTTTATCCCTCAGACCACATTAGGGATTTGTCTAAAATCTTGAGCTGTAGATACACCCACAGTTCCCCGGTATGTTTAGGTCCCATGTAATAGAGGGCGAGCCTATTACCATTTAACGGGCACAAATCCAGACTCCGAGCTGCTACTGAGAATTTCATAAAAAAAACCCAATAACACTTTGCTCGGTCTGGGAATCGAACCCAGGACCTCTAACACCAGTCTCGCTCGGGACCACTAGACCAATGAGATATTCAATACCTACCTATATTATATTCATAGATGATTAATCAGTGGTCGTTTTAAACCCAATCTACATCTAGATTTATACCTAGAATAAAATTGTAACAGGCCGGTGTCTGTACATTATAGATATTAAAGAAAAAGTAATATGGGCAGTCTTTATTAGAGCAACAGAAGCCAAAATATATTTTTTTAAATTTTTGTCTGTCTTTGTGTATGTTTGTACGAGCATGACGCAAAAACTACTGCATGGAATTGAATACAGTTTTCACCGATTTATTGCTAGAGGTGTAACCTAAAATCTGGTGCATGTCTCATCTCGATACGCCGCCTAGAATCGGACTTAGTAGTATGTTAATCTTTTTGGGACGTGAGTGAAACTGCGGATAACAGCAGCTAATACCTAATACCGTATCTTAGGTCTATAATACCATCAGACTATAATGTGACCTTGACCAAGAAATCCGAAACGAAGTAAGTAGGTAGGTACTGTATTTCGCATTCATTCTGACATAAAGAGGAAGACGAACATTAGTCTTCATAGGCGATGAGGGGTTCTAAACAACAACTCTGTTATTCGAAGAGCTCGTGCCGGCAGATTCTCTATTATCCAATCAATTTCACACGCAGTTTCTTATGAACTCATTTGTATTGCGTCAAAACCATCGTCGTACATTTCAGTTATTTTTAGGGTTCCGTACCTCAAAAGGAAAAGACGGAATCCTTATAATATCACTTTCTTGTCCGTCCGTCCGTCTGTCTGTCTGTCAAGACTCTTTATCTCGGTAACGCGTGGAGTTATTGAGTTGAAATTAAAATCAAACTTCTATGTTAACGTAAAAAAAGATACGGCCGTTTATGCCGCAAAAAACGTATATTTCGACACTATGAAGGGAATCAAAATTTATAGGGTATTTTCCGTTGACCTAGAACTATGAAATTTGGCAATAGAGAAAAATCTGAACACTATACCTACATTTGTAATTAATTAGAATATGTACCTACCTACAAATTTGTACGGAACCCTCGGTGGGCGAGTCCAACTCGCACTTGTCCGGTTTTTTAATGGAATTTAGTCGGCAAACGAGCTGACGAGCCCCTTGGTGATAAGTAGTCATCGTCGCCCATGGACACCTGCAACAGCATAGGTGTTGTTGATGCGTTGCCGACCCTTAAGAGCCCCTACGGAGTGCAGACCGCCAGAGCCGCTGCAAATGAGGGGAACTGGCTCTTACGTGCAAAAGTCGAAACACACACCAAGGTGCTTTACGACAGACTCCGACGTAAGAGTGGTCGCCATCCAGTCAGGCCCCACGAGGGCCTACCACCGAGCAAGTCAGATATCTTCACGCCTCTTACGGGATGCCTATCTGAAAGGCAGTGAGGAACAGTATTCTAACCCGTCTGCACACGCTTGCGACTTTACATCAATGCGATCGTAGTCGGTCTACTGTGGTCGCCACTCGTTGAGTAAGAGTTCATCGCTATTTTCTTCGGCGTAAGCTGTATTTCCTTAGATGAGGATGAGGAGGATGACGCTTTATTATTAGCGATCCGTATCAGTCGCCTTCGACTAAAAGCGTAGTCATTTGACTTATTTAAATATAAATATATACTTACTATTATAATATGTTAATTGAATCTCATCAATGGACACCCATGATAGAAGCCCAAAGCGGTCACTTCAATTGCGATTTTTTCTTTAACAGCGCTAGGGCCATACGGTAGTGCCAATGGTATCATTGTCCCGTTATGAAAAGGGGATAGCGCTGTTTATCCCGCATAGCGCTATCCTTCACTCTCACAGTACACTCACTCAGCAGAACAGCGAACCGGTCTATGGATCAACCAGTCTATATTGCGTCCTGTTAAAATAACTTTGTGTAATGCCTAGGTGCCTTCCCAAATGAAAAACAGTTACACCCCTAAGGCGTATGCAGAGGTGTAGGGTACTATTGTATAACCACTGTTCACCGGCCATTGCCATTCACCAGGCACAAATCCAAAGTCCCAGCTGCTACATAGAATTGCATAGAAAATCTCAATAACAGTGCTCGACCTGAGAATCGAACCCAGGACCTCTCTCGCTTACGATCATGAGCCTAATGAGGAAGTCAAAAGTTAATTATAACACCATGTATATTATTTTGTTACAGAGGCACGCCCCAAATGGCAGTTCCTGCCACCGGTGCCGGGCTATGTTCCAGTCTACATCAGGTCTGGCGACACACCGCTTGAGGAGATCAACCTGGACTTGGCAGAGGCGTTCCACGAACTGCCATCAGGCAGGAGCGCCGGGAAACAGCTGGAAGCATCTCCCGAGATCCCTGAACAAGCCGACCAGCCCCAACCTGACGACATCCCGGCTCCCGCCGAGGGAACCGTCGACCACCGCCCCTACGAAAAGAAGCTTCTCGAAAAGAAAAAGAAGGCATCCTCCGAAATCCCGAAACCGATCGAACGTAGATAGATAATTATCGTACTTAAGTCTTAGTTTTAAGATACTAATTTTAAATATTACTCACTTTAAAATTTCGAATACTCAACTTCCTAAAAGCTTGCCATTAGCTTTATTTATTTGATGTTATTTATTTTGTTTTAAATATGTAACTCAATGTGTAATCGTAGCTGTTTGCCATTTAATGTTTAGAATACTCTCGACCTTATTAAAGTATCTAAATAATTTATTTTAAAATGTGTCTGAATTGTTTCCTTAATTTTTACAATCCATAGGACCTGGCTGTTGAGTCTACTATGCGAGGAGGCCTATAATAGATATGATCAATTTCAAAACCTTTATACCCATAACGTAACATAGCAAGAGCTGGGATTAACCTGTTAGCTCATCGCACTAAGGCTTGATTTCCTTCTACGCTGACATCGGTCGCTGACGTCGGTCGAGCGTAACGTCAGTGGCGTATGCAACAGAAAATCTGCGGCGGACGTCAGCGTCGCTTTGCGGTGTCTCAAAGAACATTGTGTTATCTATCTACTCGACCGACGTCAGCGACCGTTGTCAGCGTAGGAGGAAATCAAGCCTAAGGGCCGACATAGTAATTATGCATCCGTGCCAACACTGCCAAGTAACGGTGGGTTATGATTAAAGATGGGTTTATGCCAGGGCATTTATTTTTTTCGCCCAACATGCCTGGACAGAAACCCATCTATAGTTATGATACCTAAGTACATAACACCTTAAACTTAATCACACCCGTCAGGCGTGCTGATATTGGGGCGAGCTTATTGCCATTAACCAAGTACAAATTCAAACTCCGAACTGTTAGGGAGAATTTCATAGAAAAACCCAAATAACCTAATTGCTTAACCTGAGAATCGAACCAAGGACCTCTAGTGTAGCAGTCGCGCTACCGACGAATAGACACTAGATGTTGATAAAGGACCTATTAATTTTACAAAGCAACCGAGGTAACAGTATCATATTTAATTTTACTTTTTGGAATTACATCTAAACCAACTCAACAATTTAAGTACGTACCTACTTAAATTCTTGTTCAACAAATAATTGCCTAACGGAGATGAAATACAATGTAAACTTAACGGTTTGAATGTACAATGGTCGTTCCCGATTGAACGGCCTTCGACAATTAAATAGGTATATTTAAATACTTTTAGGTTGAATAAAGCGATGACCAATAAAGACCTTAGACCATTGTGTAAACATCGTGCCATGGATCTACTCTCACCGTGGCCTCTGCAGCCATGCCGAACTACCGTACAACAGATTGGACATGTTGCTTGATATTAGAACTTGGTGGCAGAGCTGCCAAGTTCATCTGAGTTGGTACCACCGCATGGCCAAATATTTTGGCAATAATGTGCTCACATTTTTATTATCCGGTTTGAAGGGATTTCTAGCCAGTGAAACTACTGTACTGGGCAAATAAGACTTGGGCTAATAACTGTCAGTCTAAAGATGACAATACAATGAGCGAGTGATACCATTGGTGTTACTGGCGTACGTTACATAAGATCTACTGAAAAAAAACTAGGTTTAGGTTATGGATGAACGGAAATCGACGAAGCAAGTATCCGGTAGCAAGTATGAATGGAATTGTTGAGAGAGGCAGACCTAGGCGTATATACCGACATAACATTGCGGACATTCTAAAAAAATGCCAGTTTAAGGCGGATCGTTTCGCTGTGCCCGCGAAATTCAAATTTCGAGTGGTTTTTCGCAGTTTGTAGGTCTATAACAAGTTCTAGATTCATGGTAGTTGTAATTGCGACATCAACTATACACCATTAACAACTGAGAACCTAAACAAAAAGGATTTATTAGTAAAACCTTTACTAATAAATCCTTATCAAGCCAAAAACTTAGCGCAATCTGTGTAATTGGTCAAAATTGACATTTTACACTACATTTAGCTCCAATAATGATTTTTAAGCAATGGTTTTAGATAACAATTTTGAATTTTGTATAGTTAATGTCGCAATTACCATTACCATGAATGCAGAACTTAGTATAGACCTACAAACTGCGAAAAACCACTCGAAATTTGAATTTCGCGGGCACAGCGAAACGATCCGCCTTAAGAACACCCTAATCATCAATGCAGTTCATGAACGATTATGCGGTTCATAAACGTAAATGAAGGGACTGTGGTGTGCCTGGACGGTGGCAAGGAGAAATCTATATGTATTTGCTATATTATGTATTTGCCTACCCCAATGGGAGATAGGAGTAAAAATTTATGCAGGTATATTTATGTACTAGAAATTCTCAAGACAGAATCAAATATATGCAAATCATTTATTTACTTATATATTGAAATCGTATATATCGCCAAAATACATACATTACTACCTATTCTATCTTTTATCGACTATACTCGCATACTTTAGTATTTACAAAACAGTATTTATGTTCAATGCGGAATGTGTTATAATTATGTTCTTTCCAATCCTTATTATTTTAGAATTCCTAAAGTTGCAATGATCTGTTTTATCAAACACTAGCTTCTGCCCGCGGCCTTGTCTGCGCGGACTTCAGAATTGGGTCCGACCTGGATAAAAAGTAGCCTATGTGTTATTCCAGACTATAATCTATCTCTGTGCCCAATTTCATCCAGATCCGTTCAGCCGTTCTGGAGCGAAAGAGTGACAAACATCCATATATCCATCCATACTCACAAACTTTCACGTTTATAATATTAGTAAGGATTTTCCTAGCAACAGTTTTTTTTTTAATTTTCTCCTGTATCACATACTTCCAGACAGTTACGAAATTACTGCTTGTAGATGTAAATCATAAAAAAAATGTGTTCCGTGCGGGAATCACAACCTAGAATCAAATCGCTGTCATGATTCCAAACTAGCCCTCGGATTAATTAATATTAGTTCATACATAAATCATTATCATAAATCCATTTTGCTGTCCCACACAGCTGGGCACAGGCGTGTCACTCTGAGGAATTGCATTCCACAATATATTTGTGGAATGCAATTCATGGTTCTTGAGTTCAAAGAAACATGTATATCACTAATAGGTATTGCTTATACATGAATACATAATAATTATTCGCTTAAGTACTTAAACTTAATGAAACTAACTTAGGACCTCCGCATAGTCAACATAACATTAATTTCCCATATAATAGTCCTCAGATTAGTAATCACTTCCTTCAACTGTTTATTCTTTAGCACCACCTGAGAACAAAATATTTACGATCAACGATACCAATAAATATAGGCATTTATATTTACCTTTTAGACACTAATGACGTCTATGGACGTAAAAAAATAGTTTTTGGGAAAGTATTGAACTAACCCTTATTTAACCTGGGACCCTGAATCGTACTCTAGATCATAAGCTGCTCAAAACTACTGAGGCAATAAGAAATATTGATTAGCAGCAAATCGATAACAAAAAATTCAAATGGCAATTTTTTATATTTTACCCTTGAAAATACGTAATACTGACCAAATTATAGAATGAAAGATATAATAAAACCTTCATGATTATGTTACCTGCTCGGTGAGCTCTCTATTTTCTTCCAGTGCTAGTCTATATGACTCTGTGTTGCGTCTTTCATCCAACGCCTTATTCTCTGCTTCATCCTTCAGTGGTATCAGACTTTCCATATGGGTGTACTCCATTCCCTAATGAAAATAGTCACAAAATTCGACTACATTGATTAATCAATGGACTTACATAAGAAACAGCTAAAGTGGGTAGTGTCAGTCACTTTGCTGACAGGAAAATTACAAAGACAGATGTGCAATTGTACAGTAAATAAATGGATAGGAACCCTTGCGTTACTTTAATTGATTTAATACATATGGGGCAAAACATATTTTAAAGGCTCATAGGTCCATCCCCATCTTCCCCCTCCATATTAATTAAAACGATGGTCTTTAAGAACAACCAAAGTCCAAACTCAAGATTTGATCTATTATGTTACATTCACAGACATAATTAGTATATTATACAGTTTTGGGATATTTTAATATTAATTTATCAGGGTTGAGTTAGTGCAGCCCTTTGTCTAAAGGCCTAAAAAATATTAATTTACTCTTTACTATAATATTATATACTCTTTACTATAATATTATTACACTTCATCAAATTACTTTTTAAGCTATTGCATAGCTTCTATCGCGGGCCTTGAGCGTGGGGACCGAATCCAGAAATTCCGTAACGAAAAAAACCTAACACGCTTGTCTCTTTAGTTCAGCAACCCGCCTTTAGGTGGCATTGGTTGTATTACATAAGTTGATAAAAACCAATGCCACCTAAAGGTAAAGGCGGGTTGCTGAACTAAAGAGAAACACGCTTGTCTCTTTAGTTCAGCAACCCGCCTTTAGGTGGCATTGGTTGTATTACATAAGTTGATAAAAAACGCTATGCAATAGCTTTACCGCGGCAGTCCCCGAGTGCCACATGTCTTTTTTTTCTTTGGATGTAATAAACATACCTGACAAGTTTCATTACATTTCTCGTAGATAAGTCGAAGTCTCTTGAACAGCAGTCGAATTGTGCGCAGTTGTTCTTGCATTTTTGCTTTTTTGTCATTACTGGCATTTTCACCATTATGAGTACCATTTGGAGGCTGAAAAGAGAAGTAAAGTAAATACAAATTGTAATGTGTTACTGTTAACATTGAATCTTTGTTAGAATGTGAGTAAACACAAGTATTAGCATCCAATGTTCAAATTAAGTCCAAACAAACTTTGTCTTGGATTGACAGCCACCAAATAACATTGGCAATTAATAAATATAATCTTGTAGCTACTCCAAAACAGTGTTTACATTTGTTTATTATTTTCATTATAATAGAGTGAATAAACATTACTTGTATTGCTTTCAATGTCTGGAAAACATCTTGTGTCCTGCTCACAATATCCTGTACTGTCTCTTGACCAAATCTGAAAATAATATATTCTGATAAGAGAACATAAGTAGAACGAACATACACAACATATACTTTTTAAATCTTGTTTTTTCTTATTTTATTATTATATATTGGTAAAGTTTGAAACACTACATTTACATTTTAAATTCTTAATATCGTGCTTGCTTATTATTAAGAGCATAAGGTCGAAAATTTAGTACATACTTGCACAATGACGCGGTGTTAAATTCTTTATTCTGCTGTGCTTGCGCCGGGGCGGGCTGCGCGGGCGTCGGCGCCGGATTATTTGTTACTGCACCTGCACCCTGCAAACCACCTGAAGTTCAATAAAAGAAACGTTCTTATAGTATGTATAAAACAAAACAACAGCTAATTATTATGGAAAATAGCTCCTATATTCCAAAATACTCATTAATAAAGAGACAGCCAAAGTGCATATTATGCTAGTGTCATCTCTCTATATTACTTAGTATCAAATTACAAAGACAGGTACCTAGGTATATGTTTTAATGTCATTTTGATAATAAAGGCCTTACTAACCATTTTGAAGTAAGACCCTGAAGTCTTAGTCTCTATGCAAGCCTTTGGATTTCTGAGGACCCTTTTGACAAATCTATTAGAAATTAAAATTATGTTTTAGTATAAAGCTGCATCTGCATGAGCAGCACTTCATTTTTTAGTCACATCAGTATCTACTATCAGTTCATTGGAATTCCCACTCTTCTCCTTTGTTCTTTTCCAGCATTACTCTGAACTCCCAGAGACCCACAGGAAAAAGAACATTGGGACCCTTATTAATTAGTAACAAATTACTGTAAACCCTTCATCATCATCATTTACAGCTTTTTTCGACACACTGCAGGGTATAAGCCTCCTCCCTTTCACGCCATGAATCTGTTTTATTCAGGTCTTTCCAGCTCACTTTACCACATCATTAACCCACCTGGTCATTGATCACCACATTCCGTGGCCACCTCCCTACATTCTGTGTGCCAACTCTCGGCCGCCATTCCATTAGGGATCTCTTCCACCTACTATCTCTATGTCTTGCCCAATACCACTTGAGTTCAGATATATGGATACCATTGATTGTGCTCTATTGTATATAATCTTAATATTTATTATTATTATTGGGATATTATGCAACTTCAGCAGCAGCAGTATAATTACTAGGATACAATAAATAAATAAGGAACATGAAGTTATACCTGATTGGGGTACATTCTGTGGCCCCATACCAGCACCAGGTCCACCACTGACTCCAACTCCCATACCCTGGAAATAATTTATAGAATTGCATCAAAGAAAATGTGACCCTTTTGAGGCCTGATACAATTTTGTTTTTCTTAAGTATTTCTCTCTGTTCTGTCAGCTAATTGAACCTTGAAAGTGTAATAAATGATTTTTTTTAAGATTCTCCAAACTACCATGTGGTGTTACAGGAGAGTTTTATTAGATTGCAACATTTTGCTTATCAGTAGGTATCATTTTATGAAAAACTCTATAATTTTATAATGTACCAAAAACACACAAAAGAGGTGCATAGACATGATTTAAAATGTATTTTTGAGCTAATTTTTCATTACAGAATTTTATAATAAAGACAATTCAAATTCAAATTATGTAAAAATTAGCTGAAAAAAGCTTAACTTGTTAATTATTATATAATAATTCAAAGATTATATTAAAATTTTGCTATACTGCTATACCTGAGGTCCCATTCCCATATTCCCCATCTGATTCTGCATAGTGGCCCCATATGGCGGGACCATTTGGTTTCCCATACCAACCATGCCTCCAGTATTAGACATTGGCCCACCCATCACTCCTGAAATATAACATTACAAATATAAGCACTAAATGACCATAACACTGCTGACTTTTTTTTTATTTAACCTTTTGACATGGCGGTCACAACATGCTTTTTCTGTTTTGATGTGGTGGTCAAAGGGACAACAATATTGGCACCCACAGTTAGTTACCCAAGAGATGGCAGGTCCCTCACAGGCGTCTCTCTGACCATCCTGTTGCTTTTTGGTCGACTCTGACCCTAAAGCGATTCTAAGGCCAAGGATTTTCGATCATCAATTATACAGACAGGCTTAAAGCTCTGTCATGCCTCGCCGAAAAGACGGTTATAAAAAATCACAAATAGAGCTGGATTGTAAATCTATTTCTCATCTCAACAGCAAATGGCTCTCTGGTCGAATCCTGATTCTTTTATATAGATAAAGTAGTAATTAAACAATAATACCTGCTAACTGATTCGGCATCGACTGCATTTGCCCGCTCATCGGGCCTCCGCCGAAGCCCGACCTCATACCACCGGCACTAGCTTGAAAGTTCCCAGGGAACTGGTGCCCTTGCCCAGCCATTACGAGATTATTTTAGTGAACTAAGATTAGGAATCTAACTTATATGCAATATCGTTCTTTTTCTACAAATTTTGTACACTACACAAACAAAATAATCCTCCGCGATACAAAATAATTACAAATGTATCCATCCGTCATCATCGGCGACTGTGACACTGACAGACTCAGTCAGCTAGGACTGTTGATAAAATATCGATATATCGAAATTACGATATTATTATTTAGAAATATCGATATTTATTACTAATATTTTTTTGAACTTATTATCTTAAAACGAAATGTTATTTTGTATAGATATACCTCTGTGATATAAAAATTACTACTTTACTTACAGTTAGTGTTATGTTGTCGACTATTTACGTAATCTCTTATTATCTACCACTATTTAGTCTGTGGTTAACACTGAGTTAAGTGAAAAAGGGAGAAATAAGAAAAATTACTGTTTTATTGTAATGTAGCGGTAAAAATTAGCGGTTTTTGAGCTGCCTTACAATTATTTTTTTAAACAATATTGATATATTTAGAAATATCGATATAAGTATCGAAAATCCGATATAAGCCTTTCAATCACAATATCGACAACATTATTTGAAGGATCCGAAACCCTGAATCGATAAAACTCCCAATCCTGTAATTACTGTTAAAAAAGACACGAAATTTCTAGGTTCATTATTCATTTTCTAGCTCCTCAGCAGAGTTAGAGGCTTCGGTCTACATAAGATCTGACGACTTTTTAACAATAAAAGCGGACGAATCTCGGCAACAAATTTTACATTATAGGTATGTTATGGTGGGTTTTCATGTTGTCTAAAATGTTTTAGACCCTATTTATTTTTCTAGGGTTGTATTTCTTGGGCGTCAGCTTAGCTATTTATTTTTTCATTTTCAACCCACTCTCCGTCGTTGCCTCTTTTCCCAATTGACTTGTACTACATGAGATGCGGCAAGCGACCGCACTATAAAGATTACGCGACGGCGGTAAGCGACACAGCGAGTACCTAAACGTGGCGGTTTTCATAAATAAAAATCATGTTCTTGCCCCATTAGCGTAGGGATCTTAAGCGCAACTGCACCGCTAGATATCCTGGGTTTAGTTACCAAGTCGAGCAAAGCATTATTGGCGTTTTCTATAAAATTCTCAGTAGTAGCTCGGAGTATAGATTTGTGCCCGGTTAATGGCAATAGGCTCGCTCCCTATTACATGGGACCTAAACATACCGGCGAACTGTGGGTGTACATTAGTTCGCCTTTGCCTTGCCCTTCGGGGAATACTGGCGTGGTCATATTTCCTGTTCTGAGTTAAGTAACTAAGTACATGTACTTATTAAAGATAACTACCATTTTTAAATAAAATAATTTTATTTCATAAACTTATGAAGCTACTATTATTTTTCTATGAGCTATTATTGTGCTACTGCTGTAGTGAAAAACGGCATGGTCAGCATTAAATAACTGGAATAGTCAATTATATCTAAGCGTGCTCCATGAGCTTTTCACATTCTAAAAACCAAATGGATAGAGAGAAGTAGTACATCCCTGTATGCATATGTGATACATTATATATGACAGGAAAGTTAACTTGGAACTGCGCCAAATACTTCGCGACCCACATTTTTTCGTACATATCTAGTCTCCAAAAATAGATTTCTTTTTGTAATTTTAATGAAATCCATGCGACATCGTTTCCTTTTGCTCGATTCAGAGAAGATAAAAAACACCCAGTGTACCTTAAAAATTTATTTTTCATTTTATATTATCCTAAATTAAGTACGATAGTATAATATTTTAAATTAAATATAACAGTTATTAAGTATTTATTATGAATTTACCTTCATATAGATATGTAATACTATAAGAATAATATATAATAGTAATTGTGCTTAAAATTACTGTGAATGAAATGCACTATTATGGACAATTCAGTGCGTAACGCCGCTCTGAAATTTTTATACATTTGATGATATGTGTATATAATTATTGTATTATATATAAGTAAGTACAATATTTTTTCATCTATATATAAGGCAAGATGGCCACGACTATGGCTTACATGGTACTATGTTCCGTATGGTACGCATCTACTTATTCATAATATTATTCTACTTACATTTAAAAGTATAATGAATGAATATAATTTAATATATATGACCGAATCATGTTTTTATACTGTGACAACCCCAGGCGTTAAGAGATTCGATTCGGTCGGTAAATATTCAACAATTTTTATCTTCCACATAATAAATAGTTATCAACATGTAGATTTACAAATATCAACAAAATAAATTACGAATAACAGAATATTACAATTAAAATTAGGCTTAAAAACTATGTATCAGTGATACCTACTCGGTCTAATGCCTCTAACTTGTACTATGTCGCCGGGAAAGTCCTCGCTTTCACCCTAGATGAATTTTATTCCCACGCAAATACTTTACTTGCTGCTAAAGGAAATAAAAATTAATATGGCATATTAATTTTTATTTCCTTTAGCAGCAAGCCTCACTGTGACGTAGTGCTGAAAAAGCGACCACGAGGATAGTCCCTTTTCCTATACATAGAGCAATGCAATGCTCTCCTGTCTAATAGGATTATCTCAATTAGAATTGTGAAGGACATACAAGATTTATTACGCAGGTGGTATTTCCGGCGACCGTCTATAATTCAATACATTAAAATTACATGGACTAGTAATTGAATTATCCTAACTACTAAGTACCCTATACCGCTTTGGAGAACAAATTATAAGTAATAATAGTTAATATTAAAGGGCGTAAAGGTAGTGTACAAAAAATATTGTTGCTTTTCACTGTGACATTAATAAGTAGGTAATACATATATTACTAATTACATTAATTACTTAGCCCTTTATTGCTCTCCCTCAATCTTCTTAAGCTAAACCAAGTCCATTTTCGGACTTATTGAGCAACATGGACATGTTAATACAGACCTAGGATACCTAAGAATTATCTATGGCGTCTTACCTACAACCAAAGCAAGTCGACTTATAAAACCTTCATTTTGAATGAAGCAATGTCGGTGAAGTCTCCATACTAAGAATTGGTATTGCAAATTAATAGAATACCTACTAAAAGTATAGAGACGTTAAACACTTTTTACAAGAGATGTCTTGGCCTAGATTTAGGTACTTACTTAAACATTAAGCATATTCTTGCATCGTGTTAATTTAAATGTCTGGAGACCGATTCAACTAACAAATTCGTTGGTCAACCGCTACCCAAAATCAACTAAATGACACTTTGTAATAGACTATTCACCACTTGCATTTACACTTTCGTTAAAATTAACGTAGGTATGTGAATCGATCTATTACTAATTGGGAGTAGGTACCTAGATTGTTGTTTCGTTGAATTGGTCTCCGGAATATCCTGAGGTCTCCTTTCGTCCATAAGGCGTCCGGCAAATCAATAGCAGGATTAAAGTTTTTAATAATTATATCTTATTTAAAATAAAAAGCTACGTAAAATGGAAATTATTGTTAACTATACATATGTGATGATAGAATCAGTAGAACTATTCTGTAAAATGCCATCTCCATATCGAGTCTCACTCAACTCGACAATTAAGTCGGAAAGTCCGTAGCGTTACATACCAAATAAATGTACTTAAAATATCAACATTCTCATACTTTAACAGTGCATTTTGAGTCAATTTGATACCTCACCCCGGACTCAACTGTCGAGATTAGAAAAATTTGTTACAGAATAGCCGTACAGGAGTTTTTCTTTGAATGTGTAATTAATTTTCTTTAAAATAGCTGTCAGGCAGTTAATGCACCTTTTCAAGCGTTGATCAATAGATGCCAATTAGGTATATTTAAATTTATACCAATTTCTTCCGATGATTTATTATATGGCCAAACGCATTTACTTTTCGTAAAAACAACTTTTAAATCAGTTCTTGTGTAGGTAGGTGTTTCAATTTAGATTTATGTCGCATTGACAAATGAAACATGAATTGCATAATATAAAGGCAATGATCACATATATAATTTACGAGAATTTTGTAATGTTCATACGATAAGCAAACAAAGAATAAATTATGTTTCGTCCCTTTTGAAATGGTAACATACATAAGTACATAACGCTGATATTGCTTTCGTTATTAATTGTATTTATTGTCATTTATCAGCTGTATGTATTTAAATCTTACTTGCATTTCTAAATTTTATAAATATATATTCGAATATGAAGGATATCTAGTACGAAAATACAATATCTAATTCACGAAATATTTACTGTTCCGTGATCTAACATACTCGTATCTAAAGTATAAAAATATGATTGTGATGTTAGGAAGTTGTATGGATGAGGCAAGAATATTTCAACATAGCTATGGTTATGTATGAATCCTATATACTTATATGCTTTTTATCATTAATACATACAATTAAGTACGTAATTATTACCTACATAGTTTCATCACCATTGAACTGGTTAAGTACAGAGGTCTTACTTCTAAATAAAAAGCTCATAGCCTTTGGTCATTCTTTAACATTTTTGGTTTATGGCTTCAACTATATTCTAGACTTTTGTCTATATATTTGGCTTCTCTTCTCTCAGCATGTATTTAAATGTTCTAATGACATGATTGCTATCGTCTTTAACTATCCGTTCGACAAAAGGCACCGAACGTTGCTGTAACAGCTGTGTCATTTTCATATTATTCACATTCAGACCTATAAACGTGTGTTAGTAGTTCACGACTTCATTACTGATGAAACATTTGTTATTTGTAGTAATTTTTTTTTAACCTCAGATCAACATCGCTTCTGTCATCATCGACGGAACCTTTGGCTAAGTGATTGGCAGATCTGCACCACGGGTTGTGGTCTCGATTCCCGCAACAAATATTTCTATGATGTTTGTGTATGAAATGTGTGTTTTTATAAGCACCCACGGGATATGGGAGCAATGCCTAGTGTGGATGGATAGTGTGGTGGATGCCCAGTAAACAGTAATGTGTCGAGAACTAGCGTTAAGTGAAGCCTACTGCATCCGAGCCTCCTGGAGCTGTGGGGGGTATGAGAGTGGGGGCAGCAGTGGCGCCTGCACACCTCCCCCGGGGAGCGCGTAGTACGGAGACACGTAGCCAGCACCGCTAGCCGCTGCCGCCGCTGCTGCTGCAACATTATCATACATTACTTTATAACTAGTTAATTAATAAGATGTACCTACCATCAGGAATTTCTTTTAGTAAGTAAGTCCAAAGTCCATGAAAATCCGTGAAAAAAGAGCTAAATGGCACAATGTCCAATGAAAATCTCTTAGGTTCTATAATTATAAAATTTATCAAACGAAGGTACTTAGATACACACAATATAATTTAATTATAAGATATGTAGGTAGGTCTCAAACATTCATGAAATAATGGTTTATTGTAAAGTACGTAATGGCTTTCATTCATCTTCTAGTAAAGGTTGATAAAATATAACCAAAATATGTACACATATGCAATGATTCCTGGTGAAAAACTACCTATTTAAATATCCTTTTTGAGATTATGTTCATGGTTAGATACAAACCGGCGGCTGTAGCATACGGATCGAAGCCGGCTGCGGCGTACTGCTGCTGGTACGCCGCGGCCCCCTGCGCTGCAGCAGCCTGGTACTCGTACAGGTGGTTGGCTGCAGCCACTGCCGCCGCGTGCTGCAGTTGCGGCAGCTGCACCAACCCGCCCGCTCCCGTTCCCACGCCCGCTCCCACCCCGCTCATCGCGTTCATGTACCCAGCAGGAGTGCTGTACATGTATCCAGGCGACAACCTGCCAATTTACAACATCCTTATATCCAAAAATCCTCCTGGCATCAATGGCGTCAAACTTTCAGCTACTTCGTGAAGTAGCTGTTCATTTGACGCCTGCTGTCACCCGCGATGTCCTCTCACCAAGCATCTCGTGAGGGAACATCGAAAAATTAATAAGTACTCTTCAAAACGTTCACACTGTACCTAGCCCCAGCAGCCTCGACAGGCACGAGCATCTAGTCTTGTTATGTTAGTAGACATCGATAAACTGTTATAATTATGTAAGTATGCGGCTGTCGGCTTGTGTCGCCGTTGCGGAACCGCCGCCGTGCGTCAGTGCCAGAAAAGTTTAGGAAAATGTAATAAAAATATACAACGGACGGCACTCCGCCTCGACCGAAATATCCGGACCACTCGGTACCTATTTGCCTACTTATCGCTTCACCGTCGTCTACGCTCGGGGAAATGAGATGAGGAGATATATGGCGATGGCGACGCGTCTCGTCCTAATTCAGTTACAAAATTACTGAACATATTATCAGGAGCCTAAGTCTGATATTTCAATGGTACCTATAGACACCAGAATGCTCGTCCAATGATAAAAGGACTGGCAGATTCGATAGATAAAACTGTCAACAAATTGGAGTAATTACTGACGAATATTTCAACTGATGTCTTAGAAAAGCTAAATTGAAGCCCTAAACTCGCACTCACTACCCACATATTAGGTATGTCTATGGTATTTTAACATGGTAGCAAAATGAATATAGTAGTTAGGCAATTCTCGACCGAATGTTGCCACGAGTATTGACTAACAATGTCGTATATATAATAGATTGGAAAGACATTGGGATATATCTCAAAGATCATGAATTTTCTTTTATGGAGATTATCTATTTCGGGAACTTTACTAAGTAGCGATGAAAAGTATCTGTGTGATATACGAGTAGTTCTTGTTGTTGTTTTGTTGTTACAAAACGTCTCTTTATAAATGTTTAACATTTTTATAAATAATGTAGCACGAAACGGCATGAATATAAAATGCCAATACCGCATAATTTGCTTGAAAGCGGCCAAGTTGGTTCAAGAGCATCTTGAATTTGCTTTTATGCGCGTCAGCATTTTTAGAGAGCTCTCTCCATCCACACTATTAACCATCGCACCACTTTACGATGCAATTATCCATCTTTTTCTGCCACTATAAGATGTGATAGAGACGGGTTGATTGTTGTTTGTTCTATTTCGACTGAATTAGCATGGTACAGGAATCGGAGGCAATACGCATGCGTGGTCCACGCCCGCATCAACGCCCCGCCCGTCTTATACGCCCACCTGTGGTCTACTGCTGTACCAGAAAATACCTACTTAAGTGATGTTAGTAGTCTGATCAACAATACTTATTTGAAATCGAAGATTATAGATCTTTTTCTAATATAAAATCTCTTCTACAGCCGTCTATGACCTACAAATGTCTCGCGATGCCTTTATATTTTCATACCAGAGTTAATGCTTCAAAGAGAGAAAATATAGTAGTAAGTCGACGACACGATTGGCGTAGCGGTTGAGCGATCGGCTTCTGCGCCACGTGTTGTGGGTTCGATCCCCACACGGAGCAAATATTTGTATGATCTACAGGTAGTTGTTCCGGGTCTGGGCGTTTGTGTATGTGAGAATTTGTGTTTGTAAACGCACCCACGATACAGGAGAAAATCCTAGTGTGGGGCAACGTTTTTTTAAAAAAGAAAAAAAAGAAAAAAAAGAAGTGAAAACAAACAGCATTATTAAAACTGGCATATATACTCACATAAGCTGAGCTGACACATCTACTAAAATACAAAACACAACCACATACTATTTTGATAGCTATAGAGGATGTAAAGGATCGTTATGTTAAATGACACTTTCAAGGTTCGTCGTAGAAAGTATTTACTTAATAATTACATAAACTACATGCAATAAGTAGTCGCAAGAATAAATAAGGCTGGGCCACATAGAATTCGTGTGCGACCGATGCAAAGCATCAGCAGTTGTAATGTATGAAGTTGGGGGCGATTCACTAACGCCAAATATTATTACAACCAAAAAAACGACTGCCCCAATCCTCTAATGGTCCTAAAGGTCCTGGTTAGATTGCCCGGTCAAGCAAAGTGTTATTGGGTTTTTCTATGAAGTTCTCAGTAGCAGCTCGGAGTTTGGATTTGTGCTCGATTAATGGAAATAGGCTCGCCGTCTGTTACTAGGACCTAAACATACTAGCGAACTGTGGTTGCACTTTATTGTGTACTATAGCCATAGCTCTGGCGTGGTGGTATGTTCGAACATCGGTGATACTTATAATGATGAACCGACGATGGTCTCTTTGTTGTAAACTTGTTTGATGTTAGTGAATCGTTCACCTGTTTGCAAGGTGCTACACTCACGATTAACTTTGGCGCATTGTTGCTTAGTAAGACACCTCGCATACAATCGCGTCATACAATACAACTGCTGACCTTATGCATCAATCCCGCACACATTCTACACTCTCGATCTGTGTAACCCGGCCCTTAAACTAAGTTTAATAGTTTCACAATAGACATTTGATCTGAAATCTATTTCTAAATTTGTCCTACAATAGTAATTACACTCATTGCCTACATAAATGTACAGTACCTACATGGATACATAAATATGTAAGTATCTACATATTTCAACTACCAATTGAATCCCATTAGTCATAAATTGGACTTAGGCAGCCTGGAGTTTTTATAATGATAATTTTGACTCACAACAAGTGTGAATATTAGATAAAAATCAATGTAGGTAATAGAACGTTCTTCCAAACGTCCGAGAAAGTACCTATTCCCTATTTGATTGGAAACGTAAACAAAAGCGTTAATTAGATTGAAGCTTTCACTTGATTATATTCCATTAAAACAAGAGTGTCTCTGAATAATATATGGACAGTTGTGTTGGCGTGGTGGCCCTGGCTGAGCATCGATCGAGCTCACGTCAATATGTAATTAACCGGGACACGAGAACTGCAGGGCCAGCAGTCGGCACGGGCAGGCCGCGTTGTATCACATGTATGTTAGACAGCACGGCGGCACCGGCGGCGGCGGCGGCGGCGACGGCGGCTGGCCGAGAGCTCGCTCACACCTACGCACACACAGCGGACCCTCGACCACCGCCATCGCATTACGACAAATACTTAGTAAGTGTATTAAACGAAATCCACCACCAACAAAACTCAATTCAAATCAACAAAATCTTACACGAACACGGCATAAAACATAAAAAGTAAAGAAAACATTGAGTGTCGAGAACGATGCGTAAAGTGTGACGGCGGTGGGCGGCGCCCGCGACCGACGACGTCGCCGCTGGCGCCGCCCATGCTCCGGTAGATATAGCTTTATAAAACGTAAACATTAAAAAACCCAATCGACTAATTCACACCCAAAACGAAAAAAAAATCCACTCTCACGCTCACGCTTGCCATAGATACCTATGTGAAAATGTTTGATAATTTAGTCTAGGTGTGGTCCGCCGGCTGCCGCGCCGCTAGCCGTCCGGAGACGCCGCTCGCCTCATCTACCGAGACAAAAGTCAGCATACTAAGTCTATGCTGTCAAACGATATGTTCCTAGGAACCTGGACCTTAGCTGCTCAGTTCTAAACTTCTTATTTGGGAGCATTTTTTGCGGAAAGATCCCAGCACTGCATAAGTAAACCTATTCTTATTGCAAATATCATTGAATCTGTTTTGATTCAATTTCAGGCTTATGTACATCGTGTAACACAATGCTAGGTACGTGTTTCTATAATGACAAAGTTACAGAACTAGTCGGTTTTGTAACGACACTTGGATCTGAAGGTTACAACTTTATTCCTAGAAGACATTACAAACGCACGTACGTTATTGTAACAATCTCGTTGTGTTATAACTGCTAGAGGATAAGGAACTATTTTTATTTAACTAGTAAGAGATCTATGATGAAAAGAAAGATTTAGAGCATTTTCGTAAGTAAACGAAAATTTACGTCTGATTTTTGTCTCGTGAGATGTATTCAGAGCGGCACGCGGCGCCGCTAGTGCTGGCAAATATTGAAGTGTTGAACCACTGAACATTGATACATGATACAGATATGGTACATAATGTAACGAGACGTCAGGCTACATACCCGTATGGCGACGGCAGCACGGTCTGATAGCCGGCGCGGACACCCGCTGCAGCGGCGGCGGCCAGCCCGAAACCTGGAAAAAAACAAGTATTTATAGCTCTGTCACCACTCGACATTTGTTTATGGATTAATCGGCAAACGAGCCACCTGGTGGTAAGTTGTCATTGTCGCCCATGGACACCTGCAACACCAGAGGAGTTGCTGACCCTTAAAAGCCCCTACGGACTGCAGACTGCCAGAGCCGCACCAGCCCAGGGGAGCTGGCTCTTACGCTCAAAAGTAGAAACACACACCAAGGTGCTTTACGACAGATTCCGACGTAGGGGTGTCGCCGCGGGGTCTGACTGGTAGACCCCAAGAGGTCCTACCATCGAGCAAGTCAGATATTTTCACGTCTCTTAAGGGATGCCCGTCTAACCCGTCCCCACACGGGAAAAAAACACAAAAAATCTCAAAATTTTCTAAAAGACATCAACGACATTACTCTTTCATCATTAACGTTCGTAAAGATGTTATTTTCGGTCTCACTTAGCGGAAATGGCTAGAGAGGAGTCGAACTAAAATATAACTCGAAGAGATTGGACCACATCCAAATGACACGAGAGTCAACTTAGCGCAGGCAACGTCACTGTTAATTTCTTTTTATTGCATTGTTAAGTCGCGCGAGGCGGCGTCTATTTTAGTCGCTCGCCGCCCGCCCGGGCACCGGCATCCATGGACATACCTTGTGACAAGAAGACGACAAACACTCGCTATAAATGGCTTTCGAACTTTGGCACAGGTCGATGCACGGCTTCTAAAGGGTTTGCAAAGGCATCTTCCAACCAGACAGGCGATGGTAGCCAAGCCGACGACATTTCCCGGGTGTCACATGAATCAGTAACATGTTATTCTTTTGTTATGGATCGCTTATTACAGGGTCATCGTCATGTCGAAAACCAAATGATAAATCGTATTTAGGAAATGTGCAATCACAGTAATGGCGTTTTTGAATCATAACCGGTGATTGATGGTTTAATATTCAAAAGAGCGTGACCTCTACCGGCCTATAAATAAGTTTTGCTATTGTGTGGCGAAATTTCATCGGTGATTACTGCGGATCACATCCGCAGACTCTCCGGATGGTGTTGCGGTTCGTTTGCTATGAGAGTAGCTATAATAACCTAACTACACGAATGCTTAAGTACCTACCTCGCACTGACTATCTAATTGTCATTTGGTATGACAAAATAATCACTTTTAACAATACCTAGCCACTTTGGATTTTAATATATTCTACTTTCAAATACTTCTAAATAAATGGATAGGTACCTATACATTCCTTTATTTTAAGTCCAGTACTATTCATACCAATATTATAAATGCAAAAGTAACTACATCTGTCTGCCTGTTGTTACCTTATCACGCCTAAACCGCTGGACATTTTTATGAATTTTGACATAGGGTTAGATTGAACCATGGAGAAAGACATAGGTTACATTTGCCTTAAAAATTCCCTTGTGATTGCGAGGGAAACCGCGGACAGCAGCTAGTAAGTTCTAATAAAACTAGGGCTGATCAGCTCTGAAATCTAGAACTAATCGCGTGCCGCACAGTGCGCGTGATGTGCCACCACATTATTGTTCGATCGATGCGGTGCCATTTGACGGCCGAGGTCGAACCACTGTCCACCACAATGCTTATCTTGATTCATTAAATTTTTCTCTTTCCTTTTATGCCCATTGTCATTTGGCCTGAATGTAGCACGATAGGCTTTTGTTGCTTATATGTGACCCAGATAAATTTTAGTCGTAATCGATTGTCAAATGCGACACAAAAGGCAAACAGTTGAATTTATTCAACAATGTAGAACAAATATGACGCAGACCAAACACGCTGTGGACCTAAAATTAAAATGAATCCAGACGTCAAAATTTCTTGGTAATTAGTCATGAGTTCTCCTGAAAAATAATTCGGACATTCTGTAGGTGGTACGAATAAAGCTTTGTTTGAATTACTTTGCCTTTTTTCCAGGGCATCTTCTGTAGCTCAGGTCGTCGAACTGCAAAGCCGACAGTAAGTGCTTAACGTCGCTTGTAAGGATTCTACGGAAATACGATTTTAGACGCCAGCCGCCTGAGCGGGATAGAGAGTATTATAATATATAGGTATTCGACTCGACGTGTGTATGTGTTTTCAATGCCATTACCTTTTGTACGCTTCACATTTCCACAATACACGCCTATGTGTACCAAAAGAAAATAAAACATGTGTTGTTTCCAACAACTGAAGCATCTCCGTATGTAATTATTTCGTTTATGAGTTCTAGACTCACAGAAAATGTGTTTGTGCAAGCAAAATTTTCCAATGTACTTACAGTATAACCTCTCATTATTATAAGACCACGGTTCCATGAATACATTGTAGAATAAATATGTCGTGTTAGTTTATCGGTACGAGAATAGAACTAGATGTGTCGTGGCCCAGTTTAGTAAGACCAAACTGGCCGTGTTGGACTCACGGCCGTTACGGGTTTGAGTTTGGCAGGCCTTTGATGTGACCAATGTCGTCTACGAGTTCTACGACAGTGTGGGCAATCAAAAACCACACATTCTGCAGGCCTTACGTTTGGTGGCAGCGATTAATTACACCCATCGCCGCGACATCAGTTCCTGCAGCATTTATTTTTGTAGAGAACACGTGCGCGGTATGGCCCGATCATTTTTATGACCGACGACGTGTCTTTCTTCTTCTTGTACTAGTGACCTGGTCATCACTAATAGTCATGTATAAGTTACAGTTATGGTAGACATAGATTAGATTTTGTAATTACTACACATCTTTGTATCATAATTTTCCAGCGTAGACTTTTGTATGCAGATATGAGGTGGGTTATGCTTTGTGGATCCCGACAAAAGATAAGCTGGCGAGGAAAGATGAGGTTCTGGCTGTACGCCAGATCTGGTGTCGCGGCAGAGTCGGCCGCGACGACGTTCCCAAAACTGCGTATATTTAGACAAAATAAAGAGCGCGCCGAAGACAAAACGAGACGCAACTCTGTTTTATAAATAACCGCGTCGTTCGCCGGACGGACTCAGCCTCGCCCGACCAACCTCTGCACGCCAGCTGTTGTACATAAATAATAATTAAGACACGAAGAAAGCTCCACGTCTATGTTTTGAGGATCATCAGCTCAGGGCGAAAATTAATACGCTGAGAAACGAGTTTTCTTATACAAAATTGTAAATGGTTTAAAGGGTACTTAACTAGTTTGTAATCTAGTATGCATGAGGATTATCGGAGGATCGAAGGGCTTCGTGCGGAAGTCGCGGACGGGGATCGAGTTTCAGATGGTGACAAAGGGAACGGAACTACTACAGTGAAGTGTTCCTGTATGAGCAGGGGTCACTGCTCGTTGCTAGCTGTGTACGCTGTTTTAATACCAGCTACCCACGCTCATAACTCTGCCGTTCAGTTTCCTTCAGCGCACAAATATAATTTGTTATGTTGAAAATACTAACAGTGTTTGAATGAAATAAATCATCGGCCTTCATCTAACTACATATATCATGTAGACTACCAATCACATAGATACAGTGATGTGCGGAGTTTATATCGTAATATAATTAACTAGGATTTTCGGGCACATGCCACACATCCGCATGATACGGAAGACGCTGTTATTTACTTGGATCGTGTTCAACAACTTCGAGGTTATTAGTGCGGCGACGACGTCGCAAATTAATTTATCTGTGCACACACTTTACATGTGCTAAATCTGGTTTACTTCTAATCCACTCACGATTTCCAAATATCTGGAAAATACTCGGTAAGTATGTATAATATGATTAGTTGCTTAGGTGTTGCTGGAGAAATAAAAACCATAACGTATTAAGGCAACTGAATTATTCAGTTATAAATATTTTAGAATGAGACATTACCGGATGTTTCCTATCTTCATTATAGATGTACCTACTATATATCTACCGACCGGATAGGGTAACCTATCAAGGATCAATTATCAGACCCAGATCAATAGAAATACAATTGGTCCGACCCTCCGGATGGTCACGGTTTCTTTAATTAATTAATTATATTTGAAATCAACACACGCATTTTGCCAAAAAATATCATTCTTACTGAAAGAATCGCTTTTTTTTGACAAAAGTTGCCAGAAGATGTAAACGTAAACCTAACACAGCCATTAACCTGAATGAATACCCACCTTCAAATAAAAAACCCTACTATTTATCGTAGAGAATAGTAAATAAACTGTTTTTTTAAGAGTTTTACAGCTAATTTATAGCCAGAATCACATCAAAGCGACATTGTGGTTGTAATTACAAGTTTCAGTTGCAATAAAAACAAAGATAGGACCCATTGGTGTGAAGTAAGATCGTATCACAATCCTCGCGGCCGCCACCCGCTGACCATTATGGCTTCTCTTCATACAATTATAAACGACGCTCGCCGGATATCGATTTGTGGTTACGGTTTTTGAAGTTGTCTTTCTCTATAACTTGATTTCTGACATGTTATATTAGAAACTATTGGCCGCAGTTGAATAGAAGTTGTTCCGACATCTTAGCTGTCTGTAAGTTGTTTTTGGGAAATATATCTTCAGAAACTTACTTATTTTTTACGTAGGAGAGCCATGCTTCGGCACGAATGGGCCGGCTCGACCGGAGTGATACCACGGCCTCACAGAAGACCGGCGTTAAACATCGCTTGCGTTGTGTTTTGCCGAGTGAGTGAGGTTACCGGAGGCCCAATCCCCTTTTAAAAGGTCGGCAACGCACTCGTGACTCCTCTGGAGTTGCGGGTGTCCATGGGCGGCAGTGATCGCTTACCATCAGGCGATCCGTCTGCTCGTTTGCCCTCCTATTCCATAAAAAAAAACAATGGGCAGACACCAATCAACTAAAAAATACTTAACAAAAGACATCTTGTCTTACGTACCTAACATACACAAAAAAGCAACGTAATTGAGAACCTCTCCTTTTTAAAGTCGGTTAAAAGGGACATAATTATACATAGGTATATGTCGCGATTCGATTGCTTAGTTCTCTGTTTTACATAAACCCTAGTTGTTTTACAAAACAGTTGCGTTATGTAAATTAGCTGTACAACGTCCAGCTGGATTGCTATTGCTGTTGCGCTATGCATTAGCATTATACTTTTATAGTTTAACAAAACTGCTACCCCTGTTTGCACGTTTTGCAGAATATAATGCATTTGATGTGATAAACCTTTATTCTTAATTATTATAGAATAACCTATGTTTTTAATCTTTATCTAAAAGCCATAGAAAAGTGCACATATCTAGTAATTGCCTCCTAAACCTGAAAATAAAAGATATTTAGATTGGAAAATTGCTCAATCTATAAAGAGCCGCTCGACCATCGACCCAAACGCCATTAGTTGACTCATACAACTTGCCCAAAAGTAAGCAAACTCATCACTCAAGCATTCCTCATTTACGTAGAAACTGGGCGTACAAATATCATAATTAAATGAACCTACTCGCTGTGCCATATCGATTGTGAACAAGCGACGCGTGCGGACCCATCAGTGCATTCATCGCTTAAATCCCAAAGACTAAATAAAAATAGTTGCTGGGGTGTGTTGGCCATTGCGGGGGGTTCGGGAGTTGGGCACATGCATAAGTAATGCACAAGCGAAGGGCGGCCGGCGCACGCGATCCGCCTGCAATGCCAAACAGAGGGACAACCCCTTCCCAACACCGCAAAGCCAAGCTATCCATTAATCAATGATGACTTAGATGCTCATTGCTAGAAGTAGAAGCTTCAACTTGAGGAGATCCAATTTTGAATAACAAGTTACAGGAAATTATACCGCAATAATTAAAAAAATCATTAACTAAAATCCTGCAAAACACTGACAAATTTTGTAATAATAGCACTCAGCCGTCAGATCCATACATTGCAGTTTTTCATACTTACTTTTGCCAAAAAAACTAATTTCCATAAAAAAGCGTAATAACCCATTTTGCCCAAATCCCGAAATTTGTCGTTAATAGGTATACCTACTTAGATATACCTCTTAAAAAACTTATGTATATTTAAGAAAATAATAATACAAATTACTTATATTATCTCTACTTTAATAAAAATATCGTTGCCAACAAAAATATAAGATTTCTTCCCAAGATAATGATACGTCGACAATAGTTTAAAAATTCAAATAATGCGGAAATTAATGATATAATCGGTATAAGAACTATTCACACGTAGGTGTATGCACGTAGATAGATCTTGTTGTATTCGTCTTGTAACAACACTCATTATTTGGCCCTAATGTTGCTGGACACTGATCGAATGTTTTCGATTGGAAACCTTTCATAGACAGGTGTGAATCGATTAGTGCGGTGCTCGTTCCACTCAATAATTCACAGTGTCGCCTGGTGTGTTTGGACAAGTGGCCCGCTCGGCCTTCATCAACACGCCCATATAATAAAACTTTAACAATGTTTTCATAATCGACGCCAGGCCCGCTGAAATCGCCCATTGGTTGCAACCACTACGGCGTATTTAGAAACTGGGCTACACAAATTTCTTACCGCAGTAGTTAACGTGTACATTATGTACGTAAACAATATACCTACCGCCGTGCCACAATGTAGCAGCAAAACTCAGTTCACATTTTATTACATTGTGTTAAAAAAACACCTAATCAAACAAAAGCAGAAATCGTCACTATTACTGGCTCGCATACTCGTATTATAATGTTAGCATATAACAAAAACGTTGAAGATGTTCTTCAGTGCTTCCTTGGATATAAACTTAACATTATGAGATTGGAAAAAAATAAAACGAATATCGATTTCCTTTAACTCTACATACTCGCTTGGTTTGCTTATTTATTTTGGCGCGGGCCGCGATGCGCGGGCGCCGAAGACAGACAAGCCGTTACGCTTCCATCAAATCCAATCAATGGATTTCCATAAAAAAATATTATTCCGAACTAATCCAAAGCAGACTATGCCTAAAGCAAATCTAGTTTTATTATACCTGTAAATGAGATTCTTATTTCAATCATGAATATGTAAACCATTTATAGATACATTCACAATTATAACACATTAATTTAAATTCAGTTCTTTCATTCCGTGATCTTCACAAAAAATGGTAGTCTTTTTACACCATGTATTTATGGGTGCCGAGCAGTATGCCTTGTGTGCATAAGTCTCTTGTGCAAAGGAGATCGCAGCTCCCCTCTGTGTTGGTAACGGCCAAAGCGTTGCACTCACATTGTGCAAAGACATAACGGCCTCCCTAAAACCGGCCTAGTTAACGGTCATTTTCTTTTCAAAGCACATGAACCGAATCTAGATTAAGGGGATATTTGCAACGTGAGTCTCATATCTACGACCGGCGAACGGACTGGGATTATTATTTCAATGTATTAGTATAAAGGTACACGGGTGAAGGGCTTCATAAACAAACAATGTGCCCCAGGCGTTGTATAAACCAATTTTACAAGACACAGAATGTAGACTAAACAGGCTCCGCGGCGGCAGATTTAATGCGTTTTCCGCACTGTTTCCAGTTATGTGTGCTGAAACGAAACTGTTTGAATCAAATATTTGGGCGCATATGCTTTCAACATAATCTTCTGCCTAGAAATAATTGTTACGAATTACGAACGTCCGTAATTCAAAAAAAATAGAATTTCAAAAATTAAAATGGGTAAAGACCCCTTGTCACTACACAATTTTTTATTCGAAATGGAAGAAACGGCTCGGATGACCCTCGTTTTTAAATAACTTATAGGTCTATTATTTGTGAGATTATCTATGGAATTGATTTCTAGGAGCTTAAAATTCAAAATTCAAGGGTCATCCCTCTAGCGCTCCTGATCTTTATCAGAATTTCAAATATCATGACGAACGGTAGAACTACGCATGTCGTTGAATAGTTAAGAAGCTAGAAACAAGCACACTGAATGATAAATAAGATAAAGAAGGAAAAATCCTCTCTGAAAAAATAAATGATCTAAAGCTCTTCCCGTAAAAATAGACACTTTTACAACCGCTTATCGCGAAAAATACCCTATCGACATTTAACCAGATCAACTTATTGCAGAATTTGTATTTTTTATAGCTGCGTTCATCTTATAGTTTACGTAAAGTGCAAAAGCGAAACGTACTATTGAAAAACAAACATCCAAATGAAATCCGACAAATTGAAGATTGTAACGAAAAACGATTTGGTAGGGTTGCCACGCGTGGAGCACATTCGTGGTCGGCGCGCATATCACAGGAGTGTGGCATATGGCGTAGCCGGTATAGCGAACCAGGTGTCTCGTCATGCGCGCCCGCACCCATTGTGTAGCACCCCTCCCCGCGGAGCCGCGCAACTGTTTTCAATGTGTGCACTACCCGACGCAGTGAACAATGCCGCGACCTCCAGTAAACGTTGCCGTAGCGAGGATGTCGATCCATTCATTCGCTTCTTATTTTTCTCAGACATCTGACTAAGATTCGATGATCAGCTGTTCCGAGCGACCGTCAATGAACTGGTTTTTGTAACGGACATTTGATTACTGGGTGTTTGCCTGTACTAAACTGAATTGTTAGAAGAATGTTTTAATTATATTATTGTGTTTCATTTAACAGCATGATAATTAACCTTACTACATAAACTATTATAAATGCGAAACTTTAGATGGATGGATGTTTGTTACTCAATCACGCCAGAATATCTGAACGGATCTGGATGAAATGTGGCACAGATATATATTATAGTTTGAAATAGCACATAAACTTTTTGCCCAGATCGGATCGAATTCTGAAGTCCACGCATACGAAGTTGTGGGAAAGTAGTGGTAAATAAAATATCAATCAATAGGGTAATCAATTGGTTAATTTCTTTGCAACAGCCTTAATATTAAGTAATCATACAGGTATACCTACTTGTTTTGATTGAAGTTGACTTTAATCACTTAACAAAACGTAATGATTATTTTGCACAAAATTATACGTCGAACGGCATCAAGGTATCGTTGATTGCGTATGCGCGGAAGTTTCATTATGCTATGTCATTCATGTTAGTCGCCTCCTGACCATGTGATGGTCGGTTATAGTAATTTGGTTTATGTGGCGAATCGTTTGAATCTGTGCCAATGTGTTCTGCGCCCAGCCCGAACGAATTGATTAGAGAAATTGTAATTACTCCGATTATATGAATGAAACATAAATATCATTCATAAAAAATTAAAATAGAGGCCTCCAAATATATTTACATAACATTTTATAGAAATAAAATACTTATTTTTGTCAAGACAAGGAAGATAAAATGGACTACATTCAAAAAACAATAAAGATAATAATATTTCTGAAAGCTCTAATAGAAACAAAACCGACAAGCGATAACTATCGGATAGAGTAAGAATAAGATTTTATTATCAACTGTTGCGATTTCACTTGCATCCCATACCACTTTTTGGAAAGAAAGGTAGACAATATCCTTCTTCAAGGTTCTACTTATCCTTGTGCCAAAATTCATTGAAATTGCTTTAGCGGTTTTGGCATGAAAACCCATCAAATGACAGACATCAGACATACAGAGTAACTTTTAATATCAATAGTACATAGTATAAGGTAAGCAGTGATAGCCTAGTGGTATGACCGTCGGACTGCCAAGTCAAAGGTCTCAAATTCGAACCCAAGGCAAGCACCTCTGACTTTTCGAAGTCATGTGCGTATTAAATAGTTAATTATCACGCGCTTAAACGGTGAAGGAAGACATCGTGAGGAATCCTGCACGCCTGAGAGATTTTCTCGATGGCGTGTAAAGTCTGCCAACCCGCACTAGGCCAGCGTGGTGGACTATAGCCTAATCCCTCTAATTCTGAGAGGAGACCCATGCCAAGCAGTGGGACAGTATAATGGGTTGATTATAGTATAAGGTATATAGTATGGATAACGTGTATGTATATAATATACTTAATATAACCATTTACATTACATCATTCCACATCGAAGATAATATTTCATACTCGATGCTATGATGCAGAACGATATTACTACTGATGTACATTCATCGAGACACTCCATCTCACGTACAATCAGGCTGTGAAATTAGCTACTTGCCGAGGTTTTCCCAAATAACTAGGTACAGCATGTGACAATTGTTTTTTTTTTTGATAATTGATATTTTATTTCTGTACTAGCTTTTGCCAGCGACTTCGTCCGCGTGGAATAGTTAATTTGTTCCCTAGTTCTTCGCCCGCGGTTTCACCTGCGTTGCCCCGTTCCTAAGGGTTGTAGCGTGATGTTTTATAGCTTGAAACCTTTCTCATGAATCACTCATTTTCCTAACATTTCCCTTCACTGCTCTGCTCCTATTGATCGTAGCGTGATGAAAAGTATACTATAACCTGCCCAGGAGTATGAAGAACAATTGTACCAAGTTTCGTTGAAATCCGTCGAGTGGTTTTTGTTTCTATAACGAACATACAGACAGACAGACAGACAAAAATTTTACTGATTGCATTTTTGGCGTCAGTATCGATCACTAATCACCCGCTGATAGTTATTTTGGAAATATATTTCATGTACAGAATTGACCTCTCTACAGATTTATTATAAGTATAGATATAGAATTTTTAAGAATACTTTTATAAACCGATGTTTTAAATTTTTATAACTAGATCATCGTGTAGCTCAACCGTTATTTAGGGAGCTGAACGACCCGTCGCACGACGATACCAGATCAGCAAGGCATTTGCGTAGGTCATATAAAATACTCAAAACTGTTAGAACACGTTAATATGAATTTAATCTTATCTAAACAAGCCTACATAGCAGTCACATTGTATTGCGGTCCTTCAAAAAAGGAGTGAAAAGGTTTTTACAGGGTCGGCAACGCGCGAGCATCACCTCTGGTGTTGCAAATGTCCATAGGCTACGGTAACCGCTCACTATCAGGCGGGTAGTAAGCTAGTACTAGCACTTCTCAATACTTGAAATAATTAACATTCTGGAAAAAAGGTATCGAGCAAGCAGGGTTATTGACGATGTCAGTAACTGGCTAATGGACCCTCATTAGTCAATACTGATGGCCTATGATAAATGGACAGCTCATAATAAAACGTGATAAATTACGCATCGATCGGTCCAAATTATTGTCATTGAGTTTTGTGTAAGAAATTTAAGATGAAGCTCTCTGTAGACGTACAACCTAAACGATTGGGTATAACATAACATACGGTCACGACCATTCGTATTCCTAGAAAGGTTCGGCAGAGGTGTAACACTAAGCTTGTTCTGTGTTACTTTCCGATGAGCGATAACAATCAACTAGTTACTGGGTTGAGCTAAAATCAAAATTATTTATATCTATGTACCCACTACTAATTGTAATTGATTTAGTTTGTTTCTATATTCCTTTAGATTTACATACTTTTAGTGCTTAACTCGTAACTACAGTAACACGTAATAATTCACTATTTAGTGCCTACTGTTAGCGCCAACTCAAATGTTATAAGTTTTAGTTAAGTGCAAGTTCTCATGTAAGTGAATGTAAATTCTTTTGATAAATAAAGTTATCATATAGGTACCTGAGCTTAACTAGGAAATCGTACAGTCGCACTAACGACTACGGTGCAGTAGGCCATTGGGTATAGAATCTTGAAATTCCACAGGTAGCCTATCTTTAGGATTGGCAAACTGAGATCAATGAGGAGAACTAGAAAGTAGGTTTTATGTTACAACATAGATAGCAGCTTTCACAAACGTAGACTTTGTAGACTCTCCAGTGCAAAAAAAAACCATTGTCAATGCCAAATTTTTTTTACGACTACTGACAATTCGATCTAACCTTCTACTGCTATCATGCTACTTCAGCAGAGGTGTAGATGCAGAGATTACACGAAGGTTACAGTATGTCACCTTGTAAGGGTTGCGGTGCGTGTCCGTAGGGCGCAATCAATTAGCGAGCCGCGTATACCGAGCACTTCCGTTTCCGAGCGTTTAGGAACATCCGGCGGGGGCGGAACGGTGATCGCTCCCCATGTTCTCCACTACAACCGACAGCGAGACGCTTCATGCAAAACTAATTAAAACTTTAAACAGTCGACTTAAAGTTTAATATTTATTGTAGGCATTGAATACCTATGTCCTGTGGAAGTTAGTGTACAAATCGCTTTGTGTTCGACACATTAACGCGGTAGTAGCAATCAATTCAAATGAATTAAATTGTTGCGCATTAATAGAAAAAAATATAAATCAAGTTTCTATACTAAGATGTAATCACTTAATAAATAGTACCTGCTTTTACTTTAACTGGTTAATTGATTATTTAATGTTTTAATGGTAAGTACTCACTCTTAATAGGCTCACTTCCTAGGCCACATAGGACCTAACGTACCGTAGGTGTACATCAGCACACCTCTACCTTACCCTTAGGGGATACCGGCGAAATAGTATGTTGTATTATGTATGTGCTCTATGATTTTATCCAGGAATCGAAGTCATACCAGTTATGCTTTCATCCGGGAATCAAAGTCATACCTCTGAACAATCTTTGTTTTTCGTAGACAAGTCGTTGTCTAATGGACTGATTTGTATATATTCAGTACAATTTATATTTATAAAAAATAACTCTCTGGATTCCATGATCCTAGATTATTTTAGAATACTATAAGTACTAGATAACAGCTGTAAAATAAATACTGTTTAATTTCACATTTATCGTACTTGAGTGTTCTTATTTCTTACTGCCACTTTCGTGTCCCAGGTCCCAGGCTAGTCAAAATCGTTTTGCTCAGTTCAAAATTTTCTTTCCTATATTTCCACAAATAAATTCTTTTTTGTCATGTCATAATTAAATGGCACTGTATTAATACCTCCACATCAATACACTCCATAGATAAAACATTGGATATATTGATATCAGCAAGCACTGCCTATCGCATTACTATCGTGGACTAATCAAATGATATAAATTAAACGACCCACTTGTGCGTAAGCGATAATTTATTCCATTATTTTACATAATTCAGATACCTATACTGTTCGACTTTTAATATTTTCATAGGTCCTTGGTTCCGTCTTTCACATAAGGACACAATGAGCACAAGCCCAGGGCCCCCATCTTGTAGGTAGGGCTATAAACTGTAAAATCATATTTTTTTACTTTCTAAAAGAGTCCCAAACTGTGTTTGCCCAAGGGCCGCCGCTTGGCCTAAGACGGCCCTATAAGTCCTAATATACAGACAATTATATGCTCAAAATTTTTTTACAGGCAACGAGTATTGTACCTATTTAGTTTTACTAATTCAAAGCCTTTCCTTTTCTCACGAGTCCATCGAAAGGTTGTCTATAAGTGATCGCTGTTAGCAATAAGATTGCCTATTATTTATTATTTAATTTTTGGTGTGCAATAAAAAATATTCTAATGTCTCTTAAATTTTCTATATAATGTGATTTATATTTTCTTTTTTCTTACAATATATTAATTTGTTCTTAAAGTGAATAAACAAAAATGCGTAAGAATAGGGAAAGAATACAGTCTTAACATATTCTGTTCTTATTTATCTATTACAAGCTTTATAAGTATGTATTCCAACATTTTAGACAGTACGATTAACATATTACTTATAAATTTTAATGCGGCACAGCACACATGTAAGGCTGACCCCCGCGAAGGCATTGTATCACACACGACGCGATCTCACCATTTTTTGTCCATTGACAACACGCTGTCTTCGAAAATGAAGGCGGAGCAAGAAAAAACAATCATGTGTACGTTTGTATGAACAAAAAATGCTCCTTTTACAAACAGCTGAGCATTGATAAGCGTCGTGCGCCGCTCCGAAGCATCAGTTATACAACCCTTAATAAAACAACCCATGAAGATAATGTTCACTGATTTACTCTCAGTCTGTTAAACGAATTTGAAGTTATTTCTTTTCTTTCACAAGGAATGTTAATCATTAAGGTGTTTTAAATTTTAGCAACGCGAATTTCCCGTTAATTTGTAGCAGTCTCGTGTTTTATTTTATATATTAGCAATGGACCGATCCTTTCAAGCAATTCGTACACACATTTTTATGATGTTGTATGATCAATCTAAAGATTCTAAAGAGACTTTTTTCCCACGTCCTCAAACACAATGATAACTTTATTTAATTTAGCATTTAACTTTGTTTTGCATATTTAAGATATGCTTTGGCTCCCCAATTCATAGCTACTTTATAAATGTCAATTTCTAGCATAAGTAATACTCCATATATTCAATTCAACAGGTTGTTACAGGGCAGGCAGACAAGGCTGTCTACTTTGAACCCATGTTTGGTCTTGACCTATTTCTTTCAAGCCAATTGCAAGTTTCTCTAAACTAGCTGGCATAGTAGGTATGTTGGTAATTGTGTAGGCAATGCCAAATTCTATTGCACGCTTTCAGCTTCTTCATTATCATGAAGCTATTTATTGACAACCTTATACAATGTACATAAGAATGATTCTGTGAGAACGAGATGTTTTCTTTGTTAATTGTTCTTCGACTGTTGTTATTTAGTAAGTTTGTAATTCTTTTGATTAAGCAGGAAAGTATTGATTTCTATAGCGTATAAACTAAGTTGTGGTAGTTATATGTTGCCAAAAGTTTTAAAATATTAATTGAGGTTTTTTTTAATTTGTTATTGAAATGTTGGCAGGTTAACAACACCCGTTGCCTTCACCGAGTTGACCTATTTCCGGCAGCCGGCTGTTCTTATCTTTAGTATCGATAAGGCAAGCGTGTCACTAACCTGGCGCCAAGTTCCCTCTAGGCTTGGCTCCGAGGATGGCGAGATTCACGTTTGCTTTCCTCCCATCGATGATTGGATTAGGGTCCTTGCACGCTCTCTCCGCAGCCGCTCGGTCACCCATTATAACCTGCAAAAAAAACGTATTGTCATTTTGGTGTAATTTTATACCGATTCCATTTAACTAACAAATACATTGAAGGATGACGTCGAGCCGGCATTACCTATTGTAATGCATGCGTGATCCGCGGGTCGCCAACTCGTCGCGTCTACTATAGAATCGACCAATTTAAATTGACCTTTTTTGTTCGGTGTTGGAGGGAAAAGATTCACATAGTGAGGACCAAATAATATGACGCCGTGGGTTCAATTTAAAGTGGAACGCCGACTCTATGGCAAATGCTTGATGACCTCTAGGTATCGAACGTCTACTTGGAACAATTGAAAATTCAAATATCCCTCTATTTAGATATGTTATGTGTAGCGCGCTGGATCTGAATGTAAGTACTGTTGAATTGTTTCAGATTATTTTACTAGCTGTTACTCGCAGTTTCACTCGCATCCCTGACGATTTTAAGAGACAAAGGTAGCGTATGTCCTTCTCCAAGGTCTAATCTATCTTTATACCAAAATTCATCAAAACTGGTTCAGCAACTTCGGCGTGAAAAGGTAACAGTCAGGGTCACATGCGCATTTATAATATTATTATGGATTCGTAATTTCAAAAACGATAATTTTATGCCACTATATTTTAAATGTATGTCTCCTTATCCATATTTGTAACTTCTATATACTTTGTTATTTATAATCTTAGATCATGAAACCTTCCGTAAAACTTTCCTTCTCAATGTTAATCAAAACAAAAGTCACGCATTAATTAGACGGCCAGCGAATTTTGTAATTCAGTATTGTATGGAAATTTCCCCCGACACAGGAACAAGTATAATTTAATACATAAATCGGTTAGGTGCAGAATTTATGGTGAGTGTATATAAAGCGTACAAATCGTAGTTAGGCGCGGTGTGCGATAACGTGCACTATCAACGTTCAGCTAACTGCTTGTTAGCCGATTGGTCGTACATTTGATTGTTCTACCAACAGCTTCAGCAAGCTTGAAAAGGCCGCCGGCGACTAATATTAGTACATTATAAATCTTTATTGATATAATGAGGTTACCTACAGAAATATATTATGAAGTCTCTAACTCCCAAATTAGGCGAAAAACTGTGAGTCATTCATCAGGAGGACATTATGTTACCTACCTACACATAAAATATCGCTAATACTGTATAAGTATCGAATACACAAATATTGTATAAGTATCTCGGTAGCTAAAAAGGCCACAAGCAATTCATTTGGAATCAATATAAGTTTAGAATCCGTAGCACGGAGCACCTCAGCAATTTTGCAATTATTTTATTTTTATCTTCTTTTTTTGCTTCTAATATGAATCTATCATTCATCAAAAGAGGCCGTTTTATCCCTCTAGATCTTTAGAAATAGAATCTAAAGTCAAATCATCCAAAGCGGCTGTTTTAAACATGCAGCTACGAATTCTAAATATGAATTGTTTGGGGCATTTCTCAATGTTGGGGCTTTCTTAGCCTACCTAATCTCTAAGTAAAGGTTAAGCAACATTGTTTCAGTATTTCAAATTCTACTATTCCAGCACACATGTCGTATGGTAATGGACTATGTTCCTAAAATGAGAACAATTAGTTATACTTAGTTTGCACGAGTGTGTAACATAGTTACATAGGAAACACTTCATTGTGAAATTGTTACATAAAGTGTTTTGTGCTAATTATACACAAATTGTACGTATAATTAACAATATACATAAATTGTATGTATTTCCCTTTCTTATTTATTTATTTTACATTCAATCATTTGTTATTTTATTATGCATAGGTTCTTTCGCCTTGTCCACATACATAAATCTTGTTTTGCAATTGAAATAATAATATTTTCTTTTACTTCAAATATCAATCAAATATATTTTATTTCTCTTTTCACAAAGGTATATATAAAGTAAAACGATATGAATTCTAGATAACACATTGTTGAGCTCCTTTGTGAGAGACTGGAGTAATAGGGAAACCCTGTGTGACATCACCAGGCCCTCACCCAATTTCACGTAGGTAATCTAAACAATTACAAAAATTAATAAGGGTTACTTTTCGAAGGGGAATGCAAGTGAATGCATTGCAATACCTTAGATATGTATACCAAGAAAGTAAAAATTGTAAGTGTACCTAATAAAAAACAAGCCCTAAACCTGGGTCAGGACAACTCAATATTTGAATTACATGTACATACTGTACTTTAAACACAATATCTTAAACATAAGGCATAATCAAAACATAACGTTAATGAATACAATTAATCCACTGGAACGTTCTTATGACTAATTTTAAAGAGTAAAGAAGAACATCGGCTTCTTTTTGTCTAGAAAATTCCTTGGGGATCCGAGTGAAACTGCAGGCAACAGCTAGTTTTTATCCCGAGTTGATTTTGTTATTACTAATCCCGTAGGAATTATCCTGAATCTTTTCTAAGCTGTTCTATATAAAGTGTTAAGAAAACCCAATCCGACCAGAAAAAGTAATTGTTAGGTATTGAGATCCGGTTCTATTCATATATCTAATCGTGTTCACTTTACAAGTAATTAAAATACAAACTGAAACTGCAATACTTACGGTGGCATTGACACCGTTCCTGGGTGCCGAACAAAGGTACTTAATTCTATTATTGTTATATCATATTTAAAAAAAATTTAGATATTAGGGTAAATACGGCCATTTGGGAACGACAATCGTGCAATTGAAACGTCATTAATATGTTTACTTTCATCATTATTTAATGTTGCTTACTTTATTTGCTGATTATAAATGATAATCCTTACTAATATTATAAACGCGAAAATGTGTATGTATGGATGTTTATTAATCTTTCACGCCAGAACGGCTGAGCGGATCTGGATAAAATTTGCCACTCAGATTAGAGCCTGGAATAACACATGGACTACTTTTTACCCAGGTCTGACCCAATCCTGAAGTTCACGCAGACAAAATCGCTGGCAGAAGCTAGTGATAAATAAATAATATTTATTTCTGTAAATAGATCTTTTAAGGACACTTTTACAAATCAATGTTTTTTTTGTAAATTAGATGACACCGGCATTTCCTAACTGACGACCTCTGAGAAGAAACACGGAAACAAACTCAGAGAATCATGGTCTCTTTTAAAGTCCAGACATAATACTTAGTAGCAAATATTTGAGTTCCAATGTAAGACAATGTCTGAAATGGCCTTTAGAAGAAAGAGCCAGATGTTATTGAGATACCTTTGGATCGGACAGGGTTTTTTAACCAAGTGTTTACGAAGCGCTGCTAATTACAAGTTTTTAAGCTTTATATTTGATGTCTGAGACTTTGTGATTATTTAGCAGGTAATATTGATAACTTGTATTGCAGTTTTCCTCCCTTATCAAACCAAAATTTAACCAGTTTCACATTTCATGTACATTCTACACTGAACAAGTTCCTCGCATTCTGCAAACAAACATTTAAGCATATCATTAACTCTACTTATCAACTGTACATACATAATTATTTGAACATCATGCATTTTAAGTGAAACATGACAGGAATGTAGCGCATTTCACATTTCAAACACTGTCTGTTAAGGCTCAATTTTACCACAATATTCTTTAAAAAAAACTTAATATCCTTACAGAATAATAATGGTTCTTAAATAAATGAAATCTAGCATAACATTAAATTTAAAATTTAAAAATCTCCCACAGAATCAAGACATGGTTACCATATTCTTACAATATCATTGAAGTAACAGGATACGAAATTTCAAATCAATCAGACCTGTTGAAGTTGCGCACATCCCTCATGAAATTACCTTAAATAACTCCCTTAATAAATCCCTTAAATCATAGCTAAGAATTATCTCGATCAGTCACTTTTCAGACCAAAAAATTGCTGTGCATAATCGGTCCATTCCATTGGCGCTACGATGCAACAAACAGACATACAGATACAAACTTATAACACTCCTCTTTTTGCGTTAGGGGTTAATAAAATAGCTGACAATTGACATGATAAAATATACCTATTGTAAGGGAAAGATGGCACCATACACCCTGTATAGCTCGATCCTTCTTTAACAGCGCTGTGATTGTTACATACTTTGCAATCTTCTGCCTGGCCTGATTTAACCTGGCTTTATAAGGTCTGTCTTTCTGCTTTTAATACGGCCCCTAAATAGTAGTAACACAATTTGGACCTTATAAGGGTCGCATAAGGCTCAAGGCAGACTAACGATTCGCGCACTCATAATTGAACGTTCGTTTTGTTACAAATTGTATTGCTCTGGCAACAGGTAGTGTCACCCAGTGTACTTTGTGTTGTCGGTATGCTAAATCGAAACAAAATTCAACATACCATCACGCCTGTATTCCCGGAAGGGTTAGGCAGAGGGGTACATTCTTACCCCCACTTTTGGGTCCCAAGTAATAGGTAGCGAGTTTATTGGCATTAACCGGGCACAAATTCCAAATTCTGAGCTGCTACTGAGAATTTCATAAAAAAACCCAATAATTTTCCTGCTATGCAACTTATTTCGGTCCAACCAGGTCTGACTTTATCAAGCGATGGTAGCCTGATAGCTAGGGCGTCAGACTTGCCATCATGTGGTTGCCGGTTCAAAACGCACCCATTGCACTACCGACGTTAACCCACTCGTAACACAAGCATTTAGCTCAGCACGAGGGGTTAACAAGAATACTATAATGTGCGACCCACATTGCTAGAAAGCTTTTTTTAAAAAAATAACCAATCTGACTATACAGAATGACCCACTAGCTGGTCCGCTTTGAAATATCTGACAGTTTTGAGTCTTTTTATCTTACGCAAATGTCCCGCCGACCTGGTATCTATCATCATACGACGGGTTGTTTAGCTCCCTAAGTTAAGGGTGAACTCAGGCATTCGTGCTGTCAAATGGGCCTGGTCTGTTCAATTCATGCATGGCAATGTCTGTGATGGCCTTTTGGAGAAAGAGCCATAATTGATACTAGATAGTAGGATGACAATCCATAACCACGGCCGAAGAGAAGAAGTTTCTTCTTCTTCTTTTGATATTAGATGATGGCTTTGAACCAAAAAAATAAAATCATTCGACGTAGTGGCTGAGTGATCGGCTTCTGAGTCACGGGTTGTAGGTTCCGTCAATCAAGGAACAAATATCTTGTATGAGGTACCGGTGGTAGTTTCAGGTCTAACTTTATATGTAGGTCTGTGATTTTTGTTTATCGCACCCGTTATCTCAAGCGGCAATGTTTAAAAATACTCGATCAGACTAAAAATCAAATATGTGTCGTTTATTCAGAGCAAAAATGAAGTGTGGTGCATTACAGTACAGGTAAGGTAAGGAAGGACGTTTAGCGCCATAGTGACATATTCCCCACAGTTGCGGACACATAATAAACAACACACTCCATTGTCTAGATAAAGACTGTCATTATTTTAATATTCGTCGACTTGTATCTGATGTAACAAGTTACATTCCCGCATCGGAACAAAATATTTGTATGGCCTTGGCATTACGAATCAATTATATCGATACCTATTGCAGTTTTGACCTGCAGAGATGGAATACCTATTTCTTTCGTTAAAATTTATACTTCAAAAATACCTATTATGGCAAAACCAATAAAAAATATTGATTTTTTATTAGAAAACGGGTTAAGGATTTAATTTTATCTACGTACATTTAAGCTTACTAATTAAGAAAACAGTCTACCATAACTAAATACGACGCGACCTACAATAGTTTCAAAGATACCTATATGGGTTAATTACCACAAAAACAATTTCATGTGGTTCTGCAGATCGCAGAGACTAAAAAAATGACATTTCCTATGCAAAAAAACATTTTTGTCGATAGAAGAGTCGACAAAACCTCTCACGATGTCATTTTGTTATACTACAGCCGCTGATCTACTGAAAAATACGATAGAAATGAAACATTTATACAATGACAATGTAGCCTTAAAGTGTCTACGACGTAGCCCGTAGCCACAGGAGGCGTGACCAAGATCCGCCCATACAACGCGCCTCGACTCTTTTTAATTCAAATGATCAGTTGTAGTTATCAAATGAAAGTATAGTATGTTAATAATTTCATTATTTATGTTGTTTAGGTTGTACCTAGGTCGTTTTATAATAAAATTTAAATCATAGATTCTTTGAAATGCAATGATTCTTGGAATATTCAGTAATGTCTTTCAAAAGAGTTTTAAAAAATTGTGGTGAAATGAATCTTATCAAATGCATGTTTCATCCAAAATTATGTCTTATTAGAATAATATAAATTACTGTAAACCTTCCTACCTAATAAAATAATGAATAAACAAAACATGAAACTTTAACTTTCACGTTTGAATTACGAGGTTCTTTAATTTATTCAAAGCTGCCAGTTTATTACAAATCATCGGCCATGTAAAAACGTAAAGCGTGTTTTGATCAGATACATATAGTACATAAATAATTATTCAATAAAACACTTGCAATAACACATATTTACGGTATTGGTGTAACTTATCTAGGATAATCTTTACATATTATAAAACAATGTTCCCCGCCGCGTCTGTCTGTGTGTGTGTCTGTTAGCGATAAACTCAAAATCTACAGAACCGATTTTCATGCAGTTTCCACCAATAGACAGAGTCACTCATGAGGTTTCAAGCTATCAAACATCACGCTACAACCCTTAGGGACGGGGCAACGCGGGTAAAACCGCGAGCGAAAAGCTATTATAATTATTATATTTTTGCAAACGTATACCCGGTATCCTTGAACTTTTAGTATTCTTAAGTTTCTCAATAGTTTAAAATATAAATAATATTTGATTCTTAAAGGTTATGCGAAGAGTACCTACACTACATTACGTCATACCCAGTATTGACCATTTAGAGAACTAAATCGATATTCATTGATTCTACTAATAAAATATTTAAATTTACAATTTAAACAAAATATATAATAACTAATCTACAAATCCTAACTAAAGGGCATGGGCCTGGCCTGTGTATACTAGTTAAAACTGTACCACTATTTATTCGTTTTTTTACAACGTAAACGTAGTATTTTTAAAGAATTTTTATTATATCAATATGAATAATACACATATTTGTAAAATAAAAAATGTGTCTTCGATCAACAACACGGCAATTACACATATGCTTTTATATATAATTGAAAAAAACTGCTTCTGAAACGTGGTTTAATATTTAAATGACACGAATTTAGTTCTGACATAGGTACAAAATTCGTTTATAATAACTCAGAACACTATCGATATATTAGCAATTATGGAAATTAGCGTCAGGTCTAAGTTCCATTCCCATGTAGAGCAAAGTATTATTGGGATTTTCCGGTTAAGCCCGTTTATGGCAATAAGCTCGTCTATTACATACATAACATAAAACATAATCAACCCCATGCTGTCCCACTGCTGGGCATGGGTCTCCTCTCGGAATGAGAGGGATTAGGCTATAGTCCATCACGCTGGCCTAGTGCGGGTTGGCAGACTTCACACGCCGCCGTCGAGAAAATCCCTCAAGCATACAGGTTTCCTTCACTGTTTAAGCGCGTGATAATTAACTATTAATACGCACATGACTTCGAAAAGTCAGAGGTGCGTGCCTTGGGTTCGAACTCGAGACCTTTGACTAGGCAGTCACTAGGCTATCACTGCGTCTATTACATGGGAGCGGGAAAAACCAGCAAACTTGTTGCTGTACGTCAGTGAACCTTTGCATTTTTTTCAGTTAAAATATGCCTATTATAATACAATTCATCTAAGTTACAAATCAATATTAATTATTTGTCAATGGAAATTAAAACTATTGTATTTGTCCTCCATTTATCCGTGTTAAAGTTTATAAGTTTAACTTTTCTTTTATTGGAAGGCTCTTTTTTAAAACGGGGCTAAACGGCTCTTTTTTGTTATAATCTAAACTAAAAGAAGAAAAAGCCAGACGTCAAGTGTGAGGTCTTCTGAAATTAAATCAAATTTTATTTATTAAGTAATGAAATTTTACATATGAAATTTGATTATGAAAGTTTATTGAGAAATATTATTACCTATATACTAAGGCGATAAATATTGCAATATTGTAGATATAATCACGTCGTATGACAGAATTATCCGTATCTACAAAGAGTTTACTACCGATATTATTTAATTATATTTGTGGAGTTTACTGATATCTTTGCATATAATTGAGAAACACGTTGCTTTAAAATAAAAATGATGAATCATAATTGAATAGATCTATTAAATATTTGCTTGGCTCATGGCTAAGTTTCTAATAACCATGCTGACCAATCAAGCAAAGGTTAATTTGATCAGAATGGTTATTAGCTCGGTTATAATGGTTATTAGTGTTTGCGCTCGCTGCGGTGGGTCCTTCGAGAGCACGTAAAGCCGTCTGTCCCAAGTGTCATACGAACCTATGACTATCGTTTGTTGTAGTTAGACGTCCAAAATGCCTGATAACCAGATTATCCTTCAGAGTCCCAGCATTTCCCAGCAGTTGAGTTGTGGAGGTCCGATGGCAGTCACTTCGTGTAAAATATTGATGTTGAGCCATATCTGTGTAGACTGGAAGCTCCTTTTTGTATTTCTTTTTTGCCTTTACGGGTACGACAGCCTCACAGAAAACCGGCGTTAAGGCGCTGTGACTAGTCAAAATAGGCATCTTAAAACAATTTTTTAGCAAAAAGTATACATTTTAACACAGCAATAAAAATATATGTTAATCTTGAACATATTTACGAGGGAACCTTTGTTTTCAAAACACGTTTTCGTTAAATTTTCTCGATAAAAAAAAATCATAAAATAACCATTAAAATTAAATTTCTAGCAGTTGTAACTGTATTATTTATTAACAAATCTTGATCAAATTTATAACAGTGACGTAATATATAAAAATAAAGGGAACTGTTGTTTTTATTTTTTGATTGAAATACTATATGTTTAATAATTAATAAATATCATGATAAATAACTCGCACGAGTCGAACGAAACATCGCGGCATCGTGGCGTCTTTTTTCTTCTCTTTCATTTCTACGGTAAGCGACAGTGAGCGCTGAGGCGCGCTGCCTGATGGACCTATGTCACTTTGTTCCGTCCGCCGCTCAGAAATAATTTTATGTCTGGTCGCTTTGAAAGCTATTTATTTTATTATAATAATAATAATAATATTCATTTTTATTCGATGAAACAAAAACTCATGATAGAAATTGTAAAGTAAGTACATACAAATAGATTATCTATAGATTCGTAAATTCGATGGGTGAATCTATAACTCGATTGGTCTAGCGGTATCGTGTATTGAACAGATATGCACTGGTCTTGGGTTCAAACCCCGTAACAATTTTTCACTTTTTGTTGATTTTCTTATTTGTAGCATATAATTGCTTTTTTTTTATTATTATTTACATTTGTTATCTTCTTGTTTGAAATAAATTTTCAATAATTATTATTTAACTTCCTATTAATTCTCTTTTTTTATAAGCTTTTACTAAGTTTTTTTAAAATTTTCCTGAATTTTTTTTTTTGCATTCTATAGTAAAAAGAATCGTCTGGTGATCTATCCGTCAGTAGATGAACCATCGGAGAAAACTTTTCACGAGTATGCTTATATATGGTGTTACAAAAGGTAATGTGAGTAATGCGAAAGGAGATCATTGTGAGTTGAATGAGGAATATCAACAATGTGCATCAGAATGTACATTGTTGATATTACTCAATTTCTAAATGGCAATTATGACAAATGAAAATTTGTCACTGTCATATTTATATTAGAAAATTTGACATTTTTACAATTTACCATTTTGATACTCGTATGCCAATTAAATTAATTAAATTTATATTACGGCCATTTTGAGAACTCGTCATATTGCACCGAAACCCAGTGCTAAGTGATACATACATACCTACTAAAGTTTATAATATTCAAATTATTTGCAGTCTTACAAAAGAGTGCAGAAATACGAAAAGGGGTCATTACAGTCATCACTCATCATTATGAACAACTTTTACTGTGGTGCCAATCAACAAACTATGGTCATTTAGTCTTTTTTTCTTTAAAAAAAAAGAGGTCATTTAGTCGCGGGTGAATGAGCTTTTTCGGCAGATTATTTTTCGCGATTTTAGGGTTGGAGTTATAGTGAAAGTTGTTCATAATGACATTATTATGAACAACTTCGACGACGAAATGACCATAGTTTAGACTATAGCACAATGACGAATTTGTAAAGTGGCCACAATATAAATCGATAAAGTGGCAAATTTTCTAAATGCTAAATGCATAATAGGGGCATTGTGGATATTCATCATTTTCTCAAAAAATCACATGATTTATTTATTTATTTATTATTTATTTATTTAACTAGAACGGTCATAGACCAATTACACTAATTAAATAGAATTGTAATTTCTTGATTAACTAAACAAATTTCAGAACTACTACATTATGAGCTTCATTTGGCTTTTCATTCATAGAACGATGGTGTATATACTAAATAATTCCAATAATCTAAAACATATCACAGATTCGCACCAAATTGAAGTCGATCATAGATCCCTCTCGCACAACTTCAAGGATACCGTCAATAGCCTCACCCATCCATCCTCAAACAAATCAATATCTGGGCACGAGTTCAGGAGATCGTTGAGTGCAGAGAGTGTTCGCGGTATTGGGGACTTTGCTCGGGTTAGAGTACGGCAAGTTGGCACTGCAAGCAGTTTATGTTTCCTGCCTCTTAGATAGTTATTAGGAGTAAAGAGTTGACACAGTTCATTAAACAAATCAGGTGAATGAATTTTTCCACGTAGGATTTTGCACACCGTGACAATTTGGTCACGGTTCCTTCTGGTTTCTAGGGAATTGTAATCGAGACAACCCAGGAGAAACTTGGTGGGGTAAAGATATGGGTATACATAGACCCTCTTGTAAAGATATCTAAGGTATGCCTTCTGTACTTTTTCGAGTACTGAAATTTTTCTTTTCTCAAGGGGACTCCAGATAGACCCACTGGTTTCCAACTTACTACGTACCAGCGCATTATAAATTATTCGAATGACATTGGTATTTTGGAAGTCACGTGCGTTTCTGAGGACAAAACCTAGTCTAATATAGGACTCCTTGGCAACCGCGACCATGTGGTCATGGAATGTTAACCCCCGGTCGAATGTAACACCCAAGTCCTTCATGGTCGACGATTTAGGTATAGTTTCGTTATTTAACTTATAATCGAAAACAACTGGGTGCCGCGCTCGGCTAAAGGTCATAGCATTACACTTAGTGGGGTTGAATTCAAGTTTGTAATCAACGCTCCATTCATACACCGCCTCGATGTCGCGCTGGAGTGCCAAGCAGTCCTCCTCGTTTTTAATTGCTGCGTACAGCTTTAGGTCATCTGTATATAGTAAGCATCGTGCGTTGCCGACTACTGTAGGAATGTCATTGAACATAATAATGAATAGTAGAGGCCCAAGAATGGAACCCTGACTTACCCCGGAACGCGTGTGATAGGGTCTAGATTTAAAGATACCCAATTTGACAAATTGCTGACGGTCTCGTAGATAGTCCGTGATCAGATTGAGAAGTCCAGGGGCAAAACCTATAGCACAGAGTTTCGCCAGCAAAATGTCATTATTGACCCTATCAAACGCCTTCCGGAAATCGAAGTAGAGGACGTCAACTTGGAGTCTGTGATCTAGCTGGGTGGAAATGAAGTCAACAAGAGTTATGAGGTTAGTGTTCACAGATCTCTTGGACCTAAAGCCGTGCTGCTCGTTACATAAGTAGGCGCTAATTTGATCGTTGATATGCTTATGCAAAATGCTCTCGAAGACCTTCGCAGGAGATGAGAGAATCGCGATGGGTCGGTATTCTTCGATATCAGTTTTTTTCGAGGATTTAGGTATAGGCGTGACTCTTGAAAGTTTCCATTGTGAGGGGTAATTGCCAGTGCTTATAGCTACATTAAGAATATGACAGAGAGGTTCCGAAATATACTCTTTTGACATTTTGAGGAGACCAGGGGGGATGTAGTCTGGACCTATAGAGCTATTTGCTTTTAACTTTTTTTGATATAAACAATCATGTAAGTATGTCAAAATTTAAAAACTTATTTGCTTCAATTTTACATTCTGAACACGAAAACCCTGGCAAAATCACTTTCAACCTTTGTCATCAAATTATGTGTAGCAAGTATCGACAGATGGGCGAAGGTCGTCAGTCAATCATGGGAGCTGACGATTCCGAAGAGTTATCCTCCAAAGAAATCGCGTGACAACCACCTATCTGTCTGTCCACCCAGTCATATATCCATTGTATTTGTACACATCGCGTAATTACTGTGATTTAGAATTACTTTGTTGTTTTTTGTTTATAACAAAACAAAAAATGAAGAAATTTTTATTTCAGAGAAATCAATAACGATGTGCTATTCGTTGAACCGTCAACAGAATTTCAAGACAATAATACATACTCACCAGTTCATAGTCGAGGAGTCGTTGACATAATGCATTTTATCAGCAGTTGCAAAATACATATATGTAGCCATAGTTCTTTATTCGATTGTAACTTCTCACAGCTGTTACTCAGAGCAGAATAAAGGATTGGCTTGATCTCCGGATTCAATTTTAGATGCAATATGTGCAAAGACGATTTTATTGTGACAAGCAAAGATTTAGCAAGTACACACAATGTCAACGCTAACGTGGCTGCTGTTACAGGAATTACTTCTGCTGGTATTGGTTATTTATTTATTTATTTATGCTTCATGTACAGAAGTGTACAAAGGCGGTCTTAATGCCTTAGGCATTTTCTACCAGACGACCTTAAGGTGGTGCAGAGACGATCATGGTAGATGCACTAAAAGAGTAGAAGTGAAATGTGTGACTTGAAGACTTACCAAAACTATAAACTTACACAATTACTATATACATTACATAAATATTTATTTTATATATATTTATATATATACAATATAAAATAATATAAAATACAATACATATATACTATACATATATACAATACATAATAGATATAAAAAGAAAAGTCAGTGTCGAGATGAATCTAACAGCGTTTTATCCAGCAAGTATTTGCGCACACAAGTTTTAAACGATTGCCGGCTGTTTATCATTCTGATTTCAAGGGGGAGAGCATTCCATAACAGTATTGATTGGACGAAGAAGGTAGAATGTATAAAGTCAGAGTGGTGAGAAGGACATCGAAGAAGACGATTATTAGTTGAACGAAGATGTTTATTGTGGGAGGAAGTAATATACTGAAAATGAGATGATAAGTACGATGGAGAATTAGGAGAAAAAAGTATAGAATAAAGAGTAGTCAGCGCCCTCAAATTTCTTCGTTAGCGAATGGGCAACCATTTCAATTTTATTCGATATTCTGAGACATGGTCATATTTACGGAGATTAAAAACGAATCGAATGCAATTATTGAGAAGGCGGTCCAATTTATTGAGCAGATCTGCATTCAGGTCAAAGTAGCAAACATCACCATAGTCGATTATGGGGAAAATTAAGGTTTCGACAAGCATTGCTTTAATGTGCGCTGGAAGAAAATGTTTGAGGCGGTAGAGAGATCGCAGGGTACCTGTAACTTTTTGACTTACACTTGAGACTTGGGATCGCCAACTCAATGTAGGATCAAAACTCAAGCCGAGATCTTTGACGCTGGAAGTCACAGGTATGGCTATGTCATTGAAGACTATTGGTAAAATATTTATATTCCTCAACTTGCAGATATTGCGATGGCTGCCCAAAATGATAGCCTGGCATTTATTGGGATTTACTGCCAAACCAAATCTATCAGCCCAGTCCCTGATTGAGTCAAGATCGTGGTTCACTGCTTCGATCGCGACGGATAAATCTTCTATTCTAGATTGAGAGTAAATCTGTAGGTCATCGGCATATAGATGATACGCACACTGAAGCTTTTGGGTAATAAAATTTATGAAAATTGAAAAAAGCAGTGGAGATAATATTCCGCCTTGGGGAACGCCAGTTTCCAGCTTGCACCAAGTTGAGAAAGACTCCTCAATGTGGACTGACTGCTGGCAATCTCGAAGGTATGATGAGAACCATTCCAGCACTTCAGGAGAGATCATGAAATGGGAAAGGATGGACAAAAGGATATCGTGACTGACGGTATTAAAAGCATTGGAAAAGTCAACCAGTACCAATACAGTAACCTTAGTGTCTTCCATGCCTGCCCGAATATCGCCAGTCACCTTAAGGAGTGCAGACACAGTACTGTGACCTGGTCTAAACCCAGATAGATAGGGACTTAGGAGTGTATTTGCATAAATGAAGCGAGAGAATTGTTTGTGGACACAGGCCTTCAGAACCTTGGACAGGAAAGGAAGAATAGAAATTGGCCGAAAATGACTGGGGAGAGAAGGGTTAGGAATCTTAGGTAGAGGCAAAACATGTGCTTTGCACCACGCAGACGGAAAAGAACTCGATTCAAGTGAAGCATTTACAATGTGAGAAATTGCAGGGAGTAGGTGGTCCAAAACTGTGGTGATCATATTCCGACTGATGTTGTCACAACCCACAGCATTTGATTTAATGGATAGGATTATTTTTTTAATCTCACCCGAGTCCACTGGAGAATTATTCGCAATTCGAAGAAATTACAGCATGTATGGACGTACCCAAATTCATCATCAGCAAAAAATCCATGGCAACAGCAGCTATGCGTTCTTAAAACCTTCTACTGCTGCCACAGGATTCGTCAGATGTTGATTCCCATTTTTCATAAATTATGTCTTGATCAAATCAAATCAAATCGTTTATCTGGGATCTTGAGCATATGTGGTTTTCGTAAATATGGGTATGTCGATACATGCTGTAATTTCTTAAAATTGCGAATAACCAATACTGGCAGAAGTAATTCCTGTAACGGCGGCCACGTTAGCGTCGTCATTGTGTGTACTTGCTAAATCTTCGCTTGTCACAATAAATATTATCGTCATAATTGTTGTCTTTGCACATACCTATTTTATTTTATATTAATTTGTAAATTATAAACTTTAGTAGGTATGTATGTATAACATACCACTGTGCTTAGGCACAAAATGACGAATTCTCAAAATGATCACAATATAAATTGAATAAATTTTATGTATTTATTTGACGACACGATTGGCGTAGCGGTTGAGCGATCGGCTTCTGCGCCACGTGTTGTGGGTTCGATCCCCACACGGAGCAATTATTTGTATGATCTACAGGTAGTTGTTCCGGGTCTGGGCGTTTGTGTATGTAATAATTTGTGTTTGTAAACGCACCCACGATACAGGAGAAAATCCTAGTGTGGGGCAACGTTTTTTTTTTTTTTTTAAAAAAAATTGAAATTTTCATTCGAATCTCAAAATGGTCAATTCAAAAAATACAACTTACTATACAGTAATTTTGAGTAATTCCTCATTCAACTCGCAATGATCTCGTTTCTTTACTAGTTACTAGTTCATCGTATGGTTTAGACGCAGAATGCCAAATTCTCAAAAAGGCATAGTTTTTTTTTGGCATGTATGGTTTTGCGAAAAGGTTAGACGAGAAAAAATATTTTTTAGCGATTTTAGGGCAGGCGCCATAGTAAAGATGTTCATAGTGGTGAGTACAATGACCTCCTTTGGTATAACTACAGTCTTTTGTAACATCCTGTATCTGTATTATTTTTCTTCAGAATAAACCATCAAGTTTGGTGACTGTTTTTTATACTACTCTGAAGAAAAATATATACGGGAATAAAAATGTCTGTTTATATTAATTTTTCGCAATTTTGACAATTGCCGTTTTGAGAATAGGCCATTTCTAGAATTGACCATTCTACGCCCAAGCCATTTTATTTATGAATTATTTATTATTCGTCTGATGAATCTGTTAAGTTTCTCTATATTCTTTTTTTTTTAAATAACAATTATTAATTAATTATTTAAAAAAATAAGAAAACAAGTGTGTACATTTTTAAAAATAACAAAAAACTCATAGTATCTATTGAGATTCGAACTCGTGGAAGCGCGATTTCAAGCGGGACAGCGGCGCGCTAAGCCAAACGTGCACTTAACCAATGTTGCGAAATTATGTTTCTGTATTTAAAGAACGTCGCGCATGGTTGACGTTCGCCCGGTGCGCCCCGCAGTAGGCGGGACTACGCGTGCCCCACTTCATCTGCTTCACCCCCTCAAATACCTAAATGTTGACTATGCACAGCGCCTTAAACAACGGTTACGTTGTGTTTCGCCGAGTGAGTGAGGTTACCGGAGGCCCAACCCCCTTTTAAAAGGTCGACAACGCACTTGTGACTACTATGGTGTTGCGGGTGTCCATGGGCGGCGGTAATCGCTTACCATCAGGTGATCCTGCTCGTTTGCCCTCCTATCACATAAAAAAAAACGACGGTCATCAAATATATGGATAGAGAAAAGTAATAGCGAGTAAAAATAAACAAACTCATTTTCACATTTAAAAGATTCATAGATGTTAACTTATCATCTTTTCTTCTAGTGATCGTAAACGCAACTGGTAGGCTAGAGGTCCTGGGTTCGATTCCCAGGTTTTCTATGAAATTCTCAGTAACTCGCGAGTTTGATTTGGGACCTACACATACCGGGAAACTGTGTATACAGTAATACAGCTCTGCCGTACCCTTCGGGGAATACAGGCGTGATGGTATGTCATTTTTCTCAGCATCTATCGTGTTTTATTGTGATGGTCGTTATTAGATGTGTGTATACCCAGTTTTGTAACCCGTACGCTATCAGATGACACTCTTTTGTTTCGTACAAGTACTTCAGCACGTCCTGACTGCGCCGGCAGCCGGTCGCTTCGACCCAGCGACTATGTGGAGCAAAGGGACGTGCACCTACTAAGATGAAGTGTTACTTAACTAAAGAAAGAATTACCTTGCTGAAATAGATTTTTTTAACACAATTTATAATTAACTGCCTCATTAGTCTAGTGGTCCCAAGCGCGACTGCTACGCTAGAGGTCTTCGGTTTGATTCCCAGGTCAAGCAAAGGGTTTTTCTATGAAATTCTCAGTAGCAGCTCGGAGTTTGAGATTTGTGGCCTTCACAACCCAACTATATTATAGTGGTTGTGAAGGATATTATAACAATTTTACAAGGAATACTATTTCATTTTACTGATAACACAGCGGTGAGATTATAGTACGATAATATTTTGGGACGTGAGTGAAACTGCAGGCAACAGCTACTTAAGAAATAAATATGCATTAATATTAGATATGGATAATTAGAAAATAATATGCTAATTTTGAATTTAACATAACATTACACCTGTTATCCCCAAAAGTTTCAAGTCACCCACAGAGATCGTTGTATGTTTCAGATCCAGAGGATACAGTTAGGGAGGTGAGCCTGTTGCCATTATACGAGCACAAATCCAGACCGCCACCTACTGAGAATTTCATAGAAAAGCACTTTTCTCGACCTTAGAATCGAATCCAGGACCATGCCATATAATCCTATGATAATGGTTTATAGTATTGGTTTAGTGAAGGAAGAATTCAATCGCGGGCAGGATTCGTACGTTATTATGCGTCTTCTGCTTAGATACACCAGACGCTCTGACCTCTAAGCCACCGCGAGTCCCACCCGCCAGATCGATTTTTTCCTTCACTAAAATAACTTTATTAATCTTAGCATGGAAAATGCAAATCCAAAAAGCCTGACAACCAGTCTCTCTTCAGCATGTCGATACTGCCTAGAACGTAGGTTGTGGAAGACTGAAGGCAGTCGCTTCATGAAAATACTGTTCCATGTAATAAGCTGCATCTATTTAGACTGGAAGTCGACCCCAACATGTTTGGGACACGACTAGGAGCATGAGGAAGTGGTTAAAATTTAATTAGTGCAGGTAATGTATAGAGTACAACAAACTATAAACTAATATATCTATACAAACTTATAAAAAAATTGTATCAGGCCAATGTCTGTACATTATAACTATACCATCACGCCGATACTGTATTCCCCGAACGGTTAGGCAGAGGCGTACTAATGTACACCCACAGTTCGCCGGTATGTTTAGGTCCCATGTAATAGGGGGCGAGCCTATTGCCATTGACCGGGCACACATCCAGACTCCGAGCTGCTACTGAGAATTTCATAGAAAACCCCAAATATCACTTTGCTCGACCTGGGGATCGAACCCAAGACCTCTAGCGTAGCAGTCGCGCTTGGAACCACTAGACTAATGAGGCATTATAAATAGATATTAAAGAAAAACTAATATCTGGGGGTCTTTATTAGAGCAACAGAAGCTAAAACAATATTTTTTAGATTTTTTTTCTGTCCGTCTGTATATCTACTGTTTTATATATGTTAGCTTGTAAGGTATATATCTATGGGCCATAGATGCCTGAGAATAAATGATAAATAAAAATAAAATATGTCTGTACGCGCATCACGCAAAAACTATTGTTTGGAATTGAATGCAGTTTTCACCGATATATTGCTAAGAGGTCTAACATAAAATCTGGTGCATGTTTCATCTTGATTCGTCACCTAGTATCGGACTAATAGTATGTTAATCTTTTTGGAACGTGATTGAAACTGCGGGCAACAGCTAGTATCTAATAAATATAATTATTATGGGAAATGTTCAATAAATGGTCAATATCTAAAAGCCAAGATTTTTATAATTTTGATTTGTCTTTTTTCAAATGGACTATTATCGATGAGATACAGCGTGTTGTGTTTGTTCTAAAAGTTTTGTAGGTACCCTCGCCTGTATAAACTAAAATATACTAAGGAAAAAATTCAATCGTGGGCAGGATTTGAACCTACGTCTTCTGGTTTGATATACCAGACGCTCTGACCTCTAAGCCACCGCGAACCCTACCCGCATGATTGAAATTTTGCCTTCACATTCTGAATTTACGTCATAAGGTGACGTTAAAATATACATAAAAATAATAACATACTCTAACACCCGTGTTATAACAGGTAACGTACTACCAACAACTGGGTACAAATTGATACTTATTGATAATTTCGTAGTATAACCCAATAGCTCGACCTGGGAATTGCATACAGTATTTCACGCTCAGCTGCCACCATTAGACCAATGAATGAGACAACCAAAACAAGTCTCGGCTAATGCAACTTAGAGACCTAAACTTTTTCAATCCATTGTATTAATTTTTTGTAGATGTGTAAAAACGCAATATAACTTAAACTCCATAGCAAATCTTTGATTGTTTCTCGTAGGTAGGCATACAAATAGCTTAATATCAATTATGTTCGAAACACCTAATCATTTGTCGAAACAAAGTTATTACATTATCAAGTTTATAGCTGGTATTCCAGTATAAAATTTAAGTTTACGACGCATTTGTAAAGTGCTACGAACGGTGAATTGCGATTATTACAGTTATTTGGATGTCACAGCGAGGGTGCTACGCGTCGTGTTCCCTCAGGGTCCAACCACCCCTAGCACGAATTGAAAATGGGGTTGTGATTCATTTCCCACGAGCCCCACGCTGCACCAAACAAAAAGCCTCAAACTTTATTACATACTAGCTGCATTGAAAAATGCGTCGTTTACTGCATCTGTTTGGATATTTTATTGTTTTCGTGTAATAGCCAATAACTTTGTAAGAAATCATCAAATTACATCGCGCGACTAATTAATTCTCCATGCAAAAATTCACCAAGGTGTATTGATTCATAATTAAGAAATTTTGGTTACTGAAGGATATTTGTGATTCACGTGTCCGAGACATTTCTATTATATTAGTATTTGGCACGGTAAATGTTATTCCCGATATGACGCTGTACCATCATCCTGTATTGAAAATCGTTAGCAATGATGATGCATCTTAAAAGAATTGCGCATTAAGCCCTCTATTTTCAGGTAGGTACCTACGTACTTCGTTTGACATTAATACCTGCGTGGAACAACTTCCGTGTTTGATGTAATTTCGCGATATACCTCATGTGTGTACATGTATGTACTTAGCTGCCGGTGGGTTAGGTATAATGTAGGTAGCAATGAGGTGCGATAACGCGCTAACTGTGCGATACGGTCGGTGTTTCAGAGCCGACACGAGTCGACTGCGCACGAGCATTAAAAGTTTACGTGTCAATTCACTTTCTCATTATGCTTTCATGAAGAACTGTAGCAATGTTAATTTCAGACGGTAATTATGCTAAATGTTATTAAAAAAATACTTACAAAGCCATATCCTCTGCTTTTGCTGGTCTGTCTGTCTGTGATGACGACGGCCTCCTCGATGTCGCCATAGACGGCAAAGTGTTCCCTAAGGCTCTTGTCGGTTGTGTGGTACGGAAGTCCTCCAACGAACAGTTTGGTCCAGGTTGTGTCTTTCTGACCTGGCAGCGCGCCCAATGCCAGCAGCCCCTCGGGCTCGGCCGGCAGAGCGCCCGCCATCAACATGCCTTGCACCGCCTCCGTCGCGCCGGCCACCGTTGCACTCTGCTAACACTGTCACTGCCGCCGCTGTCGCGGTCTACCAGTCTACGGCCGCACGAGTGTGTAGGTTAAGTTACAGTTGTAAACACTGGTGTGTGTGCGAGAGCGGCCGTTCGTCGTGGTGGTTGAGCGCGGACTAATGCTCGTTCGTAGCGCACGTGGCGCTCCGGTACTAATTTTAGCCCCCGCCGCGCCCCCCTCGTCACCAGATGCGTCGGCACCGTCCCGGCCACATGCGTTGCGTGCCCTACCATGCCCTACTGCCTGCTACCCTCCACTCACGCTTAATGATATGCCTCGTTATCACAGTTGTGTTGGTCTTCGATAACTAACTTCAACGCACCTATTATAAACGCCTGTTGTAAATTTTTGACTAAGAACGTTCGCCAATTTTGTCACATGTTAGGTATCTAGTTGTCTGTCGGTACGAGGAAAGTAAATAGATCTAAGTTACTTGTGAAAATGCAAAATTAAGTATATAATTTGTACTTGCTAGATCAATCTATACTGTTGTTTAAGTATATTGCGTTCCGCGATTAGCTTACATTGTATAGATAAGGTTCAAAAGTAAACATAGATCCAATTAGGTCGGACATAATTCTAAAAGTAAAAAATGCAGCGAGCATTAACATGTAGCAAGGACAAAGGCAAAAACATTTGAAGACGCGCGTAAATAATCAGTAATGGTAATGAATTGTTCAACATATCTGAACAATGAACTCATAGATACATTGTTTTAACAATCTACCTACATAAGATTGAGAAGAAATGAAGAGAAGAAAAACGAAAATCTAAATAATCTGAATTAGCCAAATAATGTAATGTAAGAACGTAATTATTTGTTATATATAGGTACTTACTACAAAATATTTCATTTTCATTATAAACCCAAATACATAAATGTTAAGTTGGTTTTAAAAGTATATTTTAAGAGCAACCGTGTAAACAAACCTACAGCACAGCACATTTTCTACTAATATAAAAACCAATCTGGATGAAATACTTATAATAAGAGGTTGCGCAGGCGACGCGCGACGAGGCGAAGTTAATATAGTTGGTTCCCTATAGCATTTTTGATAAAACATTATCTACGTGCGTAGTCAATTCTTTTAGTAACGTAGCATAGCTGTAGCTGCGTAGCAGGCTCCATTCAACGTCTACAATAATCCTACTAATATTATAAAGGTGAAAGTTTGTGAGTATGATTGGATGTATGGATGTTTGTTACTCTTGCACGCCAGAACGGCTGAACGGATCTGCATGAAATTTGGCACACAGATAGATTATAATGGAAGCCTCGAATAACACATAGGCTACTTTTCATCCAGGCCGGACCCAATCCTGAACTCCACGCAAAGTCGCCGGCAGAAGCTAGTGAATAATATTAATACTTTGTGACAAAATTATAGCACGTGGTCTTTTCATTATGTTTCCTTCAGAAACAACAGTATTTTCAGTTATAGTAACAATATACAGACCCAATAGGAATGCTATTTCTTTCGAGTACCGATGCCCAATTCGACTTGGTAAATTATTCTTTGTTCTGTGGGAAATTCAACATCTTATAGAAATTGTGATTTGATTACTAACAATTCGCTAAACACAGAATACCAAGCTTCGACATTTGTACAGTCAAAGATCTAAATCGGGTCAGCAAACTTAGGGATAAAAGCAGGTAAGTACAATATTTATCCTCCGCCTGTAAATTATATACGTAACCTCCATAATTTACAGAGTAAACGACTATGTATCTATTTTGAAAATGCATTACGTTCCCTACGCAGAGACTGCATCACTAGTGTTACGTTGATATAAATAATTGTCATCAGAGAAATTTTGTGCTGTAACAAATAGTTACACGGCTACATTATCATAATTTGTAAATGTAATGTGAATGTGATGACTGCCTCATTGGTCTAGTGGTCCCAAGCGCGACTGCTACACTAGAGGTCCTGGGTTCGATCCCCAGGTCGAGCAAAGTGTTATTGAGTTTTTCTATGAAATACTCAGTAGCAGCTCGGAGTCTGGATTTGTGCCCGGTGAATGGCTATAGGCTCGCCCCCTATAACATGGGACCTAAACATACCGGCGAACTGTGGGTGTACATTAAGTACGCCTCTGCCTAACCCTTCGGGGAATACAGGCGTGATGGTATGTTATGTTATGTTATATTATGTAATGTGATAAAATAGCAGCTTGGCCTTCAACGAAATGGATAGATTATCTGGTAAAAATCGCTGAGAGTCATATTAACAGTCCATAAGGAAGACTATGGGGGAGGCCTTTATTAAGCAGTGGACCTTCTTCGTCTGACATGATGATAATTCGTCCATATTTCTAAATCCATACTAATACATACATACCCTCACGCCTTTATCCCACAGGGAGAAACTATAGACCGCCACTTGCTACAATTCTTGCAGACCTACTTCTTTTGCTTCTTTGACATTCAAACATTTTCTCATACATACACGCCGGTTGCGCGTACTATGCACTTTTTAAATGATTTCGCCAATAAGATCGGCGTATGTCCTTCTAGAAGTCGTCCTAGCCAATAGCTGCGCGACATATTTTGCCATATTTATCTTAGATGAAAGAGTCCATTACCGAGGCATTATAGCGAATGCTCTTGTGGTCTATTTTATTCATCCAAGATTCGAATCTAAGGATGTTTACCCAGTAGCAATTGCTTGGCCAATTATAAGAGGCTTGTCTCAGGTCTATGCTCTACAAATATGGATCAGACCATTATACATTGAAAGTTAGCGGCAAATGCTTAGACGAAGCAGCCATAAAAAAGTGGCACTCCCCAGAAGCCAAACCATATTACCTATCTTTTTGTGTTTTTTTTGCATTTTCCATGCTAAGATGGTATAAAGTTATTTTAGTAAACGAAGACGACGAACGAACGAACGAACCTACTCGACATATTACCTATGTCGAGTAGGATAGGTTATAGATTAGGTTTTTTAGGATAGGATAGGATTAGGTTGGCGAGTAAGATGAGAAAGACGAAGAAGATTTCTAGAGGAAAATTCCACGTAATTAGGGAAGCTTGATGCGACAAGCTGAGGACAAGGTAAATGAGAGGCCTACGTCCAGCAGGGGATTGATATATGTAGGCTGGCCTGAAGACAATTTTTTTTAAGACAAAAAAGTTGACCCCCACACTAGGACTTTCTCCTGTATTGTAGATGCTTTTACAAACACAAATTCTCATATTATACAGACACCCAAACCCGGAACTAGTTCCTGTAAGTCAAAAATATTTGCTCCGAGTGGGGATCGAACACACAATACGTGGCGCACAATCCCATCACTCAGCCGCTACGCCAAAGTGTCATCAAATTAATACTTACCAAAAAAAAATGATAAATGAAAAAATCATCTCCGTAATACTAAGTTACGAGTATATTGTCGCAAGATATTTATAATTGTCAATCGTGATCAATGGTCGGTTTCGTATTCGGCCGGGCCGGAAGCGAGAGCGGTGCGCGCCCGGTGTGGGAAACGTATTGTTCTTGTGAACACTATGTGGAACCAAACGCTTCCTCTACGTCACTAGCGCTGTTACGATTCATAATCACACACTATTTCCTTTTACAGTACAGTGTGTTTGTGTAGAGAGATTCAGGTGATCATACATAATACGTGATTGTTCCTAATGCTTTTGTTTTGCGGGTCTTTTCTTCTCCCTGGAGTTACCTGACCCGCGCCCAGATTGTATGTTTTACTATTATGTCTGCTAATTTGATAAAATAAATACAAAAAATCTAACAAACACACCATGACGTTTTATTGTTAAATATTTTATTTCAATTAGACAACTAAAATAGGTACTTTTGAAAAGTCAAAACTAGTTGCACGGTTCCAAATAGTGGGTCTTATGGAGAAGAGCCGACAAGAAACTCCATAGATACTTGGCTTTACAACTTTGTTCCAAATAGTTGCTGAGAATTCTGCAGTTTTAAGTATAAGATTTATTTATTATACAAAAAGATTTAGGGAATGCCACAGCAAGTAAGAGCTGACTAGCTCCGACAGACAGCACCCGTTCACGAGCATGACGTGCGTACATGTAAACCAACAGTTAGACGGTATGTTTAGGTCAAATGTAATAGGGGCGAGCCTATTGCCATTAACACGGCACAGATCTCAACTCCGAGCTGCTGCTCAACTGAGGATTTCATAGAGAAACTCAATTACAGTGCTCTATATGGAAATCGAACCCAGGTCTCAGGAGCTCTAACGTAGCAGTGGCGCTTACGAATATTACACCAATGAGGCAGTTTAAAAACATATAAAAGTATGGAAAGCAGTGGTAGCCAAATAGGTATAACTATATACTTCATCATTTATCATTCGAATCCAAGCCAGGCACCTCCAAGGCAGCAAGCTATTGAGAATTTCATAGAAAAACTAATAACACTGCTCCACACACCTCGAGCGTAGCAATCGCGCTTGGGACCTCTAGACTAACGAGGCAGTCTAGATCGAGGCAGATTTAGTGATCAAAATGATTTACAAATTCAATGATCAATTTCAATGATCAAATTCAATCATCAAATCCAATCAATAGCACCAACCCGCATTAGGCTAACGTGGCGGACTACTTATAGCCTAATCCCTCTCATTCTGAGCGGATAGCCGTACTCAGCAGTCAGCAGTGAGACAGTTTAATGTATCGAGATGCATCAGCTGAAGAATCAGCTGTTCGTTAGTTTTTCTGCACTTTTTTTTAAATTTTGTTATATGTGCTCGTAGGTAGCCAGAAAGAAGAACGGTACGGTACCTGATATGAAGGGTGAGGGGTGCCGGGTTCATTGATCGCGTCTATTGTGGAAGCAGCGCGTGCGGCGGCAGCTGCACCCCGCCGCCCTACGCTTTGGGGTAGGCAGATGTTAGATATTGAACTTTTTTTTTCTATCAAACAATATCTATTGTGAATAAACTTAGTGATAGTTGAACGGGTACAGCGACGATATGCAAATGTTTTTGATTTAATGTACGTAAACTACAATCGTGTACTTTCCATACAGTATTGTCATCTAAAATTCGCCAAAAAAAAATTTTTTCCCACCATAGTTTCCCATATGTACGTAAAAAATCAAATAAGATGTATTATTTGTATATTGCATTACAATTCGTAGATTTTCAACTCAATAGAACTTACCTAGTAAGATAAATAAGATAACAATTCTCTTCTTAGCATTCTTATCTAAAAGTCCAGTTAACAATAACCACTCGAAAAGAACAAGTACAACAATAGACAACCATTTTTTGTACAAAATCAATAGGAAGTTTGCGGCCATGGTGCAGTCGGATCTGCCCTTGCGCACCGCTAAGGTTACATGTTAGACCCTTTACAATAATATTAGTAACTATGGCGACTATAAGCAATATACATAAGACATTTCGCTCGGTGGTAGGACCTCTTGAAGTCTGACTGGCTGGCGACCACCCTTACGTCGGAGTTAGTCGTGAAGCACCGGCGACTCTCGCAGTTTGCAGTCCGCAGGGGCTCTTAAGGGTCGACAGCGCATCAGCAACTCCTCTGGTGTTACAGGTGTCCATAGGCGATGATGACTACTTACTACCAGGTGGCTCGTTAGCTCGTTTGCCAACCTAATCTATATACTTATAATAAATCTGTAGAGAGGTCAATTCTGTACATGAAATATATTTCCAAAATAACTATCAGCGGGTGATTAGTGATCGATACTGACGCCAAAAATGCAATCAGTAAAATTTTGGTCTGTCTGTCTGTCTGTCTGTATGTTCGTTATAGAAACAAAAACCACTCGACGGATTTCAACGAAACTTGGTATAATTGTTCTTCATACTCCTGGGCAGGTTATAGTATACTTTTCATTACGCTACGATCAATAGGAGCAGAGCAGTGAAGGGAAATGTTGGGAAAATGAGTGATTCATGAGAAAGGTTTCAAGCTATAAAACATCACGCTACAACCCTTAGGAATGAGGCAACGCAGGTGAAACCGCGGACGAAGAACTAGTCCATAATAAAATATGACCTTACATTAATTATCTAATAAGTATGCTCTTTTATTAATTTTCTTATATGTATAATGTTTCCTGCCTACATCCAATGACTTCCAGCTACCTTTACTAGGTCGTCCGTCTGTCCGTTACTGTCTATCTCGTTGAAGGCCGTCCTACGCTGCATTTTTCGATACATAGTCTCCACCCTCCAGCGGCCATCAGTTCTACGAGCTGTGTGCACTCACTCTTCCTGGTTATCTTAACCTGGATCCTGCAACACAGGGTATCCTAGTGCGGGATCCAGAGCCCATATTGTACCAATTGTTTTATTATTTATGAAATAAACTTTACTTTATTTATTTAACAAATACTTACTTACTATACAAACACTATACAAATTACATTCTACAAAAATAAAACACTGGAAATATCTACACAAATGATGCATGAATTGATTATTAAAATGCATTCCATATAAACACCAACACTCAAATTAGTGTGATTATAAGTGCTACATAAAAATAGCTTTCAGTTAATAGTAAATTACTTACCTTTATTTATATATTTGCAAATTGTTATTTTATAGTTGATTTTCTATTGTTAGTGCTGGCTGCCTATCTGACCATCTTTGAGAAGAAATACCCAAACAAACTCAAATACCTTGGCCACTTAGTAAGTCTACATAATTTGAGTGTTACAATGTAAGGCAATGACGTTTAATAAAATGTGTTTAGAATCTAGGGCAGAATTTTCCAAACTATGGGTCGCTGGTGGTATCACTGGTGATTCGCCAGCGGGAGGAGATATTGGATGTTCCTAAAAAGGTATATATACAATCCTTCATACATAATATGGTTGTAGGTATCCCTTTTTCTTCACGACAGCAATAGGTATGTCCCGATTTTTTTATGAAGAGAGTCGCTTCACGGTCCAGGCCATTTTGGGAACCAATGACCTAGGGGCGTTGTCCTAGATCCTAAATATATTAGAAACTTACTTTATTTACTAAAATCAAATGGCCTTTTGAAGAACAGCCGTATTTACAACAATGACATAATGCGTTACCTATTCAAATGTACAGTTCAAAGTTAGGTACCCTCAACATGACATATGATTTATAGCAGTACCTTACTTGTTGTATCATTTTGTATTCTATGATTGCAGGTTGTTTCAAAGTAATGAGTTAACGGCTAATGGTCTACTTCAGCAACTTAACAGTAATTTTGTCAATTATTTAGATTATTTGTAATAGAACTGCATGAACTAATATACAAGATACATAAGTACATACCATCACGCCTGTATTCCCCGAAGGGTTAGGCAGAGGTGTACTCATAGAGTATAATGTACACCCACAATTCACCGGTATATTTTTTTTACCGGGCAAAAATCCCAGACTCAGAGCTGCTACTGAGAATTTAAACCCAATAAAACTCTGCTCGTCCTGGGAATCAAATCCAGGACCTCCAGCGTAGGACCAGGGTTTAGGACCACTAATAATAACGCAGTCACTGAAATAAAACTACTTTTTACGGATTTTATATCGATGTATTCATATTGATTTAATTTAAATTTGAATAGTCGTTATTTCAATGTCTAATATTCACGTAAGTGTCGGTAACGAGTTAACTAGTTACTGTTAGATAATCTTGAATTAACAGTAGGTACTGTGTCTCATTAACATGAGAATAAAGACATCGTGCAAGTATCTATATTAATTATAATAACAAAATAAGCAACGTGACAATAATAAAACGAAGTATCTATGCAGAGCCAATAACATTCCCACCAGAGATATTATGGATTGCAGCAGTTGTTTAAAAATATTTAAATACCTATTTCACAAAGAAAGTCACACTGATATTATTTTTTATATTTAAAACCACAATTCTAATGACTACAACTCTATGACTGTGTTGGTTTCTAAGCCCGGAAATATTAAAACAGCTATTTTTCATGACGATATAAAAAGCAGGATGGGAAACGATTTTATTTTCTTTGAAATAAAAGTACTTTAAACGGATTTTATCGTGTTGTACTGATTCAAAGTCAACTCAAAGTAGTTTTATTTCAATGTCTAATATTCGCGTAAGTGTCAAAAACCATTTTGTTTTAAAATCTGTACAAATCCGGATTCAAGCTGTCCCACAAGAAAACATTGGAATTCTTCCTGCATCGGCAAAATATATTTAGTTGCCATCCGATCCCGTTTTTCAGCGGGAAGCAACCGGATCATGCTAGTGCAATCGAACTCTATTGTTTTTTCGGACCGGGGAGATCCGATTGCAGCCCGAGCTTTAAAAAATAACCGTCGCGCGCGCCGCTCTACTGCCAGAGAGCTCCCAATATTTTCTCTTTCTATAAATAAATAAGTCTTCAGACGACACCTCAGGTACTTACTCATATTGCAGATGAGTGCCTAAAGTTTATTTAAATAAATATTTTTGGTATAACCAAAGCTCTTGGTTTGTTTATATTGTTACCTACTCATTGAAATGTATTCATTTTTGATAATTCCATAGTGCTTTAAATAGGAAGTTTATTGCTACACGGGAAATCGTGGCGTTGGCCGGTGTACGCCTTTCTGCCATCTAAAATGTCGTTTAACAGTCGACATAATAGTTATGTTTAATATAAAATATTTTAAAAAGTTTTAGCAATCCAAAGAACATACGTAATACTTAAACAACAAAACCACACGAAACTCTTTTCTACTAATAAACATCAGATGGCAATAGCCAATATGTATGCTACGAGCGCGTAGCAAAAGTGTAAAATTGCGTAGCAATCGTAGATAGCGATATTTCAATTTTTCTTGATGTATGCTATAATACCGTATTTTCAATCAAATGGCATTGAATAGGAATAAGGCATAAGGAAAAAATAAATTCTTATGTAATATTAAAAAACATTGAAAATTCTAACATACCTACTTGTTATTTTTCTTTCTTTAAAAGAGCATTTTTTTATTTTTTTTTTATTTTGCCCTACTAAAACAAACCCGTCTTGATGACGACGCCATCTAGTGTAGATTTTACATACTAACTAGGTACTTGCGCTAACACAGCTGACTCACACAATTGTATACTGATAAGTATTTCAGAGAACTATGCAGATCGTGAGTAGGTATATACATAGATGTCGCTGCGATCGACTTACTGAGCAGAGCATCGGACAAAATATTACTTATATCTGACATAACATAATATACTCCGAAGAAAGTAGGTGTATTAAGAGTAAGGACTCTGAAGAAAATATGGTATTTTACTTAATTACTATACACACGGCCATGGAGCACATAATCAACCCATTACATTGTCCTACTGCCGGGCACGGGTCTCATCTCGGGAATGAGAGGGATTAGGCTATAGTCCACCACGCTAGCCTAATGCGGGTTGGCAGACTTCACACGCCGTCGAGAAAATCTCTCAGGCATGCAGGTTTCCTCACGATGTTTTCCTTCACCGTTTAAGCGCGTGATAATTAACTATTAATACACACATGACTTCGAAAAGTCAGAGGTGCGTGCCTTGGGTTCGAACTCGAGACCTTTGACTTGACAGTCCTATGGTCATATCACTAGGCTATCACTGCTTGGTGAGATACCATGGAGCACTTTTATTTTTGATTTATTCTAAAAATTGATTAATTTTTTTTTCTTACATTATTGTATGCATTTGTTGTCCTTGACTGTGTTAATAAATCTTTTTTACTTACTTTACTTTATTTCTATCAAGCAGTAGTAGCAGGCTGTTGATGAACCTGCTACATTCAAGTCTAAACTGAGTCCAATATGTTTGTTGTGTATTAGTTGAGTAAAAGGATAGAGGAAAATCTCGTGATAGTTTCTAAGAATTTCACAATCAGAACAAGTTGCGCCAATTACCGGTCCAATTGCTCAACCTCGGTCACTCACTCGTTCGAATCCGCTCATTCATTTTAAATTAAATAATAATGACGCGTTGGTCATGACTTCGTCACAATTTAAAATAAATATTGCGTAAACACCTAACCTGTGTTAGTGTTTTGTATATTCTAACACATGTCATGTAAGTAATTAACACATATAATAGAATATTAATTGTCATTTGCCATTGGTAGCTCTGGTACATCTTATTTGTACTAAAACAAAATACAAATTTATACAAAATAGTCTTTGAATCGCTTTAGCTTTGTGTACATTCAAACACCGAGATGATGCTACAGGTATATACCGTTTTCATTTAGTTACTGATAAAAGAAACACGATTGACATACCAAATTGAGTCTGTAAAGATAGAAATGACGCCTAACTAAACCACTGAATAATTAGTAGGTATATTCTAGACAAACAACGAACTGCCTCATTAAGATATTTGGTCTGAGTACGAGATCCGAGGTTCTTTTTTAATAAAAAACCCTTACTAGCAATGTGGGTTGCACAGTACATTACTAGTATTCTTGTTAACCCTGCTAAGTGCTTGTGTTACGCTAAATGCTTGTTTTAAACGCAATGCCCAAGCCAAGCAGGTTTCTCTATGAATTTCTCGTCTAGATTTGTTGGTAGGTAAATGGCAGTCTGATCGCCCTCTATTACATGGGACGTAATTATGACAAACTGTTAGACTATTGGTGTACAGCAGTACCTACGCATCTGCCTAACCCTCCAGCGAATACAGGTGGGGTGATAATATACTTACGTAAACACTAGACTTTTTAATTAAATTTTTATGAGTTGAATGTTCACGTGTGTGAATCACTCAAATAAGATGACAGTACTCTCTCGGATTCTATTTATAGTCAGCCTTTTTATCAGTTTCTTAAAATAAACAAGTGTACGGACGTACCTACTAAAAGTTACTACTAAAAGTCTTCCGACGAAATAAAACTGTGGGTCTCTGAAGTTGTACACAAGTGATTGTGCAGTGGTAATTTTATTCTTGATTGGCTTACGCTTGGCCATCACACTGCGATCTACGATGGAGCGCGTTTTCCTAGAAGAATCTGATTCACTCGTGATTTAAAGACACCCAGATTATATCTATCGGGGAAGACACACTCGGGAAGCGCGAATTTTATGATAAAAACCTGGTGTAAAGACTGTTGAGATTGTATGTTTCGTATTCGTGATTATAGCTTCGATATTTACTACGTAATAGTCTATTGGTCATAGGCACGACTACTACAACTTGGTTCTGGATTCGATTCCCATGTCGAAAGTGCTATTAAGATTTACTATGATATTATCAGTAGCTCAGAGGCTCGTCCCGTATTACATGGGACCTAACATACCGGCTGTATATTAGTACGCCTAACCTAACCTAACCCTTCGGGGTATACAGGCGTGAGGGTATGTAAATGTGTTGACGATAAGTAATTGTTATAATGAGCTTATTATAGAAAGAAATCTCTGTTCATCCAGCTGATATCATCCCCTGTAATATCTACTTATAATTTTATTACACAACATGACATACCATCACGCCTGTATTCCCCGAAGGGTTACGCAGAGGTGTACTAATGTAGGTACACCCACTGTAAACGGTATGTTTAGGTCCCATGTAATAGGGGATGAGCCTATGGCCGTCAAAAATCCTAAAATCAAAAATCAAATCAAATCAAATCAAGAATCAAAAATCCTCCGAGCTACTACTGAGAACTTCCATAGAAAAATCCAAGAACACTTTCCTCGACCTGGAAGTCGAATCCAGAACCTCTAGCGTAGCAGTAGACACTAGACTAATGCCGCAGTTTCACTTTTACAACTATGCATTTACATAACTGAGTACAGAAACAACAAAATTACGCGCCATGAGATGTCACAACTACAATAAAATGATTCACAGTACGTATTCTAGTACTCGTATGTCAGTCAGTCAGATCAAGGTCGGCTGCGCCTAGCAGTCATTGTATAATAATTCATAATAGAACTGGCATGTGACGTCATAAAGCCGTTAGTATCTGTAGGTGACCTACAGGGTGCGAGCTCCATCGTTTTTATAGCTGATGACATCAGTTTATTATCATAAATCTTATAGAACTTGATGTAGATAATTCTTACAGTTCCATCTTCTTCTATTGTCGCTGGAGCAATCGCCAATGTTCTGTATAAAATTTCGTCTGCCTTTTACTTCCCAGGAGTCCCAAAATGAGTACCTATCCGAGGAAGAAATCAGTTTTAAGCAAAATTATTAGCTAATGTATTCTATTTAGTACATATTTGGATCGTTATACACTACTTACCTTAAAACCAAAAACATACCATCACTGTATTCACTGAAGGATTAAAAAGCTCCGTTTTTATCCCCCGAGGCAAAAACGACGGGGTGTTATAAGTTTGACGTGTCTGTGTGTATCTGTCTGTAGCATCGTAGCTCCCGAACGGATGAACCGATTTTGATTTTGTTTTTTTATTAGAAAGGTGAATTAGTCGGGAGTGTTCTTAGCTATGTTTTATGAAAATCAGTCCAAGATGGCCGCCGCCACAAAATGGCGGTGGCGGGGGTTTCTTCAAATTTTTACATAAATAATTCACATTGTTCTTGGTAAATCAAAATACCAATGTTCATTCATAGTGACTTTAAATTTCGTAGTGTTAATCTGTATTGGAAACCTGTCTACCCACCTAGGTACCTATCTATGTAGGTGACCTGTTTCAAGCTTACGTCATACTGCTGAAACCTTGCCCTATCCATTTATGTTCACATTGTAGGTAATCGCGTTAATCTAAGTTATAGGGGTTGCCTGCTAACGGTTGGTGATAAAATTGGTATTTAGAAACTTTTCGTCATCAAGGCTGCGTCATTATAATCGTGTTTCTGACTATCATGAGTCACTTCCATGACGTATCATGCTTGAGTAGTCTCACTAGAGCTTTTATGGAAGCGGCAGTAGCCTAATAGCTAGGGCGTCGGACTCGCGATTATGAGTTCCGGTTCGAAACCTACCCATTGCACTACCGACGTGAACCCACTCGTAACACAAGCATTTAGCTTAGCACAAAGGGTTAAGGGTATTACATTGCCCAATGACCTTGAGGATTTAGTCTTTGTGCTACTATTTGTTAGTCACAGACATTGCGGGGTGCTTCACGCGGGGTTCTAGTGAGGTTTTGGGTATTTCTTTATTATTTCAAAATATTCAAAGAAATAAAAAAAAAAAAACAATACAAATTGCTAATTTAAATTAACAATTTGTAATAATTCTTTTATATAAATAATTTTAAATGACGTAATCATTACAATTTTTTTGGTATAAAATTCATGACTAACTAATAAGCCGTTAAAGAGAAAAAATACAAATTAGGTTAAACAAGGCCTATTTACTTCAATTATTATCCAAAATTGGGGCAAATTTATATAAAATTTAAACAATTTTTTTTTGTGATTACCTTAAGTATAACATATATTTTTTATATGGCAAACGCACATAAGGATTCCTACTAGAAACTTCTATAAAGGTAGGGTGTTTTTTGGATTTGTGCGATGTAATGCCCTCTTTACTAGGAATTTGCGCCCCACGAAAAAAACTGAATCAAAATCGGTCCACGATGCGACAGCCAAACACACACGTTAAATTTATATATAACACCGCTGTTTTTGTGTCGGGGGTTAAAAAGAACTTTTGCAAATATTGGCCATATTAAAATGAATGTAGATTGTATATATCGGTAATTTGTATCAGGACACCTATAAATACAATTTTCTTTGACCGTTCTATTATCATACGTATTACCTCTTTCCTAGATTCTACATTGCACAGATAGCTCATAAAAAGTAACTACGCCGTAAATATTAGTATCAGACCAGCATAAAAAGCGTAAATAATTATTAGCGGTCAGCATCGGGTCAACTAGACATAACAAGTACCTAAGTACTTACCTACTCACAGATGATTCATAAATAATCACTGTTCAAATGCCATTTGTATGATACACGACTGATTTAGTGACAGCCTCTATAGTTAGTCTGTACATTGTAATCAACCCAAATAACGAATCATTAGCTGCATACTGGGATTGTCTTCGCGGAATCTGACTAAAGTCTAATAGGTACTTACGAATATATGTATTATTGGAATGCTATCAAAAAGTGTTGAAGAATTCGATGTAATTTAAAAATGAAATAAGCATTCTCAGGCCACCTCTGCGTAGCCATTACGCGTCTGTCTGACCTTGGCCAAGGTAAGGGCCTGTGGAGGTCGCCTATTGTTTTATTTACTTATGTAATGCCTTGCCACTTAATAACAATGATATTCTTTAGAGATTATCCTGATTATGACTGTATAAATTAATTCAATTACCTATCTGCATTAACTGCGAAACACCAATCAGATTTATTACCTAAGTAAGTATAAACCCAACGAGATTCTTCGATGTTTAAAACGTAAGAAGTGAAATTAACAGTTAATTTAGTACTTAAAATAAAAGTTTAATGAGAGAGCTTTATTTCAAAAGTATAGTATGACATCATCTAGAATTACGTCGCGTCGGAGTCGAGGCCGCAAGACGTGGTCGCACCAACTTCGCTCCGCAGAGCGCAGGCCCCCAGTTTGAAACAACACTCGTACTAGGCAACACGTACGAGGATAAATTCAGTGTGAAAGAACATCTAGCAATTTAAAAACGATGGCTAACATGATGGGTAAGCAAATCATTATTTATAAGCATTTCCTAAACAATTCCAGAAGTATTTAGACCCTTATTCCTTATTTTTCTCGCGCCCTTGATAGCGGTTTACGGTGCCTTAACACCGACGCAATACCTACGTGCCTAAGCATTCTAATATTACAGGATATTTCTAGTTTCTAGTCTCAAATATTTTATAATCTAGTGTTGTTTTTGACAAGCCGGTGCCGCAAATACCGGACCGGCGTTTTCTTGGCAGACGACCAACTACGGGCGTGGTTATGCGGCATAGAAAATTCGTTAAAAACAATCAATACCTCTTCACGTTTCAAATTCACATAGCGAATGTCTACAATGGTATGACAACACTGATAAAAACCGGCTGCAGTATCTTGGTAATTAATGTAGGTAGAATTAAACTTAGCTCGGTATTTTACCAAGAATAAAATTCTTGTTCGTACACCTAACGTAGTAATCTCTCACAAATTATCTGGTTTTTATTCAGGTTTGTTTGTTAGGTCACGGTGTTTGATTGCACCTACCCACTTTGTAAACGTAATGTATGAGATCATCCTTAGTTTTATTGACAACGAAGGTTACCCTACTGGTTATAGATGTGACCATGTTTAATAGATATATCATAATTTTTCCTGCATACAAATATGTAAATGCAAACAACATAATTATTACTGACTACGCTATTAAAATCGTTTTTGGAACCCCAAATAGAACAAATTGTCTATCGCCTTGTTCACAAAATGCTGCATTCATATTGTCTTAGGTCAGAATGTTAGATTGGCATAATTGACCTAATAGATCTTTGCATACCGCAAAAATCTGTGGCAAACTGACTTGACTGATAATAATGTTCAAACATTGTTTCAAAACATGAATGTAAACATTATGACAGGCACGACTTATCACCTTACGGATAATAGCCAACAAATTTAAACGTTCTCTGGTGTTTAGCATTAAAATGTTGTTTTATGAGCCAGGTACGAGTAGATCGATCGTCACGGCAGATTACTAATTAGTTAAGTAATTATCTCCTTTAACTATGTAGATACCTAGTCTAACTACTCACTTGATGAAAGTATTTTTATTTTCGATGAGTTTCTTTCGGCTTTAAGTCAGTTTAATTAAATAAAGATTTTTTTATTAGCGAAACTTCCAGGCATTAGTCATACACTTTCTAAAGTAAATAAAATATTTTTTGCTAATTACTTGCAAATTGTCAGGGTGCGACTAGCGTTGAAAATAAAAACTCAATTTTAATGCAGTAATGATTGTAGTATACCTACATCCGTGAAACAAAATATGCATTTCCTCATAGTAATTATAATGAAAGTAATATAGGTTATCTGTATATATAAATCACCAAGCTAATGCAACATGTGCACAAAAATAAATTTAAACTTTGACCCTTGCGATATTGGGAGTTTATTACTACACTGACCCTACACAGATATAAACTTAACATGAAATACCTCGGCACGAGTTGTAACAACATTGATTTTATAAGATGACATCATCGAATTGGACCACTTTCATGATAAACGAAGCGAATACACGACTGAGTTCCACTGCGCAGTCGCCATGGACTTGTTTTTACTGCCCCACTACAAAACAAGGTCTTTGGAGTCAGCAATGAATAGTTTCCACTTAGACTATGACACAATCAAGTTATGAATTCGTGGGTGCCGAGCGAGACACCTCCTTGCTCGCATACCAATACTCAGGCCTATATTTAGAATCGTGGAAAGAGACATGCCTCGCATGAAACTAATCGAAGGCAACGACCGTATATCGTTAGACTAAATAGGAATCAAGGAAAGCACTAGAAGTGTTGAGAGAATTTTAAATAGCTAAAGCTCCTATAATTGCTTTTAAGTCATCGACCCCTTGGAATTTGGAATGCAACGATTTAGAAACAATCGAAAATATAAATCCTACAGTTACACAACACTTTACTACACCATCATTAAAATTCAAATTAAATACCTATCTACATATGGATCAAGAATTAACTTTGTTTTTATAACAAAATAACCAAGGCACCAGTTGATTTTACTGATAGCAAAGGTAGCTAAGTATGTAATACGTATTTGGGGCAAAAGTATCAAATTCAATGAGGTTTTGAAACAGCGAGGCACCGTTATTAAATAATATTGTGTATGTACCTATATTGTTTACAGAATTAGCTACCGAGGACAAACTCGAATACCACTTCTTCCCGGTGTCGAGTGGCTCCGTACAGTTCAAAGTCAGATCTCCTAATGATGCACACATTGCCCTTACTATGGGACCACAAGAAAGTGATCCAATGATTGAGGTACGTACCTTTTGTTTAAGTAAAATATAATTAACTTATTTTTTTTTAATTATACCGTTACTAAATTGTTAAATCCTCAATTGGTAGATCTTCATCGGAGGTTGGGGCAATACAAAGAGTGTGATCAGGAGGAACAGAACGAAGCCGGAAAAAGTTGAAATGGAAACCCCTAACATTTTAAACGGCGGTGAATTCCGTGGCTTCTGGGTACGTTGGGATGCAGGCATCGTATCAGCCGGCCGCGAAGGTGAAGCCATCCCCTTCATTTCATGGGCAGATCCCGAACCCTTCCCAATTGCTTTCGTTGGAGTGTGCACTGGCTGGGGCGCAACTGGCACTTGGAAAATTGAAGGTAAATAGTGTCAAATTCTTGCTTACGTCACTACATAAAATGTACCCAACAATATAAAATATACCCTTTGTTATCGGTACAGATGGGGCTGAATTTGATTCGCCGGACAAGTTAGAATATAAATTCGGACCTGTCGTCGCGGGTTCTCTGAAATTTGAGTATTGCGGTCCTCACAACTGCCATGTAGCTCTGACGCCAGCTCCCGCTGAGGTGGATCCTATGTATGAAATTATGCTCGGTGGTTGGGAAAACACCAAATCAGTTATTAGATACTGCAAGCAGAAACCAGATAAGGTAGTATAGAATGTTGTGCTCGCCGTTGTGTTCTTTTGTTGGAACGTTTCGTTAAAACTTTGCTGTTGACCCGTAGGTTGAGGTACCGACTCCAGGAATTATGAATCCTGCCGAGTTCAGGAAATTTGCGATTGAATGGAGGTGTGGCAGAGTGATAGTTCGCGACGGAGAGTCAGGAATGGTTATTATGGAGTGGCAGGACCCTACACCATTCAGTGTCACGCACTTTGGTGTGCGGACAGGCTGGGGAGCTCGCGGACAATGGCGCATTTCTCATTTCAACAATCCTCGCGCTCAGCCACGTTGAGTTTTTTTTTATTAGAGAATGCTTTGGATGTTAATTGCTGACTTCTAATCTGCATTCAAAGTTTTATTCTTAATTCTTTATGTCGGTAGATATTACCTACTACTTTCGTAATCGATTAAACCACCATGTTAGACTAACAATAAATATTGTTTTCTGAAGGAAATTGCGTGTGTTTGGAATCCTGATATTAGGTAAAGTCTTGAGGTCTGCATTTGGTTGTTCTCAATTGGTGTTTGGTACGTTGGGTACATTTTGTGGCTAAGCTTTTTTTTTCTTTTTTACCTACTTGTTCTTACACGCATTTTCTTGTTGTGTGCATTTATATATTATATATTCCATTTGTTTAGGTAAGTATTTTTAATTGAAACAACCTAGCTTTTAGTGAGCCTTTATTTCTGGTTGTTCTTTCACTTAGGTATATAACGCATGTGGAAATAATCTGCTCAGAAAAGGCTGTAAGTAAACCTACTTACAAGATACGTCCCAAACAAATGGAATGATGCTATTTTTTTATTGAACTTTTTTTATTTGCTAATTATGACTCTCGTGTTCACTAAACTGCACTACGATTTCGATGCACGTTTAGCAAAATTAAATTAATCCGAGTCTGCATGCATTGGAACTTAGTCCAATAACCAACTTATTTAATAAATAGCTAACATCAAATTGTAAAGGCAACCTCCATTTTACATAATAGGTAATTATCACTACATAGTATAAAACAAAGTCGCTGTCGCTGTCTGTCCGTCCCTATGTATGCTTAAATCTTTAAAACTACGCAACGGATTTTAAAGCGGTTTTTTTTAATAGATATAGTGATTCAAGAGGAAGATTTATATGTATAATACATGCATAATATTGTAGAGAAACACTGATAAATTTAGAGGTTTCTAATGTGATTTTCTAAATAAACACATTTTTTTGCGCTTACATTGCAAACGCTGGCTGAACCCCACGAAATAAATAAAAATAATGTACTACAGTATTGTACACCTTAAAAAGGTCAACAAAAAAGACGCGATGGTATATGTCTGTCTCTTAAGGATAACCCACAATCACCATTTTGTATCCTTTACATTTTACGGGAAAAAATGGTTTATTTACGAAGTGATTTTAAGCAATACAGCATTAATCCTTATCCAATTAAGTACCTTAAATACATTGTCCATTTAATATAGATTTATATGGCCCTTTACAGCATGTAATTTAAATGAATATTTGCGAACATATTACAGATTTAAAATGCAGGGACATAGCGGTAAGCTGTAAACGTTGTTTATAAGGACATTCTGTAGTAGATAGTTATATTTAGTATCAGCATTGCACCCGTGCGAAGCCGGGGCCAGTCGCTAGTAAATTATAAGCATTAAACTATCATGTAAGTAGGTATATCATTATAAAATTTTATAGATTTCAATTAAATCCAAAATATTTTTTTGTCTGATTGTATGGCTATAACGCCTGCCTGTTATTCGTAAATGACCAGAATATACTTTTTTTTTTTATTATCGTAGTTCATTTCGCTAGTTCATTGAAATATATATTATTCGTAGGTACCTACTTTATTCCATCAAACAGCAGTTCATTCCGCTTGTAAATTTATATATTACTGCCTACCAACTTTGATACATAGTTTAATATACACATAATTTTATAGTGCCTCCATCAGCGCCTGTAGCTGCACCTCTATACGCTGCACCGCCCGGTTATCCTGGCGCGGGCGCACCGCCTGTAATGGCCGGCGTGGGAACCTGGGTAGACGCGAGTGCTGGACAAGTGCCCCCCGGCGCCGTTGTTGGCGGTCAAGACTGCAATGGCGAACCCCTCTACGTCGCCAGAGCACAGCACGAGGGCGCTGTAATCCCCGGAAAGCTATGCGTTTCTCATGGATGCGCCTTCGTACCATGGGGAGGCATGGAGCACGGAAAACCTGAATACCAGGTTAGTCATACGATACGCTGATCCCTAAGGAAATCCTGCAGTGTATAGTTAGTATACGGTTTAACGGTGAACTCAACTCATTGAGCAGCAATTACAATAGATAGATAAAAATATTCTATCTGTTCATGTGGTCTGTTAGAAGAATAGAATAAAAAATATACTAACAGACCGACTACGGTCGCAGTGATACCTACTATAGCTGCAAAATAAACACTTAACAAAAAAGTCACACGTATAATTTGCTTTGAAAATCTTGCAACGTGAGCATAAATTACTATAAGATCATACATTTTCAGGTTTTGGTCGGCGGTCCTAACAACTGGGTGCCCACAAATGGCGCGAACGTGCCCCCTGGAGCATTCCCCGGCGGCCAGTCTGAGGACGGTGAACCTCTGTACATCGGGCGCGTGCGCCACGAGGGCAGTCTCACCACCGGCAAGGTGCAGCAGTCGCACGGCGTGTGCTACATCTCCTTTGCTGGCCAGGAGCTCGGCTTCCCCGACTACGAAGTCCTCATGCCCTAAGTCAAAATCGCAAATTGTTAAACGAATCTTAGGATTTGCGCGTACGTGTAACTTAGGAAAACTGCTTCCACAATTAATATGAGCAATTAAATGGTGCATTTAAGTACCTAGATACCTACATAATAGTATGTCACGCTGTGCCTGTTCGTACGTATGTTAATTGTTTTAATGCACTGCATAATATTATTTTACCTGGTGTTAAAATGTTATGTGCAACATAAGGAACATCTAAATATATGTAATATTTTTGTTAAATTATTATAAAATATTTACCTATTTATAGTTCTCGTTTTATTATATATTTTTTTTTATAAACGTTGCCCCACACTAGGATTTTCTCCTGTATCGTGGGTGCGTTTACAAACACAAATTCTCACATACACAGACGCCCAGACCCGGAACAACTACCTGTAGATCATACAAATATTTGCTCCGTGTGGGATCGAACCTACAACACATGGCGCAGAAGCCGATCGCTCAACCGCTACGCCAATCGTGTCGTCAAATAAATACATTTACAATCCTAATGAAATATATAAGTAAGTAAGTAGGTACCTAAAGTTTTAAAAAAGCAAAAGCAGCATCCGGTTGCTACGCCGTAAGCCAGGAATTAGTTTCTTTAGTTCGAGCTCTAGTCCAGAGACAGGAATTAATATTGGAGGGATCTACGTCTAGACATTAAAGAACTATTTTAGGGAAACCTAGTTGTTTCAGGAGAGTTTGAACAACCAAACCTTCAAACCCCTGGCCTACAGCCATGTCTGGTTAGACTGGAAGTCGACCCCTACATAGTTGAGAACATAGATATCCGGCTTTCTGCAGTCTTGTCCGGCCAAATAAATACGAGTAGGTACGGCCTGTCCGGCTTTTGGTCAACTCCGAAAAATGCTCTAAGACCTCACCCCATTGTGTCAGTGTGTCAGGCTTTCAGGGCAAAATGTCGGGCTAAATATGAGTCTGTATCCGACTTTTCTATTTTTAGGCCTACTAACCTTAGTTGTATGACATTCTTCGATGTATGATTGTACTTATGCAAAAAAATTATATATTATCTCTATTACATAGCGGCTCTACATGCTCGTCTCGTCTCGTTTCGTCTCATCGCTACGCGTGTCTCTTGTCGCGTAGAGGCTCGACACTAGATAGAGCACACCATGTAGGTACCCGTAGTTTAATTCATACATACAAATATACATACACTCACGCCTTTCTCCCACAGGGGTAGGCAGAAACTATAGACGGCCATTTACTACGATTCTTGCATACTTCTTTTGCTTCTTCCACATTCATACTATACTATACTACCTACATAATTAATTATAATATAAATTAATATTTTCTATTATACCTAGTGTCATAGTACCATGGTACTGCACTTAAAAAAAGTAGCAAGCACAGATTCGAGAACATTTCATAATTTTTGTATACCTAGCCCTAATTGCTCGAAAAGTCGCATTATAGCGATGGCGCTCAATTTCTTTCGTATTTTCTTTTTGTTTTCCGGGATTTCGATTTATATCGTTAATACAAACACTTGAGAAATCGATCCCACAAACCTTGACATTTGTTTTCAATTCGAATCGATTTAAAAAAACATATTTTTCGTAATGAATCGCCATTCCCATTCCCAATTTCTCATCCCCATGTGTGTGTATAACCCTTAAATACCTACTACTTTAGGGTTCTTGCCTTTATGGTACTATATTCTATAGTCTATTATCAGAGAAATAATGAGATGTGGTGTACCATTGAAGTATGACTCTTTCCTCTGAAACAAGAACCTTTGGGTTCTTGTATACTAAAATCTAAGTTAGGTACCTAAATTAGATATACATACTTGATAATTTTCTTCAGGTGTGGCAGATTTTTTTGCCGTTTTAAAGATTTCCTAGCATATCTTAGCATGAACTTAGCAAGGAATAAAAACATCTATGTTTACGAATGAACAAACATCGAAATGTATTGATACTTCGAGTATTTTAGTTTTATTACATCATCGATGTATATCGTCCATCCGTACATTTTGAACTTTTGTTTGGCACAAAGGCCTCAGTAGCCGTACCAAAATATTACAAAAAAAAAATAAGTTTTGTTTGACACTGACAGTCTTGCTGTCTTGCTCGACTTCAGTGAATCACTCAGTGAATCAGTCAGTGATGATTTTACATTTCGGTCTTAGACTAGACAACTGGTTGTTTAGTATAAGATTTTGGTGACATTTGGTGAATCAATTTGAGATTCCAATTTCCAGTAGGTCCTTAATTCGAAAATCTGTTATGTTTATCACAAATGGTTATATTTAATTAATAAAACGTAAAGTTTTCGTACAAAGTCTAGAATCTAGATTAGAGTGCATCATTGATAACATCAAAAATATTTTTTACTTACATCATGGGTGAAATAGTCGGTAAGTACTGAGTTTCTTGTTTATATAAATGAGTTAGTTAAATAGGACATAAATAATAAAATAAAAACATCGTGTGAGTCGTAATAAACTGTTGTGTTGATAAAATTAAACATTAGTGACACCAACAAGAGACACTTTTTGTTACAGAACTCACAACCTGGCCAAAACATCAATATATATTTTATAAAATTACGAGCAATGGTATGAACTTTGAATTAAAAGCTCCTGGTAATCCAGGCATTGGTTTAGCAAGTAAGGCTGGACCAAATTGCGACATTTTAGTAAGTAAAATTTTCACTGTTTATATACTGTACCTACATTAATTTCACTTAGGACCACTTGCAGCAACTTCTTAAATATTCCATTGAAAATTTGTGTTTAAATACATTTAAACATATTAAAGAAGTTGTGTAAGTCTTATTTTCCCATTTAATTTAGAACTGAGAGTACATGTTGCACAGCATTGTGTAAACAGAATATGAGTGTCAGTCAGCATCATGTCAACACATTTTTTTATACTACATACTTGGTATTTTATTAATTTACAGATTGGTATAAGTCACCACAATAATTGTTGGATTAAAAAAATGACAGCAAGAAAAAGCAAAGAGACTGTTGAAACACCAATAACACTGTCCACCCAGGAGTACAAACGATTTTGGATTTCGTGGTATGATAATGTAGTCCGTCTAGGTGTTGATGGGGAGACCAAACCTAAAGTATCATTCAGTATTAAAAACTCAAATCTGAAATATATTAGTTTCATTGCAATTGATGATAGTACAAATCCAGTGCATTGGAAAATTGAATGTGAGTGAAAATAAAAAATTATACCTCGTAAATAATAACACTAGTTTATAATGAAAAAACCCAGGGGTGAGGCACATCATTTCTTGTAGATTTTTTGATGCTAAATCTATATCCGGTAACAGAATAATTCTAGGACGTCAGAAGTTGGAGATATACAAATCTCAAAGTACTAAAAACACTGTTTTTGGTGATATTAGAAATCATTTTTCGAGGATAGTAAATTTTTATGGTAATTTCTAACTAAACCATCCTTTAGTATTACTCTTCTCCTTTCAAATCCATTTTAGTTTTCTTCGCTACAAGTTTTTTTTCTCAAGATATACTATTTTATTTTCATAATAATGTAGTCCATTAGTACTAAAATTCAAAACAATAGTACAGGTAATATGGAAATGCTGTAGCTAAACATTTTTATCTTGAGAATAAAAACTGGGAGTGAAGCAAACCAAAATGGATTTGAAAGGAGAAGAGAAGTACTAAAGGATGCTTTAGTTAGAAATAATCGTAAAAATTTGCTGTCTTCAAAAAAATACTTCAAATATCGTCAAAAACCGTGTTTTTAACACTTTAAGATTGGTATATCTTCAAATTCTGACGTCATAGACCAATTCTGTTGCAGGAATTAGATTAATCGTCAAAAAATCTACAAGAAATGACATGTCTCACCATTGGGACAAAAAAAAATATTTTTTTTGTAAACTAGAGTAATATTTTCTTATAAAAATATGTCTCTAAACTGAGTAAACTAAATAATCCTTTTAATATTTTATTTTCAGTACCACCATTACTAGAAAAACCTTTAGTAAAACCCATAACGGGGGGTGAATTGTATTGGGTACAGGTAGATGCAGAAACACAGTTCCCTGATGGGGCATACATTGGAGGATATGAGAAAGAAAACCTGTATATAATCAGGGCTAAGCATAGAGGTTCTTTGACACCAGGAAAGTTTGTATCCTCTGAAGGTTTAGGGTACATATCCTGGGGTGGAGATGCAAATGCGAAAAACTCATTTGAGGTTTGTAATCTTTGTTATACAATCAAATTGACTGGAATTATAAAAACACTGTTTATTTTACATGGTTGCATACAACTTAGTCTGTGTAAACAAAACATAATGATGGATTTTTGTAATTAATTTACAGGTCCTGTGCGGATTTGATTGTACCTGGGTTGCAACTAAATTGGACAATATACCAGTTGGAGCTGTTGCTGGTGGTCACTCTGAAGACATTTCACATGAGAAACTGTACATTGGAAGAGCCAAATATTTAGACCACATAATCCCAGGAAAAGTACAACCATCACATAAAGTCTGTTATATACCATATAATGGTAAAGAAATTGCCATAGAGAACTATGAAATAATGATTATCCCTGAGAAAATTAGATGTGCTAACAAGTTTTTATTGCCTGGCATAGATGGTAGTGCAATAGAATCAGAAGATGAAAATGATGAAGAAGATCACTCAATGGATTATGATAATTATAGTGATTTATTTTATGGCGATAATGATATGTAATAGTACACATTCTGAAACTGAACAGCTAAATAATAGTAATTATTGTGTACTATTTGTAAAATTCGCAGTTACAAAATTAGAGTAATTTTTAAGTAAAGGCCTACATCAAGCTGTGAACTGCTATACCCTGATAATGATCTATGTAAATAAAAATGAATGTGTCATCTATGTTGTTCTGTTCTGTAACATTGATCAGATTGCAGTTAAACTTAGTGTGTGCATGCCTGGGAAGGTTTATGACAAAAAAAAATATAATAAGAGGCAGCAACATATACTGGGGTTGCAAGGGACATCTTACATCTAGTTATGTTATAATAATTATAATGTTAGGTACATGTAAATAACGAAGACTTTGAAATTGTTAGATGTCTATTACTATATTGACTTATTGTTGAAATTTATTCAACAATAAGTCAATATAGTTAAATGTGTTACCAATAAAAAACCCTTTTATTTTACTTTTTATTATTTTTAATAATAAACCACGATCACACACGGCTGTGCACCTCCACACACTGATATACACCCACAGCTCACTGATGTCTTAGGTCTCATGTAATGGGGGCGAGCCTATCACCATTAACTGGGCACAAATCTAAGCTGTTACAAATAGATTTATAGAAACACCAATAACCTGCTAGGCCTGAGCATCGAACCTAAAACTTACACTTAACAGCCATACTTGCGACTATTAGACCAATGAGGCAATTAGTTTTTAATAATTAAACATAATTATAAGTTTGTGTTAATTCATGTATCTTTGATTCATTCACCTAACATTTATTTCAGACACTGTTTAACCCTGTATCAAGGTCAAGTTAGCCTGTGGTATGTCATTTTGTGGTATGACTAATATTTCATATGCAGACACTTCAATCTCTTTGCCCTCATATGGCAAATAACATAAGTTGTATCGAACATGGACTTTTCCAGGTATAAGTCTGCCTTCACACATAGCTCTTCCTATATACAAAGGTTCACCCTGCACTTCAGAACGACCACCAATAAATGCATTTTGTGGAATACAGTTTGATTGTGTTTTTAGCCATTGTGCATTGTATCCACATAATATCTGAAATTAAATAAATATTCATGTAAGTAATGCTCCAGGGTTTTTAAGAACTACTCTAATTTCTTAAGAACGAACTTATAAGACACTGTCTTACAAGTTCATCTTATGCAGTGGTTAGCGCTCAGATACCTATTGAGCCCAAACAACTTGAGCAAAGGAGTATGAGTATGGCTAGAACAGTTCGTATTATGCATTACTAGCCATCCCTTTCAATTTAATTGTTCAAGTTATTTGTCACCAGTGGCTATAAAATGTATAAACACCTTACAACAATTATTGTCATGAAAAAATTTCTAGGCCTGCAATAATTCTTCTTAATTCTATGACACCACTAATATACTAATAAACTTACAATAGGTACCACCCCATGATTGGCAGAGATAACAGTTGGGTTTAAAGTTTTTGAACATCAAATACATATTTATTTCTGTTATTTTGCTAAATTAATTTTCTCCTCATGTTCTGTTCATCAGAGCACAATGTATACCTATATAAGTAGCAAAAATAACCTTGTAATTTTTTTACCTCAAATTTTTGTTTGGGATGTTCCATGTGACCCCAAGGGACATATGCCATACCAGTCGATGGCACATATTTTCCAGGACACAACGAACCATTGTGTCGTGATCTAGCTATATAAATAAGTTCATTTTCAAATCCACCTATCATTGCATCTGGAGGCAATTTTCCATCAATCATAGGATGCCAGTAAAGTTCTTCATGAAATGTTTTACACGGCACAGGCGATAATAATACCGGAGAAGCTGTAAGGAGAAAAAAATGCAGTTGTGAGGTTAATGAGTTTCTAGTACTTAAACAGTGTCCTACATGCTGAATAATTATAATACTTATTGAACTGAAATAAATATAATGTAAACATACTTTCAATTATCCACTCCACTGGTATACGTCTTACATCAGGACTACATATTGTCTTAAATTTCACAAATCCTATGTTGGGTTCGGTATATATTCTGTCATAGTCAACAAATGGCTTTTTATTGTCAGTGAGACCGACTCTGATTTTATTATTGAACCAGGTAACATAAAATTCCCTGAATTGATGGAAATCAGAAAGATTTGAAGGAAACTTCTCTTCTTGTGAATCTGTTAGGTTAAGGACTTTGGTTTCATGTCCTAGTATAAGCTGCAAAAATAATAGAAAACTTTAATTCAGATATGTACAATAAGATTATTACTAATCAAATTAAATTATATGTCAAATACTAGCCTTGTACAGGCACAGGTGGGGATTGTGTCCAGCAATCAATGTTATTTCAGGAGACCGCCCTGCAGTTCTCATTTGAAATCGAATACCACCACTATTTGCCTTATAAATAGTGTGGCGTTCAGAAATTCCCACAGCTGTAAATAAAATGAATATAAATCATTACTATATCACTAGGGAACTAGGGTAAAAATAAAACATAGCCAGCGGCAGTCTGTACCAGCATGCTAAACTGATAAAGTACCTAATTATAAAATGTAGAACTGATATACTTATAAAATAAAACTAAAGCAACTCTGGCCAAAACCCCAACCTCAAGTTGGTACTTTAGCACTGGATGTGAACTGCTGAATAAAAGGCCTCCCTTAAATATTTCCACTACAACCAGTCAACAATATCAACATTAAAATTTATAAAAATTGTTTTGATAAAATATTTATTAAATAATTTATTTAAAATATGTAATTAATCTTAAAATATACCTTCACAATCTCCCATGATTTATTGTATAACCTATAAAAGCGTTGGGAATCTTAATGGTACATAACTAAACAGTATAATACACTATAATGCAGATTATGATTCATGATGAAATAATCATTTGCGTGTCATTGTGCAACACATCAATGTAAAAACACCAAATAACCTATTTTAAATGGCTCCGATAATCCGATTTTATTTATACTACAAAAGTAGGTACAATTTGTAAATAATAACAATGAAAATTGTAAATTATACTGCTTGACCACGACATTAGAACATTTTTTTTATGGCAACCTGCCGATATTTTCTGCAATCTGCCAGTGTCGGTCGTATAATGTAATGACTACTCATGCATGTGTAGTAATCACGGAACATTAAATTTGTTCTGTGGTAGTAATACTTGTAGTTGTCTTGATGTTGAATTGTTTACTTTCACAGGACTTTCAGTATACCGAGTACTCTGTGATGTTTACTATTTAATTCTAGAAATCCTAGAATCCTATCCTATCCTAGACTAGGATTGAATTGAATTGTTGATGATTCATAATCTTGAATTCATTTTTTGTAACTATTTTTGACTGTTTTCGTAACTCATTTCGTATTCGCAGCAAATAAATACAGTACAGCGCAACATAAGTTGGCCGGACTGAAGTTAGCTGTTAAGTTGGCCGGACTGAAGTTAGCTGTTAAGTTGGCCGGACTGAAGTTAGCTGTTTGGTTGCGCAGTACACAATTTTTAACGTAAACAATCCACTGCGCATTAAAACCTCGAACTTCACTCCGGCCAACTTATGCCGCGCGTACTGTAAAGCAGACTTGCAGAGCTAGGGAATTGGGGATGCTTAAAAATATCGATATCTTTTTTACCAATAAACTGCGTAAAACCACTTGAAATTTTCATTTCGCGGGCTCAGGTGAACGATCCGCCATAAGCTATCTGTTCTTAAATTCGGTTCACACATCATTTTGGCAATTACGCCACTGTCTATGGTTAGATTTTTCCCGAATAAAACAATTGTGGATTGCAGCCAGCGTTGCCAGATGTACGATTTAAGTCGTATTCCTACGATTTTTTACGAGTTTCATGCATTTACGTAATTCATATTTAATATTTTCGAAACATCGGACGCCAGACGAATTATGGGCAGAAATAAAATAAGTAATGTTAAATAATATGAATATTAAAACTGTATTATAAAGTTAGAGACTCTTATTTTTGTGCTTAATTTTAATTCTTTATTACACTATTAATATATTTATTTTTAGGACCTTCTTAATGGAGTACGACTTTTTATTTACCCATTGTACGATCGCTCGTTCAAAACGTCTCGCAACACTGATTCCAGCATAATTTCGTTCTTGAGTGATAGGTAATAGTTCGATTATCTTTCGATCGAAAATCCATTTGAAGAAATCAGCTCTTTTACTGTGTCTATGCTCGCACTACCTTCGTCCAATTGTTAGGTGGAAAGGGCCTCCAGCCAATGACAATTCGATGTGGACTAAGAAGAATTAATAAATGCTGCTATAATTATGAGCTCCCCAAAGAAGTCATAAGTAAAATTAGGACTGTTACAGCCTACTCTGTGCAAAATACTGAAGTTGAGGCTGGTCCCAGTGGCCTACAATCGGTTGCTGTTGCCGTCGGTTTTTTTTTGGTAATTTTCACGACCGATTTACCTGTTTTTTAAAAATTAGTGTATAACACTGGTTGGGGAAATCCCCAAACATTTAATTGCTTGTCAGGTCATTTAGATACTCCCAAGGGGTTCTCGCCTTGTCGCGGCGGGTGGGGCTTACTAACTGTGGATCGTGGCCCATGGCAGGATCGCGTAGCATGCGAGATCGATTCCCGTGATCCCACTATTATGCGGAAAGTGGCAGTGGTGGTCGTGGTTTTTTCTCTTGTTTAAGTATTTTAACGCACAACGACTGCTTTCTCTCGAGTGTGACGTCGTTTCATTTTATTGTCGCACCACAAAATATCACTCATTTCAAAATTGCACGTAACTTCTCGCGCTGTTCGTTCGTTCTAAATAAGCTCACGTATCTCAAAATGACTTACGAGTTTCGTTATTAAAATTATGACTCGACATTCTAATTGACGTGTTTGAGGTTTTGCGTTTATCCAGCATCATCAGTTTTTCTTAGCGATCGTCAACAATGTGTGAAAATTGGTCAGTATATTAGTTCTGACCTTAAAAATACCTCCTATGGCATACCACAAGGAAGTATCTTGTCCTCCACATTATTTTTAATTTATATAAATGACCTTTGCAGCTTGGCGCTTCAAAATGGTATCATTTTATCTTATCCTGATGACACAGCCCTACTGTTCTCAGCTAAATCTCGAATTAAGGTCTATGAGCATGCTCAAAATGGCATTAACATTGTGACTAAATGGCTTAATAATAATCTTCTTAAGTTAAATACCGATAAAACCAAATATATTTTATTTACAATGAGAAACTATAATAACACACCGCCTACAAACTTAAACATTTTTGCACATAATTGTAGCACGCACGCCGACACTGCATGTACTTGTCCCACTTTATTAAAACCTGACCATGTGAAATATCTGGGCATCACTATTGACACTAATCTAAATTTCCGTAAACATATCGAATTGCTGTGCTTTAGAGTGCGCAAATTAATATACGTTTTTAAGAATTTACGTAGTATAGCAGATTATAAATTAATAAAACAGGTTTATTTGACCTTGTGTCAATCTATTCTTACGTACTGCATAACTACCTGGGGTGGTGCTGCAAAATCAATTTTACTGCCTCTAGAACGCGCCCAAAGAGCCATTCTAAAGGTTGCAACCTTTCGCCCATTTAGATTTCCTACACATGAACTCTACGCAGCATGTAAGGTACTAACAGTACGTCAGTTATTTATTCTAAACGTAGTCCTACTTCAACACTCTGAACTTCCTTTTGCCCCACTTCCTCCCAACAAGAGAAGAAAGGACTTGGTTTGCACAAATCCGCAAACTAGACATGCTTTTTCCACTAGATTATTGTTTTTAGGACCTTTTCTTTACAATAGGCTCAACAAGTTACTTAATTTATATAGTGCATGCTCAAAAAAATGTAGTGTAATATTAGCAGAAATATTCTGCTAATATTACACTACATTTTTTTGAGCATAGGGACCCTCAATTATATAGATACAGAAAAAGCTCTAGAAATTTTGGCGTAATTATAGTACTATCTTGTGTTTTTATTGATCACCTTAGCATAGCTTAGTCTTACTTCATCTGTAATCTTCTATATCTATACTTATAATAAATCTGTAGAGAGGTCAATTCTGTACATGAAATGTATTTCCAAAATAACTATCAGCGGGTGATTAGTGATCGATACTGACGCCAAAAATGCAATCAGTAAAATTTTTGTCTGTCTGTCTGTCTGTCTGTCTGTCTGTCTGTATGTTCGTTATAGAAACAAAAACCACTCGACGGATTTCAACGAAACTTGGTACAATTGTTCTTCATACTCCTGGGCAGGTTATAACTAGTATACTTTTCATCACGCTACGATCAATAGGAGCAGAGCAGTGAAGGGAAATGTTGGGAAAACAGGAGAACTTACTCCATTTTTTAAGCTTCCGTCGCGTGTGCAGCCTTAACGGTTAAAGCTACACAGAAATCATGTATGACGGAAATGTTCTCCTTAAAATTATATAAAAAATATTCCACGACAGCAAATGTCTATCTTTTATGGTTGACTCACAATAACACGTGTAACTCCCGATAGCTTAGCAGTTCGGAGCTTTCTGATTATATTTGTCTACTCTTACGTTAGGTGACTGACTGACTGACATAGTGATCTATCAACGCACAGCCCAAACCACTGGAGGGATCGGGCTGAAATTTGGGGCGGGGCAACGCAGGTGAAACCGCGGGCGAAGAACTAGGGAACAAAGTAACTATTCCACGCGGACGAAGTCGCTGGCAAAAGCTAGTCAGTCATTAATAAGTTAATTGTTAATTTAGTGTCTAAGTAAAAATAATCTATTGTCCCAACCGAATTACCACGTAAAGTGATTGCCTGAAACACAGGTTTGTATAAACATAGATCAGGCAGGTCGCTGTATACCTCTATAGTTTTGAATAGTTTTATCTGCACTTATTATAAGTAAATGTACTTTAGCTTTAGTTATTATTAAGACACTAATTATGTATCATATATAAACTAACTAGGCTGAAGGCAACACTGAGAGAGAGAGTAGAAACAAATAGCTAAAATACCTTATTATTTGATAAACTGATAACCTATAAATAACTTACATATACTTCAATAATTTAATCTAATTTCAATACAATCTAACAGAGCAACTGTTTCACACGAAATCCGAAGTAAAAAGAGAGCGAGCCGTTGGTGTCCAGTCTTTTTTTCTTCTCGTACTGACAGTAGCTAGGTAAGTGATCACGGTCGTCCGGTAGGAGGCGCTGGGGTGGCTGCTACCGGTCATTGGGTTGCCAACACGGCCATGCTGCACCGTGCCAGCCCCGGGCACGCTCACTCCACCTGGATAATTATTTTTGTAGCAGTCGAGTAGGTTCGATTCTGTAAACATATACATAGATCACTTGTACAATTATGCTCATAGTTTACAATAACCCGAGTCGGTCATCATGTCAAACAAGGCGCGATTCATAATTAGCAAGTCTACTCGGCCCCAACGTGAAAATTTCCTTTAGACTTAGGTAATTCCACTGTTTAGGGAAAAGCAGATTCTCCCAGCTCCAAGATCCTCATCGTCAGGACGCACCTTTAGGCTTAGGCTACGTCCATCTATCTTTTCCAGATGCACCTTTAGGCTTAGGCTACGTCCATCTATCTTTTCCAGATGCACCTTTAGGCTTAGGAAACACCTTTGACAGATTTCAATTGACATGAGTATCAAGTGCTGTCGAGTGCTAGTAATGCCACAAAAGCTATAATGTGCCAGAAACAAGTACAATTTATGTCATAATAATAATAAACTTGATAAATATTTGTAGCAAAAATATTAGAATGCAGTAAACCTAAACGCTGAATGGAGCAGAATAATTAGAAAAAATAAAAGCATTATTACAAAAATAAATATTTTGTGACCCACTCGCGAGTACATTATGTCATGTCGTTCCGTTATATTTCTGTCTAATAATATATCACAATCCGACAGTTCGTTCAAAACATAAAACTCCATATTTTCTAAGTTGACCGAATCGTAATTTAATATTTACTTGAACTTCTGTAGATATTTACAGTTTGTATGCTATCGTTTGAAAACTCTTGCCAGATCACAGGGGCGCTAGGGTAGCTATTGGTATCAATAACTCTCTACACAGGTTTTCCCTAATGATGGAACAGCTACTACCAGTGTCATTAAATGCGGAACACATACGTGTTTGGACAGAGGCATTATCAAACAACATTGACTTTGACATAACTTGTACAGTTATTAACATTAACAATATGATGGTTAGGTACATTGGTTACATTTTGCAATAAAAACCAATACCGTTCGGCCATCCCAATTTCAATTGTAAATCTCAATGATTTTAGCCATGATCACCTTTATCACTTGCATCAACATCATCATCATCATTATCATCAAACAAATTTAGACATAAGCAAATTGGTCAGATTTCACCAAGATACAACATCACGGCAGCATTCCTGCCTCGATTCTCCAGCAGCTACTGAAGCTACGGATCGACCTCCGAAGCTAGCTCAGTAGTTGCACTCACACGTAATCAGTGCTCAGTAATCTGTAATTTCACATTAGTAGGGACCCGCCAATGGCGGTAGTTTTACTTTATACCAAGAAATTATTGCATAACTCTTTCCAATCAGAGACTTCAGTATTCCAATATTGTGATTTCACAAGTATCATTAAGAAATAACGATATAAAAATCAGTAACAAATTACCTTTTGGTGGGTACGATAAAATATTTAAACCGGGACATATTTAGTACACAATTATATCCGTTAACTTTTTTCGAAGATGAACATTGTGCGACATGTGCGATTACCCTCATTCTCTCATAATGACCATAGCAACAGAAATCTTAATGCAATTTAGCAACGATAAAATATAACATTTCTACCGATTAGTACTCAAGTGTAGTCACTCGATTTTATATATTTTAAATCGAAGAGTCAACACAAAGATATGTTTTTCATTAAACTTTACCAATGAACATTCGATACCAGAATATTGTCAAAATTAAAACACTCACCAGATTTTGGTGTTTACCGTTTCAATAATCGATCACAAAATTTGGTAGACTGTGCTCACCTATGCCATATTATGTTTGAACCAACGCTAATCCCGCTTCTGATATAAACTAACTAGGCTGAAGGCAACACTGAGAGAGAGAGTAGAAACAAATAGCTAAAATACCTTATTATTTGATAAACTGATAACCTATAAATAACTTACATATACTTCAATAATTTAATCTAATTTCAATACAATCTAACAGAGCAACTGTTTCACACGAAATCCGAAGTAAAAAGAGAGCGAGCCGTTGGTGTCCAGTCTTTTTTTCTTCTCGTACTGACAGTAGCTAGGTAAGTGATCACGGTCGTCCGGTAGGAGGCGCTGGGGTGGCTGCTACCGGTCATTGGGTTGCCAACACATACCTAACTGGTAAATTGTAGTGTCAAAGAAATGTACACCTTTGTAAAAGAATTCAAATAAAGATTTTATTTATTTATTTATTTAGTTACACGACAAATCAATATCTATGGATTATATCTATTTACTATCAAGTTACGCAAATTAAACTTAAAACTTACAATTTACAGAATCCCAACTAATATTTATTTAAACTATTTAAGCGACGGTAGCCTAATGGCTAGCGCGGGCGTCGGACCTGCGATCATGTGGTTGCCGGTTGCACTACTGACGTGAGCCCACTCGTAACACAAGCATTTAGCTTAGCATGAGGGGTTAACAAGAATACTAGTAACCTGCGATCCACATTAAAAAGAAATCAATTACATGGCTACCCGAGAGAACAATATTTAAAATTTTCTCTTCTCTCGCTTGATATCTATACTTATAATAAATCTGTAGAGAGGTCAATTCTGTACATGAAATATATTTCCTAAATAACTATCAGCGGGTGATTAGTGATCGATACTGACGCCAAAAATGCAATCAGTAAAATTTTTGTCTGTCTGTATGTTCGTTATAGACACAAAAACCACTCGACGGATTTCAACGAAACTTGGAACAATTGTTCTTCATACTCCTGGGCAGGTTATAGTATACTTTTCATCACGCTACGATCAATAGGAGCAGAGCAGTGAAGGGAAATGTTGGGAAAATGAGTGATTCATGAGAAAGGTTTCAAGCTATAAAACATCACGCTACAACCCTTAGGAACGGGGCAACGCAGGTGAAACCGCGGGCGAAGAACTAGGGAACAAAGTAACTATTCCACGCGGACGAAGTCGCTGGCAAAAGCTAGTTATAATATAATATTTATATTTTTTTGCTGGTATAGGCAAATAAAGATTGTAATATTCTCTAAGCGCTATTATATTCTCCATAACCCAGGAATTCGCTTGTCGTAGATACGGATACGGAAACCTTACAAGACTCGTAATCTACGCTGTCGACACCTCAGAAGAATATCGATACATTACTGACCTCTATATTACTCTAAGCATAGAGATCAATGAGGTGAGGTAAGAACCTTACATACCGGGTGAGAGTTACTCAGGAAATGTTTATGGTATTTATCATGAGGTTTAATTAGAATAACATCTAAATTAATCACTGGCCACATTCTACTTCTCTGAAAGAATAATCACTGTCATAATTTGAAATAAACGTCATTCTTTAAAATGCAAGTAAATCAAAAGAACCAGATGATAAACTTTGAATTTTATTATTAATCTTCATCTTCATTCCAATCAATAAAAGGACTGTTTCTAGTACCAAGTTTCAATCCGCAGTAGCAGTATAACATTATGGCTGCAGAAACTGGAACACCATCAGAGTTAGCTACAAGCGAGATGCCCGTCTCTGAATTGGGAGACGGAGAGGGTAGGTTTACCTACCAACATAATTGCTTCCACTTCTAATCTATTCTCTATAATCGTTATACTGTTTTAAACAAATTAACCAAATTCGAGTTCTATTTATGTACATAAACCTACTAAAGACACGGAAGATTTCTCATTACGAGCGCTGTGACCCCAAACATTGCCTTTCCGTACTATTTCAATGCAAATTAGTAAACAAACATTTGTAAGACTTAAAAGTTATTTTTAAAGCTTCTTAGAAAACATGTTTTTTTTTAAGTTAAGTACGTATAAGTACCTACCTCATAAGTTTTTCTGATAGTAGGTATTCCGAATGGTAGTGTGAGGCAAGTTAGTAATAGCACAGATAATATAATACTAGTAGTATCTAATAGCCACAAATTTAGAGGAATATTCGCAGACGAAACTGTTTTGCCATATCAACTAATAGCTCCAAAAAGGAAAGTATCTATTTCTTAAAAATGTAATACGGGAATGTTTTGTTGAACAGCGACGCCAATGGCAGATCGCATACCGACCTTCCCGCCATATCCACCATACGCCACGGAGCCTGCTCCACCATCGGTGGCTGACGCTATTATAGCTGGACACGATCTACGGCTGAAACACAAGTCCGTGGCTCCGAAACCAGTACGCCTTCCTCCTAAGCCCGCTAGACCCAGGTAACAAAACTTAGGTTGTAAGTTGTTACCTTCATAATAAGATTTGGGTGTGTGGGTGAAACTTGGCTTATTTCGAAGAGCAAGGGTTTTACCAGTATCCGTTTGAATTATTTTCGGGGTCATGGAACCTCGGCTTATTGACAACATGGGTATGAATGGAGAGGATTATTCCACTTTAGGATTCACCTTGGTACAGAAATTTCCAATGGATAGTCTTGGGGACAGGGCAGGGTATATCGGACTGATGGACGGACGGACCTTCCCTTGCCCTATAGTCATGGCCATGGTATTCGTGACATTCTCCACGACTATGATAGGCTATGGTCCAGTACAAAAACTGGAACCCATCAAGGGGTACCAGCCCTTACCCTAGGGATTCCCCATATTCGCCACTAAGAAAAATATACTTAATATTGCAGAGGTCCTAAAGCGACTGACGTTAAGTTAACGAAACGCGCTTTACGAGCGCATGCCCGCTGCCTGCGGAAGCACGGGGCGATCCTCACAGATCGTCTCGAACGCATGGCGAAGCCTCTGCGGCGCAACATTATATACTTGTGGCGGGAACATGCGTACACACTGCCTCCGGAAACGGTAGGTGTACATATATTACAAAATCGAGCCTTTTTACCCGACTACAATAAAAGGAAGGGAATCAGTTTAATAGTCTATGTAAAGTTATATGTATGTGTCTCTGTATGATGGTTCGATCGTAGCTCAATCAAAAACCAGATCTGATTTTGACAAATGAGGTATGGATTAATTCGTTTTTACAGTAAATTGAAAATATAAAACAATATGGCCGACGAAACACAAAAAAGGGAACCGAAAAATAATAAATTTGACTCAGAAGTCTTTGGATTCGTCTTAAGGGTCCGGCGGAGCCTGAATTGCCCACAAAAACGTAATACCAAAATAAATCGTAATCCAAACAATTGTGTTATTATTCGGATTGGATACCTTTATCTATAATCTAGGTTTCGTCTCCTACGACTTCACTGGAAATAAACGACCGTAAAATCGTTCCAAACTTGGTATCTAAAGTTATCAATCAAGAATTGCATTCACTTACATTTAATTTATTTCCAGTGAAGTACTTTGGACAAAATGGTAGAGTAGGGACCGAGGTTAACGGTATCGGTATTCTAATAATAAGACAATGTGATTAAATTAATTGAATAACGATATATTTTGGTATTACGTTTGTATGGGAAATTCGGTCACCGCCGCCACCGCGCTGTACTCTTTATTCAAACAGAATCGTACGGTACCTAGTACATTTTATGATATTACAAAGTATTTGGTCGCATACTGCCGCTATTATACCTACTTACTTAAGTTCGCACTTCATAGATCATAGCGGCAAATGACTGTCGCTATAAAATAAAAACCACTTCCTAATAAATTGTCTAATAAAAAGTGATGCGTAAAAAGTTACTCCAAATCGTAGATATTTGGAGGCACCATAGTGTGTCAGTGAACTTGGCAGATCATTGTCCAGCAGATCAAAAATAAATGAGAGTTCTTTTCGCATGCAGCAGAGTTCTATAGTTCCTGATACTTTTCAAGAATAGTTCTGCCGTATTTCCGAAAAAAAAGTCAGTTAAAAAAATGATCTGCCAACTTCCCGTAGCATATCATTTTGCAGCAGATCAAAAATTAATGTGAGTTCCTTTCGCATGCACCTGAGTTCTACAGTTCCTGATACTTTTTAGAAATAGTTCTGGCGTTTTTCCTATAAAAAAAATTAAAGGAAAAATGATCTGCCAACTTCCCGTAGCAGATCAATTTGCAGCAGATCGGAAATAAATGTCAGTTCCATCCGTATACAGCTGAGTTCTACAGTTCCTGATAACTTTCAAAAATAGTTCTGGCGTTTTCCCTAAAAAAAACCAGGTAGTAAAGAGTAAAAGAGTATAAATTTAGATCCAATAGAATGCAAGTTTGATTTTTTTTTTCGAAAGATTCATTACCATTCCTAGAGGCTAGACCTCTCGCTTTTCTAATAAACACGAATGAGAGCTATAAGATACAACTACATTTGAGACGGGAACTCTCTTCGGAATACCAGCAGAGCATGGTAGAATAGTAGAAAAGTTAAAATCGAAAATATTTTTTTTAATAGACTCCAGCATAGTTAGAGCCGGGAACTCTCGCGTTTCTAATAGACACAAATCACGGCTACAAGATACAATTCCAATTGGGACTGGAACTCTCATGGGAATACCAGCAGAGCATGGTAGAATAGTAGAAAAGTTAAAATCGAAAATATTTTTTTTTAATAGACTCAAGCATAGTTAGAGACGGGAACTCTCGCGTTTCTAATAGACACAAATCACGGCTACAAGATACAATTCCAATTGGGACTGGAACTCTCTTAGGAATACCAGCAGAGCATGGTAGAATAGTAGAAAAGTTAAAATCGAAAATATTTTTTTTAATAGACTCAAGCATAGTTAGAGACGGGAACTCTCGCGTTTCTAATAGACACAAATCACAGCTACAAGATACAATTCCAATTGGGACTAGAACTCTCTTAGGAATACCAGCAGAGCATGGTAGAATAGTAGAAAAGTTAAAAATAGAAAATATTTTTTTTAATAGACTCAAGCATAGTTAGAAACGGGAACTCTCGCGTTTCTAATAGACACAAATCACAGCTACAAGATACAATTCCAATTGGGACTGGAACTCTCTTAGGAATACCAGCAGAGCATGGTAGAATAGTAGAAAAGTTAAAATCGAAAATATTTTTTTTAATAGACTCAAACATAGTTAGAGACGGGAACTCTCGCGTTTCTAATAGACACAAATCACAGCTACAAGATACAAATCCGACTAAGACTAGAACTCTCTTAGAAATACCAGCAGAGCATGGTAGAATGACAGAAAAAGTTAAAAATAGAAAATATTTTTTTTAATAGACTCAAGCATAGTTAGAGTCTGGAACTCTCGCGTTTCTAATAGACACAAATCACAGCTACAAGATACAATTCCAATTGGGACTGGAACTCTCTTAGGAATACCAGCAGAGCATGGTAGAATAGTAGAAAAGTTAAAATCGAAAATATTTTTTTTAATAGACTCAAACATAGTTAGAGACGGGAACTCTCGCGTTTCTAATAGACACAAATCACAGCTACAAGATACAAATCCGACTAAGACTAGAACTCTCTTAGAAATACCAGCAGAGCATGGTAGAATGACAGAAAAAGTTAAAAATAGAAAATATTTTTTTTAATAGACTCAAGCATAGTTAGAGACTGGAACTCTCGCGTTTCTAATAGACACAAATCACAGCTACAAGATACAATTCCAATTGGGACTAGAACTCTCTTAGGAATACCAGCAGAGCATGGTAGAATAGTAGAAAAGTTAAAAATAGAAAATATTTTTTTTAATAGACTCAAGCATAGTTAGAGACGGGAACTCTCGCGTTTCTAATAGACACAAATCACAGCTACAAGATACAATTCCAATTGGGACTGGAACTCTCTTAGGAATACCAGCAGAGCATGGTAGAATAGTAGAAAAGTTAAAATCGAAAATATTTTTTTTAATAGACTCAAACATAGTTAGAGACGGGAACTCTCGCGTTTCTAATAGACACAAATCACAGCTACAAGATACAAATCCGACTAAGACTAGAACTCTCTTAGAAATACCAGCAGAGCATGGTAGAATGACAGAAAAAGTTAAAAATAGAAAATATTTTTTTTAATAGACTCAAGCATAGTTAGAGACTGGAACTCTCGCGTTTCTAATAGACACAAATCACAGCTACAAGATACAATTCCGACTAAGACTAGAACTCTCTTAGAAATACCAGCAGAGCATGGTAGAATGACAGAAAAAGTTAAAAATAGAAAATATTTTTTTTAATAGACTCAAGCATAGTTAGAGACTGGAACTCTCGCGTTTCTAATAGACACAAATAACAGCTACAAGATACAATTTCGACTAAGACTAGAACTCTCTTAGAAATACCAGCAGAGCATGGTAGAATGACAGAAAAATTTAAAAATAGTAAAGATTTTTTTTGATAGAGTAAAGCATTGCTAGAGACGGGAACTCTCGCGTTTCTAATAGACAAAAATCACAGCTACAAGATACAATTCCGACTAAGACTAGAACTCTCTTAGAAATACCAGCAGAGCATGGTAGAATGACAGAAAAAGTTAAAAATAGAAAATATTTTTTTTAATAGACTCAAGCATAGTTAGAGACGGGAACTCTCGCGTTTCTAATAGACACAAATAACAGCTACAAGATACAATTTCGACTAAGACTAGAACTCTCTTAGAAATACCAGCAGAGCATGGTAGAATGACAGAAAAAGTTAAAAATAGAAAAGATTTTTTTTGATAGAGTAAAGCATTGCTAGAGACGGGAACTCTCGCGTTTCTAATAGACAAAAATCACAGCTACAAGATACAATTCCGACTAAGACTAGAACTCTCTTAGAAATACCAGCAGAGCATGGTAGAATAGTAGAAAAGTTAAAATCGAACATATTTTTTTTAATAGACTCAAGCATAGTTAGAAACGAGAACTCTCGCGTTTCTAATAGACACAAATAACAGCTACAAGATACAATTCCGACTAAGACTAGAACTCTCTTAGAAATACCAGCAGAGCATGGTAGAATGACAAAAAAAGTTAAAAATAGAAAATATTTTTTTTAATAGACTCAAGCATAGTTAGAGACTGGAACTCTCGCGTTTCTAATAGACACAAATAACAGCTACAAGATACAATTTCGACTAAGACTAGAACTCTCTTAGAAATACCAGCAGAGCATGGTAGAATGACAGAAAAATTTAAAAATAGTAAAGATTTTTTTTGATAGAGTAAAGCATTGCTAGAGACGGGAACTCTCGCGTTTCTAATAGACAAAAATCACAGCTACAAGATACAATTCCGACTAAGACTAGAACTCTCTTAGAAATACCAGCAGAGCATGGTAGAATGACAGAAAAAGTTAAAAATAGAAAATATTTTTTTTAATAGACTCAAGCATAGTTAGAGACTGGAACTCTCGCGTTTCTAATAGACACAAATAACAGCTACAAGATACAATTTCGACTAAGACTAGAACTCTCTTAGAAATACCAGCAGAGCATGGTAGAATGACAGAAAAAGTTAAAAATAGAAAAGATTTTTTTTGATAGAGTAAAGCATTGCTAGAGACGGGAACTCTCGCGTTTCTAATAGACAAAAATCACAGCTACAAGATACAATTCCGACTAAGACTAGAACTCTCTTAGAAATACCAGCAGAGCATGGTAGAATAGTAGAAAAGTTAAAATCGAACATATTTTTTTTAATAGACTCAAGCATAGTTAGAAACGAGAACTCTCGCGTTTCTAATAGACACAAATAACAGCTACAAGATACAATTCCGACTAAGACTAGAACTCTCTTAGAAATACCAGCAGAGCATGGTAGAATGACAGAAAAAGTTAAAAATAGAAAATATTTTTTTTAATAGACTCAAGCATAGTTAGAGACTGGAACTCTCGCGTTTCTAATAGACACAAATAACAGCTACAAGATACAATTTCGACTAAGACTAGAACTCTCTTAGAAATACCAGCAGAGCATGGTAGAATGACAGAAAAATTTAAAAATAGTAAAGATTTTTTTTGATAGAGTAAAGCATTGCTAGAGACGGGAACTCTCGCGTTTCTAATAGACAAAAATCACAGCTACAAGATACAATTCCGACTAAGACTAGAACTCTCTTAGAAATACCAGCAGAGCATGGTAGAATGACAGAAAAAGTTAAAAATAGAAAATATTTTTTTTAATAGACTCAAGCATAGTTAGAGACTGGAACTCTCGCGTTTCTAATAGACACAAATAACAGCTACAAGATACAATTTCGACTAAGACTAGAACTCTCTTAGAAATACCAGCAGAGCATGGTAGAATGACAGAAAAAGTTAAAAATAGAAAAGATTTTTTTTGATAGAGTAAAGCATTGCTAGAGACGGGAACTCTCGCGTTTCTAATAGACAAAAATCACAGCTACAAGATACAATTCCGACTAAGACTAGAACTCTCTTAGAAATACCAGCAGAGCATGGTAGAATAGTAGAAAAGTTAAAATCGAACATATTTTTTTTAATAGACTCAAGCATAGTTAGAAACGAGAACTCTCGCGTTTCTAATAGACACAAATAACAGCTACAAGATACTATTCCGATTGAGACTGGAACTCTCTTAGGAATACCAGCAGAGCATGGTAGAATAGTAGAAAAGTTAAAATCGAAAATATTTTTTTTAATAGACTCAAGCATAGTTAGGGACGGGAACTCTCGCGTTTCTAATAGACACAAATCACGGCTACAAGATACAATTGCAATTGGGACTGGAACTCTCTTAGGAATACCAGCAGAGCATGGTAGAATAGTAGAAAAGTTAAAATCGAAAATATTTTTTTTAATAGACTCAAGCATAGTTAGAGACTGGAACTCTCGCGTTTCTAATAGACACAAATCACAGCTACAAGATACAATTCCAATTGGGACTGGAACTCTCATGGGAATACCAGCAGAGCATGGTAGAATAGTAGAAAAGTTAAAATCGAAAATATTTTTTTTAATAGACTCAAGCATAGTTAGAGACGGGAACTTTCGCGTTTCTAATAGACACAAATCACAGCTACAAGATACAATTCCGACTAAGACTAGAACTCTCTTAGAAATACCAGCAGAGCATGGTAGAATGACAGAAAAAAATAAAAATAGTAAAGATTTTTTTTAATAGACTCAAGCATAGTTAGAAACGGGAACTCTCGCGTTTCTAATAGACAAAAATAACAGCTACAAGATACAATTCCGACTAAGACTAGAACTCTCTTAGAAATACCAGCAGAGCATGGTAGAATGACAGAAAAAGTTAAAAATAGAAAATATTTTTTTTAATAGACTCAAGCATAGTTAGAGACGGGAACTCTCGCGTTTCTAATAGACACAAATCACAGCTACAAGATACAATTCCGACTAAGACTAGAACTCTCTTAGGAATACCAGCAGAGCATGGTAGAATGACAGAAAAATTTAAAAATAGAAAAGATTTTTTTTGATAGAGTAAAGCATTGCTAGAGACGGGAACTCTCGCGTTTCTAATAGACACAAATCACAGCTACAAGATACAATTCCAATTGGGACTGGAACTCTCATGGGAATACCAGCAGAGCATGGTAGAATAGTAGAAAAGTTAAAATCGAAAATATTTTTTTTAATAGACTCAAGCATAGTTAGAAACGGGAACTCTCGCGTTTCTAATAGACACAAATAACAGCTACAAGATACAATTCCGACTAAGACTAGAACTCTCTTAGAAATACCAGCAGAGCATGGTAGAATGACAGAAAAAGTTAAAAATAGAAAAGATTTTTTTTGATAGAGTAAAGCATTGCTAGAGACGGAAACTCTCGCGTTTCTAATAGACACAAATCACAGCTACAAGATACAATTCCAATTGGGACTGGAACTCTCATGGGAATACCAGCAGAGCATGGTAGAGAATAGTAGAAAAGTTAAAATCGAAAATATTTTTTTTAATAGACTCAAGCATAGTTAGAGACTGGAACTCTCGCGTTTCTAATAGACACAAATCACAGCTACAAGATACAATTCCAATTGGGACTGGAACTCTCTTAGGAATACCAGCAGAGCATGGTAGAATAGTAGAAAAGTTAAAATCGAAAATATTTTTTTTTAATAGACTCAAGCATAGTTAGAGACGGGAACTCTCGCGTTTCTAATAGACACAAATCACAGCTACAAGATACAATTCCAATTGGGACTGGAACTCTCATGGGAATACCAGCAGAGCATGGTAGAATAGTAGAAAAGTTAAAATCGAAAATATTTTTTTTAATAGACTCAAGCATAGTTAGAGACGGGAACTTTCGCGTTTCTAATAGACACAAATCACAGCTACAAGATACAATTCCGACTAAGACTAGAACTCTCTTAGAAATACCAGCAGAGCATGGTAGAATGACAGAAAAAAATAAAAATAGTAAAGATTTTTTTTAATAGACTCAAGCATAGTTAGAAACGGGAACTCTCGCGTTTCTAATAGACAAAAATAACAGCTACAAGATACAATTCCGACTAAGACTAGAACTCTCTCAGAAATACCAGCAGAGCATGGTAGAATGACAGAAAAAGTTAAAAATAGAAAATATTTTTTTTAATAGACTCAAGCATAGTTAGAGACGGGAACTCTCGCGTTTCTAATAGACAAAAATAACAGCTACAAGATACAATTCCGACTAAGACTAGAACTCTCTCAGAAATACCAGCAGAGCATGGTAGAATGACAGAAAAAGTTAAAAATAGAAAATATTTTTTTTAATAGACTCAAGCATAGTTAGAGACGGGAACTCTCGCGTTTCTAATAGACAAAAATCACAGCTACAAGATACAATTCCAATTGGGACTGAAACTCTCATGGGAATACCAGCAGAGCATGGTAGAATAGTAGAAAAGTTAAAATCGAACATATTTTTTTTAATAGACTCAAGCATAGTTAGAGACGGGAACTCTCGCGTTTCTAATAGACACAAATCACAGCTACAAGATACAATTCCAATTGGGACTGGAACTCTCATGGGAATACCAGCAGAGCATGGTAGAATAGTAGAAAAGTTAAAATCGAACATATTTTTTTTAATAGACTCCAGCATAGTTAGAAACGGGAACTCTCGCGTTTCTAATAGACACAAATAACAGCTACAAGATACAATTCCGACTGAGACTGGAACTCTCTTAGGAATACCAGCAGAGCATGGTAGAATAGTAGAAAAGTTAAAATCGAAAAAAATTTTTTTAATAGACTCCAGCATAGTTAGAGACGGAAACTCTCGCGTTTCTAATAGACACAAATCACAGCTACAAGATACAATTCCAATTGGGACTGGAACTCTCTTAGGAATACCAGCAGAGCATGGTAGAATAGTAGAAAAGTTAAAATCGAAAATATTTTTTTTAATAGACTCAAGCATAGTTAGAGACGGGAACTCTCGCGTTTCTAATAGACACAAATCACAGCTACAAGATACAACTCCATTTGAGACCGTAACTCTCTTAGGAATACCAGCAGAGCATGGTAGAATAGTAGAAAAGTTAAAATCGAACATATTTTTTTTAATAGACTCCAGCATAGTTAGAGACGGGAACTCTCGCGTTTCTAATAGACACAAATAACAGCTACAAGATACTATTCCGATTGAGACTGGAACTCTCTTAGGAATACCAGCAGAGCATGGTAGAATAGTAGAAAAGTTAAAATCGAAAATATTTTTTTTAATAGACTCAAGCATAGTTAGGGACGGGAACTCTCGCGTTTCTAATAGACACAAATCACGGCTACAAGATACAATTGCAATTGGGACTGGATTTCTCTTAGGAATACCAGCAGAGCATGGTAGAATAGTAGAAAAGTTAAAATCGAAAATATTTTTTTTAATAGACTCAAGCATAGTTAGAGACTGGAACTCTCGCGTTTCTAATAGACACAAATCACAGCTACAAGATACAATTCCAATTGGGACTGGAACTCTCTTAGGAATACCAGCAGAGCATGGTAGAATAGTAGAAAAGTTAAAATCGAAAATATTTTTTTTAATAGACTCAAGCATAGTTAGAGACGGGAACTCTCGCGTTTCTAATAAACACAAATCACAGCTACAAGATACAATTCCGACTAAGACTAGAACTCTCTTAGAAATACCAGCAGAGCATGGTAGAATGACAGAAAAAAATAAAAATAGAAAAGATTTTTTTTAATAGACTCAAGCATAGTTAGAAACGGGAACTCTCGCGTTTCTAATAGACAAAAATCACAGCTACAAGATACAATTCCGACTAAGACTAGAACTCTCTTAGAAATACCAGCAGAGCATGGTAGAATGACAGAAAAAAATAAAAATAGTAAAGATTTTTTTTAATAGACTCAAGCATAGTTAGAAACGGGAACTCTCGCGTTTCTAATAGACAAAAATCACAGCTACAAGATACAATTCCGACTAAGACTAGAACTCTCTTAGGAATACCAGCAGAGCATGGTAGAATGACAGAAAAATTTAAAAATAGAAAAGATTTTTTTTGGTAGAGTAAAGCATTGCTAGAGACGGGAACTCTCGCGTTTCTAATAGACACAAATCACAGCTACAAGATACAATTCCAATTGGGACTGGAACTCTCATGGGAATACCAGCAGAGCATGGTAGAATGACAAAAAAGTTAAAAATAGAAAATATTTTTTTTTATAGAGTAAAGCATTGCTAGAGACAGGAACTCTCGCGTTCCAGTCTCAATTGGAATTGTATCTTGTAGCTGTGATTTGTGTCTATTAGAAACGCGAGAGTTCCCGTTTCTAACTATGCTTGAGTCTATTAAAAAAAATATTTTCGATTTTAACTTTTTCTGTCATTCTACCATGCTCTGCTGGTATTTCTAAGAGAGTTCTAGTCTTAGTCGGAATTGTATCTTGTAGCTGTGATTTGTGTCTATTAGAAACGCGAGAGTTCCCGTCTCTAACTATGCTTGAGTCTATTAAAAAAAATATTTTCGATTTTAACTTTTCTACTATTCTACCATGCTCTGCTGGTATTCCTAAGAGAGTTCCAGTCCCAATTGGAATTGTATCTTGTAGCTGTGATTTGTGTCTATTAGAAACGCGAGAGTTTCCGTCTCTAACTATGCTGGAGTCTATTAAAAAAATTTTTTTCGATTTTAACTTTTCTACTATTCTACCATGCTCTGCTGGTATTCCTAAGAGAGTTCCAGTCTCAGTCGGAATTGTATCTTGTAGCTGTTATTTGTGTCTATTAGAAACGCGAGAGTTCCCGTTTCTAACTATGCTGGAGTCTATTAAAAAAAATATGTTCGATTTTAACTTTTCTACTATTCTACCATGCTCTGCTGGTATTCCCATGAGAGTTCCAGTCCCAATTGGAATTGTATCTTGTAGCTGTGATTTTTGTCTATTAGAAACGCGAGAGTTCCCGCCTCTAACTATGCTTGAGTCTATTAAAAAAAAATATTTTCGATTTTAACTTTTCTACTATTCTACCATGCTCTGCTGGTATTTCTAAGAGAGTTCTAGTCTTATTCGGAATTGTATCTTGTAGCTGTGATTTTTGTCAATTAGAAACGCGAGAGTTCTCGTTTCTAACTATGCTTGAGTCTATTAAAAAAAATCTTTACTATTTTTATTTTTTTCTGTCATTCTACCATGCTCTGCTGGTATTTCTAAGAGAGTTCCAGTCTTAGTCGGAATTGTATCTTGTAGCTGTTATTTGTTTCTATTAGAAACGCGAGAGTTCCCGTTTCTAACTATGCTTGAGTCTATTAAAAAAAATATGTTCGATTTTAACTTTTCTACTATTCTACCATGCTCTGCTGGTATTCCTAAGAGAGTTACGGTCTCAAGTGGAGTTGTATCTTGTAGCTGTGATTTGTGTCTATTAGAAACGCGAGAGTTCCCGTCTCTAACTATGCTTGAGTCTATTAAAAAAAATATTTTCGATTTTAACTTTTCTACTATTCTACCATGCTCTGCTGGTATTCCTAAGAGAGTTCCAGTCCCAATTGCAATTGTATCTTGTAGCCGTGATTTGTGTCTATTAGAAACGCGAGAGTTCCCATCTCTAACTATGCTTGAGTCTATTAAAAAAAATATTTTCTATTTTTAACTTTTTCTGTCATTCTACCATGCTCTGCTGGTATTCCTAAGAGAGTTCCAGTCCCAATTGGAATTGTATCTTGTAGCTGTGATTTGTGTCTATTAGAAACGCGAGAGTTCCCGTCTCTAACTATGCTTGAGTCTATTAAAAAAAATATTTTCGATTTTAACTTTTCTACTATTCTACCATGCTCTGCTGGTATTCCTAAGAGAGTTCCAGTCCCAATTGGAATTGTATCTTGTAGCTGTGATTTGTGTCTATTAGAAACGCGAGAGTTCCCGTTTCTAACTATGCTGGAGTCTATTAAAAAAAATATGTTCGATTTTAACTTTTCTACTATTCTACCATGCTCTGCTGGTATTCCCATGAGAGTTCCAGTCCCAATTGGAATTGTATCTTGTAGCTGTGATTTTTGTCTATTAGAAACGCGAGAGTTCCCGCCTCTAACTATGCTTGAGTCTATTAAAAAAAAATATTTTCGATTTTAACTTTTCTACTATTCTACCATGCTCTGCTGGTATTTCTAAGAGAGTTCTAGTCTTATTCGGAATTGTATCTTGTAGCTGTGATTTTTGTCAATTAGAAACGCGAGAGTTCTCGTTTCTAACTATGCTTGAGTCTATTAAAAAAAATCTTTACTATTTTTATTTTTTTCTGTCATTCTACCATGCTCTGCTGGTATTTCTAAGAGAGTTCCAGTCTTAGTCGGAATTGTATCTTGTAGCTGTTATTTGTTTCTATTAGAAACGCGAGAGTTCCCGTTTCTAACTATGCTTGAGTCTATTAAAAAAAATATGTTCGATTTTAACTTTTCTACTATTCTACCATGCTCTGCTGGTATTCCTAAGAGAGTTACGGTCTCAAGTGGAGTTGTATCTTGTAGCTGTGATTTGTGTCTATTAGAAACGCGAGAGTTCCCGTCTCTAACTATGCTTGAGTCTATTAAAAAAAATATTTTCGATTTTAACTTTTCTACTATTCTACCATGCTCTGCTGGTATTCCTAAGAGAGTTCCAGTCCCAATTGCAATTGTATCTTGTAGCCGTGATTTGTGTCTATTAGAAACGCGAGAGTTCCCATCTCTAACTATGCTTGAGTCTATTAAAAAAAATATTTTCTATTTTTAACTTTTTCTGTCATTCTACCATGCTCTGCTGGTATTCCTAAGAGAGTTCCAGTCCCAATTGGAATTGTATCTTGTAGCTGTGATTTGTGTCTATTAGAAACGCGAGAGTTCCCGTCTCTAACTATGCTTGAGTCTATTAAAAAAAATATTTTCGATTTTAACTTTTCTACTATTCTACCATGCTCTGCTGGTATTCCTAAGAGAGTTCCAGTCCCAATTGGAATTGTATCTTGTAGCTGTGATTTGTGTCTATTAGAAACGCGAGAGTTCCCGTCTCTAACTATGCTTGAGTCTATTAAAAAAAATATGTTCGATTTTAACTTTTCTACTATTCTACCATGCTCTGCTGGTATTCCCATGAGAGTTCCAGTCCCAATTGGAATTGTATCTTGTAGCTGTGATTTGTGTCTATTAGAAACGCGAGAGTTCCCGTCTCTAACTATGCTTGAGTCTATTAAAAAAAATATTTTCGATTTTAACTTTTCTACTATTCTACCATGCTCTGCTGGTATTCCTAAGAGAGTTCCAGTCCCAATTGGAATTGTATCTTGTAGCCGTGATTTGTGTCTATTAGAAACGCGAGAGTTCCCGTCTCTAACTATGCTTGAGTCTATTAAAAAAAATATTTTCTATTTTTAACTTTTTCTGTCATTCTACCATGCTCTGCTGGTATTCCTAAGAGAGTTCTAGTCTTAGTCGGAATTGTATCTTGTAGCTGTGATTTGTGTCTATTAGAAACGCGAGAGTTCCCGTCTCTAACTATCCTTGAGTCTATTAAAAAAAATATTTTCTATTTTTAACTTTTTCTGTCATTCTACCATGCTCTGCTGGTATTTCTAAGAGAGTTCTAGTCTTAGTCGGAATTGTATCTTGTAGCTGTTATTTTTGTCTATTAGAAACGTGAGAGTTCCCGTTTCTAACTATGCTTAAGTCTATTAAAAAAAATCTTTACTATTTTTATTTTTTTCTGTCATTCTACCATGCTCTGCTGGTATTTCTAAGAGAGTTCTAGTCTTAGTCGGAATTGTATCTTGTAGCTGTGATTTGTGTCTATTAGAAACGCGAGAGTTCCCGTCTCTAACTATGCTTGAGTCTATTAAAAAAAATATTTTCGATTTTAACTTTTCTACTATTCTACCATGCTCTGCTGGTATTCCTAAGAGAGTTCCAGTCCCAATTGGAATTGTATCTTGTAGCTGTGATTTGTGTCTATTAGAAACGCGAGAGTTCCAGTCTCTAACTATGCTTGAGTCTATTAAAAAAATATTTTCGATTTTAACTTTTCTACTATTCTACCATGCTCTGCTGGTATTCCTAAGAGAGTTCCAGTCCCAATTGGAATTGTATCTTGTAGTTGTGATTTTTGTCTATTAGAAACGCGAGAGTTCCCGTCTCTAGCAATGCTTTACTCTATCAAAAAAAATCTTTTCTATTTTTAACTTTTTCTGTCATTCTACCATGCTCTGCTGGTATTTCTAAGAGAGTTCTAGTCTTAGTCGGAATTGTATCTTGTAGCTGTTATTTGTGTCTATTAGAAACGCGAGAGTTCCCGTTTCTAACTATGCTTGAGTCTATTAAAAAAAATATTTTCGATTTTAACTTTTCTACTATTCTACCATGCTCTGCTGGTATTCCCATGAGAGTTCCAGTCCCAATTGGAATTGTATCTTGTAGCTGTGATTTGTGTCTATTAGAAACGCGAGAGTTCCCGTCTCTAGCAATGCTTTACTCTATCAAAAAAAATCTTTTCTATTTTTAAATTTTTCTGTCATTCTACCATGCTCTGCTGGTATTCCTAAGAGAGTTCTAGTCTTAGTCGGAATTGTATCTTGTAGCTGAGATTTTTGTCTATTAGAAACGCGAGAGTTCCCGTTTCTAACTATGCTTAAGTCTATTAAAAAAAATCTTTACTATTTTTATTTTTTTCTGTCATTCTACCATGCTCTGCTGGTATTTCTAAGAGAGTTCTAGTCTTAGTCGGAATTGTATCTTGTAGCTGTGATTTGTGTCTATTAGAAACGCGAGAGTTCCCGTCTCTAACTATGCTTGAGTCTATTAAAAAAAATATTTTCGATTTTAACTTTTCTACTATTCTCTACCATGCTCTGCTGGTATTCCCATGAGAGTTCCAGTCCCAATTGGAATTGTATCTTGTAGCTGTGATTTGTGTCTATTAGAAACGCGAGAGTTCCCGTCTCTAACTATGCTTGAGTCTATTAAAAAAAATATTTTCGATTTTAACTTTTCTACTATTCTACCATGCTCTGCTGGTATTCCTAAGAGAGTTCCAGTCCCAATTGGAATTGTATCTTGTAGCTGTGATTTGTGTCTATTAGAAACGCGAGAGTTCCCGTCTCTAGCAATGCTTTACTCTATCAAAAAAAATCTTTACTATTTTTAACTTTTTCTGTCATTCTACCATGCTCTGCTGGTATTTCTAAGAGAGTTCTAGTCTTAGTCGAAATTGTATCTTGTAGCTGTTATTTGTGTCTATTAGAAACGCGAGAGTTCCAGTCTCTAACTATGCTTGAGTCTATTAAAAAAAATATTTTCTATTTTTAACTTTTTCTGTCATTCTACCATGCTCTGCTGGTATTTCTAAGAGAGTTCTAGTCTTAGTCGGAATTGTATCTTGTAGCTGTGATTTGTGTCTATTAGAAACGCGAGAGTTCCAGTCTCTAACTATGCTTGAGTCTATTAAAAAAAATATTTTCTATTTTTAACTTTTTCTGTCATTCTACCATGCTCTGCTGGTATTTCTAAGAGAGTTCTAGTCTTAGTCGGAATTGTATCTTGTAGCTGTGATTTGTGTCTATTAGAAACGCGAGAGTTCCCGTCTCTAACTATGTTTGAGTCTATTAAAAAAAATATTTTCGATTTTAACTTTTCTACTATTCTACCATGCTCTGCTGGTATTCCTAAGAGAGTTCCAGTCCCAATTGGAATTGTATCTTGTAGCTGTGATTTGTGTCTATTAGAAACGCGAGAGTTCCCGTCTCTAACTATGCTTGAGTCTATTAAAAAAAATATTTTCTATTTTTAACTTTTCTACTATTCTACCATGCTCTGCTGGTATTCCTAAGAGAGTTCCAGTCCCAATTGGAATTGTATCTTGTAGCTGTGATTTGTGTCTATTAGAAACGCGAGAGTTCCCGTCTCTAACTATGCTTGAGTCTATTAAAAAAAATATTTTCGATTTTAACTTTTCTACTATTCTACCATGCTCTGCTGGTATTCCTAAGAGAGTTCCAGTCCCAATTGGAATTGTATCTTGTAGCCGTGATTTGTGTCTATTAGAAACGCGAGAGTTCCCGTTTCTAACTATGCTTGAGTCTATTAAAAAAAAATATTTTCGATTTTAACTTTTCTACTATTCTACCATGCTCTGCTGGTATTCCCATGAGAGTTCCAGTCCCAATTGGAATTGTATCTTGTAGCCGTGATTTGTGTCTATTAGAAACGCGAGAGTTCCCGGCTCTAACTATACTGGAGTCTATTAAAAAAAATATTTTCGATTTTAACTTTTCTACTATTCTACCATGCTCTGCTGGTATTCCGAAGAGAGTTCCCGTCTCAAATGTAGTTGTATCTTATAGCTCTCATTCGTGTTTATTAGAAAAGCGAGAGGTCTAGCCTCTAGGAATGGTAATGAATCTTTCGAAAAAAAAAATCAAACTTGCATTCTATTGGATCTAAATTTATACTCTTTTACTCTTTACTACCTGGTTTTTTTTAGGGAAAACGCCAGAACTATTTTTGAAAGTTATCAGGAACTGTAGAACTCAGCTGTATACGGATGGAACTGACATTTATTTCCGATCTGCTGCAAATTGATCTGCTACGGGAAGTTGGCAGATCATTTTTCCTTTAATTTTTTTTATAGGAAAAACGCCAGAACTATTTCTAAAAAGTATCAGGAACTGTAGAACTCAGGTGCATGCGAAAGGAACTCACATTAATTTTTGATCTGCTGCAAAATGATATGCTACGGGAAGTTGGCAGATCATTTTTTTAACTGACTTTTTTTTCGGAAATACGGCAGAACTATTCTTGAAAAGTATCAGGAACTATAGAACTCTGCTGCATGCGAAAAGAACTCTCATTTATTTTTGATCTGCTGGACAATGATCTGCCAAGTTCACTGGCATCACCATAGTGACAAATTTCAGCTCGCTGTTTAGCTATAGCCAGCACCTACCCACGCATTCCAGCGTCATGTGGGGAGCGTCCAACAATACGTATGAAACTCACTGACACAGTGCAATACGTAAATCTCCACACACAAACTCCAACTAAAGTGTTTTTTCAGTTTATTATACCTAATTTTACTTATTTCTTCCCTTCTTTTTTAAATAGATTTCTCGTTTGAGATCCATGCTGGATGCAGATGAACCTTTTAAGCCGGATCAGGCCTATGAATATTTTGTCAACTTGAAAAAAACTAAGAAGAAAGTTACTGCGTAAGTTTATTTACATGCAGGTACATCTGGAGAGTTACAAAAGCCCAATTTATTTTCAATTCAGATATTAATTTATTTTTAGTATCCATAGCAATGAATGGGTAAGTATTTATTTGTGGCTATTGCTATGGTTTCTAAAAAAGTAATTTTCTTTAAATCATTATGACGTATTCATCATAAGCGGCCTTTTTAGTCCAACTGTGGTCGTAGAACAAGATCGCAGTGAACCCAATCGATTTGATGGATTCGATAAAGTATGTATGTATGGTCAGCTGTATAAGTCCAGTAGCAGTCTCGCAAACAGCAAAACTATAGTATCAAACAAAAACATCAGTCGCACTTTTGACCTTCTTCTATAATGACATTTCACACACGTGCCTCGTATCGCACTCCTTCATAATTAGTTGGTCGGTGTGTTATGCTAGTGTCGAATATGTATTTCTTTAATTTGTTATACAAAACAAAAAATGGGTTCCGTTTTTTATTTTTTTAAAGATGATCCCATAATCGTTTTTTTTTTTAAATCATATCTCTGAAACATTTCACTTTTGGATAATGCTTTATAAATTTATTTTATAGAGAATAATGTGTCCTACAACCCTTTCACGGGATCGTGACGATTTACCAGTAACCCTGTATCAGTTAATAATAGGTTAATGTTAGTTTATCAAGCTTGCCGCAAGAACTCTACAGGTAGTTACCTAATCTTTACAGAACCGCACGCGTAAATGAAATACAGAAGGATGTACTGGCTATGGTCGGCGAGAAGAAATTCCTGTGGGCGAGAAATGCTACAGTCGCTTTTGCGAGAGGTATCCAGCAACGATTGTCTAGACCAGGACGCTATGCTCTCGCTGACGGGTAAACGTAAACGTTTTATAAAGGAAATACGATATTCTGTAATGTAGCTAATATAGAACAGGTAGGTAGGTACTCAGATATCATCTAAACGAAAGTAATAACCAAATCTTGAAAAAATTAACCTATCAACGAACAGCACTATAGAAAAACGATTGTTACAAGTTACGACCCCCTAGAAGGCTACAATTCTTGAAAAAAATATACTCATTATAACATTTATAACGTATTTTTGTTTTGTAGAATGCTACGGTTATCCAACATTATATTGGATGAGATTTGCGGATATATGCACATGAGAACGCCGTCCCGACGATGTACGAACCCTAAAGCAAAGTTTATGATGGAAATGTCTGATAAGGTAATGAAATATAGACAAGATTTATTTGAAGAAGCATTTTAAAACAGAAAGTAATGTAGTATAAAATTCTTGAGGACAGGTTGCCGTTTGGATAGACGAAATCCTTTCTGAATCAGACGACCGAATGCTAATGATGGACTTTGATGAAGACGAGGGTGAGTAAATTGCTTATAACAACTATTAATTTAAGAGACAATTGTCATCACTTTCTACAGAGCCCGAGTTATTTCACTCAATCCAGCATATAAGGTAAGTGCGCCGTTTGAAATTGTGACAATCGTTCATTAATATTTTTAATCCTTGGATTAAGACTTTTGTGATTTACTTGGTTCCGAGAAAAATGGTATTCTAACAATAAGAGCTTCCGATATTGAACAATTGTTTACAAATTCAAATATAATTGCTTAGTTTATTCTTATCCAATTTTCTCGGAAGCTCAAGAACCTCACGGGTTAAGGTACGTTTCTGAAATTAATCAATTTTTTACGAGAAGAAGTGGAAAGATTCTACGAAGATGCACAGAGGCCGGAAGGGGAGCCTTTTGCAGACGACATCACGCCCGGTCTTATGTCGACCCCTGAGCCACCTGGCACGCCCGCGGTTCCGGAAGGTTCGCCACCCGTGGCACCGCAAGGCTCGCCACCCGTGGCACCGCAAGGCTTGCCCCCCGCTACGCCGCTGTCTGCCGCTACCACACCAGAGTTAGAGGCCGTCACACCGGTGTCAGGTGCAGTTACACCACAATCGGAAGCTGCCACGCCTGCAGTAACACCTGCTGAACATTCACCTTCTGAGACCCCAGGAACAACACCCAAGGAGTCGGGAACTGATATGAAAAAAGAATAAAGTAAGTTTATTATCAATACCTACAGGTTTTTAGTCCATATATTCAGATGTTTGTTTATTAAGAATTTCAGTTAGGCTTGTGTATTATTGTATCTTTACTTAAAAAGACAGCTCCTACACTATGAAACAAATACCTACCTTTAGATCACACAGCGAAACATTAGTGCCGAAGTGTACCACCATCCACCATCACCATTGTCTTATGGTTTCTATAGTATTAAGGGTGTATTTTTTATTTGGTTTACAGATATATTAATGGGACCCGACACAGGTGGAGGTGGAGAAAGATTTGCGGATGATTTCCTTGATATGATGGGTGCTGTAAGTATCATCAAAATATAATAATATAATTAATACATATTGTTTAATTGTCCTTTATTCTCATTTCTTATTAAATCATAATTACTTTATTAGGATACCATCAAGCTTAACTTAATCGTAAACAAGGAAAACTCAGATGCTAAGGAATTTGAATATGACAATATAGAAACAGTCCTAGAAATAACTTATGTATATAAACCCGACCCAACTGCTCCCACTTGAAACCAATTTACCGCACAATTATTGAATCGAAATGAATAATTAACGAATATGCTTATAAAGTTAACTAATAAGTAACTTTGAAAATGTAAAAAATAAAGTAAAATTGAGACTTGTTTGTTTAATTATAATTTCCTTGTATCTCTTACAACTGAACACGGCTGAGTGAGGTAACCAATTAATGTTTACAAAATCATATATATAAATCTTCATTTTCCATGTCTGATCTATTTACAATTTTACATATTTCTCTTCTTGCTTTGAATTCAGTAGATATATATCCGTCTTTGTCGTGTTCATTTGTATCAGATGGGAGAATGAAGATTTACATTACTGAAAATGTGTTGGTTTATAAAAGGTATTTGTGAAACTGATACAATGACAATTTTTCAGGGTCCAGCCGCTCTTTTATCACAATGTGAGTATAACCCTTCGCACTAATATGAGGGATTTTATCCTAAAAGTAACCTAATTTCTTTCTTTCAGCGCATACTACGTATTCAAAGTTTGATAGTAAGTGTAACATCTACATGCATATATTATTATAACTAATCAGTTTTTTATTCTTTTTACAAAATATTACTAATTGACAAATAAAACCAGGTAATATGAAGAAAGCTTTTGATATATTGACGGATTCAATGGAGAAAAAAGGCGACGATAAATTACTGTCGCATGGAAAGTTCAATCAAACTTATCTTGAGGGCGCAGATACGTAAGAAACTTTTTTTAAATCTAAAGAAAAAGAAATCTAAGTAGGTATACTTTCCTACAAACTGTAGTCAGTTTTATCAAAAATGTACAGTTCTATGTTGAAAACCGGGAAATAGAATACAATCATTATAATTATTAAATATATATCTTACTTAGATTGAGAAAAGCATCTGATCTAGAGGCAACTGACTATAATATGAAGTTAGCAGACAAAGTTAAAAATAAACTTGCTGCTACCATCAAGGATGTCACACCGGATAACATCGACCGCGCTATGAAAGGTTACAGAAATATTGTATATATAATAACGATAAATACTATTAAAAGTGTAACTTTTAGTGCCTATGTTAATTTTAATTATATTTTTTCAGATATAGTGGATATTTGCTCGAAATACTTGGCCCAAAATGCTGAATTTAATAGTAGGGGAATAACGTTGTTATTATTAGTTTTAGAACTTAAAATACTACTTATTTGTTTAGATATAAATATGACGATTAATTTTTTCGCTAACAATGTACATTCTGTAATTAAATTAAATTTACAGAGGCAAAAGGCCCAGCATTTAAAGTATTAGTCAACGCAATGCGCAGCAAGCCAAATGATAAATTGTACCAAAAAGGTAAAATTCAACGGACAAACGCCCAAGCAGCAGATAAGTTCGTATACATTTTCATATAATAATTATATACAAAAGAGGAATATTGTGTCTTAGTAATTGAATGATTAATTAAAAAGTAGGTACCTATAAAGTTAATGATATTCCACTTTTTAGACTTGATCAAGCTAAAGGTCTTGACACAGATCATGATGATCCCAATCTATCACAAGAAATACATTCGGCAATGATGAAATTAGTTAAAGACGTGACTCCGGAAGACTTGAAAAAGGAAATGACAGGTACCTGTAGAAATTGAGAACTACATTTAAACTTACCTAAGTACTTAATAAAGAATTGTATATTGATATTTAATTAATAATAATTTTCACAGAAACGGTGGACAATTGTTCAAAGTATTTGTCAGAGAAAACGGTTGATGAAAGTAATAAAACCTTTTTAAAATTTGTAGCTTTTTAAATGTTAAGTTTTCAGTGTAACGAAGCATTCGATCTTACCTTTCAGTTGAACGTGGACCTGTTTTTGATTTGTTGATAAAAGAACTGAACAAGCATGGAGGTGACCCGTTTAGTGACTATCCCGCTCTCAAAACAAAACATACGGCTGCATACACGTTTGTATTCTCAAAACTTGTAATTCCTTAATATACTCGGTAATAACCAAAGATAGAAGAAAAGCGAAAGAACCATCGATATTTATTACCCTTAAATTATAATGGTATCTTACTACATCTACTCATCATTCTCGTCGTCCTCCGTTTCCCCAACGATGTTGGGATCGGCTTCCAGTCTAACCAGATGCGGCTAAGTATTTTACATGAAGCGACGGCGACCCGGCCTCCGTTATCCAATTTCTGCTGCGAAATACCACAAAAAAGATAAAACTTCTACGAAAGAGGCTGACTAAGATACACGACTTAGAATTTAGTTTCTTCTTTTTCCTACCTAAATAAAAAAAATGACCGAGACCTGGCCTCGTCTCGAACATTTCCAGCAGCCTCATAAAGGTCTTTGCACGGGCGTTAGTACACGATGCGTAAGATTAAACATGAGTCATTGCCTGTGCTTATTTTGGTCAGCACGCTGGACTCCTATAGCACAAAACTAGGGAGAAGCCAGGTAATAAATTACTTACCTATTATGTTATAAGTACCAAGTACCACTATAACTACCATGTACTATTACATAATAAAACTATAACTGCAGGTTAACATCAGCACCTGGGTTAGCAAGCGTTCCTCCCGATCCTAAGACTATCCCTGAGTTTACAGAAGCTCTTCATAAAGCAGTCGATTTTGGGACACCTCAGAATATGAAGCATGAAATGAATGGTTCGTGACCGACGAGAATAAAACACGCTGACAATAGATTCCCACTCTCATTGAACCAATTGTATATTTTGTTTCTTTTACAGATGTGATTGATCGTTGTGCTAATTACTTGTCTGGATTCATTCGCGACAGAGGTAGGTCTCATTAACGATTATTATTTTACAGTGCCACTATTGGTGCTGGTGACAACCCTGGCATCTGAGTAGATCCTTAGTGCCCATCATAAAATAAATTGGAGCAAATAATTAAATTGAATATATAAAATAAAGTTCTTAATATAGGTCCGGCTATGGACGCCTTGGTGGGAATGATGAAAAGTAAACCCAAGAATGTGTTTGCAAAGAGAAATGATTATACTCTGGACTACGAAACTGCAGCCACTGAGTAAGAATCACGTGTTTCTAAGTATCAGTCTAGGTCAAAAAGTAAAAGGATTTAAGCAAAACATTGCTTTTACAGAGCTATAAATGCACCGACACTGGTACCATATCTTCCTGTAAAAGATATCGCCGAAGAAGGCAAACAGAATTTGACTAGAGACATGAAGGATGCCACGCCTTCGAAACTTAAAATTCCAATGCAAAGTAAGTACACAACTCTGTTAAACAACAATAACTGAAAAATCTTATAGAAATATAACTTCAAGAATATTAATTGAATATTTTTGCTTCTTACAGCCTTGATCCAGGATGTTACCAAACATTTATCCCAAGGGGTGGCTATGCGCAGTAAGATACAAATTAGTTGTCATTTGATGTATTAGTAATAGTAGTAGTATATTAAAAATATTAATAGGTACATTGCTTTATCAGGTGGAGTTGTAAGTGACAGATACCCAATGAACTTTTTAGCAGCAGTGAAAAATTCTATGGGTGATAAACCTCTTTACAAATATAAAGATTATGGACAAACGTATGCTGATGCTGCAGATACGTATGTAATATATTAATAAGACAATCTTTATTTTCGTAATACGGTCAACATAAAACAATTATATGTTACGAGACAGGTTAAAGCACGCGGGTCCTCTGGAGTCAGCGGTCAATCTTGTATCAAGGATGAATCTTGGATCGCAGCAGAAACTGTCATCAAAACAAAATTTTGCAGCTCTACAAGCACTCGGGAAATCAACCATAGACTTGGGCCACGAGATTGCTTCCGAAATGAAAAGAGGCGTACCAGGGCAGCTCGCTCCAACTCTTGCTGAAGAATTGCAACGTAGGAAATATCAAATAATCATATTAAATCAAATAACTGTAAATATTAATATCAAATAACTATAATTTTGAAACGTACAAGGAAAGATTCTTGCTTGGATCATATCTTTATTCGATCTAAATATTATTTTGCTATGGGACTAGTCTGTGTGATGTTGATATTACTGATCATAGAATGATCATGATGGTTTTACAACTAAAATTAATTTTACAGATGTCTTTGATGATCACATAGATTGGTCTGGCATAATGAAAGATAATCGTGTTAATATGACTGTTAAAGAGTTTCACTCCAAAATTGAGTTAGTGGTAGAAAAACACACAAAAAAATAAAGATAAGTCGTTCTAAATTCATAGAAACCTTGTATAATCCGGAGGCTAACAAGCTCCCCTTGGGTGTGAAGAAACATCATGAAAATCAAATAATATATATTTGATATAGAAATTTCTTCACTAACCTGTTGCATAAGATAAAACACGTTTAATAATTGACAATAGACTCTGTATCAAACCTTACACAACGTTAGTTGCAAAAAGAATTAGGAAACTTATCTACACAATTAAACTTCTACACAGTGAGCTATATCCCTTACTTCACAATGATATTGTTCCACGACAACATGGTTTCGTTAAAAGAAGATCCACTATAACAAACCTAGTAGCATATTCGGACTATCTCTTTGATAACATGGATGCTGGCATTCAGATAGACTCAGTATACACTGATTTTCAAAAGGGTTTAGATAAGGTCGACCACAGGTTACTGTTGAGTAAAATCGCATTTAATGGAATACGTGGGAACCTGCTGAGATGGTTTACTTCGTATGTTTCTAAAAGAACGCCACGTGTAGAGATTAATGGTTATCAATCAGCCAGTGTAGTTGTAACCTCAGGCGTTCCTCAGGGATCAATTTTGGGACCTCTACTCTTCATTTTATTTATAAACGACATAGGTAGTTGCTTTTTAAATTCAAAATTCCTTGTATATGCAGATGAAAATCTTACCAATTAGGAACGTTAAGGATTGTATTGCTTTTCAACAGGTCTTGGATAGATTTACCAAATACACTGAATCTCACAAGCACAACTTACATATCTACTTTACAAAAAAAATATTGTACTCTAAAGTAGATCTCCGTTTTCATTCTGTACCAAACAGACAGGACAAACTTGACCTAGTGTGGGGGTCGCAGTGAACATATTTTCTCCATACAACACCTATGCTCTTAATGTTACAATAAACATAATTATCATTTAAATGTATGGAAATGTAATACTTTCAATCAATAAATCTTATTCTTATCAGTTTTATCAACACTATCTGCAAGTCGATTGACTTAATTTATGTGATGCAAAATGATTTCTGAATTTCCTCCTAAGATATCGATTCTGGACCTATTTCTTATGTTCCCGAATATACTTATAGCATAAAATCCTGCCTGTAACTTCGATTTCGCGGATGTGTTCGCAATAATACATAGCAATAGCATGTAAAACAATGGCTCACTAAAAGGCCATGGATTTTTCTATAGCGAAAATAAACTGAATCTAGTCAGTATTTATCAGGGAGTTACAAAAAATTACCCTATTACTAAGAAGGAAAGAAAATAATTTTATGTTACTACTAGTACCTCTCACTTATATTATGAATGTAATTAAAATATTTTTGTCGTTATTTTTCATACCCGTTAATTTTATTTTCTAGCAACTATGGATAAAGCTGCTAAGCATTTAGCAAATGTTGGATCTAAAAAAGGTGCATACTATATTTTACTTACAACTAGAATTAATTAGTTAATACCTGTCGTACTATTTTACTTATTGCTTGCTTTTTAATCAGGAAAAGCTTTAGAGCACTTAGTGGGTCTTATGCAAGAAAAAGGCGAAGTCCCCATGGGCCAACTGCAAGGATATGAACAAACGTATAACGACGGTGCAAGGAGGTTTGTAGTAAGAACTTTCATAATACATCAATCTTATCAAAATAATCACGCTTGGCTTCTGAACTGGGCAATTTTTTCTAAACACGAAAGTAAAACTAAATACCTACTTCAATCCGCAAAAGTAGATATTTAAATACTAGCTTCTGCCCGCGACTTTGTCTGCGTGGACTTCAGGATTTGGTCCGACCTCGGTAAAAAGTAAGCCTATGTGTTATTCCAGGCTATAATCTATCTGGGGTCCATATTGGCTCACCTAAAGTTCTTTACCCGAAATTGTTCTTTCTAACTATTTGTAATCCGAATGATCATTCTTCCTAAAAATTTTCATCCTAAAGTTTTCATTCATACTATTTGTAGTGCTACCGGCGATGCTCATAACACTGATGTTTCCGAAAATTGTAATTAATAACATCATTAATGTAAATATATTTAAACTCCTACTGTTTTTTATCATAACGCTTTTATCCCTAAACATAATTACCATAATATTTTCACTCATACTCAGAAAGAAACATTTACCAAGTGTAATAAAAAATATATGTGGGCAGAAGATGATATTAATTTTATAGTTTTAATTTGAGGGTATGATTATTATTTGTTGGCCTGGGAGTTTATACTGCAATTTTAACCGTACCTAAACCAATAACTATAGGACCTATTCGGTTCTGGCACTTCGCCGGCCGCTGCCGCGGCACGCTCGCTTCGCTCGCTCGGCTCGTGCGTTGTGGTCACAGTTCTAACCTAACCTAAACCAATAATTATGAATAGGACCGATTCGTTTCTGGATCTTGACTGAATTGATTATTATGAATAAAAAGAAATCTAAACAAAAAAGATATGACTTTGAATAATAGTGTAAAAGATGGTTATGTTGAGAAAATATAGGAAAACAAATAAAAGTATAAATTAGATGTTTATTGCTACTGATATTATGAAGCTGAATGCTTCGGAATTAATAACATTAGAGACAAAGTAATTAGGAATTGTGATTGTTAGGATGAAAAATGTTAGGAAGAACATTTTCGGATTTCCAATTATCGGAGTTGAAATTTTAGGTGAACTTTGGCGCACCCATCTATCTGTGTGCTAAATTTCATCCAGATCTGTTCTGTCGTTCTGGCGTGAAAGAGTAACAAACATCCATACATCCATCCATACTCACAAACTTTCACGTTTATAATATTAGTAAGGATACCACTTTACGTTTATTTAAACCACTGTACGGTTTCTATCGCGTTGTATTTACACTGTCAAATCCCGACTTTCGGACCCTTTACGTTTACAGCGTCCATGGTCATGAACGCGAAATGCCTAATTCTCTTTTCTTTTTATGGGATGGGGGGCAAACGGGCAGACGGATCGCCTTATGGTAAGCGATTACCGCCACCCATGGACACCCGCAACACCAGAGGAGTCACAAGTGCGTTGCCCGCCTTTTAAAAGGGGATTGGGCCTCCGGTAACCTCACTCACTCGGTGAAACACAACGTAAGTGTTGTTTGACGCCGGTTTTCTGTGAGGCCGTGGTATCATTCCGGTCGAGCCGGCCCATTCGTACCGAAGCATGGCTCTCCCGCGTTAAAACTAGTTACGTCGTAATAACTTTATTATAATTTGACAGATTAATTAATTAAATATCCGATAAACCAGGACATACTAATAGTATTTTTTCTTTATTTCTTTCTTTCTATGTTTCTATAGAATCAAGAATGCTCCAACATTAACTAATGAGAAGGTCGATAAAGGAGCTTACGAATCAGTAAAAACTAAGCTTACTGCATTGGCTGCAGAGAAACCAATTTCAAAACATGCAGAACAGATGCCAGGTATGAGACTATATCATATATAATAACATATATACTAACACTAAACTGTTAGTATATGTAACTACTTATAAAGCAAAAACTAAAGATCGTATCGTCGTTGGCGTTTTTCTTTCTAGCATATTTCCACAGACATTTTCCTTAGAAGTTCCTTTTGTTAATCGTTCTTTCATTAATTTAATCTTCTCAATCTGCCTTAACTATCTCAGCATATTCATTATATAGTTTTTTACCGCAACGTTGTCATGTCACACAAAAGTATTTTGCAAGTATTTTCCGAGTCACACACTTATTTCGCAAGATACTTCTGATTGAAATATGGCCAGCTCAATTAACTTTATATCTGTGTGCTAGGTATGCTTCAAAGAGCGCATGTCATATGAATCCACTGACGTTTGTTAGGAAAAGACAGTTTGCTAATATGCGTTAATAAAGTTCCCGTTTTAATTACACAATATTGAAAAGGGTTGATTGCAGTTGTGAGCACTGGAATTGTGTTCATGGTTCCAGGCCGGCCATTTTTAATATAAAATGAATAATTATTATTTACTATCATAGTTTGTAGTACCTTCTACCTACAAACACACTAATGGATGTACATACGTACATACAAGTAAACAAATGAGCTTTGAAATAAATAAAAATAAGCTGACTTACACAGATTATAATAAGTAATAATCGTATTGCAAAATGTCACAAATGTTAATTATATTGAAAAAAAAAATATTATTGATATATTTTTTAATTATTTTTATTTTCGTAGGAATGGTAGAAGAATCGGCAAAATTTCTATCAGCACCGATACCTGAGAGTGAGTGCATAGGGTTAACCATTTGAATAAACTTTTGTAGTTCTAAATTTCCTTCATAAAATAAAATAAAACTAATATATTACTCGTAGCACCTGGTGAAAAGCGAACTGTATTAGGGGATTTGATGGGAAGGCAAGAAGACAAAATTTTGGGAGAAGATGGCATTTATAAAATGACGTATAAAGACGGTGGACAGGAGTAAGTTCTACTATGTGTCCCGGTAGGTCAAGCATCTAATGTAATGTAATGTAGAAAAAATGTAGATACTAAAGGAATGAAATACCGCGAACAGATGATTTTTATGTGCTTTAAACAGATTACAATTACAGTTATGTACTTTTAAAATTATAGAGTTAAAAACGCTCCAATGGGTGTCACAACAGCTTATGATGAAGCGAAGAAGAAGGAAATGGAAAAGAAATTAGATGCTGTTATACCCGACAAAAAAATGGCGGCGCTATTAAAAGGTTTTTAAATTTGATATGTATTATTCATAAGGTACACACGACTACAGTCTACACGTCAAGTTATAGCTTGATGTGTAGCTGTGCGTACAACCAGATGAGCTTGCGTCGATAAGACGTAACTTGTATTTGATTTCGGTGGTTTACAGACCTAATTTAAAGAAAAAAAAATACCATCGAGATAGGTAATTTAATGCGTATGAATATATTCAGGCTACGTCAGTGAAAGGATAATTTACAATCTAACCTCGAAATAAATGACCTTAGTATAATCATGAAATTTGTTCCCAGAGCCCACTAAAGAAGGTGCAGCTCATTTGACAGATGTGATTATAGGAAGAGGTAAGTAATACGTAATTCGAAACATGTAAAACTTGAATATCATAATAATATTTTACTCTTTTGTGTATTTCATGTAAAGGTGAAGCAATGGAAATTATACATGAAGGTTTAAAAAAAGAAAAAGAGAAGGAATTCATAAAAGTTGGCGACTTCAATAAAACACATGAACAAGCAGCCGATATGTATGAAATTATTAATTTATTTATTAACTAGCTTCCGCCAGCGGCTACGCCCGCTTTATCAACGACCCATGTCACTTCCCAGAACAAAATAATCAAATAATTTTCCCGTTTTTGCAACATTTTTTAATTTTGCTCCGCTCCTATTGATCGTAGCGTGATGAAAAGTATACTATAACCTGCCCAGGAGTATGAAGAATAATTGTACCAAGTTTCGTTGAAATCCGTCGAGTGGTTTTTGTTTTTATAACGAACATACAGACAGACAGACAGACAGACAGACAGACAGACAAAAATTTTACTGATTCCATTTTTGGCGTCAGTATCGATCACTAATCACCCGCTGATAGTTATTTTGGAAATATATTTCATGTACAGAATTGACCTCTTTACAGATTTATTATAAGTATAGATTATTACTGGAAATCAAAATAAGTACTTTGTCTATCACGCTTTATTTAAATTTACTTATTTATCATTGGCAGGTTAGCTCATGCACCAAATTTTACTACTGCGCATGCTTCACCCGTTATTTTGGAGAAAGTTGAGCATCAAGTCGCTACAATACCGAAAGCAGTGCCAGCAGATAAGACAATGGCTACGAAGCATATAGATGGTAAAATTATTTGAAATACTAAAGTAAGATTACGATATTAATGTGTTAAAAAATTAACTCTAAGAAATTTAATGAGTCATTTAAAATATTATTATAAGATATAACAAAAAATTAGAAATTTTGCCCCCGCTGGATTTTCTTGTAGATAAATTAATATGTGTAGGTAGTTCTTTAGTCGGGGGTTTCGAAAATATTATTTAATCCTTTTACCATAATCATAGTGGGTTTTGTCAAAATGTTTAATTTCGAGTTTTATTTAAAACTTTTAGAGAATTCCTTTGAAAACTCCACTCATTATAGTAAGTAAGTTACTTCTGCCTAACACAGTTGAAATTGAAGACTAAAACTGTAGGTACGCACTGTAAGATCTACACCATGAAGGTTTTACATCATTAAATGCGTTCAGTTGGTACCTACCTACTCTTCAAAGAAGAAGAAACAATATTGTCAAAGTTAGTAACTAATCAATGAATGACAGCTGTAGTAATGGAATAATTTTTAATTGAGGTAATCAAAACCACGTATTAGTCTCTAGAGAAAAAGCTGTACCCCACTGAAAATTTCGTTTTTACTCAGCCGAGGCCCGCTATATAGGTCCCGTGACGTCATGTTTATGTTAGAATAACTGCACTAATACAAATATAGTTATTATACTATGTAGGTACACTGGTACACCTTACCTCAATACCCTTGGTATCTTGTACCAGGTACCTTGTCACAATAATGTTTTTTTGATTTATCAGTTTTTTTATTGTATTTTATCTTATTTGGTACCTGTGAGTACATTTTTAAATCTTAATACTTGACTTTTTATATTTTTTGGCTGGTGCTTGTCTAGTACAAAAGTACTTAAATAGGAAATTTACTCCAATGGTTACTTTTTCAAAATGGCTAAATTCTTCAATTAAAAGGTTAAAATTGTAATATGATATTTATGCTGTCAATGTTTATTCTACCTATCTACGAACACTCGCTGATGAATTATGAACCCTTAACAGAAAACTGCGTCTCAACCGGTCAAACCATTATGGAGATAAGTAGTAACATTCGTTTGATGGCTCAAACAAACATCCCCTCACCCTAAACGCATATAGTCTCCGTTCCGTCGTGGGTAAAAATTAAAATAAGGAAACTAAAAAAACGGAAGTCTTATAGGATCACTTTGATGTCTGTCCGTCCGTCCGTTCGTCCGTCTGTCTGACAAGACTCTTTATCTCGGGAACACGTGAAGTGACCGAGTTGAAATTAAAACCATTTATGTACTCAGGTACTCAAGTCTACAGTCCTTTGCAGCTGTGAAAAATCCAACTTCTAAGTTAACATAAAAAAAGATACGGCCGTTTAAGTCGCAAAAAAGTATATATTTCAACACTCTCAAGGGTATTAAAATTTATAGGGTATTTTCCTTTGACAAGTACAAGTATAGGGAAAAATTGAAAAACTATTAATAGTATAATATATACACTTTATTGCACACCAATAACACAACATTGAATTATAAAAAGAACATTAAACCAAAGTTAATGCACAATGGGCGGTCTTATCGCACAAGGCAATCTCTTTACGACAACTTTTGGATGGTCTAGAAGAAAAGAAACAAACAGTAGGGTAGTGTGTGTAGGTAATATGTACCTACACACACAATTTGTGTAGAACCCTCGGTGGGCGAGTCCGACTCGCACTTGTCCGGTTTTCTGAGCAACTTCACGATACTTACAGTTAATTCTTGTTCAAAGCGATAAACAATAATTTGTTGCAGATGCCAGTAAAATAGCGTCCAAATATATTGCTGGGGTGGCAACAGAGAACAGTGAGTTGTTTTTAACAATAATGGTTTTGTTAACTATTGATTTCATATAGCAAAATGCAAATTACAAAACATAATTTATTTATATATTTATTAATCTTTGTTGATGAACAGGTGGTTTAGGTGCAAAGGAACTAGCAGCATTAGACGAATCAGGATTCAACGCAGAATCAAAAGCTGCAAAGTAGGTTACAAACTTGTTAAAATTAAGTTATAATGTTATTATAGTAAAAGATAATTACTTACCTATTTTGATTTTCGTAATGTTTCGTATTTTTGATCTGCAGAGAGGCGCGAAGAATAGCTGCAATAGAGGCAGGAGTAGGTACAAAGGTAACAGAAGCGGGTTTACGTAGTGGTGCTAAAGACGCACAAGCGGAAGATATGAAAATGGGTACCGCCGGGAAAAAAGGTGTTGGTTCTCAAGGAGAGGGATCTGGCGTCGATGAAACCGGCACAGAGGGGACGGGGAGGGGTGGTGCCAGCGCATTTGCCGCAAAAGGCAGTAATGTTACGGGAACAGGTGCCGAGAAAATAGACGCGTCTGGAAAGGGTACAGGAGTAGGTGGAAGTACAAGAGCAGATGTTGGAGTATCGGGTGCAGGTGGAGGTTCCGGCTATGAAACAGGCTCTCGTGGTTATGGCCCTGGTGGTGTTGGACCTGGTTCAAGTGGCGGATATGGCCCCGACGGAAAAATTAGTACAGGTTACAGTCCAGGTGGTACTGGTTACGCTCCTGACGGGACAGTATTAGGCCCAGGTGGTGCCGGTTATGGGCCAGGCGGCGCAGGTTTGGGCCCAGATGGTGCAGCTTACGGCCCTGGTGGCGCACATTTGGGTCCACGTGGTGCAGGTTACGGCCCTGGTGGCGCAGGTTTGGGCCCAGGTGGTGTAGGTTACGGTCCTGATGGCATTGCATCCGGTCCTGACGGTGTTGGATTGGGCCCTGGTGGTGCAGCATACGGCCAAGTGAGTGGCCGTTACGGGGCAAGTGGCATTAGTTACGGCACAGGAGGTGATAAATGCGGCCCAGGCGGCGTAGATTACAGCCCTGTGGCTGGTGAAACTGAGGAACAACGCCGTCGGAGGTTAGCCGAGGCAGAAGCATATAGAAAATACGAAGAAGAAGAAAGACGGCGATTGGGTGACAAGGAGTACTTTAGGCGGCAAGCCGAAAAAAGAAAACTGCTTCTAGAAGCTGGCGGTCAAGGTAAGCGTTCGCTTTTTAACCTAATTAAAAAAAAAGGAAGAGGCTCTCAATTCGGATGTTTATATAATATGCTTTTTTTATGTATGTTCGGGCATAACTTCGTCAGGTATAGACGGATTTCGATGATTCTTTTTTGTTCGAAAGAAGATTATTTCGAAATGATGATAATGACTTTCGGAGACATAATGTAACTCTTCAATAACTAATAGCAAATCACTTGCAATTGCGGCAATCATAATGTTGTTGCATTTTTTCCACCATTGCACAACATAACATCACGCCTGCACGCTTTGAATTTAGAAGTATAGTAAAAAAATTAATTACAGAAATGTCAGTAAAACCTACCGACCTAATAAACGATGGCATCGTCGCGGTTATTCAAATTCTACTTGCCACCCCTAATGCTGAAATAAAATAACTATTAATAAAAAAAAGTAAAACCTGCTTCAAAAAAATAAAAAAGAATTTTATGTGCAAAACAGTTTCGGAAGTCAGTTTCATGTTTTGTAGCAATCAAATGCAATACACAAATAAATAGATACTAATTATGTATACCTACATATATCTTAGTATAATTGTAGAATATTATTATATGAAATTTATAATTTCAGAAGGCCGTAAATATCGTGGCGGTGCGCTGGGTGCTGGTAAGTGGCAGTTTTTTTTTTATTTAGGTGCACAAACGATTCCTCTATTTATTTATACACATATATCTGGCATTGCTTTTTTTTTAAAAAAAACGTTGCCCCACTAGGCATTTCTCTTGTATTGTGGGTGCATTTCAAAAAACACAAATTATCACTTACACTAACACCCAGACAAGTAACGTAGAAGCCGATCGCTCAGCCGCTAAACGTGCCGTAAAACAGATTATCGTTATTAAAACAGATTATGACCCTGAACACGAGGCGGCGCTGGACATCCTACATAGAGAGCTTCGCGCATTCGGGCCCCAAGTGTTTTATGAGCAGCCGCAAACCAGCCTCACCCACAAACAAGCCTCCGATTGGTACTACTTAAAAAATAATTTTCTCGTAGGTATTTTTTTATATAAAAATTAAGTCCATACGATATCAAGTCTCATCTAGAAAGAATGGCAAATTTAGGTCAAATTAGCCCTTCTTTATTAATTAGGTAGGTAGTTAATAAGGTTCATAAGGTGGCTGGGCAGTTCTAGGTGTTGCGATTGAGGCGATTCTCAGGGGGTTTCATAATAATTTAAGTCTATTCATATATAAATCCTCAGGCTTGCTGCTCCGTACCCAATGAGAGTGGACAAGTCAGTGAGAGATTCCGGCGATACCGCGCGTCTGCATAAGAAGTTTGAGAGGAAACTCAATGCGCTCGTTGGCAAGGTTACGCCAGCAAACTTGTATGACAGTATGCAAGGTAATCCGTTTTAAAAAAAACCTACTACTTAGTAGGTACCTACTTACTTATTTGACCAATCATTCAGACATGAATAGTCATAGTGTTTGGTACACTATGTAATGTACCTATGTAGGTAGGTACTTTGATTTATAGAGCATTTGATGAAACTAATTCAATTATTTTTATATATTTTTGTTAAGGGTCCAGCGGAGCGTGAATTGCCCACAAAAACGTAATACCGAAATAAATCGTAATCCAGACAATATTCTATCAAATCATGTTATCATTCGGATTTAGATACTGTTAATCTAGGTCCCACGGTCCTATTTCGTCTGCTACTACTTCACTGAAAATAATAGACCGGAAAATCGTTCCAAACTTGGTAAAGTTATCAAAAATTGCATTAGCTTACAATTATTTCCAGTGAAGTATTTTGGACGAAATGGTAGAGTAGGAACCTAGATTAACGGTATCAGAATCCGAATAATAACAGAATTTGATCAAATTGTGTTTGAATTACGATTTATTTCGGTATTACGTTTGTAAGAGAAAATTGGTCCGCCGGACTCTTAAGTGATGTTTGTTATATGTTAATTTTTTTATGAGTATTATGTCACCTTGTCATTGATTTGTTGTTTATAGATGTTGTAATTGAAAGCGCTCGAAGACTTTCAGAGTTCTTCGTCTCTACAAGTAAGTTATTCAAAAATAAATGCTTTATTACATAAATGAAAAATATGAAAAAATAATCTTTTTATTTATTTTAATACCAGATTACAAGGCCCTTGTCCGTGAAGCTCTCATATCAGAAATGCAAAAGCGTGGTAACGAAATATTCACGGAAGTGGATGGCGCGGCTGAAACTTTCTTCTTTGCTGCTCAGAGGTAAATACTGTGAATTATACATACTTTACTGTCCAAAAAGTACTTAATAATTAATTAAGAGAACTAACTGTACCTACACAAATTTTACAAAGATCCCAAACACTTCGTAATCGGCAACTTAACTCTGCTGTGAGTTAAGGTTAGCGATTATCGAGTACGTATCTAAGGTAGAACTGCTTTACACATCGTAAGAACACAGAAACATACCTACTCTATTATAGCCCAGTATAAAAATAGTACCTATTAAAATATTTTAAGTAGGTGTACCTAATAAATAACCAATAATGTGAGCAAATTTAATTTTAGATTGAAGAAAACAAATACATTGGCAGTTCAGGAACCTTGCTACCAAGTCACACACCAATTAACCAAGAAACTGGAGGATATAATCCGTTACCGATCACTGTCACGAAAACTGACTGCAACAATGAAAGGTTGGTAAATAGTAATAGTAGGTACCTATATTAAATATACAACCAGTTCTGGGAGTCTCTCACAGGTTCTTCTCATTTTTAGAACCGTCCAGTTGGACGGTACGGTAACTAGTCTTTACTTTTACAGAAGTAAAAAAACGATTAATTAAAAACTTTCTGATATAACTTTTTAACATTGCAGAACATGTCAGAGAAGCTGCCGATTACTTGTCAGCGCTAGTAACGAAACCTGGTAAGCGATTTGAGACATCCGGGAAAGTCAAATTAGGAAATAAAAAAACGAAGGATTATTTTTTAGACACTGTATTCCGGCATTTCAGATGATCAAATCGAGGCATACGTCGCATTGTTAAATGAAATGGAAGCCGCTGGTGACAATAACCTCATTAATGGAGATATTCCTAAATCACACAAAGAGGCAGCGGCTTAGTTAGTACTGGTTTTATTACTAACAGGAATATGTTTTTATTTTACAACCTCATTGATAAATCTCTGGTGTAAAAATACAGGCTTCGGCTTAGTTTAGGCACCAGACTTCCATAGATAAAATATCTTATAGCTATGTTAATATTAGTTACACCTTTTTTTTCGGGTGGGGAAATGCGCTTTATGCCGCCCCGCTTCGGGGATGCGGGACGGTTGTGTCGGGCTCTCCAGCCAGGTGGCCAGCATACCGTCTAAAACAACCACCACTGCCACTTTCCGCATAGTAGTGGGATCAGGGGAATCGCTCTAGCATGCTACGATCCCACCGCGGACTCCAATGTTGGACCCTCCCTTAGGGCCAAGTGCAATGGGCGGCTGACGACCCCGAGTCCGCCGCCCAAGTCCCTCCTTGCGGCGGGACAGATATGTTACTCCGCCGCCGTCCACACCTTGGCCCCCCAACATTCAGCCGCAGTGTCGCCCATACATTCAACACCGCGGCCCGTCTCAGTTGCCGACTTGCGGTGCCTCCCATACGACACCACAACCTACAGTGGCTGCTCCAATGCAGGCTTCCTGGGCAAAGCCCGCTGGAGCAGCCCCTCCCTGAGGTTTTACTTAGCTTCACCGTGGGCCAGGATTCACGGTTACTAAGTTGAAGATTTTTTTGTTTTTTTTAGTTTTTTAAATTCATTTGTTTTTGTCTGTGGAAGGGAAATAAACAATTTTATTTATTATAATAAACCTAGGTTCCATAGAAGGTAAGTCAATAATGCTAAACCTCCAAAAATTACAGTCTAAGGCAACTGACGTCGTTTGAGGATCAAATTCGACGTCCTAACAGTACAATGCAAGCAGCTATTAAAAACAAGCTCGCGAACCTGATGTCTAACGTGCCTCCTAGTGGATACAGCCCCGCCGTCATGGATAGTAAGTGGCTACCCATTTACTGAATAGTACCTAGGTACCAATACACATTTATATATTTGTCACATAGGTATACCTTCATATTTTGGTTTGTTCCCACTTGTTCTACTAAACAGTTCTATTCTATCTATATCTATATAATCGTTTTTTTTTTCTTAATAGTCCTATCGTAGGACTATTAAGAAAAAAAAAACCATGTGCCATAACCAAATTGTGGACATTCTCAAATAAGGTCAGGTTAAAATCGACGATCGACGACGATCATGCATGAGGAGGTTAGTTAATGTAGATGACGCAAAAGTTGTGTGCCAGGATCGTATCAAGTGGGAATCTATAGTTTCTATCTACTACCATAAAAATATGGGTTTGTTCGCACTTGTTCTACTAAACAGTTCTATACAATATTAGGTGTTACAAAATAGAAGAAATAATGGGAGTCTCTATCCCCACTTGTTCTACATGTTCCATTCCACAGTTCTACGATAGAACTAATGGGAGTTTTGGTTCTCACTAGTACTACGTTTCTATTTATTCCCAAATAGTAGAACAAGTGAAACTTTAGGTAGGTACTACCTACTTCCTCGTAGTTCTACTATAAGAAATGTAGGTATTATCAAATATTCTAGTTTTTCGTATGTGCATGTGGTGTGAGGGCCACTGTGTTAAAACTCTTTGAAAATGTGCGAGGATTAAATTAAAGATTTAGTGAGCATTCAAAGAATTCTGAAAGTTGGAATCAAATTTTGTGAAAGTCAAATAAGCAAGTTATGGACTGTAAAGTTGGGCTCTCAGCTCTCAGAGGATTGAAGGCCCCCCTGTACCGGATAAACTATGGACTACTAAAAATATAATAAAAAAATAAGTATTTCAGTCAAACACATAAATATATTTTTATATCACTAATGATTTTTTTTATAAACATTGTATAATTTACTTAACACTATTATATTTAGGTGTCCAATAATAAAGTTTCTTATCTTATTTCTTGTTATATGAGCCCGAGACAGCAAGGCCTCAGTGCACTTTGACTCAATGGGATCTATTGTGCTTCCCCTAAATACCTATTTCTCATTATTCCCAGTTCTTCAAACAGCTCTTCCATGAGCTTTATAATGAGGCCTGGGAGTATGAGTCTGTAGTCCTCTGATAATCCTGCCCCAAGAAGCGCAATATTAAAGTTAACTTTATACTTGATGTGAGAGTAGAACTACTTGGAAGAAAAGTTTTAGTAGTCCTACTATTCGGAAATAAATCGAAATGTAGTAGGTAGGTACTAGTGAGAACAAAAACTCCCATTAGTTCTACGGTAGAACTGTGGAACGGAACAAGTAGAACAAGTGGGAATAATACTCCCATAGTTCTACTATTTCGTAACACCTAATATCTTTGGACTATTGAGAAAAAAACCATTAGTTCTACCATAGAACTGTTTAGTAGAACAAGTGGAAACAAACCCATATTTTTAAGGTCGTAGGTAGAGACTATAGGTTTCCACTTGATACGATCCTGGCACACATCTTTTGCGTCAACTACATTAACTAACCTCCTTATGCATGATCGTCGGTTTATCGTGCTTTTAACCTGACCTTATTTGAGAATGTCCGCAATTTGGTTATGGCACGTTCACCGAGGTCAGCCCCTTCCAACTCTTCCATCCGTACTCGCCACGTATACCCGTTTCGTCAATCTCCGTTCACCCATCCTCCCAACATGCACGAACCACCTTAACGTAACTTAATGATAAACTGGTTCGTACCTAAGAGTTAGGTCTTTTGACCACTAACGAACATTGACTACCCTAATCTAACCATCGGGACTAACGCCATAAGCGTCAGGCATAACTTTCTTTTCTCTGGAATCACCGAGTGCTAGGATGTAGTCATAATGAAACCGAGGCGCTTTCAGGTGTGAAAGTTATTTTCATAGCTCATGACCATGGTCATAAATTACGGTCATTCAATTACAGTCGGATTTGTAAGTTATTACTGCAGTTGGATTCTAATCGAATTCCTTTTAATCTGAAAGGAGAATTGGCTCCCAAGATTGGGACAATTCTGAATTGCTTGTAAACACTATTTGGGACTGGAACCCTTATGTTCTGGATCCTTAAGTTTTTACCTTTTTCAGTTCGTCGTCTACTTACCTAATAAGTTAATAATCCTGTTAATTTTAATTTCAGCTGTAATCGCTGATTCAACAGGACTATTAGTGTCGTATATTATGCTTCAAGGTATTCACCTTCCAATGTTTGTTTACTTAGAAAAATGTATGTTTTACAAAGTAGAGATGCTAAATAATTTTTGCTAGGTGAGAAGACGGAGGCATTGAAAGTTCTGTTACAAGAGATAGAACAAGCAGGAGAGGGAATGCTGTTAAGACATGGTACTATCCGCAAATCCTTCAACGAAGGCGCTGATTTGTTAGTATCAACAATATTTTTCATAAGAGATTATGTTTAAGCATATTTTGCTTGAACTGTCAAATTTTTTGTTGTGCAATAGGTACGAGGGCTGGGTAGGTGTACTTAAATAATCGGAATAGAGTAATTCCAATTTGGGTAGCTGGCTTAGGTGTCGAAAATACTTAATTTGACACACAAATTTAATTGGTGTCAAGTGAATAAACAATACAAGTTCAAGTAATCATATGAAATCAAATCAAATATATATTTGCTATAAATACTTATTATCACAAAGGCAAGGTCTTAAGTCCTAGATGTCATTGTAATCTGGCCTGCAAGCAAGCGTGCAATTTTTTATTTAAGTTTAATACAGTGGTAGGCACGTTATATCATAACCTTTAGGTATTATCATATTATTACATAATTATTCATAAATTACTGATTATTATAATATTAAAGTTACTGATTTTGTGATGATCGGAAAATATATGTAGGCAAGGAGGTACTTTATTAAAATTTAGTCTACGTATAATCCAAACCCAACGTAAAATCGGTAGGAAGGTTAGTATAGGTAATAAAGCCTCGTTTGCTCCAGCTAATTGAGATATTAGTAATAATTTCTTCAATTGATCGAGATCTTAGTACTTACTAATTTTACGTCACGTCTAGGTTGCGAGGAAAAACTGCAGATCAACTCAGCGTACCTAGCGCAGACCCAGTCGTTTCAAGGAAAATACAAATAAGACTGAATAACTTAATGCTAGATAAAACTCCTGAAAGATATCAGGCTCTTATGGATGGTAAGAAATTATTATTTACTTTAAGCCACTTAAATAATTATCCCAACAATTTACATGTTGCTAACTTTTCAGATGTCATCGAGGACGTCACAATGTATTTGGCTGTAGAGTTGCTACAACCACGTAAGATAGCCCATTACTGGAATGAATTAGTTTAAATAAAAAAAAGCTTTTTGTTCACCAAACTAATTGTTTACCTTAGAGGTGATCCAAGTGTGCAAGTGTATGAAGAACGTATTCGTCCAGTGCGAGTTGTGGAGCGACGAGATCCTGCGACGTGTGGTGCGGCCGTGCTGCACGTGCTCGCGCCACGTGTCGGCGCAGGGGCTGCAGGACCTCGCGCCCGCACAACGCCTGCGCATCTCCCCCGGACAATCCCGCGTCTTTGCGCCCGGCCTCAAAATATCTATCACCAGCTGTCCCTCCAAACAAATAACAGCAACCAGATCAGGGGATAAATCAGAACCTCCAAATCCATGTCCAGCTCTGGTCCCTACACCTGGGTGCCGCCACGGTCCAACAACTTCCTATCTCCTTTATGCTACAAAGTACAAGAAATTTGGCTACAATTCTTTGAAACCATCACCTTCGGCTTCAGGCTCTTCATATTCCCCCCCTCTTTCAACGTCATCGTCATCGTCATCTCCAGTCCAACTATCAAAATGTTCCTCGCCATTCAAAACCGTCATGCAAGATATGCACTCTGACAATGTTCACCTTCTTACACAACGAGAACAAATTCAATCGTTAGAAGCTGAAAAGCCTAAATCGCCACAAATGTCATCGCCTTCATTCCATACGCCCGATAGTCATGTTGTCCTTCCGGGAACGACACAAGGATATACAAGTACCATATTCAACCACCACAGTCCAACGGTGATGTTTAGTAGCGTTCAAATGTCCGACACTTCTGGCAGAATAACACAAGCCAAGAGCGGATACAGCTCTCGTAAGTAGATTGTTTTTTTTTTATTACAGTAGAGAAATTTAATAACTACTTTAACATCAATTGTTTCTTTTTATTTTCTAGGCACTCCAATATCGACGGATCAAATGGCCGACTGGCACGCGATGATGGTGAGCTTGATGTGGAACGTGCAGGCGTGGCGAGACTGGATTCAGGAGATTGTTGATCGCGCCTTAGCACACCAACATAATCCAAATTTGACACGAGGTAGGTACTTATAAACTATTCAAACAATCACAGGTTTACACAACGTGTTGTTGATTCGATTGTTTTGTGATTGAGATGCTGCTCTGCAAATTAAATAGGGTCATCCCTTTTCTCACTACTTAAAAATGATCGCAATAGCACTTTATAATATGGCCTCAGTATGTTTTAAGAAACATGGAAGTATATAGAAGAAGAAGAAGAAGTATATATGTTTATTTAATTGTAATAATTTGTGAAACGTTTCGAAATCTCACTGTTCAATTATCCTTTCCTAAAATTCGAATAATATGAGGCCAACCCAACGGTGTTAGCCGCGTGGAGATCGTCCCTCGTGCAGGTTTTCGGACACCAGGGACACAGGGACACCAGCAAGGGTGACAGTCTTTTAAATTTCAGAGCAAACGGCAGACAACTGGACAACGTTTCACAGGAGAGTTTCTACCGAAGCCTTACAATGGCGTCAATATAGTATATTCAGTCGTCAGCTCACCACACGTCTTGTTTTGCGGTATAAGGACAAGGAAGTAAGACATAATATTACGTGTTACGGTTCTATTACATACAGTATAACTAGTGGCGTAACAATAGCGTTTGTAACCCGTAACAAATTTATCAGATGAGGCTTATGATAGATGGTTCTTTTGGGCATCAGATGGATGGACCTTTTTTTTGTGCTAGAAATCAGAGGGCCTCCTCAGGCCGGGTGCCCATGGCAATTTGTCCGTCATGCCACCCTGTTGTTACGCCACTGAGTACCTACAACATAGGTTCATAGCTTAAATGATCAATTGGCAAATCATCTATGACATATTTGTTGTGAACATGATAAATTCAAACAAAATTGATCATCTTTTTGATAAGTAACCTTTTTAAAATATGTAGTTCGCTTTGGACATTTTTGAAAAAAGCTTACGGTTATTAATGCAGGTAAAAGAAAATTCCTTGATGTAACTAACTAATTCAAACAATTTTTATTGTTTTAAAAGACGTAGTTACTTTATGCAGATTTTTCCTGTAAAAAATATTATTTCTAATTTTAGATAGTTTCCCCTAAACGATGCACTGTAAAAACTAAGACGTATTTGGCTTGTCTGGAGGAGTTGTTGGACATCATCGATATGCTCAATAGGTGGACACAATGGCTGACTGTAGTCGTGAGTATTTCTAGCAGGAGATTTCATAATAGATACTTACCTACAAGCTTAATATTGAAGTTTCTAATTAACTTGTATATTTTTTGTGCAGGTTAAAGAAACTGATTCATTGCAAGATAATACTGTCTCTGATATTCCTTTGCATGAAGTGTAAGTTTCAATTAGATACTTAATGATACTTGTTACTCCCTATGATTGTCAACCTGCTATTACCGTCTACCTACCTTTTTTAAATTTCATAAGTATTAAAAACGTCTACATTAAAACAGGCGTTGGAATCATTTTAAGAAGAAAGCTGTAGATTATTCCAAGGATTGGGTCAAGTACAACAGGTATTTGAAATTATCCTGGGAGCAGAAGTATAGCGTAGTGATTGCGGGTATGTTTTTAATACCATAAAGTTGTATGTTTTTAATAATAATTTCTGGCTATCGAGATCGCAGAGGGTTTTGTGTCAGACAAAAGCCAACTAAAACACATCTTTACGGTCGGAGAAACACCTTGTGGTGCTTTAGTCGGGAAAGATAATCGACCTGGGAAACATAATATCCATAATATAATATGTATTTTCATATAGGTATAAAAAAGTGCAAATACTATATAGTGGCAAAAGCATCTTTATTTTATGATGCTCCACGATTACAAGTTGTTACGTAGTTGACTTTGAATAAATTAATTGTATTAATTTAATCAAATAGTAGATATAATAACTGCCTCATTAGTCTAGTAGTCGTACTGACGTGACTGCTACGCTAAGGTCCGTTGTTCAATTCTGAGGTCAAGCAGGCACGCCCGCTATTATACGGAACATACTTGATGATATGAATTATTATTCTTTACGTCTACAGTATAACTGTTGTATAGATTACTTACCTTCGTGGAAGGAGCCTGGCCCGGTTTGGGTAGTGAGTGCTTGCGGCGCAGTGCCGAGCGGTGCTGTCGCCGCTGGCGTTTACGATGGAGAAGTCACCTGGGTCGCGAGGACCACGCACAAGTGAGTCCTAAAAAAGTTTTACAAGCTCTCAACAGTAAGTAAATTAGGTAATAATATTTTTTATGGTGTCACACTGCTTACCAAAGTCCAACATTTCTATCTACTACGACCAATACTTAAATACCTCTTCCTCTTTTTTCCTCATAAAGTAATGAATGTCAGATGCTCTGGACAGAGGGGATTAATCCCTGGTGAAAGTCAAATAGATAACCTAATTGTAAGCTGCTACACCGCAGCTATTTCGAAAAAAATCTCTGGCAACACTAAATTAGGTGCTGATCCTGTTTTAGGACTGTTATTTGTAGAAGAACATAACATTGAAGCGGAGGTACGGCGTCGGACTTGCGATCATGTGGTTGCCCGTTCGAAACCCATTGCACTACCGACCTGAACTCACTCGTAACACAAGCATTTAGCTTAGCACGAGGGGTTAACAAGAATACTAGTAATATGCGCCCCATATTGCTAGTAAATCGTTAAATAGATCGGTCTATTATCAGGTGTAACGTGCTACCAGCTGCCTTATATCCCTCCAAGCACTGCTGCTTCGTGTACGCAGAAGGCGCAGTGCATCGTTACACCAAATATCAGGTGAGAAAACATCTTCATTCATCATAACCTATCTAAATTTACCCGTACCAACCGTGTGAATTGATTTCTGGCCTTTCATAATAATCATAATCATAATCAACCTATTATACTGTCCCACTGCTGGGCACGGGTCTCCTCTCAAAATGAGAGGGATTAGGCTATAATCCGCCACGCTGGCTTAGTGCGGGTTGGCAGACTTCACACGCCATCGAGAAAATCTCTCAGGCATGCAGGTTTCCTCACGATGTTTTCCTTCACCGTTTAAGCGCGTGATAATTAACACGCACATGACTTCGAAAAGTCAGAGGTGCGTGCCTTGGATTCGAACTAGAGACGGTCATACCACTAGGCTATCACGGCTTTTCTGGCCTTTGATGTAATCCAAATGCTTAAAAATTAAATACGAAAATGTGAATTGGTTTTCGATAATATCCAAGCCATGGCGGTATGCAAAAAAGTATGCAAGTGGCGGTCTATAGGTTCTGCGTACCTCTGTGGGAGAAAGCCGTCATGAGAGTACCTATGTCATGTATGTAGGTGTGCATGTAGTACCTAGTCAACTAGTGACGTAGTGAGTGATGACGCAGATGATGTGCAACGCAGACGTGCGGTGGGTGGAGTGGCGAAGGGGCGCGGTGTGCGTGGCGGTGTGGTACATGTAGTAGTGACGTATGAGTGATGACGAAGGTGATGTAGTAGTGACTTATGAGTGATGACTCCAGGTGATGTGCAACGCGGACGTGCGGTGGGTGGCGTGGCGCGGGGGCGCGGTGGGGGCGCGCGCGGTGCGGGTGGCGGCGGGCACGCTGGTGGGGCGCGTGCACTACCGCGGCGACCACCTGCTGGGCTCTGTGCTGCACCCTCACTACCGCTGCCACGTCGTCATCTTCGGCAGACCCTTCGCCTTCAACTGCTACGAACTACTCGTGCTCGCTGGCGACGACGACTAACGACAAGGACACAATACGCAACAACCGGGGTGCAGTTATTTAGAGGAGAAACTAATCCGATTTTTATACTGTTTTTTATTCTGTCATAAATGACTTTTATTTCTAACCTGTCGCGTAATGCACTTTTTTGTACTCATACAATTCAGAGGATCGATATTTTTATCGATACCTGCATTATGTTCAGACAGTTAGTCTGGATTCTGATTTTCTATAATAATAGCAAAATCGTGATAGTGTTATGTTTTGTCTTGTGGGCTGTCGATATACTTGCGTGAATGCTTTATATACTTTTGTTTTTTATATTGATTTATTTCAATAAATTTTTACAGAACAATGTTTTTTTGTAATACTGAAACCTTCACCGAAATTTTGTCAATTCTTATAGATTTTCTACAGCGTCCTCTCGTTTTTCTTCTTCCATCTCGACTTTTTCTATAACTCCCTTCGTCCCTGACAGTCTCACTAGGTCTCCGGTTTTGAATACATCCGTAGCATGTGCTGCTCCTACGATGCATGGTAAACCATACTCTCGAGCTATTACAGCACCTGAAAAACAACAAAATATGTTTAGGTATGACCACTTCACTCCTTCTCGCACCTCGTGAACTGTGTGACAACTACAAATTGATGAAAAAATTACTACAAATTCTAAAATAAATTGCAAAAAATAGAGAATATTATGCATAAGATTTAAATTTGAGTAAAATATTTTTATTTGTATTTTTTTATTGCTAAAGAATGATGTCCTTGCCATATTTTTTTAACATAATCGCTTTTCCAGCAAAATAATAATTATTTAAAAGTAGAAAAAGTGCGCGTCGAATTTAACAAATCAAAACGCAACTTACGACAAAGTCTACGTTGTGACGCTCTCATGACGTCACCGTAAACATTTAGATTCGTAATTACTAGATATAAAATTGATTTCAGTCCTCTCACATGTTCGAATTACTTAGTAAACTTAAAAATATAGATAATTGATTGGATAAAACAATCAATAAATTTTAAAAACGATAAAACAGTGACTGATTTTGCTGAAACTGACGTCACAGTACACGCGGCCAATATGGCGGTGTTTAAATCTCCCGTATCTGGTTGCAGTTTTGAATATTTATTTTTATGATTAAATATTAATATTTTTGTCAAAGAAATATTTTTTACGGTGCTCTAATAATGTAAACTATTGAATAAAAATATAAAAAAGACATGCCTATTGCCTATTATATCACTAATTATAAAGTAAATTCCAAACCGTGTGATATAAGTCCTCCGAGCTCGGTGACGATGCCTCTCAAGAGAGGGAAGTAAGGCGACCAGCCGATATCAGTCGCGTGTGTTATCAGAATATCACCCCGTCGTAAGGCTCCGATCTGTTCATAGAGTAAAAAAGAACTATATTTATACGGTGTTCACCAATGGACAGAGTATTTAACATAAAGCTACGACCCTTAGGAACGGGGAAAAGCGGATGAATCCGAGGGGTACAATTTTTTTTTTATGAAATTCAAAAGAATTTCAATTTCAAATTTATTTTAATTTGAATTCAAATTAAAATTAGTCATAATTTTTAATATTGCAATGTAGATAAAATATTGTTTGCACGTACTTCTGCTAGGTCTTTGACAACGCATGCCCTCGCGACTACCTCTCCCGCGCACACAGACGTGGCCTCTATCCTCACGTCTCCAGCCATCACCAGCGGCCCCTTGGACTCCAGTTGCTGCACCCAACCGGTGTTCAGCTCTGCGAACTTTATCTTACACCATCCTGGGTGATACTGCTGACGTTGAATTGCTCTGAAAATCAATTCAAATAATAATCCGGGCAACCGAGCTCTGCTCAGGATAGATGTAAAGCGCTAAGATCTATATTGTGGGCAAGTCAAGTTTTAATATTTGCGCATGAAAACAGAGAGAAAACGAATTTTCTTACTTTTTCAATATAGCGGGATCTCTCGTTTTGATATACGTTTTAAGCTCTTGTAGTCGGAAATAGAACACAAGTTCAGGATTAGGTATGTACCACTTCTTCACTAACAGCCTGCCCAGTCGGAGGAACCCGACTCGCAGCTTGTGAATAAAAAGTACTAAATGTGCTTTTGTGCTCTCTCTGTGGCGAACAGTGCGTCGACATAACGGCAAAATCCACCGGAGAACTTTTCTGAAAGGAATATTATTAACAACTTTAATATACACTAGAAATATCGTCATAATCATAATTCCTGTTTTTAACAAACCTAGAGCAAACATAGCTTGTATTTACATTCGACAACTTAGCTTGTACTGACCTCGCTTATACTGGAAAAAATATGCTAAACTCAGATCGAACTATATAGTGACTTGTGACTTCATAACTCACTTCGCCATACAAGCTCTACATAATATAATTCTCGAAAACAGACGGAGCATCCCTCAATCCGCACCAAACGCTTTTAACGATTATTATTCTTTGAATTTATTAGTCAGTTTAATTATTTTTTTCAGTTGAGAAGGGTTAATTGTTATTTTGAATAAATCAAACGCCAGTCAAATACCCTATTAGAAAACAAATAATAAATACTTGGTGCTAGATTTCTGCGGACTGGTTAAAGCGTCTACTATCTCTTGGCTGCTTTTCGCTTGTTTTATTCCCTCCGTTGTTATATGCAAGTTTTGGAGTACCCTCATCATATCTTCCGGGACCAGCACCCACGGTTTAGTAACTAAATCAAACTGAAAAGCAAATTCATTTTATATAATATATTTTAACTATAAGCAATATTTTTTTTAAATACATATGTAGCTAGGGAAATATAATGGGTAAATGAGACTTTTTGTACGGTACTGGTCGGTTGATGTCGATCATTACGTCAAACGTATCGATTATCGATATTGGGTGAATATTAGAACATTATTTAAAAAATCATAATAGTTCTTTCTTTCATAGTTCAGATAGTTTTTATTCTTGTCTTATTGCTTGACGGCAGTGGTGTAGTTTAAGTTTTCATTATCATAATTGTAGTTTCAAACATCTGCATTCCTAACTGTTGGGATGAAGTTAGTGACGTTCTAATATTTTTACAAATATTCACCCTATTACTGAGTTCTCACGATGACAACACTCAAGTATTATCTACAATTGTAACTCGTATGTTTGTTTGTCACCTCATTGAGCAATATCTCGATTTAACCCTACAAGTATTTAATTACAGGCACAATGCAAAATCTATTGACTTGTACACCGGGGGTCCCTACGGGCTTTGCTGAATTAAATAATGTCTTTACCTCCATTACAGCCCTATATCCATGTTGCTCCAAAAAAGCGCGAACATCAACGTAGATGTCGTCATGAGCATTATTTTTTAGCCACTCTAAAGCCGTCTTTGGATCCTGAGCTCTGAATTCTTCCGCTAGACCCGACTTCTCCAATTTCTCAACTATGTTAGCTAATGCCATAGGTACTTCTGCTGATAATACGTCACCTGAGCTAAACAATCCACTTATTTCGTTGCACTGTTCCGAAGAAAATTCTATAAAGAAAACAATTATCAAAGACAATAGCGATCGAACAATTTTCAACCTTATTTTTAAAATAATACAATCGTATTTTAATATTCAAGCAATTGCCATAATTTCCAATTTAAATTAATTTTAAAAATGCCTACCAGTTTTTCCTTCCAAAAAGACGGTCATGGCCAACACTTGGCTGCAAGTGCTTGCTGAACTGGTAACACCATGATTGTATGAAAACCGTTCTATTACTGTCTGTGACTCCGCGAGAGCATCGTATAACTCTTCGGGGTCATTGGTGTCGACTTCGTAACTCACACCAGTTATAGCCTTTATACAATCATTCATAGCGCGTTTGGACATTAGTAGTACCTGAAATCAATATATCGTTATAACATATGTACAGGGATGTATGTTAAGGAAGCTTCGCCCAGTCGTGGGAAACCGAAGAGCCTATATAAAAATATATAAGCAACTGCTGCCTCATTAATCTAGTGGTACCAAGCGCGACTGCTAGAGGTTCTGGGTTTGATCCCCAGGTCAAGCATGTTATTGGGTTTTTCTATGAAATTCTCAGTAGTAGCTCGGAGTCTGGATTTCTGTCCGGTTAATGGCAATAGGCTCGGCCACTAAACAATTACATGGCACCTAAAACATACCGGCGTACTGTGGGTGTACATTAGTACACTTCTGCTTAACCCTTCGGGGAATACAGACGTGATGGTACCTATGTATCTAAATCAAAATATATATAAAACTCAAAGGTGACTGACTGACATAGTGATCTATCAAACCACTAGAGGGATCGGGCTGAAATTTGGCGTGCAGGTAGATGTTATGACGTAGGCATCCGCTAATAAAGGATTTTGATAAATTCTACCCCCAAGGGGATAAAATAGGTGATGAAAGTTTATATGGAACAAAGTAAATATTACACGCGGACGAAGTCGCGGCCAAAAAGCTAGTCTACCTATAAGTAACTAGCCGTCTTGCAGTTATTACCCACTTTCATCAAGTTATTCCGATTCCCGTGGGTATTTCCCAAAATCTTTTCTCAGCCTTTGTCTTATACTGAACTTATCTGCCAAATTTCAAGTTTCTAGTCCTTCTATTTTGTTGTATATAAATAGGATAGATGTACATTAATAATTATAATGTTTTACCTGAATCATAAACGCGATGCCTCGAAGCTTGTCATGCCACTGAGGCTTCCGTCTGTGGTGAGCTACCTTCTGTATTTGCTCGTCGGCCACTGTGTGACCATGAATAGCCATCTCTATGATACGAGTACTTATATCTATTTCACTAGGCAGCCTTTTGTACACCGTCTTAAAATTAAAATGTAACCTAAATTATCATCAACTACTGATTTATCATACTAATGACCATGGACGCTGTAAAGGGTCCGAAATGTGGGAATTTTATTATATCAATATAATTCGAGAAAAGTAGTTTTTAAATTATCTTAAATTAGCTTCTAATCAGAGGTTATGGCCAGGAAGATGATAATGCTAGTTTCCATAACGAGCGTGGTGTGTCACGGTACATAAAAAAGTTAGATATCTATTATTCCAATAATTTATAAATATAATACAGCTATACTGTATTATCTAAAACATTTTTATTATATTTTGCTCCAATTTATTTGAAATATATTGACAACATTATTTTACCAAGACTAGTAATCGTGATCTCCTTGTTGTATGGACCCCGCATACAATAGAAAAGTCAAGCTGTATTACAAGATTTACTGATCTAATTGAGATGAGCATGTTTCATCTCAATTAGATCAGTAATATGCTTTTGAGCTGGATTTCAGGCTTTTGGACAGGTTTTTTTGTTTGATATTCGATCCTCCGAAAAAACGGCCTTGAAAAAAAGTTTTTCAGGTACAAAATTAAAAATGAAATGCTTACGTTATATAATGACAGGGCACATCTGTTGTGTGTGAGAACAATGCTGCAGTCATGACCGCTTCCATTAGTACCGACCACTAAGTCCATGCCGACTGTCATCGGTCTTGACACCAAATCATAACTCATCGGTGTGAGTGGTTTTGGCAGAACCTAAAAAAATAACAATAAAAAATGTCCACAACTGTGCATTGCTTGTAACTTCGAGTTGAAAGACCGATTCTCCCGTCGACCTCCGAAAATTTTTGCTCGTTGATGTCCACCTGCAACTTGCAATTGATGAGCAAATTGCACTTCCCAGAGGACAACGCAAAATAGGCGAAAAATTCAAACGTCCATTGACAGTCAAGATTTATTCTTATAATATGCAAATCATAGATGTAGGTAATATATTACTGAATATATGATTGAATGAGCCAAATAATTAAAAATAGAATGGGAATAGTCATCTTCCCTAGTAAGTTCAATTTGTACACTATTAATAAATTAAAGAGCCTTTAATTTATATAAATATAGTCCATATTTAATAATCATGGCAATGCTCGAAAAGGCCGCCAAACTGCGCTTAACTATATAAATATTTTTTTTTCCAATCAAGAATATGATGAGTCTACGTAAAGGACGTAGGACTCTTGATGGTGGCGGTTTAAATTGCGAACTTCGGTATCGACACAAGGGTATCCGTAGGACGTTACAGCGTCAAAATTATAACAAACGGGACGTTAGACGAGTTTTTAATAGGGAGAATTTGAAACTTACTTCACCACAGTTACCAAACGTGATGAGTTCATCATCTGCCATGATTGGCGAGTCTAGTTCAAACAGTAGCTCCTCCTCCGTCCAACGATCCAGAGACGTGATGGGTCGCGCTTGCAAAAGGAATGTATCATTCTGGGGACAACACTTCAAACATTTCAAAACCTTAAAGTGCTCTATAAATGTTATTATTTATAACAGTTTAAGACATTCATTTTCTTTGCGTAGTATGACAAATAACATAGAATAGTTAGTAGTACAGTATAAGGTAGTAACAGGTTACTTGGAGAACAGATATTCTCACTAAACTAGGCTTTTAATTTTTAAACAACATCAAAAAGGGGGAGGAATTTCCTATGTCGATTGTATGATTTTTTGTATGTTTGTTACACGATTATTCCGTCAATTATAAATCGATTTTGATTATTCTTTTTTTGATCAAAAGGTCATACTTCAGAGGTGGTCCCATAAAAATTTGGTTAAGATCACAACATTTAGAACAAATTTACAATAACACATAACGACCTGGTAGGTAGGTAGGTGTAACAGAAATGATGTTATTATTAAAATTGAATGTATTTGACAATGTAACCTAAAGTCACTTTGAATCGCCCTACGGCTCAAACCAAATCGTTTGTTAAGCTAAATTATTCTAGAGACGCTGAGTGTACTTAGGTAACAAAGAAACATACGTATTTACGTAGTAGTTTATGTTTTATTGTAGTTAAATTGTTTAAACTTCTCACCTCGGTAATAGCCCACTCAATATCTCTTCCAGCGCCCCATAACTCTTCCTGGATCACTCCAATTTTGGCCAGTCTCAAAGCCTCCGCGTCGGTGACACAAGCTACGGTTCTTTCACTTTCGGGCACATCTTCCATGGTAATACCACTACCCTCTGTCTTAACTCTACGACTCTTGGATCCTAACTCTTTCTTCAAAATAGTGAGTTTACCATTTCTTTCTCGTTTTACTATTATTGTATCAGGTTCCACTGCGCCGGATACAACACTCTGTTTGCGAAAAACATTGAGACACACAGAGAAAACAATACAATATGGGCAGCAAGAAAGTCGCTAAAAAAAGCTAAATTTACAAATAAACACAATACCAAAACTTTTTGTAAGTTTCATTCGTATAATGCAGAGAGTGGCGGATGACATGAGTGCCCATGCGCAGTTCGCTCCTAACAAATTTATTAAGAAAATTACGAGTTCATTAGTCTAATGCGCGAGGGAGTAACGAAGACATTATTTTCGTGGAATTCTTGAAAATCTGAAAGGAGTCTGTGAGTACAACAACCTCTTGTATCAACAGCATTAATTTCAGCTATAACCGTAATGTAAGTAGTGCCATACCTCGCCGAGTCCGTAGTTGGCTGTGAGGAGCAGTCTGGTGGGGTCCCCGTGCGCGGGGTGGCGCGTGAACATGACGCCGGCCGCGCGCGGCGCCACCAGCGCCTGCACCACCACGCCACCACCACACAGGCACGCCTGACCGTTCTGTCTACAAATCAAATACCATGTGGCTTGACTTACCATCTATAACAACAATATCATCATCAGAGGCATATGTTCCATAAGACCGACTACGCAACGGCCAGGGGCCCAATCCTACATTTCAATTGTGAAATAAACCAACAATTCTGAAATAATTGTATGACGATATTGACACAATACAATAGTAGAGTAGTTTTTTGCGAGTAAGAGGTTTACTAGGTACAGTAATTACATCCAACGCTTTACCATTTTCGCACTTCAAATTAAGTATCTAACTGCAAGTGTTTATTCATCTGTTCGACCGGATATCGATCGATACATTTGTTTCATATACTATTTTCAAATTTATTTAAACTAGATAAGAACCACATTTGTCAGTGAGGAAATGATTGATCAATTCTCCCCCTACCACGCTAGTCGGAGATATTACAAGTTATTCATTTCTTTGTTGTATGAATAACTTTAACCTAACTCTAACCTTTGATATGTAGAGACAACAATCGAACAATTATTTTAAAAGTGTCCATGGAGTTTCTAGTCGGATTCTTCTCCATAGGATCGACTTTTTTGGAACCGTGCAACTAGATTCATTAACGTTTCATTAACGCTTGTAAAAACTTATTTGAAATAAAGACATTTAAACTTGAATAAGTAAACAAATAATTGATTGATTTTACCTGCATACAAAAAAGTAGTTATTGTTACCTGCGATAATAAGCACTGGTGAAGGCAAACATTGATCCCCAGCACTTCTGCACTCCCTCCAGGACATCACTGTCGCTGATACATCCAAGTATTGTTTCATTCTGACCAGCAGCTGACAATTCTTCGCTATCCTCACCTACAGCTGTTTGAAGATACTTGTTTAAAAGAAGTAACGATAACGAAATAGCTGCTTAAAAATAGAAGCTTTTCTAAGCTTTAATTAAAGCCAGATTCACACGAGACTTACGTGCCGCGTAATAATATAATAATACATAATAGGTCAGAATTAGAGATGGGTTTATGCCAGGGCATTAATTTTTATCGCCCAACTTCGGCCAAAATGCGTGGGCAGAAACCCATCTATAGTCAGAATATTGTGCACGCCACGTAAATCAGTGTGATTCCAGATTTCATTTTTTTTTAAACATAGACACCTCCGGGGCCGTGACTAGGTAACAAGCTCTGTATCGTGGCGTCTTCACAAACATATGATGAACGGACACAAAGTACAACCATACTCGAAAGAAACCCGTGGAACACACAAATATTTGCCTAGTAGTGGTGTTGTGACTACCTTAACCAAACCGTATGCGAAACGCAGCGGAGTGCACTTTATACCAATAGTTTTAAAATTTATTTTCTAGTGTCATAAAACAATCCTCTCCGCTACGTTCCTCTCGGTCTGCCTCGGGCCTAAATTAAACGTTGCGTTGTTGAAATAAAACTACTTTTTACGGATTTTATCGCGTTGTATTGATATTATTTGATTCCCGACGTTTCGGATCCTTTACAGCATCCATGGTCACGGGTAGACTAAGTTGTTGGACGTCTTAATGTTACAATTACTAACAGCTACCTTACATTTTTGTTAATTATTGGCGATCCGATTCACGCACAACGAGCTCACCGTATCCTTCGGTCTTGCAGTTTTGGACTTGGATATTGATTTTATGGAATCTATAATGGGGTTCCAAGCAGGTGGTAAGACCCAGCCACCTTCTCTATTGAAATTTGGATGTTTTTTAATTTCAGTAGCCTCACGGATCATCCTGGGAGGAATCGGTTTTCTTTTGCGAGGACTTGTGGTTTATCAAATCTGATATAGTGCTGGGCCTTGTCTAGAGTATGTTCACAAACTGCTGACTGTCAGAAACCAGTATACTTTTTATGGATTTTACTGTGGGTAATCTTCTAGCCCGGATAGGCCAGCATGGTGGATTATATAACCTAACCCCTCTCATTCTGAAAGACCAGTGCCCAACTGTGAGACAGTAAATGGTATGATGAAAATGAACCAACCTACCTGATGACCGAACTGCAAACCGTAGTTCAGCACCTAATTTTTGCTCTGTAGCCTTTATTCTTAGATCCTTCATCTCGAGTAATATCTCATCTCTGACATCGCCTCTTATCTCTGTAGTTGCAAACAGTTCTGATGCTCTGAAAGGAATAAACTTTTAAACGCTAATCACTTTAAGGGACATGTACATCACTAGCGTAAGTATCGATAAAAAATGGTTTAAGTACATTCTATTAAAAAAATTGTTTAATCATCTTAAAACTATAAGGTTTATTTTCGCTTGTAAATATTACTTATCGGACAATTGCTAATACTGTTTTTATCCGGCGAGAGCTGTGGATATACATTTATGTAAGTGGGTACTTAGCTCTGTCTTCGGGGAATATGGTATCAATGTTTTACGAATGTGTCCTGATTAAAAATACATACATTTTACATTTATTTTTAAAGTTATCTTCGCTATAATCTTCATTAGCTGCTTCAATATCACGAATTGCATCTAGAAGTTCGGGATTGATCTCCAGATGTTTTTCCAAGGCACGAGTCGTTAGACAGAATCCAGGCGGGACTCGATAACCCTAAAAGTCAGAATAGAAATCAGTAGAACTCAACAAAATTATTCAACAAAGAATATTTGAAATATAGTTGATCCGACTGCCTCATTAGTCTAGTGGTCCCAAGCGCGCCTGCTACACTTGAGGTCCTGGGTTCGATCCCCAGGTCGAGCAAAGTGTTATTGAATTTTTCTCGTCTCTAAGTAAGTCTAAGTCTCAGTAGCAGCTCGGAGTCTGGATTTGTGCCCGGTTAATGGCTATAGGCTCGCCCCCGGTTAAATGAGACCTAAACATACCGGCGAACTGTGGGTGTACATTACGTACGCCCCTGCCTAACCCTTCGGGGAAGACAACCGTGATGGTATGTATTTGACCAAAATAGCCTCATTAGACAAGACATTAGTTAGCGCTACTGCGCAGCTAGAAGATTTGATTTCCAGGCAACATTTTGGTTTCGACAAAGCATTATTGGAGTTTTGTATTAAATTCTCAGTAACAGCTCACAGTTTGGATTTAAAATTCGCACCTTATTACGTGGACCGACCGGCGAATTGTGGGTATCTCTACCTAACCTTTCAAGGAATACAGGGCGTGACGGTTGATAAAAATAGAATATGATATAGGTACCTGTTCCACCTGCATAGAAGCCAGCAAGGCCAACGAGGCCCCTTTCCCTCCAACATACATGGGGCATGCGGCCGCGCGGTCTTCGAATGGAAGGCAGTAGCCCACCTCACCGGCCTGCTTCTCTGTCAACCACTTCAACACACGTGGAGGCGCAATGGGCACAGCAGGCGCCGACATACCTTCAAAAACAAAACAAATTATATCGACAGCGGAAATATAAAAATGTTTAGACACCACTTATTTTTGGCACCATGTATACCTATGTAGATAGCATTTACTCGTGTATTAATTTCGACTTTCAATTAAATATCTATTTAAATGTAACTTACATTATTTGGAATTTTACTTTTCCACTGTTAATACAAAAATAAAACTGGACCAGTTAAAGACAAAATATCCGCCGTTATGCGTATATTTTGTATGCCTAATTACCTGAACATTCATATCCAAGTTCCAGGATGCCGTTACCGGGCTCACAGTTGATGTCGACATACATGGTGCGATACACGAGTTGTTGTTGATAAGGCACCCCACTAAATAAATTTCCACCATCAGCATTGATCCTTAACACCAACTTCAGGTCACTAGTGTCAGCTGGAATGTAAGATTCGGCTTTAAATGCTATAAAGTTGATGTATGTACAGTACAGGAACCAGAGTAGTCAGAGGAATTGCTGATATATTGCCGAGCCTACGGACTGCAGACTGTCGGAGCCGCAGCAATCGAAGAGGAACTGGCTCACGCGCAAAAGCCAGCCTGTCAGATGAGGTCTTACCACCGGGCAAAAAATAGCCGAGCATTAAATAGTTATAATCAGAGTAGGTATGTCATGATTCATGATTCATAAGTCTACTGAAATAAGGTTCAAATTTGAATGACTCGTGTGTACTTGTGAAATGTAACAAATATATCGCAACTTCTCGCAAGGCGTTAAACAACGCTTACGTTGTGTTTCGCCGAGTGAGTGAGGTTACCGGAGGCCCAATCCCCTTTTAAAAGGTCGGCAACGCACTTGTGACTCCTATGGTGTTGCGGATGTCCATGGGCGGCGGTAATCGCTTACCATCAGGGGATCCGCCTGCTCGTTTGCCCTCCTAACCCATAAAAAAAACTTAGGAAGATTTGCCTTTGATTTGTACACATATTAAGCTACGCGTTTCCAATATACGCTGACCTCTCCCTATACTGGAGGTATCTGCTGTATGTGTGTAGGTTTTGTAAAATCTTTAAAATACTTTTTCATAACTTACTGCTCACATTTATCGTGTAAACTTTGGGTATTCCGTCAGGTCTCTCGCAAAAGTCCGACATCACAAGATCAGTGTACGTGATACTCTTTGAGGTAAAATCTGGGTACCTAACACATCCCGATATGCAACTGAAATATAAACAAAACATTTTTTACCAAATATCTGTAAATAAAAAACGCTATTCTATGATAATTCTGCGTTACATCAAAACTTCCCTGCGTTTTTTCCTTCATATAACTAACTTTTTTGAAACAGTATCTACGTAATTCGTAAACAAGCACGCAGACCTACCTATTGTTTCGTCACCCCGGGATTATGACGCTTGAGTTCAAAATATTATCTTGAAATAATGATCTAATTAATACCAGTAGAAACTATATTTCTTCTATGCGAAAATGTTTTTATGATTTTCCCTGTGTGGGACTGGTTAGAATATAGTTCCTCACTGCCATTCAGATAGGCATCTCGAGTCGAGAAAATATCTGACTGACTCGGTGGTAGGACCTCTCGGGGTCTGACTGGCGAACACCTTTACGTCGGAGTCTGTCGTAAAGCACCTTGGTGTGTTTTTCGACGTTTGCACGTAAGAGCCAATTCCCCCTCGATTGCTGCGGCTCTGGCAGTCTGCAGTTCGTAGGGGCTCTTAAAGCTTGGCAATGCATCAGCAACTCCTCTGGTGTTACACCTGCAACATCACCGCCCCATGCGACGATGACTACTTACAATCAGGTGGCTCGTCAGCTCGTTTATGTAAACAAAAATACTCACTGTGTTAAAAGGTTTTTATAGGACAAGCAACGGATTTGCACTGTAGTTCCATCACTCGCGGCCGCAGTTATTGTGATGGATCGTCTCAAGCCCTCGTATGCATGAGGCGCCCATCTCCTCTCCTTCGTCCCCCGAGTTCGCATGAACACACTCTTGTCCACAACTCCGTCCCCATCAAATGTTTGGAAACGACCAAATGCAGCTCCCCATTGTAGCCAGCCTCCTTCTTCCCATTTGCCTCTGTAAAAAGTATTTCTGTTTCATGTTTGTTTCTTATTAAAACTGTTCTCTTTTTTTCACGCAAACTTCTATCATACTTTAATTTATATACAAGTAACTGTCGCCCGCGGTTTCACTCGCATCCCAAAGGACTTTTTGAAACAAAAGGTCATAGGTATGGTTCATATGTCCTTTTCCGAGATCCAATCTATCTCTATACCAAAATTCATCAAGTTAGTTCAGCGATTTAGGCTTAAAAACGTTACTAATCAGTTACTTTCGCATTTATAATATTTTTATGGATTTTCCGAAAATGCCTATTCATGCGTAATTTACTTACAGCATAAATGGCCACTTGTCATCACGCCACGGTTCCAGGGCTAAGGATTCTGCTGCTAGCTTATTGCTCCAATCATCAGGGTATCGGATCGCGTTAGTAACTGATGCCCACCTGGAAATAGGTAATAAACAAAAAAATGCAAAGTCAGCTAAGAAGGGGAGCATTTAGCAATCGTGTATGTTATGGAGAACTGATGAGTGACTTCAAGCCCAGAAAAACTCCCGAAAATTATATAATGAAATGAATCAACACTCGAAATGAATCTTTCTTTATTTTAAAAATAAATTAATTAGGTAGGTACATTCGTAACTTACATAAAGTTTAGTTTCGCATGCTGAGTGACTCCGTCTTCAACTCTAGTCAGTAGTCCATTGTATAAAATTCTGTAGCGCGCCTGATTTTCTAAGACCTGGATTTTGAGTCCACTGGCACTCCAACTACCCTCAACGTTCTCCCAAGCACATACGGCCGTATCTGGATGCTCTGGAACAATAAAAACAATAAGTAATACATAATCGCAACTAACATAACTTAAAAAGATTGACTGTAATTATTACGTGGTAGATACAAGTAGTTTATAAGTCTCCTTATCCAGGGCAACAAACTAATATCGCGCCGCTTAATAAAGTTTAAAATTAAAATTAAATTGCAACAAATCTAATGTAATGTAATGTGTTTAACAGTCAATGTATGTAGGTATGTATCGTAAGCAGTGATAGCCTAGAGGTATGACCGTTGGACTGCCAAGTCAAAGGTCTCGAGTTCAAACCCAAGGCACGCACCTCTGACTTTTCGAAGTCATGTGCGTATTAAATAGTTAATTATCACGCGCTTAACGGTGAAGGAAAACATTGTGAGGAAACCTGCATGCCTGAGAGATTTTCATATTCATATTCATATTATTTATTTGCATTCCACAATGTGAACTTAGATGGTAAGTATGCTTTAAAGCTGGTAACAATCATGGACCCTGTAGGGCACAGCAAATATAATAATTTTCTCGATGGCGTGTGAAGTCTGCCTATACCGCACTAGATCCCAGAGTATCGTGCGGTACATGATATTACAGGAAATCCAATATAGTAAACACTGGACTGACTGGACGAATGAATAGGGTACCTACAGTACGCGCGACATAAATTGGCCGGACTGAAGTTAGCTGTTTGTCAGTTTTTGGTTGCACAGTACACAATTTTTAACGTAAACAATCCACTGCGCATTAAAACGGCGAACTTCACTCCGGCCAACTTATGCCGCGCGTACTGTACCCGTTGGGACTTTCTTACTACTAGCGCCATCTCATCATCATCATCCATCATTCTTTATAGGTAACGAAGAACAATTTATGTTTTTTCCATGACCGATTGAAATCAAATAGTGTCTGAAACTTGCATCATAATGATGAATGAAGTTAATATGAGCCATAGTATTTTAAGCTTTCGATAATGCCTGTGTGTGTCTGTGTTACCTAAACAAATTTAGTTTTTTTTTTTGCATATTGAGCTCGGCAGACCGAGGCAAAGATGGAGAGACGAGCTGGACTCCTACCGAAAGGACTGTCCCTTACTAGCAGAGAACAGAATTGTGTGGAAAAGGGAGAGGGAGGCCTTTGCCCTGCAGTGGGACAATCTGGACAATACAGGCTAGATAGATAGATAGATATTGGGTCAGTTAATAGGAAAGTGTAGTGTAGATGAACTTACGCGGTAACTTGTAGGTAGTTCCGTCAGGTAACTTGACATGCAATACAATTTCAGCGAGCGGCTGTCTACCACACAGCTTGCGCACGCTCAAGAGAAGCGCGGAGCCGTCGGGGGCGCAGGTCCGCACGCAGAAACTGTCCCACCCCGAGTACTGCTCCGGGCGCGGCAGCTCGTGCAAGCGCGTCGGCTTCAACTGAGATTTCCAGCGACGCACGGCATATCTCGCGAATAACAGTCGCAGTGGCAAAGATGGAGAGACGAGCTGGACTCCTACCGAAAGGACTGTCCCTTACTAGCAGAGAACAGAATTGTGTGGAAAAGGGAGAGGGAGGCCTTTGCCCTGCAGTGGGACAATCTGGACAATACAGGCTAGATAGATAGATAGATATTGGGTCAGTTAATAGGAAAGTGTAGTGTAGATGAACTTACGCGGTAACTTGTAGGTAGTTCCGTCAGGTAACTTGACATGCAATACAATTTCAGCGAGCGGCTGTCTACCACACAGCTTGCGCACGCTCAAGAGAAGCGCGGAGCCGTCGGGGGCGCAGGTCCGCACGCAGAAACTGTCCCACCCCGAGTACTGCTCCGGGCGCGGCAGCTCGTGCAAGCGCGTCGGCTTCAACTGAGATTTCCAGCGACGCACGGCATATCTCGCGAATAACAGTCGCAGTGGATGATTCCAGCCTAATTTCAGATAATTGCAAAATCAAACATTCCAAAGGTTTAAAAAAACATTTAAAAAATTATATCTTCAATTTAAGAAGCTTAATCGGTAAAACTACTAGTGTTCTGACAGAAGTCGCAGATTTGAGTTCAGCCCGTGGCTGAAGCTTTCATTGACATACTTACAAATTGTTTCATACTTATTCCCGCGAAACGCTTAATTTCCACCATTTCTTTTCTAGAAAAATTGACTTAGATTCAAGACCTTTCCCAGAAAGACAAATTCCAAGAATACGGCATTTCGATTTGGGAGGAGCTAATATCTACCTACTAAGAAAGTAGAATAATAATATCAAGTTTAAGAAATGCCAGGGGTGGACCCATATGCTTTGGTGGGGGAGGGGTACTTGAGCTCTTAGATCTTACACTTCTACTTCTTCTTACTTCCACGGTACCTACGCTGATTCAGTGGGTAACCTACACTAGCGACAAATTACATTTAAACTGGCCAAATCAGATTCATCTCATCCCTGGCCACATTTAAATACTAAATAAAGGGGACAACCGGGCTATAAGACCTAGACTCACTAAACAACGTTGTAATTCGTTTCAAGATCATTCGAAGTAGATATCCATGATTATTCTTTCCTAAATTTGCTACCAATATCTTATCAAATTTAATTTAATTTATCATCTGTTGATGACACGTGCATTAGTAGTGTCTGACTTCGTTGCTAACTAATCATTAAATTCTCCACTAATCAGACTTAATAGATACCAATTACTTACCTACTTTTCTATAGTTCCCTTTATTAGGTGTCGGTTTCTTAATAAATACTAAGTACAACACTATAGCGCCCGTTATTAATCCAGACTGTAGTAGAATATCAAAAATATCCATTCTTGTTAAACTGTTCTACTATTCACATTGGTAAATAAACAAAAAGTGCTTCCACTCGTTCGCCTCAATGTCGACTGGAATTGATATTGATAGAGCGAGCACGAGTGTATAGCGAGACACTCTGACACAGAGTGTTGACATCATTGCACGATCCATAGTAATTGATAAGATTACCTACTTTAATCACTGCTAAGCAACAATAGAGTAATCAACAAATGTTACATAAACAGTAGAATACTACAATAATCTCACATTACACTACATCTATACTTATAATAAATCTGTAGAGAGGTCAATTCTGTACATGAAATATATTTCCAAAATAACTATCAGCGGGTGATTAGTGATCGATACTGACGCCAAAAATGCAATCAGTAAAATTTTTGTCTGTCTGTCCGTTATAGAAACAAAAACCACTCGACGGATTTCAACGAAACTTATACAATTGTTCTTCATACTCCTGGGCAGGTTATAGTATACTTTCATCACGCTACGATCAATAGGAGCAGAGCAGTGAAGGGAAATGTTGGGAAAATGAGTGATTCATGAGAAAGGTTTCAAGCTATAAAACATCACGCTACAACCTTTAGGAACGGGGCAACGCAGGTGAATCCGCGGGCGAAGAACTAGGGAACAAAGTAACTATTCCACGCGGACGAAGTCGCTGGTAAAAGCTAGTAACATAATATAATTACAGCGTGTCGTGTAAGCTCTTATATAGAAAAATAAATAAGCACAAGTGACCTTTAAATACACAAATCAAATAGAAAACATATTGTATTCTTATGCGTGAAGGTTGTACCGCCTCCCAATCACATTGGAACTGCAAATTATATATCAAGAGATGAACAGGTTTTTATGTATATATTTTGGGGAACTGATAAACTTATACTGTACTAGCTGATGCCCGCGACTTCGTTCCGTGGACTTTATGACTTCGGCGTATTATTATAATTATAGCTGGACATTATGTTTCTGATTCCAGTGTTCCAGATCTTCGATTTTTATACCTCAACAGAAAATGCTCATCAGGCTGAACAACTTTTGTTAAAGCATCATTTCAATATTTCTTATAGTTTAACTGGACACTGGAAAATCAATTATACCCTATATGTTGCCCAGGCTTTAATAGCTTTAAAACAAAAAAAGTTTCATTCGAATCCGTCCAGTATTTCCCGAGATTAGCGTGTACAACAGACAAACAAAAAGACAGTTTTTTTTAGTTCTTAGTCTATTAGGTACTATGTCTCCATCGCCTAAAATTTGTTTTTGTAAATATACTCAATAATCCCGCCTCCGAAAATTCTCAAATCTTCAATTCTCCGAAAGGTTAAGCAGAGGTGTACTAATGTTTGTTAGGTTATTGTATGCCGATAATAAATAAAATAAATAAATATAAATAATATTCAATGTACAGACACATTTTTTTACTGTTTTATTATATGTTTAGATAGATTAATGACGACTCTATCTGAACGATGGATTAGGTACGCACTAGTATAACAAAAAAAATACATAGGTAATTATTATTACATATTTTATTGCGCAAAAATATATAGATCAACCACATAAACGATTCTATTCACGAACATAATAATTTTATTAATAAATAAGGTCCCTAGCCAATATACTACACCATTAAGACGTAGCTTGGGAGGGTATTTTTCCTGAGACGTTGGGAGGGGCAATCCTCCAGCTGAACTAACCATACGTTTTAATGAGAGGTCATAAATAATTCTTCATCATGGCCCATTTTATAAAGTGGGCAGAGGTTTCTAGAAGAGGCGTTACCCACCCTAGCTACGCCCATTGTCCAACGGCAAATGCAAACAGTTAAAGTTTATGGGTACCAAGCGGGGCTAATTAAAAACATGAACGAAAGCATAAAATCATTTTTCACCTTTACAAGATATTTTAAATACTCAAGTATCTATCTTGTCTTACAAACGAGTGTCTTATTAGTTTTAAATATATATTACTAGATTTAGGTAGGTTTAAAAACCGCGGCCAACAACTACCCTATAAAACAATGTATTCTGTTCAAAATGGCTCCTGTCAAAGTTGCAAATTTTACTTTCCGGGTCACAATGTCTAAAACATAAACGTTTGTGTGTGAAAGATATACAATTTCGAAATAGTCATTTCGGTGCCACTACTCTATATTTCCCAAGATCGGGCTCTGTGGCGTTCACTAGGAGAGGCCTACGTCCGGCAGTGGACGAATATAGGGTGATGATGATCGATGATTCTATATTCAATTGCTTTCCATTATGAATGCTATATACTCGTATAATAATATAAATACTATAATGCTATACTTGATTTGCCGATTTGGTGGTAACTGGAACAGGAGCCATTTTCAGGTCCTTAGCCTGTCTAGAGCCCCGAGTCTTTTATTTTATTGTGTCAAAATGGGCGTTCAATGACTTGAGATTTTTTTTTGTCTATGAAATCTGTCAGTCCTTATGTCATTAAATGCCATTGGACGATCACATAAAATACCAATGAAATAACAGACTTGGGAACCAGGGGTTTACATTGGTAGCGGGGTCTGATTGGTAGAGATATCAGCTCCGTATGAAAATCTGTCTGAATTTTTATACATTAAAAAAATGCTGGAGGCTAGCGTCCACAGAGTAGTTTTTATAATCTGAAACTAGCGTCTGTCTCTCACTCACCTAGTTAGGCTACAGCAGTAGGTACCTACTACTTCATAAGGAGTCTGCATTCTGTTTACATTACTATTTAGATACACGATTACATTGACAAAGGTTAGTGTTGACAAGTCATCATCAACATAATTCTCCTGCCCTTAGTTAAGTTCGGCGCAGTATGCGGTATGTAGTGCGGTATGCGGTGTGTTTATGTTTTCTCACTTTTCTATAGACGTGAGAAAAAAATACATACTGCGCTGCAAATACATACGGCTGATAGCAGCCGTCATCTTATAGCTTAGTTCCGTACAATACCATCTAGTGTAAAAAAAACGACAATGTAAATATTGCACTTTCATAGCGCTTCCCACATCAGCTTTTAATTAAATTAAATAGAATAAATTAAAGATTAAATATATCATATACACACAGGAATTACATCTATGAATTGTCTACAAAATTTAATTCGACGCATTATACAAAATTTTCACCACTATTATTGCTTATAAACTTTTAAAAAACAACATAATTACCATTCGTTATCTGTCAATAGTCTAATTTACTATTCATACGAAACGTATTTCCCTTTCGCTAAAATATCGATTATTACATTTTTCTGCAAAAAAAAGAAAAATATTGATCCGATGACATACTTCAATTCCACAACTTTATTTAATTCGGCTGGAAGGTACAAACTATATTGGCAGTACTTTCATCTCGGCAACTAAAATACCTCCAAATATTTAGCTGTGCTCGGTTGAGCACGTAGTTTGGTCTGATAACAGAATTTCTAAAACAACCATCAGCTAAAAGCAGGAACGATAAAAAGAGCTTATTAAATAAGTATAAATTATACTATATCTGTATGTATAAGTGTATATTTATATATCTTTCTCTCTCTCTCTGTTTCTCTCAGTTTCTTCATTAGATATCGTTATTATCGTATCTTTGAAGTTGTAGCTGTCCCGAGCTGTCTTCAAAATTAAGTAATGATAAATACACCACAAAAATCGTAAAAAAAAATATCCTAATTAACTATTTATTATCAAACAAATTATGCTAACGTTATATAAAACATATTAATATCATTTTGTGATTTTTATGCATTTTCTATGCTAAGATTATTTTAGTGAAGGAATATTTGGACCGTGGGTAGGATTCGAACAAAAAAGTTAAAAGGTAAGGAGGCATCGGCATCGTAAAGTACGTCATGTCGGTTGTAACTTGCTTTTCAATAGATGTCGCTAACGTCACCTTAAGATGTAAATTCAGAATGTGAAGGCAAATTTCGATACGGCGGGTGGGACTCGCAGTGGCTTAAGGACAACTCACACATATCAACTCGAAAACGGATCGTAACCGTATCAACTCGAGCCGTTCAGTATTCTTCACACTAATCGGAATCGTCACGTAAACGACTCGCTTCGGAACAAGCTCAAGAACTGCGGTGCGACGCGTGGTCAAGCGGCAGTATCCGCGCTTACGGCTCGCCGTCCACGCGCTTACGTCTCTTCGTCCACCCTTGCCTATCTCACCCCTCCCCCGGCCTGCAGCTAGAAATGTATGATGTGTTTAATTATAAACCAGGACATAACCATGCGCTACACTTCACGTTCGGATTCAAACTATCTGGTGCCAGCCAGGTCAACAAGCGGTCGGCGAGCCGTAAGCGCTGCGTCGCCGTAGCCTAGTCGACGTATCGGAGCTGCTGATCCGTTTTGGTTACATGCTTACGTTAGGTTGACGCCTGTTTGTCGGCGAGGCGAAAAACGATACGTTCCGATCCCTTTTCGAGTTTATAATTATGTGTGCTATGTCCTTTAGAGATCATAGCATCGTGTATCTAGAAGAAGAAGACGCAGGTTCGAGTCCTGCCCGCGGTCAAAATTTTCCTACACTACAAAAACATAAATGTTTAATTATTTTACAACAGATGCCAATAAAATTACTATGATCTACTTATTATGTAATCTCTCAAGTTGCAAGTCAGATGTACTTAAGTATTATTGCTATTATTAGTTTTCTGCTTACACCATAGATTGCGCAGTTTTTCAGACCTTTCACGTTCCTATTGGATCACAGATTTGAGCACAACTTAGCCAAGCCCTAGTACTTATGTGTTTAGCAACAAGCCTAAACACATAGGTACGACCCTTTTGCATCGGCAATTAGCTATTATGCATCGAAATAATTCTAACGCGCACGTCGCCTTTGATTCTGAAACGCGTCTATAGCAAACTTTAGATTTCCATTGTATAAAAATGAACTTCTGGATCGCTACCTCTACTACTATTAGGTCTGCAGGTCAAATGTGTGCAGAGGGAAATAAACAGTGGTTACGATTTTCTGCTGAATCTTTTTTAAATACCTACAATACAAATACAAAATCTAATGAAATATGCAGGGTTCAATCGCTGCATTTAGCTTCTGAAAACATTATGTTTGTTTAGAGTCTTATGCTGACTCAATGTAAATTGGCCTCTAGGTCAATAACGATAGCTAAAAATTATTTAATCAACAAGGACGCACAAGATAACAGAATTTAAAAATTGGTCTAGTGTGTGAGAATACGAACATACATTGACTTTGCTTTATTTATTATCCACTGGGCGTATGGTTTCATGCTATAATAGCCAAACATAAAGCTTACAAATAATATACAATATAGTTACCCTGAACACAAGATGAGCAATTTTTTTAAACACTTCCGTTATACCTCTAAATTAATAATAAAATACTAGTAAATTAAAAATAATTATCAGCAAGCAGTATTGCATAATACAGTTACAGTACAAGGGCTTATGTAATGAGGGCTATCGTGTTTGAATTCGCCGCTAGAGGCGCTAATGTAGCGTGAGGTCTCCGAAATGTCAAATTACACTTTTTGTGGGTGGGCTACGCGGGTTTATTGCTAATAAGAATAATTTAGTGAATATTTTGAAATTTCTAAGATTAAGAGTCCGGCGGACCGAATTTCTCTTACAAACGTAATACCGTAATAAATCGTAATTCGAACACAATTTAATCAAATTCTGTTATTATTTGGATTCCGATACCGTTAATCTAGGTTCCTATGTTACCATTTCGTCCAAAATACTTCACTGGAAATAAATGTAAGCGAATACAATTTTTGATAACTTTACCAAGTTTGGAACGATTTTTCGGTCTTTTACCTCCTGTGAAGTAGTAGTAGACGAAATAGTACCGTAGAAACCTAGATTAACGGTATCCAAATCCTAATAATAACACAACGTGATAGAATATTGTCTGGATTACGACTTATTTCGGTATTACGTTTTTGTGGCCAATTCAAGCTCCGCCGAGCCCTTAATTATGTCAAATATGAGTTACGGGTCAATGAATGTTAGTGTTTTGTGACAGTTTTATCTTTCGGAAACTTGTCGTCTTTTTTGAAACGAAACGGGGCTCTGCAGCATGCTAGATATTTTATCATTAAGGTACGATTTAAAGGCATTTAATATAATTTAATTTATTACTTTATTTTTACGCGCGTAATAACTTTAAAAGCTATACTTCAGAACCTACTCGCCAGTGGCGCCATCTGGTGAGCTTACAAACGGTAGCCCTCATTAGCTATGTTTTTAACGGGCGGAGGCATTACAATTAATATTTAAAAACGCTTCTCTGATACAAATAGAGTTGAAAATAGTATACAAAAAGATTGTGATGATGTCTACCACTCAATAACCATTTTAAATACTACTTTTAATTCCACATGCCATACCATACGCGTCATCACGTATCCCGGAAAAATTAAGAGGTGTACTGATGTGACTAAGATACTGTAAGCTGTTGTCTGATTAATCTAGGTTGACTTATTAGTCTCTAGTTTCCATCATAATTTCGCTATAATTTTTCATATCATCTTGTGTTATAATTAACAATGAAAAATGTCTTAAGAAAACCAGTCGCAGCGCTGACTCTTGTAGCACCTTAAACAGCCTCTTTATGGTAGAGTAGGAATGTCTAAATAATAGGAGGGCCACTAGTCTCCTTTCTGCTTGACGGGTACCAACTCATCTGGGTTCTCATCCATGCTGGTAGCCGTGTCTGTGCGGGATTTGTCCACTGGATACAACCTGGAATAAGCGTATACATTTTTATCCTGTTTATTATAGATACTACATTTCCAGGCTAGGTTTCAAATATAGTTGGTTGTTTTTGGTAAGAAATTTTTAGTGGCAATCTGGATTTTGGATATACCTATTGTAGTACTATAATTACAATATTTCCGGAGTCGGACATAATAGTACATAGGAAGAATAGCCAGAAAGCAAACATAGGTGTAACATGTAGACAAAATCTGTTAAATCGGAGTACGAAAAATCCTTAGTTATCAATTTAGAATACGAAAGAAGTTCACTCACCATCTCTGATATAAATATACTAGGAACACCAGATCATCCCTGAAGCAAGCAACCCTATGTGCGGTAGGCATGGTTATAATAAAAGCGAACACGTCGTCGATAAACGTGTTGAACGCCTTATACATGAAGGCGCGCCACGGTAGCGCCGCCACAGACCGCAGCCGGTAGTTCACGAACAACTGTGGCAACATGAACAGGAACCCAAATGCGTATACGCCGTTGACGATGCTGTGCAGCGCCCAGGAATACCAACTGAGAAAAGAGGCAAGAAAATAAGGAAATTTACATTATACTATTTATTAATAAAATAGAAGATCATTTATTGTGTTCCAGCCTATTAGTTTCATTTGTAGTTAGATACTTATTTGTAAAGATAAATTGTTTTTTAAAAGATTTCTTCCTTGAAAAAATTTATCAAAAAAAGTAACTAAGTAATTCTCTTTTGTTGTCCGACACATGAATAAAAGAGGGAGTTATATAATTTTATTTCAATAACTTATTCCACTGTCATTAAAGTAGGGGTAGTAGATCATAAATGTCTAAACTTCTAGGATCATGATCAAAAATGACAGGAGGATTTTCATATATGATTACGTGCCACTCAACATAACTTATTACATCAAGATCATAGACCAAATGACCATAACATAATTAAACTTCACGGATGATAATATTGATAATAAATACCTTCTATGGGGCTCGTAAACCAGCGAGTAAATAGCGCCGGCGACGCAAAGCGGGTACAGCAACATAGAGAGATATCTCATGGCCTCGGCGTCTGCCTTGGCTGTGCTCCGCTCTCCTGCGTCCGCGCTCATGTCCCGCCACACGCGTATTCCCCAACCGGAGAACGATACGCGTAAATGTAACACTTTTGTTACTTTCCATAACTAAAAAACAATAACAGTTTATCACTACATAATATAAAACAAAGTAGCTGTCGCTGTCTGTCTGTACCTATGTATGCTTAAATCATTAAAACTACGCAACGGATTTTGAAGCGGTTTTTTTTAATAAATAGAGTAATTCAAGAGGAAGGTTTTAAGCTATTTAACATTAACGGGCAACGCGGGTGAAACCGTAGGCAGGTCGCTAGTATTATTATATAACACTCTAGTTACTATAATGTATGATAATGGTGGTAAATAAGGATTAGACTTAGAATTCATTTTACAGTTATATAATAAAGTATAAATTTATAGAGACCCAACCCTGCACAAAATAAATTTAAAGTAACCAAAAAAGTGAGTAAATTTATTAAAAAATTCTAACCTCAATGACCGCACTGATAGCAGCTGGGATGAGTACCAACAGAGATGTCATCTCATCCAGTAAATAAAAGAATATGACAAGTTGAGAGAATGCACGCCAGAACACAGTGCGCGCGGACAGGCCGGCTAGCGAGCGCTTGCGCCGCCAAAACGAAACATCATTCTTGAAAGCCAGGAAATCGAACAACAGCTGCAATGCAAATAATTTTGTACAAAATTCAAGTATTATGGAAAAGCATAATTCTTAATCACTGAGAGGGCGACATCTTGCAGTGAATGAATACAGGATGATGATGATAATTCTTAATCAACAACAGTATTTAATTAATGATAAATTTGGCATTACAGCAGAGCAAGTACTGCAAGAAATAACTAGTTTATTGCTCACTGCAAAAACTGGATTCGATGATTAATTGGTTTTATATTACTTGGTGATTCCTCACTTCACAGTAAGAAGCACACTATTGTGTAGCACTCAAAACAAGATCAAAAAGGCCTTACTCCATCTTTAGTAGACATAACATATCCCTTTATAAATAAAACTTACATGACAACTAGCAATCAAAACAGTAGCTGATAGTAGGTACAAATTAGTGTCAGCAAAAATTCCTTTAACATCGTCCACATCTTTTTCACTAAAGCCAAGTGAGAACAGCTGCTCTAGTGCCAATCGGACATGTAGTGCCAACCGTAAAGAACCGTAAGATGTAGGAGACACATTCACAATTATATTTGCTTCTGTTGAACTACTGTTCAATAGTTGATAATGTGACAATCTGGTCTTCAATACATTGTGCTGTATTATTGGTAAGAACTTCCCACTTCGTACCCTAAAATAATATACTTGGGTAATTCAAACAATTAAGGCATAGCAACAAGATATAGGAGATGCCGATGCTGTCTTGGACTAATAAGTGTATACTGTATTTGAGTGGATTGAGTACAATGGCATCAAAAATAGAATATATAATAATATATAATATGTATACAAACCTTATGAATGGATACAATTCACCAGGGATTTTATTACTGGGAAGCCTCAATTCATCTGTGAGAATTGATAATGGAGCTACTGTTATTATATGGGCATAAGGTCGAACATTTTTGGCGTTTTCCACTTTTTTGCCCTCGGTCTAAAAATTACAATAATATTTTAAACACCATTTTCACAATGTCATGGACTCATAAACCTAACATAAAACATTATATACAACATACTCACATTTTGTTGTAAAAGATTAAATGTTGCAGCCTGAGGTTCAGTATGTGTCACCAAGGGAAGAGTGTGTATGGACTCAGTGCGAAGTATCTCATCAAACTCCTTGTACAAGTGACCTTCATCCAACAAAACTGCATGCATGAACAGTGTACCATTGTTGCGCGTTTTGCGAGGTACTTTTAATTTAATGTCACTAAAAACAAGTTGTTATGAAATCTTACATGGTTACTTTTTATCTTTAAATTTCGTGCCTAAAAATTTTACACTTACATGGTTACCGGATTTCGGTAGTCAAAATTAAGAGAAGTATACACTTTTGTAACACTTTCCACTGTAGATCCATGTAGGTATGGATGTTCTTTTACAGAAGTATAAAGAACTAGGTGCTGTACGGGATTTGAAGATAAATAAGACGAAAAACATCGCTCGCCACGACTACATTCTGGCGGTATAAATATTTCAGCTAATGTCCATATAGTATTTATAACATAAACGACAAAAATTAAGGACAATATTAAACTAACGGAAATATATTTCATTACGGCAAATTGGTGACTAGTCCAACAAAAAATAATTATACTAAGCTCATAGGTAACTCGCAAAATAGAGAAACTGAAAGAATTCTTTCACAACTTCACAACGACGGCTGTCAATGTCAATAGCCCAAAATTATTTTTTTTAAGGATTTTTTTGACCTGGTAACTTAGACCTATAGGTCATGTCTTTTTTGTAGTGTCACTTTAACCCCAAAAGTAAAACAGTGGAAACTTCACTAGGGCTTCGATGGAGTTTAGGAGTGAACACAAAAGTCGCGATTTTCAATTTTATATTATTTGCCTACACTCGCACACGTTTACGAACACTTAATGGTTAACTATACACTATAATGACACATTAAACTTCGGGGAAACACAAGTTTTGGAAAATAATATAAAACCGACAAAGTGCACTTTACATTTTCCCGCCTCAACTCTAAATAGCCCTTAACACAATGTATTGAAATGAAAGTCAATACCTAGTCTGTGATCTATCACTGCCAGTGTTGAGTTGAATGTTGCCAAGTCAATGAAACAAGAAATCGCCAAACGCGAAATACAAATTTCAATTGATTTTTTGCAGTTTGTAGGTCTATAACAAGTTCTAGATTCATGGCAGTTGTAATTGCGACATTAACTATACAACATTCACAACTGAGAACTAAAACCTTTACTTATAAATCCTTATCTAGCCAGAAACTTAGCGCAATCTGTGTAATTGGTCAAAATTGACATTTTACACTACTTTTAGCTCCAATAATGATTTTTAAGCAATGGTTTTAGATAAAAATTGTGAATTTTGTATAGTTAATATCGCAATTACCATTACCATGAATGCAGAACTTATTATAGACCTACAAACTGCGAAAAACCACGCGAAATTTGAATTTCGCGGGCACAGCGAAACGATCATCCTTAAGTTGCTTTGCTTGAATGTTGAAAATGTCGTACCCTAAAAAGTAGCTAAAAATTGACAAAAAATTGGGTTATTTTATTAACAAACACAAGTTCGTAACTTGTGAAACGATCTAATTAGTTATTTATTTAATTATAAAAATAAACTTTAATTCAACTTACTAGTCATTACTCTAAAAACAAGGAATGAATAATTGTCTTGCTTATCAATTTGATCTAACAGTTTCACGGCTTCACGGGTGTAGTATAATAGGTATTTCTAGTAGTCTGTGGGTAGTTGGTATAATCCCTGAGTATAATCCGCGCGCGATGAGTATGGTATGGAACCACAGACCTAAGAGATACTATTATCAGACCGCCAACTCTCGAACAAATTGGACATAGAGGGGGGGACTTTTGATGTCAAAGGACGTTTCTTTTTTTTTTAAATATGACCGAAGCGAAAATTAATCTTGTGGCAAAGGAATTTGGCTACAGCCATGCCATATTTTATACTAGTCCATTTTTTTTTATTTTTTTTTTAAATTGTTGCCCACATTGAAACATAATTTTTACACATTAATTAATTAAATTTAATTTTTATAAATTGTTTTCGGGTTTTTTTAGTTCATCATCATAAATTGCAATAAACTTAACGATTATTAGTATACTTATTTTAAAGAAATAGATTACATATATCACATTACAAAAATTCATTATTGTGAACATACAGTTATATAGAAATAAAGTGATAGAAGACAATATTCTGTTACAATAAAATTCACACACTGCGCACTGACCATTTGTTTTCAAATCACTTATTTAATTTTCTGTCATTAATTGCATCCGTCCAAAACTGGTGGGGAAGTGATGTTTCTATGAATACTGTCCTGAGTATTTTGCTACTGATTGCTCTACCCTCTGCATAATGAGCTGATAAACGAAATATGCTTATTTGAATAGTCTAAGATTTTTCTTATGTATAATTTAAAAAGTATATTGTGACCCTAATGACAATAATACTATAATTTTTGTTCTTAGAACATAATGCAAGTTTTTTATGTACTTAAATACATAGGCAAAACGAACCTATCCTTATAATTATAATTTAATGGAAAATGGAAAGCCGAATACGAATGGTTGGTTAAATAAACAAATAAGTACAATAAAAAAAAAATTAACATACTTTCATCATAATATTTTCTTGCATGACATGTTGGCCGATCAAATTGTAGTCTGGCTTCAGTGTGATGGCAATCCGTAAATAATTGCACTGGTCGCTTCTGTCACTTTACTTTTCTTCACAGATAATTGATTGATGAGCGTCTCTGTGTCCCTGTGTCCTGTCATCATAGGTGAGGTTGAGGTATTGGGTGTGCCTCTAGCTGGATAATAATTATGGAGACTTATCATGTACTTATAATAAATAGGATATTAATTATTTATTTATATATTATTATATCTCAAACGTCTCAGTCTACTGTAAAATCTATTGCGTCTAATGTGTATCTATTGCTCTCTGAGGTTCTTCTATTACCTACTCAAAACAATGAAACTGAAACGATCAAGTTCCAAAAATACGACAAAATTCTTCAAGAAAAGGTAGTGCCCCGACTCCATCCCGATTCCTTCTGCCCGTCTTGGCTTAAACAGCATATAGAAATCTATCTGGACTGCTAGTATAAATCTGTTTAATGCCAATGTCAATTTAGCAAAGATAGTACCGGAAGAACCTAACGTAGGGCGTAGTTAAATTACATTACGTCGAGTTCTCAGATCGGATTATATTACTGTACTGTGATTATGTATTTTTTTAACATTAAGATACAATCCATGTATACCGATACTGGTCGGTACCTTTGTACCCATCCAAGAATAATCCGTCGAAACAAATATAGACGTATTGTATCGATACAGTTTTGGATCTGATCAAATCGCATCACTAATTCGACGTAATCGACTCGATTGTAAGCGACCCCGTCTTAATTTAAAAATTAAGGTTTATTGTTTCTTATTTTTTAATAGGTTCTTTGTCAAACTCTGGAAAATATTATTTTAATACTTTTTGAAACACGTACCTACATTGTGCATTCTCAATTTCGCACAACATGCGAATAGGTGCGAGAGCTACACTGACAAAACTGTAGCTACCTACTTTAATATTTTTTTGCAATGATAACATTGTAGTGTAATTTATGGGTGACTTCAAAACGTAATAAATCGGTGTTTCCTTGGAAATAATATTGATGTTTCGTAAAAATATATGTAATATTAAAGGTAAATTTGATATTATATCTTGATACTCGATGTGCTAAGTTTTGCACCCCAAATAAATAGGGCCTATGTGGCAAATTGTTTTGACAGTTGTCACTATCTGATATTTTGTTTATATTTCAGAATGGGGTTTTGTGCAAGCACTGGATGTTGAGTTATTCCAAGAAATTTAAAATAGTCCACCACTGAAAAATGTTTACGCCGCATACGAATATGTGTCCAAGTTACCGTGGCAATGGATGCTAAAGACTTGAGGACCGAGTCTGCTGTGAGTGAACGCAATAATGACGGCAGCAAGTACTCTCAAAGCGGCGGCATTGCGCTCCACTGTGACAGAAATAAGTCGTATCAAGATATCGGATCTAACTCATTGGGCAAAGTGGATGTACCGACCTCGCGACCGTGCGCCGTCATAGGACCCGACAGAGTCGTACCTCCTCCCGCCGCTAGCGAAGCGTATCATATAAAGAAGGGTCCCGTCGAACCATGGCCATGCATGGACAACGCATACAGACGTCCACCAGAATACCCCCATAAATTATCAAATTTCCAAAACCCGACCAGAAACATATCACCTAGACAAACATTCCAAGAAAACATGCAGCGTATTATGGTGCCACCTACATACAACTCTATTAAAATAAATGATGACACTAACTATGCTCAAATATTGGATAGAAATAATTGTCTATCTAAAAATATCAAGATAAATATGCCACCAGAGGCAAAGTTCTGTGATGTGCCTTATGCTGTTAATCCTAATAATAATGAACAAAAAAGTGTTAGGAACCCTGAAATGTGTTTACCTAGTGCAAACCCCACTCTTACAAGAACTGCTCCCCAGGGATGGCCACCAGGCAGTGTTAATTTACGTTCTCCCAGGATGTATAGTGCTCCTGAACTGTACCAATATCAAGAATATCCCAGCTGTGCTGGTCCTCGAGCAGGAGTGCCTAGATCTCATAGAACTGTTCCAGAAGAGCAAGGCTATGTGTATGCTGATCCTTATTATCAAGATGGAAACATTCGCTTCAAGCCTTATCCAAGTGTAAAGGAAAGGTATCCTCAGCAAAGGTATGAGTATATCGGTAATTATTCTAATCCATTCCATCCACCACCTGGTTTTGCACCTCATAAATATGAGTTACAGAAGTCAATGCCACCTCATCCCTATCCTCCTTACCCACCCATTAAGTATTTGGATAGCAGAGTTGCTGAGCCTGTAATGGAAGGATATCAACGAAATCCACAAGGTAATTACAATATACAATACCGCAATCAAGTAATCCACTCAAATTATGGGCCAGTTCTTGGAAACTGTCCCCAAAACAAAATGCATTCCTACCCACCTGATGCTCACATTAAAACATTAGCTCCTAACAAAATACCTTATGATAATAATAGTAAAACATATGTTGAATATGACAATCCAAACCGTCCAAAAATATACCCACCACCTGAAAACTATTTTGTTAATGAAATGGCAAGAATGCCTATGAAGAGTCAAGTCATAATGCCTAATTATCCCACATTAAATATGCATAATATACCTCCAAATCCATATTACAAAAAAGACAACCAACCAATGAAAAACTATGAACATATGACTCATTTCAGAACCATGGATCCTAACTTAAATATTCATAACCCTATGTCAAGACATGCCCCTGTCTTTTCACCCTCTACTCTAGCTATTTCACCAACAGATTCTAATACTAGCAATGATACTGCTCAGACTTTAGGTACATCTCAAGAAGACTGTGGCTATGTTAGCCAATCATCTAATGCAAGTGTTAGAAGTATGGATTCTGGTATTAACAGAATTCCTAATGACTACCTTAGAAAATGCTATGATAACAGATATGGCCAAATGGTAAGAACGTCACCTATGATGTCAAAATCTCAGTTGAATTCAAATAATAACATGTGCAAAGACAAAAAGCAAATAGATGTGAGACAGTTTTTGCAAATGTGGAATGAAGGAGATGAAGAAGCAGAAGAGAATAGCTCAAAAGAAATAATTATTCAAACAGGATCCAGTGATAAGAAAGCATTTGGAAAAACACATGAAGCAATGAATAATCAAGAACAACTATATGTACTTGGACTTGTAAATGTCCCGAGCGAGGAACTTGCCAAATATGAGCATATTCAAAAAGTTTCTAAATTACCGGAGAATATTAAAGGATATAATAGTATTGAATTACTCAATCAGTTTGAAGAGGTAATAGAATCATCCAACATGAATAACTACAAATCACCAACGCCTAAAGATTTTCAAATATCAATGAAAGCCGTTATTCCGAAACCAGTGACTGGCGCAATACCACCGAGGCCCGTGTCGCCTTTGGATGTGGAAGCAAAAATTAGCCAATCTGTTATTCATAAGGAAGTTGGATGTAATTTTGAAATTAAACCATGTAGTCCTAAAATGCTTAATGTGGAAGTTGCAGCACCAGTTCAAAATATTTTGGCCGAAAGGTCTATTGAAAAAGTTGCCAATCCAGTCATGATAAAATCGCCCCTGCTAAATGGATTGGATGAAAACATTGACTGTAATATAATGAAAAGATCAGATCATCGGTTGCATTTAACAGAAAATGCCAGAATTCCGAGCTGCAAAATGATTAATACGCAATTCTCCAATGGTAATACTATTGATTCAATCAAAAGTAGCTACAGTTTACAAGACTTAGAAAGTAACTCAGGCTTATGTCTAGCTTCACTACCAAGACTTGACAATGACATTGAATTAAATTTCCCTGAAGTAAATCAACAATTTATCAATGCAAATAAAGGTGAATCGTCCGTTTTAACGCCCTCGCTAAGGGATTTACCGACTTTAGAAGTCTTGGATCAATCTGAAAATCAAGCAAAAGATAAGTTTGAAGGTATAAATCTACCAAGGCACGAGAATGATACTATTAAATCACCATACCTTGCCGATTCGGAAAAAGAGATTTCTAAATTAAGTAAGTATCGTAAAATTAAAAATAACTCTTCTGAACCTAAAGAAAATCAAACACAACACTATGTCAATGCTATAAGAACTGACAGTGTCATTATAAAAAATCCTGAAAACATCAAAAACCATGAAGATAATTCGGATACTTTATCGAACAGCTTTAGTAAAGCAATCACTCAACAGGTTCCAATTAATTTGACTTCTCAAGGAAATCTTTTAGGTAATGCAGATAAAGAAAAACATTTGCCTGTCGAAATTGCGATAGATTTTAGTTTAAATAGAAGTGGCACTCTTAATAATACTGAATGTGCGGAAACTAATATTGAGTCACAAATAGAAACTCCAATACGAGTACGAGTAGAAAAAAATCCGTTAAATGTCTTAATAAGTCAGGACAATTCTTCAGATGAAGGCAGTGGGATTCTTTCGGATTTTTGCAAACAGCAGAATGAAATCTTGCGTATGGATAATTTAGATGAAAATTACAGTCTAGGTCATGAGATAGAAAGTGAATGTACACCTGAGATAGTCGATGTAAGTGATAAAAATGGTAATGGAACAGATGTAAATGAATTGACGCTAAGTGATGAAAGTATTACTAAAACAGATTACAAATTGAAAGAATGTGCACCAGACGTCAATAGCGAAGAGGTGATTAAAGATAAAAGTAGCCAGTCACTCACGGATACAAATACTAAGATATCGGGTAATGAACTTTTGATTGAGAGTAAAAGTGATAATTATTTAAATGAAATAGATACAGGTGAAGATTCAACAACAGAAGTTTTGGATGAAACAAAAATCCACATTTTTACAGAAACTGATTCCAAGTTTTCTCAAAATCATACGAATAATCTACAAGAAGTGCAAATTGAAGAGGATCCAGCTATAAGTACCGCAAATGTTGTCACAGTTGAAAACGAAAATGACAATCTTGATGAATTAAAGTGTCCCATAAATACCAAAACGGCACCAAAGCGTAGCACTTCAGAAGTTGAATATAATGAAAATAAAGATTTCGCTAAGACTGAACAGATGGGGGAAATACAGCCAGAAAATATAGATTGCGATACATTACTTTTCACGAATGATGAAGTGCGCTGCAAAGACTGTGAACATTCAGACTCTATTCAATCTCAAAATATTTCAAATTCAGATTCATGTTCATTTCCAAGAGATTTAATTATAGCTAACTTAAAGGATAAACTCGAAAGTAGCAATACGACGAACTTATTATTAGAAGAATTTTCAGACAACGAAAGAGAATTAAAGGATTTTGAAGACAAATGTGGTGAAGATACTGAAATGAACAACCCAGAAAAATCAAATGATGGATTGCTAGAAAAGTCTTTTACTGAAGAGCCAAAAGAATGTGAAATGCCTGTAAAGCGATTCTTGGGGTATGGTAGTAAAGAAATATATTCACCTTGGATTCAAAAACTACTTATGTTTACTGAAGGATATAGTCGCAATTTACCTACAAAAAAAGATAGCGATGATTGCATCTTAAATTCAGTGGAAACAGTTAATAAAACTACCACAAATGAAGTCGATGATTATTTAATGCAAACTGTTCAGCTGAAAGAAATTTCTTGCACAAATGTAGCAGAAGACTTAAACCAAGAAGATAGTAACAAAACTGTGGAAGAAATAATTAATACCAGTGACTATAATACACCTAGTTTGGATGACAATACCAGTACAACTCTAAATAATCACTCTGAAGATAGAGACAGTTCCAAAATAGAATCAAATAACATTGATAACGACGAAAATGCGCTGGCTACGGAGGAACTTGATAATATTATAATTAATCCAGTAGATACTGGTAGTAATGTTGTACTCAGGGAAAATGAAGAGTTTGGTTCTTTAGAATTAAATGCTGACGATAATGACAACATAAACACTGATTTTGAAACGCCATCTAGATCACCTATAGTCAATCATATCTGTAATAACGTAAAACAAGATGAAATACCGGATACGTCTTCTAATTTTGAAGACGTTTCCTTAAATTTGTTCGTAACAAATTCTGAAGATAATAATATAATACAAGAATCATCTGCTCCCTTTGAAAATGTGCATCATTCGTATAATAGAATACAACAAAATGCAAACTTAAATAAAAAAGGGCGACCCCTTAAGAGATCATTATCAGATTCAGCATTAAACATGTGCAATAGTGATGAACGACCGAAACTAGAAAATGAAGAGAATTTGCAATTCGTATGGCCGTTTAAGCGCAGAAAAGTTAATAATGTTGATAATGATTTACTAGCGCAAAATTTATGTAACATCATACATAATAATCGACGTAATTCTATTTCATCTTTTTATAATGAAGAAAATGTTTCATTTTGTATTTTAATAGATAATACTTGCATAATAACTGAAGAAGAAAACGAGGAACCAGAAAAGATGTGTTATACTGAGGTATCAGAAGATTGCTTGAATGATATACAAAATAATTGTATAAAAGCTGACGAAAATATAGAGACATTGACAGAGGAAGTTGCATCAAATCCACGCCAGGAAAATGCTTGTGATTATTCAGATTCTTTTGCCCTGGAATGTGAAGAAGAAAAAACCTTAGACGAATCATGGGTTGAAGATGTCGCTTGTGTTGAAACAGTTATCAGTGACGATATTGCGGAAGATATTGAAATCTGTGGACCATCATCTCCCAAAGATGATATTTTATCCGATAACGATGAGTCTGGTGTTTTTAGCAGCAGTGAGCACACTGACAAAGTGAAATACATATATGGTGATAAAATGTGCAATGATGACGCTCAATTTGTAGAAACCTTGTACAACACACCACAAATGGATGTAAATAAAACTTTATATGGTAGAGAAAATCATGTTTCTGAAGAATATGATAGATATTATGATAACGATTCTTTGGAAAAAATGTTATCCGAGTCTAATGAGCAGGAGTTATTACCTTACGTTCCAGAATATAATGTCGATTCAATGTTTCACTCTGAAGTTATAAATTCTAAAAAAACACCAGAGAACAAAGGAAACATGAACATTGAAAGATTTTCTCCATTCGAAAGCACGGGAAATGCTTTAGACATTGTTGTAGACATAAATGTTGATAAAACCGAGCATGAAAATATGAATTCAATGGTCGTTTTTGCTAAATCTCAAGATACTGTGCATTCTTGCGAATCCAGCGATGATGATGTACTGACATACCATGAAAGAGACGAAGAAACAATATATACAACGTCTAGCTCCCCAGAAGTGTCTTCAACAACTTCTGAAGAAAAGAACTCTGGGATACTATTAAAAATAACAAACTACAAAGGATCTAGAATATCCCAAATTAACGACATTAGTGGAATCGATAAGCGATCGAGATGCAAATTTACTGAAAATAAGGAATATTTGCAATCGCATACCAATTTTCCTACAAATCGCCCGTTGTTAACAAAAGCAGCTCAAAAATATATTCCACCGTTAAAAGAATCTATACGTGACCTTAAAGTCAAACTTTCGTTACCTCAACAAAGTCTTATGAAACTTAAACAATTGAAAATATCCAAAGATGAACCAAAGGTCAATAATCAGAATTCTACTGCCGTGCGCATTCCTAAGAAACCAAAGCCTAAATTTGAAGACGTCCTTAAAAGTATAGACGAACTACAATTTAAAATGCATAAGGAAAAAAACAAAAAAACAAAAAAATCTATACCTAAAGTAGTAATTAAAAAAAATCTAAATGGTTCTCATTATGCTAGTACTTCAAATAAAGATGATTTCAACCCTGACTTGACTGGTCGTAAATGGCAACCATGGGTGTTTATGGAAAAAAACCATTTCATTGATAAAATGGCGATCAAAAAGAAAACGAAAGCTGTATACAGTCACAGAAAAAAGACGTATGTTTTAGCTGAAAAGTTTCAGAAGTATAAGTCTGCAAGCAGCGCTAAATTCGTAATATCTCCCCCGATATCAGACAACCCTTCTACGGGACTTAAATACACTATAAGATTGAAACATAATTACTGAGGTAATTTGTTACGAGCCTCGCAGTTCCTTGGGTCTATTTATGATGATTGACAGTCATATTGGCTATTGTGTTAATGGATCCCACCCCTATATAGGTCTCGTATATCATTCCTACGATTCCATTATTTGTTTATTTAATAGTTATCCATGTTAGTTTACTATTTGTAGTATATATGACGAAGCCAAATTCAGTACTAAGTGTGATATGGAAAAGAAAACAAAGACATTGTTTATTGTTTGGTAGTGCAATTTGATCTGTTCTGTATAATTTGTTACTGCGTTTCATATTTTATCGTTAACGTTATCGTTTTACCTGCTGTCATTCCATTTTTATTAGAGTTATAGAACTATTTATGTAAGTATGTCATAGAATTGCACCTTGAGGATTTTAAGATAGCCATAATTTATAAGTATTATCGTTGATAAAATGTTTTATTCCAAATAATACTGATATTTTGTAATAGTTTATATTTTTTAGAATAATAAGGTGCATTTTCAATCCTTTTAATTTACTAGTGTTGGCGGCGGATTCCTACTAACTAACACAAAGACACATATTTCGTGTTTTAATAATTTGTGTTAAAAGAACTATACTTGTGTGTGCAGTTAAGGTCACCTACCTAGTTAATTGTACTTATATCTAGTCTATGATGGTAGATATATCAAATTCCTACATATTTCATATTTTTGTGTACCGAAGATTATTATTTATAATCATAACCTAACGCTCCATTTACATGTAATTCAAACATCTCGTTAGGGTGCGTTCAAACTGCATTCGTTAGCGAACAATCTCGCGCCAAGCATTAGTTTGCGCCTGCAACAGGCGTGGCAGGGCGCAGCTAGGGGCGTTGTTTATTCGAACGTCATCACCACAAAACCTTTCCGCTTTTCTAATGAGCTTTTATTCGCAATATTCGCGGTGTGGACGCACCTACTGTGGTGTACTTGTTTCTGTCTTCCGTCGCCAAAGTTGAGAACGTTATCATGTCTGTGGTGCTTCAATCTGAACCCGAGTAGGAGTGCACTAAGTGTACCTTTAGTGCATCATCTTTACATCGCCTATCATATTCCACTATGCCAAAGACCAAGTTATAATTATGTTAACGTCCAAAGAGCGCTAAAGTGTTGGGCGGTGTAAAGGTAATGTACAAACTTTGATATTGATATATGGGAATCACTGTGTGGTTTTGAAAATGATGTTAAACTAGTGTTAGTATGGCCAGTGCCTTTGGTACTGTCTAGATTGCTCACATAAACTGTATTATAAGGACATGTTAAATCATATCCAAGTAAATTGATTTGAATGCGACATGTGTATCTATGCTACTGTGTAGGCGAAGTACAAAATTTGCACACTTATAATAATACCAATAATCTTAACATGTATTTTGTAAGAAAGTGTTCGTTCGATATCATTCAATAATTTTGTTTGTAATGATGTTGCAGCGAAACAACATAGTGTAGGTAGGTAATAAAATTAAAGCGTGAAATAACCAAAGCCAATACTCAGAAATAATAGATGTTGAGAAAGTGTGTACGTAGGTACCTACTTTGAGTTTTTACCTACACAAAATATAGCTACCGCACGATACGAATTTGAAAGGTAGAAAATATCATAATGAACATAATTATATTATCCACTTGGTATACTCATGGTCTGCAAATTCCTCGTAGAACCAGTACCCAGAATATATATCTGGCATATTTTCATATACGTACCTAAGTTGCGAAGTCTATAATACATTCAGTAATGTCCAAAGCAGGTACATGTTACTTGATGATGGCGCGGTAGAATGCGCTGACAGTGCCTTTAACATTGTGCTGATATTATATCATTATTTTAGGAATACTTACTGTTATTTCTTCATACTTTTTGGCCATTTTAAAAACATTTTGGATATATCTGTTGATCTCATAAACAAGGCACTCACCGATTCATGTTTTGCCTTATCGTGCCTATAAATATATTTTATTAATAAATACACTATTTTGATATCATGTACAGGGTGTTCAATAAATATACCAAATATAATAATATGTGCTTTTAAGTCCTGCATACATGTATTGCAAAGTGTTGCCTTCGTAGATAAAATAGTATAAATTATTAGTGAAATTTAAATATTTTAAATACGTGTTAAATTCCGTATATATATATATAGTGATCGGTGTAACTCTTTAATTTATTTATAGATCATAATTATATTGTACTTTGAAAAACGGTAATTTTAAGTGTAGTTTAAGTTTTATGGATAATAAATGTACAAAGGTAAAGTTAAGTAATGTGTTGATTTGTGTCCAGTGAGCACCTGGGCATACCTAGCCTCAGTTTATGTTGAGGCTGAATATTAACCAAAATTATAATTTCCTAGTAGCACGTGTATGTAAAGACTATACGAGTGTCAGCGCTCAAGGTGTCCGTGGGTCAGGGGCGGCCGCCACGGTCGCTCGGAGGCGCTGGGCGCTGGTTCTCGGTGACTGATGACTGATTACTTCACGTTACTTATCCAAACCATAGAATTTACTTTCATCATAATCTTCGATACCTTGTATGTTTGTTATGCACTATTGAGTGGATTGTTGTTTTATTTCCTGCACTTGTTGGCCATTGTTATAACGTTAAGTTAATTGGTATATTCTATCGTGGTTAAATTATTTAATTAAGGGTTATGGATTAGTTAATATCGATGATTTTAATAATTAGGTATTTGTTTGTCGTATAGATGTTAATGCATATCTTCATATGCCAGTAACGCACGTGATAATGTATGGTGATAGATGTAATTCGACACACTTGCTCTAAAACTGAGTGTTTATAAACTGAAGTGTGACACATTAAAGTGTTAATTAATGGGAAATAATTATGTATTACATTTTTGAGTGGTACCTAGTTTTGAAAATTGTTCTATAATTGACCAAAATAAATGTGTTCGCAGTAACATATGATTTATTATTTCAAAAGACATTACACCGGTATATTAACTTTAACAGCTTCTTGCCGGATGGCGCTGATTAGTTCTTGATTCACCAAAAATACGAAGCGCAGACCGGCAATCTGTGTGGAGGAAATACATTAGCTGCTTTATTAATAATCCAAAAAAATATTGCTTAATATACATAATTATATTTTTAATGTCAATTATAATATGATCACACAAAATTAAGAACGTCTAAATTTGGAAGGATCCAATTCGTCCAATCCATTGTTTCCAATTCGATATTCGATACATCTATGTCTTATTACCTGTATGAAGTACTATATTTTGTATTTTCGTTGCGCTGAAATTGGTAGTAGTAGTAATGACGTCGCGTCCGAAATCAAGGTTTAAACAACACAATGGGCGTGATATAATCAGCAGGACTAATGATACGCAAAATATAAGTACCTCGATGACGGTGTTGTGATTAAGCTTCACTTTGTTCCCCGGCAACACGGGTCGGCCGTCCACGAAAATTGGCCGTTTTCCCTCAGAGGACATAAAGAAATCTCCGCTGTTCCTCAGGCGAATTGTTGCTTGCTTGCGAGATACTTTCGCCGCGGGCCCCTCTAGAGTCAAGTCCACGTCGATAGAATTATCACGAGTACTACGGCCAACTGCGATCTAGTAAACAAAGAATAAATTTAAATTATTATAAAAATATTCAGTTTTATGTACATAATAGGCAGGTACCTACTCAAATATTTAATGTATCTGTAGAATAATGAAGTAGGTGATTTATATTTTTAAATTATGTCTGACGTAGGTAGCACTTAATGTAAGTACATTATCATGTTTTTAAATCTATTCAAACTGATTAACGTTTCAAACAACAGAAATTGATGATCATTAGCATATGAAAATAACACCTTGCTTATTTTAAATAGTAGGTACGTGCTTGCGTCGTCACAGCAAGTGATATTTAACTAATTATTGCCGTAGGTAAGTCATATAGGCAGTCGCTAATTAAATATGCTCAATTAAAACAGAATTGAGACATTGCGAGGAAACTTCTCCCTATCAGATAAAGTATCTAAGTTACCTATAGCATATACAATAGCTGTGTGTATCAATAAAAATTCACGTTTTCCCCATAAACCTAGGTATAACTGTTCACATAGTTACCCACGTGTCGTAATAATGTGCAACGATATCTTTCTTCACATGTTCGTATCAGAAGCCATCAAAATACTGAAACCACTATACAAGTTTTGCGTAAAATCGACGTTTATTAAACACGCACGCAAGCAATTAAAACACAATCGAAATCGGAAACTAATTAACGTGGGTACTATGAAACGAATGGTTTTGATAATGGACGTTTAAAACAATACCTGTTTATAATAAATTATAAAGATGGCAAGCAACCGTCAGCACACAAATTAATACTATGTAGGTACATGTCTTATCTACAGTGCGTGACAATAAAATGATTGTTTATTTTATATTTTAAAAGATACATAAAATTATGTAATGCCCCCGAGTTGCTGTAATTTAATTTTATGTTTATATATTATATACAACAGGTACTATAAAATCAAATAAGACTTCTTCGATATTTAAAACTACGCAAGCAACCGAAAACTACATTGATGATCTTGACTTTTTGTACGACTGTACTATTTAATGATCCTGTTCATTAGTATTGTGTTATTAACAAACCAGATAGAGCTGTTGACATACTAATTGAACAGATAAGGTTATCAAGTAACTAGTTATTCGTAAAGCTGATTAAGTGTAGGTACCTCGTGATGTTTGTTACCGTTTGTGTGTATTATTTTCCTGGAGCTCGTTGGTAGTGAATCTAATCTTTAAATTATGTACTAATTAATTTAAGTTTAACGTTTTTATGAAGTCCTTTTCGATTTTGTGTTTTTTTTTTGTACTAAGATTTCATTATCAAATGGCTTGGTGTTGTATTCGTATTTGTTACTACTTTTTTAAAACAATTTTACTAATTTCTCGATGAAGATAAATTTTGCTATGCCACTTTATAAATAACGTGCGTTTAATGTAAGTAGTTATTAGTTTAGATACAGCATTATGATATCTGTCGAGTGCCAGTGAGTACCTACCTACCTATTTGCAGTTCAAGCCAGGGAAAGTTTCTGCAAAACAAGACCCTCTTTGCCTGCCACCACAGACCTCAAATAACCCGCTCATTTTACTTTACGACAGCCAGGTAAATAAGAAAGTCACATCTTACAACGTAAAAAATAAATAAAATTATGCCTGGATATCATATATGTAGGTATTTGTATTTTAGAAAGCTCCTCAAGTCTCAGACTGTGCTATACCGTATTTATTTTGGTTCCTTAACAAAATCATTGTGTTGTGTTTCGATTGTAAAACTTATTTTGATGCGCAGATAAATTATTACAATCCAGCTCTTGCGGGTTGGACGGGTGCACTGGCTCAGTGACACGGATATGCACTTTCATTAGGTGCGCTACTATTTAACCACTGTGCAAAGGACGCGACGGAATTGTGTCGTAGTTACTGCTGAAGCTCTGTTTGGAATGTCCGATGCAAGATGAGAGTACTTGTGAAGGAATATATGAAGGATTGCCTTTAAATATTGGTGCTTGAAGAACGAGCTTCCTTCGTTTAGTGACGGGTTAGAATATAATTCCCATTTCCCTCCTGCTATTCAGATCGGCATCTTATAAGAGGCGAGAAAATATGTAAATTGCTCGGTAGTAACACCTCTGGGGCTCTGAGCGGCTGGCGACTACCCTTACGTGTTTTAAAGGTCCTTGTATTTCGTTTTAAGGGCTCTTAAGGCTAGGCAACGCATCAGCAACGCATCTGGTGCTGCAGGTGTATAATTATGTAATAAAGAATAAGAAAACTGTAACCCTGAAAGTGTAACTTCACGTGGTCCTTCAGTTCTTCAGGTGATTGTCGTAACTGCACCTAAATCAACTTATCCATAGTATGTTTTATAGATAGAATAGCATTAAATTAATTAACATCTACATGAGAAGAAACTCTGCCTTAGTGTTTTTACAACAAAAGCAAGGTGAATCAAATCAAATATAAAGGACTTTTATAATTGGGCTTATTGAGTTCGACTGCCATCAGCATTCAGTAACACGAATCACCAGCAAAGTTACTACCGATATAATCACGTTTCAAAGGCATAAACAGTACTAGGATACAAAGCCTGTACCGCGGGAGACTTCACAAAAATACAATAAACGTACCTACACAATATACCTACACCCAGACTCTAAGCAAATATCTACGGAACACACAACAATTTGCTTCGGCTGGGAATCGAAGTCACGACATGCGGCAAAAAGGTAGTGGCGGGATGAACACCTTAACCGCTACATCAAACGTGCAGTACTTTCTTTTGGGAGAGACATCATTTAGGGGGTACATAGAAATAATAAAACAACGTAAAAACAAGGTAGAATATCCTGAACTTAACAAAAAGTGACGTAGGTTTCTTCGGATGATAGAGCAAGGAGGAAGGCTGGGACATAGTGGAAGTCCAAGGACTATAAGAAGGAATGTCGGTCATCCGCTGGGCGAACATGGATGACACTGTAACAAGATCATAATCTAGACTGGAACGACAAGAGAGAGACCTATACCCAACAATGGGTGTAATTGGGATGCGGATGATGATGATAGTGTAACAGTAGATATAAGGTATATCCTGGACATTAACGATATTGGACTGACAGGTTCAACATTACGACTATTGCATGGCTAACTATAATGGACCAGTTACAAAAAGTGGAGTAGATTGGAGTGGATTTTTCGTAGCGAGCAAAAATATCTCCAACGCATAATCCTAGCATTTTTCACCAATTAGGTATGTAATTAAGTGGGTAACCATATGTGGCTGAATATGGCGTAGCGCAGGTAAATACGTTACTATTTTGGGCTTAGTCGCAAAATGTCCTTTTCTCAGAATGTCTCTTTCGTAAAATGTCCCGTTTGCAAAATGTCCTATTTTTCAGGACTGAGCCCTATCTATTTTGTCATCGGTATTCGTGCGATCACATAAGTACCGCCTATCACAATAATTATCTACATTATTATATGAGGTACCTACCTACTTATTTTTATGGGCAGTCATTATTCTACAAAATAATTAATTCAACAACGCCCCTAATGATCCCCGTAGACCAACACAAAATTTTGCATTGTGTCTATCTATAGTACGGAACTTGATGGGTTAATAAATTCGTTTTAAATTAAAAACGATTAGGATATCTTATAATCTATTCTGTTGGCCTAGTGTATATTTACCCTGGAATTGTCGGTTTCCTCATAACATTTAACTATACTTTTACTATACGCCAATCATTCAAGTACCTAGGTACCTGCATTCTAACTCCGACCAAATAAGCACGGTAGGTCATCGCTTAGACTATCTACTAAGCTGTTATTGCTACTCAGCAATAATAGCTTAGTAGATACTTAGCTAGCAATTTGTGCGCGTGTACCACCATCAGGGCCTGAGAGTAATAATAATAAAATCATGCGATAAACTGATGTACAATATGTTGTCAAAACTACAGCAACTAAGTACAACAGGAGGTCAACTGTATAGTTATTTACTATTATATATATTTGTGTAGTTGGACCCAGTAGGTGGCGCTGTTGTCGACATTCATTGAAATGCGAGTGAAACCGCGAGCATTTGTATAAAACGTAATGAACCATGGGGACATCAATAAGTACCTAAGTAGATAAATAGGATATCATATATTATTATCTGCAGAAGAAAACCGTGTTTTTGTATCATTTTGGAACTGAATTATATAAAAATACGGTTTTCACAATGAAGAAATATCTGAATTTGCTCGTTATAGACTTCTAAAAAAGGATAATGATTGTGGAGCTCCAACCTTACGACCAAATATCACAAACGATTGCAGGAAAATAAGTTACACAAATATCTTATTACCTACCTACCTAATTTTTCCGCATTGTTCCAAAATATAAGCCTATTATCGTCACGTTGTATTGTTATGGCGAACGCTGGCAGCCATCTTGTTGATCATAGGCAAGGAAAGAAAATGGCTGAATCGAGGATTTCGAACTTTGTATAAAGTAGGTACCTACTTTATCAGAGAAAAATAAATTATATTCAAATTACAAATGAAAAAAAAAGACGTACCTACCAAACTATTTGTTATTTTAAATTGTTCAGTGTCTACGTGTTTACCTATCACTAAATTATCTGTAGGTATTACCTACCTAAGTATTATTTTTAAGTTAGGTAGGTTAGATACCTCACAGATACCTAGGTACCTACTTATTTTCAGTAAAAAGGACGTGTTCATTTCGCGAAAATTTACAAAGAGTTCGGTAGGTAATGTCTAATGATACAACACTATAAGTACCAACGTTAGGTAATGTAACACCGCTGCCGCTGCTTGAATTTCTGTTCGCTTGCATTCAGTTGAACTGCAACCGTTCTTAGTATAGCGATAAAGATAATTTAATAGTAAAATGTATGTTTTCTTCGTACTATAAACAGATAAGTATTAACTGTAATTCTTATTACTTTTTGGAGATATTCGGAGACAGAGGTAAAAAATCAGCTTTACTCCTTAGCTGCGAAGCTTCGCCTGCCTCTCAAGTTTTAATATTCCAGTCTTTTCAAGACATCAAACTAATTGTTTGTAGAATTTCTGTCTGTCATGAGGCTAATTTTATTCAGCGAACTTAGACGGATACTATTAGGTATATCTATTCTTCCGAAGCTAACCATGTATCCTTAGATTTAATCTAAGCATGCATAAATCACACCAGAGCCGTGCATCTGCTTCGATTTCTTGCTTCGAAATGGCACAGAATTCGTACAAAACGTCAAAATTTTAAGATAATCAACGTGTTATAAAAGGAGCTAAAAAAAACCCGAATTTATTATTTATCATAAAGATTGCGGGCTCTGGGGGGCTACGACAATGTGATTACCTTTTACAGTAGATAGGTATTAAATATCATAATGTGCTTACCTATAACTTCAACAGGAGCTGTGAGGAGCTACATTTATAAAGCACCACAAATCTACCAAAATAGGTACCTACTCGAACTCTATTAAGGCACCAAGTGCAGTATTTTTTCTAAAATAAAGATTTTTATCAAAATTACAAACCAAGATATTATTACCAAAACATCACGTTAGTATATTCTTATTAGCATTTTAATTAAATTTAAGCGTTCTTACAAAACGGTGGATATGTTTATGAATGTTATCACTTAATACTGGTATCGTTATCTACTTATGATTACTTATCTTTTATAATATCAGCTATTTACACAATGCTTAACAAGAAACTGAGGCTAAAAACCGCTCCCATGAGCTTTTAACTAAGTTTAATAATAGATAATATGTTCAATTTCTATACTGTAATTCGCTCATATCTCACCATTATTTCATTACATAAAGTAAATAATACGCAATAATTTAGTTTATTAAAACTAATGACTAATCAAAGAACCTAATGCAAACTAACTGAGCAAACATTTGATCCAAGTGTGCACAGGTGTGTTTAAAAGTTATTCACCTAAAATACTGTTTAAATACAAATATGTATACCTCAGCTTTCAGTATAATGGTAAGTAGGTACTTGAAATATTTAGGTACCACTCGCCTACTTATAAATCTTAGCGACTAACTGTATTTCGTTACTGAGTGATGCACGCTATTCACACTTTAATAGTGGACATTACAGCTTGGCCTTATCAATATACTGAGGTAATTAAACGCTTACCAACTTATCAAATAAATAATAGGTAGGTATATTCACATAGTAAAATAAGTAAACTCGTGGCTCGTGATAAAGGGTTTCTACTTTTAGATATAATAATATAAACGTCATTATAAGTAGTGCAATGAATTATTCAGACGCCGCGATAAAAAATAAGTGTTATACGGTCGACTGTCGTTTTACAACAATAATGCCTTATCAACAAAATTAAATTACAATTACCGGGCTAAGAACGTAACGTTACTTCTAAATTTCTTTTGTGAATTGCGAAATAATATTTACCCTGTCCAACCGCAGCCGTCCTCTCAGGACTAACTTTATTTTACCCAAGAATTCTGAACAAAATCATGAAAACTACGTTTCAATTCTCCATTCCATATTCATTGAGTGGTAGAATATTAATGGTAATATTATTCAAAACTCAAACGGAGGAAACATCGGTTAGTAGTGACAACATTCATAGTCAACGCATTTCACTATTTACGGAACCTTTTAGTGGTTATACCATCAGTAGCGAGATGCTAACGGTAACGTTGTCGTGTGTAATATTTTAAATTGTACTAAAAGGTGCCCGTTATACGATGACACCAAACAACGTCAATGAACTGAGATATCGAGTCACTGTGTCGAACAAAGACAGGGTGCAATTGACAACATTTCATTTTTTTAACACCCTTATAATTTTATTTGAAACTAGATCGAAAAATAGGATACCCGTATTTTTAATTTACCCGATATTTAATCATTTTCATATTTATTTTCGCCTTTAAAGTTCTTTCTATTCTATACAGACGTAAGTGCCATATGACGTCATTTGTACGTTTATACGTGTTAAACGGACAGTTGACGAAATTTTTTTGTCCCTTAAAAAAATTCTTAATTCAGTTTGGCATATTTATAACCTTACAATAAGTATTTCGTTGATGATTTACTACTATTTCGACAACATTTCAATTTTCTGTTTCCGCCGTATATGTGACATCATCACACGTTTTTTAAATTGTTTTTCTCCGAAATGAAGACATAAAAAATTAATAAATCTTTTTTGGAACCCAGGATAGAAAAATAAAGAAACAGAATTTTGCTTTGGTGGCTTTCGAAATAACTGTGCATCTGAAGTTAGCAGTTTTAGTTATATGATTCTGTGCAAAAATATCGAAGAAAATAGAATTTGGAACATTACGATCCCAATTGTCTTGACACCAGTGTTTTATGTTATTTTTTACAATTTACGGACTACTTCAGACGCCCACAGTTATGTCGATCGTACTGTATTTAAATAACGTAAATTAATCAAGAAATTTTGATAAACTACACACCATAATGTTTTTAAGGTTCCGTACCCGAAGGGTCTAAATGGAACCCTATTGCTGTCACTCACGTGTCCGTCTGTGCGTCGTCTGTTACAGCTAAACGGTTGGAGCACGTCTTCAAATTTCCACAGTATAAGTAAGTAAGCATCTTGTTGACCCAAAGCCATACAAATTGTCAAAAGATCTTTTTTACATAAATACCTACCTAGCTAGCTGCTACAAGTTTGTTCGGAACCTTCGGGGTGTGTCCGACTCGCACTTGACTGGTTTTTCTGTCGACACATTTACATATATAGATCTAGTAAACCAGTACATTGATTTCCTTTGTTATGCTACTTACTTATACAAAAGCTGTTTGGAAGTTCATCTAACACAAATGGGGTTACAAAGGGTCAGTTTAGGGCAACAAAATCGATGAGTATCCTATAGGTGCCTTGATAATTGCGCCTCAAAACGCTGCAGGTAGCTTTAAATGGAACAAATATTTGTTTTCGCCTTGAAACGGAGAATTGTAGCACGGTGTGTTTAGTTTAATTATAACTTTATGTCGCTGTTTGCAAAAGATTTTGTAATAATTATCCTTGTAGATAGGAATGAATGATGTCTCATATTAGATAACTAACATTATGTACTTATGTGAATGTGTCTTAGAACAATTGACTATTTTAAAAAATTATAACGAATGAGCGTTTATTTGATAAGTACAGTAGATATAGAAGATAAGTATTTAAAAAAATACTTTATCAATATAAAAAAAATAGGTAATTGCTACTACTCAATTATGTATTACTATTAATAAGTATCAATTAAAATTATTTGTTCTTTAGATTTTTTTTTATATAAGTTTATATTAAGTTTTATTTTGACACCAAGAAATTGCATTGTGTCCAAAACAACGGTGGTAAACAATGGCAGTATGAATAGTTAACTAGTTAAAAAAAATTAAACATATGTCAAAATGTATAATGATAAAAATACCTAGGACGATAACAAGCATTTCTATGTATTTCCATCGACACTGTTAAAGGTTACTATAATAACAAGTCTGTGTTGTATTGTATATAAATCCTATATACCTACATACTACTGAAAAATATATATATTATCATCATATTTTACTGAAAAACTATTTAAATAACGTACCTACCAAGCCGCTTAAAATTCCAGAATTATATCTGTAAGTATTGGAAACTTTCCATGTAGGTAGTGAATGAATAACTTATAGAGTGGAGCAACATTATTATTATTATTATCAACTGAAAGACGTTACTATCAACTTATTTTTAGTAACAATAAAAACTCAATTAATAGTCTCTAAATAGAACAGCAATAAGTATTCTGCCGAAGGTTTCACCAGGACTATCATCATCTACACGTGGGAGAGCCATGCTACGGCACGAATGGGCCGGCTCGACCGGAGTGATATCACGGCCTCACAGAAAACCGGCGTTAAACAACGCTTACGTTGTGTTTCGCCGAGTGAGTGAGGTTACCGGAGGCCCAATCCTCTTTTAAACGTCGGCAACGCACTTGTGACTCCTCTTTTGGTGTTGCGGGTGTCCATGGGCGGCGGTAATCGCTTACCATCAGGTGATCCGTCTGCTCGTTTGCCCTCCTATCCCATAAAAAAAAACTGCTTATACTTGTCAACTGCCGGATATAGGCGCCACAGAGCCCCATCTTTGACTACCCTTCCAATCTATGGCAGCCGGTTTCTTCAAGTCGTCACTCCACCTAGCCTGCGAGTTCTATATTACGTTTGCCTAAAGGCGATCTCCATTCAAGCTCTTCTTAATACCAGCAAGCAATTTTCTCTTCTTTGAGTCATGTGACTACTTATCCTTTGAGTCGAGATCTCTGGTGGATCGCAATAATTTCGGATACTGTCTATCAAAAGGACTTCGAGCTCTTGTTGTGCAACTTGAGACATAGTTCGCAGGTCATATGTGACAGAACGCACTCGCTCATCCAATCTGGAATCTTATCGACTTCCGTTTTGAAGCTGTTTTAATTCAATTGCATAATCAGCCCGAAGTAAACATATTCCTGCACAACAACCGGAATTTTGAGGGTATACATTCTGGTATCAGATAGTTTAGTTTCGCTGAACGAGCTTATTGCTTGAGACTAACTTACAAAAAACCCTTTCCCGTTTTGAATTCGTGCCTAGCAATATTAAAATATGCCATTGCATTGAAATTATCTTTATTAGCAACCGAACCCATATTTACGGCCATTAGTGAAGTCATCAATTATTGATTAAAATCTCCAATAAATTGCTGTTTTATCCAACAGACTCAAATTTCGTATGAAGTAGTTGACCTTAAATATCAATAGAAAATACGTAACAAAGCGATTTAACTAAAAAGAATTAGCATAATCATTATGGTTAAGCTCGAACTGCATTATTTTAGAAATCCGATTCAAGGATTAATGTTATGAACTATAATTACAATAAATTAGAAGTATATAACCAGTTTCGAATTTTTTGCTTTTAACTTCCAATCGAATAAATAATTCAGTATTTCAATGTACAAGACTTTGTTGACCTAATTGAATAGGTGAGCTTAATTAAAATCCTTGAGTTTGATCCGAAGAGGTTGCGGACAATGACAGATTATTATAGTAAGTATAGGAAGGGCACACTTTAATTCGTGACAGTTGCGAACCTCTACATATTTAAATTAATCCGGAATAATGTTTCTGCGTGCCGGAAAAAACTTGGCTGCCTGTGTGATCTTTGTTTAATTTGAGGTAGGTATACGTTGCAGTACCTAATAATACCAATAATCGTAGCAAGTGGCGGTCTAAAGTTCTTCTAAAGATTATCACATGGACTGGGCATAGGCATTTCGGACCTAACACTATACGATATATACATTTTATAGGTTTAAGACTTTTACCTATAAGTTTCCTAATTAAGAGTTACGGAGCAGTGACGTTTAAAATATTATGCGTTGACTGCCCACAGGGGCCGCAACGCACGCATTACAAGAAAACATTCTGAATCAAAATCACGTACCTACACTCCGAACGTACAGATAGTGGAATCTAAACATAAGAATTCATATTTTTTTAATGTGGTGTGGGTACACCACAATAAAAAAATAATGTTGCTCCTTGTACTATCTTAGTAATAGCCAGGAGAAAGCTTAAGGGTCCGGCGGAGCTTGAATTACCCATAAAAACGTAATACCGAAAGAAATCGTAATCCAGACAATATTCTAACAAATTGTGCTTTTTATTAGTATTATTACTCGGATTTGGATACTGTTAATCTAGGTTTCGGTACTATTTCGTCTACCACTACCTCACTAGAAATAAAAGACCGGAAAATCGTTACAAACTTGGTAAAGTTATCAATAATTTCATTCGCTTACATTTATTTCCAATGAAGTATTTTGGACGAAATGGTAACGTAGGAACCTAGATTAACGGTATCAGAATCCGCATAATAACAGAATTTGATTAAATTGTGTTTGAATTACGATTTATTTCGGTATTAAGTATGTAAGGGAAATTCGGTCCGCCCTAAAAACCCATGACTATGGTCATGGCCATGGGATTCGCGACATTCGCCACTACCGTGAAAATAGAAATACTAATGTAAATAAATGTGTTTAAATATTGTCCGTGGACAATTATAATAATACTTACTACTACTTACTTACTATTATTAATACACTGACCTCAAAAAGAGTGTCTTACGCATATTAAATATGAATATTAAAAGTATTGAACGTATTAATATTTTATTGAAAGTTACTTTGCTAGTTCATTTTGTAAAAAAAATTTATGTATGGGCGCCCACTGAGTCTAGTTCAGGTCAGGCTACGTCAACAGCTACCTACACGATATAATGTTTTTATATACATTATTTACCTGACAATGTAGAATTGACGACTACTTACACAAAACCAATCTTCTTTGTATGGTGTGTAATGAAAATGACACTATTTCATGGATATGTTCAATAACTAATAATATAACTATGTAGATATACAATAGTTATCTCTTTCCAAGCAGTTCATTGCCTTTGATGTTATCGGACCATTAAAAATATTTTCCCAATGTTATATATGTCGTGGGCCTATCGAGATCTGCCTGGGCAAATAGCGCTACGCCGAATGAAAGAACATAAATATCGGTTAGGTTAGGTTAGATGTGACCATACAATGCACGAGCCGAGCGAGCGAAGCGACCGGGGCCGCGGCAGCGATCGGTGAGTGCCAGAACCGAATTGTAGCCATTGTATATACTTACACAGAAGAAATTAGGTGAGGCACATCATGATCTACCCATTTAAACAATCGGCCCACGACATTATTTAATACAGCGATCTTAATATTAAATCGTTTATATAACTAATAATTAATGGGCTGCATTTACAATCAGAACGGATCAAACTCCATTGATAACACTGAGCGTCCCTCTTTTTACAGCATTTAGCTCGGACAAGAACTCTAGTTCTTTTTATTAATAGATACTAGGTATTTTTCATTAAGTTAAAATTATCCCCTAAAAATTTAATTATGTATCAACATGAATGATCAAATATTCAGTGTCAGAACACTCAGAACTCAAAAGTGACACAAGGAAACAAAGCCGTACAACTAAAAAGTAAAATCAAGCTTACACGTGTTCTCCACTTCGACACTACCTACATTAAAAATAAACATGTAGAGCAACAATTAAAAAAAAAACAAAATATATGAACGTTGAGATGGGCAGGTACTTATCAGAAACCTCGCTGAGTGGATTCACCGGACATTGACGAAGTTTCACAAGTTTACCATTCCATCATCTATTGATACTTGTTGTTTTGAATATCCAATCCACTACCAGTGACCAAACAATCGCCTTGTTATAGAAGAATGTTATGTAAACACATCGTCGGCTACCGCCAGCCAGATCTCAAAACAATAGCCACAGTAAGATTTTACTTCTATACATACATATTACGTACTCAGAAGTGAATTGTTAACTGCCGCACGACCAATATATTAAAGATAAATATCTAAATTAATTTATTTGAACAATTTTTAATTTTACTTAAACACATTGTGGTTTCGTATCGCTAAAGCCCTATGTAATTTAATTACAGAGTGAGAATTTTCTAGCTCAATTATAATAAATTATTGCGTATAGATACTTTGTATTGTATAGCTACTGTAAAAGTGCTACAAATACGAGGCACACGAAGTTAATTTAATTTGTTAAATTAAAACATGCATTATGCAGTAATCAATGACTGCATAATTGAAGAATATTAAAGGACAAAATAAAATACGGAATCATGTACGATGATGACGCGTCTAGAGATAAACCGGAAGATAACACAATCTCAAATTTCATTGTCAAGATAAAGCGTAATAAGGTGTATTTTAAAATAGGCAACATAAAGTTATTGAAATGAGGGCAATCGATACAATGTGACGATATGTGGGCTAGATAGTGAAATGAATAGATATTTTTTTATGTTGGGGCTGGGTGGTGACCGTGTCATTAGGGGTGGGAGGCGCCCTTGGAACTATTGTCAGGGTCTCCACAAATACATTGGTATGTTATGCTTGTATGTCGGTCGAGGGGGAAAAAGGCTATGGATTATTATGATGCATTAGATGCATATCACTAATTAGTTTTGTTTTCTGTTTTACTTGAATATATGTACTAACAGTGCGTGACATAAAAGTGAATATGAAAAAATTGTGTTTCTATTATAATCAGTTTGTTCTTTTACGCTTTTAACAAATAAAAAAAGTAGATAGGTACAAATTTACAATACTGTACCTAACAAGTTCCACTATAATTGTTCACAAAGAGAACATCTTCAACTGTCCTCCACAGGATCTCGTTCTAGCATGACGGAACATAGCATTGGCTCCAGCAACCAGTTTACTAAAGCGACATGCAGATTTGTTGATGATACCACCAAGCCACAGGAAAATCATTGAAAACGCCAATGCAAAGAATTAAACGGTGAAGGAAAAAATCGTAATGGATAATATTAACATGGAGTGAAACTGGACAATTGTGGTGTGGAGTCTACCAGCCCACACTAGACCAGCGTGGTGGACTATAGACCGATGCCTCTCAATTGGAAAAATCAGAGTCCACCAATGGGGCAGTAATACGCTTAATAATATTTTTTTTAACATAACATACCATCACGCCTGTATTACCCGAAGGGTTAGGCAGCGGCGAATTAAAAATAAATGTTTTTATTTCTAAATAAACTAATGTACACCCACAGTTCGTTGGTATCTTCAAGTCACATGTAAGGAGGCAAGCCTATTGCCATTACCCGGGCACAAATTCTAAAGTCCAAGCTGCTATTGAGAATTTCATAGAAAAACCCACTAACACTTTGCTCGACCTGGGAATCAAACCCAGGACCTATAGTGTAGCAGTCGCGCTCAGGAACACCAGATTAATGAGGCAGGAAGTTTGTTTGATAATATAAATACTTATGTTTTTCTATTAATTATCTTTTTAAAATGAAATGAATGAATGAAATGAATTCATTAGCTACTTCAAAATAAAGCTTCTTGTCGTAGCAGAAAGTTCAATAATGTATTTCTTTTTTCAAGAATTTCGTAATTATATTTGTTTATGATGAATAGACGTTACCTATTGACATGCATGATTGATTGATTCGAATTCCAAGGTAATATACGATAAATGTAGTTGTAGACACATTATCGTATAATATTTCCTTGGAATATTAATGGAATTAATATAAATAAGATAATTAATAAAGTACCTACATACATAATAAGTTTTGTTAGTGATTGTTACTATTTCTCACTGTCAATGTGTATATCAATATCTTTTGTTATCGTGTCATATAGTACATGTATGAAATTATTACTACATCATCACCATGAGCCTATATCAGTCCACGGCTGGACGTAGGCCTCCCATGATGTGCGCAACTTCACCCTATCCTCGGCTTGTCGCATCCAGTTTCAGCTAGCAACCTCTCGCCCTCCGGCAAGAAGCAAGATTTTCGAAATCTATATACTTATAATAAATCTGTAGAGACGTCAATTCTGTACATGAAATATATTTCCAAAATAACTATCAGCGGGTGATTAGTGATCGATACTGACGCCAAAAATGCAATCAGTAAAATTTTTGTCTGTCTGTCTGTATGTTCGTTATAGAAACAAAAACCACTCGACGGATTTCAACGAAACTTGGTACAATTGTTCTTCACACTCCTGGGCAGGTTATAGTATACTTTTCATCACGCTACGATCAATAGGAGCAGAGCAGTGAAGGGAAATGTTGGGAAAATGAGTGATTCATGAGAAAGGTTTCAAGCTATAAAACATCACGCTACAACCCTTAGGAACGGGGCAACGCAGGTGAAATCGCGGGCGAAGAACCAGGGAACAAAGTAACTATTCCACGCGGACGAAGTCGCTGGCAAAAGCTAGTTAATAATATAATATAGGTACTTCGACTTTTAACTGTATTCAGTAATTTGACAGTTGGAGGGTTACCATTCTTTGTAAAAAAAATTATAGTGAGGTGGTGTAAGAATGAACGAAATTGAATGAACTAAATTGATGTACTTATATGTAAATTTTTATTTTAAATTTAATAATTTGTCTTAAAACAAGATATATTGTAGAAGTTTGTTAGAGGAAATAAAATGACAAAAGTAAAAAAAGTAAAATTACATTATTTTTATTCTTAGTTTATTTCTAATAGAAGAAAATGAAAAAAAAAGGAAACTGTTTTATTTTTTTAGTTTTATTTAAATTAAATCATTTTTATTATTCGTTCTTTCCGCAACATTGTTCACTACCCCAACACTATTAGTTGTAGTATGGTATCAATAATTTTCTTTGAACTGTAAAGTTGCTGAATACAATTAAAAGTGAAAGTTACAATTCAGTTTTATAAAAATAACTGACTCAGTTGCTGAATTCACCTAGGTAAGTTTTTTTTTTATTGATTGGGTCGGCAAACTAGCTGACGAGCCACCTGGTGGTAAGTAGTCATCGTCGCCCATTGACAACTGCAACATCCGAAGAATTGCTGCTGCGGTGCCGACCCTTAAGAGCCCCTACGGACTGTAGACTGCCAGAGCCGCTGCAACCGAGGGGAACGGGCCCCTACGTGCAAGTCGAACCACACACACCAAGGTGCTTTACGAAAGACTCCGTCGTAAGGGTGGTCGCTAGCCAGTCAGACCCCAAGAGGTCCTTACCACCGAGCAAAAACAACATAAAAAAGTAACACAGAATTGGTGAATATTTTGCCTTTAAGCACACCTTGTGTTCCAGCCTGATGGGCCATGTCATGTAATCAGTAAAATGGACGATTGGCATGTGAGATTTTATAAGCATTTTTATTGTTAAGCTAGACAGAGAGGGCACTAGGCACAGGTGACGTGAAGTTTTCCCTGCACTATACAATATAATTATGCTACCACTCATTTCGTGGTAAAGAAACTGATGATCCCCTATCCATCCCCACCTAAAATTTAAATACTTACTTATATCTTTGAACATTATTAGTCGATTTGAATTATTTTCAAGTCATCAGTAAGTATACAAAATTGAAATTAATCATGTTTTTTTTAAATAAAGTAGACACTAGTCAACTACTCTATTTTCAAATATTTACTATTTCCAGCATAACTGATTTCTGTCGTGGTGATGGCGTCATATGACGTGTAATGGAGAGATGTTTATGAAGTATCTCACAATAGGTAGCTCTATTAATCTCAATGACCTGGCAATCTTCCCATATTTGCTATGAGGTAAAATTTAAATCTTATGATACATTTTACACACAACTAAATTATAAGGGAAACAAGTTATTTAATGTGTTTTCCATCAGGAATTAAAGAGATCAAAATCACAACTCAAAGCTGCTATGACTCTCTCCAAAGACCCATTTACCCATACGATGTTTGGAGTTTAAAACAAACTGTTTTGAGTTTGTTTCGGCTTTTCTTTCACGAAAAAGTACCTCAAAAGACCTATTTACAGTAATAAATATAATTTATCATTTATGTACTTACCTCGTTAGTATCATCTAAATCAAACTCGCCGATCTGGACGCATGTAAAATTTAAAAGAGCACTAGAAACATTTCTATATGACAGGCAACATAATGATGATAGTTGAATTATTTCGCAGCACCCTACACACCCCTTATCCATCCAGTTATAATGTAGTAACAATTTATAATTTTTGAATTGCTTTCACGAGGCTTAGTTTACAAAGTTCGGTCGAACTTGTGTCGCTAAGTCGTGTTTGAATCACAAAAGCCAAAATCTAACTGAATACTATGAAAATATACAATAAACCCTTTATAAGTGAGACGGCTGCTTGCACACCAAAGCGAGAGCAGCTGAGTGGGGAGCGAAGCTTTAAAAATTATAACCAGTAAATTGAACAACCAGACATGAATATTTTTTTCATGTGGAGGTTACTGCTATCGTGCAGGTTACTGGTACCGTGGAGGTTACTACACATTACTTATGGCCAAATACTCAATTTCAAGAGGCCCCGTTAAATCTCGTGCTATCTCCATCAGTTTAAGTCAAACTATGACAGTACGAGTCTTAACGGCATCATTACGCTGATGAACATTTTCAAATATGAACAAGCATAGAGTTGGAGTTATTTTGTGGTTATTAAAGGTTCATTTGGCGACTTCAGAGCATTTTGATGAAATGATTTGCATGTTACAATCATGGCGCCACGACATTTACGGGTTAACACTAGGAAGCATGAACGCGGAAATGTATATTTCTGGGGGCATTTATGGTAGACAACAAAAGGTAATTGATTTATGTTAACTTTAAATACATAAGGTATATTCTTAATTCTATGTACAGTGGCGCACTGTTATTTATATGAAATCGATCAAAATCGGAAGATGTGGAGATGCACGTCATTATAGTTAACACGCCCAGACTGATGATTCATTAAATCCTGTTTTGATCAAGTTTTAGAGCCGAAACCGAAACCAAATTTTAGGTGCTATCATTGTTTGATCTAAATCGAGATCCAATCAAGTATTGAATAGGCTACAACAATACAAACCACAAACCGATCACCTCAACTCTGTGAAGAGTCAGGCGGAGGTTTATAGATCTCTAATCACTTTAAAAATGCATGTCCCTCCAATGTCTTCACCCTCTCGTGCAAAATAGCTGTATAGACGCAGATTGGTCTTAGTCATTGGTCGCTCAGAAGCCTGCTAGACAGGACAATAGATACATTCAAACGGCTGGATCTGTTGGCCAACTAATGCATAAATGACAAAATGCACAATAGAGCGTGCGCGCATTCTCTACCATATAATTACGGAAAAGTCCGTATTTACAGTGAAATCGCTGCACGCACACAAGTCACACATTTAAATAATCATGTAAAAACAAAATATAATGGAGGGGCGTGCATTTTTAGACTGAAAGATCGTTACTAATGTTTTTTTTTATGGGATAGGGTGACAAACGAGCTGACAGATGGTAAGCGATTACCGCCGCCCATGGACACCCGCAACACCAGAGGAGTCACAAGTGCGTTGCCCGCCTTTTAAAAGGGGATTGGACCTCCGGTAACCTCACTCACTTGGTGCAACAACGTAAGCGTTTTTTGACGCCGGTTTTCTGTGAGGCCGTGGTATCACTCCGGTCGAGCCGGCCCATTCGTGCCGAAGCGTGGCTCTCCCTCGTGTAAACATGACACCGTTTAAGCATCCCTATTTACCCTATTTTATATAACATACCTCTCTGGACCTCATGAGAAAGCGGACAAGTCTGCCTCGTAGCACAGCTAGTGTGTTTTTATCTAGCTCTGTTGTGGTGCCGGCTAGGGACTGCACCAACACTTGCCAACGAGTCAGCGATGTTTCTAATAAGCGAATGTCTTTTTTGTCCACCCTGAAACATAAAATATTATCTTGTTTTTAATTTCGTGTTCAAGATGTAGGTAGCAGAAAACTAATAAATTGGACATGTATTACACTGCCTGCAAAATACCTAGTTGTTTTTCTGTAGCAGTCTAGTCGAGGTTTTTAAAATATTATTAAATGATTATAAACTGAATATTCAATCTTATAAAAATATACTTTGGTGGTTCTCTATGTAATATACACACAAAAAATACAATTGAACTGAGAACTTCCATTTTAGAAGTTGGTTATCAAACGCGTATTTCGCGTGCGATATTATTACTTCCGTGTTTATTAAATAAATTACCTGTCAGCCAGTTGCATTTCAATATCCATGCCATCTTCTTTGTAATCTGGCAATTCATTGTCATTCATTGTTTCTTCAGCATCAGAAAATGTCAGAACTTGGTCAGAAGGGTCTGAAAATTTTAATTAAATAATTATCTTAATGACCTACTATGTACTATGAAACTAAGTTTTACCATAAAGAAATATTAAGTTACACTATTCTAGGCCTTACACCATCAGCCATACCTACTTTCTATGGCTTGTCAATTACATTTCTATTTCTACAGTTATTCATTTACAAAAATTGGATCAAAAAGCAGCAAAATATCATTGTATTGTAACTATGGCATGTGAGAAAATTATAACGTTTTGGTTTGTAACAGATGCAAGTAACAAGCTATATTCAGCATAGTGTGTTCCTTATTACTTATCACACAAGACACATTATTGTTAGTCATGAATAGTTAACATTAACCTAGTTGTTACAGGAAAGAAAAAAGAACAATCTACTACTAAAGTGTGAAGGAACTTAATTGAACTTACTTTTAGGTAATGGTTGTACAGCTTGATCTGGCAACAGATGGTACTGCTTCAGAAGTTGCCAATGTGCCAACAAAGTCTTTGCTGTCCGTGATGGATAGAACACATGTGGGTTTTGGTCCAGTAAGTCCTGAAACTTTCCTATTGGTGGTAGCGATGCCTGTAAATAAGTCAATGTTTAAGTATAAATCGGCACATTTAAAATTTACAGCGAAGACAGCTGATTAGTGTTGTTCTTATTCATATAGTTTTATTAAATTTTAATTCAATCAATTTACCAATAAGTTAATATTATTATTTATTTAGTAACATAATAATTCCACAGTGAACTTGAATAAACTATGGACATCAGAAAGACTTAAAGAAATAATATGCACAGCATACTATGAAATACTTTTAGTGTGTAATAACAATGGTTCAATTTTCAACAAAATTATGTTGCTTCCACTGCACACTTGTTGTCACTACCAACAGCAGCTGCCAATATTAATACAAATATGGCTATTCACCTCACTGAATTAAAGTGCTAAAAAATATGCAACCATTAACTCACAGGGACAGCTGGTATTGTTGCAAGTAGTTCTTCTTCTGCTGTAGAGTACAATGCTTGTTGCTGCACCGCTGCTACTAAGTCTGGATGTAGGTTACGCATTGCAGCAATTGCCACTCGTGATATTTCAGCATTGTACAGGAGAGCATACCAGCGAGACTGCAATTCACTAACAGTAAAGCGACAGGAAAACTTTATCCCACGATGAACTATGCGCAAGTCATTGGTCTGTAAATAGAATAATAAGTATATATTTTTTTATTGTAACTATTTTTTTATGGGATAGGGGGCCAAATGAGCAGTAGGATCGCTTGATGGAAAGCGATTACCGCCGCCCATGGACACCCACAACGCCAGAGGAGTTACAAGTGCGTTGCCGGCTTATTAAAAGGGGGTTGGGCCTCCGGTAACCTCACTCACTCGGCGAAACACAACGTAGGCGATGTTTGACGCCGGTTTTCGTGGCCGTCGTATCACTCCGGTCGAGCCAGCCCACTTGTGCCGAAGCATGGCTCTTCCTTGTTTAAACATGACACTGATTCAGCACAATCCTTTGACATTTTATGATATCATTAAATATTACAGCTGTACTTTACTAGTTGTATAATGAATAACCATTATTGGACTATTATTTAGAAGATATATTCATTTTAATAAATATTTACCTGCTGTACACCTAATATCAAAGCTAGATCATCAGTGGGCTTCCAACGTCCCAGATCCTTGGTAGACAAATGACTGAGATGGCCTTTACGGCGAATCTTGCGGCCAATACTGCCTCCTGCAGATAACTTACTGGAAGCCCTACGACGCTCTTGTGGTAGGTGTGCAGGAGTTGAGAGTGCACTGGCTAAGCCAACCTCCGACACCTGGCTTGTGTACGACTGCGTACGCATTCTCTTATCCCCTTTCCCGAGAGAAGACCCAGGCAAACCACTGTATTCAACCAACTCATCGTCAAATCGCCTACGTTTTATTGACCGCGATGAGCTGAAACATTTAAATAAATCAGGAGTTTTTCTTATTGTAACGAATAGCGACAATTGTTGTTGTTATTTTTCTCAATTTTACCTGCGTCTTTTATTATCATCTGGTGCGTTATGGAATGGGGACCGCGTAATACTGGGATATTCATTACTGTCCGAGGCATTTGACGGTGTCGCTGGAAAATCCATTATGGTTTACATACAAGCGTTCAAGCCACACATTAATTCACATCTACAATCGTAGTGCTCTAATTATATTTATAGAGCAAACACTACAACAAGAAATAATATTGATTTGTCTTGAGTTGACAATTTGAATTGACATCTCGATTGTAGCCAGGGTTGGATTTAGGTACGTTGAAAACTATAGTTATCACAAAAAATGTAAAAGGATAGTATTTGTAAAAAATTATAGTACACTTTATTAATTTGAATTTAACATAGTGACTAAAATCACCAGTTACAAAATTTGCATCAGTTCTTCAATATTAATTTGAAAATTCTCTCACAGTCAGCATTAACATGGGGAAGTCTAAGCAATCTAGGGTAAATTTTGCTATTTGTTTAAACGGCTTGTGGTTTGTCAAATCATGCCAATGGTATAGCTTACTCCAAAATACATCCGTTTTTTATATTTCATACTATTAGACATCTATGAACTCTATTACCTACTACGATCGAATAACAGTATAAGTTACGGGAAGTCCCCCTATATAGTTCATCGACGACAATTATTTATAATCTGTGATAATAATTGACAATGACTTTGACAAGTGATAATATCGACTTTGTAGGGTTCGACGGCAGTAATTAACGTGATGCGTGATTACTATTAATGGTCAATATAAGTCAAGTAATGAAATTATTATTTTTAATTATTATTTATTGTACTATCCTTAGATATGGGTAGTGAGTACGAAGCATGACATTATAGTATAAATAATATAATTATAGTACGAAATCCAACCCTGATTGTAGCGAATATCGATCAGGCCGACCGACGGCCAACTTGAGCGGCCGACCCACACCCAACCACAGATTCAGTGGTCTGTCTCAAATCTCAAACAACAAAATACGAAATCAGTGGAATCGATATATTTGGTCCATAAATCGGTATATTGAAAAAAAGAAATATTTAATCAAATCTCTATAACTAAAACTTTAGGGATTATAATTTCACAATTGTCTCTAAAACTAATAACAGTATCAGTATCAGTGATACTTACTTACAGGAAGTAGGCTTATAATTAAAAATTATGTGTTTAACTATTTATATCAATTCATCGAATCACATTGAATTCAATTATACAATAAATCTCTTTATTTTAAACTTCCGGAATTAAAAACCATTAATAAAATATAGAGCATAGAGTAACTCATTAAGATGTGAAACCTATAAAGTGTAGATACAGTGCGCACAGCGTAAAATATAAACCGAATGATTTCCAAAAAAAATCAATAAATAACACCCATCTATGCATCTATAATCTATACATAATAATATATGATGAAATTGTTACAGGCCGATGTCTGTAAATTACAGATATTGAAGATGTGGTGGGCAACAGAAGCCAAAACAATTCTTTTAGAATTTTTGTCTGTATGTCTGTCTGTACTTAAGTCGTACAAGTATCAGTTATCACGCAAAAACTGCTACATTAAATTGGATGCGGTTTTCACAGTCGTATTGCTGGAGGTCTAACTTAAAATCTGGTGCATATTTCATCTTTCACTTACAAGTTATCTTGTATTTGGATAATCAACTCATTTTATTTGAGATATACGCAAGTTACTGTTTTTATAGGGTAAGGTATACATATTTTACTCTTCTAAAAATTTGGTTTGTTGGTAAAAACTTGGCAGCTATTTAGATCTTTAATTTGATTGTCGGAGAAGTCGACAACCACGACATTCTAAATGTTATTCTTAGTAATTTCGATATTTTTATTCAAAAATACTTACCATATTTAAATTATTTTAACAGTGCAGTCAAATCTGTGATTTGTGGAGGATTATCGATAGGCTAACCTATCGATGAATAAACTAACAATACGATAAACGACCATTCTATCCATTGGCTACCAACACATACTAGTATCTCTAATTAGTCTGTGAACAACACTTACTAAATACCAACTGTCAAATTGACAGTCATACCGACGACATACAACTAACATTGACACTGTCAATTGTCAGAGAAAACAGAGAGACAGCTTCAGTCCTATCTCTTGAAATTTTGTTTTAGTGTTCTTTTTTAGGTTATGTTGAGAATTGGATTTACAATTTTTTGCATATAAAATGGCTCTTAATATAATTCGTGCAGTAGCGTTTAGACCTAGGGAAATAATAACAAGATTTTATAACAAAATCGTTATTACTGACGACGGTTCTACCATAGTTGCCCTTCATAAAGACCAAGATTTTCCTTATGAGCATTCAAGACCACTTCCAGAAGAAACTGTAGCAGATACATCGATTTTGAGAATGAATGATAAACAAGAAGTTCACAGAGTATTTAAAGATATGAAGCCGGAAATAGCAAGGAAACAGCTATCTTCTCTCACATTAACAACAACACACCGATGGTTCCCCAGGGCTAGAGACAAGAAGGCTAAGAAAACGGAGATGAACCGCCCTTACTTGTAAAATAATTCATTAATGTAGGATGTAATTAAATATAACACTGTTAGCTAAATTTCTGTTTTACTTATCTCTATCTATTAAGTCATTGTAAACTTCCAGTAAAACCGCCTGCATAAACATGTAAAATAATGTTACATGCAAAACAGTTTCTGAAGTCAGCCTTCGATTTTGTCAAATATCTCATTCTCGCCACCGACTTCCGAAACTGTTCTGCACATAACATTATTTTTTGTTGTTATTTTATATTGTTAAGAATCCTGCCCGCGATTGAATTTTTCCTTTAATAAAATAACTTTATAATCTTAGCATGGAAAATGCAAAAAAATCACAAAAAAAAGTTATTTTATTTCATCATTTTGAGTGAGAATTTTACTACAAACATCTGCCTACCCCTTCAAAACGTACAACAGGCTTGATGTTATATTATGGAATAGTGAAAACCAATTCTTAAATATATGATTGCTGTCATTGAAGGAAGAGTTCCATTGTCTGTCTCCGAAAGTCATTATGAGATCTTCATGAAATTTAAATGGGATCCCTGGAATAATCCCGTTTAGAACAAAAACGAATCGTACAAATCTGTTTATACCTGACAGTTATGCCCGAACATATTGACATAAAATTTCAATCCATCCTTTCCTCTGAGAATCTATCATCCATGCATCCATAGTAATTGGCAGAAAGATATATAATCATACTTTCCATTTGAAAAATTACAGTACCAATACTGGCTTGGCTAGGATTTTTTACTAGAACCTGTAATAGTAGTAGAGTCCAGCTCAACTAAAGATCAATTAAAAAGTACCTACCTAATTCTTTGAAGTCAACACTCAACTTTTCTTCACCCATGGTCACCACAAGTTTTTAGTTTTATGGCTAATACTCGGGCGGGGCTAACCGGCTAATATAATTATTTATGTCTACCTTCTTGATTACTTACATAACTACCCAATTACTAGCCATAGGTAAGAATAAATTATTACAGGAGTAAATTTTCCACACTTGTCAGTGGCGGATTTACTTACAGATCCCCCCCCCCCCTCCGACGGTAAAATAAAGGATATATACCTATCTATACTTATAATAAATCTGTAGAGAGGTCAATTCTGTACATGAAATATATTTCCAAAATAACTATCAGCGGGTGATTAGTGATCGATACTGACGCCAAAAATGCAATCAGTAAAATTTTTGTCTGTCTGTCTGTATGTTCGTTATAGAAACAAAAACCACCCGACGGATTTCAACGAAACTTGGTACAATTGTTCTTCATACTCCTGGGCAGGTTATAGTATACTTTTCATCACGCTACGATCAATAGGAGCAGAGCAGTGAAGGGAAATGTTGGGAAAACAGGAGAACTTACTCCATTTTTTAAGCTTCCGTCGCGTGTGCAGCCTGAATGGTTAAAGCTACACAGAAATCATGTATGACGGAAATGTTCTCCTTAAAATTATATAAAAAATATTCCACGACAGCAAATGTCTATCTTTTATGGTTGACTCACAATAACACGTGTAACTCCCGATAGCTTAGCAGTTCGGAGCTTTCTGATTATATTTGTCTACTCTTACGTTAGGTGACTGACTGACTGACATAGTGATGTATCAACGCACAGCCCAAACCACAGGTTATAGTATTCTTTTCATCACGCTACGATCAATAGGTGCAGAGCAGTGAAGGGAAATGTTGGGAAAATAAGTGATTCATGAGAAAGGTTTCAAGCTATAAAACATCACGCTACAACCCTTAGGAACGGGGCAACGCAGGTGAAACCGCGGGCGAAGAACTAGGGAACAAAGTAACTATTCCACGCGGACGAAGTCGCTGGCAAAAGCTAGTATATAATAGAAAGAAAACAGATGTCAAATCAAAACCAGATATAAAGTGAATGTTGGGAACGGCCGTTAGCGAATGGTCCTCACTCGTTAACATTTAGGTAAGTATTTATGTAACTATGAATCTTTTAATTTCTGTAAGACATAAATAAATTTGCTGTCCTAGGGTTTAGCCTACTGGGAAATCCGCCACTGTCATTGTTGATCCTGTCTACAGGCAGGACAGTCTTTAACCTATTGGACGCCTTGAGCGCTTTAGGATAATGGGGCCCCTATGAGTACCTTAGACAATGATGTTAGAGGAGTTCCTATTTAAAAAAACAAGAGTGGATACTATGGAGCGCCTTAAAATCGCGGGGCCCTGAGCAATGGGTACTTGCCTTTAATGCCCAATGGAAAAGAGAAGCCTGCCTATATACTAGGAGTGCCTACCTATGTCACTGTATCTCTCTCTAAGTAGTCTGTGCTGCAGGGTAAAGGCATTTGAGGAAATGCATCATGAAATAAGAATATGCCGATTTCACGTAAATGTACACAGGGTCCCAGGATTGATGCCCAGCATTACTGGCTCAATCATTTTTATTTTTACAAGGTACTTAATTTTAAAAACAAGTACTTGTCTCCAAAAAATACCCAATCTAGAAATAAAACGTATTATGTTACCTCCATTTCCAATAGCTGTGAGTCAGCTCTTTAAACCCAATGAAGCTGAGGGAGTCGGGAAGTGGACACAAATCCAATAAACGCAAATTCTAAAAAGAAAAATAATACTTTTTTGGATAAATAATTTGTATATTTAATTTCACAATTTCATTAATAATGCAATAGCCTAGTGTTCATTTAGTTTAAAATGTTTTATTTAACAGGTACTTATTATGGATTTTTACTCTAAATTATTTATGATAATTATGTAATAGTAACATACAAAAATAATATTTCATTCGTTAGCAGAATAAACAAGGACAACAAACCACATCTATCATTTTGTATTCTAGCAAGGATCCGGAATAAATCATAGTAGGTACTTTAAACAAACATCTTATCATAATTTATTGCTATATATAGAAACTATGATCTGTAGGTATTATTATCTTTACTATAATAATTTCTCTTTCTATAAACAAAATATTTAATCCTTCACATTCAATATCACAATGATTGCTTCGTTTGGTGTTTTACATCTAAATATTGCACTTATAAACATCGACTAGTAAGTTTTAATCCAACCACAAATTTCCTATAAACCATTGTAACCGGAAGACAGCTGTTACATAATTATAATTAAATGTAAGTTACAAGTATAACTAAAATAAATAAAATTATATAACAAAAATAGATCTCCTGATTTATTGCGCTATAACTATGATGAGAAGTAATTTTAAATAGAACGAAATAGCGACACATATGTGCAGCCAAATGTCACGTGTGTTGGCAACTAGTGCGAGTCCTCGAACAATGAGTGCTCACCGTGTGTAACACCTGCCCACGAGGCAATGACATACATGCTAAGCTAAATACCACTACTAAATGTAAGCCATCACTCAAGTGCCATAAATTGCCAGTCTTGAAGAAAAACTTAACATTAATAAAATATACCCTCGGAAATATAGACATTATTGCATACAACGTAGTCATCTCATGACCATAAGGCTAGGCAATTGTACTATAGTCAGATACCAATAATTACTTGATATTACAGAAGCTTCAACATCTTATATACTGGACATATTAACATTTTCTTAGTCTACTTTAAAACGTTAAAAACTATTTGTTCTCTTTAAAATAACAGCCGTACGTACATAAGAATACAAAACAAAATGGCACACGAGGATATAACCGAGATACAATATTATTTTACTATTTACTTTCGTAGTTTTATATTAAAAGGAAGTATTGGATTCTGTGAAAATATTATATCAAAATTATATTATTATAATAATAATAATAAAAAAATAAAGCGTCAAGTCACGATAAATGAACAAAAAATACAGGGACCTAATTCATCTTTGGAAAAAATAAAGCTGAGATTTCGACTAATCTAATAAAATTCATAGAGAGAGCTACATTTCAATTATAAACTGTATTCACAAAAAAATTAAGATTCATATATTTAATTACATTTTTTCCTTAATTTTTGTAGTTAAATATTCAGTAAAATGTCAAATATGTGCGCTAATATAACTATCGATTTTGAATTCTGACCTAGTTATTTACTTAAACAGTTTCAAAAAATATTATACTTTCCAAGATTTTTTTGCCAAGTTAAAACCCGCGACTTTTAATTTTTTGGCGATATGCGAGCAGTTGGGCACTGACAATTTCCAGATACTTACCTAACTCAAAATAACACTAGGCCCAAAGATTTCAATACTCAGGGTTACTTTTTGACAAGAATCTCTATGGCAACTTATTAACATTTTATTGAATTTAGGACATTTTTTTTCGAAAATTCAAAGCACAATAAAAATTAATATGCTTAATTACTTAGCTCGATATAAATTTAGATCAAATCTTTGCAACGGTTGCCTAAGAGATCACTTAGTAGGTACCTTTAGAAAAGTCATCTGTATAAAAAAACCGCATGTCCACCTACTTTAATATAAAAAGTTATAAGTATTAAGTGTAAATCTTGTTAAATGTTACAAGTGATAGAAGGTACTCTTCATTTCTTTTTTACAATAGGATAAGTACGGCCTTGGAAATATCTAATTATAACTTTATTACGGAAAAACTGGTTTAAAGGATCTTTGCGATCGGCTTTCTAATAATGAAAGAGATTAGCTCGATCGAGGCTTCGTACACGGCGCCGTATATCTCCATCGTCTAATGAGAAATTGAAGAGTGTTTGAAGAGAACCGTTCTTATAGGGTCAGCGCATCCGGTTGAGGCGCAGCTCCCGGTCCAGCTGCTGCAGTTGACGAATGAAACCCTCGTTCGGGTGAATGTCACGGCGAGAGCGGACAGTGCCCAGTGCTTCGGCCAAAGACATGCCGCGTTTAATCATGAGGAACGCTAATGCACATGTAGCGGACCGAGATACGCCCATAAAACAGTGTACTAAGACACGTCCTGGAAGAAAACATATTTTTTAGTTGATAAGCCAATTTCAACATGAGAATTAAACTTGTTGCTGAACCACGCACCTCCACTCGAAATTCCCTCATCTATGAAATTAGCAGCTATATGGAAATATCTTGAAATATCAGTCGATGGTAAGTCCATAAGCTGAAAGCCTTTGTAGCGAAGTCCGGGGCAGTCGCGATAATACAGGTGGTCTGTGTCCACCTGGGTGTACCTTTTCCCTTCTGCAGTGTTCAGCACATAGTTAATTCCCATACGCCTTAGGAATGCTTTGTCCTTTGCAGCAACTCTAAATATACAAAAACATAAATTGAGAGTTGGACGGTAAGCCGAGTCGGATCATTGGTTTGAATTTTTTTTTAAAACGTTGCCCCACAATATTTTCTCCTGTATCGTGTTTCAGTGTACTTAGCAGATCATTGTCCAGCAGATCAAAATTTTTGATCTGCTGCAAAATGATCTGCTACGGGAAGTTGGCAGATTTTTTTGACTGATGTTTTCCTCGGCAATACGGCAGAACTATTTCTGAAAAGAATCAAGAACTATAGAACTCTGCTGCATGCGAAAAGAACTCTCACTTTTGATCTTGTGGACAATGATCTGCTAAGTTCACTGACATCTGTATCGTGGGTGCGTACAAACAAATTCTCACATTTACAAACACCCAGACCGGGAATCTGTAGGTCAAAACCATGGTCATGCAAATATATGCTCCGTGTGGGGATAAAACCCACAACACGTGCCGCAGAAGCTGATCGCTCAGCCGCTACGCTAAACGTGTCGTCAACTTTAGATCTATGAACCGAAGAGCTATCTGGTTTTTGTTTGCAGCCCTCGTTCTTTGAACCAACGGTTTTCAGTCATGGTGATAGGATATTTTTTGTCAGCAAATCGTAATAGATAAGTATAGCTTCGTATCTGCAATTTTTTTTTTAATATATAATTACAAATTAATATGGTTAGGACGAAATATCAGGAATGTGAGGAAGTACCTACCCATCGAAGTTAAGTTAAGGTTTCAGCTTACATAAACAATAGCATCATCAACCCATTATATTGTTTTAGGATTAGAGAGATTAGGCTATAGTCCACCACGCTGGCGTAGTGCGAGCTGGCTGACTTCACATGCTGTCCAGAAAACTGTTTCCTCACAATTTTTTTCGTCACAATATAAGCGCGTGAATCATGACGATGATTAATAGGTACATGACTTCGAAAAATCAGAGGTGCATGCCTTGGTTTGATGCGAATTCGAAACCTTTGACTTGGCAGTCGAATAGTCATCATATCACTAGTAAGGTAAGTAAGGTAAGGTAAGTACATAAACAATAGAAGTAGGTAGGTATTATTTATGTATTATTGAGGAAAATCTTTATGAACTTAATTTATTTCGTATTGTTGGTCTTGGAAGTCAATCCCCATAAAGAGATAGATAAAGGTGCCTACTTATGTACTTGACGATAGACGGTCACTGACAGTAATGATATCAGCGTGCATATGGAACAAACAAATAAAACACTTACGCATCTCCAACGTACAGGCCCGGATAAACTTCATTTAGATCTGGAGTGGGATTGTATGTAATATCCGCGAAAGGGCGAGAGCGGAATGAAGTCAAAGAGCTCAGCACTGATGACGGTGACGAGCCGAAACTCTGCAAATGAAACGCACGCATTACACATTTACAAAATTTCTGACCCATATTTTATTTATATTTCCAAAAACAGTAAGAGCACAAATACTTTGTCAGTACATTAGATGCTACTACAACAGATAATGCACAGTAAACAAACATACATTAATAACAACGTCATTTTATTGCAAATATTAATAAACAATTGTGATCATTAAGCTAATGTGGCAAAAGATAAGGATGAAAGTGCGAACATGATTTATTAAACATCCTGGTTAAAATGTAAACAGACTGGCGTCAGCTACACTTTCATGAAAAGTCACAATAGGGTATTACAACTATTATTGAAAAGTGCGTCAATACGATTCTATAGTGCTAATAAACCACTAAAAAATCACAACATTTTTATTCCATCGATAAGTGCCATAAAAATGCATTTAAAATTTACATTTTCAATTTTCGCGCTTAGTTTGGAGAAACGCTGGACGCAGTGGACGCCATATTGCTCTGTGGTTATGACGTCAGTTGACTGTGTAAACATAATTCTTTATAATTTAAAAAAGTCGGTTAAGTAGTTATTATTCTTCTTATCATTGGTGCAGTGTTCCTGAATGCATAATATGAAAATAATAAAAGTATAAAGCCTATATTCGCTGATCAGTTGACAGTTGATACGTAGAGTAAATAAGTAAATATACCCAGAGTAGTATACTCTTGTATAAGAAAAAAAACAAAAATATATTACTGAGATAGCTTAGGCAAAAAGCAGAAGAAAAATATTAGTTTAGTTCAAAGTTTACAGTTTTTTTATCTGTTTTTGAACACTATGAAATAGTATCCGCCATGTTATTACGTCATACGGCTGTGTAAACTAAAAAAGTGTCAACTGTCAACTGATCAGCGTATAGAGACTTTGTACTTTTATTATTTTCGTAACCAACCTATTTTTTATCGAAATAATACCATGGAAGACGGTTTCGTAAAAGGAGACAACACAAATTTACCAACATTTTTTTTACACAGCCAACTAACCTCATAACCACAGAGCAATATGGCGTCCACTGCGTCCAGCGGTTTTGTCAAATTAAGCGCGAAATTTGAAAATGTAAAGCCTTATTTCCACACACAAAACTTCAATGAAACTAAGAAAATTTTACAAACGAGGTTACATAGTTTGTAGTTATGAACTAAAAGTATTTAGAGTTGGCAATAAAATAAAACCAAAATTAAAACACGGAGCTCCTCTCAGAGAGGCTTGTTAAATCGCCCTGGATTTAAACTAAGACCACAGAGACGGTGAGCTAGCTCTCTTACCATTAGGCTAAAATATCATTGTTTCAATTAATATAAAATAATATTTTCAGGCTATTGGCTGGACACATAAATATCTGGAGATATTTTTAATTATTTTCAATATGCAGATAATTTCATTGAAATTCTATTAGAACCTTTACCTTTTACATAAAAACAAGCACAGGTCAACCATGTGATTTATGCACAAGTAACGCAAACATTGGCAGATGATAAATAAATACCATTAGGGTCCTTAGGTATGATCCTACACGTTGTTCTTTAGCTGCACAGTATGAATGAGTTCTTGGAAATAGTGAGTACTGTTGATAACATAACATGTATTAATACGATGTTATTAAGCAATTAATAAAAATGTAAGCTTTGTGAAGGTAATGTAAACAGATAATATTAAGAATAAGCATAATTATGTGATGTGTGTGTTAGATGTATAATTTACTGTTTTACATAACAAAGATTTTCACTATTTACTAGCTAGGTATATTAAGATACACTGGCCGGCAACACTAAGTATCACACTTTTAAAATTGCAATAACTGATTAAGTACACAAGATAAACTTTCGAAATAAAAAGGACTTGAACGAAACTTAGTTTTGTTTATAATAACTTCATAGTCGGTAACCTTGTTTTAAGAAATGGCTGAAAAAACATTATTAACAAAAATAATCCTTTTCGAATTACAATAATTTTACTACGTATTCATTTTTTTTTTAATTTGTTCTTGATTAGATTGCAGCACATAAACTTTATTTATCATCATCAACTAGGCATCAGTATGCTTCGTACTGCAAGAATGGTGGGTGTAACGTTATGAACGGTCCAGAAGGTGAAGCGAAGATACGAAGAGACTGGAAACCATCTGAGGAGACCTAGTAATGGCAGACCCAGGTGCACTAGTGCCCGAGAAGACCTTTATATTGTTTCCACTGTGTTGAGAAATCGCCACCTAAATGCAGTTGAAGTCCAGCAACAGCTTCTTCAGACCCGAAGGGACTACATTAGTGATAGTACAATGAGAAGAAGACTAGCTGAAGCGAACTTGAAACCCCGAAGACCAGCGAGTGGCCCCAAACTCGAGAGACAGCATCGAGTAGCGAGACTGGCGCAGTCTCAATGGTCAAGAATTTTGTTCACAGATGAATCTCAATTCTCACTTTATACTTGTGATGGAAGGCGAAGTGTCTACAGGCAACCTGTTGAGCGATACCTACAATCCTGCTTCTCAGAAAGCCTCCAGTACGGTGGAGGCAGTGTCATGTACTTGGGCTACTGGGTACTATGGACTGGCATATCTTCAGAAGTTCGCACAGAGCTAGTGGCCATAGAAAATGGCATTCTGACTGGGAAAAGATATATTATGCCCAAGAGATCCTCAATGAGTATGCAGGGCCGTATTTAGCAAATATGGGTAATGGATCGATGCTGATCATGATAATGCCTGGCCACACACGACTCAGGTTGTGCAAGAGTATATTCAGGAGGTTGGTATCAGTGTGATGGCTTGGCCATCAAGAAGTCCTGATCTTAACCCGATTGAACATGCCTGGGGTAAGCTAGGTTGGCTAGTCAGAAGCCGCAGACCGCCTTCTACCTCAGGGCACTAAAACAGGCCCTGATAGAAGATTTTTTCTAATTTTTTTTTTAAAGCTTGCTAGCAATATCTTAAGGGTCAGGGTTTACATTGTCTGCGCATAGATTTAGAGCTAAGCTACACAGTTATATATATGATATGTAACGAAATAAAATAAAAATAAAAAATGTGGGTCACACTCACACATTACTAATATTCTTGTTAACCCCTCGTGCTAAGCTATATGCTTGTGTTACGAGTGGGTTTACGTCGGTAGTGCATTATCGCAAGTGCAACGCCCTAGCAATTAGACCACCGCCGCTTAATAATGCCAGACAGAAGAATGGGAGAATATACCCCAACATCAGTTCCGAAACCTCGTGTTCAGTATGCCAAACCGACTCGAAGCTGTAGTCAGAGCCCAAGGAGGCAATACCAGTTATTAAAAAATAAATAACATGTAAAACGTACTTAAAAAATGATAATTGAGTTTTTTGACACTAAGCTAAAAATGGATATTTTTATTGTTTTATCTTTTTTTAGTTAGAAATGTTACTAATGTATAGTTTACTATAGTTTCAAACAAAGATAAAATTTGCTATAAAATGTTTTTTATTTTAAGTAAATCTCTGACTTCTAAGAAAAAAAAATTACTTTAAAGTGTAGTAGGTACTTAGTTTTGCAGGCCAGTGTAGGTACAGTACGCGCGACATAAATTGGCCGGACTGAAGTTAGCTGTTTGTCAGTTTTTGGTTGCGCAGTACACAATTTTTAACGTAAACAATCCACTGCGCATTAAAACGGCGAACTTCACTCCGGCCAACTCATGCCGCGCGTACTGCATATCTTTCATGTTTTACTAAATTTCATGGTCAGCTGTTTTTCTAAGTATAAATAGTTCAAGTGCTTAGATATTTAACCTTGTATCTCTAAAATATAATAAAACTTTATTGCTTGCATCAAATTATTTCAAATATATTATATAATCTTTTGAGATTGAACACAATGTGGTAACATGTGTGATTGATTCATATAATATGGATTATTCACATTCATTTTTATATGGTAAAGAAAAAAGGTTGACTCAGAACAGTAAAATAAGGATAAAAAGAGAGTAAGAAATAAGAAAGATAAAATGAGCTTTAAAAACAAATGAAGGAAAATAACTAAAATAAAAAAATCTCATAATTCATTAATGTTTCATCCACATATACAAATATATATGTATAAAAAAAAACTGACCAGTTCAAAATCAGAACTTTGGATATTCAAATAATAGTCCCTCCCTTACTTATAGGTATGTATATAAATCTTAAAAAATTGGTATGTATATAATGTCAAAAGAATAAAACCCTATTTTTAAAAACTTTGTAGCAAGTTGAATAAATATTTTAAATATGACAGTGCTTATATAAATAAGTTCATACTCAAAATACCTAAATATATATTAAAAGTATTATACAAAATGCAATGTAAATAAAAAACAGTGTTAAGAAGCTAATAAAATCTTTTTATCGTTTATAAAAACTCACAACACAACACACATGAAAATAAATTTAATAAAAACCGAATTTAAAAATTCAGGCTACAGATATTATATAGTACATACATCACAATAGGTTACTTGACGTCGGGAATACCGTGGGTATAAAAGCTGCGAAAAAATGTATTGGCTGAATGTATTTTAAGTACTTCATATAAGAGTAATGAATTTTCTTTTAATATAGATACTTGATTAATTTTTAAATAATAGCTAATCTATACAATATGTTAAGAAAACCCTGTACAACCCATGAAGGTATTGTTAGGTATTGAGATCTGGTCCTATTTATATGTATAATCATATTTATATACAATATAACAAGAATAAAAAAAAATGAGGGAACTGAAATAGCAATACTTGCAGTGGCAGCACTGTCCTTGGGTGCCAAACATAATAATAATAAGGCCCATAATGGTTTTTGCTGGATTTCGGTTTGGCCATGATGACCTTGAATTTTAATAATTAAAGTTTCTTATTATATTTGGTGATGTGGTTGGGATACTAATATTCCCCTTTCGGACGGGACAAGGTTTATTTCTATTTTTTTTAAGGAAAACCATTAAAAATATTGAAACCTTAATGCTTTTTCATTGGGATTTTGTTGTGATTTATTGAAATTTGGACAGAATATTAATTTATTTGTTGAAGTCTTTGGGGGGGCCTTTGTTCAGCATTCTTCTATTGGCTGATATGATGATGATGAATATTTATGCATCTCAATATGTACATAAAAAAGATATTGGATCAATGTGTAGATTATGAAACTGATATCCCATCTCTATCCCAGGTACAGATAGCCTACAGCGACCGACCTTGAATCAGTGACTAATAAAAAGGTAAAAATAGAACTGGATTATGTTCCAATCTATTTTTGTAAATATTAGGTACTTATTATACAAAATTTAAGAAAAGTATACTTAATTACAGTTTTACAACAAACTGTAATTAAGTATAATCTGTAAATGAAAATTGCTAATCAATTGTGTAATATTTACGTCGTAATATTTAATATCACTCACCGTATCCCTGTAACTCATGACGATTTTTTTTATTTATAAAGACGTATAAATGTGACTAAATAAAATTATTTAAAATTACGTGGAAAATACTTTTTTTAGTTTCAATGCGAAAACACTGCATTCACAAAATAACGAAATTTAATAACTGCGCGCCATGACAGGACCAGCCAGTGTGACTATCTGGAAAATAGAGAATCTTCCAAGCTGAAAATCTGCCAAAAGACAGCATCTCACATTCTCTCAACACATCAATATCTCGTGGGTAGTACAATTAGGTGAAATACTGTAATTTCTTTACTCGTGTTTGGGTACGTATAGATATGTGAATTATTTACAATAATCTTATTGTAAAGAATTTTATGGTTCTTATCTAAAAATTAAAGATCTAATCTCGATTTTCTAGGGTCATTCAATATTTTTTCTCTAAAAATTAGGACCTAATCTCGAATCTGCCAAATCCTGCCGTTTTTCAATTCGTAGACATAATCTGCCCAGCTGAAAATTGAATAGCCAAATCTGCCTTAATGGCAGATAACTACCACAATTGGTCACACTGGCAAATGACTAGAGAAAGAAGGCTTAAAGGACATGTATCCAGGGCCGTAAAATAAATTAATAAAAAAAAAAAAACTAGAGAAAGAGAGGGAAAGAAAGTAGGCATAAAACAAGGATGTTACAACACCAATGCGGTATCGACTCTATTAATAATTGAAATAGGACTTAAAGTATCGATACTTACTCGATATTAGCTGAAACACCACAAAATAATTTTTATCAGCAGGGACTGTTATCGATAAAAATGTATATATCGATATTTTTAAGAAAAATTCGATAAGAGTAACGAATTGATAACTAAGCTAAACATCGATTTTTTTATTAATTATTTGAGTACTGGTAAATTGCGGTAAAATTACCAATAATTTTTACCGATAATTTTATGAATACTCTACCTACTTGTCTATTACATTTTACGCGTGTGTCATGGGGTGTAATAGAAGAAATAATATTTAAATGCAAGTTTATTTAATGGTAATTTATGAATATTTTAAAGGCACAGTATAGATATTATTGTACTGAAAAAAAAATCAATATCAATTATGTAATTCGATACTCAAATATTAATACTCACATCGATGTTTTGGTATGGATACCAAATTTATTTCGGTATTATTTCGCTGTTTATCAGCATATAATGGCGGTACCGATACGAGTACTTTTGAGTCAGTAAACCCTGGCCTCGACTACAGAAGAATTGAAGCGCGCCGAATCGGCCGAATAGAAACAAATTTATTACGTTGCGGCTATTACAGCCGAACCGGATGGAAGTTTTTATTAATACTATGGAAATGGAACGAGTGTGTTCCTTTTTTATATAATTCATTCATGGCCTTAAGCGCAGTCAAAACGGCATTTCGTGAGTACGCAATGGCGAGGCACATGGATGAGTGGCGGAGCCTTACAGGACTTGCTCACTGTAACACACACAAGAAATTCATAGGTTCCTCATCGAGATGGCAAACTGAAACTCAAGCAGGCGGCAGGCCCGTCACTTGTTGGGAGCGCTAACCGGACATTTCGGGACTAACACTCTCCTGCAAAAGATGGGTCTGACAGAGAGGTTTATTTATTAAGGAAAAATACAGTCTGGATACACCAATAAAACAAAATACTATGTTTATGAGTTAGCAGAAAAAGTCTCGGTAAAGATTCCTTAAAAGGTTACTCCTGTAGTTGTGAAATGTGTTGTTGGTGTACGAACCATCGGTATTTGTATTCGTGTGACTATAACCTGTTCTTTGTTTAATTAATTCGTGTTCGTTCGTTCGTCTAAATGTTTAGCATAGACCTAGAGAACATATCCATACGATTCTGTACAGATGAAGAGGATACTGAAAAACAATTTTCATATTTAAACATCCTGTATACCGAGGCCACTGACCTCTATAATACTCTATAGATACACTGGACAGGCTACTGTCAACGATTTTGAAGAAGGCAAGGCCTGACAACGTTTTCCGTGCATGGTAAAATTTTGGTACATACATTTCTAAGGTGTAGTTTTTCAGTAAATGTGAAATTGATAACGTTCAAAGCTTATTTTTTTACACCAACGCACATGGACCAACTACACCCAGCCGGCAACAAGGTTCTTATACTCCATTTGGTTAGGTACCTAACTAAAGATAAACAAATAATAAAAAAGGTTCTTTTATAGGTCCATTTTTCATCTCGAAATAAAACGTAACTAAAATAAATTATTTAATCATTTAAAATCACATTTTCCTTTTATGCATTAGCATATTTAACTAATTTGTTTAATATTAAATGGTAATTATTAATTCTTAAGCTTGTAAACAATTAATTAAATTAAAATTTATAATCATGTCAGAAAGTATTGCAATGTGCCTACTAAAAAGAACCTAAAAAGACAGGTATTCAAAACATTTTTCTACATAATAGACTTTTGATAACTCGAAAAAATTGAGAAGTAGTACTGCGAGTAAGCGCAGCAAAATATTTAACCGATATTACACTTAGTCGGGTAACCAGATTCCATTCGTGACAGTTTGTGTTTACTTTACTTTCCTTCGTTTTTGTGTTTATTTTGCAGTAAATTGTGTTAATTAGTTATTGTTCTGCTTGTTCATTGTTTTTATTGATTGTTAGTTGTGTTGTTATTAATTTTAATCGTTAAAATAAGTGATCCCGAGCCGGGTACTAGGTGACACCTGTGATCGTTTTATTATTCGTGTTGGTGATTGTTTTTCATCTGATTCAGATTAAAACTTATAAAGTCAATTAAAAGGTATATTCATTTCACTCCCAATTCATAAGATATTATTGTAATAAAGGGTTGAATAGCCCTGAACGCCGCCATTTTTATTGTTTACCTTTAGTTAAGTACCTAACCAAATGGAGTATAGAATGCAATACAATAACGCCTCCCCAAGTGTCAGACAATCCATAGATTTACCATAGGATTTTCCTCACATTAAAAAAAGGATTTTTTTCTTCTAGTTCAATGCTCGGAACAATGTTTGTTAATTCTTTGGTTCAGCACCTACAAAAATATACAATGAAAACATATCGACATTTATGAATATAAGAGATTCTCTAAACATCTCGTCGGCCATTTGCATTATATGTCAATCAGTGTCAATTTTAGTTCCACAAAAGCACGGAGCAGCGCTTCAAATAGAGCCACAAATTATGCTGTCATTTGTACGCCATAGCCTATCCCTCAGAGGAAAGCCTCATCAGTGACCGAGGCGCATTCGCTAAGCAGTACTAACAGTATTTTGTTAATACACTCCACTAAAGGAAAACTAAGGGGACTCTCTGACCTAAAAGACTGATATAGAAATTATTGCTGCACGCTATAGGGCCCAAATTGGGTATGGTTATTTCTATAGCGTGCTGTATATTTTGTGAGTTTCTTACCTCCCACCAAAAATGGCAGAAAAAGTTATTCGGTGATTCGCTCCTATACCGTCTCCTTCCATAGTCATTTATGACTATAAACCACTGACCTCTCTAATACTCTATATATACACTAGCCTATAGATCCTGCTATAAACTCACCACCACACTCGATTATCAATCCAACGAGTTCGCTCGATTTGATTTTTGATTTTGATTTTGACGTGACGCTGCTGTCTGTCATGTACGTCACTAGTTCGTATTTCGTAAGTGAGAAAATAAAAAAAAATAACCGCACCTTGTTTGCGTGTAAAACTTTTAATACTCTAGTTTCTATTGTTAATTATGTTACTAAAATATAAATTGTAACGATAAATTAAATTTCGGATAGATTGTTTGTGAAAATGGATGAAAAAGAGGAGTTGCATCTAACCTCTCAGGAGTTGCAAGTTTTGTCAGAACTTGACAGGTACGTAACTAAAATAATGGACAAACAGTTTAGTTTATCATATTCCGCTGTTCTTGTCGCGTTCTTATCTAAATGAATGCGATAGCTTGATTTTTTGTATAAGTATAATACATATAGCACAAACAAAAAAAGAAAAAAATATATTCTCAATAGCTTGTTTTTCAGTAGGATTGTGTCCAGCCTGTAATCTACACTATGGATAATGCATAAATAGTTATAATACTGGCCCTTGATTTCTATACAAAAATATGTTTTCCGGTACACAGCTTGGGTATGGATCCAAATACCAGTACATAGATAGCATAAAGGAATTGCATGTAATATGGCTAGTGGTCTGTCTGTACTGTGCCTACTGACTGGCCGCGTCGGCTTGCCTGAGTTGTATGACGACTACGATTACGAATTGGAAACAATAAACAGTAAATAACATAAAGCAGTAATATATTTTAACAGTATTAAAATTATAGTAGTATTAGCGACCCACTCGCGGTTTCACCCGAACTGCTCCGTTCCTAAGAGGCGTAGCATGATGTTATATAGCCTATGTTACTCAGTGATAATGTAATGTAGTGATACTAAAGGCAAAAGAATTTTTGAAATCAGTCCAGTACTTTTTGAGCCAATTCGTTACAAACATACTTACATACAAATCTTTCCTCTTTATAATATTAGTATAGATTGTGTAAAATTATAGTATGACTACTGAATTATGTGTATTACATTTGTATTTGAATTTAATAGTTTCTTCATTAATAGTAACAACCATTCTATGCTTATTTGTAACAACACTATTACTAAATTTGTAAAACCACTATAATTTATTTAGCTATAGTGAAATATTTGTTTGATTTCAGTCGGCAGTTTGGTTTCTTGAAACTGCGTGGTTCTGAACATGGTAGAACCCGTGCTCTTGTGCTTAAAGCTGTCAAGTATCTAGAAGGGATGCTTGTTCAAGTTAAGGTATGTTTCATATTAAAAAAATCTGATTGTGATATTTTTTATGTATTTAAATCATGTTTTTTTGTTTGTTAGTCTGATTGGGCAACCAGTCCAAATCAAATGCATGACTATGAGCATATGTGTTGCCAGATTGAATGTTGTGAATATTGATATGATACAATATCTGAAAGAGTTGAACCTACTATAAAGTTAAAAATTCTTACCTATAGCTATAATTTCATAATTAATATGACAGCTGTTTTTGGGGTCAAAGCCCTCTGTCAGATAGTTAAGTTTTGCTAATAAATTCAATTTATACTGCTCTGTGGTACACATATATATTTATGTTGGTCATTTATACATAATTTTTCTTCCATTAAAGTTTATACACCAAAATACACCTCTAGATCAAAATACATTTAATTTATGGGGGAATAAAATATAGACTCACACATTATCTGGAAAACACATAGAATACATTAAGTCTAAATTGTCAAGTTTTTTCTAGGCTCTCTTTCAAATTAAATGGAGCACTAACACACAAACAGCTCTATCCGCCTATTATGCCCATACATATTCATCTCTAAAGTATGGTGGCATGGTACGGGGAAATACTGTCAATTTAAACAAACTTTTTATCATACAAAAAGAATGCATCAGGATCTTAGTGGAAATAGACAACACACACAGCTGCGAACCATATTTCATTATATTCAATATAGATTAACATTGCCTTCTACATATATTATATACTCGATATATTATGATCATTTGTTTATAAAAATAAGAATACTTTTATTACTAAAACATAAATACCCACAATAAAAATAGAATAGCCACTATCAAGGACGAAAATGTTAAATTAAAGTCCAAATTCCATGGCTGTAAAAATATTCAATAAATTGCCAAATGTTATTAAAAAAGAAGAAAAAATAATATTATTTAACAATAAATTAAGATTATAATTATCTAATCCAAAAATGCTATTACTCAATTCTAGAATACCTAAAAAGTAAGTAAATAATATTGCAATTATAGATAATGAAGATACTTAAATAAGTATATATAAGTTATAAACAAAACAATAAAAATAAATAAGTAATTAAGGTATAATATGTATACCTAATTGTTGTATTATCACACATTGTGCTATATTTATTTATTTATTGAATATTGTGATTATAATTTATTGATCGTCCTCTATCATTGTTCTTAACTCCATGCTTAAATATTTTTCAATAATGTTGCAATGCTTGAAAAAGCATTAAGTCTAGGACTAAAATACCTCTTCATTGAAATGATGAACAAGCCACCATAATTATGCACACTTAGATTGCAATACATACTTTGAATTTGAATTTATCTTTGGAAATGTAATTGTAGATGATAATATATTTAACAGTAGCTATTTATTTTGTTCCCAGGAAGAAGAAAGGGCATGTTCGCCAGGAGCTGGGAGAGACATATGCATAGATCCCAAAACATATTGCAAACTGGGACACTTTCATCTGCTTCTTGAAGATTATGCTAAAGGTTAGAAAAGATTAATGAAAAAATACAGCCCAAGTAGAATGGATTGTGCAGGCCATGTTGCACCTGGACTGACAAAAACTGCTAGTAACTGGATGCCTGATACCGAATAGCGCCGTCGAGGTCGGCCGCGATTAGGGTTTAGGAAGACTCAACATTTTCAAATTCCCGGGATACGAAACCACCCACGATCAGTCCCGGGAAACGAGACCACCCACAATCAGTCTTAGCAGAATAAAATTAGATTCGAGTAAATTTTTAGCTAGATATAGTTATCAATCAAAGCAATTTAAACATACATACCATCACGCCTGTATTCCTTGAAGGGTTAGGCAGAAGTGTACTAATGTACACCCACAGTTCCCTGGGTAAGTAATTTTTGGTAATGAATTACATGGGACTAATATACCGTATTAGTCCCATGTAATAAGGGGCGAGTCTATTGAATTTATTTATATTAATCACCTTATTTGTTGCTATATAGAATTTTTATTACTGAATCATCAAAATCACCACCCGTTTAGTTTCTAGATTGCTACAAAGAAACAAACATACATACATACGTATTTATAAACACAATAGGTACCCTTCTTTAAGCCTTCGTAAAAATCAACATTTAATGAACACATCAATTCAATTGTCTTTATTGTAGATCATAGGTTCTAATATCTATAATCTTCAATATTAGTCTAAACAATTCGTTTATTTAATTCTTGTAGGTAATCACACTATGGCGGCCATTGGTGGCGAACGCATTTAGGAGTATTATATAGGCATCAAGTACAGTACGCGCGGCATAAGTTGGCCGGAGTGAAGTTCGCCGTTTTAATGCGCAGTGGATTGTTTACGTTAAAAATTGTGTACTGCGCAACCAAACAGCTAACTTAAATCCGTCCAACTTATGTTGCGCGTACTGTAATTATTTGTTTAAAAAGCTAATACATGGCACTTTCAATGACAGAGTGTGGGAAGCTAATAAAGTTTATTATGTGTGGGTATATTTCTTTGAAATTAATTTTATTGTAATACAATTTTAACAACCGTATCTCATCTCGAAATCGACGCGAAAGTCCCGGGAGTCGAGAGAACTAAATTTACAAAAAATAATGTACTAGTTAATTATTTAACCGAAATGCATGTTGTGGGTACATGCATTTCGGTTAAATAATTATATCATTGCCAAGATGGTTTACTAAATAAGACAAGTAAAGAAAACATAACATTGACGACACGATTGGCGTAGCGGTTGAGCGATCGGCTTCTGCGCCACGTGTTGTGGGTTCGATCCCCACACGGAGCAAATATTTGTATGATCTACAGATAGTTGTTCCGGGTCTGGGCGTTTGTGTATGTGAGAATTTGTGTTTGTAAACGCACCCACGATACAGGAGAAAATCCTAGTGTGGGGCAACGTTTTATAAAAAAAATAAAAAATAAGAAAAAAATAACAACATTAACAACACATGGTAAATACCTTCAAATCAACGAAAAGAGTCTTCCAGTGTTTCGCACTATGGTGCGAATCGTCGAAGTACAAAACATTACCCGAAACAACGAATTCAAAAAGGGTCCAGCGATTTTTTCTACAATAAATATGCATTTATTTAATTTAAATTATTTAAATATACATCTATTTGAAAAGTAATTTTCGAGAATCTCTGCAAAACCGTTTATGATACTTGCGCTTGACTGCGCTAGCGTATTGCATAAATACAACTTGACTGAGCGTGCGGCGCGGTATTTTAAAAAGTTGACGCATAAAATATTGTAAAGTAATTCGTAACGTGACGCTGACATAACTTTTATCGATAACAGTAGGTAGGTAGGTAGGCAATGGGCATGCAAGATCCAGCGGGGCAGCTGCTCCCTCTGGTTACCCTCAACGACAACGAAGTGATCGTATAATTTTTTTTCCTTGTTCGTTTTGTTATTTTTTGTGGTGTAAACCCTAAAATAATTCGGACGACCTTGATCTTACTTTTCCAACAATTTCTTCAGTAAATAGAGAATTTTCCTGGTGTAACTAGTTGCGGTATATTTTTATTTTCTTACCCTTGCGTAACACAGCATTAAATAAAGGGAAAGGAAAGTTTCCCAAGTTCGAAGAAAACAAGAAGTTCCAAACGTTTTTAATGAGGAAATCATTGCTTGTTTTTATATCGATTTACCTACTGGTTATGTAATAAAAAGGTTATGAACATTTTTAAAGATTACAGGATTTGCATTTCAGTGGATTGGAAAGTTACATTTTTTTTTAATAAAATGGTTTTTTAAGTGGCTATCAAACGTAGTGGCAACTATAATGCAATAGTTTATTTGGCATTACAAAAAGAAAAAAAGGACGATGGCTACAAAAGTAAAAACTGTGGCGTAAGTAGCTATAACGTCTCGCACCTTGGAAAAGAGGAAACAATATTAACAAGTTAGTACCTACTGTTTACCTGATAAAATGAAGTAAAATCAAATTAAATGACATGTGTTCCACAGAGAGCTACTACTTTCCTGTTTATTATGATTCTCAATGAATGCCAACTTTAGTGTTTCTAGAAGAACAAGGGAAAATGTTTAGAACTTTAAATGAAAAAAAAAATATTTATTTTAATTTTATCTTATTTATTGCATAATGCTTGGAAAATTATCACTTGACGATGATAAAAATATATTCGATAGGTAACAATGCAATGATGTGAAATCCCATTAATAAGTGATGTGGTGAAAGATCAAATGCCAAATCATCAGATCAATGCAAAATTTGTTGTGAAAAAAAAAAACGGTTTTTGGGCTGGGGCTTTTCACCACATCACCCTCACAGCCACGCCACACACACCGCCACGTCACAGCCTATGGAGTTTAACTCTATAGTAAGCTATTTATTATTATAACTAGAATAAAACTACAAATAGACGAGTTACAGTAAATGATAATTATTTAAATCCACATGATGCGTCATGATCATATTTTTGATGATTTAATATGTATCTTGCTAAGTATGCACGTATGTACCAGTATTTAATAATAATTCGGACATTGACTATTTGAAAATATAGCGAGATCTTATCTACATGCCAAACTACTGCAGGAATTTCAGCATATTTAAAATTTACGGAATCGATTTTAACGTATTTTCGTACCCCGCGCAGTAGATGGCGCCACGAGTATGTTATTTTTATATCGAACAAATGCGTCCAATACCTTCTGAACTCAATTAAACTGGAATTACTTAACATTCTTTCTCAGAAAGAAGATTTTTAGTTACCCGGCTGCCAAAGAAAGATGTTTATGTTTTTTGCGCGTATCTTGTATGTATATTGGTTTATAATATTTATTACCTCGTATCTTCCAAACGGCTATATGGATTTCGACAGTTAAGATATCGTTATATTCCTCTTAAAAACCTGTATCCTTAGATAGGTGTTGGAGAAATAAACCAAAAAGTTGATTATCGGCGCGAAATAGTACCTAACAAGTACATACTTACATACGTTAATCTATCTTATCTATATACATATATAAAACAAAGTCGGGTTTGTTCCATCCAACACTTAACATAACTCGAGAACGGGTGGACTGATTTTTATGATATTTGTTTTGTTGGATTTGTATCCTTCCCGAATAGCACAATAACTATTAAAACATTCGAAAAATTCACGAAAAAAACAAAATATGAAGAAAATTTATTTTATACATTTTGTATCGGGAACGGATTGACAGATTTGACAGAAATAAATAAGACCAAAAAATTTAAATTTTACTTGATTTTAACAAATGAGGTGTCTTACGATTTGTCTTGATCCCTACAATATTATACGGAACATGGTATTACAGGAAATAGAATATAGCAAACACTGGACGAATGAGAAGTGTACAAGAAAAATCCTAGTGGGGCAACGTTTTTTTTTTAAATAAAAAACCTATTGGCACTTTCTTAGCTACTAGTGCCATCTAACGAATGAAGAATAATTTACGTAATTTTATCCATGACCGATTGAAATGAAATAATGTGTGAAATTTGCATCCTAATAGTGAATAAAGTTAGCATTACCCACTAAAATGTCAAATAAAAAATAAAGTTTAAAAAACTAAAACCCACGAAAAAATTCAACTGAAAAGTATAAAACAAGAAAAAATGTTATGTCCACGAACAGTGGTATCCAGTATTAGCCGTGGTCGCATGCCGCTATTGTGATCTATAGCTACATGTGCAAACGGAGTTTTATGCGGGAAAAAATGTAAAGTGCACTTTGTCGGTTTTATATTATTTTCCAAAACTTGTGTTTCCCCGAAGTTTAAAGTGTAATCATATTGGATAGTTAACCATAAAGTGTTCGTGAACGTGTCCGAGTGTAGGCAAATGATAGAAAATTGAAAATCGTGACTTTTGTGTTCGCTCCTAAACTCCATCGAAGCCTTAGTGAAGTTTCCATGTTTTTAAATTATAAAAAGACATGACCTGAATGTCTAAGTTACCAGGTCATAAAATTCCTTAAAAAAAATATAGGTGCAAACTTAAGTATGATTATTATTTATGATTAGTTATTCCACTGTTCGTGGACATATAATTTTTTTCTTTTTTTATACTTTTCAGTTCATTTTTCGTAATTGAGTTTTAGTTTCTAAGCTTTCGTTTTTATTTTACCTACTCTACGATACATACCCTACACGATAAGTTTAGTTATTTTTTAACATAAGTATGTACTTACTTATTAAAAATCCGCTTTTTTATGTTTTTCTCCAACACCTATCTAAGGACACAGGTTTTTAAGAGGAATATAACGATAATTTAACTGTCGAAATCCATCCAGCCTTTAGGAAGATACGAGGTAATAAATTTTATAAACAAATATGTAATAGGTACAACATACATACAAGATACGCGCAAAAAACCCTTTCTTTGGCAGCCGGATAACTAAAAATATTCTTACTGAGAAAGAAAGTTATGTAATTCCAGTTTAATTAAGTTCAGAAGGTATTGGACGCATTTGTTCGATATAAAAATAACATACTCGTGGCGCCATCTACTGCGCGGGGTACGAAAATACGTTAAAATTGATTCCGTAAATTTTAAATATGCTGAAATTCCTGCAGTAGTTTGGCATGTAGATGAAGATAATCTCACTCTATTTTAAAATAGTCAATGACCGAATTATTGCTAAATACTGGTACATACGTACATACTTAGCAAGATACATATTAAATCATCAAAAGTATGACCATGACGCATCATGTGGATTTAAATAATTATCATTTACTATAGCTCGTTTATTTGTAGTTTCCTTCTAGATAAAATAATAAATAGCTTACTGAAGAGTTAAACTTCATAGGCATAAATAATGCTTGGAAAATGATCCCTGCTTTTTATTTCACAACAAAAACGGCATTTGAAATTTCACTACATCACTTAATAATGGGATTTCACATCATTGTTACCTATCGAAAACAATGTTTCGGCCTTTTTAGTGTATTACTTTTAAACTGTCTTTTTTGAAGTCGGGTTTTTTATTTTTTAAATTATTTATTTTATTTATTAAAAGTTAGTTTCAGTTTCTCATTGTCTCCGTGTAAAATGTTTTACTTTTAAAACATCATTTTCTTAGTGTACCTATTTATCTTATGGTATGCCTAAGCCCATTACAATATCAGTTATATTCTATCCCTCCGAAAAAAATATTACACCAGAAACAGCATTGTTTCAATCAGAATCGTGTAAAAAAACAAAAAGAAAAACGATAGGTAATTTAGTATAACTGCAATGTAATATTTTATTTTAAGGTTTTACCACTTCAACGTCGTTTTTCACTTATAGTTTTTACAAAACACCTTTGAAATAATTGCTTGCCCATTAGGCGATAGGAAATAAGCCAGGTGCCGTCCATACAGGGGCATAACTAAAGTAGGTATAGAAAGGGCAGATGAATTTATTTCAAGACGCTATTAAAAATACATTCTAGCTAAGTGTGTAATCCTTACCTGGGTATTGAGCAATAAGGGGTGGAACCGGTTACGTGTGACATTGATGAGACAATGTATGTAAATAAATTCGTTTCTTGAGCTTCCTACTTACATTCGTTCAATTTGCGTTAATTTTAAAAGGCACGTTTTGCTATTACTATAATATGATTTACACAATATTGCTACAATGTTATAATTATTATTCCTATAACTCACGTAGTACTGCTTCGGGTATGACGCCATATTTATTGCCGTTTTGTGATATTTCACTATGTATGATATTTCATGTGATATTTCACTATGTACCGAATAAGTGTTTTTTAAAATATAATGTCGTATAATATTCTTAAGTTTTGAATCGCAATATCTGATAGTGATATATCTATTTAATTGTTATTCCTCATTAAGTGTAATCAATGAACATTTTCAATAATAACAGCAAATGACCTACGATTGCAGCAATAATATATCTATGCATTGTTTTCACCATTCCATAACATAACATCAAGCCTGTACGCTTTGAAGGGGAAGGCAGACGTATAGGGTAAAATTCTAAACGCCACTCAAAATGATAAAATAAAATAACTGAAAAAGTAAAACCGTCTTCATAAACGTGAACTAATGTACCTAAATGTGCGAAACAGTTTCAGAAGTCGGTGTCTTTGATTTGATCGGACCCAATTTGGATCGGTTTTGAATTCGCCACCGACTTCTGGAACTGTTTCGCACATTATTAAATTTTTTCAGTTTCTCTTTAAAATAAAATTGGAGTCTGTAAAATTTTTTGAATGATAAAAATAATTCTCATTGTATTATATTAAAGTAAGTACATAAGTATTTTAATGTTAGGCTCCATAAATTTTAAAATGTATATTCTTCATATCAGATTTTTAACAATTTTATTATCTCTTGTTGCAGCAATGTCAGCATATCAAAAGTTTTATGCCCTGGAGCCTGATAACTGGAAGGATCCACTGTTCTTATATGGATTGGGGCTCTGCTATTACCACTATAATGCCTTTGAATGGTAAGTACATTTTCTTGGTTCAATAATGTACTATAATATACCATCACGAAGGAAGTAGAGGTGTACACATGCAGCTCACCGGTGTTTTAGGTCCCATGTAATATAGGTACCTATTGCCATTACCTGGGTACAAGTTCAAACTCCGAGCTACACCTGCCCGACAACTTCGTAGAACATGCCATAGCACTTTGCCCTATCTGAGATTGAACCTAGGATTGAATAGGAACTGGGTATTGATGTTCTTATATATAATATAGGTACGTTGGTAGGTCGTTGTAGAATCAATGAAAAAGATTTAATTTGCTCCTGTGGTTATTTTTATCTTATCTAAGTGCTAGTTAAGTTTTGGTTATTAGTTTTTATTATCAAATTGTAAAGGTCAGGTGTAGGTAGGTAGTCGGTACTACTTACTTAGACCAGTCAGTACAATTTCCGAGTTTAACGTTGAAGTATTTGTATAAATAGAAGTATCTTCAGTTCGTGCTTCCCAATCATCTCTACAATGCTTATAAACCTATAAGCATTCTACCTCGATGGTAATTCGATTGTATCGAACCATTTACCTAAGAAGGCACCTATTAATAAACTGATGAAATTTTCGGAACCGTTTCAATTTATAAATAAACTTTTCCAAATGTGCGTCAACGAAACGATCTTGTTTTGTCTAAAATAAAAAAAAAGTTGCGTTATGTAAAGAGGAATGTTAACGAGCTTTCTGTGTTTCGTTCCATCACATACCGGACGGAACGTCGCGCTTCGGGGATATCTAACTTCAATAATAATTTGGTTTGGAGCAAAAGCACTGTAAGTTGGCTGTGGCCCGTCATGTCGACATCGTGATTCGTGATTCACCGCCTCACCGGACGTAGGACGAGCGCGGGGGGAGTCGCGCAAGGGCCAGCGCGGGGCGCTACGTGCGCGAGGGGCGCAGGGCGCGTCGGGCGGCGTGGCGGAGCGCGGCGCGGGACGCGGGACGGTGCACGCACGCTGCAGCGCGAGGTCGTCGCTCGCTCGCTCGCGCCGTGTACTGCCAGTCGGGAGCGGGATGCGGTGACGTAAACTGCATCGGCGCGGGCCGCGACACCGTAGTGTAGGACGGGACGTATCGTGTTCGTATGTACCGAGTGCGTGCTGAACCACCCTGTGTTATCGTGTGCTTGTGCTGTTTTCGCTGACGACGTCTCCGCTCTTCACTACGAGGGCCGCTGCGGCCGCACCGGACACCCAACAGATCCGAAGATCCCCAAAATGGTGAGTGCGGTCGAAGCTCCCAGCTCGCGGTTTGTTTACGTCGGCCCTAGTGCCGGCTCGCTCTCTCCACCTGCCGCCCATATCCCAGCGTCGCGTTCGCACGCGACTCTTTCTATTGTGTTTTGTTTCCGAAATGCAGACACCAACGTCGACGACTCCGGCTCCGGACCAGGTCCCGACGAGAGGTCGCGTTTTTGTTCGTTTGAATGGTTTTTGCATGTTTTTTGTAGTGTTTTCGCAGGTAGCTGTTCGGGGCGATTCTTCTCATTCATCGTGAGATTCGTCGCGCATTAGGGACACGGACAAGAAGGGTAAGTAAATACAAACGATGAGGGTGGTCAGTGCGTGCCTTGCTGACGCTAGTAAATAAATAATGAGTGTGCCACCGCGCCGCATAAAATGTAGGTCGGTAGAGTGTGGCCGCAACAGTGCCGCACGCGATGCCTCGCCTCACCTCACCCTACACCAAGCCATTGCTAACCCATTGTATGCATTGCCAAGAACTCGTCAAACGATACCTAATTAACTTACCTACATAATAATGTAGGTACTCACAGTTAGGTAGGTACACCTATATTGTACCTATTTAGTTGTAAAAGTTGGTAGGCATTATGACTATGAATGAACACGCTGGGGTGTTGATTGATGTGAGGCTGTTTTGATGTTGGTTAGCTATCGCAATTCAAATGACCACACCCGTCACCAGGCTATGTTTTGAAGCAAACTGTTTGTTATGCCCGTATATTTCAAAATGGCAAGCAGGACCAAAATCATGATTTATGATTTGTTTAGGTTTGACCTACTTGTCTGCTTGCCTCAACACACGTAGGTATTTATCAGATGAGTAAGCCTTCATTGACTTATTATACAATTAACTGATGTGTACAGGAAAATCTGTGAGTCATCACTAGAATCCGTTGTTCGAAAGTATGAAGCTATATCAGGTGGAATTCGCGCACTTTTGTCTTACGTCATTAGTCATTGGACCGGTAGTGGCGATACTACCTACTCGGAAATTTAATGAGGCAATGACACCGGCCTGGAGTTATTCTACAGGTTAGGAAAAACCGCTCCACGCTATGTTCTGCTTGAAAACCTTAATAAATTTTAACATTTCCTTCTTTAAGTATGGTCAAGGAAATAGGTAGGTAGGTACCTATTGGAATTTCACATGAACAAATTAATTTATCCTTGTAATTTATACCTACCTAGATCTCAAACAATAAAATTCAGAATCCGTCCATCTATGCCTATCAAAATTTCACAGCCTTATGGAAATAACTAAGATCGATTTGTGATGAGCCTGTTACAACATTGGATAGGTACCAACAACATTCGACTATGTAAATACATAGGTACCTACCTATATATTTTCTATAGTAGGTACCTAACTACGGTTTACCTATACCTACTTACCTACAGGTGAATTTTTCAAGTAGGTGAGGATTTTATTAGCGAAAAATACCTACTCACAAGACTAATTAGTCTCGGGCCGATTTTGTTGAACACTAGCCACGAATCGATCCTGTAATTAAAAAAAAAACGCACCTACTGTATTATTTTATTACACTACCCAGTGTTGCGAATAAGAATCAAATTCTGCTAAATAAATACTTAGGTAAACTAAAGGAAAATGTTGAATTTAATAAACCAATTCATATTTTCAAGGAATTTCCCTTATATAGGTACTTGCCTATATGTATACCTAACTACAGTCATGATGACGCACTGAGTACTTATATACCTACCTAGGTACTACAATGTGTGCAGGTTGATATCTAGTTACTATGTTTTTATCTCATTCATCAGCGGTATCGTAATAGTTATCACGAATCATATTGCCTATCAGACGCGGACCGGTCCGCGCATTATCTACGCAACGCCGCTAACCGCTTCCAGTAGATAACGGTATTCCACTCAGAAGTCCTCCAGCGACTAGACTTGCTAGGCCCGTTTCGTAAACTTGTTCATCGATATGCTCGCCTAGTCCTTTTTGTATACTTACTTATACCCCGGAAGTTAGCTTGGTGATTTAAACAAGTACCTAAAACCTCTACGCAGTTTTGGGTTTGAAGATGATTTCACACTATACACGCTAGTTTTTTAATTAGCTAGAATTTTAACAGATTTAGAGACAACTTTTACGCTGAATTAACGATAAATGGTCGATAGTTTACTTAATTATAGCTATAATTTTAGCGGGTTCAACACCCGACGGCAGAATAGGTATTTAAAACGTTTAAAATAAACCATAGATTAAGCGGCCCCAGTTGTACCTGATTTGACAAAGCCAGAGTACCTATTTGCTGATTTTGCACAGAAGATTTTAGAACTAGGTAGGTACCTACTTAGGTATTACTAATAACTTATCAGTAATGTAATGGGAAATTAGTAAAACGTTTTAACACCGCGAGGATTGGACTTGGCAAAAAAATTGCAGTCCGCAGACCGTGATTATATTATAATGGTAAAATTATGTCTGTTTTTGTTATTCCGAGGGCATTATCATTCATTTATTCTAATGGACATTTTGGAATGCTCAAAGTAATCGGCGCGTGGCCAGGTTTCTGCGTAGGTATTGAACAATTTATCTACACGGCCTTACAGAATGCGAATTTAGTATCTACCTACTAGTATTTGAAATGTACTATTAGTAGCTAGATGACATATCTACAACCCTGGTAGGTTGTTAAATAATACCATTACATTATGTAATAAATAACAGTCAGCTGCTAGGTGCGCTAGGTAATGTCAGACTTGTAGATAGGTAGGTATATAATGGCATCTCGCTTAGTATCGATTGTGATGTAGTAATGAATGCCCTGTAATTGTTAGAGCAGCTTGCGGTGGCGCGTGCCGGGCAGGTGCCTGCCGGCTGCCACCACACCTGTCACGACATCAGCTGCTCCTTGAGCTAGTTATTACTTATATGTTTAGCTACTCACCACAACATGTGGGTATCGGTCTTAAGTCTTAACACACAAAGAAATTCATTGAGTTAGGTAGGTACATTCCACGTGGAACATCATGTTTTTGTTTTTATACGGTTGGCGTAACCATTTGCCTTTAAAATCTTATCATAATTTACATCACTTTACACGTGCTGGATGTAACGTTGGCGTTGTTAGAAATGAATAAGATAGGTAGTTGTGACGATAAAAATTCATGGTCAATACATTGACAGTATCAATTGACACAATCTCACAATGTTTCATCTATAAAAGGTTCACGTTTCAGCATACCTATTTAGCAGCAAATGTGTGGGGCTAATCTCAGCTTCAAGTTACTTGTTGAGCTGATAATATTGTTAGGTTTTACTACGCATTTCGTAGTAAATAAACAGACTGTGCGTAGAAAGCGATAAAATTTCCCGACAAGTTCGTCCGCTCGCTAGTTTGCACAGTAATTGCATTCGGTAGTAGTTAATTTCACCATTACCAGCAAACTTGCCTGTTATCTACTTCGAAACGTAGATATCCTTACGACATATTAAGGATACTGAGCTGAGCTAGGTAAAATAATCAGTCCATACGACTTATGTCATATAGGTATAGGTCATTCTATATGTTGGATAGCCTTTAGCGAAGAGGAAGTCTTATTAGGGCCAGTTGTAACAATGTAGAGCTGAGGCAAGCGCGCACGTACTGTAGGTACCGTTTGAATGCATGTTGATTCTGTTAAATATTGTTGTCAGTCATCATCGGATGTTACCTAAGCAACTAGGTACGCGTACTAAGGTACTCGTGCATCGATCTTAACATGATAAGTACCTATGTCTTAAAATGATAAGTAATGTCTTATCAGTGACGTCCTAACGTTAGATAATAATTTAGGAAGGTAGTTAGGTACCTACTGTGAAACAAATGATAATAAAGCATAATTGACGACATTTCATTTTTTTAACATCCATGTAATAGGTACCTAGCTACCTATATTTTATTTGAAACGAGATCGAAAAATAGGACACCTACCTAGGTAGGTATATGGGTGTTAAAAAAATGAAATGTTGTCAATTGTTTAAATAATTATGTTAATGTACCTACCTACACATTGTATACACTAGGTAAGCATACCTATATTTATACATATAGGTTAGGTTAGTACAGGTAGGTACGTACCCATTATATTTTAATAATACCGTAAGTAGTCGTGATATTATGTTGAATGCCACCTAGCAACAACATAGCGGAGAAACCGGAATTTGACAGCGCTTCTCATGCTAGCTAGAGTGTAGAGTAGGTACCTACCTATTTATGTGAAGCAGGTAACTGCCGAAGAAAATAGCGGTATCCTACCTACATGCAAATAGTTTTATGTAGGTACCTATGTAAATTAATTCCCAACAGGATTAACAAGTTTAAAGTGCGCAGCCAACGCGATCTGCGACCCTAAACTAAAATAAAGAGTGCGTCTAATAAAGCTGTGTTAGAGATGTGCGGGCGGACCACTCTTGCCCTTCGTCCCGCGCCATGCGCCGCGTCACGTACGCACGGGCCCTTTCACGCACAGGGAGGGTACACCTACCATTTGCGAGGGGCCGCGCGCGCACCGACGACGACGAGCTGACTATCGAATCGCCGAAAACCGTATGCATTATTAGCTCTCCCTTCTTCACTCATCCCTATCCGGGCCGTCTCGTCCGCCCGTCCCGATTTAGGCACGTAGCGCCTCGACACCCTCCCCATACTCCTGCGGTGGGAGTAAAACCGACTTGAATTTGAGTAAGACCGTGATACGCCCTTTTCCCATGACGGTAACTAGGTAGGTATAAAGTGTGTTTTTTTTATCTAGGTCATGGCTCAGAGTTAAGAGCAGGGTGAATGTAGTAATGTCGGCGCGCGGTCGTCGACACTAACGGATCGCTATTTATACCTGGTGCGTAGTGCACCGGAACTCGCTCGCTGCACTCGCTGCATCCGCGCCGTCCGCGCCACCCGCCTCCGCTCTGTCAATGACCCCGTCCTCACGAACATTCATTTCCTAAATCAAAAGCGACTTACAAAACACCAAGTGAAATGTTAAAACATTCCATTCTTATTCTTATTATGTCAGAATCAGAATAGATGTCAAAACGTTAATAATTTGTTTACCTACAATACATAGGTAGTCGTAGGGCGAGCGTTGCGAAAGGCTAATGCGGCAAGCGGCTGCCCTTCGGCTTTGTTTAAGTTACGTAAGTAAACCCGCCCACATCGTAGGGCAACCACCCACGCAGGGCATGAACTGTGTCAAGCAGCCTGTCCTAGTTCCTGCATTCACTACCTAAAATTTTTATGTTTACACGCGCGAAAGAACTCGCCTCTGGCTTACTAGTAAAATCATTCACTATAGCTGAAAAACAACGATTTTATGCAACTTGTTGGTACTTAGATAGGTTACCTACCGCACCCCAAAGTTTCTTAATTTCAAGTAGGTACCTATAGCTATAGGTAGGTACCTATTCTGGTGCATCCATTAAAGGTAGGTAATTAAATCATAACGGACATGAAAGTAACTTTAGGTAACCACAATTAAATATACTATAATTACCAATATTAATATTGTAAAGTTATCATTCTGTTCTGCCACCTACTTAGGTATTTTACCTGTTTAAGCAGTGACCGATAGCTTGTGTGGGAATTACGATTATAATGTACCTACGTAGGTATTTTGATAAAATTGGTTGCTGACATTGCTGATGTCGAACTCACAGTTCCTCTACCGGAGTAGGTATTCCTCTTTCGGCATCAATTGTTTGAGCACCTAAGCTTCCATATTGAGCACCGAGCTAATTAATATACCTACCTACTGGTGCTACGTGTAAGCTTAGGTGCTCAAAAAATTGGTCCCGAAAGAGGGATACTCCCCTCTTCCTATTGCCTCGAAATCTTATTATAACAAATTAAGGATCACATAGGTACCTACATCGTTAAATAGTCCTTCATACCTACCTAGTTAATGATTATCCACCACCAGCTGTTGCTCGCGGATTCACTCGTGTCTCAAAAGTAGGTAATGTAGGTACTATAACTCTGCTTTTAGGCGGCTTAATAAGATGAATCTTTAATAGCCCCAGATTATAAGTTAGACCTCCAAAAATACAACTGTGAAAATCGCATTCAATTTCGTGCAGTAGTTTTTGCATGATGCACATTATGTACCTACAAACATAAAACATACAGAATAAAACAAAAATTTTGAAGATAATTAATTGTTTTGGCCTTTATTGCTCTTAAAAAGATTTTTCGTAGGTATTAATTTTTATTAAATGTCTCCATCGTATCAGACATCGGCTAGTTACAATTTTATTATATTAGTATGATCAAATCGGGCGGTGTTGCTAGGTCTGCTGTAAATTCGCAGACCCCGCGAGCGATGTCCGCAATGGAATTTCCGCGAAAAAAGTCATACGTCACACACAGCGCGTCACGGCAGCGCGCAGGCCGCGTAACGTCACGCCAAGCAAGGCCGCGGGTGAGTAAGCACCACTGTAAGCTTTTTGTTTACACCACTTCCATCCAGTACTGACTAATATGGTCGTGTGATGTAATACGACATAGTAACATTATATCCTTATCAAAACTATTCCTCTATTTGAAATAAGTCACTGCTCTATTTTTGAGTCCCCTAATTTACGATTAATTTAAAATTGAAGTCCTTCCAATTACTTCGATACGATACGACTATACGACTCTTCTGTAATATTGAATACAGATATTATCAGAAAAAGTAACGTAGGTAGGTATGCTAAAAACGTTTTAGTTTGTCCGACAGTAAAAAAATCCGGGTAATTCTCAATGTTAGTTACATTTCTCAGTAAATTGAACGGCGGGTTGTCACTAAATAGGTATGTCGATCACGTAGATAGTAACGATGAGCTGTTTGTTACGTAAATCACTTGCGTACTTCACACTTGGCACTTTGTGCACAGATAACAACTGTGAATTGGGTTTATTAACGTCAACACGACTCACGAGTGTTGATACTTGACAGTACATAGACATTCACTGAAAGCATGTACAAGTGATATAACAAATGTTTGCTGCTAATTTTCCATAATTGTATGCAGTACCTACTAATTCGATTTCAAACACTGCACAGCTTGACCTGTAATACATGACATGACATACTTATAGGTACATACATACTTACAAATTTCAATATGTTGTATTCTTTGTAGTACCCCTATCGAAGGGGTGAGTAGGGAGGACGGACACCATCTAGTGCCACTGAAAACCATGTGTACCTACACCTATTACAGAAATATGATGAAAACTTTAAGCCCCAGTGAATTATAGCAGTAACTTATAGCCGGAATGACTATCTATCTACCCTGTATTAGAAAAAATACACGCATATGAGCGTCCATAATTATAATTCAAGCAGTCGAGCCAAAGCTATTCTCACGGATGTCAATCTGTACTTACAATTTTTAGCCGTCACTTTGTACGCACAATGGGAATTAGAATTAGAAAGCGGCCGGTGACCGCAAAAAGGTAACATTCGAAAGGGCTCGAAGCTTGCGAGATTGTGTTACGTCACCAGTGAACGATCACCAGTGTTTCCCCTGCGCCTCGGCAAAGCTAGGGAGGGCTTGTCGGCTGATGTACAGCGTGCGTGTCGCACCGATTCCTCTACGCACGTATGTGCTACTGCCCTCGCTTTTGTCCGACGAACAGTCTATGACGTCGATAAAGGCTTAAAAATTTTGTTCTCAAAGGGTTCAACCCTTCTAAACTGAATATTAGGGATGGGGCACATTTTTAATTCTGCTGCATGTAAATAAGTATTGTAGGTACCTACTTGTTAGAACACTTGTGTGCTGTGTGAATCGTATGGGGTAGTTATCAAGGGCACTCCGCCGTTTGTAATGTAATAATAGTGCAGAATATTCTGTTCTTTTTATGTTAGGGGACTCGCTTTGCATATTTTGTAAGCTAGCGTCAGATTTGAGTTATAAAATGTTTTACAGACGTTATGATACACTTCAGCAATAATTAATAACAGATCTTAGAATTTTAATTGCCTAGCTATAATTAATGTCAATGACAATAATCAAAGTACAAGTTAAGCAGAAACAGCTGAGTGATATACCTACTTATATAACTAGTTGTTATAATGTATTATGACAACATGTACAAATAAAACAAAGTTGAAAAGTCGAGTAGAACCTGTTTAGTAATGAAGTCGCATAATTTTGCTGAGACACACACCATCTGATTTTATGGACGTGCTGAATATCAAGTACCTATAAGTCCATGCTTGTGTGAGTGAGTCGCGATGTGCAGCTGTGCCCTGCCGGTACACTTCCGCGTCCGTGATGTCTTTGTGTCTGTTTACGCATGTTATTTTATAAATATAAATTTGTACCTTCGTTGCATTTTGCAACCCGTAAGTAGGTACCTATGAGTTGCAAATATCCAATGCGCCATTCGCCATGAACTTTTTTTGGCGCCTTTGTAGTGTAAGTAGGTACTGACTTATAAATTAAAGAGGGGTTAATTATATGTGTCAGTGGTAAGTCAAAACGTGTAGTAGGTAGGTACCTATGCGTGCATCACATTACTTAGCTGTGTTTAATAATATAATTCCTAATATCGGTATACGCCTACTTTATTCGCGTCACATGAGTGCTCTAGGTGCTGCGACGTGTTTGCGTACTCACAATATGTAGGTACGCCTGAGTACTTATCTATGTACGCGCTCATATGAATATAAATTGCAAACATAATGCAATAATATTTTAATTGCCGGCTTAGGTATTGGCATGTCCTAGGTAACCATAGCCTCTATCCGCAGTCTTCTAACTACATACCTACTTACCTTGTACCTACTTATATTACGGTATCGACTATCAGGCTTATCTCTATTCATACAATATTTCTAGGCAAACACGTTTGTTTAGCATTGAAATCGATAATACGGCTTTTAATATCACAGTTGTTATCGAGAACTAACCTTATTTCGTCATCCGGTGTTTGAACATGAAGTTTCTATTTGAAGTCTCGTAGGTAGGTACCTACTTGGTACACATAAAACATTCAAGGATGGCCCGGAATTTCTAGAAGTACGACTTTATACCTACACTTCAAAACTAATCTCGCTGCAAAGAATTTTCTCGACTGTAAATACAGACGACCCACATTTTCATTTGACCTTAGAATAAAATAGAATTGGATATGAATTGCTTCGACTTTATGAGCACTCAATTTCAATTTTGTAAAGTGAATAGCGCCGTTACTGAAAATAGCCGGCACATATCTGAAATATCGCGTTCATGAGATCATTTCTGAGTAGGTAACCTACTGAATGTACCTATATAAGTAGTATCGAATGGGACGAATGTGGGTCAACTAGCATGACGCCGGCGATAAACGAGCCCTCGTTCATTATCAATCATGTGTAGGTACGGCACGTAGATACATAGATACGTTTTCCAAACTAGCTAAACTTGTGCCCTAACCAACCATCAATCAGAACCTTGATCGCAAAACGCAATGCAACGACTGCTCCGCCAGCATGTCGTCAGATGACTTTCGAAAGTTCAGCCTACAAAGTACTGCAATGTTTGTCAATATCTATTAACTGACTACCTTATCCTACAATAGATGAGGTGTGGCTCTGCTATTTTATTACAACCATGTATAAATTCATCAGGTGGCATCTTTATAAAGGAAGCAATAATTTCTTGAATAGGTATATTTACATAGGTACCTGTCGCCACTCAGTACAGAATACAGGACCTTCACTAGGACCATCTATGTAGTTTTATATAGTGCATACAATTGCAGTTTGTATTGCATTCTGTTGCCGTGGAGCCAAGGTCGTGATGCAATAAGTACAGTCAGGTGAATTGTACGTTCATGTTGAATGCATCATGTGATTGCGTCATTCTGCAAACGGAAACTGAACAGAACGGGTGTGGTACAGAACAGTAAAAACTATTCCTTGATTTATATTATTAGGTTATTGGAGTTGTCTCGGGCCTGGCCTCTTCCTTCGAACAGATTCAGATAGAGGAAGATAGGTCAGAAATCAAGAGTTGCAGGAATCGGGAGTTCCAAAAAACAAAATTCTGTTATTGTCATGGTGTTATCAAAAAACCCTGTATCTTAGTCGCTCTTTCTCTTTTATAATGTCAACATGACAAAGAAAGAAAACAAATCAATATGGGATCGACATTTTGTATGAAAATGTTCCTAGTGTTCGCTCTATAATTCTGTTTGGGTGTTATTCTGTTCATTTTTTCAGTCTCTTTTAGTCTTGTCAGTGTAATTAGGAGCAATGAATTATTTCCGGTAGCACTTAGAATAACACAAGTGTATGACTTTGACCTTATTTCTTAGCACCACATGTGCCCTATTGAATCTTGAGCATCCCTAGTTTAATAGGTTTATTATTGGGCGTAAGTACCTTACCCGAGGTCGATTGTTCCGTGGGAAAGTATTGAGAGTTCATTATGTGCAGTTGGATCATGTGTTGTGACCGCGACGCACCTAGTCACTGCTTACTTCAGTTATGTAAAGTGAGTGCTATGCTATGACGACCGACGAATGAACTCTATAAATAGCGGTCGATCCGTCCTTGAGCCGCCGCGACTGTGCAGAACTAGGTCAAGCCAAGCTGCCTCATGCCAGTGTCCTCTCCCCGCGCCCACCATCACTCCCGCGTGAGCATTGCTGGCTGTTTTCACTGCATCGCCAAACACCTCGACTGCCGCACGCTTCCTGGTTATTTTTTTTATTTTTACAAATGTGCAGAAATAACCACGGACGTCTACGCGAGAAATGTTATATAATGTATACCTGCGTATGTTTTTTGTCTAAGAGATTCAATGAGATGCCTCTAAAATGCTTACATTGAACAAAACATACCAACAGATGTTTGTTCATCTGTAAAATAAAAATTTCATTTGAATAGGAGTAAGAATTTCGTTTGTATAAGGGTTTTATACAGTTCCCTTACCTGACTGAACTGATAATGGACAAGGTTTGGCCCTGCCAGGTAGCGAACCGGATTATAATCGATCCAGCTGTTTACTTAGGATATTTATTTTTCATTTTTAATTTTATTTATATTTAGTATATAATGATGAAAGTTATAAAAATACATGGATTTATTTGACTTAACGGATTTTCTTGGTCAATTATACCTACCTATAGCTATAAATTTGCCTATTCCATAGGGAATCATTTAAGTTATTACATATACAAAGTTGGAGCCTATATTGTTTGTAAATACGAACATGAAATGCTTCTCCGCTACATAAATATGTACCTATATATATGAAAATGTATATTACACGGAACGTCGTTCGTATACCGCACATTGCCTTTTAATACATTAACAACAACATATTATTATGTATATTATATATTGATCAATATTATTATCATGACAGTCGTATACATGCCATATTATCGTAGCGCGTGGGTGGGTGTGAAGTACTGAACCATAAACCTAGTCGGCGATATCGCACAAAGACCAACGTGTTATCTTGGTATAGGGGCACATTGGGCATGGGCACATTGCTCGCTGCCCTGTTATACAATGCCTTATCGTTCTACGTGGACGATAAAATATACTACTTCGACGACGAGTACCTAACTATTGTTTAGTGAAAATTTTCATTGTTGAAACGTACATGTGTAATGTACTACCTACTTAATTACCATTTTCATCGATGAAACTTAACCGATCAAGGTCATTTTGTGATATAATACAATGCTTATCAACTAGCTACGACTCTGAAAATTATAACTGGAATTATAGTGTACATAGATTTATATACCTATTCTACGAGTATATGTATTAGTATAAAAATATTTTTTAGAATAATAAGAAATATTTTAACTTGTGACTGTGAAATTTGAGCGATGCGTGATGGCCAGCAATCGTAAGTCGTAACCTATTCTGAGGAACAATGAATGCGAATAAGAAGTTATGTGAAATATAATAATGAATATTTTATGTATGTCGAGCATCGCCGGCGGCGGCGGCGACACGACCGGAGAAAGCTTTCTATGCCCGCCACGTCGGATACGTGTGCGCGTGTAATCGTCATTTAATTTTAGTCGTCGACTTCAAGGTGAACACCGGACGGCACCTGTCTCGCTCCTTTGTTTCGGCTCACAAATGTCAGCGGAGGTCATCTAAATAAAGGCGTTATAGGCATCGGATTCGGACGACGATCGCTGTCTAGACGTTGTGTTGCATCGTCCGATCGATTGCACGACCAAGCCTCAGACGGTCATCGACCCCGCGGGCGCATCGGTGACGTTACGCTCCAGTGATGCTCTCCACAATAACCTTACGGATATTAAGGTTCAATTCCGTGTTCTATTTCTGACATATCTAGTTAGGTACCTATCGTGATATCTTCGTCGCATTCTTCATCTTATTAAAACTATTCCATTCCATTCTATGTTATCATCCTGTGCCAAAGTTGAATTATCTTCATAGTACCTACCTGCTTGCCCAAAAAAGGCAGAAAATATTCAAAGGCAGTAGGTACGTACCTACGCCGCTTGAACTTGTACGGAATCGGATTCATTAAAAAAATAAAAGCCCCGAACGTGCATTGTCGATTCATCTGTTCATTTCACAAACTTTTCTAAAGGTCTTTTGGAGATTTATTTCACAACAGAAGTAAAATTAAAGGCTCGCTTAATGTTTTTGTTCTCTTGTTTCGTATCTTTGTGTATGCAGAGTTGTTATGATAACTGTACTCATTCTTTATACTATTATTTACAATTCGTCTGACCTTGTATGCCAGTCAAGTTCAGGCTGTAACTTTGACATTGTTTTCCAGTCGGTCGGCAGAAAACAAAGATTTTGTAGGGCTTTTTAAATGTAAAGGAATCGTTTTATTACTAGCAAGCTTTTGTTTTCTATGTCGACTTACAGGATTCTTCTCGACAATTATTGTCGTCCGCAATAAAACTTTTGTTCGCTTTCATAATATTGACGGCGAGGGTATCGTTAACGTTTTTAATGGCAGGGCGACAAAGGCGTTGCAAATGGCGCTGTACGTGTCTCCGGGGTTCACCCGCGCGGCGGATGCGCACCTGCGGCTGGCGCTCATGTTCAAGGCGCGCCGGCACTGGTCCATCGCCGCTGTGCACTTCAGGCGCGCCCGCCTGGCGCCGCACCAGGACGCCACCTTCACGCGGCTCGAGCTCAGCTTCCACGCCGCACATTTACTCGAAGCCAGAGGCCTCAGGAAAGCCGCCAGAGACGCATACGAGAGATTATTGAAAGAGCCACAGTTATCTTCCACTCTGAAAGCGGACGTGTGCAGACAGCTGGGTGAGTTGATTAAGCTGGATGATGCTGTTTTGTTTTTATGGAATAAATCGGCACGAGCTGTTGAGCCACCTGGTGGTAAGTAGTCAATGTCGCCCATAGACACCTGCAATACCATAGGAGTTGCTGATGCGTTCCGTATCTTTAAGAGCCCCTCCGGACTGCAGACTGCCAGAGCCGTAGCAGCCGAGGGGAACTAGCTCTTACATGCAAAAGTCGAAACACACCACGCTGTACGACAGATTCCGACGTAAGGGTGGTCGCCAGCTAGTCAGACCCCAAGAGAAAACTGTTCCCCTTTTTAAGCGTATTGCGCGCATGGAGGAGTGTGAGAATATACCTACATAGTTAAAGTTTATATGGAGAAGTGCAGAATGCTAATATTTGTTTTATAATTTTGCTTCAAAAAAACATTACACACTAACATGCGTTTAACCATTTGACATATACTGAATGTCAAAAGTCGTATTGAAGTTGAACCCCTCAATTAAAGCGGTTATAGTTTTTGACAATAGATTCTTAAAAACGTTCCAACTTAAAATTTAAATGAATTATGGTTGAATTTCGGACTATGAACGATAGCTAGTATGTATTTATAGTTTGGTAATTCATAATATAAATTACCATACGATGAATCGAATAGGTTATACAGCTACAGTTAATATAATTTACTGAATCATTATTTCTTGATTTTAATTCGAAAATAATGTGTAGGCTGGCTGTACCACCGTTGCATATCACTGGGCGAGCCAGCGGCACGAGCGCGTGCTGCCATCTGGTGCCTGCAGCGGGCGGTGGCCGCCGAGCCCGACTCGGGCGCAGGCCTCTACTTGCTGGGGCGATGCTTCGCAGCGCAGGGGAAAGTACACGACGCATTCATTGCGTACAGAAACTCTGTGGAAAAATCTGAAGGAAATGCAGACACTTGGTGCTCTATAGGGTGAGAAATCAGAATTACGATAATTATCATTACCTGAAGCTGAAACAAATTATCTATTGCTTGAGTTGATAATTATTCGTTATTCTTCCACAGAGTATTGTATCAGCAACAAAACCAGCCGATGGACGCGTTACAGGCGTATATATGTGCGGTTCAACTCGACAAGGGCCACTCCGCTGCGTGGACCAACCTGGGCAGTTTGTATGAAAGCTGTCAGATGCCTAGGGACGCATTCGCATGTTATAATAATGGAGGAGCAGCTGCGACAGCGTCCCATTCTGCCTTAAGACAGAGGCTCGCCTTCCTCAGGGCACATCTAGCTCACGCGCCTATGCCCTCGGTTACTGGAAAGTAAGTTTGGAACTATGTACTACATTTATTTTTATAGAATTATAATATCCCACCTGTTATGTAATAAATAAAATACATTTAAGGATATATACACTCACAGGTGCTGTAAGCAAAGATATCTCAAGTTCAAGTTGAAATGTTTTTAATTCAAATAAGCTTTTATAAGTGTTTATGAAACGTTATGATTCTAGTTGCACGGTTCCAAAAGGTTGATCCTATGGAGAATAATCCGGCAAGAAAATCCATTTTAAATAATTTAAAAAAAATGGTGTTACAACCTTCACTGGTACAATATTGTGATATAAGGATGTGTGAACATTGATTGTCAAAGTTGGACCAAGTCGATAATTACTAGAAGGTTCTCAGTGTTCTAACGCACAAGTTATCAAGTGTTGTATATCTATGTATTTTCTGCAGACGTCGGCAGCTCCCATCGATCGAGGAAGCTTGGAATCTGCCCATATCCGCTGAGATGTCGTCACGGGCGCCCAAGTCCGCGCCGCCGCCGTACCCTGGCAAGCGGCCCGAAGAGCCGCCGCCGCTCACGCAGCATCAGCTGCAGACGCTCCAGTACCTACAGAAGAATTCCAACAATCTGTCGCCGCAGCAACAAGTACTAACCTAATGCTCTTGGTTCATACTTAACGCTGATGAGCAAGTTTTTAAAGAACGTAACATAAATGATTCTGATAGGCGATGGCGAATATGTCCGCCCTTTTCCTATATAAATTATAACAGTATTATATAAAAATGTCACAACTAGCAATTTATACAATTTGAATATATTTTCAAATTCTTAATGTATATTTTTGTGGTCCACAATATAAAGGACCAGCGGTAATTAAATAAATAGTATTAAGATTATTGGAATTAAAGCATATTCCACTGAATAAAGTCTATTCGACTGTTGATAATGCATGAAAGTTACTTACTTTGTAGTAGTTTAGTGCTTGTTCTAATAGTAACTTAATGACCACCAAAAGAAAGTTGTGTAGATTTAATTTTCGAATGCTTCCAATTATTTATTTTTTTGATAGCTTTCATTAATTCTCTATCGTACTACAAAAGTGTAGTAACGATCGTTATATTTTTTTGCAGACTTTGATGCAGCAACTTCTGACGCAGTATCGGCAAGCGCAGGCAGCGCGGGCGCGTACGGTTTGTACTAACTTTAATTCCCCTTACAACGGCGGCAGGTCTTAGAATTATCGGTAGGGATTCAATAAGTATTTTTCGAGGTGATAATGTTGTGTTTGTATTACAGGTGACAAAAAGCGAAGGTAACGCCACCAGCGGCGACAGCGCCGAGTCGCTCGCTGAAGATCTGTTGAAGAGGTTCTCCGATACACAACCAGAAGTCAAGAAGGAGCCTGTTAGCAGTAAGTACATTATGAATTGACTTTTATCTTAAAATGTTATAAAGGTGGTTCCTGCATAAACATGGTTGGCCCACATCCATGGGTGAAGTATGGCTAGGGGTACTAATGAATGACTACCATAATGACATTTTAATTAATTTTATGTAATTTGTAAGCTGATTACTAAATTAATTTTAATGTATACAAAATAATTAAAATGTGTTACCTGTGATTGTGAATAAAAACAAACAGGTTTGATAATAACAACATGTGAAACCAAAATTAGTCAAATGGCTGTTTCAAAACTGTATAATCTTAAAAACTTATTTCTAAGAAACTTTCTAGTTCTTATCTGCAAAAATACCTACAGTGTCAAAATTCGTAAGAAAAGGAAGACAGCTACGAAAAAAACGGCATTCAGCACAAACAGAGGCAGTATAATACCAACATTCTTTTGATAGCTTGTCTTCAAAATCGAAAAGTATTATAAGAAATGTATAGAATGTTTGATTTGGGACTCGAAATATTTATGCTCTGGGGATGAACGTTTTTCTATGGAGTTCTTTTACAAAAGCACCTTTTTATTATTATTTTTATAAGACCAACTAGCGGCCCAGTACGTGCTTCGCTACGTATAAAGCAAAAAAAAATAAAAAAAATGGAACATCAAATTCATCATTTGTTACAAAAAATGTGATAAATGAAGAACCGCTCGACCGATTTTGTGCAAACTTCACATAAACCATCTACTAAATAGTCCAAACAAAGCCTAAACATTTGGTTTGGATAGGTGAACCCGTTCTTGAGTTATAAAATTACAACGAAAAGTGGCATTGATTTTTATATATATTGATAAAAATACAACATAGTGTATTAAATTACTAAAATTATGAATTACGAGAGACTGCTCATCATTTTGGCAGCAACCTGTCCAAATTTTGAATTTTTGGGGCCGAGCTACTACCTGCCTAATCTTTGCAAAAAATATAAGCGGATCTGTGCATATGTTAAGCTCACTTTTTCTCCTAAGTTCTCGTTAAAGCGTTCATTATACCAACACAACTTAAAGCTTTTATAGGAATATGGGAGCAATGCTGTGGCTAAACGCTCGGCGCACAAAGCCTCGTGCAAAGCTCACTATTCACAAAGGGCTCGGGTCGTCTTACGAATGATTGAGCGCCTTTATTATCGTTTCAAAACATCTCTGGTTTAAAAGAGAATGCATTACGTTTATTCCGGGAAATAGGATATAAAAGAGTACTAGGTCATTGTTGTTGTGATTAAAGCAGTACTTGTTGGTATAATATGGATAGATTACTGAAATGTCAAACAAGTGAATGGATGAAGTAGTTGTGTATAATATAAATTAACATAATAATATTATATGCAAAACAACAAGTTACCGTGAAGTCAAACGATGAAACTAACGCTAATCATCTGCTCGAGCGGACCGTCGACCTATTTTATTTATAAGTTTGTGAAAAACTGTCTCATATAATTAGTAAATTCGTAGTCGTCCTTATTATTTTGAACTCATTTACATCGACGAGTTTTTGTTATATAACATTTTAAGAGAAAACTACGACTGTCAATGTCAACTGATGTTTCTATATATTTTAATCAGTAAAATATTAGTAAATTGGAAATATGAAAAATAATCGAAGTCAGTGAAAAATAATTTAATGGTTTAATTATGTATAGATATAGCGATTTCTATTTATATCATTCATTCATAATTATCTAGTTTTCAATCATTGATTTCCGCCATGGGGTTGTATGGAACTGCTCTCACACATCTACAATATTTAGATACGATATAAGTAGGTAGTGAGATGATGCTCATTGTGGTCAAACACAATCCTACTCTTATCGTGTATTTGTCCTAATAAGACAAGAGTGAGTGTATAATGTGCTATTCTTTTTAGCTGACAACACCAGTAGTGCAAGTAGTAGCGGCGAGGCGGTGCTCGGCGGGCGACAGCCTGTAGTAAAGCTGGAGCCCCTCAAGACTGACCCGCTCAAGCCGGTCACCTATCATATCGGCATGAACTCCAAACAGATAATGGAAGCATGCAAGTGAGTATTATTAATTAACATGAGATTTGGTTTTGCCGCGGCAGGGTTGATACTAAGCTGATATCTGAATTTAGGGAGAATGCTGGTCCGCCGACGGCGTGGTCGGTGCTAGGCGACGGGTGCGGACCGCCGTCTCCGCCGGCCGTGCCGCCGCCGCGCCTGTCGCCCGAGCAGCTGGCGCCGCCCGCCCCCTTCGTCTACGTTGAGTCCAAGCGCGACGCCTTCTCGCCGCAGCTGCAGGACTTCTGCCTCAAGCACCCCATCGCGGTGGTGCGCGGCCTCACAGCCGCCCTCAAGCTCGACCTCGGCCTGTTCTCCACCAAGACCCTCGTCGAAGCGTGGCCCGATCACGCCGTCGAGGTGCGAACACAGTTGATGCAATCCGCCGACGAGAACTGGGACCCGACAGGGAGGAGGCGAGTGTGGGCGTGCGCTTCGCACCGTTCGCACACGACCGTGCGCAAATACGCGCAGTATCAGGCCGGCTCGTTCCAAGAGTCACTACGCGAGGAACGTGAGCGAGGAGGCGCGGCCACCACGGCCGGCGGTGGGGCGCTGTCCGACTCGGACGGCCGCGAGTCCGGTTCGGGCCCTGTCAAGCGGCGCCGTACCGCCCGCATGCTTCGATTCGGAACTAATGTCGATCTTTCTGACGAGCGAAAGTGGCGTCCACAACTAACTGAACTACAGAAGCTCCCGGCCTTCGCACGTGTCGCGTCCGCCGCAAACATGCTATCGCACGTGGGTCACGTGATCCTCGGGATGAACACGGTCCAACTATACATGAAAGTGCCCGGTAGTCGCACTCCTGGCCACCAAGAGAACAACAACTTCTGTTCCATTAATATCAACATCGGGCCCGGCGACTGCGAATGGTTCGGCGTGCCGGACGCATACTGGGGCGGCGTGCGCGAGCTGTGCGAGCGGCACGGGCTGTCGTACCTGCACGGCTCGTGGTGGCCCGACCCGGAGGAGCTGCGCGCGCACGGCGTGCCCGTGTACCGCTTCACACAGCGGCCCGGCGACCTCGTGTGGGTGAACGCGGGCTGCGTGCACTGGGTGCAGGCCACCGGTTGGTGCAACAACATCGCCTGGAACGTGGGCCCGCTCACCGCGCGCCAGTATTCGCTCGCGCTCGAGCGGTACGAGTGGAACAAGGTGCAGAACTTCAAGTCGATCGTGCCCATGGTGCACCTGACGTGGAACCTGGCGCGCAACATCCGCGTGTCGGACCCGCGGCTGCACCGCGCCATGCGCACGTGCTTGATGCAGACGCTGCGCGCGGCGGCCGGCACGCTGCAGGCGGTGCGCGCGCGCGGCGTGCCGGTGCGGTTCCACGGGCGCGCGCGCGGCGAGGCGTCGCACTACTGCGGCGCGTGCGAGCGCGAGGTGTGGCACGCGCTGCTGGTGCGCGAGCACGAGCGCCGCCACGTGGTGCACTGCTTGGCGTGCGCCCGCCGCGCTTCGCCCACGCTGGCGGGCTTCCTGTGCCTCGAGGAGCACCACATGGACGAGCTGGCGCAGGTGCTGGACGCGTTCTCGCTGCACCGGCCTGCGCCGGCCGCGGCGGCCGCGCTGCCGCTGCACGCGCCGTCGCTGGTGCCGATCCCGGACTGAGCGGCGCCGGCTAGTCTCGCTCGGCGCCGGAGCTTTCCACTCGTAGCGCGTCTCGGCGCACCCTTCGTTCACTTCACCGACTCGTCGCGGGCGATCTGAGTGACGACGACGTACCTGTATTTATTTTGTGTGCGAGTGCATGATATTTTGGTTTATGACGAAGGTATTTTTTTATATACCGAGGTTTTATTTTCGTGCGAATGAGAAGACATGTATGGGAGGAATATCACGAGTCATATGTGTGTATACTCGATTGGCTCTTCACAGTTATGATTATGACACAGTATTAGATGCTAGCTAGTTCCCGATGATCATAGTTAAATTATTGACGACGGTGTCATTATTGACCAAGTTAAATTGTAACATATGCACGTGATCTATTTTTACTAATATGCGCCTGAATTTAAAATTGTTGTTTGATGACTTGATAAAATATTTTGGTGATAAAGTGTAATTTTGTAATACGGAAACTTTACAGTTTACAGGCTCCTCGATCACTTTTGTAATTGTGCGAGATATTTGATATATAAGAAGTCAATTTTCGGCGACAACTAGCCGATGATATAGAATGTACGTAGGTATATAGTAAACGCCGACGCGGGCGGCCTCGTTGGTATATTTTAATGGTAAGCGTAGACACGTAGCTAGGAATGTGCGCAGAAACAGACGGAGCAGGCCGGCCCGCTGAGGTCTCAAGTGCTCACGTGTTCACCATCATAATATAAAATGTGTTATTTTTGTATAGAGGCATATTTATTTATTTTTTATCGTACTGTGACTTTAGTTTGATTTTCTAGACAGTCTTAGCAAATAGTAAGTAGTAGTGTAATTGCACGGAGGGAGATCCTACGTTTTAGCAGGATCTGGAGAACAGTGCTGAAATGTCCCAAAGAATGTTATTACGTACTGTGTAGGCAATGGAAATTGTAAGATCAAGATAGTGGTACTATACAGACATCTCTTGAATATTCGGACACAATTGGGATCTGACATATAAATTTATTTTATTTTAGCCAATTTGACTTTTATTATTTCACAAAACTGGACTGTATTAAAATTAAGCTAAACTTTAAAGTTGTTTCTTGGATTGATGTAATATTAGGATGGATTAGGCAAGTAAGCTTGGGTTGGCAGTACAGCAGAGCAACTCTCCTCTGACACTTGTCTGTTTGTTGATTAATCTTGGAGTTTTATTGATTTGTTAGTGACATTTCAATGTTGTCTATTAATTTTTAAGTGTCAGAGGCGAGTAAAACGTAAAAGATAAGGAAGTGTTAGTCGGATTATGTATAGCGATGCCGAAATATTTATAAGTAAAATAATATCATCACTGCCATGTATGACCTTACTGTTTATACTGTAAATTAAATTTTTAATAAAGAAATTTAAGTACGATACTATATATTTATTTAAGCTTCTATTTGTTTTTATGAGTTATTGTTGTTTATGAGGTTTCTATTTAGAAAGTACAGACGGTTAACGAATTTTTCTTTTCAATTCTACCAGATGAATTTTACAGAAGTTCAATAGAAGTAATAATATGTATTTCTTTGGAAGGGCCCACCGGCTACAGTTGCTTTTGACGAGGCTCGTCGCAGTTTGAAAATCTAGTGGATCTGGGTCTGGTTGGATCCAAACACTATAATTAAAATAGTGTAGTTTATGTAATAAAATTTTATAGAATACTATTACTTTTTATTAAAAATATAAAAAAATATATAATACTAGCGGGCCCAGCAAACGATGCACTGTCCTGAAAAAAAAAATCCTAAAACCCGATTGCAGTGCTACCTACCGGATCCAATTGCTTTTTCAAAAATTCAAAGGACACAAAATTTCGTCCAAGTCGGTTCAGGCGTTTAGGAGTTAGGTGACAAACACGTACAGAATTTATATATAAAGAAGATTGGCTTTGGCCGATTAGGCTAATTACTTAGTTTTTTGATCTATTTTTAAATAACGGTCGATTTTCCAAAATAGTTTATTTAAATCACTTTAAACATTACTTTTTAAATACAATAATGATAGTTTGTTAACATATAATTTCATAAACTATATTTTATGATGATGTATAACATTATAAATGTCAATGGAATATTGATTAAATTTAATTAATATAATCTAATCAGTGATATAAAAGCATATAATTTAGAACTGTGCTGGAAATGCTAGTGCGTTCACCAATCAAATCATTTCAACCATATGACTTACTCTGACTTAAGTTAGTCTATGGTTTCAATAGGCATGACACGTGCTATCATACCAATACCAACAAGATCTACGCCACTCATCATCTTCAACCATAATATTAAGGTCATAAGTCAAAAAGTGATCGACCGATCGCCAACAGTACCTTAATCGTAAAAAAACTTCTAAAATAATATCGTCTTCGACGATGCCAATTACACAATTGAGAATAATTGTTTAGTTAGTTTGTTAGATACGATTTAGCTGGTCGTCACCGATTGACTTATTATTCTAGACACCTACAAAATCAGTTCAATCGAGCGATGGCAAAATTACCCATTCCCGACATGTATGACCTAATACAACACTCAGTGTAGATCTGCGGGTGAAGTAACACCCCTTTCTACCACAGTTACGTTTTGTGCCATTTTCTATTACTATATGTATAACCTCTTATTGAGAGGAATATGTTTAAAGCATCAAAATTTTATCACCTAACTCAGTTAAAAGTTTCGAGTTTAACATAACAGTCTTAAATTAGTCTACGATTAACAGATTCATGATGTGATGTCGTATGTACATTTTTATCAAATTACATCAATACGTTAAAATTATTTAAGTAAGCCATCATAGCACCTATCTGTTATTTATTCCTTTATGTATAATTAAACATTTTCATTTATACTGACTCAGAGAGCTTATTTTTGTGCGGCGTTTGAATGCATGCTCTGGCACTAAATGTATATGATATTATAGCAAAATACATTTTAATATAAAAATAAGACTCCTGTGTCCCGACTACAGTTTGGCATGGTCAATTGCACAGCAACATTATTCTTATAATTAATAGAATATAAACTAATTTCAAGCTTATACTAACTAAAACGAGATAGCAGCCTTCACTCCTAAATAAAGATTTGGTGAAGACTAGTATACAAATAGTTTAAAATAAGTTTATTGGAAAATAAATCACAATTTTTGCAATAGTGCATTCTAGCCATAGTATGACTTTGGTACTTATTATAAACATCACTTTTATAACGGATAAACCAATATGACAGGGAATTTTATTGAATGTGTACACTTATCAGCTAACAATGTTCTAAAATACATAAGATGTCACCATAATTACTGGGGTTCAGCGAAATAATATTTTTTATACAGTAGTGAATGAGATTAACTTCGCTCCGGTAAGTATCACACTATTTTAGGCGAAGCCAATATGGAAGCCGTAGTCTAATATAATTCATACATAATTCACGTTGTTTCTCGTACGCATAGGTGACCAGCGACCAGCTGTCGTGGTCTTGGGTTTCGAGAATATTAGGGAATATGCATGTAATTTTTCATAATATATATTTAATCAATTGTTTACGTTGCTTGAAAAAAATATTACATAATATTTAATAATAAAAATTCTAAACTGCAATTAGATTTGAGCGATTTAAGCCGTGCCCTGCTGTGGGTTGATAAAAGCTGTGAATGATGATGATGATAAAGTCGTGTTCTTGGCGCGCTTGCTATGACGTCAGTGTACACAACACAGTACAGTTTTTATTCAATGTTTTATCAATAATTTTGATTTTTCCAACTAATTAGAACAGGAGAATTTTTCCAACTAATTAGAATGTTGGTAACGAGTGTATTATTTGACGTAAGTTTTATTTTCTGGTTTACATTTCCCACAGATTGTCTACTTTTAAATAATTAAAACTGTAACTTAAGAAGTAATTACGCAAATATATATTAGTATGGGTATAATTCTATAGCAATAAAAACTACAAAGGAAAATAATGAATCATATGCATATTCCCTATTCAAGCATATTATAATTAATTCCATCAGATCTTCGGCAATGTTTTTCTGTCAGTCATAAATAAAAGATCGGAGTACTGTATGTGGTGCGAGGCAGTGGCCGCTCCTCATGAGGCGGCGTCGCGCAGCACAGGTTTCCGCAGCAGCAGGGCCGAGTCCGCCGACACTATTGGCAGCTCGTTGCTGCAGTGGTACTTTATCAGGTGCGGCACGCTTTCAAACACCCGGTCTTTAGTTCGCACCTGGTAAAAATGTATATTTTTATATAACATTACGTCTGCATAAAGGTAAGGCAGAAATATACTAATAGACACAGTTCGCCGGTATATGTAGGGTCCCATGTAATAGGGGGCGAGCCTATTGCCATTAACCGAATATAAATCCAAGCTGCTAATGAGATTTTCATAGAAAAACACTGCTCGACCTGGGAATCGAACCCAGGACCTCTAGCAGTCGCGCTTAGGACCACGAGACTAATTAAGCTTTTATTTAAGAGGCAATTTTGCCGTTGCCCAGCAGTGGGACGCAAATGAGGCTACATAAAAAAGTGTCAACTAGACAAAATGGTATTTTAGGGTTATCTGAGGGCATGGTAGTGCATTCGCCAAGTCAAGCCGAAAGAACAAAGCTAATTACCTTTTATCGAAGCATCGAACCTCATTGTCAAGTTTATTTGTATTATTATAAAACCAACTCATAAATCTATTATTGACTCGGACTGTAATAGTACGATTTGATCTTTCACAAGAAAATAATTATAAACAGCTGTCTCAATCGTACTCCATTACGTTAATTTCCTAACATACGAATAATGAATGAATTTTATGATTACCAGATAGAATTAATAAGCAATCATCAGATTGTTTACCATAGTAGAATTGATAGTAATTTGAGAGATGCTTTCTAGAAGTAGGCATCTTTGGTGGACAGCTTCGGGTCTATGATTTTTTCGAAACGGGGCATAAACTTGATAGCGGTGCCCCCTTCCCCAACGTTTGAGATTTTGGCAATTTTTGTGAACGGGAGAATAAAATTATTGCGAATCCATTTTTGTTTATGTTTTTGCGCCTCTTGAAACTGTCACCCGGGATAAGTGCCATGGTTTACAACCCCTAGAGCTGAGGCTGTTGGTAGGGGGAACATTAGAGACATGGCAGTACCTACGAATAATAGCGCCCTAGCATTGAGACAGTTTACTGTAGTGTACTCCTTTATCATTAACTAGCGACCCGCCCGCGGTTTCACCTGCGTTGCCCCATTCCTAAGAGTCGTAGCGAAATGTTAAATAGCTTAAAACCTTCCTCTTGAATCACTCTATCTATAAAAAAAACCGCTTCAAAATCCGTTGCGTAGTTTTAAAGATTTAAGCATACATAGGGACGGACAGACAGCGACTTTGTTTTATACTATGTAGTGATACATATATGTAAACTTCTATGTTGGAAAATATTAAGAGATTTGACATATTTTTTCGGTCCAACTCACTGCACTCTGTTGTCATTGCAATTAAACATTGCAATCAAACTGTGAGTTAGATGCACGACAATTATGACAAGAATTCTCGAGGTCGACGAAAATAACATTGTTCTATGCTTGGTTGATGTCAACAAAACCTTTATAAGCTGAAAAGGTTTGCGCAATTTTTTCCTTGTAATAAAGAAACCAAATCAAATAATTTTACCACTCCATTAGGGTCGACGAGTAGCAGGTGTTTGTGGCTGCCTTTCCTGGCCCCCGTCAGGACAAACTGTCCGGGACACGCCGCTGATTCACGCACTAGAAACTCGCCGTCTTCCACCACCATCTGACAAGCAATACAATGTGGATGAATTTGGAGGCACAAATTACTCACATACACAAATCTGGAACAAATCTGTTGGCCATACAAATATTTTGTAATGTGCCCAAAATGCTCGCGATTCACTGCCTCCTAGTGTTTTTGCTGGGGATAAGAAACGGCGCAACAAACTTTGCAGCAACATATTTCTCTCTGTTAGGTTACTTAAATATATACCATACCATCACGCCTGTAGGATTAGGCAGATGTGTACTATTGTACACCCACAGTTCGCCGACATGTTTAAGTCCTATGTAATAGGGGGCGAGCTTATTGCCATTAACCGGGCACAAATTCATAGAAAAACCCAATAACTTTTTGATAGGCCAATGCCTGATGTTAAGCGACATTTAACTTAACTCACCTTTTCAGCAGTAATTCTAGATATGGGTCCATGGAACCAGGGTTCTCTTGCCAGTAGCGCAGCCTGCGCCTGCGCAGACAGCGGCTCGGCCGGTACCTCGCCGGGCGACGATGCAGAAGCCGTCGATGACGAGGACGCCGCTGACGATGACGTCACTGGCGCGGCGGTGAACGGTTCTGTAAAGTGTAAATAAAACGGAAGTTAAAAAACTAAAACTCGACAAAGAAAAAATCAACTAAAAAGTATGAAACAAGATAATTTTCCTATGTCCAGGAACAGTGGTGTTCAGTTCATGCTCGTAGTTGCATGACGGTAATTATAGCGTCGTGTGCGGGCCAGCTCCAATAGTACCCTGGGCATGATTGCCGATAGGCTGGATTGCTGTATTGTGAATCGTTGCTGGAATTCTGAGGCAATGATTTAAAATTATATTTTATAAAAAATAATTAAATTAAAAAAATATATATATATTTAAAATTTAAAAAATTCAAATCGCTGTATTACTAACATAGCTTTAAGTAAATATTGTCACTAACACTAAGTTCTGGTCACTTGAAATAAAGAGTTATTATTATTTCCTTTATTCATTACATATCTGTGTACTAATTTTGTATACCTCTGCCTAACCCTTCAGCAAATACAGGTGTAATGGTATGTGTAATTGAGTATGTAAACTAAAAAATATTTTAATAAATGTCATAAATGTCAAAAACTTACGCATGTCGAAGATGTCGGTGTGGTGATTGGGCAGTAGCGCCGTGGGCGGCGTGCGCGGCGGCGGCGTCTGGTTCACGTAGTGCCTTACGCTCTCCTCGCACCTGGAAAATAATTTCTATAATAAGTAAATATGCTATGTTGTGTACCTAACGGTGAGCAAGGTCGCCAGAGCTCCGCGAGGAAGCATTGTGTTGGCAGTGTGGGGGACCAGTGGTGTTTTTTACCGTCGCTGTCATGCATGGCAGCATGTCTCCTATTCTGCCAGCCCAACTATTCCTCCTTACAGGGTCGGCAACGCGCGAGTGATACCCCTGGTGGTGGTTGCAAGCGTCCGTAGGCGACTGTGATCGCTTGCCATCAGGCGAGCCGTATGCTTGTTTGCCACCTTAATGGTATAAAAAAAATAATGTTGGTCCACACTAGGATTTTCTACAGTACTGTGGGTGCGTTTACATACACAAACACCCAAGCCCGGAACAATTACCTGTAGGTCATAAAAATATTTGATCCGGGGATCGAACGCACAACACGTAGCGTAGAACCGGATCGCTCAGCCACTACGCCAATCGTGTCGTCGAATTATCATTAGTCATTACCAACATCACGCCATTATGAAGCAGTATTTGCCAGTTTTAGATGTGCGCAGAACCCTTACGGATGATTTCCCACCTGGGGAGCGAACAGTGTACAGTACCTACCCCCGAGATAACAACGCGCATGTGTAGTTAGCTGTTGCAAACAGCCGCAAAGGTTAAATGAGCTTGAATTGCCCACAAAAACGTAATACCGAAATAAATCGTAATCCAGACAATATTCTATCAAATTATGTTATTATTCGGATTTGGATACTGTTAATCTAGGTTCCTGCGGTACTATTTCGTCTATTACTACTTCACTGGAAATAAAAAACCGGAAAATCGTTCCAAACTTGGTAAAGTTATCAAAAATTGCATTCGCTTACATTTATTTCCAGTGCAATATTTTGGATGAAATGGTAACGTAGGAACCTAGATTAACGGTATCGAAATCCGAATAATAACAGAATTCGATTAAATTGTGTTTAAATTACGATTCATTTCGGTATTACGTTTGTAAGAAAAATTCGGTCCACCGGACTCTTAATTAAGTGTTTTATGCAAAAATATGACTTGACGACTTTGTTTTATACTATGTAGGAAGGTATTCTTACCTATGAAGTAAGGATTTACCACGGCAAAACCACTAGCGGATAACTTCAGACGCGTGTTGTTATCTCGGGGCTATTGTATTTTAGACTCGTATTGACTAAAAACAGCAATTCCTTTTCCTTACCCGTCAGAGCAGTGATAGTGATATGTCAAATTTGAAATGCTAAGTAGTAGGTCGCATTTCAAATTTGACATTTATTCAAACACCGGAAGTAAGGAGAATAGAAAATTAGTATATGATAAGAAATGTAATCCTGTTACTTACAATAAAGACGATTTAATTTTAGTCAAAAGTGAAGGAACAAAGAAATTGAATAATATTTATGAAGGCCCTTTTAATGTGATAGAGGATATGGACCCTAATGTCAAAATTCTAAAACATAATAAAATGGAATTGATTCATAAGGATAGAACAAAATTGTTCCATAGTTAATAATAAATATTAGTACATATTTTAATTTGATGTTTTATTAACCTAATGTAAAAAAAAAGAAAGAAACATGAGCTCTATTTCTTTTTTTTTCTTTTACCCCCGGAGGTGTAGTGTATGTAAGTAAGGTAAGTATCATTAGTAGTATTCTGTATGTATGTATGTAACCACACCTTATTTAGAATTAGCCAAGTAAGCAATATATTAAGATCATGTACGCTCTAACTTTGTAAAGACAGAATAAATGCAGACATTATCCAAAGCTGATGCCTTTCATTTACCACGACACCTCAGAACAAGGTTTTTACCCTATAGTTAGTAAATATTAGTAAATAAATATTATTTAGTAATATTTGAACTACCTCATTAGTCTAGTGGTCCTATGGAGACCTAGGGAGACTGATACGCAAGAGGCCCCGTCACTGTGTTTTTCAATGAAATTCTCAGTGGCAGCTCGGAGTTTGGATTTGTGCTCGGTTAATGGCAATATGCTCGCGAGTCGCGTCCTTTTACATGGGACCTAAACATGCCGCCAAACTGTGGATGTAAATAAGTACACTTCTGCCTAACCCTTTGGGGAATACAGGCCTGATATATTTTATTGAGTATAAATTATTAACTTTCCAGGAAAGTGAACCAATAGTCATACTTTTATTGACTGATTGGTTTTTATTGCATGATGATAATACATAAATATTAAGTGAGTCAAGTACGTAGAAAATAGAGTATTATTTTTTTACTTTACGGTCTGTTTGTAGTACGTAATAAACATTTGTTTTATACATATCACATACTAGCGACCCGCTCGCGATTTCATCAGCGCTGCTCCGTTCTTAAGAGGCGTAGCGTGATGTCATATAGCCTATAACTTTCCTCGATAAATGGACTATCAAACACAAAAAGAATTTTCAAAATCGGTTCAGCACATCCAGAGGTTACCCCCCTGGATCTGCTGAACCGATTTTGAAAATTCTATAACATATATATACATATAACTTTACAAACTCACAAACGTTACCTCAACATAATATTATTAGTATAGATGTAGCAATCTCTCTTGCGAAAGTCCCACAATATATACTAGCCCAGAATAACTATAACAGGGAGATGTTGGCACTCATAACCCGAAATGTAGAATTCCGGGTTCCTGGCCATGTTAATTTCACCCAGAACTGATAATTTAACGTGTTCTCCGCGATAGGAATCGTTGTGTAAATGGTTACTAATCAATAATATTTGAAGATGACGAAAATGTTAGTTCATTAACTAGATTTATTAATTAATTTAACATTAATTAAATTTAAATTCAACAGTATATGCAGGAGCACAATTATACAATAAATTATAAAAGGCATAAATTCTTTGACTTTATTCAAAAAATCATTAAAGAACTTTTTAAAAGATTTTTCTTAAATTTATTTTTGTAAAGTAGCCTGAATCTAGTTGAAATAAGAAATTCAGTTACCTATTGTTGTGTGTATGTTTTGTAGATAACGCTTTCTTATTTTGGTTTATATTCAGCATTTTGTTTTTTTAATTAGTGGATGTATGTTCTTGTGAGAAATAAACTTCTTAAACCATTATATATGTATTAGGTAGGTCAGTGGCGACCAAAAGTCCATAGGCAATCTCACAACGCAATAGCTTGACGTTTAGTTTGACTTACGACCTTCTATTCATTGTCGTTAACAAGTGACACACACTGGCTGGGTTCCGAGCTCACTTGTACTGTTCATAGCAATGTAATCCTTAGCATGCTTATGGACTTTTGAGCGTTTACTGTACATACCTGATGCAAAACTCTTTGTAATATATTCTATGTTTCTATCTATACAGATCAGAAAAGCATTTAAAGCGCGGATATGTGGGTTATCCCAAATACTCTTTTACATTCCATCAGTGCATGTTCCCTTCACTTGGTGCAGGAGGTCGTAAACTGTTTCGCAGTCGTGATTATTTTCCTAACAACTTTCCATATTTTTGCACAATTATATTTTTTTTAAGTGGCTGTACCTGTGCGGCGTATCGGTAAAACTAACTCTTACGAGTACAGTGTAGGTAATGTAACTGGCTATAGTTGCTGGGCGTACTGTACAATTGTCTATTAGACACACTTACGAAGATATAGGAGCAAGCGAGGCGAGTGACGCCAGCGGTGGCGGCGGCGGGTGTCTGTACGAGGTGGTGTTTTCTGGCGGTGATTTGTCGGGCATATCGTTGTAGTACTCGCGGTCTTCTGGGCCCACGCTACATGCGGTCTCACATAGCGCTCGCGATCCATTCAGATTCAACCTGAAAATGAGTTTAATCGTTTTTCTGCACTAAATTGTGATCTGGATGTTGGAATGGGTCAATCCACTCTCAATCCACCAACTGTATATAACAATAAAATCTATATCTAAAAATAAATGATTTTACTTGAACACAAGTCATATGTCATAAGTACATCATAACTTCTGGTTCAAAAATTAAAATACAAAATATTGTTATAGATATTATTGTACACTTTGTCCATAGTATAAGGATTTTCAAAACATATAATATTCACTTCACTGCAGTCCCTTTTATACAAACAACAATATTAAAATGTGAATAAACATGAAATTGCAAATGGTGATGTAATAAACTCAGCTATGATTAATTATTACATTGATTCATTTTCTTTAAGTAAATATTTTCATTTGATACAGTGGTGATAGATACATAATATTGCAAATTTTAATTTATGTTATGTCTGCTAGTGGAGTGAATTAATGTTGTGTTTCAAATATAATCATATTTATCTAGTTAGTCCAAACATAATAAATTAACCCCTGAGTGGAAACAAATTGTTATTACCCACATTTTGGAGCACCCATCTTAGGTAGTATTACATTTACAACTACATTTATAATATCATTTCATTTCAATGAGAATAGTGCACTTCTAAATTACCAATATTTGTGTTGTGACTGATGAATTGTATTCTGAATATTTCTGACCAAACACTAACAGGAAATGTAGTCAGAGTTTTCCAAACATATACCTACCTATTGTTCAAGGAGGATGCTTTGTACTTACGATGAGGGTTTAGTCAAGAATTCTTTAAATCGAAGTTCAAAAGCTTGTCCTATAGTTGCTATGACATCTTGTGCTAATCTGCCGCCACATTCTAATACATAGCATGCTCGCCACTCTGCCGGTGGCACCGATTTCGCCACATAGGCAACAAAATCTAAAGAGTCTGTATCTCCGCCAGATGCAAATGAGACTCTTGGCATATCATGACGGGCTATAGTCTCCCCACCTTCGAGAGCTGCGAGGGTTATTGCTTTAGATGAGATAGTGAGAGCAACATTGGCACCAGAGTGAGCCATTCGTGGCCGTGCAGCCAGAGCTCGGATTGCAGCTTGGCATACTCTGCGTTTTTTGTCAGCTGATCGCAAGCCAGCTGCTGCACATACCCTGGCAATACATTCTCTGTAACAACAATTAAAAATTGTAATCTATACACATTTAATTAACAGTGTTGATTGATTTATGGTTTCAATGAGGGCCTACATAAGTACTTGTACGGCTGGTGCTGTAATAGTGACTGATTTTAATTGCTGACCCTCGAACAAAGCCACAGAGGCAACATCTGAGGGATCAATAGTGCTACTTTTAAGGACTACACTAAAACTTACTTTGCTACCTGAGATCTTGTTTCAAAGTCGAGTTTCTTCATTGATGTTAAAACCTCCATGCAGCCAATATACTGGAGAAAAATTATACAATTTTATAAGTATTTCTACATAACATTTTCTATTTTTAGATAAAACTTGACTTGCATATTAACAAATAGGTATTATACATAAATATGAATATGAATTATGTTTTGTCTGTGTAAACATTTTACTATTGATTATGACTAACAATAGTAAAGTCATAACAATTAATACAAAGCTACAATGTTGGTATGTTGTAACATTCTAAGTGAATATCAAAATACCTATTGATGTGTATCCACATTTACAACTGAAATTAAAATACTATATTTTTATTCACAAGGTCATGATTACTCTGTAATTTAGCACAAAACATCTGCAAACATTTGAATTTAGAACAAGAATTTCCTGTCATAATGACTGTTCTTTAAACCTACATGATTTTTCAGTGGCAGTATCCGTATATTGTTAAGTAATGCTATTAGCACTGGCAATGAATATAACCGGGATGCTTACCCTGACTGCATATGTGATTCCATCGCTCGCGAGCACCGAGTCGGGGTGAAGCCAGCCTCGCGCCGGCTTGGCGACGAAAGTACTCTCCGACATCTCACACACGACAGGAACGCACTGCTACGTATGTTTAAATATTATTCTTCACACTTCACCTACTTTCAGTTATTAGGCGCTTTCATTATGATTCAACTGATTAATTCACTACTGTCGATGTAGGTAAGTCACGAGTTATCTCAAAACTTTTGCAAAACATATAATGCAGTTTTATTACAAGCCACTCTATTTAATTATTTGACTAATAATACGTTGAGTAAATTTGTAACCGTGTGGGAAAACAGTGCTATGGTGAATATTAAAAAAACAGTATGTTTAGCAGCACCATCAAGGGAAGTTATAACTTTTTTGACGTACCTAAGTGACACTGACATGACATTTAAATGAACGAACGAAGAACGAGCGAAATGGGATAAATGAATAATTAACATCTTAAGGCGGATCGTTCACATGAGCCCGCCAAATTCAAATTTCGAGTGGTTTTTCGCAGTTTGTAGGTCTATAATAAGTTTTACATTCATGGCAATAGTAATTGCGACATTAACTATACAAAATTCACAATTTTTATCTAAAAACATTGCTTAAAAATCATTATTGTAGCTAAAAGTAGTGTAAAATGTCAATTTTGACCAATTACATACATTGCGCCAAGTTTTTGGCTTGATAAGGATTTATAAGTAAAGGTTTTAGTTCTCAGTTGTAAATATTGTATAGTTAAAGTCGCAATTACAACTGCCATGAATCTAGAACTTGTTATAGACCTAAAGACTGCGTAAATCACTTGAAATTTGAATGTCGCGGGCTCAGCTGAACGATCTGCCTTAAATCTAGGCAACCATGTATTCAACAAACTTTTTGATAAGACAACTTATTATGGTTGGATTGGGAATAAAATGAGCTTTCATTTGATATGTAATTCGATTAAATAACTTATGAGGGTATATTATTAACGTTTACTTACCTTTTTTTTATTGAATCTTACACATCATCAGGGAAGTTGATAAAAAAAATGTAATTAAACATTTTATTGTATAACATCATCTGGACGTGATTTAGCTAGGCAACCTATTTGCAATGTATCAATTATTATAATTATATAACAGATGAGAGTATATATTTCTTAGACCGGATCTCGTACTATGTAGCCTTGGAGCACTATGGAGGCAGGCCTTTTTTTGGAAATGTCCCGTTTTTTTGCTGCTTGGGGTTAACCTTGACTATAGAAACAAATTTTTCGGTATTTCTAAAATGGAAGGTGTGACAAAAAACTTTTCTGAAAAGATGTTGCATTGATTGAAAACCATAACATGTCGATAAAAAACTCCCATTAAACACGAAAAAAAAATCGTCAACAATTTTCTAAGTGTTGGATCACCTTGATTATCCTTAGGGGCGCAGGACTTAGAAAAAAAGCAAGAGCAAGCGAAGCGAGCTCGAGACTTGGGGCACCCCGACTCGGACAGGTTAGGTTGTTGTTTTTTTTAAACCACCCAGAAGTAGTTTGGCTCCGTCGGCTACGCCTTATTACTATTGCCATTCAGAAAATAGGAGGCCTCGCCTCGACTTTTTTTATTATTGGTATATGTTTAGTATTACGCGGCTGGCGTATTAGGGGGCACATTTTTCAATATTTTTGCGATAGGACACACCTTTTTCGAGATGTCAGTAAAACTTTTTCAGTTTCAACTTTAAATGTCTGATAAAAAAATGTGCTAGTTTTTGAATTATTTTTAAATCCTTAATATATATATCAATTGACTGTTCTAGATACCGAATCTAGCCCACTACTCATAGGTATCGATACTGTTTCAAAATATCGATTGCCCATCCTATAATAGGGATATAGATATGTTTAAAAATATCGATTGCCTATCCTATAGGGATATCGAGATGTATAAAAATATCTCCCCATACATTGGTATGAGGAGATTGGAGATTGAGACCTTAGTCAATCCTAACGTCTCAATCTCCATTCTTGACTAAGAATGTTACATAAATGTATAGTAAAATAGATAACACTATAAAGCAATTAATTTCAACCAATGGAAATGCATTCAAGCAAGAAGCTTATTAATAAAATCTATTTTATCCCGCGGCAGATTTACATATTTGCCGACGATATTCTATTGAAATTAAAAAAATATATTAATTACATACCTTATTTTGTCAATGAAATCGTTTTGATTTTTTTTTGTGTTACAAAAAAACTTGGCCTCAACTAAAATCTGCTGCCCTATCTGTTCAGCCTGCTGGTAAATCCACTGTGTATATCCACATAATAACTAATCGTGGCGAAATCATAACTATGCTGATCAAAGTAACGATCTGCAAGGTTAAGCTGCACCTGCCGGCCTGCCGCCATCAATCAGTAAATAGGTTGATCACCTGATTCACACCTGATTCTTAACACATCGAGACCCCTCCGTGCCTCGGAGGTAGTCAACGCAGTCGGGTAAAAAGCCGGATAATCTGTCTATTTGTCGAATATCGGTGTATTGCTCTGATATTGGGTTGGCGGAAGTCTGATGGCAATGCTTTGTGTAAAACACTGTTAAGGTACTTTCAGTCGTATCTGGTTAGACTGGAAGCCGACCTCAACATAGTTGGAAAAGGCTAGGGGGACGATGAAGATCAAGTAGGGTACGTAGATGAAACGGCAGACGATCTAAAATAAGAATAAGAATAAATAGTTGGCTGTAAAAGCTCGAAACATAAACAAATAAAACGAAGATGAGATGAGATGAGTGAGGTTGGATGCTCTAACAGGTAGCGGTTAGTAGGCCAAGCGATGATTGTGATGAATATGATATATACCTATATATTTTAGGGTTCCGCACCTCAAAAGGAAGAAACGGAATCCTTATAGGATCACTTTGTTGTCCGTCCATCTGTCCGTCCGTCTTTCTGTCAAGACCCTTTATCTCGGCAAAGTGAGCAGGTATCGAGTTGAAATTGAAACCATATATATTCTCAGGTCTACAGTGGCAGTGAAGCCTTGAAGCTGTGAAAAAATCAAACTTCTTAGTTAACGTAAAAAAAGATACGGCCGTTTATGCCGCAAAAACGTATATTTCGACACTCACAAGGGAATAAAAAATTATAGGCTATTTTCCCTTGACCTAGAACTAGGAAATTTGGCAGTGCAGTTTTGAATTCCTTATACAGTCTGTGAGTTTTACTCCCAGAATACTGCGCTCCATCGCTCGTTGAAAAACCTTGAGTGTGAACCTTTGAACGGCAGTCAAAGACCAAGTCTGTGCACCGTATGTGAGTATGGGGAGAATGCATATATCCATTACGATTTAGGCATTAGGTTCCTCATGGCCCAATAGCTCCACCAGGCGTTTTCGGTGCGTTTAGCAACTCTTGCGCAAAGCCAGGCAGCATAAATGGGACTGGGCGGGAGACGTCTGCCGCATGTCAAACGAACTCTTTAGCAAAATCCACCACAAATTAGATCCCACACGGAGCGAAGTGACAGCGTGGTCGGCCCAGACGGAGGTAGTGCGATGAATTGAACTCTTACGATAGAGATTGGGTGGCTAAAACCATAGACAGAGTGGTTTGGAAGGAGGGAAGGGAGGCCTTTGCCCAGCAGTGGGACAAAATGGGCTAGAAAAAAAAAATCGGTGGGCGAGACTCGTACTTGTCCGGTTTTTTTATTGTTATGGTGCCTCATAATCTTTTACCAGATTGCGGTAGAGTCCGAAGAAGAGCCGGTAATTATTTGTATAATTTAAGTTCCCGAGAGATTACTTACATGATAAGAATATAATATGTTGGTACATGGTATATATGTTACGGTAAGAGTGAATAATTGAAGATTATTAATAATTACCTATTATTATTAATAATTGGTTAGGTTAGGTTATTATTAATAATTTTGTAAAAATATGTGTGGTTATTATTAATAATTTTGTAAAAATATTAATAATTTTCAATTAATCAGATTTACCGTAACATATATACCAGGTGGCACTGGCAGCAACCAGGCACAGCATGTGGCACACGTTTGTTGGGACTCGCACTGATTAGAGAGGTAATTTTAGAAAAAAACTCCCTCATTCATAAAAGTATTATTTTGTGAAAAATTTAAATGCGGAGGGTAAACATTTTGGCTAAAGTTGTTCGCATACTTTTAATATGACTTTGACGACACGATTGGCGTCGCGGTTGAGTAATCGGCTTCTGCGCCACGTGTTATGGGTTCGATCCCCACACGGAGCAAAAATTTGTATGATCTACAGGTAGTTGTTCCGGGTCTGGGCGTTTGTGTATGTGAGAATTTGTGTTTGTAAATGCACCCACGATACAGGAGAAAATCCTAGTGTGGGGCAACGATTTTTTTTTAAAAAAAAAAAACAAACAAAACAAATATTTTATAGAACCCTCGGCGGGCGGGCAGTTTTTTTTCAGCAATCCACTTTCTTTGTAAAAATTGTAACTGACCAATGCAGCGATGTCTGTAGCTACATAGGAGATATTTGAGAAAAAAAAATATGAGGGGTGTATATAAATAGTATAAGGGCAATAGAAGCCAAATAAAAATCTTAAAATGTAGCTAAGAACACTCTCGAATAACATACCTTTCAAACAAAAAAAAATTGATCAAAATCGGTTCACCGAATCAGGTGTTAGGATGCAACAGACAGACACACAGATACACACGTTAAACTTACACCCCCCTTTTTCGTCGGGAATTAACTCAACAAAAGTACGTAATATGGAATTTTTCATATGCTCAATTGAAACACGATTATTATATTAACTAGTTGCTGTTGTCCGCAATTTCACTCACGTCCCCAAAAGATTAACATGCTATTAGTCTGTTTCTAGGCGGCGTATCAAGATAAAACCTGCATCAGATTTTAAGTTAGGCCTTTCGCAATACATCGGTGAAAACTGCATTCAATTTCATGCAGTAGTTTTTGCGTGATGCGCGTACAAACATACAGACAGACAGACAAAAATTCTATAAATGGTTATAGGCTTCTGTTGCGCTAATAAAGAGCTCCATATTAGTTTTTCTGTAATATCTATAATGTACAGACATCGACCTGTTACAATTTTATAGATATTTAACTGATACAAAAAATCTTTACATTATCAGTTTAAGCTCCCTCATTGTATGGAAAGTCTATACATGCGATGCGTACGTAGCCGCAAGAATCCCTATAGGATGTTTCCCTTTGATTATGTCACAAATTACACCACATCAAAACAGCTCTGTCTGTGCCCGGCAGTTACAGTAGACATTCCCGTGACATACCTACCATCTATCCACGAGTATAGGTAGGTAGCTACGTGAGCACATGGCGGCTCCTAGTTTGTTTACATTATGTACGTGTGTGTAAATAAACCCGAAGCTCGTAAGGAGCAAGCTCTTTCTTGTAACCCGTGACCGAGGGGGCCTACTACGAAAATCGAAGGAAGATTCCAATCGAAACGAAACGAAAATGCACATAAATCATACGATTTTGCTATAAGAGTCCGTCGGACCGAATTTTCCATACAAACGTAATACCAAAATTAATCGTAATTCGAACGCAATTTTATCAAACTGAGTTATTATTCGGATTCAGATACATTTAGTCTAGGTTCCTACTAAACTATTTCGTTCAAAATACTTCAGTGGACATAAATGTAAGTGAATTTAATTATTGATAGCTTTACCAAGTTTGGAACGAATAACCGGCCGTTTATTTCCAGTGAAGAAGTTGTAGACGAATTGGTACCGTAGGAACCTAGATTAACAGTATCCAAATCCGAATAATAACACAATTTGATAAATTGTGTTTGAATTACGATTTAATTTGGTATTACATTTTTGTGGGCAATTTAAGCTCCGCCGGACCCTTGAGTACCTGTGTTGCCAAACAACCCAATATCATTTGGGAGTAAAGTCAAGGCAAGACTAAAGATCAAAACGCGAAAATGGTATCTTCTGGCTCCCTAGATTATGGTCGAGCTACACAATAACTGATACATGCATGCCGTCAGGTGGGACTGGTCTACTCAAAGCCATTATGGTTCTTTCCTGAAAAGGCCATTTCAGACATTGTAACACTCACATATTGGTACTACTATGTCTGGAATTTAAAAGAGAATGATCTCTTTTAAAGTCCAGACAAACTCAGAGAATCCCATGATTCTCTGAGTTTTTTTCGGTGTTTCTTCTCAGAGGTCGTCAGTTAGGAAATGCCGGTGTCATCTAGTTAAAAAAACAATGACTTGTAAAAGTGTCCTTAAATCATTTATCAATCGGCATTTTCAAAACACTTGCGTGATAGAAAAGTATGCGATTCGTCCGTCGAAACTTCGTATATATTATCGGAATAAGCCCCATGTCTAGACCATGTCTATGCACGAAATTAATACGCCCACTCACTTAGCAACTACACTACTTACCTTTTTACACACAATTTCTACTCATTGCCATTTTAAGGCGAAAATACCACAATTTATTTGAATATCCGAGTAATTTATGAGTTTAACTAAGGGAAAAAAGGTCAGCGGAAATCTGTTGTTTTAATATCGTTACAAAAAGTTACATCGTTTAGGAGTTTTGTCGTCCCAATGGGCGGTAGATAAATGTTTATTTTTATTGTACAAATCTACCCCCGAACATTAACATAATAGCCGCCGCGAGAATTTGAGCTGCGGCCATCCATTGCTTACACCAGGTATGCATCTAAATTCCACACGTAAGTCTGACAGAAAAAAATGCAAGCAAGATCACGATTTTATTCTCAATAATAACTTCATTTTAATTATATAAAAATATTCAGCTCATTTTAATAAATGTACAGTTTACATGAACCTGTGAATTAAGTAAGCTTTACGCACGGTGCAAACGCGCCCTCCGTAGCAGCGTAGCAGTGTCGTAGGCCGAGGGCGGCGCGCGTGCGTGCGTCAGTCGGCGAGAGCCGCGCGTTGCCGCTCCACGCTCGGCATGCGCTCCCGTACCGCCCGGCTACACCATCTAACACATACATACCACCGCGCGCCCCTGTAAGTACACTATTTCAATATAAATAGCACTAGTCAATCAATTCTGAAGTTATGAATACTTTTTAATTCAAAAACTGTCATGCGGAAATGGTGATTTCCGCACGTGGATCCATATTTAGCCGGCAGTGCCTTTCCGACGCACAGTAACAAATGAGCGGTTCGTTCGATAGCCCAGTGCCCCTGTGAGAGGCTTCCAAGTGAGTCCTCTTCTCAAGGGTTGTTCCCTATTCTGATTAAAACGTTTTGTTTTGAATGTAGATCAAGATTCAACAGTCACGAAGTTCTTGTTGGACACTTGTGGTTAGTTTATGAATATTTTATGATTTTCGTAGTGTTGTGGTTTTGCACGTGGATTGTATTTACAATGTATTGAGTCAATAAACCTCAGAAAAGTTAAGCACAATTTTATTAAGGGATTTTAACGTAGGTAGTTTGATTTAAATCGAAACATAGGAAACCTTTTGAAAACTTGTCTGAACATACAGGTTGATACTTGAAAGAGGTTTTAGTTTGTTACATGTACAAAGCGACAGAATTCTCGGAACACTTTCAGTTGATGTAAAACACTTAAAAGACAGGCATGTAATAAGGAAGTGTATGCATGTAAGAAGTGCAGTGCAGGCTGGCAGTGTTGCAGACTGCTCATTTAAAGCGTGCTGGCTCGTCGTCGGACTCGACAAACAATTGCCGCACGTCTGGCACGCCGGCGCTCAGCCTGCCTTTCAGTCTTTTTAGTTTGTCTACAATTCCGTGAGGCCTCGCCGAGACAGCTTGAAAGCGGTCCGCAATTAGCCCGAGTCTGGCAAGCCAAGCTTTTTTTATCTACAGATTCGTTTGAGAGACGACGGAAGTAATCTGCACGCTAGATGGTTCTGTATCTTCTACATTCAGTAATGTTAAAAATTTAATCACACTATGTATAATTGTCTAATTCGTTTGATTCAATGAAGTTTTGATATTCATAAGAAATAAATTTTATGTAACCAAGTAGGCTTAAATATGTCATTAGAAGTTCTTGAAAGAGCAGTTTGCCTAGTTTTCCAGTAAGATTAAAACTTAATTTCGTGATACGAAACAATATCAAACATGTCCATTGACATGCATTTCAACCCCTATTCGATTATCTTGATAAGGTAAACATTAAGTAAGAATGTATATTATTTAAACTTTAATTAATTTTGAATACTTTGTTAATTACAAATGTGTGTAGCACAATTTCCTCTCTAAGCCTGCACAATAGCAATGTATACAAATACATGCTTTGTCCATAAGTACACACTTAGTTGTTTTACATTTAAATGAAAAGACAAGCTCGTGTTGTACGTCTGCCGTCATAATTACAAGATTGATGCTGAGATTAACGCAATTACAGAGCTGTAGGGGAACAAAGATTTTCATCTTGAACAAAACTGAATAATTTGTTAGAGAAAATATTCACTGGAAAATTAGGTTAGGAGCGATAGACGGTGAGACCTCGGAGATTGTAGGAGGCGTCAATTAATCCGTCGTAGCCTGACGCTACGATATTAATGTTACGTCAATTTCGTAGTCGACGATTGATATTTCTGGATATTATTACCAAAATTATATTTTGTTAAAGATATCTGGCTTCATGAACGATGTAATAACCTGCGTATCTGTAGGCTTAATATTTCTGTAGCAGAGTATGAGGAAAATGTCACGATTGCTACGAAAATAAGGAGCTTTATATAGTAAATCTGACCATACTCGTATATATTTTCTCGGTCACAATAGTTACTTATCTTGATAACTTATTATGGTTTAAATATTAAAATAACTACGAATATTTTTCGTAATGATCTCATTTATTAGGCACTAGCTGTAGACTTATTGAGACAAAAGGTCTAAGTCTATATTCTTCCTCAGGATGCAATCTATCTCTTTGCCTAATTCTATCTAAATCCGGGACATAAATAAAAAGACCTATTTGGTAAAGTTTGGTATTTAATTGAATGTCAAATGTCATGCCAAATTATTGGGACTCGAATAAACTCGTTATATTTACGATACGACGGCACTTCACACTTCATAAAACAGTGACACATTTCTGATAATGGAAATTTTAAAGAGAGTCGATCTTGATACTTATATTATTATCTGCAGTCGTAGAATGAAGCAATTGTACACATGAAGTAAAGAACAACATAATTCTAAGAAATTGTGCTCTAATTTTCTGAATACACAGGAAAATTAATTACTACTTTGGCCGATCTACGTCACTTAAAGGATCCGACTTATTTGTTTTTAAATAATTAGAAATGCCTACTTTTTAATTATATCCGTATCTTCCTTATGTATACATACATAAAACATACCATCACGCCTGTATTTCCCGAAGGGTTAGGCAGAGGCGTAGTAATGTACACCCACAGTTCGCCGGTATGTTTAGGTCCCATTTAATAGAGGGCGAGCCTATTGCCATTTAACCGGGCACAAATCCAGACTCCGAGCTGCTACTGAGAATTTCATAGAAAAACCCAATAATACTTTGCTCGGGCTGGGATTGAACCCAGGTCCTCTAGCGTAGCAGTCGCGCTGTCGCGGGACCACTAGACTGATGAGATAGTCTCATAAATAATAAATCAATAAAAACTAAACTTATCATGTGTATAAAATAATAGGAGACAAAAAAACTGCATGCAAAAATAGTACCTAGAGCAAACTGAAAGGTTTATTTGTATTTCGTTCGAATACCTACAACAATAATTGCAAAATACTGTTGGTTGTTATCGTTTTTAAATCAGTGGCAAGTCTTTACAAGAATAGCTTGGATCTGCTATTGTTGCGATCCTCCCTTCTATTATCAGGGACGCCCTGAATAAATGAATATTTGATTTGCTAATTAAGCTTCGTCAGAGATAGGAGGCAGTGCACCTTTATTTTTGTAACCAGACTAAAAAGGCCAGGTAAGGTAGAAAAGGCTTTTGTTAGCTAATTTGACATAATGATATCAAATTATAGCAAGCGCATTAGGTTAAAAGTTGGTTAAAAGCCTTCTTTGAGCTTTGAAGAATAAATTCTTTTAATATTTAGCTTTGTGGATATTCGTTTTGAATGTGAATTTATTTTTATTTTTATTTTTTATTCTTCGGGACAACAAACAATTGCGTAATAGTGCTTAAAACTAGATTAAAGTACACTTGAATACTTAAAGTAATTACGCAACCAGCACCGTTATCCACAGAGTAATATCATGTAAATTATTTGAATACACACAAGCACGCTAGCAAACAGTATATTTGAATAATATTAAGATTCCTGAACAACATTAGAAATAGTTTTTTTAAATTGTGTGAGAGAGAGAGTGAATATATCTAAATCAGTGAAATTACTGTTGTAAGTATCCATTATACGCCTTAAAGGTGCTCGTTTACCCGCGTTGGTCCTGTAACGTTTAGGGGCAAATAATTTATGAGTGTAAGTATCACGAATACGTTGGGACCGACTAGGTATTCGTAAGTAGATTTGATTTATGAGCTTATTGCAGTCAAATTTGTTGTGACAAATTTTGTATAGAAGCATTTGATCAAAATACAGTCTCCTACGTTTAAGAGTCGGTAAAGAGAACTTTTTTAAAAGAGTTTCATATGAAGTCAGACTTTTACTTAATTTGTAATTAAGAAAACGAAGATATTTACGCTGTGATTTTTAATTATAAGCAATACTTTACAGTCATCAGATCATGAGATTTGAATGAAAATGTGATCCGATCAGCTGGACACAGGACATCCCAGAATCACCTGTAGTAGGTACCCAAATATTACAGATCATAATATATTTTTTTATTCTAAATAAAAATGTTAAATGTTCTATCACCAGCTGATTTCGCCTTCCGGGGTCACCCTTACATATTTTTTAAATTTGTTTGTTACGATTAAATAATATGTAGAGTACTTATCAAGAGACTAAAAAAATTATGCAAGCGAATTGTCACCCTGAAGATTTAACGGGCTTAGGTACTGTTTCGGGTACAAATAAGGTTAAGCTTGATATGGCTTCAGAGACTATGTAAAACCAGCTTATTTTCACAGTAGATACTCCTGTATCTAGCTACTTATCTGAGTAAACAGCCAGCGACTATTTATGTAATGTTGCCATCATTCCCCTCTTAGCCGACGTCATGTGTTTTACTCATATTTCAGTTCCATTACGATTGTATTTTGGCACAATAGACGTCGAACCTTGTTCAATTTCCAATTACTATAGGTTACTTTAACGTAACGTTCATTCAGCGTTGCTGCCGACATTGACGGTGTTCCAATTTTGTGTTGGTTGGGCGATTGTTCGCTTGCCATTCGTCTGTGAAGCAATAATGGCGGATGTATTATTAAAGGTTCTATGAAAAGAAAAGTATCATGACGTCATTTCAGTAATGGGATCGCATTCGCGTGGAAATTCATTATTGTTCATCTTCAGAATACAAAACTTTGAGAATAATGCTTAGGTACATAGATTTATTTCTGAAGTAGAACAATTAAGCTTTGTAAAGTAATGGTTTTGTCCAAATTTGGCATGGATTTAATGCAAAGGCCAATTACGAATTGATAGGAAAGGTTGCCTTTTTTAAGTACGGAAATCGAAAAACCTACCATCATACCATCACGTCTGTATTCCCCGAAAGATTAGGCAGAGGTGTATTGATTACACCCACAGTTCGCCGGTATGTTTACCTCTCATATAATAGTGGGCTAGCCTATTGCCAATAACCGAGCACAAATCTCAAACTTCGAGCTGCCACTGTGAATTTATTGAAAACCCCAATGACACTGCTGAATAATGCTGCTGCACTTGGCTTCCCGATTGCGCTTTTGTCACGGCCAAGGGATTGGAGGTTATCGCCATGATGACAGGCTGTATCTAGTCGGGTGCGATTACTGGAATCCATCAAAGCTTACTTAGACTATTTTTAGAGAAATCGCAAGATTCGTAAGTTAAAGAAAATATTTTGCCCAAATGCGAGAAAATAGAATAATAGAAGAGTAATAACAATCGCAATAAGATAGCAAAAAGGATAATTTAGATATGATATATAACGCTGGACGCAAACTCAAAAGGTTTCCTTTTGGGTACTATTTACATGTATACGGTGACAGTTTTATCGATAAGGCGATTCGCTTTCCGCCACGTTCACATTTGTTTAAGTTGTTTCGATAGAAAAAGGGATCTGTGGTGAAGTTGGGTACTTTGTCCCGAAGCCGCAATTTATTAGTTTGCTTTCGATTCATTACTCAGAGCCCGGGACTCTCGTAAAACGTCTTATTGGAAGATTGTACAAGTTTATTGTCCCTTTTACTGTATGCGACAAGAGCTCTCACAAATTGTTTAGATATTTTATGTTGTATTTTCACGTGTGTAATTAAACATAGGATTTTATTCGCTTTTCGCCCTCAGGTCGTCATAATCTCAAAGGAGCAATAAGTAACGAGATTTCTGTTCAAGACTTTCAGTTATCGTAAAACAATATAATTGTTTATATTAATTATTTATCTGACTGCCTCATTAGTCTAGTGGTCCCAAGCGCGACTGCTACACTAGAGGTCTTGGGTTCGATCCCCAGGTCGAGCAAAGTGTTATTGGGTTTTTCTATGAAATTTTCAGTAGCAGCTCGGAGTCTGGATTTGTGCCCGTTGAATGGCTATAGGCTCGCCCCCTATAACATGGGACCTAAACATACCGGCGATCTGTGGGTGTATAATAAGTATGCCTCTGCCTAGAATACGTGATGGTATGTTATGTTACAATAATTGTTTATTTGTAAATAAAGCCCTGCTTTGGCTTTTTGTGCCTGCAAAATAAAATTGGCAAGATTTTTGCTGAAATTATAGACTACGAACGAAAAAGTAGCAGTTTACATTTTGACACCGTCTGGCAATTTATCTACGAGTATTAATGGGTATCAAATCAACCGCTTTAAATTCAAGCACAGCATAACTATGAATCTACATAATAATGTGTATACTATTATCTGGTAATAATTTAATCGTTAAACGTGTATCGTCTAGGGGTTCAATCAATATTTCATCAGCGCTGAGCTATCGAGCGTGTAGTTCCAAGTGTGGCTGGATAGTTAAATAAACTTTCCAACTGCGGCGGCCCTGTAATGGATTGCTAATATTAGCTAAATCTCGTAAGCTTACACCCCTCGCTGAACTGGATAAGTCTGTTCCATCCGTCTTTTATACGGCGATTCGTTTCCCACAGCCCTGCGAGGGCGGAAGGGTGTCGAAACGTTAGTTAAGTACTAGCATGTATACGGGTAGCGCTTCGTGAGTAATAGGTTTTTGAATGAAGGATATTGATGATTGATTGCGATGAAAGTAGACTGCTGGAGGGTCAGTCATTTTTTAGTTGGATTTTGCTGGCACGGGCTTAATAGTTCCATTATAGATGAGAAATAGTACCAACAGGTACCCTGTGTAGGCATAGCTTTGCGTGGTGGTACTTACTCACTTAGGTATGTTTATCCTATAAATCTACTTTAGGTAGGTACCTACTTATTGGATATCTCTACTCCATTTAATTAAATATATCGCGGCGATAGATAAAGTATATAAAGCTTTTTTTATAAGATGTACCATTGATGGAAATGAAGAGGGTGCTGACTGCGCCCTTTTTTACGACCAACGCTAGACTTTCGTGAAATATGACACGGCGAGGCGAGGGCTCGCACCAGACACAGTATTGTGGTTCCCGTTAACGGTCTTTTCTTTGCAATGAAATGACGTCGACATGATAAAACATTTTATGTCGCTACTTTTGTTTACTTCAAAGCGTAGGTTTTGATGACAGTGAAATGTGGAGCAGCTGTTGTTGTTGGGGCTACAATTGTCTCGCACGTAGTCGAGCGTTTGATGAAATTTTACTAAAACTTTTGTTCAAGTTTCGGGAACGAAAATAATTTTTCAAGGCTTTAACGGTACTTTTTCTTCACGTCAAAATAAGTTTACCTTTTAGCAAAATGTTGTTTGATTCCCCTTTAATCTTTGGTTAGAGAATTGGATGGGATAGAGGACTTTGTGTTCGTGACTTGAGTATATTGGATGGAGGATCTAAAGAAATAATGTGTTTACGCCGCAAATTCTGAGCGTGCAAGAAGTAGATAAACGTAGATATTGTTATAGGTGCCGTCGTCGGCATGCTGGGCGCGCGGCTCAAGTCATGGATGGAGGCGCAGCTAGGGCGGGCCAAGAAGCGTAAACAGAAGCAAGCGAGGCAGGCGGCGGCGACCACCACTACCGGGCCCTTGCCTCCACCTCACCTATCCTCCCCTGAAAGTGCATACAGCACTGGGTACTCTACAGATGGTACCTCGCCTGGAGCGCCCCCAGCTCCGCTCGCCGCTCCGCTCGTGGCCCCCCCGCCGCCGCCTGCTCCACCTACCACACATCTTTACCATGAGCCAGCCAAGGTACGAGTATGTTTACGTTTACCCTTAAAGTACTTTCTGATAACGGTTACGGTATAAGCGCATATCCCTGAAATGAGAGTTTAAACAGTAGAGGTACCTCGTACCCGTGTAATCCGCGTTATAGCTCATTCCGGGAATAAGGAGCCTTTTGAAAATGGATTAGTGGTCGGTGAGTAACTCCGCATACAGGTAAAATTTCATGCTTGTAAGGAGGTATTATGGACATTGTTTGGTAGTTAATTAAGAATAGGTAAGTAAGAACTGCAGATGGAGAGATATTAGGTACATACTTAATTATCTAATTATGGTCACGTACAAAGGTTCTACGGTTTTAGTATATTTTTTCCTTTTTTGGTTTCGAGCAGGATCTTCATGTTTTATTATGTTACTAATTTTGTAATTGTAAGTAATTTGTAACGTGTACCAATTAGGTGTTTGTTGAGTTCGTCAAACTAGCTAAACCTACCTATCTATAGGTACCTGATAATAATAGAATTTCACATATATATTTAATAAAACTGTATTAAATTAAAATATCCTTTCTCAATAAAGTATAAAACGTGGCTTACATCACAAATCCGGGTCGTAGCCTGATCAACACTGATTACACTGATTACACTGATACAATGAATGAATGACAGATTTAATTTATTCACACAGTTTTCCATTAATCAAATAGTTAAGGGATTTTCACCCCTTCAGTAGAATAAATAGGGCACATACAATAAGCTTTTACATACGTTACACAATATTGAATGAGATCGACCCGTTTATGTGACGCACCGGCTTTAGTAATGAAGTAGACCGTGCTAATTGAAGGGTAGACCTTTACCTGAGCTATTTAAAGGCTGTAAGACCGCCATCACCATCAGTTTCAAATATAGAGATGCTTATTTGGTGATTGAGAACTTGAACTTTGATGAGTAGATGTAAAAGGTAGATATTTATCAGAACAGTGTATTCTGGTTTACAGTCTGTATAGCAGAATTCACTGTTCTGTGTATGTATTTTATTTATGTATAAGTATAAAATACCATCGCACCTGTATCTCCGAAAGGTTAGGCAAAGGTGTAAAGCCACATTTTGTTTACACATTATGTTTTAGGTCCCATGTAATAGGGGCGAGTCTATTGTTATAAGTAAGTAAATGATAATTATGGTTATGGTAATCATAATGGATAAGTATTACAATGTCCTCTAATTTAACTACGTAGTCCGTAAGGAAACTTTACCTTACTCCGAATTGAATTGTCTAAAAAAAAAACTGCATGGTAAAAATTCACACTAGCAGAAAGTTTTCTAATTTGTAACTAGATGGCGTTGGCGTCGAATTGAATCGCGCTATCGTTTGCTTCATGCGATTTGGCCTAGCGGCGCGTCCGCGCGGTACTGAATGACTTTCCTTGTCTCGGGGAGCATAGTGCGCAGTGATCGTAAAGTGAGAGCACTTATGCTGACACCCACAAGTTAATCTTGTATACCCGCGCCCGGCTGCCGTCAGGGAGTCCGAGCGCAATTTTTGAATAGCCTTCTTACTTAACAGGGGGCTTGGGACAAACAAATGGGAGTAAAAATAACGTAGAGTCACATACCTATTGAAAATAGCGTACCATTTCGCTGAAAGAAAATAGTTACCTACTCAATACAAGTTCGAAGATTACTTGAAAACAGTTTAAAGTTATGACGATAGATATCTGTGGCGATATAGGAAGTGATATCACAGATTAGATGATAGTTTGGTAGAGAATAGAAACTGATTACCATCCAATTCATATTGACCGAATAACCACTTAATTAGAAAAAAATACTAAAAATATATATTTGTACCTATAGAACGATATTAGAATATTTTGGGATCATTCTTTGAAGAATTGAATAGGTACTCCTAACTTTTTAGTATAGCATGAGTTGGTCGTAGGTTAAACGCAAAGGTTTAAAATTAAAATGATTAAGATAAAAAAGGATTAAGATGTTATTTTCAAATATTCTATAACAGCTTTCTCGACATGACAGACATGAGGAGTCCGACATTAGTGTGTGTCTCGTGACATACACTTAGTAGGTACTTAGTTTCTAAGTTAGCCGCTATAAATAACGATATTTTCCCACTTTCAGCGTCGCTCAAACGTGGTGGTACGCCGCTGTATACCGGAGCCAGCCCCCGTGCCCGTTGTGGTGTGCGCCACTCCATCACCGCGGCCGCGCTGCCGAATCAGAACCAACCCTTGGATGGGCGCGACCTCGCCCAGCAGACGGCGACCGCAACACATAGTGCATCAACATTCGCTGCAGTGCCCACAAACACAGCCGCAACTGCATCATGCTCCTTACTCCCTCGATTCACACGTCAAGTATAACTCAAGGTAAATGACGTACCATACCATCACGCCTGTATTACCTGTAGGGTAAGGCAAAGGAGTACTAATGTACACCAACAGTTGGCTGGTATGTTTAGCTTTCATGTAATATAAAGATGCTTATTGCACAAATCCAAATTCCGAGCTGCTGCTGAAAATTTCATAGAAAAACATAGATTAACAATTAATAGATAACTGCCTCATTAGGTTAATTATCCTGAGCGCAACTGCTACGCTAGAGGTTCTGGGTTTGATTCGCAGGTGGGGCAGTTTTTGGGTTTATCTATGAAATTGCGATACGTAATACAGACTCTCATTAGCCACTGCACATAGGCCGCATCGCACAACCGTTTAAAATTTTTACATTACCCACATACAAGGAAAAATAAAATCATAACTTAAATATATTTATGAACTTACCCCCCATGTAGTACTAACATAGTGTAAGCAATAAACAATCACTAACAATAAATATAAATTATGATCTGGTCGAATGCTCTAGCTACGCATGTTTAATCATCTTGTGTTTCTCGATGTAAGTGAATTATTGTAATTCTGTTTTGAGAAATAAATGTCTTAAACCGTAATTCTCAATAGCAGCTCGGTGTTTGGGATTTGTGCCGGGTTAAGGGTGCGGCGGAGCTTGAATTGCCCACAAAAACGTAATACCGAAATTAATCGTAATCCAGACAATATTCTATCAAATTATGTTATTATTCGAATTTGGATAACGTTAATCTAGGTTCCTACGGTACTATTTCGTCTACTACTACTTCACTGGAAATAAAAGACCGGAAAATCGTTCCAAACTTGGAAAAGTTATGAAAAGTTGCATTCGCTTACATTTATTTTCAGTAAAGTATTTTGGATGAAATGGTAGAGTAGGAACCTAGAATAACGGTATCGAAATCCGAATAATAACAGAATTTGATCAAATTGTGTTTGAATTACAATTTATTACGGTATTGCGTTTGTGAGAGAAATTCGGTCCGCCGGACTCTTAATGGCAACACGTTCGCCCCCTCTTACATGCCACCTAAACATACATACCAGAGAACTGTAGGTGTATATTGGTAGGTACGCCTCTGCCTTTCAGGGAATACAGGCGTGATGGTATGTGTAACAAATAACTAGATAGAGATAGATAACATATAGATAAGATATTCTTTAGTTCATCAGCATTATCTGCAGTTACCTACCGCCACAAATAAGAAATCGGAAAAATGGCTGCTGTATCGATTCAGTTAACATTATATTTACATCATCACATTACATGTGAAGGTTTGTCCATGAAAACAATAAGGGCACTGAACAGTTCAGTTCCTGCGGTCATCTTGACATTTGATATGTGACCACATGTGAAGGGTATCTCTGATCAATTCTCTTGTATGCAGAAGGTGTAGCATGTACCCATTTATACCTACGACCAATAATGTCAGTAAGTAAATCTTTTTCTCTCACAAATTGTTTAATGGTTATTTTTATATTTTAAATACCTAAAAGGAAAGACTAGGATTTTTACATTAGGTACCTATATGTGTTTTTTATTTTATTCTGTTAGATGTTTTTATGGTTAGTTACGAAGATGAAAATATATACATCTTTATATCTAACTGCCGTTCTAAATGAGATTACAATCTCTTTAACTGTACCTATTTGCATTTATAGTGTCTGAAAATAATACTTACTTAAAACAGTATATAGTTAATATTGAGAAGAATTTATTCTGCTTTTTAAATGGACAAATAGGTAGTCATATAACTTCTACTTATGTGGCAGCATCCTAATTTACAGAAGTAGCTTAGTAGCAATAAGACAATCTTACTCTACTCTACTGAATTTTAAGAGTGTTTAGATATAACTTAGAGAATGTAAGACAACATATATTTTGCTAGATTTAAAAAAAGCTATTGAAAGCTTTGATTTCCATCAAATAATTTTCAGTTCTTTGTAGACCATCCATGGTGTACTGTACCTAATGCTGTAACTTTGTAAAATAAATGTCAAATAAAAAATAATATCTACTAATAAGGTTAATGAAAGCTTTAAGTTTTAGAAGTCTTGTATAATTTAATCTGTTCTCAATTCCAGGTCACCGCATCTGTCACCCCATTTATCGCCGGAACCTCAAAGGTCACCGTACTACCGCGGAGGAGCATCTAGTGATGAAGAATGCCGAGGAATGCGGACGAGAGGCCGCGAGACCGCCATACTATCCGACGCCGATATCGACTCTGATGGAGACACGGGACTGGATGGTGGAGACGAAGATGATGACGAGACTGCATCACCAGGCGGGAGGAGACGGGCAAGGAGGCGGAGGCCTCCGCGACGACCCCCCCGCTCGGCAGGTAAATTAATGATATCAAGTAAAATATTATCAATGTCCAGCTATGTTGATAATGAACATGATGACAAATTCAATTCGATACAAAATATCTATCGTTATTGAAATTCATAATAATATAAATATACTTCTTTATATAAATAACGAGTGTGGAACAGAAATACCAATAAACCCGAGACGAGGGGATTCAAAATCAATTACAAAATACTACCAAAATGGTACGCATATAAAGATATGGAGATTTGTAAATTGTATGAGAACTTAATAGGATCGCTAAATTGTAAGCTGAATTAAGTATTCTCATCAATTAAGGATTGACCTGGGAGCTAAAATGGCCACATTGAGCAATTCATTAGAGGCCATAACAGCTCCATGTCAATTTTCTAATGTGAATTATAATTTGTCAAAAGTGGCCTTTTTAGCCCAGCTTTATAATATTTCAATTAATGCATTTATTAGCTTGAATCATCAATTTTATTTCCAGGAGCGACTCCACCGCGGATGCGCCGTCGCAACCACGCGCCCTCAGCACCTCCTGTGCGAGAGAGGGATCCTCTATTAGAAGCTGACAGAGAAGCTGAGAGAAAGTACAGGGAGCTCATCAGAGAGGCGGAGAAATTGCTCGTCACAGTGTCACGCGCACCGCTGGAGCCACCACACAACCCGAGAGTTCGGGAGCTGAGGGCTACCGAGGTAAGACTTAGCTGATAGAAGAGGAATAATATAGCGAGAGAAAGTAGTACTAAATAAGTACATATATTATTGAAACATGTAGAATAAAAGAGCTTTAATTTTGCATAATAATTTTTATATCCTTTAGGTCCTCACTATAGTGTAGATGTTTATTGATTTAATTGCTTGATTGAAGTAACCAATCATGTTCTTTCTATCTTAACGCATGTGTATCTTGTGTCAATAAAGCCTCGTATTCCCTAGGAGACAAATGTCCCGCACGCCTGAGTTGCAGGACTTTTTTCTTAGTGAATAGGAAGCTTGATGCCCAAACCTCGTGTTGTCAGGTGGAAGCTCCCCGTAGAAGTCCAGAGCGCACACATATCACGAACTTCATGCGCGCGAACTCCCCGGAGCCGCCGCGGCGGCTGTCCCCCGTCGCGCGGCGGTCCCCTTTGGCCGCGCCGCCGCCGCCCCCCGTGGCGAGGCGCATCACTCCTCCCTCGCCCACCGACAGACCCCACTCCGAGCCCCCCAAGAGAAAGGCTTACGCTCGGGATGAGGTTAGTCTTCCATGCATGTATTAGTTGTCAGTATGATGTTCTGCCTATTAATTATACGGCATGATTTATATTTGCGTAAATCGAATGTTCTTAATATTATACGTTTCTCTTCTCTCTATTAGTTTTGAGAATACTTCGTTAGCCTTTTTATACCACCAAGGAAAATTCGTTGCTTTAACAGGGAAGTTTACTAAGACCCTGAACTCAGTGTAGTATTATCATTTAGAAGCTGACTACGCGATATCATTGACAGGCTATCACGTGCCAAAACTTACCTGTGACCTGATTTGGAGAAGACCTGTGTCCAGCTATTATGTTGATAGGGCAAGGTCATAAGTAGTACGAATTCAGAAAATTTCTTGCCGAAATTAGTCCGAAGCTTCAAAATGCATAATGACTTCTAATTTATTATTAGGTCCTGCAGACTTTGGAGGGTCTTCGCAAGAGTCTACAACAGCAATCAGCTTTACTTGCGGTGCAGCGGACTCGTCTGGACTCCCTATAGCCGCGAAACTGTCCCCTTCCCGTCCCGCATAGCTAGATATTAGTTCTCTTTAGATACCACGTAGTTAATGCCGATTCACGCAATATCATGTCCAGATTTTAGTTAGATTTGATTGTTTAAAGTAAATAATTATATGATGCTATTATTGTGACATCTATTTAACTTGTGGAGTGCAATAAATGTATTGAGTATTGAGTATTGGTGGAAAATTGTATTTTCGATTCAAAGTCTAACCAGGTTTAGAATCTAAAAACAATTTTCTTCTACCAGGACCTATAAAGAACGATCCTGTAAAAATAGTCACGCCAAATACATGTACATATATTTTTTTATATCCTGCTATAACATGAAAAGTATATAGAAGTACCTATATAAATACATAAAAGTATATAGTCACCTATGAAGCGATTGCGATCGATCGACGCTATACTTCGTATATTGTAAAATATTTGTTGAATTCTTGTAATATTTTTTGAGGACGTGACATTTTCTAGATACTTGAAGCCTCTTTAATTGTTATTTACTTATATTCTGTTAAAAATATTTATTGTTTAAGAACGATATATAATTTAGCACAACGTAGATATCATGATTACTATTATTGTATAGCGTTTACTGTTTCTTTACAATTTGTCAATTATTTCGTGTTTTAACTACGGCTCTAGTACACAACTTAGGGTCAGACTGAGAGACGAATTTAAGTCTTAACTTGAGCTTCCATAATATCACATTTGTATTGAAATTTGACCTTGAAAACGTGACTATAGTAAACATAAGATTCGTCTCTAAATCTGGGTCTTAGACTTATTTTGAAGTCCCTTTGGTCTAAGTCAAGCTGGATTGTTCTGACTCGCTCTAAGTATGAATATGGTGATAAGTGATATCCATCTAGGCGGTAGTCTGGTTAAACTAAGGATAAGATTATTAATGACAAATAATCAGTAAGTAGGTCTGTCTACAAATATACCAACATCATTTGGGTAATGTGTACTAGGGTCTTATTTATTGTATAGAGCGTGAACGGCAAGTAGTTGTTCCAAATACTCCTTTTGTCTAGTCCCTCCATAAGTTCTATCTAGTCAGTTAGCCTGTGTCAGTTAGTTAGTAGTGTTGTTATCTCCGTATAGGCGAGGCCACTTTCATTATCTTCCATAATACTTGTAGTGTCATTTTATTAGTAGTACTTACTTAGATTAGATGGTAATTGACGTCGATTTGTAGCTTTACTGAAACCCTGAAAAAATGTAAATATAAGGCACTGAAACCCTAAAAAAAATCTAAATGTTTCAACGCAAATAGTTCAACTGATTACTGTTGAACGCGAGTAATTTAAAATGAGAATGGTCAGACTTTAATCAAAGTTAACGTGGGAGAGCCATGCTTCGGCACGAATGGGCCGGCTCGACCGGAGTGATACCACGGCCTCACAGAAAACCGGCGTCAAACAACGCTTACGTTGTGTTTTGCCGAGTGAGTGAGGTACCGGAGGCCCAATCCCCTTTTAAAAGGCGGGCAACGCACTTGTAACTCCTCTGGTGTTGCGGGTGTCCATGGGTGGCGGTAATCGCTTACCATCAGGCGATCCGTCTGCTCGCTTGTCCCCCTATCCCATAAAAAAAATGATAGTAGTATTCTTAATACTCATACTAACATCGGCCTGTTATTTCCTCGTGGACTTTTTGTATCTAAACAGCCGCTGACTTTTCATGATCAGAGGTTATACCATGACTTGTTATTGCTATGTTTTGCGATTGAGGAAGAGGGATGTGGCTCTACACATGAAATAGCGCGATCCCTTTCTCACAACCTAAAAACGTTATGGTATGACCCCAAAAGTCAGTGTTTTATAATTAAAGTTATAGTATGGATAAGCAATATTAACCATAATATCTATATTTATTAGTGCCATAATTCTCAGTACTGCTACAGCGACTGTCGCACATACAGGTTAAATGTTCTGGGGTAGTGTCAGGAAGTGCAAAATGAATGGAGTGCGATGGGCGTAAATCTGAAAACATTACGCAACTTTGACGACGAACACATAATCCTACGCGTTTGCCTTACACAGCCCTTTTTGCAATGTCCGGATTGATCAACAGTAGCGTCGGTTGCCTGTTTTGCACAAGATCAGCGGAAAAGTTAGCTTGTTAGTACTCCATTTATTTGTGATTCTGTGGTTAGCGTATGTATCGAGTAGCGCCGTAGATGTAGACTAGAGCGGTCTCACTAGGGTAAGGGCGACCAGTGGCCACGGCGTACTAAGACTGCGTTATTATAATATCTCAAACTTATACAATGTTTACTCGTTATACTGTGTCCGTTCGGTGGCTGGTTGAGATGTTCACTTGTTCGTGTCGTCGTTTTCGACGACAGCAAACCCTCTGGGTCTTTGTCTACTCCGTGGCACCTTTGTGCTCTGGACTTTTTATAAGTTATTTTAAGCAGCACTTTGTGTGTGTGTGTCAAAGATAGTGTCTTTAATTTTTTCTTCCTAATAATGACATTGAAGTTTAAGTAAAGTAATCTAGACCTGTCACCAGTACCGTCTTTACCTTACCTAAGGGCACACGGGGCACGGGCCCAGGGCCCCCACTTTCACGGGGGTCCCGAAAAGCCAGTCGGTATATTCGCGTATACAATCAATTATAGTCTATTTTAGATTGATATAGTCAAAAAAAAGTATTTACAGAGTAAATGAGGAAGTATTTTCGATTGTCTGACAGCACTGAATGGTAATAATAATTGCCAGTTGTATGTACCTAGTTTTACATTCGCTACCATTTAGGCTTTTTTGTTAGGCTATATACTTAGTAAGAAATTTGAAATAGGTAAGTTATTCCAAAATAAAAATTCTGACTTCTCCGAAACTTCTGCGAGTTTTCCAGATTCAAGCGTAAAAAAAATTTAGATAAGTTGACAAAACTATTTTTTTGTGCCCCGGGGCCCCGAAATGGGCTAAGACGGCCCTGCCTGTGACTATTGGGAAAAATTAAATGAAAGTATAAGTAGGTAATGATTTGTTAACAATTATCGAGGATATATTGTACTGTTAAAAACTTACTTATATTATGCGAGTTTTTCTTAAAACTTGCGATTAAATAGACCACGTTAATAGTCTTCCTTACGGGGATTGAATTGTCCATAGAAACGTAATACCAAAATAAATCGTAATCCAGAAAATATTCTATCAAATTGTATCTACTGTATTATTCAGTTTACTACTACGTTCTTCATTGGAAATAAAAGACCAGAAAATCGTTACAAACCCAGGTTAGCGAATGCTGTTGAATGAAGTTATCAAAAATTGCATTCGCTTTCATTTATTTCCACTGAAGTATTTTGCACGAAATGATGGAGTAGGAACCTAGATTAAATGTATCGGAATGAAAGACAATTTGATTAAATTGTGTTTGATTAACGATTTATTTCCGTAGCTATTATATTTGTAGGTAAGAGAATTTCGGCCCGCGCGAATCTTAGACTTATTTTTTTGCGCTTTGGGAAAAAATATTCTGTTTTGTTTGGATTTCCTTTATGTCTGAATTGTTAGGTGTAGGTAAGTTTTACTTCTGATTTTAAGTGTCATTTAAAAATGTCTTTAAAGGAAATGAAAATTAAGACTTTTAGGAAAATTTTACTTAGTTACCTGACTGAGATTATAGGTAATACATTTTACCTTAGGTATTTAAAATTAAGGAGATTTCAAAAAAAATCACAAAACCTCCAGTAAAACCTCCTAAAAGACCGGCTAGGTACATCAATGATCTCCATAATACTGTACATTTAGAGTAGGTAGTACCTACATTAAGGGATACAAAGATGTTTTTCAAGAAAATTGTCCAAGGATATTTTATACTTAGTTTAAGTAATTAAGTATAAAACCTCATTGGAAAATAAAATACCCACTTATCTTTGGACAGCAACACCAGGAAATTGCCTTCAATTTTTAAGTATCTACCTACATAAGTATTTAAAAGCCTCAACCAGCGACCGAGTGAGAATGGAGCCCTTATGGGGCTCTCATATTTTGTTAGTGCAATTTTGGGGGGAAAGAAATACACGCGAACCTCCCCCCAGCTAAATGTAAATATTTATCCCCTTTACTTGTTTATTGTAAGTATAAATAAGATTTATACGTTTAGTTGAATTTTCATTAAAATATTATTCTAAATATATGGTTTCATTTCCATTGATTACATTTTCCCACTCTGCTTCGAGGGCGAAATAAACCTAGGTACCTACCTACCTAATCTAATATTATTTATTATAAACTATTATAATATAAGTAGGTATAAAAATCTTGTGTTACGGTGTTTGTGGTCGCACTCCTCCGAAACGGCTCGACCGATTTTTATGAAATTTGTTATGTATATTTGGTAGGTATCAGAATAAGTCGTAAAGTATATTTCATACCGCTAGGTGATTAGAGTGACGCTATCTAGAAAAAAAATTAAAACCAAAAAACGATAAAAGAGTCATTGCAACGTATGCTAGTGGACAGCTAGTAGGATATATAATTATACTATTGATAAATAATTAGGCAAGAGCTAAGGGCCGAGCCGAGCCTTACACTCTTTAGTTTGAACATAAACCAACTTCAAACTAACCACCATGGAGGAGGTAGGTATTAATTCGATAAAGAATTCCACTCGAAACGAACTCTCCATTTGAGAATGCGATGACACATGTGAATTGGACATAATAATAAAAATTGTGTAATGTTGTGTAACATTATGTAGACCTACGATAAAATCATATCTATTAAATAATTAATTACTTAGTATATTTTCAGGCTTAAATTCTACAAGGTAAGTATTTGAAATTTCTACTAAAGGTATAATAAATGTTTATTAAATATTTAATAGATGGCGCTATTACAAAGTTGGTCATGTGTACAACTCAGACATTACGCGATAGATGGCGCTGGCAGTATTATCAGCTAATTGAAGTTTTTTTTTATTGAAATAATGCAATTTTCCTTAATAAAACACAAATTGCTGAAGCAATATATGTAATTATCGTTAAAGTGCAATTAGTGCAATAGTATAATAGAGCAAACAAAAAGAAGAGACGTTGAATGATTTTAGCTCATTCATTATGTTTATAGGTCGTTGAACTATAGAAATAAAGGTAATAATTACTAGGTGCTATTTTATTACCTATACTTACTTTAATATAATTAGGTAGGTATAAATATTTTTTATTTTGATTTATACCTTACAAATATGATCAGTAGGTACTAATTAGGTAAGTAGCTACGTTACATTTTGGAGTTCTGTAGCGACAAAATAGGGAGTTTGGAGGTTATTTTATTGAAAGTATGAGTTTTATTTAGAAGTAGTATTTTTATATGTAGTGGTCTCTGCCTGGAACTTGAAAAAAAAATCCAACGATATAAAAGTAACATTTGGAGATGCTGGGATTTGAACCCAGGACTTTCAGCATGCGAAGCAGACACTCTACCACTGAGTTACATCCCCGATAGTAACTTTTACGAAATAGCGGTATTTAATCTATAACACATGACTACCATGTAGGCTTGAAAACATTTAGGGCGCCAACTGGAGACCGCGCGAAATTTTCGCGCGCCGTCGATGCCCACTGACGACGCGAAAGACCTTCTAGGTCCTTCCGTCCTTGGGCCCTTAGGGCACGTACACAATATTTAATTTTAGGTCTGTTCAGTAACTGTAACCCTTTACTTAAATTCTTAAAGTCCGACGAAATGTAAGTATAGAATTTAAAATAAGTGTAAGTAGAGGATCCACATTCCACAGCACATACCTATACTACAATTCATGTTCATTATTCATGTGCTTAATGTACATAGATAACAGAGTAGGTAACTCATTTGCTAATTAGTTCAAGGTTATTAGTTTCATTTTGTATAATAATTTATTCTATATTTTTAACAAACACACACAGGGACTTATAAAGGACAGCGTATTGAACATTTGAATCTTATACCACAAAATGCATGGTCGGTTTTTTTTTAAAGTAAATAGGTATTTAAAAAAAGTTTTGTTACTCTTGTTACTTTCAACACATACAGCGTCATTTGTTTTCAAGGAGCAATTCAGTAGATACCCGTGTCTGAAGTCAGCCATTTCTAAGGGTGGCGCAAGGGTTTATTGTGCAAAAATATAGAAATTAGTAATAAGTAGGTACAGTATTCACGACTGCGAAACATTTACAATTCCAATTGTCTTTACTTTGACGTTTTGTACTTCTGCAATACCACTTACGGACACCTTCAGACGCCTACAGTTATTTAGATCGAATTCAAGAACTTTATATACCAACTATATAGATAAGGTTCTTGACCAAACTGCATACAACCATAGACATTATTCTTCTTCTTATCGAATCGACAGCAAGCGGAAAGAGAAGAGCAAAAGAAAGAAATACGATGGCAAACCATAGACATTGTAGACGCTAAAGAGTTTTGTTGGGCCATCGCTTCTGAGCCCCACAGTCGATAGTATTCTAGTCTAGATAGATGCGTAAATGGGGAGAGTTTACCGGTCCGCCGTTCTAGTTCACTTACTGATCTATTTACACATACGCGTAGCCTGACATGACCGGTAATGCCCGAGCACGTGGTAAAACAACATTACAAAGAAACCTGCTCGCTACTTTTATTTATCTACTAGCGGGCCCGGGAAACGTTGTCTTGCCCAGTAAAATAACTATAAAATCTTAGCATGGAAAATGCAAAAAATATCACAAAAATATTGCCCAGTATCATCATTTTCCAGCCCTTGTCTTTTTATTTTATTTATTTGTCGTCGGCGCAGCATGTCATTTTCTTCCATTCATCCCTATCAGCCGTTACCATTCACTTCCTTTCCCATGTCTTGCCCTGTATATAAAAAAATGCGATGTCACCTACTGGCTCCAATTGTGAATCTAAACCATCAAAATTACATTAGCAGCTTATGAGGAGGAGACCTTACCGAAACAGAAAACCTTACAGAAAACAACGCCAATACGCCATGTTCATTTGTGTCCGTGTTTATCCGTTCCTGATACAAAATGTATGAGAGAATAAATTTTCTTTATAATGGTCTTTTTCGTGATTTTCGTGATTCGGGGAGTAGACAAATCCAAGAAACCAAATATCATAAAAATCGGTCCAGCCGATCTCGAGTTATAAGTGGTCCGGCGGACCGGACGTAATAGGTACCAATATTAACGTAATTCAAATACAATTTTGATAACTTTACCAAGTTTGGAACGAATTTCCGGCCGTTTATTTCTAGTGAAGTAGTTGTCAACGAATTCGACCGTAGGAACCTAGATTAACGGTAAGTACTCAAATCCGATTAATGACACAATTTTATAAAATTGTGTTAGGATTACGATTTATTTTGGTATTACGTTTTTGTGGGCAATTCAAGCTCCACCGTACCCTTAAAATGTTTTGTTATTAGGTCATAGAAACCTGTCAGAGACTAATTGACGAACAACTGTATAGAAGGAGGGTTAGGCAAATCTTTACCTATCTTCAAAATATTCGAAATATGTCACTCCGTTTTTGTAATTAAGATAAATGAAAGGAAAATTCTTTCACCATTAAATATCCGTTCGGTATGTGTTTGATTGAGATATAATTATTTAACAATTAAACTTCGGATTCTTTCTAGAAAGCGTGTCAGCGGTGGTATTATTCATGTTACATAGTACCTATTTCTTTATCGCACAAGATCGCGCAATTTTTTTTTAAATTTTCTACTCAAAATGACAGTTGAAATTGCATGCTTTTTAATTTCATTATGTAGTTATGTACCGTAAACAGGTTAAGTGTATCTACCAATAATTTTGTAGTTATGTTTAGAAATCCAGGTAGTTACCTATTAAAATAGTTATTAAGTAAATCCTTTTTACAAATAAGTAATTACTCACTTGGAGTAAAAACAACTAATTTAACACATTAAAATAGAATTCAGAGTTCTACAATACACGTCATTAGGTTTGCCAGATACAGATATATCTTTAAAGGAACAATGCTAGGGTAACAGAGTAAAATATACAATTAAAAATAAATAGGTCTCTAAATAAGTAGTTTTTACTTATTGTATTTGAGGCTTGGGATGCCAATGCATTCCACAATTTTCCTGGACAAATCTTTACAGTGCAGGCCGCACGGCTGTGGAATGCATTACCTGTATCAGTTAGGCATGCACAAATATTGCCTACTTTAAAAAAAATGGTCAAGGAGCATTATCTAACGCTGTAGTTGTCTTGTTCTGCATTATTAAATCTGATAGTATCTATGTATTTTTACGAGTATATTTAAGCAATATTTATTTATATGTATTTGTTTATTTTATTTATCTTGTAAATTTAGTTAGCTTTAGTTAATTTGTGTAACTAATAATTTGAGAACCCTGTTTCTTTTTAAGTACGCCAGACTACCTAAGTATCACCTTTCCTTTTTCTCACGAGTACATCCAAAGGTTGTCTGTAAGAGATCGCTTTTAGCGATAAGACCGCCCATTGTACCATTATATGATTTATAAAATTGTATTTTACATTAGTTTTTGGTGTGCAATAAAGAATATTCTATCTATCTATCTATTTTAAACAAATAAACTTTGAATGGCTGCCGAAGATATATAATATTGCGGCGTACTTTGGAGCCGTGCCGTGTGTGTCGTACTGATAACCCTAATATTCGTCTATTTATAAAAAAATAAGTACCTAGGTGTCCGAATTCCGGGACCGTAAAGTGTAATTATTGGACACGGGACAAGATGCAAAATTCTGGGACATTACCGCCGCAGACTTTCCGGCCATACTAACAACGGTCTAGTTCTAATTCGATTTAATTAAGAATTTATTTATTTACATTATTCTATCACTCTAATTTACAAATGTGTCACATAGCCCTACATATAACGACACTCGTATAAAAATCATTAATGCAGTGGCAACCCTCGACACAACTGTGCTGTCTCAGGGCACAGGTCACGACCTCGACATTCACTTTTCATACCATTCAGTAATTCGACAGGAAATAGTCATTAACTATCAATTTTTTAACCAAAAAGGTAGGTAATTTTTATATTATGTGTGTTTGCGTAAAACTTTGTTGGTTTTGAACCGATTTTCACTATTCTTTTTTACTGATAGAGTACCTACCTTACTTCCGAAATGGTCCCGTAAACATTTGGACATTAACTGCCCATCGGACCACAAAATGATTGAATCAGTTTGGTATCTTAAGAGGTGATTAAAAAAAAGCGTCAATTTTTGTATTTATAAAATAATATGTTATGTATGTTAATTTGCCAGGAAGTCCGGAAGTAATTGAAGTTCCGATGTGTTCCGTACTTCGGTTGTATCAGAAAGGCAAGACGAGGTAGTCAGTGCGTTTACCTGGACCGACTCTTCAATAATTATGTTGTTAAAGATGACTGTACGGTCAGTGTGTGATCTGTGATTTTTATGATCTTCGCGTTAAAAACTGCGCCGCGGAACAAATCGATTTATCTTTCGAACTGGTTTTTACAGTTATATTGGGTGTTTCAGTAAAGAAATTGTACTCGTCCACTACGAGTCCATAATACTTTACCTATATAAGAGATAGAGATATAAGAGTTGTGCGAATGTAGTGAATAGTATGTGTAGTAACGTTAACGTTAGTGTGTGCCTGTACCCATATTGCCAGTGCCATGGTATGTTTAAGTTCCATGAGAAGGAGATCCTTACAAAGTTTTCTTCGGCCAACTTGGTGGACTATAGCTTATCAGCTCCCATTCTCGTGCTCAACTGTGGGACGTAAAAGGGGTGATAATGATTAAAAAAGAGTTTACTACCGAAGATTTGATTTGACGATTCTGACAATTCACATTTGAACTCACTTTACTGGATACTTGAAGTTTGTTTTGTTTTTATAACAAACATTTATAACGTTAAGTAGAATTCCCTGAATAAATTCAGACTACGAGTACTTAGTTAAACTTATACAATACTTCTATTCTACGTAAATTAGAACTAAAGCTTTTCGAAATATTTATCGAACAATGTGTCGCCTACATTCCATTTAAGTAAGTACCTACCTACTTGACTGATATACACGCGGAAATGACCTTTCATATCATTAAAATTGTACCGAGTTTAGCCATTCAAAGGTAATTCTAACCTTCATCGACCCCGCTTTGTACTCCATGTAAAATATGTAAATACATTTGTTTTGAAACTAATCCACCTTTTGGACTTTGCTCGTAAGTAAACCACTTTGTACCTGCTTAATTACATTACATACTCGCTTGCTTAATAAAATATTTGCTTGTTTATACGTAGATACGACTGCAAAAAATAATAACGACCATTCTGGAATATTTTTTAAGGATTGTTTTTTTTTCACTAATATTGTTCACGCCTAAGTATCACATTGGGGGAGGCTTACGCCCTGATAATCAGGAATCAGGATAAACTTCAAACTTATTTAGACCGTTAGCAAATTTCTAACGGGTGCCGTCTGTCGGGCTTGGACAGCCTATGTGATCTTTTGGAAGGTAATTTATTTTCATTAATACATAAAATTCCACAATACCCACATTGAAAAAAAAAACATTGTAAACATCAATTACCTATTTATAAGAGTATCTATGGAGTTTCTTGCCGGCATTTCTCCAAAAAACCTACAGAACAGACAGAAGTAGCTGTTACCCGCGATTGCTCTCGCATCCCGAAGAACGTCAAATTATATAATTAGAAAGAAAGAAAAAACATTTATTAAGGTTTATAATCGTTTAGTAATCTATAAATGTTTCCTATTCAACTGTGTGCAAGATACAAGATGGACATTTTTTTTGGACTAGGAAAATCAGTAGCTACATTTATAATTTACTAGCTTCTGCCCGCGACTTTGTCTGCGTGGACTTCAGGATAGGGTCCGAACTGGATAAATAGTAGGCTATAATCTATGTGTGCCAAATTTCATTCGGATCCGTTCATCCGTTCTGGCGTTATAAGAGTAACAAACATCCATACATCCAATCTATACTCACAAACTTTCACGTTTATAATATTAGTAAGGATTTAATATACTTAGTTGATTTTGCGTTTATCGACCTGCGTGACGAATGTAAACAAACAATACATTCATTACAATCATCTCCCATCAAGGGTTTGAAGATTTTCCTGTTAAATCAAAAGTGACTCGACCTACACCTACGGTACCATACATAACACTTTTCCATGTATGTAATATGCCTATTAAAACTAAATAGGTGACGAGAACAATTAATGTAGACCAACAACTTGCAATCCGGTATGTAGGATTGTAGGCTAATAGGACCAGTATCAATGTACCGAGAATAGGTTCTGGTAAGTTTCTTTTCTCTTTATTGTACTTGAGGTCGAAATATTGCAGCAGTTATGTAACGCAGATCTCATTCTTTACTCAATCGTTCATAGTTTTGTCACATTACCAGGTTGAATTATTTGTAAATTACCTTTCAAGTTGAAATTGAAGTTGCGTTGCGACAAGTTCACAAGCTACATCTATTTCATAGTCAAATTTCTGTTCTCACTAACAATGTTTTTATGCTTAATTTAAAAAAAGTAAATGTTACTGGGATATACAGACCTGTTTTTTTAATATCTTCTGTACATTAAATGCATTAAGGGTAAGTTAGAACGTTTATTTAAACTTGAAATTAAAGTAATTAATACAGATGTACTCTGAAAATAACAACGTTGCAGTTTGAAGGATGATAAAAATTGAACAGAATTCACTCAAATGATGTGTTGTGCATATAAAAAAAAAGCAACGGAAAAAAGGGAATGTATGTAGGTACATTGTATTACTATGTTTAAATAAACAATAACAAAGAACAGAGGTCTATGTATTGTCAATCGGCACAATATTTACGTAAAAGCTTCATAATATCGTAAGCCGATGGAAATCCCTAGTTGTCATAGCAAATTATCGCTCTATTATGATCATATCGCGATAAAAACGTCATAATTATGTGAATGCATAATTTTCCATGAATTAAGTCGATGGTTGGTTCATCGAACGTTTCCACGATAAACATTGACGTCAAAGATGTTCGGCGATAAAATTAACATTGGTGTATCAAATCCTAGTTAAGTAAGTATTAAAGAAAATTGATTATGTTGACGTGTTATCAGTCAGTAGATTTGCTTACTGGGGATAGGATTTTGACGTATGGTCCATACAAGTAATGTCAAAATCCTATCTCCAGTAAGCAAATCTATCGAATGATTCGTAATTGGGACTGGCCGTTAGCTATTACAATACCTATTTGGGAATAAACACAAGATATACATATCCAGCATAAGCTGTCCTCGCATTGTTGGTATAGGCTTTTACAAGGTGATGTCAGCATATACTGGTAAGTAGCTTGATGTGGCGCCGTGCGGATGATGTAGTCTTCTAATGGTAAGAGGTGTGCGTAGCCTGTAGAGATCTACAAAACTTAGATTTTTTTTATTTCTATTATAAAAAACGTTGCCCCACACTAGGATTTTCTCCTGTATCGTGGGTATGTTTACAAACACAAATTCTCACATACACAAACGCCCAGACCCGGAACAACTACCTGTAGATCATACAAATATTTGCTCCGTGTGGGGATCGAACTCACAACATGTGACGCAGAAGCCGATCGCTCAGCCGCTATGCCAAACTTGTCGTCATTGTTTAAAATCTGTTATGAATTTTGGAAAGAATACTTACATTTCAGTCAAAATTAATTTAGCCTTTTAAGTTTGTCTTTAAGAATCTAAAATCAATGACATTATAAAAGTAGTTATACAATATGAAACATATTACGTCGTTTATATGTAAGTTCAAAGTCAGTCGGGAATTGAACGCCGAGGACACAGAATGCATGCTCAATAGGTAGTAGCAGGAAGCAGCCGTTATGTAACATCACGCGAGATCGTACGATTCTTTTAGTTCAACATGTTACAGTTAAGTAGGTAAAGAAATTCCATTTCATGCAACACTCGAGAATGGAATGAAGTGATAACTAACAAGTTTGTTTTCTGTTCTTTGAGAATTTCTGTTCACCTGTAAGCCACAAGCTGATATGAAAGTCAATTTCTCGATTGACGTAACTGGAATACTGTTTTTAACTTTTCAATGTGTTCAAGGTAAGTAGTGTCGTCGTAGGTGTGAGTATTGTTTTGTTAGTGCAGAGTAGTTTATTTTATTTTTTGTTATTATGTTCCCTTATTAATGGATTTGGTTCAACCAGATCAATTGCCGCATGTACCTATGTGATTAGGATTTTAAATCGTCCTAGATGTAAAATGATTCCTTGAGAACGGTTCGACCGTTTTTGCTGATTTCTTTTTTGTAGTGTTCATAATTATCACTAACCTCTATAATACTCTATAGGTACACAGCATAGAGATCAGTGATAATTATCAAGACAAGGTTTGAATAAAAGTTTTTTTTTTATACCAGAAACGTTGGAAATGCCACCTTTTCTAGAAGCAATGCTTTGATGAAAATCGGTCCAAGATGGCCGCCGCCACAAGATGGCGGATTACATATTTTTTCACAACTCCCTCAATATTTATCGGTATCAAATGAAAGGGTTTGTCTAGTAGAATACTATACACTATGATACATTTCAAAACCAAGATGGCCGCCACCAGAAAATGGCGGATTACTTACATTTTTTTTCACAACTTCCTCAATATGGGTATCAATTAAAAAGGTTTGACTAGTAGAACACTACACCATGATAAATTACAAATCCAAGATGGCCGCCGCCACAAAATTCTGGTGTCAGGGGTTTCTTTAAATTTTAACGCAGACTTGAGTTAATGGGCCTAACGTCTACCATTTTGTGTCAAAATTGTCAATCACTTCAGAATTGTTAATTTTTGACAATTTTGCCTTCAAAAGCTGTCATTCCTTGTGTGATTTAGAGCCATTAGACGTATAGAAGAATAGGCAGCTAGCTTTACTTTTGAGTTAAATCCGAGTTCTCTTAGAACTTCATACTTCATATAATTTGACCCCTGATTTGATGTTAATATTTTTTACCATGTATAGTTAGACTGGGTCAGGAAGTGGAACTTCGTTAATTTTTTACATAGCGTAGCGACAGTTTGTTTCGTCTGACTCGGCTTGGCCCGGGCGGGAGGACACGGGTGTCACCATTCATGGCGCGTGTCGCTTCTTATGAGGTCCAATCTGCTACAAAAAACGCATGTAGTCTGTATAATTTGCAGACCCTACGAGTGTTTTCCTAGCAGATAGTTGAATATTTCTTTGAAGGGATACTACTATAAGGAAGGAAAAATATATTCATTCACTAAGGATGAATGAGTCTATAATGTAGGTAAATAACAGTCAAGGGTAGTTAATTGTTTTCCTACGCAATAGGACACTCGTTAGTCACTATAATTAAAAATGATTCCGTACTTAACTCATTATGTGTCGACACAGCTTCTACTACATGGATCTTGATTATTTTTAAAACATAATTACTGTTGCGCCTACGACCTTTACGGTAGTTCTTTTCTTTTATAATTTTGTATTTTAAGAGTAGCTATCTATTACACCGTTTTTCTTCTCATTCAGTGGACACCTCTTCCTCCACCTCAGTGGACCGATGGAGTTCAGTGACGCAGGTCCTGGGATCGACTTCCGAATCAGTGTCATTGGATTATTCTATCTATAACATTCTTATTGGCAGTAAGGTCGTCTTCTGTTATAAAAATATACAAGCATAACTTTGGGTGTTTATCAGAACACTGTCTATATAATTTTCTGTCAATCATACTTAAGGATGCCAACATGCTTTCGGCCGAACTTCAAATCTAGCTTAAAATTTTTCTTTTTGCTTGGCATTTCTTCTATTTTTTTTTTAAATTAACAAACAAAATTAATATATAGCATATTAAGGAATGCCTTACTCATTCCATAAAATGATATGTTGCGGCTTCGATATTGCAAAAAAACTATCCAACTGAAATGTAATATTTTTATTTATTACTTATACATACTTAATAAGTATGTGTATTATACTCGTATTTCTTCAGCAGTACACAGTACGGAGATCTAAAATATGGTACAATTCATTAAAAAGATAAGTATAGTATGGTTGTCAACCCTAATTATGCCATTGCATCGACCAATCAGTTCAATAAATCGAATGTTCTAGAATGTTTCCAATGGAAACTAGGGCATATAGTGAGCTGTATTGTGGTCGTAGGAAGTGAAGATTAGTCTCGCTACTAATAGGGATGTGGATGCTTCTTTTGTGTGCATCGTATGATGCGGGCCGGGCGGCTGTGCGGCGGCCGTCTGTCAATAATGAATGAATTGAATCACGAATGTTCTGGAATGGGATCGTACGATCGTTCCTTAGAGGAGTTGGGGGAAAAAGTTATAAGTAAGTATGTAAATGGAGAATTTATTATTGTTGATCCGTTATTTGTTAGGTACCTACCTTAAGATTTTGGTTTTAAAATATTGGAAGGGTAAGAATTTCTGAGGACTTTACGTCACGTTTCTGACTTACGTTTTTGTTTGCTTTAGTCTATAAGTGATAGCAGTTTACTGGGTATTGGATACTTATTAGTATAATATAATCGTTCCTTGACTCACAGGAACGCAGCATGCTTGATAGATAAAGTTTAGCCACTTAACTGTTTCAGTTCGCTCAATCAAGCATATCTTTGTTGTGACTTAATACTTTTAAGTATTATGTCACAACATTGTCTTATAAAATGATCTCTTTAAAATAAACATGTAGGTATCTAATTGACAAGTATTTATTAAAATTATCTTTCAACACACCATTATTCCTAAAAACATTAAATAATTATTACAATGACATTAATAGCTGTCGGCGGAATCCCATTTATTTAAAAAATGGAATTAAAATTTGATAATAGGAAAAAAATAACTAAAATAATAATAAAAATAAAATAAATTATTAGGAATTTCATAATTGATATCAACTTTTCTCTTAAATATTTCCATCGTAGATGCTAATTACAGCCGTACCTAACTATTATGTAGTCTGTACCGTGTCTTTTAAATAACTAAACTAAACAGCGAATTGGATTAAAATATAAATTATTTTTAAGCATTAGGTACCTAATTATTATTAAAGAAAGTCATTGTTTGACGTCTGTCTGGCTTGTGCGTCATTGGCATTACATTATAAATTGTATAATTTATAATTGTAAAAAAGTAATTTATAATTAAACCTAACCCATCTCATTTCCAGCGGTGGGACAGTAAATGGTTTGATGATGACATGATAATTGTTGTGGTCTTGGGGCACTCTATAGATTAAATAAAGGTTCTTCCCAAAGAAGATGACACACAAATATATATTTATGGAATAGACAAGAGCAGGTTCCTATTAATTTAGATAGTTTTAATCAGGGATGGGATATTACATTTCGGATATGGATATAAAAGAATTATATTTTATCGGTATCGGTTACGGATATGAAATTGTTTCGGGTTATCCGATTGTTACGGTTAATAGATTATTGTAAAAGAGAAATACAATATTGTTTACTCCGCCCCTATCCGAAATTATTCGAAGCGTTTTTGTCGGATACAGTTTTGGATTGATTTTTATTTCGGATATCCGATAGCTTCGGTTACGGTTACGGGGCTCCATCACTGATTTTAATTATTTTTGACAGATCCAATTGACGAGTTTAGGCGGGAAAATGTAAAGTACACTATGTCGGTTTTTTAATATTTTCCAAAACTTGTGTTTCCCCGAAGTTTAATGTGTAATTATAGTGGATAGTTAACCATTAAGTGTTCGTGAACCTGTGCGAGTGTAGGCAAATGATATAAAATTGAAAATCGTGACTTTTGTGTTCACTCATAAATTCCATCGAAGCCCTAGTGAAGTTTCCACTGTTTTACTGGGGGTAAAGTAAAGTGAAGTGTTTTAAACTTTAAAAAAGACATGACTTAAAGGTCTAAGTTAACAGGTCATAAAATTCCTTATAAAAACACATCCAATTTACACTAGGTAGCTATACTTTATTTATTTTAGGTAATGTTTTGCTTGTCAAAGTGTATGCCAACTTCGTCGATCAAAGGCACGTGTATGTTTGGCTTTTAATAATATTGATGGTCGAGAATTAATTCAAAATTATTCATTACGTGTATTTTAGTCGGTGAATCTGTATGTTTTTGGTAATATGTTTTGTTTACAGTTTTGCATAAATTCTCTTAAGATAGAACTTGATATTTATGTAGTTTTTTATACTTGCCGACCCGTCTTGTAGTTTGCATTCATGATTTATATGTATATGACTACGTACGTGTTTTGAGAGACTGCATTAGACGTTACATACATACCTCACGTTATTTATAGGAATATCAGGATTTTTTAACGCTTCACATACATAATTGTGGTAAATTTTAATAAAAAAACCATATTTTATTTTAGTGATTATTATGCAGTACAAGTGGGTACCTACCTACTTAGGTAGTATCTACATATTCGTGTAAATTTGGCGAATATTTTAATTTGCAGGTATATATATATTTTTCTCAGTTAGAACATATACTCGTATATAGTTCTTTTATATTATGTAGTTCTTTTGCTTTTAGTTTACAAACCTGTTTTTTCTTTTAATGTTGATTACGATTAGCCTGGTGTGGTCCACTGTTCGGCGAAAGGGGGGCCTTTGCCGAACCGACCTTCATGTCTCCAGGCATTCTGGCATTAAAGGTATCAAAATTGTCACGCAATCTATTTCATCAGCCGCAACGTCGCCTATCGGTATTATAGGCAGTAAACATTTTCAACGGACTTCAAAAAGCAGGAGGTTCTCAATTCGACTGATTTTTGTGTTACCTCATAACTTTCGACTGGGTGAACCGATTTTGATGATTATTTTTTTTTTAAACTGGTGCTTCCCGTGTGGTCCCATTTTAATTTGGTTCAGTTCTAACAATGGCATCCATGAGAAAACCATATAAGTCTAAAATTTGCATTAAGTAGGTATGTGCGCAATAAATAGACGAATATCACGCCAACCGATTTTGATGGTTCTTTTTTTGATCGATAGCTCATACTTTAGAGGTGGTCCCACAAACATTTGGTCAAGATCTGATCACAAAAAATGACATTATCACGTAAATGATAAAATGATAACGTCGTCGAGGTATGCGTAAAATTTTACTCGCTACTCAAAATGTTGAAATAAGATAACTTTTAACAAAAAGTAAAACCGTTATTTTATGTTTACATTATTTGTATGTTTTTGAAGACGGCTTTACTTTTTGTTAAAAGTTATACATGAATATACATGTGCCCGTGTCCCATATCATGAGTATCATGACAAATGGATATGTGATACTAAATATCCTGTTGTAATTCTCTTAACGTTAATTCAATTATCGTCTGCTCTTTGCTGAGCAGGTCATTTTAGAGGAGACTCCCATACTAAATAATTTGTATAAGTATTAGATATTATTGTAACTTAATGCATTATGTACTCTCAGAAAGAAATGAGTAAAAGGTTAGGTTAAATTAACCATTACCAATTATTAAGCAAAGTGTTCGAACGATCAATGTCGTTATCACTTAGGAGAGTTTATTGGCTTCGTCGCAAAATGTTCACTTGACAAAACGTAGGTACTTATCTGAAGAAAAGACTACAATATTTTATTAAGACATTTTGCTAAAGGAACTAATTGGATATTTTGTAATGTGGACATTTGCGACTGAACCAGTTTATTTAGAAACAATGTCGATGCAAGCAGGTCCTACATTATGTCGCGGGCTGAATGGAGGGGCGCGACCTCCGCGGACAGTGTGAGGACGGCGCGCGCGCATCCGACGTTGCGCCATTAGACAGACGCTCAGGCGCACCCACTGTTCATAATTCTTTCAACGATTTGTGTTCCAAGCTGGTCTAGACTATGTGATCAGGGTTTAAATTTGTTTGAATTAGAAGTCGATTTAAAAGGAGAATTGAGGTAGTTTAATTGATCACAAATCTAAAAAAAATTGGGCAATTTTTTATTTACGGTGGAATCAGCAATGAGAAAACAGGTTTAAGGTATTTATCGGTTGACCCTAAAATTTTGATTAAACCACCTAGACGATAAATTAAAAGGGTGTTAGCGATAGCCTAATATAACCATGGACTCGAGTTCGAATCTAAGGCACGCACTTCTGACATATTGAAATCATGTGCGTAGTAATGAACTAATTATCACATTTAGCACTTGTTTCAATGGTGAAGGAATGCGTAAGGAATTTTGGAAGGAAGGCCTTTCTGAATTTTTCTGTCGTGTGTTGAGACTTTTTTTTTATGGGGCAAACGAGCAGACGGAACGCCTGGTGGTAAGCGATTATCGCCGCTTACACCAGCACCACCAGTGGAGTCACAAGTTCGTTTCCGGCCTTTTAAGAGGGAGTACGCCCTTTTCTTGAAGGTTCTTGTGACAACCCACAGTACGCCAGCGTGGTTGGCTATAGTCTAACCCCTCTTATTCTAAGAGAAGATCTGTGCTCGGCAGTGGGACGTGTAGAGGGAATAATATTAATGCTTTACTGGACAAGCCACTTTCCTATGATTACGTATTCTAATAAAGGATTCGTGTATCTTTAACCTTGCCCTTGACCAACTCTGAATAAAATGAACCTTGATTGACGCATCAGGTTTGACGGTCAAGATTTGACGGTTAATTAATGTAACCTACTTTTGATAACATCTAAACATCAATATTGTTCAAACACGTTATGTCCAAACAGGCCTATAATGAAAGTTTCCGGAATCACTAGCCTAGAAGTTTCATCCTTAGGTACCGGTAAACCGGGGTTACTTTGAGTCTTGGGATGACTTGGATCAAAACTTATGTTTATATATAAATGGAAATTAGGTGAAAAGGAATGCAATTTGGTAGATTAGCTATACCTATATCAATTTATTAAAAGAACTCAACTAATACAAATGACAATGTTTAATTTTACTATTGAAAGATTTGTGTTGTTTTAATTCTTATAGAATTATATTTGGGGCGATTTTCAAATAATGTAATAAAGAATACAGGTATCAAAGTAACCCCAAAACGAGTTTAGCTTTTATCGCCCGAATTTATTTAATTTCTGAAAAAACTATAAATCATTTTTTGGTTTTTATTACTTATATCAAGAGAGCTGATAAAATCGATATTAATTTATCTTATTTAATAGTAAAGGAAAAAATTCAATCGCGGGCAGGATTCGAACCTGCGTCTTCTGGTTTGATATACCAGACGCTCTGACCTCTAAGCCACCGCGAACCCTACCCGCATGATTGAAATTTTGCCTTCACATTATGAATTTACGTCATAAGGTGACGTTTCGTGACATCTATGAGAGGCAAGTTACCTCACCTCTCAACCGACACGACTTACTTTACAGTGAGTTCAGTGTCGTACGATGCCACCTTACCTTTTAACTATCTTTTTGTGATTAATTTATCTTGCTGATTTTATTCTTTGCTAAAGAAAAATATATAAACCAACATAGTTCAAAAATGATCAAAGTAACCCTGGTTTACGGTACCCTTTCCCGATTTGGTTGTGGTTGGCAAATAATTTATCCAGATGCATATCAGTATTTTGCACGAAGCGACTGCCAGTCCTCAGCAAACTGATGTCTGTATTTCTGTGCAATATTGTCCTGTATAATATTTTTTCTGCGCCTGAAAAGGGTACTAAGTCATGTACCAATTAATGTGACCTTTATTTATAGGTACTTAGTCTGCAAATAAATTTGACTTATAGGTAATTCAGTTGTCAGGGATTTTTGGTAGGTAGGTACCGCTTTTCGAGTACTTAATACTAAATTGTTAAAGGTCGTATGACAACTCGGACTTCGGAGAGGTCTTGATGTGGAGAATAATGGTTACCTATCGTAGATATACCGCGGCAAGCGTAATCAATATTAATAGGAGCAGTTACGAGCTCCTCAATAACCAAAGAGCAAAGACACAATCTTCTTCTTCTTTAATATATGAAACTCAAAGGTGACTGACTGACTGACATAGTGATCTATCAACGCACAGCCCAAACTACTGGAGGGATCGGGCTGAAATTTGGCATGCAGGTAATTGTTATGACGTAGGCATCCGCTAAGAATGGATTTTGATAAATTTTATCCCCAAGGGGATAAAATAGGGGATGAAAGTTCATATGGAACAAAGTAACTATTCCACGCGGACGAAGTCGCGGGCAAAAAGCTAGTATTTTATATACACCATGCCGTTATGGCAACTGTAAATTGAGTTTTTGTTAGGAACAAACACACATTTTACTCAATACTTAATTCGTTTATTGCACTCCACAATGTTAACAGGCGTTAAAAAAAAAGTAGATATCAATCGCGGACCCTGTCGGGCACAGTAATGTAGGAGAGAGAAGGAAGGCTTATGTTTTGTCATGTATTTGTTTTTATGGGATAGGGGGACAAACAATCAGACGGATCGCCCGATAGCAAGTGACTACCGCCGCCCATGGACACCAGCAGAGGAGTCACAAGTGCGTTGTCCGCCTTCTAAAAGGGGATTGGACTTCCGGTAACCTCACTCACTCGAAACACAACGTAAGCGTTGTTTGACGCTGGTTTTCTGTGAGTGAATGTAGAATATTACATTGTAATTAATAGTATAAGAGTTTATCGCGTGTTTTTCAGGCCATCCCATCTAATAGGGGAAGTGACTTCGGGCTACTACAAAAATGGCTTAACAGAAAAACTCAATAACTTTTTGCCTAGCCTGAGAATCGAAATAAAGAACTACAGAGATCTTCTTTACTATTGTGCAAAACATAACTCGTAAAAAGTAACGAGTTACTTCACGGACTTCATCAATCATAATAATATGTATAACCACGTAACTCGATAAAAAGAACTTTATGAAAAGATATTAAATATGAATTCATAAATTGAGACCCGCGGTTTTTTGCTATGGTTCCTCAGTTTTTGTGCGTAATTAGAATAACGTGTGCGTAAGAAAGCAAAAAAAATCTCATCTCATCTCAAAAATCACATGGATGTCCATGTGTATGTATAGATTTTTTTGAAATTTGTATTGAATAGAACTGTTTTTATTTGACTTGGCGTGGTTCAACTGAGTTCAACTTCAAAGAAATCAGTACTGTTTATTGGAAGTATATTTTTTTTAGTAACACAATTCCAGAATGTTCAGTTACCCAACCATTAGTAACACTTCGGTCGACCAAGGAATTAAACCTTGCACCTTTAGATTATTACCACTACACTAATGAGACAGCTTCTGTTTTGTTAATGCCACCTGTCATTGATGTCTATTAATAAAATTGTGTTGACTAAACATTGGCGTATCTATAATTAGACCAATAACTCATTAAGCATGTAACAGAATTGGAAGAATCTATAAAAATAAAAACATTAATAGTTAATTGCGGATCGTCTGACGTCAAGCGACTGCCTTTACCGGTCCTAGTGCGTTTGTTGGAGCGAAAAAATGCTTTTAAGACGAGTTCAAAACAACAACTTGATCGAGAGATTGATTTATATGTGGGAGAACCATGCTTCAGCACGAATGAGCCGACTCGACCGGAGTGATACCACGACCTCACAGAAAACCGGCGTGAAACAACGCTTACGTTGTGTTTCGCCGAGTGAGTGAGGTTACTGGAGGCCCAATCCCCTTTTAAAAAGCACTTGTAACTCTTCTGGTGTTGCGGTTGTCCATGGGCGGCGGTAATCGCTTACCATCAGGCGATCCGTCTGCTAGTTTGCCCCACTATCCCATAAAAAAAATTACTTGTCATGGTTATCTCAAATTATTTGTAGTCTGTGAACTTTAAACGCCCATTTACGCGATGAACGTTTCTAACCTGTTGCATACAATAAAATCGAAGCCATAAATGACTTGCAAAGTTCAAACATTTTGCCTCAATTTATTGCATTCAACAGACAATAAAATTGATTGAAATCAGCCTTTACAATGTGTCTGCTGTTGCAGATTTGCGTCAGTTCGGATTTGTACCTGACTGGGCGAGTCAGGTACAAATCGACCTACTACGTGGGATCGAAACTAGCGTACTGTGGTGGTGAGTATATTAGTACAACTCTGCCTAACCCTTCGAAGGAATACAGGCGTGTTTTTTTATTTTGCTAGATATTTCTAAGCAAACTCAAACTTCACATAATTACGCTAAGTAAATAATAAGTACCTATGTGTAAACGGATAATAGAGTAAAGTGAATTTTAATGACCAATATCTACTTATTCATATTAAACAGGTCGTTAAGAATGTTCCAGACTTCGGAATTATTGACTATTAGTTGTCTCGAGAACTAGTTAAATAGTCCAAGCAAATAATTCTCACGTGAATAGTTCCTGATACTTAATAAATACGTGTTGTGTATAACAAATCAAATATGTCATATTTGACTCAACATTTTCTTAAATGCGTAATTATCATAACGGAGACAGAGATCCGCTTTGAAACAGATAGATAACAAAATGATCTTATAAAAGTAAAGTCATACTAGAGCAGAGACGAAAGGAAATGGATTCATTTTATCTACATTGCATAATAACCACTATCTCCAGGATATAATGCACTAATTTCAAACGAGTCAAAAAAAGACACGCGGATTCGATAGAATGAGCGCGTAAGTTAAATAACATAAGAAAAGGAAGGGAGTGGGAGGCTTGTCCATCCAGACAATATCGGCTAGATAGATACCTAGAGGATAAGAATTACTACCAAAGAAGATGACGCTTTTGCTACTAGTCTTTGAGCTAGCTATGAGTTTACTCTAACACTTATTATGACTTGAGACTGCCTCATTAGTCTAGTGGTCCCAAGCGCGACTGCTACACTAGAGGTCCTGGGTTCGATGACCAGGTCGAGCAAAGTGTTATTGGGTTTTTCTATGAAATTCTCAGTAGCAGCTTGTAGTCTGGATTTGTGCCCGGTTAATGGCAATAGGCTCGCCCCCTATAAAATGGGACCTAAACATACCGGCGAACTGTGGGTTTCAAATCGTTTTCAATCGTTTCGAAATTTTATGATTGTTTTGTATTAATAACAGTGGTAAAGAATACAGAAACTGAGATCCGTTTTCACATGGCACTTAGACCTTAGATGGTTGGGGAGCACTGTTATAATAATAATATAACTTTATTTCAGACTTACTACATCCATATTTGGTTAGTAAAACTTATAACTATGTTAGTACTAATGTAATATTAAAATAATTGCCCTATCTTATATTGAATACTGTTGGCCTGGACCACAAAAGGATTGTGTTCCAGTGGCGCACCAACGGGCAATCAACCCTACATAATATTAGTATTTGACATAGCTGTTGGCACTGCCCCGCACTCGACAAATTACCACGACAGTTATCCAACAATGCGCCAATATTCTGATTGTGGCATGATTTCTGTAACTAAGGAGATTTATCTTAAACAAAGCTTATAAATGCTTCAATTCCATAAACAACTTTGACATCCTATGTGTGTGTGTGTAATTCCATTCTTAAGATATCAATTAATGATAATTAATGCCAAAGAGATTGCAAACAACAATATTTTTTTAATAAACATTCAAATAATTATGACTTCGTATTTATCTTCAACAAAGCAGGTATACTTATATTAAAGTAAAAAATATATACTTAATATTTTATAGACTACGTCATTTATTTTATTCTTTGTGTGCTGCGTACTTTATAAAACGTACTCTACGTGAATATCAATGGCCATTAAGTAGCCGCTATTCATAAATTGTTTACTAAAATAGTTATGCCCGTGCGCAGTGTGCAGACATTCTTTAGCAAACATTTTGGTGATTCGTCAATTTGCATATGGTTACTTTGAAGGTCATTAAAAGACATTGGGTCTAGCCAGTTATCTGAGATCATAATATTATTTATAAAAATTACGTCGTAAATATTTCAGGATCAATTTCACAAAGGTTTGATGTTGTAGGGAATTGGAAATTGTGTCATTGCCAGAATTGACAGTTTATTATCCTACAGCTTTCTACTTTCATAAGAACCTTTTCTGAGTTGCTATTTACTTAATGATGTAGTTAGATTTTACTTTTGCTATTTGCTTCATTTTCTTCACAATTTCAAAGTCCCAAGAAATAGCTGCCAAGCCTTTGTATCTACCTATTCTAAACAAGGCATCATCTTCAAGTCTTTAAGTCGTTCTTTATATTAAGCCATTACATACCTATATATTTTGTATAGAAAAACTCGATTATACGTATTAATTATAGTAACTTTGCCTGGGTAAAGTATTGTTTGATGAACAATGATTAATTAGATCTACCTGGGGCCGTATTATGACGTGTTAACGCCATCATTTTTAGGTTGTAAGAAAGAGATGAGGTTATTCAATATGTAGAGCGGCATCTCTTTCTCACAACGTAATAATGATGGCGTTTACACGTTATAATACGGCCCCTGGTCAGACATTTAAATAACTATAACACAATTATTTTAAACACACATTGTATCTAGATTGAAAAGGTGTTTCATATTATTAATCGTAAGCACATCGTAAGTATATTTTAATAGAAATAGGTTCTAACACAGTTGTATTTACATGTTCCAACAAATTTGATTATAATGCGTCCAGCAGTTTATTAGCGTATACCACTAACAGACGAAAATTTATAATAGGGTACTTATTCCATACATACACTCACGCTTTTCTCACACAGGGGTAGGCAGAAACTATAGACCGCCACTTGCTACGATTCTTGCATACTTCTTTTGCTTCTTCCACATTCATACATATTCTCAAACATACACGCCAGTTGCGAGTGCTACGTAGCTGACTTTTTTGAAGGATTTCGCCAAGAAGATCGGCCAAGGACATACGCCCTAGCATCTAGGGCGACCTCTTCCGACGCTGCCGCTGACATTCGCCTTATAAATTCATTTCGTTAATCGTCTTTCATTTTTTCAACATGTCCAAACCATCTCAGCATATTCTTTTCAATTAGTAGTAGTAGAATAAATGAGCTTTATAATTAAATAAAGACACAACCATAGAGGAAATACTTAAGATGCGTCTGCGCAGTTGTCAGTGGAGGTCAAAAAATATTTGTTTGTCGCAACCTCGTGTGTTGCGACACCGTCGAAGAGAGAAAGTATGGCGATGTGTGAGGTGTGCCGTTAGTTGCCATCAGAGAAGCCCCGAGCAGGCGGAAGAGTTTGCGGGATTATAGTGATGTGCAATACCTAGCGAATATGTCGTAGACAGCGAATTAAATTATTACATTGTTAGAGAGGGATGCCGCTCTACACGGTTAATAGTGCTATCTCTTTCTGACAATGTATAAATAATTGCATATTGTTTTGGGCTCTGAATCACTACATACGTATAAAACAAAGTCGCTGTCGCTGTATGTCCGTCCCTATGTATGCTTAAATCTTTAAAAGTACGCAACGGATTTTAAAGCGGTTTTTTTTAATAGATAGAGAGATTCAAGAGGAAGGTTTTAGGCTATTTAACATTACTCTACGGCTCTTAGGAATGGGGCAACGCGGGTGAAACCGCAGGCGGGTCGCTAGTACAGAATATAATGTTAGTGTTTTTTGCTTATGCAAAAATTATGTACCTAGATGTTCTTTAAAAGATATACATGCATTGTAGAATTAAGGTGTGTTAAATTTATGGATATTTCTTGTGCATTTGACATGATATGAATCTTATCAGATGTCCCTTTGAGGTCAAGTTTGTAGGCACTGAAATTTCATTAGTAGTCAGACTTATCTACTAGATTATTAGTGTTACATTTAAACTTAATGTTTTGGTAACAAAATAGCAAGGTCGTGTAATTTCCTATCTTATATTGTTATCTTTTATAATTTGCTATCATTATAATTTAAATTATAAACAGACCTCCTTGCATGCAAAGATTGTAAGATAATGACTCATGTTGTGGCATTAGGCTGGTCGTAGCGTGTACATAAGTATGCAACCTCTTTAGTACTAGTGGTATAGTACATCAATTCTGGCATCGTGCCAATTAGACCTTTGTCTACATGCAGATGTTGTTCTATCTCATACCATCACGTCTGTATTCCCCGAAGGGTTAGGAAAAAGTGTACTGCTATAGTTCACTATTGCTACTAACCGGGCACATATCCAAACGACGAGCTACTGAGAATTTCAGAGGAAACCAAGGATCCATGACCTCAAGCGTACCAGTCGCACTTACAACCGCTATGGGTATTATACCACACGAACGACGAGGCAGTCGTTATAAGGCTATATCTATATTTATTCTATATCCATAGAGATATAATATAAATAGATAAATAATACGTAAAAAATCTTTATTGTGCCAAAAATATTACAGGTACAGTAAACAGATAAAGCCCTAGACATAAATATAAAAATATCTAGAAATAGATGCCAACTCGATCTGGAAATCGAACCCTAGCCATCGAAACAGCAGTCATTACATACCATCACCCCTGTATTCTCGGAAGGGTTAGGCAGAGGCGTACTAACTGTACACCCACAGTTCGCCGGTATGTTTAGGTCCCATGTTATAGGGGGCGAGCCTATAGCCATTAACCGGGCACAAATCCAGACTCCTAGCTGCTACTGAGAATTTCAGAGCACTTCAAAAACACACACAGCAAACCCAATAACACTTTGCTCGACCTGGGGATCGAACCCAGGACTAGACTAGTCTAGTGTAGCAGTTGCGCTTGGGACCACTAGACTAATGAGCAGCAAATTTATCGCAATAACGCGATAAATTCCGTAAGATGTAGTTTTATTTCAAAACATAACCCGTCTTATTACAAAAAAATGCGTAAGTCTTGGCTTAAACCCGGACTTACTGATCTTGGATTGTTACGGTACTAATGTTAATACCAGGACCAATATGAGTGCTTATTACAAAACCCAGACTATCCGAGGATCAGTTAAACCGTAGTTCGTCCTATGGACTAAATAAAATCCACAGATAATATGTAAAAAATTACAATCTTTCATTCGTTCTTTCAGGCTTCATTCCAAGCAACGTTCCGTTTTTCTAAATATTGATAGTATCTTAACATTTGAAATACTTTAATAATTATTTATTAATACAAATATATATCATAAATAGTTTTTTGTTTATATTGCAATTTACTGAGCAAGCACAGTTTATATTGTTGATGACCTTTTTATAATCAAGTTGTTATATTTTGCAACAACTCTGAGTGAAACGGAACGAAATTAAAATTTCATTCTCGCGCATTATTTGAAACGTCATTATTGTTGTTGCGTCCTTTAACAATAACTAAGTACTTGATAATTATTCACCATTGTACATTGTCAGTAATTCAGTATTAATAATAGTGACAAATAAAATGGAACAACAAAAGAAAAAAAGGGGTGAAAATCCGAATCGCTCTGTAAATCTGTATTTATACCGAAAATCTTCGTCGCTCAAATCAAAAGGATTTATACGATTACGACGTCTTACAGATCGCCGACACGTCTCTAACATATCTAAATTTTCTAAATCCATCATATCTATAATGTTAATATCCATTTACAAAAATTTTTATTTAGAAATACACAAGATACTAAATAAGCTAACCTCAAAAATAAAGTAATGTCATGTTAGTCCATACTTCAACTAGGGGTCTCAGAGGTTTAACTTTGGTACCAGAGATAGTCCATGCTTTGGTGTTAAACTGTGTTTTATAATAGAGTTTTATTTAGTCCAGTTTTAATCCTAGAACTAAAGCCAGTACTAAAGATAGTCTGTGTTTTGGAATAAGGCCGAACTAGTTTGATTGAACCCAAGGGCTATGAACTTAATGACATTTGTAACAGCGCACTCTTGACCATACCGTGAGGCATACCTACATATTATGATTTTTACGTGGGAGAGCCATGCTTCGGCACGAATGGGTCGACTCGACCGTAGTGATACCTCGGCCTCACAGAAAACCGGCGTTAAACAACGCTTACGTTGTGTTTCGCCGAGTGAGTGAGGTTACCGGAGGCCCAATCCCCTTTTAAAAGGTCGGCAACGCACTCGTGACTCCTCTGGTGTTGCGGGTGTCCATGGGCGGTGGTAATCGCTTACCATCAAGTGATCCGTCTGCTCGTTTGCCCTCCTATACCATAAAAACAAAATTATGTATATTGTGTAAAGTACAATAATTACTATGATTCTTTCGCAAGAACGTTGTCCCTGTTCAAAGGTGTCTTCGCCTTTGGACTTTGATCGACCAAGGTGAGGTAACTGCGTTGGTCACAATCAAAACGAAGCTGACCAAACATTTGTGATTTAAACCAGTTACATTTAACTGTGAACATTGCGAAATTAAATATTTGCAAACAGATTTAGACAAATATTGAGACGGAAATCTAACAGGTAGTTTAAAATCAATACGGATACTTCTAATGTTGGCATTTGATCCTAGAGATATTTTATAGGATATTATTATTATAGGATAGATAGAGATATTGTATCCTAAAAATATTTATTTTCTTACCTAAGTGGCTTGTCAACTCAGGCGCACATTATAATAAATCACTATAATCATAGTAAACGATGTCATGACTACGAGTTATTCTAAAACGCGTGTAAGTGGAAAAGTGAACTGCTGTGCGAGTAAATTATGTGATTATGTTATTTGTATTTGTTACTGCCTCATTAGTCTAGTGGTCCCATGCGCGACTGCTACGCTAGAGGTCCTCGGTTAGATCCCCAGGTCGAGCAATTCTCAGTAGCAGCTCGGAGTCTGGATTTGTGCCCGGTTAATGGCAATAGGCCCCCTATTACATGGGACCTAAACATACCGGCGAAATGTGGGTGTACTTTAGTACTTCTCTGCCTCACCCTTCGTGGAATACAGGCGTGATGGTATGTATGTATGTATGTTATTTGCATGAGATTAAATTATGTATATCTTGATGTCGCCATACATTGTATCTTTTACCTTGTTCATGAAGTAATTGAGGATATCAGAGGTATCGTGTATCTAAAGGATTTTTTTTAATTCAGTGACTTAACGTCGGTAAGCACATATCAATAATTATTATCTAACTTTAATGTAAACAATGTATATTATGTATATCTATGAATATATGAGGTTTATTGTTATCCGTGACTTGCGTATCGAATTGCAAATAACTTTATATGTATCATGATTTATAATGTTCTATAATATGACTAATGCACTAGCTTCTGCCCGCGACTTTGTCTGCGTGGACTTCAGAATTGAGTCAGACCTAGATAAAAAGTCTGTGTGTCATTCCAGACTATAATCTATCTCTATGCCAAATTTCATCCAGATCTGTTCAGCCGTTCAGGCGTGAAAGAGTTACAAACATCCATACATTCATACTCACAAACTTTCACGTTTACAATATTATTAGTAAGGATACCGTTACACCTATATTCCCCAAAGGGTTAGACAGAGGTGTACCAATGTACACCCACAGTTCGCCGGTATGTATGTAGGTCCTTTGTAATAGGGGGCTAGCCTATAGCCATTAACCGGGCACAAATCCAGACTCCAAGCTGCTACTGAGAATTTCATAGAAAAACCCAATAACACTATTCGACCTGGGGATCGAATCCAGGCGTAGCAGTTGAGCTTGGGACAACTACATCAATGAGGCAATTATGATTAAATATGATTAAATAATTTAAATTCATGTAGATACGTATGTATGTATGTTAACAATGAAAGACTTCTGGCCTCGAATAGAAAAATGTTAAAAAATTAACATTATAACAATACATCACAATACTTATAATGTAGGTAAATATAACAAAACGTTTGCTTTAACGATGTATATAAGACTTATTGTGTATACATTAATTATTCACGCTAATATTTCCATTGATAAAAAATTAGTTTCAAACAAAAGAAAATGTGACTCAAGAAAGGAGGGTAAACGTATTTAACTACTCATTGAAACATTGGGCATAAACCGCGAAATTACCTTCGCAATTTTTTTACCCGGCTGTAATTCCTTTGTATCTGCGGGCTTGTTGTAAACTTGCTATAATCCTTACTAATATTATAAACGTAAAAGTTTGAGAGTATGGATGTATGAATGTTTGTTACTCTTTCACGCCAGAACGGCTGAACGGATCTGGATTAAATTTGGTTTCTCGTTTCTCCCCGTGACTTTGTCTACGTGGACTTCAGAATTGGGTCCGACCTGGATAAAATGACTATGTGTTATTCCAGACTATAATCTATCTCTGTGCCAAATCTTATCCAGATCCATTCAGTCGTTCTGGCGTGAAATATTACCAAACAGGATGTATGGATCCTCACAAAGTTTCACGTTTATAATATTTACAGGATGGTCCCATAATATTTTTAATTCTGTCTGACACACTACTACTACGGTCGCTAAGACCACTTAATGACCGTAATAGCGCACAGGGTCTGGACGTAATTTTGTGTCCATCAACTGTAGCTATGTTTGTTTGCCCGCGGCCTTGGTACCGAGTGCGGAGGACGTCTTATTAAAAAACAAATCTTTTTGGTAATGAAACAAGCGATGTTCGAAAACTACGGGCTTGTCATTCCTGTACAAGTGTAGGCCTTGGCATTAAAAAATGAAAATAAAAACTGTATCATACACGTGTTTTTCCATTATTTACGTGCTCAAATGTTGTTTCCTCTCAAGGCCCAATTTATTGCGTAGTTCTCTTATAAGTTCTAGATAATGTACGAGGGGATATAAGATATAAGTATGCAAGAATCGTAGCAAAGTGGCGCTCTGTATACAGTAAACCTTTGCTAACAATATTGCTTCGAAACCCATACCCTATTCGTGAAAAATCCAATAGCAGGACCGCATGTAGGTATGTATGGAACATCGTAGTTTTATCGCGCATAAGTTGTGGATTTCATAAGAAAAATTGGTCAGTATTACAGGTAGATTCTCTATGACGGGTGTCTAAATCAACAAAATTGGCATTCTGTATAGTTTCTGGGGAAACTACCTAAACTAACAAGGAGTTTAGTTACAGATAAGTAGACGCTAGCATCTCGAGCATTTTTACGAGTATTTACGGCAAAGCATTGGCGATTCATTTTTTTCCGGAGGCACTTTCCATCACCCTTAGGTTAGGCAGATGCACTACTAATTTACACCCACTGTTCGCTGGTATGTTAAGTCCCAAGAACAGGGAGTTAGTTTATTAAGATTAACCGGGCACAAAACCAAACTGAGCAGTTACTGAGAATTTCATAGACAATCAAATCCGTTAGCGTAGCAGTCGCGCTTGGGACTATTTCTTAGCAAATTCCAGTTGTAGCGTTCAGTATTCACCGAACTATCCACCTGACGAGGAAGTTGCCTATGTGTACACACTATTTATCGACAACATTGAATCTGGAAGCGTGTTAAGTGAATATTTGAACACCAGTGTCACGACACGGCCCTCAAATAAAGCGATCATTTGCAGTAATTTATGCAAAACGTGTGCTGTAATTATTTTAGTTGTACCGTACAAGGGCGAACTAGGTAGTTTCGCTAAAGTACCGTTACCACTTACTTCTAGAAGGTTTGTAGCAATTATATAAACAGCTGACTGATTGGCTCAGAGGATTACTTCATTAGTCTAGTGGTCGATAGTCTCTAGATACCTTGGGTTCGATCCCAAGGTCAAAGTGTTATTGGGTTTATCTATGAAATCTTAGTAGCTGCTAGGAGTCTGGATTTGTGCCCGGTTAATGACAATAGTCTCGCCCCGTATTGTATGGGTCCTAAAACATACAGATGAACTGTGGGTGAACTGTAGTATTAGTACACTTCTGCCTAACTCTTCCGGGAATACAGGCGTGATGGCTGCCGTACCGCTACCGTAACGTAAACAAGCGTGGTTTTGTGTAGATTGTAAAGTTGATACGTAGGTAAATCAAAGTCAAAAGTTTTATATGGTTCGTTTAGGTCCCATGTAAGGTGACATTAACTTAATTTGCACGAATCGAAATTACTGACAAATACTATCCTAATTACGAGCAACTAATGAGAATTTCATAAAAAACTTTAATCTATAATTATATAGGTACGTAAGATTTATGATATGTTGCATATCCTATTCATATTCTTACTATATTTTTTCATGGCAAATGATCTCTGATTGTATCTATCAATGAGGGCGAAGACCTCAGTTTTATGTTTTTGTCCTTTTGCGCGTCGTCGGATTGTTCTTAATGACGTTCGAATATGTTTTTTATTCTTATATTTACGGCGTAAATTCCTTGTGGAATAAAACTTATTAATATTCGTAATCTAAAAAGAGTTAGAGTAGTTTTATGACCGTGACACCGTAATTGATGGTAATCGTAATACGTTTAAGACTTTTTGTTTTAATTCCGATTAAAACAAAAAATCTTTTTTGTTTATTTATGTTTATGTTTATTTATGTGAAGTAGTAGGTATAACTGAGAGGAATTACAAAAACACTTGCTAATATTTTTTTAAATCAAGCTTTTGCCTTTTAATAAAGATTTCTGGAACTTAATGAAGTAGGTACCTCTATCTCAAACTTAAATGCGAGTCACATTATAAGCAGACGCTGATTAAAATTGTGATCTAAAGTTATCTATAAGCGACTCTCTGCTTGTCTTATGGGGGCGGATTGTTATTCGCGTCCCACAGTGAGATTTCACTTCCATAATCGTTTCGATAAAATACAGTACACTATGATACGTCATAGAGCAATACTTTGTGGGTAAGGCTTTAGGCTGCCAGTGATAGCTGAACAAATGGAACGACGAACGACGTATTATTATGTTCGCAAACGTCACAGCGCACGGTTCGATAAGCGTGCCAGGAATGAGACTTCTGCATTGCAGGTGTCTTACCGAATCAAGTAATTTCTGACGGTAATCGAGCGAGAGTCAATTCGGTCAGTACGGCTTTCAATCTACGGCTGTGATTTAGATATATATGTATTAATGCTGTTTTATTATACCTACCTTATTTATAGCGTAGAAAATTCTCTTGGTTCGCACAGACCCCGGGAGGACGAGATAAGGTATCTCGGACTCCTAAGGACTGAAAGACATACTCGCATGGCGGTCATAGGATTTATATATACATCACGTTGACAGTTTCTCCTTCACATAAAAGCTACAAACAATTTTACTGGTTCATTCGTTTGTAATAAGTGCCAAAGCCCGAAAGAGTATATACAAGTGTAAAACTCATTCAAGTCAACACTAAATAAAATAATTTTTAACAAAAAGTTAAACCGCCTTCAAAAACATACAAATAATGTTAGGTGCACAACAGATTAGGATGTCGGTGCCTACGATTTAGTTTGAATTTTTATTTTCGCCACCGACTTCCGTGACTGTTGTGCACCAAACATTAGTTGTATGTTTTTGAAGGCGGTGTTACTTTTATTTCAACATTTTTATTAGCAAGTAAAATTTTACATCTACCTAGACGACGTTATCATTTTATTATTTATTTGTTAATGTCATTTTGTTCTAAAATTTGTGATCAGATCTTGACCAAATTTTGATGGGACTACATCTGAAGTATGAGCTACCGATCAAAAAAAGAATCATAAAAATCGGTTCATAATTGACAGAGTAATCGCGTAACGAACTAAAAAAAAACATACAGTCGAATTGAGAACTTCCTCCTTTTTTGAAGTCGGTTGAAAATCGATTAGGTATAATTAGAAAATTACCACTCCATTTCTTCCTAATCTATGCTCCATTGCACCATGTGTCTGCCATCCTTACGTTTTACGTCAGAGTAATTAGTAACAATCTGGAAGCATAACTGACGCAGTCCCGACTCCATTTAGGAAATGTCTGGCAATATTGTTTTGTTAATAGTTTGTTGTTGTTCATTAAGTTAATGATACTTTGATGGCTTGATTGATTGTTACTTTTGCGCTTATTTCCGTGAACAGGTTTATGAGTAAAATCTCACGGATATTCTGCGTCGTTTGACTTTTTAATGTATATTTCGACATGATAATCAGAATCTAAAGGTATTTTTTGTAAAATATTATACTTACTTAATGTATTATGTGAAATCTTACTGTGACTTCTTAGCAACTGCTGTCTCAAGATTGAAACGCGCTAATGAAGCTGGTACTTACTGGCGTCATAGGTTGTTTGATCCATAATGATTCGATTCGTTCTTCGTACTTTTCTAGAAGCCAAAATATGGTAAATTCCAGTTGAATTATCTTTAATTAGTATTGTTTACGTAAATTAGCATCCAAATTACTGCATCTCGGCGCGGATTGTACATTATATGATATTACGCAAAAACAACCAACACGTTTCATTGTGATTTGCTCTTCACAAAGATGTCATTATATCTGACCTCAATAAAGTTCACTGAATTTGAGAAAGTTTTGTATAAGTCTGAAATAAGAACAAGTGTTTTGTAATCATTTTTGAAAATATAGTATTTATGCCTGTGTAAGATGGTTGATGCACAGCTTGTTAAATTCGAAAAATCCATTTCGTAATTTAAACTAATTAACATAGTTTTATATAATTACTTAATTACATTATAATAGGTATATTTTATATAGTTTGTTTTTTATTTATTTCGTGGGAGCAACTGTTTTTATAACTTTTTTATCACTTTGATGATATGAATCAAATGTATAATTACCTTTTTATTCGAAACTCTTTGGTATCAACCGTCCGATCAAAATATGATCTTGATTTAAGTTTGAATAATAATGGTCTTCTTAAATATATTCTAATTTTAGTAGTTTAGTAGGTATGGCAGAGGTGTAGTAATTTAAGTACAGTCAACAGCACATTAACTTACCACAAACTGTCAAATTTCCTCAATGGATAATAAACTCTATTATTTGGAGATTAAATTGAAAATCTATTAAAGAAATTTGACTTTTGGATACCATGTGCTGTCGACCGTACATTCACAGTTTGCCGATGAGTACCTACACATACCTAGCTACTGCACTCTGCGTTCTGAGTTAGATTCCCAGGTGGAGCAGTGTTATTGGGTTTTTTTTATGAAACTCTCAGTAGCAGCTCGGAGTTTGAGATTGGTGCCCACTTAATGCTGTATGTTTTACATAGGAGCTAAACCTATACCGGCGAACTTTGGGTCCACATTAGTAGGTACGCCTCTGTCTACCTAAAACAATAATTCATATTACACAGAGCAGCAACAATAATAATATACGACACAAATCATATATATATATTTATATTATTTATTATTTACAGCCGTGTTTAGTATGCAGTTAAAGTCTGCATTGGAATATAGCAGCATCGATAATAAAGTGCTATGCGCATGGAAAAATCCGGAGTAGGGCCACAAAAGGCAGGGCCTCAGATTGAAGGCATTTAAATACCTGTTTGAGGTACAGCTTTTTTGCGTTACTGTACAGGCTTTTTTCCATAACTCCCTTGTCAAACTGGATGCGCTAAAACGCAAGCGAGAGTCAGTAACCTCACAATTGCACGCTTTAATGTGTACATTATAAGGACTTGTTTACATTTACAGACTTACAAAATTGCGTTACGACTCGCATGGGTGAAAAGACGTAGTGTATTGTTTTTAAGATGCGTTTTTTTTAGTACATAACGGCTATCAGAATTAAAAAACAAAAAAATTTTTTTGCTCAATACAAATTTAGCATTAATTGGGAAGTTTATAAATATTAATCATAATTATTATTCAGGTGTTTTTTTACAGTTGCCGTATATTTTATTAAGTACGTATAAAAACAATATGGAATAGTCGTTTTATTTGAAGACTTGGCGAATAAAAATAGTCTTATTATGTTAAACATTATTTTTTAGTAAAGGAAAAAATTCAATCGCGGGCAGTATTCGAACCTGCGTCTCCTGGTTGGATACACCAGATATGTCGTAAATTCAGAATGTGAAGGCAAAATTTCAATCATGCGGGTAGGGTTCGCGGTGGCTTAGAGGTCAGAGCGTCTGGTGTATCCAACCAGGAGACGCAGGTTCGAATCCTGCCCGCGATTGATTTTTTTCCTTTACTAAAAAATAACTTTATAATCTTAGCATGGAATATGCAAAAAAAATACAAAAAGATGTCAAACATTATTAGATAGATGTGGTATTTTTTCATGTAAGCACATCAATAACCCATTTACAGCCCCACTGCTGACCATGGAATGCCTCTTTCACCATTCTGGCCCAGTGCAGGTTAGCAGACTTTACACGCGGTCACCGTCGAGAAAAATCTGTCAGGCATGCAGGTTTCCTGGTGTTTTCCTTGTTGGATTTTTTCCTTCACCGTTTATACGAGTGATACTTAATTATTTTTAAAACCCCATGATTACGAAAACTCAGAGGTGCTTCGGATTTGAAACCTGCGACTTATTCGCGTTACTGGTTCAGAGCTACACCCGCCCACCTCGGAATGCTTCCTTAAATGAATTCCTGATTATGGCCTTGGTCCACCGTTTATATCACTAGGCTATCACTACTTATTTATATTATGGGCAGCGCTAGCAAATTATCTAAGCCTATCAAAAGTACCTGCGAGTGAAATTATAAACTCTGTGGTATTTTGACAGAAATGGAGCGGCGACAGTGTTAGAATACCAAAGTGCCCTACTACCATTGCGTGCGACGAACGACGACGGAAGCGTTAGCGTCGACGATATGACTCAGCCCTAACACAATGGTTGCATGTTAACTCTATGTTAAGCCGCATGGTATGTACGGGCCATTGTAAATATGCAATCATGGAAACAATCTTGACCGTAACTTTGTAATTGATTGATAATTATTAAAAATGCAAAACGCGAAGTTTGCCTTCATGTCACGTTGTTCACAGGTGGATTGTCGGGCCTTACATCCATCACCTCAACCACCTTCAAACACACTTATAACCGCAATGGTTAACATCTGAGGCTGTACTATGATGTGCTATTCCGATCATTTTATAGTTGTGAGAAAGGGATGGTGCCATTTAATGCGCAGAGCGTCATCCCTCTCTCTCTCAATCGTAATAACAAGTTATGTAAGTTTCCGCAAATCGATGCTGACTTAAATTCTATCTGGCTTTCGTTAAAAGAAAGAAACTTCTTATTCAGTCGCACAAGTGAGACATTGTAAATGTTCATTGTAAGCATAGTAGTAGTACCTACATATGTATATTTTAAAAATGCGGCTGCCCTTGACCAATTGATTGGGCTCTAATTGACATGCTTGTCGCTCGCAGTTTATATGCAAGGACCTTTTTAATTTTTTGACGAATGTTTATATGAACGAAATTCAGAGGTTCTTGGATCCGAATTCAAGACCTTTTAGGTCATATTAATAGGCTATCGTTGTTTGTCATCTTAGTTGTATTAGAATATTTCAACCAGTTGTCTTGCAACGAATTTTAGGATGTCGTAGATAGCTGATTACTCAAGGAACAATAATCCTATACATTTCTGAAATTTACAAAATCAAGACCTAAACTGATCATTTAGACATAAGTTAGTCATGTATCTAGCGCGTAAAACGTCATCAGAGCCATGTGAGGAGCATTGAATCATCCAAACCGAGATTAGCTACGTACCGATTGACCGATGTTGTATAGATCTGTCAAAATCTTATACCATGGTGATAAGGTTCAAAATTACTACTTTGAACTCTATGGATAAGTTGGTAGATACACCATTTATTATCTGTTGTACTTTATTATAACTGTCATTGATTATACATAGCTTATTTTTCTTCCTGATGCAAAGGTCAATGTTACGGTCAGCCCCCGAGGGTCAGTCCTTAGGTTAAGCCCTGAGGGTCAGCCTAAGGATGTGATAACTATCTATGGTCATTCGAAAATAGTTTCAAAATTCGCTTTTTAACTAATACTACTGATTCAAGGCTGTAAAAACATGACTTTGCATTTTTCATTGTGTATTTTGTTGTAGAATATGTCTGTCTAGTACTTAATACCTTGAAAGTTCATGGATGTGCTGCTTGCAAATGTAAATGTCAAGATTATGTTGAATCAATAGATAATGTTCTTATGTTGAATTTTAACTTAAAATGAGAATAAAACATTTTAATTTCCACAGACTGTCAAAATATTATAGTCGATGTTCATGAACGAACAAATACGTTTTGATTTTGAATTCGGAATACTTATTGTTCCAAAATTTTCGAACGCAGTGTACAAAAAAATTCCCAGCTACAGTAAAGACTGTCATGGAATCATTTTAACGTGGGTATTTTCATTTAGATTCCAATAAAGTTGTCCTTATAGTGTAAACAACCTTGTGGTGAACCAGTTCATCATTCTAAATTTAAACTACTTTAGTAACTAATAAAAACAGTGTCACCACAGATAAAAATAAACTCGCAACTGTCAACTTTGTGAACATAAAGGTTTTTATAAAAAAATGTAATCGTCTCACCAAACTATGGTAAGAATCTTGTAGGTATCAGATACTACAGATATCAACTGTGAGGGCGGTTGGTGCATTTCGACATAATAGGTATGTAACTCAAAAACTTGCTGTTTATTTATAGTATTTTCTATGTATAGAGTAATCGTATTTCCATCGTGAGATCAAGATGCCATGCCTGACACTAGTTGATGGACTACGTAGCATCGTTCCTCTATTTACGGTAACGATACAAACAATTCATAATGACTTGTCGTTTTTGCAGTTATGATTAATCTATAGGAAAGCTTTATTATTAGCATGATTTGTCAAGGCAAAAGGGCAAAGGCCTCGACTCCTCACGGTTTAAAGCTTTTTGGATCTAATTTTTCAAATAGAAGTGTACACCATGCCATCTCCGTCTGGACCTCCCGTGTCCGAAAGAAAAGCCACTCAGAAAAGTTAGGCCATTATTTTCCATTGGTCCGCAAAATAAACTCTACCTATTGAATAACTATGCGTATTGTTTCAGCTGACTCATATTACGGGAATTTTGTACAGTATTGCTAATTATAATAAGTGTATAATTAGTAGGAAACAGGAAAATCTAGAAACACATACGTCGATATATAATAATTATGTAATCGTAGGAATATTTTTTCTTTGTTTGTTTATATTGCGTTTTATAAGGAGCTGATTAAGCACGCATTATACAGATTATTTGTATTCTTGTGGACTTATATGTATCTGATTATGTAGCAAATGGTAGGTCAGAGTAAAATAATTAATAAAGCTGACAAATTGACTTATAGTCAAATACTCAAACGCAAGTAAATTTTAAGACGCCGTTGAGTCTGGTGCTATCTCTATCACTTTATGTCAAAACAACTGTGACTGTGTGATCTGCGAGACTTATTGGGATCTTGAGTAGCGTTTGAGTATTTGGCCATATATTTTCCTTATTACAAAATATGGTCAATATATCGAGATGGTTCATGGGTATATAATATATAATATTCATTTCTTTCTATTGTCTTTAAACAGAGAGAGACAGGGCTATTTGTAGAAATGAGTTTCTGCTTGACCATTCCGACCATTATTTTAGCTTATAGGTATTAGATTACATAGAACCTACATTTATCAAGTTTAAATGTCCCGTAATTTGCTACTTGATCAAGTCATAGGCCATGTCTGTGATTAGGGATGAACTTAATCCCTCAAAAACCCTCAACAATTGCATTGAAATGATGAAAGAGAGGATAAAATAGTAAACTAGAAGAAACACGAAATAAATTTGACATGCTACCGAATATATACTACCTACCTATAATAAAATTGTAACAGGACGATGTCTGTACATTATTGTCTCATTAGAGCAACAGAAGCCAAAATATCAATTTTTGAATTTTTGTCTGTCTGTCTGTATGTTTGTACGCGCATCACGCAAAACCTACTGTATGGAATTGAATGCAGTTTTCACCGATGTATTGCTAGAGGTCTAACTTGAAATCTGGTGCACGTTTTATCTTGATACGCCGCCTAGACTCGGACTTAAGTAGGTATGTTAATCTTTTTGGAACGTTAGTGAACTGCGGGCAACAGCAACTAGTAGTTATTATAAGTCTAAACTGTTGAAATTTTATCTAGATGGCTTGTAGTATTTATCTAAATTAAAAAAATATATATAACTTTCTATGATAATTTTTATTTTATTTAGGTACCTACTAACGGCCTGTCCCGGCTTCGCACGGGTAACATTATTGTAGTTTTAGTAGGGATCCTTATTTTTTTCATGCAATTAAAATAGCCTATATTAATCAGTAATAATGTAGCATTCAAATGGTGAAAGAATTTTTAGAATCGGTCAAGTACTTTTTGAGCCAATTCGTTACAAACATATCAATACAAACACAAATCTTTCCTCTTTATAATATAAGTATAGATAAAAATGATCTTAACAATTATTTGGGAATGTTTTGACCGATTAGGCAATTTTTTTATTGCTTGTAATGTCTGAATAAGGTTTTTACTTTTTTAGAGAAAGAATAATTGGATGAGTTCCTCGAAAAAAAAACTAGTTTTAAATTTATAGTGATGTAGGTACATAAAGATAGCCTAACCTACAAGTCACAAAGTAAAACGGTTGCAATACAAACAGCCTTGACTTGTTGAAAATAACGTAAACCTTTATATAACCCGCTAAACATTACTGTTAACATTAAATTCTTCGCAATAATCGTTGTAAAATATAGTATAAAACGGCTAAAATATGTGTGCAGCCTTGTAAATGTGGTGCAGTAGTAATATACGGATTCACATCGCGGTCGGATCGACGTTCGCGTTCCCGAGGCCGCTTGCCCAACTATCTATTGCTCAAGACACACCGTGGTCAATATTAATTATGTAACTATTTCGTTCATAAACGTACTGAGTCACAATTTGTCATTGATAGAAAAATTGTGGCTGATTTTTAGATTATTGTTAGATTAATGATAGGAACGGAAAAACGTTTATTTTATCAATAGAAATTATCTACTAGAAGAGCCGATATATTTGAGAAAATGAATAGGTGCATGGGAAGTATGTACTGTAAACCGGGCTACTTTACGAATACATCAAAAGATAGTTTTCTAAACAAATGTTAATTACGTAAAAAGGAATGTAATTAAGAAGATTAAAAAGTGTTTTCATTTACAGGGAGTTTGATTTAATCAAAGTAACCTCAACTGACGATATTTTTGAATGTTGAACGATTTTTTATTTTGAAATTGCTTTAGAATTATAAGTTTAATAGGGATACTTGCGAATTAGGCAGAAAAAAATACGAATATCAAAGAAAACCCTAAACAAATGTAGTTTTGATCACATCTATTTTCAGAAAAACTATTCATTAAATAATTTTGTTTTCATGGTTAAAATTAATAAAACTGACAAAACCGATGTTTCAAGATACAGTAGAAGAAGACAGACCGACATAGTTGAAAATTAATCAAAGTAACCCTGGTATAGCAATACACGTAACATAAATTGGTTTATAAAAAAAAACTGGTTTGCTTAATCGATGGATTGAAAATTGAACTTAAATCCACTTTTATTACTACTTTTCACTATCAACCCAACTGACCATAGACCACTTCCAGTCTTTATTTATACCTCTGTGGTATCTTTTGTGGTTAATGGAAAAATCGGGTCGCAGTTTATATTGCATACGAAAAATATATTTTTTCTCCGGTTGTTGACCTTTCAGGTGTAGCACTATAATTAATATTCTATTGTGTCTATTAATTAGTTACTTGACAGGTTTAACTATCTTTGTGCTAAATTACACAGAATTTAGTGAACAAGTAAAGTGGAGATAGACGACCAAACTTATTTTCACATTCAATACTATTAAATTGATTACAGTTAACAATTTAAAATGTGTTTATGACTACCTCATCAGTTTAGTGGTCGATTGGTTCGATTCCCAGGTCGAGTGAAGTGTTACCGGGTCTTTCTATGAAATTATCTGTAATTGGATATGGGCCCTGTTAATGGCAATAGTCTGGCCTCCTATTACATGGAACCTAAACGTATCGGCGAACTGTGGGTGTAAATTTGTATACCTTTGGCGTGATGGTATGTTTATTAGTACATAAATATTACCGAGAAGTGATGCAACGATACGGTGAAGATTAAAACGTGTATTTGATCCCGAGATTTTTTTTACTTGATAATCTATGGTCTTATCATATAGTATACCAATTCGAAATAGGCATAAGTAATAATAAAATATCGGTATGTTGAATGAAAAAAAAAGTGTGACAAAACAATTTACTTAGGAGTCCGGCGGACCGAATTTCTTTCACAAACATAATACCGAAATAAATCGTAATTCAAACACAATTTAATCAAATTCTGTTATTATTCGGATTCCGAAGCCGTTAATCTAGGTTCCTACTATTCCATTTCATCCAAAATACTTCACTGGAAATAAATGTAAGCGAATGCAGTTTTTGATAACTTTACTCAGTTTGGAACGATTTTCCGGTCTTTTATTTCCAGTGAATTAGTAGTAGACAAAATAGCATCGTGGGAACCTAGATTAATGGTATCCAAATCCGAATAATAACATAATTTGTTAGAATATTGTATGGATTACGATTTATATCGGTATTACGTTTTTGTGGACAATTCAAGCTCCGCCGGTCCCTTAATGCATCAGCTTCCGGGCGGCATATGAAGATGAAATCTCTCCAGGGTAGTATTGTATGTACTTACAAAAATAATAATCTCAATCTCCCTATAACTAATGCGGGGCCTCTATGCCGTTACTTGCTGCCTAATAGATAATCCGAACCTGGATTAAACAAATAGGTACTTACATGAAATCTTATCAAGATGCGTATCAAGCAAGAGGTAAACATACACATAAGGCTTTGGACATTGGTTACAATTTTATTATATTTGTATACTTAGCATTTGGATAAACAAGAATTTAGCGTCTAACAGGGTCTTTAGCGTTTATTGTCAGTATTGTCACCTTGGATTCACTTTCACTATTGAGGCTTGATTAAGGCATGGTTTGTAAGTAATTAGTAGCTATGATTGAATACTCTCATTGACAGCAACGCTTTAGGGAACAATACGTCTTAGAAATCTGCTAACCATGAAAAAGATTCAAGAACACCAAGCAATAACTGCTATTTTTGATGTGGCTATCAATAAGTACCTTCTTCCCTTCCATCGTAGAAGAAGTATACAATATCATCATGGCTGTATTCCCAGAAAGGTTACCCAGAGGTGTACACCGGTTGGAGTTCGGCATATTTTGGGTCCCTTAAAATAAGGGGCGACAATATTAAATCGGGACAAGGACAGAAAGGTGATATTATAGGGCGAGCCTGTTACCATTAACCGGGCACAAATCTATTTTTCCGAGCTACTAATGAGAATTTTGTGCGTACCTAGCTAAGACTGCTCTGCTCGGCCTTGGAATCAACACCAGAACCTCAGACTCCATCCTTACTTCCAAGCCTCTAGATTAATGAGGAAGTTACAGTAATTGAGTACCTAAGTCATTACAAGTATTCAATGAATTATCATAAAAATTGAGGACGAGGAAACTTATCATTTTTATTCAATTCTTTTTTCACTGACTGTCGAAGAATGTACGAGGACATAGATCGACCTTAACTATAATTAGAACAAAGTTCTCTTTTGAACAAGACAAGGAAATAAACAATTGAATCGGATGACATGACATTGACATGACAAAAAAAAAATACGACGTGATTCTCCGTTTGTAGTCAAATAGTCATTAGAGATAGATTCTGTTGTACCTTTGTGTGTGTTTCGACTTTAGCACGTAAGAGCCAGTTTCAATTTCTTTTTACTGCAGTTCCAGCAGCAGTCCTCGGGGATTCTAAGAGGCCGGCAATGCATCAGCAATTGTAAATAGTCATTAGAGATAGATTCTGTTGTACCTTTGTGTGTGTTTCGACTTTAGCACGTAAGAGCCAGTTTCACTTTCTTTTTACTGCAGTTCCAGCAGCAGTCCTCGGGGATTCTAAGAGGTCGGCAATGCATCAGCAATTGTAAATAGTCATTAGAGATAGATTCTGTTGTACCTTTGTGTGTGTTTCGACTTTAGCCCGTAAGAGCCAGTTTCACTTTCTTTTTACTGCAGTTCCAGCAGCAGTCCTCGGGGATTCTAAGAGGCCGGCAATGCATCAGCAATTGTAAATAGTCATTAGAGATAGATTCTGTTGTACCTTTGTGTGTGTTTCGACTTTAGCACGTAAGAGCCAGTTTCACTTTCTATTTACTGCAGTTCCAGCAGCAGTCCTCCGGGATTCTAAGAGGCCGGCAATGCATCAGCAATTCTTCTAGTGTTTGTACATGGGCGGCAAACAATGGCTGGCCGCTTGCCATTAATCATAAAAAAAATGGGCCATCATCTTCACACGGCCAGTTTCTTAATTATTTCTACATTGGAATATTAGAGACGTCCCTTATGACTGAGCTGGTGTACATGAATAGACACAAGCTTGTCCATCCATCTCCACTCTGTACACGAGTCATTAGTAGCCACGTTGTTTTTAGTATTACGCAAAGGTATGATATCGCTGCATTAGGCTTGACCTACTGTCGGCATTATCGAATGTTGATTCGTGTAAATGCTCACGTCAACCAGACGGACGCGTAGACATTGTTTATTATTATTTTTTATCTGCCAACGTGTTTCAAAGTTCATTCGCGTTATCGACCGGAATAAGGAAGCATGATAGATGAGTGCACTCTTTAACAAAATAATGAGTTTAACTAAAATGTTTTCCAGGGTGGTTACAGATTGGTGAAGTTGTATGGTTTCTCATATTGTTATTAGTTACACAATAACTTTGCAGGTATTGCTGGCTCTGTTGCCGGGGTTGAGGATCGCGAGTCTCATGTTTCAGAACCCAAGCGCGGTCTTTAGTCGGTACAAGTTCTATTTAACATGCCGCCCGCCTCCGCGAGTGACGGAGAATGCTTGAAGATTTTTCGATCTATAAAAAAGGTATTGCCGATTACTGAGATTCCTACTTGAATAATTGATATTTTATTTTCTGTCATGCCTCAATTTTACAATTTATTTAGTTATTAATTTGGAAGTAGATAATAGTATTGTTTTAATCTATTTTTTTATTAAATCTATGCAAAATGTTTGTGCTATATTTTTTAATAATGTCTTAATTTTAGGTCATCTTGCCCTTCGCATTCGCATCGTCAATCTTCGCCTTGACAACAAAAGAGCATTTACTTGGTGATTCTACGAATAACTATGAGCCGCTACACGGGTATCACCCACTTCCTACGTTACATTAGTATAATGCGGAAGCTAATTGCATAATAGCAGTAGTTATTTTTATAGCTGTTACATTTTTTGTTGTTAAACTAATGTTGTTTTTAGTGACAATGAGATTGGCAAGATATGAAACAGTAGATCTTGAAATTTAAAATTTGCAATTGATTGATTAATAATACTTATTATAGGCATATTGTATAGGTATGGCGGTATGTGACGTACGTCTGGGTAACGAACTTTCAATACGCGATGTATGCGTGTCTTGAAGGTATGCACTGTCACGTTTTAACTCTTATGAGATTGTCGAGTCATGCACTACAGACGCGTGGACGGTTGATTATTCACTAGCTGTTGGCAAAAGGTAGCCTATCCTTAAAATAAAGTTAGGCACAACAGTTTCGGAATTCAGTAGCGAAAACAAAAGATAAAACCAAAAACGAAGGCACCGAGATCCGAAACTATTGCGCAGCTAAAATTATTTTTTATATTTTTGAAGGCGGTATTACGTTTTGTTAAAAATTGTTAGAAATTAAAGTGAAAATACAGATCATAAAAAGAAACAATACCTAAATATTCCCGCTACAATTTCAATGATTGACAGAATGTGACGCTACAGATTAAATAAAACAACAGTTATTTGAATGAAATGGAATGGCAAGCTTGGCAATGGTGCTGGCAGATTCATTATAGCAAAAAAAAACACCGTTAAGGTTTGCGGGCGTTTGAACAATCGCGAATAGTATCGAGGTCGAATTTTTTGCTAAAACATCTGACAACATTAAAATGTAATGTAGATCAATGGTCTATGTACCTATACTAGTAGTAAAGTATTGGTAATAAAGTAATAATCGACGAAAATAGCTTGATAACATTCAACAATCACGGTTCAATACACGATATGGTTCCTAAAATGTATTTAGCGATTCGTCTGGGATTAATTCATAGAACCCATAGATACCCAACCCATTAGAACCCATAACATTTTCTTAGCAATTTTTCAAGTGTCCGTTTTGCCCATATATATCAGTCAGAAGAGGTCCACTGCAGAAAAACGGCCTCCCCATTGACTTCCACAAAGATCAATTATATGCCACCTGCATCCAGTTACTCTCAGCTACCTTTACAAGGTCATCCCACGATACGTTTTCCGGCGCGTGGTCTCCACTTGAGAAACTTTTTGAACCCCCAGCGGCCATCTTTTCTACGAACTATGTGCCCTGCCTCCTGCCACTGAAGCTTGCTAATCCATTGAGTTAATCTTAAAGTGATCTGTTGATTATGTCAGTAGTTTAAACACAGATTAGTATTTTTGTCGAACCTACTTAGTCATTAGATGACATCATCTAAGCTGTTCTGCCTGCAGCCAATTGCAATTTACAAACTTTTCTGATCTCATAATTTTTCGATTTATCATTATTTAAATTAATTTTAATATTATTCCCGCTGCACCGTGGGCCATTAAATGTGTTGATGATATTATTCGATAATATTAAAATAATCGATAATCTTCAAAACCTGAATGCTAACAAAACAAAAAAAAGGGAAATTACTTTGACTTCAAACAGACAAAAACAGGAAAGTTTAAAGGTCAAGAAACATCAAAGTTCTACATTTAAAACTAGTTTTAAATGTAAAATAAGAATAGGGATAAGTTCGTTTTTTAAAAGTCTAAAACGAAGAATAATATATGTCTTTAAGTAACTATCTAGTAGCATCTAGGTATAAGAGATTGAAAGGTGCCATGTATTAACGTGTGAGTTTATCTTTATTTATGAAGTGGAATTTAAGGAAATAATTGTATGGAACAAAGTAAATTATAGTATTTTTTTTAATGACCGACGTCAGTTGTTTGAAATTTAACATTTCGTGTGATGGGAATTGGAAAAAAACGTAAAATAATGGTCGCACAATTTTTAAATAAATTATTATTGATGAGGAAACTTAGAAACCAAGTAGATATAATTTATGAAAGGTTTAACATGAAATTAGCAAAACTTTAATATTTTTTTTAGTAGTGTTTGGTTTTTTATTGAGTCTGTTCGCAAACGAGCAGATGAGCCATCTGATAGTAAGTGGTCATCGCTGCCCATGGACACCTACGACAGACACCAGAGGAGAGTTGCTGATGCGTTGCCGAGCCCCTACGGACTGCACACTGACAGGGCCAAATTTTAATGACGGAATTCTCGAAAATCTTTTCCAACGAAGGTTTATTTTGAAAGTATCCATCTGAAAATATTTTTGCGCTATGTGGCAGAATATATGAATAAGTGGTACATATCTTTAAATACCATTTTTATATAGGTACTCAATTATCAATTATCATTTTTATATAATCGATCATATTTTTAAATACTCATTCACACATAGTATAACAATATATAGATTATTATATGTTTGATATATTTGCGTTTAGATATACTTACTGTATGGTGTATTGATTATGTATTATCTTACTAAATCATTTTTGTGAGTCACTGTTTATGATATGACTCACATCACTTGCGATTTTGTCATTTTTGTGGAATTTAGCTCAATGTTACTAAAATCAGTAGTAGGATTGTGATTTACTTATCAATTTTTATTGTCATTTTTATAAAATCATGATTAAGCTGTGTGTGCAAATCTATATAACAAAAAAAAATTACCTACCTACCATAAAATCAAAACCAAGCCCAAAACTGCAAAACCGAAGGATTCGGTGAGCTCGTTCTGCGGGAATCGGATCGCCAATAATTAACAAAAATGTAAGGTAACTATTAGTAATTGCAATGTCCAACTTAGTCTACCCGTGACCATGGATGCTGTAATGGATCCTAAACGTCGGGAATTAAATAATATCAATACAACGCGATAAAATCCGTAAAAAGTAAGTAGTTTTATTTCAATGTCTAATATTCGCGTAAGTGTCAGAAACCAGTATTAACTACTTATTAATGAAATAATTTAAGGATCGCAATAGGTGGTGGGGGCGGGGACTAGGAATATTTAGTCGCCACTAGAAAGAAATACCCTCTTTTATTCATGAAATGTTATCAAATTGGAGATACAAAGTTCAGTAATTCGCTGATTTGTGCTGACATAGATACACACTACGTGAACAATCCGTCAACCAGTATTATGTCTTTGAAACGTAACTTCATAGTACATTTCTGTATGAGATCCGATTACGTATCGACTTTAATACGTTTACGTAATATAATACTCGTAGTGGTACATGGCTACATTTTCCAATCACTGATAAAACCTTTTCAAAGTGAGCATAACAGCTTTATGGTAGGTATTGTTATAAATTAACATACCATCACGCCTGTATTCCCCGAAAGGTTAGGCAGAGGCGTACTAATGTACACCCACAGTTCGCCGGTATGTTTAGGTCCCATGTAATCCCTTATTACATGGGACCTAAACAGCGAGCCTATTGCCATTAACCTGGCACAAATCCAGACTCCGAACTGCTACTGAGAATTTCATAGAAAAACCCAGTAACACTTTGGTTGACGTGGAAATTGAACTCAGGACTTCTAGCGTAGCAGTCGCGCGTGGGACCACTAGACTAATGAGGCATGTTATAAATTAATAAATTTAAACCCGACTACGAAAAAAATCAACTGAAAAGCATAAAACCAGTCATGTTTCAATCAACTTATTATAGTTACAGTGGTGTCCAGGTTACCCGTGGTCGCATGACTGTCTTTGTTAACTTACAGTACCGACCCCCGAAATAACAACCGTCTTAAGTTATCCGCAGGTGTTTTTTTAAATAGCCTATTTTGTGTGCCACTGCTGGGCAAAGGCCTGCCCTAACTCAGTCCAGGATATTCTATCCTGGGCTTCCTCATACTACCGGTCAAGATCATCTCGCCAACGTCTCCTAGGCCGACCTCGTCCTCGAATAACATTGTGAGGTACCCACTCTGTAGCTAGTCTTGTCCACCTGTCTGGATGCATACGGCTGATGTGGCCAGCCCATCGCCACTTCAACTCGCAGCTTGAACGCCCACATCGACTATGCGCATTTTGGAACGAAAGGTTGTATTTCGGACGTGGTCTGTTCTCTTTACACCCAAAATACTGGGTTAAAAAAATAAGTGGTTTTGCCGGGGTCAATTTTAATATAAAACCTCGGTGTAAAGACAGTTTTTTTATGGTATAGGAGGGCGAACAGACGGTTCGCCTGATGGTAAACGATTACCGCCGCCCATGGACACCCGCAACACCAAAGGAGTCACAAGTGCGTTGCCGATCTTTTAAAAGGGGATTGGGCCTCCGGTAACTTCACTCACTCGACGAAACACAACGTATGCGTTGTTTAACGCCGGTTTTCTGTGAGGCCGTGGTATCATTCCGGTCGAGCCGGCCCATTCGTGCCGAAGCATGGCTCTCCCACGTAAAACACACAGTTACAGTTAGGGTCGTAATTGTTACGCATTTGTGAATATTGTCTTTACTGATTTTGATATTTTTGCATAAGAACACTTAATTAAGGTATTTGACCTTTGCGGCTGTTTGCAACGCCTAACTTCAGACGCGCATTGTTGTTTTGGGGGTACTGTATGTATTATTACGGCGGCTTAAAGCCTTAGGTGACGTCACTGCCTTCATCTTACAGTATACTCCCCCGGTAGTTTTGAAAAATTCATTAATCTCCTAGTACATTTTTCCAATTTTCTTGTTAGTACTTTACAATTTTATTCAACAACGAAATAGGTAATGTAAGGTTATGAATAAATAGGAAAGATGCCAAACTGACGTATGATATTTTTTAGGGGTCAGAAAAATAACGTCATGTCACCGTTTAACTGTACAAATGACGTCATATGGCATTTACGTCTGTTTAGAATAGAAAGAACTTTAAAGTCAAAAATAAATATGAAAATGTTTGAATATCGGGAATTATTGATTTCTGAGACTTACGCGAATATTCGACATATTGAAAACAAAACAGCAGCAACGGATTCTATCGGGAATTAAAAAATACGGGTAGGTATCCTATTTTTCGATCTAGTTTCAAATAAAATAAAATATATGGGTGTTAAAAAATAAAATGTTTTCAAATTCATTTGCTAGGACCTCGCAAATCTTCTGCTAAGAAGTACCTAATACTTAAACTCAATAGGTCACTAACTGCCTCATATAGATATAACAATTGAATAAATCTATATAATAAGTAAGGCTCAAGTGACCGTTGACACATTTGTTCTGCCGATATTGATTACGATTGATTTCATGTGATGCCCACGTGCGGATGTGATGCATCAAGCGTGATCTACTGTCAAAGAACTCGCAGATAACATTATGTATATGTGTGTAATATATTGATATTACATAGGCAGGCATGATTGTGGTTATGCCGTAATAATAAATACTACTATTGTACGGGGTGAATTCAGCGGTTCATCATCAGCCTATAGTAGTCCACTGCTGGACATAGGCAATGTGCGCCGTTTCACCCTGTCCTCGATGCTTGATGCTTGTCGATCTCGATGCTTGTCGCATCCAGCTTCCGCCAGCAACCTTTCGTAAATCATCACTCCATCTTGCCGGAGGGCGTCCTACGCTACGTTTGCCGAGTCGCGGTCTCCACTCAAGAACACGTGTACCCCAGCGGTTATCGGTTCTTCGACAGATATGGCCAGCCCACTGCCGCTTCAGCTTGCTAATTCGGTGCGCTATGTCGGTAACTTTGGTTCTCTGTCGGATAACCTCGTTGCGGATTTTATCCTTCAGAGAAACTTCGAGCATAGCACGCTCCGTGGCACGCTGAGCGACTTTAAATTGGTGGACTAGTCGTATTGTGAGCGTCCATGTCTCAGCACCGTAGGTCATGACGGGTAGGACGCACAGGTTGAAAACTCGTTTTCAAATATTGATGAGAAGACCTGACGTAGTTTTCCAAATGCTACCCAGCCCAGCTGAATCCTCCTCTTGGCCTCCCTCTCGAAGTTGTTTTTACCTAACTGCACTGAATTCAGCGGTGCGGTGCACGGTCTGTGGGCATCCATTTTTGTTTTATTATTGTGTCCGCCAATTCATACCTTGTTGGATTCAACTTGTCTTTACTTACATTTTTCTGACTCCTTAGGCGATGAGGGTCACCGCTGGAACATACATTTTATTTCGTCTGTTAATAGTTATTTCACAGAATAGTTACCTGCTGTGTATTTACATTTTTCGACTGACTTCCGATTTGTTTTTACATACTTTTATTTAATTATAAAGCTTTATTAGATCTAATTTTTCACCTAATCTTGATGAATATTTGTTACATATTATCAGTAAATGTTAAAATAAAATTTACTAAGCAACATACACTATTGTACCGTTATCTTGGGGTAATGACTAATGACAGATAAATGCTGATAATATAATACCAGTTTATCAATTGTGTTCCGTTTTGTATGTATTTGTATGGTTACGTCGATTATGGCTAAATCTAGAATAGTGTTGGTAGATATGTGAAGTTATTTTGTTTTTTTTATATAATTCGGAAACGACTGATAATTTTAATTATACATACATACATATGTACGTAATTACTAATTTGTTCATTTGCATATGTTTCATTGCGTGTTTTTTATGAATAAATATTATACACTAGGTTCTGCCCGCGACTTGGTCTGCGTGGACTTCAGAATTGGGTCCGACCTGGATAAAAAGCCTATGGTGTTTTTTTTTTTTTTTTTTTTTTTTTTTTTAAAAAACGTTGCCCCACACTAGGATTTTCTCCTGTATCGTGGGTGCGTTTACAAACACAAATTCTCACAAACACAAACACCCAGACCCGGAACAACTACCTGCAGATCAAATACAAATATTTGCTCCGTGTGGGGATCGAACCCACAACACGTTGCGCAGAAGCCGATTGCTCAGCCGCTACGCCAAACGTGTCGTCGTGTGTGTTATTTCAGACTATAGTCTATATCTGTGCCAATTTTCATCCAGATCAGTTTAGCCGTTCTGGCGTGAAAGAATAACAAACATCCAAACATCCATACATACCTACTCTCACGTTTATAATATTAGTAAGGATTATCTCCAGTTTGGTTTAATATAGGTACCTATAAGACATTTGTGACATTCATTATGTGACGGTTGTGCTGTTAGGAACAGAGGCTGTACCATGATATTATGTTGTTGCGATCGTTTTCTGATAGAGTGAGAAGAATGCCTCTCTAAACCTTAAATAGCACCATCCCTTTCCCACAACCTAAAAATGATCCTATTAATACGACATGGTAAGGACACAGACATTTAACCTTCTTCTTTTTCGTCTCGTTGAAAATAATTTTACTAACGTCTTACGTCGAGTAGGCAATCGTTGAAAGTCATACTTAGACCTCTGCTTTTCTTAACGTTTCAGTGACTTTTTGAGTTCCTTATTAACCGCTTATAGGAACCTATCCTACAAGAGATCAGTAAGGTACCTACCTACATTGGTTTTTATAAATTTAAAATATTAAAATATTCGATGTCGTAACAGTTTGCGACTCATCTCAATGTTTCACACTATGTACCTATTCGTTATCATTGTATCTGGAAACAACTGATAATACCCAAACATTTGTCATTACATTTCATGAACTGACTAAGTTATAAGCCAAATATTGCATTAGCTGTGCATAGTTACATTCATTTTTTGTCTCTTTCTGTTCAAACATTACATTACAGATGGACGAAAGAAACAAAACAGTGTGTACCACCACGTGGGTGCGTTTCCACTGACGCGGGGCTGGGCCTAGTGGAGCAGAGAAGAGCAGTGAAAAGTGGCAAGTGTTTCCATTGAAGGGGAGTGGCCGCGCACACAAAACTATACAAAACCACAGCCTGCTTGACTCCGTTCTGTCCGGCTCGGGGCCTCGTGTTCATATATTTTATTTGAAACTCCGCTCAGCTCTGCTCCGCTCCACTTATACTGTTTCGAGCTCTGTGATGGGCCAATTCACGGTGCGCTCCTCTTCAATCCGCCCAGCTCCGCGTCAATGGAAACGCACCCTTACTGACTACTAACCTCTCAATATGAAATAGGTCAAATAATTATCTTGTATTTTTTATCTTTTGCTATAAATACACAGATCATTCATCACGCACGATGATGAATGATCCTCTGTGGTAAAATTTAAAGCAAGTTGCATCATTTATTGTTTTGTCTTTCAGCATAAAGTAGGTAGGATATACTGGTTTCTGACACTTACGCGAATATTAGACATTGAAATAAAACTACTTTTTACGGATTTTATCGCGTTGTATTGATATTATTTGATTCCCGACGTTTCGGATCCTTTACAGCATCCATGGTCACGGGTAGACTAAGTTGTTAATGTTACAATTACTAACAGCTACCTTACATTTTTGTTAATTACTAACTAACTAATTAGGGTATCCTAAAATTCCTGTGAGTCACAGTACTTTTAGGACACAGATTCCACAGATGGAAAATGGGATTCAGTAAGTAATAGGATCGATACGGTCGCTGAGGGGCGCGGAAGCGTTTCACCATGGTCAGTGAAGCTATTGTGTATAATTTGTAACAAAGATGGACGCGGTGACAAAACTACTTGACCGTGGCTTATTCGATGGCGTACGTACGCCATCAGCCGTTCGTGTGTAATGTGTAGGCAATTATTATGGCGAGCTACCTTTCCAGGATATAATGTATGTAAACTTAGGTTCCGTGTTCCTGATTACAAACATGCAAAAATAGCATAACATTTTTAATGTTAATAATAGGTATTTATTTCTTATTTATAAATATGAAAATGTGCTATTTACTAATTATAGAAATAAATATTAAATGAAACATATGCTAACTAAATATAAGTACGCTAGCATTAAGTAAAACTTAAATATCTTGAATTATCTGTCAGTATCCTAAATAACTAACTAACATAATAAACCCACTAAAATAAAATAACTATATTAACTATATATTAATAAATTAAACATACCATCACGCCTGTATTCCCCGAAGGGTTAGGCAGAGGTGTACTTAATGTACACCCACAGTTCGCCGGTATGTTTAGGTCACATGTTATAGGGGGCGAGCCTATAGCCATTAACCGGGCACAAATCCAGACTCCGAGCTGCTAATGAGAATTTCATAGAAAAACCCAATAACACTTTGCTCGACCTGGGGATCGAACCCAGGACCTCTAGTGCAGCAGTCTCACTTGGGACCCCTAGACTAATGAGGCAGTCATAAATTAAAATAGACAAATATTACTAAAAGGGGCATTTTTATAATTAATTTTATATTTTTAACGTTACGGTCAAACTATTTGAATTTTAAATACTTGATCACGTGATTCTATTGTTAACTTAATGTGTATTCACTATAAATGATACTTTTTTTTTTCAGGGTTGGTACCCATATTCTCCCATTATGCCATGTCATATATTAAAAGCCAACTGCCTAATTAGTCTAGCCACTAGACTCTAGTACTCCCAAGCGCGATTGTTACGTAGATCTTGGGTTCGATATCCAGGTCGAGAAATGTGTTATTGGAGTTTTCTCTGAAATTCTCAGCTCGGAATTTGTACATTGGCTCACTTCCTAATACATAGGACTTAAAAACCATGCGGGTGAACCTAAATTAGTACCTACGCCTTTGCCTAACGCTTCGGGGAATACAGGCGTCATGGCCTGTTATGTTATATAATATTATAAGCCTTTGGGAGGTGTATATTATGAAACTATGATCAGACATACTTACTTACAATACTATACTTAGATAATAATGATGTGGGAACTTACTTGTATCTTGATTCTGACATTTACGAGTAGGTAAGTGAACTTTAATAATTGTTTCTTGACAAACATGATAATAAAACGTATGTTTTTAAATTACTGTAATCCTTCAAGCGGTAAACTTGTCTGAAAGTTCAAGTTTTGCAGCGCGTGCGCCGGTCAGCGGACGTTGGGTTACGTTACGCAACTTGGCGCCCGCGCCGCCTCGTGCTCATATGCTAACAATAAGATTTTCTTTGTGCAACAGGAAAAGAAACTAATTTGAAGTAATTAGATCATGATTTACTATTTATGATGATTCTTCTGTTCCTAATGCAAACTATAACAGATTTATTGGTTTCTGTCTCTTAGGCGAATATTAGACATTGAAACAAAACTACTTTTTACGGATTTTATCGCGTTGTATTGATATTATTTAATTCCCGACGTTTCGTACCCAAATTTCAATAGAGAAGATGGCTGGGGTTTACCGCCTGCTTGGAATCCCATTATAGATTCCATTAAATCAAAATCCAAACCCAAAACTGCAAGACCGAAGGATACGGTGAGCTCGTTCTGCGTGAATCGGATCGCTCGATCGTTAATAATTGCAACATAATGACGTCCAACAACATAGTCTACCCGTGACCATGGATGCTGTAAAGGATCCGAAACGTCGGGAATTAAATAATATCAATACAAGGCAATAAAATCCGTAAAAAGCAGTTTTATTTCAATATAACAGATTTTTTGTTTGATTTTGTTCAGTAAGTGACAGTTTTAGGTTAATTGCAACTTCCGTTTCCGTTTTTTCCTTTTGAGGTACGAAACCTTAGACCTTAGAGGTAGGTACTTACCATCATCAACCTATATTCGGGTATAAACACAGGCTCTTGGCCTATTTTAGGATGCAGCAGACCACCCTTTAATTTGACTTCTCTGTACAATAATGTTTATATTATCTTTAAATCTCTATCGTTACACCATTTATAACTAAAACTCGGCTGAATCGATTTTTATGATCTTTGAGTTGTTGGATTTGCCTCCGCCCTGAGTCGCAGACTACTAATTATTAAGTCAACGAAAAAAATCATGAAGAAAATGGATTTTTCATAGATTTTGTATCGAGAACGGATTGACTGATTTCACAAAAATATAATATGAACATGCAAGTGTAACTGCGGGCAAATAAAAGTTTTATTATTATATTATATGACTTTAAATAATGACTGTGATACCGTTGACAGCTATATTATAGCATTTATCTATAATAATAATATTTTGCAGCATTTATCGCGAGTATAATTATATTGATATCATTGTCAACAAAGATAGGTAGATATATATAAACACGTAGATAAACACCTAGATATACCGATAATGAGTACCTTAGTAACAGATAGGTATCTGACATAAATACAGGGTGATAATATGATGTAATATTTTTCGATTGTTCAAACTACATATTTGAGATGGCCAGATGAAGTTGCATCATTGCTGCTATCATTATGGTAAGATTATAAAGTATATAAATATTATAATAAAACCGTATTCGTATTATGTAACATTCGTTAACATTAATGATTAATACTATGTTTACCTCAGACCTATTATATCAACTATTTTACACGTTTTATTGTGCAAAATAATCGCTTCACATATCTCTGTAGTGAATACTTTTCTATAAAACTATCAGACTCATACTTGATATTGATTGGGTTGATAACTCTAAAGTAAAAGATTTACACACGTTAGTTTAATTTCATAATAGTTCTTGTAGAGTTGTCATTTTTTCGGTTTTATTTTAGAACAAGTAGACGTGGCAGACCTCGGAAGAGATGGCAGGGATGTGGAAGAGAAGAAACTCAACCTTATTAATAGTGAATTATATTGGGCTTAAACGGTAAAGTAAAACATTGTTAGGAAATCTGCTGGCCTGAGAAATATTCTCCACGGCGGCGGCGACGTGGAGAATATACCTAGTCTCATTCAGAGAGGTGACCCGTGCCGAGCAGTAACATAGTAAAAAGAAATGATAATGACGAAATCAACCTCGACAAAAGTGTAACAAATAGGGGAAGGAGTGGCTAAATTAATAGAAAAAAAACTTAGCCAACCGATTGCACCTCTTGCCTTCCGCTACCGCGTCTGAAGCAATATAAACTCTATTAACATTAAAAGCAGCGGCATCACCTACCGATTATATTAAACTAGAAGAGCAACAATCACTGGTGTGAGAACAACAGTGATTACCTACTACGCACAGGTATAATTACTAGAGCTCTCCACGTGCAGCCGTGAACTCAATGCACCAGACATTACGGCATGTATTTAAAATTTAAATACATTGATCATTTACTACAAAGTTACAAACAGGTATTATTTCTGTTCTATGATGATTGCTAATGAATTAATCATTATTCGATTTGTTTGCGTCCTCTCAATCAAAAGTTCGTATAAAGTAAGTATATAATATATAATAAGTTCGTTCGTAAACATCAATAATTATTATTAAGTTATTTTAACAAAGTCTCCCGGTTGGATACACCAGACGCTCTGACCTCTAAGCCACCGCAAATCCTGCCCGCGATTGAATTTTTCCTTTACTAAAATAACTTTACAATCTTAGCATGGAGAATGCAAAAAAAATCACAAAAAGATAATCAATAATTATTATTGCAAATTCAATGTTTCTGGGAACTTTAATCACAAGTTAGCTAAAATAGAATCTAGGGATTTACCCGTAAAAAAAGGAAATCCTGTTATCCTGTTAACTTTGTATTTTTTTTAAGTCAGCTAAAAATCAAATACATACCAAAACCCTTGAAGGTCACATGTTAAGTAAAGCAACCCTGCACTACGCCAACATTGTATTTATATTAAGAGAAACAGAGAACAATCTTGATAAAACAAAACCTTTCAATTCGTTTGGAATTGAAAGGTTTTGTTTTATCAAGATTCCAAGAAGCTTAACCGACAACTTCGTGAAAGTGAAGGCTAGAGAAGCTAGTAACAAAAGGAAAGTAAATGAGATATGTCTTCAGAACTACTAGCATTACTTAGATCGTAGGCCCCAAGTCTTAGTGGACTCAATGGTAGACGCACGTTAGGCAGATACTAATATTCAGTTCGCCTACATGTATTTTAACTACCATGTAATAGGTATATATCCGAATTTGAAGCTGGCTACTGAGAATTTTATAAAAATAAATGCAACACTTTGCCTGGGAATCTATTAATGTGTAAGCAGTGATAGCCTAGTGGTATGACCGGTGGACTGCCAAGTCAAAGGTCTCGAGTTCGAACCCAAGGCACGCATCTCTGACTTTTCGAAGTCATGTGCGTATTAAATAGTTAGTTATCACATGCTTAAACGGAGAAAACATCGTGAAGAAACCTGCATGGCTGAGAGATTTTCTCGATGGCGTGTGAAGTCTGCCAACCCGCACTAGGCCAGCGTTGTGGACAATAGCCTAATCCCTCTCATTCTGAGAGGAGACCCGTGCCCAGCAGTAGGACAGTATAATGGGTTGATGATGTTATGTTATATTATGTTAATGTGGCCTGGCCACATGTATTTAGAACCCGTAGTAATTTTATATCATAATTGTTATCATTCATTAAAAGTACCTATTCATTTTAGCCCCCTGGTTAGACTAAAAACCCATAATAAACTTTATCACAAAGAAAATACCTAAATAACTTTAATTTAGGTTCAGTTGGAATTTTAATTTATTCTTTACTTACCTAGCAACGTCCATTGTATGTAAATTTAATTTACTGTTAAAGTTTTCTAAGTATTGTAAATTCTTGCAATTTTTTAAACAATTTGTTATTTTATGTCGACAATTTATAGTTTTGCATTATTGCTTATTGTTTTTCTTTTATTGCTGCGCATATTATTATATTATTCATTCTTTTAAGAGCAACATAAATCGCTTTTTATAGTGAGATTTACCTATGTTTACAAATTTAAGTTTCGAGTAAGTATATGTATTCGAGTAAAATTTAAATCTTTTTCATTACATAAGATAACTATGATGATTCTTTTAAAGACTAGATATAAATAGAGAAGTTATGATACTTCAATCGATAGGTAATAAAAAATAATTATTAATTTTATTCCGACTTCTGACATACTTACAGGTTTTCACTTTGGGAGTTGGAGGTTTCACCATATGTTTTTTTACGGATTATTGCCTGAAAAACATTTGCAAGTGCCGTATTTTTCACCTAAGACTTTTTTCCCCATAACAAGACTATTTATACCAAGCTCATACAAAATAGAATGTAAACAAAATTCTGCAAAATTCAGTGTAAAAGTTAGAAACGTAGATAGGTAAATCCGCATGGAACAACTAAATATGCTTAGTGACAATGTACGTAGATAGGTACGTTGCACGCCATTTACTCGTCGCGCTGGATTTAAATAAAGAGCTATCAAAAGCTCAACGCGGCCACAAAGCGACGATGTGAGGAAAATTTCCACGTCTAGTGCATCGGACGTCTTTTATGACAAGTACCTATATCTAAATAATATAGTAGCGACACAATGAAATACAAGAGAGTATTTGCAGTTTCATTTTGTGTCTTCAATATAAATATTGTAGGTACCTAGCTGATATTTTTGACCAGCGGTTTATTGAGCCATATAGCAGTGATTGATAGTTCGCTCTAAAAATGTATGTAAACTTGTGGACCTCTGTGAACAATCCAACTTCAATTCAATCCAACGAGTAATCGATGTTGTATTGCAATCGTCCATTCGTTTCTACATGCAGAGAACAGCATTACTATTTTCACTCTATGGAGAAATCGATTCTAGGTACATCTACCAGTAATCCATTATGGTGTGAACTGCGTAAAGCTGTGCCAAATACATTTTATTTTCTTTCTTCCTTTTTAACCTTTATCGTTATCAGTTAAACATCCGTCTCTAATCAAAACTTTTTTCAATCCTGTATACTCTGAAGGGTTGGTTAGAGGTGTACTCATGTACACCCACAGTTCGCCGGTATGTTTAGGTCTCATGTAATAGGGGGCGAGCCTATTGCCATTAAACGGACAAAAATCCAAACTCCGAATTGCAACTGAGAACCTCATAGAAAAACCCAATAACACGAATCGCGATTGCGACCTCTAGACTAATAAGGCAGCCAACATAATTTTGACTACTGGGTACTTGATTTATTTAGATTAATGGGTAAAACATATCTGAAAATTTCATGGTTCCTAGCAGGAGTAAACGACGTGACATGAGCATGACTACTATCTATCAACGAAAGACTATTAATTCAATAATTGATAAGTCAATTTATTGTTCTTGTAACGACACTCGACAGTTCAACAGACCTTAATTTATTGAAATGGAAAATTTGACGTACACATATTTAACTAATTAACTCAATCAAGTCACGGGTTCTTCTCGTGAGAGGGCAATGGGCCATATAAATTATATTCCGTATAATATCACTACACAATGTGCAGTATGCACTTCACATGTAAATAAAGGTATATTTCAGATTACACCAAGAATTTATTTTGAAAAAAACAAAGCTCTTATTAAGCGCAGCACTTGCAAACGGCTGGAGGGAATCAGGTATTTTTCTAAATAACACCAATGTGTTTTAGGGAAAGAAAAATAGGAAAAGTGGAGACGGCAGATGAAGAGATAAAGCTAAGGAAAGAGAATTTGAAAAGGAAAACTTGAAATTGGAAAATTCTGGAAAAAAAGTGCTTTTCTATACGATTATTGTACGATTTATTCAAATTGGAAAAACGTCCGTTCGTTCAGTTATTCTTAAAATATACATAATGATAATTTCTTTACGCTCTAGAAACTACATTACCTACTAAGTACTTATACATATTCATGTGTAGAATGCACTTGCGATTTCTGTACCCTGAATACTTTTAGGAAGACGAAGAATGACATTTTTAAGATACGATAAGGCTGGCATACCTTTATAACCCAGAGGATAAAAAAATAATTAAATCATAAGTTAAAGCCTTCACAGAAGCTAATACTAAGACTTTATTACAGAAATATCACAGGATTTTATTCATTAAGAATAATATATAAGGTTTTAATTATGTCAGGCCGGTATCCTCACACCTGGTAACATAACTAGTCCTATGGTTCACGGTCATTAACCCTTTAGTTTATGGTTAAGTTATTCATTATGATAATATGAATAGTAAGTTGGTTTTTACCATTTTCGTGGCACAATTTCCATAAATTTTTGGGCATCGATATTCTTTTTAGTAATAAACATATTACCTACTTACGAAGGTCATTTTTGATGAGTAGAATAGATTAAATATTAATGTGTTATGACAGTGAAAGTTATTTTCAACCGACTTCAAAAAGGAGGAGGTTCTCAATTTGACTGTGTGTTGTTCTTGTATGTTTGTTACGCGATTACTCCGTCAATTATGAACCGATTTTGAAGATCTTTTTTTTATCGGTAGGTCATACTTCAGAGGTGGTCTCATTTGGTCAAGATCTGATCACAAAATTTAGAACAAAATGACAAAGACACGTAAATGATAAAATGATAACGGCGTCTAGGTATACGTAACATTTTACTCGCTACTAAAAATGTTGAAATAAAATAATTTTTAATAAAAAGTAAAACCGCCTTCAAATACATAAAAATAATGTTAGGCGCACAACAGTTTCGGAAGTCGATGGCAAAAACAAAAGTAACAATGATAAAAAATAAGTTACCTTTAGTTAAAATTATGATTTAAGTAATATTTCATTTACATTTAAATGAGTATAGTATAGTGTGTAGAATATTATTAATTAATATAATTATATTATAGACTAGCTTCCGCCAGCGGCTACGCCCGCTTTATCAACGACCCATGTCACTTCCCAGAACAAAATAATCAAATAATTTTCCCGTTTTTGCAACATTTTTTAATTGTGCTCCGCTCCTATTGGTTGTAGCGTGATGAAAAGTATACTATAACCTGCCCAGGAGTATGAAGAACAATTGTACCAAGTTTCGTTGAAATCCGTCGAGTGGTTTTTGTTTCTATAACGAACATACAGACAGACAGACAGACAGACAGACAGACAGACAAACAGACAGACAAAAATTTTACTGATTGCATTTTTGGCGTCAGTATCGATCACTAATCACCCGCTGATAGTTATTTTGGAAATATATTTCATGTACAGAATTGACCTCTCTAAAGATTTATTATAAGTATAGATAGAAGAAGAAGATAAGGACAGATTTATAAAGACCTCGCTGTCGCATTGGATGACAACCTGTAATGATAGCTGTAAGGGAGAGTTAACCAAATCGAAGGCCAGATACCTATCCAAAACTGTTGTGCACCTAACATCGTTTTTCTATCTATTCTTCTCTTCTTACTACTAAACTATTGAGCAAAGTTTAATGAAACCCTTAGCAAGATTTCATTAAAATTTTGATCAGTAGATAGTTTGATAATTACTGTAGGTAGCCTTTAGGTTATAAACCCTGGGTTCAAGAAAACATGAAGGCTACCTAAAGTATTGTAATTTTTTTTTAGCTAAGTAGGTAAGTCGACGAAATTACATCTGTAAACTAACACTTATAGTCTAGTTATATAAGTCTATGGATATAAGTAGAGGACTCTAATTTTCTCGGTATTTTTTTTTTCGGTGAAATCTGGAAGAAAAAATAAACTAGAAGGAAAAAATATTTAGCGTGTGACTGCAAGCCAGGTTCCCATTTTTTTCAATAGATTTTAAATCTTAACACGTTATTATACTTTAAAGACATGAAATGAATCTTTAATACCTATATATAGATAGGTAAATAAGGACAATAAGAATTTTTATAAGAAATGTTTGAATTAATAGTAAAAGTCGGAACCCGCTACTAATCACAGTTTTCAAGCGGACTCAATTTCAACTTGAAACAAAGCGGAAACAAGAAGTCTTTGAAAGTTCATTCGCCAAGGGTTCGTGAACTCTCGTAATTAAATATAGGTACCTACTACGGCACGAACTCACCGAACTTACAGTAAATTGTAAAGTTGCGGAATTATTTGTGGTTTTCTGGTTATGACTAGTTGAGAACGTTAGCAGATCAGACAAACAGTAGCAGGTTCTAGAACTAAATATATATTTCTTAGTTAAAGGTGTATGGAAACAGACTGATTCGTATACCTATCTCTCACAATTTTGAATTTCAATTTCATTGGTTGCATTTGTTTTATGCCAATTAGGCTCTCTAATAAATGCGTGTTGTTACTTAGAATTTCGCATTAAGGACCGATTTTTTCATCGCCAGTTAACTATATCGGAGAAATAAATTAGATTTTTTGACAGTTTGTCTATACAAAATCTGTCACACGTAAATTTTATTCCTCAGTTTAAAGTTATCTGGCGATGGAAATATCGGCCCTAAAACCGCAGTAATACTTTTTCCACTGATAACATAGATCCTTAGACTCTGTAGCTAGACTTGCTACATCTAGAGATTATGAAGCAGTCGATATGTTGTGCTAGTTCTTTTATTTTCCATTGAAGATCTTCCAGTATTAGTAACAAGTTTCTTGTTATACACAAATAATCCAAAAACCAGTTGGTTTATCTATAATCTAGTATCTCGTTGTAATATCCGCAGCCTTTAAGAAAATCAAGTTTTTGCATTAACCAGTTATCTTAGTGCATCCAGTAGGTAGGTTATTTCTTACGATAAATGCATGCAAATGATTATTTTAACGTGTTAAAGGAAAACTATAATTACAACTTTGTAAACTGTGCAATGGATTTGATCTTCTCTTGACAAAATATCACATCGATTCGTTTTCTCATAAGTTCACTGAAAAAGATTCTTCGTATCGTTTTCGATGTAGAGTTTTACAATTAGACTTGTGAAATAATATACAAATTAGATTTGTAGTTTTTGAGAATATCGCGCACATTTCGACTTGCATCATGAATGATCATTTAAATATAATTCACCTTATTAGAAGATGGCTTTACTTAATTTCCATTGAGTTATTCGTTAAAAACAGCGATAAAAACGTTTTTAGTTCTAAAGTGCTTATTTATTCTGCTCTCATATGAAATCTTTGAAGAAATATTTTGTATCGTTATTTGCTAATACTCAAGGTATGTTTACATTGTACAGTGTCTTGTAGTGTGACTGAACGATCTAAAAGATGTGTGATGCAAGAACTTGCCTTTGTTGAATAAGAAAAATGGTACTATATAGGTACATAATATATATAGTACAGATAGCAGTAGATGTTACCGACTGTTTCGATAGGTTAGAAGTATCATTTAGACAAATTATATAATTATTCAATGGAAACTGTAAATTAGTATTGGTTGAAGTTTTTGTTTTATGTGCAGTGGCTGTTACATACCTGTAGCCTTAGCACGAACAACTTGCGAAAAAGTATTCGTATCGTCACGATAGAGGCGCTGGTCCATATCTCATACAAATTGGTCTCCATGACGATGCTAAGGCTACTGTTCAGTAGCCTTAGCACGAACAACTTGCGAAAAAGTATTCGTATCGTCATGGAGACCAATTTGTATGAGATATGGACCAGCGCCTCTATCGTGACGATACGAATACTTTTTCGCAAGTTGTTCGTGCTAAGGCTACAGATGGCGAGTCTTTTAATTCCCATTTCAATAAGGAAACATGTTTAATTCTACAAAACCTGATTTCAATTAACTTCACCATGACGAAGAAAAAATGCAATCATTTCAAAATGGTAGGTAGCTAGATAATTGCTTAGTTATAGTAAAATTCGTCTGGTATACGTTTTAAGATTCTGCAATGGCCTTTAATCGTGATTAAGTTATAATAAATACCTACGTAAAACGAGATTTACTATCCGTTTTATTGTAAAAAAATATAGTCTAGCCAGAAAAACCAGTTAAACAAGATAAAACGAAGAATATTGCGGGATTCTCCCGCATTTTACGTAAGTATGTGATAATTATTATTCTAGATATATACAGTTTCGATTAGATGTAATCGGTGCTTGTCCCGCTATTAGCCGGTCATGGAACACTAGCAGTCTCACCAGCTAAAGAGGGTTGACATCGCAACTTTTTCTCTAGAACTTTAAAAACTAGATTTGGTCATTTGAAAATACGAACAGGTACTTCCATACATTATTCATTTGTTTTATCCTGACCTTGAAAAGCTGTCCTTATCTTGGCAACCTGTTACTTGGCAACTTCAAAACAAAAATCTTCTAGATTAAGATAAAAGTATTACAGTTGAGACCGCGTTTGGTCCAGCGTAGTAGGGGCGCCCTGCGACACCATGGACCTACGATTTGAAGAAGAATGCTGGCAGTGGATTGATGCGAGCTGTCCAAGGCCTCAATAGTGGACGGCAATAGGAGTCTTGATGGATTTAAATAGGTACACAAAATTACATCATTTATTCCAAAACAACAACCTAACAACATTTCATCGTAATGGGGTGAATGCTACCAAGGACAAATTATCGTGCTGAATGTTATTATAAGAATACAAGATAATAAGGAACGGATAGAGGACGATCTAACACACAAAATGTAATAATTTATTTAGTAAGATGATTTATAATTATGTAAGTAAGTATAATTAGGTAGTAAGTTTTAGAATCTTACTAATATTACAAACGTGAAAGTTTGTGAGGATGTATCGATGTTTGTTCAATGCGATGAAGATGATGTTCAATCACGTCAGAACGGCTGAACAGATCTGGACGTTTGGTTCAGAGATAGATTTTAGTCTGGAATAGCATATAAGCTACTTTTTATCTAGTTCGGATCCAATTCTGAAGTCCACGCAGACGAAGTCGTGGGCAGAAGCTAGTATATGTAAAAAGGACGTATAGAAGATGACCAACTAAACAAAATATAATAATTTATACCTATAATAAGGTAATTAATAATCAAGTAGGTATTAATTCTTAAACTTACTTCATACTTATGAAGTAAGTTTAAGAATTAATAATATTCTTCGTTTAAAAGTGAACCGGTTTATCAGCTGATTTTCCGGTACGTTGTTCACTCACAGGTGGGTTCATATATAGGTACCTAAGCTCGTCACATACCGTAGCTATAAGGTGATTTATATCCGTGATTCCGTGACATATTTTGCTAAATTAGTTTAAAAAGGTGTAATATTATGTAAAAGAGAATAATAAACGTATTACGTAATTTTAATTTGAATGCCCTAAATTACTTTGAGAATTTTTCACACGGTTTTGTTATGTCGTGTATTTTTTTTTTCTCATAATATGGTCTAAAAGTTTTGCAAAACAAAAGTATTTATTAACATTTTTCAAAATACATGCCATTAGAGTTAACACACTTTACGAACAAGCCAATTGGGTACTAAATATTTCTTCTCATTTAGTTTTTTTAAAAGCACAAGCTCTATCCCAAGCACTTAAGGGTCCGGGGGAGCTTGAATTGCCCACAAAATCGTAATACCGAAATAAATCGTAATCGAGACAATGTTCTATCAAATATGGATTTGGATACCGTTAATCTAGGTTTCTACGATACGATTTCGTCTACTTCATTCACTGGAAATAAAAGACGGAAAAATCGTTCCAAACTTAGTAAAGTTCTCAAAAATTGCATTCGCTTACATTTATTTCCAGTGAAGTATTTTGGATGAAGCGGTAACGTAGGAACCTAGATTAATGGTATCGGAATCCGAATAATAACAGAATTTGATTAAATTGTGTTTGAATTACGATTTATTTCGGTATTACGTTTGTAAAAGAAATGTGGTCCGCCGGACCCTTATTACTCCTTCCTCAGCTTTTTCGCAGAATTTTTGCGCTTTTAACTGACAATTCAAACTCATTCAAATTCAATCATGGAAGCGCCAAGTGCTTCGAAGGGATTTCGGTCTTTATTATTTAAGTTACTTTATCTATAACTTGAGGCAAACAATTTCTTGTGTAGCATGCAGAGGTGATAGTCTTCTGTGAATCATAGATTTAGATTATAAGACCTCTTTTACCAAAGAAAACTGTTTTCAAGTACGAGGTAAATATCGACCTATGGATAATTTATAATTGGCTTCTATTACACATGGGTATTTTTGGATTTACTTATTTAAATGTAGTATTATAGCTACGTATAATCATCATCATCATCATATCAGCCTATTGCCGTCCACTGCTAAACGTAGACCTCCCCCAAGGAGCGCCAACCATCCCGGTCTTGGGCAGCTCGCATCCATCCGTTGCCAGCCACCTTCTTCAAATCGTCGTTCCATCGCGTCGCAGGGCGTCTCACACTACGTATAAGATGGGCTTTAAGTTTATTCTATCTATAGCCTACGTGCTCACAATGTTAATTACAGGACTAACACGACGTTAAATACTGTGTATTATTGACTGGTCATAAATATATTAAGTAATGTTTCTTACATTACATCTTACTTCATTTGTACTTACTAGGAAATAAAATATTTTGCACTATCTGCACATATAATTATGTGTTATCAAAGAAACCACCACTTAACGGTTTACCACTTTGAGAGCTATCTAATGACTACCTAATATAAAAGCTAAATATCACTCACTAAGTACCTACTTAACTAATCACAAAATTTCTGAAACAATACAATTGTTTTAGCTTCTATTGTTTTTAAAAGACCCCACATATTATTTTTTTCTTTTATATCTTCCTATGCCAAGACATCGGCCAGTCAGTTACATATTATAATTAGTATGATTTATGATTTCGACAGCTAGGTAATTTTTTCTACGCGGTTTCATAAAAAGATTTACTGTTCAGTTCATTTCATGTATTGTGTCATTCTACTAAATAATACGTTTATTTATCTGTGGTTTTAGAACGATTTGTCGCTCAGACTACATCACTACATAAACATCTACTGTGGACAGATTCACATTCGTACTTTTCTGTCTAAAAAGTGACACATGTCAAAGTATGACATTTTGGGATGGTAAGTGGTTGCTAATGGTTTTTAATTCTAACTTATGTACATAATTTATTATAGAACCAACTTAACGATTCATAATTATATTGAATTGTGCCACTATTGTATTCAGTCAACGACTTACCGATATATTGCATATACAAATATTATGCAAATAAAGCCTTTATTTATTTTATATTATTATAAAATGAAACTGCCTCATCGATGCGATTGACATCTACGTTAGAGGTCGTGGGTTCGATACCCGCAAGGAACAAATTTGTCTTGTTTTTAGAGTTCCGTACCTCAAAAGGAAAAAACGGAACCCTTATAGGATCAGTTTGTTGTCCGTCCGTCTGTCTGTCAAGACGCTTTATCTTGGGAACGCGTGGAGGTAACGCGTTGAAATTAAAACTATATACTCAGGTCTACAGACCCTTGAAGCTGTTAAAAAACTAACTTCTTAAGTTAACGTTAAAAAAAAGATACGGCGTTTATCCCGTAAAAAACGTATATTTCGACACTCTGAAGGGAATCACAATTTATAGGGTATTTCCCGTTGACCTAGAAATATGAAATTTGACAAATAATACTTTCTTATACTAGAAGTATAGGGAAAAATCTGCAAACAATACATTTGTAATTAATTATAATATGTACTACAAATTTGTACGGAACCTTCGGTGGGCATGTCCGACACGCTGCGGGCCGGTACAAAGGTTTTTGGAAATTTGAGTTTGTAAACGCACCTACGATGTAGAAGAATGTCCTAGTACATAAAGAGAATTCCAAAAATACTCGGCACGTCAGGCGCATGAAACCTCTTTACTCGAAGACTAGCGACCCGCTTGCGATTTCACCCGCGCTGCTCCGTTCTTAAGAAGCGTAACGTGATGTTTTATAGGCTATAGCCTTCCTCAATAAATGGACTATCAACCACAAAAAGAATTTTAAAAATCGGTTTAGTAGATTCAGAGATTACCCTCTACAAACTCACAAACTTTACCTCTTTTTAAATAATATTATCTGATTGTAATCTAATGTAGATACTTACTTAGAGCCTGTTAGGAATATAACTATGTAGGTAATAAGTGCAACAACAAAGTGTAACTATGTTGGCATGATAATAAAATTACGTAATTTATTGTAACGCAGGTAGTTACGCTTGTGGTTTCAAGATAAGAGCAAGGTACCTACATAATACTGATGCATGTGGCTGGAGCGCCATTTTCTGTTGATTTTTGCAAATTGTTGGTCTATAACCCGCAATGTTTCCAACATTATTCTAGTTTTTCCAAATTCCGTGGGAATTCCACAAAATCGTTCTGAGCAGATGTCTACACTTTATATGCATGCTACAAATGCCAAATTTCAAGTAAGCTTTGTAGATCTCATGATTGAAGATAATCAGAGACGTGAGTGACTGGTATTTCGCTTTTACTTATTCTTGTATTAGCAACCTATTATTACAGGTAAGTATATTTTAATGGCATTGGGCTAGTGGTCGCAAATGCGACTGCGAGTCTGAGGTCTTAATTTCCAGATTTTTAGTCGCTTGAAGCGTATTGGTTTATTTAAAAAAAAGGCTAATCGTGCTAAGCTAAATGTTTGTGTTAGGAACTTAGGAGTGGGTTCACGTCGGTAGTGCAATGATCGCAATTCCGTCGCCCTAGCCATTCGGCTACCCCCGCTTCTCATTTTGCGCCGTTTTCTATGAAATTCTCAGTAGCAGCTCGGAATTTGATTTTGCACCCGGTTGATGGCAATAGTAGGAAGTTCCTACTATTGCCATAGGAAGTTCATAGTAAGTTGGCAACTTCCTATGAACTTCCTACTAGGAACCCAACTATGCCTACTCCTAACCCTACTATTGCTACCCTTCAGAAAATACAAGTGTTTTATAATTCATAACTAGGTGCACAGCTCCAAATCGTGTTGAACTGACAAAATAGTCAATTTTGTATTTCCTATTATGATTTTTAATATAAGTAAGGGATTTTAGTATAATTTTGATAATATATATTAGTTTAAATGGAAGTCGAACAAATTGTAGCCCTTAGAACTAACTACAAACTATTTGCAGACTGGGTTTAAAGACCGCAATACGATATAGTGATAGCTACATTGTTTTGTCGATGATAGGTTGACAACAAGCAAGATTATCTGTCGTCTGTATGATCTGAGTAGGTAGATGACATGATGACTTATTAGTACTTACTTATATGAAAGTACCTACCTACTAGTCTCCCGGTCCCTACCTACCTTCGGATAAACTTACTTACTCATTCCAATTCAGTGCACTGTTTTGTTTTCATCAGGCATTTTCGCATTGATTTATGTTAGGGTTGACTCACAGTCTAAACAAATACGACTAAATATTAGTAGGTAGGTAGGTAGGTAGATGTTTACCTATTTTACACGAAGCGAATTTCCTCAGAGATCTTCGCAACCCAATTTCTGGGTAATACCGGTATCATGCAACCTAAAGTCTTTTATAACTATGACCGGCCGGCGTGTGCCCAGATAGTCTTAGTACAGTGCATTGCTCTAGTTTACTGTGACAAAGGTTAGCGGGTTAACCTAACCCCCCAACGCCGCGGCACTGGCCGGTGCGTGTGTGTGCGACCGCCCGTCGGCCGCCAAGAGCTGCGCGTTGCGCAGTGCTTGTGACGACCACTGCGCATGTCAAGCCCGGCTGACCGCCGACTGACGTAGCATGACTCTAGAACATTCGCGAAGCCCAACGCCCTGACGTCAGCTTACGTCACAATGCCGACTGCCCGGCGAAACCTGATACATACCTACTTATCAGAAAAAAATATTAACCTCTTAATGTACATTGCTTATACGCACCACCGCCGATGTCGCAACAGACCAATTGGTTTTTTTAACTTTGATCTGCAAATCATTTTAGAAGTAGGTAGGTCGTAGATATGTGCCTACTACTTAATTACCCTACACACACAAATCATGTAGGTACCTAAATAATTTTCATGAGTTAGTAGGTACCTATCACTAATACCTACATACCAACTTAATTTTATCCATTTAAGTGAAGCAATTTTATCAGTTAATCATCAAGAACAGTTTAACGATGAGATAAAGTGAGTTCAACGCTATGTAGGTTGGCGATAGGCTACGATTTCGTTTTACCAAGACTAATTTACTCTGAAAGATGGTTTCGTTCTACATCGAAGTTGATCGTAAAATGTGTCTACTCGCAAGTTTTAACTAATGACCAAACGAGTTAAACCAGATTATTCCAGTCCAAGGCGACGGTATGCACCGCGGATGAGATTGACAGAAAAGTGATAAAATACAATAAGTACCTTTTGTTAAAAATCTCTTCTTTCCTACAGTACTCCCTAAAATTGCTAGCGGTTTGACCCCTAACTACTCCAAATAGCTTTTTCTAATCTGTTGAATTCCCTAGAGAAATCTCAATTTAGCCTAGAGAAGATGGAGGGTTATACTAGTTACTAGCTGTTACGTGCGATTTCATCAGCGAGAAACGTTTCTGCTTCGCCCCCGTTGGTCGTAGCCTAATTGGGCTATCAAATGCAAAAAGATTTTTTTAAATCAGACTGATAATTCCTGAGATTATCTCGTTCAACCAAAGAAACAAACTCTTCGTCTTTATAATATTAGTACATATAGATATAATAATTATATTATAATAGTATAGATAAGCCCTCACTGCAAAAACGTCATGTTTGCGGTAATCCTTCCTTCTGGGCGCCATCGCCAGTATCGCTTGCGCGTTTTCCTCAGGGTAATCCCATAGTATTTAATGTAAGTAGCTTTTAATAGATTAATATCCGGCAATATGTATGATCTAGTTTTAATATACTGTTATTAGGTAGGTACCTATAGGTACTTTCCAATTGTCATTTTAATAACTTTCTAAGTCCATCATGTTTCTTACATTCTAACTTGAACCAAGTCAACTGTCTGATTTAAGGAGTCGAGGACTCGGTATCGCATGCAACACACACCGTTGCGTTGCGTAAACCTCAGCCGACGAAGGCCGTCATACGGAAACTTAGCTTGAATCGCAAATTGCTGCTAATTTTGTATACTCGGTCTACTAGCTGTTGGTATTCTTTCACTACAACGATGTAAGTGCCTCTAATTTCCTAACAATTTGATTTTATTTGACATTGATCTGGTTCCTCGAAGTTTTCCTCGTACACTTGACATTGTAGCCCAGCAAACGCCCACCTATTTCATAAACATACAGCAATAGAATAAAGAATGGCCAATTTCAACGGAACGTCCTCGTCTGTGGCGACATTAAAAATTGGTTAATTGATACCTGTGTGTTCTCATTGATGTTCCATAGTTGGATGTGTTATCGTGCCAGTAAACTTTGCTATGTCGTAATAGGAAAATACGATTTACGTCAAACGTTTAAATTAATATAACATTGACCGATAAACTGAGCTTTGCCTTACCTTCCTTAATAATTTCGGTACGAAATAACGTACCTACCTATGTTAGATTCATCGTAATTCATCATCAGAATTATCGTATTCAAAATGTATACTGTTTTCAATTTAACATCAACTAATACTAAGACATCAATTCAATCTTCATAAAGTTACACAATACAGTTGAATTAATTTAATATTTACCTACAGGTATTTGTGGGTTAAGAATGATATTGATAGATTGCTAGATGGATTGGGTTCGGTTTCCCTTAAGTCTGTGGTGTGCGAAAATCCTCATTAGTCGGACTCGTGCTGATTAAAAACGGCATCGCATTCGCCATTCAATATTTTGCTAAATACATAACTAATTTCAACACTAACGGGACATCTGATTTGATGGTGTTCGGGAGCTTTAAATATCATTAAATACCTAGGCACTGAAGATGTCTTGTAGAGTAGAACATTCAAGAAAAGCGTGAAAGGTTAACAGTTAACACTGTATAAAAAGACACCAAACATACCTATAATTATGTGTAAGTAACCTCAAAATGGGAATAATTAATAGTTATAACTACAGTTGTCTCAAAATTAAAGGATTAAATTGCAAACAGGTTTTCAATATTGCAGCCTGTAATTATCACAAGGTCGATTTACTATTGGCGAATACTAGTATAATATTTATGAGTGCATGGTTCGATCCGAATCCAAGAAATGCTAGTTTGTTTACATTCTCTTTGGCATGTTGATGCAAACATAAATTCTACAGAAGCAGCCGAATGAAGTTTACATCAGCGTTTTGCATCATTGATGTGTCAACACGACGAGCCTCTTCAGCACAAACCAAACACAAAACACTCGGACTTTGACCTTTCTTTACAGTTCCTACAATATTGTTAACTTTAAACTTGTGTCGTTAAACTTGTCGTGTAAATCATTCTGAATTAGTTGGTTTGCGTAATAGTTTGTCTTATCCATCTTAAAAAATACCTCAACAGTCACACTAATCACTTTTCTTTAATAAATGCCTGTCTCATAAGATCAGAAAAGCACCTCCCTTTTTTACGACGATCCAAACGCGCTCCGTTTATCTGAATTCTGTAGGAACCCAAAACTTGTCGAAACTAATAACATACCTTGTATGAAACATTCAAAGAAGTTATTCTATTCCAGTTCTATGTAGCTTGATACAGTCATGCCAAGGTACTAAGATTACAACACCGATATTAACATTGTCATCATTGTATTCAAGTATTATTAGTCTTCGGAGAAATGTATTCAGTCGGGTCTTTCGATATTTTGGCACATGCCAGCATTCTTTGTCAGATTTTGACTCACTTATTCCAGGATTTAAATATTTCGCAAATCGATGCGAAATAAATTCTTTTATAATCAGTCCATATTATAGGATTTTATTTTAATATCTCTGCCTTCACATTGGAATGTTTTTGTTCCAAACTTTATCAATTATGCATAAAACTAATTGCATTAATTATATTTTTGTACCTGTAATGTGAGATTGTGTCAGATAGTGAGAATCAGATAGCTTCACCTTCATAACTGATGCAAGATGTATCACGAGATACGATTGAGCACGATACACAGAGAACTTATCATTTGCCTTTATCTCGTAGAGATAACTGCTGTTCTTGACAATTTTGTAATAACTTTGTGATGCCTCGCAATATTACACATTCAAGACACGATTCCTGTAAATTTGTTGCCATTTGGGGTGTAGGGTGAAATTAATTGACCGCATTAGATGGATTCGGCAAAATTTTTCTTCAGAATAATTTAAGTATTTTGTTTTTAAAATCCGCAATGGACACGTAAAAGCGGACGTACTGTATACTCTTTCGTAACATAAAACTTTGTGCAGTGCAGTACCGTTAAAAACATCAATGAGCAATATCCTAAAACAATTTAAAAGAAATCGTGGCATTTTTAAAGACTTTTAATTGGAACATATTTACTTTATGACCATGTCCAATAACCAGCAAACAGACGAGACAATGCCTCAAGGTTAGATTAATTCCAGACACTGTTCCTATGAGCAGTTAGGATGCCTGTAGGAGATCAGATTGCAATCAGCAATAAAATGCGATGTATCTTACCAAACACGTCTTTAGAAGTTATACCTATTATGTAGGTTTACGGTACCTACTTATCACAGACACGGAATGTCGGCAGGTAGTTTATGTCCTCAATAATGGATATAGTTACATGGCGTAGTTATGTCGAGACAAAATGTGGGTTGATCCCACGGCTTCGTATCGTTCCGTACTGAGTCGAGACACTGCAGACGTTAAGCCAACTGGAAATCGATTTTTAGCAGAGCTAGCAGTTTTATTCAGTTCAAGGACACATTTACCCTAGGCCTGCGAGTTTTATACACGTAAAATTATCAAATCAAAATTCCTCTGCATAGCAAACCGTCGTGCGGTTGCGTGAGTCTACGATTATTATGGCATAATTTCATGATTCAAGGTAGGCACACCTCACGTTTTATGAATTTTTAGAGCTTCTATTCTCTAAGGATGGAAGTACCACATACTAATTACTTATTGAAAAAAATATACTTATTGCTTGTATTTTTTTCATAACTTTTGGATATATAATAGTAGGTATGTACAATGGTCTTTTTTATAACTTGCACTCGTGGAATTGAAGCAAATTAATTAAACTGTTTTTGAACATTTTAATTACTCTGCTTGTATTTTTCAAAGAGCAATCATGTTACTAGTAATCAACCGAAATGAAGCGTAAAATTGAGACAAAACCATTTTTTACGGATTTTATCGCGTTATCCTACCAAGCTTATTAGGGCCCCGTGTCATAAGAACAAGATTCTTGAATCTATTGATCCTTATTAATCTTAATTAATGGGTTTAAATCCGTAAGGGGTTTTAATTCAATGTTAAATATAAAATTCACGTGCCAGAAATCAGTATGAAGCATAAAATTTCGATTTCGAAGTGCGTGTGGATGTCGGTAAAGTCAGCATCAGATAGGTATAATTTGGGCGTAGAAACTGTTCAAAATGATTTGAGCAACTAAGGAAATTAAACTAGGTAGGTAATAACATTAAGGATGTTGTAGAATGACCACTTTATAGGTAGGAACGACAGCAGCCTGCAGTCATTCTGATTATAAAGTGTTCATTCCGATATTATATTCTATACCGATTCTAGGTGGCCTATTAAAGAAATATAGCAAGAATGCATTTTCTAAACGCTTCAGTTTAAAAAATAATGTATGTATGTGTGTGTGCTAGTTGAGTGTGCTTACTGTTGTAAAGGTTATATTGCAAAAGAAACTAAAAAATAGTTAAAAATTTAATTTATTAAATAACCTTTAACTTACTGAAATCCCATACACGCCGAGCCCTATTAACCTATATGTACAGTCAGGGCCGCTTACTCTATATGTACAGCACGTGCGAACAGGCTTGAATCACAGGAATATTATGTGGGTGTGTGCCCTACACCGGCGCGCCGACTTCTTCCTGGTAAGATCTCGTGAGGTGCGCGGCCGCAGCCGTCAGTGACCGGAGGGAGCGGCGCAGCCCGCGCAGGTGACGGCGGCACGCGGCCGCGGCGCGGGCTGCAGACTCCCGCTCGTCCTCGCCTTCAATACCAGAGTCACCAGCTGCACTTGACGCATCACTTTCAGTATCACTGAGGTCGGACACTCTCCTTCCTCGCTCTACATGCTCCTCTGCATCCCCAGTAGACCAGAGCAGCTCAGTCTTCAAATCGTTCAGCATGGCGAACATGTTGAACGGGTCATCGTCACCCTCCTGGGGTAAGTTCATCAGGCGGCTGGGCACTAGCACCGTCTCGTCCATGACGTTCACCATTTTGACGAACTTTTCCATGTCATTCAATATGCTCTGCTTTGAGAATTCAGTATCATCGTGGCGGGCTATCTTGCGCAGGGTGTTCCTGTAACAATGACAAAAGTATCATTAATAACATGTTCACAAGTGTTTCTTATTTGGGATAAAGCTTTAACTTGGCATGGGAATTCTTAATTAGGTACATATTGGTAGACCTGGAAAAGGCAATTGTGTGCTTTATTCTGTGGGAGTCGAAAATACTATGAGGATTTCCACATGGGATAAAAAAGGTATCTACTTCCTTGTAATAGGATAAAGTTTTTTTTATTAATGAGTCATTTTTTGACTAAAATACTTAAATAGGTAGGTACCTAGGTACTTAAAATTTAAAAATTAAATGTATTTGAAATTCATATTATGCTCTAAATCTTGAATAAATTAACTTTATTTTAGAAATACTCAGCATAAGAAGCACAGCTGGGTTCACCTAATCCTTCTTTTTTTAAATGAGGTTAACATTCCAGTTTGAAAAATAATAAATTATATATTATAATTTTTATAATATGAATTCATAATTATATATTAATTCAATAAAGCGGGTAAAAATAATTGTTTTTCTGTTGTCTGTTACTTGATCCTTGATGGGTTAACTTTCTTTAGTTTAGAATATTTTAATGATCAGTAGACAAGCTAAACATTCTAAGTCAAAATGTTATTCTATAAAATAATAAGGTTGACTGGTAAAGATTGCCATAAGGCATTAAGGCCGCCTTATATGCTACTATTGTGCATAGAAGTATAAATAAATTAATAATTATTCTAAGTAAGTAAATGTTCAAATTATTTGTAAAAATATCTATTTCCATTTTAATTTTATTAGATACAATATTTTTATATCTATTAAGTACATTTTTGCACCAAAATATGTATAATATTGTTGAGCAGAAAAAATGATTCAGTCATAATCTGTATTATCTACTAAAGTCCACGCTGAAATGTTATCTAGTGAAAGTAACTAACAATAGAAGTAACCAAGCGAGAGGTAAGACAATGGCTATAAATATTATTTAACCCAGACTAAAGTAATATAAGCTTCTCATAAATGTGGATCATTACTATACAAAATGAGTAAATGTCAGCTGTTTACAAATTACATCATCACCTTCATTCAATACAGCTATTAACTAAATGAGGTTTTATTACAGTTTTCTATAGCAGAATTTATGCCAAAGGACTATAGTAAGGATTTAGTAATTTCCAATTCCCACTAAAGGTGTAAACATTGTTGTGTAGAAATTTGTTACTTTCAATGTTGGAGGAAACAACATGGTTGGAATGTGGCAGGGTATTTCCAAAATGGTGGGCAGTGTGGTATTTAATGATGAATTTTTTTAAAGATTTTAATTATAAATCGAATATAGCCAAGGTCATAATGTTAATAAGTATTCAAGACCATGTCCATTAAGAATGTTCTAATTTAATTATGCTATAAAAACTTTTTTGGTTCAGTAGCCTTAGCTAGAGGCCTTTGCCATTTTTTAAAATAAAGAGTGCTTCTTTTTTAGTTTATGGTAATGTGTTTAGGTAATAGCAAGTAATAAGTATTAGTGACAACAGATAAATCTTGACTAATACGGGCCCAAGAATTTTATATGACCTGAACCTTGAATTCAACCCACAGGCTTGAATAACTAACAGTGATTTTCATACACCTGTTACGGTTTTCGGTTGACGATTACTTTACTATCAAGTATCAACTAAATCAATTATTAATGAAGTCACTTCAATAGGTAGGTACTGCCTGAGTCACAGCCGCACCGCGCACGCCCAGAACACAGGATAACCTCATCGATGAAACTATTAGCGTCGAAATGAATTCGGAAATACCACACACTACCACATTGGCGATTCAGGGATTCTGTGAGATTATGACTCGTCAGCAATGTGAAAGGCGGCCAAAAGAGCATTTACGTAAAACATCTTTTATAAGCTGGCAGGCACCATTTTGTAACGGTTAGCATCACTCAGAATCCCGGAATGCATCACGGACGCACAGAACACAGGGCACAGGGCTGTACACACAAGGGCATGCTATGCTATCCAAGCCGTGCCCATCGGCCATGGTAAAATGTAAAATCAACACTTCTCCGTACCTGCTATTCTCCAATTTGGTTGATATGTCAGTGTTGAAAGACATTTTCTGGTGTTATTTAACAATATTTAAATATCACTGAACACACACGCCCCAAATTTTTGTGATGTCACTATAATTTGACGTTTACGCGGCTTGCGAAACGACGCGAACGTATACTGACTGAACTGAATTAAAACTGACGGTCTCCGACAAGCACCCGCACGCAACGGAGAAGTTTGACGTTTTGCTAGAGGTGGGGAGTGTTCTCTCGTATTTATATGACACCACGATCATACGATGCGGGGGAAGCGAACTTTGAATTTTATCAGTTTAGGTATTATAGAATAATTATCAGAGAGTACAAATTTAATTGATGTTAATTAACACTAAAAGTAAAATAGATGATTCTGTTCTTTTGCCGCACAGATATGAAGGATGTTTCTGTCAAGAAAACATACAAACTCGTTGAGTATTCTGCAGTCGCACCGGGTGCGTCCCACAGAAGTCACACCACATGCGGAGCTGCTGATTGGCCGGACAGAACCCCAGTGATTTTTTCATTGGTTAGGAAGTTAAATTCTAAACGCGGGTATTTTAAAATTTGGCCCGAAAGATGCTCATTCATAAAATTGAATCATACATTTACGTTCATTTTGCTCGCCTTATCGCAGTTATAAGTAGTTTTCTAGTTCTATCTGGTGATAAACGTTGTTTGTTTTTTATTTCAGTTAAGATAATAAAAAGCCTTTAATTATTAAATTTATTTTATACGACTTGGTTACAAACCCCTGAATATACGTGGGTACCTACTTTCTTTCAGTAAATAAGGTGAAAGGTCTTTAGAATTTACTTACATATCTATTGTATGTTAAGTGATGAATTGTTTGTCCCTATTAACTTACGTACATAGAGGTATTCGTACGTACATAATTAAACTTTGAAATATTTAATTAATAACTACATATTTATAAAATAAGCGATTATGTACCATGCTAATACCTTATAATTAGTTAAGTTAGGTACCTACCTTAATAGAAACAGTTACAAATTTTAATGTGTTAAAAAAGGTCATTTGTCTAATCACTAGTGGACCTAAGCGTGACAATAGTTGCCCAGCTCGAGACTTTTCTCAGTAGCGGACTAGCGGCTTGGAGATTGGATTTTTGCCTGTATAATGCCCCCCTATTATTATTATAAAAAATTACAGTACATACACGTAGTGGTATATAGGCGTGATGATATGTTTTTTGAGGACATAATAGGAAGACCTCTTTTTCTTAAACCAGTAAAGTTAATGTATTAAATACGCAGTAAGCCAAATCTGACAAATAATGAATATCAAAATAGTGTTCATTTTCTTAGGACTCGGAACGGACATCGAAGACTGCCTCCTCCGACTAGTGGTCCTGAGAGCGACTGCTACGCTAGAGGTCCTGGGTTCGATCCCCAGGCCAAGCAAAGTGTTATTGGGTTTTTCTATGAAATTCTCAATAGCAGCTCGGAGTCTGGATGTGTGCCCGGTTAATGGCAATAGGCTCGCCCCCTGTTACATGGGACTGAAACATACCGGTGTACTGTGGGTACATTAGTAGATACCTACGCCTCTGCCTAACCCTTCGGGGAATACAGGCGTGATAGTATATTCGAAACGGGCATTGATCTTTGGTCCTAGTCCTTACTAAAAAGAGGTCAAACATTTAAACTCATGTCTATACTCTATACCTACTTCGGTCTCTGAGACTTCGGTGCGGTGCTATTAATATTGTCATGAAAGATCATGAAAGTGCACTGTATACCAATGTAGTAAGTAGTTATAATTATGTTGTTGGTGCATAGAATACATAGGTAGTTGATCTTGATATTAACTAAGTATCGTTTAGTAGGTATGTACCTACTACATATAAATAGCCATCTGGCCGATCTGCTTTCTTTGACGCACTCGTATGATATAATTTCATGACAGCAAACTACGTAGGTACAGAGCGTACAGTACCCTCAGAGGAAAGACAGACAAGACTCAATGACAGTACCTATATTTTGACAACTGCCAACAAATTGAACTATTGCCGTTCACATGCCTTTAATATGCAAGCACTATCTACATAGTCAAGATTAAAAAAGGTAGGTGGTTGTTGCATTGTATTTTATCCGGAACTTTATGGTTCTTGTCCGGAACCAATCAATTTAGCTCTAGAGCATTCATACTCGTACTGCACAATGGCTCATAAAGCTATATTGTGGGAATTGAAAAAGTAGATTAAGTACTTATTACATTAATGGCGTCAAAGGTAGAAACCTAAGTAGGTACCTATGAACTTCCAAGTATTAATTACCTAGTAAGTAATTTTTTTGTCCCACCTAACTACGTATTTCTTGATGCTGAAGTGCAGTAGGGGATAAAGCTAGGGATGCCAACATTTTTTCGGCCGGATATAGTATTTTTCAAAATAACCTTATAAAAATATAGTAGGTACATTACAATAAAATATAGTAGATATTTTATGGAATCTATGAGGGGTTTGTTTGTTATTAGTTTCGAGGTTACAAAAAAATCCCTTCTAACTGGAAAATAGTATTTTTACGTACTATATATTTCTTCAACAGGATATAGTACACAGACCTCAAATATAGTACAATACTATATAATATAGTACGGTTGGCAACCCTAGATAAAGCTGACAGGCTCACTCTTTGCCCTATTTATTAACGGTCCAGGAAAGGAAAGAGTTATTATTCTAGTAATTAAGCGACATATAACTTAATTTCACAAATACCGTTCATTAGCGGTAAGTGACACGCCGCCCCGCTGGTGTCCAGACCCAGCTGTGACGGTGTGACGCCGATGGGTCTTGCACAATTTTATTATTGTGCCTACTAATATTGGTACCTTAATGACGGATTAATAGACTATTGAAGAATCTAATTAATATTCTATGCAGCGCGAATTATTTGAAAAGTTCAAGAATTACACGTGTCTCCGTTTTATTTGCGTCTTATTCCACTGCGTCTTAGGCAAGTCTTTTTAACTAATGCGAAACATAACATAAATTTACCATACCAGCACGCCGGTATTCCCCGAAGGGTTAGGCAGGGGTGTACTACACATACGTGACACTCACAGTAGCTTAGCTTAGCCGGTACGTTTCGGTCCCATGGAATAGGGGGCGAACCTATCACTATTAATTAGGCATAAGTCCAAATATCAAACTGTTATTGAGAATTTCATAGAAAATCCCATTATCACGTAACATAATCGCTTCTTCTTCTAACTAATTTATAATTTAAAATGGTATTTGATAAAAATGTGGATAACGTTATGGGCTACACAATCACTTAATTCTTTAATGTTAAGACCATAGAGTAATAAAATTGTGTAACTGTTTGTTTTCCCTAATAAAATAAAATAAATAAACACTGCTCGGTCTGGGAATCGAGCCCAGGACCGCTAAAGTAGCAGTTCCGCTTGGGACCACTAGATCAACAGGGAGAGTAATACGAAACAGTAGGTTGATTAAACGTTATTATTTCCTGTTAGAAATAACCGTCGCGTCATACAAAATAAAACTAAGTTGGTAGGTACTTCGTCATTCTGGTTGGTTACTCGAAAACATTTGAACATCGAACGATGTGATAAGGCCACTATCGTAAAATGCTAATGCTAACAAATTCCCAAATTATTAAAAAAAAATCTAACGGAGATCTTTAATACTAATAACAGATTGAATTTGTAAAAAAATCCTAGGGTCATATTTTATATTTTATTTTTATTTCGCTGATATCTCGCTGGAAAAGTATCGCAGAGGTATGAAGTTTTTTGTAAAATATGAAATGCAAAAAAATCCTAGGTTTCTATTTCAGGAGCTGTATACATTTTGAATGTTTCGATAGGGTGACCATGGCGTATTATTTACAGAAAACTTTCCACCTATTGTTTTAGAAATTATATCTCAAGGATTCTAAATTAGTTAAATTAATATTAAACGATAAGATATAAAAACATATTTTTATTCCTATAAAAAGGACATAAATCACAGATTATTTACTTTTACTACGCCATAGATATGCATACATGAGTGAGTCCAATTAAATAATAGGCTCGCTCTCTATTACATGGGACCTAAATATACCGGCGAACCGTGGGTGTATCCATATTAAATTAATACGCATCTGCCTAACCCTCCGGGGAATACAGGCGTGGTGGTAGGTATGTTTATGGAGAACTATTTGGATTTAATCGTTACAGGTACTTATATATAGTAAGTAAAGTAATTATGTACTAGTAGGTATATCATGAACTGAGTATAGAGTATTATTTTTTTACGCTTTTATATTTTTTTGTAAAATTGATAAAAACGTAATAGGTACTACTAATATAGCAAACACCTTTTTGTAGACAGTAGAAGTCCTGGCTAGATAATATACTCACCAGTATCTAACAAGACTTTTTCCGTACGCTGCCCGCTGAACAAAAATTAAGAAAGAATGATCAGTAAATACCTACCCACCATCAAACTGCAGGTAGAAGTGAATATTAATATTTATAGATGAATAATTTAAAGTTCAACTGTTGTTCAATTTTCCGTCCTTCGTTTTTGAAAAGTCAAAACAAAAAACATTTTATTGACGTCACATCGACGCCCACAAACCAAAATATTATTCACTGCTTAATTCCAGAGTTGGGTTTCATCAGATTATGTTATTATCGATTTTATCAGAATACGTTGAACATAACAAGTTTATCGTGATGCTAAAATAAGCACTGTCTATTTTAGCAATAACGTCTGGATTGGTATATCATGGACTGTTTGGCTGACAAACTGACGACTGACGTATCTAACTCTATTTAATTTTACTAGGTACTTACTTGAAACGATTACACATCACGCGGTGTCATCTGGCTTGGGCATAAGTAAATCTTACTCTTAGTGGGTGTGATTAAGAATATGATAGGTACCCTGGTGTTGCAAGCGTCCATCGGCTACGGTAACCGCTTACCATCAGGCGGGCCGTATGCTTTTTTGCCACCTTAGTGGTACAAAAAAACATCTGTCATCAATTTCTTCATTAAGTACCCCAAGATCCTTATAAGTATACTTAAATAAGGATATTGATGTATCCATATCCCAAGGATAAACTGGTTGTCAGGCTTTTTGGGCTCTAGGCTACCACTAATAATTGCCAATAGGTGTTCGTATGAACGACCGGGACCGAGAGCTTTACGTCCTCTCCGAGGCATTGATGGGTCTCTTTCGATGTATTAAGAATTCAGTAAATTTTCTATTAGAAAGGTGACACAGGAATATTTTTTTGTTTCATGCTTTTCAGTTTATTTTTATCGTGTTTTTTTTTCCACCACGAGACGATAACGCATTTTTTACGCTATATGTTTTCTTCGTGTGTATCTACGTCATTATAATTCTGGTAAGAGGTATTTAGCACGAGTGTCTACATTCTTTAGCTATGTTTCCTTATGGCCTATTTTATAGTTTCCTTGTCACTAACTTCACTAAGTTACTTGTGGAAGTAACCCTTGGTCTTCGAAAAATTTAGGTTCTAATTTTCAGTCCTTTGTGGTATGACATTACAAAGTGACCAGTGTATGATGTAACAGGATGTATGAATACTATGATTCTGGATAAAGAAATAAAATGTAGGTAGGATATTGTATAAAATTTTAGCAAGCCAGTGGCGCTCTGTGTTTGTGTTCTGTGTAGGTAGTGTAGGTACCCCTATAGGAAAGGCGTGAGTGTATACCGTAGGTAGGTAACTACCTAAGTAGGTAGGTAAGTACCTACCTACCTATTTTATTTCTAGGTTAAGGTAATTAGGCATGATTTTAAAAGAATTATTATTGTCTTTGGCATGCAAGGACAAAAATAATTCTTTGGCCACACACGCCAAAATAGAACGCGGGTAACCTATACTAGAAAGGTAATAAGGATTTACTTAGATGCTTATTATATAGAATCTCATTACTATAAAGAGGTCCTGGGTTCGATTTTGTTGTATCCCAGCAAATTGTTATTGTGATTTTTTCTCAGTAGCAGCTTGCACTGTTTTACATGGTACCTGAATATACTTACAGGAAAACTGTGGGTGTACAGGGGAATACATACGTAATGGTTAGTACCTATCTTATCACCATTATCTGTCGTCAAGTCAACATGTTATTCGCTGGGGGGTCAGGTTAACCAGGCTATCAGAGTTTTATGTCACGCCAAGATCGCATGCACGACACACCCACACAATGCGTCACAGTTCAAGATAAGTCAGTAGGTACATATGAAATGAAACATGTTGTATGCTATGTTTATAATATCACCGATAACATTCCCATCAAACGCAATTTCTATTTGCATAATTACACGGATCAGAGCAATGAAATGATCTCGTTTGGTGGCGTGAATGAAAGCAATGATGTATGAGATAGGTATAATCGTGATTTGTAAGTAGTATGTATGTCAATCGATCGATTAACTTTCTACGCGTGTTATTGCCCCGTGATTTGTTTGTAAACACCAGTAACAAGAATTTACGTCTATTACGGTTTATGTAAATAAGTAAGTATTTCAAACAATTTAGTTTCTGTAATGGTTTGAAACGCTAATACTACCTACTTATGGCTTTGTTGATTGTTTTATAGAACTAGCTTGCTTAATCCTCTGATAAGTTTAGTGATCGCTGTTCCTATATTTTATGTACAACACTACCTAGTATTTTGAATCGAAGTCTCCCTGAGGCTGAACTGTCTGTTTGTCTGAACGCAATAACTACCGAACGGATTTTCATATTATTATGGTTTTCAATTTCATCAATGGATGGATGTGTTTCACGAGGAAGGTTGGAGAATGGTTATTTATTGAAAATCACATTACGACCCGTAGGAACGGCAAAGCAAGAGAAATCCCGGGGTACAGTTAGTAAAATAAAAAATACTTATATTCAATTTTGAGGCACCTACTGTGTAATGTGTAGTTGGCGCTCCTTGGGGGAGGCCTACGTTCAGCAGTGGACGGCAATAGGCTGATATGATCATGATGATGAAAGTGTAAAGAATCGTTTGCCCAACGGACATTGGGCAAACGACTGATATGAACCCAATCCTTTTTAAATTCAACTAGTTTTTTTGCCCATCAAAGATGATGTCGAAGCCCGCGTAGAAATATGACTTGGGAGTATTATATTATCTGTGACTTGGGTATATTTATATTGCGACTTGGGCACAAGGTAGCGTAACTCTGCACTGAAAAGATTTGGGAGAGACCTTTGCCAAGCAACGGTTAGAAAAAAAATGCAAGTAGGTAAATGGTCAGATTTCAATTTGAACAAGTTCGTAAACATAGCGTTGTTTTTGATAATATAAACTTCGCAGTAACGTGTTAGTTAGCTTTAACTTAGTTACTTCATAAAAATAAAGCAATAAAATGCAGCTAATTTGTAAAAGCAAATTTTCCTCAATTTACTTTTACAGTACCTATTCTAAATACGTGGGTATAAACAATATTTAAACGATATCGTTCGATATCGATGTTAACTTACATCCACCGCTTCTCCGGTGAGAATTTTCGTTGAATTGACGTTAAAAAATATCATTTTTTTTATTGTAACGGCTTGAAGGTAAGCGGCAAAGGTAACCAGTAGTACTGTTGCGGCCAGGGTAAGGGGAATCCCAAAGGAAGGCGATTGCCACTTGCGAGCCAACAACAGCGAGGGAGCACGAGCCTTGACTGACCGTTTGCTGTGAAGCCTAGTGAAGCACTGAATATCTGAAAATTAGTCCCGAAGCAGTTGTTTTTTTTTTTATTTTTCCTAGTTTGTTGTCTCTGTTGTTATACATATAAGTGGTACCTACGCGTCGCATAAACTTGTACAGTACGGTCAAAATAATTACATTTATAAATAATAAGATGTCTCATTGTGAATAATTTTATTCTATTTATCGTACAGTCATTGTTTTAATGATAATAATCACGAATAAAAAATACCTCACACGTAGCTATTATTATCTTCACGAACTTTAGACTTTAGATACGTCTACATAATAAACAAAAATTAAGTAAGTACATAAGTAATTATCTATTATTGAAGAGATCATAATTTTTGGTACAAGGTCGTTGAACTTGAATTTGGATAGTGATAGATATGGCAGTAAGCAAAAAGATTGATAAGCTTTTCTGGTCTTTTTTTTAAATAACGATGCAAATAGCGATGAAATTCTTCCAATAACTTATATTATATGTATTACTTAAAAATATTTCATCACGTCTGAATCCCCAAAAGGTTGGACAGAGATGTATTGATGGACATCTACTTTAGATCCCATATTCAACAACAAGCCAATTTTCATTAACCGGACACACCCAAGCTCCGAGCTGGCAAGTGCGGTTTTTAATCAGTAGATAGCAGACGATTCATGAGTATTATCCGTTCATCTTTCCGTTTTTAGTCCACGATGCTGGTCTTAGATTTTTTCCGCGTTTTTCTTTTGGTCTAGGTACGGTGGACTCCTACCGATTTAAATAAGTACACGATGATCCCTAACATCGAGTTGATCCATTGATCGCATCGGTAGGCCTTCCTGACGCGACGCTAGCCTAGTGCGTGTTGGCAACTGGCAGACTTCACCGAAATTAGTAAAAAGTTTATGACTAAGTAGGTCAGTGTCATTATGTCGGCTTGAATTGGAATTAATAGGGATGACAAGGTGATTATGTAAGTATGTGTAATGTACGATTCTGATTGATTCACATTAATACGGCTTCATTAATCTTGATAGCGTAGTTGATATCTCTACAAATGCTATAGGTACTAAAACGTGAAGCATAATGAAAGTGATTCAAATCAATAGACGAGTAAACTACCACGTTGGTATTTTCAGTTAAGGGTGATCGCGTTATTATAGCTAGGGCTAGGACACGGCTAGGGCAATCAAATAGTCTTATACCTACATATTGCTAGTGTTACCAATTTTGACAGGTTGCACAGTTTTTGGCAAGGTTTTAAGTTTTCAGATAAGAATATTGTATTATCAATGTCGCGATTACCATTGCTATGATTAGGGTTGCCAACCCTACTTTATTATAACTTTATTTTTGGTAAATATACTTTATACTTTAGCATAAAGTAAATATAATAAAGTATCCGAAAATATTTCTGATCTTATTCTAATATGTAAAAATAAGATAATTTCTCATTTGTTCTTTGTCACTCAAGCTTTTTGAAATTGATAGTGGCGAGAAGAAATACAGTGATAGAGACAGATCATCCATAAATTTAATAAAAATCTAGTTATTTTTAAGTTGTATAGGTATTTCGATATTATTTATCAATATTAAAACTTTCAAAGTCAGTTAAAAATTGTTAGCTTGCGTTAAAAATACTTATCTAAAAATATGTTATCTATACTTATAATAAATCTGTAGAGAGGTCAATTCTGTACATGAAATATATTTCCAAAATAACTATCAGCGGGTGATTAGTGATCGATACTGACGCCAAAAATGCAATCAGTAAAATTTTTGTCTGTCTGTCTGTATGTTCGTTATAGAAACAAAAACCACTCGACGGATTTCAATGAAACTTGGTACAATTGTTCTTCATACTCCTGGGCAGGTTATAGTATTCTTTTCATCACGCTACGATCAATAGGAGCAGAGCAGTAAAGGGAAATGTTGGGAAAATGAGTGATTCATGAGAAAGGTTTCAAGCTATAAAACATCACGCTACAACCCTTAGGAACGGGGCAACGCAGGTGAAACCGCGGGCGAAGAACTAGGGAACAAAGTAACTATTCCACGCGGACGAAGTCGCTGGCAAAAGCTAGTAAGGGAATAAAAACATAAATCTGAAAAATACTCTTTTTTTTCTTGCTAATACTTTATTTTTTCCTATTCAAAGTATTTGATACGATATTGTTCTCAAAAAATGTTGGAAACCTATGAACTTAGAATGTGTATAATAGATCTACAAATTGCAAAAAACCATTTGTTTGAATTTTGTGGGCCAAGCGAACGCCTTCTCCTTAAATTTATACTTATATTGATTGTCGTTTGGATTTTCTAATTTGTTGACAATTTTTTCCTCATTCGGCACGCTTAAGTGAGCTAAAAGTCGTCATTTCAAACGGAGTGATTACAGAAATCTTACGAGTTCATTAAGTCAGTTCCAATGATAATTAATTCATCGAAACTTTTTCGAAACATAAGGATAATTTGAAAAGTAATAGTAAGTAATTTGAACAACGACACATTGCTTGCAGTACCTATCTATGTGCTATAGCTGTTAAAGGACAGCGTGCTTTATAGTACTATTTTACATCAAATATTACCTAAATGTTACCTCGTCTGAGAGTCTCGCTGTACCGCGTTGGACCATAAGGGTGACACGTTGAAGAGGCCGAAGTGGGAAGCGCTACAGAGGAAGACAGCATACGAGATGGGAGGTTGATATTAACAAAACGTCTGGCCCAAGATAGGGAAAAATGGGATTCTTTGGAGCAGGCCTTCACCTGTGGAAGGGTTCTTGAAGATTGATTAATTGTAACCAGACAAAATTAAATTAAAAATAATTCTAAAAAATTAAGCTCATTTTTTGCAAGAAATAAATAAAGGCTTATACTTAAATAAAAAAAGTTTAAATATAGTCTAACCCATGCTTATCTGCGTGTGTAAAAAAATCGTATCTATTTACTCATCATTTATAACTTGTAGAGGTTCCGTAGAGGTCATTAGGAAGACTTAATGTTGTAAAACATATCAACAATATTTTTAAATAACCTATGTTCAGATAATGATGACCTATCATTATGCGCAGTGTCTACAAAACAAAATTCGGATCATACCAGAATGGAATCTTATTCGAGCGATACGGACAATCACGCGCAGGTCACCCAATGAACAGTTATTAATCGTAATTAGGTTAGTTACACATAACTGGTTACTGCTATTGCCATGTATCATCATTAAAACCGGTTTTAACCACTGCTTAAATCAATAAAGATAAAAAAGCTGTACATAATATAATGTCATCGGAATAAATTTGCCGGCTTGGAGCAGTTTTTGCAAGCTGTGCGCCGTGCTATTTTTTTATCTATTTAATAACATACCTAACTTTAGATAATATAATGAAAGTTTGGATGAATTGTGTAAATTTGTATGAGATAAACTAAATTATCTATTATTTGAAAAATATAATTTTGTTATAACAGTTCCCGTTATTTCAGCAACGCCCGTAGGGTCCCCCCCACCCCGGCGTAAAAGAGAATAGAATGTCTGTGTGCGATACTTTATAGATTAATAGGTACCTACGTTCTTACTAAATTAGTAGATACTAAGATAGTCATTTTTTACTATTCATTTGCATTAGGCAGGACTGGAAGTCAACCCCAAAAAAGACCTATGCACTGAGAGTTTTAAAAGCATCTGAAAATATCTGAAATTTTATATTTTTTGTTTTCCACATAGCACTTTGTCTCTCTCGGGGGAAAAGAACAGATTACGAACTACGTGGGGGTTACAGCTCTAGCAAGCTTTATTGTAATTAAACGTGATTTCAATTAAAAATCGTTTTATTGAGAAGTACGTAATACCATAAGACTATATCATAAAGGTAACCAGAGACAAGAGAGTCCACAGACTATATAACAGAGGAATGCAACCATTATAAATCTTTACTACTACAACAAGCTTGTGTGTCCAAAGTACATACGATATCTATAGTGGGTACGGAACGTAGAACGTAGAACGGGTATGTAGGACCGGTTACAGTCTGACATATCCTTCGGATGTCGACACACTTGACAGTCCTTTTGCATGGGTACTGTGAGGGCTGATTCGATGGGGCACAGAAAAGAGTAACTGGAAAGACTTTAGGGAGGCCTTTGTCCAGCAGTCAGCAGTGGGATAGTAACGGTTATTAAAAGAAATTAGGTCATGATGACCTCTGATTTTACGCATAAGTAGTATTCATTTTATTCATTATATTAAACAAAATCGGCGGGTCATGAGGTTAAATGTACCTTCTTTGTGCGGCCAATAAATTAATATTTATGAATGTGTAATGCATTCCTGAATGGTTAATGGTTTGGGTTCAACATTTCGAATTCGCACTCACATTCAAATCGACATCGTTTTCTAACAATAAACTGCAAAAACACATGGGGACATTTGCGATTAAGAGTCAGGCGGACCGAATTTCTTTTACAAACGTAATGCCGAAATAAATCGTAATTAAAACACAATTTAATCATCCGTTATTATTTGGATTCCGATACCGTTAATCTAGGTTCCTACGTGACCATTTCATCCAAAATACTTCACTGAAAATGAATGTAAGCGAATGCATTTTTTGATAACTTTACCAAGTTTGGAACGATTTTCCGGTCTTTTATTTCCAGTGACGTAGTAGTAGACAAAATAGTACCGTAGGAACCTAGATGAACGGTATCCAAATCAGAATAATAATATAATTTGATAGAACATTGTCTGGATTACGATTTATTTCGGTATTACGTTTTTGTGGGCAATTCAAGCTCCGCCGGACCCTTAAGCGATTCTAATGGATATGACCTTATAGTAGCTAATTGGGCCCAGACTTATCTATTCCCCAGAGTTCTGAAATCAATTTAAAAAACAGACACTGAAAATCTTATTCTTGATTTGTGCCCGCTTAATAAAATATTAAATACAATACCGCGATATGGTATTTTATTTAATTTATTTACTAGTTTTTGCACGCGACTTTGTCTTCGTGGACCTCAGAATTGGATCCGACCTGGATAAAACTACTTTTTATCCAGGTCGGATCCAATGTGTTATTTATTTATTTATATTAGGTACACCAACAGCATATACATCACACATTTAACATAATAAAGAACAGAGGTACAGGATCTAATGCGTATGCCAATTATAGGTATACACAGCACTCAAAGTTGCAACATCATATTTTGTTACTTAATCTAAAAACATGGTAAAATATATAAAAGAAATCAAAAGAAAATAATTTAACTGAGGTGACTACGCAGTATCTTTTTATATTTGGGGTAAGAATATTCCAGACTAGAATCTATCTCTGTACCAAATTTAATCCAGATCCGTTCAGCCGTTCTGGCGTGAAAGAGTAACAAACATCCATACATCCATACTCCCAAACTTTCACGTTTATAATATTTGTAGGATGATGGTGATAGGTACAGGACAGGACGAAATGGCGCACATTGGGGGAGGCCTATGTTCATCAGTGGACTAGTATAGGCTGATGATGATGAATGGCTATAGGCTCAACCTATTAGATGTGACTTAAACAGCGAACTGTGGGTTACATTAGTACACCTCTGTCTAACCAGCTATACATCGGGGAATACAGTTGTGATGGTATGTCGACGGCATACTCTCCATGTTCATGAACATTACAGATAGGTAACATATCCAGAGGCCGCAGAATAGGAACTTTATTCAAATTTACTAAGGAAAATACGACGATATTGATGACGTCAATATACGTTAATTAGCTTAGAAATTCCGCCTTTATTAAATGCGTGAAAAACAATCCTTGAAAGAAATGTGTTAATCTACATATTTACCAAATTCTAATTTTTATAATCAATTACATTATTCGCAACACAATCCATAGCTATAATAAATAATAGCTACCCGTAATAAATTTTCTTCGTCCGAAGTACTGGAGTTTAGATAATATACCTAAATAGGCTCGCCCCCAGCCATATAGGACCTAAAAACATACCGGCGAACTGTGGGTGGTACCATCAATATAGTTCTGCCTTACCCTTTGGGGTTATAGGCGTGATGGTATGAATTGTTTGAATACACATTGAAGTTTTGTTCCAGTACGTTGCCTGCCATCTAGTAGAAAAAATACGTACTGCTAGCTACCGCATGTTAGTAACTATCCGCGTTACCTTCCGGTCTACGAGTTGTATATATATTTAAAGAGATGGCACTGATTGTATTGTGTTGTTTTACTTGGCTTGAAAATAGATGTCACTACATGTTTCATTCGAACGAACATAAAATGTTTTGTATTTTTTTGGTTTTTATTATTTTAATGGTAATACACCCCGGCCGTACCAATTATCTCATATAGGGTTTTATTCCCAGGTAGAGCAAAATGTTAAGTATTTGAAGCAATTTGTATAAATAAATTTAAAAATAAATTTAACATGCCCAGTATACGACTAAAAGAAAGTTCGATAATTTTTCCAAAACAAATCATATGATGAAACCGAAGATTATTTAACGTAATTCATATACATAAATACCTATAACTATATACTTATGTATGTATACATACGCTTAAACACTCTCTCTCTCTCTCTCTCTCTCACTCACTCACTCACACACACACACACACACACACACACACACACACACACACACACACACACACACACACACACACACACACACACACACATATGCACACGCACTGCATGCAAATAATAATAAACATTAAATAACCTCAATAATTGTAGTCTACCAATCCGTAATATTCGGTTTATTCCAAAGGGAAAAGGCCTGTTATCCCTTACTACAGGTTAATACCTAACCTATCCAGGGTGACAGAACCTCGTCCACTAGATTGTTGTCTATTATTAATAATTGTATTACCTACCATGTCATAACACCTGTAACTACAATCATGTCTTTTATCAAATAAATCATTATCATTATCATTTGAAATTTGCCCCGGACAGAAAATATACCGGCAAACTGTCGGTGGTCGTGCGTTCAATTCTGTTTACCTTCTCCGGGAATACAGGCATAATAGTAGGTTTTTAAGGGACCGACGGAGCTTATAATCATAATCATAATCAAACACCACAATTTTATCAAACTGTGTCATCACTCGTATTTTCTAGGTTCCTACCGTACCAATTCGTTTACTACTAGTTCACTGGAAATAAACGGAAATTCGTTCCAAACTTGGTAAAAACAATAATTAAATTAGCTTATATTTATTTCCAGTGAAGTATTTTGGACGAAATGGTAGAGTAGGAACCTAGACTAAAGGTATCTAAATCCAAATAATAACATAGTTTGAATAAATTGTATTTGAATTACGATTAATTTTGGTATTACATTTGTATGGAAAATTCGGTCCGACGGACTCTTTAATATGAAGTATAAAATATTTAAGTTACGTTGTAAATTTGTGATATTGACGGACGTAGGCCTCCCCCAATTACAAGTATTCCATTATTAAAAAAATAGGTTTAAAAAGCTACACATAAAAATAATATTATTTACGTAAATAAGTATACAACTTTTACATGGTTGTAGTTTTGTTTTCAGAGAAAAGTAAAGTAGGAGAGAAGTTTGGATATATTTTGGGCCTCGCGATGTTTTTTTTCTGGTTCAGGTTAAAGAAGAATCACATTTTTTCGCTGAAGATAAGTGACCCAACCCCCTTCTAAAAGGCCGGCAACGCACTTGTGATTTGACTGATGTTGCGGCTGTCCATGGGTAATCGCTTACCATCAGGCGATGGGTCTGCTCGTTTGCCCCCTATCCCATAAAAGAAATATAGGATTATACTCGTACATAGTACTATAGGGATCGAAACTAATGGGAAGGCGCAGCTAATCATACTTGGCTTTGATTAAATCTGTTATTTAATAAGGGGCGAAGCCCTAAGAAGTTTCAAGTTACAAGTCTGCCAAGACTCTCTTCTTACTAGACAATTCTCTACGTCAATATCAAAATTCAAAATGATTGTTTATTCTTTAACAATTTCCAACCAGCAACCCCACAATGATGTGGCCTCTTTGCAACAACCTCTACAGTACCAAGGTAAATTAAAAAGCCATGTGCAAAAACACTTATATTCGATTTTGCAATGAGTCTGATAATTGCTACTGTTTAAAGATGTCTACTGTACAGTACCACCGAAATAACAAAGCGTATCTGAAGATATATGCAAGTCGTTTTGCCTTGGTAAATTAAAAAAATAAACTCGGTGTTAAGGCAGTTCGGGTCGTAATTTTTTTTTACCACTAAGGTGGCAAACAAGCATACGGCCCGCCTGATGGTAAGCGGTTACCGTAGCCTATAGATGCTTGCAACACCGACCTGTTACCGATCCTGTAAATTAAGGAGGAATCGTTGGGCTAGCAAAATGGGAGACAATAGCGTAATGCTTATCCTATCTGCCAACACAACGCTTCCTCGCGGAGCACGTGCGACCGTGCTCACCCTTAGGAACACAACATAGCACGCACAATTGTTTCGCATTCGCGAATATAGTCCTTACTGTTTTCGATATTTTTGTATAAGAGGACTTAATTAAGTTATTTGACCTTGTGGCTGCTTGCAACGGCTAACCTCAGACGATTGTCGTTGTTCTTTCAGGGGTACTGTAATCAGGGTTTAATGATTTATTGAGAATTTCGGATACCATATGCCCAAACTGAATTAAGTAACCTTTATCATAGATTTCGCGTTTATTGTGCAAATTGTAAACACCTGTAGGTGTCCTGCATAGGACACAGCATGATGATTGAATTAATTCGACCGCCATGTAAATACCAATAAACACTTGATACAAATTCTATGGTCAAAGTTTGCAGTCCCCATCGAGCGGCCACTTTGCTGCTTGTGGCCGCTAATCAAATTAAGCTTCGGATACTATCGGTTTGATAATATGGAGGTGACTCGAGTGCAGGTTTTTTTATGGGATATGGGGGCAAACGAGCAGTCGGATCGTCTGATGGTAAGCGATTACCGCCGCCCATGGACACCCGCAACACCAGAGGACCTTTAAAAAGAAGATTAGGCCTCTGGTAACGTCACTCACTCGGCGAAACACAACGTAAGCGTTTTCTGTCGGTTTTCTGTCAGGTCGTGGTATCACTCCAGTCGAGCCTGCCCATTCGGGCCGAAGCATGGCTCTCCCACGTAAAAAAGGTTTGTTTAATATAGGTAAAAAAAACAAAGAATTTTTTAGAATCCCAGATTGGTTCTGTAGTAAAAGTTGTTTTAAATAACTAATCAGGGACATATTAGGAAATTGCTAAGGATCTCCTACGTATTCTAAATATGAATTGATCCCAGCGGCCTTATTGGTCCTGTAGATATCGACATTAATCAAAAGTCTATAAATAAAATAAATGTTGATCATTGGTAACCACATCACTTGAGAAATGCTGGACATGTTTGGCTAATACCTACTTATATTCTTTTATTATTTGTAATAGTCCGAGTAAGGGAGTTAGGGAAAGAAACATTTGGAAAGTCGTTTGTAAAATTGAGTGATTAGGAAAAACTGATACTGTTTTTTTTATACATGTTTTAAATGCTTGTCGGGTCGGCTAATTGTGAATATTTGCCATTGAATAAAATCAATTATTAAACCCATTACAATTACACATTTAAAAAGTTTACCTGTCTTTGAGATGGCAGTAGAAATTACATTCATTTTAGTTTAAAAAGGTAAAAAATACTGTGTATGACGTGAAAGTGATCTCCACACTATAGTAACTGAGGGATATGCAGGCGATTTCAGTGGTGCGGGATATGAACGAGTGTGCAAACAAAAGTGGACGCTCGCTTTGATTCCACAAGAGCTAGCCACACAAAAATTATTACGTATTTTAGTTTAATTACTGTCTGGCATTATCATTTGGTTGGTAAACGAGCGTGTATATTTAGGAGAGGGTAATAATTATTATATGAGACGCTATTTGGTATTGAGTATCCTTTCAAATTTGGTATTAGCGTAGTTTATCGAACGTATAGGTGTCGTAGAGCCCACGTAGCGGCTGCGTAGTCTCCTCGTAGGCTTCGCGTAGACTTTCCGAAGAGCCGCGTAGAAAACGCGTATCCTCCGCGCAAAGGGCGTAGAGGCGGCGTAGCCGTCGTATAAATGCCGCATAGACATCTCGTAGAGGCTGCGTAGACAATCTGTAATATAAATATTTGTTCCGGGCGGGTATCGTATCCTGTCAGGGGTCAGTGTGTAAGCTAGGGAGCTTAGAAGCCGATAGCGGAGCTATTGCACAATTGATACCATTTACTAAGACAAGTTAATTATTTATTAATTTATAAAACCTGAAACTAATGCCTTCAGTTTTAAGATCAGGTGAGGCAATGGAAACTTTTAGTCTAGGTGTACTAAGTCTGCACTAAGACTTACTAAGAGCTTTAGGTAAGCTACAATGCAGGTACTCAACGTAGCAATGTTAAGTCGTAAATGGTAAGCCATTTCCTGTTATAAATGATAGATCTGTTTAGCCTTCTCTCTAAAAGTCGAGTCTTATCAAAATGTTATTATATGTATATTTTTTGTATTTTGAATTTAAACATATCATCAGTTCGGACACTAGAAAACTAAACTTCAGTCCGGTCCGAAAACGCTGTTTTGAGTTCAGAATTCTCGTTTTTTTATGGATTATGTCGGCAAACGAGCTGACGAGCCCCCTGGTGGAGCCGTAAGTAGATCGTCGCCCATGGACACCTGCAACACCAGCGGTTTTGCTGATGCGTTGCCGACCCTTAAGAGCCCCTACGGACTGCCAGAGCCGCAGCAACCGAGGGGAACTGGCTTTAACGTGCAAAAGTCGAAACACACATCAAGGCACTTTACGACAGACTCCGACGTAATGGTGGTCGCCAGCCAGTCTGACCCAAAGAGGTCCAACCGCTGAGCAAGTCAGATCTTTTCACGCCTCTTACGGGATGCCTATTAGAAAGGCAGTGAGGAACAGGCAATAAAACGTTTGTTTTTTATAAATATATTATCATTGGTATCAGTGATAATATTTTTACATAAAGTATGTCGTTGAGTAAAAGCGTATGAGGTATCGTATAATTAATCTTAGCTGCACAACTGATTGAAATAAAACTACTCTTTTCAATTTTAACGCGTTACATATATCTTGTTTTTGTTCACACAGGAGACACAGATATTAAATCTACATTTATAATACACAACACAGCTACACTGCATGGCGTGTACCCTCGGTGCATTCTAAATACCTATACCTATGTTAAAAACACCCTGTCCGATCCGAAAGCCATACAGGTATCTTCATCAAATAAAATAAGAAACATAAAACATTTGGGGGTTTTTTTTTATTGTAAAGTGAAAATTATTTTAGTACAAGAACCGGATGTTGATATCTAACAATACCTTTATAGGTCGGGTAGGGTTTTCTTAACACATTGTATATTACGTGCTGAATGCATAAGCTTATTTTAATAGTAAATTTTATTTAATAAGCTGCGGGAAAGTTAAAATAAAATAATAAATTGAAGTGCTTAATATCCCATGTTATCGTCGTCATAATTATAGTCATAAAAATTACTTAATTAAATACATAACTAAAGTTATGTAAGTAAATATACCTTCCTTTTACAAACGCAAGTCACAGCCTGACCAATAAAAGCCTTAAATAAACCAGCCTATTAATTTCGGAAAGCAACATTTTATATCCTACGTTATCTTTATAGAAACGGGAATAATAATAGACTAAATTAATTATTCCTCCCACCGCTGAGAGTAATATCGGGAGCTCTAAAGACGGGCTCTAAATTTCTTAAACCCAGCTAAAATGAAATCGTCTCCAAGAAAAAGGGGTTTGTTTTAATGCCCATCGCAAAATAAATGCTGGGAGACAATAATGTGGGATTCGAAGCGAGATATAAATTCCGAATAAAAATACACTCTGCGATGTTGAGCGGGTTATAGTGTTGTACCTTGGTGTATTATTTTTGTTATCGAGGTTTTTCAAGATGAGAATCTTTGCAGATTTCAAGCGCGCGTACCATAATTGTGTGTAGGAATCACTTTCACCACTTTCGATGGTTATTGGTAGAAAACATGTTTTAACATTACAGTTTACAAAGAAATTGTACTTGGCAATTATTCATATTTTTCTTTTTTATCTACTGATATTGTAGTATTCATGAAAAAAATTGTACATATGAGAAGACTGCGAACCGACACCAGGCTAGTGGTGATTTTTTTTTTATTTTTTAAAAAAAAAGGTTGATCCACACTAGGATTTTCTCCTCTATCGTGGGTGCGTTTACAAACACAAAATCTCACATACACAAACGCCCAGACCCGGACCAACTACCTGTAGATCATACAAATATTTGCTCCGTGTGGGGATCGAAACCACAACACGTGGCGCAGAAGCCGATCGCTCAGCCGCTACGCCAAACGTGTCGTCACGGCTATTATGGGCTAAGCCATTCTCAATCTGAAAATCCGGACACGCGTTTGAGCGATATTATATAGGTAATATAAAGAAGTTAATTTGAATACTTCGATTACAATATATCGTATAGATATATTTTTAGGGAATTCGAACTCCCGAATTGTACGGCAGACTGCAATCGTTTAGCTACTTCATATAGCTTGTTGTGAACTGGAGAGTTTTTTATACTTAATTCTTTCGATCATCTTCATCGTATCGATACAATTATACTCGAATGATAACATCACTAGAGTACTAAGACCGCGGCCGCGAAAGAGTTGCGACCAGCATAAACGTTGAGGCCGGATGAACAAATAAATGAGCCAGGCGATCGATACCACCCGCCATCAGCTATATAACTCGATTCCTTACAATAGCCACTCGGAGCTATTATAATCGATGTTCTTTGTTCAGTAAGATGTTTCGCTTTCAGTTATCTTTCCTTTAGTGTAATTTCGAGATTGGTAGTTCATTTACAAATAAATATAGCTCGTTATATTTAGAGAGCTTCATCAGTCTAGTGGTTGCAAGCGCGACTCCTACGGTAGACGTAGCAGTCGCGCGCTTCGATTCCCAAGTCGAGCTTGTTATTGGATTTTTTAAGAAATTCTCTGTAATAGCTCGGAGTTTGGATTTGTGCCCGGTTAATTAAACTAGGCCCGCTTCATACATGGATTCATTTATGAAGGATTATTTATTTGGATTCTTAGACAATTATTCAATTATCTTCTTGGACAATTATTTGGATTCTTCTTTGACATACCGGTGATTGGGGGTTTACCAACATAAGTAAAACTCTGCCTAACCCTTCGACAAATACAGGTGCGACGGTATGTTTATTTATTTATTTAATAATTTGTGCACAAAATATTACAGAGGCGGCCTTAATGCTATATGCATTCTGTACCAGTCGACCATAGGGTGATACAGAAAAAAATGTGGTAACTAGATGCAATAACCGGGTGTGTTTATAGAAGATCAATACATAAACTATAATATATTTATGCTTTGTCTCAAGTTGAATTATATTTAAAAAATATATTTTTGTTGTACTACAAATAACCTTTCGAATAAATAAATAAATATATATATAAAAATATATATATTTATCGTAACTTAATGAATTTGGCTACATATTAAAGGTGTAATTTTGGTGCCAAAAACCTTTCAAAATATATAGGTATATGTAATTCCAATCTATTCTCAATGTATCATCCATAGATGTCTTAGAAATTACCAATTAGCATCTAATGTGAACCCGAGCCTACTTATAACACCTACATACGTAGAACTTATGTATTCAATAACATACTTATCTTGATTCACAGGGAGTAACACAATTGTTTTCACGGGTAACCTACTTAATGAACCTACCCTATATATGACGACAGTTGTAAGTATGAACTTTAAATTTAATAACTTTACATACCATCACGCCTGTACTTCCCGAAGGGTTAGGCAGAGGAGTAGGTATACCCACAGTTCGCCGGTATGTTTTTAGGTCCCGTGTAACTAATAGTGGGCGAGCCTATAGCTACACAAATCCAAACTCCGAACACCTACTGAAAATTTTATAGAAAAACCCAATAACATTTTGTTGGACCTGGGGAATCGGGGATTGAATGAAACATCCAGCGTAGCGTTCGCGCTTGGGACCACTAGACTAGTGAGGCAGTTAAACTTTAATATTTTTAAGTTTAAACTAAGATGCCAAGTGTTATTTCCCTAAGAGTGCTTCAAGCAGTAATAAGTAAAATATCAGTATAACAAAACTGGTCGAGTTTTGTTATATTTTAAGTGGTAACGTAAAATGTCGGGCTCGACCATAGCGTACGGGAACACGAGTATGGTTTTAGTCTGTAAGAAATTCCTTGTCAATGCCCTTCTATGTCGACGTCAAGTATTTTGTGGTGTATCTTTAGAGCTGATTGTCAGACAACAACGAAATTAATGCGGGACCAACTAGGAAGAATATTCTATCAAATAACTACATCAGTGCAAATAGTTTTGACTTTTACTTTTAAAAGTAACTACTTAACTATTTTAGTGGTCTAATTGAAATAAAAAAATTTGACTTTGACTTCACTATTAGCAAATATTTCGTGTAACATACACGCCAAAAAATATAATACAGATCGGAGAACCTTCTCCTCGGTTGAAGACACAACTTAGTAGATAGAAAAACAAGAAACAGGCATGTCTTAACAGAACAACACTAGAGAGGCGCCACGTGCCGCGGTCGGCGAAGCGGAAAAAAACAGCGATTCAACGCGCAGTCCTCCAAACGTTGTTGACACAGCTAAGTAGCCCCCGACGCCTCGCTTCATTTGCATTTCTCTTAATCTCCGTTATGAATAAAGAAAAATTCTTGGCGACGTTTTTAAGCGTTTCCCGGCCTTAGCGGCGCCCGCCTAATGAAGACGAGCCGTGGGATTAAGCGCCGCCCGCGCCGCGCACTTTCGCGACATTACACTTTTAATTTGAACGAATCTTATTATTTTCTTTTGTTGATTTAAGCCCTCGAGTCGGGAGACGGGTCGAGACGTGACCTGCAGTGGAAAAATGCGATTGCCATCTAAAGCCAACCGTTTAAATGAACGAGATTGGAGCTTAAAAAGTATAATGGACGAGGGAGAGGCGGGGGTGCGGGCGGCGATCTCGGGGGCGCAAGATGGCCGATTTGCGATTGAGATGAGACGCCCCCCGCCCCGCGAAGATCAAGCAATATAATTAAGTCGTCCGCTACACAAGTATCCTACTATATAATTGTATTAATTTCTTTTGTATTACTTAGTTAGACATGTATAGAAAACAAACCCAAATTATTATCTTCATATATTTAATAGAAGAGCACTCTTCGAAATGAACACGAAAATAAAATATAAAACGCAAATCGCGATACTTCGCAGTGCTACGAGCTCACTGAACTTCGTAGCATCGTAGCACGTTAAGACGTTCGCATGAAATGTTATGTTCTGGAAAATACTATAAAATTAGACGACTTTGCATCTAGACATGGCTTCATCCAACGTTTACGTATTCATAGTAACAGTCCACGTCTTACATAGGCACCACTCTTCATCTAACAAGAGAAGCTTTACTCAATCATTCGCTTTGACTTAAAAGATCTTAATTCTAACTATGCATAAACAAATTTACACCTTAAGTTAAATGCAATAAGATTTATTTTTACTTGCAGTTTTTATTCGGAGTAAAGATGTTTTTGTGGAAGTCGGCTAAAGGCTATACCGGTGGAGATCGCCGTCGCTTCAAATGACAAACTTGATCTGGTCACGTAATGAAAAATGACAAAACTGCACGCTGTCTCGCCTCACTGCTTTAGATCTAGCGAATGAAAATTCCCCGAAACTTAGGTATTTCACGGTACGCCCACTGTATGGGAATATCGTGGGCGATACTAAAAGAAAGTAGGTACGCTCTTTTATGCTGTTTTGTGTTCCATTATTGATAAAACTTGGTTTTTTAATATGTAAAACATAGAGCAATAGAAATTATACACACAAAAGAGACTGATTGACTTTGATTAAGTATTTTATAAAAGTTGTGTGATAGTATCAACTTTCTTGCAGAAATCTGCGAAAACAGTTCGGTCAAAGTTGTGGCAACCTAAATCGAAACCACAGCTCATCCAAACGAAACACTACAACGTCAATCATCGAAGACAAAACAAAACGTAATAAAGCCTTTCCTTTGAAGAGAATAGGGAAAAGTTGTAAAGTATCCAAGGGGGGTGACCGCAACCCCACCTGCGGGGCCAAAAAATATGGCATAAATGAGTCGAAGGGGCGGCCTCTTCAGCCGCGAAATTTCAGCCATACTTGCAAACCTATAATCCCTCATAATCACCTTTACAAAGCAAAGATTAAAACCGATTCTCGCGCCCCACGCCCACGCGCCACCCACCACCGCCGCTTTTATATGCGAGACAGCGAAAAGTAAGATTAAATCATTATTTTTCTTAAGCTTCTCTCGTTTTTTCTCCACTCTAGTGGAAGTTTTTTGCTTGGACTTTTGATGCGGACGATCAAAGACTTGTGTTCAAATTTACATAACATTCTTAAATAAATTGCCGGCGGTTGGGGTGGCTCCATTGAGCACGAATCGCTGGTGTTCTGCACAAACTTATTAATGCGAGTTCCGGATTGATGCTTAATGTAGTATTAATTATTCCGCGGATTAGTCGAGTGCCATCGCATAATTTACGAGCAAAGACGTTTGCTTCTACACTATGTAGGTAATTGCATGCCTAAAAACAAGGAGGGTCTTATGGCTAAGCAATAATAACGTTGAGCCATCAATCTGCAAGGTTACGCTGTGCTTGCTACGGATAGATAGGTAACCATTCTTAGCACGTAGAGACACCTCCGTACTACCTCTACACCTACGTACGCCAAAACAACACCTATGACAATAGTAGTCGTAAAGCTTGACTGCCAACTCCTAAGGATATTACTCAGAAATTCGGCTACGGAGGCCTGCAGGCTTACTCTTCAAAACAATACAATACCAATCCAAACGTGATCCGATTCCAATGTCAATTTGGCTGTTGGGCGATTTCGTACTCTTGAACACAAATCCGTTAACAGTGTATCGGCATCCCTGATTGGCCAATGGTTGGGTCGTTTCCCAATCCTATTTAGTTTACTCAATCACCGTGCAATATTGAAACAATTTGGCGCTAGTCTCGGAGTCAAGAGTACGAAACTTGACGAAACGGCACAATTCCAATGTCGATGTATCGGAATTGAGTTCAAGAGTAATTGATGTAAGTCGTTTCGTGAAATATAGTAATATTCAGCGGCATCTGGTTAGATTGGAAGCCAACCTTAACATGGTTAATGTGGAATGCGCTTGCCGAGTGGGTCTTCCCCGATAGATATAATTTGGGTGTCTTTAAATCACGAGTGAGTCGGTTTCTTCTGAGCAAGCGCTCTCCATCATAGATCGCTTAACATCAGGCGAACTGGCAGTTAGGCGTAAGCCTATCAAGAATTAAAAAAAACCTAGTTACGAAAACATGATGATGATATTGCCTTACATGATATTGGAATGTTATTTCTAAATTTTCACGTTAATAATTCAGTCTCACAACTTCACCACAAACGTATGTAGATGAATTTAATACAAATTACACGAATTCAATTTAGGACGATATTCTCATTAAAAATAACAAAGAAATTATATAAAATAACAAAGATATTCTCATTAAAAATAAAAAAAGTAAGAGTGGCTCTGTGATTTTGAAATACACGTTGTATAATGTACAGACATTGATTTCTTACAATTTTCTTATATGTACCTATAGATATTTTTGGCTTCATTCGTTTTATCAAGTGCAAATCACAACATAAATTGTCTTTCGTCAAATAAAGAGATGGCGCTAGTAGTAGGTAAGTACTTGACAGACCATTCACTTTTACTGGATTTTCGTACCATATATCGTAGGATAATATTTGTAAAGGCCAATCAGACGTAGATTGGTCATTACCAAGACTACCATTCGATATAATAACGATACCTACATGCTATAGGTACTATTCTGGTCGCAATACATAACTTGTCATAACATCTCCCTGTATGCCACAGTTTGTTGATAAGTTTTTAATTCCCCTGTAATAATAACGCCCAATAATGCCCAACCTGGGAATCGTCGTCAGGACTCTCACTCAGCAGCTAATTTACTGTATTGTAAAGTAGTCCCGAAAAACTGCTTTTAAGAAGTTCCAAACAATCCTTTAAGTTACACCTAAGCTAAATACAACAAACATGACGTATCCGCGCCCAACTTATCTAACTTAAGCCGAACTTGGTATTTAGTTAAACCTAAGCGTGTCAGTAACTTGTAGTTGTTTGTACACGCTGTTTAAGTGGTTGTTTGATTGTTTTAGGCGCAGGTAGCTGAGCCCGTATGAAATATGTGGCTACTTATAGTGTCGGTAAGCCAAGTTTACACTGCCGGCATTAGTTTTACAACTTAGACACGGTGTTACAGTGTGTACTAAGTACGATGTATGTTGTAAGACAAGTAGGTACAGTGTGAAATTGTTGTTAGTAATGAAGTTGTTGTAAACAACTGTGAAATTAAAATTGTTGATTTACAACCATAGATGATAAGGTAACGGAAAATTTAGGACGAGAGACTTATTTCTTTTTTGTATTATCAGCCTTTTAATTTGTTTTATGCTATAAAACTGCTGGTATGGACTTGTATCGTCAGGTAGAGAATGCTTATAGCATTAAGTCCGCCTCTGTATTATCTTATGTATAAAGTATTAAATAAATAATGAACTGTGTATACTGCCTAACCCTTCGGGGAATACAGGCGTGATGGTATGTTTATTTTTATATCTTGTAATTTACTTTCAGTGGCTCTGAAGTGATTCTGAATTTGGTTGATAGTTAAATACTTAAACTTGATTCATAACATGTACCTACGACAACTTTATTTAATATTAAAACAATTCAATTTATAATAAAAAAAAACTTTTATTTCGGACACATTGATCAATAGATTGTTAGTACAATGTCTTATAAACTATGTTAGTAAAGTTTGGAGTATAATTTGTGTAGAAATCACGAATGTCTTAATATGTATCTGATCTATGTTTCTAATGAAATATCAACATCAAACACGTATTAAAAAAAGAATATTGATTTTATCGTCTGCAATCTAAAGCGATGAAACACAACGTCTCGTCGTCTGCGTTGTAAAACTTGAGCGCACATTAGTCCCAGCGGAGTTTTAATTTACGAAGTTATTGCTACCACGTCGATTGCCAATAAGTAAACACTGCCACCAAAGTCGGAGTATTTAACTTAATTTTTGAGCTTCCACCGGGTTAATTGAGAGAGGCGCACTGGAATGTCGTCACAAAAGAAGCACTTAAACGAATGACGAACAACGGCACTCAACCGGCTCAAAATAAACTTATCTCGGCCGGGCAAGGGTTAAAATGATTTGGAGGCAAGGCACCAAGTAATTGTGAGGTGGGCGAGGGTTGATGCTGGTGATTCAATAATACGCCAGTGTACCGCTAATAATGTCATTTATCGAGTTTTTGTTACGGTTGCCTGGAGTAGTGATGTGTACCTATTTATGCATGTTCATGAGTTTACCTGATGTAATTTGTCTGGCGATGTTGAGCGTTGTCTGGACGTCTGTTTATTTTCGTTAGCTATGGTATCTAGCCATTATTGATCAATTTATTTCAATAGGTTTTTACATGCCTAATATGTGTATATTATTTGACGTATACACACGTTTTCTAACCGTGAAAAATTACGGTTAATTCGCCGTATCATGGCGGCTATACCGCACGGCGCCGTAGCCGTATGCTCTGTGTTTGTGAACAAATTTCCATAGCGATCCATAAAACATTGACGACCGTGCTACACAGCGGATTAACCGTAGTTTTCCACGGCAAAAACCATGTGTACAAGCGGTCTGACAGTTTCGAGAATATTTTGATTCAATATTACAAGCAGAGCCAAAAAGGTTTTCAACAAATGAATTGCAAACTAATCATTTTAGAAATTTTTCGAATTTAATCATAATATTTAGCCTGACGGTGTTCAACAAATCTTAAAAAATAAAAAGATTATTAACTTCTGCACATATACATCAGGTATACAGTCTAACCTGTAGGTTGGTGTCCTCACACAAAGCTGCATTGGCAGTCGATACGTGTGACAGATACCATTGACTAACTTGCCCGATGCCTGCTCATATTGTTTGCAGGATTGGCAGAGGCGAGGCCAACCCCTCGTGTATATCTCAATGTAGAGGAAATCGTGGACAAGAGAATAGATGCTTCAAAACTATTCGCTGTTATAACTCAATGGTATTGTTCCAAAACAAAAAAATATCATTGTATGGCGTTACGTGAACTTATGGGTCTATTAAAGAGTAACATTGTGTAAATGGATGTACAAATTCTACTTACTCTTCTGCTTCGTATGCTTCATCATAATCATATCAGATAAAAGAAGTTCACTGCTCAACAAAGGCTCAAATATTTTTATGAATTCGATATATCTGGGATATATTATTCGACAACCTTTATTCGATCGTCCGCCCATTTCGTTGGAGGTCATCTTAGTTCTTATTTTTTTGTTCTTTTATTTAGGAGCTTAGTCAAATCTGACTATGTCAATACTCAATACTCAATTCGTTTATTGCACTCCACAATGTTATTCCACATGTCGCTAGTTCATAGGTTTGAGCTAAGCTCTAAAAACATGAAGCGTATACAGGTATCTTCAGGGCCGGCAATGCATCGGTAACTTCTCTGCTGTTACAAACATCCATGAGCGTTGATGACCACTTACCATCAGGTGACTCTCGGCTCGTTTGCTGACGTCTAATGATAAAAAACCATTAATAAGTTAGCCAGCCAGAATTCATTGGTAAAAAATAAGACAAAAGTACGGAGTTCGCTGATCTAGGTTCTAATCTCAGTTAAATTAACTATCGATCCGTCATTGTATTGTCAAATTTTAATTTGAAAATCGCAGCTTCAGGGACCAACTAATCGATGTGGGCTAGTGATTGTACCGGACCACAGTTTGTCATGGTCACGAAGGGCACGAACTTGCCTTTCTTCTTTCAAGGGAAGGTAATTATGGGTTTTAATCGGTAGTAGTCCCACATACCCATTCCAATTAGGGTAGGGTCCAATTAGGGTAGGGTAGGGTAGGGTCCATGATGATGTACCGAACTCCAAAAAAGGTGCCTACTTATATTTCTAAGTCGTATCAACAAAAATGATAGCTTCATTAGAGAGGCTTTCGTAATGGCGTCGAATTAACATAATAAATCTGCGCAGTTCCATCAATCAAGCGCCCGATGACTTCTTTCAAAAGGCTTCTTAAGCCCTCACTTTCATCTGAACTTCCACGAAGTCTCCACAATGATAATTGCTTATTTTTATTGTAGGCACCTTGGGTAAAGATTTTTGGGAGCTCTATATTTATTTTGTAAGCGCTTTGAGTGCGAAATGTTTGATCTGAGAATTGAGATTGTTAAAATATGAAAAGGTGTACGATAAATTGTGTACATATTTTTATATATTGGTGGGTTATTGGAATTATTGGTTCGTTATATTATATTACTAGCGACCCGCCCGCGGTTTCACCCGCGTTGCCCCATTCGTATGAATTGTAGCGTAATTTAAAAAACTTAAAACCTTCCTCTTGAATCATTCTATCTATTAAAAAACCACATCAAAATCCGTTGCTTAGTTTTAAAGATCTAAGCATACATAGGGACAGACAGACACCGGGTAGCGACTTTGTTTTATACTATGTAGTGATTGTCGGTCGACTTGTGGGCTACACTTCCTACAGAGTACACACATGGCGGGACGAACTGGACTCCTATTTGAGAAATGTGGGCGAAAAAGTTTTATACTGCGAGGAGTGGAAGAAGGACAGGGAGGCTTTTGACCTACAGTGAGATAAACCGGGCTGGTATAATAATATAACATAACACCATCACGCCTGTATTTCCCGAACGGTTAGGCAGAGGCGTACTAATGTACACCCACAGTTCACCGGTATGTTTAGGTCCCATGTAATAGGGGGCGAGCCTGTTGCCATTAACCGGACAGAAATTCCAAACTCCGAGCTGCTACTGAGAATTTAATAGAAAAACCGAATAACACTTTGCTCGACCTGGTAATCGAACCCAGGACCATTAGCATAGCAGTCGCACTCAGGACCACTAGGCTAACGATGCAGCTGTAATAATTATTATAATATATTATAATTGGAAAATAAATGGCAGATATAAAGCCCTCTCATTTTGAAAGCAGACATGTATCCAACAGTGCTATAGTAGGTGAGGTGATGATGATTATTTTTTAACGTCGGATTTTCATGGAAACTTACAATTTTATTTTATCTGGCGTAATTAGGGTTAAGAAAAAAACTTACTAGCAGCAGGTCGCCAGATTAGGTACTAGTAGTCTTGTTAACCCCTCGTGCTAAGCTAAATGCTTGTGTTACGAGTGAGTTCACGTCGGTAGTTCAATGGGTGGGTATCGAACCGTCAATCACATGAGTGGCTAGTGGTGACATCGTCAATCGCAAGTCCGACGCCCTAGCCAGTAGGCTACCGCCGCTTCAGAAGGTGTTTATGAATCACTTCTCACATTAAAAGTTAGAATCAATACCATTGGACTAAAGAGCCGGCTGAGAAAATATCACGGTGACTTAAGGTCAGACCTAATATTAGATCAGTCAGTAGATTTGCTTACTAGAGATAGGATTTCGACATAAGGTCCATACAAGTAAAGTCAAAATCCTATCTCTAGTAAGCAAATCTATCGATAGATTTGTTATTGTGACTGGCCGTTATAGTTACCTACATATACGTAGGTTAGTACGTCACAACAGTTAAGTTTACACAAGTGTTAACAGTATCGATGTGGTTAACGTTTATACTGATTTGAGACAAAACACAAGCGGCTCGTTGGTCTAGTGGTATGATTCTCGCTTTGGGTGTGAGAGGTCCCGGGTTCAAATCCCGGACGGGCCCTGTTTTGCTAATATTAGAAAACAATATCATTTAGTAATTCATACAACGTTTCAATCTTCTCAATTACTTTATAAGCGATAAGATAATCAGTTTTAGAAGATGGTGCTCATAATATTTCGTTTTCTATAGTGTTTTTTAACAGTTTATAAAATATTTGAAAAACTCTTTCAGTCATACCGAAATGGATTACTCAAGGGCTTACTTACAGCGCCAGCTAAGCTAACTAACCAAACTAACTGAAAGATTGAAATTAGGCAATTCAGTTCAGTTAAATACAATGCATTACTTCCAATCAAAATCTTTGAATAAAGTAAGCTATGTAACAAAAAGTACTTATGACGTAACAAACAAGACGAGAAAATGTAAACGTCACAATACACAGTCAAAGTACACAATTTACTGTGCCGCTGTAAAATTTTCCCATTTGGAGTGGCGGCCGCTCATTTATGTAGTTTTAATTCCACCATTCCTTAGCTCGGAGCTGGGATCTTATTTCATTAGCCGGCCGCGAGAGGGAGCGCCAGCCATTTAGCTCGCAAGCTACAGAGCCGCTGTGGAGAGACCTTAGTGGCCAGTACAGCGATATTCCAAATTTGAATTTCTGACATTAGACTTTAGATTTCGTAGCTTCTATCCAGGATGCTATTTACATTATCTGGCCGCAAGAGGGAGCGTCAAGCATTTTGCTCCCGATTTAAGGATCTGTTAATGTGACCCATTATTAGGAGAGGGAGAAGGGTAGGTATGATTATTAGAAGCGATTGCTATCACACTTCCGCAACCCAATTTCCAGTAAATACGGATATCGCAGGCTGAGAAAGGCTATTTACTAACGATTGTCATAGGCTTTCGTATGACAACCGAGATCGACGGATTTATGTACCTATTTATTTATGTAGCTCCATCCTATGTTGTGTTCCTAACGGTGAGCAAGGTCGCCAGAGCTCCACGAGGAAGCGTTGTTTTGGCAGTGGGGGGGGACCGGTGGTGTTTTGTTACCGCCGCTGTCATGCATGACAGCATATCTCCTATACGGCCATCCCAACTATTTCTCCTTAATTCACAAGGTCGGCAACGCGCGAGTGATACCCCTGGTGTTTCAAGCGTCTATAAGCTACGGTAACCGCTTACCATCAGGCGGGCCGTATGCTTGTTTGCCACCTTAGTGGTATAAAAAAAACATACAACCTACAATGTACATTTGCAAGTAAAATCGCTTTACTCTGACCGCGCCTCTCAGTCCTTAGGTTTACGACACTGCTGCTCCTGTAAATACGACGAAATTGTACAGCTCACGCTAGATACTTGATCTGTTTATGTTAAAGTTGCCTTCCATTGCCTCTTATAATTAAATGCGACAAAATCATGGTCTCCCGGCATGTAAAACTATGTAGTCATCTTTATTTGGAGAATGCTTTTCCCAATTGAAACTTGGTTTTCACATATTTTACTTGTATAACATACGTCATCACGTCTGTATTCTCCGAAGGGTTGGGCAGAGGTGCACTAAAGTAGGTACATCTACAGTTCGCCGGTGTGCTTAGGTCCTATATATTAGGGGGCGAGCCTATTGCCATGAAGCAGGCACAAATCAAAACTGCGAACTGAAAACTTCATAGAAAAACGTAAGAACACTTGCTCGACCTGGGAATAGAACTCAGAACTTTAGGCAGTCAGGAAGGCATTGCGCAACTACATTCACTTACTGGGCAACACCGATTTCAATATTATATCATCAGGCCTATTCCCCGAAGAGAACAGCAGAGGTGTATTGATTAACACCTGAAATACGCAGGTATTTTTTTAGGTCCCATGGGGGAGTGAACCTAGTGAGATTAACTGAAATAATCGAAACTTTCAGCTGCTACTGAGAATTTAGATTCGACCAGTTCTAAGATGTTAACCTTTGACCAGCCAGAACCATTATCTTAGAATATAAGCTTTCTATAAATCGTTGCGTCTATCTGGGTGATAAATATAATATTAAAGAGACTAAACAAGTCAATCACAGATTAACCGATTGATTAATCACATACCTCTTGTATGTTCTTCTCTTCACAAATTTAGCTTTTCTGTTAATTAAGTAACGTCTTCAACGAGGCGATCATAATAAACTGACTACGGCCGATACAGACGAAAAAGCAACAATACAAAATAATACTCAGAACTTACTGTGTCCATTATTTGATTTCCTATGAATTATTTTTAGAATATTCTTCTACGATTTTTTCTCAACTAGGTGTTTAATAAATAATATAACGATATCTTAGCACTAACAGTTGTTGGAGAATATTTTAGTCGCGTCGATACATATTCTTCTCCACTGCACTATGTTTTTCCGCGAAATCTGTAAGCATAACCAAGCTTCAAAAGATACTTATCTACCCACGTAACTTGTCTATTACTCATTGTAGAAATGTAGATAAATAAGAACAACAGTAATGGGTTCTAGAGCTCGATTTTACTAGAATATTTTTGAATAAAATATCTATAAAAAAACAATTCTAAGAAACTTGAATGATGGAACTTAGCAAGTTATGTCATAATTACTCAAATCAGACCAGAATGGTCGAAGCTTGAAGCACTTCTGATATTATTCAAATAATATATATTGTTATACTTAAAGCTATTTCAGAGATACTTACCTAATAATCTACTATAGCAGGTAATATAAATAGAAGGTGTCTTAATGAAAGATGTTTAATTGTAGAATCGTTGCTGACTTTCTTAGAATGAAAATAGCAAATACAGATTTTGGTATTTTTAAGTTTTCTAATATTTGTTTGGTTGTCATTAGAGTGTGAGCTATGATATTTGTTAACATAACATAACATACCATCACGCCTGTATTCCCCGAAGGGTTAGGCAGAGGTGTACTTAATGTACACCCACAGTTCGCCGGTATGTTTAGGTCCCATGTTATAGGGGGCGAGCCTATATGATATTTGTTAGTGGTGGTGAAATTCTCGTAAAGCCTGACATCCCGTTTATAGTTTATAGTGACATAGTTACTTATCACAAACAAACACGACATAGCTAAACACACTTTATTTCGAAAACCTTGACAATGTTTAGCTGTCATTATTTCTTGAAAGCCAGTATTTTTTCCAAAGCTTTTCTACTGTAAGCCAAGGAAATTACGAGGCTTAGGAAACCATTGTGAATGTACCCACCCGTCATCCTCTGATTGATGTTATTTTTAATTACAATTTTTAATGTCAACAATCTATAAATCTTAGTTCTTAAAAACGTAATGAAATATTCATGCCGAGATTTTCTTTTATGGAGATACTTTTTATTGAATTAGATTGAAATGAAAGTGGCCATTTGATTTACTGTATTGATACAATATAAAACGATCATTGTGACATCAATTGGCAGAGATAGAATAATATTTTATACTGTGTATTGACCAGCAAATAACTTGAAAAATGAATGAAAGGGACGGACAGTGTAGCATGTCCTCTTTCTCCTTTGCTCAAGGTGTTTGCTGGGATCTGTACACTAGGTTTTTAAGCATATATGGACATAATATACAAGTAATAAGTGCTCGTCTCCTTTTCAAGGAAATTTCGAGGAGACTGGTCGACACTTAGTGTGACCAGAGGACTGGCTTGTTTCTAGGACAGCGTATAAGCATTGCTATTCAGCGTGACAATGCTGCCAGTCTTCTGGGCACCTTCCCGGACGACAGCGATGCCGAGGAATACTTTGACGCTTAGTCACGCCTCTGTCTTTTAGATGTATATATATAGTATAGTATAGTGTTTATTAATAGGCAATAATTAATTTTAAAATTAAAAATGCATTGATTTATAATAGTAATAAGTAGGTATACATAACAGTAATTGAAAAATAGGCGTTTTTACTTCACAAACAGTTGACAAATACTCAATACTTTATTGCATTCCATAATGTTTAGGTTACTTATCTTATAATTACGCTATCATTTGACTGATAGTGAGGCACATAATGAAAACCATGTGTTACCTAACATCGCTTACTTATACGACCTGTATTAGTGAGGACGTAATATGTCCATAACTAATTCACTAGAAACAGAATACAAAATTAAAACCTTAATTATTTTCACAGGAATAATGCCAAGAAAGTCTAATTACAATTCAAAGTGGAGGTAGCGTTGTTACTTGTTTTTGCGGGGAGTTGACTCTAAAATTTACGATTGTAAATAGGGCATTCCGTTTGTTTACTTATGACCGAGTAATTCGCTGAATCCGTATAATTACCGGCATTAAGATGATTCCAGTTCCCTCGAACAAAACGAAGTACCGCCCTAAGTAATGTTAAAACATTCAAATGTCCGCCGACTTTGTGAAATGTTTAAAACTTGCGGTTATAAATTTTCGGACTGGTGGAGATTACAATTGTGGGGCAAATAGATTGCTGCCAACAAAACAGGGCCCGTCCGGGATTTGAACCCGGGACCTCTCACACCCAAAGCGAGAATCATACCACTAGACCAACGAGCCGCTTGTGTTTTGTCTCAAATCAGTATAAACGTTAACAACATCGATACTGTTTAACACTTGTGTAAACTTAACTATTTTATGACGTAGGTACTTAGTAAATTGTGTGAAATAACTATCAAATAACTAGTTTTCTCAGCCGGCTCGTTGGTCTAGTGGTATGATTCTCGCTTTGGGTGTGAGAGGTCCCGGGTTCAAATCCCGGACGGGCCCTGTTTTTATGGAGTGGATCATAATGTTATAATTTTAAATCGATAAAGAGATGTAATATTTTTGTAAATTGAATGTATTCGGAAAGAAATAATGAGCAATAATGCTATGTAATCGTGATGGCGGAGGTCCATTGAACGGAGAACGTTGGATATTATCATGGTCCCCACTCAGAGTATTGGGATATTAATCGCAATATAACTGCTAAGGGACTTGTAGATGACGAAATGAGCACCATACTGACAGGGCTGCCGCGGTATGATAATTAGCCTTTTGACTTTATTTTTACCACAGCTTAAATTGGAATAGGGCTGTAGGATAATGTTTTTAGCTTGGCGTTCGTATTAGAATCTTTCTATTAAGTATTTGTTAGATGGTTTCAAATATTACCAAGTTTTTGTTTGTAGGCGTTTTATCAAGTTTGTAATTCCCTTATTAGTCTAGTGGTCCCAAGCGCGACTGCTACACTAGAGCTCTCGGGTTCAATCCCCAGGTCGAGCAAAGCGTTATTGGGTTTTTCTATAAAATTCTCATTAGCAGTTCGGAGTCTGGATTTCTGCCCGGTTAATGGCTATAGGCTCGTTCCGTAAAACATGGGACCTAAACATACGCGCGGATTGTGGGTGTACATTAAGTACGCCTCTGCTTAACCCTTCGGGGAATACAGGCGTGATGATATGTTATGTAATTACCGAAACTGTAAAATATGGTTTATTAAGTTGCTAACTATGGTCATGTTAATAATATGGTAGTTTAACATAGATTTACATTGCACGCAAGGTGACTTCACAGGGTCGATACAAATAAATAGGTACAGTGAGACTAGAGACTTAGTTTGAGTATCAGCTGTAATATTTCTTTGTTTGATTATATTTTTTTTTACAAATAAGTAGGTTTCCTCATCCTCCTGTCTGGTTCGTGGCGAATGTGGCCAAAAGCCCCATAGCCCTGACCATAAAACAAGGGAAGGCAAATGCGATTTCAAATCTGTTCGAGTCTGACGTACCCCGCCTCCCCTAACATCGGACGATCAATGAGGATTTTCTATTTTCTGCTCTATAAAAAAGACTTTTAGTAATTTTAGAATTAGTTACCCAACCTAACTACAAAATTAATTATCTACAATAATGAATAAATCTCTTTTGAAAAGGAAGCCTCAAGATGATCAGAAGACGTGCATTGATGGCTATAGTTCTTTTTGTGAGGTATAAGTATCTATGTTCTTTTTGCAGCTAAATGAAATCTATCCAGCGATTTCTCGATGTTACATATTTCATTTCAAATGGTAGATATTATGTTTATCTCGGTACATTTGTGCCAATTTTGTTTACATCAGTATTAGGGCGCGGATGTATCACCCCTAAGATTTGGTCGTTATAGACGGGCGCTAAAATGTTGCTCGGTAAAGATTTGCATTAAAATTCAATATGAAATTACAATTATTTAAAAAAGGCTGGAGAGTGATCGATTGCTAGGTAAGATAGTGTTAGTGAGTTTTCTTGTCAGGAAATTATAAGTAGGTACTTAGCAAGGATTCAGCAGAGGTGTACTAATTACTCCCCCAGTCGCCGGTATGTTACGGTCTTATGTAATAGGGTGGAGACCATTGACCTGCCACAAATCCAAACTCACAGCTTGGAGTTCGGATTTTGCTGAGTTGCGGAGTTTGGATGTTGCGAATTTCATAAAAAACCCAATACGTACCTAAGTAACACTACTCGACCTGGGAATCGAACCTAGGACTAAAACGTTTAGCGTAGCAGTCGCAGTTACAATTACTAGACTTGCCTAACCAGATTTGGTATGAAAGATGTCTAAAGATATCGAATGCGAAATTTACTAGTAAATTGATATCATATATAGTGAAACATGGAGCGTCATTTTAGTGTCTTCTATTTGCTCCGATTGATAGGAAACGGAGCGGTCCTTCAGAGGAAAAATGTACCGGCTAATGATTTGCTAACGATGATATTTATATTTTAATGCAGACGGCACACAGATTATTTCCTTTGCCGACTACGTTTTCTGATCAATCGGGGGAAGATTTTGCGACGATGTTAATTGAGCCCTACGTGAACTTTGGTTTGATATTTTATTTGCTTTTTTTAAAGAGTATTTTAGTTTATGAGATGATTAATCTGCCTCATTAGTCTAGTGGTATCAAGCGCAACTGCTACGCTAGAGGTCCTGGGTTTGATCCCCAGGTCGATCAAAGTGCTATTGGGTTTTTCTATGACATTCTCAGTAGCAGCTCGGAGTCTGGATTTGTGCCCGGTTAATGGCAATAGGCTGGCCCCCTATTACATGGGACCTAAACATATCGGCGAATTGTGGGTGTACATTAGTACGCCTCTGCCAATCCCTTCGGGGAATACTTACAGGCGTAATGGTTATTATGAGAAGAATATTATAAACATAACATAGCATATCATCACGCCGAGAAAGTTAGACGGATGTGTAATAACGTACACCCACAGGACCTGGGAAACAAACCTGTAACGCGGAGCTAAGTTTTTTTTAAATGATTGTGTTACGAGTGGGTTCACGTCGGTAGGGAACAATGGGTGGGTTCCGAACCGGCACCCACATGATCGCAAATCCGAAGCCCTAGCCATTAGGCTACCGCCGCTTCTCTTCGTAGATTCATCGTGATATTTCATGTGCCGTGTATTTATTTGAAACAATTCCATGTGCGCGGAAATCTGTTGTTTTTATTTGACTAGTAGCTGTTTCCCGCAATTTCACTCATGTCCCTAAAAGATGAACATAGTATAAATCCGATTCTAGGAGGTGTATCAAGATGAAACATGATTTTAAGTTAGACCTCTAGCAATGCATCGGTGAAAATTGTATTTAATTCTATGCAGTAATTTTTGCGTGATGCGAGTAGAAACATACAGATAGACAGATAGACCAACAGACAAACAAAAATTCTAAAAAAATGTTATTTTGGCATCTGTTGCTCTAATAAAGACGCCCCATATTAGTTTTTCTTTAATATCTATAATGTACAGGCATCGGCCTTTTCAATTTTATTATAGGTATAGATTCTGATCTGCGTAATAAGTACGGTACTTAACTGTGGATTATAATTTCATTAAAGGTTGTTATATATTATCTTCGTAACTTTATATTTATTTTAATATTTACAATCTAAACTATTTATAAAAGTCACAGAACAAAAGTTGCTATTGGTGTTTTTAGCGATTAAAAGAAACCTTTAAAAAAATCTAATTAACAATAAATCGGAGATTTATTAATCAAGATTATTTACATTAATTTTCATGTAGTGACCTATTTTTCTACCAAAACGCAAAAGAGGGCTTTGAGGGCTTTGAGGGCGAGACCTCAGGGATTCGAACCCGGGGCCTCTCGCACCCAAAGCGAGAATCATACCACTAGACCAACGAGCCGCTTATTTGCCTAATATAACTTGCGAATCATGTTTGATTTAAAAATTATTGTGTTGGAAATAAATGCTAAACTGGTTTTTAATGCGTATTTAATATAAAAGTTATGATGTTGAAATAAATATACGGATTTTATCGCGTTATATTTACATTAACAAAATCTCTAGACTGCCCGTGACCACGCTGTAATGGGTCCGAAATGGCGGATTTTGCTAATGTAAATATATCGCGATAGTATCTGTAAACTGGTTATTTTTAATATTCATATGTTGCTCATCTATACCTACATAATAAAAAAATAATAAAATTGTAACAGGCCGATGTCTGTATATTAAAGATATTAAAAAAAAAACTAATATGGAGGGTCTTTATTAGAGCAACAGAAGCCAAAATAACAATTTTTAGAATTTTGTCTGTATGTTTCTTTTCGGGGAAAGAAAAGAAACAGACGACAGCAGCTAAAATATAACTTAATGAAAACTACGTAAGTTTTTATTGACTTGATTTTTTAAATATTTCTTTAATTCGTAAAATACATAGTTTTGTTCTATGAATTTTATACACAAGATTGTAGATATTCAAAAGTTCAAATTCAAATTTTTCAAATTCAAATTCAAATTCTTTATTTGCAGAATATGGGTGGGTAATACAGGTGTTACAAGTTAGAAATATATGTCGCCATACTCAGGCTCACACCATGCAAATTTTCAAGCATCATTTAGTAGTTATAGGTAAATACTTAGATAATATGCAACAACCCCAGTTCGCTTTATTGATCTAAAAAGTTTTTTATGTTGCTTTCTTTCTTTTTAAAAGTGGACAATCAATTTAGTAAAGAACGCGTAGAGTGGGATCTAATGATCCGCCCAGGTTACCACTCTCACCACGTGTAAAATTGGCTCCAAGCAGTTTTACTTTGTTCATATCGTGTGTATGAGAGCCAGAAGAATATGGTATAACTACAATTGCATGGCATGCTCCATCTTAGACCTTGTTTGTGCTTCCTGAAGAATAAAAAAATCTAAATAATAGGTTTTTAAACCTATTATTTAGATTAATAAATAACTAATAATAGGTTTTTAAACCTATTATTTAGAGATTTGTTGACTGTCGACTGCTATACTAGAGGTCCTGGGTTCGATTTCCAGGTTGAGCAATGTGTTATTAGGTTTTTCTATCAAATTCTCAGTAGCAGCTCGGAGTTTGGGATTTATGCCCAGTGCAATAGGGTCGCCCCCTATTACGTGGGACCTAAACATACCGCTACCGGCGAACTGTGGGTGTACCTTAGTGCCTACGCGTCTGCCTAACCCTTTGGGGAATTAAGGCGTAATGGTATGTTAACTGTACATAATCGTAAAATAAAATGCAATGGTAATGCTAGCACCTTTTTGGGTCTGTCGTAAAGCACCTCGGTGGGTGTATCGCCCTTTGCGCGTGAGAACCAGTTGCAGGTTTTTGAGGTTGCTGCGGTTCTGGCTGTCTGCAGTCCGTAGGGGTTCTTAAGGCTCGGCAACGCATCAACAACTCCTTGATGTTGAAGTGTCTGTGGCCGACTATGACTACTTACCATCAGGTGGCTCGTCTGCTCGACTTAATCAATAAAGTAATATGAGAAAGATTTAAATATTTTTTTTCTCCGTGTCTTTACGCGCTCTGCTATACAAACTTCACTTGCTCTTAAACTAGATTCAGATGGACGTTTTTCATCTGTCCTGAGCAAAGCTCGGTCACCCAGGTACCTACGTAATAACCTATGCGTATAAGCTGGAATCTCATTTCACAGAAAACGCACTCAACGCGAGGTTAGTATAGGATATAAATATAATGATAACCAAATTTAGTAAATTGATCACCAAAATGCTTACCAAAATAGATAGATAGATCAATAGATAAATGGTCACCAAATTTGGTTTAGATTAGGTTAGAACTTATTTTGGTGATCATTTATCTATTTTGGGCAATATAAAGTTATTTTTTGCCGTTACATTTTAATAAATCTGGTGATTAGTTAAACATAAGCCGTTAGTATAGACTAAAAATGCTTAAGTAGATGTGTAGCCATGTGTACTGTTACCTATATTATATAGCTAGCATTTAAATAAATAAAAAATTATACAGTGATGCTAAAAGTTCTTTCATATCAGCATTATCCTAACAAATATAAATATTGCAGAAAAATATCAGCATAAACGTTGGAAAAGTATCCATTCAATTCATTTGTGTATAAAAAGTATTGATGCAAATGTTGTTTACACCTTCCGATCCGATAACTAATATTGCAAAAGAAAAATCGTGTATTACCGACTGGTATATGAAGCATATCAAATCGCAGAAAGTTACCTGTTGTCTTGTAAAGGATTTAGGAGGACTTAGAAGGCAGATGTACCTATTGTGTATACATATGCCTACATCATCTCTTTTGCCTGTACATTTTTTGAGTCCTTTGTTATAGGGGAGGACACAAATTCAAACTTCATGCTGCTGAGAACCATTTCTCATTCATAGTCCGACTCACTCAACTCAGGTATTTCAGGAGTCGTCCATTGAAGAGGTCCAGACGAGACTTCCAGACGCTGGACCCCAGCCTAGTAGTTCCAGTCATAGTCGTGATGAATGTCACGAATCTATCGTATCGAATGTAACTAGTACAGTTTTTAGTCGGTAAGAGTCCGATACTCTGCTGCTTCCCCAGGTGGCAGACGATCCATGAGAATTTTCCGTAATATATAAAAGATGGTTTAGGCTTTGGATAATCCATATTATATTATCGTCTTTCTCTGGCTCTTCTAATGAACAACAAAATCCACCTCAAAAACGATTAAAAAGTCGTACAGTTTAAAAAGCCTCTACAAACGTGTCTCGTGTACCCCATCTCTCTCCGAGTAAGTAAAACACAGTACGTACATTCTTATTGCGAGCGTATCGGTTCATACTCATAACGTGGTATCTGCAAAATTATTTGAGACCCAACATCTGGGGCCCGTTCCGCTTTGGAGAATAATAAAGTTCCGTTTAAACACAATTCGTATGTGAGAAACGACGAATGAAGCGTAATAAAGTGAATTAGGAGAAATGTATTGCAAATAGAAAAATGAGATGCACGGTTATGACAAAATACACATATTGAGAATTTTTGAGGATTCGGTAAGATACTTTTGGGTAACCGTACTTATTTATTTTTCATAATATACCATCACACTTGTATTCACCGAAGGGTTAGGCAGAGGCGTACTAATTTACGCACACAGGCTCAAAATCCCGAACTCTGAGCTGCTACTAAAAATTTCATAGAATAATTCAATAACACTTTGCTCGACCCGGGAATCGAATCCAGGATCTCTAGCGTAGCAGTCGCGCTTGGAACCACTAGACAAATCAGGCAGTATTTATTTTTCAGTTGGTATTTATTGCTAAATGTGGGCCAAATAAGGGTAAATGGCATAATTAATTCTTCTAAAAGTTTCTCTAGAGACTGGAAGACAAGAGGAGATTCAGAGAGGGGTGGTTTAGAGATCTGTGATCTCAGAGTTCTCAGACCCAAATGAATAAAGAGAATAATACCTGGCAATGGATCTATTCAAATTCCACGGTATGACGTCACAATAGTTAAAGTTTACACAAGTGTCTCCGCTAACGTTGCGATTTGCGTTTACGTTTAGTTCGAAACTATAGGCAAGCGGCTCGTTGGTCTAGTGGTATGATTCTCGCTTTGGGTGTGAGAGGTCCCGGGTTCAAATCCCGGACGGGCCCTGTTTTGACGATGAAGTTTAAGTTATTTTTCAGGAAACATGGAAATCAATAAAGAAACATTTTATTTATTTTTACCAAACTAAAAAGTTTAAAGAAAATAATCGTAATTGTTTTTTTTTTTTGCTAGAATTGAAAATCCTCATTAGATGGCCACCGACCAGTGGATAGGTAACCAGCTTATAGCGATGCGCGGAGATTTTTCATAATATTTTAATTATTCTGGTATTTCGTATTAATTAGGTTTAGATAATATTCTATAATAATTTTAATTGCATAAATAAAAAAATGCGCTAAATTATTATATTCAATTATTAAAACATATTCACATGTGACGGCGTCTTTTGCCCGAATTTATCTCTCAGATCAATCGATCGAGTATCTTGTCATTATTAATCGATTCTTGTTTTAAAAGGATGCATCTTCCCGGAACACTTGACCAGTAAATGTCGGACAGGTATGTATTAAGTTTGTTATATTCGCACGTTACTAGATTATTTGTTTAAAGTGAAGAAATAGGGTCAACAGTAACAGGCCTGCGTGAACAAATAGCAAGTCATATTTGTGAAGACTCATGTACTTTTAGACGCGGCAGGCGCATGACTTTGAAAACATGCGACAAATCGAAATGCGAGGTCAGTAATAATTTCTTATACATTTTAAAATGTAATTTCAATGATCTAAATTGTCCAAAAAATAATCTTATTTTTTACCTTAGACGGTGCAAACTAAGCTATTGTCTTCTGGTAGGCATGAGTTATCGGTATTTAACAAAAAAAAACACAAATGAATAATTTCAAGCAAGTATCAAAATATTCACGCGGCGCGCCCGATCAATCCATTACGCAGATATTATATACCTACTTAGTTACTACGTGAAATATTTTTTGTTTCTATTCACGAGAAAAGTAGCAGTAGATGCGCACGAGACGTTGCCAAACTCTCTTTATGATACCAAAAATGTAGGTATTTCCTTTAATCACCCATTCTAAAATTTCTTTGCTATATATATAATCATACATTTTAATGTGCTGCGTTGATTAAATTTCACCTAGTACAGGCGAAATAATTGTGCGCGTCTGAGGGTAGCCGTTCCGAACGGCTGTGCAGGTAAAATTACCTATATATGTTTTTTGTGCAAAAATCTCGAAAACAGTAAGGACAATAATCACGAAAGCAAAGTATTCACGACTCTAATTGACTTTATGACGAGTTTTTATAAAAAATTACCACTGCAAAATCACTTGTGGACAACTTCAGACGCACAGTTCGTTTTTGTATTTGTGATGAGTGAATGTGGTTTAGAAATGTTTTTTGAATGACTAGCAACCCCAATCCAACCACCTAACCCCAACTTTGTTCTCAATATTTAAATATACGAATATATAGCCTATGTCCATCTAAAATATTTACAAATAGGTGCAGTGATTCTAAAGACTACAATCCATAAAATAAATAAAACTTACAAGATCAGCTATCTCTCTCTTTCTCTCCCATTATAAAATTAGTACGGACTAGCTGTGTACTGGCGATTGTACACGCAATGAATTTATCATAATCATGCTTTCGTGCTCACCATAAACATATAAGGAAGTCCTACCTGTCTTGGATTAAGTGAATCTTCCAGACACTGCATAATACATACCTATATGTACCCTTTTCAGTCATTTATTTGTCTTCAAATTGTGAGTTCTGCGCTGAACTTTAGACGAACTTTTTCTTTACAGAAGTTGTGAATTAGAAGAACAATATCTACCGTTTCTCTCGTATGACACATTTTTAGAATAAAACCAAAAAAATATCATATAACAGATTTAATTTTGCCGTGTCTAGTAACTATTTAGTTCTCAATCTTACCTGTACACGCAGGTATTCACGCGGGCCGAATTTCCCGGAATCCGGCGATGATCCACCAACTCCAACCTTAGCGGTTACATCTCTTTTCAATCCCATCGTTCGAAAAACGCACTCTAATTCAAAATCATAAGGTGCTTAATCGTAATCGTAATGCAAGGGAGCTTACGATGTTTTTTAATGCAGCATGTCATAGTTGCCTCGATAAGATTGATCGAGTGGGGTAAGGAGACCAGATAATCTGTGCTTCAGATAAAAAATCGGTGACTTGTCAAATTCGTCGCATTCTATACTGAGTTTTTGGATCGGCCGTCGATCTTTGGATTGGTCTCGGATGTTTAACGTCCGATGGATTTTGTTATGTTCAAAATTATTTGAGAACCTTATACTTTGCTTTTGGGATTATACTGGTGCGTCTCTTTGATTCGATGTTTACTAAGTTTCAACTCCATATGTTGAGAAGCAATTAGTGTTGTAGGTAAAAGTCAAGAAAACGTAGCAAGCTTGGTGGCAGGATCTAGTGATTAGCCTGGTTAGCTAGGTACATTATAAAGCGTATCTGTCTCTTTACCCATTAATCTTTTGCCCCGTATGGGGACGGGTTAGAATACAATTGCTCACTGCCATTCAGATAGGCATTTCGTAAGACGCTAGGTTTCTTTACCATCTCCATTCTTTAAAAGTCCATTTCAGATATTATCTTGCATTGTAACTCACATATTTTCTGTAGCTGAAGTAGGTACATACTATGTCTGGACTTTAAAAGACACCATGATTCTCTGAGTTTGTTGCGGTGTTTGTTCTCAGAGGTCGTCCGTCACTCAGGAAATGCCGGTGCCATCTAGTTAAAAAAAAACAACATTGACATGTAAACGTGTCCTTAAAAGATCTATTTCCAGAAATAAATATAATTTATCATCTTAACCTGTTGGCTCCTTAATACTAAGGTGTTTAAATGATTTCGCCTTTGCCCGTCTAGGGAGCGATGAAAAAATAGATTTGAAGGCTTTATTTAGGGTAGTTTTGGCACTACGACTATTACTATGAATACATGTAAAAAAATATTTTTAAAATATGTAACGCGTTTCAATTCTTAAAATGGAGTCGGCTGCATATTCCGTCATACATTTTGAATAGAATTTTCATGAATTGGCACCAGATTTCCTATAAACCAAGGGTCATTAAGTTTAGTATCACGTATGGGTACATTGCAAGGTCAATGTAAAGAATAGAGCGGCCATGACTATTGTGATTTACTTCCTTGAGGGATTTTAGTCGCAGTTGAATAAAATATTCATATTTGCAAAGGCATCAAAATTACAAATACAATATTTACTTTGAATCAACTTTAATTTTAACATACCATTACATTACATACGCAGTAGTAATGCAGAGATGTGCTCTTGTAGACCCAAAGTTCGCCGGTGTGATTAGGTCCCTGGTATATTATAATAGGGGGCGAGCATTTTGCCAAACAGCTAATAAATCGGGAAAGTCACTTCTTATAATGTTCATTTGAGTAATTATTTCTTGCAACGCTGATTTACCCAATATAGGTACCTACGTAGGCTGCTCCAAAAGTTTTGCAAAACCAAAATATTTATTAACATTTTACAAAAACATGCCACATAGTTAATACACTTTTGCATACAACCAAACTAATTACTAAATAGCACAGAAGCACAATCACTGTCCCAAGCACTTAATGATTCTTCCTCAGTTGTGAATTTTTGCCCCTTTTAACTGACTCGTCGTAATAGGGAAGAGCCCAAAATCGTAAAAGTTCGAGGCTTTCTATAGTGTGAGTCCCGACCGGCTCAAAAACTCTTAAATTAAAATTACCCGATGTGCTGGCAATGCATTGTAACGATGGAAGCGCAAAGTGCTCGACGAGATTTAGGTAGTAAATCTTTTAGTTTCTTTATAACTTGCAGCAAATAATTTATTGTATACCATGCAGAGGTGACAGTCTTCTGTGAATCCAAGACTAGGTACCCTTTCTATAAGACCTCTTTTTAGCAAAGCATAATTTTAGTTACTTAATTTAGATATAATTAGTTTGATGTGTAAACATCCGAAGCAACTCAAATCCATATCATAAAGCTCAGGTAAGTAAAAGTCAAAAATCGAGTGACATTTCATTAATTATAATCCCAAAATCTGTATTTTTTTTCTCTGTACTGATCCCCGATTCGCAGCGGGCTGCAACATTTCTAACAATAATTGCCAAAACATAACTTGCACTCTATTACTTTACTTTAGAGTGGATTTTACATTGGAGGATGTGTCAAAGAATTGGTCATTGTATCATGATTGAAATCCGTTTCTTGCGATACTTTTTGTGTGACTTAAGGATTATTGATGATTAGGCGATTACTTGGCGTTAAATGTTTGGGTTCGATGCGATCTGCCCTCGCTGTGCCTTCTAGATATCTAATACCTTTCTTTATATCACGTTAGAATTGACTTCGTGTCTCGAATTACAAATTATGCGTTCCCTTTTAAATGATTTAGTGTTACGGTAATAGCAATATGCTCGTTCCCTTTTGCAAAGGACTTAAAACATACTGTGCACACTTACCTACATCAGCATCAGTTCAAGTTCAAAGTTCAAATAAGCTTTTACAACCGTTTTTGAAACGTTATGATTCTAGTTGCACGGTTCCAAAAGGTTGGTCCTATGGAGAAGAATCCGGCAAGAAACTCCATGGACACTCTTTTAAAATAAATGATAATTCAGTACCTACATCTCTCTCTGACCCTTTATACTGTGAGAGTGGTAATTAATTATGAATACGCATATGATTTCGAGAAGTCAAAGGTGGGTGTCTTTGATTCGATCTCGAAACCTTGTAATTGGCAGCCCAATAGTCAGTCCTCTAGGCTATCACTGCTCTGCAACCAAATATTATATGCTTTTCTTGAAAATGTTATTCATATCCTTGCTATCCTTACTAATATTACAAACGTGAAAGTTTGTGAGTATGCATGTCTGGATGTATGGATGTATAGATATTTGTTGCTCTTTCACGCTAGAACGGCTGAATGGATCTGGATGAAATTTTGCACAAAGATAGATTATAGTCTGGACTAACACATAGGCTATTTTTTATCTAGGTCGGACCCAATTCTGAAGTCCACGCAGACAAAGTCGCGGGCAGAAGCTATAGTATAAAATATATTTTTCTTTATTTGTCCCGTATGCTTTCCCATATCATTAATTTAATTGTGATGAGTTATGTACTCGCCCGGGAAAGATTACGCCAAAAAAACAAAGAAGAGGCATTGCAACGCATAACTATAACTAGTACCTACCTATTAGGTAGGTATACCTAAATGAGAACAAAGACTAAACACGAAGTTCTTAGTTGTATTACAGTGTGCGACCGTGAACATGCAATATCAACAGCGTTCAAAGTCAATGAAGATGGCACACGTCTGTCACTCAGCTAATAATTCACGATTGTTCTGTATTTCCTATTAACATTCTGCGCAGCACGTCTTCCTTATTAGTTGCGATATATAGTTTATATACCTACTGATATCAATAGTTTTTTATTAGCTACCTACGTTTTTAAACCACACGCAAAAATAGGAGTGTTAAATTTTTAGCGTGTGTGTCTGTGTTGCATCGTAGCCCCCAAACGAATGGAACGATTGTGATTGCGTTTTTTTTTGTTTGAAAGACTTGATCGAGAGTATTCTAGGCTATGATTTAAAAAAATCTGGCCAGTCGTTTGAAGAATATCAGCTCTTTTCTAGTTCGTGAAGGGATGTGAGCTACTTCCACATGTCTGATCGATTTGAAATTTGGTATCCTATTACTTAAATGTTATTGCAAGAACATAGTAACAATGTCTTGATGCTGCAGGGGTTTTTTAAATTACAAATTGAATATTATTTATTATAGATGAATATTTTGTGCTCTAGCTGGGAGGTGACATGAAATAACACAATACCACAACAATTTAATTTTACACTTTGGTCTTTCCGTGACGATGGATGCTGCATAGGATCCGAAACGTCGGGATTTAAATAATATCAATATAACATAGCATAGCATAATCAACCTATTATACTGTCTCACTGCTGGGCTCGGGTCTCCTCTCAGAATGATATAGTCCACCACGCTGGCCTAGTAATATAACGCGATAAATAAAAAAGTTTTATTCCAGCAACTATTGAAGACAATTGAGACAGCAACAATTGACTGCCTCACTAGTCTAGTAGTCCCAAGCGCGACTGCTACGCTAGAGGTCCTGGCTTCGATCCCCAGGTCGAGCAGAGTTATTGGGTTTTTCTATGAAATTCCAGTAGCAGCTCGGAGTCTGGATTTGTGCCCGGTTAATGGGAATAGGTTCGCCCCCTATTACATGTGACCTAAACACACCGGCGAATTGTGGGTGTACATTTGTACGGCTCTGCCAAACTCTTCGGGGAATACAGGCGTGATGGTATGTTATGTTAACAATCGAAGTCACTACATATTTTATTATAAAGGAGCTTTTGCCCGCGGTTTTACTCGCGTCCACTATAGTTTGGTTTGTAGACAGCATACCTATCAGGATGAATGCAGCAGCAGGTGAGTAGTCCCCATTTTATCTTTATACTAGCGACCCGCCCGCGGTTTCACCCGCGTTGCCCCATTAGAATAAGAGTAAGACCCCCTAAGAGTCGTAGCGTAATGTTAAATAGCTTAAAATCTTCCTCTTGAATCACTCTATCTATGAAAAAAACCGTTTCAAAATCCGTTGCGTAGTTTTAAAGATTTAAGCATACATAGGGACGGACAGACAGCGACAGCGACTTTGTTTTATACTATGTAAAGTTGGGTTAGTTACACAATTCATAACTCAAGAATTGCTAGACAGGTTTGTCTCCGAGCCGAATAGCCGAATAACTATTAAAACATCGAAAAAGTTCACCAAAAAAACATTGATTTCGTCATAAATTTTGTATCGGGTACGGATTGACTGATTTCATAGAAATAAAAAACGGGGACAGCAACACGTGGTATGTTTATGTTACCCTGGGGGTGGTGTAGGTATGCTGATACCCCAAGAGTTAGTCTAAACTGAGGTGTACCCCTATTTCACTGGTGTTTTGATTTTTAGTTTCTACATGGGTCTTATAATAGGCGAGCTAACAGAAATTTAACACAATAACATCTTGCTCGGCCGGGGAATTGAACCTTGGACGTCACGCTGAGTAACCACACTTGCCCCCAAAATTTCCTCTCAGAGAATTTTTTTTACTATTTAAAAAAAAAATTATTTACCTACCTACGTTTTTGAGCTATTTTTGTTTTGAATGTTTATTTATATTTTTTAACAAAGGTAGGTAGATACTTAAGCATTTTGGGTGATTTGATATTGCACTGCTTATACTGTAAGAATTCCCACAGCTTGAAGATAAACGCAGTGGATATAGTGTGGACAGTAGATTATTGCAAAATGTATTAGGTACCTACTAAAGCAATTACTCCGCTAAGAAATTACCCAGTCTCATTACGGCATCACGAGGAAAATCTTGTTTTTAGCGCCGCATTCTCAACGCATGGAATAACAGTTTCTATTCCTATTACATCAAGACCAAGAATAGCGTACAACCATTTGACAGGCGCCATAATAGATAGTCTGTCGCAACTTACTTAGTGACGTCACAGAAGCAGAACATTGTACAGGTGGTGGTGGAGTGTGACGTCATCCGAGGTGCGCGCTTATCTGTGACGAGCGGCGGATGAGCGTGCTGCGTCTCGGATAGATAACGGAACAATGAGGCGAGCGCGGTGGGCCGCATCGACCGGTGGGCGTGGCGCGACCCCGCCCCGCCAGACAGAGAGCGCCTAATCTCACGGATAACGGATAAACTTAACCCGGACACACCCGCATTGGAGGAGGTTTTAGCAAATGTCAACGCCTAGCGAACGCCATTGGTATCTCGGATAAAGGCGGATTAGGATATGTATTGGAAAAGTTTACCTAAGTCGAGTTTCAGGCGAGCTATGTAGGGCAAGTGGGAGGGAGACGCTGCAAGTTTTATTCAGCTTTACTTGCAGTAGCCGCAACATTATTTTACTCGTAACAAGATCTTTTTATAAAAACCGTATCGAACGTAATACCCATAGACCCATAAAGAATATCAAGGATCTTACAAAGAAATAAATATCTACCATTTATCTTTACCTTTTTCCTTTTAATTTAGATATATCTTTGAATAAAGAAACCAAACGATAAGGAAACCTGTAACGTAATTTAAGATCTCACGCATGTCCCAATCTATTAATAATTATACATCTTACTAAGAGTCCACAGTCTGAAAAGGTCCCCTGGTAATATTTTGTCTCACTGCATGTTGATGTAACAAGTTGTTTCATTAGTTTCTTGTCTGTGTTTGATCGTAGCTACTGTGATAAAGATTGAGGTATATTTTCCAGATGCGAGATAAGAAGGTAAATACTTAGTCAGTTTTCCGTTTTGAGAAGTTAATTAAATTAGCTAATGCTGGGACAATTTATTTTAGATACTAATTAGGATAAATCGATATTAATTGAAGCAAAGCTCGAGTGCTTTTCATAAAAGGTATTTGAGTTGGTAATTAGGTATTAATTGGTATATTAGATACCTATACAAATATAATAGACTGTATCGAAGTTTCACAGTTTCAGTTTCTTAATGGCTCTTCAGTTCTGGCGCCATAAAAAACAATATGATGCAGGTACTTAAGTATTACAAGATGGATCTAATTTCAAAACTGCGTTTTATAATAAAAAAAGTTTCTATTTTAATCTTTGACTATGAAAAAAGCACTGTTTTAATAAACCCTTGAACACATTATATCTACAGAATCTCTCGGCATCTCCTTTTAAGGCAGTCAACAATTCTAATTTTCTAGTTCTTTATTCAAAATCGTTGGTAAACCAATGAGAATGCATGTACAAGCATTACCGATTCATATAGGATCACTTAGTAGGCGAACGCGAAGTGCTTCACTACACAGTTCTTGAGAAAGCCCCACATTCCGGCCGCCGTTATCAGTCATACATTTATGTAACGCTGTTTGTAATTCTGATCATGATTATTAGAAGAATTAGACAGATAGTTCATTAGTTAGGCTTGTTGTATGTAGTGTTATGTCGGCCTTATGTGTTGCCAATGAGCTTGGATATATATCTAGCCGTAACAGTTTTATGAATGAACTTAATTTCAGGGAATTTTTGACCTTTTGTTAAATAGTTTTCTGCTGTATCGTGGGTACTTTTACAAACAGTAATTCTCACATACACAAACGTCCGGACCCGGATCTACTATACATGTAGGTCACACAAATATTTGTTCCGTGTAAGGATCGAATCCACAACACGTAGCGCAGAAGCCGATCGCTCAAATGCTAAGTAGGCAGGTAGGTACTCATCTAACGTGTCGTCTGATCTTTGTGTTAAACATATTTTATTTTTTCTGATATTCACATTTAGTGTTATGTAGATAGGTAACTAGGTATATAGTAGTTTAATTACTAGCTATGAGTATAACAAGTTGTATTTTTTTTAATTATAGTTATGCAGGTAATAAAACTTTCCGTTTTTAAAGTCTTAAAATAAGTACCTAACTATGACATTTTCAAGGAAAAATAAGTGATCTATGTATAAAGGAAATAACAGGTTGTTTTTATAAATTGTGGACTGTATTTAATAGATAAATTAACAAATAAACCTGCCCTTGCCATTACAAAGGACACTGAAGCGAGAGAGAAAAAGAATGTGTTGCCACAGCTTAAAGGCGTTGTATGTTCATAAAACAATTGAACAATCTATGTTTCAATGAAAGTAATCAACATCTACCTACTCTCGGTATTTTTTCGTAGTCATGCATCCGTAACACTATAACATGGATTTAATCACGACAGTTCGACATCAAGGATCGACAAATGAAAGCGTCAATCGACCGGTCACGTAAACGTTAGATCGACAACCGTTACACTACAATGTGTCCTTGGCCTAAGGCCATTTACATATAAATAATACATGTTAATGAGATACACCTTGTTTGTACTGCTAGAGTAGGGTTAGGATATAATGAAGCATGAGGTGGACAAACTTTACGATTATTCTCGAAGAATCCAGTAGAATGTTAAGTTCTGACCTAGAGATAAGGCTTTTCTTTAGTTATCAAACCCAATAAAAATAGTGAGAACAATGGTACACACTAGCATAGCAAAAAAAAAATATTATATTATGTAAATTTATGTAAATCATCCAATTTTTAACATTAATGTAGTTTTGTTAGATTACGTATATTTTTTTCTTTTTAATTGTGCCTTCCTATTAGAAAGTAAAAAAATCTGTGTTTTTGTTGGGAGCATAGCACGCGTCTGTAGGGAGGGGGTCTGTCACCTTATAAGAACCCGGCCTACATGCAGTGTTACCGCTGAAAGGGTCACGGAAGTAATGCGTTTGTTCTCGCGGCTCCTTTATGAAAGCAGACGTAGGTACAAACGGAGATTTTTGAGCCCCACATAACTTCATCTCTCCCCGAAGGTGGTATATGCGCACAAAAATTTTTACCCCTCAAAAAAAAAAAACGTATCATACACTCAGATGTAATAGGTTAAGGCTGGCGGGGGTTGGAGGAACTTAGAATGAAATTTGATATTTAATACTTTGTTGAAATACATAAAATGCCGTCACGCCTGTATTTCCAGAGGTTAGGCAGAGGCGTACTAATTTACACTTATAGTTCACTGGTGCGTTTAGGTCAAATGCAGGGGGCGAGTCTTTTGCCATTACAAATCCAAAATTCGGGCTGCTACAGAGAATACCCAATACCACCTATCTTGACATGAGAATTGAACCTAAGACCAGTAAGAGCGTAGCAGTCTAGTTTAGTGGTGCCAAATGTGCACCACTAAACTAATGTAGTTTAAATAAATAAGATGTTGAAATACAGTTATCATTAAATTATCCTCAAGACTGGTGTATTTATGGGCCAGCTAGTTTTTTTTTTATATATTAAAATACTACTACTACTAGAGTATCATAATTAATATTTTTTTTAATACTTTTTTATTATACATATTATGATTGCGTGGAAAAGTTATGCAGGAAGAGCCTGGTAGAGCTCACAACATTTTTGTGATTACGAATTAGCCATTGTTATTACGTGAAGATAGAGGTTATATTATAGGTACTGTCTTCTGCAGTATAGTTTCAAATTTACTTACAGTTAGGTTGAAATTGTCCGCACGTGTTTTTTTTATATAAAAACTCAATGTTAAGACTATAGGGCAGTTAAATGTTTCGTATTCGGGAATATTGTCTATAATAATTTCAAACACTTATCTATGTGATGTGATGATATTACCTACGCTGACGTTTGGAACGGGTAGCATAAAATACGTACAGTTATTTTGACCCTTCTTTATTTAAAGAACAAACGATTTGCAATATAGTTATTTATTACTACCCACTTAAATGTATGTACATAATAAAAAAATCAAGAAGTTAAATTACAAAGATTACATCTTCATGAATTCTTATTTTGTTGTGTACCTACCTAATATAGATAAGATATAGAGCTGCAAGTAATGCTGAATATATGTATAACAGTGGCTGCTTACATAGCTAACATGCTGTTTGTATAATCTCTATATATATAAAATTCAAAGGTGACTGACTGACATAGTGATCTATCAACGCACAGCCCAAACCACTGGAGGGATCGGGCTGAAATTTGGCATGCAGGTAGATGTTATGACGTAGGCATCCGCTAAGAAAGAATTTTGATAAATTCTACCCCCAAGGGTATAAAATAGGGGATGAAAGTTCATATGGAACAAAGTAACTATTCCACGCGGACGAAGTCGCGGGCAAAAAGCTACGGTAGCCTAACCGATATTTTGTGTAGAAAATCTAGGTCTGAGATATCCTTAATTGACCGCTACAGGCGTCTATAAAAGCTTTCCTTGTAAAATATTTGGGGCATTTGCCTGTAACTTTTTTTTTTACGTGGGAAAGCCATGCTTCGGCACGAATGGGCCGGCTCGACCGGAGTGATACCATGGCCTCGCAGAAAACCGGCATTAAACAACGCTTACGTTATGATTCGCCGAGTGAGTGAGTTTACCGGAGGCCCAATCCCCTTTTAAAAGGTCGGCAATGCACTCGTGACTCCTCTGGTGTTACGGGTGTCCATGGGCGGCGGTCATCGCTTACCATCAGGAGAACCGTCTGCTCGTTTGCCCTTCTATCCCATAAAAAAAACTATAGATTTGAAAGACTTAAACGTCATTAGCTAAAACTGGTACATTGAACTAAACAACTACTTTGAAATACATAAAACTAAGAATTCTATCTTTAAGAATAAAGCCTTTTATATCTTTTACTTCGCAATATTCTGAAATAAGAATTGTTTTATGTTGTTACTATCATCAGTTTTATATAAAGTCCGGATTTTCTTGCAAGTACCTACCTAATATTTTGAGTGAGCCTAAGAAAAAAGGTTGATTATTCAAGACCACATCATTAAGAAGAGTCTTAACCTCAAGGGTGTAGATTTTTTTATATTTTCATGGATAGGCAAATCTTAGATTTAGATTTGGGTCTGAATGTCAGCTTTTTAGACTGACTGTGCTGTGAGCTATTTTTGTCTTTACTAGTATTTATGATAATCACAAAATACCACCTTCAAACCTGAGCAAAGAGAAAAGAGAAATGAGAAAAGAGCGTACTCCCGTTTAAAAAGCCGGCAATGCACGTGTTACTTCTCTGGTGTTGCAGGTGTCCATGAACGGTGGTAATCGCTTACCATCAGGGGATCCGTCAGTCCGTTTATCCCTATCCCATAAAAAAATCTCACGAAAATTGGTTCATATCACTAGTGAAATCCGTGGGTTTAGCCGTTAGTGTACGCTTTTGAACTCAACCGACTTTACTTTGAGCCCACGATCGTTCTACATAGATTTAAAGTAGGCCAACTTTCAGCTGTAAACTTTAATAAGCTAGAATGACGATGTTGCATTTCTAATTTGCAAAAAACGTAAATCTAACCGGTAATGGAACGTTTCCAACATCTGCTCCGTATAAGGTATAATCTAACTTGCAACTCTATTCACACTAATTTGCCGTTGCCAATAAAAAAACTTGCATGGCCTGCATATTTGTACTTTGACAAACAGTTATTATATCTGAATTTGTACATAACAAGGCAAAAGAGAGATCACGCTTGTAGTCACTTTGAAATCCAGCAAAGGAGCTCTTAAACTAAAAATACGCTTCCCAAAATCAATGATATATTTTATTATCTAAGTGACACAGTTCAATTTCAAATACTTCTCGGTTTGTGAGCCGCAAATGCAGTGTTAAAATTAGTGGTTTTAACTGGCAACTGGAACCTGCTAAATAGATAAAAGAGTTCCACTCAGGTGTTGATTGACTACAGGTTATTGTCATTGTTTGTCGACGACACGCAGTGTGTATTCGACAGTTTAGAAGTAACTTCCATATGGGTGAGTCAACAATGAATATCATGGTAAAATGATTTATTTCTGGCCAAGGCTAACGGCGAGGTTTTTAACTATAACCTTATATGAACTTGAAGTACCTATTTATAACTGAGTATCAGCAAACCCTTTTACAACTTGAAATGTATGACTACTAGATTTTATGATGTCATACAAACGTTTTAGGTATTGTTTTTCAACCAATATACCTACTGAAAATGGTTAAGTAATGGTTAAATTATAGGAACAAATATTTGTAGGATCTACAGGTAGTTGTTCCAGGTCTGGGTGTTTGTATCTGTGAAAATTGGTGTTTGTAAACGCACCCAAGATACAAGAGAAATTCCTAGTGCGGCGTTTTAAAAAAATCAATATATATAAAAATCAATGCCACTTTTCGTTGTAATTTTATAACTCAAGAACGGGCTCACCTAACCAAACCAAATGTTTAGGCTTTGTTCGGACTATTTAGTAGATGGTTTATGTGAAGTTTGCACAAAATCGGTCTAGCTGTTCTTCATTTATCACATTTTTTGTAACAAATGATGAATTTGATGTTCCAATTTTTTTTTTAATTATTTCACTTTATACGTAGCGAAGCACGTACCAGGCCGCTAGTATATTATAAAATGTTTAACTATCAACTGCTTCTTGTGGTTTTCTCAATTTGATTGTGTTCTGTCGTTTTTCAGATGTATTCCTTACGGTTGCGTGGGATCTGCATGATACATGTTGTTGTTGAAGAGCGGAAAACCCTCAGAGAAAAAATTTTTAAACATTTGCCCTAATGGGCCGGCTCGACCGGAGTGATACCACAGCCTCACAGAAATCCGGCGTCAAACAACGCTTACGTTGTGTTTCGTCAAGTGAGTGAGGTTAACGAAGGCCAAATCCCCTTTTAAAAGGCGGGCAACGCACTTGTGACTCCTCTGGTGTTGCGGGTGTCCATGGGCGGCGGTAAACGCTTACCATCAGGCGATCCGTCTGCTGGTATATTCCCCTATCTCATAAAAAAACTGGCTCTCTTTTTACTTTAAAACTTTGAATTTATAATGAAATAAATAAATAATTCTTATCGTACATTACTCCATTAAATCATTTATATCAACTCACATTATGCTCCTGTCCACACTTTCTCAATTCAAAATCAGAATGCACTTTCTTTATTCAGAGATAACCAACAATTCTCAACAGCTACCATAGACAAAAAATATTTTATAACCAACCTGCGAAGTATCTCATTGTTTTATCCGCAGCACAAAGTGTCGGTCGATACAAAGCGTCGCAGCTCTACCACTGGCCCAGTTCTAACAGGCCTATTATGCCTATTTGTGCTTTTTTATACACTTTTATGTACAGATTATCTTTAAAACAAATACAACGGCAAACTCAAAAGATGTTTTAATACAAATAAACAATATAATCCGAAAATAACACGTAGGTAATCCGGTTAACGGTCTCTTTAAATACTTACGAGTAGGTATGACTTCTTAAGCTAAATATCTTGTTTGTAAAGAGCTTCTTTAATTCTTTTGTTTTGGTATCTATTAATAAATAAATTGCAAATCATATAAATCATAATAAAGAACCAATAATTAATTTAACTTTAAGTCACAAGACTCATAAGTGATGAAACCCAAAAGTATCCGAAGAATGAACTAACCACAAAACTAAACGATGTTAGATAAAAAAAAAACAAACGCTGCACTATTAAAAATGACGCTGTAAATAATTCAAGCATATAAAATGATCATCTGTACTTATCAACATTAAACATTTAAAGCCCTGTCGTTAAACATCCGAAATTAAGAAAAATTAACTTCCCCGGAAGGTAATAATGGCCACGTACAAAATTATGTGAAGCCGTGACAATTTTTTTCTTACATCCCACGACGCGGGAAGCCGCCGTGATTTATATAATGAATAAAAATGCTTCCTAGCGCTCAGACCACCATTTTACAAGGATACTGCAATTAACCACACTGATAGCTTTTCAAATTACCACGTTATTATATTGATGACTTCATAATTTACACCCTCATATAACAACTGAGATTACTTTAATTTTTACGTCAAGACACCAAGCGCTACACTCTGTGGAATAATCCATCATTGTCAGAGTTGAATTTAATCAAAGAGGAAGAGATAGCAAATAACAAACGTGAGCGCAAAACAATCACAATTGACGCTCAAACAAGTAACACAAGTAGCTCTCAATAACACCTAATCTAATCGAGATAGCACAAACACCCTTCAACAACAAATTAGCCGTCACACGAAGCAATCTGTGAATTACAAGTGTAAATAATCCAGAGGACGCCCAACCACCACCGTGGGCCGGGCTTGGGTAGAAAAAAAAAACTCGTTAAAATAGCGGCTTAAAAAAGAAAAGCGCTGAAACGGGAAGGCTCGGTTAGTATCGGTTTTTCTCGACGCGGGCGGTTCGCTGGGCGGGGCCCCAGCGCCAGTCGCGCGCCGCCGGCCGGCCCGTATGCACGTGTCGCAGCCTCACTGTCCGTCTGTCCCGCACCGTGCACATGTTGTGTTAATTTTCGGCATGTTGATGTCGTCGTGAAATAGCAAGATGGACTTTCAGAGTGCAATGGAGACGTTTGCTGAGGCGTGGGCTGCGGCCAACACTGTCAAGTCGGAAGCCCCTAGCGATTTAGCACAGGTAAGTTTAATATTTAGTTAGTAGTTTAATATATTTTATTGGTAGCTGTATATTGAATATAAAAAAAAACTATTTACCTCTAATGCCTTATTTATCTGCTCTACTTGAATAAGATTATTATTTTATTAACTAGGTTCAGTTAATAAAAGTCTGTAGAAAAAGTTTTTAAAGTGTGCATATTGAGAATGTAAAATCTATACTTCTCATAAAAATTGTTCAAGTCGAAATTAGAGCAATCTTGAAAGCCATCCTAAAAAATATTAATTGATCTAGAACAGGGTAACAATTAATTAGATTAAGGCCTTAAATTTTAATAATCACAAAAGGATATATTTAGCAGAATCCTGATATGGTAATTAATAAATTAATTGCCATATCAGGATTCTGCTGCATGTTGACATACCTGAGACATATTTTATCTGCTGCCATTGATTATTCGTTTGACCGCCACGTGCCCTCAGCACCAAGCTTCCAAATTTCTTATAGAAATCTGTCACCCAGTCGTGATCGTGGCATGCCGGGCACATTTTGGTTTGTTGTCTATACAGGTCTGTGGCGCTCAAAAGGTTAATATAGTTTCTAAATGTCTTCCTCTATTAATACTTTCAGTCCTGATTAATCCTAATCTTATTAAAATAAACAGATTAAATAGGTAATTTATAAGATGATGAAGTTCTTAAAAGCCATCAAAAAGGTGAAACTATATTACTAGCATACCTATTTGACGACTAGACAATAACTCAAGTTCATCTAGATAACAAATAATCATTTGCATTGAAAATAAAGTCGTTATATATACTTGCAAATATAGGTAGTAAAACAATAGGTACTCTATCGATATTTTCAGCAAGGTCAAATTGCAAACCTATTATATTATAATGGATAAGTCTAACATCTTTGCCGCTAACTACTACAATAATATTACAAATTGAAAGGAATAAAGAAACATTTAAAGAGCAAAATATTAATTTATCAATCAACTATGGAATCACAGAGGAAAGTAAATTACATATATGAAGATGACGAATTAAGAGTTACATGTATAAAATTTAGAATTGATGCTGGAAAAGATAGTATTAGACTAAGATACGTCACTATTTGCAGAAGAAATCTATTCAGCATTATTGATAGAATGGAAGGCGATTCTAACACACTTACTCGTACTTAAAGAAGACAAAATAGACAAAGAAGATATATTAAAAAGATTATTTCCTCAATTAACAAATCTAAACTTAGCATGTACATGTAACCTATAATAATAATACAATTTCTAGCATTAAATACACACAATTTATATTATGTTGCATTTAAGAAAATAATAACATACCAACTCACCCTGCCGAAGATGATATAAAAAATCAAATAAATCGATAAGCAGTTCAAAGAACAATAAATTCTTATTGTTTATTCACAAACGGTTCAATATAAATGCTGTTATGTCAACTTGAGAAATCAAATTGCATGGTTCTAAAGAATCTCACTGATTTAGCGTTAAAACAAAGCTTGTGGACAAGAGTTCACTGCTACATCGTATCATCATACGAGTATAACAGGAAATTTAACTTTCAAAATCTAAATAGATGAATAAGAGTAAAAGATACTAAAAGAAATCTTTTGCTGTACCGTTCGCAAAAGATTTAATTAAAATAACATTTTAATTGTCATAATTATAACAGGAAAGATATTAACGCTAAAGCGATTCGTTTGCTATCGCGATTATCTTTAACCTAAAGCTCCCGTGTGATGTAACTCGTCCTTCTTTTTACATTTTTATAGATTTCCGATAATAATTGACGTGCTGTTGATGACGCCAAAACTTTATTAGGTTTTTGTTATTAATATTAGTTTATTTGCTGATAACAAACGGAATTATATAAGTTTTGCAATGACGATTTTGTAGACTCTATGTCATTGTTATAAAGGGGGGTTTCGAATGACTGCCTGCATGAATAAGCCTCGATCGTGTCGGATGTATCGTTATCCGGAATAAGCCACGGTTCTCTTTTGAAGGGCCCCATTGATTCACAGTTTATCGGAATTTTGTCTGGTTTTTAATGTGAAATCCGTACAAATAACTTGATGACATTGAATTTTGGATACATAATGATAATGATAGATTTGTCTTTATTAACGGATAACAGAATAGTGATGGGGTTGTTTAAAGAAGAATTTAATGGGTTCACAGGTTATTTTAAACGATGGGATAGCTAAACACTTTTTGGGTCATCTTCATCGTAATCTTCTAAAAGTTAAGCCAAACGATGTAATTACTGATTATAAAGTAGCAAATGTACAAAGAAATTGTACCTTATGGCCACCACGTCGAAGGCCTCTCTAATTATGTTTAATTATCCCAATCGTAATTAAACCCAACAATCATCTTTGAGATCTTTTCTAATCGCTGCCATTACTGGTATTCTAATCAGCCGTACTTGTTTGACAAAATTATCATCAGTTTTTATTGGATGAAGAAATTGAAACAAGTCAACATTGCTAATTTAAAACTCATTACTTCGCTCATGGTCACGGGGAAATCAATTAATAATCCGTAAACTTACAAGTATTAGGAAATATTTATACGTAAAGTAAAAAAACTAACAGGTGTTGGTGACGAATCTTTCTATAAAATTTCTAATGAGGCTTGGAGTTTTAAATAGATTCGACATATGATTTTTTGGCGTTTTCTATGGTAATGTGACATTGTTTGAACAGGTTTTGGATTTAATGTGAAAACATAATTATTTTGGTATATAGTGGTATTTTTATTTTATGGAAATGAAATATTTTTTAACGCATTATTTCTTAAGGCGTTAAATTCAACGAATGACAGTCTGATAAGTAATCTATTCAAGTTTTTAACATGGTTGTCATCAACACCAACCTATAATATTCCTCTATTTATAGGTATATATAGAGGAAGCTTTGTGTTGACAGATAGGATACGCATCACGCTATTGTCTCCTATGCTGCCAGCCCAACTATTTCTCCTTGATTTACAGAGTCCGCAACGCGCGAGTGATACCCCTGGTGTTGCAAGCGTCCATAGGCTGCTATAACCGCTTACCATTAGGTGGGCCGTATGCTTGCCCCCTTAGTGGTATAAAAAAAGTATAAGCTTCTTTAGAGTCTCAACATTGCATTGAAGTAGCAGAAAAGTAACTACGAAGTCTAGCAGATCATTTAATGAGTTTGCTTTCGTTAATTGATGAAATTCTCCAGTTTAAGCTCCTAAATCTAAAGCACAATTAAAGACGTAGGAAGTCAACGTATCCAAACCGATGGTTATAGAAACATAAAATTTGCCAAGTAAATGTCAAATCTTCGATGTATAGGTTACGGCGAAAACATCCCCTAGACGAGGTTTAGGGAATTTCCCACGATATGGGGAAAATAAAATCAAGACGGGGGCTGCGAAATACCTTCATCCAATTGCAATATAATATAACTTAAGTAATTGAAATTAATTTCCTTTCAGTCTCACATGCGTAACACTGGAAACTAATAAAAAGATAATCTCATAGATTTTGGTATCTTTCGTTTTGTATAATTAATGACAAAGCTAGACAATAACTAAAGATATACGTTCTAGATACAGTTGTAAATTCTGATTTGAACTAACTCATTTAAAATGTAAGCTCGTAAAGATAATTGAAAGGTCATGTAGAATGGAAAGGAAAAGCGGCTCAGAGATCAGAACAGCAATATCAGGCCTAAAAGCAGTACAATTATCGATCGAATCGACGACACGATTGGCGTAGCGGTTGAGCGATCGGCTTCTGCGCCACGTGTTGTGGGTTCGATCCCCACACGGAGCAAATATTTGTATGATCTACAGGTAGTTGTTCCGGGTCTGGGCGTTTGTGTATGTGAGAATTTGTGTTTGTAAACGCACCCACGATACAGGAGAAAATCCTAGTGTGGGGCAATGTTTTCTTTAAAAAAAAAATTGTTTTATTAAAATTATAATTGTTTATTAATTCTTATAATTATACCGGTGAGCCACAAATTAAGCATAGCTTGCATCGGCTACTATCATCATAGCTCGTTCGTGACTGCTACTATCATCATTATCAAGAACCCATTTACGCCCACCATTAGGCCTGGGTCTCCAAGAATGGGAGAGGTTATTAGTCAGCCACGCTAGCTAAGCGCGAGTCAACAGGCTCCGTCGAAAAAATTCTCTCAGGCAAGCAGGTTTCATCAAGATGTTTTCCTTCACCGTTTAGGCGAGTGATAATTAATGACTAATACACACATGATGGCGACAAACCAGAGGTGAATTGGATTTGTACTGAAGATTTGACGATCTAACAGTATATTGTCTAGTATAGTACCCACCTACCTACTAGCCACTACTCGTCTTACTAGGCTTTTACTGCTTGCCTAATTGTGTTTCTAAACATAAATATTAATTGTGAGATTCAAAGCATGGTAGTGAAAAATAAACTAAATTGATTCATTAAAATTATAGATTAAATAATTAAATATGATTAAAAAAAACTATCATTTTTGAAGGATAAAGTGTACTCAAAATTACATTTAAAACGATGATAACTGCGAAAGTTAAAAACTATAAATAAATAATGTTGAGTTATCTGTGCATGTGGATGTTATCCCGCTGCCTTCGATATGAGAAATGAGTTGGCCTAGTGGTCCATATTTAACAGGGGGTGTTCTAAAGTAAACGTAATAGAGCCTGTTACGAAGGAAAATAAATTAATACAGTTGTAGGTGTAAATGTGTGTGCGCAACAGTAAATACTTCTCTTTTACTTTTTGGTGCATAAAGGTAATGTGTATTTTATTTACTCTTTGAGGAAAAGGAGAATGGGTTGATTTATAAGTTTTTTGTATCACCAGTCTCTCGTTCGACAAAGGAATGCAGTGTTTAGAACCGAATAACGAGGTATTATTGTACTTTTAGTTTTTGTTAGCGGTTCACGTGAATTTAAGGCACCCAGATAGTTGCTAATACTGTTTCTGGTTGCATTCGGAGTTCACAATGATTAAATTATAGACGGGTTTTTAACCGTGACCGTTGTTCATAGCACTTACATGCGGTTTTGAAGGCGTGCATCTCAAATCGTTTGGCAGTTAAAATAATATAATTTTAAGGTGGCAGGACGCAATAGGCTGGCCCCTTATTACATGAGACGTAAACGTACCGGCGAACTGTGGGTCTACATTAGTACGGCTCTGCCTTACCCTTTGGGGAATACAGGCGTGATGGTATGTTAATGTTATGTGGACGCCAATGCTAGTGGTAACACTGCATTGTCGATGTCAAGCAATAATGTGCTAATATGACAATTGTGTTCCGTTTTATAAGAGCAATGTAGTCAGTGAATTACTGGGTTTAAGAAACTTAACAACTGAGGTCTCAAGATCAATGCGCTAGTGATTCTAGTGGTGTCGCAGGCGTCTATAGGCTGCGGTTGCCGCTTACTATTAGGGGCCCGTTTGCTTCTTTATTATTATACTAGCTTTTGCCAGCGACTTCGTCCGCGTGGAATAGTTACTTTGTTCCCTAGTTTTTCGCCCGCGGTTTCACCTGCGTTGCCCCGTTCCTAAGGGTTTTAGCGTGATGTTTTATAGCTTGAAACCTTTCTCATGAATCACTCATTTTCCCAACATTTACCTTCACTACTCTGCTCCTATTGATCGTAGCGTGATGAAAAGTATACTATAACCTGCCCAGGAGTATGAAGAACAATTGTACCAAGTTTCGTTGAAATCCGTCGAGTGGTTTTTGTTTCTATAACGAACATACAGACAGACAGACAGGCAAAAATTTTACTGATTGCATTTTTGGCGTCAGTATCGATCACTAATCACCCGCTGATAGTTATTTTGGAAATATATTTCATGTACAGAATTGACCTCTCTACAGATTTATTAAAAGTACAGATAGATAACAAGAAAAATATATAAATGTTAAAGATATAGAAGAATAAGACTTAAACGAAGATAGGACTTAAGAGGAAGATTATTTTTGGAATTAAGTACCTACATAAATGTGCCTACTTATATCACAATCAGCAGTTCTAGTTCTCAAGTTCGAACTTCCATCTCTGACTTTTATAAATCATGTCCGTAATCACTCCGATGTAAAGGAAATCTTCTTCAGGAAACCTCCATGGTTTAGAGATTTCCTGTAAGTGTGACAACCCGTACAAAGTTAGCGTGGTAAACTATAATCTAACCCTTCTCATTCTGAGACTGCTCTGGGTACGTGTCTCCTACACAATAAATGGGTTGATGTCGTTAAAATGTTGGTCAAAAATGTAATACCGTATAGTACGTTTACTTGTTTTTATTTTATTTATTTTTTAAATTAAAGCGATTGGTAGCTTTGTTGACTTGCTTTGTTTTGCATTGAAACAGTTTTCATTTTTATAAATTGCACCACTATAACTATGGATAAAATGTTAATAATATTTCTACCGACATCGATATTCAATCATTATCTTGCAATCTATACTGATTATGGTTTACTCAAATATCTATTTAAGTACAAAACTCATTGGTGAACTGGTTTTTCTGCGGTTTGCGTTACGCGAAATAAATTAGGCTGTAAGTATCAACATTTTTAGGTGCAAGGAATCTTGATCTATTTAACATTTATTTGAAATCTGTCGTTTGGCGTGCTCGTTGCACATTAAGGCTATTTCAATGTAAAGCATTGTTGTGTTAACACGTGCCTACGATTGGCTTCGAACTGATTTTATTGATAACCCGTTTCCTTTTAATTATTTTTCGAATAACTTTTTTTCTGTGTAGCCAGTTTTAATAATTGTAATGTGTCAATACCTTTTTCGTTTATCTTAAAATGTTGCGACGTTTTAATCTAAAATTGTCGTGTTTAATAACAATCTTCAGAAAGTGAATTCAAAATGATGTATTATACTTCAAACGGGGTAAGTGAAACAAGATTACAAAATAATAAGCATTATATATTTATCAATAAACATTATCTGGACAGATCAAAGAAATGCGTAACATGGTTGGGCAAAACCACAAATCTAAATAGAAGAAATATATATAAAGGAGCAGTTTCTTTATCGTTGACTACGTAATGTCGGTAGTTATTAAACCGTGTCAGTTATAATCGATCAAATGTAGCTCGGATACGACTTTTACCGAATAAAACGATAGCAGTGTTTATAAATATTCGCCGAGTGAGCTAATCCATTATCGCGGATTATTGTTTGAAGCGATAACTAGCTTACGCTGGCTATGTAGTGCTGTTATCGCACATTACGGCTCCGTTCTGGCCAACTTTGATAATAATGTGTGCTATGATTGATTTTTAAATTCGAATCCGATCATACAGTCGATTATATCGCAAAAAGTTAGCTCGTATTGCAATCAATGGGTGAAAGTGATTACCATAATGTTGATCGCTGAAGGCAATATGCGTTAAAAAACCAAAGAATTTCACCGCAGTTCTACTACTATTGTTATGGTTTTTTATTGAAGTGAAAAAAAAAATGATTTAGTAAGATCGTACAGTGAACCGATGAATAGATATCGATCGATAGAAGTGATTTGGTTCTTATAGGTAGCAGTGAGCGGGTTGAATAGATGAGGTTAAGTCAGAACTTTAGTTATTGTATTTATATTCAAATAGTCAACAGAACATTTAAAATAATATTTATATATAACAACATGTTGAGATATTTTTGATAAATGTTAATTTTTTTTTACATGGGTCAACATTTTGTTGTGCCACCTCTTTTTGCCATACTATCTCTGTGTCTGTTTTATTTAATTTTTTTATTGGCTATAAACATTTTTTTAAATCTTTAAATATTTACTTAAGATTCAATTTATTAAGTAATTCATAATTTTGTGTCTAGAAATGAGAAGATGGCTCTACGTTTTCCTAACCGTTCAAAATCAGTATTATTGTTAGAATGTCAAAGAATGGGAGAGCTAGGAAATTAAATAGGTAGTTCGTATTCATTTGTAGATCAGATACTTACTTTAAATATACTCGTATGTGGCAAAAAATTGCATACAATTATATGTAATTTTACGCTATATCTAGTTAAATTAACATCAAGCCTTCTTATTGTTTGCCGATACGTGTAGGAACATCTCATACTAGCAATGTACAACAAAACATTTTGGTAGACCGTTACTGATTCTAGATGATGACTTAGATGTTTCAAAAAAGAAATAAAAAAGGGTATAAGCACAATTACGTCTGTAGCCGGCTACATAGAAAGTGGGCGCGTGCCACAACTCGACAAAAACTGCTCAGAGGTTTTAGAAGATAAATAATCCGTGCAATTAGACACGTACGGTGTGTCAGGTGAAATATTCCGTGGTTCAATTTGCGTTGGACTCGACACAATGCCCCAGCATAAACCTAATTACAGCACCACGCGCTACCGTTCTCTTTTTAGCGCCTGTTATTGGACAAGTTTTAATTTTTTTTTCTCAATATAAAATTAATAATGACTAACTTCATTTTCCACACATTTTCGACACACCGTGTGAAAGGTCATTGATCATAAGTTGCGTGAAATGAACATAAATCAGTGATGCGCAGGCCACTGTCGTGCGCAATTGATTGAATATTTTTTCGCTGGCTTATAAAATAATCTAAGTGCATGTTGGACTATTCGGCGCGGGCGCGGGCGGCACGCGCTGCGCTCGCGCCGTTTACGTCGCCGGTAATAGGCTCCATCTCGCGGATAAAGCAGCGACACCGTTACCTTTCTCAAATCACGTACACTATTGTAATATCCAATCGCTCAGAAATGAGATTGCGGCTAACAAGTTATTTACATTGACGTTTTAATATCGACACTGACTGAAAAAACTATTTAAAAAGGTAATTATAATGTGGTGTCTGTAATAGCCACCGTACGCGGCGGCACGCCGCCTTTGTGACGTAGCTAAGCTCCGAGATTAATTTTGGCCGCACAATGAACCAGTTTATATAGTCAATAATACATGCTTTAATAAGTATCAGTTGCGATATTTGTTTGTCAGTTTGTCAATTCTGAAGTTTCGAAAGCGAGCGCGCGACGTGTCGGGCTGCAGGGGCTGAGCCGATAGGATCTTTATTACGCTCATTTTTTGAGAGAAAAAAATGATTAATATAAGGGATCGGCGCGGACGGATAAGTAGTTGAGATTGACGGAATGACGCGAGGTCTGTGACCGGGTGAGGGCGGGGGCGAGGGGCGCGGGGCGCTGCGAAAAGCCGCGAGGCCGCATTGCGTTGGCGCAGCCAAAAACTAACCATAAATTACTGGCTACTTGCTGGACCGCTGACTACGACACGCGCGGTACTTTTTTGCTGCCCCTTCGATCCTGTTACAACGTAAACTTCTCACGGACATCAGATCATTATAGGCATATCTTTAAGAAATTGCTCTGAGTAATGACGTTCGAGAATTATGAGTTACTGTAAATCTTATTTCATGAGAAAATGGTATTAAGATATTGTCATCTTAATCGTAACTTGAATAATGACATCGGTACTTAAGAATCAAGTTCAGAGTATTTTTTGAAAATGATTTATTCGTTACTCACTGTTTTCTTGGTACCTACAACCTACTCATTTTCATATGAATACCTAACGACCATCCTTTTATGAAAATAAATTGAATAAGACGAGTACAGACCCATAAAATCTGGAATTTCGGTAGCCTAGGGCTTGACAGGGTCGAATTAGGATGCTGTAAAAAGTATTATACCTGTATATGTAATACGTAGTTTTTGTTTATTTTGATAAAAAATAGCCTTACATTCGCAGTTCTCCTTTTTATACAGGTAGGTTATTCTAGATTTTTTAAAGATTAGACATATAGTAGTTTAAAACATATAGTAGATCTGTTCATTACGCTATTTACCTATATAAAAATGAAAATCCTCACTATGTAATTTTCTCTAAAAAGGAAGATTCTTTTGTTGGTAGGAGCAGGTCTGTGTCCGGCCCTGTATAATGTTAAGGGTGCGTGCAAATCATTGCGGGCTCGTATAACGTATAAATATGTTGACGTGAGAGGATCCCCGTCGCTGTAGGCGATCATGATATCGGTATTTAATAATAATACATAAGTAGCCAGTGTTAATACACGACCCAAGCTGCTTTGAAAACGATGCCACGCTTTGACAAGAAATAATCGTCTGTAATCGTCTGGTGTTTCCATAATAATATAAAAATAAAATAGCAATGCGGGTGCTCGGCTACTCCTTAAATATTCATTATACTCCAACATATCAGACAAAGAGTGGCCGCTGCCCGCCTTTCTCCAAGGGAAGGCGACGCGCACTCTAGCGATTACGTATTTTTTTTGCCCCCCTCATTATGCAGATTCTGGCGAAAAAGGAATAAATTTAATAACACGCGTTCGTGCGCATGCGTTATCGAACGCACTTGCTTCTGATAATCTGTGCGCGCGGCTTCGCGCAATTACAGTCGGGCAGGAGAGCGCCCGCGCATGCCACGCCGACAACACAACTACGTTTTTAATTTCAGTTTCATAATGTCTAATATGCTACCATTTACAATTGTAATGCAAGCTTAAGTTACTTAATCCGTCAAAATGAAAGGTGTATTGCATTTGATTATTCGCTTACCGTAATTGAAATGATACGGTTGTTTCACTACAATGGATTGATACCTATTATTTACTTATGTTGCATGATTAACAACGTAAATGAGATTGTAACTTAACAAACATTTTCTGAGTAATACTATTTCTGGGTTACGAAATTGAGTTTTTTATGGTGGCTGCATGAGGTGAAGTGAATTTAAAATGGAATTTCAAACTCAAAGTGTAAAGACGCGTGTGGAAATGCATGTGTGTGTCTCCAAGTCTGCGGGTACCTAATAAGGATAATCTCCGCACCTGAGGAGTGCAATTAATAATGGGCGGGTAGAGCTTACATCTCGTGGGATCTGCGCAAACTCTACTAAAGATTACTCCTCACACGTACGTCGCGAGGGTGGAGAATTAATTCGGTAATCACTCAATTACTAATGCAATGAGGCAGTGTAATTTATGTACTTAGAGTATGTAGTAGATAAGTAGCATGGAAACCAATTATTGTTTCTAAAACAATAATTGTTATTTCAATGAATAAAACTTGTTAATAGAATGAATTGTTTATTCGCTGTACAATTGGCAGCAATTACTGTTTCTGATTTAGGAATTTAAGAAAATATAATTGAGAATATTATCGTAAAAATTTCCGATAATGGCTCTAAGAAATCCATAAAAAAATATGAGAAATTTTATTGAATTGTCTCGTTATTTAAGAATTGTTGAAGGAATGGCAGGCGGTCGAAGTTGTGGGCCTGTCGGATGGGTGTCCAAGTGGCGGATCAAGTCAAAAACAGCCAAAAACTGGCTCCCGCGCCTTAGCCTTGAATGGTTTAGCCCTCTGGACACGAGCAAATAGCTGATGTGGCCCGCGGCCTGCCGCGCCTTGCATACACAATGTGCGAGCAACGAGACACAAGTGCAGTGGAGACGACATGCCATCAAACTTTTCCAAACTTTAGTTTTACAGTCTATGAGAGCTTAAATTTTTTTATGCTATCGGACTTACTGATGATCAAGATTGATTGCTTATCCTGATCTAAATAAGGCGATCACAACGGTTTTCTTATTAACCCGCAAACGGAACAATGATGATACGAGATACGTCAAAATTGGCCGTTCGTCGATCATTTGGACAACAATACGTGTCTAGACGGAATAATCTAAAAGAAATACTCATCTGAAATCAAATACGAGCAAAAAGCGCCTTGTCTAGATTCTATAGATTGGATTTGATGAGAGTGTTATCGACAATGACGTCTTATTTTGGTTACAATTTTATTTGCATGAAATCGTCTCGACGGTCGGCTGTAGCGGGGCCAGTAATGGAGTATTTCGTATTTGCTTCATTTTTTATTTTTTGCTGGTTCGATTACGCGAACGCGATCTCCTCATCATTCTCGGCGAAATTCGGGAGCGTCTCACCCGTCGAGCCTCGAGATATTAATTATTGATTGACGATAAAGTATGCGTAAATAATGTCTGCACGAGGTTTATAATCTGACTTTTTTCATTGCTTGTATCGATGAAATTTGATAGGGACAGGTTTATCACGAAAATTATAGTTCTGCCTTCCTGCTGAAAAGGCTGCATACCTCCAACGAATCCACAAGTCAATAGTCCTCGATATAAGACTCATGAAAAATCGTTCAATTTAATAAACACAATAACAGTTTAATTAATAATTTACCCTCTAAAATACATTTAAGTTAAAAAGTCCTTAGCCCAAAAATATCTTAAAGTTTGCCATTCACTGATATTACTACACACACACACAATAGGCTATTTAATTATTTTTAAAACTCCTCTTGGTCACACAGGGTAGCGTCAGCTGTCGCTTGCGCTCGCGCAGCCTGAAGAGCCCGAACTCCCCACTTTTAATCCACGCTTAGCAAACGTTACGCGTGACTACTGCTACTGGGAACTTACACATTTTCTTAGTTTTCATGCTTGAACACTACAAAGCCGCTTTGTCAAATGTATAAAAGTATAGGTATTTTGGCGCACACACCTTTTGACAATTTAAAATGACCCGCAAATCCAATTAAGTAGTGATAGGGCAATTTATATGAATAATTGAAGAATGTTTAAACATAATTTGGCGGGTTTTAAGTCTATTCGTTTATGATCGTAATATGCGAAAGATACTAAACAAAGTTAACGCCGGGCCGGAAATTCCTATAAGTTCATAATTATCCGATAGTTATTTCGCAGTTAACATTACGATTTCATGAATCGCGTCACTGCATACTTGTGGCATAATTATGGAGGTTCATGGTTTTCGTTGTGGCGAGCTAAGTGCGTGTATTGTGTTTAAAACAAAAGGGTCTGTAGAGACTCTGTACTACTAGAGTTTAATTTTGAAGTGAGAGTTAGTATTTGAATTGGTTTTAATCGTGGGATAAACAATGGGGTGGGTGCAGTGGTGCGCGTCGACACGCCCAGCACATGTGTGTTTCAACTGTACGACGCGTATACGCACCGTTCGCGGTTTTGTTCCAATTCCAATAGTTCTTTTTTTATTATAGATGAGTGTCGTCAAGGACTCGTTACGCGATTATAAAATTATAGCTTTGTTGTTTAGTATTTTTGTTTTATTTAATTAATGTTTCCTCATTCAATGAAACAATATCGCACTTTATTTGTATGTAATATTCAAATGCAATTATTTATAATGAAGCAAGCTATTTAAAATTATCTTTATGTAGTTATAGTTTCATTTTAAACCATGAACCACTTTGAACCATGATTCGAATAGAACAATAGGAACTATTAATCTTTATCACTATAATCTGCTCATGTATAATTTACAAGAATGTTACGGTTGCAAGACTATTAGATTATCGATTTTATGTCACACAAAAAACAACTGCATAATAAGTCGCATGTAAATTGTATGTGAACGAGTTATCCCTCCGGTGGGGGTGAGTGATGCGAAACGCGTGAGCAATCATTGCGATCGACTCCCGCGCAGGGAAATGACGGAAATACCCACACACCCAAACACATCGCACACCTACAGCACACACATACACTATCCTATGTACATGTTATATTAGTAATCCATTGTCTATGTAAATAAATATGAATATACCAGACACGTTATGTATGCAACTCCGTTTTCCACACTTTTTGTCGTATTTTGCGAGAATACAGGGCAATAACACAACACCATAAACTGTATTTTTAATTCATGGTAGTGCATAATATCGTTAATGGTGTATTAAGTATAACTATCTATGCAGATAACTTCGGGTAATGAATTTAACGCTTCTGATAACATCTGCAACTGTAACAAAGACATGCGTGCAGTAAAAATGTTATCATGTGTGCGTATGCGCCACTTGTCGTGCACTCCCACGCACACCATTACCAACACAGTTTTTTTTCGAATGTAATAATTGTTTTGGTAGAGGAAGTTGCGGATACAAACGGAAAGTAATAACGAAGTTTTTGACCGCACGCAATTGATATTACATTTTAAAGTGCAGTGTAAGTATGTGGTTTAATAAGGCCCGGTGATTTTGATCTAGCTCACTCCAACGCTAATGTTATTTCATGCGAAAGTGTAAATAGCGTTACGATTCATGAGCACGGACGATAGATAAGCTTTCAAAAAATTATTATCATGGAGTAAACGAAAAAATTATAATTACAGGGAATTGCGTTAGAAATTGTATACATTTACTCACGCATCGGTATTAAGTAATTAATTCGAGGCCCGCCTCGTCCTATCGGCCGACGATCTTGCAAAACGCTCTCATCGAACGTACAACAATCAAAGCTCCGTTGTCTACTGTGAAAACAGTAGCGGCACGATTACAATTTGCGGGTAGTTGGGAAACTCGTCACAGTCGCGCGACTTGTTTATCGATTTATCGGCGGATGCGTTGGCGATTAACATCGCCAGGGCTGACCGTTACACAGCGTAAGTTTTTCGCGAGAAAAAAAAACACAATTATAATAATGATCGTCCTAGTATGGGATGGCCAGCGCTTGTTTATGCAAATGTATTTACTAATTAAGAGGGAAATAATTTTCAATGTAGTTTGCATGTTGTTGAACGATGGAAAAAACTAAGCTGTTTCTCGATGGGGTACCGAGCCGATCATTGTCACTGGCATACATAATTAGCTCAGTAGAGTTGACTGATCTATTGTAATAGAAAATGTATCGATGACCGGTCATTGATCGTATCGACCCCTTTGATGTATGTATCGATGTAATTCTCTAGATGTTTATCGATGTTTATTTTATATCGATCCTTAAATTACGACGTTGCGCCCTAATCTGAATCGATGCATTCCTTGGGAACAATTCTTAGTCCGTTACGCATTATAAGTCCCTTGTTTGTCGAAGTCTACGGCTTTTTAAAGCGGCTTAAAACTGAATAAAGGGCCGGGAAGTGAAGTAAAGGGTTCGTATAGAATGCCGGTTATCGCGTATTTAATCTCAGCGAGCAAATTAGGATTAATTGAACTTTTTCCTTTTAGCTCTGAGCGTCTTTGTGTTCGTGCGTAATTCGTTCAACGTGTCACTCAAGGAAGTGTATGGAGTGGATAATATAATCAAATAACCGCTGCTTTCAGTTCTAGCTTTGAATAAGTACATTAAAGGATTCCCTTATCTATGATTTAGTATGTATTTCATATATCGCGAAGTTATTTGTGTCATAGATAGAAATGACTAGAGTGCATGGATCCGCTAAAAAGTAATAAGCATTAGATTAGATAATGAGTACAATTAATAATTATTTTGCTACTGGTTTAGCAAGTCGTCAACATTCATAGACAGACATTTTTGTAATAAGTATTTTTAAACACTAACCTCATTGTTGAATTACCGGGCAAGTTTTTAAACTTCTAGATCGACCTAGAAGTTTCTTACACAAAAATTATATTGATTTATGACGTCATGACTCATGACTAAATAAAATCTAAGTGAAATTCGGTTGGTACAATAAGGATCTTAAACAGTAAAATATTATTAATTGTAGAAATGTTTGCTAGCTATTGATCAGCTTGGAAACCTTTTTTATCATTCATGCATTTCTTTAAATTGACAAGTTTTGCACGTTAATTGGTAATTGCATGAAAACTAATCTTTTCTATCGTCATCTATAATTAAAATGACGTATCTTCCAACGAGCTGATATAACCGAATGCTTTTGCCACTTCCCGAAGGCGTATCAACCACTCTTATAATTCCGCGCATAGTGCGTCAGAATTAAGGGGTGAGGGGTGTAGGTATCTATAACCCGATGGCGGTTAGGATCTCTCAGGTGTGACGCGACGGAAGCCCGCTATCATTAAGCTACCCACATGTAGTGCGTACACGCACACGCGCACCCACCCGCCTTGTTTATGCGATGTCCTTGTGTGTTTGCGATGGGACGGATTACGCGATGAGCTTTTTATTGTTTTAAAAATTTAGTTGTCAGTGTTGAACATGTAGGTACAGCTAAAAAGGCCGCTTTGTTTAATGATAATAAGGTTCTAAATATTGTGGTCATTATAGTCTTCTAACATACTAAAAAAAGTTCAGTTTTTTCATTCTTGATAGGCTTTCGCTTGACCAAAGCCATCGTAAATCGCAGTGTCGCTTACTGGTAAGCGACACTGCGATGTTCGATGGCAACAATTTGATTACATGTAAGTAGGTACCTACTTATCTGAAGATTGTGCTGACTACAATTTAGGTTTATTTATGCAATTGACTTAATTTGGGTTAGTTTCTTCGTTTGTTCCTAGCTTACGGAGAGCGAGCGTAGAAGTGATAGCGTACCCATTTGACCATTTGACTGCGAAGTCGTAGGTCTAGAGTTCAAATCCAAGGCACGCACCTCTGTCTTTTCATAATCATGTATGTACTACTAATAAAATTAATTATCACTCGCTGAAAACGGTGAAAGAAAACATCGTGCGGAAACCTGTATGTCTGAGAGATTTTCTCGACGGTATGTGTAGTCTGCTAACTCGCACACTAGGCCAACCTAATCCCTCCACCTATAGCCTAACCCCTCTCATTCTGAGAAGAAAACCGTGCCTAGCATTAGGACATTAAATGGGTTTGGATGTGTAGAAAGGTAGTATTACTAGAATTGTATTCTCAGCCGTCCACAAACGGGCAAAATAAAATAAATATATTATATAAAATTGGTGCGATCTAATCCCAACCTGTGCGCACATATCCGTGGATCCGGGGCGACACAGGCCGCTACCCACCCGGCGGACAATAAAATGTGAATACACCTAAATATTACTATTTTCACTGCGTTCCGATACACTTAATCGCTTCCAATTGCTTATTTTTTTGCATTGTTACTTTTTTGCAATTCTGTGTTAAATTAATAAGAATATTGATTGATAATTGGCGGATTTTCTTGTTCTTGGTACTTTTAGCAATTACACATATCACAATATGTTTAGGGGACAAGGTGCTTTTACTTAAATAATTATGTTGCTTTCCAATAACCCGTTAGGAATCAAATTATTGAGACAGTACAAAAAAATAGTTTTCTTCCTTTTTTTTTATACGAAACACTTCTTGTACACTGGTGTTTATAATACCTACACGATTTGCTGAATTAATAAAGATCGATCTCTTAACCGATTTGAATATAACAACTTCCAAATTCCAGTTCAAGTTAAAAGGAAATGCGATTTACTCGTATTTAAATTATTTGCCTAGTTAGTTAGCTGCTGCAATTGTAACGTTTACATTGTTTACACAAAAAAGTTCCGTCGCTTATGTCGGCAATTAGTCGAGTATCGCCTAAAATAGGTAACTTTTGAATAGCGTATTTATTTTCCACCCCTATCCTTCAATTATCTACTACAGTCTCTATATTAGGTATTTTATTAGACAGCATGGTTAGGAATTATATAATAGTTATACAAAGTATTTACGAATACCTATTTCGTAAATATAACATTATATTTACTGAAGAATTCATAATTTTATTTTTTTAATTGGTTTAAAAAATGCGTGGAAGTTTGGACATGATTCTAAACTCAGTATCTAAATAAATACGTGCAAATGTCCCAAGCTATTATGCACAGAGATTATATTTTCGTCGATTTAGTCATTTTTTTGTAACGTTGACACACCTCTATAAAAGACACTATCGATCAAGACTTTCTCATTGTTCATTTTATTGTAAGACCCGAATCATATCCACGCCCATGTATTACACTCTGTATTTGTAAACGACGTTATTTTTCACCGTGAAAAATTGTTAAGCCCCAAACTTTTAACTATTTATGCACATTAATTAGGTAATTTAAATATTTAAACAGATTATCCTCTTGAAATGTCAAATAGATGATTTATCTTGTGATGTCGAAAGCATTATATTACAGAGAGACAAATTCGCTTTGAGTGTGCCATCTAGGTTATTAAGAGGCGTAGGTTTTAAGCTCGTTTTTTGTTTTATATGTGGTCACACATCATTATGCGTACGGTTATAATATCGACTGCTGTTTTATTTGGGATTTTTCTTCCCTCACCGAATGCATAGTTACATTTTCTTGCGGGAAATTTATAATTATGTAGGTACTATAACTTGTATGTGCATTTCCAATTCAATCAGTTAAAAGTTCCACTACTGAAGTGCTGAATAAAAGCCTCCCCCATCGATTTCCATAATAATAGGCCTGCATTCAACGACTTCCTTTTTACCCGAATACGCAAAAAGTTTAACAGTCTATATATATAGTCTAATGGCATGTGACCACGGCTATAAACTGGAAACCACTGTTCCTAGAAATAGCAAAATAATATTTTTTGTCTGTTGTTGTCGTTGTCTGTTTTAGTTTTTTAACTTTGAATAGAATTAGTAAATCTAACGCCTTGCAACCCTGGTATTTTCTTTTTAAAACTTGAGTAACATAGTACTACACACCTAAAAGTGAATTAAAGAATTAAAGATCATTTCAATGTGATTCAGGGATACTTTAAGCAAATCATAATTACTTTTCTCTGACCTAATAACTAGTAAAAGTAAACCAGTCCAGTCACCAGTCGGAACCAGCGAGTCCTTGGCGACCCTTCCGCGACACAATTCCATATGTGCTGACATCAGAAGCTCGGATTGCCGATAGCATAAGTGGCTATATTTAGAATCTGTGCTACTGATTAATGGTCGTTTTAGTGGGGCGTGTGGCGGTTATGGCTAAGTCATCTCACGTCGACAATTGACACCGTAACCCCAGGCTTTAAGACTATCTTTCATCACCACCAATTTAGCAATTGTCTACGAAATTTAGGAATCAATCGTCATGATTTATATTTGGGTGCTTGTATGGTGCAGTTTAGATTGTAAAGTAGGTACTAACCTTGTCATTAAAATCTCTAAAGTAAATGAGTATACTCTGTATAGGTAAAATGTTATGCTTATTAAAAATCTACTTCAGAAAAATAACTAGAGTAAGTAAAAACACTACAAAATTTTAATTAAAATTCTAGGCAAAATAATCTTCGTACTGCATAACTAGATTTCTATAGTCCATTAAACATTTTCAAGTTTCCATACGGCATTGGAATCCGATCGAAATATCCAATTCAAATCGCGACTCGGTCGTATATCATGTTCGTCATAACTAACATGCATAATTAGGCAATAGAATAGCGGTTGAAACGCACAGATGAATAAAGAAATGACAATTCTGTTTTTATTTTATTAATATGCAAAATTGATACAAGCGGCAATTTAAGAGCGGAAAGCGATAGAGTGAAATATTCATAAATTAAAATCGCACGAAAACAATGAGGTACAATAAACGCTCAAAAGGCACACTAAGGATTACATTGCTCTGAACAGTACGAGCGAGCTCGATACAGCCAGTGCATGACACTTATTAACGACAATGAATAGAAGGTCGTAAGTTAAACTAAACGTCAAGCTATTGCGTTGTGAGATTGCCTATGGACTTTTGGTCGCCACTGTAAATATAAACCAATTAATTAATAACTGAATCTGTGGTAATCCAATGCTAGAATGAATAAGTTAGTTTGAGCAGATATGATGCAGATGACGGAGTAAGTCCTGTGCATGAGACATTTAGTTTCAGTCAGACAATGTCTTAAGTTATGAAGAAGACTACAATGTATAATTTACTTTACTCCCAGTCTGTTCTATCAGATATCGCCCGCAATAGCCGCCTTCTCACATCGGAGATGCTGTTAGCGTATTACCACTTCACAGGAATTAACTTGTCTTGAGCTCTGGATCAGAGACGATTACTAGCAACTTCATTTTAAAATAATCACAGATCCTAAAAAAGAGTCCTTACGGTGGGTTGGGTAAGGCATTTCGCCGGGTTGAACACTTCAGTATCAGAAGAAAGGCCCATGTACAGAGTAAAGACCTTACTGATAGACATGGGGGTAAGTTTTTCATGTAAGCGAATACCTATTATTATTTAGAGGAATTCTTTATTCTTTCCCTTATCCATTCTTCATTGTCAACAGAATGGTGTTTAGCATATTGACTGTTGAAGTATTAACCAATCTTTGCTTAAATAGTTGAGTTGACTTATTAACTTCAGCTATCACCTTTCAAGTAATTTTATGATATTGTCAAACGCTATTCGCTCCATGCTTGTGCCATGCGCGTTATCTGCAATTACTATGCATCGCACGGACGTCGTACTAAGCATGTTAGACACATGAGTTTAGTTGATAGTTTACGAGCAATTTTTACTATATTTATCAATATCACATGGTCTAAAGAATACTTAATGTGAGAAGTAAGCTCAATAAGCGCGTGCCGTCGAACTTATCACGGAAGTATTTATATATATCACATGCATATTTTTCCATCATTTTAAACGCGACTAGCACCGCAATTTGTCTATACTTTTCATTAAACCTATATAGGTTTAAGAAACTAGTATGTGATATCGAGATTTAATTAAGATCTAAGATTGCGTAGAAATAGCTTAGACGACATTATCGCGTTAAAATAATGAACAATATACTCACGTAGACCTAAATAATTACAATGGAATGTAGTTCTAGAAGTCAATTTTGCCGGAGTAGATTATGCACGCATCGTTTGTAGTTCTATTTTCTAAGAAACTGAATGAAGAAGCTAGAAATTACTTTGTAGTGTCAAATAACTGTTAGTTGACACGGTTGACATAGGAATTGCAGCGAGATTGTCCGTCTGGGAAATGTCTATTCGTCCTAGGCAAGAGTAACGCGCACGCATTCCGCGCTGCGTACAAATATCCCTATTTGCGGTTTAGAGTTAGAACAATAGATTACTGGGCGACGTTGTACAATCGTCCAGTTATCTGTACCGACCGGCGGATGCGATAGTGGTAATAGCGGTTACTATCAAGCAGATAGATTCGGCTCCTATCGGCCCTACATGGGAATTTATACTCGTGTGTAGACGCGTAATATAGTTGTTTCGTTACACGAAATGTACCATAGTTTGTGATAAGGAGCCATGGGTTTATGATCCCTGTCAGCAACATGTTTCGGAGATTAAATTGTAATAATAAAGTGGAATGTTTGCAGTATATCATTTATACAATATCACTGCAGTATTGATATTGCATTTTCAATCCTATAAATTTGTTATCTCGTGTTAAATTCTTTGAACTTGTATCATAGTTTTTTGATGCTTGACGGAAGGAGACATCTGACAATTAATGTAATATAGTAGTCGATAAACAAGAGCTTATCGCACGCTTTGTTCCGATAGGCGTCAGATCGGTAGAGCCATATCAAAGCTGTGTATACCAAAGCTCGTAGTTAAAGTTCAACGCACAAAGTGCATAATCGTAGTAATCAGTCGGAGCCAAATGTCATCGACCCACTTATCTCGTCCGTCCATCCCTTTTACAATTACAACAACAAATGAGTAAGAGTCGTGCACCGATATGCGCGCACGCATCGATACCGATGCAGAGGAATAAAATCCTGTGTGAACGAACTCTAATCTCTGTTTTGTGCTTCCAGACTCCGGCGAGATGTAAACGTGCGCACGCACTGATAGATCGGTAGTTATAGTTTGTTTCAATTGGTTGCCTCATTCGATTTGTTGATCCGAGAATTATGGAGTAATCCGAAACCTATTAATTTTGTAATGGATCTAAAGGGCGATCAAAAAGGCTGGGGATCGTTTTAAAATAAATCAAAAATAGTATTCAATATTTTACGAGCAGGTTTAAGTAAAATAAATTCATTAATCTTATGATTCACGTAAATTGTAATGATAAGACCGGAAATACGGACTTGTAAGACAATGATAGCATCAACCTTATAAAAGACTGCTCCAAATCTCAGATTAGATTTGGCAAAAAATATTTAAAACAATATTTTCGGCACAATCTCCTTGGCCAGTAGATAAAACTGAGATAACTGACTGCTACTCAAAAAAGTATTCTGATTTACTATTATATTGCTCTAAGCCCATTTCGAAGCGTGAATTTGGGAATTTCAAAAGCACGCCGTCATCAGGCTCAGGTAGATTCCTTTAGAAACGTGTCCTTGTGATATTACCGTTAACCTGATGATCTTGTTTGTAACAATATTGTTTACAACGACTTAACTGACGTAATAAGATAAACAATAGCGCCCAATTGCTGGCCACGGATCTCTTCAGCATTGTTCAGTAATAAAACACAGGTAAAGGCTACCTCACTTGCAAGAATATCTTAATTGCCTTAAGTTTTACAAATCCGTCAGAGCCGACACTTTTGATTTTGGGCTTAGCAGGACTGTTTTATTTTTGTTTATTGTCCGGAACAGTATTTTTAAGCTGATAATAAAAGTAAACAGCTTTCATCTTAAAGGTTAACTTTGTAAAAGACATTCACAGTCATTATTCTACCCGATTTCTAACTGTAGTACCTACTGTAGGATATTATTACATATATGTAGTAAATTAATTTTATTATCTACCTTATTTATCGTCTTTTTGACCTTTTCCTTCATTTGTCTTTTGCTTTGGTTATTGTAATTAACATCCGTATTTGACGCGAATATTATTATTTTCATGGCGTAAAAAAATATTTTATTCAAGTCATTGAAAGGGCAGACGCACACGTCATATCAACGCTGTATTCAACCCGTATGCACTTTACTTAGAAACTGAACTGTCGAATAATAAGTGCATTGTGTGACCGTATACGTATCACTCGGATTAGTGAGGGGAATACGTAACGTCGATAATTTGCACACCCAATGAGGCGTAGAGCGGACAGGTGACGGAATTTTTATCGTAAAAAGAATTTATTTTGTTACTACTAATTGACTTTCTAAATTGAGTTACTACTAAAGGTCTATGGATGCGCTTATCCTTGGATACGTTCCATCAAGTCGCATTGATTTTTAAGGCCAAAAACATCTCTTTCGGCTCCTTAATCTAACCAATAAGAGTTTATCAGATGTTCATTATCGAAGGTCCTGATCGAGGTCAACGACTCTATGTGAGCATATCGACACATCGACAGCGGCGGCAGGGCGGCGCGCGCCACGCACTTCCGACGCGACGGATTTGCCGGAATCGGCGCGGGCGCATCAAACGCGCTGCGAAATTCGGACGGAGGCGCGCGCGCGTGAATCAATTTGAATATTTTTTTCGGTACCGGCATGGGAATGGCTACCGCCCGCCATGGGCATCACTCGCAAAAGTTCGCAATACTGTTCAGCGCTCGACTTTATCAAATTTTTTGACATAAAACATAAGAATTTTTATAGCGCATAATCTCAGCATGTAGAGGCTTTATGAGAGGACTCGAATTTTTTTGTTGACATTATACCTCCATAATATTACATTCAGATGCTCCTTGCCGAAATTAAGGCGCATATTATTAATTACTTTCGTACAACAAAGCAATGTAAAAAGGTACAATTTAATTACGAAAAAATGTCTCCGCCTAATTATTTTTTTCAGTCGGATTCAGTGTATCCGAATATCGTCGAGTTGAAGCCCACACGGGCTTTCTTGCTACCAACATCTCACGTTTTTGAGTAGCCGTAATATTTAAATTGCCGACATAGCTCCTCCGGGCATACCTTGCATGGGAATGTGCGCGGCGGTCGTCAAAACCCGCTTTTACCGAATGCGTTATGAGCTCTCCAAACGCATCGCAGCTAACAGCGCCTTCCTTGTCTAACCCGTCAGCGAGGAATGTCGCAGACAAAGAAGTAATGGTGGAAAGTATAACTACTTTTACTGGACGTTTATTACGTTAGCAAACGCATCCCGCCTAAAATTTTGCATGGATGCGTCGTGCATGCGAAAATGTGTTCGGGCGCACGGCGGCGGCGCACGGGCACGTACTTAATATTACCTGCCGATGCATATTAATCGAGGAGGAAGTTTTGTCAACAATATCTAATGTGCTCCGCGAATCGCTGCGGTGCCATTGATAGCTTTTTTGTTTCATATAAATTCGTTACCAAAGTAGGTACTTTTATAGACGGCGCCATATTAAATACTGCAATATTGCATAATGTATGACACAGGCATATATCTTATTGAAAACAATCACTATGATTGTTCATGAGAGTCGGTGCTCTACAATATCTCTATTCGTCGGCAAGTGGTTTAACTGGGTTATTCCATTTAAATCGTTTGCTACTTGAGTATTAATTAGCGATAATCATGATGGCAAATAATCTTCGTGTCGATTACTGACAGGTTTATTCTTGAAGTGGAAATATCTCGAGTGGTTTGTATCGTTTCCTTGATAAACACATTATAAAAATTCTTTGAATAATGTTATCTACTCATCGTTATACTTAACATTAATAATTATACAAAGTGATTAATTATGTTACTAAGTAGGCAGTTAGGTAAGTTTCTGGTTTATTCCCTAGTGTTCAGAATTATTTTAATTTTGTAAAATTAGTGTTGCTTTGTTTCCTAGCTAGTTAAAAACACGCGGTGTACTGTACTTTTTGATAACTGCATGTAGGTATCCTTGCCTATTTTTAGAGGTATATTGCCAATATTTTATGAATAAATTAATAATTATGATAAAGTTACGCTAGTGATGATCAACGACTGACAACTTAGCAATTTTCTTTGAATTTATTTGATAAGATTACCGATTATATTATTACCCACTATTTATTACCACATATTACCACACATATATATTTATACGTGGGAGAGCCATGCTTCGGCACGAATGGGCCGGCTCGACCGGAGTGATACCACGGCCTCACAGAAAACCGGCGTTAAACAACGCTTACGTTGTGTTTCGCCGAGTGAGTGAGGTTACCGGAGGCCCAATCCCCTTTTAAAAGGTCGGCAACGCACTCGTGACTCTGGTGTTGCGGGTGTCCATGGGCGGCGGTAATCGCTTACCATCAGATGATCTGTCTGCTCGTTTGCCCTCCTATGCCATAAAAAAAACATATTACTTTAAAAAGTTAAAAGTAAAAAGAAAATTATATCTCAATATTACTATTTTACATTACAATTGATTCTATTACTTTTGTTTTATTTCGAAGAGAAACGAAATATCAAAAATCGAACGACAGATATAAAACTTTAGGTACACCGGAAATCCATATCTTCAAAGATTGACTATTGATAAAATAAATAGCCGCGGAATCGTCAAATACCAAATGTTTCCGTGGCCAACGTTATTCGTGTCATTTGTTTAAACAAGTTTCTTAGATAGAGCACGCGTGGATAATCCGTGGAGGAGATATGAACGCCGCGGTATGACGGCGTATATCGATGCATGTACGTGCATTATCGTAAGTCGCGGATTACCGCACTGATTTATTGTTTTATCGCGTTTTGTCGGAATTCACAAAGAGATCGCGACACGATTACGCATACTTGTTTTTGAATGACAACGTCATTGGATTTATTTTTATCGTATTAGGTGATTGTATTTATATAATTTAGTTGATTTTACAAAACGTAGGATTTAAATAAACCTTAGGATTTAGGAAATTCTGTTCTCTCAATCATTCACTGCCTCGTTTCTTTGATCTTATTCCAAATCCAACCTCCATTCCTCTAAAACACTCATAACGTTCGTAAGCTTTACAGTTACGTTTCAATTATGTTGTATTTGTTTTTAATTTAAGCTCCAAATCTTCACCATCTACTTACTGTAACTCGCCCAATTTGAAGGCAAGCCAATGGTGCGTAACGGTGAATAGTGAACCAAATAACACGTTTGTACGTGAAGCAATAACAAAACCTCTGTGAGGGATCCGACTGATTGCTCACACGTTAGCGAAAGCCGAACAAATTAACTTAGCACTTCGATGCCTAGAAACCATTTGTTTCCAATTTGTGGGTCGCTCGACAATATTCTCCTGTGTTTATCCCGTCCAAAAACAGTGCAAATGACACTAATTACGCCATTGTAGCGGGGCCGTGTTAATAGCTTGCTCATACCGCTCTGAATTCGACTAAACCGTAGTGTACGGTCCGTAAAACAGTGGAATGTTACTAAACTCAATTTTCACTAGGATTTTGAATGATTGATATCTTTACAAGTAAGGTATGGTAAGCAATGAAAGTCGCTGGACAGTGGACACCAGTGGATATTTTGAAATCTTTATATTTCAATTAATGTAATCTGCATATAGGATATGCAGAGAACTCTTAGGTACTTTCTCAGGCCAACATAACATAACATACCATCACGCCTGTATTCCCCGAAGGGTTAGGCAGTTTCTCAGGTCAGTAACTTATATTGTTTTGAAGATTGCAACCGTACCATAGCATAGAGGTTTTGTCTGGGTGATGCACATACAATCAAAGTAAATATACTAACAGAGAAAGAATGAGAAGAAGGTGAAGACTTTTCCCAAAAACTATACATATTTAAACTTACATAGGTAAGTATTGCATAAATATTAATATGTTGGTACAGTAATAAAAATTATACATAATATAAAAATATATAAAATAAATAATATCTAATAAAATTGACGGCGTCATTTTATTATCAAACAAAGAGATACGATTACTTAAATTACATTCTACAATGAGGTATTATGCACCTAGTCATAACAATCTCCTATGACACTTCATCGAGACTTTCTCTATTTGTTTCAAACACGCAAAAATGTTAAGTCTGACCTATATTAAAATGAATAACTAATTGGAACATTGATTGCTCGGATGACGAAGCTAATAATACCTACGTCACAAATTCTATCTTGGACTACGAATGAAACATTTAGCTTTATGTGTCAGTGCTCACGTCTGTTTGTAAATGTCGTCACAACTTGGAGTTTGGACTATCATCAGGGTGAGACTACACTGGCATAAAAATTATAATAGTCTTTAATATTATAGAAGTGCACACCCTTAAATTATTTGAAATCGGTTGATTATGTCACAGTTTAATCCGACTAAACGTATCCGACTATCCTACGTACTATAGTGTGCGGGGGGTAATATATATTATACTAGCGACCCGTGTGTAGCTCTGCCTGCGTAGGTAAATTTTCCCATACAAATTTTCACACATCCTGATAATTATGAGTACGGCAATAAAATCAGCCAAATCGGTCGAGCCGTTCTCAAGTGATGATTTTTCATACATGTTTATACAATATAGATAAATATAATATAGCGTTATATGGATATTTTCTACATATATTAGTATAAATATTCCTTTACCACAGCAATAAAGGCAATGATAAATAATCTCAGTCACGTAAATGAGGATTATTGTAAAAGTAAATAACATAATAAATCTGATTATATGACGAGCTAGATTATAACACAGTTAATATTGCAGATAGTAAAAATATAAATCCTTCACTGTTTGAAGTGAGTGATTAGTACTGATTAAACATTACACGTGGCTATATAATTGTTGGAGTCGTATAAAGGACAAGTAAATTCTTATCTTATAATTTATACTAGCTATGGCCCAACGTTATGCTTATGGTAATGACGAATAATTATTACGATTCTGACAATTTTTAATCATTGGTAACTCAATACTTCAATATATAGGTACAAAGTTTGGCAGAGTAACGGACTATCAAAACTCTATTCACAGAGTCGTTCAGCAGAGATGTACTAATCTACAGCCACGGTTCGTAGGTCTCATGTGATGTCATTTATTGGCCAATTCAGATCTGCTGCTAAGAATTTCGCATTGGTCGGTCTGGGAATCGAACCAGGGGCTTCCCGGTCAAGAGCCCCGTTTGTGACCACTGAGGTGACTGTTGAGGCAGTATTTTAACAGTTACTCTTGAATACTGGTTTCCAACATGTACGCGAATGTTAGATATTGAAATAAAACTATTTTTTTCGCGATTTCATCGCGTTGTATTGATATTATATTTATTTCCCGACGTTTTGGATCCTTACCACTTGTCAAGTGCAACATACCTCTACAAGAAGCAGGAGTATACAAGCTTGATTGTGGTCCTTATATATAGGTCTTCTTCTTCTGCTTCTTCTTCATGTCAACCATAAGTCCTCGTAAAAGAAAACTGATTCCTGCCTAGGATGAGCGAGCGAGCGAGCCTATTGAAATGAAAAGATTTACCTTAGGTTGGATCTTACCCCATTATAGATTCTATGAAATCTAAATCCAAGCCCAAAACTGCAAGACCAAAGAACATAGTGAGCTCATTCTGCGTGAATCGCATCGCTTATAATTAACAAAAGATTAAGGTAGCTGTTAATAATTTTAAAATTAAGACGTCCAAAATCTCAGTTTGCCCGTGACCATTGATGCTGGAAAGGATCCTAAACGTCGGTTATTAAATGTGTAAGATCAATACATAGGTTCATACATATTTTCACGCCTGTCTCCCATTGCGGTAGCCAGGGACTTTTTTGACACTTTCGCTTCATCTACGTTCATTAATCTCCTCATGCATGATCGTCGGTTTAGGGCGCTTTTAACCTGACCTTTTATGAGAACCGCCGCAATTTGGTTGTGGTACGTTCACCGAGGTCGGCCCCTTCCATCTCTTCCATCCGTTCTGGCCATGTATACTCGTTTCGTCAATCTTCGTTCATTACATACATCTTCTTTGACGACACGATTGGCGTAGCGGTTGAGCGATCGGCTTCTGCGCCACGTGTTGTGGGTTCGATCCCCACACGGAGCAAATATTTGTATGATCTACAGGTATTTGTTCCAGGTCTGGGCGTTTGTGCATGTGAGAATTTGTGTTTGTAAACGCACCCACGACACAGGAGAAAATCCTAGTGTGGGGCAACGTTTTTTTAAGAAAAAAAAAAAATCTTCTATCTCACCACACGGCTCCCTTATCACGCTGTTCCTCACTCTATCTTTCAAGGTTCCCCCACACATACTTCTCAAAGCTCTCATCTCTACGGCATTTATTTTACTTTCCTGTTTCTTCTGGCACACCAAACTTTCACTATCATACATTAATGTCTAAAATATAAAATCCGTTAAATAAAACTACTTTTTAAGTAGTTTTATTTCAGTTACTCTTGAAATTAATGTAATGAATATTACCACTTCATTTACTATCATCTTGTCTGTCGGTTATCTCGAGGTAAAATACCTACTCACAGCTAATTAAACTTCCATTGAACTAATATCGAAATTATAAAATTATTGAATTAACGATAAAATTAACTTCCGTTGGTCAATATTTGTTTTGTCAAATAGAATGTGGGAATCAGGAAAGTTATTAATTGGTTCTCATTCATTAATACCATCACGCTTGTATTCCCTAAAGGTTTAGGCAGAGGTATATTACTGATGTACACCCATAGTTCGCCGGTATGTTTAACTCCCATGTTGTAGGGTGCGAGCCTATTGTCATTAATCGGGCACAAATCCAAACTCCGAGCTGCTACTAAGAATTTTATAGAAAAACCCAATAACCCTATGCTTGATCTGGGAACCGAAACCGGGACCTTTAGTAACAGTCGTGCTTACGACCACTAGACTAATGAGACAAACTACTAACTACACTATAACAGATTAAAACTAAAATATTTCAAGATGTTTAACTTTATTTTAGGTGTGTGACCTGCAAATTGTTCGCCTGATCCAACATAATAATTTATTTGTTATACTTATAACACTGCAAATATGGTTTGATTCTTGAAACTAAAGAAAATTCCCATCAATGTTACTATTTTCGTAACCGAGCAAACGTGACGTCACAGCTGTGAAAATTACCGCCTCCTGCGACTGCAAGGTTCATTCAGGCGATTTTGTTATTGTTCTTTATTTTTGAATTAGGAACAATTGAACATAAGCTGTTATTCATTATTCACACATACTTATTTGAGAAACGGACGAAAACATGTGTTTTGGATTTTGATAATGGTTTCAATTGATTTCATTAATAAATTTGAAAGATTAAACTGCGGTTTCTATGGTTAGTCTATGAATGGGTGACCATTTTTAAGGAAGCTTTTAGGTCTTCATAAAAAAGACGTAGCTATATTTTAGCGACTTCGGGTTTTATAAACCCCGTACCAACATTCACTTTAATAACAGGTGTCTTCATCTTCCTGCCCTTGTCCCAATTTATTTGAGGTCAGCGCAGCGTGTCCTTTTCTTCAATTCATACCTTTTTTATTTTTATTGATTAAGTTGGCAAACGAGCTGACGAGCCATCTGGTGGTAAGTAGTCATCGTTGCACATGGACACCTGCAACACCAGAGGAGTTGCTGATGCGTTGCCGACCCAGACCCCTACGGACTACAGAGTGCCAGAGCCGCTGCAACCGAGAGGGGAACTGGCTCTTACGTGCAAAAGTGGAAACACACACGAAGGTGCTTTACGACAGACTCCGACGTAAGGGTCGTCAAACCCCAAGAGGTCCTACCACCGAGCTAGTCAGATATTTTCACGCCTCTTACTAGATGCCTATCTGAAAGGCAGAGAGGAATATTATTCTAACCCAGTACAACCCCTATCAGCCGTCACCTCATCATTAACTCCCTTTCACATCATATCGGTCTTAACACTATCCATACATCTTTTCTTTGGTCTTTACACCTCCGTCCCTCTACATTCATATTGACAACTTTTCTAGTCACAAGCGTTTCATCCCTCCTCATCACATGCCCTTAACAGGTGTATATCCGCAAAATTCAATGACGTAGTTGGCACGTATTACTGCAGTTTTTATGAATGTATATGCGGCTTACTATCTCCGGATAAGAGTTATCTAAAGATCTAAATATATTTTTTTTGTATTGTTATCCTCGAAATCCGTTGATACAGAGCGATTATCTATGATTAAATGATGGTTCCTCGTAACATATCGTAAATTAAGTTGAAAGGATCTTTAGCGGATTTAAATTAAATGATATTTTAGGATTGTTTCTAATCGTCAAAGTAAAAATAAAACGAAACCATTGAATAACTACATTTTCAATGTAGATGAACAAACAAAACCAACTAATACGTTATAATAGTGAGGAACTGTTCATAACTTTATTATATTATATAACTACTAGTGGACCCAGCAGACGTTGTCCTGCCCTGAAAAAAACCCAAAACTCGATTGCAGCGCCACCTACCGGGTCCAATTGTGAATCTAAACCATTCCCAGATCCCCTTGAACACACACAAAAAATTTCATCAAAATCGGTCCAGTCGTTTGAGAGAAGTTCAGTCACATACACACTCACAGAAGAATTATATATATAAAGATTAAAATTACATAATCATATTATCAGTATTAACAGTTTTGAGAATATGGCAGGTGCAACACCAGAGGTATCGCGCGTTGCCGACCCTGTAAATTAAGGAGGAATAGTTGGGATGGCATTATAGGAGACATGTTGCCATGCATGACAGCGGCGACAACATTTTTTTGATTTTTGGTATTTGATTACCTAATTATTTCTGTAAATTTAGTTAGAATAATAAGGCGATTCATATAAACATCAATCCTACGTTTGCATGACATTGGCGTACCAACATTTCCATTGCTAACGTAACAGTGACGTCACACACGAGAGCCGTAAGCGAACAAGCGAGGAATCCGACAAATCCTTAAATCGACATTGCTAAACAAACTCCGGCACCCAGAAGGGAATGTCCCCGCTACTCGTGTGGATTAGAGCGGTACCTACCCGCACCCATGCGGTAGTCAGTGTAAACACGGCTTAAGGGCGCCTCTCTATGAGCCGTCTGTGAACGAAAATATTTATGTTAAAAGTGAAACTAGAAAACTGGAGAATAGCAGTTAGTGCCAATTGAGGGAGACCAACAGTGGGAGAAGATGGGAAACGGATATATACTTAGAAACGGTTTGTTATAATCAGAGAGAAGAAAGAAAAAAATATTCACTACTGTGTGAACTCATATACAAAATAAAAACAAAAAAATCTAAACAAAATAGAAGAGAAGTACCGTGCTTCATGATTGCGCTGAAAGGGATCTAGTTTAGTATATGCCAGACAAATTGCTTAGCGCTGGTTTTCAACCAGATCCAAATTTCAATCATGATCCTAATACACCTTGTTATTATGTGATTAAGGCAGATTGTAAACCAGGGGTGAGCAACACGTGGACGGATGTCAACGTGCTAACTGCTAGCTTTTTTTCATGTGCTCAAACAAACGCCATGGTTATTGTAGTTGCTAAACTACGAGTCGTCAAACTCTGCCCCTCCGAGCAGTGGCAGACGATCTGTGAAAAATTTTCAAACACCGAAAAAGAACAGACATACATTGATATTTATTTTATCACCTGAATAAATTCTAAAATCTTTATGAATCATAGGATATCATGTTCTCAAAATTATTGCACAATAATTTATGTATAATTTTTCTACTAAATCACTAAAAACTGAATTCGTTTTGTTGCTAATCATGCGGTATCTTGTGATCTTCAATGGTAGATCAGAGGTCACAATATGTCCGTGGCACTGGTGGCTGGCACACTGACGAAATTGGCTCAAAAACCCGAGATAACTTTGGCATAAACTATAAAAATCTGCGACGTATAATAACACAAATCCCGATTAGGTTTATACTCACTGCTGCTGCGGATGGCGAGCTTGTCATTGTGATTTTTTGACGTCACATAAATATTATTGTTACGATTCCCTTGATCAAATTATATTATTTCAAATAGGTAATTTTTGAGTAAATTACTATGTCTAGACTAATGTTCCTCTATGGCTCTTATAACTCTGAAAATAAATGCTAATGCATACTAGGACAACACATTGTTTTGGAAAACACTTTTTATTCCGTTCGAAAAAACTATGTAATTAGAACACGCGTTAGATTAAACTACTTTTTATTACATAAAACTGGGTGGAAGGAATGGATTATATTATATACATATATATATATATATATATATATGGAATATTTGCGGCTAATTTTATTTTAAATTTGTTTTATAGATATACACACTGTGTTGGCTGATTTGCGAATCCGTATGTCACGATTATAATTCAGCAGTTAGAGTTCTTATCAAAACGATTGTGCGTCTCAATTATCATTTTTTTTGCGACTACTCGTGCTTTGATTGTATTAGGTTTACAGTGGAAATTTTATAATCATACATACATAGGTACCTAATGTATATCGTATTTATTCTGCGCCTCTAACACGTAATTTTGAAGCTAGGTATTCATCATAAGTTATCATAATCATAGAAATAGCATGAAACAAATAAATGTAAAGAATTTTTCGAGCAAATATTTGGAAAACTCAAATGTTGTACCTATTTCAGAAGGCTAAAGAAACCATTAAAATTAAATTACATAGGAAAAACCACGTCGCTGTTTTCAACGCTCGTTGACAGCTCAAGAATTAAAAGATAAGCCCACATGATATACAAATATGAGTGGTTTCTAAACGCTATCTCGAACAAATAAGTGAAGCATAAATTAATCAGAGCCGTGTGTTATAGACAACGCGGGTAATGCCAGGGTAAATGTTACTATCGTGGTGTTCGTGTGTTTGTGTGTCACTTGCCTCTGTATTTCGTCAGATTAGATGGAAGGTGGTTATCGCGTTTGCATCATACCAGATAAATGTTCTGATTTTGGCGTGTAAGAACTCAGGTATTTAAAACTCGTAAAAATAAAAATATACAACGTATAACTGAATAATTACAAGACCTCGAACAGGTCGATTAGAATATCGAGTCATAATTATAATAACGAAACCCGAAAGTCATTTGGAGACATGTAAGCATATTTTTTTCAAGAAATTAGTTATATCATAACAACATAAACTAACATAAAACTTGTTGCCGTATCACAGTCGTACTCACAACGACTACGATATTAATGCGCACACGCACACAATAGCAATTTGTGCAAATAGGTTTCAGTTTTCTATACCTCGACCCACTGATGTTTCAGGGGGCCATATTTCAGGTATTAATTTTTTTTTTGGAAAATGAACACATTGAAAACCACTGTATTGAATTCAGTAATCGATTCTAAACAAACTACTTTCAGGTCTTGCGCTTATTACAGGTTGTATAGATAAATATAGCTACATATCCTTAGGATATCGAAGTTATCACCATCTTAGTCTTATTTTAGTAACGAAAAAATTCAATCGCGGGCAGGATTCGAACCTGCGTCTCCTGGTTAGATACATCAGACGCTCTAACCTCTAAGCCACCGCGAACCCCACCTGCCTGATTGAAATTTTGCAAAAGCAAGTTGTCAACTTGCTTTTTATAGATGTCGCCAACGTCACCTTATTACGTAAATTCAGAATGTGAAGGCAAAATTTCCATCAGGCGGGTGGGGTTCGCGGTGGCTTAGACGTCAGAGCCTCTGGTGTACCTAACCAGAAGACGCAGGTTCAAATCCTGCCCGCGATTGAATTTTTGCTTTATTAAACTTTATAATCTTAGCATGGAAAATGCAAAAAAATCACAAAAAGGTAATCATCTTAGCCTTTTTCCAACTATGCAGGGGTCGGCTTTCAGTCTCACTAGATATAGCTGAAGCTAGTGCCACCAGATCTCCACAACCTAATTTCTGGGCAATACTAATATTCTGAGGATTTCGCCATTAACGATTATCATAGGTGTTTGCATAACAACCAGGACCGATGGCTTCACTTACTCTCATGTTGTGGTCACCCATCCAGACACTGACCGCTGTAAGCGCAGCTTAACCTTGCTTTATCAACCTTGGGTGATCAGCTTAGCCAATTTAACCACGACGTTGACGAATTGGAATGCGTTTGATTGGCGGTCGATTCGTGTAAATAAAATAGCTATAAATTGTCAGCTGCATTATACCTACTCGTAATCTATACTAATATTGTAAAGAGGTAAAGTTTGTGAGGTTGTAGGGGGTAATCTCTGGATCTACTGAATCGATTTTGAAAATTATTTTTGTGTTGGATAGTCCATTTATCGAGGAAGGTTATAGGCTATATAACATCACGCTACGCCTCTTAGGAACGGAGCAGCGCGTGATATTATAAGTAGGTACTAACTACATATTTGATATGATATGAGTGCATGCATCTAAGCCCACGGTGTATTTTAGCCCCAAGGTTATCAATGTTACGGTAGATTAATAGTGTTGAATGTATTAAAAATGCTATAATATGCTATATAACCCTATTGCTCTTTCTAAATGATATGCTCATTCCCTTTCCCAAAGAGAGAGAGAGAGAGAGACAGTGTTAGTATAGAATTTGTTTGGCGCACCAAAGACTTGACGTCATATCTTATATCACATCTCTCGGTATAGTACCTACGCTTTCTGTCTAGCATAAGTGCATGATACTTAAAATGGTTATAACTTCTTAATTTTTTAATCATATCAATTTTGTTGATTGGTACAGAACCAATTATGGTCTACTTTCTCATGAGTCTATTTATATTTTCATACAAATCTAGCTAATTAAAATACCTAACTCAATAGAAAATCTGTCTATGCCTCGCCTCTGTAGATAGGCCAACACCAGTGCGCTCGCGCCGCGGCGCTCCAGCCTTTAAGCGTCAGTATCAGATAAAACAAATATAGGACTAAGTACTTGTCGGATATCTATGAAAATAGTAGCTGACAACCGTTGAGCCTTGTTTGCGGAGCAATTGTTACAATTATGATATACATATTTGCCGATCTTGTAATCTTACGTCTTATGACTGATGTTACTGTCACATTATATGTACCAAGTTGCATGGTGAAAATGAACAGTCGACAAAATAATTAGGTTTTTTTATGTGATAGGAGGGCAAACGAGCAGACGGATCGCCTGATGGTAAGCGATTACCGCCGCCCATGGACACCCGCAACACCAGAGGAGTAACGAACGCGTTGCCGACCTTTTAAAAGGGAATTGGGCCTCCGGTAACCTCACTCACTCGGCGAAACACAACGTAAGCGTTGTTAAACGCCGATTTTCTGTGAGGCCGTGGTATCACTGGTGCCGAAGCATGGCTCTCCCACGTAGGTTTACAGGCAGCGTAACATTATTTCACAATGTTTATCAAAACACGGAGGGTAATTCTGATAGTTTAAAAAGGTCAATCAGTCTTGAATGGCATAGTTTACTGGTCCACTGCTCAAAAATTTGCTTCTGCACGTCCCTAAGTCCTACAATTCTGTCATCAATAATTCCAAATCACGACACTTCTACCTTGTTTTTCGCTTGTTTATTTCCTTACCTCTTTACATAATAAAACTGTGATATTGACACTGACCTCTATAATACTGTATAGGTACATAGCATAGAGACCAGTGGTTATTGACGATGTCGGGTAGTGTAACAGACAACGCACACAAATTTTTCACAGAATAAACTAGGGCGGGTATTTGGGAAACTCCCACAGGACCGGGAAAAACAATAATCACGGGTGATAACGGAGATACTTGTTGGTTAACTACTTGGTAATTGAGTAATCGTTAATTAATTATCATAATTATAGGTCTAACCTTCTCCTTGGCTGTACGCATCAAGTCTAATGAGATGCAATATTATGACATTAGTCTAGAGGTCCCAAGCGCGACTGTTACGCTAGAGGTCCTGGGTTCAATCCCCAGGTCGAGCAAAGTGTTATTGGGTTTTTCTATGAAATTCTCAGTAGCAGCTCGGAGTCTGGATTTATGCCCGGTTAATGGAAATAAGTTCGCCACTTATTACATGGGACCTAAACATAACGGCGAATTGTGGGTGTAGATTAGTACGCCTCTGCGTGATGGTATGTATGTATTACAATATTTCTATATTCTTTGTTAAGCTCCGCACGACAGTGAAACCATATCTTTAACAAACATTGCTAACGCATTATTTGTAAATGTTGTTTCCCAAATAATACAAACAAATATTGTGGGAACATAAACAGGATTATCAGCGATTTAGTTGTTCAACAAGAAATTAGTGTATACGTAGCTAATCAGCTTATTTACTAAATACAGAAACTAGAACAAAATATACAAAGCGTTGACGTAAAAATATTTATGTAAACCTAATAATTTTAACATAACATTCCATCACGCCTGTATTCCCCGAAGGGTTAGGCAGAGGCGTACTTAATGAACACCCACAGTTCGCCGGTATGTTTAAGTCCCATGTTATAGGGGGCCTGTAGCCATTAACCGGGCACAAATCCAGACTCCGAGCTGCTACTGAGAATTTCATAGAAAAACCCAATAACACTGCTCGACCTGGGGATCGAAGTCAGGACCTCTAGAGTAGCAGTCGCACTTGGGACCACTAGAGTAATGAGGCACTCGTTAACATAAGCCATAACTAATAATTTTAGTTTATGGCTTATGGTAACGAGAGTCTGAAAAACTGGAATTGCTATTTTATGATTTGCAGAAGATTTAAGTCAATAATGTTAGAAGTGCTTTAGCTTAAGAGCTTGGCTTAGCTGCCACTGTCATCGTCATATATGTAGGAGAGCGAGAATACCTACTACTCGCATGACCTGTGTTTATAGTACGGAAAATCCTTATAGATTGTTTGCCACCTGGAGAGGCGGGAGGATATGTCATTATGGCCAAGAAACTCGTGAAATTTACCGCAACCATGTCAGGCGGTAGACCAGCGTTAACTTCAATACTAGTAGGATTCGTGAAAACCTAAACGACGTGCCAATGAATTTCAGTGTTAGCTTTTTTAGAAAATTAATAATAACCTTTTGCTTTACTATTTACCTGTGGCGAAGGGTCTCTTGGTAGTCGGAAGTCGGAGCAAAAATGCACCTTGACTATCTCTAAGGCAATATTATATAAACACTAACAACGAAAATGTGGATACAAGGATGAGGGAATCCAATGAAAATAGCAGATTCAGGGGACGGGAGCCATGACATCCGCAGATTAAGTACGAACTCCTTTATTCAACCGACAATTGCCGAAAACCCGAACGTACTTGTTTTTGCTTTTCTTTTCTGTCTGTTTCTAGAACAATCTGGCGCGCACACTAAGAGTATGTATGGAGTCATCGCAACTGATATAAACTTATCCCATGAGAATCAATGGAGAGAAAATATATCCATCCATTATCGTTAATTATTACAGACACAGATACTCCACCACAAACCGGCCAGCAAAAGCTCAACAAGACCACAACGAACACAAATCGTTCCAAATAAATTGTAAAGTTCGGCGAACATATCCATTGTAATTGTGGTACGTGCTAGCCGTGATTGCAGCAAGAGTTAACACATAATACATTACAGTTTATGTCACAACACTATCAGGCTCCGCCGAGGACGAATCAGGCGGCGACGCGCGTAATCTGGGTTAACAGGGGTCAAACGACATCACAAATTCCAATACGATATTAGACGTATCTGTGGCGCGAATCAACGATTCTATGGACGGGCAAACTGTGCGTGCTATTGGCCAACACGCCCCTGCGCTTGCTCGCTTCATGCGGCACATTTTGCACATGCACTTTGATTGTGCACGTCAAATTGCTCAGAATTGGTGAGGGTTAATTTATTGTTGAGAACAGACCATCCGTGAGCTCTGAAACTAGATCATTGCGCACTTCAGCTCTCCTCCAATACACTTTTAATTATCGTTTTGTGATTTTTTCATTTTCCATGCTAAGATGATAAAGTTATGTTAGCGAAGGTCTGGTGTATCCAACCAGAAGACGCAGGTTCGAATCCCACCGCGATTGAATTTTTCCTTCACCAAAATAACACTTAATTATTATAATTCCGTTACTGAATTGGAAAATAGAAAATAATTTATTTTGTTTTGAAGTTCGGATGCTGGTCCAGTCTTTAATTTCAATTAAAAGCTCTGTCCTCATTTTGTTTTTCTGTGGCGATATTTTTTCTGTCATTAGTGATGAGATATGTCATGTTTGCACATTATTAACCTTATTAAAACACTATCATTCGTTGTAAGTTTGCCGTTATGTGGTCAAACCGGCGTTCAGTAACAATATTCAATGAATGTAATCAGTGCGGCTCATGAACGTTTTGTATCGACTGACGCAATGGCCAAGTGTCCAATTTGTTTCTCGATTCGCCTTAAGTGGTTCGACTTTTCTTAGATTAGAATACATAAAGATGCGTACTTTATATTTCTCGTGAATTCTATGGCAATTTTATTCTTACTTGTTGTTAAAACCGGGTGGTAAAATTATGCCTTAATTTGCCTGCGCAGTTCAAAGAATTTGAAAAACCCTAGTACTTCTAGATTATATTGAAGAAAAATATTGTAATATTTATATTAAATAAATATTCTAATATTGCTGTGCCCTACAGGGTCCATAATGATTCTTATTTATATAACACCACCTCATTGTACATTATGGTATGTCAATAAAGAATATGAATATGAATATGAAAAAAAAAGAGTCACATTTTTAAGAGGAGCATTTTATTTTTTGAAATTTAAAGTCACTTAGGTAGTAAAAGCAAAATGAAAGACTTGATACGTTTTTAAAAGAACTGACTAAAGACACCACAGCTCGAAACCCACCCATTGCGCTATCGTCGAAAACCACTCGTAACACAAGCATTTGGCTTAGCACGAGGGCTCAAAAAGAATACCAGTAATGTGTGTAAAGAACAGTATAAAATACAAAAGCTCATACACACATTACATTAATTTTCTAGATGGTTACTAGCTAGGATATAACGTCTTTAATTTCCTTTACAAAACAGCTATCAATTGAAACAGTGCAAGAATTAAAGATTGTAGTCAATAAGACTATATTACACAAGGAGACTTTCCAGATTAGATGCTTATCATACTATATCTGAAATAACATGATACAATACTCCCCATGTTTGTTTATTTAAAACGATGTAATTAATATAAATGATCATATTAAATGAATTTGAAACTGCCTCGTAAATATAATCGTTAGACAGACGACATAAGATAGTCGACGCTGTAGGTCCTGGGTTCGATTCCCAAGTCGAGCAGTGTTATTTTTATATGAAATTCTCAATAGCAGCTCCGAGTTTGACATTTGTTGTCTCTCCCACAATAACATGGGACTTAAACATACCAACGAACTGTGTGTGAGTGTTTTTCCGATTATGGCGCATAACAGTCATACATAACGGTGAACTGTGGATGTACTTAAATACATCTCTGCCTAACCCTTTCAGGAATACAGGCGTGATATTATAATACTTGCGAAATAGTCCCCACTTCAGTTTTTCTAAACATGGTGAGAATATCATCCCTCTTCATTGACATTCAGTAATTGATTGTAAATGAAAAAATTTACACCTCTAGTCGTGACTCCTCTGTCTTATTAGTATGAAGGTAAAAATAGCAATGGTATCTATTTTAAGTACATTTGAGTGTCGTAGTGGTGCTAATTAAACGGGTGTAAGACCAAACATGTAATCCGATTTCCAACACGAGTTTATAACGTGTAAAGTTACAAACTCGTGTATGTTTCTATTGTTTTTACCGTTTCTGGAATATTGGTGAACGGTTTTATTTTAGACATAATGATTCATGTGTTAAGATTCGTAATGGTTTTTTTAAGTTAAGAGCTCAGCTCTTGTTGGTGGACCAGTCGCCACTGTTTTCTATCTTCTGCTTTCCGTTTTACCTCTTGATACGACTCGATGACGAGTCGGAAAAGGTGGGGCCTTTTCCTTCATTTGTTCCACCAAAACTTCGTCTAGGTCTTCTGCTCTTCAATTTCCTTCATTTTTACCTTCTACTATAGGTGTAAACAAGTCGTCGTGTCGTATGAAGTGGCCAAACAACGTTCCTCTCCTATTCTCTATGATTCTTATCAACCGTCTTTTCTCTTAATTTGTTTTTATTTCCGTCCATCTGTTCTTCTCCATCCTCCTCTAGCACCATATTTCAAATGCCTCTAACCTTTCTCTGCCCCTTTAAGACATAATCCAAGTTTCACAGCCCTTCTATGTTCGAGACAATGGATACTTTGATCTTAAAGGGAGTTATGTATTCATGATAATGGGTGTAACTATGTTAAAATATGTAATTCAAGCTCCGACACGAGTATGTAACGTGTAATTTGTTCTATAATCTATTTTTCCAAACCAAAATGAGCGTTTAGCTTTTATAATTCTTCTATTTTTTTCATGGTATTGCCAAAAGTTGTAGAATTTACCTATTCTTATTCATGGGTGCTTTAATTCCCTTTCTCATTTGTAACCCTTTTATAAATAGCCTTGTATTGATCTAAAATAAGGATGATTTCCCAATTTTAAGCTATTGTCTGATAAACCTCGATTCTGGTTGAGACATCTTTGGAAACTGTTGCAAATTGGTAGACACCTAAAAGTCACAATAGACTTCATTAAAATCAGATCATGACTTAAATACGGTACAATTACAATACTTACATGAAAAAAGTACAGTTACATAATGCACAATATAATATAAAGCAACGGTCGCCACCGGTTGTCGATACGTTTCGAATGTCCAGCACGTCTGCCTTGGATAGACACTCTGCGCATACGCAACCATATTGCACCAATGCATGCAAGTGTACTAGCGCAAATTGTAGAATTATTCATTATTATTCGACCTTAATGGAAGCCAGGGGGACTCGTCTAGACACGACACCATAAAAGCATGGATAAGCTCATGTATTTGTATTAAAATCATCCACACCGTTATATTAATTGGGCGTACGCAAATTTAATATTTATATTTAGTAGATTATGGTTGGATACAATAACAATTAGCTGCGATTGGAAGTTTATGCATCCGCCTTGATACATTTGATTATTTTCACGAAGTGTTCACGTTTTTGTAATTCAAATCACACACGTTATTGTCGTACGATACGAAAATGATGCATACGTGTTATCCCGTGGATAATCACTAGATTAAAATTAGGCCTTGAGATTAGCGATAGATTTAATTATTTAAACATTATTATGGTTGAAATCATCTAATAAAATACATATAATACCTAGATAAGGTATCACAAATATTTTTGATTATATCGATTACAGTGATTACCGATTTAATTTGATTAGTTTTGATTTTATTTAACACGTTTAATTTTGTATTTAAAAATTAAATATACTTACTCGTACTTACGTAAATATGGCTTCATTGATAAGTACGTTTGAAAACGTGATATGATAATTATAAGATGAACGTAAAACACAGCATGACATTTGCAAAATTGAAGTAAACCATTGTTTATACAACGCTTGTTGCTTACCACTTGGATACCGTTTGAGTGACGTATTTGTATCAAGATTAATGAAACCCCTATTCAATTCTTACATAACATACCATCACGCCTGTATTTCCCTAAGGCTTAGGCAAAGGTGTACACCCACTGTTAGTAGCTATGACTAGATTTCATATAATAGGGGGCGAGTCTATTGCCATTAACCGGGCACAAGTCCAAACTCGATTTGCTATTCAAAATTTCTTTAAAAAAATTGCTCGGCCTCTAGCGTAGCAGTCGCGCTTGGGACCACTAGACTACCGAGACAGTTCAAATAGTAACATACATTAAATCGTCTCATTTGTTTATTGCATCTTACGCACAGTTTTCTTTCCTAGAATCTATCAGCGGAACTCAGGCGCAGCAAGACGCCCCCACGCCGGTCGCCGGAGGAGCGCGCGGTGCCCCGCCCCCCCTCTGCGCCGGTGCACCATGAGCGCATCCAACTCACCCCGCACACCCCCCACCTCTCGCCCAAGAAGGAGGCTTTCAACAATTTGCTGAACAAAGGTATTACTGGTGAGTACACCGCTTTATCGAGACTCAAGAAATGTAGCGATATTTATTCCGCCACGTCAAAACAGAAAAAGTGTGCCCCTCGGCGCCAAGCTCCGAATTTCCTTTAGAAATCTGTCAGCCAGTCGTGACCAGTACTGGGCACATTTTGGTTTGTCGTCTATACATGTGGCGGTCAAAAGGTTAATCATCTTTTCAGGATATTCCTGTATTATATCTAGGGTTCCCAACCCTACTATATAATATAGTTCCTATTTTATTATAGACCCGACTACTATATTTCTGAAAAAAAAATATAGTAGGCGAAACTTTTATATTTTAAAGGCATCAAATTCAAAGCAATAATATTCATTTCAAATTTCGATTAAATTTTATAGCTATAAGGCATTCCTTGAAACTAAAAATTTAATGAAGACTAAAAGTAGCAAAAAATATTCTTTTAAGAAATAGAGTACATATTTTGGAACCTACTATATTTTTTCAACTTTTCGTTATCTACTATATTTTTACGAGTACTTAATTTTACAACTACTATTTTTGACCGACAAATAGTTGGCAATCCTAATTATATCTATAGATAGTAGATTTTTTTTAATCTCTTAAATATACATGTTCACTTCCGCAGCAAATAAACATATATTGAGGAAGGGATGCCGCGAATATATTCTCTCTGTAATAATATAAGTAGGTAGGTACATCAAGTAGGTTACAAATTTACCATTTTTATATAGTAATCAGCTCTTACCAAGCAAGATGACTACGTTACTTACCAGTGAGTAGTATAGTAAGGTTGCACATAGTTAGCCTTAGCTTAAACTCCGTTTAACGCGGTAGTCACAAACAAAACAAAGAGTAGGTTTTTTTAGAAAAGGAAATGTCTTTCAATCTCCTCTAAACAAGTACTCAGTGCATTATTCGTAGTCACGCGCTGTTCTTCGGCCCCTTTGTACACGGTTGATCTGTCCAGTCCTAGTTAATCTGATGCCATAATTGATTTCCGATATCATTCGGTCGTTAAATCAAACGTTTGCACTATACGCGCCAGTGATTTCAATATTTTTATGCGTTAATAAAATCTGACAATGTTTATTGAAAAGTTTCATGCGAATCATACTTTAAAGGCTTTTGATTGTTAGAGGGAGATGGCGCTTTGCATTGCGTAGAGCGCTATCCTGTTTTTATAGCCGAGAGATGTTTAGATAGGTGTCATAGTTATTATAACTAAGGACTCTGTTGTAGAATTCTTTGTTCTAACAGAAAACGTACATGCGCTTATCTAAGTAATATTGATTGAACAATACCTAAAGCTAAAAGTCGCACCAAATAAAGGAAACTGATAAAATTATTCGAAATGTTGAATTTAAAACGATAATTTCTCGCGGGCGATAATTATATTTTGGTAATGTTTATTACCTGCGAACTGTGGGTGTACATTAAGTACGCCTCTGTCTACACCTTCAGGGAATACAGGCGTGATCGTATGTATGTATGATGGTAGGTATGTAATGTTTATATTTTTATTTCAAGAATCGTTACGAGGACAAAATATCAATACTTACATTAAACCAAGGAAATTATATAAATTGTTGGAATAGAGGTCAATTCGATAGCTCACAATTCATGAACTCTGACTACAATACAAAATTCCACGCAGCTAAGTAATTTCGCTACCAGTTAGTCGCGTATGAAACCCAAACCGACTCAATGTAGCCCCATCATTATACATTATAATTTTCCATTCATTCTCATCTTTATAAATCATAATCTCTAAATCTCCCGTCTTCTGTCCTTGTCCTTTTAATAGAAATCCTTTTTGTTCTGTCCCTTTCTAGTTCTTTTACCCCTTAAATCTAATCCGGGACATCCCGTCTGCCGTAAGGCGCGCTCAAAGCATTAGCCCAAGTGCACACGCAGTAGGCACATTAATATCACACATATAGTGTGCGCCACGCTTAGATATGTTTCTTTGCGCGTGGGTATAAGACAAATTCAACAAATAAATACAATATTAGAATTACATTACAATTTGAATAATTTTGAAAAATATTTTTATCCTTGAAGTTTAGGATTCATAAATTTTCGTATTAGCTTATATTCTGTTTTTGTATACATTAAGTATTTTATCGACTTCAATTAACCTTGTCCTTCCTGAAAAGTCACTATTATGACAATAACATATACAATACCGTATTAACATTAATAGAAGCTAAAGATATTAAAGTATCTAAGAATACCTATAGATTTTTATAAGACAAACAAAAAAGAAAAATATTTACTGGAAGTAACGTTAGTAGGAGCAAGCGTGTCCCGCCAATAGCTCGGTGAGTTAATGCCCTATGCTACTAATCGGGCGTTATAAATCATTATTAATTTCGAATCGGCCCGCGCCGCCGCCGATCCGCGCCGATTAGCGATTGCACAATGGCCGACGGATTACGCTCGACGTTGAAGATATATCTTTTTGTCAAATCGTACCTGAGTACCGTCAGAAGATTAGATCTGTTTAGAAATACTTTGATTTTAACGATGTTAGACAATTGATAGTTTAGTATTTTATCAGCCTAATGTTATAAACGTTTTGGAAATTTCATAGAAGGAATTTCTAGTCATCCATGATTGTAAAATTTCTTTTGTGATGTAACTATTTCTCATAATATTATTGCGTAAAAGAATACAAAACATGAATATTAAAATTACTAGGATTTTACAGAAATATCTACCTGTATTAACCAATAAAACGGCTTTTGCAAATAAATACAAAACACTATTAGGAGCACAATTTATTATTCAATATTTTATTTCCATGTAATAATAGGAATGTGCCAGTATTATTTGTCTGTAACCGACACTTTTCAAGTAAAATATAATTAAATATTTTAAAATATCATTGCCAACCCTACTTCAGATGAATAAGCCAGTTTTATATAGATAAGCCGATTTATATTTTTTTATTATACCTTTTACAATCTTTTATTTTATATATGTAAGACATAACGCATGTAAGTAGCATGGTTTTATAACTAAAATCAACGGTATGTTTCTAAATTTATATGCAAATATCCCATTACTAAGCTGATCGCGGAATCGGTAATAGTTGGATTAATTTAATAATGATAATATTTGGATAACGTCGATAACTCTGTATCTAATAGATAATCATCTTGATTCAATATTTATTTTTAGTGTTGTACAATTCTATAGACAACATATATAAAATTGGAGATCAAATTAATGGAGGGTTTACGGGTTTATGAGAATTTATGCAAAGGTTCTTAGATGCGTAAGATTGCACATAACCTTACTTTAAAAATAGGTCAGTGACATAAGAAGTAAGTAATATCTAGGCAGTTAACTTTTGAGTCGTGTTAGTTAGTTGACTTGTAGTATTATTCAAAGATAATAGAAGTTACCCACGGTTTTGGTCTTTTTTGAGACAGAAGGTAGCCTATGTCTTTCCTCAGGATGCAATCTATCCCCTTGCCTAATTTTATCAAAATCTATTCAGCGGTTTAGGCGTGAAATGGTATCAGACAAACATAGAGATTAAATTTCTGTATGTTGTCCGATTTTTTATCTTACTATTGTCATAGTTGTTTGTATAACAACAAGGTTTTACGTGCTCTTCAAAGCACGGAGGGACAATAAGAGAATAGTATGAAACCTGCAGATCGGTTGAGATCAATTTAATTAAGACCAACTGAGTTATGAGCTCCTCTTAATCCCTATTAGTTATTTATGTAAAAATCTTAATAATACTACTTTAACAAAAACGAAAGCAAAACAGTAGTAAGTGATAAAGAAAAAAAAAGAAAATCATAACTGTCATGGTGACGCAGCGTCGTCGGTGTGACACGTATTATTAGGGCCGGTACACACGCGGGGTAGCGGCTTTATCTCCGGGCGACACGAGGCTGATCCGCCCGGGATGATCCGGATCAACGCGATCCGTGTGCGCTAGTGTGTGTGCGTGTTATCGATTTAATGTACGACTTCACGTTGTCTTTTTGTTTGTGTGAGTGTGTGAGTGAATATTTTCTCTTTGGAGGTGAATATAATTTTACTAAGTTGCGTAGCAGTCTTCTGTTCTTTTTTGTATTAAATAAGCTCTAACATCAGAGTTTCTCTGTTTCAGTATTGTGTTAAAATTCTTAAGATATCCATTATGTATCTATAAATATTCTTACCTAAGGAAAATGTTTTTTTTAATGATTACTTTTGACAATCGACTGTGATAAAGACGTTTAAATTTAAAGGTGCATCAAACATTTTGATTGTATAAAAGTATTGGTTTTAAAACGGTCGATAAAATATTTATTTATATTTTTCATATCAGTATGACGTATGCTTATTGCTGTTACGCTAATGTTTTTTTGGGACCACATTTTGACATAACATGATTCTGTCAAAAATGTTTACGTTATCTACTCAATTTTTACATATTATCATCGTAATTGTCGTAAAAGGTGGTATACTTAATCCTTGTAATTTTAGAATGATTTTATGAAACAAATGCCAATCTTATGCCATCTCTCTTACACAGTAGGCACCTACACAGCACAGTTCTGTGCGAAATAGAGATGGTAAGAGGTTGGATAAAACACTTCTTTACTAGAATATGTCATAAGAAAATCAATGCCATTTACTTATCTTCCTATGAATAAAACATAAAGCTTCGAGGCAAAACTTAGTAAAAATACTTCTCTAAATTAATATATCCTTTAAGTTAGTATACTATATGTATACCATTAGGACGATTACCTACAATAAATATTGTAGGTAGGTAATTGTTGCGTCACGCACAGGTGTTAGAGTATACCTACCTATTTGTTATGGATATAGCAAAATATATATCATTAATATGTATATTATATAGAATTTAGAATAGTATAATGGGTATGGTGGCTACGTAATAAGAGGATATGTTATAGGGTGGTAATAAGTAACGAAATATTTCAATTTTTTTTTATTTTTCTCAAATGTATCATAGACTATATTGAAAATGAAAAGTCTATGGCTATAATATTATGTTAAAAAGAGCCTAATCTATCTATTAAACGTACATACAACAAAAACATTAATTCACCAGTACGACCACAAAACGATAAATTCAAAAGATTCCCAACGTTCATTTTCCATATTCAAAATCCATAATATTGTCGACCTCGAGGTACCTCGCACATCCAGATCCGGCGGTCGCGTAATCCGGCTTAGGACTGATCCGCGTATACATGTGTATGTGTACACCCTACGCTATATTGTTTCATGCTAGGAGCAGGAGTGAGCACACGAAAAGTGTTGCCACAGACATTTATTTTCATTTTAGTATCTAGGAAAAAATAAATAAGAAAAAATAGAAAAAAAATGTTGTTACTGCATAAATTAACAACTTCCTATATTCCTATATTTTTCTAAATTAATAAACAGACAGATAGGCACCTTTGTATGAAAACCAACCAGCTTAATCTTGGCTTAGCTTTTCAGTCAATTTACCAGCAATTTTTTAAATTCTTTCAAGCTGTAGGCAGTATTGGAGGTCCTCAAATAAAATTATCACTGTGCCATCCATGATATAAGTAAGTAGCTTATAGTCGTGTAACGTGCTGCTATGACCCGCTACACCTGAAACAAGCTGTTTATAAGATCAAGCCTGTTACGTTGGCAAAATGAATTTACACCTAGCCGGGCTTGTATGAATTAGCGGCCGAGATGTTTGACAAGCTCCGTGGTAGGAATTAAAACAAAACTTTGTTTATAAGTACCTACCTAATGCCATATAATAATAATCTATTATCAGATATATACAAGAACAGTCGATCATTATATTTGACACTTCCTTTAACTACGGGTGAAATAAACAGTTAGGTATTTAATCTTATTATTGTTTGGACAAGACGTGATCCTTATTCTGATGCTGAAAAGCGCCGCCCCCGCTACGAGCTTTAACAAAGATTAAATAAAAATATAGATGAGCCATTCAATAACATTATCAGAAACTCAGATGGTATCATTATTTTAACGAAAGAACGAGATGGGGACAGAGAATCAATAGCAGATTTTCATTCTTCTTTTCACAATACCTACATACGACAAAATATAAAAAAAATATATAGTTTCACTACAAAAATCATTACTGTTTGGGACGGAATACGGGCGGTCCAAAGAGTAAACTGTGATCTACACAATCTACACGCGTCGTTATGAGATAAAATAAATCTATTTTATTATTTTGTATTCGTTTCAAAACTTGTTCACAGCGAGATACTTATATATATATATGGTGGCCGTAAACACCAGTGGCTATACAATTATGTAAACGATCGATATTATAGCTCTGTCGATAATCTCATGTGGTCATCACCTTGGAATTTACGATCTACTTAGCTTTTAAACTATTATTTACATTTCGTAACATTAAGTATTATAATCCTAAATATTTAGGTTGTAAGGTTTATTGATTATTTAATGAAATAAAATGTTTTAGCATGAACATTGTAATATTTTCGGATTAAAATAATATTATTGTTGAAAATAAAATGATCGTTTATTTTAGCCTCAGCCTAGTTGTCCCAAGCGCGACCGCTACGCTATAGTTCGATCCCCAGATCGAGCAGTGTTATTGAGTTTTTCTATGAAATTCTCAGTAGCAGCTCGGAGTCTGGATTTGTGCCCGGTTAATGGCAATAGGCTCGCCCCCTATTACATACGACCTAAACATACCGGCGAACTGTGAGTGTACATTAGTACGCTTCTGCCTAACCCGTCGGGGAATAAAGGCGTGACGCTATGTATGTATTTTTATAAATGGTGATAAATCGCATGGAAGCCGTTATCACTATTTAAACAATACATATCTACCTGCTATTCGATTATAATTTTAAAATCTGAGTACCACACAATTTTATGAATTTACGTCTACGTTCTTCATATACGCAGACCATTATAAAAACACTGATAACCAACACATAAGACTCCATTATACAGATATAAATTACGTCACAAATCCCCGGCAAGTTATTCAACGAAATCCGGATTTCAGTAATCCGGTAGGAGATGTATCCCGGACCGTGGCCGGCCGCTGCCACCTAATCTCCTTGATCCGGATCACGAATACTTAGCTCTATATGTATGCTCTACTTAGCTAGCTTTCTACGTGTCCGAGCTCCTCAGGTCTTTGTTAGAAACTAGGATTTTCCAGTGAATACTAGTTCGGACCGGTTCAGACCCGATTTTACTTGTTAAATCCGTTTATTTTTATTACTAGAAATGGACGGACAACATGTCGGATCTGCACACTGTTTATTCGAAATTAAAGGGTGTGTCTTGCTGTTGGCTATCTTTTAAATGAATTTGTTGGGTTTACTGTGAAATTCATTGTTTATGTACCAAAAAATTGCTTATGATCTCTGTGTATGAGATCCAATGTGAAGTAATGCTCACTGTTATTTTTACGACATAGGACAAGCTTTCACGTCCGAAACAAATGCTTCACTTTGTAATCAAACGATTAACTTTTACCTAATTACACGGAGGATTACATTACCCAATCATATCAATGCAACAGACTGGTTATCGTGTATGGGGGGGGGGGGGTACCGGGCGAGAGGAGGGTGCCTCCTCCATCAATCATCTTGAGATAATCTCCTGTTCTTCAGCCCAATTTGAGGCATGCGCTCGGCTTAACGCATACAAACAGCCAGTTAGGGACCGGTTCCACAATGAGCTAGCTACTATGAGACTGCGATTGAATGTCGACTTCGCAAATGATAATCGTCAAAAGATTTGATCGAGGTTTTTATGTAGGGCTGACAGTTTTTGATATGGTGTTTTTGATTGCAGAGTTAAATGTATGTGGAATCCGGCCCTGATGAAAGTCTATATTATTTTATTCTTAATAATAATAATTTCCGTTAAAGATAATTATTATTAGTTTATTATTTTTATAGATTATATACTAATATGTGTGGAATAAAGAAATTGATTGGACTGCCTCATTAGTCTAGTGGTCCCAAGCGCGACTGCTACGCTAGAGGTCCTGGGTTCGATCTCCAGGTCGAGCAAAGTGTTATTGAGCTTTTCTATGAAATTCTCAGTAGCAGCTCGGAGTCTGGATTTGTGCCCGGTTAATGGCAATAGGCTCGCCCCCTATTACATGGTACCTAAACATACCAGGCGAACTGTGGGTGTACAGTAGTACGCCTCTGCCTAACCCTTCGGGGAGTACAGGCGTGTTGGTATGTATGTATGTAAAGAAATTGTAAGGTACTTTTTTTAATTTCACAATTCGCACTGGATTTACTTATCTTTAGAAATTACTTATCACTTTAACAAACATCCAAACTCGGAATAACTGTAGGTTATACAACTAGTTGTTTCGTGCATTGATCGAACCCAGAACAAGTGGCGAAGAAGCTAATCGCTCAGTCAGCACGTCAAACGTACCTATTGTTTATATCATAGGAATACTTCATTTGTATGTCATTAAAAGAGTAAGGAATTTTTTTTTCGTGATAGGCTTACGCTTGACCATCAGTTCGCCTGATGTTAAGCGATCTTAGGTGGTAGATACCTACTTACTGCTGTTCGGCCATCTAGTACATAGAATAGTTTGTAAATTGTCGTATTATTCCCCAAGGCATAAAGTTGTAAGTCGTTTGTCAGATACAGTTTGAAAATCGAACGATAAACGGCTTGTGATTACATTACACAAAGCGTTTCAATGTGTGCGTATCATAATGCAAATCCTTTACGATTATTCTTTTGTGTCTGACTTTAATTTGGTTTTAAAGCCGCCACTACATGCGTACGTCCGCGTACACACGTGTAACTACACGGATAGGTGTCCCTGTGTGAATTAATCCGTCGGCAACAACAGAGAGAGGCAATCAGCTGAGCCTCTGATCAATCGATAAAAAATCGTGGCGGTGGAGTCGTGTGGACAAATAAGCGTGGTGTAGGCTCTGGTAACGGATGATCCGGACCATTTGTCAAGATTAGGCTTACGGGTGAGGCGCGGATTGCCGCTGCGATGCTGCCCACAGTGCTTCGGGGAACGGTCAAGTGGGATCTCTTTTTTCGTGTACGTGACGTCATGATACGTGCGGAAATTTATAGTTTGCTACTGTAAATCAGTGTTGTCCTTTCAAAATGCATTCGATTGTGAAACAATCGTCTAGCAATAATAATTTGCGGCATAATAATTTCATTAGCATCACTAAATCTAAATACGTTTTTGAGACAATTCCTCTCATTGTTTAGGGCATCGTAAAAACCATAGAAGTGAGCGGCAAAGGCCGCGTTCACCCTAATCGCGGGACCCCGTCTGGCTGAGCTTAGGGACGGCGCCCTTAACAAAATCTTAATCCCTACAAAGGGTTAGTAATATTATCTTATTACAGTCACAAGAAATAAACCTTTAATTCTCGAGCTTCCTTTAAAATATGGCTGCTTTGAAATTTATGTGCTGTAGAATTAATAATTATAAAATACGAATAAATATTATCAATAAAAATCTGACCTACCTTATGAGCATAGTATTATACGGCTGCAAAATAGGAGGAATAGAGAAAGGTAATGAAATTGGGAAAGATTAAGACAGATAAGATGAGACATAAAGGAAAACAAATGAGAATGTACTTAAATAACATTTAATTGTTTGTAAGAGACGGAAAAATATAGGTGTAGTTATTTTGAATTAGATTAGCCACTTGATTCAAAACGTCAAATTCTTTAAAACAATTTTCGATGTATTAGAAGAGTGAGGAAAAGAAAGAATTCTATAACAAGGGAAAGAGAAAGTTGAAATCAAGTCGTATCAAAAGGTCAACAAGAGGGCAGAGGATAGAGACCAGTTGCAAGTGCTCAAGCGATAAGAGGTGACCTATGAAAAAGCATTAAAAAGCTATGAAGCAACAAAACTACTAATTATATCTACATCATACATACATACCATCACGCCTGTATTCCCCGAAGGGTTAGTCAGAGGTTTACCCCATTTTTCGCCGGTATGTTTAGGTCCCATGTAATTAGGAGGGGAGCTTATTGCAATTAACCTATTTTATGACCCGGGAATCGAACCTCTAGCGTAGCAGTCGCGCTTAAGACTAATGAGGCAGGCAGACTAATTTATACTATTATAATACTCGTGCAAAATTAACTCGGCAGTTATGTCTATGTCGATTTACATATTCACTCGAAGGAATACTAAGACAGGATATTATCTATATTAGAAAATCCCTGCTCAGCCATTACTGGGATCATTTGGAGACAGATCAAAGCAGCTGCTCATATCTCCATTCTGGTGTCGCGGTAATCTGGTGACGGGTTGCAGATACATAAATTTGGCTTCAATCGCACATTCAAAGCCCATTAATCGCGGATTCAGTGTGGACGCGCCTTTAATGCACGCTCGGACTTCAGGGATGTACAAATATTTTGTTTTATTTACTTTTCAACACTAAACTTTCATTATAATATTAAAAAATGATTTAATATAGTGTTTGTAGAATAATTTGTGTCTAAGCATGAAATAGTTACCAAACTTAACTTGCGAGTAATCAATAACAATATCTTGAACCAAAGTTATTTCATTACAATCTTGACTTTTGAAGTCTTTCTAGGTCAACTGCTTCGTAATATCGATCAGGTGATGCCTATTTTACTTAGGTATAATAAAATATTCAAAACAAAAATATCAAAACATAATACATAACTTCCATTCAAAAGTGTATGACATTAAACCTGATAGATTAAAAGCTATTCTAAGAAGATTAAGCTCCCAAATCATAGTTTCTTCGACAACCCTACAGGTTAAACCCACTACACACACATGGCTACCACTACCGGTGTATCTCCTGAGATCTGATAAGATTCAAATAAGGGATTAGAGAGGGACGAGGCGAGGATTTGCGCGAGACACCTGCGGGTGCGAGTGAGACAGAAGACGGGATTATCCTCGACGGACCGCGCCAAGTGGTTCTCGTACGTAATATGTGACGCAGTTGCGCTAAGCATGAAGATTTCGCGTTGGATTTGAAAGAATGTGAAATTAAAGTATTATGTGCGCATGGCTTTACATTTACTTTGCCGGAGGAGGCCGCCGCAATTTATGGTGAGCTGTAATGCATAATAAACAATGTTTTATGTTTTTTTTTAAATCACACTGTGACATTACTTCTATTATTTTTAGTAGTCGTCTAATAAATGTTTTCCGTCGGGAATAAAAAAAACTTTCGGGAATATTAGGTACTTCCACAAAAACGCAGGTGGCCGTTCTGAAAATCCATCACAACTCTTTATTTATAAACGGCACGTGTACATATAAAGGCAAATAAACCCGCACATATTTGTATATTTTCCCGGGCGCGGGATTAAGGTAAGGCGGGATATGCGAAATCCCAGTATCCGGGATTGCCACGTGCGGGCCTTTTTCAGGATTTTCTCGCCCCAGTCCCTTTTACAATCACTTTTATTTACAATAGAGCCTACAGTTACGTATGCAGATGTTTGCGTGTGTACAAGGTCATGTGTTACTGGTGTTTTTACGCCTGATCGTATTATTATATTTATCGAAGAAAAGAGAGCTGTATGTTTCGATAACGCGTTCTGTTAAAGGTATCACTGAACCAATTTTTTAGAATTATTTTTTATTCAAAACTAGAGACCCGTGCGTAGTTTTCAGTAAATTTTCCTATCAACATTGTTTACTTATCAGGTAGTTTTTCAAAAGTATGCATACAGACCTTATCCCAACAATTACGAACACAATAAAAAAAATCTGCCAAATCAGTCGAGCCGTACTCAAGTGAAAATCTTACATATATACGAGTACATACAACAATTGATTTTTATTTAAATAGATCAAAGATAGACACGCAATGGAAATATATAGAGTAGTGGAAACGGCCAGTGATTTTGTACAAAAGCGATTATTGGATTTGCTTTAATCTTGTAGCATAAATTCTTTATTCGTGTTTGTATATGGATGTATGGCGCAGGGTTGTCAAACCCCATACATTAAAAAGAATTGAACTCAATCAGGGCTGAAGTTTATGCTTTTTTATTCTTTTTTTCCGTTCCGCTGAACTAATCCGCCGGCTTATCTTCAGCTTGCAGTAGAAACTTACCAGATTTGGATAGAGTTTGAAAAATGTGCTCTATCGTTTGGAATATAGAGTTGGATTTCACGTAAAGAAGATTTAACAGGGGTTCTTCGGTAGTCAATGAACCTCGTAGGACGAAACCGCGACCTACCATAGGGGTTGGAGGGTTGTCGAATGATGTTACATTCAATGTTAGAATACTCTTTACGTCACAATCTTTATTGCTCTTAGAATTTAGTGTGGGTGTGTTTTGCGGAATGTTGCAAATGCTTTTGAGTATTCTAGAGTAACAGGAATAAGCTCTCATCTAATTATTTCACACAATTAACTAGTACTTCCTAGTAATATATTGTACTTTAAATTAGTTTTTGTTTTGTAATAAAGAATAGTAATAAGAATAGATATTCTTTATTAAAAAGTTGGTTTAGTTTCCTTAATTTTATTTAATACCTAGTATTATTTCCATTCTTAATCCTACAAAAATACTGACCTAAATAGTTATGTTCACATCTAATATACACGTATGTAGGCAAACTTTTTAATTTATTAATATGCACTATGATTTCAAAGTCAGATTTTAATACACATAACTTTCTCTAAGGGGGTGTATTATTTTTATTTACCGTGTTGTACCTATCTAACTTTTGGATAAAATGCAATTTACTATTCGCATTGGATAACATCGAAAGTACCCTTTTTGATTATTCAGTAACGTTTTTTTTTTAATTGAATGGATTATCCCAATTAGTATGCATGTCGGTGTCTTCACGGGCGCATGGGTCTCAATCGATTTATTTTAAGTCTTTTAAGTGGGGATTTCTTAAAAAAACAGCAGGGTTAACGAATGCAATGTAAAACTAATATTTATTGACGATAAAGTTGCAATGAAAATATAAATTATGTACCTAAACATACTTAAAATTGATTATAAGCAGTAGTAGTTTTTATTTATAAGTAGATTATAAATCTTTTGTGTACATCTTATAGGTACATTTATTACACAACTTTTCCAATCCAAACCAGGCAATAAATTTATTTTTAAGGCATAGGAGGGCAAATGAGCAGACGGATCGGCTGATGGTAAGCGATTACCGCCGCCCATGGACACTCGCAACACCATAGGAGTCACAAGTGCGTTGCCGACCTTTTAAAAGGGGATTGGGTATCCGGTAACCTCACTCACTCGGCGAAACACAACGTAAGCGTTGTTTAACGCCGGTTTTCTGTGAGGCCGTGGTATCACTCCGGTCGAGCCTACCCATTTGTGCCGAAGCAAGGCTCTCCCACGTAAAAAACGTTTTTTTAGAATTATAAATGATATTTCTAATCTTTCATCTCATCGTAAGATTTTTTACCTGGTACCTACGACGTTGAATAAACTGAGTGTCTTATTGGCTATAGGTACAGTAACCGCTCAAAAGTCCATAAGCACGCTAAGGATTACATTGCTATGAACAGTACGAGCGAGCTCGATACAGCCAGTGCGTGTCACTTGTTAACGACAATGAATAGAAGGTCGTAAGTCAAACTAAACGTCAAGCTATTGCGTTGTGAGATTGCCTATGGACTTTTGGTTGCCATTGTACCTGTGATTTATGAATTCATGCCAATTTGCAAAAGTTCTTAAAAACTTTTCTATTAAATATTTTTTACATCCCTATGTATATTTTCAGATTGAATGCAGTCTAAACTATAATTATTAAAGAGGAAAGATTTGTTTGTTTGTTCGTATTTAAATCAAAAACTTCTCGACTGATTTTAAAAATTCTTTCACCGTTAGAAAGCTACCTATCAAAAGGGCGACATGGAATCCTACAATAATGTAATATTAAGTATTTACTTAGTACACATATTTGTTCACAAAGGTCATGATTACGTTTTTAATATTATCGAAAAGCGACAATACCCGTGTTGCTCTGGTGCTCGTTATGTCGGATATTAATATATTATTCCGGGATAAAACCGGACTCGGAATAATCCCGCGCATACTACAAAAAGAGATAAGCTTCTGGTCCGATTAAGTGTCGAGTTTTTGTAACATTTTCATGTTATTATTATCAATGTTACCGTATTATCTGGAGCCAGATGGTATTGACCGGATAAAGTGTAAAGGTTACGGATAAACATTAAGTCAGACATTTTGGAATAAAATCATCACGTGTTAACAGTTACATAAATATTATTTTTCCAGAAGACTTTTAAATAAAAAAATTTACAATGTGTTGTAAAAATCGCAATATTACTAATATTTATCTCTGCTTATCCCAGAAAAGAGGGCGTCATACTAGTGAGTATATATAATTTATCGATAAATCCACCCAGTGACTTTCTGATCTTTTTATATTATAGAAGAAAGAGAATGACGACATAATAGAGCGAAATGTCACTAGAAAAATAATGTAAATAAACTCTATCGCTGACTGATAGACAAATCTAAATAAGTAAATACGAATGTTTGTATGTTTGTCCTCAATCAATGCTAAATCATTCATCCTATTGCGGTGAAATTTTGGTGAGTTATTGTGTGGGCCCACACATTAAAACACAATAAAGATAAAAGAGGATAAAAGAAAGCGTTGCAATGGTAATGCTTGGTGGAGACAGCTAGTAACAAATATTTTTCGCAGACATATGCCCAAATATTGCCAGTATGGTTTGCGGACCTATTATCCCATTTAATTGGGGTTAGACCAAGCTCTGAGTAGTAGGTACACCTACTGGAACTAAATTACTATAAGAGCCTCTGCAATCCAATTAATATCAATACAAATTAAACACAAAAAGCCATACGTACATTATCTTTGAAAATGAAAACATCATCCAATATAAGGGCTGATTCACACTGGTGGCGGTGCCGGGACATCGCTCCTTGCTACAGCTGAACGTGTGCGATCTAATAAATAAGAATATCGGATACTCTCATCGTATCGCACAGCACAATCGTCCTTAGCAACCACACAAAATTTCCTTATAGATCAAAGAAAATAACATGAAATATCACGGTAATTACGCCAATATTTTCATCCGGCAAATGTACGGTTTTTGTTTACGGTAACGTTTGATGTTGACGACTTATCCAATAACGTTAATGCTCCAAGGTGCCTTTATGATGCCAACATGGGTTTCCTTTAGCACGTCGAGAATATCAATTGATTAACGCAATGTAATAACACAAATACAGTGATTCATCACGGTGTTTTCGGTTCCTGTCGGTTTGTGTGATAGGTTTTATGACTTTTGAATTAAGGTTGCGATTATCATAATGGTCTTTGGATCCATGGTAACAAAAGACTGACGTCATGAAGTAGGACAGGATTATGTGTGGATGAAAAATATGAATTGCGTACCATGATTCATTTTAACAGCAATACTTGGAAGCGAAGTCGCGTCTTGCGGTCTCGGCTAGGTATAGAAAAAAAACTTCCTGTTTGTAACGATAAAAGCTACTAGGATTGACTCTATAATGAGTGTGTTTTGTTCATTATTGATATCATAAATGCGATTAGGTTTTTTCTTCTTGAAAAAAAGAGGCCCTTTGCACTAGGAAAAAAACACTGTGTCGCGGGAGACTTCACAAAAATACAATTAAGGGACACAAAAGTACAGCCTAACTCGAAACAAATATCTGTGGAACGCAAAAATATTTGCCTCGAACGATACGAATCTATTATACGTAACGCAACGGTAGTGGCAGGGTGACAACATTAACTGGTACAACAAACGTGCGGTAATAATAAACAACAAATAATATAGCCAAAAAATAAACCAATATTAACCAAATTTTGTGAGACAATAATTTCGAACACAGTGACAGTTTAATATATAATGTTTATCTACTAAATACTACAAAACATTCATATTTTCATTCCAAAATCAACATTAAATCACAGTCAACATTAAACCTATTTAAAGTAGATGAATTCTACATTACTCATATGAGTGCTATCATTGTATGAGCGGTCTGGCCTAGCTCGTTCGCTCCGCGGTTCGCGATTCGATCCGCCCGTGCCCGCTTAAGCCAGATTTCAATAGAGTATAATCTCGCCCTAATGAATCTCCAATCCGGATTACCGCGGGGCCCCTATAATAGACGAACCACGTCCATTGCAAACGAGTGGGATTTAGTTTAGAAAAAATACATTGATTAGTCTAGCGCTGCGCTACGCTTCGTGGCTGTGAATACGAAGATCTGATTAATATCTTAATGAAGCATTGCATATTTATATAATTCTATTCTCTATTTCACAACAGTTTTGGTCTTTTTTACCAAAGAAATATTTTGGTCCTATTTCCTATAGACGTGTTTTATCTCATTGAGACGCATCAAGGAACTACAGTCTTAATTCAGATGTCTGATTCCGTCCAATAAATTGTAAAGGCCGCACGACACTCGGCTAATCCCATTGGCGGGCATTAGAACGGCTTTGTGCGGACAGATCGCGCTCGCACGCCGAAATTACCTAGCAATTGGTAGCCGCGCCGAATTGCCAGCGGGCTCAGTCTAAATCGGCTGCAGACACTTTTATTGCCCGGCGAAATCCCGCTGACCCGAGCTCGAGCCGATCCGGGCTTCCGTTTTATCCCGGCCCCGCTTAATCCCGGATTTGACGTCGCTTAATCCGAACCCGTGTTGGATATCGCGTCGACACAGGCCTCACCCGTACTCTTGTTACTATACTCTCCTATATTGATTTCGGATTTGACGGCGCACCTTCATTGAACTCGCATAAAAGCACGCGTAAACAAAGCGAGCGCGGACCTTTTGGGGATTACCGCGACGCGCACGCCTGTATAATAACAAATTAATAATATATTTTTATTATGATGAAATAATTCAATCGAGACAAAAGTAATCCATAACTATCGCCCCGACACAGGATTATGCTCGAAATGCATCGCGTTCAGATATTTGGGTTCAATAATATAAAATTGTATGCAAAAAAATGAGCAGATTAATTTGTGTTTTCATTGAGTGGTGCGTTATGCGAAAAATTGAGCGATCGGGAAGCAAATGAAAATGATCGCCTCGCATAATTTTATTCTCGGTGGATTGTAGTTTGCAGAGTGCACTACTTACTATGTTGGTACTCGGATTGAAAACTACTATTAAATAACTGATGTATTTTCACATTGAACAGAATATATAGGTAAGTACCTAACGTGTGCCCGTTACCGATCCTAATGTACTGTTGACGATATTTGCATAAATCATTACACAAATGTACTGCAGTTGAAAAGATGATATTTTAACTAGAGCATTTGCATGTGCACAAACGGTGCACATCAGATTTGCTAAATTATATTTCGCGTTTAGAAGCCAAAATTATATTTGATGGCAAAGTGAATAGTCGACTATTTCCCATTTTAATGAGGATTATAGTTTCTAGTGCATTTAGTGTACTTCGCGCGGTAAAATTAATTACTAAATCGAGTCTGTCTGCCGCTTTAAATAGGTACGATTCGTTTCAAAGCCTACCGCGCATACAATTTCCGTAATCCATCTTTTGACAGACATTTTTAATTGTCTAGCTTTAATAGCACGTCATAATTTTCATTTTATTACTTAAAATATAAGGTTATATTTAAAGTTAAGTTAGTGGTTTTGCATAGCAAATAGTTAGTAGGCAACTTTAATAATTAATATGGTACAGGTACGCTTCAGACGTTTTTGTATAAAAAAAATTGAGAGGTGTCAAGGGACACCCGGATGGAACGAAGTTAAAATTTTTTAAAAAATATATTAAAAAAAATTACCTAATTAATTATAATTTTTTTTTATTTAAAAAAAATAAAATATTACAATTCCTCCACTAATTAATCGAAAGGAACTACTATCTTATTAGAGAGAGAGAGAGACAGACAGAGAAACATGCACACGCCGCACAGCTTACAATAGCTTACTGTAGCAAAAAGTGTCGTGACAACTTTTCGTAAGAATTTTATCCGTCTAGCCCCCTTTCACAACGCGCGTTATGGAACTTCGTTCCAATAACATTTAAAAATGTCTGTCTGTCTGTCTTGGTGTATAGTATGATTACGTATATTATTTATATTGAAATTCCTTGATTATTTGGGTTACGTTAATGATGGCATTGGTTGTCATATAAACATTTATGACAATTGTTATGGTAATGGACAATTGTAGTGGTAGTCAGATGCCCAAAAAAACCTGACAACCTGTCTACGCTCCGGATATCGGTATTGCCCAGAAATTCGGTTTCAGAGGTTTGAGTCGTTTCGTGTAAAATATTTATATTCAGCCGTATCTGGTGAGACTGGAAGCTGACCCGAAAAGGCTCTTAGGACAAGTTAATGATGGCATTGGAATATATTTCATGGTGGTAGATTTATAAGTTTTCAAAATATGTTGATAAGGTTGTATTTATTTATGTATTATCTATGTGTTTGGCTGGCTTACTTTTAGTACGTAAAACAGAACAGCTGTTGCCAATTAAATGCATCGTACAATCAAATAACCAATTTGTGTCTCAAATCATAATGACCATTCACGCCCACAACTAAACATTAGTACAATTTAGACGATAATGCCGCTAAGTCCTCGTTCACACTAGCCGCGGTATTACTGTGCGACGTTAATTAGTCGGCTGCCGTGGCGGCGGCCTAAACAGGCTTTTAACTTTTCAAATGCTTTCATTAACTGCATTGCGATTACTTGGTCGCTATTTGCGCCGCTATTGATTGAGAATGGACGCATTAGCGACTCTGTTAATACAGTTTAGTCGCTTTATTTATTTTAATGTCGAAACTGTATTATAATCCTTTTAGTAGATTATGTTTGTTAATTATTTTGAATGGGTATTTAGATAATGTGGTTCAATATTTCATATTCATACTTGCATGGATTATGGGTAAACTACTCTTTCTAGTGTAGGGCGCCCGCCGGCCAGGTGGAGTGACGACTTGCGGAAGGCAGCTGGCAGTGACTGGATGAGAAAAGCCGAAGATCGGGCTCTGTGGCGTTCATTAGGAGAGGCCTACGTCCAGCAGTGGGCGAACATAGGCTGATGATGATGATGATGATGACTCTTTCTAGACCCATTGTATTATTTAAAAATGTTCGGCATAATAATTCCTATCTAATCTCAATGTCGATCTTGATCGTATTCTGCAGTAACAACAATGTTATAATGTAATGAGATTTTTTAGGCGGGAAAATGTAAAGTGCACTTTGTCGGGTTTATATTATTTTCCAAAACTTGTGTTTCCCCGAAGTTTAATGTGTAATTATAGTGGATAGTTAACCATTAGGTGTTCGTGAACGTATGCGAGTGTAGGCAAATGATATAAAATTGAAAATTGTGACTTTTGACTCCATCGAAACCTTACTAAATTTTCCACTGTTTTACTGGGGATAAAGTGATGTGTTTTAAACTACAAAAAAGACATGACCTGAAGGTCTAAGTTACCAGGTCATAAAATTCCTTAAAACAATGTAATGAGATTGAAAATTGAGCCAAAATTGACACTGTGATTGGTGACATTTATGACACTGACACTATATTGTAAACATTTTTAATATCAGAATTGACCATAAGTTTCTGTTGTAGGTATACTTACAGCATCGTTGACAACAACTGTACTTTAGTAGTAATTTGTACAGTCAATAACACATCGTTTGTATCCAAAACTGTCTTTCTTCAATTGATTTACAATTTAATCTCCAAATAATAGAGTTTCTTATTCATTTGGCAGTTTGTGGTAACTTGATGTGCAAGGTACTAACCTAACTACAAAAGTAGGTAAGGTAATAAATTTGTATAAGTTTATTAAAGTCGCAGTCTTTTATTAGAGGGACGCCAAATAAATATAAGAAACTGGAATCAATGTACAATATACAAATTATTCTTTTCTTTATTTTTTTGAAAAGCTTTCTAGCAATGTGGGTCGTACATTACTCATATTCTTGTTAAGCCCTCGAGCTAAGCTGAAATGCTTGTGTTACGAGCGGGTTCACGTCGGTAGTGCAATGGGTGAGTTTCGAACCGGCAACCACATGAGCGCCAGTCCGACGCCCTAGTCATTAGGCTACCGCCGCTTCATGGTATTGAGAAATTTAATTAAGCATTGGAAAAAATTAGGAAGAGGATATGAAAACGCGCGAATGATACCATTGAAATAGCTGTCTATATATTTATTGAATATACCTTTAATATAGTTTAATTTTACAATTGTTTCTAAGAAGTTTCCTTCAACCAGGTTAATATTGATTTTATGTAGGTACCTATAAGAGAACCTACCTCATTAGCCTAGTGGCCCTGGACGCGACTGTTACGCTGGAGGTCCGCGGCTCGAGCAAAGTGTTATACGGTTTTTCTAGGAAATTCTGAGTAGGAGCTCGAGGTTTGGAATTTGTGCCCTGTAAATAGCAATAGGCTGGCCTCCTTGACATGGGATCTCAACATACCGCCGAACTATATGTGGAATGTGCTTCCCGAGTGGGTCTTTCCCGGTAGATATATTCTGGGTGTTGTTATCTCATCTAAAATCAAGTGTGAATCGGATTCTTCTAGGCAAGTTCGTTCTATTGTAGATCGCAGTGTCGCTTAACATCAGGTGAACTGGCAGTCTAGCTTAAGCCTATCATGAAAAAAAAATGTTGTGGGTGTACATTAGTACTCCTCTGCCTAATCCTTCGGGAATACAGGCGTGATGGTATGTATGTACATAATGTTAGTGCCGTAAGGCTGGACAGAATATTGTTCATAATCCAATATCCCAGCCGAAGGCTTTTAACAAGTTAGTTTGCAGCAGACTCGATTAGTTTAAACCTAACTTTTTGCGAGCAATTGAAATTAAATTAAGCTTTAAAAGTTTGCTTTATGGGTTTGTGATGGGATTTCAGGATCGTTTTGTATTCTGTGCAATTCTGTATGTGTGTGTGATCATCATAACATCAGATATATCATATTATGGTGGAACAGTTTTTGACAATTATGTAGCTATGTTAACGATTTGTAGGCAGTGGTCTTGGTACGTAATTTGAGTATTTTATAGTTAATTTCGCGAATAGTGAATTTTTAGTATTTTATATTTTATTTTCATAAAATAATGAATGTATTTTGTTTTAACTTCTTTCTATTTTGTACACGATTAGATATTGCCTGGTTGTATGCCAAGGATTTAAATCATATAAAAGTTAATAATTTCAAAATCGTTATACTTCTAAAGTTGAATAAAATGTGCGTTTTTAAATAACTTTACGTTAAGAGTAACTAATTACTAAATCGTTTGATATTTATGTAAATACTCATATTTTCACCGCGTATTCTCCTAAAATTCTCTATACGAATTTGTTATTCGTTAATACCTACATTTACTTACTTTTAAGGTTGAATGTTTACTATCATGGAAACTTAAAAATATAAAATTTGCAATCAGGTATCACTAAATCAGATTAGGTTCCTGGCGCCCGAGACAAATTAGGTTTACTTACCTACTTAATTTTTCTATTGTGTCAGTAATTTTCATCGGGTTAAACACGGTTTTATTATAAGACCAAATCGTTGACTGAATTCTATAGCGGCACAATTGAAAATATGATCATTTTGAAATTCTCGTTCTAAATACGTAGGTAAGTACTTAATTTTATGCAATATAGAAACAACTTTTATTAATTAGGCATAATATTTTGACTTATGCCACTATTGAATTCAGTTAACGAAAATATGATATTTTCTAAATCAAAGCAGACACGTAGTAAACAATTGAACTACAGTAAGAACGAACGAACTTGTACCACTATACGTGGGTGTCTTGCGGGTGAAGCGGGCCTAATCCGGGGCCCATCCGTAGAGCCGCAAGACGCCGCTTGTTGCTTGCTCGTGGGGCTTCCCGAGCAACGAACAAACTTGTTCTATACACGCAAAATATCCAGATAATGACACTATTGAAATATCTATATGAATAAAAATGTATTGCTTTTATAAGATCATCACTTTAGATCGGTTCAACGAATTTGGCAGAATTTTTTGACAGAAGATAATTGACAGGAGAAGGCTTGTATGTTTTTTTTAAATCAAATTTAAGCAGTCGAAGCTACGTACGGGTCGCTTGTTTTATACTACATTGTAGATACACGTGTAAAAATGTTATGTTGCATAGACCTTTTTTATTGTGCAATAAATTGTCGCTGTCAAGGACTGGGGTACAACAGGGTAAAAATCACAATTGTCAGATATTGCAAAAGCCTATTAGACCTTAAAACGATGAAAACATGCCTGCATAAGACAAAAAGAGATGTAGGTATTGTGTGACAAAATTACACGCGATTCGAGGATTACAATTAATTAAGTAGAATTTTCAAGTCTTCATAGTTCGTGATTAATTTACTCTTAACCTACATAAGTACTTCTAAATATTAATACATTAGACGTCTCGAAGTCTAAACTACTGTTTCGTACGTAAATATATCTAGGGATTAAACAGTACATCTAGTCTATCTGACAATAGGATTGAAACAAGAAACAATATTCTTGAGGTATCCCTGACGGCCAGTTTCCTAAACCGCCGCAGGATTTAGTTAACCGTCGGACGCACATCGCTGCAGATTAATTATTTATGGACGGCTCCCTACTGCCCGGAGGGTAGGTTTAGCCTCCCAGACGCTCTCCGATTTCTCTCTCATGCAAACTCTTCGTCTTAACGCAAAATTGACGCGCGAACTTAAATATTAACAAATGGTATTTACCCTTCAAACGTTAAGGTCGCTTTTGCTTTGTCTGAATAATTTAGAGGTCCTTTGTCTGCATTGTCCGGCATAAAGATCTAGGGGCTTGCGATGACCACCTTGTCATGGCAAGCTTTGTTGTAAATCTACGTTGCATCTTTGCCGTGGCGTAATCGCTTAAGCCCGACGGACCAGGCACCACTAAATGAATACCTATAAATTCGTGGACGAGTTCATCGTTTCACGGTACGTTCATTATTATGATAAAATCGATATACGGAGGGTACGTCTTCCCTTACAATACGTATCGAGTTATGCGTACACGTCGTTTTAATCCTTAAGGCGTAGCAAAGCACGTAATATGTAGAAACCTTCTTAACCTAACAGGATTATCGTGCGGAGGCAAGCATTTCACGGCCGGATCACGCCTTGCCATCGACTCGGCTAAGGCACAGATTTTATTACACAAATAAGATTAATACTTAAACGCACATTGTTACGTAAAGCCGTAGACGTTGTTAACTGCTACATTCATGTTATCGTAGCCTGCGTGTAAATCGCGTAAATCTGTTGAGTGCTAAAATCGTAGCTACTCGTACATTTTATTTGCATTTAACAAGAAGTGCAGATTGTTTGAAGTAGTCTGTATGAAAATGTGGAAGATATGTATAGATATAGGTATGTAGTATTCGAATGAATTGTACTTGAACGTAGAACAGAACAATGACAAATCAAAGTCGAACGCCAGGCGTCTTCACACACGCGACGTCGTGCGATACGAGAATTTCTCAGCGAGCGCTTAGATATTTTCGCGGTGTCAATTAAAACGGTAACAAATGTCGCCCTCAAAAAGGCCATTTGTTACGTAGAGACAATCATAGCTCCCGGCGTAAACTGACAAACGACGCCGCGATAGCGAACGTCTAAACCGAGCTTTTGAACTTCTTTGACGCGCGGCAGTCGATAAGCGCGCCGCAGCGACAGGGCATTGTGTCTGTAGCGTCCTTAACAATGGCGTTCGTTTTGCAAGTTTTCACCCAGTCGTAAGTGGGTAAATGTGTTACCGATTGACGAGGGGCGGGACAAAAGCTTGAGAGACACACGACACTCATTCACGCCGCGTTGCCGCAACAACGACTAAGATAATGATGACGTTTCCTTTGCCACCACCCTTATACGTGATTGAATTAATTACCCTGTTGGGGTGTTCGTTAAATCGTATCGGTCTTATAGAATTCACATGTTTTGTTACCGAAGCGATATGTGTTTGTTGTTAAGACAACCTCCCATCTACCGGTATCTCCATCGGGCCATGGAGAATAAAATCTATATATTATTATAAAAATTAATTGCTGTTCGTTAGTCTCGCTAAAACTGGACCGATTTGGCTAATTTTGGTCTTGAATTATTTGTGGAAGTCCAGAGAAGGTTTAAAAGGTAAATAAATATGAAAGTACAAAGTCTGCCGGGTCAGCTAGTAATAAAATAAATGTAAACATAAGTAGGTAGGTATACAAATATAGTTCTAACCAAAATCTGAATATTTTTTTCCTAAGTTAATGTGTGTGTAAATAAGTGATAATATTTTTTAGGATCTTCCTTAAAAATCAATAAGAAACTAATGATGCAGGTTCTATATTTTAAATTCCTTCGACGCGAAAAAGATTTTCAATAGTCTTGAATTTAGAAATTCATAACATTTTGAAATGTTATGTAATACGGAAATCATTCACACACTTATATCTAAAGTCCTTGTACCTAACGTAAGACTTAATATACTACTTTATGATAAATGTTACGTTTCATAATATGAATAAATAACCTTGTAGAAAATTCATCACGTCATTTATAAACATTTACGTAGCTGTATATTTAAAACTTTAATCGAAAAAATATTGGGAAATACTCCTTACTAACCTTTGAATTGTCCGCTGGGTGAATAAAATGACGTCACAGGGGTCGATTTTCGAGGGGGTGAATTGAGGAAGTTTCTTAATTAAACAAACAAACATGACAAGTGTTATGTCTTCATCATTGTCGTAAATGTGGTTTGTTTTGAGTAAATAAACGCTATTTGATTACTGATAGACTCCTGCCTAATTTTTTATTACTTTTGACAATGTTTTTGGAGATTTAGTGAATATATCTAGGTCCAAAATTATACAGCCTAAATATAATTGTAGCGGTGGAAGCCTAATGGCTGGGGCGTTGAACTGGCGATCATGTGGTTGCCGGTTCGAAACCCACCCATTACACTACCGACGTGAACCCACGCGTAACACAAACATTTAGCTTAGACCTAGCGACCCACATTACTTAATACTGCTACTACTGCTAAGCTTTTTTTAAAAAAAAAATATTATTGTTAAATCTTAAATAATAACATACTTGTTAAAAAGTTAAAAGATACGAAAAAAAAATATTTTCGATTGGTGCTTGACCATCCTAGTTGGTCCTATATTTATGTACATTTGCTTAGTGTTTGACTATCGGTACAGAATGCCTGAAGATGGTTGTCTTTTTTTTTCTAAAAAGTAATGAAGTAAATATTTCTAAGGTTCTTTGGCTATATAGCAGTTAACACATAACACCTACGGTACATTTACCGTACCGGAACTTGTAGTAAAGTTAAATCTGAGTATTAAAGTAGAGTATAATAAAGGCTGCGAGGCTTAGACGTAAGCCCTACGGCGTCTGAGACCTAGGTCATGTTACCTTCGCAGACAGGACGGTCAGTTGATACCGTGCAGCTTAACTTACTTACGAGGAGCACTAATACCTGCGCGGATTTGCGGCCGCGGTGTGTTGTTGCGAGAGTCGCTAAAATGCAGATTAGGTGTTGAATTGTATTCGTTATATGCAAACGATTAGTATGTATGAATGAAAGACGATTAACGAAAGGAATTTATAAGGCGAATGTCAGTGGCAGCGCCGGTAGAGGTCGCCCAAGAAGGACATACGCCGATCTGATTGGCGAAATCCTTCAAAAAGGTCAGGTGCGTAGCACTCGCAACCAGCGTGTATGTATGAGAAGATGTATGAATATGGAAGAAGCAAAAGAAGTATGCAAGAATCGTAGCAAGTGGCAGTCTATAGTTTCTGCCTACCCCTGTGGGAGAAAGGCGTGAGTGTATGTATGCATGTATGTAGTATGTGTAGTTGGCATAGGTTGTAATTATTTCATATGTTGTTAGTATTTCAGTGTGTGGAACAAGTACCGAAAATCCTTATAGATCGCCTGCCACTTGATGTGGTGGCAAGCTATGCTCAAGCTATATGAGAAGATGTATGAATGTGGAAGAAGCAAAAGAAGTATGCAAGAATCGTAGCAAGAGGCAGTCTATAGTTTCTGCCTACCCCTGTGGGAGATAGGTGTGTGTATGTATGTGAATATATGTATGTTGTAGCCAAAGTACGGTTTTTAGTCGGTACAAGTCCGACATACCCTGCCTACGTATTTAGCTTCTACGCGGCGTACCAAGATACAACATGTTCCAAATTTTAAGTTAGACCTCTAGCTATGCAATTTTGAAAACCGCATCCAATTTTGTGTAGCAGTTTCTTCACTTCTATCGAAAGAAAGACGTATCCGATGTACTAAACCGGAGAGACACATGTTCGAATCCTGCCTGAGATGGAATTTTTCTTCCATCAAAAATTGATCTATAACAGACATCGAATGTGTTTCAGTGTGTATTTTTATTCCATGTGTGTTCAGAATTTTGGTAGACGTGCATTGTTTAGACTAGCATTAGACCGTCTGCCCCGTGGTCAGGTGAAAGTTTAGGGGACATCGTAAGGGGATTAGCAGACCGACCGTAAGTGTTAGTCCACATCCCGTCCATCTCTAAATTAAACTGTTTAACTTGATTTTTGAGTTACTGTTGTATTTCAATTGAATTTAAAACGTTAAGGGTCTGGCGGACGCTAAATTGCCTATACAAACGTAATAAATAAATCGTAATTCAAACACAATTTAATCAAATTGTGTTATTATTCGGATTCGGATACCGTTAATCTAGATTCCTACCCTACCATTTCGTCTACTACTACTTCACTGGAAATAGACGACCGGAAAATCGGCCGAAATTGCGTAAAATTATCAAGAATTACATATTATCCACAGATAGGAACCTAGATGAATGGTATCCGAATTCGTATGATAACACAATTTGATTAAATTCTGATTCAATGACGATTTATTTTGGTATCACGTTTGTACGGGTAATTCGGTCCGCCAGACCGGTTATGTAGATTTCAGTTTTATTATATTATAAAAAAAAAAAATTGTGTCGTACCGAAACTCTATAGCTGGAAACGAGATAATGTGACGTCAAAATTATTTCGCGGTATGTATGTTAGCCCCACTGGTAATCGAGCCCAGGAACTGACGCTCTGCACCTGTGCTCTGACCATTGAAGCAGTTATAACATACTAGCTGCTTTCCATGGTTTCTCTCATCCTTTAGAACTTAACATAACATATAACATACTATCACCCCTGTATTCCCCGAAGGGTTAGGCAGAGCCGTACGAATTTACACCCACAGTTCGCCGGTATGTTTCGGTCCCATGTAATAGGAGACGACCCTATTGCCATTAACCGGGCACAAATCCAGACTCCGAGCTGCTACTGAGAATTTCATAGAAAAACTCAATAACACTTTGCTCGACCTTGGGATCGAACCCAGAATCTCTAGTGTAGCAGTAGCTCTTGGGACCACTTGACTAACGAGGCAGTCTCAAAGGAATTTTTGAGTTAAACAGTGGCCTATTCGTCCAACCAGACTTTAAATTCATCTTAGCCGCGAAAACGTAATAAAAAGACAAAGTTACTTTCACATTTATAATAACAGTATGGATGCAGTTTATTATCTGCTACAATTCAGTAAAAAAACATAATATTACCTATACGTGCTATTCCGCCATAACACTCACATAATTACGTTGTAAATATCGCTCAGACAAAAGGCGTCATTAATAGCATGATGTATTTGCTAGGTTTCAGCATCCGGCACGCTAGGACTTATCCAATCTAAATAGATCATCGCTCACGAACGGGCCTTCGATCAACACGCAAATCCAATAGTTGTTTTTTTATAATTAGTTTTGTTTGTAAATGAACGTGTCGTTAGTGAATTAAAGACATATTTAAAATAATAGTATCCGATGTTTTTCTAATTTTTGTCTTAAAAAATCTATTCCCACTAGAGAAAAGTATCCACAAATATTTTATTAAAAATGTAATAACAAAATTGATTAACGTTATTGCTATAGTGAAGTTCAACCCTATTATGTTAGGGATGGTCCTCAAATTCATCATCTATTACTATTATTATTAGGGGTGGTGACCTAGTTAATCATATAAATATACATAATAATAAAAAATATTTCATCATCATAAAAAAATACCAGTATCACCTAAAACACAAATAAAAACATTACCGTAGGTATATAGATAAAGCAAGTACTTATATTAACAACATTGGTCCTACGTTACGCTCCGTATCTAAGCGTTTAAAGGAGCGGGGGCAATTAAGCTCCTGCTCTCAGGGCGGGGTTTGGATGAGACTTTTAGCGAATACTTATGCTAACTCCCAAGTAAGTACACACGTCTCTTGCAGTTCATTGTTAATGCTTTGTGACTTTTATAAAGTTACTGGATAAGCTGCGCTAAAGGTTGACTTGTTTCAATATTTAGGGTAGCTAAAGTAGAACGAAGTCATCGACAGATGTTAGAATCTAGAAAAGTGTGGAATCAAAATATATTTTTATTTTACAGTAGAGAAACCTATAATAGAATACCTGCATAATTGCGTCCTGTTGAAATTTTACACTAACCAAATACATTTCTGACTATTTTCAATATTTAATTACAGTATATAGTATACAAATAGGAGCTTTATTAAGCAGGTATAGTAAAAGGATTTTAGCTGTGAAAATTATAATAATATGATTCATCAATTGGTATATTAATTCGCAATAAACAAATAAAAACAAATACGCTTAGAAAACCCGCTTCATAATTCTGGCGTATGTCCTCGCCAGAATTATGAAGCGCAGAATTATAGCTTTCCTCATCCAGTAACACAACATCTATGTTCTCAAGTTTGGGGTTGAAGCGTACGAAAAGACGCAGAATTTGATTCCGAAAATCTAGTCTGACAGGTGCGTACAGACATGAGTGACGTCATGTACCATTATATGGATTTAGAGAAAGGGATAAGCTTTAAAAGTTGATGAAGTTTGCTCGGGATTTTATTAGGGTTAAATATTTTTCTTTAATAAGTTAAATCCATACTATATTAGTAAAGTAACCTTATCTATCTGTTTGCCTGTTACGTTTTAACACATAAACTGCTGAACCAATTACGATGAATTTAGATAAAACAAGTATTCCATTCAGCTCCGTATACCTAATTACTTAGATAATTGGAAAAATCGATGAAAACAAAGTAAATAAAATAAGATCAAGCTCTTCACAATGGCACTGTAGTGTTATTAAGGCTAGACTACACTAGAGAACATGAGCTAATTCCTGTTAGTGCGAAGTTTTAATACATCGCTTACAAGTCTTCCTCTCTTGTGTACTAGACTCTTTTCAAGTGCTCTCGGATCGGCTTAACTTTTGGTGTTCTCCAACAATTATATGGATTTACTCTTTGTTGCGTATTGTATGTTGTGTTATGGTAAGAAGGATATTTACACAGAGAGAAGAAAAATAAAGGTTATTCTCAAGTTATGAGGACTGAAATTTCTCGTTATCGTCCTTATTAATATACTCGTAAGACATTTTTTTTTACTAAACTGGGTAATTCATGGAAATTTGACATACTTATGGAAGCTTAAGTACGCTTAGATTCAGAGACAAATATCAGTCTAAGTGTCTTATTCCAAAACGCTAAATCTCCGTTATTGATACTTACCTGACTTTTGTTTACCTGACCTTGAACGCGTTAAATTTTTATTATAAGACAGTGTGCATCGGTGAGATATTTTTTAATATATTAGAATAGAATAGAATAATCTTTATTGCACACCAAAAAATAATGTAAAATACAATGTAATACTAATACTAATATTATATTGTTATAAAAATCCCAGTGGCAGTAGTGATAAATATCTAAATATGTATGATTAGCACAGGAAAATGATACATCAATCACATACAATACAAGTATTCCAGAAAAATATTACGTGTATATAAACAGATTCCAAAAGAGCATGATATTTCAATTAACACTATTGGATTCGACTATTTTATTCATGGAAAATAATAGACGGAATCGTCTGTAATTTCCTTTCACTAAGTATTTCAGACAGGTGGAAAAAACAACAGAAATCCGTATTTGGTTTATTCACTAACAATCGCTTGTTAACCAAGTTGAACTTACTTTTGGGTCATTCTAAGATTTCTGGTACGTCTATTTAATTAATATTTTGTGTAAGAAAAATTCCAAAATTAAAAATATGAATACTGTATCAGAACTTGTACTCTGTGCAAAGATTAATTTAAATTTGATCAGGAAGGACAACCTTTCCGATCTAATTAAAATTATCTATTTTTTTTGTGTTTCGAGTAATTTTGTTATTTGTATTTTTAACAATTAGTAATTTTAACGACACGTTAAGCGTACAGGTTGAGCCTTCGCACGAAATAAATATTTGTATAATCTACAGACACTTGATCCGGGTCTGGATGTTTGTGTAAATCAGAATTATTTGTGTTTGTAAATGCGCAATATTTGTTGTTGTAATTATTTGTTAAGTCAATTAAATATACGGGTGTCAACATGTTTGCTCTACAGTGTTAAAAGAGGTGCTTAATTATTTTAACCTGCACAGGTTTTTAATGTTATTTTAATGTTACTCATTTATAACTGGAATAATTAAACTAATCATTAATAACTGATTAATTTTAGGCTACTATAATAATTTATCTACTAATTAGTTAAAGTATGGTTATTACCTAACCAGTTTTGCATTTTCGAAATGACAGTCAAGTTATGATTATCCCAATCTCGGCACTCGGAAATAAAAAGCGTGAGTTTTTAGCGGTCTGAATCGACCGGCTCGTTGGTAATGCGATTTAATTTTATGCCTGATCTGAGATAACATGTGTGTGTAACAAGATTTGCGGTATTCGCGTACGTTATTTTACAAGTCATATTAGGTGACGTTTTCCTAAAATGATTTTAATTTGTAGTGTAGAAAGTTTGCATACACAAAAATCTCCATTGGATTAAAATGCGTAAAGAAGGACCAAGACACAGCAGTTGGTCTTTCTTTACGCGCTTCAATTAATTGTTGTTTTTATCTATTGTATATTGTACCAATACTCATTGGTTGATATGATGGACTATATAATACCAGATTTTTCTAATACACAAAGAATATAACTGTCCCCGGGAAGGGTGAGTGAACCGACTGAATGATTACAAGGAATTTTATGAAGATATGTCAATAACTTAGAAAACTACAAAATAAAGTATTCAATCCAATTAATTATGACCATCGTCAACCCATATTCGTCTACTGCTGAACATAGGTCTTTTATTAAACATACCATAACGCCTGTATTCCCAGAACGGTTGGGCAGAAGCTTATTAATGTACATCCACAGTTCGCCTGTATTTTTAGGTCCCAGGTAATAGGGGTGAGCCTATGCCTAGGTCTCTTATTATATTATTAAACTTAATATAAGATTGTATTATAATATCTTGTTAACTAACTATAAAATTCTTCCTGTATACCTGATAAACAAACCACTAGTCTACCCAAAATATGGTTCCACCTATCGCATTTAATTAATATTCAATTCCACGTGTATAGTTTCATTAAGCGAGGGTTTTAACTGACCAAGGGACCGTCTCGGGCGGCGAGCGGCCCACAACTAAACCTCACCTAATCCAAGCTGGGTATTAAATCGCAGCCTAGGTGCTAACCTGCCACTACCTTCCAAACTTGTAGGGTTGGCAAAAATACGATTGTGAAAATGTGTTTTGTAAGTTGAAAAAGTATCGGTGTAATTTTTTTTTTAATTTTTAAAATTATAACTCTTTATTTTATGATCCCCAATCTATTTTACAAAGTTTTTTTTTCTGTTATAGTTTATGAATTTCATTTTCATGTTTATGTTACCGTCAAAACTCATATTCGTTAAACGATAGGTAACCGTCAAAAATCTGTTAAAATTAGTTTTGACTAATTTTCCAGTCAAAATTTGTTTTGATCGGACCTGAATTTTGTTCGTAACATTTATAAATATATTTTTTTTTCTTGTATATACCACTACTTCGACCACCTGACAATTATTTAAACAGTGCTTAACAGATTACACCTACAAAATATCTAACTCAAAACGCGTTAACTAAACTAAACCGAACGAAAACTATAGAAAGTTAGTTTTGGCGATTACTGAAACTGAAACTCCTGTTCAAAAGTACATAACCCGAAGGCTAACACAGCTTAACACACTTCCACCTGTTATTAAAAGATTATTTTGGCGCGAAATTTATAATTACAATTCCCACTATGTTTTGTGGTCGGAATACCGGAACAGTATTATGTAAATTCAATAACTGTACGCCCAAAGACGTCTATTGTTATGGACTGATACTCTAAATCAGTATTTACCGTAATATTATTGAATATGGGAAATGCGTTGATTGTTTACCTGTTTACCATTCTAAATTAATATTAGGTACGTTCGGGAAAGATAAACAAAAATCGTATTACATAAAGCATAAGTTCACGCCTGTTTTCCTCGAAAGGTTAGGCAGAGGTCTATTTATGTATACCTACAGTTCACCGATATGTTTAGGACCGTGTGTAATAGGGGGCGAGCCCATTAACCGGGCAGAAACTTCAACTGCTACCGAGAATTTGATAGAAAAACCTAATAACATTTTACTCGACCTGGGAATCGAACCCAGGGATTTACATTTATGGGTTTTAAACCCGATTTTGATTTTTAATTTTCGAAATCTAGAAAATCTGTTTTTTTTTTTATAAACGCTTCCCCACACTAGGATTTTCTCCAGTATCGTTGGTGCATTTGCAAACATAAATTCTCGCATACAAAAATCACACTCGGAACAATTACCTGTATTATCATTATCATGGTCATACAAATATGTAAGTAGTATTTAAGGTCAAAAACTCAATTTATACTAAGTACCTACCAGCTACCTAATATAGGATGGCTACATTAAATATACCAGTATAAATTCCTTTCTTGTATCTACCAATAGAATCTTCAGACGAAAAGTATTTTTCTCATAAAAGAAAAGCGCGACAGATTTCCATTAAAGCGCGCCAAGAGCTATTAAACGGCTATAAAAAAGCGCATCGAAGCAGCAAAAACTATTTAATATCGCAGCGAGGCAACAAAGCAGCTGCAGCGGTACAAAGCGCTCGCCCGTCGGCCGTTCCTTCCACAAGGATTAATTATTATTTTAACATTTCAGTAGGTTTTTTGCCGCGTCCGCAAGCAAGTCAAAAGCATTGCTTTTTCGCTTGAAAAGTTGCTAAATAATTAAGACGCCTTCTTAGCGACAGCGTTTCGACGTTCAATGTACTAAGTAGGTGATTTTTCAGAGGAACCGCGTCTCGGAAAAGATTTTCTATCACTTTTTTTGAGGCAGTACCTATATTCAGAGGTAGTTATGGTAGGAACCTCGTCCGAGATGATTTGAATCGATTTTTGACAACGTACTTTTAAGAAACCCTGGGTAAGAAATCCGGTAATAACTTAAGGAAGGCTAGGTACATAGATAATATAATAATATTATATGACCCAAGAATTGAAAATTTCACCAAAAACGATACTGGTATGATAGCTTAAAGAATCCGAAGTCTTTTTACACTAACATTACATATTTTCAATGCAGGTTAGTGAAGTTCATATTAGGTACCTTTCAGAAGTTTAAGAAGCTCTGGGTTTACAGCAAGTGACAGTTAATTCTAAAACACAAATAAACTTTATACCTAACGTGCTACAGTTCACTATTGAATAAATGTAATCTTTCACGTTTGACCATACGTTTGGCGTAGTTGTAGCTGGGCGATTATGGGTTAAATACCTGCATAAATACAAATATTTGTATGACTTTTCAACTGACCCACGACATCGAAGAAAGTGTCTGGGATTACAACGTTAACGTCTAAAAAAAGGTAATACGATGGTACGACGGAGATTAACAGATATTTTCTTCTGTCCCAGGTAAAACGCTGCCAGTCCACTGTGTGGTAGAAGCAGTGTCCTCGCTTGAGGAAGGCGCGTGGAGACGTCGGGCGGTGGTGGAGACGGATAGCTACGTCATCATTCCGGCTGCTACCGCCTTCCACGAGCTGGTGCCGGCTGCCATGATGCGACTCGGATATCCTCACGAGTTGGCTGCTTCTGCTAAAGGTAGATAGACTTAAGCTCTTGTACCTAATAGATAATTGTCTTCTTTCTTATGCTAAGCATTTTCTAAAGTTATAAACTTTTTGAACGAAGTATTGAATGCAGGATGCAAAATGCGAGCTCTGGTTTGACGTCACATTAAAGTGGACAAGATGAAAAGGATGTACCTAATAAGAGGACGCAAGTTCATATCCTGCATATGGTCGAATTTTGACATGAATTTTCCAATGTTTGGCTGTTCTCCGCAGAGTATTTAAAAGCATAATTTCAGAATGATCAGTCTCACCAGCCTTTTCAGGTGGTTTCTTCTTTTCTTTTGTTCTCTTTTTCAGGTGTATATCTGTGAACTTCTGACATTCTACCGTGAAAATAGGGAAGTGGGCATTCGTTTACCATATGGGAAAGAGTCTGGTCAGGTGTCCCAGTGACACACAATCAACAACTCCATGCCGCAACGTACTCGTAATCTGTTTACACACTATTTACCTAATCTTTATTTAAACTATATTTCCTTGTCACCAGGTTCAGTAGTCATAAACAACTGGAAGCCATTACCTTTCGAGAGGATCTCCGATGGCCCTCTAGCTACTGTTGGCGAGGTCTTAGGAGAGTTGACAACCGTCGCGACCCTCAGGATTCAACTGCTAAGACCGCGGCCGACTCCGTTGCAGGACATCAAGGACAAGCTCCTGAGACTTCTGCTGGTACAGAGCAGGCCTTTATTGATGTCCACTGGTTGCCCTTTGGATGAGGTAAGTCCTCATCTATCTTCTTCTGCTATCTCTAAAAATAACAATCATTTGCCCCATGTATGAAAGATAACTTGAGAACGGCTCAACCGACTTTGCCGATTATTTTACTTGTGATGTAATTGTTAGGAAAAGATTTCTATAAAATATTGTTAAGATTAGATCCACCGAACTCTCGAGGTAGATTTTAACTGACCAGGATTGAATAATGTAAAAATCTGATAGGTACGCAATTACTATTCATCGCAAGCAAACAATTGCAGTGTTATCCGAGGATTTACAAACTTTTTTTGCGAGTAACCTAAACTTGGTAATAAACAAAACATTACGTTCGCAAAGGCAGGTATAGCAATCTATAGTATATATATTTTTTGTATACAACCCCCTGTTATAAAACATTAAAGCGTCACAAAACAGTCGACATAATCTTCCCACCACACGTACATTCAGTAAAGCTTCCGAAAACATCTGTCAAATCAAATTACATCAACCGATTGGGGCGGTAAAATCATCCTGATAGGCGACAATGAGTACACGGTACACTGAGCTAAACCAACATTCACAACGAATGACGCCACGTTCTCGGTTACCCCGACCGGCCGAACAATACCCTCAACTAAACCTTTACCCCTTACCCCCTATACCCCTTATTAACGTGGAAACTCATTGTTTTCCATATTTTAAGCTCGCTTTGTAAAGCACGCTTTCAATCGAAAACATTTATCCTAGTAGGTATTCTTGTATTGTTTGTTTTAACGATTTAATTAAAGATTGAGTGTTTAAGAACCATGATATTACGACCATCGTTTATAATATTCGAGATTTAATAGCTTTGATTAAGTACTTGTGTATCGCAAGATTTATTAGAATTACCATAAAAAGAATAGCAACAGTTCATACTTATATTGTAATGCTGTCTGTTTGTTACCTTTTCACGCCTAAGCCGCTGAACAAATTTCGATAAAATTAGGCAAGGACAAGGAGATATAGTGCATCTATTGTATTATATTGTTTATACCTTTTATCTCAAAAAGTCTTTTGGGATGCGAGTGAAACAACTAGTGATCTATAATTATTTTATGACATGATCTGTGCACCATGAAGATTTTAAGGGGGCTCAAAAATTCGAATATGCTGTCGAATTTCTCTGTGAATGAGAAGCCCATATGCTGACTATATCTATTACGTGTAGAATTCTTTCCAAAGACATGGCAGAAACCATTTTATTTTCTTTCAGTAAAGTGTAGGTTTACCATTAGTTAAAGGTCAAGCAAAAACACATTAAGGAAAAGATTGCATAACAATAATAATATGATACTCCCCTTATCTGTACAGACTACGCTCGCCAAATAGGTTTTATTTGCCAAATTACGAATGCCTACATAGAAATACTGGCACTCGATATTATCGACGTTAACAAGAACCAAAGAACCCATGGATGAAAGACGAAGAGACTGATTATCAAAACTCTTCGCTAAGTACGCGAGCGTTCTACAATTTGCTCCTTATAATTGCGAGGTGACTGCTAAGTCCTTGCTAATAGGGATCATCGTTCGGGGGAAGAATTAAGGAAGCATTTGTTTTCATGTTCGCGGCTCCTGTATTAACAATGAGAGATTTCATAGAAATTTTGACGTCGTGTTTTGAATATTCGACACAATAATTGCAATTATTTATATACTAGTTCTTCGCCCGCGGTTTCACCTGCGTTGCCCCGTTCCTAAGGGTTGTAGCGTGATGATATATACATTAATAGTTTGAAACCTTTCCCATGAATCACATTTTCCCAACATTTCCCTTCACTGCTCTGCTCCTATTGATCGTAGCGTGATGAAAAGTATACTATAACCTGTGGTTTGGACTGTGCGTTGATAGATCACTATGTCAGTCAGTCACCTAACGTAAGAGTAGACAAATATAATCAGAAAGCTCCGAACTGCTAAGCTATCGGGAGTTACACGTGTTATTGTGAGTCAACCATAAAAGATAGACATTTGCTGTCGTGGAATATTTTTTATATAATTTTATGGAGAACATTTCCGTCATACATGATTTCTGTGTAGCTTTAACCATTAAGGCTGCACACGCGACGGAAGCTTAAAAAATGGAGTAAGTTCTCCTGTTTTCCCAACATTTCCCTTCACTGCTCTGCTCCTATTGATCGTAGCGTGATGAAAAGTATACTATAACCTGCCCAGGAGTATGAAGAACAATTGTACCAAGTTTCGTTGAAATCCGTCGAGTGGTTTTTGTTTCTATAACGAACATACAGACAGACAGACAGACAGACAGACAGACAGACAGACAGACAGACAGACAGACAGACAGACAGACAGACAGACAGACAAAAATTTTACTGATTGCATTTTTGGCATCAGTATCGATCACTAATCACCCGCTGATAGTTATTTTGGAAATATATTTCATGTACAGAATTGACCTCTCTACAGATTTATTATAAGTATAGATTATGAGTATACGTATGTACTTAGGGATCTTGAATTATGTTCTTATAAGTTTCCAAGCCTTGCCATCTTTTTCTCAAAACAACTCTATTACTTACCTAAATATAATTATATAAGTACTTAAACTTATTTCTGTAAAAAAAATATAGTCTGCTGTATTTTAATTGAGGAGATTTTGGTTACGATTAACTCTTATATTGCAAATGACCTTTGGTGTCTTTAATTATAATCAAAACAATATGTAGACAGCTCATGAAAGATATAATTATTTATCAAAATAACGTTACAATAACAATATTAAGTTGTACAGAGATTTAAAGCTCTTGCTTGTGCTAGAGAACAATTTGTCGACGCGATGAGCACCTGTCTCATACGCGAGATCTCCATACATAATAAATTTAATTGAATCTTCGTCTCATCCGCGCGTCGCGAGGCCTTATTATATTTTCTAAATATCCACCTTGTTGCGAACGGGTTAGGGCGGGCGGGGGTTGCCCTCGTCTTGCCAACTTGAGCCACATCGAAAGAGGGTTAAAAGGAGTTTTAGATGTACGAACGCTTTTGATCTTATTAATACCATAAAATAATGCTTTATAATCTTATTAAACGCGAGGTTAGCGCTCCGTGCGCGCCCTCCGACCATAACCGGCTCACGGATCTATATTTCAATTTGGCGTTTGAAGTGACATCGTACTGGCCCAGTTATTGTATCGTTTTGCAACGGTAAAGATAATAAATGAAGAGTCTAACTGGCTAAGCTAATAGACAGATAGGAACAAATTGAAGTCGTGTCAAAGTTGGTGCAAATGAAGCAAAGGAACTCCCGACCGGGCAAGATAATCAAACAACTCCAACATCGAAGTTGTTAGCTAAACGCCAGATGAACTCGGCTCTATGATATTATGGTAATTTATCTCACGCCAATTTGCGCCACTTCGATTTTAACTTTAAGCAAACTTTTAGACGCTCGAGGAATATTTTATCGAAGGGGTTTTCCGAGTGCCACCTCGATGCAGGATCAATTTTAAACCATAAATCTTCTTTAAGACTACTTTCTTACTTAATTTCAAAATCTCTTTGAAATTTCAAGGTAAACCGTAGTTTACAATTTAATCACTCCTTCAAGCGTGCGTAAGTAGCGTATGTACATACAACGAAAATAATACAAGATAACACTAAGCCTATTGTGTTCAAAGTTGTCCTTTTAACTACGAGTATATCAAGAATTGTTCGCAATCACACACCGAATTACGTACTTAGGCGGATTACACGTGACGCGAGTTATCACGCGCAGGCGCCAGCTCTCGTAAATCTTCCATGAAGCTGAAACAGACAATATCTGAAAGCAAATATGGCCTCACTATTTAAAAATATAAAACAAAGAAGCGGATTAACGTATCACTCGAGTACGGCGCTAATGCCTCTGACATGATTTATAGGTACAATCTCGATGTGTAATACTTACAGTTGATTTAACGTCTGATTTAGCAACACTTGCGGGGCAAACGGGCTGGCCTGACAACTCAGTTGACGACGTAATCACTGGCATTGTTCTACGTAATCTAGCGATAGGAGCAGATCTCACTTGCATAACTGTCAGCCTGGGTAAACTCTGCGGCGGAGTTATAATCTGACAACTTCTTTATGATTGACTACTTGCTGTGCGATTAATACCTCTCTAAACATGCACTCCTGTTATCGTGTTGAATAAATAGTTGTGAAATTTAAACATTGCATTGAAATCATTCCGAGTCACACGGTTAATTTGATGCTCAAATAGCGCGGCGTAAGACCGGCTGGAGGCATTTCGGTGCTTTGTTTAGCGGAGTCGATGCGGTAACGTTGCTGTGGAAGCACTTAGTCCGCGGCCGATGCCGGCGCCTAGTTGAGGGCGTAGTGGGTGGATGCTAATTGTCAAGACGCCCTTCCCGCTCATTGTTTTAGAGCAGACCATGATTGAAGTTTCGTCGGCGCGCGAGAGTGATGTGCACTAACCACCGAGTAAACACCTCGCCGCGGAGCCGCGTCAGAACAGAGCCGACCACTCGCGCATGACACATGCATTAACAGCCGACCTAATATTTTCATAATCTAATGGCGATGTTCTGTGAAACAATGCTCCGTGTTTATTCAAACAATTATCTCCGTATCTGTTGCTGGTTAGACTGACCTCTTTAAAATCGTCTAAAATTGTTTGCGGTATCTTGTTGTTGTATTTACTTTAAGAGTTACGTTTGGTGACCTTTATTTGAACATGTTTCTTCTTGTTACAGGTAACATTAGCTCAAATTTGTCGAGGCCATGATCGCACACCGGGGCCGCACAATTTCCATGAGCCGTCTGAAGAAATGCGTCGTAAATTTGAATCTTGGTGGAGCGCCCAAGTGTCACCACGACCGCCGCCATTCAGTCCTCGTCGATATCCATCGCCTGGTCCAAAAACGCGTTCACCTACCCTCCACACAATACCAGACCACTTGCATCCAGCATTACAGACTGTTCAAACTCAATATCCTACTCAAAAAACTAGAATGCGGACGAGTTTCGATCCTGAGTTAGAACTTCCTAAACTGCAGCGTTGGTTTTCTGAAAACCAACATCCGAGCAGGCAGCAAATACAACAATATGTCCGAGAGTTAAATAACCTAGAATCGAGGCGTGGACGAAAGCCTCTTGACGTCAATAACGTTGTGTACTGGTTCAAAAATGCGCGTGCTGCGCAAAAGCGTGCTGAGCTTCGTAACATCGGTGGTTTAAGCTGTCACCTTGGAGTGAATGGATTTAACAGCAGGAGTCATAGTCCAACCAACGGTTCATTGTTGGCTGGTGGTGACACTTATGGTTCTCAAGACCACAACTCGATGAAAAGTCCTATTCTCTCTGGTAGTCCTGGGAGATACCCAATGTCTGTAATGTCTGAGGATAATCTGTCTAATGGGGGTTCGGATTTAGAAGATGAAGGGGGAGAATTACATCCAGACGATAGGCCTGAGAGTCCAGACGCTCCTCTTTCTTTGATCACAACTAAGAAAAATAATGACCACGAAACAGATGACAGACCTGAAGAGTCACCAAAACCCCCAGATATAATTAAGGTGAGTATTTCAATCTATATTAGGTATATATTAAAGAGAAATGGTCTTTTTTTGGTTGTATGTGCGTTTGTTTGTAAGAGGTAATCTGTGGAACTACTGAACTGACTCAGAATTGTTATTATTTCACAGAAAGTTACACTATTATTATAGTGCAAAGATCTAGTACTAGTTTTGTTGAATTTCCACGCAAGTGAAACTACGCACCATATATTTAGAACTTTATACATTAAAATAAATAAGCTATTGCTACATACATACATACATAGACATGATTGCCTATTTTTCAAACGTAGCCAACGTAAGCTATTCAGTTTAGACACAACTTTATACGATAATATGTTTCGAATTGAAACAAATAAACCAACTCGGGCATTGAAAAATAATTATTTTGCAACAATTCTACTAAACTCGTCGCATTTTAAAATTAATTTATTTTCTTTGCTTCAGGTACATGACATCAAACAAGAGCCAAGGGATTTGAGCAAGCCCGACAACACAATCTCACCGCAACGTTCTCCAGCAAAGAACAGCGACAGTTCACACAACAACAACAGTAATAACAACAACAACGAAGACGAAAATGGCGTCGGGGAGGACCACGAGGGATCCGACGATGACGTCATCCATGAGCGACACTACAGGCCCGCGTCCCCGCATCTGGATCGCCTTCCCTTCCCCATGGTACCAAATCACCCAATGTTCGGCCACGGCATCATGTACATGAGTCAATATATGAGTGGCTTTCCCGGCGTCGGCGCAGTGCCCGGCGAAGGCGCCAGCGGCTTGAACTTGGCCCTCGCAGGAGCGTCAGATGAGCGGCGTAAACGCAACCGAACGTTCATCGACCCCGTATCCGAAGTGCCCGTTCTAGAGCAATGGTTCTCGATGAACACGCACCCGTCACACAACCTGATACTTAAGTATACTGAGGAGTTGAACAGGATGCCGTACAGGCAGAAGTTTCCGCGGCTGGAGTCGAAGAATGTGCAATTTTGGTTTAAGAACCGACGGGCAAAGTGCAAGAGGCTGAAGATGTCGTTGTACGAACCATCGTCACCCGGACATTACTCGCATCCCGGACATCCTCACGCCATGGCTGAAAGGAAATTGGTGTGAGCTAACTGCGCTCAATTTTAGTAAAATGTGAGAGATTTTTGTGTTTGTGGCGTCGCAGCATATACACGAAAGACTGATATCGAATCGTTTAATGGTGTGCAGTGCCATCTTAGTATTAAAATGACGTCGTGCGCGTCATCCTAACTTTAAACAGTTCGTATTATTCAGAGGACTTTATTAATAACTGTTTAGATTATATAGTTTTGCTTAAGGTAGACTTACATATTCCAATGCGATATCATTGTAAGTTTGTAGTAGTATCAAGTTATCTGATAGATAGAGCGATCACATCGTATTGTGTATATAATTATGTAGTTGTAGATATATATAAAAGTACTATCAAAGGACATGTCACAATTGTTTGTGAAGGAATCTCAATATATCTAGCAGTATGATATGTACATAAGAAACTCAAAACTCGGTTTTATTTATTAAATTTTACAGTAGTTGTATAAATCTGTTGTTAGAATGTAATTAATGGATACTCTCATTAAAAGTTCCACTTAAATTATAATAGCGAGTTTGAAGTATAGAATGGTATTCAATGTTATTCTAATTATGTACATTATTTGTATAATTAGTATTGAGTCATAGTAATATTGATATTATAATGCACATAGTATCTAGTAACGATACTGGAATCGATATTTCTGATAATGTCGGTCGAATGGTTACGCACATTCCGTATTATGTACACTTTTGTTATAGATGTTAATGCTTCCTCAATCCAAAGATCGGTTAGTGTTGTAGAGTGGTCACGTAATTAACTGATAATAAATTATCATTCTCGTTTTACTGGGCAGCGCGTTTCGGTTGCAGATACAATAGAAATGCTGGCAATTATAAATTGAGCCCTACGAGGCAAGCTTTTCTATTAATATTAAGAGGGAAGGGGTGATCGCGGGGTCTTACTATAATGGTCTAAGTGATATTTCATAGTTTCAATTTACCGTATTGCCCAGTAAAACGGTTTCCACCAAACAGTTTATGTTACAGTATTTACGCATTTATCGATTGAGGCTGTTTCGTCACACTGTCGTCACTTGTTTTATAGTTTTAAACGTCATAGTCGTAAATCAACAGTTTGTTTTGTTGTTTCAATGTTATGCTTGTTTTCGTGAAGCTGTGATGAAATTTCCAAATATTGTAAATATTTTATTAATGTTAAACATAAGTTTTATTGTAAAACTACGTCACTAGGCTCACACGAACAATTTAAGCATTACCGCTGAGGTAACCAATATATTGGCTAAGTGTTTATTCGATTCAATTATATAAAAAAAAATTTAATTGAATATAATATGAAATACAGAACTTGTTTTTTATTTATTTACTTTTATTAAATTTCATTGAATAATTAGAGAACCTATTCTAAATGGTACTGATACATAGGTCACGCTATTTTCAATATTATCCACCCAAGTTACAAACTTTTGTGGGGTTACAAAATATAACGTTATACTGGTATTTTTAAAAATAAACATAATTAAACATTGTAATGTCTAATATTCGCATAAGTGTCAGAAATATTACGTAGGTAGTTAGGTACTTTTTACTGGTTAGGCACTCTAAAACAGCTGTTTACCTAGTTTCATTTCTAAGTTCATTGACTGTAATTAAAAATGGCAGATATTTAGTACCAAAATACGGAATAAATAATTATAAACATAATTATTTGATAGCTTATCCGCCTATACAACAGAAAGGCAAGTAAAGCAAACAGAAGAGGCTAGTAATTTACAGGAGATACTATAAAGAGAATTTACAATTGATCGTTCATGCTACAATCACACGATCTATGGTTAGTTGGAAAAAGACAAGTATACTCTGACCCGTGGAGAAATTCAGAACTAAACTTAAATGTACCGAATTTGACAACTCCTTGTCATTTTCCTCAGCCACTAACGCCGCGACGATCAGCCAAGATATGCTGTGCCGCCTCTAAACCATTGTGTACAAAACATGTGTCAATAGTTATCTGCGAAGCTTCGACGGAAGCGGTCGTCGGGACCCAAATCATCTGTCAAACTTGCAAGTCTTGGTGTAATCGCCAGTATCTGCAGACATCTTTGTCAACACTTCGATCTTTGTGGTGAATGACCGGCGTTTTGGGGTTTTCGCACAATATAAGGTTTGTACTAAGTAATACTGATGCAAGGAGACGAGCAAGTTCCTAACTTTGAAACGATAAAGTTTAGATGTGTAAGCTATCGTACTTAATTTAAATCTCGAACGAGAACACCTACATTCAGTTGATTGGTCAGCACTTGTAAATACTTTTATAATAGGGTAACACCAATTAAATTCTAGACATACACTGCCTTTACTGTAAATGATGCATGTGATCTGCGACACAAGTTCCAATAAATATAAGTATGTAACGAACGAATAATACCTATCTGAATTTTGGTTATTTCATGGATACGCAGGATATCTAGTGTAGTTATAATAAAAAAATAACGACACTAAAGAGCCTATACCGGGAAAAGATTCAAGAAGATATGGTAGATATATAATTTATTGCTAAATCATTTTTGTTCGGCGCTAAATTATATCATTTTGAAATGATTAATTACAAATATGTCAAAAGTAAATTTGTAGGTACAGAGAATTAAAATCTTAAAAAAAACAGCATAGAAGACAAAATATTTTTTCAAATAAATTCATTAAAGCAAATGAACACTTGAAAATGTAAAGCACAATTCTTATGTTGATATGAACGTCTTGACTGAGTGCAAGAGTGGGCTGGAACGTTCCAACATAGGGAGAAACGGATTATACCAATTAGAGAGATTTAAAGTTCCTTCGCGGAATCATTCTTTGATCGTGTACACTCTCCCAACATTCTTATCCATTCTTTAGTGTTCGCTTTTGAGTGCCATCTTAATTATTTGGAACTCATTAAGAATATTTTCGAGTTCACAAAGTACTTTCTAATGATCAGTATTTACCTGAAGCACCTATTTACTTGATTTTGCTTTGTTAAAGTTACTTTTTTAATGATATGGAGGTGAAAATGTTGTTTAATGAAGTAATACGCTTTGGTGTGTATTTGCTATTAAGAATCTTATAGGCGTTTGTATATCACTGTGTTCTACATTATCCTTAGGTTAATTAGGTTATCTACTCAATATACATTCTTTTTTTTAACTACTTCATTAGTCTAGTGGTCCCAAGCGCGACTACTACACTAGAGGTCCTGGGTTCGATCCCCAGGTCGAGCAGTGTTATGGGGTTTTTCTGGATTTGTGCCCGGTTAGTGGCTATAGGCTCGCCTCCTATAACACGGGACTTAAACATACCGGCGAACTGTAGGTGTACATTAAGTACGCCTCTGCCTAACCCTTCGGGGAATACAAGCATGATGGTATGTTATGTTATGATATTTTTTTTAATACGTTTATTTGTTAATTTGAGACATGCACTTCCTAGCCTGAAAACAGGTGCAACCTAGTTTAGGCAAATTATAATATGTAACAAGGACCCGGGAAGATATATATATAGATATATATAATCCGGATCCTATATATTAGATATATATATATAGATATATATAATCCGAGTATTTTTAAATCACGAGTGAATCGGTTTCTTCTAGGCAAGTGCGCGTCATCGTAGATTGCAGTGTCGCCTAATATCAGGCGAACTAGCGATAAAGTGTAAGCCTATCAAGAATTAAAAAAACAAAAACTTACCTTCCCTTGGCCTATAATCCCGACCATTCGATTCGCTACATTCGCCCGAGTACGACAGGCTGTTGTCCAACGTTCGTAGGGCTCCTTCAATAATCTACTAAAACCTCCTTACAACCAACCTTATTTTTCAAGACGGTTCAGAAAAAAATATCTTTGTTGTCCTGTTAATATCAGTGGGGCATTAAGTTTTAATCTAAACAAACGGCCTGGCGGCGGCGGGCGGGTCTGGGCATTTATGTTAGTTAACCATGGATTATAACGAGCGTTGTAATAATAATGTTTATATATTATCGTACCTAGTTAGTTTCTATAGGGCTCGTGGCTATGGTAACTAGGCTGATTAATCAATGTGTAAAATGTAACAAGCGGCCAGTGTATGGATAGGTGACTAAAATAAACTAAATTACTAAAATTACTTATCCCAAACACTAACACAAAGTAAAGTACCTATTTAGTACCTATTCAAATAATTATCTTATTCTTCTAATTAATAAAATTCTCAATAATTCGCATATAAGATAAACTAGCTGCTAATCTTTACAATTTTTAATCGATACATTTTTTTTATACCTCTTAGGCAATGACATTATATAGTTATATAGAGGTAGACACGTTATCATCCTTCAAATGCGAATATTGTTTCGTGGGCAACGTGTAATTTGTAGTATCACATATGCGGTTGACCGACATATGGCGCAGAAGTATATTTGACAGCGCTATTGACAGCAATAAATTTTAATTTTATTTATATGTGCTGCCTTGTGCTGCGATACTACATAAATTATTATACTAAAGTAAGAAAAGAGCATGTAGTATCTTATCACAAGTAAAATAATAAATTCTTAGCTTCCGTACAATTTATTCCATTTTTTTTTGTTGCAAATAAAATTTAAAATGAAAGAAAGAGTCAGGCCATGCCTTATTAGTATGAGAGAAAGGGACCCAATGCTTTTCATGTCACACGTCACTATATACGGACATACTGGACATATCAAGTCTGTCATTTATGACAACTGCTTAGTGCTATTTCCTTTCATCTTCGGCTGCCTGTATCTATGCGCGCGCTCATTAGGAAAGCCTAAAATGTTTAGGATTATAGGTATGGACATGTAGCGCGACTCAATTTTAAATGACACTTACTATGAATATGGCGTATCTATTAGTATTATATCATTGCTCTTAGGTGTCAAACAAGCATACGGCCCGCCTGATGGTAATCGGTTACCGTAATCTATGGACGCTTGCAACACCAGGGGTATCACTCGCTCGTTGCCGAACATGTAAATTAAGGAGGAATAATTGGGCTGGCAGCGCATAGGAGACATGCTGACATGCATGATAGCGGCGGTACCAAAACACCACCGGTCCCCACACTGTCAACATAACGCTTCCTCGCGAAGCTCTGGCGATCTTGCTCACCGTTAAGAACACAACATAGCACGGAGCTATGTTATTTGGCTACGATTTTCTGCAAGGTCGCGGTACTTTACTTCCCCAGTCGGGCAGCTCCAATTGTGAGTGAATTATTCGATTCCACTATGCCCTACCTCTCTTTTTGTCGTCACAGTATCGCGTATCGTACAATAATCTCGACACAATCATGATAAGCGTCGACAAAATTATTCCGTGAAGTGAATGACATCCTAACGGATACATGCGTCACAAAAATCGCAAACCAGATGAGCTGTAGGTCATAGCTTATTAACCATAAATTGGTTTCCAAACGATCGAAGCGAAAACGTGGACGGAGGTAGTGCGACGTGCGAATTTGAAGAAGCGAATACCTTTGCCCAGTGGGACTATGCGGGCGAGAAAAAAAAACATAGATAAGTACTTTCATGAATGAGTCACGCAATTAGTTCTGTTATGTGTAAACTTGGATACGTGATAGCTCATACCATCTGAACGTGCAAAACTAGGAAATTATAATTAATTACTTTACAGGCTTATTTTTCTCCGGTCATTTACATTGAGTTATTAAGCCACTTCATACCAAGCACGCCGCCTGACATCGCCCCGCCCCGGTACAAGACAATAAAACTCGTAAGCCCGTCTCCTACAAAGATTTACTAGAGCAACTTAATTCGCCGTAATATCGCTGTCTGTTCTCTGTTTTACAGCTGATATTAATAACGAGTGGTAGGTACCTAGGCGAGTGTCGAAATATGAAGCATGAATGGCCGTATTTTTTTAATGCATTGACTTAGAAGCTTGCTTTTACAGCTCCAGGTAACCGAAGACCTAAGTGTTTGATATTAACTATCTTTTTTGTGTTTTTTTCTGGATTTTCCATGCTAAGAAGTGGTGTATCTAACCAGAAGACGCAGGTCAGAAGCAAACCTAATTTTGCGGTACGGAATCCTAAAAAAATATCTGAATGCTAACGAGTCGGAAAATTGCTCGGATGAAGACAAAACATAGGAATTACTAGGAGGTATATGAGTAGCTCAAAATACCATACTCTAAACAAACAATTTCCAGTGAGGTTATACACAGTGTCTGGCCGGCCCCTCTGGCGGGCTTTAGTTATGATATAACAAGGAGGCCGGCTAAGCCGAGGCTTACCGTAGATTTTATTAATTGACATGAAATTTTTGTAAGCGATGTTCACGAAAATGGAACGGAGAGGTAGAGCTTTTGAACAATGTTTAGTATTGTTTACAGTTTTTTCATAAGTAGGTATAGTTATAAATGTAATTTTCAAAAAAAAGGAATTGTAGTCTACAGTGTGATAAATATAACGATTTGGCAGATACATTTAATTTATAGTGTAGGTTAGTGTAATTTATTAGCATGTATAGTGGAAAAAGTCAGTTAACGACGTCTTTGTTTTGACAATACGTCTCAAAACACAGGAGAGGCGAACTAATGTACACCCACAGTTCGCCGGTATATTTAGGTCCCATGTAATAGGGGGCGAGCCTATTACCATTAACTGGGCAAAATCCTAAACTCCGAGCTGTTACTGAGAATAAAAACCCAATAACATTTGACTCGGCCTGGGAATCGTACTCAGGACCGTAGTCGTAAAAATCAATAAAGACCTTGAAAAAAACAAATCTAAATCAAAATTGAGGTCGATTTCTCATGACTCTTTAAGCCAGCTATGAAGATCCATGCGCATTGAGATAATCTTCTTATTTTGACGAAGAACGTAATCGCACTTTCTTTAATAACTACGGAGCCATAACTCAAGGTTGATCTCTCATCGTCTTAAGATGAACCACCCTCGGATATGTAGCGCTCATTTTCGCTACCACCACTCCATGTAATATATGCGCGTCCATATATGAAGATATTGTGACAAAAAAATGTGAGATCGAGAAATTGTGTATTTTTTTTATGGGATAGGAGGGCAAACTAGCAGATAGATTGCCTGATGGTAAGCGATTACCGCCGCCCATGGACACGCGCAACACCAGAGGAGTCACGAGTGCGTTGCCGACCTTTTAAAAGGGGATTGGGCCTCCGGTAACCTCACTCACTCAGCGAAACACAACGTAAGCATTGTTTAACGCCGGTTTTCTGTGAGGCCATGTTATCACTCCGGTCGAGCCGGCCCATTCGAAGCATGGCTCTTCCACGTAAACGTATGGAGTTGATCGTGACTTGGAAAGAGGCATATATATGTCGAATAAAGTAGTTAGAGCTGACGATTGTAGGATTAAGTAATGTGTCATTAAGTTATTTTAGTAAAGGAAAAATTTAATCGCGGGCGGGATTCGAACCCGCATCTTCTGGTTAGATACACCAGACGCTCTGACGTCTAAGTAAGCCACCGCGAAACCCACCCGCCTGATTGAAATTTGCCTTCACATTCTGAGTTTACGTCATAAGGTGACGTTGGCTCATCTTAGTATGGAAAATGCAAAAAAATCACAAAAAGATAATGTGTCATTAATATCATGTCATGTCATGTTGCTGACGTCATTTTAAGATAGATGGAAGAGAAACTCGCAGTCACGGGATTCGGATTCAAAACCTCGATTCGCAGGTTACAATTCTTAAAAACATAAAACCTTACGAGTAATTAAAGAATAATAAATGTCTTATTGCGTACTTTGGGTCCATTAATTATACCTATTTCAAAATACCCCTTGAACTTATTAGGACTTGAACTTATGAGAACTGTCTTACAAAAAGTCTGGTGCTATGTAGTTTAAAAAAGATCTATTTACAGTAACAGAATATCCTCCTTCCTTAGCTACATAAATACCTCTTTTGTCGATTGTACTTAATAAAAGATTTCACACTGATCTTAAAACATTAAGCGATACAGTCAAAGGTCGTCCTAGTCGGTACGTGTCCCGTTTTTTCTAGAGGACCGCCTCGCGGTCGGTGTAATCTCGAATCTCCCGCCGCCAATTTATTTTCATTAGCGATCATCCTCGGTTAATTTTATTCCCTACTTACCCCGCCAAGGATCGGAGAGAACCGCTATATTGTATGGAGACGGATTCCGTATGGATTTCTAATTTAGTTATGTTTGGAAATTATGTTTTTTCATTGTAGGTAGTTAATGATAGTTGATATCTAGATTTTGTATATATCTTTTTAAGATAACTAGCTGTACCTCTATGCGCTGTAATGCCTCTTTTTATCCATGTTTTTTTTCGGTCATATTTAGGTAAATCCTTCCAGGTGCGCACACAACAACTAACCAAAATTTCATCAAAATTGGTTATTATGGAAAGCATACGGGACAAACAAATATTTTTTTTTTGATATTATTTTTATACTTTTTTTTATTTAAAAAAGCTTGTTAGCAATGTGGGTCGCACATTACTAATATTCTTGTTAACCCCTCGTGCTAAGCTAAATGCTTATGTTACGAGTAGATTCATGTTGATAGTACAATGGGTGGGGTTCGAACTAGCAACCACATGATCGCATTATCGGAACCATTAGGCTACCGTCACTTGAAATAAACATAGATACGTTTTTTTTTGTCGAGAATGTATGCTTTGACAGTATAGTATTGTCTTGTATCTTTTGTCCCATCTTACATCAGATTTAATTTATATGTACTGTTTAAAATAACTCTATGTTATAATCCACACACAACACATTAATATTCTTACCAATTAATTTAAGAAATTCCAAAAGTCTGTAAAATATTAAGCTCCTCAAACGTTCTCGATTTATTATTTATTAGAATATCTCAACTGTATCTCATAGATCTTCTCCACACTAAGCTACAATCCGCTTCATTCACTACCTATCCAGAGCCACAGTATCTGTGAGTTGCTTAATTCATTTCCACAGGATAATATTATTTTTTTACTCCCTCGCTTTTTGTGATGAGCCGTGGCTTATTTTTTATTCATTGGGGTGGATATTCATCTCAATTCATCCGCTGTTGAGTTAGATTGAGGTGTAATCAGGTTGACAGTCGCTTTGTTAGATGCGTTTAAAAAATTAAATTAAATTGAATCAAAATATGTATTTGTTATGACGGACAAAAGGACCTTTTGAATAAAAGATTATGTAGAAAAAATGCGAAAACAAGTACCTAACAGTAACTAAATAAAGTATTAAATATGAGGTCATTTCAAAGAAAGTTGTATGAAATATGTTAGAAGTACCCAAAAAAAAAAGTAGCTTAGATTTTTACAAAGGCCACAACCTACGCGCTACGCCGCTACGACGCCTACGCCGTAGACAGTCTACGCGACATTAAATTGCCGTATATGCGTCGACGGTACTAATCGGACATAAACGATAATGCGGCTATTTCATCGCTTAGTTCATATCAGCTTCCCACAATATATCTATTAATTCCTTTCCTGCATAGGATTTGCGCGGTTTCATGCGGAAACTAGGCAGCCATAAAGATACGTAACTAAAAAAATGGATTTGGAAAATCTGTTTATAAAGATTTGCATGACATATGTATGTTATAGGTGCGTGGTGCAATAAATTAAAAAAGTTTTAAAAATTAAGTACTACCAATTGACATTATAAAAAAATATAATATGTAAAAGTATTATATGTATTAATATTATAATATTAATAGGTACCTACATAGTAAACTTTAATTTTAAACAGTACATTCTAAAATTACATAATATCCCAATGGTTGCCCGAAGATGGCCATCGATATCAAAATCGCCAAAACTGGGATTACTTGGACACATTCCGGACAGACTGGCCTCAGATAGCACTTGGCAGAGATCAGTAGAAAACCTTTACCCAGCAGTAGGATTATATTGGTTAAATAAAAAAAAATGTAAATATAGTATTTTTCCCACTGAAATACACAGTAGTCACAGACTACACAGTGCATACAGCAATGTATTTAATAAACATACCATCACGCTTGTATTCCCCGAAGGGTTAGACAGAGGCGTACTAATGTACACCCACAGTTCCCTTGTATGTTTAGGTCCCATGTAATAGGGGACGTGCCTATTGCCATTAACCAAGTACAAATCCCAAACTCCGAGCTGCTACTGAGAATTTCATAAAAAAACCCAATAACACTTTGCTTGACCTGGAAATCGAACCCAGGACCTCTAGCGTAGCAGGTTACGAGGCAGTTATATGAATAGCAATGTATTTAATAACACCACAAATGTGTGTTATTAAATACACACGTGTGTCACGTATGTGTGCTACTCATACGTGACACACGTGAACATAAGACACGTTTGCAACGTTTTGTTAGTAAATCTGTGCTCGAATTAATTTGTCGCGCAAAATTAACGCATGAGTAACGTCGCTCGCCCTGACATCTAGCTAAATCGTACCTACTTATGCAGCGCCACACCGGAGATATGTATGGAGCTGATGTTACCGAATAAACTCGAAATTTTTCTACGACGATAGAATAAAAACGCAGGAAAATTAAGTATTTTCAACATTGTTACCTATTATTTTTTAGTAGTTACATATTGTAGATATTGCTTAGTGCTTTAATTAAATGTTCTTTCATTTGATGCTTTTATTCCATTTTTCAATTTAATAATATTGCGCTGCTTTATACTTTTGTATTGAATATTATTATTACGTATTGTATATTTTGTTATTGTATGCATAGAACGTAGGGTATTTCTTTTTCGTTTACCATATGTTGTAGTAATTAAAATATACAAGTGGTTATACTAAGTAAGATTAAGGAGATATAAATTTACATGAGCATAATATGAAAATAGGCCATGTTTTTATTAACTTAATTAAGGTATGCCTTAACATATGTATACATAAAATTTATTATACACATTTATACCAATCGATTGGTTCATAAGTTCCATCAACCGTCTATAATGAAAGATACGAAGAGTTTAGTTTTTTTTAAAAAGTGACCATATGGTGGTATAAACAGCTCCTACAACATACAGTTAATTTCCCCGGCGCGACGTTTACCGCGTCCTCAGGTGAAAAGATCCCACGCTACGTCTGCGTCTGGTTTAACTGCAAACTGTTCTGCCTAGCCTCTGACGGATGCGTCGTGGTATTATTATTACAGGGACACAGACACTCACGATAGAGATCACTCATGAGACTTATGTCAAGAAGGTAAACCTTTGTGGTGACGATTTTAAATCCTCATATTGTATTTTATTAAAGAACCTACACATACCTTGATGCCTTATTAGCTAAGTGGTCCTGATGTGCGACTGTGACGTACACTAGAAGTCCTGGGTTTGATTCCTAGGTCAAGCAAAGTGTTATTTGGTTTTTCTATTCAATTCTTAGTAGTAGCTCGGAGTTAGGGATCTGTATTTGGTTAATGGCAACAAGTTTGCCCTCTACTATATAGAACCTACATACCGGCGAAGTGTGGGTTATTAGTACGCCTCTGTCAAGCCCTTCTCGGAATACAAGCATGATGGTGATGATGATAATGATTACCTTGATACCGTTAGTACAATTGCTTTAAACGAACAGTTGAATGAAGATTCTTTGCCCACGGTTGTTCCTTGTTTTTGTTTTGCATTATATAATCAAGAACTTGATTGATTGATTGACTTGAACCTATAACTGTAAGACTATTGTAGCCTTACCGCTTTCATTCTGAGAGAAAACCAATACCCAGCGGACGGATAGTGAAATTATTGATAATAACGAAGTCTTTAATTCTTTTGTTCTTAATTATTATTACCTCGTTTCCTAAACACCACACAAATACTAGATCTATCTCCGACCCCTTCGTTTACAGCCAGAGACAAAACAAGTTAATTTTTAACGAGCACTCATCAAAATTGTTTGATTACGTCCCAAAGGGCCAGCTAAGCGTGAAACGGTCGACCTAATCAACTGTTTTGGTAACTGCAACAATAAATGGAGAGGCGGTGTGACGCCCCCTGACGACGAAATCAGGAAATTAGCTCTTAAAAATACAGTTTCACCGCCGTTGACAGTGAAGTGACGGTTTAAGTGACAATCGTGGAATGTCGTCCCATAATTGCACGACTGTGTTTTTTGAAGTACCTAATTATTTTGTTGAGTCATTATTTTGTGTTATTCTCGTACTTAAAGTTATTTTAAATTGAGTTATAGTCTATTATACAGTCAGTTTATGTAAAACCAATTTGTAATTAAAAAAATATATAAAACTAGCGACCTGTCCCGGCTTCGCACGGGTGAACATTATTGAAGTTTTAGTCGGAATCCCTAGTTTTTTCAGTAATAATGTAGCTTTCTAACAGCAAAACTCGGCTATTTTAATAAATATCAATTATTGTATTTATATACCTATTGAGATAATATAACACTCGTAACATACGATCACGCCTGTACTCCCCGAAGGGTTAGGCCTCTTCCTAACCCTTACTGCGTACAAATTTACACCCACAGTTCGCCTGGTATGTATAAGTCCCATGTAATAGGGGGCGTGCCTATTGCCATTAACTACAAATCCAGGGCACAAATCCAGACACCGAGCTGCTACTGAGAATTTCATAGAAAAACTCAATAACACTGCTCGACCTGAGGATCGAACCCAAGACCTCTAGCGTAGCAGTCGCTCTCGGGACCACTAGACTAATGAGGCAGTCAATATTGATTGAGATTTTTATTATAAATTAAATTGTCAATTAACTGCAGGTTTCAATAACAAATCTGTTGATTGATTTAATAATGGAACAAGCTGTAAGAACCTATTAAGGTTCATTCATTCAATAAGAAAATAGAACAAGAGTTTTAAAAAACAATAGAAATTCATCCCCTTATTGTCCTAAGTTGATTTTGCACAATACGACTCTTTGGCTACAGTTAACTGCAAATAAGTTTTAAGAATCTGTCGTCCGCCGCGCAGACACTTGCACAGATAATGTATAATTTTGCGAGTGTTTTCCATGATTTTTAATTCGTTTTGTCCAAACTTAACCGACTGCTATTTCCGTTGCACTGGCTTTGTTTTTTATTTTGTGGTTTTAATTGAAACGATATCAGTGCTCAGGGACATGAAAATAATTAATATTTCTTGTTTGTAACTGTTGATTGACAGGAATTTATCAATGACTGCTGGGTAGACTTTACTTTATATCAAATAAAAAAAGTCAGTCTTCGGTCAGCTTGCTATTTATTATATCAATTGTACACATAAAATATGATGTCCGGTTTTAATAACAGTTTTTAGTTGATTTTATCTTTATATACATCTGAATCTACTACGCTAGAGGACCTAGAGAGAACAGTGTTGGGTTTTTTCTATAAAATTCTTAAACGCAGCTCGGAGTTTGGATGCTGTGGTAATGGCAATAGTGGTCAATTGTGGGTAAGTACCTACACTTCTGCGTAACTCTTTGTTTCATCTTAGCCGACATGGGCTACCTTTTTGGCATGCTTACCTAGTCGTAAGTACAAATCACATGGAGCTATATCCAATATTATTTTACAAGCAATACTTAGTAGGTATAGTAATTCTAATTGAAATTCGATTCTACCATTGCATACTAAAACTTCTTATGTTTTGCTTATAATGCATACTTCCAATAAAATTGCGAAAGTAGGTCGATTTATCCATCTAAATCGCTGAACCACTTTTGTTTAATTTGGTATAAAGGTAAATTGGACCTTGGAGAAGTACAAAACGTTACCGTTTGTCTCAAAAATTAAGTATTTCAAGATCATTATTTTAGAATGCGAGTGGAACCTAGTAATATAATAAGATTAAGTATTTCATTAAATGTACTTTATTAGCTGAGATGGCGCGTAGGATTTTTCACATCAACTTTTTCAAATAAGTAGATATCGCATCATAAAAATAAGCTCATCATCTCAGTCATTTCTTTATCTCTCTTTGAATTCTAAAACATTCAAGTACTTTAAAAGGGAAAGTGAAGGAATAAAATACACAGATGCGTCAAGCGGAAATGTGCAGCGGTAGCTAACGCGCGGTTTATGCGATAGATAAGACGTGCACGCTCAAATGTGTGCATATCTTTATAAACGAACGTAAAATGAAATCGTTGCCACAGATGAATCAAATTGTTTTTCGTTTTCAAGAGGACAAATGGATACCTGTGCTATTTTTATAAGATCTCTAATATTTTAAACATGTTGATATTTACACTAATCGTTTTAACTATCTTTTTGTGTTTTTTTTTTGCATTTTCCATGCTAAGATTATTAAGTTATTTAATAGTAAAGGAAAAAATTCAATCGCGGGCAGGATTCGAACCTGCGTCTTCTGGTTTGATATACCAGACGCTCTGACCTCTAAGCCACCGCGAACCCGACCCGCATGATTGAAATTTTGCCTTCACATTCTGAATTTACGTCATAAGGTGACGTTTGGTGACATCTATGAGAGGCAAGTTACCTTACCTCTCAACCGACACGACTTACTTTACAGTTAGTTCAGTGTCGTACGATGCCACCCTACCTTTTAACTATCTTTTTGTGTTTTTTTTGCATTTTCCATGCTAAGATTATTAAGTTATTTAATAGTAAAGGAAAAAATTCAATCGCGGGCAGGATTCGAACCTGCGTCTTCTGGTTTGATATACCAGACGCTCTGACCTCTAAGCCACCGCGAACCCGACCCGCATGATTGAAATTTTGCCTTCACATTCTGAATTCTTAGAGGTCAGAGCGTCTGGTATATCAAACCAGAAGACGCAGGTTCGAATCCTGCCCGCGATTGAATTTTTTCCTTTACTATTAAATAAGTAATCATTTTAGTTTTATATTTATATCGAAATTAATTTTAAAAACGAGTTTCTTAACGGTCCTATCGTTCATCATATATCTAAATCGCATTATCATTCAAATCTCTATTGAATTAGAGTATACTAGTAAGAGTATTTGTTATAACTGTATAAAAATTGTTTGTCTTAATAAAGACAAGCATAAAATAATAATTATTGTCATGTAAAGACCAATAGGACAGTTGACAATCAACTTACTCATTCTTTAATTACGCTTAGCAGTCATATTTTATTAAATAAAATTAAAAAAAAAGAATACAGGCACTCTTTTCCGCTCAACAAACAATTACTGTAAAACAAAATGTATTACCGTTGATGGCTACGTAATTAAATTGATATCAGCGTCTTTATTATCTACGAATAAGAACAAATTGTAAAGTGCTACGTCTAACATAGAAAATTCAATAAAAAGCTAAAAGCCAATCTTATCTCGCGGAGAGGAAATTAAGAAACAGCGGCCATCTGACACGGTGGCTCTTTCCCAGATCTGTCACTAGGGATGGGAACGAGATGCAAGACGAGAAGAACAAGATTAATCGATATTACCGATAAATCTTGTTCAATTTAGGGAGGATCTTAATTTAATAAATAAAAATGTGGGTAATATATTTTAAAAAATCCTGAGGTCATAGCAGTTGTTTTTCTATTGTCTCTGCTAATTGTTGCTTGAAAGGTTTGCTATAATTAGGTATTATTTATTCATATAATGCGTCAGTTTAGTAAAACTTCTTTTTATTAATCATAATCCAGATCACACATCTTTCGCCGCCAAATCGCAGAAATTTAAAATCAATAATTATTTTTTTATTTCATAACATGACTGTCTAAAACAATATTGACCTAATTTAGCCTCAAGATTCTCACGGGAACAATCGACAAATTAAACCGAGAGCACATCACTAGACATTTTTAAAGATAGAGTGTTGAATGCGACAGCGACACGACATCGAGTTTCGTCGAACCGCTGAAATAATTCCAGTGAGCGGCCGCCGGGGGAGACGACGGAAACGCACCCTTATCTCGCGCGAAATACCCGCTTTTTAAACAACTCACTTCTTTATTTGTATTTATTCCACATCCCCCGCCGCACCGTGCCCACCCCCTTCCGCGCCCGTGTTACCACATGAATAGAGACGCTACTTAATGGGACTTTCAGTTCCTAAGTCATCATGTTTTTTAACAATATACTCGGCAGATAAGTAAGGAGGTCGACGTCGGATAATAAACGGAGAAAATATACGTGTTTACTTCGGGAAATTTGAAAGAAAATCTTGATGTTGTGTCATAAATAAGCCGACATGGTTAGAAGTTTGTTGTGAGCTTTTTTAATATTGTTTCGCGTACGACGGATACTGTGGCAAATTGAAAAGGAAAAAATGGGCAGGTGAGAAAAGTTGCAAAATGAATGATTTTATTAGGAACCTACCTGCAGAACTAAAAAACACCTTAACCTAGATTCAAAATACTATATAAAATCGGAAAATTTTGAAAATCCCATGATGGTCTTGTTTTAAATGTGGTTTCTGCAATTTTCTTTCAGAAACTAGATAAAACCCCTACGTAAATCCTAGAGCTTACAATAGCTGCAGAGTTTAGCGGTGAACTCTAAACAAGTGACGATCACAAATAGAGGGATTACGTTCGCATTAATACTACAGCAGAACTAGATACTAATCTCACAATCAAAATATATCCTCTTCTTATAAATACTGTTACTGTAGCGCATCTCATTAGGCTTAGCCTTAGGACCACGTGGTTAGAACTACTGACGACTATGACGCCAAGGAAGACCCGCTGCCACTTGGTTGATGACAGTCCAAAAGGACTCAATGGAGAGTAAGATAGGCGCCGCAAGACGCGCAGGAAAATTCTTCAAATGGAGAAGGTTGAATAGGAGAGCCGATCCCATATGATGGGATAAGGTTAAGGTAAGAGAGTAAGAGTTTAGTTACACTATCTATTTCCTCAACGTTACAACCTTTTCCTTCCCTACTAAAACTAACAGTTACCTATACGAGTACAAACCTATTTGTTGAGATAAAGTCCTAACTCCGTCATAATTCACAGCGCTCCCAGTATATTCGTCTACTGGGTACAGTTTATCCGTTATCGCACAATGCATTACCGGCAGTAACAATATCATTACGGGGGCTATTCAACATTTTTATTATTGCGTTACTATTGTCTTATGGCGCGACGGCCACAGATAACGTAGGGGACACACGGCTGTCTATTTTGTAAATCTGTTTTGCACGAATTTAAGAGAGGTAGGGCATAGTAGAATTGAATAATTCCACTCACATTGGAGCTGCTCGACTGGGGAAGTACCTCCACCTTGCAGAAAATCGTAGCCAAATAACATAGCTCCGGGCTATGTTGTGTTCCTAACGGTGAGCAAGGTCGCCACAGCTTCGCAAGGAAGCGTTGTGTTAGCAGTGTGGGGGACTGGTGGTGTTTTGTTACCGCCGCTGTCATGCATGGTAGAATGTCTCCTATGCTGCCAGCCCAACTTTTCCTCTTTAATTGCGAGTGCGAGTGATACACCTGGTATTACAACCGTCCATAGGCTACAGTAACCGCTTACCATCAGGCGGACCGTATGCTTCTTTGCTACATTAGTGGTATAAAAAAAAATTAAATCATCTTAAAAGAGGGTGCAAAAATCTTTTATATTAATATTGGAACAATATTAAATCTAGATAAAAATCAAACTTATTTGCAATAAATATAGCTAAAGACTACACTAGTCTCAAGTCAAGACTAGGCCTTTCCATATCATGCAAAGATCAGCAAATTTCTGCGCAAAGGAAAATTAAAAGGATCTTGCAATTTTGCAAGAACCTTTTAATTTTTAGGTAATGGTGATCTATTGTGACCATAAAGGGGAGCTCCCTTTATGGTCATTAAAAAATCTTCTGTCTTTTACTAAATATCTAGAACTAACTGTAGTTAAAATGCGTGACAGACCGACTGACTACAGTAGTAGATAGTATTTAACTACTACTTAGTCATATTTAATATCAGGTGTTTCTTTTCCTTTTATATGAAATTCAATGGCGACGGTGTGTGTGAGAAGATCTATGAATGTGAAAGAAGCAAAAGAAGCGATCTGTTGTTTCTGTCTACCCATGCGAGAGAAAAGCGTGTCAATTATTATACAGATTGTAATCGCACCAACAAATCAGCACGCTTATTGACCGTTCTTGCTATCCGTGTTACACAGTTATGACTCGCAACCGCGATACGTTGCAGATTTATGTCTGTAATGTTTGTTGTTTCACCTTCCGCGAATAATGCGCCCGCGCCGTGGAGATTTATGAATAAGCCCGTTTGTCTTTACGCTGATTGGTGCTGATAAAGGGATGGCTCGTAATTTCGCGGCTCGGCTGCTTCAGATTAAGTTATTGGGTGTGGAAATTGTACCTGTGTTTAGGGTTAAAAGATACATATATGTAATATATTGATCGCTAATGAATCAGTACTGTATGTTTGTAGTGCTAAAAAAAAGCTTTGAAAGCACATTAACTTACTTTACATTAAACCCTATGGTTTTGTTGAAAAAAACATTAATAGGCTTATCCAAGTACTGTGAGATCGTTAAGTATTTAATATATCAGAAAACTATTCTTTGCTTCTATCACACACAACTAAATAGTAGGTAATCCCCTAATCATTTCTGAGGTATAAACTTTTTAACTACGCATTAACAAACCACCAATAAAACAAACAACAACAAGAGACCGCAAAACTAACGTAACTACCCGTTCAATTATGCAAATACATACCCGAGGGAGGCTCCTACAAGATCCCATTAATCATTATCTAAATTAATTTCAAACGTTTAACAAAATCCTCTCTCAGTTTCTTAAAGTCACAATAAAGAGGATCGCGGTGCGGCCATAACTCATCTGTACCTAAGATTACTGATCTTTAATCCCCCCCGGTTCACTTAAAGTTAAGATTTACGACCAAAGGTATTATATTGCCGCCCCCCAGAAATAAGCTTACGTCTGTGTCTATGAAAAAAGTTTGCATGTTACGCCTAGTGTTTCAAATTACGATGCTAAGAAAAATATAGGTGCTTATACGAACAATATAGGTTCAGATTATTATACATGAAAGGCAAATTCGATTGAAAAAAATGATATCTAGTCAAAAAGTATTCTAACACTAAGATTGAAATTCATTTGCACATCATAAAACGATAAAGTACAATTGCACATTATGTCCTAGTACTTATTAAAATAACATGTGACAGAACTGATGCGATTAATTTACAACCTTATTATCAAATTATTCTTATTTTCCTAGGAAAATATATTGTTAAGATGATCAAAACCTCGAACAGCTGATAGGCATTCGCTCCGCTCCGAGGCCGAAGTTCTATAATGTAATCTGCTGATCGAATGAATACCAAACTTCTGTCGGCAAAGATTGTCAAAAACAAGCATGACGCATAAAAAATGGATCAACATTTCCAAAAACAAGATTCCATTTAAAAATTTTTTTGCTTTTTTAGCTGATTTTTTATCTTTTACATATACGCTTCTAATTCTCATCAAGTATCTATAAACTACAGCTCTTGACTCTAACTGAAGTAACTAAATAGCCATTATCTTTTAAAAAAACCTTGATCACTATTTTTAATTTAATAATCCACAAGGTGCCAATATTCGGATATTTTTATAAAGTAAAGTCAGTGTCGAAATGATAAATGTAAGCCACAGTAGATTTTAATAAATCTATCCGGCGTATAACGTAGAGGCTTTTTACCTTGTTACTTAGTTAGCTGAAGAAATATTTATGGGTGTAACTTTATTTAATATCTCAGTGTAACCCCGCAGCCTTCCCCCGACGAAAACTTTTAAGCTACATAAACTACTTGCATATTGCTTACGTGTTCTATTTTTTCAACTTTTATTATTTATACTGTGTACAGGATTAGTAAAATATACCTTCGTATATACCTACATTATAAAAAAAATCCTTAACCTAAGAATAATCCTTAAAAAACCTTAATCAAAATTCGATGAAATTCGTCTCTGTTTCATATAGGATTATTATTTTAGTTTAAGGGTCCGGCGGAGCTTGAATTGCCCACAAAAACGTAATTCCGAAATAAATCGTAATCCAGACAATATTCTATCAAATGATGTTATTATTCGGATTTGGATACCATTAATCTAGGTTCCTATGGTACGGTTTCGTCTACTACTAGGTCACTGGAAATAAAAGACCGAAAAATAGTTCCAAACTTGGTAAAGTTATCAAAAATTGCATTTGCTTACATTTATTTTCAGTGAAGTATTTTGGACAAAATGGTAACGTAGGAACCTAGATTAACGGTATCCGAATCCGAATAATAACAGAATTTGATTAAATTGCGTTTGAATTACAATTTATTTCGGAATTACGTTTGTAAGAGAAATTCGCTCCGCCGGACTCTAAGAGATAAATTGGTTTATACTCTGAGTTTGTTTCAAAAACCAAAATGCCTACACGGTAATACCTATTTAATTAAAATAACTAAGGATGTAACTAAATTCTACCCACAACCATATTCAGGTTGTATACATTTTTTTGTTCATATTATTATTAGGTAGATAGGTACTTTATGAAAAAAGTAAAGTCGACTGTCTACATTTTTGAATATGCAAAATACCTGCAAAAGGACTGCGCGGTGCAACTATCAACTATACTATCAACGAAAAGCAACACGTAATTAAAACGTCAACTTCAGCTGCACAAAGCTTTTATCTCACAACTTCCAAAGCATTGGAAGTTTCCGACAAAGGTGTAATTGAAAGATTGGAAATTCCCAAGCAGGCACATATTTCAAAACCTCTCTTCTGCCGGATAATATAAGAAGATAGAGGACTGAGTCGGATATAAAATATGGCGTCCTTTCATGAATCTTATTAAGATATCCTCCGAAAACTGAGAGAGACAAAACTATTTCACATATTCGTAAGTGTGAAGAAGACGGCCGTATTACTCAGTTTACGTATATTAAAATAATACAGATACGGTTAAAGAGGTGCGCGAGTGTTGGCTGAGAATTTATCGCCTCTATGAATATGATTTTCTTTAAGAAGTGGATATAGTTCCCTTAGAGACATTTTGTGTCAAATAGCTATTATGACAGCGCGAGTTATAACCTGTATTGAGTTAAGCGTTTGTCGTTTTAAGAGGTTTCAATTATTATATTTACTAAACAATTTCCATTTTAAATCGTAATTAATAATATAATAAAAATAGTTCTAATCTAGTCTTAGTTTTGTATATTTAGAATGATATTCTATAAAAAATTGGCGTTACTTTTTTACAGTGATATTCACGACATTTTTACACTGATACTCAATAATGTTATATAACATTCTTGCTAATAGTATCTACTACTAGACAATGATAATTATAAAAATTATATAATGTCAAAGACTTATTGATCCACTGATCTTTGTACTTCTACATATATGCTTATTTTGATCTTTATTCACCATATTACTAGAAAATTCCGCAAATACTGCAATACTTGGAGGCGTGTAAAGACTGCCAACCCGTTATAGATTGGTATGTTCCATACAAGTCATATTTGTCATCGCCCTTCTCAAATACTTAAACACGATTCCCATCATTCTGATGTGACAGCTGTGATGGTGTGGCAGTGACCCCGATTTGACAGTCAATTTAAGGGTTGAACGTATTTAAGCGGGAGCATATCGGTGGGTTTTATAGCCTTACTAATATTATAAACGTGAAAGTTTGTGAATATGGATGTGTGGATGTTTGTTACTCTGTCACGCCAGAACGGCTGAAGGGATCTGGATGAAATTTGGCACACAGATAGATTATAGTCTGGAATAACATATTGGCTACTTTTACTTTTAACTTTTTATCCAGGTCGGACCCAATTCTGAAGTCCACGCAGACAAAGTCGCGGGCAGAAGCTTGTCATTAATAACTTATACACACATTTTCTATGAAGAAATTGAGAATAATTCGAGTTTAGAAATGTGGAAGATACCTGACATACACAACCGTGGTCTCTCCAGATAGAAATCTTTTGAGGACTTTTTGGTGCCTCACTCTTCCCCCGAACCAAAAACAAAGTTCCGATAAATTAAGTTGCCAAGCTTTTCTAGAATCCTTGAACCAGCGCCAACCATATTCATACAATTCATAAATTAAAACATCGAAATCTTTAGAAATCTTATACCATCACGCCTACATTCTCCAAAGGGTAAGGCAGAGGTGTACTAATGTACACCCACAGCCGGTATGTTTAGGTTCCAGGTAATAGGGAGCGACCCATTAACCGGGCACAAATCTCAAATTCCGAGCTGCTACTAAGAAATATATTAAAAATCTTTTATTTCAAATAATCTCTATTCATGATAATCATATTCGCCACAATACCTGCTCCCGCTTGCATGTGTGGGTGATATAGGGATGTCACATAATTCATAAGTTTCTTTCACGAGTGCACCCTATCTCGGCTAACATGCAAAATAAGTTTGGGATACATCGGTTAGCGGAAACCGATAATAAAGTTTGTGGACGACGTCTTAGGAGACACAGTTTAATATATTGATGACAATGTGGTTTTGATGAGAGAAGCAGTTAAAAAGTTGTTGTAAATTCTGATCTAATGCTAAGAAAACATCCCGTTTTAGATTTATTATTTAAATTCAGTAATAAAAATACTCTATAATACATATTTATCTATTTATTATAAAGAGGTAAATTACTCTGTGAACTTGTATGTAGGGGAAAAATAATCTCCAGAACGAATGATCCGATTCTGATCGAATATATTACACTTATAGCTACATTAACGAATTGCTAGGTACGGGTATCCTTTTAGAATGTGGGACTTAGGATTACAATACAACGCTCTTGTCTAATGCGAGTTGGCTGACATCACACGTTGTTGAGAAAATCCCCCAAACATGGAGGTTTGAGGTACCCACATTTTTGCGAAGAGTCCAACTTCATGCCTCAGATTAGGACTAATAATATAATAATAGTACGTTATCACTCTTTATGCACTGCAATAACTGTATAATTTGTCCCATCTAACCATACCATTTTAATTCCACTCGTGTGCGCGTGAGTCGGACTCTCAGTCACACCTCCATTCTTCATTCAAATCTTGTTCTAAAAATACCGCCGATGTCTCGCGCCGTTATCATTCAATTTAACCAACCGAGGGGGGTGTTATGCAAAAATTCCTCATAGTCGTTTATCCCCACATAAATAACATTAGCAGTGGGTGAGATATCGTGCGAGTGTTTTTGTAATTACCTTATAAATAATAATTTCGCGCGTCGTAGATAACTGTTAGGTTGGGATGATTCACGGCGTTTTAAGTCGGCGTGATTGAGGGAGTAAGTTACTCCGGTGTCGTGTAAGATTTTTATACGTTTTTTTGGAGATTAAGATGTAGTGTATGGTAGATGTAGTAGGTTCCTACTTAAAGTTTTTAATCGTCGGGATGTCGGGATAAACATATCTACTTTAATTAAGATTTTAAAATCTATCAAAGTTATACTGGTTTCTGACACTTACGACTGTATCTAAGTTTCTTCTTTTTACTCTTCTTTCTACTCTCTATCAAAGTTCTTTACTTCGAGTTTAGTTAGTTTTAGATAACGTATATAGCTATTTTAAGTAGGTACAAAACCCCTCTAGCAGTCACTCGAGGAACTATAATCGATATAAGTACGTCTATCGTTCACTACTGTTCACGTGATGTTGACAACGGAAAGCACAAAAAAACCATATACTGTTTCCGATCCTTTTGTCATACGTGTCCTCTTACAAAACAATAGAGCTTTGGTTAATACTAAAATAACAAATTTGTAAATAAATTAAAACAACCGTACATTTTGTTTTGCCATCACATCAATCTTCTCACATTTCGCGACATTTCTATCTTCAAAATTATAGTAAATGCAAGCCTTATAAAGTTATAAATATTCATTAAAATTACCGCCATATCGCATAAAGCGGTTCTCATGAGGTAAGATGGCATATCAAGCAAAATTCCTATTCTTTATCCCCTTCGGCAATCATAGGAGGAGATACGACGAAATATGATAGTCATTATTCAACGGTACTTTGTCAACATGCATTTGATAAATTTATATTACCTGGGTTATGCTGTATAATCAGTTTTGCCAGGATGTGAGGTGGAGGGGGAATATGTGACAAAGGTTACGTAATAAAGTGAAGAAAATATACTTACTTAAAGATACTTCATATATTGATTTGTGTAGGCATAGCTCTTCATGATATTGGCATTATACAGGTAATAGCATTCTGGCCTAGATCTGTTATTATAAGGTCAAAATGCTGCCTTATTTGTTAATTTTCTTTTAAAAAAGATGGACCTATCGAAATTACATGATCAAGTCTCATTTTGTTATCAATAAAGATTATGAAAAAGAATAACATAATAAATGAATCGAGATCCTAATCGCAAGTAAAGACGAGAGAAGTGACGTTAAAGATGTTTAATGGAAGTCAAAATATGGGATACCATTTTCGTTCTAATCGCTAAATTTCACGCTAATGAAACCTTTAAAGTAGAGGTCGTTGGGAGACTCATACCCACCATTAATATTAAAGCATAATATAATTAGCGTCAATCCAGTATTCTCAATGAATCAGGCAGAGGTTAGGAGGTATTGATGGATATCTATGCTGCTGAACTGCTTGCTATTGACTATGTGGAGGTGCGAGATATGTTGCCCCTTGAGTCAACAACGACCCAATGAAAGTTTGCTCGAGCAGGACCTTGGACTTCATACTTACCAGACACACTTGCGATAAAAATTAACGATATAAATACAAATACTCGCTACCATTTTCCTACAGGGGTAGCCAGAAACTACATAATGTAGTCCCAATTTATTCCATTTAGATCCAAGCTCAAAAACTGCGTAACAATCTAATAAACAACTGTTCTACGCTTAGTAATAGAGCCGTAAACATCTTAAAACCATTCCATAAACCATGGTTCACATTAATCACGATTTAATACAGGCAATAATTAAAAATCTCATAGGTGGCGCTCGCTGCAACTCACTTAATCGTTACCCCATTTGATAGATGGTGTTCTACCTCCCACGGCTATACAACCTTTTCACTCTACAGACTTGCAACCTTCGCTTACCATTCTTATACAAGAGTGAGGTGAAAGTTACTTTGAAATGGTTGCAAGACGCGCGCGTAGATAGGAGTATTAGGAAGCGTTTACACGGGCGGCACGTAGCGTAATAAATAATATAGTAATCAGTGCGATTCCTTACATCCCGCCTCTTATTAGGCGAGGACCTACATTCAACATTCGCTAATGCCTCGGCTTACTAACACATGTGGGACGGAAAGATTCACCAGAATTTATTGTACTCCGGCTTATGAATCATAAATAAGGAGGGGCTAATTAGAATTGCTGTACGACTACAGAATACACTTAGATTTTGTTAACGTAGTTAGCTCAATATTGTGTAGGTTTAATTTACGACGTGTACACAATTAATTGGGCTATGTTCGTCGTGAACGTTTTGAGTTATAAGCATTGCTTAAATTAAGCAAGGTATTTTTTATCAAAAATTGCTTAAGAAATTTTATGATTAGACCTATATTTTTCTGTGGTAGCCATTAATTATTGAACCAAAATCTACAATACATGGACCAAATTTGCCAACCAGAACGATTTTCTCGATGGTCAGTGTGAAGTCTGCTAACCCGCACTAGGGCAAAATGGTAAATTTTTACCCTAGCCACTCATATTTTAAGATGACACCCGTGCCCAGCAATGGAGCAGTAAATGGGTTTATAAAATAAAATAATATAACGTAACATAAAATACTATCACGCAAAGGCGTACTAATGTACACACACAGAACTCACAGTTCAGTTCATGTTTAGGTTCCATGTAATAGGGAGCGAGCCTATTGTCATTAACCGGGCACAAATTCCAACTCCAAGCAGCTACTGAGAATTTCATAGCAAAACCGCATAACACTTTTCTCGTCCTGAGAATCGAACCCAGAACCTCTAAGGTAGCAGTCGTGCTCAGGATGACTAGGCTAACGAGGCAGTTTTTTTTATATATAAGATAACTAGCTGTTGCCCGCAATTTCACTCACATCCCAAAAATATTAACATACTATAAGTCCGATTCTACGCGGCGTATCAAGCTGAAACATGAACCAAATTTTAAGTTAGACTTCTACCGATCCCTCGGCGAAAACTGCAAACTGCAACTGCACTGATTCCATGCAGTAATTTTCGCGTGATGCGCGTACAAATATACAGACAGACAAAAAATAGAAAAATTAATATTTTGGCTTCTGTTGCTCCAATTAAGACCCCCTATATATTAGTTTTTCTTTAATATCTATAATGTACAGAATGGGTGTTACAATTATAATATAGGTATAGATACATATTATCGTTAACCCTTTAAATATCAAAGCTATATTCTGCCGCTAAGTAATGTTATGTGTTCCGGTTTGAAGGGTAGGTAATGTACAACTGAAATCTCAAGATGACATGCGATTGATACTACTCAAGTTGCTGTCCGTCATCTTTACACAATAAAAAAGCTTATTCAGTTAGAATCAAACTAAATAACGCCCAATACCTTCGTGACACAAAATGCAAAACAGAGCATCCAGAAATCTGCGCCCAATATTTATAATTAACAAAAGTTACCAAAGACCAACACTCCGGAGCATCTGATATCAGTGTGTGGCACATACTGTGTTCCGATAATTCGGGGAAATTATGAAGTTATAACAAGTTCGTGAAATAAATCTCGCTCGCGCGGTTATCGGCGCCGGCGTAGCTTGTAGGCGCGACGTATCGTATCCAGTGTTGCCAGATATTTATCAATATAATGGTTTAGGGTAATTAATTACTATTTTATGGATGGCCGTAAAATGATCAATTCTGTGTAGGAAAAAGATTAAAAGATGATGATTTTTAGTAGGTAATATTTGACTCAGGTGTAAAAATTTTACAAAAAATAATTTACGTTCATAGTTAATACTATATCTTCTACATCCAGCAGTAGACTACTATGGGCTGCTATAGATGATGATGATGATGATATCTCTTTAGTAATTGCAACTGTCAGGTTCTTCTTTAAGGCTCTAAATTTACCTATCAACTAAATAAAATCTTTTTTTTATATAAATTTTATATTTGGATAAGAAAGCAATAGAAACGCCGTGCAAACTTAAACTCTTATATAAATAAAAATATGATTTTAAGTAGGTATTATGTGTTACCTAGATATATAATTAATTGTAATTTTTTCATAAAACCTTCGTACAATAAAACCATCAACAAATAATACTTCAATATTAAAAACTACGACCAAAACAAAGTCTATAAAAATTGAAATCCATACTTTAACGTCTTCATTTCCCCATAAAACGCTCGCAGTACGTTAATATTCGCTACACAAGAGTGCGAATAAATCACAATAAGCTGGCAACTCGCTAACCCGCCGCCGCAGATGTATAAGTGGTAAGGTAAAGAATGGAAAGTAAAGTTGGCGCAATAAATTAATTGGCACTAAGTTGCGAGTAAGACGGCTGCGCGCGTGCGGGATACACCCAAGTTTAGACTATTAATTTGGGTCTTAGACGCCGACAAATATGGATACGTGTGTGTGTACGCATTAATTATAATGGGAAAGAAGCGACGAGCTGGAAAAAATTATAAGACATTTTTTGCATAGTTATTTTTTAAGTATTTAGCATTAACACATTCTACACATTTTTCTTTTCATTTACGTCGTCGGTGACTATAAGGTAAGATAGTTTTAATTCCTCTAGTGAAATTCAAGTTAGGTACTTAAGAAGTTTGTTAAAGGCCAACACACACCAGGGATAGGATTTTACCACTGCACGCACTGGTCAGCGGCCAACAGGTTAGATAGCTATCAACAGGCCACGTTATCTAATAGATACCGTGGCCTGTTGGTAGCTACGAGACATGCGATACTAAAATTGTTTTAGCGGTTTAGGCATGACAAGTAACTAACAAGCAGACAGACATTTACTTTTGCATTTATAATATTGGTATAAATGGATTTTTGTATCGATAACAAACATCTAACAGGGCTTCATAGCTGTGTAGAATACACACAGTAAGTAACATAAATTAAAATTTACAACTTTTATCATAAATCTACAACAAACAAATATACGAATATTCCTAACCCATTACCATCCATCCTAAAAATTAATTGACCGCGCGAGTCTCACGGAGACTGGAGCCCTCACAACACTAGTGATTACCATAAATAAGTAGAGCGTCATACTAACAACCATTTCCCATCCCTAGCGTATTGAGGGTGCCATTACGCCCTGATTGATTCGACTATAATGACTTTCGACCAAAGTTTTCGCACTCGAAACGACTGCTTTCGTCAATTTTACGCATTAAATACTAAAGTGGCACAATAAATTTCGCACCAGTGATTATTTCGGCTCACAACTTAGTAATATTAAAATTTCTGGATTTATTTTAATTGTTTCGAAGAGTAAATCCTTTTTTTATTTATTAGGCTGTTTAAAGTTACTTGATAACTTGTTTGATGACATCATTCATTATAAACATTTTAACAATTATTTACTTATGTACAGTTATAACCCTCGCGCAAACCCACCATATTTCTTTTACTGAATCGTTGAAGAATTTCTATATAAACAGTAAATGTTACGTACGAAAAAAAGTACATCGTCTGGTTGTGTGAGGTTCATTTAAAAATTCCTAATAGCAGGTCGGAATATGGATAAGTTTATGCCCGGTTAGGCACATGGGACTTAAAACAAACCAATGCACTGTGATCAATGTATCTCCTGCAAGCGATACTTGCATGGGTAATTCGTATCAAAATTGTTCAAACGCTTTTCTTATCCTCTAATATCTAACTAAGCCTACGAAGACTTTTCCCGAGATGACAATTTTCTGAGTCCCACTCGTATATGTATGAGATAAAATCTGTGCAATGACATCCTATGACTTTCTTAGCCAACCGTCTTGTAGCTTTTACCTACTAAATTTTGGAATAAAGTAAATGAAATCTTCGAGCATAAATAGTACATTTGATAGAAGAGTGAAATATAAATACCTGACTGATTTTTTTTTTCTGAACGCGTAAAATTCAATTCACCACCGTACATAATTGGATTAAGTAATAAACGTCAATGAAAACAATTCACCTTTCACATTTCACTTGAAATAATAAATGAAAATCCAATATTATTATTTTTTAACAATCTATATACTGTTCCACAGCTGGACATGGATCCCGTTTCAGAATGAGAAGGATTACGACTTTGCGGGTTGGCAAACTTCACACGGAGTGGAGAAAAATCTTTTAGGCATGCAATTTTCTTCAAGACGTTTTTGTATATGTACCTACCTATATTTTTTTTATGAACGTAGATGAAGCAAATGTGGGTGCCAGGATCGTAGCAAGTGGAAATCTATAGTCTCTGCCAACCCCAATGGGAGACAGGCGTGGAAATACTGATGTATGTATGTTATTATTTTTTTCATCTCTCATCCGAACATTTTCCAAAATTTTAAGCATTCCCGACACACATCCATCCATGTTATCGTTAACAAGTCACACACCGGTGATGATATCACAAGAGTTCTAGTTAGCCGTCAAAATATTTCGATACAATGTAACACTTGGCGCAATATGGTCAGTGGCAATACAAAAAAACGAAATTCTATTTCTTGCACTGCTTAAAACGTTCCAAACAAATTCAAAATAAGAAGAAAGAAAAGTGCAGCACGTGGTTTCAGTGGGCGGATACATCCGCGGCTCATCCCCCACCTGTTGCTGATCCGGCTGATCCGCCCCCGCTGGATATGCGCGGATATAGCTGTGTGCGCGGATATACGGATACGGCAAAATCCGTTCCCGCCACGCCTTGCGCCGCCCAACGGGTTAGATTTGTCATTGTACATTTACTTGTCTTGACACCTTCTTCAAAACTGTTACATGTTTAATTTTACATTAATCTTTATAGCTAGGTATATTTATTTCTCACCTTAAAACATATAGGTTCTCATGGATAAGTTATAAGAAAAAATAATGTAGTTATTTTTTACAACAATATTATGACTAAGGAAAATATCCATAATTACTATGCTTTTCATAATGAAACTAAATCCCAAACAGCAACGAAGATTAAAATTCTAGAAAATCTAATAAATCTCTCTCCGGAACTTCACCTCGTACAACAACCAGTTTCATTGAATTATTCAAAAAGAGACTACTTCAGGACTAATACCGAAAAATATCATATCATTTTATATTCCTGACTGAGACGACTTTTATTAAAAATTGGGTTAAAATTATTTTGAACGCAAATAATATTCCTGATTCGTAGCAAAACTGTTCTCAAAATCCGAGAATTCCAATAATTACATTTTGGAGAGCGTTGAGGATGGTTGTCTTTGGACGTTGGTCCCGATTACATAGAGTATGCAGTAACGCTCAAGGACATTTTAATTAAGATTTGTCATTTAAAATGTACAGATAATTGGCTCGTCCCCTATTGCAATAACAAACAGAAATTCCGGCGAACTGCGGGTGAACATTAGGACACGTATACCTAACAGGACGGAACAAGCCTATTGCCTTTTTTTACTAGCTTACCAGCAATGTGGGTCGCACATTACTAGTATTCTTGTTAATCCCTCGTGTTAAGCTAAATGCTTGTGTTGCGAGTAGGTTCACGTTGGTAGTGCTATGGGTGGTATCGAACCCAGAACTAGGTTAATGAGGGCTTTTTATATCTATAAAGTAATTTATTACTCGTCTACAAGTACTAAGACGATATTATTTCTGTATAACTTTGCTGCAGTACCTGTTTAAACAAATTCCTATTCATGATATCTCTAAAGGTCTTTGTTGAATGCCCGTGCGTAGTTTCGTCTCCGTATTTTTTTCATGATAAAATTTAAACTCGCCAACTATAAAAAAAAAACGAATCACAAACAGAAGGGAAATTGTATTTCACTATTTTTTCTTTGCCTATTCATCATTTGTGCTCCTGATATTAAATTCTTTTGATACTAGATTTTACACCCACAGTTTTTTAGTCTAAAGGCTAGACTAGCAGAAAATTATACACCTGTGTACAAAATTATACAAAAGTTAGCAGTAGCTTTACAGTGTCTTCTTAGAATATCAGTATTGTCCACTGTCCTTGTTTCGCATCCCTAAGTACTTTTTGAGATAAAATAAAACCTACGTCCTTCTCCGGGACACAATCCATCTCAATGTCAAAATTCCCCAAAATTGATTCATCGGTCAAGGTGTGAAATCGTAACCTACAGACAGATAGAGACTATTTTCAAATGTTTCTTTAGGGATGTTATGGATATGAAATTGGTTCGGATTTTCCAATTGTTTCGGATAGTTTCGGCTATTGATACATAATAGATTATTTAATAGTAAAGGAAAAAATTCAATCGCGGGCAGGATTCGAACCTGCGTCTTCTGGTTTGATATACCAGACGCTCTGACCTCTAAGCCACCGCGAACCCTACCCGCATGATTGAAATTTTGCCTTCACATTCTGAATTTACATCATAAGGTGACGTTTGGATTTTTTCCCGCGGTTGAATTTTTTCCTTTACTATTAAATAACTTAATAATCTTAGCATGGAAAATGCAAAAAAATCACAAAAAGATACATAATAGATTATCTAGGAATTGCAAAAGTGATAATCAATATTTTTACTTCGGTTCTATTCGCTTTCCGCAACATTATTAGAAACGTTTTTTTATCGGATACAGTTTCGGATAGATTTTTATTTCGGATATCCGATAGTTACAGTTAAGGGTCCGGCGGAGCTTGAATTGCCCAAAAAAACGTAATACCGAAATAAATCTTAATCCACGGTATCGGAATCCGAATAATAACAGAATTTGATTAAATTGTGTTTGAATTACGATTCGGTATTACGTTTGTAAGAGAATTTCGGTCCCCCGGACTCTTAAGGAGCTCCATAACATCCCTGCTTTAGACTAGGTAGTGTAAGACCTAATCATTTAATACCTTAATGTCGTCGTAGGCCACGTTTTCCTTTACAGGAAAGCCAATGCCTACATATAATTTATGTAATTAAAGAAACTATAGTCCTTAATTAAATAATTGGGCTCCAGATATACCCTTGCCGGCCAGACACCCTTTAAATCGACAAAGGGCCAAATGGACGGTACAAGTAAATATGTAGTTCATCTTACCTTCAAGACGTAGCTCGACCGACGACAACTAAACTCCTAATTGGCACCGAATCGAATTACAAAACGGGGAATCGAACCCCGATCCTGCACTTAGCACGGATCCTTTTAACGGTTTAGTGAAGACGGATCCCCTTTGCGAGACGATATTTGGCAATTAAGGCGCTGTGCATAGTCAACATTTAGGTATTTGAGGGGGTGAAGCAGATGAAGTGGGGCACGCGTAGTCCCGCCTACTGCGGGGCGCACCGGGCGAACGTCAACCATGCGCGACGTTCTTTAAATACAGAAACATAATTTCGCAACATTGGTTAAGTGCACGTTTGGCTTAGCGCGCCGCTGTCCCGCTTGAAATTGCGCTTCCACGAGTTCGTACCTCAATAGATACGATGAGTTTTTTTTTATTTTTAAAAATGTACACACTTGTTTTCTTATTTTTTTAAATAATTAATTAATAATTGTTATTTAAAAAAAAAAGAATATAGAGAAACTTAACAGATTCATCAGACGAATAATAAATAATTCATAAATAAAATGGCTTGGGCGTAGAATGGTCAATTCTAGAAATGGCCTATTCTCAAAACGGCAATTGTCAAAATTGCGAAAAATTAATATAAACAGACATTTTTATTCCCGTATATATTTTTCTTCAGAGTAGTATAAAAAACAGTCACCAAACTTGATAGTTTATTCTGAAGAAAAATAATACAGATACAGGATGTTACAAAAGACTGTAGTTATACCAAAAGAGGTCATTGTACTCACCACTATGAACATCTTTACTATGGCGCCTGCCCTAAAATCGCTAAAAAATATTTTTTCTCGTCTAACCTTTTCGCAAAACCATACATGCCAAAAAAACTATGCCTTTTTGAGAATTTGGCATTCTGCGTCTAAACCATACGATGAACTAGTAACTAGTAAAGAAACGAGATCATTGCGAGTTGAATGAGGAATTACTCAAAATTACTGTATAGTAAGTTGTATTTTTTGAATTGACCATTTTGAGATTCGAATGCAAATTTCAATTTATTCAATTTATATTGTGATCATTTTGAGAATTCGTCATTTTGTGCCTAAGCACAGTAGTATGTTATACATAGATACCTACTAAAGTTTATAATTTACAAATTAATATAAAATAAAATAGGTATGTGCAAAGACAACAATTATGACGATAATATTTATTGTGACAAGCGAAGATTTAGCAAGTACACACAATGACGACGCTAACGTGGCCGCCGTTACAAGAATTACTTCTGCCGGTATTGGTTATTCGCAATTTTAAGAAATTACAGCATGTATCGACATACCCATATTTACGAAAACCACATATGCTCAAGATCCCAGATAAACGATTTGATTTGATTTGATCAAGACATCATTTATGAAAAATGGGAATCAACATCTGACGAATCCTGTGGCAGCAGTAGCAGGTTTTAAGAACGCATAGCTGCTGTTGTCATGGATTTTTTGCTGATGATGAATTTGGGTACGTCCATACATGCTGTAATTTCTTCGAATTGCGAATAATTCTCCAGTGGACTCGGGTGAGATTAAAAAAATAATCCTATCCATTAAATCAAATGCTGTGGGTTGTGACAACATCAGTCGGAATATGATCACCACAGTTTTGGACCACCTACTCCCTGCAATTTCTCACATTGTAAATGCTTCACTTGAATCGAGTTCTTTTCCGTCTGCGTGGTGCAAAGCACATGTTTTGCGTCTACCTAAGATTCCTAACCCTTCTCTCCCCAGTCATTTTCGGCCAATTTCTATTCTTCCTTTCCTGTCCAAGGTTCTGGAGGCCTGTGTCCACAAACAATTCTCTCGCTTCATTTATGCAAATACACTCCTAAGTCCCTATCAATCTGGGTTTAGACCAGGTCACAGTACTGTGTCTGCACTCCTTAAGGTGACTGGCGATATTCGGGCAGGCATGGAAGACACTAAGGTTACTGTATTGGTACTGGTTGACTTTTCCAATGCTTTTAATACCGTCAGTCACGATATCCTTTTGTCCATCCTTTCCCATTTCATGATCTCTCCTGAAGTGCTGGAATGGTTCTCATCATACCTTCGAGATCGCCAGCAGTCAGTCCACATTGAGGAGTCTTTCTCAACTTGGTGCAAGCTGGAAACTGGCGTTCCCCAAGGCGGAATATTATCTCCACTGCTTTTTTCAATTTTCATAAATTTTATTACCCAAAAGCTTCAGTGTGCGTATCATCTATATGCCGATGACCTACAGATTTACTCTCAATCTAGAATAGAAGATTTATCCGTCGCGATCGAAGCAGTGAACCACGATCTTGACTCAATCAGGGACTGGGCTGATAGATTTGGTTTGGCAGTAAATCCCAATAAATGCCAGGCTATCATTTTGGGCAGCCATCGCAATATCTGCAAGTTGAGCAATATAAATATTTTACCAATAGTCTTCAATGACATAGCCATACCTGTGACTTCCAGCGTCAAAGATCTCGGCTTGAGTTTTGATCCTACATTGAGTTGGCGATCCCAAGTCTCAAGTGTAAGTCAAAAAGTTACAGGTACCCTGCGATCTCTCTACCGCCTCAAAAATTTTCTTCCAGCGCACATTAAAGCAATGCTTGTCGAAACCTTAATTTTCCCCATAATCGACTATGGTGATGTTTGCTACTTTGACCTGAATGCAGATCTGCTCAATAAATTGGACCGCCTTCTCAATAATTGCATTCGATTCGTTTTTAATCTCCGTAAATATGACCATGTCTCAGAATATCGAATAAAATTGAAATGGTTGCCCATTCGCCAACGAAGAAATTTGAGGGCGCTGACTACTCTTTATTCTATACTTTTTTCTCCTAATTCTCCATCGTACTTATCATCTCATTTTCAGTATATTACTTCCTTCCACAATAAACATCTTCGTTCAACTAATAGACGATTATTATTTTTATTTATTCTTCGATGTCCTTCTCACCACTCTGACTTTATACATTCTACCTTCTTCGTCCAATCAATACTGTTATGGAATGCTCTCCCCCTTGAAATCAGAATGATAAACAGCCGGCAATCGTTTAAAACTTGTGTGCGCAAATACTTGCTGGATAAAACGCTGTTAGATTCATCTCGACACTGACTTTTCTTTTTATATCTATTATGTATTGTATATATGTATAGTATATATGTATTGTATTTTATGTTATTTTATATTGTATATATATAAATATATATAAAATAAATATTTATGTAATGTATATAGTAATTGTGTAAGTTTATAGTTTTGGTAAGTCTTCAAGTCACACATTTCACTTCTACTCTTTTAGTGCATCTACCATGATCGTCTCTGCACCACCCTAAGGTCGTCTGGTAGAAAATGCCTAAGGCATTAAGACCGCCTTTGTACACTTCTGTACATGAAGCATAAATAAATAAATAAATAACCAATACCAGCAGAAGTAATTCCTGTAACAGCAGCCACGTTAGCGTTGACATTGTGTGTACTTGCTAAATCTTTGCTTGTCACAATAAAATCGTCTTTGCACATATTGCATCTAAAATTGAATCCGGAGATCAAGCCAATCCTTTATTCTGCTATGAGTAACAGCTGTGAGAAGTTACAATCGAATAAAGAAATATGGCTACATATAGTTTGCAACTGCTGATAAAATGCATTATGTCAACGACTCCTCGACTATGAACTGGTGAGTATGTATTATTGTCTTGAAATTCTGTTGACGGTTCAACGAATAGCACATCGTTATTGATTTCTCTGAAATAAAAATTTCTTCATTTTTTGTTTTGTTATAAACAAAAAACAACAAAGTAATTCTAAATCACAGTAATTACGCGATGTGTACAAATACAATGGATATATGACTGGGTGGACAGACAGATAGGTGGTTGTCACGCGATCTCTTTGGAGGATAACTCTTCGGAATCGTCAGCTCCCATGATTGACTGACGACCTTCGCCCATCTGTCGATACTTGCTACACATTATGTGTAGCAAGTATCGACAAGTTGATTACAAAGGTTGAAAGTGATTTTCCCAGGGTTTTCGTGTTCAGAATGTAAAATTGAAGCAAATAAGTTTTTAAATTTTGACATACTTACATGATTGTTTATATCAAAAAAAGTTAAAAGCAAATAGCTCTATAGGTCCAGACTACATCCCCCCTGGTCTCCTCAAAATGTCAAAAGAGTATATTTCGGAACCTCTCTGTCATATTCTTAATCTAGCTATAAGCACTGGCAATTACCCCTCACAATGGAAACTTTCAAGAGTCACGCCTATACCTAAATCCTCGAAAAAAACTGATATCGAAGAATACCGACCCATCGCGATTCTCTCATCTCCTGCGAAGGTCTTCGAGAGCATTTTGCATAAGCATATCAACGATCAAATTAGCGCCTACTTATGTAACGAGCAGCACGGCTTTAGGTCCAAGAGATCTGTGAACACTAACCTCATAACTCTTGTTGACTTCATTTCCACCCAGCTAGATCACAGACTCCAAGTTGACGTCCTCTACTTCGATTTCCGGAAGGCGTTTGATAGGGTCAATAATGACATTTTGCTGGCGAAACTCTGTGCTATAGGTTTTGCCCCTGGACTTCTCAATCTGATCACGGACTATCTACGAGACCGTCAGCAATTTGTCAAATTGGGTATCTTTAAATCTAGACCCTATCACACGCGTTCCGGGGTAAGTCAGGGTTCCATTCTTGGGCCTCTACTATTCATTATTATGTTCAATGACATTCCTACAGTAGTCAGCCACGCACGATGCTTACTATATACAGATGACCTAAAGCTGTACGCAGCAATTAAAAACGAGGAGGACTGCTTGGCACTCCAGCGCGACATCGAGGCGGTGTATAAATGGAGCGTTGATAACAAACTTGAATTCAACCCCACTAAGTGTAATGCTATGACCTTTAGCCGAGCGCGGCACCCAGTTGTTTTCGATTATAAGTTAAAGAACGAAACTATACCTAAATCGTCGACCATGAAGGACTTGGGTGTTACATTCGACCGGGGGTTAACATTCCATGATCACATGGTCGCGGTTGCCAAGGAGTCCTATATTAGACTAGGTTTTGTCCTCAGAAACGCACGTGACTTCCAAAATACCAGTGTCATTCGAATCATTTATAATGCGCTGGTACGTAGTAAGTTGGAAACCAGTGGGTCTATCTGGAGTCCCCTTGAGAAAAGAAAAATTTCAGTACTCGAAAAAGTACAGAAGGCATACCTTAGATATCTTTACAAAAGGGTCTATGGATACCCATATCTTTACCCCACCAAGTTTCTCCTGGGTTGTCTCGATTACAATTCTCTAGAAACCAGAAGGAACCGTGACCAAATTGTCACGGTGTGCAAAATCCTACGTGGAAAAATTGATTCACCTGATTTGTTTAATGAACTGTGTCAACTCTTTACCCCTAATAACTATCTAAGAGGCAGGAAACAAACTGCTTGCAGTGCCAACTTGCCGTACTCTAACCCGAGCAAAGTCCCCAATACCGCGAACACTCTCTGCACTCAACGATCTCCTGAACTCGTGCCCAGATATTGATTTGTTTGAGGATGGATGGGTGAGGCTATTGACGGTATCCTTGAAGTTGTGCGAGAGGGATCTATGATCGACTTCAATTTGGTGCGAATCTGTGATATGTTTTAGATTATTGGAATTATTTAGTATATTACACCATCGTTCTATGAATGAAAAGCCAAATGAAGCTCATAATGTAGTAGTTCTGAAATTTGTTTAGTTAATCAAGAAATTACAATTCTATTTAATTAGTGTAATTGGTCTATGACCGTTCTAGTTAAATAAATAAATAAATAAATAATAAATAAATAAATAAATCATGTGATTTTTTGAGAAAATGATGAATATCCACAATTATGTATTTAGCATTTAGAAAATTTGCCACTTTATCGATTTATATTGCGGCCACTTTACAAATTCGTCATTGTGCTATAGTCTAAACTATGGTCATTTCGTCGTCGAAGTTGTCGAAGTTGAAATGAAAGTTGTTCATAATGACATTATTATGAATAATGTCATTATGAACAACTTTCACTATAACTCCAACCCTAAAATCGCGAAAAATAATCTGCCGAAAAAGCTCATTCACCCGCGACTAAATGACCTCTTTTTTTTTTAAAGAAAAAAAGACTAAATGACCATAGTTTGTTGATTGGCACCACAGTAAAAGTTGTTCATAATGATGAGTGATGACTGTAATGACCCCTTTTCGTATTTCTGCACTCTTTTGTAAGACTGCAAATAATTTGAATATTATAAACTTTAGTAGGTATGTATGTATCACTTAGCACTGGGTTTCGGTGCAATATGACGAGTTCTCAAAATGGCCGTAATATAAATTTAATTAATTTAATTGGCATACGAGTATCAAAATGGTAAATTGTAAAAATGTCAAATTTTCTAATATAAATATGACAGTAACAAATTTTCATTTGTCATAATTGCCATTTAGAAATTGAGTAATATCAACAATGTACATTCTGATGCACATTGTTGATATTCCTCATTCAACTCACAATGATCTCCTTTCGCATTACTCACATTACCTACAATATTTTGTAACACCATATATAAGCATACTCGTGAAAAGTTTTCTCCGATGGTTCATCTACTGACGGATAGATCACCAGACGATTCTTTTTACTATAGAATGCAAAAAAAACGATTCAGGAAAATTTAAAAAAAACTTAGTAAAAGCTTATAAAAAAAGAGAATTAATAGGAAGTTAAATAATAATTATTGAAAATTTATTTCAAACAAGAAGATAACAAAAGTAAATAATAATAAAAAAAAGCAATTATATGCTACAAATAAGAAAATCAACAAAAAGTGAAAAATTATTGCGGGGTTTGAACCCAAGACCAGTGCATATCTGTTCAATACACGATACCGCTAGACCAATCGAGTTATAGATTCACCCATCGAATTTACGAATCTATAGATAATCTATTTGTATGTACTTACTTTACAATTTCTATCATGAGTTTTTGTTTCATCGAATAAAAATGAATATTATTATTATTATTGTAATAAAATAAATAGCTTTCAAAACGACCAGACATAAAATTATTTCTGAGCGGCGGGCGGAACAAAGTGACATAGGTCCATCAGGCAGCGCGCCTCAGCGCTCACTGTCGCTTACCGTAGAAATGAAAGAGAAGAAAAAAGACGCCACGATGCCGCGATGTTTCGTTCGACTCGTGCGAGTTATTTATCATGATATTTATTAATTATTAAATATATAGTATTTCAATCAAAAAATAAAAACAACAGTTCCCTTTATTTTTATATATTACGTCACTGTTATAAATTTGATCAAGATTTGTTAATAAATAATACAGTTACAACTGCTAGAAATTTAATTTTAATGGTTATTTTATGATTTTTTTTTATCGAGAAAATTTAACGAAAACGTGTTTTGAAAACAAAGGTTCCCTCGTAAATATGTTCAAGATTAACATATATTTTTATTGCTGTGTTAAAATGTATACTTTTTGCTAAAAAATTGTTTTAAGATGCCTATTTTGACTAGTCACAGCGCCTTAAGGGATAGTAGCGCTTTAATTCGTGGCGCCCTCTGCGCGTCTTACGTGATGTTTTGTTTCTTAGTTTGATTGAGTTTCAATGTATGCCGTGACGTAATCTTTAGATTCGACGATCGATTTGGTTGGATTTGATTTAATTGTGACCCGACCCACCTTCCCTGATAGATATAATCTGGGTGTCTTTAAATCACGAGTGAATCGGTTTCTTCTAGGCAAGCGTGCTTCATCGTAGATCGCAGTATCGCTTAAAATCAAGCGAACTGGCGGTCAAGCGTAAGCCTATCACGAATAAAAAAAAATTGAACAAAAGTCAAAGCTTAAAGGTAAATATCGATAAAAACTTATTAAACACTATCTGTTTGTACCAACTTTACCGGCTGCCTCATTAGTCTAGTGGTAGCATGCGACTGCCACACTAGTGGTCCTGGGTTCGATCCCCAGGTCGAGCAGTGTTATTGGGTTTTTCTATGATATTCTCAGTGGCAGAGTTTGGAATAGGCAATAGGCTTGCCACCTAAACATACCGGCAAACCGTACTTTATACATTAAAACTATTATACATTTTTTAAGTTTACGATAAAAGAATAGAAGAAAATTCTGGAAATACTAATTAGTTTCAATAGAAAATCTTCTTTAGAGAGTTATCTACTGATGTCATTTCTTGTACATCAGAACTCGATCATAAGATCACACATAATTATATTCCCATCATGGTCAGAGTTGTGACCCAGAATAGTTGGGTCGCAACTTGTGTAGTCTGCGGACACAAGACGGTACGGGTCACTTTGCTGGCCGATAGTTCTAAATTAGCCAATGTTGGGTTGCACATCATGATTAAACGTAGTTTAAGTTAAGTTTAAAGGAATATGAAGTTGATACATTATCAGCTGTATATCAAAGGAGCATTCAGTAAAACAAAATACCAACAGAAATCAGAGAAGATATAAATATCAATTAATAGTTTCCTAAGTACGATTGCGTAGTTTGTTTTATTCAATTAGTTGGAAATGTCTGAGCTTTGCTCACAGAAAATTTTGTCGTTAATTATTACCACAGTGGTATCTACATTTTTTTGTTAGCTGAAATAACTACCACAGTACTAATGGACTTCTATTTGAATTTTAAACCTCTGGTTAAAGTTTCGTGCCACTCATCGATCTCTTTGGTCATCGTGTGCCAACCGTCTTTAGAAGCATTACTGGGAAATGCACTAATGCCTCTACGATACCGTGGAAAACTGTTAAGGGGCTGGTTAGGGGCTTTCTAAGATACTGATATAATTAGTGCATTGTGCCTCTAACGTCCAATACTAAACGACAACCCTACATCTTCAGTCAATAACATCGAGTGTCAGAGAAATTCCAGACTTATACTTCACTGATACAGTCGAAACCCAATTTTTCCAAGGGTGGAAATAAGTTTGCTAAGGTATAGACAAGTTTGCTTGAGTTACTGGCCGCATGCAAGAGGTCATTATCATCCAGAAAGCGGCCTGGAAGCTTTTGAATTTAGAACGTTCGGAGCTTATTAATTCAATATGGCGGCATCGTCTTGTGCATTAGGCCTCCTTGGTTTGACCGGTAGTACTTGCTAACGTTCTACGCAAACTCTAACTTGTTTTCTTAAGTATCTAGCTACATTATGTTAATATGCTTGAGTGATATGTAATTATCCTGATTTTGCTTTGTTCAGACTTAAAAATAAAGGATGAAAACATGACAGGTACTTCTTGATAGTTTTGTAATGTAGGTTTCTAAAACTTTCTGCGATTTAAAATAATTACGTAAGTATTTGGTAACTAAAATGAGGTAAATACACTTATTCATTACGCAACCAGTGTAATCAGGGTAGTGCAAAAAACATTTACAATGGTAGGTACAGCTAGGCGAGTAAATATGGATCTTTTAAAACGCGCCGCCTCCTAATTGCCTGCAGATGGACCGACGCCAATTACGGACGACATTTAGCTGCGACTTCAACTGTGCCGATAAATGGTGAAGATACCTTACTCACTTAGTGCTTGAAGCTTGAATGACTAATGACGTCATAAGCCTACATTTGGAACTCGTTATGTCTAAACCTTTATTTTAAGAAATTACCGGAATAAGGTGAATGAGTAAAATTTTTGATTTGGATGAAATAGTGGAATTATTCAATTTATATATAATTTCTGATTGTTTGAATTACTAAAGGCATTTTCTAATGATTTATAAAAACAAAAAATCTTCCTACCCACATCTATCATCTCTGAAATTATTTAGAACACTGGTAAATCTCGACACATTAATTGATATATTTTATTACAAGAAAAATGTATACAAAAAAACTTAACAAAGACATCAGTGACGTTGTTTGTGTATATGTATCACTTTACATATAGATGTACCTAATTGGTGCAGTAAAAATGGCGTCTGTAACAGTCGTAACAGTAAAACAGCAATGAAACTCGTAAGCTACGATCAGAGCACATTAGCCTTACGATAGTGCTCTCTTGATGGTCTATAGAAACACACACAGTTCATTTAAGCATCTAACAATGTTTTAAACACAAATAGTCTAAGGCTAAAGCTGTTCTAACTTGACTTGAAATAAGAATGAATTTAATTTAAAAAAAAAAATGAATGCAATATTGGCACTCATTTTATTTTAATATTTAACTATCTTTTTTTGACGCTTATTTTAAACTTCGGTTTAGATAATACTTGAGAGCCACGGACTGGACAAGCCATGGAGCTGATTTTTTTCTTAAGAGTGCAAAAAATCCTAATTCGTCGCCTGTCACCTTTTGCTACATCGGCCTCATATGGAGTAAAAAACATACTTCCTCTATCTCACTATAGACATTGGATTTGTGACTTACTCCACGACCAACACAGGCTATATTCCCGTACCTGTGATCCCATTAAATTTGATTAATTGTTGACAGACAGAATATAAACGAGCAAAGCCTCCCCGGCTTTGCTCGTTTATATTCTGTCTGTCAACAATTTTCCTTACTGGAGATCGAAACTTGACATTACTTCTGTGGAGCTTTAAATATCAAATTCTCTCACTATATATCAATCAATCAATCTCTACTAAGGAAAACAATCCAAGAGATAAGTTTTTAATTTCGTCCGTCTTTCGCCCGGTTTACGCTAAACCTGTAATAATCAATCGAAATAGACCTTTTTCAATTTTGAAACTTGGATTTGATGATATTCGTATAGTTATTAAATTTTACCTCAGAATTTCGCGAATTTCTTCTCAGGCTTATGGAGAGAGAGAGAGAGAGAGAGAGAGAGAGAGAGAGTGTTTTCCTCCAAAAGTATGTTGTCCATTGGTAGAAGCAGTGTGTATAGCGTCGGTAATGTGCGCGGTAGTTTATGTGGAGCGCGATAGTCGCCGCGACGAGGTTATTCGTTGCGCTAATGTGCTTGCATCTCGTTTACATTTGCATTGCTCTGGTTGGACCAAGTATTTTGGGAAAACCGATGGAAATGGTGCTCGGAAGAATAAGTAAAATATATAGACATTAAATATACTGGACTTATTATCATTAATTCCCCATAACTTAAATAATATATTAAATATATAAATTAATTGTCTCATTGGTAGAGGTCGCAGCATGCGACTGTTAACCATGAAGTCCTAAGTTCCATTCGCAGGTCGAGCAAAGTTTTATTGGGTTTTCATATGAAATTCTCAGTAAAGAGTTGGGTCTTACCACTACCTTGGAACCATGAAATTAAACTTAAATTTAACTACAAGACCAAAGGACATGGTAAGCTCATTCTGGCTGGATAAGATCGCTTATAATTAAGAAAAATGTAAGATAGGTAAGTAAGCTGTTAGTAACTTTAATATTATGACGTCCAGCACCTCAGTCTACCCGCAACCTTGCTGTAAATTGTCAAAAACGTCGGGAATTAAATAATATCAATGTAACACGATAAAGTCCGTAGTATTCGGTGTGGTGTGTGGTAGTAAGTGTCAGAAAATATTATATTACACATTTCTGAACTTTTTTGTAACAACAAAAATTAAACTGAACTGCTGACGTTAAGTAGTTTACGTGAACACAATCGTTACATACTTAGTATTTTTATGCTATCACGCCTGTATTCACCGAAGGGTAGGCAAAGGTGTATTAATTTACACCCACAGTTAGCCAGTAGGTATGTTTAGGTCCTATGTAATTGGGGACGAGCCTATTGTCATTAACCGGACACAATTCCTAAGAGCTGCTACTGGAAATTGCATAGAAATTGCAAACCCAATAGCATTCCTCAACCTCAGAATCGAACCCAAGACCTCTAGGGATAACAGTAGCGCTTACAATCACGAGAGGCTAATACATTACGTATTTTCTTATTGTTATTTTTCTATAACATGTTTACAAAACACAGATTAAAATATCTCAAACATTTTGTTAAGCTAGTCACCATTGCTTAAGTAGTTGTAACTACAAAATAACTCTCTGGTCTGAGAATTTTCAACAAAAATAAGGCGTGAAGCGAGGCGAGGCGCGAGGCGCACCACGGGGAGGGGGCGTGCCTCGCTCACACTATTTTCATTTCGTGTAGTGCCACATTTAATTTTGTTGAAATTCTAACGTAGCTTTGCAAAAATGTCAACTTTATTCCGCCTCAGCCAGCGTCTACGTTTCACTCCGATGCTTTGCTTCTCCATTTTCTGGAATGTTCCACAGTTTCGAGACGGGCTTTGAGAAACTATAACTTTATGAAAACTTATACACGGGCTCTGGAGTACGTCTTACTTCTTACAGCTAACATTTATCAAAGCGTATTTAATTTTCGTTATGACTTCTCTCTTGACTTTCCCGACGGACAAATTGGAGAACGGCGTGTAATGCGAGGTTCTCTGAAAAGTAAAAATATCACAGGGAAAACCGTGAACTGTCTATTGCTTACATGAAGTTGTATCGACATGCACATGAGAATGTTAACTTGGAAACACAAATTGAAACTCTTGTGATGCGGCTTGTTACCTTACATGTGATTTTTTGCATTACCTTACATGTGTTAAATAACTAACTGAACTGCCTCATTAGCATGGCCATGGTCCTAAACGTGACTGCTACGCTCAGACCTAGTTCGATTCCCAGATCGAGCAAAGTGTATTAAGTTTTTTATGAAACAGTAACGAAGAATTTGGATTTGTGCACAGTTAATGTCAATAGGTTAGTACCTTTTTCATGGGACCTAAACATACCGAAAAACTGTGGGTGTACGTTAGTACACCTCTGTCTAACTCTTCGGGGAATACAGGCGTGATTCTACATTATGTTTTAATAACGAAGCACGTACACAGGGTCGGCAAGACAAATTTTTCACTGTTAAAATTCGCCTCATAGTCATTACCAAGCCAGCTGTTGACCGCGGGTTTACTCGCATCTCAAAAGGCGTATTGAGAGAAAAGGTAGTCTTTATTCGTCTTCAATATCCAATCTGTCTCTATACCAAAATTCATCAAAATTAGTTTAGCGGTTAAGAAGTAACAATCAACCAAATGGACAGAGAGTTACTTTCCCATTATTATAAGATTAGTTTGGATTTTTACAAGAGTTTTTATACAACATTTGCTACACTACAGTTTACGCTTAAAAGTAGGAAAGTATGATAGGATGATAGATAAATTGAACATCATCAAACTATAAGATTAAAACAATAAACTTAGCACCAATCAAGATTCAATACATCAAAAATTCGAATTCAGAATACCATTTGATCAAATACGTTTGTGGTACAAAGCGTACAATCTTATAACCCATATGAAATTCATATTGGAAGTCGATCGCATAAAGCCGGGTACACACTGTAAAAGGCTGAGCTCCCTCGGGAGGTGGGTCTAAAAGGCCACGAGCGATAGCACTCATCGGACGAATAAGCCTGTTTCCCGACTGCCTGGTTTAGGGATGCGACATCGACTCAATGCTGTTTTATTCTGCTGCCATCAATACTTAAAACGGTTGTGAACGGTTTAGGGATGCTGCCGTTATCGATCTTTATAATGCTATAAAATATTGATAGAAAACAAAAATAACTACATACGCCGTACATACATAGTATAGTAGGTAATGGTTTTCGTTTCAGAGTTCAAAGTTAGAACCGAATGTATGCAGAAAAGGAGGCTGAGGCCTTCATGGCTTGTTAACCCCTTAAGAGGAAAAATGTCTATATGAAAATCTTTTAGATAAATAATAAATACGCTGATTGCTTAATATGCTGCCAAATCCATACTTTTAATGCGAATGTAACTGTGTCAACGCCTAAATCGCTAAACATATTTGACAACATTTGAGAAGGAGATAAGTTGTATCCGGAGTAAGGACCAACCTAAGGTTAAAAATTAAAAATTAGTAAGTGGTCTTTTGGGATGCGAGTGCAATCGCGGGCAGCAGTTAGTGGTATGTACTGTAAAAATAATAAATACCAATAGTAATATAGTCTCAGAAATATAACACAATAAGAATCCACTTATAATATTTGACAGATAATATAATATAAATTCACAATAATCTATCAATTAAACTAAATAATACAATAGGAGTTATTAAGGCTTACATCTATAATATAATTTCGTATTCAGTTTCTACGTCGGCCATTCATCAAGATTTTAACAAATATCGATAAATCTATCGTCGATAGATTGCCCAGCCCTAATATAAAAGGATTGACATTTGAGGCGGAGGACGGGCGAAGTAGCGGATTCAAACCGAGACAAAGTCGGCTCCGAATGGGTACTCCTTTAATAATGGCAAATATTCAGCAGATATTCAAATATATTCCTAATTTCTTATTTGTCAGATCTATTTGAACACTGAGAGGAACTCGTCTTAGCTGGCTACTTACATACTTTCGTAGGTATTGTACAGGAAGGCAGCTCAGCGTATTATGGTTCTAGTTCCTTGTAGACGATGGGCGATATTGGCTTAATTTATTGATAACTGTGAATATTATTGACAGCCTTGAAGCGGTATTTATCAGACTTGAAGAAAACAGCTTACAGAGATACTAGTTTATTGAAGACTACAAGTTCTTGAACAGAATGAAAGAATTGAGCGAAAGACGTAAAACAGACAAGCATTATTATTTATTAGCGTAAATATACGCCCGATGACATATTTTTTTTTTATAGTACGCAAAATGTTCATGCGTCCTTTGGATCATGGATCATTGTTACTTTAAAGTGCAAAAGAAAAGATTATTTTAAATTATTTATTAAGAGACCTGTATCACCTGTAGCACCTTTGGCATACTGCCTGAGCGATCGATTTTAGAGAGATAGGGCATAGTGGAATCGAGTAATTCCACTCACTGGGGACTGGGGAAGTACCTCCTTGCAGAATATCATACCCAAATAACATAGCTCCGTGCTATGTTGTGTTCCTAGGTCGCCAGAGCTCCGTGAGGAAGCGTTGTGTGAGCAGATAGGACAAACATCACGCTATTTGTCTCCGATGCTGCCAGCCCAACTATACCTCCTTAATTTACAGGGTCGGCAACGCGCGAGGCGTACCCCTGGTGTTGCAAGCGACCGTATGCTGTGGTTACCACTTACCATCAGGCGGGCCGTATGCTTGTTGGTATACAAAAATGTCACCTTGGTGGTATAAAAAAAATGCGCCAAGGGAGGCGGGTTCGAAACCTGCACGGAACAGATATTTGCACCACCCTCAGATAATTGTTCTGGGTCTGAGTATTGGTGTATGTGAGACTGAAAATATTTATAAACATGCACTCACGATACAGGAGAAAATTCTCGTATGGGGCATTTTATAAAAGTCACGGGTTAACAATCCCGCAATATTATAATGGATACGTCATACAGGTAACAAATGCCAATAACTTACAAACCACGCAACAACCAGATCAAGAAGTCAATAAAGCAAATTGGCATCTCGTTTCGGGTCAGCCGGCTTAGCGGGCGAAGGGCAAATCCTTAGTGGGCACAAATAAATACGGGCCGCGGTACCTATCATATTTCCCTGATCCCCTTTCCAAGGGTCAGCAATAGTCCGCTCTCAACCGGACCTTGTAATGCTACTTTTTGATCCCCAATTGATATGAATGATGTTTTATTGTTTTTGGTAGCCTTTTTTATGTTTTCAATTGTTTTCAGGCTTTGAGGGTTTACTCTGAAAATAGTAAAGCAGAAAGTAGGAACAGATAGGTTTTGTCTTTATTCAGCTATGGATTATTCCATTGGTTCATCATGATAGCAAATATTTTATTGATATCATAACGATTTTTTTATTTAAATTATATACAAGGCTTTTAGCCGGCAACGCTTCAATAACTCTGGTATTGCAGGGACATCTATGGGGTGCGATGGCCACTTACATGGCCATAGACGGAGGAGCCACTCACGATTTGGGAGCTAATTATAATGTGGGTCGCCTGCTTGCAATATTTCAACGAGTAAATTGGCGTGATTGAGTAACAAACATGAAAACTTTCACATTTACAATATTATTAGGTTGAAATATTTTTACCCAAAATAAATGGCGGACTAAAATGTTCCCGGCTACTTCAAATCCGGTAAACAAAATTACGACGGTTAGTTGTAGCGAAATATATCTCAGAATGGACGTAGCAATCCCAAATCTTTAACAAAATAGCTCCCCGGAACACTTTAAGTCTAAGTAAGTGGCGTTCGGCGGTCGAAGATTTGCTGGACCGTCTCTAATGGGCTTTATCCTTATTTATTGAACTTGCCGCCGAAACGGAAACGTTACCTAACATCTTTAAAGTTTTGATTATGTTTTACATGACGTCATATTATATTATTCGTGACATACTGTCAGAAAGGGTAATTAGTTTTATGTGGCTCATTAGGCTATGAATGAGATATTTTATAATATTGTTAGATGTTGACCTCCACAACGCAATATAAATTTAAAGCACTACTAATCTTATCGATCTTTCAACTGCAATCAGGCTTTTAGGATTAAAAATATATGTGATAATACTATAATCGATAAATAGGTACTTGTGACTTATATTGTGTTACGGACCGCCTGATGGTAAGCGATTACCGCCGCCCATGCTTACCATCAGGCGATCCGTCTATTCTTTTGCCCTCCTATCCCATAAAAAAAAACATGACATATACGTTAAACTCATTTCAATGGCTTCAAATAATACATAATACAGTAAGTAATTAATTGATACAGTACATTATTTCAAATCAAAGACAGCAAAACAATATAAAATCCCCCCCACTCAAGATCTCGACAAGGTTTCAGTTCAACTCAGTGCAGCTTCGAACATTCATTCTAATCGATGGGGCTTATCAGCGAACATCTCGACCTCCCCATTGAGAGCTAACTTAAGGGTGGGGGAGGTAAACAGGTCAGGACGAGCGCAAACGAGCTCAGACAGGCGTGACGAGTCGAACGTGTCGCGTTTTTCGAAACCCCGACACCTGTTTGCTTAATCCTGTGGCACTCAGGATTTTAGGGTATTGGAGACAGGTAAATTACTGTTTTGAGAGAATGGAAGGAGTTTAGTAATGCTTGTGAATGACTGAAAATGTTTGTTAAATTTTCATTGAGTAATTGTTTTGCTAGATTAGGTTTTGTACCGTAACATAAATATAAGAGATATTTTTGATATATATACTATATATATTATATATATACTAACACTTTGAGTCATAGTTACTTGTAAATAAATATAAATAATAAAAAAAAGCTTCAATTAAATTGTATAAGAAGCTATGAATAGATTATCTTGTATTTCCAAGCGTTTTTTTATCCTAATAATCTGCATAAAGCTAGGTATTTCCAGATTATAAGGATTATTAGATTATTAGGATAAACAGACGGTGCAGTTATTCAGTTATTTATTTTCATCTAATTTTTGCCTCTTATAGCCATGCTAAGGTAGACATTTCTATGTATGTATATCATGAAGGTAATAGGGGGCGAGCCTATTGTCATTAACCGGGTACAAATCTACATTCCGAGTTGCTTCTGAGGATGTCCTAATAAAAAAAATGGATCACACTTTACTTGAACCACGCTAGGGCAATGACTCATAAGTTATGACTGCCTCATTAGTCTAGTGGTCCCAAGTGCGACTGCTACAGTAGAGGTCCTAGGCGCGATCCCCAGGTTGAGCAAAGTGTTATTGGGTTTTTCTATGAATTTCTCAGTAGCAGCTCGGAGTCTGGATTTGTGCCCGGTCAACGGCTATAGGCTCTCCCCCTATAACATGGGGCCTAAAAACTGTGGGTGTAAATGGTACACCTCTGCCTAACCCTTTGGGGAATACAGGCTCGATGGATGGATGGATATGTATACGTTAATATTATTTCAAATGACTTCGCGGATCACTTCGGGTGCTGCCAGGGTCCAGCGGTTAAAAACCACTGCTGCATTCAAACCAATTTCAACAGTTACGATTATCAGGGCCAAAGTCGGCGTAAACAACGCGCCTGACTTACTTTTGACTTTATCTTATCTATAATTACATGGGGCCTACGTTGAATAGCACAGATTATCTAAAACATTATAACATAACTAACATGACATGTGCTGTTTAAAATATTTTCTATTATTTACCTATAATTAATTTTTAGCTACAATTACTATTTTAGTTATAATTATTGTTATAATATGTATGTTATAGTATTTTATGTTTTATTATATATATATATTGTATTGTATTATCGTATTTTTATAATATGGGTCTTGTAGCTTGAATTAAATAAATAAATAAATAAAAAATACATTTGGCCACCTTTATGGAGCGAAAGTAAGGTGTATGATCAATGAGTCAGATGTATGTATGGTTTTCGAGGTGAAACTATTTATTTGCGTTGTCGATAAGTCGATAACTAATCAGTGATAAGACAACGCTGATAACGGTCAACATGTACAGGTTGCTTGATAGTATTTTTTTAGAGGAAAAATCACAAAATATTAATATATTAATTTAGTGTTTTTAATAAATTGTCTTATCATTATTCTAGCCTTTTGGCAGCTATGTTGGAGTCGGCTCCCAGTTTATTCAGCTGATTCTGATCTTACACGAAGCAACTGCCATTACACATCAGCTACCAAATTTTTAGTTAATATTTCGATGTGTGCTGGTCAATCTTTTCAAATTTCTGTCTATCCCAAAATATTTTCATTGTAGTTTTTGTATGATGATCAGGACCGACGGCTATACATGCTTAATATGTTGCTATGGTCGGTCTTAGGTGTAAAATTTCAATACAATAGAACTTATAAACAACTGTACTTAACTAATCATTTGATTTGCTATTACTGAAATTACTGTGGTAGGTAAAAAAAGTACAAAAGAAGTAATGCTAAATAGCATGATCATCTTTTTTTTTTAAATTCCCTCAACTTTATCTTCTCCTACATTATTTTGAATACCATCCAAAAAAACATCAGACTGTACGCTGCGGACGTTCCTACGAATTCTGAAACCCACGTAGTATCGCTAACTGTACTATCTTTACCATTACAAAAGTAATAGTCACCGACGTAAGTGAAGTGATATATTTCGTGTGGCTTAAAGAACAGCAGGATCTTCTGTGGAACATGCCAAGTGTTGGACGATATATTTGTCCATAATTATCGAGTGCTTTTTAATTAAATGTGTGAAAATGTGTCGATAAACTGTGTAAAATATCATATTCAATGGCATCCGGTGAGTTAAACAATAGCCTACTCTACAAAATTTCACTTGATTATTTTCGGATTATTGCAATGAAATGAGTACCATTTATGCGAAGAGTTTTCAATTCTATGAGTACATAAATAAAGGTTATATTTGCCCACATAATTTGGCGGCAAATTAATCTGTCATTTATTGTGCCAAACACGCGGATCGGTGTTTCAAGATAATGCTTGACAATGATATAAAATGTGCTCATGTATGTTTCGTCATCATTTCAAACAGTAAACTTCCATTGCTTCATCATCTTAGTAATGGCTACAATTTAAAGGGTTTTTTAGACCACTGATGTGGCAAACTAGCATACGGCCCACCTGATGGTAAGCGGTTACCGTAGCCTATGAACGCTTTCATAACCAGGCGTATCACTCGCGCGTTGTAAATTAAGGAGGAATAGTTGGGCTGGCAGCATAGGCGACATACTGCCATGCATGACAGCGACGGTAACAAAACACCACCAGTCCCCCCACTGCCAACACAACGCTTCCTCGCGGAGCTCTGACGACCTTGCTCACTCACCGTTAGGAACATAACATAGCACGAAGCTATGTTATTTGGCTACGATTTTCTGCAAGGTGGAGGTACTTCCCCTGTCGGGCAGCTCTAATTGTGAGTGGAATTATTCGATTTCATTATACATTACCTCTCGTCTATGACATACCTCTCTAAAAAGAGTGAATGAAAAGTCAAAGGGTAAAGAGGTCTATAGGTCATTACGCAGGCCCAGGACGTAAACTTCAAATGCTGTTAAAAAAATCTCTGCATACAGATTTCCTCACGATGTTTTCCTTAACCACTTTAACGAGTGATTATAAATTCGTTGATAAATACGCACATTATTTCGATTAGTTAGTTCCTTGCATTCCAACATAATATCTATAAATTGGGAGTCCATAATCATCATATCTCTATGATTCCTTTTAGTTAAAAGGAAACGAGATTATTTGCGCGGGAAGATAAATAGATATTCCTACTATATTTTTAATCATTCATATACAAAGACATTATGTTGATACCTAAATGCCGATGCTCCTTTGATAAAACATTTTGAAATTCAAAAAACATTATCACTACCAGCTTGTAGGCTTATCTTTTTTTGTTAAATTAACACGCGTTTCGGTATTCAGTAGGTACATTACGGTTACGGTTAAAAAAAATATTTCTCAAAAGAATTACAAATTCACTTACAGAGAAATTATAAACTAATTAAATAAAGTTTGGCATCGAGCGTGGCCTATTAGGTAGTAGAAAGAATCTTGCTTATCGATTGCTTAATTAGGAATGAAAAGTACAAATTTATTAGCTACATTACTAGTTTAACAAAAAAAAATAAAGGAGGTCGTTGTATTTTGAGATTAGTGCATTACCGGCCTATGAGCGGCGGCGACTACAGCGCGTGATTATGTTTACTAAAGCCTATACTATAGTGACCTATACATTAATCTATAATATAATAATTTAAAGTAGTTTTTTGGAAATTTGAAACTGAATGTTATTGAAAAGCATACGGGATTATTTTTTAAGGCATCAAACAAGTGCCTAAGTATATTATTATTAAAATATATTAACGTCGACGAAAGTACGTACACCTATAACCGACCATTGTCATCTCTACTCAACTCTTGTCCACCCAATGGTTGTCTGTAAGATATTGTATTTAGCGATAAGACCGCCAATTGTACCTACTGATGTAACATTTGTATTTTAACTCTGTCCTCTGGAGTACACTAAAGAATACTCTATCTATCTATTTAAATTAAACTTAAATAAATATTAATTATTAAATAATTAAAAACTCACATCACATAATACACAGTAAAACACTACACTTTTTGTTTGTACTGCTACTACTACACTACACGTATTGTTACTTTTATGTCTCCCTTCTTTGTAATTTTGTACCGTAGTTTGGTTTAATTTTTACTGTACCTACTTAATTATTACGTATAGAACAGCTAGTATTTAATTTGAGGGAGAGAGCCTGGAGATCCGTCATACAGGTCTCGAACCTAGTGCGGACTCCAGCTCTCATAAAGGTTAAATTATGCTGTCAATATGTATTATGTATAATCAATATTATGTACCTTTTGAGAGAAATAAATAAATAAATAAAATTTAACGTCAGTTGTCTACAAACAAGATTTCGTTGGATGCTGGTGGTATGTAAGCGGTCCTTGTGGAAGTCTTTAGGGGTGATCTTTGTTCAGCAGCGGACGTATTTATTTCATACAATTTATTTTATTTCACGACCTTTAGTTTATTTTACCATCATCATCATAGTCTGCCTATATTATTATTATTTCGGTGTTCAAAATTGTGATTTGATTAAGTAGATATTGCAATCGAGTTAAGAAAAGTCATCGATAGATCATTGAAATGTATATTTTTGCAATAATATTATTTATATAAAGCCTGGTCACTGCACCACTTGCTTTGTGCAGATAATGTACACGAACAATGTACTCGTGTATCGATATCGATATCACTGTTATCTATCCAAAGACAATCGATAATCAGCTAACTCACTCTGGCCCACGATTTTCTGAAAATAATAGGCGAAGCCCCTTTTCCCCCTACTTTTGAATGTCGGAAAATCTTTCTAAACAATATGTAACAAAACACCGAATATGTGTATATATCGTGTGACTGAATATGACCGAAGAAAAACAAAATATCTTGTAAAAGGCGTTCATATTTTTTTACTGTCTTAAATTTTTTTATGATTGATTATTTTCATATATAGCCAGAAGGGTAATTCCGATACTTAAAGTTCAAGTTAAAATATCGATCTAGTGTCAGTGTTGTAAAGTTCAAATGGTATTTATTCTCCTAAACTAAAAATAAGCCAACAAATCGAAAACAAATGGATGTTTAAGACGGTGAAAATAGACGGACATTTAGAATGTAGGACACTTTAATCATCAAATTTGGCCTTTCGATGCAAATCGATCAAAGAAGTCTTTATTAGATTGCATAATGCGTACCTAGCAGCATTATTTTACCTCTCTATAAGTTGAATCTGCAGGGTTGATCAGTTATTACTGAATAACAAAAAAATAACTGTTAATATTTCCAGATGTGATACTATCAGCGCTATGGATATGGTTGGTGCCAGCCCTGGTGTCTGCAGGGGTTGTGAAGCGTCAAGCTGATGATTTAGACGAGCAGCCCTGCCGCACCTACAAGATGAATGGACTGTTGCATTTAGATTGTGCTAATCGAGGACTGAAGGATTTACCTGAAGATTTAGATTACAATGTTAGTAATAAACCATAAATCAATATAACTCGAATTTATTTTGAATTTATATGTGGTAAAGGCAAAATATGAATCCTCCTAAGAACTACGAGTAATGCATACCTCAAAGTCAGCCTTAATTTGGGTTGGGTACTGACCCAAGAACAATAGTTTTTATAAATACGCGTATGAAAGCAATTTATTATGCTGAAATGTCATGAAACAATGCCTCATGATCTGTAGCACAGGAATACTTATTACTCAATAAATTCTGTATTTTAAGTATTCTGTAATCTTTAATGTTATGTGTTAATACTAGTATAATGTATGCAAAACAAATAATAAATAAAGATAGTCATAATTTTATTGTTTTATTTCAGGCACAAGTGTTGCTGTTATCGAACAACAACTTCTGGGCATTTCCGCCACAACTCCAGAATTTTTCTCAACTGGAAACGCTTGACCTGTCTGGAAACTACCTGAGTCATGCTATCCCTAATTATTTACAAAATTTGGTCTATTTGAACACGCTTAATTTATCTAATAACTTATACGACACTTGGACAACTAATGGTGACAAATATTCCATTAAAAACTTAGACTTATCAAAGAACAAAATTAATATTGTAGATGATAGAGCTTTTACTACAATGCCGAACTTACATTTCCTCGATTTATCTGAGAACAGAATTAACGATTTGCCGATTGAAGTATTCTCCGAAGCGCACAACTTAGACAGTCTCATTTTATCCAGAAATTACTTTTCCGACGTACCGAGTTTCCAATCTCCTTCTTTACGAAGTCTACACTTGAGCAGCTGTCAAATCGCAAATATAAATGTCGACTCACTCGTTGGAATGGGTTCGCTCTTAGAAATCGACTTGTCCATAAATCAGATTGAAGAGATCCCGGACAACCTCGCTTCGTACACGTTACAAGAACTAAATCTAAGTTATAATTCTATAAATTCATTGACAGATGGCACCTTCTCGTCGCTACCTCATTTAGCGGTACTGGATTTGAGAGGGAATGAATTTAGAGAGGTATGGTCGACTTCACATTTCTCTTCAAACCCGTTTTTGAGGGAAGTCTACGTGAAGGGAAACCGTTGGAGTTGCGAGGGTTTCAGCGTCAATCTTTTGTTGACTTTTGAATTTTTGACAAAAGAGCCACCCAAAATTGCTGACAGGGAATCACTAATTTGCTACTCGCCGTCAAATGTAACGCAATTGAGTTGGCAGCAGGCGTATATCCAGACTTGGCACCCGGTGGATTCTAGCACGCCCTCATTCACGACGATGGCGGTGATGATCGGTATTATTATTGGCATAGTGCTGACTTCATGCGTGTGCCGCGGCCTGGTGGCTGTCACGCGGCCTGATCCAGTAAGGCTGGTTCCAGAGACTACCGTTCTGAATCTCAATGGTTCGGCTATCGCAACGCAGCCAAGGGTTGAATCTGTAATAATGCGGGTACCTTTGCGCGAAGATCTTCCTCCAAGCTACGATGAAGCTTTACTGATGCCTCGCTTGAATTCTTCTTTTCATTCCTTGCCAGACTTTGTGGATGAAGAAGAACCAAGAAACTATCGCAGATCAAGATCGATTGGTGACTTGACAGAGCACAGGCCAAGAATGGGTGACAGACGGTCTATGAGACGTCCGGTTGAAATACATACCAGAATTACTATTGATGAATGAAGAAATATTGTAGATCAGAAGAAATTTGATCTTTATTACCCAATTCATAATAAAAGTAAAAAATAACGACTTCCTACTTTTCTCGGGTTTCTGCTCGTGTAAGAATGTCGTAGGTCAATATCGTTATAACTAAAAAGGATATTATAGGTTTAATGGTTATTTAAAAAAATAAGACTTACCTTTAGGTTTAAGAAAACCTCCCTGAGGAGATATTAAGATTTTGTGTAATATGCTCTTTGTACATATAATTATTAGGGTAATAAATATTAAGTAGCGAAGTATGTTATTCTATTCATTTCTTTTCTGTCCTCCCTAGAAGTGTATCATTGATACTAGTAGTGACATCTCTCCACAGTTCTTGGTACTATTTATACGTGTGGAGTTATACGCATCTTAAAATTCGTAGTACTGAAAGTAGATGGCGTTATTTTTAGTAATATTATAGCAGCAAATTTTTATATATTTAACGTTATCGCACCCTGAAGAGTTTTATATAGAAGCAAAATTATGCCTTCATCGATTTCCATGGAAGAATATGGGTAAGTATAAATATAAATGGTAGAAATTATTAGATAGGTAATACCTACTATTTTCGTTCTTTCTATCTTGTCTTAGCTATGAGGGGGTTATAGTTTTTGTTTGATCCTCTAAAATAGGAACTTCTAAATTTTGGAATAAATACCTAATTTACCCTAAATTACATAATCTTCACAGATATCCTAAGTAGAGATTACCGCGCCCCTTAGCACATACTTATGATTTCACCACTCTTATCATCAATGATAACACGTCACGGATTTGAGTCAGACAATGTAATCACACCGTAGAGACTACACGTCTAAATAAAAATAGTTGGTCCAAAAAGTACAGATTAAAGTGTTTACTTTCGTGGAGATACGTGAAAAGTACAGATAATGTGAGATTAAGTCTTAATGAGTGTTAAATTAAACTGTGTAGAAAAGGTACGTCTGAAAAAATATTTGAACGTATGAACGACGCATAATAACTTAAAATATACACATATAAAATTAGCTCACATCACAGGTAAGAACTTGCAAGCTTATTTTTATCTGAAGTATACTATATCCAAATAACATTAATAAGGTTTCATTGTGAAACAATTACAAGAGGTTTAAACAGATAATACAGTTTATAAATACAAAATAACACTACAAATAAGAATAGATTGGTTCTAAACTAGCCAATAACGTCGAACACTTGGAGAATGAGGTCAACAATCACTTGAAACTGTCAATAAACAGGTGGACTGAACTTATTCATTACCTACGTCATTCATTCTGTTAGTAACTTTCCCAATAAGTAACGTGCCTTTATAAAAATAGACGTGCAGGTAGACAATTCTATTCCCGGTTCAATTAAAAATCCACTAGATTTTAGTGCGGATTTGTTACTGATTTCCTAGATCATTATAAGTTTACATTGACCACACCTGCGAAATCCCTTAAGGGTTTTTTCACAATTTGTCCTGAATTCGCTTCACGTTTTTGATACAGATACGCAAAGTCGACCCAAATTTAAGTATCCTACTGTTTTATCAATAGCTGATAACAAAGATAAAATTGTTGTAGGTACGTACTAATACAACACTTATCCATGGCAGGAATAGTTTTTGATTCTGCTATTTAGTACTCTTTGTCAATCGTTTCGGAACTTGTGCGTGATCAAAATTTTAGTTAGTAGGTGTTTCAATTTTCCTTCCTTGTGATGTGAGGAAATACTCTAATAAACTTGCGAGTTGGTGTGTTATATTTATTTATTACTGATAATAGTGATTATATTGATCGGAAACTATCTTACACCCCGGTGATTTTGTTTTGCACTTATAAACAGTATTATGATAGCAAATCGTTATTATCACAGTACTTACATAGTCAGCACTATATCTAAGTGTATTTAATATCACAATAATAGTAAACGATTTCTGTAAGCATGGAAATTATAAGTCCTTCGAGACATTTTAGTCTATTGGATTCAATGACTAGATTGTATTATATGGTAGTCTTTGATTGTATTGAATGATACTCTAGTAGGTACCTCCATATAAAGGCAACAAAAAATACATCGGATTAACTCAAAAAATTTTATCCTCATTGTTTTTTAAATATGAGTAATAGTTTATCATTAGATGATTAATGTTTTACTGTGACAGTACTTATACCTGATTTATTCATTTCATTTGTCAGTCCAGGATGTTAATCGTATTTAATTCAGGTTCATTATTTAGCAGCTATACCTATATACCCTAAGTAATATTCTATTCATTTCTAGGTTTGACAATAGCCCGATCATAATACGTAATATAAATATTAGTTTTTATGTTTTCAGGCAGTAATGATATCGAGACGTAATGGTTCGCCTAACCACAACACTATGTGTTCTGCTGTTAATCAGTATTACCAACGGAGAAGCAGACTTTGACAGAGGGCTTAGTGACCTTTGTTACACGTGCACTTGCAGTGCTGACAAAACGACAATTGATTGTTCTCGCAGAGGATTAACTGAATTACCAGATGGATTCAGCAGTCAGGTAAATGAATTATTACGCTTCATGTATTTTTCCTAGAAAATAACTAAGGGTTTGTTTAAGTTTAAGAATTACGTTAGAAACGCGGAGTTTAATCATCCAAATCTTCACAATTATATAACCACAGTTATTTAATTAATTTCAGGTGACGACGCTGAATATTTCGAATAATGAAATTTCCACATTTCCAAAGACTCTACGTAAATTTTATAATTTGGTCAATTTGGATATAAGTGGGAATCGTTTAAATGAACTTCCCGAAGACGCGCTGCAAAATCTCACGGCCCTCGAAGTACTCAACTTATCCAGGAATTATTTTGAAACCTGGCTCAGTCTGAATCCCAATGATGTTTTCCAACCAACGACAAATTTAAAAACATTAGATTTATCTTACAACAAATTTACAACGATGGGTAACTTGGCAAATCAAGAGCTGATCATAAGTCCTTCTCTAGAAACTTTAATACTCGAGCACTGTGAAATAAATTCTATATACGGAAGATCTCCTCTAAGTGGACTTATGAACATCAAGGTTCTTAAATTAAACTTCAATCCTTTAATGAGAATACAAAGTATTATATCGTCTACTTTAAAGAGTCTCGAAGTCAGTAACTGTGCTCTTAGCACAATAAATCACAATGAATTAATGTATTTACCATCACTGATTTACTTGAAAATGTCTCACAACTATCGCTTGGAACTATCTGCCACTGCATACAATTTATTCTCCGATTCATTACGATTTTTAGACATATCATACTGTAATGTATTACAGCCAAATTTACAAGGATTTCCCAATCTAAGAAGGGCAATACTTAACCACAATATGATCCGATTTTTAAGGAGCAATGAATTCACTAATAATACTATGTTGGAATATTTAGATTTATCCTACAATAACATCGGTTCGCTCAAAAGCGATACATTTCGGGGCCTCAGTTTGCTAAAACATTTAGACTTATCTTGGAATGAAATAGCAACAATACCAGAAGATGCCCTATTAGAAATGCCGTCCTTAACACAAATAAAATTAGCTCGAAATTATCTAACGAATGTTGGTCATTTGAAATCTATCTCTGTCACTGTCCTGGATATGAGTTCATGCGAAATAAGCAATATTGGACCAGCTTCTTTAGAAGGACTACAGAGTCTTGTAGATTTGGATTTGTCCCGAAATCTCTTGTCCCATATACCCGATAGTATATCATCCAACACATTAAAGTATTTAAATTTAAACTACAACAGATTAAGTTTTGTAAATAATTATACATTTTTCATGTTGCCTCGTCTTATAGGGCTAAGTGTTATTGGAAACAGATTTACTACAATCTGGAGGAGGTCGTATTTTGAATCAAATCCATATCTAGAACGACTCGATTTAGGTGATAACATGTGGAGATGTGACTGCGCTGATGGAAACATGTATGATTTTTATGAATTTGTTACTCTTGAACCTAGCAAAAAGGAAGAGTCTTACAATCTGGTTTGCAATAGTCCAATAACCTTGATTGGACAAAAATGGTTAGAAGCATGTTATTTTGTTTGGAATCCCACCGAGAGAGTACCAAATCCAGACAGTTTAATATGGTTTATAACTATAATGATTGTAGGGTTAACGTTATGCCTTTTATTAGTGAATTGCATAAGAAGGTCTATGCGTCGTCGCTTAGCTGCAATTCAGGCTGAGAGAGAAAGGCAAGTAGAAGAGGCAAGAGACAGGCTGAGGCAGTTAAGAATGCGTGCAGAACAAGAAGCTTTATGCAACACACCGGACCCTCGCGATCTTATCGCACCACCCTCTTACGACGAAGCTCTATCGATGCCAAAACTAAATGCCTCCTGTCATTCTTTGAACGAAACAGGTAGTGGTAAGACCAGAAGAAAAAGGGGTCGCAGGAAAACTAAATCAAGTGGAGATTTATTGGAAGAAACTGAAAGAAACGGAGACCTTCCTGTATTAAGCGATGTTGAACTGTCTGACACTCCAGATGGTCGTCGACGACATAGACCGAGAAGAGAAATAAGCAGATATGGTAGCCACGAAGTAGCAGAACTAGATCAGTCACCTGGTGCACGTCGACGGCGCATGTCTGAATACAACACAGAATATAATTCCCAAAACGGTGACAGTGTAACGGTTGAAGTTCAGGCAGAGTTGGAAAGACCATTGAGGCCTCGAAATCGAAGGTATTCCAATGATGACAACGAAGTCAGGGAAAGCGACTTTTAAAATTAGTTGATATAGTGATTATTCTAAGCATATTATGCGTTATTTTTAAGTAAATTAATAATTTTTAATTCTAAATATGTGCTATTTTTATGTACTTATTTGATTAAATAAAAATTAAGATATTTTACTGCGAATATTTTAAATGAGTCGAAGTTTATATAAGCGCTATCTATTCAAATTGATGAAAACTAAGTACAAAGTAATGTAGGTAGGTACTACGTACATCGTGCAAAGTAATGTAGGTACAGCCTACATACACAGTGCAAGTTTATTTTTTAAACTAGCCTTTAGAATTATTGTCACAATTTTTATTTTTATTTCAATATTCAATAAATAAACCACAAAAATGTCCATGAGATGAGCAATGTTATACAACAGAACCAGTTCCTTAGTAATTTAACGATTTAACAATAGATGTCGTTACTGTTACTATCACCATGTATTTTATATAATGTTCGAGTATTTTTTATTGAATTACTGCCACGATTTTAGATAATTATTCAATAAATAAATACTTAATACTAATAAATATTATAAGGCCCCACAAATATTAGGAAATGTATAATGGTAGTAAATAATTTAATCATTTGACAATAGATGTCGGTACTGTTACCATCATCATGTCCGTATAACTTATTCTGAATGTTTATTTTTTATTAAATTATAGCTACGACTTTAGATGTTTATTAAATAAATAAATCATTCTTAAATTAATACCATAAGGCCGTAGTTTTATGATATGAATCATGGTAGCGGTTAATTAGTAATGTAATTATCGACAATAGATGTCGCTACTATTACCTGCTGCTGGCGCGTTATTAATTTCGTTATTCAATTCAAATAAGAATATGAATGAATTTCCGCCATATTGAGACCAAAAAACAGCTTTTAAACAATTTTTAATGTGATTTGGTAATAAGACTCGGTTAATACCTAAGTGAAAAATCGTTATTAGGGCGAATATAATTTTCAATACAAACCAAGGCTCATTGAGGTTCCTTTTCTTGTTGGAATTCTTATTCTTGTTTCGCTTCCCCTGCTTTAGCTAACATGATTGATTATCGCCTCTCTCTCCTCGTACTCTGACGACAATCCTGTCTGCTGTTGATCTCAGTACTGATTACAAGCGACCACTACTTACCCATTTTGAATTAGAACCATGGATCATTTTATATTTGATGAAAATAAATAAAAGGTAGGGTCAGAAACAATTAAAACAAAGAAAAATTTGATTCAACCATTTATATCGTAAAATAGTTCAAAATAAAAATACATTAAATTTATATTTGCTTACTGAACTATTTATTGTTCTGTTTTGTTCTTTATTCCCAAAGATTCAGATTTTTATAAAAATGTTGATACGTTAAATTCTATTTATTAACATCATTTAAATTAGGTCAGTAAAAGCATAAAGATACAGAGTAATTAATTTAAAAACAGCATCTTAGTTATAAAATAAAATAAATTCAAATAAAAAGATCTACGAAATGTACACTAAATGAAATTTGAATTAGGTATATACATACATAGAAAATAGTTCAGATTTCTTAAAATAAATGGTATCACATTCTTAAAATCTATACTCAATAAAATTACTAAGGAACTTATGCTTAGCCAGACCATGAAAGAATGAATCTCTCCATAGAAAATGAGAAAAAAATAACTAAACAGCCAGTTGGACCTTACGTTGTTATACATAATTGTTTAGATAAATATTCTCAAGGTAGAAGTAAGTACACAACCATTGAAAATTTAACAATTCAAGAATTGTACCCCATCATACTAAACACATAGATAACGTAGGATAAACGTACCGAACAGAAATACAGAACACAATCTTTGTACAACAACATGAATCGGTCGTTACTTGTATCGCAGCTCTGCGATATTAAATTATGAATTTTCATGTATTACTAACAAGACTTTTACAACTATCATGAACATGGCAACACTTTTTACACGTATAAAAATATTTTTTTATTACTTATTGCGCAATATATTTTTATAAATATATTATACCACTAACAAAGTTAAAATAAAGGCACTGTCGACTACAAACACACTTTGGCAGCAAAGGTCCTAGACTTCCACACAGTCGAACGAATCGATTTCAATCCATCACTCAAGATTTGATCTAACTACACGCACAATATAATCACAGAATTTCGCCAATAGTAAAGTGTTTGCTGTTTGACACTGATTATACACGAAGTGTTATTGTCCTTTCAACTAAAGCCGGATTTCAGGTGGTCGATTTAAGCGCGTCTGATGGAGTTATGATGATATCTCCAGCATTCGACCTACTTCTGGTGACTAGTACCGGTGTTTTAGGTTTTGGCGTCTCCGTCATCTTTATACGTACTCTCCCCATATCTGGGGAGTACACTGGAACGTATTCACGGGACGGCGATAAGAAATCAGAATCAGTGTTTTGGTCCCCGTTTATTAGTGGCTGAGAAATATCAGAGTCACCCGTGCCATTTAGTTTTGGGGTCTCATCATCGTTAATTGGTACAAAAATATCTTCACTCGATAGTGAATTGGTATCCTTTCTATAATCAGGCGACGCAGGCTCGGAATCAAAAGATGTCTCATGTTGTTGGGGTTTATCATCTACTAAATTGTTATCTCTTGAACTGCTTTTATTTTGATTTGTATCCCTAGGACTATCTGTTCTCACACCATTATTGTTACCATGGTTGACACCGTTGCCAACTTCTCCATTTTCACTTTTCTTCTGGGAAGTCTCGTGCGTCGGTACAAGTTCATACTTTCCATTAATTTTTTTATCGGCCGGAGCTTCTAAGCCGGCTGGCTTACCTAACAGCGATTTATTCATATCAACCATTTCTTTTGATGCCTTTTCCACATCTCTCTTTTGCTGTCGTAAAAGCCGTCTATCTCTTCGTTTTCTCATTTGTCCTTTGATTATTGCAAATCCAATTAATCCCACCAACAATATTACAATAATTGCAATGCAAACATAAGTGCCTGTTTTGTGGGGTGCTTGATTTTCATTTTCAGCTAATATTTGTCCGTGCACTTCAGATGCTTGCGTCACTCGAATATGTTCAGATACTGTAGTGTCACGGGTAGTGGATGATGTTGTGGCTTTCTCTGTCGAAACTTCCGGATCAGATTTAGCGTTCCAGTCAACACGTCCGCCTTTGTATACTGATGGAGGTTCAGGCAAAGGATATTCGGTACTTGTTTTGTTTTCTTCTTCAAAAAGTGGATGAACGGGCCCTGGGTTTAATTCTTCATATATTGCAGTTGTTGTTTCTTCAACTTGTTCTGAACGAAAACCGATTGGGTAAAAACCAGAACCTTCTCCGGATCCTTCAATCGGATCTTCGGTGGTCTGTTCATTGTCAGCTGCTATAACTTCTTCGGCGGCTAGCAAATCTTCATCAAATTTACGCTGCATTTTGGGTTCCATAAAAACAATCATCGTGGTGTGTTCAGCATCACCGTCACCTGAACCCTCTATCTGGTTATAAGGCGAAGGTGAAGAATTGTGTCCCACTTTTAAGAACTGGAGGTGATCGTCATCTTCTACAGGAGCGCCTCCTTGTATTACATTGCCATCTTCTAAATCGCTTTTAGCTACAAGTGGCATGGATTTCAAAGCTGTAGTTTCTTCTCCAATTTGAACGGCATCTATAGGTTGGTCACCCATCATCATATCCATTAAATTATTTTCCATTTTAGGAACTTTACAAATATCTTTATTTTTTAATTCTAACCAAGATTTCCCTTTAAACTTCGTAGGCGAAGCACATTTGACATTATCTATGTAAACGTTTGCAATAAGCAAACGATCACGTGCCAATAAATTTTCACATGAACAATCCAGAGGATTTCCCTCCATTTCTAAATGCTCTAGACCGACTAAGTGTCCTAGGTCTGAAGGCACATCTTTTAATAAGTTGTTAGTTAAATCCAATGAACTTACACTTGAAGGTAAATGTACTAAGGAAAGCTTCTGTATTCTGTTGTTGGCTAGATTAAGATGAACTAACTTCTTGGCATTGTGTAAAAATTTGTTCAGAGTATGAATACCGTTAGTGGAGAGATCCAGCGTGACAACTTCCGTAAGCCGATCGAGCTCATGATTGAGTTTCGTTATGTTGTTGTGCGACAGATCCAGAATATTTATGTTGTGATGTTTCTGGCGGAGAGTGAACTTGTACAATTCTGTGAGACTGCTGCAGGTAGCGCGGTGGAGGCCATCCCGTGTGGTGTTGCATACGCATCCGTCGGGGCACACAGTTGCTAGGGTCGGTGCTACCAGGATTGATAGCGCCAGAAAGCACGCTGACACGCGGAACCACGTCATCTTGCCTTATACTCAGCACCTGAAATGTAGAAAAAGAAGACTAGAATACACTACCAAGTAAATATTTATTAAGTACGCATTGGTCATATAAAAGTACGTCGTTAATTTTAATAATAATCGTGAGACATCATTTTACTGTAAATTGACCGTGTGATAAATGGCTTTCACATGTATTAACGTTAATCTGCTAGAGGTCACATGGTTTTAAATTTCAGCCGCAAATGCACTGCAGCCTACATAAGTTTTTATAAATATTTATGAATGCTATGCAAACATGTCCTAGTTGACTATGGTTCATATACGTAGCGGAGACTTAATTCATAGATATGATAGCCAGTCCAGTAACTATTAAATAAATAACAACATCCCTGCTCGCAAACTGCCATCTCAATATAGGACAGAATAACATACAGCCAAACGGTCCCCCGTGGTCTGTTACAGTGTCCACCTCTCCAATTATTGCAACTGCAGTTAGCCGTCAATTTGAATCTACGCGCTTCCTTTCATTGATAACGGCATCTGGACTACGTTTTTAGCGTCTTGTAAACTATAATTCTTGTGCAAAATACTACCTTACTGACTTCAACATAACATTTATTACTATTTACATTCTGTTTTAAAAGTCGATTCAAATTCGTTAGATTTAAAAAATAAATGTTATTTCGTTCTTACATGAATAAGCGTCAAAACTTGCAATGTTTTATTTACCCGTACTTATTTATAGGCAGAAGTTTTGTAATTAATATCACGATTACAGTAGAGATTCTAATAAAACCAGTAGGTAAAATTGAATGGTCTCTGATAACTAAGTATAAAGTAGAATCAATTTTCTTTTATACAGTTTTTTTCTAGCATTGATAATTAATTTGTTGTTTGTTCTATTTTGGTCCTCATAATAACATCCTCGGTGCACTTGGCCGCTTGGAGAAGTGGTTCAATGTTACCCTGCCAGGAAGCAGACAGTTAACCATTTGTGCGAATGTGATGCCAACGACGTCGTGGGGGCGTATTGTTTGGCCCCACAAGGAATAAAATTGCGCAATAGACGAAGAATATTTTTAGCTTTCGTGTGAATTAGCTCCGATAACGGTCCAAGGTCAAATGCAAATTTGGATTTTGTGGGTGCAAAGCATTTAGTTGGATACAACAACTGGCACAATATTTCCCACACCAGGTAATAGAAGAATAGCTTCCGAATTTCTACACATTTTAGTTGAGTCTTTGAATTAATAACATAACCTAAAATCTATCGTGATATTTCATAGTTCCTATTAATAACTGAATTTTTAGAAATAAGTACACACAAAAAATCTCAAAAAATAAATAATGTGTTAGCGGTTTATTTTACCTGAGAAACCCGTAACAACTGACTTAATGATTTTTAGTATATATAATGCCTAAAAGCCTTTTGTCACAACCATCATTAGGAGGTCGTAAGTTAAAAGCATACAAGTACAAAAAAACAAATCATTAGGGACGTTGACCGTTCGACGTTGATAGTGAATGGGGCTTGGGAAAAATACTTTAAATGCGTTTACGTGCCGCAACAGATAAATTGACAATATTTATTTCCTGTATATTGTAGGCCAACACGATTCATAATAAATAATACAAAAATCAGTTAATAATAGATATGTTTTGAAACAGGTTCAATTCTTTCAAATAAATTTAGTAAACACTCACCAATAATAAGTTTTTCAAAAGTTAGTAATAAGTTAATAGTACTTATTAACGAATCGGTATAGTTAAAATAACTTTATAGCATTGATCTTAGCATGGAAAATGCAAAAAAGTCACAAAAAGAAAATTGTTTTTGTTTATAATCAGTTCACATTAAATTAATTACTAAGAAATCTTTGATGGCATTGCACACAATATTAATAACGGATTCTATTTCAAAGTTGAACAAAATTCAGCAGTTTATGTAACTGATGTACGACAGGGAAATTACAATATATATATGTACATTAAATAAAATGCAGAAACCAGAAAAGGACAAGTGAGACCTTTATGCATATCAGTAAAACTGAATACGTAAACAAATGACTCACTCATTGATTAAGCAGGTTTCTATAATTGATATTATAACTATGGAAATAACGCATAAAATCAAGGGTTGCATACAATGCTGAAAGGTCTGACTCAGAGTTTCAAGGTTGCAGTTGCAGACAGTCAGAGAACACTCACACCGGACGACCGTGGGTCTAAAATGTCACACATCTGTCAAAGCAACAAATGCAAGGTGAGATCGAAGAGATTTACAATGAGAGCAATGCGACTGTGCTCTATAATGCAATAGTGCAAATTTATATCCGGTCTTTATAAAACAAGTCGTACAACTAAAGATTCTTGAGCAGCGACGATTATTGACTACCCGAAACATTAATAAAATGTTTCAGGTCAATTAAATCGTCATCATCAGCCTATATTCGTCCACTGCTGGACGTAGGCCCCTCCTAGTGAACGCCACAGAGCCCAATCTTCGGCTTTCGTCATCTAGTCACTGCCAGCTGCCTTCCGCAAGTCGTCACTCCACCTGGCCTAACTACATTACGTTTGTCTAGACGTGGTCTCAACTCGAGAACTCGTTTGCTCCATCGTTTGTCGGTTCTCCGACAGATGTGACCGGCCCATTGCCACTTCAGCTTGCTAATCCTTTGAGCTATGTCAGTAACCTTAGTTCTCTGACAGATAACTTCGTTTCGGATTTTATCCCTCAGAGATCAATTTAATGTATAAACTCAAATAAAAATTGCCAATACAAAAGAAGATATATAAAAAAGCTTTATACGAGATACGTCTAATTTATTAATATAAGAACAATTGTGTACATGTCACATACATGCTATTAGGTATGTAAACTTCTGGCATTCACATTTACATGTTCAGAACAGTCCCCAACGACTTTTAAAGATCATTCAATGTACAGTCATGGTCTCATAACAGACGTATTAAACATGTCCAACCTTTAATGTTTTATGCAACAAGCATGCAACTGTCAACAACAACACGACACAGTAAAGTGTGAATCGCCCTAAAAGTTTGTCCGACGCTTCTTTTAAAGAGTTGCCAATTTATAAGCCGCGTGTAAATATTAATTTTATTGTTTTCGCCTTGGCAAGTGTGTGCAGAGAATTATCACAGTCATTTTACTCAAAAGTGAGAAATGCATGTTTTAATAAACCTTCGTTTTATGTATGGTGAGTAAACCTTCTACGAGTACCTACGTATAGTTTTTAATTCTGTGGAGACTTTTTGTTTGTTAAAAAAATTACAACGATGAAACTTCAAACTACAACGGCTCATAATAAAGGAAATAAGGAATTCATCATCCAAAAAAAGAATTTAAATCTAAAAACAATCTACATACGAACTACCTACCCGGAATTTACAGGACAAGTTCTCAAGAATATTCCAACGGGCATTGCCAAAATTCAATAACACTTAACCGGCCCAAGAATGTCAGCCCAGGTGATTTAACATGACGTAGCAGACTCATCGCAACATGCTGATACCCGAAACCGAAGTCGACACTAATAAAGTCACCGATATCGGAATTACGCCCAAATTTGGTCGCGATGGATTGACAGCGGACATTTTCATAAAGACACCATCAATCATTCTCCTATAGGAAGGTAGAGGTGGCCGATAACCATATAAAGTAATCAGTTCATAATACGGCTCTGATCATAATGGGATATTCAACATTGAAGACCTGAAAATAGTTATTGTTTACCTTCTGTTAAGTAAACATAAAGCAGATTGAGTTATGAAACGGCCTCTTTACATGCATTTATGTGTGTGCAATTTCTTACATATGCAGTCAGTCAACCTTGTGACTTTAATGTTAGCAATATGTACATTATGTACTTTGTTGCTATATTGTAGTTTTGCCCTACTTGGGCGCGATCTGTTGCATTATTAAAGCGACCTTTTTATTTCGTTTATTATACTGTATCGTCAATGACCAATAAGTTCGTTACTACTTATTAGTGTTTGTCTTCAAGACATGACATGTAGGCATGAAGATTTCTCATTTTTTTACACTACAAAATAATTTTTATCTTATCCGTTTTCTGACCTTAAATAAAAATTTAAGAAGAAATAAGATGAAGAAATATTTCAGACTAATCCATACAATGTAGCGCAATTTATTCATTGTTTCTAATAAAAATTATTATTGCATACATAAAAACTTCAGTAAGAACTTTACTATCAGGCAATACGAATAAGACGGAAATGCCTTCCTCTCCACTAATAGAAAGTTTATCTGGAAGTAATTCAGCTACAGATAAACGTAGACCAATCGGTGATAAGTGATTGTTAATCGATACAATACCAATAAATCATGCAAATTTTAACCATTTGTTATGTGTGGTCAAATCCTCATTCCTTTCCCACGTGACGTCAGCCCTTCAGCCAAGCCTCCAGTGAGGAGAGAAAATTGTAAAGCGAGTAATTCGATTAAATTAATCATCATCAGCTTCGCCAACTGTTGTCCCAACTATGTTAAAAATTTAATCCATATATCGCTATATATGGATTAAATTTTTATGTTTGCAAATACCTACGTTTGTAAAAAAAGTTTGATTAAATTACAAATATTTAGCTGCACAATGTAAAGTTTTAACATAGTTGGGACAACAGTTGGCGAAGCTGATGATGATTAATTTAATCGAATTACTCGCTTCAAGATTGACATGCTTCTGAGGACATGTTTAGCAGCGGCCAAACATGTCCTCAGAAGCATGTCAATCTTGAAGATTGAAAATAGTAAAAAAATGCTACGTATTTTTCCACGACAAACAAATTCGAGCGTCTACCGATATTTTTTTAACAAAAAAAGTCATACAGAAAAACTTCACCGGTAATTCCACAGCTCTACAACAAAGTCAAAGCAACATGTGTAGTTCCCAGAGATGATAGATAATAACCAATATGTGCAAACTGGTATTAATTACACGCACTAATCATGTATTGGCGCCTGTATTTTAATTAAATACTTAATGCATCTGTCAGGAATGCTCATGGTCTCCAGGGTTGTATCGTTCTTACTAATCTCATGAAACACCACTGACTCACTAATTAATTACAAAATCTGAGTATCAGACCTAGAAACTTAAAATTCGACAGCAGCTAAGAAAGGATCTTAGAAAATTGCCACTAAATGAACGCGAGTAACATCGCGTGGTACAACTAGCCAGAAATAGTTTGGATTCAGAGGTACATAAAAGTAACATAATTATGCACAAATGTAGTTTTTCGCAAAATACTGATGTAGTCTCCATATTTCATGCCATGGGTGCAGCACTTATAAACATCGCGGGAAACAAAGTCGACACGCCTAGCATAGCATGCAATGCAGAAACAGGTTGGCCGTGCAAATACTGAGCATTAGCCGAAGACTGAACCCGACACCACGCGCTGCCCACTCGACTGCGAACATTGGAAAACTGGATCAGTACAGGGTACGTACACAATACGCATATGTAGTACACGCAAAGTTGTAGGTATGCACAGTAATTGTAGCAATGGCTTAAAGCCACAGATTAATGAAGCAGTGGAGTGTTGGTTTGCAAGCAAAATTACGAGGGTCAAAAAAGTCAAAACTTCATAAAACTGGCGACTATTTAACTCGTGGGGATAAATATCGCGCAGAATGCTTTTTTTCGCACGGTACTGGAATAAACAGCGCCCGCACGCATAGTTGTCAATCCATTATTACTGCCTCGTAATTATCGTACGAGTAGGTAAATTTACGTGTAAACTTATGAAGGCTAGCATTTTACATTTTATGGCAGAACATTTATTATTAAATTATTGTTATCTGTAGTTTATGCATATTTATGGTGAATGTGCAACAACATGCTTTAACCCATTCATCCAAGTCAGATTTATTCGACAAAATTTTTTGTATCAATTCCGCCTGAGTCAAATTTATCTACATATATCGTTAAGTATAATTTTCTTGTCGGAATCTGCTTTGGGTGGTTAAAGAGTTAAGTTAATTACAGTATAGAACTGTATTACGTAAGATGTGATGTTAATAAAACAGTTAAATATATATACACCATGGTGCAAAACTGAACCAATATTTTTATAAGTGATAATAAATTCCATTTACTGTTCTTTTTAATTCTGTAGTGACGTATTTACTTACTATTCATAATACGACGTGTCATTTAGTAACATTCAATGGGATCAGTAACATGTCTGAACTTGTTTATTTTCTTACGTGTGTGACTCAGTTTTGCACCGAATTGTATTAGGAAAGTACAATTATTGTTTTTCGACGATAAAATAAATCAATAATACGCAGATTCATATCGCAACTCTTGTTCTTTTAAATATTATACATACATGTGTTATAAGAATAAAATTATAATCGGTTTTTAATATGAAGCGATTTTCTCATTCACTACGTAATAAAATAAAAGAGATGTTGCTGGAGGGCAATAGTACGCGTCGAACGGCTGTAGAATTAAAAGTGAGTCAAAGTACTGTTCAGAGAATTAGAAATACGTGCAATAGTACTTTAAAAAAAAATCTTGGCGGTCGGCCGAAGAAGTTAAGTATCAGAGACAGTCATCGTTTAATCAAATATATGACTACTGGAGAAGCTTCATCGACGTCTCACGCAGCTGAACTTCTTCAATGTGATACTGGGAAGTTGATTAGCAAGTGGACAGTACAACGCGAACTACATAGAAATAAATTTCGAGCAATCGAGAAAAAAAGGAAGCCATTTTTGAGTGAAAAAAATAGAAAAGCAAGATTGGACTTTGTAAAAAAATATGAAAGCTGGTCAGAAGAGGATTGGATGAAGGTTATTTTTTCAGATGAGACAAAGATTAGTCGATTTACAACTGATGGTCGTCAATGGAAATGGAAACGGGTAGGTGAGCCAGTAAGTCGATCAGATTTTATTCAGACTGTTAAACATGGGGGAGGTAACATTATGCTTTGGGGGTGTATAACAGCTTACGGGTTGGGTCTTATTCACAGAATTGTTGGTAAAATGAATAAAGAAATGTATCTTGATATTTTAAGAGCCAAGTTAATTAAAACCGTGGAGAATATGCCTTATCCAATAAACGAAGTAATCTTCCAGCACGACAATGATCCCAAACATACAGCAAAATTAGTGAAGAACTGGCTCGTTTCTCAAGACTTTCAGTTACTGCAGTGGCCGGCACAAAGTCCAGACTTAAATCCCATCGAAAATCTGTGGTCGCAATTAAAACATAATATTCTTAATGATTATGATTTACCGCCATCCTCTTTGAACGAATTATGGAATAGAATTCAAGAACAATGGGAAAGAATTTCACCAGATTACTGTGAAAGATTAATAAAAAGCATGAAAAAAAGATTAGAAGCAGTTAAGAAAGCTAAAGGATTATGGACAAATTATTAGAAACTGTAATTCCCAAGTTTGTTTATTTTGGTGCAAAAGTGATTCAATGTTTTTTCGTATTATACTGATAATAATGTTGTAATATTTTATGCTAATATTCAATAATAAATACACTACAGTAATTAGTTCCTAATATGACTTTCAATTAAAAAAACATAAATTCCTTCGTTACGAAACAATGAATTTACTATGTACTGGTTCAGTTTTGCACCATGGTGTATGTAGATATATGTTGTTGTAGAATTGAAGAATTATTGAAATATTGTCACACAGCCGGATACGGGCTTTCTCACCAGTTTAGATATAAACAAATTGTTTAAACACTCTGACCATCTCACCTTCACCTATAAATATTTAGTTTTTATGCACTTGAACCTTAGCATATATTTACGTGAGCTACAAGTTACAACTCAATCCATTAACCAGCGCGTGGGCCAAACACGCAATAAATTGTGAGATAAATGTACCATCGCGTAACGCGTAACGCGTACAGATTTCCCTACCATTATTTTAAGCGTTCGAGCAAATAGATTTTAGCTAAACGTTATTTGTGCAAATCTGCCGACGAATTAACAACCCATTTGACTTATCTTCAACTAGCTAGTAAAGAATGTGACAATGGGACGCTAACATGCATACCGTGACATAATTATGTCGTAGCATTATCTCGTCTCCAGCCATAGTTTCGGCATAAGATAACCAACGACAAAGTTATTTCGTACCGTGAATGTTAGTTTCCTTTATTTCCTTTAGTTTTTAGTGATGTCAATTCCACTGTAATCAAATCAAATTTAGAATCCATAGGCGATCCTTAGCATTTATTAAGGTGAACCATATTAATATTATTCAAGTAAAGCGGTCCTGTTTAGTCTTGCAGTTAATCTAGCGAAAAAATACACAATAAATAAATGACGTCATATTTTTATAGAGAAACATTAAATGAATGACGTCATATTTTTATACCATGTACTGCAAATCTCAGGTGTTTTTAAAGACCTTTAAATATAGAACGATTTGAATCTAAATAAAGAATCACTTGATTTCCATTATACATTCGTCCATATAGGCTATGATAATGTTGCAGTGCATATAACTATAACTGTATAATTGCAAAACTCCTCAATACCTCGACGTACATCGGTACGCGAAGTAGGCCATCACATGTTTTCGCAATACGAGACTGTATCACAATAGTCGTCGAAGTTACATTTTTCAGTCGCGTATTGACTTTTTCATTGATCATACAGTTTGTAAATAGTCTGCGTTTGAAACAATGCTGTTTGATCAGTTCTGTGAAATGGAAATGAATTATTCAACTCTGTGAAAACATTATCGATTTTTACTGAATGTTTACCGCCCAAGATCACGTCATAATTATTAGTAAATAATCTTTTTGCCACTGTTTCTTTACCTCCGGAAATCAACACAGTAAGAGATGTAAATTTAAAGAAATATTCGGGACCATATAAAAAATTTTAGAACTAATCCCTAAAGTCCCGATATGCATCCATTAAAATGGTATTTTAATAGTTCACAGTAATTTAGTCTTGACACGTACAGATGCAGTCTGTATCAAACCCGTAACTATACGAGAGTGCAATAATCTCCAGGGTTTCCTTGAAGCAATAAAACACTCGATTGGTCCTCCACTTTCCCGCGTTAATATCAACGTTTTATGCGTTCGCGCACGCTGTCGTAAAATCCCGAACATTCCCGAGTCGGCTCACACAGGCCGATTGAACCGACACATGTCATTGCCAACGACTTATAGAATTGCCAATCATTAAATTTGCAATTCATAATGGTGTATCAAGTTCATGGTTACGTATTTGAAATATTTAAAATTAATTGACATCGTTATATTTACATGCAAATAATTTGAACTAATCGAGAACGCTTACATAAGCCATACGTGTATCTTCGGAATAGCGCGAAAGTCAGATGTGGGCGTACTGTATTCATTCAAAAACTGTTGCGTTGAATGACTTAATTGCTATATAAGGGCTGTGAACAAGTTATCTGAATATTTTCTTACCCCTATTTAGAAGTATTTAATTGCTATCCCAAGGAGGTTAGCTAATTTATAATAAAGTAAAATGGTCACAAACAAGCATTATACCATCAACACGATCGACGAGGGTTAACTTCTTTCCTACCATGAATCATGATATCTGAGTACGTAAACATCCTAAATGTTTGCGTCTGTAAATATCATGAGTGCGTATGTCCCTGAATTCGCTTTTCGTGTCACTAGACCGATGTTGTCAATGTAGAGAAAAGGCCCACGCAATCTCCGAATACTCACTCAACTACACATATAATTGAAAAAAAAAAAATACTTAGAAAATACTTCATCAAAAATTGTTGTGTTTGTTTGTATGGAAAGTCATCATAAACATCTTAGCTACAGAAACACAAACAACTAAAGCTATTAAAAATCAACCGGAAAAAGAAAATTGAGAGTATCTCCATGAGGTTACTTTAAAGATAGCCACTGCACGATCATTGAATTCGGTAGCATCTGCTATCCGTATTCAATGACGTACGTATTATTGCTATCTTGAATAGCTTTCTCCATAGAAATACTCTGAAAATTAATATCAACAAAATGCTTTGGATGCTGGTTGTCAAAACCAAGTGTCACATCTTAAGAAAACCAATCCATTTACTGGCATCAATTATAGAGTAGTAATCGATCGCCTTTCACAAGATAACCCTTTCAATTCAGTACAGTATTATGAAAGGCAAGTAATCTATTTAACATATTCATTTGCATGGAACCGTCTTGTCGGTCATAAAATGTAATATTGTATATTAAATAATGTAATTTACGTGAATGTCGACTAAATATGTAAAATTGTTCTTCGTGATGTGGTCATTAACGCTTGGCCGCTTTTCATTACACTGATTTAACTGAGTGATTACTACTGCAATATCGTATGAAGTTTGAAAAAGCAATAATTTGTGTCTGCCTTTCGGACTTCCGACTAGATTTTTAAATACAAAATAGTCTCGATTTATGTATTAAGGACGGTTGAATACCTATTCAGAGGCTTATCCCGACTCCGGGAAGATCTTTAGTAGAAACTTGAAAAGAACCTGAGCGCGATACTCTAGAAGCCAAAAACGCAGCTCAATATGAGGACGATACATTAGTCAGAAGAATCAATATGTTATTTTTTTAATCGTAATAAAATAATTATACCAACTGCCTGATTGACAGTAGCAGTTGCAACTTATAGACTTAGTAACACCAGTAGTATCACTAGTGCATTGTCATCTTGACACCTTAATTGGTAAATCTTATATAGGTACCCAAATATTGGCTAAATTACTTTTCAAACCAGAACACAATCATTTTAGCACATTATCGCTTGAAGGCAACATGAAGCAGTAGAAATTCTACTAAGGCGAAATTTAACTTCTAAGTGGCGTGATTCAAATCGTACTTCTCCTGGTGATTTTGCATCCGCAGGTTTTTCGGTAGGAGTTCAGTTGTCACTTGACGATTTCGGACATGATAGTTTTCTTGATATAAATAAACTATTGAAGAACAATTCACAAATGCACAGTGCCAAGTCTTATCCACTACTCATTATTCGTTGTTCTTGCTAAAGTTAAACAGTTGTTTCTCTAATAAGAGGCTGTTGTCGGTAAACAATTCACACATCTTAATACAGAAATAATCGTTATCTGTTAATACTTCACTAATTTATTTAACATACCATCACGCTTGTACTCCCCGAAGGGTTAGGCAGAGGCGTACTAATGTACCCCCACAGTTCGCCGGTATGTGTAGGTCCCATGTAATAGGGGGCGAGCCTATTGCCATTAACCGGGCACAAATCCAGACGCCGAGCTGCTACTGAGAATTTCATAGAAAAACTCAATAACACTTTGCTCGACCTGGGGATCGAACTCAGGACCTCTAGCGTAGCAGTCGCGCTTGGGACCACTAGACTAATGAGGCAGTCCACTAATTTATTTATAGTGTGTAAATGGAAATATTTTAACCATTACAACCAAATATTTAACATTATTAGAAAAGAGTATTTTTAAGTATTTCTTTAAGCACTTGACGGTTAAATACTAATAAGAATAATTATCGTCTTTTGAAATTATGCATAATTCAGTGGCCGTGAAGTTAATTCAAAATAAAATTGAACTATTTTATAAACATACCAATTATTTGATGATGAACCGCTTCCATAAAATGCGACACAAACTCTCAATCTGTCACATTTAAGGTATATACATAACTATCACCACAAATCACAAAACTCTTTACGACAACAGTCAACAAACTGACGTAGCTCACTTCACTGCGTAAAATATGTATAATGCACAATTCTGCAGAGAAGTGCTTATTACAAACAATCAGTCGCACACCGCGAAGATTTCACTGCATTTGAAGTGAAAAGCCACATTTTATTTGTGGTCCCAAGGTGAGGGAGACAATATTTCTGCTGGACTGAAGCCAAGTGCGGTAAAGAAAATTACAAATTTCTAAGAGCTAATTGTTACGTGCCACGTGTACCGGCGTTGAATGATCGAAGTGAATCCTAACCCAGTTACCCAGTTGTTTTAGACATTTAAGCCAAGGACCGATTAGCTTGATTATCGTTAATTAGATTATCACCAATACTGAGAAACTTATTACCGTCTTATATTAGGTCATTTGCTTGTTCTTGTTATTTTGCGAGAACAGCTAAATCATTACCATTAACTAATTAGGTACCGTCTGTAATTGCTATTTTCTTTACCTTGGTATTGACATTATTATTAAAAAAATGAACGCTCGCTTTTCTATTGTCTGATTTTGACTTAGTATTGCCGTGTCTAACTGGGTCAAACTACAAAACTATTTCAGCATTGTTTTCTTACTTGTACGCTATCCATAAATCAAATTAAGGTCGATCCAGTTATTTACGAAGTTAACCATGATTATTAATAGCACTATCTATATAGATATGAAGACATTGACCCCAATAAATGTAATCTCGACGGAACCTGTATTAAATTATTATCCTGTAAGCAATACAATAACTTCTGCAAAATGAATCTAATTTGATGCTACTTATATTTCGTCTCATTTATTTACAACTCACCTTACATATATCTCTCCTTTTTAGTCTTCATCATTATTTTTATTTATTTTTCAGCCATTTAGTATTAATCCAAAATATCTAACAGTATCTTATTTTATATTCTAGTCTAATATTGATCAATGTCTATTGGTAATGCAGCTCGCAGTATTGAAATATAAATCAATGTTAGCGGAAATAATTAGTCATAAAAATAATATTATATTATAAATAAATAAATCAAGTCATTAAAGGTAAAATAAGATAGCATTCACTCTTGGAACCATAAATTAAACAGACGTATCTTAGCTAATGAAAACTAAATGTGAAGCGAAGGGCATTACGGCAGCTAATTTGTAGATCAACACTTTCTTCTATTTAAAGAATTAAGTGTTAAATATTTAAAAAGCTGTTAGAGGAATAATAACCTTTTCATTGATGTTTTAATGAATTGCCAATGCGAAAATTCCATGACATTAAGTAAATCTCGAGAGTCATACAAGAATTAAAATTCAAATTTTTGTACTTAGGCGTGTGTTGAGTGGAGTAACCGCAGTTTATGGACGCTAGCAACACCAGGTGTAGATTTGTCATCGTTACTAAGTAACATTTGTTAAGCAATTTTACTGGCTACATTACGATTTCAACCGAAATATATTTATTTTAGCATATATTTTAGCTTAGCGGTAGAATAATCTGCTACACTCTTTGCGCTGTAGCATGGTGCGGGTGACAGTTACAGTAACATTTCGTTTCACTATTGAAGGTTGCCGCGATTTACAAATTATGACTTAGTATTTTAGCTGTACCACATTCGTAATATATTAAATCATTAATAATTGTAGTAAATTAAATTAAACCCAACCAGAATGCCATAAGAACCTCATACAGGCAACTGTCATCCGCACCATGCTACAGCGCAAAGAGTGTAAGCGGTGGTACAAAAATCAGCATCAGAATTCAACCATATATAGGGATTTACTAAAAATACACCTTAGAAATATGCTATACGGGAAACGTTCTCCACAAAGCAGAATAGAATAGGCACGCACGCAATTCACTTTCATCAGTCTTCGTGTTTACTCGCGAATTAAGAGAGTTTTAGTCACGTGACCGTTTTGACCCCACTTCGTTTACATTGTCTTTACAAATCAACAAAACATCTTTATAAGTAGGCAGAGAAAATCATGTTCTCATCCGTGTCTTAGTGCGTAGATCTACTATATTTTAAGTGCCTAGCGGTATTTCTATGAAGTCATGGAGGATGGCATATTATCAAATGGATAATTGCATTCCAAGTGCTATCAATACTGGTAAATGACGACACGTATGGCGTAACGGCTGAGTTATCGGTTTCTACGCCACGTGTCCGATCGATCCTCATACGGCGCAAATATTTGTATGATCTGCAGGTAGTTGTTCCGGGTCTGGGCGTTTGTGTATGTAAAAAATTGTGTTTGTAAACGCATCCACGATACAGTAGAAATTCCTAGTGAGGGGCAATTTAAAAAAAAAATTACACTCTTAGTACTTGTGTAAGAGCATGTCACAAACAGTGGTATAACATTCAGAAAAATTCTACTTTTTGGTCTAATAGTCGTAGTTTGTGTCCCGTTAGTGGCAATGAGCTCGCTATTATTTGGGATCTAAAACATACTAGCGAACTGTGTAAGTAGGTACAGCAGCACATAACTCTGCTTAACTCTTCATAGATAAAGGTGTCATGGTATGTTAACTTTGTGCTAAAATTTAGGTATGATAAAAGTAAATAAAACCCATTTGATGTTTTTCATTTTTTAATTCATCAGTTATGATGATTTGTTTTTAAACTCACTTCGCGTTTGGTTTTGGGTTCTAGATCGGTACTATGTCAACATTGACGTCATTCAACTATGATGTGCATTTTTAAATACATTTGCTTCTGAAGTCTCGACGATACGTAGACATTTTGCGAAAATAGACGTACCGTAATGTTTATTTTCGAAAGAAAAACGTCACAAAACACGTTTTATATATTATTCATAAGAGATAAACGGTACTGGGGCACCCTGTCGTCCGCCAGGATGTGCGTAAACAAGGCTCTTTGTAAACCAAAAGTCACTCATCAAAATTGCTAAACTTTTTTTACGGTTATAATGAACGGGCAACCAAAACGGATTCAGCTGATTGATATAGGGTCAAGTATAAGTGATGGAAATGAATAACTTTGAATACGACGAAGAAAACAAGAATTAATTCTGATTTTAGGGTTCCGTACCTCCAAAGGAAAAAAACGGAAGCCTAATAGGATCACTTTGTTGACCGTTCGTCCGTCCGTCCTTCTGTCTGTCAAGACCCTTTATCTCAGGAACGCGTGGAGATATCGAGTTGAAATTAAAACCAATATACTCTGATCTACAGTCCCTTGAAGCTGTGAAAAAATTAAACTTCTAAGTTAACGTAAAAAAGATACGGCCGTTTATGACGCAAAAGACTTATATTTTGACACTTTCAAGGGAATCAAATTTTGGTATTTTCCGTTGACCTAGAGCTATGAAATTTGGCATGTAATACCGTCTTATACTACAAGTATAGGGAAAAATCTGAAAACTAATACATCTATAATTAATTATATGTACCTAAAAATTTGTACGGAATCCTCGATGGGCGAGTCCACTCGCGTTTGTCCGGTTTTTCTTTCCCATAGTTTACTTTGCGTTCATTTTGTTCGGAATGGCCGCAAACATGATTTATGTTCATTATATATCTACATATTCTAATGTGGCCTTAATGACAGGATCTAGACACGTAGATTATTTTTTATCATGAAGAAGTAACATAATACGTAATGCCACACCTAGTTCAAGGTAACAGCAAGGTTTTTGCCCCGGTACCATACTGAACTTTGAGACTTTATATAAAACATAAACAACGCTAATAAATTTGTTGTGATACCAAAAACATTACTACTTATACATACGACCTATGACACAACGCAAAATATCTTATTCAAGACAACATCGACACATTTTAAATAAAGTCGGTATAGAGGCGTCTATTACAGTGAGTACGTAAATTATAAACCTTGACTTTTTGTCCACAAAATTACAGGTTATAAATAATTACATTGCTCCAAGATATTAAATTAGGTAAAAAACTGCGACATCACACGAATGTACGGGCGAAAACAATTATTTAATGATTATAGGGTTGCATCATTGCAAAACTCAATTGCTATGTTTTATTTTTCAACAGGTTATCTTTTAAATTTAACGATGGGCCGGCTCGGCCGGAGTGATACCACGGACGGCGTTAAACATCGCCTGCGTTGTGTTTCGCCGAGTAAGTGAGGTTACCGGAGGCCCAATCCCCTTTTAAAAGGTCGGCAACGCACTCGTGACTCCTCTGGTGTTGCGAGTGTCCATGGGCAGCGGTGATCGCTTACAATCAGGCGATCCGTCTGCTCGTTTGCCCTCATTTCCCATAAAAAAAAACTGTGTTGTTCATCAACTGTATCATGGAAATTCTAATTAACTGTTCTAATTTGGAGTTTTTATCTCTATGTTATTTCAATTTTCTTCCTTATATTTTTGGTGGCTAAAGGTTCCTACGAAAAAGAGGTTACTCCTGGCACAGCCATCTGATAAGTCTCCAACAATTATCTAAAAGACATTTCGTATTTATATTGTTAATTAAATGAAGTACGTTATTTTGTTCACATGTACAATGTATTTATTTAAAGACACGAAAACATCGTGAGGAAATCTGCACGCCTCAAAGATTTTCTCGACGGCGGCGAGCGAAATCTGTCAACCTGCAATAGGCTAGCGTGGTGGACTAAGTATAGCCTAAACCTTCTCACTCCGAGAGGAGACCCGTGCTCAGTAATGAGTTGACGATAATGATAAAAGAAACCTAAGATTATACTTACAGAGATAGTTCTTATTTACTTTATTAAAAAAAAAATACTAAACCCAAAAAAATTGAATAGTTCACTGTGCGACTAGGTCACTATCACCAGGCCGTCTTGTTGACAATATAAGACTATATTACGATGGGTTTATTACAAGTAATGTTGGAGTATTTGGCACTATGCCAGATACCATGTGAGACTAGGAGACGCCCTATTGACTAGCCCAGCTGGTATTCAATACGAAACAATTACCCGACTACGATATGTGGATAATTTTGAATTTAGATTTTTTTATTCTCCTGAAACCAAGATTCGATCTTTGTCAGAATTTGTGTAGTAACAATTTCAAGTGACTGAAATTAGTTCTATGATGGGTTTAAACACGGATAGTTTCATCTAAACTAATATTATAATTGCGAAAATAACTCTGTTTGTTAAGATTTCACGCCTAACCGCTGAACCAATTCTGATGATAGAAATTGATTGGACCTTAGAGGTAAGCTATATATACCTTAGAAATAAGCTACATTTTGTCTCAAAAAGTCCTTTGCGATACGAGTGAAGCCTCGGGTTACAGCTAGTAGATAATATATTTTTAGGTTCTTAAATTGTATATACATCTCGTTTACGAGCCTTTCTTTCGATCTAAGAAAGATGTTTTTTCATTATGATATTTCTGTAAAGTCAAATAAGAACTGTTAGTAACTAATATCTATAGACATTATCATTTACACGTGTGATTGCATGGTTTTAAAATTATTGTTCATACTACACTAGATAAAGAGACTAGATAAATATTACCCATGTTTGTTTTCCACATTATTTTACAGAAATGTACACATCGTTGTTCTAGTTAGATGAACAGGCCCTTTTTACAGGAGACCGATTTTAAATCAAAATAATGTCCATATTATATATATCTATAAATAATTGTTAACAAAGATACTACTACCCGCCCTCCGCTAATTTGACGTCACATCGTCATGCAACCTCGTTCATTAGAAAGACTTCATGGTTTTTAGTACTTCCATATTTTTAATTTTCGGAATTTGTAAATTTTGAGTTAATACTCTGTTCATTCAAACGAACAACATGACTACACAATTAACCTAAGAATTTCCAATGTAATGTGGCCTTGTAATGTATTGACTTTCCGTACAATGAGAGATCAGCTTATACTGGATATATCTTGGCGCGTACCCGTTTGTACAAGAAAACAACGTTATTACTTGAAATTAGCGTAGATTTACGAAGCAGGTTATAAAAATGAAAAAACTTGATTCATAGCTCAACTTTTTATCGTAAATACGTCAAGCTTCCCATAAAGTTTGATAATAATAAGTTATATAGGTAATTATTCAACTGACATTACAAGGTAAATTTGCTAGCAAAAGTCGAATCTGTCGACCTTAGTGCGGTTCTTAGATCAATCAGTGTCATTCATTGAATTGGAATTACATCGTTGAATTTTAGAAGTTAACACAATGATAAACGTTTGTTGAATGCACTAACCTAGAATGTACCTACGTCATTGAATGAATGTAAACATAATGACACTTTATAATACGTTTAACTATGGTTGTCTTTGACATGATCAGTATCGAATATTTAGTTCGAAACAAACAGAAAAGATGGTTTATCATTATATATAATATATAGTAAAAGTCCGAACTACGGCTTTTTAAAAAAACCTAACCAACTAACCACGGTTGGACATTTTGGACTTTTACCAGTCGAGAGTTGGTATATGTTGATTTTTCAGCTTTTATTGTAATGGGTTAGAATCTAGTTGGCATAACTAGAATGATTCAGTAACTTCTCCACGATTCTCATCTACTGTTATTGAAATTTCTACTTCAGTTTCTTCCTTTACGATTTCAATAATTAGGAAATTTTCTACATTCCAAATCGCAAGTATCTGGTAGTACCTACGTCATGGAAGAATTTGCTTTTATGTACCTACATATACATATAAGTATATACAACTTTCAACATTTGATTACTTATCAGAAATTAACCATGACCTCTTCTCGGTATGTTCAGAGATTCAAGTAAACTCTGTTTATTTTCCTCTTGAGCAATCGTTACACTGAATTTGTTTTAGTGTTCTTTCCATTCTAGGAATACCTACTGAATATTGATATTGTACCTACTTAAAAGAAGAGAAGTAAGAGTACTTTTCCTTAAGACCTATTATTTGAAACCGTGGAACTAGTCTTGACTTTTCAAATAGGTGCTCTATTTTAGTGATCTAATTGAAATAGGTAAAACATTTTGACTATGATTTTGACATTAGTGTTTTTTTATGGGATCGGGTGGCAAACGAGCAGACGGATCGCCTGATGGGAAGCGATTAATGCCGCCCATGGACACCCGCAACACCAGAGGAGTCACAAGTGCGTTGCCGGTAACGTCACTTACTCCGCGAAACACGTTGTTTGACGCCGGTTTTCTGTGAGGCCGTGATATCACTCCCGTCGAATCGGCTCATTCGTGCCGAAGCATGGCTCTCCCACGTAATAAATATACTGCATAGTGTAGTTAATATGCTTCATAAATTATTGATAACGTGGTATAATAACTCTGCTGCTGATTTCGCCTGAGTGGGTACAGTCAACTCCACATCATGGTGTCCAAAACTGACAAATTTCTTCAATCTATTTTTTCAATTTAATCTCCGAACAATACAGTTTATTATCTATTGGGATTTTTTTTCAGTTTTGAGGTAACTTGATGTGCTGGTGTCCGTACCACAGCATTGCCAAATATCCTGTCCATAAGATAGATATTTAGATAGAATATTCTTTATTGCACACCAAAAACTAACGCTAAGTACATGATTCCAAGTACAAGTTACTTAATGGTAGGTACAATGGACGGTCTAAGTAGTGTAGTACAAACGTTATTGTGTTCTGGTAAGAAGGGTAATGTAGCCACTGACATTATTGGTCGTAGGATGACAACGTGCGAATAATTCCTTTGTTGATCACGTCCATAGGCTGCTTAACATAAGACGGGTTATATACTTAATTGTTTGTTAGAGAAACAAGACCATATCTACTAAATTGCTCTTGGGTAGGGTGATAATATGCACCATGAAACCACGAAGATTTTTATATTGTATTGTATGTCTGTGTTTTATTAATTTTCATACTGTCAATATTTGTTTAATTGAAACGAATTGTGTGGGAAAAGGAAAGGGAGGCCTTTGCCTTGCAGTGGGACAATACAGGCTAGATAGATAGATAGATAGATACTGTCAGGTTTCAGACCTACTTTTGCCAACAAAAAGGCTGTGTTAAAAAAGGAACATTGCTACAATCTACAATACCTACTTCACGCTCAATTAATTAGTAATGTTTTAAAAATACTAACGTAAGTATAGCCAGTGTCTAACCAGAAATATACAAAAAAGAACCAGTTCTTTCAATCAAACGCAAACCACGGAAGTCCGAAATCCTAAGAACGCTTTATGTAATAAACGTTAAAAAACATAAATGGCGACCGTGCGTGGTAAATTACAATTATTATTTTTTATTTTACGTGTCAGTAGATTTCAGTCCAGAGGAAACCTCCTAAATAGAAATAAAGTACGCACATGTGTATCTTTTTTTGTAGGATAACATGAAATTATGAAGTAAAAAATATTAGGCCTTTATGTAGGTACCTAATCTCTGTCCTAATCTTTCAAATAAGCTCAATTAGCAAATTCCATTATTTTCCAGGAATTATGAAGTTGTTTACCAGATTATCATTAATATTAACATTAAAGTATTCTGCCCACTACCATTACTTGGTCTTGGACGATAATGCCTGAGTAAAAAAGTGTTGTATAGTTAGTAGGTTTTTTGACAAAACTACATTTGTTTGCGTTGCTTTGCATCTGCAATAACAATTTCATAACTCTAAGGTTGAAAGATTTTATACCGAATTTATCCAGTCAAAGTAAAACGTATCACTATAAAAAATCATTCTTACATAACACGCAAACATTTAAAGAGATTACAAATACATACGTAAGCAACTAATTATACGCCAAGTATTTAATATTACAGTATAAAAAGTCATTATCTAATCACAGAAGGTCAATTTTCTTTTTTAATTGTTCAAGGTTATCTGATATGTGAAGAAATGATAATACCAACATTTCAACAATTTTGATGTAATACTACCAACATTATAATATTGGTCACACTGTTTATTATACTTATTAGATAATTAGGTATTATTATCGGTATCAGAATCGCATATCTGCAGTGCTTGATGATTTATATCAAAGAATTGCTTAGGTTCCGTTATTTTTATTTATTTACTGGCTATCCCCAGCATACGTTGCAATGCTTTTTTTTTGTGCCCGGTTAATGGCAATAGGCTCGCCCCCTATTACATGGGACCTAAACATTCCGGCGAACTGTGGGTGTACAGTACATAATTACACCTCTGCCTAACCCTTCGGGGAATAAAGGCGTGATGGTAAGTTACCTTATAATAGAAAATAATTTATACACATTCTCAAAGTCGTATATTTAATTCTTATCCATTAAAAAAAAAGCTGGATTCAGTTTATAAAACTAGATTAAAAGGTTAAACTAAACTAAATGTACCTATCAATTTACTGTTGTTGAAATCAACTACCTACTCGAAATTATCTACGCTTGAAAATAATAAATTTTAATTAGCCGTTCTCATTTGCATATTTTTCCTCTTAATTGTTCATATACAATAGATATTTGTAAACATTGTCAAAACAGATAAATGTCATTTTAGTAATCTAAACACAATCATTTGCCGTGAAAAACAAGTTTTTTTTACACTGCGGGTAATTGAATGCGAAATTTAGACGTGACGCTTATTTCAGTACTTAGATGTTTATACCAACTACTGATTATTATGTATTATGACGTCACACAGTCAAAATTTTATAAAACTGTTCATTTACGTTACGATTGTTGAATCTCTATACATATATTGATTTAGCCAATTGGTGATTCTACCTATCTGCTTTTCCATGACACCATTATCTTAATTAATTATTTTCATGTGAGTGACAAATTGTTTTAATGGGAAATAACGTAAAGAAAAAGTTGAAGTTTGACGACACGTTTGGCGTAGCGGCTGAGCGATCGGCTTCTACGTCACGTGTTGTGGGTTCGATCCCCACACGGAGCAAATATTTGTATGATCTACAGGTAGTTGTTCCGGGTCTGGGCGGTTGTGTATGTGGGAATTTGTGTTTGTAAACGCACCCACGATACAGGAGAAAATTTTAGTGTGGGGCAACGTTTTAAAAAAGCAAAAAAAAAGGCCCTGTATGTATGTAGGTAGTGGTAATTTTAATGTCACAAATGGCGCAGATCAGCTTCTCTGCTACAGATCGCTGATACGATTCCCGCACGAAACAAGTATTTTATTACCTAGTAGGTAAGCCATACATAAATGCATAGTTCACTAATAAATACACAACAGCCTGTATATTTATTAGTGAACTAGCGACCCGCGCTGCTCCGTTCCTAAGAGGCGTAGCGTGATGTTATATACCCTACCTACCTCGATAAATGGACTATCCAACACAAAAATATTTTTTCAATTCGAACCAGTAGTTCCTGGACAACTAAACAAATAAACTCTTCATAGCATCACGCCTATATTCCCCGAAGGGTTAGGCAGAGGTATACTTAATGTACACCCACAGTTCGCGGGTATGTTTAGGTCCCATGTTATAGGGCGCGAGCCTATAGCCATAACCGGGCACAAAGTCAAAGTCAAAGTCAAAATGTTTTATTTCAATTAGACCACTAAATAGGTACTTTTGTAAAGTCAAAACTATTTGCACGGTTCCAAAAAGTGGGTCGTATGGAGAAGAGCCGGCAAGAAACTCCATAGACACTCTTTCACAAACCCAGACTCCGAGCTGCTAATGAGAATTTCATAGAAAAACCCACTAACACTTTGCTCGACCTGGGGATCGAACCCAGGACCTCTAGTGTAGCAGTCGCACTTGGGACCACTAGACTAATGAGGCAGTCCTAAACTCTTCAGCTTTATAATATTGGTAGATATCGATATAAACTGCTTTCAAGACGTAGTCATAACAACAACGGCCATGTTGTTATGCTTTTAATTATAATGTATTTATATTATATCACTATTAATTTAAATCCTACCTACATTACTTCGTAGTAATAAAATCTTAAGAAACTTCGCGATTTAACGTTACCTTGTATGCGATATCAATTTAATTGAACCCAACCAACCTCGTCCTGCTGATAAGCTATGAATAAGCAGATTGTTGAAAAATCACTGCTATTTTAATAAATCCATAAAACCAGAGATAGATAACCTTTTAACGTCCGTTCCATTACACCGTCAGATTATTCATGATGAGTTTTTACTAAAGCATCAAAAATACCGTTTTACGCACATTAATAGAATAAATTAACAAAGTATTTTGAACTTTGGCCTAATCATTAACAATATAAGAAGTGTGTCTAATTTTATCTCTAAGCAATTTTTTTAATATACATAGGTATTATTTTACGTCATACGATATTCTTGTTATCATGTTGGGTTTTTATGAAAAAATCATAATTACCTTTATTACAGAGAACCATAATTTGTTTTGACATAACGCATCGTTTACATAAAACCTCATTGATATACTAGTGAATTCCTGGAATCGATTCAAAGTTCGAAAAAAAATGATATTGGGATTTTCTACTTATCAGCGCGGTGTTTAGATTTGGGGTCAGCTCGCCAGCTTTAGGTAATGAAAGTACACCAACAAACTGTAGGTGAACATCGGTACACCTCTGCCTTAACCTTGGAAATACATGACATATCGTCATGCTTATAATAGATAAACATAATTAAATATTTAATTGAAATTAACTTGATAACCTGTGTATGTCACAGCAGATCTTACTCGTAATATTTTTTTGGTTTTTCTGAATCGTACAAAAAAATAGTACCTAAAATTATAATTTGGTGAGATTAATGATAACTTATACATGACCTATATACCAACGTAGTTGATATTCGACTGCATACTGAATTTGGAAAAGCATTGTGTGCTAATATTGAAAAGAAGCTCGGTAATTATTTTATGTGTATACTACATAAAACCAAACCTAAACTGTACTTTACTATCTTAGGCATAGTATTTGATGCATACCAAAATATATTTATACTTATCTTAACATTGAAGACAGTTACTTGTATTATTTATAGATATTAGATTGCATTGCATATGCAGTAGGTAACCTCATTTTACAATTAATATTAATCACACAACACCGGTAGTTAGCCAGTACATCCAGTAAATATCCTCATCAAATTTGACACTTATTTTCTCTATTAAACCTACTTAAACTATTAGATAGGATACGATAAAAGTTGCTTCAATGAGACCACAAATTACGGTCGCGCAAAAAATTTCCTTTTTTCACTTTTAAGCAAAAATTTGACACAAATCTAAAGAAAACCAATTGATGAGTCGACAAAAAATACTGAAACGAGCACATTAAGTCGAGCACTTTTTTTGCATGTTATAACGACATTCGAAGATGCCAGTATGCGGTTCCACTAAATTCCATTTTTTTTGCCCGAACATTCCAGGAATGGAATATCGTCCTCTGAAAGTAGGTACTGCTATCAACGCTAGATAAGATTTGTTAATCTGTATGACGCCATCGAGTATTTAAAATATCCTGTTAAGTACGAACGTGTATAAAAACTACCAGTAGTACTAGAGGTGGGCCGATTATCTAACTTTTACGTCATTTTATGATGGTTACACCAAAATTTATTTGACCTGAGTCACTGTGGTTTACTATGTACAATGATATTGTCACTGAGATGAAGTGAGGCCTCGGAAAACCAGTATTTCGTGTAATGTGCAAGTTTTGAGAATTATATACGTGTGCACATTATCTTAGTTGAACTTTGTGACATCCTGATTATCTATAGTTATACGGAATCTGTGCAAAATGTATGTAAGATGAAGCTGTAATAACCATGATAAGATGCTTGAAAATGCAACAATTTTCTTTATTATAAAATGAAATTCATAAAAGACCGATATTCTGCAACGGTTGATTAAATTAAAAACCTGTTACTTCTAGTTCAATGTTTATATTTAGTATATAATTTTTCAGACTCAGATTCATTCATTCAGATTATTTACTAAATTGTATTCGCGCTTCTTATTACAGTCTTAGTTTGCACTTTGATAATAAAATAAAGACGATAATATCTTGAAATAGGCTGTAAAGGTGAGGTTAACTTACCAACAGTAGTACATATTATCCTATCGATAGCGAATCTTGCCATGATGTCATATTGGGAATCAAGTTACAGGCTTTTGCAACGTTTCGTAAGGAAACACCGGTGTGCAAATGTTTGAATATGCGATGTGCGTCCATAATTGTCCAGTATGAGGCAATCTGATTAAAAAGTGTTAATAGCAATATGAATAATGTTATCGTACAATATTAATAATGGGTTTAATGAAGCAGGATCTAAAATAGATATAAGTATTACGAAGCAAGGTTCAGAAGATAAAATATATTATAAAACGACGGAAAAAAATGTTATGCTGCGAAAACACGATGTCTCAAGAATCTTAGAGAATATTGACGATTTTAGGTTAAAGTAGTACCTATCGAATACAATAAAGTTAGAACGCAGTGACACTCAATAAAATTCACTTTAATGGTCCTCAATTGAAGACCGATTACAAAAGTAACTACAGTTTAATTAAAACCAATTGCCCGATCTTCATAATTGGATTCTGGTGTGACAACAACAATGGAAAAGAACTTACACAAACAAGGAAAGCTTTCAATTCCTTATCTTAGAGTAATAATTCTTATATTACGCCTCTTAGGAACGGGGCAGCGCGTGTGAAACCGCGAGCGGGTGGCTATACCTTATATTTGAAGACAAAAATAAATATATATTTTTTAAATATATATTTTCATTTTATTTACAAAATCACAACGATGATGGAGCGTGACTGTTTGCATAATATACATGAATTACAACGTTGCTTATCTAATTACAAATTGTATGTGAACTTTAGACTCGGTTGACCTCGGTTTGTGAACTATATACTATTGAAATGGCATCAAACAAGCCGTCAAAGACAACTCATAATTATTTTTAGTACATAAATGAATAATAAAATGATAATATGTATTGTTCCTAATATATTTAAGCATGTTGTTTACGCTACAATGGATGTTGAACTTGATTATAATAATTATTTTTGTGATGATCATTTTAAATGTCATGTGTTTCTGTATAAACTCGGAGTAAATGTAAATTAAAACAAGAAAGCAATTTAAAGTTGAAAAGATTACCATCGATATGAACCAGTTTATTATAAAACATCTGTTAACGTTTTAAAAACTGTTACAATTTAAAAGCTAAAAGTAAATGCAATGCCGTTTCACAGAACAGATAGTTATCTTAAAGTTTCTTAAGACAGGCCATCCATCACGAGTATTGGCGCATATTTGTTTAAGTTTACAATGAAGCTCAGTCCTCTGCTTTTGGAACATTGACTTATATTACAACTAAATAACTATTTATATTTGCTCACCTTTATAATAAAGACGTCATCAGTGTTGAAACATCCCACGTCTTGCACTTCTGCAACAAGAAAACAAAATAGATATAAATTTCCGAGCCAACATGAAGGATATTTTTTATCTTGTACTGAAAATAGCAGTTTTATTGGCAAAAAGATGGTAATTATAAACACAGCTGTTCTGTTATGGTTGAATAATAAAAATATTTGCTGGAGATGTATCAAAGGAGCCGAATCAAAGAGTACCATTCAATAAGCGCCGATACAAAACCGAGCCCCCGAACAGATGTTTCGAAGCCCGAGGCGAACTATTATCAAGCTGTGCAGGTAAAATATCATTCGATCTTTACGAGCAATCTTTCCGATTCAGAGAGTAACGGTCGCATGGATTAACTCGCAATAAACAGCTGCATATTGGCTTGATGAACTCAGTTCACTCAAATAAATCCAATAAAATATACAATTTTTATATCCCAAAACAATTAAAGAACATTTTCTGATGTACAAGATAACATTAGATAAGTTTTGATGTAAAAGTTACTAAGAAAGAACAAAGAATATTTCAAAATATTTTTCTTTAAAATCTTTCACATATTAAACACATTATTACAGTATTGAATTAAAACATGCATGCAATCGTAGTTCACCATAGGCAATATCAGGTCGTAGGTTATCTTAGATTCTACCAACTTTATAGCTTGCACCCGGTCACGGAATACCACAGGGAGCAAGCTCGGGTCCATAATTATTAACGTTTATGTGTCGTGGGAACACAACACCAATTTCTATTGTCTCTCCCTAATAAAGCTCCAACTTTATATTCAATAAAAGAACTTTGTTCTTTATAAGATAAAAAAGTCCATCTTTTGCACTATTGTATCAAAACTATAGTTTCCGTTTTATTCAGTTTTATAAAAGTTGTTTATATGTATATTTATGACTCACTGTATTCTTCCTTCCCTATTGTAAGGCTCGATCTAATTTGGAACCGGACTTAATTATATTTGCGATCATTTCTAATAATGTTTTCATAAAAAAGTTTAGTCAATGACGTATAAGTTCGAGAATCATCGAACAGGACTCCAAAATGTTATAACAGAAGATGGTACTACAAAATACTTTAAACAATATTTTTAAACGTCTTACAAAAAACCAATAACGTATTTAATAGTTACAAGAACCAGTTTGCATAACACTATGACGTAAATCAATAAGGTAAAGTCCACGTCATAATTCCGTCGTGTGTAATGTGACAAGGTTACGATTTGATAAAGATTGACTTTGATTTGACTCAATGCGATAAGATTAAAATAATATTTTTACAAACTACTACTTAAGAATTACTACGTACGTTACGTTACGTACGTACGTACTATTTAAGAATTTGTATCGCAGTTAATTGAAATTGAATACAAAAACCTCCATTACTAACATTCGATACACGATTGTTATTTAAAATAGCAATCTAGACGGGACAATCAAATGAAAATTCAAACTCTAAATTAGCAACCTTTTTTATTTACGTTACTTTTTGTTTTATAATAATCTACAACTACGACTATTACAATGACCTTACCGTGTCAACTTAGCTGATTATTTTATCCTCAAGTAGGTAACTAGGTATAAGTATAATAAGAGCGCTGACTTCACCTGTGTCAAAGCATACCACGATGACACATTCATAGATATAAGTTATGAAATTACGTTTAGTGTCAAATATTATCGCAATATGAGCCAGTAATCCATGCCACATAAAGCATAAATTAAACCTTAATTAGATCAGATAAATTACTGCCCTCATTGGTGCGTTCATGTTATAACAAGATTGTAATATTAATACTCACAAACACAGCGAGCATGAAAGCAAATTACCCATCTACCTATGAATTATAATAACATCTGGCTTTGTCGGTAGTTAAAATAACGGTAAACACAAACCGCTGCAAATACCGTACGGGACAAAAACCAAAAGAGGCTTTGCATTGGCCCCTTATTGCCAAATTCGGACACCGTTGAGAAGAACTATATGTAATGAAGTATATAATAATTATTATGTTTACTTATGTTAACATATGTGTCCTCATTGCCTAGATAAGTATGTATCTATTCAAAGACAGCGTATCCAATGTTTGTAAGCGCGTGTACAGCCTTGAAACATGTCATGATAAGACCAAAATGACAATGACAAAAACGACATCATCCGTTTCGTGACCACAGTTATTTCCCGTTTTACATTACCGTTATAATGCAAGTCTGTACCAAATTGGCAAGCTAGACGCCGTGTAACAACCGAAACGAAATACAACCACGATATACATAATAGTTTGTTTTAATTCATATTAATAAAAAACTTGCCTATTACAATTACCAACTTCAAGGTAGTTTATTATGCAAGCAAAAAGAGATTATGAATTGACGATCTTAAAGAAAAAGGCGACGGTTTTGGCGCAACACAATTTTCAAAAAAACCAAACGTAGGTACCTTAAACGAATATTAATGCTGGTTTATCCCGATTTCGAACAGAAGAGAAAGACGTATGAATAAGTAACGGACATAATTCTACGAAGTTTTTACATATCATAGTAGAATTAAACGAACAATCAGCAGCAACATTGGTCAATGACAGCAATGTCCCAGAGGTGAAAGTAGACAACTTGCAAATAATAGGCATGTGGGTGGCATTTGCGAAACAGATCATTCATACAAACGTCAGTCAGAAGCTAATGAATGTAACTCTAAATATTAATACCTACATGATTTCACTTAAGACTGGTGATAAATGTTGTCGATTAATATGTTCAATAGTATAAGTATATACCATTTGCAACAATGATTAATTTAAGAGCTGTTCGGTAGTGTCGATATTTGAATAAGTAACGAATTCGATAACATATCACGTGGAAATGCAAATCTTAATGCATTGTAGACACAAAACTATGCAAATGTGATCACATATAATAATGATATTCTATTCAATGCTGACAACAATATAGATAAAATCTTAAAGTGTAACCAATAAAATTTTATGATGCGATTACGTAATCTACATCAAAATTTAACCATCAATATTAATGATGAGATCTAGATAATTCATTGCAGCTCTTCAACAGGAAGCAGAAAATAAAGACTTTTTACTTGGATCTCTGTTGTACTGCAAAATAAAATGGATGCCGTGTTATGGCTCATTGCAGCTAGTGTGATTGCAAGAAAAATTACATATTTATCAGCTTCATAATCAAGAATGTATAATCCAGCTTAATCTACTATTATAATTTCTGACGTAAAAAAGATAGTTGAAAATGACTTTGTCGAACACGTAACCTATATTCATATAAGATAAAAAGTAGAGACTAGGCTAGAACTGATTATTAGTTCTTTAGAGTTCTCAGGGTTGTGCAAAATTAGACACATTTGCGGTTGTCTGTAGCTGTGCATTAGTGTGTAAATTGCACTAGACTACGTGTAACCCCATCGGCTGCTCATTAGCCGGCTCGCAACTTGCTGGAGGCCTTCGTGGGAATATCTGCTAAGTAACATCATCTGTCGATGAATCGCATCATCTACTGAAACGGTTCATTTAGTTAGAAGATTGAAACAAAACGAAACTTTGGTATTTTATTTTCGTAGGGATAAACTGTCACGGCTCCTGATGCTCTCAGTTTGGAATTTATATTTTAAGGACCGAAACTAAATATTTTACGTATTTGCTTTTAACCTTTACGAGATGTTCTCCCCTAATGGCTATTAATAGTGGCAGGATTCCATCTAAATCTTATATTGTCAACTTGTCCTATAAAATATCAAGATGTGCTCGAAAACTAGATTTTAAAGAAGCTGGAGATAATATGCATACAATGATGAAATATGTAAATCCTATTTGTTATGATACCTATAATGCCGCAGGAATACGATCATATATCAGAGTAAGTCCGAGCTAGTAACTAATGGAAAGCTGATAAAGATGTTTGTCCACGCAAGGTCAGTGGGGTGACACGACCATGCTGTTGACATAATTATTAAATACAAACTAAATATCGTGCTAAATATAAAAAAATCTGAAGTAAAGATCAAATAATATTGTTCATGTCTACGATCATATCTTAGTAGAGTTGTGTAAAGAAAGGAAAAAGTTTTTCAGATGCTAGCAATGCTGCGCCTGCTGCAAAAGTTGTAGGATGTATGGCACCAACAATAAATAGGTAATACGTAGAGAAAATTGTTTTAACAGTTGTAATGTAGAAAGCATGTTTGCACTGCACGTGGCTTCAAATAAGTATGATATCACTGCAATATTTCATATCGTCTAGTTTTACTAATCGCTTAATGGACAGCAAGAAAGTAAATAAAATAGTTAAGGTAGAAAAATCAATCCCACTAAAAAAGTCTAGACTGCCTCATTAGTCTAGTGGTCCCAAGGGTGACTGCTAAGCTAGAGGTCCTGGGTTCGATCCCCAGGTCGAGCAAAGTGTTATTGGGTTTTTCTATGAAATTCTCAGTAGCAGCTCGGAGTCTGGATTTGTGCCCGGTTAATGGCAATAAGCTCGCCCCCTATTACATGGGACCTAAACATACCGGCGAACTGTGGGTGTACAATAGTACGCCTCTGCCTACCCCTTCGGGGAATACAGGCGTATGTTCTGTATGTTATGTTATGTTTAGAAAAGTCAATAATCTAGCTGGTGATTTAAAAATTAATTACCGTAAATACCTTGTGGACATTATAGCGTCTCATATACCGATATCTTCTCTGATAAATTTCTTATTTATTCCAGGATGTAAAATAAGTAAAACAGATTTTTTTAATATATTAATTTTTTATTCGCATCTTTGGTTTAGGTAATCCATAAAGATGTGAATATTTACTGCTTAGTATAGATAGGTATCTTATATCAGGAAAACCAATGACAAATTCTGCATAAACAAATTAGATAATCTTGGCAGCTTAGGTCATTTTTGCTGAATTTACTGCATTAAAAATCAGAGACGTTGTAGGCGTGTAAAGTTGATTCACACTTTTGTTTCCAGTGACAATCGCCTACGTGTCGCGTGTTTAATGATTCTTGGCAAGGATCCACATTTCTTAATTCGGTATTATTTATCATATTATTAAACGACTTATTTTTAATTTTTCTCAAACATTTACTAACAAATACTGCAAAGTGCGGATCATGACATCATCCATGTAAATGAGACTGTCACGGATCACTTTCGATTATATAACACGGGCTTCGTCATTGACACTCGTATTCATTTCAAAAACACAACATCCTGTTATAATTCGCTCATATTTTGTTGTTTTGTTCGAACGAACATTACAAAAACAATCGCAGGAACTGCTTCTGTAATATTTTATGCAAATATGTATCATGTCGATGCTTAAACAGTTATCTGCAAATAGTAAACATACAGGATAATAATATTTTAACCCTCCTTAAAAATTATTGAAAATCGACATATCCAGTTCTCGAGAATTATATCAGAATCTTAAATTAAAACAACACATTTTTCTAGAACTATCCTAATGAGTTCCAATCACGCAAACTTGAATATTTGGTTAAATACGCGGACAAAAAAAGGTCGTAGGGAAGGCAATGGGGGTGGAGACAGCCACAAAAGGGACCTCAGTGTCGGAGGTCTTGTAAACAGAATGTAAAGGAAACGGTTTTTTGTCGGGGACTCTGAATCGGGCGTCGGCGTGTCCGGCGCAGGGGCAGGTAGGCATTTAAGAATTTCTCTAGCTGTGTTCGCTTGTACTGATATTATCTTGCTTACTTACGAGTACAAACGTTGCTATCTTCGAGTCGACTGTTTGCACAAATATGGACGACCTTCCAGCTTGCATACGTGACTGTGTTACGTGGCACATAAAACTCTATTACCTTTTCTTGCTTTTTATCTAGAAGCCATCATTCCTTGTGAAGATTCTGAGATTTTTGTACTCGAAGGATTCCGGAATACAATCTAGCCATTTTTGGAATTACTGTGAACTGCGCAATACTTTTCTTACAAGACTTGATTTAGTAGCTATTTAATAAATTATACATAATACCTATGCTTTCTTTTTATTCTTGATAAAATTAATTTATTTTTTATTAAAATTTGATATCAAATCATTTATCAGAAGATGAAAGATATGAGACTGATTAAAATATGCATAACAATAATTTTAGAGAAACCAAACAGGTAAACTAGGTAGACAGATCTGTTTAATGGTAGCCGGTTGTCCTTGAAAAGTCAACGGATCAACAAAATGTACAGTAAGCTGGTCCCCCACAAAGCGAGTACCACTGTATAAATTTGATGTCCCTACCTAACTTATACCTACCTAACCTTGAATATATTAAGGACCAGACAGGTCAACTGAATTCATGTGCTGTTGTGTATCTACGTTCAGCTCTTTAATATTAATCGTGTTAAAAACACACACTTTTCATTTGGGTCGTGTTAAATTTTGACTTGTGTGTGTATTTTTTGACGTCACTTTTTTGTGAACATTTTTGTTTGTGGTAAGTACTACAACTATACTACATTGTAATCATATGGATGTGTTTTGTTGATTTTTCTAAGTGCAGGCTTTCAAGTGCAGCTTAAGAAGTATCTTGAAATTGATGAACCTTATTTTGATTTTTTGATAGGTATCGATTTTATTCAATTTCTTCACTGACCCCTTACCAAAAACATTTAAATATTATATAGTTTATTAAGGAGTAAAATGATAGGCAACCTTTTACGCCTCAAAAAATTCATAACAAACATCACAAAATAAAAAATAGAAGAAGAAAGAAAGAGTGACATTGCCCAGATAAAGGGGAACCTGAAGATGTTAAAAGATTCAAGAATTAGCTCTCAATAGAGAACTGTGGTGCATTAATTGACAAGATATATAGCTCTTAAATAGAAGAAGATACAATATACATATAGACCTTTACCAATATAAAATTTGTATAAGTTGTGTTCTTTCCCTCAAATTATAAACACAACAGTCCAACGAATGAAACAAAATAGTGTATATATACATAATTTAGACCATATATAGCTTGTATTATTAGCTAGCAATATTTTGTACGAGAGAAACTGGTAAAAAACAAGCATTTTAATATTTTGTGTAGAATATTTTTATAGAAACTTCGACTGTACGCTATGTTTGTTTGAAACACGTCAAGGGCATGTGAATTACAAATAATTTGAATCCCCAGAGATTAAACTAACGTAGCAGTACATTGTATGACTGCAGCTATTGTTCTCCACAGACTAACAACGACTGACACTTACATTTTTGTCTAGTGTTAAGTTTATACGTCCGTTGTCATTTATATTATCGTCTACGTGCAAAGGTAGCGTAGATTATAATGGTTTTTATAAAACACATTTCGGAACACAAGTAGTTCTCTTTTCGGTGTTTTTTTTTTGTTAGTTCTAGATATCTATGTTATTTTATAATGAAAGACACTTTGTAATTTTGATTGCATACATTTTTAAGTTTCCAATAAGTAAGTTTACAATGGAATCTTTAAGTTATCTTCTTAAAGTGGAGCTTTTGGTAATGTCTAGATTCCTGTAGTAATCTATGAGATAGTCTTCATTGACGTCTAGACGTATATAAACTGATTTTATGATAACGATAAGCATATTTTCTATAAAATTTAATAAATCGAATGTAAGTACAATCGTAAATACCATTACGCCTAACCCCCAAAGGATAAAGCAGAGAGGTTTTGTATAACTACTTCAACATTCCCACAGTTCGCCGGTAGATTTTAATTCCATGTAATAGAGGAAGAAGAACGCAAGCACCTGCGACACCTCTGGTGTTGCGGGTAATTGCTTACCATCAGACGATCCGTCTGCTCGTTTGCTCCCTATCCCATAAAAAAGAACCTATTATAAAACCAGAAAACCAAATATTTTCTTAACTTCTAACTAGTTCAGTAAGTGACGTCCTTTCTTCTGTTCCCTGTGTGGACACGATTTTATATAGGAAGCCGGACATGTTAACTTTAAATTAACCGATACATTAATCATCAATACGTATTCCGCGGCCTTTGCCTGCACATAACAATTAGATGAAGCCATATTTATATTGGAACAATTGAGTGCGTACGAGTGTACAATAATGCCAATCACGCGTCGATTCGCCGATGCATTGCAATGCAAAACAATACGCTGTACGACCAATACAAACTAATCAGATGTCATTTGAATTATTTTGCGGAAGTACAGGCCAAAATTTTAATATTGAGCCTTGTTAGGTGGTCTTATGTAAAACTAGTGACCCGCCCGCGGTTTTACCCGCGCTGCTCCGTTCCTAAGAGGCGTAGCGTGATATTATATAGCCTATAACCTGCCTCGAAAAATTGACTATCCAACACAAAAAGATTTTTCAAAATCGGTTCAGTAGATCCAGAGATTACCCCCTACAACCTCAGAAACTTACAAACTTTACCCCTTTATAATATTGGTATAGATAAGACATTTAATACAAATTAATATAACATAACATCATAACACGCCTCCGCAGGGTTTAAGGCAGAAAAGTACTAATGTACACCCACGGTAAGTATAACCATTGCTATTAACCAGACACAAATCCCAAACTCCACACTGCTACTGAGAATTTCATAGAAAATCCCAATAACACTGCTCGACTTAGGAATCGAATCCAGGACCCCTAGCATAGAAGTCGCGTTCGGGACCAGTAAATTATTGAGGTTTACCACAAATTATCGTGGTAGAACTCGTCCTACTGACATATTTTCCTGTCAATGCCACTTGGTGTCCGCAGAGATAACATTAAAATTAATTGCACTTCAGTACTACCAAGTAAAATTATTTTATAAATTATATATTATAAATAATATTTTATTCTGAGTAAAATGACTCATTCCTCTACAAATCGTATTCCCGCATAAAATCAATCTAACGTCGAGAAAAGCATAGTGGTCCGACTAGGACACGTTTCCGTATCGAATGGAACACGTTTTACTAAAGTTTGGTTCAGGTCATTGAACTTTAAGTCTAGACCTAAAGTTCACGACATCAAACCATGGCTTAAGATTATATAACGAATGATTTCAAATATCCCTTCAGCATCTATTAATACATTTAATATCTTCCGTATTCTCTCTCTATTTCAGTTAAATTGACTGTCAAGCAGAAATATACGGCGATGTTTACAATGCCTCGACAAATTTGGACGCGGTTTGTCCCACTTTCCGCTTTAGCTACAAACACAGCTATCTGACATCTCCACATAATCTGAGCGCGAAAATATTCCTCCCCATTTGCTCAGAGATAAGTGATCTAGTGGTGATGGTAACAGCGGTGATATGGGCTTGGTGATAGGGTTGCCATCTTTAAAATCTGGTAACTAGGACAAGAAGCGTGAAATCCCTGGATTTTGGAGCTTCGAACCTGGTCATTGACGGGGCGCGTGGTGACCTGGTGGTCACGTGGCATGGCACGCGTGTCGCGCGTTTCTTGAAAGAAGTGACTTAAAACCTTTAACCTCGTACTACAAATGAAACTCCACCCGGACGCTCCCCGGACACTCTCTAAACAAATCCGGGAAAACCAGGACGGATGGCAACCCTACTTGGTGGCCACAGTTGGGGTAAATGAGCGGACGAGTAATGGCGTGGATCGCTCTCCGTCACGCGGTCCTTTTTATCTACCTAATTAGTCGAAAGGAGAACGCATTTCTTTGGTCCCACACTGATCTTTAAATCACAAGATTTTGCGAGCAAACGATATAGAATTTAAAGTTTAAGTGGCTTATAAATCACAGCAGAGTGTAGTATTATCAAAATAATATGCTGTAGATATAACAGATAATAGCACTACAGACGTACTTAAATTGCATTTGCTTTATATCGATTGGGATCAGTGGTCGATAAAAAGAATACAATCCAAACACATTTGTAGCATTAATTTGATATGGCTTACTAAATAAAAATGACAGTTATGTGATATTTAATAAGTAGACATCAAAACGAATGAGTTCGCGTAATAAGCACTTAGTAATAAGCTCTGCGGTAATTTGAGTAATTATTATACACCAAATTGTTATTGTGAAATCGTCGTATGCAGTAATTTTATTGTAATTTTTTTTATTCTCACAATTTATTTATATGCAAGTACTGTTGTTTGCTATTGAACACAAAACAAACACTTGTTTATCTATTAATACAAATGGAAAAGATATGTACCTTAGCACAAAAATCGACAAATAGGGCTGTGCAATGAGAACTATTTCTTTCTTTTCTTTTATATAATGCATAAAATTTATTAAAAAACACAATTAAACGCATGCCTTAAAACATAGGTAAATCTTTTTTTCCAGTAACATAAACATGTTTAATATCACGGTAGTTTTCAAAGTGCTGTGTGGACTAGATTATAAAACTCTAGGAAGTGGCACAAATTTTTACGTTGTTTTCTTAAGACAAAATGCCCATAACATTTAATGTATTAGGTAATAAAGAAGACGGTAAGTTTTAATAGGATTGACATAACATACCATCACACTTTTACCTATCTCTATAGGGTTAGGCAGAGTTGTACTGATGTAACTTCATTCGCGCACCGGCATGATCTTAGGTACCTATTCCCATTTTAGAAGCGGAGAGCCTACATTTATTAACCGTGCACAAATCGAATCTGAACTCCGAGCTGCTGCTGAGAATTTATTGGGACATCCCAATAACATTGCTCAACAAATCGAAATCAGAAGACATGGTTCGAATTCGAGTCAGCGACCACTGAACCAATAATCAATAGGTACTCTAAATTACGTCAATCAAAAATAATTACATGCCGAAAATAAAACCTATTTCCATACATTTTGGGTGGTCATTTAAGTTACAGAGGTTTATGTAATCGGGTTAAGTAAGAGGCGTCGATGCGTATCATTGCATCGCTTTCAATGAGTTCGAATTTTGAATGATTTAATTTTTAAAGCAACTGAACCACTGCCTGTCTGAAGAAACAAATTTTCATTTAGGCGACACTAATTGTATACGAAAGTACCTTTCAAAATTACGCATATTTTCCACATTGCAAACTCTATTCATATTCTTAACAAGCTAGAAAATACCAATAATATATGTAAATTGCTTGAAGCTGTATTTATTTTCATAGTAAAATATGTTTACATTCACAGGAAATATTCTGTCTCTCATTGCATCTATAAAACTCGCACATTTAATACCTAACACTCATGCAACCTAAGTAAATGTCGAGGTAAACACTAAACATCTCGATATCTAATCGAATGACTACACTTTAATCGATTCTATGTTTATTGCAGTTTCCAATTTGATTCTCGATATTGGAAAGCGAGAATCGGTATGATTGGAGAGCGGTTGGCGTGGGTGTTGAGACCTGTATTGTTGTACCCAAGTTCTAGGGCTTAGAAGTACACAGGATTGAGTCAATGACCAACGCGATGTTGCTGGTCAATGACTTTCGAAGGATCATATCGATTAGAATGATTGTATCGATGGTTTATATTTAAAAATAGGTGTCATTTATTCATATTTCATAAATCACTAAAAAATCCTATAATTTCTAGATATATTTTTTCATATCTCTGCGATTTTTTTTTATCTGTACTATGGAATCGTAGGAAATAGTGAGAAATCTGCAACGTACATCAATAGATTAAAAGACTACAATCGATTGTACAAATGATAAACATTCCTTTTACAATCCTCGCTGTTGTTATCGTAATGCAAAGCCAAATGTAAACAATTCCGATCTCCTTAACATTTATAATACTAGCTTTTGCCGTCGACATCGTCTGCAAGGACTTCAGAATTCGGTCTAATTAGGATAAAAAGTATCTTGTGTGTTAGTTCCGGATACAACCTATTGGTAGTTTGTGTCTCGCGGCTGCGCCAAATAGGACCAGTTCAGCATTTTGTCAAGCCAGTGCTTGACAGTTGTCAGTGCTTGACGCTAATTTTTAACTGGACTCTTGCTAGGAGTTAAGGATGCTAAGGCGGTTACCTCTATGGCGCGGCGCCTTTTTCCCCGAGCAGAAACAGATTTCACTATCCTGCTAGGCAGTCTCTTTTTGAACAATCACAGTCTCACAGAAGGAAGCCGTTTTATCCCAGTTAAGGCCGAATTTACCTACTGCTGAAATACTCGGTATAGGCCTCCTTTTATAGGCCTACCAAGCAGGTTAGTTAATTTAATATTTATAACGAACAATGTACGCGTGTGGACCGGCTCTAAGGACCAACTTGTTAGTCCTACAGTTTGTTCTTCGTGTACTTTTATTGGCAATCAGTACTGCTCACCCACGCGAGGTGTAGGCGTTAAGTCCCCTACAAGGTATCTGGGTCCTACGAACAGATTTTACTGTCCTAAGCAACGCACTTCATATTATTTACGAGACATTTAAAATAGTGGGAGGTAAATAGCACAGAGTTTAGAATTACATGCATTTTTGTAAAACAATAGTTAGATTAATGATGTATGTATATATAAATCTAAAATGTGTTGTCCTTGTTAGTAAAGATAACATATTTTAGAAGATTGGTCCAATCTATCTCTATACCAACATTCAGTAAAATTGGTTCAGTGGTTTAGGCGTGAAAAGGTTACAAAATTAAATAGACAGACAGAGTTATCTACCTACTTTCCCATTTATATTAATTATTAGTTTGGAATGGAATTAACAATAGCTCTAAACAATTGGAGACTTAAGAAATATGGCGTCTCTTCATGCTAATTCAGTCACAAATTAATCACGGACCACACGGCAGAATTCCCACTAACTGACGACAGGGCGTTTCCCGCGCTGTCAACGAGTTGTCAAAATGGGCGTAGGACTCGATCACGAAGTCGATTCGAATTTAGGCGACATCGAGCACTGCTCTGGCATACACAATACATAATAACTAAACTAAAAATTTTATTTTTATTCATATATTACGACAAGATAACCAGTATATAAGGATAATAATTTAATCATAGTATATGCGCATTTATATTTCCCCACACAGATTTAATATTTATACGACCTACAGGAAGGGCCTGCATCTTTGTGTGCATAAAAATATTTAACCGTTTATGCAAATTGATTGTATAAAATTAAATATTTATTATATTATAAACGCACGCGCATCTACCATACAGGAGAAAATATAAGGCAACTTAAAAAAAAAATTAAAGAAAAGAAAGAATTATTTTTCCAAATTCAAAATCTTGTGCAACCTTCCACCATCTCTTTAATAGTGCAGCAATTGGAAGTCACAACAGACGACCTTTTTGCACGTTGAGTTAGAGTACATAATAGCAATTTTCATTGCAATGATTGTAACTAAAACTGCCATTACATGCATGAATTACATCGTTAATTGGAACGCACAAACGATGAACAATTACTCTTACTATATTATTATACTATAACTATAATGATTTAAAATACACGCACGTAGGTAATCGTTCGGTTCTCGCAGATGAATGGCAATGATCGAACAAGACCGCCTTCGACGGGTAGCAAGATCAAGAACTATTACATAAAGAGAATAAACAAACAGAAATAGCTTCGCCATACATTCGTGTATAATAGCTCCTTCAACATCGTGTGCGTGCGTATATTGTTTATACATGTGCCGAAATGTTATTTAACAGAATATAAACAGCAAGGTTAAGATGATTAACCATAGCGTCCATTACCGGGAAGGGAAGCTAAATATTTCTATAATCTAGCAACATGTTTACAAGGAGGTGATCGTACGCGTAAATACTAAAATGCACGCGCACGCGCACGCTGGAAATATCCTTGACAATAACCCAAAATTATTGGTGGTGCGTGAAGTCTAGGCTAATTTGAGAGCAGGTTTGTGTGAATGAAACGTAGCAAGGTGACAGATTCACTGGCTCGCTTTGTATTACATATTTTAACGCTATCCAAGATTTTAGATTTTTAGGGAGAATTAGAAGATGATGCTTATCGACACCATGAAGTAATTTACACAGAAAGCTTAAACTATACCATCACGCCTGTATTCCCCGAAAAGTTAAGTAGAGGCATACATAGCATGTACACAGTTCACCGGTATGTTTAGGCTCACGTTATAGCTGGGACAAATTCCAAATACCGAGCTGTTACTGAGAATTTCATAGAAAAACCCAATAATCTCGACCTGGGGGTGGGAGAGCCATGCTTCGGCACGAATGGGCCGGCTCGACCGGAGTGATACCACGGCCTCACAGAAAACCGGCGTTAAACAACGCTTACGTTGTGTTTCGCCGAGTGAGTGAGGTTACCGGAGGCCCAATCGTCTTTTAAAGGTCGGCAACGCACTTGTGACTCCTCTTTTGGTGTTGCGGGTGTCCATGGGCGGCGGTAATCGCTTACCATCAGGTGATCCGTCTGCTCGTTTGCCCTCCTATCCCATAAAAAAAAACCTGGGATCGAACCCAAGACCTGTCCAGACAAACTTCCAGGCAGTTAAGCTTAAATAGTATATTTTGAAATAAAATATTCTCAATTACAATAAACTACTTCTGTTATGCGAATACTCATAACCCAATAAAACAAGAGTAAACGGAGACACATCATGTATACACTTCAAATATTTATAAATATTACGATAAAACTACATGTATCATGTATCTTAATATACCTAGCTTGTTTGTATGGGGACATGCAAAATAAATATAAAATATAAATATTTATATTATGAATGCTCCTCAATAGTTTCCACTCACCATTGTCAATTGGAACTCATCACATTTCATCCCATCCTCAATTTATTTTAACCTAAAAATTCTATCAACCTCCCAAAAGAGATAAACATCCAATTTTATTTTATAGCTACACATTAGATAACACAAATAAATAAATAAAACATGGCAATAAAAATAATGTTAGACAGACACCCCTAGCAACCCTTCCCGGAATCGAATAATGTCGTAAATGTAAAGGATGCATCGATGTCACTGGATATCCAGTTAACTATTCACAATGGCGAATCGGCTATTGATAATGCCCGCATTTTTGACACTCAAAATTGACGTCTGGCAATTGGGTTATTATTAAATGCCATTGTGTTTTGAAATAAACTAATGTATTGTTACAAATTACCATCTTGCTTTAATAAATACAACATATCAGCAAAGCATTGCGCCATTAGATCAAGTCAAAAGTGAAAGCCTAATTACTGCCGGTAATTTTCTTGTGCATATGTATTGAAATTCACCTATCAAATAAGCAAACTCTATACACCCAGAAACAAAAGATGTAGTCCAATGAATTTACATGGTTATTTCAATTCACTGGCTTCAAGTAGGCTGGCACCAATGATGTTCTGTACAGAATAAGTAATTTTGAAACTAAATATTCCGCGAAGTTCATCTTATGATAGTTATGACAAATTACGCGGATTAAATGTGAAGTTTCGAAAATTCTTTGACAGCTGTCAATTGATACCTGTCAAATATGTCACCCGAGGCATGTCATTTCCGGGAAATCTAACAAAGCTATGTATTTTTAACATCGTTGAATGGCAAAAATTAAGGAAAGATTAAATACCAAAAGGCTATGGATGAAAAATGACAAGGAATTAATCGTAATATTTCTTCCACAATCTTGATCAGGAAGCATAATAAAATTGCAGAGTTCATCGCATGATTTGCGATCACCTACATCGATGATAGGTATAGAATCGCGGCGTAACAAGAAAATATTGCACTGCATTTACCTAGCGATTTGCTCCCGCCTATTCGTTAAGTTGCAGCCATATTGAGAAAATCAACGCTCTAAGCGTTTTTTTTTTTTAATATTGCCATAGGTACCTACTTGAAAAGAAAAAAAAAACAATTTGAGTTCAAATAAATGAAAAGATTTTTTCATTACAATTGGAAGAAAATAGAAGCACGCCCTTAATATCATTAAATTTGAGGAATTATTGAAAAAAATGATGGCCCTTATCAGTATATCCTCCCGTATCATGAATGCGTTTACAAAATAAAACAAACAAACGCCTAGGTACATACAAGTATTGAGCAACATCTTTATCTTCGGACGGGATTCAGAAAAAAAAACATGTATTTTTTAATAAATAAACTGACACTGTTGACTTGTTGCAAGAGTAGAAAATAAAAAAGTAAAGTCAAGTACTGTTCTCTCATGTATATTGACATAAACAAGAGTCAATGCATCGGTATGTCTGTCTGATTAATCCTATCATATTCATATACGACGGATTGATCGCGATCGGATGACAATTTATCGAGCTGACCAATTATTGCGAGCCTACACTCTAATAAATTGCAAACTTTTTAATCAAATTTAAAATATAACAGACGTCGTGCATTTTACGGTGTATCTTCGACAACGCGATCATTTTTAGATGGTGAGAAAGGAATGTTGCTATTTAATGTGTAAAGCAGCATCAGCATCCTCTGATGGTCTGAAACTAACCGAATGTAAGGCTTGGCAATATTATACTCTATCAAATAAAACAGAATAAACAAAATCGCTTAATAGATAAAAAATATGCCCAAATATAATGTCCAAGCTACTACGTAAGCAGGTGCTAACAGCTAACCGGTGTAACTCCCTATTATAATAAAAATGTTGAAGAGTGTTAACTAATTAAAGATCTATACTTCTACTATAACTGCGAAAGTAACAGTCTATCTGTTTGTTTGTTCTCACGCCTAAACGGATGAACAAATTTTGATGAATTGTTGTCTAAAGGTAGATTGAACCTTGGATTGATTTTTTGAGATAAGAAATTTTTATCTCAAAAAATCCTTTCGGTTGCAAGTGAAACCGCAGGCAACCAATAATACCAATTAAGTGTTCATTAAAGATCATCAAAGAACTTAGCTTAGCTCCAAAACCAGAGTTCTCACAAGCTTTCTACAACGTAACAATATTTAATTTTCAATTAATTGAGGCCGTTGCGTCTACGATAACCTTCAAAATGACTTATCACTAAAATTATTGAATTTTGATTACAAGTATTCATATGCGATATGATATCGCATGGATATGAAAAAATCGAATACCTATAACGTTTCGTACACTCAATACCTTTTCTTAACACAGCTGTTTTGCTACTTCTGGTGACGCAATTTGCATGTGCAAAGACATCGACAAAGTTGGAATATTTTAATGCAAATTTGGAAAAGCCACGTATCGACCTTGAAAATAATATAAAAAGCGAACTTCCTCTCGGTTATTATCATTTAATATTAATGTATTTTTTACCTCATACATTATTTAAATGTCACAATTCACATTAACGGTCATTTCTTAAAGATTCAGACACTTTATAACAAGTTAGGTAGGTATTCTGATTACTTTTGCCCAGCAACTACTTAGGTATAACTTGTCGCGTTTGTGCGCCGCCGTTAGCGACACGGAAGGAGTTTCCTCCCTACATGGCCACGACGGGGATATACTGGCTAAGAACAGGTCCTAGGAACGATAATAGTGGTCGTAATAAGCTGAAATTGCTGTGTGCATGCCGCCAGCATTAGGAGGTTCGAAGACCACTTAAGTACGATAGTGCCGACAACAATTCGCGTATGCCTAGGTATTTTATAAAGACTATTTTGATAATATATATTATTTTTGTAATCTATCTACAGCTAAACCTATAATAAAATTGTAACAGGCCGATAATAACAATTTTTAGAATTTTGTCTGTCTGTCTGTATGTTTGTACACGAATCACGCAAAAACTACTGCACAGATTTGAATGCAGTCTTCACCGATGTATTGCTAGAGGTCTAACTTAAAATCTAGTGCATGTTTATCTTGATACGCCGCCTAGAATCGGAATTATAGTATGTTAATATTTTTGGGACGTGAGTGAAACTGCAAGCAAGAGCAACTATTAGTTAATGATTCATTAGTGGTGACATGAATGAGCGTACTGGATTCTCAGGTCAAGTAGTATCATTGGGTTTTTCTATGAAAATCTCAGTAGAATTTTGAAGTTTGACTTTAAAAACGTATCGGGGCATTCTGTGGGTTGTAAATCAGTACAACTCTGTTTAAACCTTTAGAAATAAAATGCGTAAAATTATGGTAATAACAAATACATACTGACTGAAGTCTGGACGCATTACACGCCGTGATATTATCTAATGTAGATATATGAAACTCGGAGAAGCACAGATTAGTGTTTACGAGTAAATGTCATCTTAGAACTTGTTAGACTGACCCATGACACGTTTTGCTAATTATAACTTGAATGACTTCTTGAACATCCATACTAATATTATAAATGCTCTATATGTTTGTTTGTTACGCTTTTTTATGGGATAGGGGGGCAAACGAGCAGACGGTTCGCCTGATGGTAAACGACTACCGCCGCCCATGTACACCCGCAACACCAGAGGAGACACAAGTGAGTTGCCGGCATTTTAAACGGGGATTCGGCCTCCGGTATTCCCTTTCATGTCTAAGCTGCTGATCCAATTTTGATAAATTTTCATATAGAGATAAATTGGTTCTTGGAGAAGGACATAAGCTACATTTTGTCTCAGAAAAGCCTTTGGAATATCAAACCGAAGGCAACAGCGTGTACACGATAAATGAAACTATAAATAAACATTTAATGCAGACAATTTTATTTTTTTAATCTTGTTCTCATCGACACTCAGCATATCAGCTTATGGAGATTCAATGTTGAACAAAGGCATCCCCATAGACTTCTACAAGGACCGGTTGCCTATCCATCAAGGCATCGACACTACAAAGGTTATATTCTAGACTCAATCACGCTTGACGAATCCAATTGCGGATGTAACTAAACGTAGACCAACAAGCAAGGAGTTCGGCTGTAAAATCTATTTTTAAAACCAAATTAATTATCACCTCATTTCATGCTACCATATAGAATAGAATAAAAAATGGCGCCTGAGATAATAACCACGAGTTCAATGCAAAAACAGACGCACTCACGTGTCGCATCGACTTTGATCTAACACTATCAACACTCATTATGTTGACGTATATTTTATATTACCTCTTAATTACTTGTATTTTCCTATTACAAACAAGCATGCCGCTAAGATGTTAAAGTAAATTTAACCTTAATGGCTGCGTTAATAAAGCCAACATTTCCTGAAGAAGGAGTAACTATCGATCAAAAACATGACATTGTAAATAAATCGCGGGTTTTAAAATATACAAGACAGTTTAATACTACTTTTAAGCCAAACCATAGAATGAGTAGCCGAATTTATAGTCGTAAGCACTTATTGACTATAAAATTGATAAATGATATTGCTGCGCCTGCGTCGTATGGTCATAGTTAACATCTGAGTTGTTCGTTTCGAAAGTGCGGTCCGGAAGAGTCTGGCTGTTGAAGTGGCCTTTGTTTGAATTTTTTATGAGCACTCAACTATCTTCATTAGTCTATCAAAGAATTCTTTGTTAGACACCCTGGGAAAGTTTATGAAATCCTAGATAAGTTACTGCAGTATGTTTTGATCCACTTAATGCTATGTGTAATGTAACGTGTGATTTGTTGATACAAAAATCAATATTTGTCGCCAAAAGATACGGTTATCATTTGATAAGAGTGATGTTACAACCGCATAGTGCGTTAAACTTAGGATGATAATATTATTTGGCGCATGATTTGAATGCGCCAAATAATAAAGTATGTAGGTAATTATTATTTGGCGCATTCAAATCATACACTGTTGCATAATATTGGCGAAGAGATTTTTTCTGTATCTGCATAATAATCAGTAGTAAATAATGTAAACTTCTAAACTAAACAAGTTTGATAAAATTACCCCGATACTAAGTTATGTTTGACTTTAAGACGTGAAGTATCTATGCAATGAAATTTGAAAGCAATTGAAGTCTATAAATCCACTCATACGCATAAGATCCATTATCGCGAATTCGTGATAATTTTTTTGCCACATTTCAGCTATTCGTAATAGTACGGACACAATTTACACTTTAAACTACTCGTATAACGAGTTAAGATAAGTGGTTATCAACAAACTGTCAACAACAACGATAACTGTTCGTGTACATTAATCATATAATTAATTAGTTTGTAGTTCTCATGAATATAATTAGACATCAATCGAATCAATTACATGTTGTCAAAGGTGCACAGTAGCTCCATTTATCGCGAAACGTGATTTGTGATACCTACAGTGCACGATAAATCAATGAATGTGATTACTTTTGACGGAAGCTCACTTAAAAATGCTCATTTATTAAAAAAAATTTTAGGATATTCACCGCTAAAATTATCTAAGTACGACTTATGAACGTTTGTCTTCATAATCAACAAAACTGTCTCACTGGTGAATACGGGTTTCCCCCCAGAAAGAGAAGGAGTAAGGCGATAGTCCACCACGCTGACCTAATGCGGCTTGGTACTTGAAATGAAATGAAATGAAAATGAAAATGGTACTTAGATGTTCCCTATGCTTTAGTAAAAGTTATTTACAATTTCCACACAAAAAAGATAGACGATGTATGTGAAGGGAAATAAACAAGCGTATTAAGAAAAATCTGACGTACGAGTAGTATAACACATTTTACTTTAGTGAGTGATCAGTGCTTTATAATCGGCCAATAATTAAGCAGTTCAGTTAATCAATGCCGGTGCCCAAAAACAATTGACGGACTGCACCGTCACGTCAGCAATCTGATTCTGATTGAGTTATTAGCGTCATTTCAGTCACCAAGTACTCATACCGATCCTTAATAAGGCTATGACGTAAGTTCGTCACAATATCATGTTTTGTTTCACATTCCTCGCCATTTTAGTACTTGACGTCCATTTCTGACGTACCAGATATAGCACACCGGACATTGAAATTATACTGAAATTGTAAAACAGTACGTAGGAACTCTGCAGAAGATGAACTGCATGAGATCTGATTTTATTATATTCAAAGAATAAAATTGAGAATGATGATAGGCAATCCAGTTTTTTATGTATAAATTCCTTGAATAAAGTATTATATCAATACAATTGCAATGCAGGAAGAAATATAGTAACATCACTGAAAATAATGTCCATCCATAAAACAATCGGCAAGAATAATATGTACTTACACAGAACTTAACAAACAATAGACATTTTCCTTTGTTTCGTGTTGGCTGGATGCGCCGACACCGACGCACCGCCCAATCGATTTTATTTAAAACGATAGTAATAGAATTTGTTATGCCCTACAATAGTCTGGCAACAATTACAATGGCTTCTGCGACGCCCAATCGCGCATAATGGTTTATGGTATATGACTCTATGTCCCATTAATCTGGCGCACCTTTACTAGAGATGTCCTATTTACGCACCTTAGTGAATAAGCCCATACAAACTCAGTCACGCGTTGCATACAACACTAATTTATCTGTCAAATCGTTCTTTTATCATACATTGCTGTTGACATTTCAATTTGAAACTTTCAAGCCTGACATAGCAAGTAATGTACCATCTACATGACATTTGCCGTTTGTTTGTAATTTGAAAATTGGATAATTATTTGAAACTAGCTGTAGCTGAGTCAATGATTGTATATGCTTATTATTTTAAATGACTGCGTGGATGTCATACGTAATTTGGGACGTTTTTGTTTAGTAGTATTGCCAAGGTCTATATCTTTTAGAAAAAATAATGACAATGAAGTAATCGTGGACTCTTAAATTACTATACAACACTGAAGCCCAGTGTTCCTACCATTGGTTTGTACCATTGACTTGACAACTTTTTTTCAATGCAGACGTTTCAGGAACCGTATAACTCAGTCAATGTAATTTTAATCACCTATGACATCATGCATCTAGCAAATACACATACATCTGTTTTGGTGGATATTTAGCATTTCAAGATTCACAATTTTTGATGTGTTTCTATGTCGTTTAAAACTGAATTCAAAACAATACTGCAATACTACATCTCTTTCCACGTTTAACTTCAGAAATGATCTTTATGCACCTATAAACCATATTTAAAGCTATATATGCAGTAAACTTGATGTCATCGCGAATGATCTGCCTGGGAATGAAAACAATGGTTCAAGAAGAGAACAGAGAATGCTGTCTTAATCAGATTAGATACGCTTGTTGCTACGATTTCGAAATTAAGCATTTTACGTCCACAGCGTATATAGGCACTAATTATAGTTTTATACTAGAGTAGGTGAGAGTAAAAGATAAACGGAATGTATCTATTTTAATACAGGCAAGAGTTATCTAAACGCGTTTAACCTTGAAACTTGTTTCACTACGGATACATTAATATGTAGATCTTGCAGAATTATTTTGGTTCTAACCTGTTGTGTTTTGCTTTAAAACAAAATTATTATTTATGTAACAGATAGTACTAATGCAATGAATATTTTAATTTTAATTATTCCTATACCAATTCAATGCCATTTGGTATACCTCAAGGCAGTGTCCTAGGTCCACTTCAATTTCTACATTCTATGAATATTTTGTCTTCGAAATACTTGTAACTAAATTTAAAATCAGCTTGTGCAATATATTTAATTTAATTTATCTTAATTTATCCATCATAATGATACCTAAGAACCTAATTTGAGAGCTTTGGAATTTATGTTTCTAAATTTTTAAAACTAAATAACATCGAAGCTTTCTCATAAGGTTATCTAAAGATCACTACATAAATATTCAAAATTCCTGAGCCTTTACAGGAATTTAAATTTAAAATGAATATCAATTTAAGTTTAAATATTGAGTAGGTACAAACGACGTCCATGCAAGTAGTGACTGAAAGCTTGTTTCAAAATTTTCACTACCAAGTCCTCCAATAGAAGCTCTATATTATTTTCCGTACTATCTCAAAAATCAAGAATATCAAAATACTCAATAGTTAAGTAGTAAATTATATAAAAATTTTTTTTAGCAATTGCAAAATTTTAAAATCAACTTTGTAATGTTAGATAATTATTTAAATCACGGTTACGTGTCATGTTAAAATGGTGACGCGAACTTGAGAATAATTAGATAAAATCATTAACATGACACAATTTTCTAAAATTAAATAAAGTAATTAGCATCATGTAAAATTACCGAGATATTGGTAGGTACTAAAATTACCGAGTTAATTATAATAATTGTAAGAGAAATCGCAATCTATACTTGAATGTTTACTCCGTGCCAATACTACACATTCTATTATATAGGTTTACAGTCCGAGTCGCCGCTGTGTGATCACTGGGGACACAAGATAACAATACTGGTATGTTTATATTCATATACTTCTCTATACACAAGTGAATTTATTACTGAGCAGTGGGGCACTCGATATTATTATTAAGTGGGCCACATTTCGAACAAATTTTGATCTACTTTTAACATAGACTAGCTAACAGATTGCAATCTGCATTACCTGACATTATTCATCCGATGAAGACCTAATGACACCATTTTTTGTGCGGCGCATGCGCAACTGTTGATACAAATTCGCGAACCAAATTATTTCGAGCTGGGGGTGAAAGTAGGCATGCTTTCACTGCATTCGACGTTCAGATAAAATAATATTTGGCTCGTGACGTTCTACGAGATCAACTGATACGCCACGTAAAAGCCCTAACCGGTGTTTAAAAGTTCAGTTGTCATAAACGCTCCACCCAATTGGAATAAATTATCATTTGCAATGAAATAACGGTGCATGAACTAAGAAATATGTTTGCTCCACTTTGTGAAAATAAATTGACAGTGAAAAAATTAAACGCTTCTCATTAGTATTCGTCAAGCTGCAAAGATAAAAAAATGGTCGATGTCAGATGAGTAGGTACTCCTTGTGGCATGACTTAAAATATAATTGAAATATCCAACATTATGTAACAAATCCTGCTAAATGTAAACCAAACTGAGATATCGTCCACCATAGCACACACAATCGTATCTAATACTAAATAAATCATCGATCACGATCCACGATCTTCAACAAACGTCACTATATTCACACGAATTTATCGTAAGTAAATACAAGTAGACTTACATGTCCTCCATTTCTGAATATTTGAACTCTGAATTAGACCTTACGCAATGTGTCTTATGTAGGATTTTGCATGCTTATTTTAAAAATCGATGAAGGAAAAAATATTTCCGTCGAAAAGGATAACGCGTTATCAATGAAAAGTATGAAGTGGAAAAGGAGTGATGATGATGATATTGGTATCAATAAATAAATGTTAAAACTCTATCTCACTTATTTAACTTATACTATTTTTGAAAACATCTTTCATCTTATGGAAGATTGACAACTTCCATTATGAGTTAAGTAATAGAATGTAGACCGAAATACATAATTTACAGAATGCTTAATTAAATACTAGAAATCTACCAATTAGAACGTTTAGAAACTGATAAAGTTGAAACCACATCTTATCTTGCTGCAGCGGCTGTTATAAATGACCCTGTATCGAAACACATTAGCTACATTGCTATAGTATATGCAGCGTACACGAGAGGCATGTCATGACTTATAGGTAGTTTACCATTCGGCTATTATCATGGTTGGATCGGCGAGTGGAAAGCAATGGCACTCACCTAAGACAGCCAGATATGTTACCGTGCATTCCCATATACGGCTTATTTGAATTGCTTACTTTGATACGGTTAAGCGGGAGCTCTTTTTCTTCAACTCCGCTTCTTTGTTATGCGTCAGTGTCAGTGATTCGCGCTTGACTTTCATGTTCTGTATTTCTTTGAATTGTTAAGGTACATAAAAAATACGATCCTTAGGCGGAAATTTGTCGAATGATTTAACTTTTTCAGTCGAGCCACGCACTCTCTTTGTTGACGTAATATATTTTAAGTAATAAGAACCATGATTTAATTAATTGCCAACGATTAGTTCTAACATTTACTAATTTTATGGTTTAATATTATACGATTTTAATACCGAAATCTCAATTAAGGTTACGTAATAAATGCTTAACTGTAGTTCAAACAGTGATGAATTTAAACGGACAATAGCCACGTTTTAATCGCATGGATAAAAAACGGCGTATCGGCAAACATAATCATAACCGAGAATCATCGCAAGTCTGCAATCATAGCAATTCAAAATTTTATTACCAGTAATTTGACTTTCCGTTCCGAATTGATGCTTATAAATATTTTTTATCGTTTGTACGGAAATATGATGGACGATTCTGCGTGACTCTAAAATCTAAGGAGGGTATTTAAGTAAAGTATTATTCTCAATATGAACAGTTTGTATCGCTAACCGCAAAACACATAGAAGCTACGTTTGCATAGTCTGATACCTCTATGTGTGAAGCGTATGCGTCATAATTTCCCTTCAAAGGCCACGTCTGATAACATTCGTGTGATAGGCTGCGTCCGCTGCTCAATGTAGGTAGGTATATAGGCGCAAGATATTTTTTTAAATACATTGCGGACAGTAGGTTTTCCCTTGTATCTTGAATGCGTTTGCAAATACAAATTTTCACAGAGACCTGTGGGTTTTTTTTAATATTTGAATTTATGTAGGTACTGATTTTATAAATTACAAAATTAGGCTTGATGCCAATCACTCAGCAAATGCAGCATTTGTGATTAAAAATGCAGTTACACAACATGTGTAATGCAATTACACTACAATGATGTACCAAAACACAACAGCTGAACTCCAACTATCTACATTGAAACGAAAAGGTTTCTTGAGAAACTTGCACAGATGTTCCATAAGACGTTGTCTTATTTTCCAGTTCGACGTAAGACTTTGGACTTCCGATGCCGATACCTACCTAATTATTTTCACCGGTAAACACACGTCGAAACATATTGATAAATATTAAATATTATGCAAATAAAGTTCGGTTACATTTATAAATCGACATTAATTAACTCTTAAGTTACAATTTTGAAACTGGTCTCAAGGTTGAGAGTAATCATGTTGGTATTTGTAACTTGGAGCACTGCTCTCAACATTCATTCTAGGTACCTATCTCAAGAACCTATTTAAATTACGACAAAGTGTACGGTACTGCAACGGCCAACCTTAAAATTCAGTGATGCAATCAAAATGAATGTGAAGCAGATGATTCATTCTTTGAACCACCATCAGTAACTACGGAGTTTAAAATGACGGAAATGTAAACATTAGAAGGCCAGTAATATTTAGAAAAGTTGAAACGATCCCAATGTCAAATTAAAAACATAAGATGAAGAAGAATAAACAGAAAACATAAGAAACAGTGGCTTTTGCTAAACAAGAAACAGTAAAATAGGACGATAATTTAATGTGAGAGACAAAAATGGATATTAGTGCAATAGTGAGCTATTGTAATCTAATGAAAAAACGTTAACTTGTTGGTGTTATCGACATAATAAAAAAAATCCTATTAAATGTAAAAAAAATAAACTAAATATAGAATTAACTAGATTGGTAATGTATTCACAATAAACAGCTGCAAGAACTACATTGGAGTGTGTTCGTAACCTTGAAAGACGCTTTGGTCTGTAAGTATGAAATTATTAGGCCACAAGGATGCACCTGGCCATCAATTAGGGTATTTCAGACCCCTTATAATATGACAGCGAAAAGTAGGGTGCCGCAATTGAAGCTAAGACCACAGCAAATGCTTTATTGCATGTACGAGTAACTACAGTTTGAGGAAATGAAGCCGTAGGGTTGCTCAGTGCTGGTGGTCGGGAGGTTAATTGTAACCGTTCACTAATCACACCACCATTACGTTGTAAGTAGAGGTGCGCCGGCGCAGACCGCACTGTATGACCAACAGTTTAATTATGCTAATGATGTTCTTTGGATATACGTTACCTATTTGATAAAATTATTTTCCAAATAGTTTTATTGTAAGCAATAGAACAATGAAGGTCTCGCATGTTTTTATAATATAGTAAATAAATCAAAGAACCGTATTCATGTTTTTGCTAAATTAACATTGATAATTTTAATGACACGATAAAAAATAACCTTCGCCAAGCTTTTCTCACCGAATGAAGATTTTTATAAAAAAATACAAGATATAAAAGATTTAATGAAAACGAAGATAAGTAGGTATTATAAATTTTTATGTGACAAATTCAAAAGGCACAATGGATTGAAATTTATTTTTACATCACATGACACTAATAAATTTGCAATACAAAATGCAGTCATAGAAATCGAAATAGATTTAAATTGACATAAAAGTCTTCAGCCACAACACAAATTGAAAACGGAACCAAAATAGCAAAATATAAAAGAAGAAAAACTAATTCAGACGTGGGTAATTTGCCCAGACTAAAATACAGTAACATTTATTGAGAGAAGGTAGATACATACATGAACTCAATGCGAGGAAATCGTAAAATACAATCATAAAACGTATAAAGGTACCAGGTACCTATTCATTATTGGATGCAATTCTCGATAAGATAGGTATCTATCTAACGCTAGACATCACTATCAATCGGTAGTAGTTATTCGAACATTTTAATTACACTCAAAAGCAATTTTCAGCCGTTCAATTGATTTATCATTCCGTAACGTACCTGCGTACTAATATCAAACCCGTTCTTAATCCACGTTAGTTTTAAATTGAAAGAAAAAAATATTCGATAGGAAATACACGATTGAAGTAAATCTTGATCTCGTGTGAAGCTTATGATCATCCAATGACACTATACAAAATTAAATAAAAATAAAAAAACAAATTGACGTAAGTATAATTCATTAGCTAAAAGTGTTAAAACTATTAAGTAAGTAAAGTTACTTCATCTACTTAAGAATCTTGAATAGAATATAAAGTAAATTAATGTGGGTATTTGCTAAACAATTTACAAGACGTAAAGTTTTTAAACTAAGTAGATATTCCAATTATACTTAATGAGTTTATCCCACAAGTTTTTGTTAATACTAGCAAAGAAATGTTTAAATATAAATACTTACCAAGGATATCGTGCAAATTACAAACTATTCGTATCGTTGTTACTTCGATTCGTTGTCGATTGCACGTTGCAATTCAATTCAAGTCCTCGCCAGATTTTTTCCGGATCACTCAATTCCGCTCACTGTCGCACTGTCACTTTTTGAGCACGGCCGGCTTTTTTAAAAGTTATCACGCCAAAGTGTGTGCCTCCGTGGGAACGGTGCGTGGTGTCGATTCGATGGATCGGTGCGGACTGGCTGGCTGTCGCACGCCACCCGCCGACTCCGAAACTCGACTTGTATTCGCTAGACACAGAATAGGGACATACTGTGAGTGTGCATAATCGCCACCGTGCATCGATATGATTCAACACTTGAGAAATTCTTACAACTTCTTATCAAATCTATGTAAATCCTTCACATAATGATGTATTAGCTTTCTAAATAAAAGAACATTGCATTTAAAATTTGCGGTATTTTCAGAAAATAGTTTGGTCAATCAATTTTTGATACGCTTAATTTTGGCTAACAACGCAATGAAAAAACGACTGAAAGCATTGACCGCAACATCGCGTGAATTTAATTGTGAGTCTCACAACTCAGTAACTGAGTGTAACATAAAATATAGTGTTCATAATACACCAATTATATTCACGCTGCCATAACTGTCAGCGCTGGATGAACACTGTGTCGAATTGTGGGAAAACATTGCGTGTTCAGTTCAAGATCGTACGACAATCGCGCCACCTCCGCTATTCGCGCCTTTTACTATACACATTTTTTCTCTTGGTCCAAGATGCATATGCCTACGTTAATTTTGTTTAAAAAAAAACATTAGATTTTAAGTAAATAGTCTTCACTTCTTATCAGTTAGTGTTGTCACATATAGACAAGTAATAAATGTCATATTAGATAATTATGTTAGTGTTATCTTCGTGCATGTAATGAAAGTGCTTTTACTTTCCCAAAGTAGTTTTATTTTCAACTAGCTTTTGCCAGCGACTTCGTCCTCGTGGAATAGTTACTTTGTTCCCTAGTTCTTCGCCCGCGGTTTCACCTGCGTTGCCCCGTTCCTAAGGGTTGTAGCGTGATGTTTTATAGCTTGAAACCTTTCTCATGAATCACTCATTTTCCCAACATTTCCCTTTACTGCTCTGCTCCTATTGATCGTAACGTGATGAAAAGTATACTATAACCTGCCCAGGAGTATGAAGAACAATTGTACCAAGTTTCGTTGAGTGGTTTTTGTTTCTATAACGAACATACAGACAGACAGACAGACAGAGAAAATTTTACTGATTGCATTTTTGGCGTCAGTATCGATCACTAATCACCCGCTGATAGTTATTTTGGAAATATATTTCATGTACAGAATTGACCTTTCTACGGATTTATTATAAGTATAGATTAGTTACCATACGGTTAAATAATTGTTCTGCCTATGGAACTAATAAATGTGATATTTCTGTAAATATAGGCCATTTTTCCAGAAATCATAGATTTATCATTCGATTGCCGGTAGTTATTCTCGAATCCTTATGACGGTAAAACCTTAGACAATACCCGTTTTGTAAATTATATTATTGATATAACAGCTCTGGAGACAATAGCAATGGTCTAGAGTTACTCACAATTGCAACAAGCAATAGGTACCTATATAATAAATTCGTTGTTTTTTAAATGTTTTCGAAGAACTAAAATTAATTGTATATTCAAATTAAAACATTTAGTACCTACTTGTATTCTAAGTAGCTAGTGTAACTATTGCTGTGTAGATACATAAAGAATAAAAAACCGGTCATTTGCGAGTCGCACTCATACATCGTGGGTAAAATATTTTTTTACATAGGTACTTACCTACCCTGCAAATTTGTACGGAACAAACTTGCAGGGTAGGTATGTAAAAAAATATTTTTTGACAATTTGTATAGCCTTGGATCAACAAAATGCTTACACTGAGAATTTTAAGACTCTAAGTTAGTTAAGTAAGTTTTAAGAGTCTCTTAAGCTCTATACGTTTATCTGTAAAACCTGTGTGACAGACGACGGACAGACGGACACGTGAGTGACAGCTTTATTCGGGTACAGAACCCTAAAAAGGAAGAAATATATAAACAAAGGAATCCATCACGGGACTATAGTTTATTCCATTCATTCTGAGACCCGTGCCCAGCCGTGGAACAGTATATGGAATGATCATACTGATGAATCAAATACATTCTTAAATTTTTTTCAATAGACGTCAGTAGGTAGGAAAGCTTTTTTTTTTAGAATAGTAGGGCAAACGAGCAGACGGATCACCTGATGGTAAGCGAATACCGCCGCCCATGGACACCCCCAACACCATAGGAGTCACAAGTGCGTTGCCGACCTTTTAAAAGAGGATTGGGCCTCCGGTAACCTCACTCTCTCGGCGAAACACAACGTAAGCGTTGTTTGATGCCGGTTTTCTGTGAGGCCGTGGTATCACTCCGGTCGAGCCGGCCCATTCTTGCCGAAGCATGGCTCTACCACGTAAAGACCTTTTTATTTATTCATCCTCGATTCAAGGCCGCCATAGTGAATAATAACAATACCCGATATTTGCGACTATTCATTGTAACAGACTGAAAAACTAATTTCAGCTGGAGACATCACAGTCTGATGAATACAGATGCAATGCAAAAAAAGAAATAAAACGAAACCAAAAACTCGAGTGATTGAAAAAGATGAACCATTGAAACAAGTGAACTAAAAATGTTCTCCAGCTATATTAGGAACAGCCTCATTAGCTAAGTGGCCCGGAGCGCGACTGCTGCGCTAGAGGTCCTGGCAATTCCCAGGTCGAGCAAAGTTTTATTGGGTTTTTCTATGAAATTCTCAGTAGCAGCTCGTAGTTTGGGATTTTTGCTCGGTTAATGTCAATAGGATCGCCAATACTGAACTGTGGGTAAGTAATCATTAGAACACCTCTGCATATCCTTTCGATGAATACAGGCGTGATGGTATGTTATTAAGTTCCACAGTGCTTCCAGTCTAACCAAATGCGGCTGAATGTCAGTATTTTACAAGAAGAGGCTGTCTTTAATCTAATAAATTACGTCACACGAATTTCATAACGGTTTGATCCACCCCCCATTCCTGTCACACGTCATCACATTGGTGAGACCCCCTGGCGTGACGTCACGAATTAATGATCTTTAAGTTTTAAATTTACATTTAAGTTTTGCGTTTTAATAATTTGACTTCACAAAACTGTTGACCCCCCCCCCATACCCCTTTTACCCCAGCTAAATTCTAGTGGGACTGAGCCGAAAAGAATTATCAAGTGGCTCCCATTAAATTCTAGTTATCAAGACGGCAAACCAAGGCGAAGATGGAGGGACAATTGTGACTCCTGCCGAAAGGACTTTCACTAGCAGAGATGTGTGGAAAATGGAGGGGAAGGCCTTTGCCGTGCATTGTAATAATACAGGCTAGATAAATATCCTAAAAATAAACGATCGTCATTGTTGTTCATTAGACAACTGAAACCAAATTAATGTGATTTGAATGTGATTGACACCTCTCCGAGTTACGGAGAGGTGTCAATATGCAAAGATTGACCACCTACCTATAAATTGATAGCCACAAGTGCAGCTTAACCTTGCCAAAACCCTGATCATATTTGTCTGTTGTTACAAAACCAGTGCCTTTTTCAACCGTAGCGCCGCCCATGGGCACTGTAAAAAATTCTTTTTGAAGATTTCTTCTCACACCCTGAATTTTGCCGGTCCTGAAAATTTAATGCCATGAGCACTAGCCCCAGAGTGCCCTTACTGTAAATCCAGCGCTGTACAAAATTGGAATTTGAAACGAATCGACACATTATAAATTCCAATCCATAAGGCTTACGAGACACAATAAAACATACATGGTTACGCGCAAAAAATATCCGCTGACACTGTTCCAAATGTTTTCTTGCTTTTAAATAAAACAGTGTGATTGGCTAGATTGCAGCAAAAAAGTGGTGAGATATTGAATCGATGACTTTACAAAAACAATTAGTTTACATATATATCTATACAAAGCTGATTTTCGACAAATCAGCGATTTTGAATTACAACATGTACTTGGTTACTTTTGCGAGGTGTTTTTATTAAGCAATAACAAATTAGTTTCGCCATATAATATACATATTTTATTGATAACTAGCCCCAGCCCACGACTTCCTCTGCGTCTAACACCAGTCACCAGCCACTCAGACCCCAAGAGGTCCTACCACCTACCACTGAGCAGCTTAAGCTTAATTTCATCCAAATCCGTTTAGCGTTTTTTCATAATTGAGTAAAAACACACAAACACCTCAATGGTCTAATGGTAGCAAGCGTAGCTACTGTAGATTCGTGAGATCCTATGTTTGATTCCCAAGTCAATCAATCAAACAATCATATATATTTATTTGCGTAATACAGGTACCTTCATTAGGTTATTAGGATATACTTATGAATCGCCATATACAACCTTTCGGCGTGCAAATATAAGTACAGAATCACAAATAACATTAAGTAGTTATTTTAGTAAAGGAAAAATTTAATCGCGGACAGGATAATTCGGCATAATTCTAATTACTAAATTCAGGGCAAATTATAATTGCCATCGAGGGAATTATAATAGAGACTTGTAGTCATATTAAGTGCTATATTTTATTACTCATTACTAGCCACATAATATTGATAACTGTGAGAGCGATCAGTGTCGAGATTTTAATGGGTTTCTCTAGAAGTATCCACATACAATCGATTTATTGTGTGATAATGTTTATGTAATGTATAAGTACTCATTGAGAACATCTGTTTCTATGGAGTCATCGATAGTACTGGTTACTTTGGCATCTCTAATACCTACACAAGAACTTTTTTATAATAACACACTAGCTTTTGCCCGTAGCTTCACTCACGTCCCAAAAAGATTAACATACTAAAAGTCCTATTCTAGGCGGCGTATCAAGATAAAACATGCACCTGATTTTAAGTTAGACAATTTCAATTCCATTCAGTAGTTTTTTGCTCGATGCGCGTACAAACATACAGACAGAAAACCGGCGTTAAACAACGCTTACATTGTGTTTCGCTGAGTGAGTGAAGCTACTGGATGCCCGATCCCCTTTTAAAAGGTCAGCAACGCACTCGTGACTACTCTGGTGTTGCCATTGTCCATGGGCGGCGGTAATCGCTTACCATCAGGCGATCGGTCTGCTCGTTTCGTTCGTCCACTACTAGCTTAATGTAGGTTGCCAGACTTCACACGTTCGCCGTCGTCGAGAAAATCTCTCAAGCATGCAGGTTTCGCAGTTTTCCTTCACCGTGATAATGTTACCTTTTCACGCCTAAACCGGTGAACAGATTTCGATAAAATTTGACAAGGAGATAGATTGCATCCAGAGGATAGACATAATTTCTTTTTCCGACCTTAGCTAACTTATGTAAATTTTTTTTGTCAACTGTAATTAATTTGGGGACGTTAGGAAAATCGCATAGAGCATCTAAGTATGTAGTCGTTTATAAAGTAAGTTGTAATATAATATTAGACAAGTATAATTATGTATTAAGACAGTATAATTTTATACTTATATAATTCGAATTTGTATGCAAAAAGTTCGAAGGATTTTACCGTTTCACAAAGTGTTTTCTGAAATCCCCTAATAAAAAAGATAATATCTTGACTATTCAACACAATAATAAAGTAATTAACAAAATATTCGATATAAAATGTTTATTTTAAAAGGCAGATCACCATTTAGGATGATAATTAGGGAAAAATTTAATCTTAATTACTTGTTACGAATCCTAGTAGATAATTTACCGTTTAGAAACTAGTAAAGGACATATCTTAACCACTTTAAAGTAATCAGTAACTTTGAAAGTTACCTTGACGGTGTTTAATGGGTTAAACTAGTATTATACTGCGTTGGCGCCACCAAATTTGTTTTATTTACGACCAGAAAAGATGTACTGTCAACAGCACATTTTCTTCAATCGATTTTCAATTTAATTTCCAAATAATAGAGTTTATTATTCATTGGGGAAATTTAACAGTTTGTGGTATTGAAATAAAACGTTTTTTTTACGGATTTTATCGCGTTGTATTATTTTTATTTAATTCCCGACGTTTCGGATCCTTTACAGCATCCATGGTCACGGGCAGACTTAGTTGTTGGACGTCTCAATGTTGCAATTACTAACAGCTACCTTACATTTTTGTTATTTATTGGCGAGTTTTTAGCGGTTTGTGGTAACTTACTTGCTACAATTCTTGCAAATAACAAATATGTTTCATCCACATTCATGGGACATCTTGTCATACACACACACGCGCATTTTAGTATAAGTGTTGTTACTTACTTAATTTGTGATTACAATATCCTCATAATATTTAAAAATTAACGATACTAATTATTCAAATTTTTAATTATGACTGCTTCATAAGTCTAGTGGTCCCAAGCGCGACTGCTAGGCTAGACGTCGTGGGTTCCCGAGTCGTGCAGTGTTATTATTGGAATTCACAGTAACAGCTCGGAGTTTGGAATTTGTGCCCGGTTAATGACAATAGGCTCGCCAACTATTACTTGGAACCTAAACATATCGGCGAACTGTGGGTATACCCGTACATTAGTAGATATGTACACCTCTCCCTAATCCTTCTGAGAATGCAGGCGTAATACGAGTAGAATTTCAGAAACTTACAATTGCAGGAATCGAATCCACTACACACGGTACAAAGGTAGTGACGACAACCACCTAACCGTTACGGCAACCGTGCAGTCAATATTATCTATTGTAATAATTGTTTCCGTAAGTAATGCAGTAAAAAAGTCGCTTCGGATAAATTGTATCTATTCCTCGAACTCGTCATGTGCTGTCAAATAAGATATAGGTATCCTAAACTTAAAAGTTATCTTTTCCTCCAATCTTACTGGGGAGTGAACGTTATGCAAATATTTTTTATCGCATCACTTACTCGTAACTTATTTTGTACAAATTCGACTTAGTCTGCGTCATCGCCATGCAGTGACGATATAGACGACCCAAGAATTTACACGATAACGCATCTTGGCCTAAGAAAGAGATACACCGTGTGGGAACGGGTCAGAATACCTACTGTTGCTGTAAGAATACCTCACTGCCGCTCAGATAGACATATCACGGGTTGCCAACTATACTTTATTATAAAGTGTCCTACTTTATTTTTGGTAAATATACTTTATACTTTTGGATAAAGATCCGAACATAATTTATTTCCCATCTTGTTCTGACGCGTAAAAATAAGATTATTTCTCATTTATTCTTTGTTTTTTTGGTAATGACCAAGAACGTTATATTATAATGACAGTGGCCAGAAGAGAGGAACAGATCGTCCGTAAATTTAATAAAAATCGAGTTATTTTTATGTTGTAGGTATAGGTATTTCGATATCAAAACTAGCATTATATATAATATATATCGCTTATTTATCGATAGTAAAACTATGAATTATGAGCTTGTGTTCAAAGTATACAAAAATATGTTTTAAGAATAAAAACATTTCAAAAATACTATTTTTTTCTTACACATACTTTATTTTTCCCTATTTAAAGAAGTTTATACGTCATTATTATCAAAAAAAGTTGGCAACCCTACACAAGAGACGAGAAAATATCTAACTTGCTCTGTGGTACGACCACTTGGGGTCTGACTAGCTGGCGGCCACCCTTACGTCGGATGCTGTCGTAAAGCACCTCGGTGTGTTTCGACTTTTGCGCGTAAGAGCCAGTTCCCCCTCGGTTGCTGCGGCTCTGGCAGTCTGCAGCCCTCGCGGACTCGTAAGACTGCCATTCCCATCTCTGCTCTGAATATTAGTATAGAAATGCTATTATGCTAAATGCTTGTACAGGACACATTACCGACAGAGTATTAATTTATTAAAACTACGAGTCACACAAACATCCACACTCCTCTCATGTGTATGACAACATGGCGGCATCGATTGTATACACATACCAACATAACAATAATAACATTGAATATTTTTGTACCCAACATTAATAAATAATCGAGGAATTTGATTATCTATTGATAAGACAAGCTCACCGTTGTCGCCGGATGTTCACCTATCTGCATCGGTATAATTTTATAATAGATAAACACAACTAGCGCCCAAAATTAATAATGTATCTCCAATCCCAGATTAATATCAATCTCGGATTGCTGCCTATCGTTCGATCGATCTCCTATCCGCTTGCCAATAACGCATCTCTGCTATCCGAAATTTTTTTTCGACGTGGATTGCCAACGATCTTTTCTGTAATCTTTCCCTCCGTACCGATCCGTTTTATGTAGAATTACTGATATACAAATATGAACTTTGATTGTTTTTGAACCGAAACATTAATAAAAATATTAAACAAATCGATCAGAATAATGTTTTATTGAAAACTCAAGCCATATTATGTTTATAAAGTATGCAGAAGACATATATTTTTTATTTTCTAAAAGCCGCAAGCGAGAATATTGGTTATGTAAAATTGAACGTTTCTTCTGATGACGTTTCGTTTGAAATTCTGTCTGGTCAGTGGCGTCAAGCGTTCTTGATGTTACAATTTGCGTCCGTATGCGATTTATAGATATCATTTTGTTGTTTTGTTATACATGTCCCAAAATTCAATGATAAGCCACCAAAAGGTAAACTTGCTTATTATTACCAGGTAGTAGGAAAAATTCAAAGAAAAAATATTTTTAAGTTTTAGTTTTTTTTAATTACGAAAAAATGTGTATCTCTTGGAAAATTTTCATCCCATAGTTTTAAGTACCATGGCTACAATTTTACCAATATTTCATTTTTTTTTCAATATTGGCAACGTAAGTAGAACTGTTATATAACACAACCCTTAAAAATCCCAGAATACCTGTAGTTTTTACGCAAAAATCAAATAACATTTTTTTTTCTGGAATTTTATTAAAGATTTTTACTTTCAGTCCACTTTCACTCATCGTAGTGAAAAATAAAAGTACGGACACTAATATGGCAAGTTTTTTTTTAAATTGATGCAACTAAACAAGATTCCAAAATTACTCTGTTGATAGTAATCACTTTTACTATGTACCTAAAACAGGTTTCTTGTTGCAAATTCTTATGACACATGTGCAGTCAATAAAATAACTTCGAGATAGACAGAGTGAGATTATACGTTAAAGAGAGAGATAGAAAGATGTTCATTGTTGAATAACATTAGGGCAGGTAGAGAAGTCGAAGAAAAAGTTGCCCGTGCCCTCAGCAAATTAAAATAGTATATTTGTTTCTGAAAATGGTGAATGTATCAAAACAAATAATACAAAAAAAAATGTATGTTAATAATTATGTTATTAATTTACTTATTTTAAAATTACAGTAAATGGTAAAATTGTTTGCCATAGGCATTAATACCGCAACAAAGTCTTAAATCTCAAAGTAATTAACATTGATCCCAAAGTATCTGTTTGTGATTTTTTTTTGCATTTTCCATGCTAAGATTCTAAAGTTATTTTTTTAGTAAAGGAATTGGTCCCAAAGGAAAAAACCAAAGGATAAAAGTTAGGGCTTCCAATTCACTTTGATCACTATCACTTGACGAAAGCATTTTACGACAAAGTTATAAAATAATACAGTGTAATCCTACGAATTCCTCGGATTGCAATCTGCGATCGTTTACACCAATCGAACCAAATGTCAAGATGCACGGATAGGATATTGACACGTGCAAACTGTCAATCTATGGTTATTTCGAACAGAGGGCAATCTTTAATCTGTAATCCGTCCTCTCAAAGATAGATTGATTTTAAGGATTGCAAACTCTATCCGTGGATTGAATATTGACACGCATTTCTCTAAAAATGGATTGAAATATCTATCTTAGATAGCAAAATTTGGATCAGGATTGATTATTGACATCGGGCGTTAGTAAGAAAGTCATGTCCCTTTCCCATTTTTACTAAATATTACCGCACAATGCCTATAATTTGTTACTTGAAGGGTTAACAGATGTTGTTTGTTAACCCTTCAAGTAACAAATTGTTTTTTAGACTAATACTAAGTATCCCAGTATAAATAAAATAATAATTTAAAAAAAATTCAGACGACGGGAGTCTATAGGTAGTGTTAGTAACAAAAGAACTTAAAACGCTATGTTACAAAACACATAAACAAAATAATCTATGAAGTCATTTATAAATTAATAAATTGATTACCTAAATGTATCTTGCATATACGACATACGCTATCTACCTTTATAGGCAACAGTTAAAGTTATACCATAAACTTTAGCTACCTATTATACTTATTTTATTCAATGTTGTTCATAAGAAGGAAAGAAAGAAATGTATATGTTCAACATTGTCCGTCCGTCTGTCTGTCTGTCTGTCAAGACCCTTTATCTCTGGAACGCGTAGAGGTATCGAGTTGAAATTAAAACAATGTACATAAGTTTACAGTCTCTTGAAGTTACGAAAAACGAGATGTAGGAGCAAAACACCAAAAATTTGATCCTATGGAGAAGAAGCGTCAAGTAGATAACATTCTTTTAATATTAATGCAAATTAAGTCTCTAAAAAAATACATAAGTGCAGACGAAAGTAGAACCTCCTCCTTTTTTGAAGTTGTTTAAAAATAGATAAGCTCTTGTCCCGATTAGGGCATAACTTTTTATATCTTGTATCAATGTCTTGTATATTTCAATTGTTACACAAGATACTTTTTTTAACGTCAACATTAGGTTTTTTTTATTTAGGTTTTTTATTAATTCACCGTTATTGGAAAGGCCGCTGACACAAATATGTATACGTTCTCGTCAAAATTACTTAAATAATTATCTATTAAATGTGTTGTTAAGTTAATAAGCAATTACTTGAATAATTAATGGTAATTCTAGGTATACATTTCGCGGCTAATAATCGATTATGACTAAGGCGTTACCGATAATGTCTACACCAACAAACACATTATATAAATACAGTACTTAGTTAAGTTATGGCCGCTTCAATTATCTCAGGCCACGATAATTTTGCAAATTAAAATACATTCAGTATACTTGAATAAAGATATTGCCAATCATTAAAGTGTCTAGCAGGCCAGATGTTTCCCCAACCACTCACTGAACAAATAACAGCAGGGTTATTGTGAACCCGCCATTGTCGTGATGTGTCACTAATCTCGTGGAAATAGGGTTAGAAATGGTAAATTCAGCTTTTAGCCAGTAGCAGGGGGCAGCCGTAGCCAGCCCATGAATGCAACACCAAGTATACCTATTGTAGGTACTCTACAGGATCGTGGTGAATGTTATCTCGAGTCTCATAGCTCTGATTATAAGGGCAATGGAAGGCAAGTGCGGTTTTTACTCCGTGTGAGTCTTACCCTGATGCCTCTCCTTGGTGAGAGACGATCAATGAGGATTTTTCGTATCACAAAGGAAAAGGGTAATTGCGAAAGAAAGGTCTGATAGCTCCTACCGTCGTTGCGTGTCATTTCGTTCCACTGCTGGGCAAAGGCCCCCCTTTCCTCTTTCCAAATCGCTCTGTCTGTGGTTTTAGCCACCCAATTTTTATCGTAAGAGTTCAATTCATCGCCCCACCTCCGTCTGGACTGACCACGCTGTCGCTTTGATCCGTGTGGGATCTAATTTGTGGATCCCACAAATCTATGATTAACACGTAAAGAAAAGGTTTTCTCTCAAAGCTAAAAGGAAAGCTAATCATTCTACTTATATGTCGTAAGGAACCCATGTACTGTCCCACTGCTGAGTACCGGTCTCAATCTTATAAAATTGAGAAATGCATCATTACCCTAAACAACATTTAATCGATAACGCAACCAATTTATTGTTACCGAGTGCAATAACAAGACCGTTGTTTTAACGGCAAGTCATTGCACGATAACAACGGCAATTGTCGCATTTGCAAGATAATGGAAGTGGCTGGAAGAGGATAATCTGCCTTAGTGCGGCAAAATTACGTGCGAACGAGTGGCCTAGTTCAGACAAGTGGATGTCCTTCGACAAATAGGAACACGAATTCCTATAGAAATTTCTGGCGATTAACATAATACATAACATAGGTACCATCACGCCTGTATTCCCCGAAGGGTTAGTTAGAGGCATACTAATGAACACCCACAGTTCGCTGGTATGTTTAGGTCCCATTTAATAAGGGGGCGATCGGACTATTAATCGCGCAAAAATCCAAACTCCGAGACTCCTATTAAGAATGTCGTAGAAAGACACAATAACTGCTAGACTGGGAATCAAACCCAGGACCTTTAGCGTAGCAGTCGCGTTTAGGATCACTAAGCTAAAGAGACAGTTAACATCATAATATTTGTCATTTTATGATACTTGTATTCCCGAAGGGAGGTGAGGAGAGGAGGAGGAGTGGTGTATGTACTGATATAACTAATTGTTGTACATCGATCCAACATTGGCCAGAAGTATACACCGTTACATTTAAGTCGTTTTAATGCCGAAAGGACGGTATTATACTCATCACTAGGAATAACTTTTACTATGGAACCAACCCTGAAATCACAAAAAAAAACAGCTGTTCCATACACTGACGAGTTCAGAGTACACAAAATGTATGGGAACAGCTGTTTTTTTTCGTGATTTCAGGGTTGGTTCTATAGTAAAAGTTATTCCTAGTGATGAGTATAATACCGTCCTTTCGGCATTAAAACGACTTAAATGTGACGGTGTATATTTTAATCCTATTAGGTAATAGGTGGTGAGCGATATTGCCAGCTACTATTACGAATTTTATGCAAAAACTCGCCATTTTTACCCAACTGGGCCAGAAGGGGGTTTTGTAATCTTATTTCAAGCATCTTCGGATGAAACAAAAAGTTCGTGAATAACCGCTGTCGTACTTAACTTAAAGATACGTACGTTTTCAATTAAAAAATATATTTCATTACACATCGGTGATTAAACAGCGATGAGTAATAAAATAATTTATTCAGACATGCCGTAATACTTTGAATATGTATTATGAATGTACTTACGTTTCTTACTCACAAAAACAACCTATAAATAATTGGGAATGAGTTCTTTGACGTGTTTAACTTTAAACTATTACTAATTTTGTTTCTAAGTTTTGATACCACGGCTTCACAGTAAACCGGCGTCAAACTACGCTTACGTTGTGTTTTGCCGAGTGAGTGAGGTTACCGAAGGCCCAATCCCCTTTTAAAAGGTCGGCAACGAACTGTCGGTGTCCATGGGCGGCGGTAATCGCTTACCGTCAGGCGATCCGTCTACTTGTTTGCCCTCCTATACTATAAAAGAAAAAACTAAATAAATAAAGACATCCTTAAACAGATTTTGCAGTTAGGTAAAAACAACTTCGAGAGGGAGGCCAAGAGGAGGATTCAGCTGGGCTGGGCAGCATTTGGAAAACTGCGTCAAGTCTTCTCATCACCCATACCGCAATGTTTGAAAACGAAAGTTTTCAACCAGTGCGTCCTACCCGTCATGACCTACGGTGCTGAGACATGGACACTCACAGTACGACTAGTCCATCAATTTAAAGTCGCTCAGCGTGCCATGGAGCGTGCTATGCTCGGAGTTTCTCTGAAGGATAAAATCCGCAACGAGGTTATCCGACAGAGAACCAAAGTTACCGACATAGCACACCGAATTAGCAAGCTGAAGTGGCAGTGGGCTGGTCATATCTGTCGAAGAACCGATAACCGCTGGGGTAGACGTGTTCTTGAGTGGAGACCGCGACTCGGCAAACGTAGCGTAGGACGCCCTCCGGCAAGATGGAGTGATGATTTGCGAAAGGTTGCGGGCGGAAGCTGGATGCGACAAGCCGAGGACAGGGTGAAATGGCGCACATTGGGGGAGGCCTATGTCCAACAGTGGACTGCTATAGGCTGATGATGATGATGATCCTTAAACAATATTTAGCATCTAATATAATAAAATAGTGAACTACTTAACATCAAAAATTATTCAAATCATGCATTTTTTATACAATGACAGCAATATGTGTGAAAATAAGTAGGTAAGTAATTTGCTGAATATGACCGAATATAACGTGACCCGATTCCTGACAAAAGCAGACCATTTCTATCTCGCGTTATAGAAGAAAGAAAGAAAAAACACACCGATACACAAATAACATTTCCTAATCTACATAATTCATATAAAAACCGGCCAAATGCGAGTCGGATTCACGCACGAAGGGTTCCGTACCAATATCTATAAAAAGGCAAAAAAATCATGTCTGTTGTATGGTAACCCCCTTAAATATTTATTTTATTCTGTTTTTTACTGTTTGTTGTTATAGCGGCAACAGAAATACATCATCTGTGAAATTTTCAACTGTCTAACTATCACGGTTAATGAGATACAGCCTGGTGACAGACGGACATACGGAGGGACGGACAGCGGAGTCTTTGTAATAGGGTCCCGTTTTACCCTTAGGGTACGGAACCCTAAAAATTTATGGCCGCATATATGAAAGATAATCTCACTTGGGAACAGCTCGACCGATTTTTTTTTTGTTGTGTTAGTAATTGTCAAGACAATTTACACAGATGAAGCTGCGTAGAAGTCACTAGTAAAAACACACACACACAAACAAATAAATGAACTAAACTAAAAAAACATAGATACCTACGGATTTTTGTGACTATATTACAACATATCGACTGTGATTGCCAATTAGTTTTCAAATTGACCTTTTTTATACCACTAAGGTTGCAAACAAGCATACGGCCCGCCTGATGGTAAGCGTTTATTTTAGCCTATGGACGCTTGCAACACCAAGGGTATCACTCGCGCATTGCCGACCCTGTAAGGAGGAATAAGTGGGCTGGCAGCATACGAGACATTCTGCCATGCACTTGACCGTACAACAAAACACCACCGGTCCCCCCCACTGCCAACACAACACTTCCTCGCGGAGCTTTGGCGACCTTGCTCACCGTTAGGAACACAACATATCATGGAGCTATGTTATTTGGCTACGATTTTCTGCAAGGTGGAGATACTTCCCCAGTCGAGCAGCTTCAATTGTGAGTAGAATTTAATTTCCACTTTGCCTTACCTCTCTTATGAAAGTAATTACTAAGTAAATAGTAATAAATTTGGGAATTAAATTTATTCTAATTGCCTAATCCAGATAAGATCGCTACTGGGACGGTTCCATGTTCCCATTTTTTTTTTCCTTCAATTTGCATTTGATACGATAAGAAGAGTTACAAGACATTCGTTTTTATTTTGATAAACATTTTAATCTTCCAGACTGACAAACCATTCTATTGTAGTATAGTCTACAATTGGACTTAGTCCCAGCGTAAACTATGCACGTGACTGCATTTACTACTAACGATAACCACATGACATTTGGCACCCGTTGCGACAAAGTACATGCGTTTGCGTAACTAAATAACCTATATTTATGATGTGTATTCATATAAGTTATTGGTAATCAATGAGAATACAAAGGCAAATTAGCATGCGATCAAAACTTATCACGTCAAAAATTAAGCCAAGTCTCTCACGGTCCCAAAGATTTTACTCTTAAAAAGTTTTATTATATATAGAGCTAAGTCAATCTAGTCAAATAAGTTAGTATAAGCAGATTTGAAATGCTTAAAAAATGCCTCACTTTTATCATCTTTGTGGCACTGCCGAAGCCCCATACATGATTATGTAAAAGTACATAATTAGGCAGTAACCCAAACCTCTCTTTTCTCGTGTGGCACACTGCCTGTCAGATAGGCATCCCGTAAGAGGCGTGAAAATATCTGACTTGCTCGATGGTAGGACCTCTTGGGATCTGACTGGTTGGCAACCACCCTTACGTCGGAGTCTGTCGTAACGCACCTTGGTGTGTGTTTCGACTTTTGCACGTAAGAGCCAGTTCCCCCTCAGTTGCTACAGCTCTGGTAGTCTGCAGTCAGTAGGGGCTATTACTCGGAAAGATCGGCAAGGCATCAGCAACTCCTCTGGGGTTGCAGGTGTCTATGAGCGACGATGACTACTTACCACCAGGTGGCCCGTTAGCTCGTTTGCCGACTTAATCCATTAAAAAAACCTGATATATCTAAAAATATTTATCGGGCATGTGAATCCGTACGGTCAACAGCACATCATGGTATCCAAAACTGCCAAATTTCTTCAATCGATCGTCAATTTTAATCTCCAAATAATAGAGTTTCTTATCCATTGGAGAAATTTGATAGTTTGTGGTAGGTAAGTGGATGTGCTGTTGACTGTACATTTTATTCCCATAAGGAAAATAAGTGACCTCTCCCTTTGCTTAAGATCATCAGGGTTCGCTTAAGTATAACATGTAGTAGGCTAACTCCAGCACAAAACCTGCTTTTTTTACAATTTACCGAAAAAAAAAACAGTTTAGGCTTGTCCAGAAAGACCATTGTCCGCAAACAAAAAAAAATCACATGCAGAATACAAACATTTCCAGCCACTAAAACGAGGCCAGTGCATTTGAACGAAAACCGCAGACAGTGCGACGCGTAGAATGCACTTCTATTAGGGCCTCGACACACAAAAGGATTCCAGCCGTGAGATCTACTATGAGAGATGTCACAGATAACTAAACTAAAATAACTAAAATAAATCTAAATCCCTTGTCGCGCGGGATATGACGCGCTGGATCTCTTATAGAATTTTAACGAACCTCATTACTTTATGCACTAGTGAACCTGAAGTTTGTTGAGGTCCACTAACTTTTAATGGGCGGCGTAGAAAAGTTATATGCTTTGCTTGATTCAAACTCCAGCTAGACTTACAATAAAGCATGATCATCTCGCTAGGCTATCATTATTTTCACCTTGGTAACCAAGGTACATTTTTTTTTTAACTTTGTAATCAATGCCCACGCAGAGAAATTGTGACCATTTTAACCACGCCATTATTTACGCCGTCTAGGTAGCCCTTTATAGTTGTGACTGTTATGTTTTATATCGAGTCGTGCCGTAATGATAATTGCAAAATGTGACTCGTAACAAAATATCAGACTGTAGTTAATTGGACTTATAATTTCAACGGTAACATTGCACTGATCTTTCTGTCCGCGAAAAGATTAATTTTAAGAGGTTAATGAAACAGGATATTGCGGTGTTTTCCTGGGTTTGCCTTCCTTAGAAGAACTGGTTTCAAGTACATATGTTTATTAGCAATTAATTGAAAGAGGGTTTAAATACACATAGGTAAAGACATTAAATATAATTATTTTGTAAACTGGTTCATTAGTCTAGTGGCTAAACTACTGCTGGGCGTGAGGTCCTGGCAACGAAATGGTTGTCAGATAAAGCAAACTATACCTAATTGAGTTTTACCATTGTAAACACCGTTTTATGGCAAGCTCGGGATAGAGAATAGGGAAGAGCTCTGGCAAGGTCGCCAGAGCTCTGCGAGGAAGCGTTGTGTATGGGGGACCGGTGGTGTTTTGATACCGCCGCTGTCATGTATAGCAAAATGTCTCCTATGCTGCCAGCCCAACTATTCCTCCTTAATTTACAGCGCGAGTGACAACCCTGGTGTTGCAAGCGTCCATAGGCTACGGTAACCGCTTACCATCAGGCGGGCCGTATGCTTGTTGCCACCTTAGTCGAATAAAAAAAATCGAACTATGAGTTTACAATGTAAAAATATATCATTTAATACACCTCTGCCTAGCTATCTATCAATGAAATGTTGTCGCTGGCTGACAACGAGCGAGGGTAATAGCCCTTATTTTAGCGCTAAGTCTTCATGGAGAGTATGCCACCAGGCCGGGGGGAAGGCGGGAATGTCATGCCTACTCACACTGACTTAAAACGGCACTTTCTTTCTCTAGCCCTATAGTCGAGGCCACGAGAGTCGAGATCACATTCGCCACAACCCTGACGAGTACAATAAGTACTTGGTGTTACCAGTATCCGTAGGTTGGCTACGGCTGTTGCTTAGTAGTAAGCAACGGACTGGCTGTAAACTTGTAAACCACCATATAGCCATATAAAGGCTCGATATCACATTCGCCACAACCCTGACGAGTACAATTAATTAAAATTGGTGTTAATTAATTGTATTCGTCAGGTTGGCTACAGTTGTCGCTTACTACCAAGCTAGCTGTAGACTTGTTAACCACCTTAGCCACATAAAGCCTCTGGTATTCCAATCAATGTAGCCCAATTGAATGAACAATAAAATTATGAATGGATTCATAGAAACACGTGTAGTAACCGTGACGGTAGCCGGATGTTATGGCACCGCAATAAACAATCAGTGCAAACAAAATACAAGTAATTTCAACAAATATACATAAGTATAATATAAATAAGTATATTATACTAGCTTCTGCCCGCGACTTTATCTACGTGGACTTCAGAATTGGTTCCGACTTAGAGAAAAGTAGCCTATGTGTTATTCTAGACTATAATCTATCTCTATGCCAAATTTCATCCAGTTCCGTTCAGCCGTTCTGACGTGAAAGAATAACTAACATCCATACATCCACACTCACAAACTTTCACGTTTATAATATTAATAAGGATTATAAAGCAATTTGTAATGGAAAGTACCTAAGCTTGGTTCGGTAAATGGTTTACAAAAACATTGTTGAACCAACCGATCATACTATCGTAATCATCTCACAGAATGAGAAGGATTAGACTAACTATAGTCAACCACTCTGGTCTAATGCGGGTTGGCAGTCTTCACATGTCAGAAAAAATCTCTCATGTAAGTTTCATGCAGAAAATTGATAACTAAAAAGCTTTCTACACAAGTACACTATTATGTTTTATGCATTTCGAGTAAACGAAAGGAAACAACGCTAATAAACACGTCGAAATACTGATAAAATCAAATATTCTAACGGGATACCCTATTATCATGCTACACCATAACACGACCGACACATTAACACTAACGGCGGCAACAAACAATGGGGCCCATACGACCCGTGGCATCAGTCCCCCTTCTGTCAAACGGCTATCCCTAAAACAATTACCAAATTAGAGAAATTGTGGTTGACACGCGTAATAAATCTTTGTCCCCCATCGAAGTCAGTGAAACGTGAAAATGTTGAGTAAATTAAAGTACAAAGCTATACAAACTGTTTATCCTCATATAGTTCAGAGGCAATATCTGTGCGTAGGTATCTGAAGCACGTGCTTGTGCAGTGGTAAGGCTGTACTAATTAACCCCTTGACCGCCTAAACTAAATTAAATAAATTAAATTTTCTATAGACAGCTGTCACCCAGTCGCGACCGTGGCCTGCTGGGCACATTTTGGTGGTGTTCAAAAGGTTTAACTTAAGAGTTTGTTTTAGATTTTTTCTAGATACCTGCACGTGTTCCCAAGATAAAGGGTCTTGACAGACAGACGGACGGACGGACGGACGGACAACAAGGTGATCCTACAAGAGTTCAGTTTTTCCTTCTGAGGTACGGAACCCTAAAAAGGTGTCGTGATGTCTCGAAAACGCAGTCTAGGACAGCATCCAACGGGGACAGACGGCCTGGTAAAGGGACGATGGATGCTGGTAGCATATAGCCAGATCTTGTGGAAATCTTTGTGGTAGGCCTTTGACGTCCTTTAGCTGGTATGATGATGATGACATTTGTTGCCTCATTAGTCTAGTGGTCCTAAGCGAGACTGCTACGCCAGAGGCCTAGGGTTCGATTCCCAAGTCGAGCAAACCGTTATTGGGTTTTCCTGAGAAATTCTCAGTAGCAGCTCGGAGTTTGGATTTGTGGTTATTAATGGCAATAGACCTTATTACATGGGACCTAAACATACCGGCGAACTGTGGGTGTATATTAGAAGGGTTTATAACATGAGCTGTGTTTTATTAGTCGCATTATATTTATAATAATTTAGTTAAGAATTTTTTTTGTTGACTTAGTGAAAAAGCTGCAAAAAATATTGTTTTTTACGGGATTAGGGACAAACGAGCAGACGCAGATCGCTTGATGGGAGGCGATAACCGCCGACACCCGCAAACCAGAGGAGTCACAAGTGAGTTATCAGCCGTTTAAAAGGGGATCGGGCCTCCGGTATCCTCACACATTCGGCGAAACATAATGTAAGCGTTGTTTCACGCCGGTTTTCTGTTAGGCCGTGGTATCACTCCGGTTAAGACAGCCCATTTGTGCCGAAGCATGGCTCTCCCACGGTAAATTATGATTATGATATTAAATTTATTCGAATCGGAAGCGTCGACCACTGTGGGCCTAAGCCACGAACCCTATTAGTACACCTCTGCTTAACCCGTCAGAGAATACCACCGTGATGATGGTATATAATATATGTTCTGAACTATTTGTTCAAAGCTGACCTTTAGCTCAAACACGTGATTTGTTTATTTATTGGGTCTCCAACAAGGAATACATTATACATTCAATTATTTAATTATCAACTTAGTATTAAGTATATTGCTTCCTTGATTACAGGAGGCCACATCATCAGGAGAGCGCAGACAGACCTCCGGCCTCCATGAGCGCTGTGGCCTGCGGGCGATTCACTTGGGGAGTCCGTCGCCCGACCAGACAATGGCCCCTGTAGGTGGCGCGCGTGTTCGCGTGCTGTAAGTGGGATGTGAGATGGAGCCTCGGCTTCTGAAGAGATCCAGAAAACACTGGATCACAGCCTGTCATGATCGTGGTGAATGTCATGAATCCTATGGCCATGACTTTAGGGCAAAGCAAGGCATGTACGGTTTTTAGTCGGTACGAGTCCGACATACCCTGCCGCCTCCCAGGGTGACAGACGATCCATGAGGATTTTCCGTACAAAAAAAAAAAAAGGAGGCCACGTCATGCTTAAGATTTTAGTATTATAATGTAATGTAAAAGTACTTACTTAACTAGAACAATTGAAGTTAAATATGAATAAAATAAATGATCACACCCGTACACACATTCCCGTAATTCCCGTCATGTAGTGAAAGTATGACCGTATTCGTTTCACGCTAGTACTTTACGATTAACGTAATAACTAATAGAATTTAGCGGGTAATCAAACTTGGGGTCGATCGGTGAAAGCCGACGTAATTGCTACAGCTCACCATCTTGGTAATTGTTATTACTATACTGTTTATTAGATAAGTATATGTTTGAAGAATAAATTATTTGGCGATAATAACATATCTTTCTATACAGTCACTATACGATATAGATGGCTATAGATTTAATCATCTGCGAAATATATATGAAAAAAGTATCGGATCGTTTAAATAATTTATGAACAATTTTAAATATGCGATTTACAAGATTGTTCATAAAATATTTCAATATTTATTGAACTCAAATACTACACAATAATTATCGACTCGTTATTAAATATCTTTACTTGTAGAGTAATGTTATAATTTAATACAAACATGGTGATCCACGTGACAGGCTAGACCTAGTGTAGAGACCACTAGTCAAAAAGTGTGGAGACTAAGTTAAAATAATTATATTAATGTATTAGGTTAAGGCATTGTAAAACTTTTGGCAATAAACGATTATCTTATCTTATCAATAATTTAATATTGATAAGATAAGATAATAAATTTAGAATTTTTTCCTTTACTATTAAATAACTTAATAATCTTAGCATGGAAAATGCAAAAAAATCACAAAAAGATAATAATTTAATAATTCATGATTTAATAATTCATAATTTAATTATTAATAATTTAATAGTAAGCTATATACAAACTAAAGAAAAATCCGATTCAAAATTAATTGATCTTTGGTGATCAATCATAACCCATACCTACTTACTTTAATATAAATTCGAAATTACTCTGTCTGTCTATTTTTATGTTTACCTGGTGCTGTTTTACGCTTAAACTGCCGAACAAATATTATTGATATCAATATCCAATTCTGAAGCCCACGCAAACGAAGTCGCGGACACAAGCTAGTCAAATGTAAAAGCAAAGAAGGGAAGCGTTTGACCCTATAGATCTTTCGACATTTACAATTTATAAACTAGTACCTGACGACTAATATTTTTAATTAGCTCTTAGATTACAGTTTCCTTCAATCTGCACACTTACCGTACTTACCTAGAAGATGTCGCTGTGATTAATAAAATATATTCAAGTATCAACTTTCTACGTTGTAGACCAGGGATGTCCAACCAATGGTACCCGTACAACAAAAATACACGCACAGTAATCGAACGATTTAAGTGCCTGATAAAAAAAAGATTGAAAAAAATACTTAATTATCAAAACAATTATTTACAAGTCTGACGTCAATTACGATAAACATTTGATGTCAAAGTTTTTATTAACGGCTGGACGAGCGTTGGAAACTGAAAAACAATTGTGGTAAATAAATTAAAAATGTTTGTGACATTGAAAATACGTATATATAGTATATCGAACGTTGCTATTTGTGAAAATTATGACTAGAAAATAACTAAATAAAAAAAATTAAGTCCAGAAACTTTATCATATTTCAACTGAGATTTGATAGGTAATTTACAAGCTCGTTAACATTTTCTGTTATAGAAAAACATATAGATAGAATATTCTTTATTGCACACCAAAAATGAATGTAATAAATTTTATGAAGGTTCGCTACCCCTGGCGTAGGAAATCTTTAACAAGGTACAGCGACCACGTTCAGCTTACCAAACTGGGATAAAATAAATGACCTGAGTTGGACGTTGGGAAACCATTCCACATTGAAATGGTCGACTTGATTCTGTGCTATGATAGGTCGCTGGTAATTAACTGTTAGGCTGGGCTAACCAGTTTGTCCACTCAGTTTTGGCACTACAAATGAGTCAATTAATTATTTTAAGGAATTTTCGTTTGATTTAATAAGGGGATAAATATAATGACCACCAAGTTTAGTAAATTGATCACCAAAATGCTTACGAAAATGGATAATTGGTCACCAAATATGACCACCATGCCAGAGCCGAATTCTAACTATTATACTTGGTTGGTGAATTTATCAGTTTTTTTTTGATTAGGCAAAAACAATTTGGGCTTGGTTGCTTTAAGTAGTATCGCAAATTGTAAAATTTTTGGTTCGAATTTCACGCTGAAATGAGGATTTATTTTGGAGATCATTTACTATTTTTGGCGATATAACGGCAAGGAGTCATCTTTGCCGTTACATTTTACTACATCTGGTAGTTAGTAAATATAAGCCATTTAATTTTGTAGTAAGTGACGTAAGTGACTTCTTTCTGTTTTATATTTCAACTACAGGTTTCTACGGTTGTACAGTTTACAGCACATCAGTTACCACAAACTGTCAAATTTCCACAATGGATAACAAACTCTATAATTTGGAGATTAAACTGAAAATCGATTGACCGAATTGAAAACCTTTTATTTTATTTAGCATTATCGCCTGCTAAACACTTTTGAAGATATACATTATTGTGAAAGATTACTTCAATCTCGGGCAGAATTCGAAACTACCTGCTCGGTATATTTAAAGGGAAGGAAGCAGGTTAGAATCCTGCCTGAGATCGAAATTTCCTTTTGCTAAAATTTATGTACATATATCTGTCAAGAATACCAACTTCATACAATTTGTTGTTACATATTAGACATATATCTCCAAGTACAGGATATCTAGGTATTCGTATCAATAAAAAAATATAATCGAAGCTGTTTTGAGAACCTCATCCTTATTCAGACATTTTAAAATCAGCCAATTTAGTATTTCACATATTTATAAGAATTTTAGAAGCTTCTCGTAAACTTTTGTAAAGTCCATCTTCGACCAGAAGCCCAAATAAATAACAATTTATGATGTTCATTGTCAACAGGTTCCATTGTCCCAAAAATATACGGTTACGTACCCACTTTAAAAGCCAAGACGCAATCTTATCGTAAAAGACAAACGAAACAGCTGCACGTGAATTACTTGAAAGCTCTTATCTATGACACGGAACGGAAAAGAGCTACTATATAACTTGAATTAACTATATAAAACTTGTTTGTTGCTTATGAAACGTGAGTAATTTGGCAACTTATCTTAAGTCCAATTGCAATCGTATTCCTCAATTTAATTGCGAACAATATACGTCAATAATGTCCTGGTATAATATTCATGGTCTTATAAAAGATTCAGGATATGTCAAGCAATCTTATTAATAACAACTACATTACGATAAATTGTTAATAAAAAACTGCGTCATCAGTCTAGTGGCCTAAGCTCGAATACTACTCAGAGGTCCTGGGTTCGATTTGCAGGTCGAGTATTATTCGGATTCCTATAAAATTTTCAATAGCAATTTGGAATTTAAATGTGTGCCCGGTTAATGGCAATAAAATCACATAACATTAACATAAGGAACCCATTATACTGTCCCACTGCTGGGCACGGGTCTCCTCTCAGAATGAGCGGGATTAGGCTATAGTCCACCACGCTGGCCTAAAATAAAGACACAGACCTAAAAAGTACCGGCAAACTTTGGTTGTACGTTACTACCCCTTTTAAAGGAATGCTAATGATATTTTGCTTTATGAGAATAATAGTCAAGACATTTCAATTAACGATGCAAATTTATTGAGAGGAAACGAGGATGCTATTATGGTAGATTACGAACGGATGTCGGCAACAACAAATGCGACACACGACATGGTACCCAGCCATAGAGTCGTGGGCGAGAGCCTTGACGCGCCACACTAAAGCACTGAATACATACATAATAGACCCATGTACTATGACTAAAGTGTGGAAATTAGTTTGACTATGAACATTATTAGATCAGGGAACTAGGAACTCATATTTGAAGGTCAGTGATGAATGCGCGCTACGGACTTGTGAGACAGCAGGTAAAATCACAAATGACGTTGAGTTCCAAATTTATAAATATGTAGTTTAACTTAAGGCGGATCGTTCAGCTGAACCCGCGAAATTCAAATTTCGAAACAGTGATTTTTGCAATTTTTAGGTCTATAACAAGTTCTGGATTCATGGCAGTTGTAATTGCGACATTAACTATACAACATTCACAACTGAGAACCAAAACCTTTACTTATAAATCCTTATCAAGCCAAAAACTTGGTGCAATTTGGGTAATTGGTCCAAATTGTCATTTTACACTACTTTTAGCTACAATAATGATTTTTAAGCAACGGTTTTAGATAAAAATTGTGAATTTTGTATAGTTAACGTCGCAATTACTATTGCCATGAATGTAGAACTTATTATAGACGTACAAACTGCGAAAAATCACTTGAAATTTGAATTTTGCGGGCCCAGCTGAACAATCCGCCTTAAGGAAGCTGAATTGAGCTTTCAATAGACACTACTTCAAATAGGTATGGTTTACAAAAAACTCGCAATTTTGACTGGCGTGTTCTAGAAAAGCGTTGGTCTGCATTATGCTCAGACCAAGGAGGCTAAAACGACATAGAATCAATTCATAAATTTGAATTCGTAGTGATGCCCTGTTGACTCTTCTCCTCCTGTATTCCTCATTGGTGAGGATTATGATTTTTGCAGAGAGTGGTCGTTCTTTGTTTTTCTTTTCACCTGTGTCTGTCTTTGTATTGCGATCTGGTCAGACCATTCTGTAGACTTGTAAAGCTTATATTCATGATGATTCTCAAAAGTACCAAAATATAATTACAGCAAATGCCATGTTCTCACCTTAACTCCATTATATCTGTTAGTTATCATACCTTATTTCCCCTTATTATAGTTGCAGAAATGTAATTACGTTCCATAGTGGGTACAGAATTCAAAATCTGATAGTAGGCCTCGAAACAGCAATCCTTTCAGATTCTATATCGGCGGTCTGGTTGTAAATCGCAATCGAACTGGGCGCCGTGGGAGTGTATCACGGATTGCTAAGTACTAATGAAGTGATCATAGCAATGTGTATTTCTCCCTGGAATATTTGTTATCAAATTTGTAAAGTGATTTAGAAATGTACTCGCGAATTCTATTCCTGCACAGAGAGTCAGAGAATAGCGTGCGTAAGCCTGTCACGAATAAATAGGATACTCGATAAGTCCGAGACAACCTTTTTAGTTAAGGCTGATCTGAATAATTATTATTACTTATTGCAACGAAATATGGGTGGTCTAAAGCGCAAGCACTCGTACACCGTACTATGATAGCTTGATGTGTCACCGTGTGCGTTCAACGGGGAATAGCATTATATTTATACGGAATATTTTCGATTAATTGGCAACTCGGCAAATACCGAATGGTCCTATTCCACATACACTGAGGTCATTCGGGCCTGATCCTGCCATCTTAATATTTATTTAAATAGATTTCTTAAAAATATATTCGGCTGTAACGAAGTTAATAGATACATATACACAAATGGTTTTATAATCACTACCGATCAGTAAGAATTGTTTGTAATATCGTTCCTGCTGATCGACGTCACATTATCACTCCATGTCTTATTACTCTGCGGTGTAGTACTTATAACACGTAGGACTTTGAATCAATTTGTCCTACACAATGAACTCGCAGTTATTCAATTACACTGAATGCCCTTCACAGTTACTTATCGTTGTGTCCTTGAATATGAGGGGATCCGTTAACCGCATTGGTGATGTGTAGGCAAAATGTAGGTGCTTCGATATTAATACTTGCAAAATGTTATGGGTATACTTTTTTAAGTATTTCGATGTGTAATTACTTCATTCTATTGGAATGTTGATGTTATTCATAGGGTGTATTCTATCAACTCGGTAGAATTCTTTGCGAGTTACCTATAACTTGGGGCTTATTGTTGCTTTATAGTACAGGCGCAGTAAAATTTAATATATCGGTTTGCTACTACAGTAAAAATCTCAGGTCATTTTCTGTAATTAGAAAGAAAAGTATTATATACGTAGGTATAGAATTTTTTATTACACTCGTTTATTTTCATATTTAAGATATTTTTATTCTCAATATCACGTCACGACCTTATCTATATCTACAGTATCCACTACTGTGTTTGTTTACATGAAGGAAACCGCCATCAATGTACAATACAATTATGGAATCACTGTATCTACCTAAAATAACCACATATGCAGGAAAAGTCACAGAAAAACATAAATATATTGATAATATTCCATAAATTATGCCTACCATAGTATTTTACTAACCAATTGTCAATATTTTTGTCGACCTGGCAATCGTTCGGCTGGCTCCTTTTTCAGAACGATAAAAGAGAAGGCTCTGGATATTAGGCTTTAACATGGCCATAGTGCAGCTTGTAATGCTACAGCCAGTCTTTCCGCCCAGATGAGGACTATTCTATCAAAAGAATTTAAGATTAAAAGACCTTACCAAAACTTCTCTAAATCATTTAAAATGACGCGATAAAGAAAACAGAAAAGGATCGTGCTATTCAGTTCAATAGCCAGATCTCACTCTCACAATAGAAAAACAGTACCCACCAGTTGGTACGTATAACATTTCAGATCATTTACCGGTAGTTAAACAAAGCGATGTAGAACTGACGTACACTTGGACAGGAACCAAGACGTCTTATGATAAGGATATCCCTATTCCTTCTATAAAAGGAGACGAACATTACTGGGTTTATGTCTTAGTTTCTTAAAAACATATTTTAGTTCCTCTCATGTTACATAAGAAAAGGAATCATATAGCAGATCTTGAAGGAGAAAGAGACAACAAAGAAGGAGTAGAGAAGGGAGAGCAGTAACGACTGCTCTACCCACAAGAGCTAAGGTTTGAAATTAAATCTTAAGTCCAAGTATAAAAGTTCATTCTCTGAAGTCATCATCAACATCCATCAACCTAGTACTTTCTATAACAAGGCTTTCAGTCTAATCAGATATTTTTCAAATTGATTGCCGGAGATTTTTGCAACCGAATTTCTGGGCTATTGCCCATGTACCTATCCTAAAGATGAACTGATTGTAAAGTTTTCCGACTTTAAACTCGAAACGCAACCAAAAGCCTCTCCAAGCCGTGGAGAAGTCTCGATATGCTAAGAAGAGTCAGTTTGCCCTCGGAGATATTAAAACTGTTGCTACAATGACGACTTCCGGTACGAAGAGTGTAAGTAACCTTGTCACAGCAACAGGTGTATAGGCGGTGCCTAATTCCTACTACATGGGCAGTATGCCAATATAAAACATAGTAAAAAAGAATAGAACAGTTAGACAATCCATTAAATCTCATTTGCCAATTAATGTAAAACCACTTTAGCACAGTTTATTAGGTTAAAATAGCATCGTAAATAAAATATATATATACAACAGAGTCAGTACTCGTTACATCGTGAGGTACCTCTCATCTTGTACACAAACTGGTACAATTTACATGGTTTTGCGGCTGCACTGAAAGCTGGAACATAACAGAAAGTTCTCGAACATACATCTGTGGCCACTACGTGATTCTCTTCTTAATTAGAACCACTTTCACATAAAATTACAGGAACATCGATGTTTATTAAACCACTCGTGACTTTGCCTAATTGCCTGTTTAATATTCAAAATGAATAAAAAATATCGTAAAAGTCAATTTAGAAAATATTTAGTTTTATCCCTACTTTTTTATCGTGACGACGTGATTGAGGTTAAAGGGATGTTAAAAATATTAGATGCCAATGCTACCGAAAAGGAAAGTGTCAATATTAACATCAATAAAAATGTCTGGTTGAACATGCTGTATCCTTGCGAATTGGTGGCAAAATAAGGACGTCCTGAACGTCCAATGCACCGTCATCGCGGGAGGACAGTTTGTTGTGTAGACAAAATAATCCCAGGGTGGGCGCAATCAATCTTCATACGTGTAGCCAAATTAAACGGGGACTCCGTCTCACTAAGTACGGTTGGCAAAACAAACTGCAAATATTGTGCTATTTTTAGAATATTAAAATAAATAAGTAGCTATATACCATTTTGTTATGTCACCCACACAAGTAATTCCTGCTATATAGTGGATGTGTTAACAAACACAAATTCTCGGATATAAATACCCAGACCCGGAAGTACTACTTGTAAGCCGTGTAAATATTTGTTCTATGCCGGAATCAAACCTACATTTATAGCATCTATATTGCAATGTTTTAATATCATGGTGACTTTTAACATAGTAATATTAATATAGATATTACCCCAATACATGACAACTGTAGGTGTATGTTATGTTTCGCTCGAATCCTGAGCTTATAATAGCCTAACACTGAACGTGAGGTCAATTCATTCAACCTGCGTTTACCGAAACCACCCATTTCTCTGCGATTACCCGAAAGGTCATAACTTAAAGCTGTCGTTTTAGTGTCTAAGAGTATCCTATTATCACTTTATTATAACTCATACACTAGGTGCCTTTACCTTGAAGATTTCTCCTAACGAAAAGAACCTACACAATCCTATTATTTTTTTATTTATAAGCTTTTTTACAAGCTTTTAATCAACTTGCAATGTTTGTATGTTTGTTTAGATAAAATATTGCTAGAAATTTAAACCATTTCCTCCTATCCTACGGAGTTGAATTTTGACTTGTTGATTCAGATCCATAGACAATGCATTTTTATGGTAAGCATAACCTAAATTGAAATCGAGGCAATTATGATACCCAATTTTATATTTTACTATGACATGGTTACTGCACTCAAGTATGGTTCCTAACGAGAGAACTCCTGAGCGATTAACAGCAAAGATACAAAGTTTATTTTCTTCTATTTGGGTACCTATTTAAATAAAAGCTTGTTTTAAAAATGTTTTTACTATTCATTTATCTCTTATTCTTTATTTATTAATAAATAGAAATTATTATTCTAAACTTTTCTGCCGTCGATACACACTGCGCACCCGCATTTTAACAGCAATCTTCATATTGATATAGTTAGCGGTCGTCTGCGGCGACCTTGTGTTCAGGACACAATTAGAAGTGTTCCGCCAGGCACAGGAACACGGGACAGCAGACACGTGCCCACCTGACGACACTGTCATCCTTGACTGTATCCTTATAAACTTAGCCAACGGCTAACGTAAGTAAAACACGCGAAACTTTCGCGCCATTAATATACTGATTTATTTCTAAACGTATTCATCAAACTAATTTGTTTTTAATAGATTATTTTGCTGTGGCCAGTATCATTTTGCTGTTTATCATAGCGGATCGCACTATGCGTCGCTTTTTGAAATCTTGCTTTTTTAATTTAAGAGTCCGGCGGACCGAGTTTCCCATACAAACGTAATACCAAAATAAATCGTAATCTAAACACAATTTAATGATATTGTGTTATTCTTCGGATTTCGCTACCATTATTCTAGGTTCCCACTTTACCATTTTGTCCAAAATACTTCACTGGAAATAAAAGCAAGCAAATGTAATTCTTGATAACTTTATTAAGTTTGGAACGATTTTCCGGTCGTTTATTTCCAGTAAAGTAGTAGTAGACGAAATGGTAGTGTAGGAAACTAGATAAAAGTTATATAAATCCAAATAATAACACAATTTTATAAAATATTATTTGGATTATGATATTTTTGATATTACGTTTTTGTGGAAAATTCAAGCTCCGCCGGACCCTTAGGATAAAGATAGCAAAATGGGTTTTAATATAACGATACAGTATAGAAAAAAGAAAGGTAACTACAAAATTATATAAAATAGGATCGATACCATTTAAAAAAGAGGCGGGTCAAAATTGCTCAATCAAAATTTCATCTACGGACATTCTAAAACAGATAACATTCACCAAGTTCACGTCCCTGTTAATCGGTAAAAAAATATTTTCTAGTGGGCGGCCATACGCATACCACTCCATACATACCTATGGATATTAAATAATAGATGAGAGTGTTTAAAATCGTGTTCATCAAGTTTTGCGCGGTCATAAAACGCCCCCCACAGCCTCAAGCGTAAAAAGGAAATTGCGTTTCTATCGTAAATGATAATTACTGTTATGAAGTAAATACCAAGTAACCTGATTTCTAAAGCGTATCCTGCATAAATACATGTAGTACCTAACTGTACTAAATTAGTGGCTGACCTGTAGCCCGAAGACTCGGTGTGTATGTAAGTCAACGTACTCGGAAATACAATTGTATTGCTATCGAGTATCGCTCGCCTATATCAATTAACGCGTTCGATATATGAATTTAACCATTTTAGAGTTCTTCTACATACAGAATGGGAACATGGAGTTTTGCTGAATGACTGAGTACCATCGACACAAAAAGTGCTTACTTAATTTCGTTTTGTTTCTCCCATGGATCGACGATCCATGGGAATTTTCCGAACTGGATCGTTGAACGATAGCAGTCTAAAACCCGCACTTGGCCTTAATGAAGGTTTTCACCAGTAAAGTCGGTGTACTGATGATGGCCACCGGGGTGAAGAGAACCCCATACTCCCTAGTCTTATCCTGGAAAAGACCTTATGAAGGGTTTCCCCCTGTAAACAAAAAAAAGATAATATATGTTTCTAGGGTCTAGGGTAGGTTACAAAATCGCCTTTCATTAATACTCTCAACATACCCCAGCCAACTCAACATCTGCTTTTCAAATCTCCTATTTGCTATTATCATAAAAGTTTGTACTTAGGTATAATATTTTTTAGCCTGTTTTGTGTACCACTGCTCAGCAAAGGACTCAGTCCAGAATTTTATAACCTGGGCTACTTTATGCAGTTAAAATGGTCTGTAGGTATATAATATGACATTATATCATTTGGCTTATATACAATATGGAGTTATCAGCACTCAATGAAAACGGGGTCAACCACCTGTACACTATAACGTGTTATCATAATGAGGTTACTTGTTACAAATGAACGGAAAACAGTATCTATGAACTAACGCAACTAATATTACATCTTTACTTTCCACGATAATGTGAAAACGAAAGGGGAACCGTGGCAGCTGTTGATCACGGCATAGATCGATTCATTGAAAGATATTTCCAAGAAAAATATTTTCATACATATAATATACACCGTGCAAATTAAATGGTTGTTTTCCCGTAGCAAAACGAATGTGGTCATCAATAAGAACAACTTTTACTATGGGACCGACCCTGAATATGAAAAAAAAAACATTTGTTCCATACATTTTGACCGTGTAGGTATTACACTTGACTAACGGTAACAGAAAAAATCGAAGGACGGAGGCTTGGGGCCTTGCCCCATACGGTGGACGTACCACACTCGTCACCGCAATTCACGATGCGATACACGTCGCCAAAGATCGCAAAAAATGGAAGATCTTTGTGCAGGAGAAAATCATGAAGGGAGGTCGCGACCCTTAGAAATGAGGAAACGACGCACAGAGAGAGAGAGGTATTACACTTGACTATGGTACAGCTATTTTTTTTTCATATTTCATGGTCGGTCCCATAGTAAAAGTTGTTCGTATTCATTACTACGTTTATTTTGCTGCGGGATAAAAACCATTTAAATTTCACGGTGTATATTTTCACGCCTGTCTCCAGTAGAGGTAGGCAGAGACATTATTTCCACCTAGTATTATCCTGGCACACCACTTTCGCTTCACATACTTATTTACCCTCCTCATGTATGATCATCGATCTAGAGTCCTCAGTCAATAACACTATAAACAATATTTAAAGATATTCAGATTTATTATTAGGTATATTAGCCATTATAATAGCAAACAATTTGGCGGTAGCCTATTAAAATCATGGTTTTTTTTTATTCATCGTAGCCTTACGCTTGATCGCCAGTTCGCCTGATGTTAAGCCACACTGCGATCTACGATGGAGCGCGCTTGCCTAGAAGAAACCGATTCACTCATGATTCAAAAACACCCAAATTATATATATCGGGAAAGACCCACTCGCATTCCACATTTCAGCGGTACGCATGATAAAAGCGTTTCGTTCGGGTTTTCTTACTTTTTTATTTAAAGAAATAAATATATATTCGCAAAAAAAAATAGATATCTGTTAAAGTATACAAATAAATGAGCTTTGCATTAACCAACGTAATAATTTCGCGTTCACCTTTATAATAAATCAATGTTTGTAACTTGAGAGTACGTACATAACGTTCAACTTCCTCAATTTTCCAACGGAAAATAGTATTTAAATTAATTAAGTAACAGACTAATGAGTGCCAGGTAATAATATTTAGACGGACTATTTAGATATTGCGAAGCATACCATCTCAAATGAATCCGCATCTAATATTGATATTAATAAGTGTGGGAAGTTTGTTGTTTGTTGTTGAAAAAAAAAACTGGGACAAACGTCGCTGGCGCACAGCGACGTTTTTCCCAGTTTTTTTTTTGTTCCCAGCAAAAACACTGTAAAAATGATGTTCAAAAACTACTACCGAGTAGTTTTTTTTTTATATACGACTAAGGTGGCAAACAAGCATACGGCCCGCCTGATGGTAAGCGGTAACCGTAGCCTATGGACGCTTTCAATACCAGTGGTATCACTCGCGCGTTGCCGACCCTGTAAATTAAGTATGAATAGTTGGGCTGGCAGCATAGGAGACAATAGCGTGATGCTTATCCTATCTGCCAACACAACGCTTTCTCGCGGAGCTCGGGCGACCTTGCTCACCGTTAACACAACATAGCACCGAGCTTTGTTGTTTGGCAGTTGGACAGCTCCAATTGTGGAGCTTAAACTTAAAAAGGAGTCTATCTTGAATAAATAATTTTAATTTGAATAATTTTTAATAATGTATAATATCTATTACTCAGATTCAAGTCTTAGAAATCAATGAAAAATGCATAAATAATTTTTTTTTGAGTAAAATGTATTCTACAATTGCAAATCCTGAATTACACAAGAAAAAATTGAGCGGAAGAAAATCATCCATTGTTATTTTTCTCAATGTTTTGCATTTGTCCGAGTTGTTTTTCACACAGTTGTCGTCAACAAAGATATTTTTTACGTCAGGCAAGATGAAAAAACAAGACAATAATATAATTCTCATTGTCACACAACGTATATATGGATGACTTACTGAAATTACTGTTTTGGAAGATGATTTCGATGTTATTAAACATCGGAATTTCATTATCCTTCATATTCCCGCCGCGGGACGTGGTGTTCCGTCGCTTCCGCAGACAAGTGCCACAAAGACCATAAGTGCAAAGTGAAGTGTTCCTAACATAGTCTTAAGCCCTATCTACTAACAATATTTTGTAGGTATATATTTAATATATGTTAGCTTGTAAGGTATATCTATGGGCCATAGATGGATAAAATAAAACAAATAAAGAGATACTTAAGTTTTTGCAAACTTCTATTTAATTTGTTTCTTTATTAATAATTCTTATAAGATTAATTATATTCCCTTCGTTTTTCATTTATTTGCATGTTCTGAAAACAATGTAATACGTAGGTTCATTCATAAACTATTTACACTTTACTACTTACTTACATAAATATGTACGCTAACATATAACGCTCATCGCATAATAACAACGATAAACTGAAAGTCACTAGGCGTATCGGCATCGAACGAACTAATTATACGCATGTATTTTAGGGAAAACAATACTTCAATAATACGCAGATAAAACCAGCCATGAAAGCTTTATCAGAACTAGGTTGCTGGATTTATTACGCACGTGTATAAAAAGCTTTATATAACCCCATTGTGATATCAGGACGACCACACGTGTGAAACTGGAGCATTTCTTCGCAATTATAATTAACCTACAAATTTGATGTAGCTAGTAGCTAGTAATTGTAGTGTCCGTTCCAAGTTATAACAATCCCATTGTCCAGTTACAGTAACGGCCAAAAAATTATGACGCGAATCGTCTGAGAAAGTAGGCCTGTCATTGACTTTGAGCGACTAGACTCTTGGTAGACGGTGACGAGGGGAACAAAAACGCGTGCATATAGGCCCTTATTGCATAATTCCCGTACATTGCTGTTCCACTTTGAGACGTTATAATAACTGTTCTATATTTCCCAGAAATGTATGCTACGCAATCCGTATCAATGGAGTGGTCGTAAGATGTAGAACATTAGTAGTCGCTGTCGTTTTTATGTTGTTACAAAAAGTCGTATTACAAGCGATCTGTAAGCGTTACAATAGATTATATTTATTATAATCATTATAATTTCGTCTCTGTTATATATAGGAGATAAGAGCCAAATTACAGTTTATAAGAACAAGATTAAATGTTGTTACAGGAAAATGTTTAATTATTTGTTAGTTCGTTCTAGATTGCCTGTTTAATATAAATTAAAATAAGTCTTTGCCGTTTAGATTGCCTTTTTAACGAGTTTTTTTATATGAAACGGTAAACGTTTGGTGCAGAACGTCGACCTCATCCTTCATTGTCTCAATCAGGCCACAACGACGCTAGATCTTCAATTCTTCTTAAAACCAGTCCCCTTTTAAAAGGTCGGCAACGCACTCGTGACTCCTCTGGTGTTGCGGGTGTCCATGGGCGGCGGTGACCGCTTACCATCAGGCAAACCGTTTGCTCGTTTGCCCTCCTATCCCATAAAAAAAACAACAATAACAGTCGCCCAATTTGACAACATCATTTCATCCTTTTCCCAACTATACAGGGGACGACTTCAAGTCGAACCAGATGCAGCTGGATATCAGTATTGTACAAGGTGCGACTGCCATCAGAGCTCTGCAATCCAATAAACTGATTGCCAAGCTTTTCAGGTTTCTGACAATAACTTAGCCAATAATTGGCATGATAGCCGGGACCGACAACTTAACTTGCTCTCCGAGGTACCGAGAAATTTCACCACGGTAATGGTCACCAATCCATAGACAGACCGGTAAGTACAGCTTAACCTTGATCCGATAATCAGCGCAGTTATTACATAGCCACAAGCTCCTCTTGTTTGACACCAATAATATTGCCCAGCAATTTGTAGAAGTTTTGCGTATGCAAAATAAAATTTCAGCTGCAATTCTGAATAAATACTGATAGACGTATTGAAAGCGTTAATAGTTAATTATCACGCGCTTAACACGGTGAAGGAAAACATCGTGAGGAAACCTGCATGCCTGAGAGATTTTCTCGATGGCGTGTGAAGTCTGCCAACCCGCACTAGGCCAGAGTGGCGGACTATAGCCTAATCCCTCTCATTCTGAGAGGAGACCCGTGCCCAGCAGTGGGACAGTATAATGGGTTGATTAAGTATTGAAAGCGATAAGCTGGACAATCGTGCGCACCGCATTTATCACGTTAGCAGCGCTCATGTGAAATGGGGCAGAGGTTGCTTACTCAACATACCACTGTCCCAGTAAGAAAAGCGATGCTACATATAGTATCGCAAGAAATAATGCCACAATTATGTAAAAGTTTACAAAGATTGCTACACTAGGAAGCAAGTCCCATATCTCAAAGACAAAAATACAATTGAGGGATCAATAATAGAAGTGATTGTTTCATAGGAATCGAACCCATAACTGCAACAGTAACTAGTGGCGAGGTGACAATGCTAACCGCTGCAAAAAAGTGCCAGCAAAAGCTAGTACTTTACTACCAGCTAGGATTATAGCAAACCCCTCTCATTCTGAGAGGAGACCCGTGCTCAGCAGTGGAACAGTATAAAGGTTTGATTAAGTTATATTATTTAATTTAAAAGGGAAATATTTCATCATTAGATTTAAAACACAACAAATTCCGATAACAATGGGATAGGGAAGAAACAGTATTTTGAAATTTTGAAATAAATTTTGATGGGCTCGAGTTCTTTATCTATTATACTATTAGTATCTTCTTAGGAGACGGCTTAAACAATGAAGTGTGACAGCGCGTAGGTAAAACTAACAGCACATGAAGTTGACTGCTTCATTAGTTTAGTGGTCCCAAGCACGACTGCTACGCTAGAGGTCCTGGGCTCGATCCCCGGGTCGAGCAAAGTGTCATTGGTTTTTTTAAGCTATTGCATAGCTTCTATCGCGGGCCTTGAGCGTGGGGACCGAATCCAGAAATTCCGTAACGAAAAAAACCTGACACGCTTTCTCTTTAGTTCAGCAACCCGCCTTTAGGTGGCATTGGTTGTATTACATAAGTTGATAAAAAACGCTATGCAATAGCTTTACCGCGGCAGTCCCCGAGTGCCACACGTCTTTTTTTCTATTAATATGAAATTCAGTTGATGGCAATAGGCTCGCCCCCTATTACGTGGGACCTAAACATACCGGTGAACTCTGCCTAATCCTTTGGGGAATACAGATGTTATGTTATGTTATGAAGTTACCACAAACTGTCTTTCCCCAATGGATAATAAACTCTATTATTTGGAGAATAAATTGAAATTCGATTGAAAACATTTGACAGTTTTGGATACCATGATGTGACCGTACATACTATCATGCACTAGCCATCCCATTCAATCATTGGGCAAGTTATTTGTCGCTCACTATAACACTATTATGTAGCTTCAAAATAGCACGTGTCGCGCTTACCCAGTAGGACGTAGGCTCACAAAGTAAATATCAGAGGTGTTGCATCACGTAGGAAAAGTGAACGCTCTCGAGCAGCCACCCGTTGTGCCGATAACTGATTTAATAAATATCAGGCCCGAATCACTTCACACGTAATGTTCTTGTAATTGCGATAATTAAAATTAATTAAACGCAAAATGGAACAAGAATGGAGAAGGTAATAATGAAATACATAATGTGAGGAACTTCGGAAAATAGTACTTTTTAGGGACCACAATGCTACTAGGAATTTACTTAGTTTTTACTGCCTCACTAGTCTAGTGGTGTTAAGCCCGACTGCAGATTTCAAGTTTCTGGATTTAATTTCCAGTTGAATTTTTTTACTGAACTGGTCTGCCTCATTAGCCTAGTGGTCCTGAGCGCGACAGCTACGCGTGAGGTCTTGAGTTCGATTACCAGATCGAGCGAAGTGTTATTGGGTTTTTCTACGTTATTCTCAGTAACAGCTCGGAGTTTGGAATTGGTGCCCGGTTAATGGCAATAGGTTCGCTCCTATTACATGGAACTAAACATACCGAGGAACTGTAGGTGTACCTACATTAATACGCCTCTGCCTAACCCTTCCAGGAATACCGGCGTGATGGTATGTATGTTAAATAGATCTAGACACTTTTACAAGTCAATCTTTTACGATTTTTTAACTACATAGATGGCACCGATATTTCCTAACTGACGACCTATATGAAGACTGTGACAAACTCAGAGAATCATGATTTCTTGTGGAATGTGGGGAGTACAACAGTACACCTATGCCTAAATGAATGGCCATTAATATCATTGAAAACATTGCAACTACAAAATGCTGATTCATTTCTTTCCGAGAATTTAATATGATCGCTTATGACCATTTCACTTCACGACCACCGCAACATTAAGCAATACCAATAGAAGCAGATGGCTCTCCGATCTCTGGCCAATTTAGAGTCAAGATTCAAGTTGTGTTGGGTCAAGATTGGGGCCAACTTTGTACGAGTATCTGGATTTAATTTAATATAATAAAGAACGAGGAGGTGTTTTGGAACTAAACTAAATACATAAAATAAAGTATCTTAAATTGAAAAAAATTAAGAATTAAGTTTGTCGTAAAAATGTGGAAAGATCTTTAATATTAAAAAAAAAAAAAGTGACTTAGATGGTTGGAGCTAGGTGTTCTTTTATTAGGTTTGACTGCTGTCAACTGTCTTGATGTGGTCAGCAATGGAGCGCGCTTAAAAATTAACTTATTCATTCGATTCGATTTGAAACTTGAACACACCCAAGATATAATAAGAGATAGATTAAGCGGAAACGCAAATTCCTTTAAAGAGTGACCAAAAACAATATTAACGTGGATGCTTCTATTTCATTTTTCACCAACTTTCTCTCAATTTGATTCATAAATAGTATAATAATACTTATCAATCATGCTATATATTTAAGTACAAATTAATAAACGCATATAAATTTATCGAATACACATCGTTGTTCGGGTATAATTGATGGCGGTTTGATTAAAAATGCGACGGTCATTTTAAAATCGATTTAAATTACTTTCATGGTAAATTGTCCGAGGTTCAATCGGTTGGGGACGGTGGTCACTGCGATATACAACTTCCTGGTCCTAATTTAGTATAGAACATTACAAGGAAGGCTAGGGTGGATTTATACAGCGTTCTAGAAAATTCTAGTCACACTTTAGTTTGTGCACAGATGTTAGCCTTATAGGAAAACGTTTGTGCTTAATGTTGTGTAAATCAATTAACGTTCACCGGAGAAAAACTTATTTAAATTGAAAGGCGCTTTGTTTGCCTTTTTATAAATCACTAGCGACCCGCCCGCGGTTTCACCCACGTTTCCCCATTCCTAAGAGTCGTAACGTAAAGCTAAACAGCTTAAAACCTTCCTCTTGAATCATTCTATCTATTAAAAAAACCGCATCAAAATCCGTTGAATAGTTTTAAAGATCTAAGCATACATATTGACGGACAGACAGCGGGAAGCGACTTTGTTTTTTCTATTATGTAGTGAGAGCTTATACAATATCGAATTTAGTTATATTTACATAACATTTTTACGAGTACCTAAATAAAATTGGCACTCTTTTTAAGCGTTTTTGAAGCTTCTAGTTCTGTATCTATTAGATGAAACATTATTTTTCTTGGAACACAATTGAATCATATCTATACAACTTTAATGTAGAAGAAACAATGTGACATGTTTAGTATCAAATTTCTTAAGGCAAATTCGATCTCCTCAATTCTATTTAATAGACAATGTTTGTTATGATCTCCGAACCAATTGTTAGAGTAGTTCAAATCATGAATCATAACGAAAAATCGCTCTAATTACCTTTCAAATAGGGTTGTAGTTTTAAATTCATATGTGATGTATGTTTGGTATTGGTTTTAAAGTGACAAATGACTCTTCATCCACATCGCGGGTGGTCTGCCTGATCGTTTGATACTGCCATTTATCATATATAAATTTCACTTTATATAGAAACTTGGTATAAAGATATTTTCTAAATCGTGACTCCATCTGTACGTAAGTACATTACGCTGAAATAATCTAGACATACTAACCTTTCTCTCAGGATTTCCACAAGTTTGAAATGTCACGTGCTCAGACATGTTTTAATCGTTTTTGCAGTCACGAACAGAGATAAGAGATCTGAGAAATAATAACAAAAAAATGAAATTTTGCTAAAAATTTGCTTCTCGGTTGTGCGGTTGTGGTACGCTACTTAAAAAGGTAACCTACTTGAACTTTTTTACTACAAGTACGTGAGTCTGCTGTGCTTTCCTCAATTTTTTACATACCATCACGCCTGTATTCCTCGTAGGATTAAGCAGAGGCGTACTAATGTACACCCACAGTTTGCCGGTATGTTTAGATCCCATGTAACAGGGGACGAGCCTATTGCCATTAAACGGGCACAAATACCAAACTCCGACCTGCTACTGAGAATTTCATAGAAAAACCCAATAACACATTGATCGACCTGGGAATAGAGCCTCAGAGTTTGGGATTTGTGCCCGGTTAATGGCAATATGCTCGCCCCCTATTACATGAGACCTAAACATATCGGCGAACTGTGACTCTAGGTATATTAGTACGCCTCTGCCTAACTAACCCTTCTATAATAATTAACTATTAATACTCACATGAGTTCAAAAATTGAGGTGCAAGCCTTGGATTCGAACTCGAGACCTTTAACTTGGCAGTCCAATAGTCACACCACTATCTATCTATCACTGCACTGTTCATATTAAATAAAAAAAAACCTTTTATATTATGTCTATAGCAATTGCGACAATATAAAAAACAACAACCAATTTTGAAGCGAAACATCGATTATCTAAATCAACACAGTATGGGAACTTAATTGAAACAGTTGTAATCGAGTTTATTATTAAAGCAGGATCAAGTTTTCTGTTACATTTCAATCCAGTTGCGGTAATGCAGTGAAGTAACTAATTTAGTGGTTGCCGACTGGGAAATAATACTCATTTGGTTTGCAACACACAACTAGGGAACTATGTCTGAATCATATAGAATTAGTACAAAGTTTGATCTTGTTTTATAACTTTGTGTTCATACATATATGTACTTTATAGCAACCCGCCCGGCCGTTTCACCCGCTTTGCTCCATTCCTATAAGGCGTAGCGTGATGTTATATAGCCTATAACCTTTCTCAATATATAGACAATCCAACACAAAACGAAATTTTCAATTCAAACCAGTAGTTCCTGAGATTTGCGCGATGAACAAAACAAAAATCTCTTCAGCTTTATCAAACCATCGTGTGCCTGTATTCCAAGAGGTTATGCAGAGATGTACTGATGTGCACCCACAGTTCGCCGGTATGTTATGTCCCATGTGATAGGGGACGAGCCTATTGCCAATAACTGGGTACAAATCCAAACTCCGAGCTGCTCCGGAGATTTGGATACCGTAACCGTATGTTACAGATTTGATAGGTTATCAACTTATGAGGAACACATATTGTGGCGTTGGTTATGACTTATAACACAACTGTGGATCATTTGTATTTCTTGCATCATCACCATTTTACAACAAATGTCTATCGCGTAGCTCATGGACTACTGCTGTACGACAGACAGTGACATCGACGAAGAAACGTTAATATAATTTATTTATTATGCTTCAATTCAGTCTGTCTGAGATCGTTATTTTTTTTTATAGACATTTCTAGTCATTGAACTTTAGTAGTCTTCATTCTAAGACTTTATTCTAACAAAACATGCAACAATTCCAAGAACAAGTATTATTCAGAAGTTAGTAAAATCAGAAGCCAAGACATTCAAAGTCAGCTATTGACCACACTTCAGATCTAGGCAAAATACGTCTGGCGCGACGCCAACACGATCTAACAATTTACAGCATTAAATTCAACAATGAGTGATAGAACTATAGGCTCTATAGTTACGAAATAAGGGTGAAGATTGGATAAACGTTTGGTAGTAGGGTGTAAATTTATCGTGGTTGTTTGTAACCCGATGACGGCGCGATCGGCAACCGTATCGAGTGTCGTTCCGGTCCGGCGCTTGCCTTCGTCTCGACCTGGCAGCTCGGTGTGAACGGAACCTATGTCCTGGTTACGCACTAGAGATGGGAAATGTCGAGTTTCCGCCGGTTTTCTGAATTTGATTATCAGAAAAGATAATTATATGGATACATATTATTAACTTTACTTAAATGGTTTAATTAATTAAAAAACAAGAGTTTGGTAAACCTACTGTCACCAAGAGTTTTAACTTTATTTATTGATTTCCTGCAGATACATATTTTTAAATGTGCAATTGTGTTTATTTCAGTAAAAATGTCTATCATGAACACTTTCACACGTTGTTAACTAAATGTAACTTAGTATTTATTTTCTACATTATGTACTACAATCTAAGAAGAAATTATTTAAAAATAAACAAACACCCTCTTACCCTTAACGCATACTTATACTGTCTCGTTCTGTTGTGGTTAAAAATAATGTTATCTTTTTAGTATAGCTAATTGATACCAAAATAGCCTCAATATGTAAGTCTCCAGATTTAGATGACAGTTGACAGTTTTTGTATGCTTACTGAAGGAAATAATTTCAATTGTTTTACTCGCAAAACCGCCGTAGAAACGCAGCGTTTAAACCAGCCAGTGGGTGATCTGGTCTTGTTAGATGCTCTTCAAGGTTTTTATACATGACATTATTGTCACCTGCGCTCCCGTACTTATTTTATTTATTTATTTATTTTATTTTATACTTTATGTACAAAAATGTGTACAAAGGCGGTCTTATCAATTATTATAGGGATTGTTTTTTTTTTCATTCACTAACTGCCTCTTTGGGCTAGTGATCTTCAGTCGCGCACAGGATCACTTAACTAATGAGAACATATTACCACGCCTGTATTCTCTTTCAGTTTAACGGTAAGTTTAGGTCCAATGTAACAGGAGGCGAGCCTATTGCCATTAATTGAGAATAAATCCAATCACCAAGTCGACTTAGGACTTGCTTAGGACCACTAGACTAATAAGGCTATTGAACTTTAAGATATTTGGTACCTAAATGTAAAAATCATCTTAATTTTCGATTCTTCAATCGAAATTATACAGATAATCTTTTAGTAAAGAATATTTGTATATACCTGTATCTGTTTACTTTTCTTCAAATTGCGTAACTTTTATTCTATAACAGTTATTATAAAACATTCAGAGACACTACGTTGATTTTAATGTAAAAATAAAACAACTACTTAAATGTCGATTTAGTCTAAAGAAGGCTTACTTTCACAATATCTAGACTAGAATCTTTGTGTAGAAGATGACAATTTAATACAGTATTTTATGTAACGGTAAGCGTCTCTTTTTTGTAGTGCAAAAAATCTTCAGGCATCATGTGTTCCATAGGGAGGGCGTAATTAAAGAAACTCTCAGTAATTAAATAAATATGGCATTAGTATTAATACCCTCTTTAGTTGCCTCTTGATTGACGAACGTTTCAGAATAAGATTTAACGTAGGTATCATGTACAGCCATAGTTCGCCGGTATGTTTAGGTCCCTCGTAATAGGGGGCGAGCCTATTTCCATCATTAACGAGGCTCAAATCCTAAACTCCGCGCCAATACTGAGAATTTAATAGAAAAACCCAATAGCACTTTGCTCGACTTGGGTATCGAACCAACGACTTCTAACCTCTTCTAACTCAGGACCACTAGGTTAATGAGTCAGTTAATGGCAAAACAGAATATAAAATCGATTCTATATTATATCGATCGATTTTACGAGAATAAGAATCAAAATATATAAATAGGTGCAATATAAAAAGTTCGCAACTGTAAATAACATTATTGTTTCAAAGAATTATTTTATCAACCAGTAATTCTAGGTCGAGAGAATCGCTGGGGTCAAACGTAATGAAGCGAGATTGCCGAGGGGCGTAAACTAAGTGATGCAGGTCAATTGAAACTAATAATCATAGACAATATTCTTTACTTGTCGGTAGGTCAACTTTTTTCAAGAATAATGGCGCCCGCCCACTTGAGCGTACAGCCAACAGCATCGCAACAACATCATGGTATCCAAAACTGTCAAATTTCTTCAATCCACACTAAATCTCTTCCACTGCAACTATGTTGCAATAAAGCTCTCCAAGTGTCTTAATGGGTTAAACGAACTTCGTGACCCGATAGATATATTTTCGTGCAATTTGAGTGAATTCGCAAAGGTTCTCTTAAATGTAGTTAGTTACACAAACTAAATGTGTTAAAAAGTATTTAATAAGATAAATTAATGTTAGTAGTATTTATTACTATTGTTGGGCATAATTGGCTAATAAAACACCAGAGTCTTAACAATTCACGTATATTTGTTTTTCTTATCACACCAATCACGACAATCAGCAAATATTCTGTAGCAACCTCAATCACAATATTATTTACTCACTTACGCGTGAAATGATACTTTACACTTTGGTAGCTAGAAGACGACTGACTTGAAAATGTCGTTGCAATGCAAAACTTTGACTACTATGGTAAAGCAGTGGTGCGCATCTAACGCCATCTATTGGCAAAATAGTAATGTGAATTCTGCTTTACCCTAGTAAGTCAAATGTATTACAATTTACACTTAATATTTAAACAACTTTAAAACATTACCTATTGACGTGATTATAAATTGTCACATTATGGAATTAATTGAACTAGTAATAATTATTACAGTGACTACATTCGGCCATCCGACTCACATAACACGTCCTCGTGTTTGTACTTAATTAAACGACATACTTGAAGCTAAGTAATCAATTTTAAATAAATAATTGGAACCAAATTTAACATTCGATCAAATTTTCTCATATTACATTTCACCTGCATCTGTCAACCATGGTAACAGGTAGCATCTGCTCTGAGTACCACTTTATCGCAATTTCGGACTAGGCCGCTTCTGCCTTTGTCAACTGTAGCAACAGGCCGCTTCTGCACTGAATACTACATGCGATAGTCTGACTGAGGTTACTTTGTGATCACAACCATTGTGGTAGCAGGCCACTTCTGCGCTGAGTACCATACTAAGGCTACTTCTGCCTTTATAAAATAAATACATAAACGGAACTATGGTTATAGGCCACTTCTGCACTAAATACCATATTACGGCTACATCTGTACCGAATAGTCGAAAACTAATCAAGAAAATGTGATTAGAATTTAGACTTCCAATTATCTCTATCAGCGTGCAATACTTCTGCACTAAATACCACCAACCAATAACCAACTAAAAGCTTATTAAAAAAAAAGACTATTCAAAATTAACGCTATCAGCATCTTCACTACTAGATGCAGATTCCTCTTCAGACCTCCTGAAATTCAACCATGGTTTCATTTTGTCTATGACCACAACGGCGTTATATTTACGGCCACTCTTACGAGTAATTGGTGTGTCTTCGATCTGATACCTATCATTATCAAAAACAGCAGTCACTCGATAAGGTCCCTGATATTTAGGTACTAATTTTCGACTTTGGCCTGATGATGGTACCTCCCTTTCTATACTAACCAAATCGCCTACTTTAAATGATTTAGGTATGGAAGCATTTTTATCATAATTATTTTTTTGTCTTTTTTGATAGGTATTGATATAATTGTTAATTTTTTCACGAATTTCAGTTAGAGATTCTTTGTCGACATTATGCCCTAAATCAAGTGAAGTTTTTAATCTACTTTCAGCAATTCCTATCAGGGAGGTGCCAAAAAGGGCCTCAGAAGGTGTTCGACCAATGCCTTTGTTGAGCGTATTATTAAGACCCCACTGAACGTCGGGTATATATAAATCCCAATTTTTTTCATCTTGCCCTACGCATTTGGCACTAAGTGACGTGAGCAACGTTCGGTTATAGCGCTCAACCTGTCCGTTTGCTCGTGGTGTAGCCACTGCATTCAGTATGTGTTTAACACCTAACCCACTTAAGAACTCTTTGAATTTACCACTTGTAAAAGATGATCCCCTGTCCGAAATAATTCGTTTTGCGACCCCGAAAATACTGAAATATTCTCGCAATCTGTCAATAACAATGGACGTTTTCGTGCTCCTAACCGGTTTCAGAATAATAAATTTTGTATAGGCATCTATAATAACTAATAAGTGAGTATTACTCTTTTTGCTTTTAACAAATGGACCGACGTGGTCAATGTGTAAGGTGGCGAATGGGGAATCTATTTTTGGTATCGGTCGTAAAGGGGCCTTTTTATTAGACGAAGGCTTCGTATAAGCGCATTCTAGACAAGAATCGACGTATTTCTTGACAAACCGTCGCATTTTGCTAAACCAATAAGTTTGCTTTACTTTAGCAAGGGTTTTATCAAAAGCAAAATGACCAATATCGTCATGGCATTGCTTAAGGATCTGCCATCTAACACCTTTAGGTACCACCCATTTCTCCCCTTCGGTCGTCACACGATATAACTTATTATTTTTAACAACGTAATTCTTACTGGTATCGACTACTTTAGCCGATTCTGGACATTTTAATATAGATATTTTGCGCTGTATTTCTGAATCTGCCTCCTGAACGGTACTTAACCAATCCTTATCGTTTACTAACATAACATCAATGATCCCATTCGAATCGGAATTCAAGCCATCGTTAGATGGTGGATTTCTGCTTAATGCGTCTACATAAGCCATTGCCTTTCCTGGTCGGTACTCAATAGTAAAGTTGAATTCTTGCATCGAAATCCACCACCTAGCGACCCTGGGAATTAAATCTCTTTTCAAAAACGTGGCCCGCAGTGAATTACAATCAGTTAATACTTTAAACTCGATTCCTATCAAATATACACGAAACCTCTGTAGAGATGCAACTAGGGCAAGGGTTTCGAGTTCATACGCAGTCATGTGTTGTTCGTCGATTGTCGTTTGCCTACTGTAATATGCTACTGGTTTAAGTATGCCTCCCTTATCCCTCTGCATTAGTATACCAGCAATCCCTATCTTACAAGCGTCTGTGTGTAGTTCAGTCATAGAACCCGGATCGTATAACGCTAATGTGGGTTTGCGTAAAAGTTCAGCCTTAAGGTCACGAAATGCTTTTGACTGTTCCTCACCCCACACCCATTTAGCATCCTTTTTGAGAAGACCTGTCAGCGGTTTGGCAATCATGGAAAAATCTTTAACAAATCGCCTAAAGAAACTACACAAACCGATGAACTGCCTAACGCTGTGCTGATTAGTGGGTTCTGGAAAATCGCGAACGGCTTCGACCTTTCTGGATCCTGGCCTGATACCATCCTTACTGAGTTCAAAACCTAAGTAGTCGACAGTTCTACAGAAAAAACAACATTTACTAAGTTTTAGAGTAAGACCCGCATTGCGTAAGACTTGAAGGGTTTGCTTTAGTTTGTGGAGGCCTTCTTCTACGGTTTTCGATGGAATTATAATATCATCCATATATGCAGAAGCCATACCGCGCACGTTACCTAAAACTAGATTGATCATTCGCATGAAGTTCGATGGAGCATTAGCAAGTCCAAATGGCATTCTATTAAATTCGAACTGACCTTCAGGCGTGACGAATGACGTTTTGTGTCGATCGTCTTCTTTGATAGCTATCTGGTAGTACCCCGATGCTAAATCGAGAGTAGTATAATAATTATAACCAGCAAGATCATCTAACTGATCATCTATCCTTGGTAGCGGATAATATTCTTTACAAGTCTTTCTATTCAAGGCCCTATAATCGACACATAATCTAACATCGCCAGTTTTCTTTTTGACGATTACTACAGGACTTGCATATGACGACGTTGACGGTCTAACGATATCGCAGTCAATAAGTTCATTGACCATATCGCGAACTTTGTTTCTTTCGCTAATTGACAATCTGTACGGTCGATAAACTACTGGTTGATCGTCCTTTAGATTAATTGACATCTCGACAACGTTCGTTTTACCTAGCTCTTGTAGGTTAAATGCGAAACAGTTCCGATATTCGTTTAGTAATTGTAATAGCAATTTAGTGGTCCTATCATCCATACTTCCATCAGATCTTAGATCTTCGACCAAAATATCCTGCCGTGACCACGAACCTTCAATACTAAGAACGTCAGAATTTTCGCTATTAGGCAATGGATCAGCCCGAAGACACCTCGCTATTATGGTACCTGTCTTAATAATAAACGGCTTGGTGGATAATCCCTTTACCAACGCAGCGCCAAACCCGTTAGTGACAGAGAATAGACCTTGAACGAGATAATGTTCTTGACCTAGTTTGAACCTATTATTTCCTTCAATGAAAATATCGCCAGTGTAAATCGGTTCTGTTTTAAACTCAACTAAAGTAAGGCCATCTACTGTGGCGTTTTCTGTGCAAACTAGATCAATTTTTGGTTTTTTGATCGACGACGTAGTGTGAACACGAAGTGTAACACTATTCTTTTCAATCAAAATATGGGGCTGTTCAGTAAACGACCTTCCAACTAGCAAAGGTTGTTGCAAAAATTGATCTGGAACAACGAGAAGTTCTACGCGAGCCCTGGCATCATCGATCTCGATGTCTACAAAACATTTACCCAATGGTTGAACAACGGAATTCCCGAATCCTCGGAGAGTTGGCAATGTGGAGTCAGTTTCCCACTCTACATTAATATCCGCAATTTCCGAAACCTTTATTAGAGTGGCTGAACTACCAAAATCTATGAAGCAATTCTTTCGAATGCCGTTGATGAAAGCTTTTTTATGATATTTAGCGACGCTTGAATCGGTACCAACCACTAACATGACCGGCTTGGTAGGATTATTACCATTTCCAAGATTATTATTTCCGAATTCGTTGCACTTATCTACCAAATGACCATAGCGCAAACATTTACTGCACTTTACTACTGGTTTCGTACATTGCGACCTATAATGACCATATTGCGAGCAATTAAAACATTGAATTGTACGATCCCTAGCATCTTTGTTATTCGAATTCCTATCGATTTTTACGTCGCTGTTACGGATTCGCCTCCTATCAGTATTACCCTGTAAGACAACGTTACTTCTAGCACTCTTTAAATATGGTAGTAGCTGGTCCGGAGTATCAAATCGAGCTGCATCTGCACCTAGTCGGACGCTACGATCCTCAATACCAAATATAATGCAGTCTACTGCCTTCTTACCCTGAATACCACAACGGTTCATTAGTATTACTTTATCATAATAATATTCTTCTAACGAATCGTTGAATTTCGCACGTTTGTTTAACATTGTCGTAAGCAACTGTCCATAGTTTTCACTACTGGGGAAGGCTAACTTTAATTTGTCTTGCCACTCTGGCCAGGAGAACATCACAGTAGTAAGACCTTCATACCATTTCTGGGCCAACCCCTTTAATTTCGGAAGAGCAAAGTGGATAATCTGTTTGTCAGTCCAGCTATATATTGTTGCGCATTCGTTTACTTTATGAATCCACATATCTATCGTTTGCTCCTTGTGAGCGGGATCAAATTCGGGGATCGTATTTTGGTGTGACAGCTTATTGTTACTGGTGTTGTTGCTAATCGTTTGCAATGCTTGTACTAGTTGGGCTATACTAACATTATCGTTCTTAACATGAATATGGTCGCTACCAGGCACGAAACCTAGTGGAGGAGGGTCATAAAGTCTCGTATTGTCATTTTCGATGCGTTCCCTTCGATCGGTCGAACTACGCGCATGGTTTCTGGAAGAACTGTACGCTCTTAGACTAGACGACTCCCCAAATGTGCAAGGCATGCGTGAAGTACTACGCTTCCTCTGAATAGAGGAGTAGTAAGATCTAGGAGAGGCTTGGCGTACCTGATGATTGCTAGGACTGCGGATCCGATGACCAGACGGGCTTCTCGCTCTCGGGCTGGGTGATTCCCCGTTGGTAGAGCCGCGTACTTCTCGACCGTAACCCAAGTCGCGTCCTTGATGGCTGTCGAGGTGCCTCCATCGCTGGATCGACGGACTTCGTTCACGACGGTTCGGGGGGCTGTGTATCCGCCGCCGGTTGGAGCGACTTCGTGCCGCCACGCTGGTCGGGCTGCATTCCTCATAAGTGGCCGGGCTGCGCACCCGATGATTTCGGATACTCCCTCCACACTGGCTCCGTCTGCTTCCTTGACGTGCAGAACCGTGGGCTTGGGGACTGCGGGGACTCCGTATCCGCTTGCTTGATAGCCTGCGCACCCACTGGCTAGTACTGTGGCGTGCCCGCTTATTCGCGGGACTGCGTGTCTGCCAGCTGCCACCACTACTCGATCGTTGATCGACCTCACAGCTTATGCGGCGAGTGCGACTTTGCTGTCGCGATTTTCGGCCAAGAATGGGGCTTTGTTCCATTTCCTGCACACAATGATTTGGACACAGAATCTTGTAACAAAATTAATGATATGATTATCCCGTCAACATGATATATGATTAGTAAGGAACCACTTTGTACAGGCTTTTACTTTCTCTATTACGTGATAGCACCACAGCATGGGAAAAAAAAAAAAAAAACAAAATAGGAGAGGGCAAGAGAGAAAAAAAAATAATCATCGGCTCTTAAATTATCTATAATTAATAATATAATTAATTGTAATATACGAGTACAAAGGACGAAGGTAAAGTAAGTAAACAACTGAAACTTACCGATCCCACTTCTGATTTGTTGGGCATAATTGGCTAATAAAACACCAGAGTCTTAACAATTCACGTATATTTGTTTTTCTTATCACACCAATCACGACAATCAGCAAATATTCTGTAGCAACCTCAATCACAATATTATTTACTCACTTACGCGTGAAATGATACTTTACACTTTGGTAGCTAGAAGACGACTGACTTGAAAATGTCGTTGCAATGCAAAACTTTGACTACTATGGTAAAGCAGTGGTGCGCATCTAACGCCATCTATTGGCAAAATAGTAATGTGAATTCTGCTTTACCCTAGTAAGTCAAATGTATTACAATTTACACTTAATATTTAAACAACTTTAAAACATTACCTATTGACGTGATTATAAATTGTCACATTATGGAATTAATTGAACTAGTAATAATTATTACAGTGACTACACTATAAATATTACAATACTATTATTATTAGTAGTAAGTGTATTTATTGTATATAAGATGTCTAAACTGTTAAGTATTTTATGTAAGTTGCCACACTATCGCATTAGGTTTAAGACCAGATAGGTATAATGGTAAATAAATAAATAAATAAATAATCGGAGGAATAAAAATTTGCTTCCCTAACTGGAGCGATTGTCAAGCACCACAGATTACAAAGTCCCAAAGGCTTTTAAAACTAGACTTGCAAATGAAACATGATGAAGATGAGCTTGACTTGTCACACGGGACACTTTTAACTAGCATCAAATGCCTTTATCAAACCACTCCCAGAATAATCAAAGTAAGCTTAAATGCCGTATTGCAACTTTTTGATGAAGTACCTATTAGTAAGAATTCTAGTGTCACCTTCTAAGATTAGTCTTCATAAAAAAGTCTTTGATCATCATCAATAACATGGGTTGATGGGTAGTATATGGATACTGCCCCGCTGTTGGACGCGAGTCTCCCCTCAGAATGAAAGGGATCACCACGCCATAGTCCACCACGCCGGCCTAATACGGGTTGGCAGACATGCCTTCGAGAAAATCTCTCAGGCATGAAGGTTTCATCACGACATTTTCCTTCCTTCGTGTCATAATTATTTTTATTAATGCACACAAGATTTCGAACAGTCCTACTAAAAGCATCTTATAATTCTTACTCGAAGAATCAGAATACTCGATCGCATTCCGTAAGACGAAGCCGACGTATATTATAACTTAGCCAAACAATGCACAAATGATCCTTAACAATATGCATCAAGTGAAACAAAAGATCGTGCAAAGCAAACAATTGAATGTGTCGGCGACACAACATGTGTTTTACATTGACACATGTGCAACGCACATTGACAAGTTGCCGCAAGTGCAAAATGTAAAAACGATCCAATAAAAACAAACAGGTATCAGTCTAAAACAAGTTCTGAGTTTAAAAATATAATAAACTAGACTTCCTTTGCCTGCGTACCTACTTAGGTAATTTTCGTTTTTAAAATATACTGTGCTGACTGTACCTACACCATGGAGGTTACATATTATCATAAAATGTGTCAAGTCTAATTTATAAGGAAGAAAAAAATTGTCAAAATGTCAACAGCGAATGACAACTGTACTATGATCTTGACGATGTCATCGTATATTAAAGACTTATTTACGGGATACTTCTTTTTGAAATTGAGTTTGTTTACACAAGTAGTTTCATTACGATACAAATAAACCACTCCACATGCTGCAAACGGAAGAAAAGTAAAAGTGTTGTTGATCGAACTTGAGATGTGAGACCAGAAAATTGAGAGAAAATTTTAAAATACAAAGAGAAAAGACTATCTTTTCGTCGGAAATTAAACTGAGAAAAGCTCATTAGAAAAGTCATTTCAAAAACCATTTTTTAAAAAGACAAAGGTGTGCCGCTGTAAAAAAATGCTGACATTATTGACCTCACAAGAAAGTTTATTAAATAAAGAAATCTTTACAACTAGCATTTACTAAATGAAACAAGCAACCATCGTAAAACAAACGGTTAACCTTTGTCAACTCTCGCGCACATTATAATTTAATAACAAAATCACTTTCATCGCCTTTCTCTGGTGACAGAGCTGATGGCAGACGGACGGGTACCACGCATCAATCAATAGATATGAAAAAGCAGTCAGCTTGTTAAATGGACAACTTTCGCGTTCACTACACAATCGTTTGCAGCGAACTAATCACTGCTCAGGGTTTAGAGCCCCTGGGCCACTTTCTGTACGAAGCCTGTAAAGTTGCGTACACAACACCAGTGAATTGGGACGCATAACATTTTGGCATATACAAGACTCGAAAATTTGTTTTGATTGATATGTTTGGTAGTGTGAATTAGGCTTTAGAATGCTAAGCTAATTTTTCTATGTGAACCAAGCTTTCGGCCTATGAAAGTTTATCATTCTGAACATAATGGCGATTATATATAAATTCTAGTCGATAATTTATTGGTAAACTTAGCGGTGTTTCGTCGGATAATTTGCATTGGACTGATCGTAATTGTTTTTTTAAGGTTGTAGGATACCATTGCATTGCTAAATATTGTGTCATGCAATAATGTGCTGACATTATTGTATCCCGGTTTGAAGGGTAATATCCGGTTTTAAGATGACAACGCGCTAGTGATACTCCTGATAATGCTAGCGCTTAGTTGTCGCTTATGTAGTCGTTTGTTATCATAACAATAAACAAACATTAACGAAATACCGTAATTTATGCCTATTAATCAGGTAACATTAAGAAAAGAAAAAAAAACATAGGAATTCATAAATAAAATTACCTAATTTTGCCTATATTTTTGGCAAATAAATAGGCGAGGTTCTGGTTATTTCAAATGCATTGATACGTAACAATATTGACTTATTTAATTTGATTTACATTTTTATCAAAGTTATTGTATGAATTCACCTTTAATTGTTTGGCTGAAACCAGTAAAGCGAGTACCTATACGGTTCATTCACATAACTTGAACTTGCGCTCTTTATTCCTCTCACGTATATAGAAAGGGACAAAGTAAATTCAGAGTGTCGATTACGATGTTGTTTTATCACAAAACTACAACAAGGGTGAAAAACGAGAAAACGAAAGTCAGCTTGCTCGTGGCAATTTGAAGGCTTCTTTATCATAATTGTTTTCTTTAACCATAACTTAAGTCATGAGACATTTCAATCTTCTAGTCTTTCAATCTTAAATTATACGTAGGTACATACATTGCAGAAAACGGGCGTTAAACAACGCTTACGTTGTGTTTATCGTTTTGCGTTATCCCATAAAAAAACATACCTACCATCACGCCTGTATTCCCCGAAGGGTTAGGCAGAGGCAGTAATGTACACCCACAGTTCGCCGGTATGTTTAAGTCTAGTGTAATAGGGGGCGAGCCATTAATCGGGTAGGTACAAATCCCAAACTCCGAATTGCTACTGAAAATTTCAAAGAAAAACCCAATAACAATTTGCTCGACCTGGGAATCGAACACAGGACCTCTGGCGTCAGTGAGTCAGTGAAATTAAAAAAAAAATTGAAATGTAATATCCTAAATAACCTTATATGGTTCCCTAATAGCCTCACTTTACGCTTCCAAAGCAACTTTAAAGTAGTACGATAGCCATATTGTTATCAGGATAGTTATTAATCCTTCCTATAGTATAGTATTGCCGGCTCACGACCAGCATTCAAACTTGTTCAGCCCGTTCTACTCACTCGTAAAACACCCCGGTCTGATGGGTATTTGGTTCACGGAGTAGTAAGATAATGGAGCGTTCAAGTTCATATCAATCAGCCTAATGGATTTTATGTATACCTACGAGAAATAGAAGAAAAACCTTTTATTAGCAAGAGGTCCTTTTTTGTGGTGCAGAATCCTCATGAATAATCACCTGGGAGTCGGCAGGGTTTGTCGGACTTATAATGACTAGAAACGAAAAATATATTAGGACCTAAAAATATACCATCGAACTGTAGGTGTACATTATTAGGCGCGGTGGTATGTTATCCTACTAGGTATTTTAAACGTGTAATATAATGTAATATAAATGTTTCTGAGGATGTATGGATGTTTGGTAGTCTTTTACGCCAGAACGGTTGAACGGATCTGGATAAAAATTGGCACTGAGATAGCATATAGTCTGAGATAACACTACTTTTTATCCAGGTCGGACCCAATTCCGCAGTCCATGGAGACGAAGTCGCGGGCAGAAGTTCGATTGTTTAATATTACTCGTTTAGATACATCTTAACTACTTGCAATTTCATCCCATGAAAAATTTAGGTAATTTCAGTTTCTACTTCTAAATTTCAAATTCTACTAAAATATAATTTTATTGTCTGAATATCGCTTACTTTAGATGAGGACCATCTTATTAGGTAAACGTACTTTGTAGTAGTTTGTATTGGTATCTCACATCCACTTCCACGCTATTATTCCATTAGCTTACTACTCTGTGGACTGGTTCGATACCATGATTACGATGCTCGGAGTACGATCCTGTTTGTAACAATCATCGACGTCCTGTCGGCACACCTGCAAAGGTACTTACTATGAAGGATCTCTGACCTAGCCATGATATAGAGGTGTTTTACAGACGGTAACGAGGTATGGTAATGAGAACGTTTTAGGGTTAATACTGTATTACCCGTATTACCTAGGCAACAACGTTTAAAATCGTGAAAACATGCAATATACGTATGCAGTTGCATGAACTGATCTATTCGCGTCGTCAATATACCTACGCTCTTATTCCTTTGTTTATGGTGTATTTTAAAAATGAAGTTTTGGACAATCTCAAATCAATAGATTTCTTTCACAATACTTACCTACGTTGTATTTGTAACATGGGTGACTACAAATACAACAAATATTTAATAATTTTAGGTACTTACTCGTATTCTGAGTTCATTTTGGACACAACACAGTGAGTACCTATCTACCTATACAACTATCTCTATCAAAAAATTGGCTAAAAGGGCCACAGGAAGGATGAAGCCAATATGTTTATAATTATGGCATAAAAACATACAAACATTCCGTAGATATGATAAAATAACCACCGATATATTTACATATTATATTCCAACAAAAAATTTGTGTACGTGCAAGGTAATGTCATTCTTTAGACAAACTTGAAACAAGAAAGCAAGAAACGAGTCAAAATCAAAACCGTCACAGCTGCCGCATATTTGATTGATATGTAACTAATTCAATTAATTATTGTTATTAGTTGTGATTTGCGACAAAATAATCAATTTAAAGTTCATTAAGTAATTATTTTGTCAACTCGTATGAAAATTTTATATTTATTTTATAGTCGTAGATAATATTCTTAATCTTAATTTATTTCAAATCAGGGAATGTAATCTATATATATAAAAGAAAGTTGTGTTAGTTACACTATTTATAACTCAAGAACGGCTGAACTGATTTAGCTGAAAATTGGTAGGGAGGTAGCTTAAAATCAGGAGAAGGACATAGGATATTTTTTATCACGTTCCCGTGGGATAATTTAATTTTACATTTTTACCCATGTAGCGGTATTACAACTACAGCGCCATCTACTCGATTAAGGAAGAACTAAGTCGCGAGTCCTACATCGCACAAACAGATTTCTCCGTGACTTAAGACCAAATAGTAAAACCGACAAGAACTGTCGGGCAGTAGCCCACCGGACAAAACACCCGTCCGGTCGGAGGATCCTCCCTTTTCTACGGTGCATGGAGCGCTTTACTCTCTGTGCTTCATACTCTTATACCCATATAAACTGTTATTTTGATAGTTGTCATAGTTGCCAAATAGTATGATGGTTGTCATTGTTTGAAATCGTGCATATAAAAAAGAGTATTTAATGTGTTTAAACTATTTTGCTGGAATGCAGAAAAAAATTATTGATGTCAATCGTCTATTTGGTGCGACCTAGAAGAATGGATTCAGACTGGAGTCAGTAGTCAAGAACATGATAGCTATTTCATAGAAAAACTGTTTTGAGTATTTTTCAAACGACTCAAGATAGCCTTTCAAAGACATTTGATGACATTTTGTGTTGACTTTTTTAGATCTGATTTTTTTTTAATAGGTTTGGCGCAACCGGTGCAAACCGAAAAAAATAGGCACCTTATTTGTTGACATTCGAGTCTCTAATAGAATAACTGCATGAATCATAACATGGAAAATAGACTTGCAGTCAGAACGATATGGAGTAGAACATCAAAAATTTCAGCCATTTTTTTTCAAATCGTTACGACAGGTGATACGAAGTACATCGGGTCATCTTATATACATAAAACAAAGTCGGGTTTGTTACAACACGTATAACTCGAGAACGGGTGCACCGATTTTTATGAAATTTGGTTTGTTGAATTTGTCTCCTCCCCGAATAGCAGAATAACTATTAAAACATCGAAAAATCATTATGATGAAAATTTATTTTCTCATACCTACATTGTTTCGGGAACGGATTGACAGATTTGACAGAAATAAAACACGGACATGAATGAACATGATGTCGATTTCTGTTTCGGCAAGGCCAGTAAGTAGATAGCGTTCTGTGCATTGTCCGAACTTCTCATAAGCTGCTGGTGTGATTTTGATATTTTTAGATTAAATTACTCAGTTTTGTGTATATTTAATTGGGTTCCTGGATGGTTTAGATTCACAATTTGAGCCGGTAGGTGGCACCGCAATCGGGTCCTACGATTTTTTTTAATATACAGGGCAAGACATGGGAATGTGATGAATGGAAGAAAAGGACATGCTGCGCCGACGACAAATAAAGGGCAGGAAGATGATGATAGGCAGGACAGGGCAAGACAACGTTTGCCGGGCCCGCTAGTAATGTTATAAACTTAAGTTGATCGTTCGAAACACGTTATGATGTTCAATAAAGAAAGTTTCCTAAATGATTACCTCGTATTTTAATGTAATTAGGAATTCTTGAATATCGGGCGCCTCATCAAATAATAGTGATATTACAAGTTTTAAAACTTGTTTCACTTGGATCAAGAATGTTTTGGCACGGTGGCTGATCGAGTAAATGTTGCAAGTACGGATTTGCAACATCCACTCGATCAGCCACCGTACGGCATAAATATTTGTCACATGTGGCTGAGTAATACTATTTTACATGAAACGACTGCCATCAGACCTCCGAAACCCATAACATACCATCACGCCTGTATTCCCCGAAGGGTTAGGCAAAAGCGGACTAATGTAACCCACAGTTCGCCGGTATGTTTATTAACCGGGCACAAATTCCAAACTCCGAGCTCCCACTGAGAATTTCATAAAAAACCCATTAACTCTGCTCAACCTGGGCATCGAACCCAGGACCTCTAGCGTGGCAGTCTTGAACTACAGCATCTATTGGTCTACTGAATGTCATCATTAAATTTAAAAGGTACTTATTTTTAAACATTACTAAGTAGGTAATTAAATGTTTAGGAAATAATTAAACAAAACACCTGCCGAGATAAGGGCGAATTATTTAAATTATATAACCTTATGGTAGGATCATAAATTAACGACGCGATTGTTAAAATATATAGTTTTATGAAGTCTTTTATTTTTTTGGTGGATTGTGAATATAATTTACTAAGGTTCATTTTCTGACAAGTATATTATTAACAACCAGTAGCAATTCAATAATGTGGATGCGTGTTAGGATGGGTGTTGACTAACATAGTTTATAAGATTTTACTAACAATAAATATTGTAATTTTATTTTATTTATGTGTAATTTATTGTTTGTTTTAAAATTGCATGGATTATTTAAAATCTGAAATAAATTAATAATAAATAAAAACAAAACAAACTAAAATGTAACCACAACGTACGGTAGATACCTACTTCAAATTTTAAAATTCTGTAATTTTATTCCGTTTCATAAACTTATTATTTTGATGAACATTTTGGTGCCGCACGTTCTTTGAGTTTAATTCCCGTACAGAACAAGGTTACAGATGGAATACCTTTCCAAGTCTAGCTATATATATGTCTATTTATTTATATATACAAATTAACAATCTGAGTCTAAAGTGTGACCATGAATATTGGGTTAAAGTACATTAAGCAGAATTACTAGGTGTATTTGCCATAGTCCCCACACTAGGCCATGCCTGTATCGTATAGATAAATTGTGTTTTGTCTCGTTTTGATATGTGACAGGGAAAAGAAGACAAAACATTATAGCTATAAAAAGTTTATAAGACGTTTTATATTTTTATCTGTTCGTAAACAACAACACACATTCTGCTCAGTGGTAGGACTTTTTGGTCTGACTGGCTGGCGGCCACCCTTACGTCGAAGTCTGTCGTAAAGCACCTTGGTGTGTGTATCGACTTTTGCACGTAGGTAAGAGCCAGTTCCCCTCGGTTGCTGCGGCTCTGGCAGACTGCAGTCCGTAGGGGCTCTTAAAGATCAGCAACTCATTTGGTGTTGCAGGTGTCCAATGCCGACGATGACTACTTACCACCAGGTGGCTCGTCAGCTCGATTTCCGACTGAATCCATAAAAAAAACAAGAGCAAGACTAATGCAGCACAATATTTTATTTAAAATTTAAATTATAGCCGACAAAAATATTTTATACTCGTAAGTATGCAATTTTTTTGTTAAATTAACTCGTTGAACATAACAAACTCTTCCTTTTGTTTAACATACATAATCAACCCCTTATATTGTCCTACTGCTGGAGACGGGTCTCCTCTCAAATGTGAGGGATTAGGCTATAGTCCACCACGCTGGCCTAGTGCGGGTTGGCAGACTTCACACGCCGTCGAGAAAATCTCTCAGGCATGCAGGTTTCCTCACGATGTTTTCTTTCACCGTTTAACCGCGTGATAATTAACTATTAATACGCACATGACTTCGAAAAGTCAGAGGTGCATGCCTTGGGTTCGAATTCGAGACCTTTGACTAGGCAGTCCAACGGTCATATCACTAGGCTATCACTGCTTTCACGCTACTTTACGCTTTCTTTAACGCTACTTAGATAAAATGTTAATTATTTTTTTCATTCGTAAAACACCTCTTTTAAATTCGAACGCCTAATCCCATAAGATGACAGATAGCCCCATCTCCTAACCCATGGAATGTTAATGGTACATTTATCAAACCCTTTAAATGTAACGATGCACCAATGTAAGCTGGTGCGCGGCGAAATAGGAAACTAAATTAGATTGCTTCAAATTTGACATGCCGTTGATATTTTCCTTAGCATGCAGCGCCGGTATGAAGTTTCAAGATATACTGGACAACAAGACCACAGTCAAAAGGAATTAATTTCAATTTATGAGTTTATTTAGGAACATTAATATTTTGTAAATCACTTCGTTCTAACAATTTTATACTTAGCTTAGAAGATTTATGGTAGCGTCGGCCTAGTGATGGTACTCTTACCTACATTAAGTAAGGGTCAAAAGAAACATGATGTGTTTTTATGTTATTTCTTGTCTCCGGATACAAGATTTACGTTTTTATTGAACACTAGACTTACACTGTTCGGCCTAGTAGACCAGGGAGGTAGACAAGATTTTAATTTTTTAAATAATGAACGTATTGATTATAACGACAGATACTAATTGTTATAGTAAGAGTAAACAATGATGCTTCTACCAATTAAATGAGGTATAACTTTAATAGTTTCTTTACAGCCATGTTAGCAGTTAATACATCAACCACCCACTGTGTTTACAGTTAGTTTCAATTTTCTATCTCATTCCAGAGATGTTCACCATTCAATTTAGTGTTTATTGCTTACCACTCACAATATCTTAAAGTGCTTCAAAAGACTTATACCTACCATTTTCTCGCACCATTAATCATAAAACCAGCAACATTTCATTTCTCCATATAAGATTTAATAAACGCTCTCTAAAGCTGCGATCACACTAGAAGGAAAAGAATCTGCTCTTTTTAAAATCTGAATTTTGCCCCGTGAGGAGACGAGTTAGAATACTGTTCCCCGAGAGAGGCGAGAAAATATCTGCCTTGTTCGGTGGTAGGACCTCTTAGGGTCTGACCGGTTGGCGACCGTTACGTCGGATTCTGTCGTAAAGCACCTTGGTTTGTATTTCGACTTTTGCGCGTAAGAACCAGTTCCCTCTCGGTTGCTGCGGCTCTGTCAGTCTGCAATCCGTAGGGGCTCTTATGGGTCGGCAACCCATAAGAGCAACTCTGGTGTTGCAAGTGTCCATGGGCGATAATGACTACTTATCACCAGGCGGCTCATCAGCTCGTTTGCCGCCATAATTAATAAAAAAAAAACTTGTAATGCATCTTGACTGCCTCATTAGTCTAGTGGTCCCAAGCGCGACCGCTATAATGGCAATAGGGTCGCCCCCTATTACATGGAACCTAAACATACCGGCGAACTGTATTGTACACCATTAGAATTTACGCCTCTGCCTAACCCTTCGGGGAATACAGGCGTAATGGTATGTGTTAATGCATCTAATATTACTTGGTTTTTATTCTCTGAACCATTTCCAAATTATTTTAAGGTCGGCTTCAATTCTGACCAGATGCGACTGAATATCATTATTTTACATAAAGCGACTGCCACCAAACCCCTACCGTCCAAATTCTGGGCAATATCCTGTAGATAGACTGGCTGTCGGACTTTTTGGGCTTCTATACCAGTAACGACATATAAGTATTCTTATAACAACAGGGACCGACGGCTTTACGTGCTCTCCGTAGTACGGATATGTTTAGAATGGTCATCCATCCACACACTGACCACGGCAAGCGTGTATAAAATTAACTTTGCAGATTCATTGATCAACTTAATTATTACTTAGTAACAAGCTCCTCATTATTACTTAATTATTACATGGCAAGAATGCTGTGGCGAAATGGTCTAAGTATACCCGATTACCCATGTTATGGCTGAAGTCTGGAAAATGGTAAGTGGCGATCAAATGTCTGTGTGTATTGTACCTCAAGACATGTAGACGATGAACAGACATCAATATTCGAGTGGTACAATTCATGAGAGAGGGGATTTTTAACCGGGTTTCACTCGCTTTGCCCCCTTAATAGTCGTAGCGTAATTTAAATAGCTTACACCTTCTTCATGCAGCGCGCCGTTTAATGGTGAAATATGAATGAAAATTCGTTTGGTACTTTTGTATTTATCGCATTCAGACAGAGAGATAGCCGCGGCGGGGGACTTTAATTTATAAATATGTAAGGGTTAGCTGCCTGCTAGTCTTTTGTTTGTAAGTGCGACCACTCTAGAGGTCCTGGGTTCAATTTCCCGGTCAAGCGATGTCGATGTCATTGGGTTATTCTATGAAATTCTCAGTAGCAGCCCAGAGTTTTAATTTAGAACTTACCGGCGAACTGTGAGTGTACAACTGTACATTACCTCAACTGTACAGTTGTCTCTCTGCTTAACTTTTCAGGGAATACAGGCGTGATGGTATGTTATGTAATTTTAATAAAGTAAGTACTCAGTAATCCAATTGAAACGTAAATCTGAATCTAAATAAATAATAAAACAAACAGAAAGAATAAAACGAACAAAAATAAAACGAGTTTCTAATCTCATAAGCTGCTGATCCGTTAAGAGCATATTGACAGTAATGTTACAATTTCACTAGATAATCTTATAATCCTTTGTGGAGTGTTTTGAGATGAAATGCTTAGCAGGCAGTTCAGTTTTTAAATTACTACTTATGCAGATTAAAAAAATATTAGCACTGTGTGTGTACATTACTACATCTCTGCCTCACTTCGGGGAAAACTGATCGATTGCAAAAAAATGCGAATTTTATCGTACTTAAGCAAATATGATCAGTGAAGAAAAAGTTTCTGAAAAATGAAAAATCTCCACACTGCCGCATACCGTTAGCATGATGGTCCCTAGCGTCAAATACAAATATTTTTTTTTAGAACATATGTTGGTATATATTAAAAAGGTGGTGGTAAAGGATTATAAAGAGCGCTATGTCTTACCAATAACGTCGTACATATAGCGTCACTTGGTTCTTCAAGATATGTGAGATAACTAGAGCATACCCACTCTCGGTTTCTATCTCTTTTTTTTAGGACCCCTATCCTAAAAAAAAGAGACAAGACAAACAAGCAGACAGATCGCCTGATGGAAAGCGATTACCACCGCCCATGGACACCCGCAACACCAGAGGAGTCACAAGTGCGTTGGCCGCCTTTTAAAAGGGGAATGGGCCTCCGGCAACCTCACTCACTCGCGCGAAACACAACGTTGTTTGACGCCGATTTTCTGTGAGGCCGTGCTATCACTCCGGTCGAGCCGGCCCATTCGTGTCGAAGCATGGTTCTCCCAACTTTATGAAACTTTACCTTTTATCGTAGGACAGTAATCATTATATAGTCTTGTAATCTCGTATGACTTGCACCACGTTCTACGTGGGAGTCTGGTTGGCTCGTGATACCTAGGTACTTATACCGTAACAATTAGTATCTGTCGTTATTAAAGAAATCACCCTTTAAATGAGTGCGGTTGATGTGTACTGGCCACGAACTAAATCATGAAATAAGTCAACTGTGCGGAATGAACATGAGTCTTTTGGCACGGAAGCGTTAAAATATACGACATTTTTATTCACTTGAATAAATTCAAGAGAAAAAATCAGGAATTCATATTTAAATTCTCAGTGCTATTCACTTCACTACAAAGTTGTATTTCGAGTATAATGTATAATACGAAGTGTAGAAAAACCATATACAAAAGCACAAAAAAATGCTAGCCACATATTGTTCGAAAACTGTTTATCTATTGACACAATAAAAAAAGAAAACGCAAAAAAATATATCAACGTATCTTTTTGTTTTTTTTTTGCATTTTCCATGCTAAGATTATAAAGTTATTTTAGTGAAGGAAAAATTCAATCGCGGGCAGGATTCGAACCTGCGTCTTCTGGTGTATCTAACCAGAAGGCGCAGGTTCGAATCATGCCCGCGATTGAATTTTTCCTTCATTAAAATAATATATCAACGGCCAACACTATTCTTCACGACTACACCCACATAGGAACCGGGTGCAACCAGAGCGGCGATAATGGACATCGAGTGGAACGATACGAGAAATGTGACCACCATTACCCATATAACGTGTTATTATGTCATTTACCCACACATGAACCCACTGGGCACCCGTTTGAAAGTACTCGAGCTGGCAAATAGCTGGAGAAGTCGAGTTGATATAATATTAATGGGTACGTAGGTTGAGGTCATCATCATCAGCTACGGCTTGAAGAACATTTTATGCACCATTATTTTTTTTTACTTACCAAAATTTAGTTTATTCAGGAATTTTAATTAATAAATTAATTCGGTTTTTTTTATATTTAGAGGGAGATATTGTTTAAGTATTATTTTATTTAAACAAGTAAAATTGTCACAGTACAAAAAAAATCCTTCATCCATTTTACTTCATTATGTAAGGACACACACACACCCTATTGATAATTTTGACATTGAATGATTTTCATTTTGTACAACTTTATTTTTCGTACTTTTTACAGTACCTGAAGAAATACTTCTTTCTCGTAGAAAAAAATATTGATGTATATAAGGGATTTCGACAACCCTAACATGTCTTGATAATAGGTATACCACGAATTGCTACCTTCCTCTTCAATCAATAGTACCTACCTTATTTATGTAAATCTGTTCTACGTTCTACACACAAACTTTGGCGCGTTTCCATTATAAGAATTATCCATGATTAGGTATGTCACTATTAAGCACGAAACAGACGCCAGATATTCATTACAAGAGAATTCCCGCCTGAAAATAATATCCACCTCAGAGTTCAATGCCCTCATGACGTAACGTCACATTCAGACGGCTTGGCGTCTTTAGGCGCTATTCTTCCAACTCTTTATACACCGTCGCGACAGAGATTATGTAATTGCGTAGTTTAAATGATAGATTGGCACGAGATAAATGTTGTTGCTATTACAGGTACAAATTGACAACATTAGAGCAACTTAGCTAATGCCTGCGGTTTCTTCCGCGTCCCAAAAGGACTATTTATTTTTTTAAACAAGATAAAGGTATATTAATATTTTACCCGTTTGAGACAAAAGGTATCTATCATACATGGGAGAGCCATGCTTCGGCACGAATGGGCCGGGTCGACCGGAGTGATACCACGGCTTCACAGAAAACCGGCGTTAAGCAACGCTTACGTTGTGTTTTGTCGAGTGAGTGAGGATACCGGAGGCCCAATCCCTTTTAAAAGGTCGGCAACGAACTTGTGACTCCTCTGGCGTTGCAGGTGTCCATGCTTACCATCAGGCGATACGTCTGATAGGTTGCCCTCCTGTCTCATAAAAAAAAAATATTCTTCGTAAGTCCAGTCTTTATACAAAAAATCATCAGAATTGTTTCAGCTGTTTAGACGTGAAAACATAACAAATACTTTAACAGACAGAGTTACCTTTTTACATTGACAATATTTTTAACAGATTTTTTTACACTCATGATAGACTTTAAGGCATATATTAAACTTATCATTATGATTCAGGTACCGAATTCAATCCGGGCTTGAATCCGGTAAATCATAATTTCATGGGGTGTAGCAATTGATTCTTAAACGCGACGTTTAAAATATTATACCGACAACGAAGTGACAAGAACTCTTATGTGCAAAAACGGAATATAACAGGAAACGTTATTTTTAAAATGTTAAACGTTAATACGAAGGTATTAACGTTTAACATTTTAAAAATAACGTTTCCTGTTATATTCCGTTTGTATATTATTGACAAAAAAATTACTCATAGTTGCATAATACTCGTAGTTATTGTCAGATAAATCAATAACTTAATAGGAAATAAAGATAACTGTTCTTAAAGGCTAACACAAACGATTTTTAAAGTATATTGTAAAAAACTGAAAATCACCAAAATGTTAGTTAGGAGTTTTTGTCACTTCGTCGTCGATATGGGAAAACAACACTCTTGAAATAATATTTGTTTCCAACTTCAACGAAAAGTCAATATTTAATATTTAACTTTTACAATGAAATGAATACCTATAGCTACTAGTTTCCTGACTTTTACTCAACAATTATAAAAAAATATATAAATGGACTAGTTTTTTCTAGTCATGGTATAATAACCTCAAAATTCTAGGTTTAACTTCCCCATACATAAGCGTAAAATTAACAATCAATTCACATGATCCATATTATACCTCGCGTACGTAACATTATTTCGTAACAACTAAACAACAAAAAATATTGCACAAGAGCGATCGCAATGCTATAACTGGCTAGTCATTATTATTTCGAAATAGATTTCTAGTTACTTAGGTATTGTGCCGAAGCGACGCCCATATGGCATTTACAGTAGCCTTAGCACGAACAACTTGCGAAAAAGTATTCGTATCGTCACGATGGAGGCCCTGGTCCAAATCTCATACAAATTGGTCTCCATGACGATACGAATACTTTTTCGCAAGTTGTTCGTGCTAAGGCTACTGTAGCCTTAGCACGAACAACTTGTATGAACCAATTTGTATGAGATTTGGACCAGCGCCTCTATCGTGACGATACGAATACTTTTTCGCAAGTTGTTCGTGCTAAGGCTACAGTACTGTATGCGAATTTGACGCCATACAGGGTGACTTTGAAAACATGTGACGAATCGAAATGGGAGGTTCAGTAATTATTTAAATTGTAAAATAACTTATGTTTTATATTAGAGGGTACAAACTAAGCTTTTGTCTTCAGGTACACATGCAATAAAATCGGCATCGACAAATAAATAATTTCGAGCAATTACCAAAATATTCTCGAAGTAAATAGTTACTACTTGAAATATTAATTAACACTTTGCATTTACTATCAATCACCTATTTTTTCTATTCACGAGAAAAGTAGCAGTTAAGGCGCACGAGACTTTGCCAAACTCTTCACAATACTAAAAGCATAGCTTGAATCACCGCCGTAAGGGTGCCTGTTTGTCGATCTGTTACAGGATGTACTACGGAGAGTGTGCACAAGAATAGATAGATACTCCACATATTCGCACACAGCACTACAAATCATACTTTATAATGTGTTGAACAGGGGAGGAGTTGAACACCCTTCCTGCATCTGTATTTCCGAGTACGTACAACCCCAATCTATTCAAAAGTAGGGGGACAGGCATCTTCTGGGTGTGTTCTCTCCACCGTAGACCTTATCTTAGACCTCATCTTTGACCTCAAGATTGCGGTCAAGAGCAAGCCCATTTTTAATAAAAAAAAGTAGGTATAGTTATTTTCCTTAATTACATGTTCTAAATTTTCTTGAATTACACATTTATTTATATAAGTAGGTATTTTAATCTGTCTATTCAATTTCACATGTAGTTAGCTTGGAACACAGCAGCTGCGTTATTATTATTTAGCCTGAAATTTTCCCAAAATTGAGCAAAGACCTCGGTCCGCTTTTTCCATACCAGTGGTTTGCCCGCAACTGTAAACCAGTCTGGTTGGAGCGCATCCAAATCATCCCGCCACCGACAACGTGGAAGCCCTCGTCGTCGCCTTCCAGCGGGTTGCCATTCAGTTGTTAGACTGGCCCAGTGCTGAACTGACATGGCCCACCCAGTCCCACTTGAGCTTGGAAGCTTTCTGGGGGACATCCGTGATCTTAGTTTTGGAACGTAGTACAGAATTTCGGACCCGGTCGGTAAATTTAACTCCTAGAATACGGCTCCACAGGCAAAACTTAGTTGAACCAAAGTTTTAACTTTTGACTTATTACACCAGCATTGTTTAACTACAGGAAAACTAACGTACGTAACGACCGTATTTAACGCCTATATAACCGCATCTCACCAACTTTGAGTAAGTTCCTGTTAAATTACTCAGCCGTTTATCATACAAATTCCCTTCTATTTTTTATATTCATTCGGGGAGTAGCTACTCCGACTTAATGGGAAAAGTCACTATCGAAAAAAAAACTGTTCCAAAATTAAACATCAGATATCAATATCGGGTAAAAGTTGTTAGAGCCAAATTTTCCATCGCCAGATATCTTTATCGGAGGAATAAATTTGAATTTTTGACAGTTTTTCTATACACATTTTTTTTTTCTATACAAAATCTGTCAAACTCAAACGTCGTCAGTTAAAAAGTTATCTGGCGATGAAAAAATCGGTCCTAAGAGAACTAAAAGCTGTTTGTTACCTTTATAAATACCCACGCGACTTACCGTTTACGACTTCATAAAAGAACGTTGATTGATAGTACATAATCTATACATAAAGTAGGTATATATTATGTTTATATTCTTTAAGTATATCTAGTAGTACCTAGTACCTAGATTGGCAGTCATCCTGTAAGACGAAATGTATGAAGCAAAAGAAGGTATGCAAGAATCGTAAGAAAATGGCGTTCCGTAGTTTCTTTCTATATAAAAAAAATGTGTGAGTGTATGTATGTAAATATGTATGTGTATATAGTATAGATTATTATCGATATAAATATTAGTAAGTTTGGAAATAACCAGACGAACGCGGGTATCACCGCGAGACACAACTAGTGAACTAATATGAATAAAATATATGTGTCATGTTACATATTATTATGAGTACCTACTTACTATCCTCACATATTACTAAGTGTGTGCATTTACATCGAAGGGTCACCGACCTCGGACATTGTCAACGGCCAGACATAATGATGACGCTGGCTGATAAATGAATGGCACATAAACTTTACTATGTAATGGCATATATTAAAATATATTGTCCGGAAAGATTCTAATTGCTTTATTTGTGCCGGCCTTCTCTCCTGTTCTGGATCAAAGGAGTTAACAAAAGGATCGTAATGCCTTATAAAACACTGGTGAAAGATTGTAAATCTATAGCAAAGGGTGATGATCAATAAACATACCATCACGCCTTCCTGAAGTACACGCAGAGGTGTACCAATGTACACCCACAGTTCGCTGGTATGTTTTAGGTCCCATGTAATTAGCGAGCCTGTTGCCCTTAATCGGGCACAAATTAGTGTTGTAAAAACGACAGAGAGATTTTCCAACAACAATATATTTTATACTGATAATAGATTTCTTCAGGTCGAGCAGTTTTATTGGGTTGTTCTATGAAATAAACAACCCATTAAAATTTTGCTCGACCTGGATATGTGGGACACATACCGACTCAAAACAGCACTTGCCTTCCCTCGCCTTACACCCATGGGATTTGTGACATTTGCCACGAGGTCTATTAGTACCGGGTCTACTACGTAATGAGAGAGGTGAATGCTTCTCTTTCCTGTTCCGCCGCCTCCTTCACTAGCATAAAACCTACCGCAGCAGGAACCGGCGGTTTCCTACACTCTCTCGCTCTCATTTATTGTTAGTCAATAGACCTTATAATTGAGACAATAAACACTCCAAAGGTCAAGGAAGCAGTGATATGACCATGACCCACCAAAACATAAATCTCCAATTCGAATCAAAAGACAATCTCTGACTTTTTTAAATCATGTGCATATTGTCACTCGTAAGAAAAGATCGTGACAAAACGAGCATGCCTGAGAGGTTTTTAGATGGCGGGCGTGTGAAGTCTGTCAACCAGCTCTAGGCTAACGACAGCCTAACCCGTCTCATTTTGAGAGGAGAACAATGCTCAACAGTGGGAAGTAAATATGATAATCAAAACCACCAGGGCTAAAATTACTTTTACTTTCGTACCAAGTTATTTGCTGTCGTATAATTTATATAGCAGAATAAAAAGAAATATTATCTAATTTTTAATTACTAGATGATATTCCAATGTAAGTTCGGTGTGACTCATTGTTACTGTGGTTATAACGTAATCGTGTTCCGGACCACCGGGTACACTAGGTCATATGCTCGATGACCTTTACGGTTAATTATGTCACCACGTCGAGATTCAATGAAAAAAGCCACAATTTTTATTCAGTTATTATTATACTTCGTGGGGCAAGTGGACTAAAACCTGATTATTCAGTACTCTTGATTAATTATCCCTTTTAGGTTAGTTTGGTTTGTAAAGTTTATTTTTAAACTTTAAATTAGAAAGTGAAATCTATGAGACCGACCTTCGCCTTTACCTCTGGACCCATCACCTTTGGAGAGCTGGACCAATGCCACTAAGGTAAGTGGTATACGATGTCCGTGGACATCGGAGTAGCCAAGCTGTAAATGTCTACGTGAAATATTATCGTCAGGTTTTATAAAGGATGGTACAAGACCCTTTAGAAACACAGAGGAAAAGTTTATTCCAGATACCTATATCAATAAAATTTTATTCAAAAAAAAATTGCTTAAATAGGCTTATCTACTTGTGGGTAGCTCAACAATAAATTAGAAGCAACAGGTCCAAATGAGTCTCTAATAAAAAATCTCAAAAAGTACTGTCACCTGTCCAATGTCACTACTTCCTCCTTGTTCATTCCCTTTAAACTTTCAAGGTTTTATGTAATTATAAACATTATTTTATTTAGAAGAGTGTCTATGGAGGATTTCTTGCTGGTTCTTCTCTAAAAGGCGGACTAGTCTGTACCTACCGTGCATCTACATACGTAAGTTTTTGACACGTTCAATGTCGGTATCTGTAGTAAATAATAATGATCTATCCTAAAAATGGTATAATTACATTAAAATATTTATTACTTCGACAAAGAATGGTGATGATCTCATTATTTCTGTGAACAGTTCAAATATTAGATAACCGCGTGAAACAAAGACTCACTTTCGTTATCACTACGTAAGTTCTTTGTCCCTTTTTTTACAAATATTTTAATGTCATGGCCAATCTAAATTAGGAGGCTAAACAAGGACTGATAGACGCTGAGGTACCTGGTAATACCTGGCATGATTGTGGGGAATGTCCCGAATGCCACGGCAATGACTTTAGAGCATAGGAAGGCAAGTACGATTTTTACCGGTACGGTGGCAGACGATAATCAGGATAAAAATAAGGGTACCTGGCAATTGGCGATTTAGTACCTCTGGTGACCGCTAGATGTCTTTATTTGTAAATAATACCAGAGACGCTGTCAGCTGTTCCATATGTAGTTCACTCATCTCGACAAAAAATATGAATTTATCGCTATTTTAGGATGTAGTCCCTTAGTAAAAGTTCTTCTCATTGATAAGTACAAGGGCCCTTTAATTTTTAAAAGTAAAAAATAAGATTAAAAAGATTAAGATTAAACCTGCGCATAACCTCCCTAAAAGATAAAATCTATTCACCTCTTTTTTGAAGGACTGGCCAAAAAAGTTTAATTGTTTTTAGAAAATTGAAATGGCCTCTTTCAACTAGGCAGGCCTTTATCTCTTCTATGGAAGCTTAGCTATCAAGCGTTTGCGATATCGCAAGCTGTAAAGCTATAGTGCAACGAACTGCAATGCGCATACGCACCGGATATTACTCATGCGATAATGCTCTCCTCTTCCTAACGATAATTTCTGACATTTTCACAGATTATATATTTTTTTTGTAAACATCTCGTGAAGTATAACGTTGTATTAATACATTTCTTCGCAGTGTGAGGCCATACCTTTACTAATAATAAAATTACTGCTGAGAATCACTAGCAGATTGTTCTCCAAAAGTATCAAATTCTTTTTATCCGCAATAATCTATACCTATAATAAAATATATAATAATATGGGGGTCTTTATTAGAGCAACAAGAGCTAACATAACAATTTTTAGAATTTTTGTCTGTCCGTCTGTATGTTTGTACGTGCATAACGCAAAAACGACTGCATGGAATTGAATGCAGTTTCCATTCATATATTGCTAGAGGTCTAACTTAAAATCTGGTGCATATTTCATTTTGATACGCCGCCTAGAATCGGACTTATAGTAAGTCAATCTTTTTGGGTGTTTTTGGGTTCAACGTGAGTGTAACTGCGGGCAACAGCAACTAATCATAAATATAATTTCCAATACCGAAAAGCAGAGCTGCTAAAAAGTTCTACAGTTACAAAAAACGTATATTAAAAATGTCGCGCACAAATTGGAAATAATATTTAAGAAAATATATCTAAGAGCTTACTACATTCAACGTTGAACTTGCACCTTCTTTGATAAACCTTCATCATCATAATCCTCCTAGCCTTATCCCGTCTAACCAGATGCGGCTATATATCAGTATTTTACACAAAGCGACTGCCATTAGACCTTCGCAGCCTAATTTCTCGGCAGTTCCGATATCCTAACCTGCATCTTCATCATTAATTATTTCCACAATTCGAAAAATCTTAAAAATGTCGCCCGATCGCCAACATTACTGACCTAACAAATGAAAACAATTTACTTATCAACTAGGTATTGTAACAAAGACACATGTAATATCCTAATAGAATAATGTGTCATATCAGAATCTTTTAGCGCTGAATCATAACTCATCAGAAACAACTGCTTATTTAGGTCTGCAGATGACGATAACACACAGACTAACCCTTTGTTTAGTATATTCAATTAGATAAAATGGATACAACTATTGTTTTCGAAAAAATCATAAATGTTTTAACAAAAAGTGACAGTGTACTAACCACGTGTAGCGTGGGAGTTGGGCCATGAAACGCGCCTGATTATATTAGCTTCAATTTATAAAAAAATATTATTTGTTTGTTTTTCGTCCTCTATGACTAATACAATTTATTTGATTACGATAAGTGAGAGCGGCCGCGAAGGTTTTGACAAAAATAATATATAAATAGAGGCATTGCATGCTTGCAATGCTATCTAAAAAACCTATCTACACAGCAGTGTAGATAGGTTTTTTAGGGAATAGATTGTAATTGTAAAGGTTTTATTTATTTACAAAAATAGTAAGTAATAAAAATCGCGAAAAGTTTTAGGATAGGTATCATTTGCTTCTGACCTATGCTACTCACATTCAGATTTATGTACTTACCTACCCACATCATTATAGAACAGACATTACCTACATACATATATTTAAAAATCTTTTTTATAGATATAACGATGAACTGTGACGGTCTGATGTTAGCTGCTTCATATAAAATATTGTCGTTAGACGACCCCAACCCAACATAGTTAACATTGATGATGAGATATGTATATCAAAGAATTGAATTTTGTTACGACTATCAGTATCTGTGGGCTTCAGCGCAGATTCAATGTCTTCGATTAAAAAAATATTCAAGTAGTGATCACGAATTCGCTCAAGTATCGAAAAATCTGCGATTTTTACGAAAAATCGACACTATACCCAAAAACATTTTAATAACAACTTACAATAGTTATTATTTTTCCTTACAAGATCGTTTCATATTTCTACAACTGCGCTGTCCTCCGCTGCTCGCGTGGCCACCACCTAAAAGATAAGCAATAATTTATCAGTCAAAAGTTTGAGTGTACGACAGGATGCCATGGACAAAGAGAAGGTTGTAAATGAATAATAAAGGGACGGAAGCGCGTCAACCTTTCTCATTGTTCGACTCCGACGCACGAGCGGCCATACGGTTTTATGTCTCCATTTTGGACTATCGCAATCGGAGTACAGAAGCAACAATTATGTGAGTACAAGGAAATACGTCAGCATTTCCGGAACTAAATCGGTCGAGTTAACAACGGTCTTGACTTTGCTCTTGCGCAAATTGTTCGATTGTGATCCCAACATCAAATCTCCGCCTTTATTCCCGTATGTTTTTTAAAGTTTATCACCAACGCAATTGCAACTACTTTACAGTGCTATGAGGGATCATGGATCAATTTGAAATTTTTATTGATTAGAAAATTATGTAGGTATTCTGTATTTATTTTTAATATTGCAATTTGTGTATGATTAACTTTAAGTTTCTTTTGTGTACGCCAGACTACCTAATTATCACCCTTCCTTTTTCTTGAGTCCATCCAAAGGTTGTCTGTAAGAGATCGCTTTTAGCGATAAAAACCGCCCATTGTACCATTATAAGATTCATAAAATTGTACTTGACATTAGTTTTTAGTGTGCAATATAGAATATTCAATCAATCAAAAACGTAAAAAAGATCTATCTGAAAATTTTCAGTCGCTGCGTCTTAATTTTCAAGAGTTTGGATGTGTGGCAGATTGATGGCAGTAGACTCGCCCTCTATTACATAGGACCTAAACATACAACAGGTGAATTATGTGTGTTCATTAGTACACCTCTGCCTATCCCTGCGGGAGAAATCCAGCGTGATGGCAAGAACATAGGTAGATACTAACAGTACATACCTAGTAGTACATACCTAATAGTACATACCTAAGTTAGTGGTACCTAAGGGGACCTGGGGGGAAATAGTCCCACGTACTTTTAATAGTAGGTATCAAGTAATAACACATTAGCACTTCAAAGTAAGTAATAGGTACATACATAATTTTTAGTAATAATAATATTTTACCTACCTAAAGCAAAACTGCTGACTATACTTCTCCAATTACTTCAATGCTGAGTAAATGAATAGGAAAAGCACGAATTGACATTTCTATCCATATTTCGCTGAGTTATTATTTTTTCAAGGATATTTTTTTATTGGGGAATTACCCGACCGACCTTACAATGCACAATATACGGAGTTACAATACCTACATTCTATGTACAAACTTTACATGTCTACATTTTTGTTTGTTTTTAAATCTCTGACGTATGACATAGGTAGGTCACCCTTTACGGCATAGTGGATCATAAATGAATCAAACCATTAACTGAGCTTAAGTCATAAAAAAGCCAAGAACAGCAGATTTTGTGTTAAGAATTAATTTACGTAGGTACATACATAAAGGACCGGTTAAACGTAAAGCAAGCAGGGCCCCGTGTCGCTTAGAGGACCCCGCGACTGGAGAGGGATAATAGGTTTTTTTTTGTGGGAAGATAGAACTGTAGAAATCGAGTCGAATCGTGTAGATATCAGCAAAGTTTTTTTTATATAACATACCCTCACGCCTGTATTACCCACCGGTAAGGCAGAGGTGTACTAATGTACACCCTCAGTTCGCCGGCATGTTTACGTCCCATGTAATAGGGGGCGAGCCTATTGCCATTAACCGGGCACAAATCCAGACTCCGAGCTGCTACTGAGAATTTCATAGAGAATCCCAGTAATAGTTTGCTGGACTTGGGGATCGAACCCAGGACCTCTAGCGTAGCAGTCGCGCTTGGGACCACTAGACTAATGAGGCAGTCAATAATTTTGAGATTTTCCACGGCATTAAGAATTTGAGATCAACGCGAGTAACACCACGGGTTAAAACAAGTTTACTAATATAATTATACTAAAACCAACATTTACATAGTATTATGGTGAAGAATGTCGGCGTGTAATCCGATCAGCGTGTTTCCTCTGAACAGGGAATCGAAACCGGGCCATTCTGCGTATTGACGTAATGCTTTCTCAAAACCAATATTAGTGTGGCGTCACGTACAATAACCTATTTGAAAAGATGTGTTATGCTTCAATAAAAGATTACCTGAGTGATTTTAATATAATAGTACGTATTTTTTGTCGCAACATTGGCATGGCTTCAAAACATATACTTAGGTACCCATATCTTACAAAAAACACCATTTATGCGCCCTTACTAGCTCTTGCCCGCAGTTTCACTAGTTTAATTAATAATTCCGATATTTTAATACATAGTTATTATTTTAACATTCTTTTCTTTTAAAACCAGATTTAAATACACAAAAAATTGGTATATAAATTATTCAGCGTGAAGGAATATAGCCTAATCCTTCTCATCTTGGACATCCTCGACCCATTACATTGTCCCACAGCAATGTAAACCAGAATTGATTTTTTTATCAGAATTAACCTTTGAATATTTCTTTCTGATGCACACAAACTGAGTACCAAATCCGATAATTATAAATGTTATTCTAATAAATGTTGAGTAGATCGTCTGCAGCTCTACCTGCAGTGAATGCAGTCAATCAATTTCAACGAGTCATCGTGTTCTACTATGGAGTAGCGACCGCTATTCGCCTAGACAGACAGGCTGATGGGTCAAACCACATTTCAATCCACATGTGAACTTTGTTTGTTACTTCTCACAAAACCACTTATGAGATTAATTTGAATAATGACATTGTTTTTGGAAGACTATTAAGTGTGAGTAAGCTTTATTGAGATGATCTGAATGCGTTTGTGGATGACAGAAGCAAACCATAGACAGAAAGAAATTAGAAAGTTATGGGAGAGACCTTTGCCTAGTAGTAGAACAGTACTAAAAGGTGCAAAAATTGACAATACGTTTGGCGTAGTTGCTGAGCGATCGGCTTTGAAGTTGTGGTGGGTTTGATCACGGAACAAATACCTATTTATGTAATATGATAGTTATTCCGGGTCTAGGTGTGAAAGTATTTAAAGTTTTTTAATTTAGATGGTCGTACGATAAACGGGATTTTGTGGTCTGGATGTGTCACGAATGGTCACCCATCCATAGGCTCACCGCAAGCTTGCTTACCGCTTACCTTCGACCGATTGATCCTATCCTTGACCCACCTAAGAATATAAAAAAAAACTCGACAAATGTCTTGATCTACTAAGTCCAATACAAACAAAGACAGACACAAAGCTGCCGGGGTGGTCCATTATAATGGCAGGAATGACAGTCGCTTTTTTATAACCCCACACTAATCTGATTAACAATAAATAATAAAATAAAACTGTGACCAACTTCGGTCACATAAAAATATTCTACGAGGATGAGTGTGGCTATGAATTTAATATCCCAATAAGAAACTTACCTCCTTATCCATAAAGGTTTTAAAAACTCCTTTTAAATAATATGAGTTTTACAAAACTCTACTTCTCTCACTCTATCACACTTCATTGAGATGAAAATGAAAAGGACCAGTATGTTTTGGTGTGTTAGGTTAGGTTATGTTAGTCTTTTTATATAGTATTTACCTATTTATTTTATATGTTGGTATTTGGTGCGAAAGTATTTGACTACGGCAAAGGCAAAAGGAAGGGTTATAATTTTAACAGTCTATATATGTATGTACATATGATTATACTAAAGCCTTAATTAGCTATAGATCTGTGTCAGTCCATTATCATTCAACAGTGTCCGCAATGACTAACAATTGAAATACTTTACCGCAATATTGTACCAGTGAAGATTGTAACACCATTATATTTTAAAAGAGTGTCCATGGAGTTTCATAAACGCTTGTAAAAGCTTACTTATTTCAAATAAAAACATTTGAACTTGAACTTTGAAGTACGATATTTTATTAGTGGTTAGGTTAGGTTGTTAGGTTTTTTTTTTAAACCATGGTGGAACATTTCGAACTTTCACCAGTCAGAGTTGGTAAATCTTAGAATTTACCGTAGTTCGGGCTTTTACAGTAACATATACACTACAAAAAGAACCAAATCATAATGAGAGCTTGGGTGTCCAACTAAAAAAAATATTCTTATTTGTTAATGTTGCCCAGAAGAAGACAAGAATTTATTAGCGAAATTTTATGAATAAGGCCTAATGTCATAGACCGGCTTTTGTTTTAAAAGCAGGTTTTCAAGTGTCATTAATCATTTTTGTTAGGGTATAAATTGATTGAAAACGAATTAATCAGATATATTAATCATTTAAGGATTCTATACTAATTGGAATTATTAGGAAACTAGTTTCTTGCCGACTATGTACAATAAATATTTCTGATAAATATTTATATATAGTGTATTACTGCATTAAGTGTCACTTCCTATTTTAATAACTTACGACTATTAATTATTAAAATAAATTATTTCAATAATTTATTTAGAACTAGAGTTCCCGTGCGCAGCTTCAACTGCGTAGCTAATTTTCATTTCTAAAGTAGGTATACTGTGCCCACTGTACCTACACCATGGAGGTTTCATATCATAAAATGTGTTAAGACTAATTTATAAAGAAAAAAACAATTGTCAAAATGTCATTAGCGAATGACAGCTGTACTATGGAACCATCTCGGAACCTCAGAGGACAGAGACAAACGATCAAAATTCAAAGCTCGGAACACTCAATACTATAATTATTATTTTGACGATGTCATCGTGTATTAAATATGTTTATATATGTGTGTGTCAAACGCATGGTAGTCTGTGCAGACTTTCATACAAACTTTCAACCCCCTTTTCACCACCTTAGGAGTTGAATTTCCGAAAATCCTTCCTGTTACCAGTATTCAAACTTTCAGGGATCTAGCTCCTGTAGTTTCGGCTGTGCGTACCTAAGTCAGTCAATCAGTCAGGTTCTTTTTTTATATCTTTATTTACCTACAAAAATTTCGTGACAAGTGGGCTAAGTGTAGAATAAATGTTTATCTATATCTATCTATACTTATAATAAATCTGTAGAGAGTTCAATTCTGTACATGAAATATATTTCCAAAATAACTATCAGCGGGTGATTAGTGATCGATACTGAGGCCAAAAATGCAATCAGTAAAATTTTTGTCTGTCTGTCTGTCTGTCTGTATGTTCGTTATAGAAACAAAAACCACTCGACGGATTTCAACGAAACTTGGTACAATTGTTCTTCATACTCCTGGGCAGGTTATAGTATACTTTTCATCACGCTACGATCAATAGGAGCAGAGCAGTGAAGGGAAATGTTGGGAAAACTGGAGAACTTACTCCATTTTTTAAGCTTCCGTCGCGTGTGCAGCCTTAATGGTTAAAGCTACACAGAAATCATGTATGACGGAAATGTTCTCCTTAAAATTATATAAAAAATATTCCACGACAGCAAATCTCTATCTTTTATGGTTGACTCACAATAACACGTGTAACTCCCGATAGCTTAGCAGTTCGGAGCTTTCTGATTATATTTGTCTACTCTTACGTTAGGTGACTGACTGACTGACATAGTGTTCTATCAACGCACAGCCCAAACCACTGGAGGGATCGGGCTGACGTAGGCATCCGCTAAGAAAGGATTTTGATAAATTCTACCCCCAAGGGGATAAAATAGGGGATGAAAGTTTGTATGAAACTTTGTCAATTTTAAACCGATCGGGCTGAGACTTTGCATGCATATAGCTACTATGATGTAGGCATCCCTTAAGAAAGGATTTTGATAAAATTCGACCTATGTAGGGGTGAAATAGAGGATGAAAGTTCATATGGAACAAAGTAACTATTCCACGTGGACGAAGTCGCTGGCAAAAAGCTAGTGAATAAATAATTATAAGATATCAAACAAGAATTAAGCGTTTGGTGGCTCGGGGGCTAATGGTGCCATTAATAATATAAAGGACCCCATAACTCCACAGATCTAGGTCCAATCGCAGACTAACGGGAGTCTAAAGCGTCAATGATGTTATTACCGCCACGGATTTTAATTTCAACGGAAATTCCAAAGCTTATAGCTTATTTTAATGCTTAGTCCACATTCCAAGATGCATAGACAAGACAAGAGACTTATTATAAGTTAATGCAGGTTCGAATCCGGCCTGAGATCGAATTTTTCTTTTATGATTTTGGTCTAGTGGTCGGTACTACTACGTTACAGATGCTGAGTTCGATTCCCAGGTCGAGCAGTGTTATTGGATTTTCTATGAAATTCTCAGTAGCAGCCCGGAGTCTGGATTTGTGCTGCTATTGAGAATTACATGGGGCCTAAACATACCTGCGAACTGTGGGTATCTGTACATTAGTACGCCTCTGCCTTACCTTTCGGGGAATACAGGCGTGATGGTATGTTATGTTTAAACATACCGGGGAACTGTGGGTGTACATTAATTACTACGTGTCTACCTAATCCCTCGGGGAATATAGGCGTGATAGAATGTTATGTTTAGCATTTAGCACGTGAATGCCAAATATATTAAAAAATAACTTACACAACATTTATTATTAAGGCTTTTAAAATATATTTAAAAAGCTAAAAAACAAAATTATTATTTTTTCACATTATTTCATAAAAGTGATAATAATTTATGGTTTGCTGGTTAATCATTAAAAAAAATAACCACCTACAGGCCATACCTCAGTTTCGCCCTAGCAAACAGTAATTTGTTACAATTTTAAATGGACGGAAGAAACAGATACCTACCTAGTTAACATTAAACAGTAGGTGTTACCTACTTAAAATTCCATATGTATGAGGAACGAAGATTTTAAAGGCGTTGAAATTGTTTGTATTTTTTTACCTAAGTTGATTATTAGTATGTGTGTACTTAACTTCATCGATATCTTTACATAATATAACATAACATACCATCACGCCTGTACTCCCCTGAAGGGTTAGGCAGAGGCGTACTAATGTACACCCACAATTCGCCTGGTATGTTTAGGTCCCATGTAATAGGGGGCGAGCCTATTGCCATTAACCGGGCACAAATCCAGACTCCGAGCTGCTACTGAGAATTTCATAGAAAAACTCAATAACACTTTGCTCGACCTGGGGATCGAATCCAGGACCTCTAGCGTAGCAGTCGCACTAGAGTAATGAGGCAGTCCATAATATATTCAAGCTATTTATCATTATCACTGATACTTAGTATAATTCTGAATGAAACACATCGTTCGTTAATCATCAACTGCTGCTGTCACCTTTGGGCGGGAACACCAGCATACCAGCTTGATCCTTTTGACTCGGTCCAGAAACGTGCAGTTAGGATTGTCAACGATACCAATCTCACAAACGGCCTAGAACCCTTAAGTCATAGGAGAGACTTTGCCTCTCTGTGCGTGTTCTACCGTTTGTAAAATGGGCAGTGTTCTGAGGAATTGTTTGAAATGATGCCAACAGTTTCTTTCTATCACAGCACCTCTCGCCATCCGCGTAGAGTTCATCCACATACCTTAGAACCACTCTGGTCTCATACTGTGCGATTCCAGAGGAATTTCCTCCCACGCACACTCAGGTAGTGGAATCAACTCCCTGCCGAGGTTTTTCCAAAGGACTACAGCATGGGGTTCTTCAAAAAGGGTGGGAAAAGATTTTTAAAGGGTCGGCAACGCGCGAGTGATACCCCAGGTGTTGCAAGCGTCCATAGGCTACGGTAACTGCATACCATCAGGCAGGCCGTAAGCTTGTTTGCCACCTTAGAGGTATAAAAAAAAACAACTGTATATTTACATTAGTACCTACACATCTGCCTATCCCTTCGGGGATTATAGGCGTGCTGGTTTGTTGTGTTTGACAGGGCGTGAAGACAGGCCACATGGCCTACTTCTCAAAAAAAAATGTTAAGGTATGTCAAATTTACTTTTACGATGTGTAAGCAATTATCAAATGCATTCCTTTCTCTATTAATCGAGTACTTTATAATAACTAGTTCATATGGCTACCACGGTGGTCCTCTTACCAATTTACTATGGATACCATAAAAGGTAACAGCTTCTATAGGTATGTACTGTCATATACATTCATTGCTAAACTTCTTAGAAGCGATTGACCTCCTAATTTTAAAACAGAGACAGCCACAGTGGGTATTATATCTTTAGTCCAACCGGATCGAATATATCAGGACGAACTGACATAGTTATTTAAAACTAGCTAATACCGACGGTGTCACTCGCATTCCAAATGGAATGACTTACTAAAACCTAGCTTCTATGCGACGTATCAAAATGAAACATGCACCAGATTTTAAGTTAAACCTCCAACAATACAACTGTCAAACCATTTATCTAATTTCATGCAGTAGTTTTTGCGAGATTCGCGTAACAATATAAAGCAGACAGACAAACAGAAATACTAAAGAATATTATTTTCGCTTCTATTGCTCTTAAAAATCAGATCATTATCCTATGTGAAGACCGAAGTACACCGAAGAATTTCAGTTTTATTATATTAGTATGAAAGTTTAACCTACTAAGAAATTAAACTTTATCATAATGGGATAAAGAATAAAAATCTCTTACCAGACAGATTTTTTGATTGAACATCCAACGACCGTAACTATAAGACAAGTTAGACAAGTACGGTTTTTAGTAGAATTTCTATGAAATTTGGTGCTTAAGTAGATTATGAGCCTGGTCAACATTTAGGGTACTTTTTATCGTTTTAACTCTTAGGTATTTTCTTAGGTAGGTATCTTAAGTGAGCAAAGCCACTGGCAGAAGCTAGTAATAAAATATAACTTACTTATTCTATTTCTAAAACTTCGATAACGTTACGTTAAACTACGATTAGTTGCAAATTCGTTGCCAAAAGTAAAAGCACGTCACTGATAGAAAGTTCTAGATACAAACAACCTGTGAGAGCTATCTTTTATTGATCACGGTTATTAAATTCACGTAAGACTTTCATACAGACAATAATGAGCTTCTTCTTTCAAATTATGTAAGCAGGTAATCAGGATTATATTTTAATTACCGTGCTAACGTAGTTTCGATGTATTTTTTATTTGCTTTTGAATTTAGAATACTAACATTAGGTACGGTTATTGTTTTTTTTTAATCAACGAATGAACTAATATTTACTTCCTCCATGGTCCATGGTAGAACTTTATTTTTTCTTCTAAGCTACCTCTCACTACATAGTAGTCAGTGCTACAATACTTACGAATAATAAGTTATTAAATTACAACATTTTCAAACTGCTGTCATTATCAGATTTTAAATTGGGATTACAGTCTACAAGAATAAAGTTTGGCATGCCTATATATTTTCCTACCAAAACCTTACCGAAATCGCAACTCTAAGCACGTTAACATAAACAATAAATTCTCAAAATTATTCAAAATATTTTCAAACACCGTTATTTCTGCAAACATATGCTCGGTAGAACAAAAATCGTTAAGTGCTATTTGTTCTGCAAATCTGCGGGTAAACAAATAGGCAATAGTAGGAACTGTGCGCACGCGCATACACGTGGAATCCGCTAGGCGCTAGGGTCACGGAGTTCACTTGATATTTACCAAACATGCAGCAGGATGCGCGCGTGCTTTGCCGTACATTGAGCATGATAGTAAAATCATATCTATGTTTTGTTTGAATACATGGATACTTACTATATTTTTTTATTGTAGCGCAGATCGTATCGAATGACACTAACTACGTATGTAGGCACCTACTTTAATTACACTGAAGTGAATCTGTGGATAATTACAATAACCAAAATAGAAAAACTCCAAAAGCATTTTAAGTGTCCAACGAGTTAGCCGGATTCTTCTCCATATATGATCAACCTTTTGGAGACGCGCAACTAGAATCATACGTTTCATAAATGCTCGTAAAAGCTTATATGAAATAAAAACATTTGAACTTGAACTTGCAAGAAACAAAAGCGAAATGTTGAAAACAAGTCTTTTTTTATTGTAATGAAATTGTAAGGAATGCCTTATCAGTCTCAGACTATATTTTATTATATACACCTAATCGGATCGTCATTAATTAACAAAAATGTAAGGTTTCCGTTAGTAATTGCAACATTAAGGCGTCCAACAACGTCTACCCGTGACCATGGATGCAGTAAAGGATCCGAAACGTCGGCAATCAAATAATATCAATACAACGCGATAAAATCCGTAAAAAGTAGTTTTATTTCAAATTGTTTTGTTCCATATAAATTAAACTTAACACATTTTATGATATGAAACCTCCATGGTATAGGTACAGTGGGCACACTATATTTTAGGAACGAAAATTACTTAAATACGTAGGCGAAGCTGCGTACCGTAACTCTAGTTAAAATAAAATAGAATTAAAAAAAAAAGACGTGTGGCACTCGGGGACTGCCGCGGTAAAGCTATTGCATAGCGTTTTTTATCAACTTATGTAATACAACCAATGCCACCTAAAGGCGGGTTGCTGAACTAAAGAGACAAGCGTGTTTCTCTTTAGTTCAGCAACCCGCCATTAGGTGGCATTGGTTTTTATCAACTTATGTAATACAACCAATGCCACCTAAAGGCGGGTTGCTGAACTAAAGAGACAAGCGTGTTAGGTTTTTTTCGTTACGGAATTTCTGGATTCGGTCCCCACGCTCAAGGCCCGCGATAGAAGCTATGCAATAGCTTAAAACAATATAATATATATCTTTAATGACTGCGTCCAGACTTTCTCAAATCGTTGCTACAATATAACAGCTACTATCATTGTAATAGATACCTACTATATAATAAATAGTACTTCAGTACCTATGTAATGTGCATTTAATATCAAGGTACCAAGAACAGGTTCATTAAAAAATATAGGTATATACTTCCAATAAACATAAAACAAAACGTTTATTTACCTCAGTTTTATGAGTACTATAAAATCTTGTAACAGTATGGCTACTTAATTAGCAAGGATGAAAGTTGGCTATTGGTCGACAACGACAAGTGAGAGCTAAAACTCGTACGCAGAGTTAAGACAAATAACGTGAAATTGTATAGTATAAATCTTAAGGGTACACAATACACAAAACATTATAATTTACCCTAATAGCTCTAGTTGGGAATTTTGTAACTACCAGATTTCCAGATATTTATAAGTACCTATTCCTTGTACAAGTACATCATCCAATTTTCAGTGAGTAATATTGTGCTGGATGACAGAAATAACAAATAAAACATTCATACCCTACGCGATTAAGAATTGAGCATACACAAATGTACACATACATATATCGACTTCATGATTTTGAAACAGTTAAACCAGCAGAAAAAATCTAAAGATACAAATGAGGGGGTTAAGGCTATAGTCCGCCACGCTGGCCTACTGCGGGTTAGCAGACTTCACACGCCGTCGAGAAAATCTCTCAGGCATGCAGGTTTCCTCGCAATGTTTTCCCGTTTAAGCGCGTAATAATTAATTATTAATACGCACATGACTCGAAAAGTCAGAGGTTGGTTGCCGCGTGTATGAAATACCATCGTTGGGTATGTCTTGATCGATTTTCCTGTTTATTTTTGTATTCTTATTTATCAGGACAAAGTTTGTATGAAAGATTTTTTTAATCCACCGGAAATATCGATTTTTATTTATTATCTTTATTTTTTTATGGAAAATATTATCTAGAGCGAAGTTCACGAGTCACATAGAATATAGAACAAAACTATTTTTAAATCACAGTAGTAAGTACAGTTCAGTATTCACTTAAGTAAATGAAAGTACTTGAGTTGAGCAATTTAAAAACTTTGTAAGGTCACTTGATTTCTTGCATAAGTTTTCACTTTCTCTTAAAACAAAATGAAACATGCGTAAATCTAGATAGTTATGTACTACAAAGACAAACTAAATTACATTTGAGAGTTGTCTCGTTAAAATTATAGCCTGGAGAGTTTGTTTCCTATTACGAATCTCGAGATCAGATATGACAGGCAATCGTGAATATCGCTGCAGGCTACCTAAAGAACAATGTGCGAATGACCAGTGTTTGAACTTATTATTAGCTGTTACATCGTTGGTAATATTCGTGGGTATATATATATATACAGTTAACAGTAACGGACTTTTCGATAGCAGAATCTAAGCTTCTTATAAATGGCTCATTATAATCGTTCGTTTTGTGTGGCCCGAGTGGGGACGGGTTAGTTTTCAAATGGGCATCCTGAGGCGAGAAAATATCTGACTTGCTCGTGGTAGGACCTCTTAGGGTCTGACTACCTAGCTAGACTGTGACGTAAGGGTGGTCCTTCCGTCACAGTCTTTGCTAAGCATCTTGATGTGTGTTTCGACTTTTGCGCGTAAGAGCCAGTTCTCCCTCGGTTGCTGCGGCTCTAGCAGTCTGCAGTCCGTAGGGGCTCTTAAAGTCGGTCTTCTTAGTGTCAGCAACGCATCAGCAACATTGCAACAACGTTGCAGGTGTCCATGAGCGAAGATGACTACTTCTTTTTTATTATTACTTGACCGCCAGTTAGGATGGAGCGCGCTTGCTTAGAAGAAACTGATTCACTCTTACCACCAGGTGGCTCGTCAGCTCGTTGCCGACTTAATCCGTAAAAAATGGTAATAATAGTACTTCAAAATAATAATATAATCTAACCCATCCCAATATCGTAAATGTAAACATTCAGTGGTTCAATTTTGCGATTTAATTATAATTTCTATTAAATTATTCACATTTTTGATTGGTACTTTAATAATGATACATTGAGACTGGATTGGAATATATTTAGAATTCCAATTCAGTTTCAATATTATTTTGATCAGTTTTTAAATACTAGGCTCCCTGAACGATGATAACGTGTTGAGAGACTCTGTTCCTATCAGTAATAATACCTTACCAGTCACAAAAAATTAGCAGTGTCAGAGGAATATAATTTGCGTATTTGACAACATCAGAAAAGTCATATCAAATTGTTATCACGAACTTGACTCATATAATTACGGGGAAATGTTATCACTCGTTTGGTTGATATATTTGACTAACTACCCGCCAGCTGTGGTTTACATCAAACTGTAAAATACATTTATATTCCAAAATGTTCCTCGATTTATGAGTAAGAATTATTGGAACTACCGAATTATATCTCTCCGATGAATTGAAGTACACTTTACCTATTTCTTTTGGACTAACTCTTGCATATAAGATTGTCTAACTAATTAAGCGATATTTCTTATTGGTTTGATTTGTACAAGAGTTCCTTATATAGGTGAGCCCTAATATGAGATAAGAGAGATGTAATCTAAGATGAGATTCAGTTAACTTCAGGACACTATTAAATCAAATACTTATGAATATTACACACTGAAATAAAACTACTTTTCACGGATTTTATCGGGAATCAAATAATATCAATACAACGCGATAAAATCCGTAAAGTGTAGTCATATTTCAAAGCGATATTTCTGTAAATTCAGATCCTCTTAGATGCGTTTTTATGATTACAAGATTTAAAAACCTACTATTTGAGGCTTAATTACTACTGACCATGACTGAAGCGTGACGATTAATGATATGCCCCTAAACTTATTTGTTTTATTCTAGAATTTAGATAGGAATGGGTGAAATCTAGTAATTATTATTATTAAATCTTTATTATCAGGCTACTTAGGCCCATAGATACATACCTTACAGACTAACATATATATTTTAATATTATAAATTGTGTAATAAAAACTTAGTCTATGTTAGTACAGTACATAAGTAGTAATGGACCGAACAAATCACCTGCTAATAGGCCTAATTAAAAATGGACCTCGGCTGATGAAAAATGATTATTTTGATTATATATTAATGAGTGAATGATTGATATTGATTATACGAGTAATATACGTATATATTGGTAGATTGTACCTTCGTGGATCGATAATGTTCGTTAATACCAATTATTTTGTATTCCCTTTGTTTGCGCCAATATCAGTATGTTCTACCAGTGCGTACGAGCTGCTTGCTCAATGCTTTTTTTTAACAGATTGAATATAATATACTGATGATCGTCTTCTGTGGCTCGCATCACAGAGAATTTAATAGTGTCCTGAAGATAACTAAATCTCATCTTTGATTACATCTCTCTTATTTCATATTAGGTCTCACCTATATAAGGAACTCTTGTACAAATCAAATCTTGCTTTTAGATCCACCAATCGCGTATGTCAGTGTTAAAGTTTTATTAAGATGATATGATACGCATTGAAGACCGATAAAATCAAACCAGAATAAGAACATGTTAACAGTAGTGTAGTGCCCGCTTAATTAAACTGTTGGTGGTACAATATCGTGACAGCTCAGCTGTTATGGGTAAATAATAAGCGGCAGCAACCGTCGGTGAAAGCTCGCGGCGAGCTTTGAAGCTAACTACACCGAGTGATAAACCTTATGGAACGGACGGTACGGGTTAATAGAAATACTAAAACATGCCAGGCACCGTTTCCCTTCTGTAAGTCTGACACTCTCTAGGTAGATATGGAAGACTAGATTGGGCTCTAGGAGCTCCTTATGAATGCGTTTCTTTCTACCACAAATCAGCATTAACCCTGTCAGAGCTGGTGAGATTATAAGAACAGGACAGGGGGCTTTTCAACCTTGTCTCCAAGATAACTTTTTAAGTGATTTAATAGTAAAGGAAAAAATTCAATCGCGGGCAGGATTCGAACCTGCGTCTTCTGGTATGATATACCAGACCAGAAGACGCAGGTTCGAATCGTGCACGCGATTGAATTTTTTCCTTTACTATTAAATAACTTAATAATCTTAGCATGGAAAATGCAAAAAAAATCACAAAAAGATAACTTTTTAAGTGATTGAGGGCCGTGGATCAGTTTACCAGCCTATGTCTTTTAATTTAATATTTGGAAGACTACCTACTAAGAATATATAAATATATGTAACAGAAAGCCATAAACTATAAGTCTTTACGAATAAATTATTGGATATAAAATCTTTCCTCGACACAATCTTTTTGTATTGTCAACTTTCTTCAAATTCTGAAGAACCTTAGCAATTTTAAATCCATGTGCTTGTTTGATTATTTTGTTTTGATTTTTATGATTTGGAAAATATTTTGGTTGAAGATGTAGGTACATATTATTCTGTTAAGAATATAAATAAAAGCAAACTAATAAAATTAAATTAAATGGTAGACAATGGTACACAACAAGTAAGGCTACGTAGCAGTTCGTATCCTTTCGAAACCCTGACGCTGTCACTAATGCAATACATTTTCAAGAAACGTGCAATGTCATCCACTGTTCGGGTGACTAACACCTCGTTTGAAGCTGTAAACAATGACTTACGACCACAAAACGAACAAGAAATGGAGACAAAAACTTGCTGCGTTAAAAACCACTTCTGTTTCTCTCCATTTTAAATGTTTCGCTCTTCAAATAGTTTTTAAGTACTAACATATGTTTAGAAAATAGCAAAAGATAAGGTGATATGAGTTTTAACCCACATGCTACTCACGATATCAAAAGCTTTCTACTTCCATCTCGTCATTTCGTCGAAACATAACGTCGTCACTTTATTTTTTTTTCAAAAGGCTCCAAAATTTCTTCCCTGTATAACACAACAATACACTATTTAAAATAAGTAGAAGTGATCGAACTTAGCTGTAGAAAGCAACATTCAATACCTTCGAGGCATTGTCACCGTAATCAAAATAACAACAGTCTTTAGTTGCCTATCCCAAGCGCATTCATAACTCCTTGTCGCCGCGCGGAAATGTAATATTTTACCCGCGGCTAGGTAAAGCACCTCAAGCCCTGTGATCTATGGATTCGCTGATTTCCTACCAATTTATTACATCCTAAGTGAATATAAAGAGCAATGAATATTTGAAAGTGGACACTGATTCCTAGACTTGAATTTATCACTGCTATACGTCCTACCTGTCGATCTGCTCCGAAGTTCCATTAGTAAGGCTAGCGAAAGTTGTTCCTTATTGTCAATTATGAAGATAAGTGTGTAAGTTAAATGATAGGTAAAATAAGTGTTGCTATTTCATTGGGTTTGGGGCATAACAAAGGCATCTCAATAAAGCTCCTTATGACATTAAGACTGTTCGAGGCTTATGATAACATAAAGTGATGTACTGACCTTGATATGTGAACAAGTTATCACAGTTCCTATTCCTCAGTAAAAATCCTCTAGTAGCTCCATTACCTAAAAAATATCAATGTATATAAGATTAAAATGCCTTGAAAATCTGAAATTAGCTTATACAAACTACTATTGACTTTTAATATGTTACGAATCTTCTTAACCCCGAAACCGGAAGAACTCAAATTTCCTATGACAAAATCGAGTGCATCACAAACATTGCACATCGTTAAATCACAGCAACACTTTCTATTTGCTAAACATTCAATCAGAAGGTTACTAATCGATTTTGACTTTCACGATCCGACATTGAGCACATTGATAAATCGTTATTACCTCGCTATCTATTAAATGTAGCTTCACACCAGCCGGCATCGGCGACGTAATCAAAGAGATTCCTTTCAAACAGCTTTCTGTCTTTATTTATGTCTATTTGTTTAGTACTGTTACTACTGTTAGATTTACTTCAGCCTTATTAAAAGTTTGAGGAGGTTCTAAATCACATACTATAAATTTTGCTTCTGCGTTGTGGCTACTACGAATATCTTTGTTAAGGATATTACATTGCCCAATGACCTTGAGGATTTAGTCTTTATTAGTCACAGACATTGCAGGGGTGCTTCACGCAGGGTGCTAGTGAGGTTTCGGGTATTTCTTTATTATTTCAAAATATTCAAAGAAATAATAAAATAAAAACAATACAAATTGTTAATTACGTCATTACATTTTTTTGTATAAAATTCATGACTAACTATTAAGCCGTTAAAGAGAAAAAATACAAATTAGGTTAAAAAAGGCCTATTTACTTCAATTATTATCCAAAATTGGGCCAAATCATAAAAAATTTAAACGCACATAAGGATTCCACAAGAAACTTCTTTGAAGCTAGGGTGTTTTTTTTGGATTTGAGCGATGTAATGCCCTTAACTTCGCCTTTACAATATTAAATTGTTATATTTGTATCCATCTAAAAACTGTAACATATTCTGCATGACAAATGTCACCTACTTTTTTTTATACCACTAAGGTGGCAAACAATCATACGGCCCACCTGATGGTAAGCGGTTACGGTAGCCTATGGATGCTTGCAAGTTGCAACACCAGGGGTATCACTCGTGCGTTGCCGACCCTTTAAAAATATTTTCACACCCTTTTTGAAGAACCCCATGCTGTAGTCCTTTGGGAAAACCTCGGCGGGGAGTTGATTCCACTGCCTGAGTGTGCATGGGAAGAAATTCCTCTGGAATCGCACAGTGGTTCTAGAACCACTACAAAAGTCCACGAAAGTCCACTAAAGTCCATTAAGTGGACTAAAAAAGTCCACGTAATCTTATATACCTGCTATATTCTTTCTAAGTTTATTGTCTCTTAGAGTACTTATACTGAATTAATAAAAATGCATTGGCTTTTATTCTATTCAGCCTTCTTAATATGTCTGTTAATAATAATATTGTCAGTGTAACGTCGTGTCGTTTTAATGTTTACCAAAATACTTTCTTTAGGATAGTTTTTCTTGATATTAGCTACAATTGTTACAATACTTTGAAATACGGGCGCTAGCACATCATGGTATCCAAAACTGTCAAAATTCTTCAATTGATTTTCAATTCCATCTCCAAACAAAATAGTTTATATCCATTGGAAAAAATTGAAAGAAATTGAAAGTCAGTAACTTGATGTGGTACTGGCGACTGTGCATTGAGTTAGACGAGTATTTTCAAATTTCGCAATATTATTCTAAAGTTCGTGAAAATCTAAAAATTTCCATAAAAATATGAACGAAGGTTCTTTTATTCTTTATTTGGGATTACCTATACATTGTGCTCCTTTACTTGGAGTACCTTGCTATAGACTGCCCTAATTAGCGCCATCTACCAATCTTTTGTTGAAGCTTCTACTGCACGACTAACCTTCATGATACTGCGTCGGTATGCTCGCGCTAGTAGACTACAACTCACGATTCAAACACATATGCCGCAAGATGGCAGCACTACTAAAACTTTAGCATAGAAAATATTTTTATGTTCTTTGGTTTACGGTATTCCTTCATTCCGAAAGATAGAAAGATACTTTTGGTATCTGGTTAAAGTTATTTCCCGGGTGATTTTGTGCGTTAGGAACATTCTTTCCGGGAGATTCTACTTTTGTGCTAAAAACGCAATTATTTTGTAAGTCTGGCACGTTATTTTTGTTTAAAACATCGAAGTCCCCAAACAAAGTTCCACCTGTTTGCATTTTAGAACAGGTGTCATGTGAAGGTTTACCTTAAGCTAATAATGCGCATATTGTACTTTTTGCATAATTTTCGATACGACCGAGCAATTATCAGACTTGACATTGTTCAATTTATTCGACGCATCGGTGATGTAGGTTGCTGCACTACAGGTAAAGGATGAGGTTGATTTGAATAGCGCTGTCTCTTTCTGGTCAGAGGTGAATCGCGCGGCGTAGAAAAGGTAGGAGGCCATCTGGGCTCACGTCACTGTTCAAACAAGGCTTGCCTTCCTAGTCTGTGAGAGACTCGACAAACGACGAACGAACCGGCGGCGCGGCGCCATTGCTCTCGACGTATCCGCACGAACGTGACTGTGCCTGCTTTTCGCTTGTTTTTCTTCATCGATCGTGTTAGAACATCATTACTGCGCAGTGTAAAAGGTAAGGTAGTTTTAAGTTGTTTTGGAAGCAGTGCATCTTGTTTCGCGAAGTGAGTGTTAAGTAAGCGACAGTTTAGTGGGCTAGCTTGAGCTTTCTCGTTTATTTATGCAAAGAATTTACCGAGGGCGGTGTGTACATATAGGCGAGTCGGAGGCTCGGAGGCGAGGCGCGGCGCGCGGCGCTGCCTCCGTCGCCTGCGCACCCTACGCTCATCATACATTCAATGTGTCAATTTTGGTAGATCACGTGCCAGTTTCCTATCGTGATCAGTGTTTCTGTGACTTGTGAATATTGTTTGTGTCCCGTGGAGTTTTGTTTCGTGGTTTACAACAGTTATCGCCACTCTGAAGACAATAAGGTTACAGTTTCTTTGTGTTGTAAAACTTGTGAGCATTCGTCTTCATTTCTCGAAAGTACTTAGAGCTTGTAATACTCGTTGAGTTTAAGTGCCTTGTCATGATTGGCATTGCTGTGAAGTGATAACGTCTTTAATAGGTAATCATTCTTTACAGCAATACCACCATTGATTATTTTTACCAAAACGAAAGTTTTTGACAATAATGCTTGAGTCATCGTTTCCTAGGAATTAAACAGTTTTTAATCGTCAAGATAAACCAATCGAGGGCAATTAGCCCTAACAGTCGTTAACGAAACACCTATAATATAATTAAACCAATACGTCAAGGTGTTCGAAGATAAAGCTGGCAGTGTTACTGGTATGTGACTCAACAATCTAACTTACAACAAAACGGCAAAGGTTAACAAAATACAAAACCAAGTGTAATAAGTAATAACAATTACTAAGATGCCAGGTGACATTCAATTGGAAATTGCATAATGAGTACGAAGAAATTGCAGCAACGGAGCTTTCTCTCCAAACTCACAATTTGAACCTATTCATTGCACGTCGTGCGTCAGTATTAAAATACTATTAAAACGAATTTACTGCATTCAGCCTCTGCTGACGTAACTTAGCTAAAGAAAACAGTTGGTAGGTAAACATATTGAAAGATAGGTGGTTTCATCCAGTTTCAATACAAAATTGCGATGACCTGCACTGGTAATGATCTTTTTGTTGCAACATGTAGAAATTTGTATAGTTGTAGTCGGATTCTGACGAAATAGGGGCAGTTATTACAATTGTCAACGTAATAAAACCTAACCTTCATCAGAAAATACGTGCCAGAGCGCGTGTTCACACTCACCATTATCGTGTCCTCATGATTGATGGAGTTAGACCTTCTTTGAAAGGAGATCCTAATTAAATGTTAATGTTGCCTTCTCTTTTTTACGGACACGGATTTTTGACCCGAATGATTCATCTGAGGAAGTCTTAAACCAGTCTGAACGCCTAGTATGCTAAGCACTGTAAAAACGTCTACGTCAAATCGTTCCATTTCCAATAAGCAATAAAATGTTCCATTGTTCTCCAGTGGATAAATCAATGATTTCATTTAATCGGTGCCAATATTTTCTTGGACTTAATTCTTTCTCAGGACAAAATGCGCAAATAACTCCTCTATTGTTTTTATTTATTTTTCTGTCGGACAGAAAATTTGATTACTTACATCTATGTTGTACTTATCATATTGCTATTTTATGTCCACTTGAGTTTATTTTAAGGGCAATCGCAATAAAAAGCGAAGCTTTATTTAACCCTATTCAATTGATGCTGTTCATGTTCTGAACGGGTCTGTAGTTATTCACTGTTGTAATAAAATCCCAATTGTCCGAGTGTTTCCTGTCGTTACACATCAAATATAATTTAAATACAGGATCGTATAGGTACCATGGCAGAATTTAGTTTTGTTACTGCCGTATTTTATCAATAAAAATCCTTTTGATAGTTCATGGTTCGTTGTAATTTTGATGACGGCTTATGCCAAAAGAGAACTAACGAAGCGTATAATTTGCTAAATGATTGACCTAATTGTTCCCATTAAAAGCATGCACTTTGTAAGAAGGACGTGACATCAGACGGACTAGTATAATTTGTGGATGGTAACAATCAATCGGCTCAATTGATCTAGCGACCGGTTGGGGATAAAGACAAGGCTATGCGCCCGCGCCGCGCTGGCGACGCGACGACGACGCGCACATAATACGGTCGAACAACTTCCAATATACAACTGAATAGCTTTAAAGACTACTTCATTTAAATCACCGTTATCTAAATTTGGACGTGACGTTGAGCATGCATTTTTATAATTTTACGATAATTCCGTTAACTTTGCGCTTGTTAAGCTACAATTTATGATCTCATAAACATGCTGATTTCCATATAAAGAAAGTTGATTTAGTCATTCCTCCTCCAGAATAGAATTACATCCAGTGACCGATTTTGATTTTCTTACACACAACCGGTGAATGTATAGCCAGTTTTTACAGTTTCTGAACAGAAGGTAGTACCTAACTGTAATGAACAAATGTTTCCAGTTTTACGTAATTTACCATTTCGAATCTTGGGAATCCATACGTACACAATTTCTCATAACAATATCAGTGTTCGGGAACTGTGAAAAAGCAAAATTAATTTTAGTTTTAATTAGCTTGGGCATAAGAATTAGATTGCTGTTTTGTTATGTAAATTGCCTGTTCCAAAAATATACGTGCCATATTTTTTAACTACTTTTTTACTTTATTTAATTTTGCGCTAATATCGTGTTATGTAACAATTTTCATTATTTATGAAGCCGTATTTTAGATCATCATCGAAGATCAATAAACGAAGGTCTTTGAATAAACCACATGTGCATGGAATGGCCGTACTGTGTAGATACACTTCGTTTATAAAAATATACAAAACCATTTTACACTCGCATCAAATTCTCACGGTCATTGGGAGGTTAAAATATTGAAAGATCAAAATATGTGTAATTATTTAATTCTATTCGCATAGATTTTAATATTTTTCGAATGAACGCAATAAAAGTCAGTGTCGAAACCATCATGGAATCTTAGAAAGAAGCTAATATATCATAAGCATATCAAGGGATGTTGTATCAAGAACTGATTTCAAATAAAAACTCTCGGTGGCGGTCATATAGCTTGGAGAAAAAGCTAATGGTGCAAAACGCTTCTACCTTAGGGCAGGAATGGAGGGCCAGTCGTGTTCCGAGAAATGCAAGGAACATTCCAGACATACTGCAAGCTGCACGCACGCCGACAGACCTTTTATTCAGCACGCCGCCAACTTTGAAATAGTTTTATTTGCATTTTAAGGAAATCATTGAGATGATTGCCGCTGCGTGTGTTTGCTTTTTTTCTAGTTTGAACATAATTTCTCGCACCATCACGATATTGTTTAATAAAAGTGTAAGAAACAGGCTTCAGTATCTGCCTATTCAACTTCAATGTCAAACAATAGGTACATGTACAATTAAGTAGATGAACATTGTCGTTCTAGAAACATCGAAACACTTTGACAATTGTTTGTATTCTGACAACACAATTAACATCTTTAAAACACTTCTGTAGTGGTAAACTACTATTTTTGTTTTCAATTCACGTTTTCGTGTTTGTATTCGAATGTATATATGTGAGGTTATTACCGCCTATTCTATGAATACTACGATAAAGATCGTCATACGATAAACTGATTTTAAAAAGACGGTACGACCAAATCTTTCGTTTTGATACAGTTTCATTCGCAAATATTCGCATTGCGAACGTGTCAGACATGACGTAAGCTTGACTTTATTTGATCTCATAAAAACAGGCAAAGGCGAAAACAGTTTCTAAGTAATATCGTGCAGTTATTTACTATCTATACTATTTGTACAGTAGTTAATAAAGGTTTCTTTGACACATTTGCCATTTGCTTTGCGCAAAGATCAAAAGTAATGTCAGTTATTCGAAAAATATGTACTCAGGTACATTTTCAGCTTCATCGTATTATTCGCAGTTACTAAGCCAAACTTGGTCTTAGTTTGTTCCATACCACACGAACAAACTTCATTATATTTAGTCAACACCTCCCTCTTAACATTGTGCTATTCCTAATTGTTGCACGTGCTTAAGCAAGCATTTCCAAGTCTTAAAATAGTATAAATAGTAGCCGACCACTACTTACCTCCTTCAATTGCCCGCATGCCAACGTGTGGAGTGGAGTGTACCTAACCTATGTGCCTACATAATATACAAGTATAGGACATGTGACATGTTTTACGTCTTGTGCCAGTACATAGGACATCTTGGCAGGTCATGGGAGCGCTGCTTACAAAGAAACAGATATCTATCTATATTTGGACAATGCTCAGTAAAACTCACACAGTAAAACGTCTCAAATCGGAAACATAACGACTAAAGCATTTGCATCCCCAATATGAGTCCAGACTTCAGCTTAATTAATATCAACAGCAGTAGTAATTACTTGAGGCACAAAAGATATTTCAATAAATAAATAATAATCATAACATTATTAATTTAATCTTAATATCCTGTCACATAAGTCTAGTGGTCTTATATTCAAGGGTACACTCCTTGGTTCGAGTATTACAGTGTTAGGGGGTTTTTCTATAAAATTCTCAATAACAGCTCCGTATTTGGATTTGTGATAGACTCGCAACTTATTATATGGGACTTGGGACCTAAACATAACGGCGAACGGTGGGTGTACATTAGTACAACTCTGCCTAACCGGAGAATACAGGTGTGATTGTGTGTTATGTTATAATTATAATATTAAAAAACAAGTATGTAGTTCCCCAAATTCGCCGGCTCCTAAGTTTCAGTTGTTTTGGAACACAACACAATACCTATACGAGTAATATGGCCGTCACACTTCGTGCGTTCGATGACATCACTCACATCACTTACCGCGGTGGTAGCAGTAATATTTTTTTGTACCAACATCCGAAAGTAAACCTAATTTTCTTCTATTTCACTGTAACGTTCTTAGAATCGCGTTATTTAAAACGATGACATCATACTTAGTTGCTAATATTTAGGTAATGGTAGATCTTCCGATTTGGATAATTTTGATTTGTACTTCAAATCCCAAACGATTGCTCGAGATTTAGTAATTTTATCAGCTTTTCTTGACATGCATATTTTGGAATATGCCTACATAATTTAGTAAATCTTGTATTGCATTTTAAATACTTACTATAATAAAGTGGACGAAAAAGTCGTCCGAATAAAATATCAAATAAATAATACTTTCATCTTTATTATTTAACTTCACAAAAGGAGTTAGCTAAGCTAACATTGTCATCACATTACCACAATTATTCTGATGACCAAGAAGCTTATTATGACAATTTCAAACTTGGTGATGAGTCCTATGTCGGAGGAAAACGAGAAATATTTTAGAAAATCTAACTTCACTTCAAGTCACTGTGAAAAACATGTTTAAGTTTAATTTGCGAGGCTCAACGCTGCTACTGTAATGTAACGTAGGACTCGCTCGTGAAACATTTAAATGTATTTTCTGAAGGCACAAAGTCTATGATAATAAACAAAACATATGAAAGCACTTGTTGTTTGTACGGACAATTACAGTAAAACTGTTTGAAAAACATATACGTACCTACTTAAACCATTTTCCTCAGAGGATATTTCATGATAATTTATAGCAAAATAAATCACGCATTTTGCATTTTTATAATGTCATTGATGAATTGTCATAAAGAAAAAAAACATAAGTATTGACTTGGTATTAACATTTTAACATATTTTTTCCATTGTTGCTAATGATCATAATACAAATACAGATAAAGAGGTTTCAATCAGTACAGAATATCTAAATAATGTTAAATAATTTATTATGATTAGTTTGAGATGAACACTTTTCTTGAAGTTCATAAATAATATAATTTTGGTTCATCATAAACATTATTTCTATTGTTGAAGCTTAATAATAATACAGAATGTATTTATAATTATCACTCCTCATTATTTACGGTCTTTGTTTCTGTCTTAACCACAAAATGACGACGGATTCTTAGCCAATTCCATCGTATAAACATTAATTAGTATTTGAGAGTCCTAAAAAACTAGCATTATAACATTGATGTTGAACCTTCAACATTGAAATTGCAATTCATAAAAAGACTTGTTGCATTTCTGATGCAATATCCGAAGTCATGGACGAAGTGATTAGTATTCCTTATACGCTTCTAAAAATGAATTTCCAATAACTAGCATCACGCAACAGTATAAAATAAGACGAAGAATTCTGTAGGCGTAAAATGAATGTAATACTTCTAACTTGAATGAACATGAAGGCACGTTGTAGATTTTTGTGTTTTATTTTAACGACCTTCGAAAACGCCTTTATCGCTGAGTCAGAGACTTTAAGAAACCGTAGCTTCGTCGGAATCGAATTAAAGGATTTCGAGGAAAATTTCACTTTTAAAATCCGGTCTGTTAAAATCAAAGGTTAAATTTTCGACAAAGAACGTTTCTCGATAAAAAATTAATCGATTAGACAATAGATATCGAAAGTATTTTTAGTAGAGAGTTGACTCATCAGCCTTACGAAATAAATAAAGTTAAGACAACCATCAATAAGAAATTTATTCGTTGACATTTTTATAAAGTAGGATAGGCTCTCTTGTCTCACAAGTAGAATCTGTGGGTTATTACACTTGTCGTCATCATTATCAATCGTCATTAACCGTCTAACCGGGTCCATTAGTAGACAATTACCACTTCGAAACTATTAGTACAAAGTGCATAATCTGCTTGAATTTATTGGCACAGTCACAAGAAAAAAATAGCGGTGGTTATTGTGTTTACCGTTTGTAGTGTTGCATCACTAATGTTAATCCACTATGTAATCAACTTTTTTATTGGTTAAATATTATAGTTAGTAGACACTGCAAAACTAAAACATTAATTATTTTTAACATCAATAAGGCTGCTAAAGATTATATTTTGATAGTACAATTTGTTTCGGTTTAGTTGAATCTGGTTTACCTGAAATGAATGATATTTTAATTTACAATATTATTTTTTGATCATCTAAAACTTTTTAAGATTAACAAGAATACAAATCATCTTTACTTCCCCATAATCCTAATCCATGTACCTGCTTTGTTCATAGCTTAAGTTCAGAACTATTGTTATTTTCCCAAGTAGAAGTACAAAATTGTCATTCCTTTAGCCTCTATCTACTCTACTTGGTAATTCCGACGAGCAAACACGCTCACGTTCATTATCGTCTCATTTTCCTGATAACCCAAATAGCTGCGTTTATCACGAAAAACTTGACGTTTCTATGCGTTAGCCGTTCGAACTTTTAAAAAAGGAATTAGTAACGTTTTATAAATATAATATGTTTTTTATTTGTTATGCGAAAACATATGAAACCTTAATAGCTCAGCCTGACAGCGAGGTTAGAGTTGCGAACTTTGACTTCTGATACTAGAAATATACTAAAACATAATAATAATATAGCTCCAACAGTCTGATATGAAACAGGTTTGTGAGCTAAAGGTAAAGCTATGCATTTTCTTGATATCTGAGATGAAATGATTACACCGCTTAATAATTTAGCCGCATGGCTTCTTATCGCCCTGGAATTCCTAGTTCAAACAATGAAGCATTATAAAAACAAGATATTTTGATCCGTACAATCTTTCTTGAAGATAGAGATAAGACTAACTTAAACAAAGGGGTTTCAACAACCCCTAACTACATCATACATTTGTATGACGAAACGCAAAGAAATAAGAAAATTGTTCTTACTACTGATATAGAAGGTATATAAATATACAAGGAATATAGCATCATTATATCTATATAATGCTATGGTTTCTATCTGAATTGTAATACGTAATGTCTGTAAATTTAAGGAAACGAAATACACTAATCAACTACTTTGTTCTGCAAAATTCCATTCTCATTGTTATTGTTGAGTATTGTAATCGAATAGTTTTGCAGTAATTTAGTAAACGGCCAGTATCTATTCGTGTTGTTATTTATCTAGTTAAGTAATTACGTCAGGTTATACATCATTGATCCGCAACGAGCCGTTTCAACGAATCCCTTGGCGACAATAGAATGGTCACGCTGCTTAGACTCCTTGAATCTCTGTGAAATCTTCACAAATCACTGTACTACATAAGATTGTCAATTTATGTAGCGTCAGCTTTGACAATACTTTGAACACTTAAACACTGGCACGTCACAGGTGATATTGTTTCATCACTCTTCGGATACTCTTGTTTGAGTATAACAGAGAAGGTCGTCTTTCGTTAAAAATCTCTTTGCTCAACAAAGGAATTTATAAATATCTTCACATTTGTTCCATATTATTGGATTGTTTCTCGGTGGATTATGTTTAAAAAGCTTCTCTTTTCTTTCACGTCATTCGAAGTGTGTGAGCGGGACGGCAGGTCCGCCATTCATATACATATATTACGATTTGTAACCGCACAGCTTGCGTTCCCTCACTAGTTGCATTCGATTTCTCGGTCAAATTGAAAAGCCCCTCGCGGAGTGGGCTCTCGTTGGTAACTGTGCGTATCTAATGCAGCCGGTTGTTCCGTGGGTGTGTTTTTATTTCTGTAGGTAAGCGTCGGCGGCAATAAGTAATAAGGTAAACATTAAGCAAGTGAGGCCGCGACTCGTCTAAGCAAGATTCTTGGCTTGTTATAATCGACGTCTGAGCCCACATAAATCGTAGATATCATGTTCTTGAAAGATGTGTGTCACATAGACTTTTTTTTATATTATTGACAACTTTACAATAGTACTTTTGCTAAATAATATTCCCTTACTAATTCTCTAAATTTCATCAATATCAAGAGCGGCTTTGGATCTGTCACTCATACAATCGTACCTTATTTCTACTAATCCCCATTTTACTTGGATAATTACTCAAGAGAGGTTACAAACGGTCTGGTCAAAAATTCGTTTCTTACCAACGGTAATAAAGTTATTACTTTTCTTGACTGTCGTGTTTACTTGACGTGCTCTTTCATTGTACGTGTTTCTGGGAACAGTTTGGGTATTATTATTGTTGTTATTGAGGCATTCATAGTTGCTGCTCGGTAAATATTGGTTTAAAACAGTGTTTGCAATTCTAAGAAAAGAAATAAGGTGCTAAATAGTATGTGTTAAATTACCTGTGAAGATTGAAATACCCACGCTATCAAAATAGTTGAAGTCAAAAGAGTTTAGTTTTCATGGTTGCACGCTTGGAGCAAACATAAAAAAAACCTAAGCTGTCATGTCATGTTAATAGGTATTTTGTCTCGTTGCAACAAGGAAAAATACTATGCTAATATTGAGTGTCTGTGTATCTTATTCATTGTGTGGTATTTGGCACACAATAATAAACCAGTGCAAACCAATGTTTGCGTTGCTTCATCTATCAGATGAGAACGTTTCTCAGCTTGCATATAACAATATTTGATTTTTAAATATTTAAAGTTTAGAACGATGGAACTATTAAATAATGCCGCATTTTTTTTAGTTTGTGACTAGCTAGTTACCAATAAGGTTTATATGGTTGAGACAAAATAATATGATAAACTGGATTGTCAAGTAGTGACTAGGTAGGTACCTAGGTCCATAGATTCGGCATTTCGCAATTAGGTACTCTTAGAGCCTTATTCCTGAACACTTAGTATTACATTACCTAACGACACTACCTGTCTCTGACATTTTGATGTCAATAAAGTGAGACGATACACCAAAAATTTACGCACTTTAGCCGTCTTAGTTGACGAACGTTTAAGAATAGAATACGGACTTTACTTCATACATCATACGTAATATCCTACTAAGGCAATCATAAGTTATCTTTACAATAGGTAATAACGATAGTATTTTGCATATTCGAAATGTGCAATGTTTTTAAGAACAAGTTTTTAACAATGGTAGGTAAGTGTTTCAGAATACCTCTTAACAATAGTTTAAAAATTTGTGCCAATATTATAGCTAAGTGTGTTCAGAGTCTAAGTAGGTCTGTCTCAATATGGTAAACGAATAAGTTGATAGTTTACTTCTATTCAAATTATTTATATAATTTTTATGCCTAGTAGTAATTCATATATAAGTGTATTATCCTATCATTGACATAAAGTTCAAATTTCAATATTTTAACTTCTTGAAATACAATATCTTGGCATAATATTACTTACTTGTCCAATGCACTGTCTATCAATGTCAATGTCTTGCCTAATGCACCGCCCTAGCATGGTAATCTTCAATGAAGGAATCACGTACAAAGAACAGGTTCGTGTTAAAATATTAGCTTTAGGACAACACAAAACTTGGTATATAAACTACATAATATACCGTTTCCCGTAATGCGCAGTTATACTGATCGATTTGACATAGGCATTCTGATTGGAACATTGCCCGCTGACACTGCATATTTTTGGCACTGCAAAAACAATTAAAATGTAGTTTTTTTAGCCGGCCAGATTCGAAATAAATTTGTGACGAATGACAATTGAGATGTAGACATTGTTTTAAACGTTTCTACTCAAGCAAACAAGCCCTTTGTTACAAACATGAAATCAATGGAAACAAAGAACACACACCCAGGCTCCCAAAAAATACCTCGAATCACACAAATCAGCAAGGTAGTGGTGACATTACCACCTTAATCGCTACGTACACCAATCATTAGTACGAAACATCTGATCAAAAGATTGTTAGGGTCTAGAGAAGGCACCTAATGTAATGTTTAATTAAGAACATTAATCGACCCTAACCAATGAACTCTTAAAACAGCACAGCGAAGGGAAAAATTTTCGGTGTTTCTAAGAAAAAAATTTAAGATCCTTAATCGATCAACAAAGAATACAATAGGTCATTTATATGAGAATAACATACCGTCACGCCTGTATTCTCCAAAGGGTTAGGCAGAGGGGTACTTATGTACACCCACAGTTCGTCATGTTGAGAATGAGGTCCTATGTAATAGGGCAAGCTTATTGCCATTGACCGGGCACAAATCCAGACTCCGAGTTGCTACTAAGAATTTCATAGAAAAACCCCAATAACACTGCTCGACCTGGGGATCGAATTCAGGATCTCTAGCATAGCAGTCGCGCTTAAGACCACTAAAGAAGACTAGAGAGAATATGGATAACAATTAGGTAATATTGTTGAATACAACTTTTAATATTGTATAAAATTACAATTATATCATAAACGACACGTTTGGCGTAGCGGCTGAGCGAACGGCTTCTGTGTCACGTGTTGTGGGTTCGATCCCCACACGGAGCAAATATGTGTATGATCTACATGTAGTTGTTCCGGGTCTGGGCGTTTGTGTATGTGAGAATTTGTGTTTGTGAACGCACCCACGATACAGGAGAAAATCCTAGTGTGGGGCAACGTTTTTTTTTTTTAAAAACAATTTACTAACTAGTACTTAATAAGAATAAGCAGAAATATATATAATAAAAGAACAACAGTTGAATTTCTAGTTAATATTCGGTTGCCAAGAAATTTCATTTTCTGGCGAGAATTGAAGCAACACAATCCGGATGTCACCCGGTAACTTGTTCTATTGGCAGGAAAATGTCTTCTCTTCCTTTACTTAAAACGAACAAATAAAAAAAGCAAATTTCTTTCCTATGAATTCTTAAGGAAAAAATATACGATAAAAGCTTTCATGAATATTATTGTTTTTATATACCTACTGAGAATGATTAATGATATTTCTGCAAATAAATATTGTAAAGACACTTTTACAAATTCAGATTTTAGATTTTTAACACTACATGAGTCCGGCATTTCCTAACTGAGGTCCTTTGAGAAAAACACTAAAACAAACTCAGAGGTTTTTGCGTGATGTGTGTAGAAACAAACAGACAGGTCATAAATAAAAATTCTATTATTTTTCCTTATATTGTTTTTTAAATTTTATATCTTCTTTGCACAGACATTGATACCTATGATGGAAATAACGTAGCTTGTTAGTGTCTAACTAATATCGACCGTTATTTGTCTAATGTTGATAACAAATAAAAAACAAACAGACTGCCTCATTAGCCTAGTGGTCCTGAGCGCGACTGCTACGCTACAGGTCTGGGTTTGATTCTTAGGTCGAGCAAAGTGTTATTGAGTTTTTCTATAAAATTCTCAGTAGCAGCTCGAAGTTCGGGATTTGTGCCCAGATACTTAATGGCAATAAATATACCGGCGCCACAGTTCGCAGAGGTATACATTAGTACTGCCTTACTCTTCGGGGAATACAGGTGTGATGGTATGTTATGTTGTATCCAATAAACAATAATGTGTCCAGTAAGTAATGTGACCTATGGTTACTAATGCGCCGCTGATTGACACTTCCCGAGCGGTGCGTTCTCTTCCTATCACGTTAATTGACCTCGTGGAATCACAGCTGACCTTTTAAATTGTAGGACTCCTTAGCGACTTGGCTCAAATGGTTTTGATTGTCCTATTTGTAGGTATATTATTAGTCCGCAATTATTCTTTTTTTTTTTGAGGGAATCGTGGTGCATGCAATTGACTCGATCATTCTGTGGATGGGAGATCAATTCTAACATCGAAACCCTCTATGCGTCAGAGAGCACGTAAAGCCGTCGGTCCCGGCAATCATACGAACACCTAACGGCTGGTTTGCTTACTCTCTAGTAAGCAAATCTATCGACGGAATTAGACGAAAGTAGTTTATGTCAAAATCCTACTTGAATGGACCTTATGTCAAAATTCTATCTCTAGTAAGCAAATCTACTGACTGATTTATTATTGAAAACTTCCGTTAGACAACTGTTAGTAGTAGTGAGAAGCCCAAAAAGCCTGACAAGAAGCCTTCAAGGCATTGAAAAGGTATCACAAAGCCGATATGTATAAATCCTGTGTATTAAGGGGCAAGCAAATTTCAAGCGAAGTGAGAATATTATAAAATAACCCAATACTGACCTCAAGCTCAGCAGTCGTGCTTATAACTAGACTTTAAGTCTTAAATTACATACATACATACAGATTTTCACGCCTGTCTCCCATTGGGGTAGACAGAGACTATAGATTTCCACTTGCTACGATCCTGGCACACCCCTTTCGCTTCATCCACGTTCATTAATCTCCTCATGCATGATCGTCGGTTTAAGGTGCTTTTAACCTGACCTTTTTTGAGAACGTCCGCAATTTGATTGTGGTACGTTCGCCGAGGTCGGCCCCTTGCAACTCTTCCTCTTAAATTAAAGATCATTAATTTGTTAATGTTTGATACAAAAAGCTTTTTGTCGGAAAATGATTCTGTAATTCTTTTGAGTTCTGGAAAAGCCAAGTCAAATACAGTCTCGGTCGAAACTGCAAGATTTATTTATAAAATAAGAACGAACAATATCCACGAAGTGTTTATACGCGAATTGTGTGTATAATCATGCAATACATACATTTGTACCTATGTATTATGTAACACAAACGACATGACTTCAACGTGTTCTATGGTGCCTACTAAACGCTAGACGGTAACCGGTTATCGAAACGTTGTTTACGTTTCGAATATAATTTACTGGCAATCTTTATTCATCAATATTACATACATTTTAATATTGCTACAAAAAAAAACATGTGTGTTATGTTTATTAGTTACAAACACTTGCACTTAATAGTTTTTTTCGTCGCATATTGACTGAAAAGAAACATATTGAAGTAATAATTATGCTATCACCGTATGAGTAATAATAACTATGCTATATCGGACTTTTAAGAGCTCCATCTTCAACAGATGATAGTTCCGACATTCCGGATCCTCACAGCGGCAGCGTCCATGGTGATGCGATGGACCGTGGTTTTTTTGAACCCAGTTTAGATTGAACCCGGTTTTATTTGAACATCATTTTATTTGAAACTGGTTTTATTTCAGCAAGACCAAACAATGGATTTCAACCATAAAAATTTTGCATCCTCTCCGCGTCTATGGTAATTAACGTAGGGCTCAGAGCGTGTCTGGTAATAAACTCTGATCTCATCAATGTACGGAGCCCAAGTGTTAATGCTTCGTAATACATCCAATGCCAGTGTACTCGTTCGTTCGTCCAATTGATTTATTTTAGTCGATGACGCGTGTCAGAAGCGTCGCTCACATCTTCAGTGGTTCAAGGACATCTAAGGCAATATGAATTATCACCAGCAAAGGACGAAGCGGTCAGCCAATTAAATATCGAATAGTTAAATTCAGCACAATAACTGGATAATAATTTTCCTTCAGAGAAAGAGTCGCTGTCTATGGTCGTCGTGTTTTTCAACTATCGTCGTTTTTTTATAAAGTTAAAAGGTCGTAAAAAGGCTAATTGTTTTCAAGTCGACAGCAATAGGTTAAAGTTCGAATTTAAATTAGTTCGACCGCATGAACTTACCTCACAAGCATAATATTTATCTTTAATTATTGATTGCGATAATTTAATTCGTGGGAGAGCCATGCTTCGGTACAAATGGTCCGGATCGACCGAAGTGATACCACGGCCTTACAGAAAACCGGCGTCAAACAACGCTTACGTTGTGTTTCGCCGAGTGAGTGAGGTTCCCGGTGGCCCAATCCCCTTTTAAGAGGTGGGCAACGCACTTGTGACTCCTGTGGTGTTGCGGGTGTCCATGAGCGACGGTAATCGCTTATCATCAGGCAAACCGTCTGCTCGCGCAGTCTGTCGTGCCCCTATCGCAACAAAAAAAAATATAGAACACTAAAATGTATTTTAGAATAATGTAGTTATATTTTTTATTACTTTATTCTTTGAAGGAATTTGAATCTTCCATCATAGTATAAACAGAGTCTAAGATAGAGCATTCAATTCTAGTAAAAAATAACCTAAGCGGCTCTGGGTCTCACATGCACACGACTAAACACAGTGAAACTCTTTAGAGCCAGACTCACATGCATATTTCTTACTAAGAACTGGTTACATTTTCCAATAATGTTTTCATGCATAGCTGTTTATGCCCGTACTAGCACGATATCAACCAGTTACCTGCGAGTACCCCGGAGTATTATCAAGCTGATAACAACCGTTATCTTCTGTTTTATCACACCAAATACAAATATTAATACTCATCAGGCCCACGCCTACTAGCACAGGTTTATTAACTTTTACGGTATTATCAACTCTGTTCATAATAGAACCTGGGCTTTGAATTGCGTACAATGGGAATTCATGAATACTTATTCTAACAAAACATTGGCGTAAAACCCCGTCAGCCACCTTTGACTTTGTTCGAACTCACAATTTCGCCTCTCGGCCTTTTGACTATGATCAAAGGTGAAAAATATTATGCTGACTAACCCGTGGAGAATAATAATTAATTTTCTACTCTGTTAAAAACTGAAAATGCCTTTGATTTTTTCTCTTTACTCCTATTTTTATAAAAACACCGTGAAGTTCAAACAAAATATATTATGATAAATATAGTAACGAACGTACGCCTGCCTCATTAGTCTAGTGGTCCCAAGTGCGACTGCTACGCTAGAGCTCCTGGATTCGATCTCCAAGTCGAGCAAAGTGTTATTGGGTTTTTCTATGAAATTCTTAGTAGCAGCTCGGAGTCTGGATTTGTGCCTGGTTAATGGCAATAAGCTCACCCTCTATTACATAAGACCTAAACGTACCGGCGAACTGCGGGTGTACATTATTACGCCACTGCCTAACTTTTCGGGGATTACAGGCGTGTGAGTTGTTATTTTGAGAAATTTTAGTAGTTATCTCTTTTTCGTAGAGCGAATAATGGGGAAGTCGGAGTCGTACTCGCACTTTCCTTCCCCTATAGTCACGACCGAACCATGACTCCGACAGAGACTCGATTTGGGACTGTCTGTTTTTGTATAATGTACCTTGTTTTATATACCTACCTAGATGTAGTATCTAGGTAGGTATATAAAGCAAGGTACAGAACGCCGATTGAAATGCAGATCATAGCAACTATGAGGGCGTGGCCACACAACGCCGATCATTAATCATTGAGAATAATGTATGAGATTTACAATTCAACTCATGACCTCAGGATGATATACGATTCGTCTCATACAGCCAAATTAGCTTACAATTTTTGTCGCCTTTTGATTTACGCACGACGTGAATACTGAACTCATTGGCTAAGTTATTTTATTAATTTGTCCTTGAAATGTTATGTTTGCACAGTTTCAGTCCAATGTAACACAAATATATTTCCATTGTGCATTTTATATCGGTCAATAACTCGTTAACGTGTTCTGAAGATTAGCGTTTCCATCTCAGTTTATATTTTGTTTACATGAAAGAGCCAAATTTTGTTTGAAATAAACGGAAATAATAATAAAAACCTTACGATTTTTATAAAAAGTAGGTAACTATATTGTTGTGATTATTTTTGCAGGCATTATTCAAATGCTGTATAAAAAGTTTCTCAAGATATTATCGAATTTCTCATTAAGCTTAGACCAGTTCAAAGAATACCGAACAATCCCAATTGCTCCAGTTAATTGAACTCAAAGTTCTATTTACAACTGTTAATCACTTGTTAATGAAGCCGCAAAATACTGATTCATAATTTTCGTCTACGAAAAAGTGTGTCGTCCGTTCGCCTCACCGATAAATATTCGATTTACGATTTTAAAACACGCACATGGAATTAATATTCGAAAATTCAAATCACTGCAACATCAACTGCTTTTCCAATAGGTACCTCAATTCTATGTAGGTATAATCAGAGGCAGGCGTGGGAGATAGCCCGCCTGCAAGGATCGTCCTACGAAACGTCTTTAATATCTACAGAATGAATAGAAATTTTATTGCTGTGAATAAATCTCTGCTTCTAAAGGGTTTATAAACCAGGACTGATGTTAACTGTAGTTATGACGCGATAAATAAGTGAGTTTAAGGAGCCTAGAAGTAGGACAAGCAATGTGCCCGTACATGGAGGTCCGCTCTCAGTGCGTCATCGAACCCACGTAATATTATATAACTATCTATGTTCCCTAAGTAAAGAAATGAGAATATAATTATATAGATTTTCTTTATTGTTTTCTTTTTCTTAATTTAGCAACTTAGCTTCCAGATGAAATGGATTTCCTGTGCTTTCCACTCAACTATCAATTTATTCATCATCTTAGCCGTTTTCCTATGCTCAACACTCTATGATCAATTCATCATCATAGCTGCGTTCGTGTGGTCACCAATCACTCTAGTCAATTCATCTTGCTAGCCCTTTTTCGCGTGCTCAACACTATACCATAATCATCATCGTAGCCCTTTCTTGTGCTCAACAGCCTAGCGTCAACTCATAATCGTAGCGGTTTTCATGTGCTCAACACTCTACCACCAATTCATTATCCTAGCCATTTTCTTATGCTCAACTTTAAAACAGTAATGACCAGATTTTTGTTGATTACAATTTTAGACATTTCTATATCTATATCTATTTATTGTGTAATCGTCGTCTTGTAAGCATTGATTGCCCCCTCTCTTTATTCAAGAGTTTTACTATACAATGCATTTCCTATTAGCTTACCAAACTTTTGTGTAGGTTTGATCATTAAGATGACGTGATTTCCCTTTTATTTCCCTGTCGAGATATCTTGAAAAACAAAAGTGAAGAGCCACACTCGATATCTATAGCAACTTAACTCAATTGCAGGAAATTGAATTGAAGCTAGAATACCGTTTACGACCGATGACTAAGCACTACTTGTACTATTGAACAGAACACTGACATTGTACTATGTGGTACCTTGTATTCGAACAGTACAAATTCACTACTTACATTTTCTTGTATTTATATTTTTTTTACAAAAGAACGGATGTAGAATTTTCCTTTACAATATTCCTAACATGATTATATTTCATACCTACATGATATTTTCTACAATAGTTCTTATAGTTAGTTTATATTCTTATACGTACCTACTATAACGTGACTTTATTTATTTTTTCCGTGAATTTCATTACAATCGATTTGGTGTGGTGCGAATTTTAATTTCGCTCACATTAATTCATATTTTGTTATCCGTATGGAGTTATTTGAGAAGATTGCGGTGTGAGGTCATTGTTTTTTTTTGAGTCCGTCCGTGAAATAAACAATGAATAAATAGCCATTAATTTGAAGTTTTCAGTGTTTATTTGTAATGTAATAACTTACTCATTAATAACTATATTATTATAATATTAATAAAAATAATGTTAGGTGCACAACAGTCGATTTGGTTTCTGACTTCCGAAACTGTTATTTTATGTTTGCATTATTTTTATGTTTTTGAAGGCGATTTTATTCAACAGCTAGTTTTAAATAAATTTGCTAGCAATCTGGTGTACCTACTGGTTGCAGAAGCAATTGCAAATAATAATCCAATATCTACCTAATTGGAATTTAATTCAATTAATTCCTGGGTACACCCTTGGGCTCTGGTAATTATATGGATGTTGGTGGCGTCTATAGATTGTGGTTGCCGCTTACCATCACACAGTTGAAATTTTTAGTGGTAGGTAAGTCTTCTTTTCTCACACAGACATTTTTAATAAATATGCGGCTTTATTGAAATAGTGGGCGATAGCTACAAAATCCACCTTTAGTAGTTCTATGTGGTTTAATATAATCGGCCGGAGCAATAAAGGCGCCAAAGCAAACACGACGCCATTTTATGAACGCGCACGCAGTTAATCTCGCGCCATCGTGGGATGTGATGTGATGTGACCCAAATTGACACTAAATAGTGTAAAAAACACAAATTAAGGTCCATTTGGCGAACTCGTGCACCTACCTTCTAGTAAGTAGATCAGAATTTGACGATGATGTGATGATGAATTTCAAAATGGCTAACTACATATATATTTTCAGTAAGTATGCCTACCTACTCTGTGATGTAATCCAAACTATTTATTATTTACTCTGTGGTTTTATGTTTTTTATTGTCTTTTTAGTATGAAATGAGGCAAAAAGAACATACATTTTCTTAAACCATATCATAGTTTGAGTGCTGCTATTCTAAAAATCCCTAAGTAAAAAAGTGGACTTCAATTTTTTACAATAGGAGCACCATCACAGCAGTAATGTAAATAGAAAAGTTGCGTAAACAGTAAAGTACTTAGGTGCCTGCCTATATTTATTTTTTAGTGTCTAGCTAAGTACTAAATACGACATAGGTATAATAAAAGTAGGTATACTTACCTTATAGGTAGGGCTCATTTTAATGATAAATTTGTCATGTTCTGCTACGTTTCGAGTACCTGTTTGTCACGCTTTGTAGAAGGTGAACAATAACATAACTCACTATTCTCATAAAATATTACTTACCTACGTACTTACATAAGTCAGTATTGTACTGAATATGAAACTCTTTACTGGATTACGAAAGTACGTACCTATAGGCTGTAAAAACTAATGAAGTCATGATTTTGTTCCCGGATTACATAGTAACATATATGTAAATCTCTAAACAACGATAACAAGAGATGAACGAGGTTAGATAATGCCAGTGTTTGTCTTCAATAATTATATAGAACCTAGAACCGAGTTGTAGCGATTGTGCATACTTAGTCACACAAAAAAAAACAGATCACAAAAGTTTTGAGCGACGTCCTCAGTCAAATCATGTTTTGACTGATTTTTGCAAGAACCGTAACATACGAGTATGCACGTCAACAATTTCGAAGTTAGTACACGGTAGTTCGCAGAGTTATGCCACAACCATTAGGTTGGCTTGCAGACGATCAAAAGATCATGAAATTTCAATCACCCGACATTAGGTACATAAAACTGTGACCCCTATAACCTTTTCGATATGGGTCAATGTCCCGTTCGTTTAGCACTATATATACCGTGATTATTGTACAGTACAATGTCGCTTCATGGGCCACGATTTATGGTGCCATGGCATTTATGGACACAATGAAACGTACAAGCTTTATACAACGCGATGACGGAAATATATTGTTATAGGAACATTGTGTAGCATGCCTGTCTAGGTAGAGAAACAGTTCCTTGTAATTACAAGTTCGTGTTTATTAAACTACTAAATCTAAAAACATAATAAGTGACGCGTCTGTATTCCCCAGAGGATTAGGCAAAGGTCTGCTATCCGCAGTTCATTTATATGTTTAGGTCCCATTATATAGGAGGCGACCCTTTTGCCATTAGATTGCCTGATAGAGCATAAATCCTGACTAAACTGATACTGAGAATATCATAGAAAAACCCAATACCCGAGAATGGAACTCTCTACCATCTAATTTAGCGGTCGCGCGTACGACCAGAAGTCTACTGCTGCATTTTATCATTATATTAAAAAAAACTTACATACTTATTAATATTATAAACGTGAAAGTTTGTGAGTATGGATGTATGGATGTTTGTTACTCTTCCGCTCCCCAGAACGGCTGAATGGATGAATCTGGATGAAATTTGGCACAGAGATAGATAATAGTCTGGAATAAACACATAAGCTACTTTTAATCCAGGTCGGACCCAATTCTGAAGTTCACGCAGACAAAATCGCGGGCAGAGGCTAGTTAAGTATTAATTTTAACGCCCAGACCCGGAACAACTACCTGTAGATCATACAAATATTTGCTCCGTGTGGGGATCCAACCCACAATCCGTGACGCAGAAGCCGATCGCTCAGCCGCTACGCCAAACCGGCCAAACGTATCGTCAAATTTTAACAAATAATTTTAACAAGAATACTAGTAATGTGCGACCCACATTGCTAGTAAGCTTTAAAGACGAAGGCTAGCAGGGCAGCGCAAATAATAATTGGTAGGTACTGAGAATTTGAGCCGTCTGAATACACACAGGAAATCATAAGGGATTAAATTACAGTTCAGTCGGAACCGCAGAAGCTTTTTTAATCATATCGTATAATACTTATGAAGGCCTCAATTCCGGCTACTTCAGAGTCCGGTGGACCGAATTTCTTTTACAAACGTAATACCGAAATAAATCGTTAATCAAACACAATTTAATCAAATTCTGTTATTATTCGGATTCCGATACCATTAATCTAGGTTCATACTGTACCATTTAGTCCAAAATACTTCACTGGAAATAAATTTAAGCCAATGCAACTTTGATAACTTTACCAAGTTGGGAAGGATATTCTTTAAACAGATTTGATTGAGGCAGTTTATAATTACTTGCTATGTATTAGGTAAGTACTGGTTTTGTTATTGTAACTGATCCCAACCTGAATTCCCGGAGCATAGGTTCAAACTTTGCGGTTTATGCAAAATCACGCGTGTGTTCCAAATATTTAATGTTACGTACCTACGTTGTTGCAATGTTATGGGCAAATTCCCGAATGCTGTATGAAAATAAAGGTGCATACCTATTGTATTGTGAAACACCTAAATATCCATAATTATGTTGTGTATTTAAGTACATTTTCAGAAAATGTTCAGAATTTTCCTTCTTGATCCAAAATCAGTTGTTACTAATTAAATGATTTCAAAATATAGTAATATACCTATGTAGGTATACACAACACATGTATAGTAGGTAGGTAATACTCGATAGCAGGAAATCAGGAATATTTATAAAATATTTCTGGCTACCGATATCAAGAGTTATTTAAGCTCTTATGGTGGCAATAATATATTAACTTTTGTAGTTATGGAGGTGCCTATTTTAACTCTTCCATTAAAAGTTTAGAAATTGATAGTTTATTCATAAGCTCTAATCAAATTAGAATAAAGAATTTCTGGAACTAAAAAAATTCTAACCAAAAACTTAGCAAATCCTTCAGTAGCACACAATTATTTTCTAATTTCAAACTCAAGTAATAAATGTGACATGTATCATATTTCTGATCACGGCGCGACTGGCTTTGAGCGAACAGGTTTAACCAGACGAATGTACGTACAGATGTCCCGACCATCGCAGGCGCAGCCACCTGGCACATTATATTTTTTTCGTACATTTGCTACACATCCTATACACCTATTAAGTACAAGGCCTCTTCATGTAGGTCATGCAAACTTCTGCATCGATTATTATCTAAAGAACAAATATTTGTGATTCAAATCGGTTATAGTTACGTAGTAAATTTCATTTTCAATAGAGGTTATTCGACATGCCCAAGTTAGTACAAATATTTACCGTAAATATTTATATTTTTGTGGCGAATATTCTGTTACTAAAACTGATAGAACTTTTCAATCATGTCCCGATACAATAATATTATAGTGAATAGCGCATAAGCCACGTACAAAACTGCAAGAAATACGAAATGTACGTTACTTTTTTATTCTCAAGGAGTGTCTGCGCAGTTGGACCGTGACAACAAGGTCCAATACATCTACCGCACAACAAAACGTACGCGGACGACAAACAAGCCGACGTTACATTCATTTGCATTTATTTAGGTAAGAATATATTCGTGCCCGCCACCTGCCCGACTGTGTAACATGATCACGCCGAAATACCACACTATTAAGTTACGTTTAGCAAAAACAAGATTTTATTAGAGCACAGGTGGAGTCGCCAGGAGCACTTTACGACGAGCAGATAGCTAAAGCTAAATTTCTGTCAAAGTAGATAGCTAGGTAGTTTATAATAATACATATTTATGTGTTAACGGTACAAATTCAAAGAAACTGTGCTAGTTATTTCAAACATGTATTAAGAGAGGAACGAATATTAACCGATTGTAATATAAATTCGATACTTTGTAGGATTGTTGTGATGTGCGTAATTGAAACAGAGCCAATGTTTTGTTGAAACAATCTGGATTTCATACCGCTATGCAAATCGACTAACATCTTGATTTATGAAATGCTTAAATTGTACTATTCACGTGGGCTTAAAATAGCAATATAACATTATTTATTCCGCTTAGTTCAACGAAACTTAGTAAACTAAAGCAATTTGTCTATTAAAAACATGATAGCGATACAAATATATTGATTAATATGCGACAAAAGTTAATTTTCAAGGTTTTCTAAGGACTATGACTTGCTTATTGTAAACGAAGTTTCAAAGGAGTTTTACAAGGTCGGTAGCAATGTACTGCAGGTGTACCTATAAAAATGGCTGCCATCAGGTGGCTCCAACACATGCCCGTCCGAATTTTATCAATAAATGTTGGTAATCATCCTAAAATTTGCTGTAAATTCTATACATGAAGATAGGTACAGAAAATATTTTTCATTCTAAGGAATATGTATCAACAAAAATTACCATTATCAACGATTTACTTACACATTAATCTATGTAAGCATGAAGAAACAAGTACCTATTTACATATCTATGTATATATACAAATGTAGATACATAAATAAGTTGCTATAAGCTACAATGAGTCAGCTTTATATGTGTATGTATTCATATATAGGTACATGATATTTTCAAAACACTGGCTTATGTGTTTGCGAAACGTTTTATTAGCTATAGGAAATGCCTATTCTTGAAATGATCGAGAACATTCTCGATTCTGAAAATCAAACCTTTTCTAACAAAACCGCGTTAATATCGGCTTTTAAAATCAGCTGTAATTTGAACAGACATAACAAGAAAACAATTTCAAATGTAGAGACGTCAGAAAATTTTGTTAATTCGATTCAAATATAACGATGTAATTGAGTGTGCACATTCATTTTGTTCAATTAACTGCAAGAATAACTTTTGCGATAAAAAACTCATTTACTACAACAAAGCACGTAGTTTTTCCTGCTTTGTCACTAACGTCTTAGTTTCCGTCATTTCCTTGATTTATCTAAAGGAGCTAAAAAGCCACGGTGTCATGTAGAAAAAAAATACAATAACAAGAATAGATGCTTTCAAGTACAGTCCAGTTTCTTTACAAAGACTTTCTTTAAAATGTGACGTAGAGTTATAAAAAGGTGGTATTAGCGATAGGTACCAGTCTGGCTGTTTAATAAGCAAAGCCTTTTAAGTCTGTTAGACTAGGCCACTACGCCATATTGGATAGGATATCAAAATAGTACGCTTTATGCTAATAGACAAGACAGCGGTGTATACAGACACTGATACACATCACACACACTTCGATAAGCGAATGATTTTTGCTATTTCTTAGGTAAAGTATTTTTCTTTGTTCTAATATTCTATAGTTTATCAAACCTTCCGTTATTTTTTACTTAGATCTTAATTGCTTCATAATTATTATGTCTCAGCTCATCAGTTACCAGGTAGTTTTTACTAGAGTTATGCATTCGAATATTCATAGCTAAATATTGAATTAATGTAATGTGTGCTTAGTAATGATATTATTAGGTACCTACTTATGATTTATCAAAGAAAATCAGCTACTCCGTAAGATAAAATCTCAAGACGGCAATAAATCTTTATATTGCTTAATGAACCTCGAATGCTTTGACAATTTAACGATCGACTAATGTAGTCGATTATACCATCTTTATACGAGAATCGAGTAACCAGTGGTGACCATTTTGGTACAATTTTAACAGTAAGCAAAGGCGTGCATTATAATTCACGTCGTGGCGAGATTTAACGACCTTATTCAGCATTCAAGGCAAACGTAGTTGGCGCGGGTTAAGCTAATTGTCAGAGGCATGTGATGCCTCGAATCGAATCTTTCAATCATTAAATGAATCGTTGTGGTTTATATAAATGACTGATACAAATACATAAGTACCTACCTAGCTGGATACTCTTGATTCCGTGAAGAATTAAGAATCTATGGGTTCTAACTCTACGATTCCTTTTGAATTTGCTGTTAATATGAATACCGGAATAATGCTGAGACTGAGGCCTTCAGTTCTACTGTGAAATATCTATAGATACCGTTATAATAAATCAATGCCGTACATTAGCCTCGCGAAGATTCAAAAATGTCTCTACCGATTTTGGTGAAACTTTGGCCGGACGAAAAAGAACCATTGCAACGCATACAGGAGCCACAGCTAGTACCTATATTAGGTTAATGGTCCGATTTTTCTTCGTACAAATCTTTTATCTTTTATCCTCGTACAAAGGTCATCTATAGTATTAGCTACCCAAAAATAATTCAACTGAGGTCCATCAAATGATTTTGTTTGCGGCTAAATGATCATCCGCCTATAAATATGATTAATTAAATCATGGCAAACTTCACCTCACCATTGAGCTTTATGGTTATTGCATAACGCAGACACCATTTAGTTGCTTAAAATCTGTATGTTTTAATTTAATGATTCAAAGGACATTTTACCAAAGAATTTTACGTGAATAATGTCAATTTTCTACCAGGAAAACTGGCGCTACTAGTTATAAGTCTTAAGTAGGGCAAAAAGTTCTCAGTATCGCAACCACAGGCCTGCCCCACAACCCATTATCAAGGTACTCGTAACCACAAAATTCACCCATATTTCCTTTACACTGCATGCAGACTTCCGATATTGATGGACAACGAAGTTATACAGTTGCACTGCGAAAATCATTGCTATTACGACGGAATACGGCGGTCTAAAGGGCTGTGTGAAGTTTAATGTGTCGTCGATTGTACCTAATGCAAATTGATACTTAATAACATCTAAGGTAAACAACAACAAGTTGATTTCTGAATGACCATACAAAACAAAGTTCCTAAAGAATTTTTTGAAGCAACAGTGTTGTGGATGTGGATTTTGTCAAGTGTCACAGAAAGTTTGTACCTACTTAATTCCGAAACTTTATAATGATCTAAGTTTCTTAAATCGCATAAACTGCAACGAAGTTTCCCTAATTTTCTGTTCTGAAATGACGTTAATTATTGTAAACCCGTGCTTGGGTACCATACTTGCTAAGCATGTAATAAGTGTGGAATGAAATTTAGTTTCATATTCCTTCCTTAAACATAGAATACGGCGCAGTGGAACCAGGCTAGAACTAGTCTTAGTACTTGCAACTCGACTGGCCACGCCCATCCTGTGCTTGCATATCAGTGCATCGATATAATTTACGAGTAGGTACTCGATTATCGATATATGAATCGATTTAATAAACGCTGGGCGGTGTTCTTCATTTTGGCCAGTGACCCGTGCCATCTGTTTGATTGAAACTGTTACTTCTGTTCGGTACTTGAGATTTAGTTTGCATTTTAATTTTGTCTGGCAACTAGTGACCTGTATAGCGTAGTCATGCACTGATCTCCATATTACTTACTCTATCATAGACTATCGTATTATGGAGATCAGTGGGTATAAGGCATTCTGAATATTCGGTATGGAATTATTTTCCGTACATTCTACGTTTGAATTGAAAATTGTTTGTTATATCATTTAATTCTATGAAAAATAACAGTTTCTGACATGCGCATAGGTAATGGCGAGAAAAAGAATAAGCGTTATTTTAAGATAAAGGTATAATTAATGTGACAATATGCTATGTTTTTGTTGAAATTGAGGACATTTATTTTGTCTTTATCGTCTGTTCTACAAAATAAAGTCGAAGGTTTTATTGTATTTTGGCCTCCGCCAATTCTAGGCATTGCACAGACCTCACTCACATCCTATCTATTCACTTCAAGAAATTGCTTCCGATGAATTGTTAAGTTTATAAATAAAAGTTATACATGACATTGAACTAATTTTCTTTTGTTTTTGTTACAGATTTTAACTGACGAGTGCTTGGATAGCTGAACGAGGCCATAGGTATGTATGTCTCTATTTATTTGGTAGTTGTTTTCATAATATCACTGTCCCAGAAAAGTGGCACTTTAGGATCAATTCTAATGATTCTTTAAACTCTGCCTCAATCGTCTAGTCTGGTGGTTACAAATGCGTCTGCTGAACATGCAGTCCTGGGTTCAATTTCCTCGGTGGAGCAGTGTTTCGGGTTTTTCTATGAAATTGTCAGTAGCAGCTCGAAGTTTAGATTTATGTCCAATTGCAATAGCTATTATCAAAGTACTTTGTTTATGTAAACACTTTTAATAATTGTTAAATATTGAAACCATAATCTGCCATTATATTATTGAATAAATAAACTAAAACCACATTGATATTCACGATACGACTGCCTTACCTATAACAGCTATACATATCTAGATCTCATATTGTATATATATAGTACATTTGCATAACATGTTACATCTTATTCTTTGACCTACGTAACCATATTTCTTGGAAGAAACATTATACGTCGGAAAACACACACAGTTTAATAATAGTACTAGGTACTTATACTTGTATGAATAATATAATTATATTATCGGTAAAAATAAAGTTGTTAAGTAAGTATTTTTCGCCAATACCGGTTAAACTGGACATTGATAGCAATATACCTAGTAAACGGGGAAAACAGACTATTTATTTTTAAGAAACTAAATGGCAGGACATACCCAAGGGGATACCCAAATCCCAATTAAACCTTACCGTTTTTATGTTTTAAAATTTCCTAAGAATAATAATATTACCCAGAAATTGAAATCCGGAGGTTTGTCATCAGATGGAGTGCTTCGTGTAAAATACTGATGTTTAAGTACCATAGTTGTGAATGATGATTCCATCCGTCGTTCTATGTGTAATATTATTTACTCGGTATAAATTTAACAATTAAATAAGAAGAATTATTAGAAACCGAAGAACGGGATACTTATTTTAAACGTGGGAGAGCTATGCTTCGGCACGAATGGGCCGACTCGACCGGAGTGATACCACGGCCTCATAGAAAACTGGCGTCGAACAACGCTTACGTTGTTTCGCCGAGTGAGTGAGGTTACCGGAGGCCCAATTGCCTTTTAAAAGGCGGGCAACGCACTTGTGACTCCTCTGGTGTTGCGGGTGTCCATGGGCGGCGGTAATCGCTTACCATCAGGCGATCCGTCTGCTCGTTCGTTCCCCTATCCCATATAAAAATTCAAAAAGAAATAGGTACGTTATATTCTGAGATTTGCACGTAACCTAATAAAAAAGTATAGATCAATGAAAGTAATCCGATATTACCCTCTGCTTTCCTGGAGTAACCCGTAATCTACGCGGATTTGAAAAGAGAAGTTGTTTCCTCCTATAATTATTATGATCAATTCATTATGATCAATTCATATATGGAACATAACGTAACATACCATAACACCTGTAGGTATTCCTCGCAGGGTTAGGCAGAGGCGTACTAATGTACACCCACAGTTCGCCGGTATGTTTAGGTCCCACGTAATAGGGGGCGAGCCTATTGCCTTTCATCATCTACAGCCTGAATCTACCCACTGCTGAGAATAGGCCTCTCTTTGCTTATCCCACATTTTCCGGTCCTGTGCTAATCTTGTGCACGTGGGACCAATGAATTTGTTTATGTCATCGACCCATCTCGCTACCGGACGCCCCACACTCCACTTATTGCCATTAACCGGGTACAAATCCAGACTCCAAGCTGCTACTGAGAATTTCATAGAAAAACCCAATAACACTCTCTCGACTAGACCCTCTAGCTTAGCAGTCGCGTTTGGGACCACTAGACTAATGAGGCAGTCATTATATAGGAATAAGCAGAAAATATATAACAATAACAATCATGTGTGTCATTGCGCATGAATACATTGCGTACGATACCAACGATACTGTAATAGAATAACATCTGTAGTACCTACATTGTATGGAGGTACAATTGTACATACCACAGTTATGCTAAGGGATAATTTTTTGCTATAGTTAATTTAACAACCAACACAATATAATAATGATGTATAACTTCTGTACCTAACGGTATCATTCCGTATTCATTTCAAATATTCCTTTTACATAGGTACCTTATATTGACTTAGATTTTATCTATTCAACAATTATGAAGATGTCCGAAGATTTACAAAAAAAAAAGAATATAGGATACAGAGATCGGCCTGTTACAATTTTATTATTATAGGTATACTTAGTTAACTCTATTACTCACGCCGCACATGTGTAAGGTAACGCAATAATGTATAGGAAACATTCGTGGATATCAGATTGATTTATAATTTCATACGCACAAGATTAGTTAGATCTCAATGCCACCACAAATGCTACTAATACTCAACAATACAATGTAGAAAGAAATATTCAAGCGTATACCTATGTCAGTTGTACCAGGGGTCTGTGTTGGTTCGTTAGGTTCTAAATCACGTTTGACCCAAAATATGAATTGAAATTATGCAGAAAAAGCTGAACATTGTGGATTGTAGAGGTCGGTATTTGAGGAAAACTTTCACCACAACAAGAATAGATAGGTAACTAAATAATATCTACGATATCCTATAGAATATCGGTATAAATATACCTACCTACTAACATATTAATATTTTCAATATCGATATACATAGATATAAATAAGTATCTATCTATTTATTTGACGAATGACGTAAATAAAAAAGAAATAGACACGCCCGACATAGGTATAAACGCTTTGGAAATTATATTCAGCAGCGGAAGGGAAAATCCAAAACCCTTTCATGACTCAATCAACATGTTGTGGTTTTTATTCAATTCTTGAACTGTGAAGTCAAGATCTATTGATTTAGGTCAGGATTAATAGAATAAGTCAGTCCGTCAACAGGCCCGTCTACAGGCGGGTTATGCATTTTTGCACGCGCCGTGACGTCACTAAGCCAGGGCGGCCCCCGGCGGCGATTGTATGCAAACTAAATCATTTATCTAACTGCGTACGTTTAATATGCAGTGTCGCTTCCAAGTCGCTTTCGGTATCGTTATTCGACATTGTTCGCAAAGCCAGCTTGGGCCGTCCGGGCGGCCAAACGCTCATTAATACTAAGGATGGGGTTATGAGGCAGATATCCGTGCCCACATCCGCGATAAATGAGTCCTACCACGAGTGACCTATAGAGATTACAAGGAAAAACGGAATGACAAAAGCATATGACGTGTATTGAACCAGTACGGAGATTGCATAATGTTTTTATTTTAAAGACCTTACGTTTTTTAATTATCCTACTACTTACTCAATTATACCACGTAGGTACATTTCAGGGTAAAATTTGTTTGTCTGTGAGTTTGTATGCAGAGGATAATCTCCGGAAGTAATGATTCAATTTTAATCATTCTTACGAGTACCTACACTCATAATAAAAAGCTACACTATTTAGAGTGTAGTAGAACAATTAGAGTGCACACAACAATCATCTGCTAATTTACAGATAACGTTATTACTAATAGTTGAAACCTACCTTTTGCTATTTTATCGGAAAAAATAAACATATTATTCAGAAATTCTAATTGAGAACACTCATTGATACAAGACATTGACCTTCCTCATACGTCCTATCTATAACAAAATTCTAATGAGTAACTGGCACACCTTTTTTGTTTAGAAAAATGGTTTGTAACACTGCAGGTCAACAAAAACAATAGGTACTGCAACTAATTAGTACCTACTACTAATTAGTTAATTATCAATAACGTGAAAGCTCATTTTGACCAATTAAATACCATTACACCATAAAGAGATACGTTGTTTGAGATAATATAGGTACTATGCCTCGCCTGTAACCGCAGTTTACACAATAATATGTAATTCTTAGAGATGTAACAGCATATAGACATGAGACACACTGTTAAAAAAATATCGTTATAAATTTCATGGTAGATAGCATCACTAGAACTAGTGATGATCATTTTGATACACCAACCGAAGTCAGCTGACTTGACTAAATAATAAAATCACTGCATGAACTATTGTTTCTTTCCACCACGATGCCGAAGGAATGGTTCTTAGCCTTATTCTAGGAGATCACATGGATTTCAATTGAAAACATAAACGTTTGTAAAGAAACTAAGAAAATGTGTGGGGAATACGGGCTGAGAAATATCAATATCGATACAGATGACACTGACATTACAAAGACCAAATAGTGACATTATATAGTAAATCATTGGGCACAAAATAATTTTAATCACTATCAAGTACCTACCTATCTAATAACACACAAGTGACAAATAAGTAAATATGTAATTTGTAGCTTTCAAATTATTAGGTAAGTAAGTAGGTACCTACCTACTAGACAATTTATCAAATTAGACATGAATATGAAATAATCTTATCTAAACAAGTAACACAATAGAATATCAATAAATGGATGTAACAGATAGTGGTAGACATACCTAGATAGAAGCAACAATTATACTCGTAGAACAAAATAACATAACATACATACATACCATCACGCCTGTATTCCCCGAAGGGTTAGGCAGAGGCGTACTAATGTACACCCACAGTTCGCCGGTATGTTTAGGTCCCATGTAATAGGGGGCGAGCCTATTGCCATTAACCGGGCACAAATCCAGACTCCGAGCTGCTAATGAGAATTTCATAGAAAACACTTTGCTCGACCTGGGGATCAAACCCAGGACCTCTAGCGTAGCAGTCGCGCTTGGGACCACTACACTAATGAGGCAGTTTGTTATAAATCATAATAATTAAAACAACTCTGCATACCTATCTATGATGAATGCTCCTACATGTCCAGTTAATTTTAAACTGTCAAGTAGGTACTAGACTGTCCCGATATTTCCGGTATTTCCTAATGACGAACTCTGGGAAAAAACTCAGTAAATCATGGTCTTTTTAAATCCCAAACGATTGCATTATTCCTCGAAGGATCAGGCAGAGGTGTAGTAATTATAGTATCAAATATATTAGTGTCACAATGTTGGGCAATGTCTGAGATGGCCTGTTGTAGAAAGAGCAACAGTGGCTTTGAGTGGACCAGTCCCAGCCGATGGTACGCATGACCATGTTATAGGAAGCGCAACAGCAGCACTGACTGAAGTAGGTACCTACTATAATTTTCTTAAAAGATGTAGGCCCTAATATTAATGATCTGATTCAGATTCCAGCGGATCGTATCAAGAAGATGAAAAAGCATTCTGATATGCAGCTACCCTATAGGAGAATCTAGAAAAGACATAGGAAGGACATTGTCGACGGTTTATACACTAACGTTAAGCCCATTAATGCTGGCGTCCCTCAAGGGTCTGTATTGTCGCCTACACTGTTCATTTTACATATCAATGATATGTTGTTAATTAACAACATTCATTGCTATTCCATTTATTGTCTGGAGACCTGGGTCTCCAAGAATGTTAGAGCACCGCGAGGTTTTCTCCCGCGTACCTCCAAGATTTGGAATGGTCTTTCTGTTCCCACTGCACACCTCAGGAGAAATGAAATGGGGATCTTCAAACGGCGCGTATACAGGGTTCTTAAGGGCCGGCAATGCATCAGCAACTCCTCTAGTGTTGCGGATGTCCATGGGCGACGATGACTACTTACCATCAGGTGCTAAATATTAAAAAAAGGAGGGAGTGTAGGTCTGCAATTTGCAAGAAAAACCATACAATTATTGAATACTAACGCTAAGAGCAATTATCTGACATATCACAATCACAAAGCGCCACACTTGATTGGCGTTGAGAGCCATTGTTTTGATACCCACCTTTGTCACACCTAGCTGGACCATAACCAGGACAGGGCTTTATTTAGCTTACCGATTAAATGACCACTATTACTAATACGCAATCTAAGATAGTTATTAGATACGAAAAATCATTTACCAAGCAATACCTATTTATTCATCATTATCATCATCAGCCTATATTCATCCACTGCTGGATGTAGGCTTCTCCTAGTGAAAGCCAAAGAGCCCGATCTTCGGCTTTCCTCATCCATTTGCTGCCAGCTGCCTTCCGCGAGTCGTCACTACATCTGGCCGGCGCGGGGCGGGCGCCCTACTCTACGTTTGCTTAGACGAGGTCTCCACTCGAGAACTCGTCTCCATCGTTTGTCGGTTCTGCGACAGATGTGATCGACCCATTGCCACTTCAGCTTGTTGATCCTTTGACCTATGTCGGTAACTTTAGTTCTCTGACGGATAACTTCGTTTCGAATTTTATCCCTCAGAGAGACTCCAAGTACCTATATCTACCTCTCTCCATAGCTCGCTATGTGCCTTTAAACTGTGGACAACACCTATTTATTACAAGGTTTTATTCTCTTGTCTTGTCTCTCTTAATCGATATAATGTGTTTGCTTGTATCTTTTACTACTTCCTTGAAACTATAACCTGGTATTTTTTATTAAGTGCATTTTGCCTGTTCGTAATTTCCCGGCCTTCAAGTAGTAGGTACTAGTATTACCTACATTTTAGAAAACTGAACCTAGGCTATACCTACGTAGTTTAAAAAAAAAATATCTACGTTTTTAGGTATTACCATGCATAAATCATAATTGGGTTTTCAAGTAAATTTCAAAATTGGACTCTAAGAGTCAGAGTTGATTCGAATGGTTGTTATTTAAAACATTTTTTTTTGCTTAGTACATAATCAAAATGTTAATTTATTAAGTATTTTGTTTTGCATATAGGTAACCTCAACATAAATTAAGAATGTTGAGCATTGGCCATCTCATAATTCAAGGGAGACTAAAAAAAGAATCGCGTTTACCCATTAAGTAGGTAGATAGTTAGATACCAGAACAGATAAAAGATCAGTATTTTGCTGTCGTCGTTGTGTACTGTGGCTCGTTCACTTACCTATCTTATCAGCGATACTGAGATGTAGTCGCGTCAATTTAATACCTACCGAGATCTACCTTGTGTTCAGTTCACCTTTCCACAATACCGATAAAAATCAATGACCTACCCATTATCTGAGAATTCACGGAATGTTGCTTATAATAACAAGGACCGAACGATAAGATAGGTACTACCTAGATTACTTAGATATAACCAATTTCTTTTCTAGCTAGACTACCGGCGCGACACAATTGCTTACGATCGCTGTGACCTCGGCTTTGTAAACAAACATCAAATTAACGTTTTAGCAACTCGTGAATCATCGTCATCGCCCCAAAATTCCGAATTGTGGTGTCGGAATTAATTTATATAAAATGAAGTTAGTCGGTGTGCGATCGGGCGCCGCGTAACACGTCTAGCTCTGCAAACATTCGAAATACGTTTTACCTTTCGTGTTCGCGTGATTATCTCACAACAAATATATGTATATTGCTATAGTGCGACAACCAGACAGTCAATTTAATTTCGTACGTTATTGTGCGCTGTGACTTATTGTGTTGTGGTTGATGTGAAAGTGCTACGACTTTCTATAATAAACTAGTGCGAAACTTGTCTAGATAAATTTATTAAGCATTGATATAAGCGAAACGCAATCCACTTCGAACATAAAGTTTAATGTAAGTAGTATATCTACATACAATGTTGTTGAGTTAGTAGGACGTATGACCATTATGGACTTACCTTTACGATGAGTAGACAGGTACACGTGATAACACCACCACACATTGACACAAAGAATTATCAAGCAAATAAGAATGGCGGGTATCGCCAAATATGTATGGAAAATCCTGCAAACCCGACTTTTTTATTTATAAGATCTAACATAATGCCATCTTCTGCTATCACTTTTTAGAAGTCACATTTATTACAATGTAATCCGACAATATATCCATTTTATAGTACCTACCTACCTACCTACATGTTGAGTGAAGTCACGACACAGCCCGACAGATGGACAAAGCGCAGATAAGATTTCACCCGAACAATGCTTCAACATCTGTGTACAGTCTGTTTGTGTATTCATTATGTACCTACATCACAACGAGGGCACAACATGTAGGACCAAGTTGATTAGATTGAGTGTAATCTATTTGGTGTTATATTTTTTATTAGAGACGTAGAGAATAGACCTACTTGATCGCGAAGGTTGCATGCCAAGAATACAACCTCGTGCGTGCGTATCACACATCGAAATTAAAAAAAAAATTAACTTAGGTACTGCGCTGGGGCTGTAACGGTAAATTTTATTTTTATGTGTACCTAATCACACGTGTTATCTGTTAGCACAAATGACGGTCAAAAGGACTATTTGCGAATGTTGTTTTTCATTGTTCCGCACGAAACAACGTTATGTTACAGTATTGTTAGCTTGCCAAAAACGCATTTACAAAAAGAAATTGTGCAAACCATTGTTTCCCACTACTGTTATTTGTAAACGTGACCCGCCTCGTGTTTTGTGAAAATTTCATAATTGATGTAATACTCGACTTGATGTAGAAGGTAATGTGACGTATTTTGTGTTTTCAGAGTTCGCTACGAGATGGGGGCGAGGTCCCGGGAGATAATTCTGCTCCTGGCTGTGTGCGCGCTGGCACTCAGCGAGTCCGTCAGTAAGGTCGCCGAACCCAAGAAGGAAGATACTGATAACTTCCTAGACCAGTACGACGACTTCGATGCAGCTGATGACCAGGAAGTACTGTACAATGAGAACAGACCGTGCCCAAGGGACTGCATATGCACTGTATCTCAAGGATACAGAACAGCCAAGTGCGATCGTCTTGAAATCGGTACGCAGAAGTTCGGCGATGACATCACAGACCTTGTCATTGAAAACGCTGACCCGAAGTTCCCCATTCAGTTGACAGACTTCATCTTCAAGAAACTCGGTCTCCACCAGATTACAACAGTGAAGATTGTCAACAGCTCGATCGATTTTGTTGGTCCTAATGCATTCCACGGCCTTCCTAATCTGTATGCAGTTAACTTGTCTAACGACAGACTGAAGTTGTTACACCCGGAAACATTCGCATATAACAAGAAATTAGTGCTTCTGACGCTCTCAAATAATCCTCTTAAATTCCCAGCTGCGGATTCTCAAGATTATTTCTTAAACACGTCATCAATTCAAGAGCTTGATATTTCGTACTGTAATATGAAATACATCGCGGGCAATACATTCACAAACATGCCTGGTGTAATGTATTTAAATCTCGCTGGCAACAACCTTTCTAACATGGATCCTAATACGTTCAAGAAATTACTGGATTTGGAGGAGCTCGACCTTAGTGACAATAACATTAAATCTTTACCAGATGATATCTTCTCGGAGAATAATGAGCTTGCTACTCTACATATTTCAAGAAATCCTGTGGATACCGTTTATGGACTACAAATCTCCGACTTGCTCACTCTTAACGCTGGACAAACTGAAATCCGATTCGTCGGTCCCTCCATGTTCAACGGCATGACTTACATTGCTAATCTCAACCTCAGTGGCAACAACATTGAAAAGATCCACAATCAAGCATTCCACAAACTTGTAGAACTTAACTATCTCGACCTCTCATATAACGATCTGGACTTCATTTCCAACATCCTCATCAAAGAAAATATTGAACTAGATATCTTCAAGATCTCAAACAATCCAAAACTGAAACATTTACCCGCCGAAGGATTCGAGTGCTCCGTCGATCAATTTAACATTTACTTGTTCGATGCTTCTCACTGTGGCCTGCAAGAGATCTACGACAATTCTTTGAGAACATTCTCCGCCTTATCTGTAGTTAATTTGTCAAATAACGAAATTAAAACCATTGGCACTAAGGTTTTCACAATGTGCCCCAAACTTGTGGAAATTAACCTTTCCTATAACCAACTGACAACATTGGAACCGAAAGTTTTTGAGAAAAATAATGAACTTGGTAAATTATACCTCCAAGGTAATCCACTGAAAGTACTCTCCGCTGAGGTGTTCGTCCACACGCCAATGATTACGTATCTGGACATGAGCCATGCTGAATTAACCTCGCTATGGAAAGCAGACAAAAATCGCTCACCAACGTTACTCAGTAATTTAACTTTCCTGAATGTTTCACACAACCGTATTACTGAGATTAAACAGACTGAACTTGATCACTTAAATAAATTAAACGCACTGGATATCAGTAACAATCCACTGGCCTGCAGTCGCGACTTTGAAAATCTTATGACTTGGTTGAGCAATCGTAAAGTGTCGCCAAATGCGGGCGGAAGCGGCAGCATCGCCAACCTAGCGAAGGACACGAAAGAAGACGATGTTGGCACTTACAGCTGGGAGTTCCTCACTCGCAAGACCTGCGGAACTGCAATGGTACATCCAGTGGAGCCTCTTCCGGCTGTATCCGATGAGGAGATTTGGGAGAGAATCGATACAGATGACGAAGGCAACTTCGACTTGAAGAACACACTAGATGACGGTAAGGTTGCCGCTCCCAAAGACATTTTCCTGGACGGTGACATGATTGACGATGATGACAAAGAAGACAATGATGATGACGATTCTGCCGACGACGAGGAAGAGGATGAGGACGAGGATGACGCAGGCGAGGACTACGATGGTGATGATGATGACGTCGACCTCAAAGTCAAACTTATTGAGAAAAACACCACCAAGGGGCTCCCTGTACCTGTGGTCAATAACACTGCACCCGTCCCAGTCAATGACGTTAAGATTGATATCCATTTACTTGAAAATGAAAACAGTAATGAGGAACCTACAAGTAATTTGTACCTGCAAGCGTCGGTTGATGCCGAAGAAGAGCACAGCCGTTACGGGTACTTGTGGCCGATCTTCATCGCCATCTTGGGCGCGCTCCTGCTGCTCATCGTCATCGCTAAGGTCGTAATGATGGTGTGCACTAAGAGGACCAAACAAATTAGATACAACAGTGCCATAATTGCTGCCATGAGCCAGCCAGGGCGCACGAAGAAAGACTGCGGGCTGGTGTACCAGCAGCTGACTGAGGACCTGGTAAGCCCGGCCACACCCAAGCTCAGCCGCTACACGCCGCTGCACAGCGTCACGGTCAACGCGTCCAACATGTCGTATGAAAGCAGTCCATTCCACCACAGCAACATTGTGCCAGAAGCCGTGTGAGGCACAGAACAAAAACGTACATAATTATGTCAGAGTTAAAACTCTATACTAACAACTGCGTTAACTCTTACATAAGCAGTAAGTGATAGTTGTAAGCGCTAGTCACAGCCGAATACATATCTAACAAACATTTCTTAGTACAGTGCCTTTATGATCACTCTCGAACAATCGCGACAATGTTTTCAATCTAGCGCTTTCTGAATATTAAAGTAACAAATGAAGTCAAATTACAACAAATTAATTTAAGATTATACATATTATATATTATACAAATTAGTTGATAGGTTTATTTTATGTACTTAAAATTATTAAAAATTAAACACTAATCATTGTTGTTTGTTTTAACCCCACCACGTACTTTCAGATGATATAAAATCAAATAATATAAATACGGATTGGTATAGAGAGTATTTAAAAATCATTATATTCAAAATATTTATTGAAAACAACTTTGTAACAGTATTATCAGTCGATTTTATTCTAAAATTCCCGAACGATCTACGGGTAGATAAAAATTACGTATCAACAGTACAGACCATGCCTGTAATAATAACAAGGCCTAACATAAACGATTAAATATTTACTTATATAATCCTTAGAAGTCTATTGTCCCCCATTGCTTAGTGTTTTACGTCAAATTAGAGCAGTAGTTTCCAATCTATAGTCCTAAGGGCTAAAATAGGTCCGCGAAAAATTAATAAATTTGGTCCTTGCTAACCACAATGAAATCAATGTGGACCCTGGTCGACCAAATGATGAAAGGTTGGAAACAATATAAAAATGTCATCTATTCAGATAATATGCAATAATAAAAATGCTTAGAAATTACTATTCCACAAACATTGTCTTTGCGAACGAATAACCAAAGTAAATTGAACATTGTCATCAGTAAATTGTAAGTGAATCTTCTAACAGTTGAGACAAATCCTCTTCCGTCTGTGGCACCGGAGTCATGCCCAATAGACGTTTCTGAAACAAACATATTTAAGCTAAAGAAAAAAAAACTCATTATTTTATATTGGATAGACTTAAGTTTGACCTCTCCTCAAGTAACCTTATAAGTCTACTGGTCCTAAGTGCGACTGCTACTTTAGAGGTCCTGGGTTCGATTCCTAGGTCGAGCAAAATAGTATTGGGTTTACTACGAAATTCTCAGTTTTTCTTAATCACTGAGGTAGCAAACAAGCTTACGGCCCGCCTGATGTTAAGCAGTTACCGTAGCTTATGGACGTCTGCAAAACCAGAGTCGTCGCTTGCGCGTTGCTGACTGTAAAAACCTTTTCACTCCTTTTTTGAAGAACCCCATGCTGTAGCCTTTTGGTAAAGTCACGGCAGGTATATCATTCCTGAGCCTGATTGACGATTTGACGTGGGCTGGAGTGGGTCAGTAGTAGTTTGGAGTTCGGATTTGTGCCTAATTAATGGCAATAAGCTAATTAAAACATACCGGCGAACTGTGGATGAGCTTCAATATAGTTCTGCCTAACCCTTTGAAGCTACAGGCAAGATAGTATCTTAATAATATTATAAGTGAAAAGTTTTTAACAGCTGCCTGTTTTACAGAAGTCTCTACTCCACGCCAATAACAGGAAAACCTAAGCAGAAGGGGTACTTGACAATACATGAATACTGTATTCGATAATTGAGGAAATAATACAGAAAAATTAACGATAATAAATTGATGCAAATAACACAATAATTATTTCATTTATCAACACTGCTGAAAATAGGTATATATAAAATACAAATACACATCGTATTAGGTATTACCGAACAACATACAGACACGATCCCTAATTCGATAATCACTACACAGTATAAAACAAAGTCGCTGTCGCCGTCTGTCCGTCCCTATGTATGCTTAAATCTTTAAAACTACGCAACGGATTTTGAAGCGGTTTTGTTTAATAGATAGAGTGATTCAAGAGGATGGTTAGCTATTTAACATTACGCTACGACTCTTAGGAATGGGGCAACGCGGGTGAAACCGCAGGCGGGTCGTTTACCATAATTTCAAGTTTAGGGACAGTAACCACTTCAACCAATGCGAACCAAAATGTGGAATACGCTTCCCGAGTGGATCTTCCCTGATAGATATAATCTGGGTGTCTTTAAATCACGTGGGAATCGGTTTCTTCTAGGCAAGCGCGCTCTATCGTAGATCGCAGTATCGCTTTACATCAGGCGAACTGGCGGTCAAACGTAGTCAAGACAAGGCCGTAGTCAGGAATTCATTTGGGGGAGGGTCTTCATTTCTAGCCTGCAGTTCTAGCTAGCTGAACCTGTTAAGGTCTGGACCCGCAGTTGCCTTTCCTAGCCCTATAGTCACGGCCATGGAATACGTGATGTTCACCAGGACCATAACAGGCTATGGTTTGGTACAATCACCGGACCCCATCAAAGGCCTCTCAAATTTAGTAAAAAAAAATTTTAAAACGATGTAACTTACAGATTTCTTTGATACATACATACTAGATGTAGCCCCCAGTTTTGACTCACGTCCCAACAACACTATCTTCTCATATTCATTTAAACATAAAATTAATGTCCTTTCTAAGGATGCAATCTGATTCCTTTTAAATTGTTATTGAAATCTGTTCAGCAGTTTAGGCGTGAAAAGGTTACAGACCAACCGATTTGATTGATTGCTTTCACATTTAAGATACTTCTTAGTATTGTTTATCGCTATCAAATTGAATGCTTACTACGAATAAATCAACCAAAGGAAAAACATTTGCTATATTCGATAAAAAAAAACTTATGGGAATTTCCCAGAATGCCGTCTTACTGCTGACGAGTGTTGTATAAGACAAAAACTTGTTTGGAAACTTTCGGATGGAAATTTTCGTGCTTCTAGACTTCTAGAGCCATCGGCTTAATCGTTATCTGTCAGTAAGTCAGTGTTAAAGATTTATGTACGATTTTAAGACACATATGTACTCTAGCATCGCCAATCCCGACACCGACCATTGTAGATGGATGCAAGAGCACGCTTCCGAATCGTCAGGTCAGACCGAGCGCACGAAATACTTTTGAAGCTTACTACTAAGTTCTTATGGAGAAGATAGAACTGGGCGCGGTGGCACATCCAGATAGAATTAAGTAAAATTGCTATTACCTGTGGTAATGCTCCCTTCACTAAATCAGGAATATCTTCACTTGTGTATCCCAGCGTACTCAGTCCATTTTCGATCTTCATAGTGTTCATATACTTGAGGATGGTGTCGGCCAGCATTGCGCCGGCGTCAGCTTGCTTCGCGTTCGAGACATCAGTGCCTAGGATGCTGGCAGCTTCCAAGTGCTTGGCTGGGTCGCTGGGGCCAGTGAAACGGAACACCGCGGGCGCAGTCATCACGACTGATAGACCGTGAGGGATGATCGGATCTGAGCTGAAATTGGTATCAGGGTAAGTATGTACAAACAACAAAAGAGCTAGGTATACAGGCTGATAAGTACATTGGCTGTTTGGATAAAGGATGTGTTTTTTTATACCACTAAGGGGGCAAACAAACATACAGCCCGCCTGATGTGGTTATCGTAGCCTATAGACTATTGCAATACCAGGGGTATCACGCGTTGCTGACCCTGTAAATTAAGGAGGAATAGTTGGACTGGCAGCATAGGAGACATGCTGCCATGCATGATGGCGGCGTAACAAAACAACGCTTTCTCGCGGACCTCCTTGCTTACCGTTAGGAACACAACATAGCACGGAGCTATGTTTATGGCTACGATTTTCTGCAAAATGGAGGTACTTCGCCAGTCGGGCAACTCCCAATTATGAATTTAATTATTCGATTCCACTATGCCCTACCTCTCTTAATGGTCACTATTGATGGTATGTAAATATAACATACCATCACGTCTGTATTCCCCGTAGGGGAAGGCAGAGGTCTACTAATTTACACAATTCGCCGGTAAGATTAGGTTCAAAGACAATTTCATAGGAAAACCCAATAAAACTGGTCGACCTGAGTCGAACCTCTAACATAGCTGTCGCGCTTAGATCACTAGTCTAATGAGGCAATTTAATAATATAAATATAGAAAACACAATACAAAATTTAGGTTAATGTAGAATACCTAATTTAGGTATTACTATCTTTTTGTGACTTTTTTCCATTTTCTATGCTAAGATTAAAAAGTTATTTTAGTGAAGGAAAAATTCAATCGCGGGCAGGAATCGAACCTGCGTCTTCTGGATAGATACAAAGGAAAAATTTAACCGCGGGCAGGAATCGAACCTGCGTCTTCTGGTTAGATACAAAGGAAAAATTTAACCGCGGGCAGGAATCGAACCTGCGTCTTCTGGTTAGATACACTAGAAATTCAATCGCGAGCAGGAACCATGTCCTGTTCGATTCCTGTCCGTAATTGAATTTTTCCTTCACTAAAACAACTTACGTATACTATATTTTAACCTAAATTTTGTATTTCTCCCGTTATAGTCGCGTCAATGTTAGTTCAACCATTTCAAATGTGCGGGTCGCCGGACTATTTTCTCAACTCCGAATTGTAAACAGCTGATAACATCTTTCCTTACTGCATTGTATAGGTAGGTCATGGGTAGGTTCTAGATCACATTAATCAAAGAATTCATTCGAACACTTATGAATATTAGGTATGGTAAAATCATCAGTAAAAACCTGTATACTTTATTTATTCAGTGGTTGTACCTTTTTATAAGTGACGATTTAAATAATGATTGCAGTTTTCAGAATGAGGCAATTGTTAACATTGTAAGGTAAATAAACAAAAAAAAAAACAACACACCACAGTATTAGCTCATTATTAGCGGAAAAAGTTAGTAATTATTTCAATTTTGTCAGTTGGAATGTAGATTTAAAAGAGAACCCCTAAGGGACACCAGTGGCGAAGACTCCATACAATTTTATTCCCTTTTGAATATGTTAACACTATTCATGTTTAGTTCATTTATGGCTAGAGCGTCGGACTTGCGATCATGTAGTTGCCGGTGCGAACCCCACCCATAGCACTACCGACGTGAACCCACTCGTAACACAAGCATTAAACACGAGGGGTTAAGAAGAATACAAGTAATGTGCGACCCACATTTCTAGTAAGCTTTAAATAAACCCCTCCCTCTCACCGACCTATTGAATTTATGCCGTTATTAGACTCGCCCGCATATTATAGCGAGCGTTAAAACATACCGATTGTGGATGAATAATAATAATAATACAGCCTTGATGGTATGTTGTTTACTTACCCACAGGGCCTTTTAGGCCATCAAGGGGCCCTTAGGGATAACAGAGTTTGAGATAATGTGAAAAAATTGAAAGACTATGATTCTTTTTTATACGCCCCCTACAAACCGGGAATTGCATACCCATAATCCTTAGGCACAAATGACTTGACGTTTCCAGCGATGGGGTACGCGAGGCCGTGACACAGATGTACTCCAGCGTTGCCAATCCCGACACCGGCCATTGTGGCCGCCAGATGCATGCAAGAGCGCGCTTCTAAATCGTCAGGGTTGAAGACCGAGCGCGTGAAGTACTTTTGAAGAGTCTGAAGAGGTCAAAATTCGATATAAAAAGGATAGTTGCCTCACACTGCGTATTTTCCTGTAGAAACACAAATCTAACAAGCACACATTCACTACCACAAACTCCTGTAGGCTTTACATGATATTTATTCCGTACAGGCATCGCACTACAACCCGAAGCGTAAAAAGCAATAGTGACGTCATTTAAAAAGCGACTTGAGTCACTTAACTCCTTACCAAAATAATTGGAATAGAATTGAGCTAGGGCATTATTACCTTTTAACTGGAAGAATATCAGTTCTCAATTCGCGTCCCGAATATAAAAATAGTTTGACTTAAATTATCTTCTAAAAAAGGTCTTCAAGTGAACCACCTATCCACTTGATATAATCGATAGAGGACTTATTCCTTTGAAATGGATCACACGGTAACAGTAATACATAGTTTACTGGTGTCCACGAAGCTGAACACGCGAAATAGCTGCTACCCGTGGATACACACGACGACACATCAACCTTATACACTTTGACATTGGTCCGTCCGTATTCAATCGAAATAGCGGTGATTTTTGCATAGGTACAACTGCAAAGCGTGATGCGTCGCTATGTCTACTAGACCGATACCCAAATTACGAAAGGTATAAATATTATTTTCGAGGAAGAAGTTTCGTCTATTAGGTACTTGGAACTGTCTTCCAAACAGTCCAGCAAACCATATTCAGGTGCCAAAAAAAAATCTTGTATACAAAATTTACTGCGTACATGCCAATGGCGCGCGTCATCGTGTCCAGAAAAGTGTTATTGTAATAAAGTGTTATTCATATAAGTAGTGGCATTGAATTAAGCATTAATTACTGTCAGACGTTACAAATCTGTAATGAATTATATCTTCGCTTGGTTGTAGAGAATTAGTAGCAGATACAAAGTGGTATATTACGTCAATAAATTCGATTCGATTCCATTAAAGCCGGTTTCTCTAATTACAGACATCGCCGACCGAATTGTTTTTGTTATGATTCATTTTTTCTCGAAAATAAATTATTTGGTAAGTATGGTGGTAAATTTGTGAGTCATGTCACTGCTGCTGTTAGCTTGAGGAAGGATAAGCGGTCTTTAGACTTATACCATTGTCAAAAATTCTATTGGAATCAACAATACTGTAATAAAACATTTGGCCAGAACATACTTGAAATACCGAAAATTATATCATCGTCATACAAATAGAACTCGTTAATTTTGTTGTGATGATATGTTTATATTGGATGTTTAAACATTTATTTTCTGAACTTTAGTTTTTAGGGTTCCGTAACCAAAGGGTAAAACGGGACCCTATTACTTAGACTCCGCTGTCCGTCCGTCTGTCTTTCCGTCTGTCACCAAGCTATATCTCATGAACCGTGATAGTTAGAAAGTTGAAATTTTCACAGATGATGTATTTCTGTTATAACTGCCGCTATAACAACAAATACAAAAAAAAATATTTAAGGGGGCTCCCATACAATAAACATGTTTTTTTCCGTTTTTATAGATAATGGTACGGAACCCTTCGTGCGCGAGTCCAATTCGCACTTGGCCGGTTATTTTATTATTATAAATTTATTACCACGTTTCGGATTGGTATTAAGTAATACCCTTTTCAAATATCTACTTATAGGTAAAAAATACTTGAATAATCATTGCGGACGTAAAAGGAAATGGTGTTGGTGATTCTGTGACGTAGAGGATATTATTATGCTTATTTATAAACCAATACATGTCATACATAAATAGATTCATATGCAGTGACTAAAATAGCAATTGTGCAATAATGGCAATGCATATGTGGTTAAACTGAATATATAGGTACCTAACTAATACAATACGTAATATTATCATCATCATCTTTGATTCGATAGTAGTCCCCGATGAATTTTCCCAAATACTCAAGTCTACTGCGCCACCCATTTTTCAACTTAAACAATTATGATAAAGTTCAATATCAAGTGAACAACTTTGCTCAAAAAATCCTTCCTTTTTCAGTAATTCGCTTCCTTGACCTGTATATCAACACTAGCTGTCTTATATCGGGTTTTATTTGAATGTTCACCAACCTGTAAGCAAAATCTCGCCCAGACGTCTGATATAGGGTTGCTGCCTTGATACGTCGGCCTCAGCGCCGGATTGGCAGGTGCGGGCCCTCTCTCATAGTACGGTACGGCGGTGAAACTTTCCAACGCGTGACAAAATATATCGAAGCCAGAATAGTTGGATACCTACAAGATATGGAATAGTATAAGTTCTCATGGGATATGATGAATGTCTTACATCAGAAAGGTATTCTATTACTTACAAAAATATAATTCCGATCTAGTCTGTTTTGTTTTTCAAATGGTACTTCTACTCTAAACTAAATAAGATTAACTTAAAAACACCCCCTCATCATCAAGTCATAGTTACCATGTTATTTCAATATCATTTGTGTAACAAAACAATCAGAATCAGACCATTTGTTTGGGAGCTACAGACACACACATTAAACTTATAACAGCCTTCTTTTTGCGTCGGGGGTTAAAAAACAACGTCAAATACCGACAAATTAGATTGAATTGAGAACTAAAATCTAAAAGCTGAGGTCACAACTGTGACATTATGACACTGAAACTGGACTGAAATAATATTACATCACGCGTGTATTCCCCAAAGGGTTAGGCAGAGGTGTACTTATGTATACCCACAGTTCGCCGATACGTTTAGGTCCCATGTAATAGGAGGCGAGCCTATTGCCATTCACAATTTCAAACTCCGAGATGCTATTGATAATTTTATAGAAAAACCCAATAACACTTTGCTTGACCTGGGAATCGAACTCAGAACCTCTAGCGTCGCGTCGCGTTTGGGACCACTAGACTAACGAAGCAGTTCGTAGTAACGAGGCAATAAAGGTTAAAATAATATTTTCAACCTTTATTTAAGTTACCAGAATTCTCCTTCAGATGTCGGATCACTCATTTATAAACGGAGACCCTTCAAGAATTCTCCACTAGTTGTCTAGATCGAGACTCAAATAGTTATGAAGTATGCCTCAGGAAAGTTATAATATAAAAAGTTTTAAGCCTTATTATTTTAAGTATATTATTCACTTATATTTATTCTTATTTTCTTATAGTTACCTTCTCCGGCATGGTAAGCGTGTGTAGAGGATCTATCATAGCGAGCATAGGTCGTAGAGCTCCGTGCGAAATTCCTGTCTTGGCATGTATCGACTCATAGTCAAAGATGCTGACTCCTGTCGTCTCACTCCCCGTGCCACTTGTTGTTGGTACTGATAAAATAAAGAAAGAATACACTCTGTATTTTAAACACAAATATTTTTAACTAGCGACCCGCCCGCGGTTTCACCCGCGTTGCCCCATTCCTAAGAGTCGTAGCATAAGGTTAAATAGCTTAAAACCTTCCTCTCAAATCACTCTATCTATTAAAAAAACCGCTTCAAAATCCGTTGCGTAGTTTTAAAGATTTAGGCATACATAGGGACGGACAGACAGCGACAGCGACTTTTTTTTACACTATGTAGTGAAGATATGTATTTTTTCTAGTGATCTAACATTTGAGTTAAAATTTTAAGAAACGATTATTATTATTATGCTTAATATCTCGAAACTTATAAAATGTCAGTTAATTCACTCGACTTATAAGCTATCCATTTATACCTACCTTTTTACCAGGAGCAACTATCCCAGCACTACTTATCATTATCATTAGGATTAGTGTGAACCTATAGTATACTATTATAATTATTATTATGAGTATTCTACCTAATGCATAGTACCTAATAGCTATAGTCATTATAATAGCTTAAGCCCTACATTAAAAGTAAATAAATTCAGTACTCACTAGCAATCATAGGCTTTAAGTGGACATTGACAGGCTCTCCCTTCCCCACAGGAGCATTAACATAGTCCAGAAAGTCAGCATCAGGATCAGAAGCATATAAGTTAGCTGCTTTACAAGTATCCATAACGGAACCACCACCAACCGCCACAAAACTGTCGAAGTCGTGTCTCTTCGCGAATGCTATCGCTTCTTTGAAACTTAAAAAGAAAAAACGTTTATCAATTTTTACAATCAACAAAAGAGTTTTGCTGATGGAGCCCACTACTGCCTCCTATCCCATAGAAAAAGTTAGGTTAGGTTAGTGTTTTAATTTATGAGTATTTATCCACCAAAGGCTTTATTTATTTACCTAATACTGAATGTGGCTAACTTCAGATGCACATAGTTATTTCGACCATACTGTATGCAGACAGCTAACAACACCTGCATTATGATATTTTTTCTCAACTATTCAGAATCATTGTCAAAACACATGTCATCAGCTGCCTGTATACCTAAGTCTTCTGTTAATTTTCTGAGAATTATGCTTGGTTGCATATTGAACAAGAACTTAAGTTTTGGTCTTGGACTTGGACTTGGGGTTTACGTATTCGACAAAGCCTATGTCTAGAATTAAACTACAGTAGGGAGAGTTAATTGACTCTAAGGCATAATAATTATGGACAGGCGTAAGTCAATGGACATTTAGGCAACTAGGGTACAATCAACTATGATACAACAAACTTATCCAGTTAATATAGAGAGTGTTACCAACAATTCATTTAGTAATGCCATGTTTCAATTTACTAGAAATGATTTTAAATTACTAGTCCAGAATATTCCGTGTGCTAAAATCCATTTGAATTTGATGGACATTTTGTCACTAATCTAATTTCACATAAGTTCTGATTCATCCTACTGGGTCTAATGAATTTATTGCACTTTACTAAACTAACCTTGTGTCAGTTGGTTCAACTCTGACTTTATCAAAGACTTTATAACTAACACCATTCCTTGTGAGTGAGTCCAATGTGGTCTTCACAGGGTCTAAATTGACCACATTAGGATCTGTCATAACACACACATTCTTTGAGTTCATGTTCACCAAGTCTTGGCCCACTTCTCTTGTCACTCCAAGGCCATACCTTACAGTGGAGCATTTTATCTGCAAACACAATGGAAACAAAAAAAATGTAGTGATGTTACTTTTGAGAGGCAAATTAATTTCTTGGCTAAAGTTAGAATGACTTTTCGATTCTGAAATAAGCAAATGACAGCATGTGGCTATATCAAAAAAATTTATATTACTACCTGCTCAAATCCTTTAATAAAAAAAATATATATTTTTGTAAATTCTTACAATTAATTATTTAGGAGTTAATGATGAAATTTTGTGGTGGAAAGTGCTTCTATATGGTTAATAATCAGCAAAATTAAAATGCAATGATAAATTCCTACACATCAGTCATAGGGTAAAGGTCATATTAAAGCGACATAACAAAATTTATCATTTTGTTTATGTATTCTGTGATATAATTTTATCAGTGTACCTACCTAAATCGATTATGTAAGTAAAAACCATATGAGAAATCTAACCATATGAGAGACTGCCTCATTAGTCTAGTGGTCCCAAGCGCGACTGCTACTCTAGAGGTCCTGGGTTCGATCCCCAGGTCGAGCAAAGTGTTATTGGGTTTTTCTATGAAATTCTCAGTAGCAGCTCGGAGTCTGGATTTGTGCCCGGTTAATGGCAATAGGCTCGCCCCCTATTACATGGGACCTAAACATACCGGCGAACTGTGGGTGTACATTAGTACGCCTCTGCCTAACCCTTCGGGGAATACAGGCGTGATGATGGTATGAGAAATCTAAGGATGTATAAATAAAGAATATTTTAGAACTTACTTCAAATGCATAGTCTCTTTGCGGTGTAGTGTTTGATACTTGAATGTTTCCCCGGTTGCCATGAGCTGGACATTGACATCTAGAAGCAAAACAGTAGGTGCATTTACAAAACAAATAAAATAATAATGAAGTCTCCATTTGGAACTTGAAAGTACTTACGACGCAACGTTTATAGTCCGTAATAAATCAAACACTCTTTTACGATTACCCATCTTCTCGTGACTTTTGCCAACTGATTCCACAGTCACAATAAATTATTATTGATATCCAAGAACTACATATTAGGTATACTTATAAGGTTCTTGTTGATATCACTAGCTTATCATTTATCACAAAACGTTTCGGTTGATACCACAGACTGACCGCATGACCGCATCTATTTAAATTTTTTACGTATCCTTCACGGACAGACAGACTGAGTAAAGTTAGCGTTCCTATTTTTATTGGCCTTCTGCCAACTGGTCTATCGCTCGACCAACATTATTTATTTTGATAAAAGGTACAATAGGTATTGTAAACAAACCAGAATGGAGATTTTGCATTTTGCAATCCATTCTTCTTGCGTTTGTTTGTTTGAGAAGTAACGACATTGACAGATCAAAAAAATGACAATTGAAATTGACATTAGCCTCTGTCAACTCGTTCAAAAACCTACTGAATTTGATTAAATAATCTCTAATTTTTAGCGGAGCATAAGTATTTTCATTTATATGTATGTTATTTAAAATTATAGTTTTCACGATAAGATACAAATACAATACTTTTTTCTTATAAAAACACGGTTTTTAATTTGAAAATTATATTGTAGTTTTATTAACTGTATGTCACGTCACCAAAAGCGACGACCGCCCTTTTTTTCCTGAGAGACGTCGTATAGCAGAAATACGCTTTTGGGTAAATGTGCTAAAGATGAGGCTAAAGAGGGCTAAAGGCTAAAGGTCATGAACATTTGACGTTTGGACGTTTCTGTTTATGCTTTTATGACGTCACGATGCTCACGGTACTAACGGCTGCGGTTTTGGCGCGAATATTTAGTTTAAATTAAAAAAAAAAATCTTTGCATATCCCGATAATATTTTGAGAAAATAAAAATACCAGCTGTCAATCGTATCTCTACGGATATTTTAAAATATTTATATTACAAAAATTTTAGAATAGCCTAATAGCGAAGCGTGAATCATCTTTTCAGGAGTCTTTCAGTTCCGAACCGAACTGGATCCCTCCTACGCGGACATCGGTGGCTGACGTCGGTCGAGTGTAAAGATCGTTAGATAACACAATGTTCTATGAGGTACCGCAAAACGACACTGACGTTCGCCACAGATTTCCGCTCGACCGACGCACGGCGACGTCAGACAGTGACCGATGTCAGCGTAGGAGAAAATCAAGCCTTAGGGTGAGAACTCAGCGAGGAAGGCCCTCTGGAAGGGTTAGAGTCGCCAGATGTACATCTTTTGTGCTTCTTTATTCAAAGGCGGGATTTTGGAAGTTCCTTTTATGTTGGTTGTACATCTTAAGCGGAACCTCCAACCCCCCCCCCCCCCTTTAAATAAAGAAGCACATGAGGCGAACGAGTGCAATGCATGTGTCGAGGTAGGGTTGCCAGGTCGCCAAACCTAATAGCCGGACAGACCAGCCAGTTTGGCCGGACATTTGGGTAGAAAGACCGGACACCCTACATTATTGAGGATTTTGTGTCTCAATATTAATAGGTACGACAACTCCTGCGGGAGCGACCGACAGTCGACTCGCCTGCGCTCGGCCACGCTCGGCGCTCGCTAGTCTACGAAATGTAAAAAGTCTAACAAAAGCCAGATATGCCGGACGCCGTTTATTTTAGCCGGACACGCAATCAAAAAGCCTACCTATGTCCGGCTTTATCCGGACGCCTGGCAACGCTATGTCGAGGGGATGAAGGCAAGATTTGACACTTTATTTTTATTTATTTTTCGACCAACAGCAAATAATAGCTTACATAAACTAAATTTTAGGCAACATACAGCCAATACTAGATGTTCATTTATAGAATGTATAATATGTATATTGTGCAATTTTTTCTAAGGTCCGATATTTTCGTCCCAATCCCTATTTTTTAAGTAATTCTCGGGGAAAACAGATCTGGCAAAGTTGCACGTTTGTCCTACAGTAAGACCATAGATAGAAGCTAGATAGATAATTCAATGAAATACAACATAGACATCGAAAGTGATGTTTTAATAAATTCATACAGATTTCGTTCACGTAATACACAATAGAAAAAACTATTTCAACTACAACTCCATAGAATAAAACATCTTACACGCTATTAGCATCATTTGGTTACATAACTTTCAATGAGTAACGAACTGACAGGCTAAAATGGCATTAAAATATTTCATCACAATAAAATTTCACAATATATTATTGAATAAATACAATTTATTTATAAGTCGAAAGAACATAAAACAAGTTTCAGCATTTCCTAAGTATTATCTGAGAATAATTATATAACTTATATTTCTTTTACATATTTACGAACTAATAGGTAAAATAACTATTTACACGACTGCAGTGTTACTATATTACATGCAAAATTCATTCATGGCAACAATTATATCAATAATGATCACATTTTTACTCATATTTCTTCAGAAAGAAGAAAACTTGATACCTACTTCGTTTAATGCGATTGAAATGTTGGACTGTGCACGCAAGAACTGATCACAAATTATGATTTATAATTCTAACATTATTGCTATTATGGGTAATCAAATGTATGTGTATCGCTCACTTTTAGTTAATACTAATGTATGGCAACGCACGCGGTTTGTAGGTAACTTTATAGTAATAAGTATATAGGTATTAGCAGTATCACTATTTCTATTTATAATTCTAAGTGATCTTTTTAAAACTTAATATACAAAACATCTACGATTATAAATATGGGAATGTGTTGTTGTGAGTACATGGTATAAATGGTATGACCTGCTTTCATTGTAATTAAGGGAAAATAACGACACTACACAATTAGGTAATTACATTTTGTTTTCTTAAATAAATCTCTCGTCGTTACAAACACGAATACCTATTGCTATTATTATAATACTTTCTTCTATTAAAATGTGGAAAGTGTTAAAATTTAACATGTAACAACAATTTTTCAGTGTTCATTGTCACTTGAGAGACCATAGGCGAACATTATCCAAGTATAGCAACTATTAAGAATTTCTTTGGTCCATATTGAATAATAATAACTGGCAGCTGGTGAACAAGCTTAAAATTACCGAATGAATCGTTTGATTTTCAAACGAAGATATATTTAATATTATTTATTACAATAGTATAACTAAATTTTCCGGCCTATAGTCTCGCAGTAAGAACACGATATCTATAGACAGCATGCACCAACAATCTAAGACACCTCAATATCATCTACTAGAACAAACTAGACAACAAACAGTCAATGGTCCGAGTTTGTCGCTGATATATATCTATCTCTTTCACTACTCATCACAATTACATATTTGGCAAATCTAACTGAGCTGTAAACATATAAATTGCTTTGTTTACGCGAGGCGAAATACTGGTGTTAACAAACTCATTTACTCACAAATGAGTTTCAAGTAGAATGCTATCTACAATATAGAATCAATTTTATTATAATAAAGATCTTTTGTTCTTAAGGAAATTCAAAAAAATAATCGTCTTCTTAAAACCTTACAAATGAATCGTATATTTTGTGTGGGAAGATGAAAATTTGTTTTCGATATACAAACGTTTGATTGGTACACCATTTCTGAATAACTTAGTATGATATAAAACGATTGATTGTATAATAGAAAACGAAAGGAATCATAACGATTGTAATTATTTCCAAAAAGCCTAAAGCAGTAGGCTGACTTACTGGCCTCTATGACTGCATATATATAAACTAAAAAATATTGACACCAATTCTAAGACTTGATTATAAATTTACAAGCTAGCATATCACATTATAATAAACTATACAACTCCAATTGAGAACTGATTTTATAATTTCATGTGCAATCGTTTGAATTTATTATATTGTGATCTAAAAACTAGCTTATTACGTTATACTTCTACATGAACACGTAGAATTACTGATTACACAACATCAAATTTTAAATTTTTCAGTTTTACTAAGTAATGATTCGGAATTATTCTAAACGAGGGATCACTTGAGCCTTGAACCTTTTAAAATCTCACATTGCAATCTGTGTTTAATATATATGAGATCCTACACATTACAGGAGTTTTTGAAACGATTTACGAACGTTAATAAAATATAAGTAAAAAATCCGCGTCAGGACGGACGATCTACTGGCAAAACTTACAATATTGGTGTTATTTATTCGTAGCGTCGCTAAAGCAGTAACTAACACGAGTATAGTGAACTATAGTAATTCTCAATAATGTCGATACATGTGTACATAGATGTCTATTCAAATATGGAATGGTTAAAATGTTTGAGTATGAAAAGGTGTATATTAACAATGACATACAGTTTTTATTAAACAGTATAATACTGAACATTATGTATATGTGTTAATGTAGTTTTTTGAATTTTTAGTATCAGTAAATATAACGAAACAAGTTTTAAAAATATTGACCAATATTTATGCCGAGTATTGAAGTGTAATTGTATAAAAAACTAGAATAAATAAGCTCGTAGCCATACAAATAAACGTCAAGCCTTAGGCCAGATATCCAAAGTATTTAAAGTTGAAATTCGTAATCCTTCCAAGATCGCTTGACACTGGTGTATTTCTTAGTAATTTTGAACACAATCCATTCAGTCAGACTCATTAATACAATCCAACACTGTTAATCCAAAAATTTGGTTACAATTCTCATTACAAGACGAATACACAAGATAAGATACAATTATGATTTTAATATGCTCCATTAAAATGGAACTCATGTAATTTTTTAATAAATTTCCCATATTGACTGGAAATTTTGAACTTGTCAGTTTTATGGCCTTGGGTTTCAGCATCATAAGCAGAAATACAATTTCAAGCTTGCATTACTGCGGCGGCTGACGCGTATACGTGGTTACTACCGATACAGATTTAACACAGATTTTCTACGAACATTGATGTTGACCTACGTTTCATCGCCGTCCGATGTTTTATTTCTTTCTCCCCTAGTCAGGTAGCATGTGTACGAACGAAACGGGGAACATGCCCCGCCGGCTGGTGCCCTCCACCTGGCCTTCCATCCAGTTGTCATCTTCTGTGCGTTCGTTGATCACAACTATGACTTCTCCCTCGCGGAATGATAATTCGTCCTCGTTGTCCGCTGAACAGTCGTATAGAGCGCGACACCGCCTTAGCCCCCCCATCTGGCATAATAATAAACATATTATAAGATAATAAATTAAATTAAACTTATTAAGAATTATTAACTGCCTCATTAGCCCAAGACCACTAAGCGCAGCTGCTAGGTTCAATTCCCAGGATGAGCAGTGTTATTGGTATTTTTTGTGAAATTCTGGTAATCTGAAAACAAGGATATTTCTATCTCAAGAATTTATTTATCATTGCCAATATCCTTACCATCGTGATAGACGCAGATGGCGAGCGCGAGTGTACGCTGGACGTATCGGAGACGTCGAGCGAGCGACTGTCGCTGCGACGCGATCGTTCGCGCGACCGCGAGCTGTCGCAGGACAGCGCCGACTGCAGCCGACTGTCCTCCAGACACGAGTCCGTCATGTCGCACAACTCTAACGACGAATCTTGACTAGAACATTCCTGGAAAACGTACAATGTCTTAACATGGAAAACATAAATTTAATTTTAGTATACCCTACAAAGACTAACAATTCAGCTTCGTTTAGAAAGTTTTATGATTTGCATATTTATCGTCGAAGGAGTTTTATTACCCTAAAGTAGTGACACAGTCTTAAAAGAAGCTTAGGATATTGACAAACGGACTTATTATCCATATAAATAAAGATATTTCATAAATGATTTGATAATATAATGGCATGCAGTTTTTTATTACAAGTTAATATTTCACACTTTATTAGAAATTAAATTTAAAATAATAAAAAACTTCACGTAAAAAAGGTGTTAAATATTATTTAATTGATATTACATAAAAATCTATATCTCTACATACATCTATGTATTCTATCGCAGGAGAATGTAAAACAATGGGACTCGATTATTAAAAGGTTTTTTTATTAAATACAATAAAGCCGAAAGCTGTTAGATAAATGCATGCAGTGAGTACGAATCAAATATCCATAAAGTACACAAATATAGATACATATAATGCATAGTTTATGGTCTTGGTTTTAAAAATTGATTGTCAAGAGTGTAATATTTCGCCAATAAAAAGACTCCTCAGATAAGCCAACTGAGAGGAATCAAAGCCGCCAACTAAATACATTGATCTGCACCGTATTACAAAATATGTGTATGCTATCATCAAGCTATTATCGACAACTCCGCTCAGACATAAAAGCTAGAATAGCGTGCACAATTTTGTGATTACTCTGGTTCTGTGAAGTTATTGGTGGGTTTTTAGTACTGGCCGTTGAGAATTTCGTGGACGGTCTCTTGACAATAAAAACAATATTAATGTAAGGGCGTAAATCAAACAGGGTAAGCGAGTAAGTACACTAAGTTCTCTGTCAGACATTCGTTACCCTTTTCAGTTTCGCTTTCACAGCCTTTTCCAGGTGCAATCTATTTTTCTTCTGTAGCAAAAACAAATATAACCTTGTACTATTTTCAATATAAGGTTAGTCGCTATGATGTAATTGGTATTAAAAGAATGTATTAGTTGAAATCCTTTACAAAAATTTTATTTGATAGATATATATATATTTACAATTTTCTGCAACAAATTCTTAAGAATTCCTTTGATTATATTGGACGAAAATGTTGTAATTTATGAATGTAAGGTAGTGTACCTTTCGTGGTGGGGGCGTTGGTTCATCTCGATGATGTGCGCCGTTGTGCAGCGCGGCCGGTGGCGGCGTGGGCGGCGGCTGCTGTGGACGAGCCTTCACCACCCCGCCCACCACTGGGGAACAATAACATACTTGTGAAAGTTTTTTTTATTCTTGATAGGCCTACGCCTGACCGCCACGTCAAACAGAAAAAAACGTGCCCTCAGCGCCAAGCTTCTGAATTTCCGATAGAAATCTGTCACCCTGTCGTGTCGTGACCGTGGCGTGCTGGCCACGTTTTAGTTTGTCGTCTTTAATGACTGTGACGGTCAAAATGTTAAAAGTTACATACACGCACATTAAAGTGTATAGTATACCATAATTTTCAATATAACGATACAAGTGATGACGTCACCTTGCAAAAAACTTTCCGACAATTCCCAATCATTTTATCAATAAGAGAATATCTTTGGGTTGATTAATATTCAAATTACTGATATTTTTTTCATATAAGTAATGTATATTATCTGATATTGTAATAATATCATCTTGCATATCTACACCACACCTTGCACCTGCACCTTTTTTAATAGATTGCAACAAAATTTACCCATTGTCTTTTGACAGTAAATGCCAATCCTCGCTCCGCGAGTCCGACCGAGTCAGTGGTATGTAGTATAATACTATAGCGTACCGTGTAGCGAGCGAGCGCTGTCGGCGGAGGGCGAGGGCGTGGAGCGCGCATGCGCCTGCGACAGCGCCGCGCCCGACAGCGCCGACATGCCCGACACGACCGACACGCCCGACACGCCCGGCGGCAGCGGCGCCGCACGCTTCTTTAAACTGCCGATGTTGTCTGCAATACACACACTATTGGTTAATATTTAATACAATCATGCCCTAGCACAAGGTTTTTCCGCAGCGAGTTGTTACAGCACAAGCTACCAGTAGTTCCTGTGTCTAGTCTAGTCCAGAGCTCGACCCCCCCCCCCCTTCCTCCATAATGAATTCTTGGCTACGGCCTTGGGTGTGTGTAACACTTTGGGAGTGAAGCTGTTATTTAATAAAGAATACTCACAGACGTTTGGTTTCCTAGGTAGCGTTGTGGGTGTGGGCGGTGCGTGATGTAAAGAGTCGCAAGTAGAGGATCGTGAGCGCAGCACCGGCGAGTCGCCGGCCGGCGGACACCGCTCTGTGGTGAGTACCGCCCCACCCGCGTATGACGGTGGACGGGATCGAGGACACTTCTTCTCCGGTGTTAAGCTGCCATTTTGCTGAGTAAATTTGAGGAGTAAATTAATTTTTGAATGTTCTGTTTGTCAGACTTACATATGACAGAGATAGAGCGACTTAGAGCAATATTTATTTCCGTAATAGACTACAATTTTGTTTGTGGTGTCGTGTGTACGTTATACACAGTTAGAATCACTGTAGTATTTTTTAATCTATAGGCAAATCCTCACGGACTTAATGGGACCCAATATCTTATCATAGTATCATAATAAAAAGATAAAAAATAAGTTGTTTTCAATGATTCAACCAGATGACAGGTCATTCCGGTGTCAATGGCCTGCATGACAAGGTCAACTTGTTGAAGATTTTTTATAGTATTGTAACTTACTCTTTCGTCTATAACTGTATCGTCGTCAGAGAAGTCGGTTGAGCCATCGTCGTGTGATAAATTCCAGTCTATATTGATGTTCTCAAATATGCTTTTTTCTCGTTTATCGACATTTTCCAACTGAAAGAGAAAATATATTTACTTCCATTAATCATGTACTTTTTCGATTAAGCACATAACATTATCGATAAGACTTAGAGAGAAAACCTTTTCTACTTATTAACAATACGCAATAAGGCCGTAATTATAAAAAAGAAGAAATGAGAGAGAAGAGAGAGAGTAGAAGAAGTAGTAGGTATGCAAGAATCGTAGCAAGCGGCGGTCTATAGTTGCGGCCTAACGCTGTCGAAGAAAGGCGTGAGTGTATGTATAAAAAAGAAATATACATACCAGCTCTAGACAGCCATGATGTCCATACTGCCTCGCGATCTGCAATGCAGTCCTACCGCTCGCATCCTTGATAGTACAGTCAGCACCAGCCTTGAGCAACAACTTCATTGGTTCAGTTCTGTCAGTGGCCGCGCACAGGTGCAACGCCGTCATCCCTTGAGAGTTTGGCTTGTCTAATATCTGTGAGCCACCGTTTTGGACTAGAAAATCGACTATGTGTAGGGAGGAACCGTCGCCTAGTTCCCGCGATATCGCTAAATGTAGGGATGTTTCGCCAAGATCCTGAAACCGATAAAGATATTAACTTGATTTCTACTGACATGTTCGAAGGCAAGCTAAATATTTCGTCGCCTTCATTTCGATTCTAACATTACTTAAAGAAAATATAAGATGAGTGATCAAAAAGAAAAAGATTTGTACCGAACAATTAACTAGAATCGGTATAATTAATTTATTAATCTAACTGTAAGACTGCTATCCTTGCGTCTGCAACGAATGCCAAATCAATTGCACTATAGGAAATAGAACTGCTACAAGTGTCCACTAAATCACCAATAAACCATTTATTATAATACTAGCGACCCGCCCGCGATTTCACTCGCGTTGCCCCATTCCTAAGAGCCTTAGCGTAATGTTAAATAGCTTAAAACCTTCCTCTTGAATCTCTCTATCTATTAAAACCGCTTCAAAATCCGTTGCGTAGTTTTAAAGATTTAAGCATACATAGGGACGGACAGACAGCGACAGCGACTTTGTTTTATACTGTGTAGTGATTAGACAAATAACATTATAACGCTATTGTTTTTTCAATAAAAGCGTCTAATATGGTTCGTTATTTCGCGATAAATGAATGTAATCTATATAGCATTTATAAATAAATTTCAACTCTAAAATGCAGTCATTTGAATAATACAATACAATGATTATCATTATTTCTCTGTTATTTTTATCTAATGTTATAGAATACTATACCTGTGTACTCTATATCAATACAGCCACGCAATACGTGTGACTGCACCATATTTTATTTAATCTGAGCAAAGTAACTCGGCAGACAATAGGCGTCATTTAGGTACCACTTTTTTGGGAGAGCGATTTTAAATTAATGTAGGTATGTATTTCCATTTCTATAAATATTGTTAACGAAGATACTACCCAACCCCCCCGCACTTATTTGACGTCATATCGTTGTGCAACCATGTTCATTAGAAAGATCTCATGATTTTTAATAGGACTGTATTTTTAGTTTTAAAAACGTTAATTATCAGTTTAATACCCTGTTGATGTACCTAGAAGTCTGCACAGAATACTTACTGAGCCGGGTAGCGCTGCGGCTAAGTCGGCACCCTCAGCATATGCTTGCAGCAAGTTCTGCAAATGACCATTGTTGACTGCATGTTCTACTTCCGACAGCCGCTCGGCCGCGTCGCAACACGTCTGCGCAGCAAACGCCCTGTATACGTACTTCTCGCGAATAAATCGGAGACGCTCCTCCCTGTAAATGGAGTTTACCCTCTTATTTTAAAATGTTCAATAGCCAAGAGACATCTAAATTGAGAATGAATACTAAAAGGATATATTTTTATGACGGATTAAACAAAATGTTGCACAGAATTTATCACATACTTATTTGATAAAAAAACAGCTGTCTTACATAGAGCTTTCAGGTGTGAGCTTATCCCTTTCATCGAGCGTGTTCTCCATAATCTCGTTGAACATCTGATTGCCCATATGCCGCGCGAGCAACAGTTGTGACGTACTAAGTCGGTCTAACGTCAGTGACTGTATTCGGGAAATGTGCACGCCCAACTCCCTGTGACTACCGGAGCACTCTATACACACTATTATACCGAAGTTTGTTGATAACCAGGTGGGATCTGAAATGATAGAAAACCTTATTAAAAAAAAATTATAAAAATAAACAGACTACTTAATAAAAATTATAAAATATGGCCGCCGCAGGATTGGTGCATTTCATTAGTATGTACTGTACCTAGTCTCAATGATAAATAATTACCGTGTTTGTTCCCCTCCTTTTTAAGAAGGACAGTTGCCGGATTAGTGAACAATCTGTGTCGCGGGATTATTTATTAGGAATCGAACCCACGACATGCGATGCAACGATAGTGGCGAGGACTAAACGTGCAGCCGAAAAAATGCCTAATAAGAACAATAGCCATTTTTCGTATGGCAATCTCAAAATATTCTTATTAACATTATAATTATGAGACAACATCAAATCTGATAAATATACTATTGTTATAACAGGAAATTCATCATGACTAATTTTCAGCAGATTTAAGAGTATGAAGGTCAGTTTATCACTGAGCAGCAATCGAAAATGTAATAAATGAGCTTTAATTAAACAACATATTTTATGAAGGTTACGTTATCGAAATAAAAGGATGTTCCGTTTCCCATTAAATGTCAAGTTGGTGAAGGTTACTGGGTGTGTGTATATGTATTTATAAAGACACAAATTAATTATCATTTATCCCTACAGAAACATTATCCTACAGTAATAACAGCCTGGCATAGATGTATATGTATGATGTTCATGTCATTTCGCATATTTCGATACCTGTCCAAGACATCAAATAATTTATGTACTTAGATTATAATTTCGACAAAAATATTTTAAACTATACCTACCTATAATGTAATTTATTTTACCCAAATGAAATAGCTCTCTCTCTCTCTCTTTCGATCATCAGTTAAAAAAATATCTGTCCTCAAAAGATTATAATTGAAAAAAAAAGTTTAAAAAGTTTAAGCGATAATAAACCTACCATTTTGTATAATATGGATAACTCAATTTATATATACTATGTAAAGTTGTAAAGTGATTGTACCGTTAGTGGATCCGCAGTCAGCGCAGACTTGGTTGCCAGGCATGGCTCTCACGGCGCGTATGATGGACCGCTGCAGGTCCAGCAGCGAGTGTCCCGAGTCATTGCTCTCGCCCGCCTGCTGGTGGAAGGCCCTCATCAGAGCACCCTCCTTACAGTTCACGAGGACCGACGTCCAAGCGCGTTGCTCGTTCTCATCTTCAGCTTGAAAGTGGTATGTTCGGTTGTCTGAAAATGGAGAAGTAAAAATACATGTCCAGTACTCATCGGCTAAAGTGGGTGTTAACTCACTCTATTTGACTTCAGATTCAGAATGACAAATACATTGGTACCTTTTAAAGTCTCACTAGTTACTAAGGATGTTTTTAACCATTTTGGTATAAGGCACTTTTTTTTTAAATTCGTGATAGGCTTACGCTTGACCGCCAGTTCGCCTGATGTTAAGCAACACTGCGATCTACGATGGAGCGCGCTTGCCTAGAAGAAACCGATTCACTTGTGATTTAAAGACCCAGATTATATCTATCAGGGAAGACTCACTCGGGAAGTGCGTTCCATATTTCAGCGGTACGCATGTTAAAAGTGGACTTAAAACGTTTCGTTCGGGTTTTTTGAATGTCCACCATGAATCGATGACGCTTTTTCGTGCTTCTGGTCGTCCAATAGTGGAAAGGGCTAGGGGGAAAAAGATCGTGGAGATCTGATGCACACTCTCCGAAATGTATCCGATAAAAAACAGACTTAATATCAAGTTATAGTTATATCTGGACCAAAATAAGTCTCTAAAAATCGTAGGTATTAGAAACGGATCTCAAGCTGTATCTGTTCCCAAGAACAGCTTCCACTGTGCTTATCATCATCACCCTCCTATAAGCCCATCCATCCAACCATCCATCAGGCCTCTTCCATAAAATTCTACAAGGACCGGTTATAATTATGCCGCCTGCATCCAATCCAACGAGACACAGCGGCAAGGCGGCCTTTATCAGTCTGTTCACTAGCCAACTCATCAACAGCCATCGATACAATAAGCAAGACCGAAGAATTTCATACTCACATGAGACTAGATCAAATGCCCTTTTATCTTCAGCGGCAACTTTTATTTGGCAAGTAAGTAGGTTTACTCTTGCCGGAGTCTTGTTCTCATCTGCATGGAAGATGTCCAAGAAGCCTTCGGCAGTGACTCGGCACCGGCGCTTCTGCCAAACGCGGCGCACCTTGCCTTCGGACTTTTTGAGCAAGTAGCCACTCCGACTAACTCCGTGTTGTTTGTCGCCTTGCATTTGGTGCAGAGAGTACCCACCGACTGATGACACCACCTTTAAAGTACAGTGACAAGCAAAGGCTAAGAACAAATCAAATAGTTTTGGAAGCAACTGTACAACTACGACGCCAACTCTACAAAAAAATCTGGCAACTCATCGTGATTCTAAAAACTTACACGGCATGTAGATAAATAGGTTATAAAATTCCTTACCTCTCTGTCTTGAGGCGCAGCTGCTCGCAGCATGTTTCTGAGCTCTAATAATCGTCGCCGTTCGTCGTCTTGCTGTTGCCTTATCTTCTGCAGTTGTACACTCAAGTCCGCTACGTAAACACCAAAGTGTTCAATTGTCTTTAGACCGTCTTGGAAGTAATTCGTCTGAGCGTGATAGTATTCCACCAAATGTTGCAGCAGCTCGATCCCCTTCTTCGTCTTTATTTCGTTGAACTTTATCAGGTACTGCAACAACAACACTTTCTTGTTAACACAGCAGCGAACACTTTAACAGAGCCAGTCACAACAACGTTCAAAAATGGAATGGAGCCAGTTTGTTGGGCAGACAGAGCGACGCCGAAAACATCGCGTGGGCATGACCATGCTTATTACTTCATCAGAGACCGTATCTAATGGAACGCGAGACAGACCCGAGCGGCACCCGGGACTGTGGAAACGCGCCGATATTACTACATGCCCTTCCGCGAGTTAAAATTATACATGATGACGCACGCGCACGCGCATTCGCGGTATAGTGAATCCAGATTTGTCTTGCAGAGTTGTGTAATAATAATAAGCTCAACGTGCGACCTTGCACAACTTTCTTGGCGTCTCGCCGGCTTAACTTTTATCTTTTCGTATGTTATACTCGTAGTAGCAAGTTTATTACATTCCTCAAATGTACACTTGGTCGCTGTTTACTTGTAACAAAGCTGGCCGCAGTCGTTGCATGCTGTTGTTGTATTTATTTATTGCTTAAGGGTTTACAACAGTGGTTAATGCGTGGGTTGTGGGTACGTTGTAGCCGAGGCGGTATTTGCACCGAGTGAAACGTTGAACAAAGCGAGGGTCAGCGCGTCGTCGTCGGCCCTGCGCGGCGCAAGGCCGGTCGTCGACCTGACGCGCGCCTCCGCGGTACCGCACCGACCCAACCACCAGTCCACAGGGCTTCTAGGTTTCTTTTTATAGCACCTAACAAAGAGACAGGATATTGATAATCTTAACTTTGATATTGAACGATTTTCAATCAAGCCTCCAACACGAAGTTCATCGAAGTAATGTACTAAAGCATCATTAATTAATATCGAGAAATAAGTCCCTGCCCAAATTACGTATTTGCCAGATAAACTGAGAAAAGAAAACATACTGGTTCCTGACACTTACGCGAATATTAGACATTGAAATAAAACCACTCACCGCGATAAAATCCGTAAAAAGTAATTTTATTTCAAAAGAAAACATCCTAACTAAACTACGGTTAAGTCGGCTCGAGAGCGAATATTTGTGCGGCGCTACATCAAACCTATTAGATTGTTGAACTGAGCCACAAAACAACAAACAATTAAGTAAATAAAGTACCCTCTATTCGTTAAATGTTGTGGTATAAATTGAGACGTGAGGACAACGAACTCAGATCCATCAAAAAGATAACGAAATTAATACGGGAAAACTGAATATACTGACTGCCATATTCAACTAATTTAACAAATACAGCTTAAACTAATAAAAAAATCCTGGCCTTTGGGTTATTAGGTTATATAATGTTATAATTAACTGTACTATTATGTTACTCCAATTATTAAATAGCGTTCATTGATTATTACACTTAGGTAGGTAATTAACTACTAGACATACGGGTATTTATTTATAAACTGGGCATGGAATGTCCACTCATTGATAACGTTGCGGTTCAGAAGTTTATTCCCGGAAGTAAAAAAAAGATTAAAATTAATTTATGTTCGGTGGTCGATTTTTCTGCGAGGGGTTTTTATATAAAGTTGAACTACAGCAACGACTGTATTAAATAATAACTATACAATAACTAAACATTAAGTAATCGAAATTATTCGGCCTTTATTAAAAACAGTAAGTACCGACCTATACCTACTTTAACAAGGTAAAACAACTAAGTATTCCCGAAGAGTTAGGCAAACCTGTACGCGAACCTGTCATGGCGACGCGAATAAAATATTTTCTTTCTTTCTTCTCTTAACGCGTCAGTATGTTTTAAGACCTCTCACCATGAACTGAGACAAATCGAAGAATTTTCTAACAGAAAAAACCCATTAACATGTTGCTTGACCTAAGAATCTAAGCCAAGACGCCCAGCATCTGCGTGCGGCCATCAGACCAATGAGACAGTAATTCAAAGCTTGTACTTATACAATTTTTACCTCTTGTAACAAGCCTTACAAATCGTTGAATATATCCTTGTATACCTACAATACGAGCGGAAAACCTCGTTAGGAAAGAGTATTATTACGCACGAAGTTTTGGGTTTCGTTTTACAGATCATTACTCTTGCAGCATCACGGACTCAGAAACCAATGTTATCGAATGAAAGCAGAAAAAACTCAATGGTATGGAAAATAAAGCTCCAACATCCGTAAATTTGAGATTTTTTTTTCAGACGCTGCCTGCAAAAAATCTCTATATCCTATGAAGACTGTGTAGACAAAATATAAATTGGAGATAGCTTTAAACCACACAAGATATTATATATATGAGCTAAAGATATGTACTTTGTAAAATTGTCTATAAAAATTAGAGATAATGTATGTAATATACATTATCCCCAATTTTTATAATCTTTGAGTAAAGTTATAATAAGAAGGTATATTATGAGCGTTCATCAAGGATAACTAAAGGATCTAGCTAACAATAACTCGATCGGTAAATAATTTACGAATATACTAACTCCAACTGATGACTGGACCAATATAATGGTATACAACAATATTACAATGTATTTTGATAAGTAATTAACTTTGACTGATGGATGACTGATATTAATTATATGTAAGAACATTATTGTCGGTTATGGTTCAGGATAACATCAAGTAGGTACCTACATCGTAGCGTTAGACCGAATCAGTCATTTACATTCAGTATGACTATAAAATCTAAACCCGAATACCTACCAGTAGTTTGTTAATGAATTCAAAGAGATTGGCATATCCTTCTGACAGGATAATTCGCCGCCGATTTCGTCTAGTCTAAACAATTGGGTTGCCCGATTAACGGCCGTGATTTAGCTATGCGCCCGTGAACTCTTCCATTTGGCAAGTTCGTCACAGCTAAAGATATTTAGCTAGACATTTGGCATTGCATACTGCACCAGTTAGATGCGTATGTTATGCAAGAGGCGATTGGCACTCACAAGTTTCCTATCTAGAAAAGGATTAAAGCTTGCTAAAAGATTAGGCTTTATCTGGTAACTAAAATTACGACGTGTCAGGTTTGATGTAAGGAATTGGCGAATCGGTATCTCTAGTGACGTCAATTAATATTTAGCCGTTCCTTGTTATCTACTTACTTCAGTACATTTGCACTATTATCATTCTTACTTTTATCTGGCAATGCTTAGGTATAGGACGAATCAAACATCCTAGGCTTAGGTGCATTACCATCCTAGTAAAAAAATATAGTTAATTTAGTTAAAATTATAGGTAGTATAGGAATTCTTATGTAGTACATATTGACACTACGTCTCGAATTTAGGAGACCATGATTCTCTGATTTTGATTCGGCAATTCTTTTGTGGTTGTCAGTTAGGAAGAGCTGACACCTAAAACACTGACTTCAGTAGGTAAATTATTTATCTAAGATCTATTTACAGAAATAAATACCAAATATCCTAATAGTGAATTTATTATACTTAATAATCAAAAATGATAACTTATAATTGCATGCATGTACGTAATAGTATGAGACGGTACTGTGTTCTGTGCATGAACTCTAAAGTCACTCCAATGTTAGCTGGATGTTACTATCTTATCAATAACATATCATAAAAATCCAAACAATTTACGACAATGAAATTGCGAATATTACGTGAACTGCAATGGCACCTTCAGAATGTTGGTTTAATAAATTCAGTTGTGGATGTTATTATTATAGCTAAATAACATAAGAGAAGCTCCACTCTTCATGCCATCATCATATCATCGACATATTTTATGTCCTAACTCCCACACCTGGCACTGGTATGGTCTCCTCGCAAAATAAGTGCTAGCATTAGTCCACTACGTTGCCGCCGGCCCAGTGCTAGTTGGCAGACTAAACCTGTCTCTCCAATGTAGACTTCTTCACAATATTTTCTTCCACAATTTAAGGGAGTGATGGTTTATTTATTAATTCGCCTTGAAAAATATTTAGCTTTGCTCGAGAAGTATATCCAAATTCGCAGATTTTATTTTTTTAACCTACCTAAATAATATGGAACCGGCGCAACCACCAGAATTAGGAAACCTCAATATTTTGCCAACATACATAATGTAACTGTAAAGTAGTGACACTGCCAATAGACATACGACCTTTCACAGGCACGGGTTACGCGCATAACGGCACTAGTGTTGTCCACAATAACAGCTATTGCTAGAGCTATTGTGTGGGGGCAGTAACGCTGCGTAGTCAAATGGATGACACGGGCAAATATATTGTTACACACGCATTGTTAATTGCATTCTAGGGCACAATGCCTGCACATGATGTGCGCCTGCGACAGTTATTCTTTAGGTCATTACTCCTGGTTGGCACACGCGAACAAAGGCTACCTGTCTTCGCTCAAGGCACGCGTAGTTTATTAGCTTATCTCACCAACGATCCTCGCGGGTTACTGGATAAATTCCATGGTATTAAACAGGTTTTTTTTCTTTTGTGCATACGACTTAGGATTTATTCTTTTTGGCGGAAAACATTCGATTATTATAATAATTGGATCATATTCGTTGACCTAAAACATCAATCGTATACATCAAAGGCAATACTCGCAGTTAAATACATAAATCACCAATAACTACACGTGGCACTGACACGCTCATTAAGACTTGTCACGCGATCTGTTTAATTAAAATTGTGGAGCGTGTATCAGAGTAATGTTATGCGTAAAATAATTATGCGGACAAAGAGTTATGTTGATCATACACACCATTGTCAACAACAATTTCCTCTCAATATTTGTGACGGAGTTTAATACTAAAACCTAAAGATGTTTACCGAACGGATTATTGATAAACTTCGAGAGCAAACTCACTGAACCGGCATGTAATTAACGTACAGTATGTATGCATATAAATGTATGTATATAAATAAACAGCAGGATACAACGGTATACTACACACTAAATGTTCTCAAAGTGTCTCGAACAAAAGTACCCATTACATGCTAGCCCCCAGGGCGATAATTTACAAAGCATAATGAGACGACGTTCGTGCGCGGCCCAGTATATACGTATAAAATAACTTATTAAAGTGGTTAGCGAGCAACAGTTCCTGCCCACGGGGCGTGTGAAGTGAAGCCACAAATTGCTTACCACCAATTAATAATTATCCACCGTTTGGCTTAGCTCGGCCACCGGCCAAATGTCAGTCGGTGTCAACCACACCTTTCGTGGAAAAGTATAAAAGGAATTTATGTTTATTGTTTTTTTAATGAAAGCTTAAAATCCCAAAAATTTTACACACAGATACTTCTGTAAGAATCTCACCATCAAATAAATAATATTCATTTTATCTCTTAAAATCGCAATTCCAAAATGAGTTTGCATTGGAATTACCTATTCCAATGCAAACTCATTTTGGAATTGCGATATTGTTCGTTCGTAGACACATACTCCAAGACAGAGCGACTATTACAGTCATAAAATTCTTATAGGATATTTAACAAAAGCCAAAAATGATGACTACTAATGAGAAGTTCGTTTTTCAGGTAAAAGATAAATTTAAATTGAAACCCCATTCTCTTGCACCATAAAAGTACTAAGTAGTGATAAAGCTGCCACATAAAATAAATAAGGTGCAAGTAGTTAGATAAACAAATAGTAAGTTTTATTTACATTAGCCCCTGAAGACTAAATATTCTGAGATTTGTTTATATTAGTTAAGTTAACATTAGTAGGTACTTTTTTTATTATGGTTTAGTACATTCGTTTCAGACAACTTACCTCACACATTTGCAACTGAAACAGTCTCCTCTCTTTCTCCATCTCGTCAGCGATCTCAGCCGGCGTCACCTCACTTCGGATGAGACCAGCTTCCTTCGCCTGTGATTTCTTTTCCTTCTCAATTTTCAGGTACTTGGACTCATAGTCTTTGGACGCTTTGTCAAATGGCCTTTTCAGGTCCCCTTTTACTCCCCGCAGATCACCTTTTAGAAGACTATCAACAGGAAACATAACGATGTTGTTTATATTTTGCATCTGGAATAGAAATAAAATATTCGTCTATAAATTTGTGATTATAATATGTGAGAGCACCTCTCAACTGAACCTCGGCTGAATCATCCTTTACTTGTTGAAGTACTCGACGTTCTGCCCCAATAATTTGGTCCTAAAACATATCTTTTAATAGTACTTTCCTAACGAAGTTAAGCCCTAAAATTAAAACTTGCTAACTTAGCTTTCAAAGATTACGAGAAGAAGCATTCTAAAATCCAGTATAGATATTCGTTTTTCATATAAATGTATAAAATCAAATCAATCATTTAAAATTCGGCGAAGAGTTATCTAATAAGCCGTCGTCTAATTTTGTAAATTGCTTATTACGTTGCACAACACCAGCGATGTATTGCTTAGAGTTGCGTCAGTAGTGCACTTTTGACAGACAAAACTCCACCAGGTTGCAAATGCATCGCCCGAATAGGCGCCAAACGTAGCCCGCTTCGTGATCTGAATAATGATGCCAGGTTGAGAAACATTAATGTGCATTTAGGTTTGAGTAAGCACTATTGGCAGAAGAATATTGAAAATTAACCTTGACCTAAATACAAAACGTAATCACCAGCATTCATAGTTCATCTACAGATATATTTTAAGTAGGCATAATAAATGTTTAGATAATTTTAATGAATCATTACATGAGAACAGAGCGTAACGAAGCATTCAACATCATTATCATTAACAACGTCAGTCGCAATAATGGGTTAAGCAGATAAAGTAATTAAACAGATGAGAACAAAAAGTCAACACGCTATATGGAAACCCCATTCATGGAGGGTCGATTATGTAATCAATGAAGCGAATGCGTCTCCGACAGACGAGACTCGGGGAATGAGGGACAAAGGGTTGAAGTACACAATGAAACCCTTCCTGAACATTATTGCTGGCCATTGAATGTTACGCTAATTATAACATCATAGTGAAACAGGAGACATGTTAACATCGAATTTATTGCGTGAAGTGAAATCTTAAATCTTTATGTAAACGGGTTACATACGAAGTTCCGAAACGACAACAAATAAATAACGCAAGATGTGTCACTAAATAATGTAACTTTGTAACTGTGAACGAAGAGTTGGAGGGCATTGACTGTGCAAACGCAGAGTTAGTACAGTATTATGGAGTATAATATCTGGAATTGCGCAAATAGTGTACTAAAACGTTAGCTTTAACTTATACAAACATTTTTGCACTCTACAAATATTGTCAAAGTTCAACTGGGCTTACGAGTATATTCATCAAAATTGGTAAGGATACCTACGCTATGAGTTCTAAATATGAATGAATTTCAGATAAATCGGTTACCGCAATAAATTCGAAAAGGTCAATTCATTCGGCGAACCTGTATGCGGGCTAAGTGCAATCTAGAGCGATCTCGATAACAACTCGATACTCGGACACAATGTTATCCGCACGCGATACTCTCTTCGCGGCACGTCACAAACACGGTCGATTAATCGCGAATCGCTTATCTGAAGGCAGAATTAAATTACCAACGAGGTGTCGCTTTCCGCGTTCTGTGAAGTTGCACAAGTGTCAAAGGATCGAATTGTAAGGGCAGCGTGAGAAAGACGATGAACAATGAGACCAATACTTTATTAGATTTAGCTCTTCATAACAGTGGGTTTATGTAGAGTCCTATTAAACCGTTTTCAAGGTCCATCTCTGAGTATTAAAAAAAGATCAGTATACTAATCAAATAATTAGGGAGCACCCGGCTAACCTCTCAACTTAAACAGCCAATGAGTGTGATTTGTTTTTTTAAGTTATTATAAATCTTTCTTTCAAAACAATACAAGCCAATCTTGTAACAATCGTTAAAGCGTGATGACTGCATGATTAATTTCATTGATACGCTGAACATTATCTCAATCTGAGAGATAAATCGAATTGGACGTGTCAGCATAATAATATAGTTCTACGCAGTGCATTACTAAAACACATCACCGATTTTAATCGAAATCAAAGTGCTGTAAATCTGTACTGCTGATCCAAATACACAATCAAATACACTAAAAGTCACACTGGTTTCTGACACTTACGCGAATATTAGACATTGAAATAAAACTACTTTTTACGGATTTTATCGCGTTGTATTGATATCATTTCATTCCCGACGTTTGGGATCCTTTACAGCATCCATAGTCACGGGTAGACTAAGTTGTTGGACGTCTTAATGTTACAATTACTAACAGCTACCTTACATTTTTGTTAATTATTGGCGATCCGATTCACGCAGAACGAGCTCACCGTATCCTTCGGTCTTGCAGTTTTGGACTTGGATTTTGATTTTATGGAATCTATAATGGGGTTCCAAGCAGGTGGTAAGACCCAGCCATCTTCTCTATTGAAATTTGGATGTTTTTTAATTTCAATAGAGAATTAAGCTTTTAATCTAAGCTTTTAATAAACATCAAACCTAATTAGACTACAAAATAAGTGCAAAACGAACTTTTTGCTCTACGTTTATTACGTGATGTAACAATGATCATTGTTCGAATTGAGAGCACGTGCGATCTGTACGCTTTACTTTATTGTATGTTAATTTTAAGTCGCACGCTAAAACACCGGTAATGCATATTGTTTTGTTACTTAGATTGGTAATGTTTGTTCTTTTGTTACCAATTATGAGGTAACAGGCTTATCTTATCGTAGATGATGGACTTATATTAAAACCTGATAAGTTGTCCCGATAAATTATTAATTCGTATTTCAAAAGTTTATCTCAACAGAACTGCCTCGCTGAACGTGAGATCCTGGGTTCGATTTCCAGCGATTCGAGCAGCGTTATTGGGTTTCTCTATGAAATTCTCAGAAGCAACTCGGAGTTCGAATTTGTTCGTGTTTCCTGTGAATGACAATAGATTCGCCCCCTATTACATGGAACCTAAAACATAACGGCGAAATGTGGATGTACATCAGTATTTACACTTGAACCTAATACTTCGAGGATAAAAGCGTGATAGAGAGGGTATCTTAGATTCTCAACAGTACCTAACTTAAAGACCAAGGGGCTGATATAATTTAGTCTACATTAATTGTCTAGTCACAGCACCCACAACTAGCATTCATATGGACTATTTGGAGTTTTAACCCTTTGGCCCCCACGTCAAAACAAAAAAAGCGTGCCCTCGGCACCAAGCTTCCGAATTTCCTATAGAAATCTGTCACCCAGTCGTGACCGTGGCGTGCTGGGGACATTTTGGTTTGTCGTCTATACATTACAGTGGCGGTCAAAAGATAAAGTTACTGGGTTGGTGGTAAAACTGAACTCTGGTATAAATGTACCATATTCAGCGGATTTATCACAAGACAGGATAGAGATAAGAAAACGGAAAGCTGAAAACGCAATGGATATTATAACATAACTCTACAATAATATATTCACTAAATTGTTCACCTTAATTATTTCAAGTCTGTATTCTTTTTCTTTTCTCAAAAGGTATTTTTAATAACTCTAGATATGATGTTCGAAATAATTGGATAGGTGTGGTATACTTATAGTGTTTTTATTACAAGTCTTCTGCATAAGCATCGCATGACATTGCTTAACGTTGTTAGCATACAAATGTGCCAAATAAAAATAACTTTGGACGAAAGATGAAGCATTTGGTAATGTTACCTACTCGCACAATTAATAAAAGGGATACTAAACTGCACTGTGCTAACGTTACAACACATGAAAATATAAAATGTAAAAAACTGCGTCGGATGAGATAAACAAAAATGAAACATGAATTCATTTTATATTATGGCCAGATTCCCGGAAGGTTAAACTGTGTTAATTACTTCTACCATTTATCAAAATGAAACCAATATTGAACGAGCTCCAAATCGCAGATCATGTTATTTTTCGTTACAATATTAATTTAAATTTTGAACTCTTTATTAATTTCATAGAAATACACCACGCACACGATATTCAAGTAGGTAATGAATAATGAGCACAACTCGAACTAGTAACACAGTCTAGAAGATGGTATGTAGACTGCTCAGATATTGATGCTAGATCAAGAACATTCTAGTACATAAGTAATAAATCTATTCACTAGAGAACCGTCTGTGAGCTTTACTTATTCCTCTCTCCAATCAATATTGAAAATGCCGTGGAGCCGTCATTCAAAACGATGATTAATTAATGCACTTAATTCACACAGAACGAGGTGTAAGGACTTAAGAGGCTCTGATTAAGTGTTCGTAAATAAATTAAAAATTAACAGGACCCCGCTCATGCCGTTTACCCATTAAAAATTGAAACAGGGATACAAACGACTAACCTGTTAAAAAACAATAAATGATCCTTTAAACGAGGACTTGGCAATGTATTGTGAGGTTTCAAATGTTCTTTGAATTTAACTGAGACCGCTTCTATTTGCAATATAATAAAAGTTAAGAGACATCCATGTAGTTCCAAAGATCATAAGAATGATAGGTATTGTGGGTATTGTGTACTTGAATGTTTGATCAATTGAACATATTACATAACATAATATCTTTCAATACGAGCACGCGACTACACTGAGTACTCCACAATGCAAGACAAGTTCGCTATGCATCAATGTAAATTGCAGGCAAATAGGTATGCGAGCAGACCAAATACATATCACACAACTCATACAATATTATGATTACTGTAACAGACACAATTTGGAGTGGTAAACGGAGCGAAGAGCGGCCAATCTCCTCATGCGAAACGCGACAAGTTGTCGACTCATCGTTGAGTAATTCCAGACAAGTTTTACTTAGGAACGATGCAGTTTCATATACTCACAAAAAGTATCAAATAAAAAGAAGAATACTTACTAAAAAATCTTGGTAGGTGGTACCTAGGTAGTGGAACCCTAAGAAAAAATCACCGCGATCTCAGTCTTAGTCTACAGGTACCTACACATTATTGTCGTTTGAAGCCTTATAGGAGTAACATTGTGATTAGCATAACATGTTGTTATACTTCTTTTTCTTATTGTATGGTTTACTAGGAAAACCTAATGTTGCTCAGAATTTGTATGTTTTACAGAAATTATAGTAGTTCAGTCAGTAGCCTTGAACCTTTGGTAGATCGTATCATACGAGTACATCATGTATTACTAACATAAAAAATCGCTTAATCTTACGAGCTGAAATCAACGAAAGTTTGCCAAAAGAAGCAATAGGAAGCGGAGCCCGTTTATTTCTAATCTTGTATGCAAATCTCCAAAGCTTCACTTCATTGGGAACGAGATCCAAATATTTTTGGGAAAAATACATAAAATAGATGAAAGAAATGACCATCGATTGCTTCACACACTCGGAGAGTAAAATATTACTTTGTTCATGATCAGGGAGCTACGGGGAAGGACAAAGGAGTAACATGTCAAGGTCAGGTCGAGGATTCTGCGCAATAGAGTTGCAAATTCGGCACGTTTTACAAGAGCTGCAGATATAGAGCGAAGTTGGACCTTTGTTGCAAACTGAGATTTAATTTGACTATCAAACATGTTTTAAAACATCCTGACGAAATTTTCTTATACATTCCAGGCGTTAAAGATAATATTTACACTTGTTACATTTTCTTTCTGCAAATAGTAAGGACAAAAATAATGACGATAATATAATATATTCCCATTAATCATTAGCTATTTACTTACATGTGAGGAAATCAATAATACTTATAATTGATTTAACAGCTTTTCATTTGCAACAAGCCAAAAAACAAGGCCAGTTAAAGTAAGTTTATGTAGCATAAAATCGCCAATATATTGATTGACCTCAGTGTTTCTGTTGTGGGCTATAGCGAATTGGACTCTGCATTCAACTAGAATATAATGTTTAAGCTTTTTACTTCAATTTGCAACAAAGGCACACTGTTTTTTTATAGAAAATAGATTAATTGCCATCCGTTTCCGCGACTATTTTAGTTTATGATATGCTTATTAGCAAAGTAATTACAACCGCGAAGTAAACCGAAACGTTTCATAAAACAGGATTTGGTTTACGATGTAACATCAAGAGTATTTACTGACTAGCAACATTAGCCAGGTCGTGTCATCACCCTGACCCATTTACAAGTAAATCTGCCGTGCGCCCACGCACCGGTATCTGCGTCAACCGGACAACTATCGCATGTTTTTAACCGAACATGTAATGGCCTCACCTTCCAAGAAGGACGATTCGTTAAAACACTAACATGAGGATCTAATTACACTATTTAGAGTATGTGGTATGTTTTGCATCACATCCATAAAATATTGCTCATCGCAACCGAGTGGTATTAAAACTTGTTAACCTGAGTTCATTATGACTGCGCCAAGATAAACAATGAGATATAGTCCTGATTAGCGCACAAATAGTCCATTGAGTATATTGATCTTATTTAGATAACTTTGTCCGAAGCGGCTATGATGGCATGGCCTAGACAGTCTATCCAGTCTAAACAATATTGAAGGACACAACATAGCAGGAGAGGATTAATCATCCTGATAATAGATTGAATACAATGCTCCATTATTGTGTCGATAACGATGTTCAATTAATTTCATACGTGCAATAAATTGCTAGGAATCGACGTCCAAAGTTATAGTAAGACACAAAATTCCTCCTTTAAAATTTGACAGCAGTTGAAATACAATAAACTGAGCAAAATTAATATCAATCTGCAAACAGAAATTGCTTTAGCGAAAGCGTCATCGAGAAGCAATAAATCAGTAAGGAAATTGTCGCCGATTTCAATTAATTTCGAGTAATGGCGCACAAACGAGTCTATTTCGTCTGATGCTGACTTTACAGTCAGGTCGTTCCCTCCTCACAACGAGATGCTGGCGAGACATCCGCCGCAGGCTCCCTAATAGTATAATTTCCGCTGGGTGTCGGGAGAGATTCTGATTACATTGAGATCGACGGTTGATGAGTGACTTTATATTCTTGTATCCATTTGCACGTTGTCAAAATAATACATTTTAGTATTGATCAATCTCACAACCACTTCAATAAATAGACAAAGATAAGGTCAAACACCTTGCGAGCATTGTGGTTGGTAACATGAATTTTACCGACAACCGTATGTCCATAACCACTCGAAAGTGATTGACATAGACAGAAAATACTCTCTATTTTAACTTACAAGAAAGTACGGAAGTTTATGACACGTACGACATTTTGACTTTCTACGGCAACCGCAGGTTCAATTTACCAAATCACGTACCTATACTGTATCGCTACCATAGATTCTGATTTACGCAACTTTGTGGTTGTTCTCCTTAGATTATGATCAAAAGTACTTCACTTTCATTGTTAAAATCTTTATCAATATTTAGCATTTATCTGATTTGAAGTTATTCTGGTGGTGTGTAAAACATAACTCGTAAACACGTATGATGTCGGTCGATGGCCGTATTAGCTACAGTTTCGTGCAAACAACTTCAAACTGGGACACGGTACGGTTGAAAATTAAATCTGTTTAGTTATTGTGTTCGAAATTTACGAAGTTTTATCCTTGTATCCTAAACCGCTTCTTTCAGATTATAGTTTACATTACATACAATTTGTATATAGTACACATTATGTATAATTGTCATGATGGATACTGGAATTTAGTCAATGTACTAGTGCAAAATCTGCATAATTATGTCTATGTGTGTGTCCTTTTTGAGTAATGGATTGATATACTTTGCCTAGTATGTTTTACTGATCCCCTTATGCCCGTATACCACCTACATTGATAACTTTCCCTTGTCCTTTATAACTTCCTCTACATTCAAAGGATTAAAAAATATATATATTACAAAATTTCAACATACCAGCGTCTTCATGAGTGCAGACAGTTCTTTGGTGACAACAGCAAACTTAAAGAATGCAGCGCCGATGTCTGGCTCGGAGTCTTTGCTGAGAGCATTTCCTCCAAGCCGCTCCAACGCTCTCGACAGGTACATTTCATTGTCCACGTGTGCTATAAAAAAAACCGTATTAGAATAACAAAACGGTCCAAATTCAATCTTTCATAAGTTATCAGAATATCATTTAATTCAATACCATTTTGCATGACATATAAACGTATATCTAATCGAAGTGAGCAATTTATATACAATTTACCAAAACCACTCAAAGCTTTTGTGTACCTATACCTACAGTAATGCCTACAGATAGTGTGATTAAAAATCAATTTCAGATTTAAGCTTTGAAATCTAGGTTAATCGTACCTATCTGATCATGGATGAATACTCAAAACAAATACAACAAACGAACTAGATTTCCCGTCCGCAGCTTCGCCTGCGTACTTAGGTTATTTTGGTTTCTAAAATATACTGTGCCCACTGTACCTACACCATGGAGGTTTCTTATCATAAAATATGTTAAGCCTAATTTATAAGTCAAGAAAACAACTGCCAAAATGTCAACAGCGAATGACAGCTGTACATAACTTGACGATGTCATCGTTTATTAAATATGTATGTGTGTGTGTTACATGTCAAAGTAATGGTACTTAGTGTGTGCGGATTTTCATACAAATTTCTACCCACCATAAGGGGTTGAATCTCCAAAAATCCTTTCTGTAAGCTTTCAGGGATCTAACTCCTGTAGTTTCGGCTGTGCGTTGATATGTCAGTCAGTCAGTCAGTCAGGTTCTTCTTTTATAAATATAAATAGATATATACAGACTACAATGTCTCATTGATGGCCGGAATAAGTGTATCCGAAAATATTTTTATTTTACAGAGATCCAAGTTGCTATTAAATTAATGTGTCGAAAAAAGATTTATCTAGTAGAAGGTGAATAGGGACTGAGAAAAAGAAAGAATGCAACCAATGTAATTAATGAATACTAGCACAATTTTCTTCCAATGAAAAATTGTGTTCCAGAGAGTTTCTAAATTGTTCGACAAAGACTCGCTTTATCTTCCTTGAGCCGCCGGACATTTAATTAGTCTCCCAGTTGGATTTACTCGGTTGCTGTAAAGAGAAGCGCTAGTAAAGTTAGTTGCGCTTAACTGCAGCTTATTACTCAGTATTTAATTGCAAGAGTTTTAACTCCGAACAACAAATCAGGTATGTATTTAGATAGATACGTTCTTCTATTTCTAAGTTCTTAGACTAAGTTTTCCTTCAAATTGAAGATACGTGCAGTATAAAATAACATTTTGAAAAAAGTTGTCCACTAATAAGTTTGAGATAAAGGTGGTCGCGGTATCGTTTTTTCAATAGAAACCATTTTAGATTCAGATGATCACTCTTAGAAATGGTATCTACCGAACTTGGTTTCAGTTCAAAAACAAACTTTACTTAAAAGTAAAGGTTGTGAACTGATGAGTCTCGAGATCCGTGTCGCGGCCCACATTTGCCTAGCTCAATCCCGCCGACGCTTTTTGAATATTAAATGGCAAAGCACAGAACTCACGCCATTCAATTTCTCCATGGAGCTCTTCTTTGACATTTTAGTGCCTATACAAAGACTCCGGCTGGCTACCTAATTGTCAATAGAGTACCTACAACGAAAGTGATGTCGTGAACACGTGACTTGACTAGTTACCTACATTAAACGTAATAAATGCAGCTGTGAGTAAGTATGAGCGAGGGCATTTTAAAGTTTAAACAAGTAAGCAACAAATGCTGACCAAAGCATTAACGCCTGTGAATAGTTGGAAACGTTCCAAGAACGCATCCTTCCATTAAGGTTTTACAATAGAAACGTAGCTCTATGATGGAGCTGTGAACATTGAAGTAGAAAAAGGTTCGTTCGTAATGATGTAGTTTCTGAGAAACAATGTAAACACTATGAACCAATCATCCCGAAACCTAAACACTGCCTCATTGTGGAGGAATGTTGGTGTTTTTGATTTGTTGTTTTTGCGAGCGCGTGCTCGCAGAGTGCACGACCTTGCCAGCTGCGCCAGCGCTCAATCCGAACTCGCGAGACCAGTTCCGAGCGTAGTGTTTGGTTTGATGCAGTTTACAGACTGCGACACAGTGGCAACGGCGGCGCGCTGAGGTACTAAACTCGATCACAATAAACAAACCCTAGCACGCGATGGAATTGCACTCAGCCAATCTGTACTTACAAATTATAAAATAACTATAACGTTGCATTATAAGACACGGCAGCGCGCAGAGAATAGAGCCCTCAAGCATAAGTGACTTGAATTTAATCTCATTCAGGTTATTTAAACAGAAACTGCGTCGAGTGACTGCATAATATTGTAATTTATCATTTTAAAATTAGACATTCTAGGTTTGACTTATGTTTGCGTAAAGGAGATCTATCTTATCATACTGTGTGCAGTAGGTAAACATAGGACAACATAAACATAATTTAGGAAATAATGCATTGCAGAAATGGAAATGTTGCAGCCGCAATGTTGCTAGCGAATGATTATTCTCAACTACATTCGTAATAACAGGAAGCTAGAGCAAATGAGAGATGTTTCCCTATTTCGAGTCCGAAACAATAATCGAATATGCCCAGTGATACTGTAGCCAGCGAAACCAGACGTTCGACCTACTTTTCCTTGACAAGTCGCACATGAAGGGAAATTCATTCGTGACCATCGACCGCGACTTAAATCGGTTTATATTTCAATTTATTTAGTCGGATGCAGAAACTTCACTTTGAAAGATAGCAACAGGATAAAAATTATTCATCTTTTGACACAGCCATTTCAATAAATGAAAAGGTTTTCTGTACTCTTTTCAAAAAATGGTAGGCTTAGTATATTTCCGTAAACTACACTATTCAAATATGTCTACAAATGGTGCTGAATTGCACAATTTCCACAAACATTTATACGGAAATAATATTAATTCTTTACAACAGGAAAAGTTATTAATTTTAAATGCTTCCTTTAAATGCGACTTGACGAATGCGAATGAGACTTCTAATTTAATCTGAATATTATATAACGAGTGAATGGAAATGTTTACAAATAATGCATTAATGTCTGTCTGCAAGCACTATTTGTTGCGATATTTGGGTCATACTAGTTCAGCGGGTTGAACGGCCTTTCGTCCTAGCAAGCCGGTTTTGTGTTCGGCCTAATCCATGCATTCATAGCTTCTATAGTTTTAAATACTAAATTATACTTTTTTTAAATGAATGAGATAGATAGACTTCATTATGAGCAATACAAATATTCGATGATGTCTGTGTGATCCATAGAATGAAAAGCGATAGTGATCACCGTATTATATGTAAAGTCCCCAGCCGCACTGGGTTTTGCTTCGCTGGATTTTCATACTGTTTTCAAAAATAGAAAGAGAAATTATCTAGGAAATTTAAAGGTTATAATTTATAAACATACACGTGCAAGGCCGGGACGGAGCGCTAGTTGAATTTATTGTTTATTTATTTTTATTCGTGATAGGATTACGCTTGAACGCCAGTTCGCCTGAAATATATAAATCTATAAATTGAGTATCATTAAGTCGTATAGTGAAGTCTAAGGTCGAGGTCGCTACGGCTCTTATGGAAAACCCCGAGAACTATCAACTCGATATCCGAAATCGCTTCAAGTGCCTAATACCGGAAAAATTATGGCCATTCTACGCTGAAGGCCTCCAACGAGATGGACGCCGACGACCTGGTAAGGGTCACTGGGAGTTGAATGCAGGCGGCAAATAATCTGACCTTATGAAAGTCGGCGGGACCTCTCCCGCCGACTCTCATAAGGCCGGCCTCTGGAGACCTCTTTTACCTGATATGATACTGAATCCTATTTTATCTGTCTCAATGTCGTAGTTTTATAAAATTCGCAACAATGGTAGTACTTATTTAACAATTCATGAGCTCATGACTCACAGTCCAGTCAGAGATGTACTCATCAATGATGGCGTGTCTTAATAAATATAGAGGGAAAACCATTGTTTTATTTCCTGATCAAACCAAACCGTACAAGGTAAAGGACCTACATGATGCGGTCAACTACATTTCTTATTCTAGGTAGATCGTAGTACCCTACTCCTATTTGGTCGAAAAATCAATAATGAACATTTCGATTCATACTAATATTATATTTATTCAGTGCGAATTCATCCCAGTTGCTCTTGGACGATGCAAAAGACACTTCTTTCGGCGGATATAGGTACCTGCTCCAAGTAAATTTGTTCTTTTACATAAACACCAAAGGTTTTATTTTTAAAGTATCAAAATTGTATGTATTTTTAAAGTTACCAAACACGCATCGGATATCTCATCTATTTCAGTCTGCTATTCATACCGTATAGGTACTTCCTCTATTTCTATTTTTAATCGGGACTCGGTCTCGTGTCGCCTGTAAAACGCGCGACTAGACGGCAATACAAATAAACCCGTCAGAAAGTAAATTGTCCGGTTGCCGTCTGTTCTATACCAAAAAAGGAAAATTGGAAACACTTTTTTACATTTTTATTTTAGAAGGGACTAATTAATGTGATAGACAATGCACGTGCCAGTAGCGACTCACTGGAATTTATCAATATCTATATATATATAAATTTTATGATGAATGAGGAATAATTGGATAGGTAAAAGGGATATTGGAAGGGACCACCTTCCACTTACTACCTTTCCTTGTGTGTCCTATAATAAACAGTCCTGTAGCCAAATAAACGGTAGTTTGTTTATTAGTGTTCTCAGTACTCACCATTTCCAGAATTATGTATTGCCTTTATCGCCTTTTTCAACTTCGTTAGGCCATCTCGGTCGAAATCCAATGTCTGAAACAAGAAAAAAAAAAGTATTAGTGCAGTTTGAACATTTTATCGGTAAAAAAGTTGGTTGCGAATGTTGCGTTTGCGACAGTGGGTTGGCTCAAAATGTTTTTTACGTGGACAAGCTGTCACAGGCATAAAGACTCGTTTACAATAGGAGCCACGAGCCATTCAAGTTGGTTTGGGAGCATAGAGAACATCTGTCGCCCCAGCCGGCGGCGATTAATCAATGGTCCCCCTGAATTAAGCAATCGGCTAGCACCAAAATAAAACTCGCAACGAATCGACGGTGCACCTTGACTAAGGCTTTTCGAGCGATGTAGCCGTAAGTAGTTGATTGTCCGAGTCAGTTAGTTAAGTGAACTCATTAATTTATGTCGATCAGTGCGATAAGAAACTACTATCGAATTTTGTGTCAATGACCTTAAAATTCAGAGCCAATCTTTTATAAACCGTACAAAAATAGAACGGATAAAGTTAGACTAGTAGTTAACGCTATTAGTGAATAGAAATCAGAAATCATTTAGGTATTTGCTTCCAATGTAGGACAGAACAGAATACTTTCATATAAAATAAAAATTATGATAGTCCAGTGTCGATTGAATAGTCGAAATTGTTTTGAGAGTATAGATCTAAAAAGAATATTGTGAATAAAGTGTAAGTGCAGACTAATATTAATAAACTAATGCTTGATGTGATGATGGAATTTAGAATAAAGAGGTTTTGCTAAGTAACTGAACCAAAATATAAATATGTACAAAATGCATACATACGTAGTGACAATTTAAAATATCGCTTTGCCATTTTGATGTCAGTAGAGTGAGACGGCTCTAGAGAGAACACACTTTACTGTCTCTTAGCTAATGAGCGTTTAGGAATAAGGAATGAAGGGTTACCGCCTCTAATTAGAGTAATTTAATGAGGTGGCAACTGCTGTTGGTAAGTGTGACGGAACTTTCAACCCTAGTTACTTAAGTTATTATAGCCATAAATGTGGCGTGACGAAGTAAACTAATCACCTACATTAGCCTAGAAATGACGATGTTAACATATCCCCGAATAAAACAACCAGCTTGGATTTAAACACTAGTTTAAATTACTGGTTTCTGACACTTACGCGAATATTAGACATTGAAATAAAACTACTTTTTACGGATTTTATCGCGTTGTATTGATATTATTTATATTAATTGTAACATTAAGACGTCCAACAACTTAGTCTACCCGTGACCATGGATGCTGTAAAGGATCCGAAACGTCGGGAATCAAATAATATCAATACAACGCGATAAAATCCGTAAAAATTGAGTTCTATTTCAATGACTAGTTTAAATTATCTTAGTTTTAAATGCTTTGTTTACAAAAAAGTTACCTACTACTTACATATTTTTAAAACGTAAATTCTGGTCAATAATTATGTCATCTCATAACACACTAATACATAATTACAATGTCCACTTAAAGTTGGACATGTCTATATGATTACCTAACGTTCATAATCCGCATTTGTCCAAACATAAGTACTATAAGAGAACACAATGAGAATATTCGCTTTCTTGCTCCTGACCAACGAAGCATGAAAAGTTGCGTAAACTACGTCATTAGACGTTACAATAATAAAGGGCCATTTAAATTGAACTGCATTGCATTAATTCAACTCATTCAACTAATTGGTAAGTAAATAGTGTTAGTAGTGATAGCCTATCACTACAGACTTCTAGTGCTAGGTATCGAGTTTATACTTTCAAATTGCCTTGCAATTACATAGGATCTTTAGGGACTGTAAATAGATTGAGGATGACATGTCAGTCTTTGAGTTCCTTCCCAGAAAAAAAACACGGTAGATACTTACTTACTTAATACCTTGTAGTCTATCTTGAATAAGTGGAGCTAGATATTACATTGTCAGACTTTTACTAACATCCACTGGTATTATCTGCTGCTAAATTGTATAATACAGTAGCCGTGAATGTAGGAGTATTATATTCTCCTTGAGGTGGATAAGGTATTACCTATATAGCAACACGGTGTGTGGGCTTTGGCTGTGTGGCACCTGCACTATAATAACTTGATACTGCCTATCTAAAGTAGTAAGGCTTGAGTAACGTAGTATCACAAGTTGACTGTTGCTACTATTAAACTATACACTTCAATACTGCTTTTGGTATTGGAAATTGGTAACAAAATGTTGAAAGCGGACTCCTCCCACTGCCAGCATTTTGGTAGTTGCAGACTGCCTTGAGTCTCCAAAGACCACATATACAATCAACGTCTACAAAGATGCGGAAGACATTATTTGAATCGAGAAACGCCACGAACCAATGACATGCGTCATTTTAAAGGGCACACAATTTATTTGACATTTTGGTATAACTCAATGACTACCTGCTAGCAGTTATGCTGTACATAAAATTGCGACATGTCAATAGTAAGCGCGGCTGCTGTGATGCCAGTTGTCCTAGGTTCCTCGAGTACACTTGTTCCTAAACCTTCGGGGAAGAATACAAACTTAGATATATGTATAATCACTACATAGTATAAAACAAAGTCGCTGTCGCTGTCTGTCCGTCCTTATGTATGCTTAAATCTTTCAAACTACGCAACGGATTTTAAAGCGACTTCTTTTAATAGATAGAGTGATTCAAGAGGAATGTTTTAAGCTATTTAACATTACGCTACGGCTCTTAGAAATGGGGCAACGCGGGTGAAATCGCGGGTGGGCCGCTAGTAGATAATATAATTATTCCCAGTTCATTCCAATAATTGAAATACTATATTAATTTATTTGAGCATCATCAGATACTTATGCAATCAGATACATAAACGAGTATGTACTATAACCTAACCTCTCTCACTCTGAGAGTGACCCGTGCCCAGCAGTGGGACAGTATATGGGTTGATGGATGATGATGACCATCAGTTAAAAATCATTCAGAAAAACATCTCATTGATGTGATGGGAAGCAGATTTCTAATTAGAAATCTGAATAACTCTTGCAGTAACTGTTGGCCGAACTATTTTACACTCTAACGTTTAGCGTACCAGGAACAATGTAGCCATCAGCGTAGAGTCTATGTAGAACCAAGCTTCGCTCAGAATTTTCCCAATACCTCGTTGCAAACGCCCCTTTTGTTCCGTCTCTTGACTAATCGAACTATCAAACTTTTCACGGTAGAACGCTCTTCAAGAGGATTTTTCAAATAGATCACTCTGTAAAGTGTACAGATTGAGATTAATACCACAATATCACGGTCCCATCGCCTTTTGATAAATGTATTGCGAAATATACGGATTTTGAAATAAAACTACTTTTTACGGATTTTTCTGCGTTGTTAATATTAATGACAGGATGATATTATTTAATTCCCGACGTTTCGAATCCTTTACAGCATCCACGGTCACATGTAGACTAAGTTATTGGACGTCTTAATTTTTGTAATTTGTAATTACTAACAGCTACCTTACATACATGCATACATTTTTATGTTAAGCTCGAGTTCGAGCTCGTTCTGCGTGAATCGGATCGTCAATAATTAACCAAAATATAAGGTAGCTGTTAGTAATTGCAATATTAAGACGTCCAACAACTTAGTCTACCCGTGACCATGGATGCCGTAAAGGATCCGTAACGTCGGGAATTAAATAATATCAATACAACGCGAAAAAAACCGTGGGTTTTATTTCAATGTCTAATATTCGCATAAGTGTCAGAAACCATAATATACGGATTGTTGATCAATATATTGTAAAATAAAAAGAAGCAATCGGTTTGTCTTCAAGTGTTTGGAAGTTGGACCAACCAATCCAAGAACTTCAACTTTTCCTGGAGCTAAAGCTCAGAAACGAGTCGTAATAGCAGTAACACTCAGGTTGATAAGATGATAAAACTTACACATGTATAAAAGCTCATTAACAGCTAACAAGTGTAACATTCCCAAAATTGATTGAGCAATAAAATACAACAGCTGTTTAAAATAGGTCGTTGAGGCAATTAAAACGTCAGCCACATACATACATAATTTTGTATAGATGTGACAGTGATTGCAGAACAGTCAGTGCATTAGCACAAAGCTTAGGTTTTAAACACAATGATGCTCTACCTCTAAGTGAGTCAGCTGTAATGTTATTACTTAATTTAATGTGCTTTGTAACCTGTAACCGCTGTAATGCGTCACATACGGATATGTGATAATTTAAGTTTCTTAAAAAATAAATTTATATTCTAACTCCACTATCCGATGACACACTCCTAATGTGGATGTGATAATTGAATTCATTTTATGTTCACAATTCACAATCGGTGCGTTGATTGATACTGGCAGTTTTCAGAGGGTAAAAAGCTGTTGTTAGAATCGTCAGCTGCGAAAAGGTCGTACAAGATAAGCAGGTTCCTACGGCGAAAGCGGTTGGCCTTGTGTATTTATCCTCTGGCTGCTATCGAACGATCGCGAATCGTCTGGATGTCTGTGGAATATATCTATTCAGACAACACAGGCATTTTCGCAAATTAATTATATAATATTATATTATAATTTGTGATTATAAAGGTCATATTATATTACTCTAAGTTGTCAGTCGGGGGTATTTCAAGTATCTAATCAGAATTTACTTTCAAAATTATGTTAAATACGATGTTGGCTTTCAGAAGATTTGCTACAAACCACGAACTAAGCCCTCAATACCAAACAAATCAAACTACATAATAAACAAATTTTACTGTAAAATCCATTGAATATTCTACACAGTATGGAGGGTAACCTTTTCAATTATCGAGTCCTGAATTTCAATTTAGCTATTATTTAAAAAAGTTTGGTGCAAAGAGTAAAAACTCACAATCTATTCGCGAGTTATACCAGTTCCAGTTATACCAAAGCTCTGTCCGAATAAAAACTTTCTCTTGTTACATGTCCAAAGGGATCTGTGAAGCTAACTGTCGACTTGTCCGCCTTGAAATAAAACATCAGGGGCCGTACATGAGGTGTTATTGCGATCGTTTTGCGATTGAGACAGAGAAAGATGCCGCTCATTAAATAGCACCATCCCTTTCTCCTAACTTAAAAATGATCGCAATAACGTCATATAACCTCTTCTAGATGTAAAATTTAGGTATAAAAACTTATACTCGACTACAAAACGTGTTGAGTAAGTGATACTGAACAATTTATTTATTATTTTAAAGCGATGTAAGGAAGTCAAGAACATCTAATCGCATTAAGATCCTGTTTACGCTATCGGATAACCACAACATGAACAGTGGGCTTTAAATTGTTGGTTTATACAGGGATGTTGTTTGTAAACAGTTTCCGAGTTTAACGCGTCAACACTTAAAACACAATTCAGCTAAGTTGTGGCAAATCTTATCTTGGATGATTATAACAGGTATTATTACATCATCATTTAGAATTTAGAAACATAGGTTGACGGAAACGGAGCAAAAAAGCCACAATTTGATTAAAAAAAACGGGATCAACTTAGATAACACCGCCGGAAACAGCTAGCAAGTAAATAATTCCATTGTTACACTTATGCTAATATACAACAATAATTTTGCTGACTCGCGGTGGCAGGTGGTGATAAGTTACTTTGGCAATGGCACAGGCTTTGTCTGAACATCGATTAAAAGACAGAGCTATTGCAACTGTGGATAGAGCATCGGATTTTACTGTAATATTATAAATAGAAATGTGAATTTCTGCGTCAGTTTGTTATTTCTTCTCTAGACTAAACTACTGTATTGTAAGTGTATTTAACGTTTCGTTTCTGAACTGAGACTGAATTTTTTGTAGGAATCCGTAGGATTCAATTTCAGCAAGTCAAGCTTACGTCAAGCGATACCAAAGCTTGTCGCAAAGCTATAAAGAGCTCTACTGAATTATCATTCGACAGTTTACTCTGATTGGTCTGCAGTATATTACTCGCAGAAATCAATTGGGTGTGCACTTCCATATTCTAAATAATAATATGGTAATCCATCGACGATTAAACTGTTGGTCGATGAAGGTAAACTAAGATGCGGACGAAAGCTAGTATTTATTATATCATCAACAGTCCGCCAATGCAACTAAGTAATAACCTCCAATAATCTAGATATTGACAGTAAGAGTGATAGGAACCTGTTCTTCAGTGGGTCAAAAAACTTCAAGCCCCAGGCACATCTTAGTGTTTATTACTTTTTATAAAATAATATGACGCATTGCAGCCGGTTACTCATTCTTGACTGTGGCTTTCTTCCATACTAATTACGTAACCAGTAAAATATCTACTCTTATTTACAAACATAATTATGTTACGTATATCCTTAATATGACCTGTCGGACTTAAGTACTATGCCGCTTTCTAGCATACAAATGAGATGCTTATCAATTTTGTAGCCCAAAATTAGGTTACCAATGATGTATTAAGCCCCAAGTAAACTTGCAAACTGTGTTAATAGCGAATTAAGTAAACTATTTTATCATCTAGAGTCTCTAATACACGGCATTAAATATTTACATATTGATTACAGCGATCGATCATAAACAAAATTTGAATGTAATAGCACACCCACACTCATTTAAAGAGAAAGTTCATTTCAAAATGCACCAACACGCAAGTAAGCAGGTACTTTCGCTTTATCACATCTGATCAAGGAACACCACATCATGTTATTTTACTGTTCGATAGGCACGTGTATTTAACTTATTTTTGTACGTATCGCTTGTGCTACTGAAATATATTTATTGTGAAACGATTAAGTAGAGTGGCCGGTTGTGCTACGAAATGAATTGATGAATGTATTGTTTTATGAAATGTTATTATTTGTAATTATTACTGTATTATTATAATCTAGATCCGAATTGATATGCAACAGTCAGTCGTAAAATCTTTTTATGGTGTAACATGGTCATCCTTATTACTTAAATGGCTTTCTTAGCTTATTGTTATCCTACAAAAAGCCTTAAAAAAGTACATAATAATATTCTGTCCTCCAACTTCCGAATTTCTTCGCAGAGAACAGATTGTGCAGAAGTTTTGTCGTCTTCATCGCCATTGTCTTAAGTTGTTTTGTTCGCACAATGGGACGAAAAATATTTTATTTAAACAATAACGAACTGCAATTGGTTTCCCCTAATTTGTTTTGCTTGATGTATTTCTTAAGCATTTATAATTCCATGTCGACCGATGTGGATAGAGAATAATTTTGTTTATCGCTTTCTGTTCCTCGGTGGGCGTCTACGGGTTATTTGTATTGTATTGCATTGAATAGGTGCTTATTGTGACTAGCGTGAGGTAAACGACCGTACCTCTTCGATGTTCCATGATCATGTCCTCTTTCATTATTTTATTACATTGCGTTTTATTGGTTTTTGTAAAGACTACGTTGAATTCCTTTTAGACATGATACTATGCGAAACAATATTTCATATCCCAAGACAAGTACATAAAACTAATATGTAAGAGAATAAGTATATATATATCTAGACATCTCTAGATAGATAATACCTATCAGGTAAGTCTAGTCTAATTTTACACAATACCTAAGTTTTTGCATCATTTTACAATACATTTTAGAATGGCATCGACTTGACAACAATTTTTGAAATACGTGCCAAGTATACCTATTCAGTTTGTAAAGTTTACGAGATGTGATCACGCGATGCCATGCTAGAGAAATAGAAAATATTCCGGTGACTTTGCATAATGATTTGCTACTGCTTGTTTGCCAAACAAATTTCTTTAAATGGTCAATCGTAATTTTACTCGTTTTGATTTTACTGCATCATAATTGGCGTTAGTCACCTTTCTTTTATGCCATTTTTTTTTGTGCAGTGAGTTCTCTTCAGCAGTTGCTATATTTCGTTCAACCCAACACACCGTTACACCTGTCTTCCCCGAAGGGTTGGACAGAGGTGTACTAATGTACATTGGCGACCATGGCCATAGGCAATCTCACAACGCAATAGCTTGACGTTTAGTTTGACTTACGACCTTTTATTCAGTGTCGTTAACAAGCGACACGCACTGGCTGTATCGAGCTCGCTCGTACTGTTCATAGCAATGTAATACTTAGCGTGCTTATGGACTTTTGAGCATTTACTGTACATACACCCAGAATTTGTTGGTATGTTTAGGTCCCATGTAACTCGGGTCAGGTTAATGCCATTAGCCGGGCATAAATCAAAACTATGAGCTGTTACTGAGAATTTTATAGGAAAACCCAATAACACTGTTCAAACTGAGAATCGAACCCAGGACCTCTAGCAATGGCGCTTAGGACTACTAGACTATTGACGTAACGAGGCACTTGTTACCAGTAACCAGTCTGTTAACTATAGTTTAACGTTTCCAAAACATATTTTAGACCATATCAAAATCAGAATTTCACTCTTCATTACAAAATGTTGATCGATCTGTTTATCATGTTGAACAGGTAAAAGATTATAGGTGTACTGTTCCAACCTGACGAACAATTTTCTATAGAGACTAAAAGCACTATACATTTTCATATAAAGTTGAGTAAGCTGCCGTGCTCAAGTGCCCGTAACTCTATCGCAGAGGGCCTGAAGGGGACGAGTCTAATGCATGCTGCTCTACCGGCATGCATAATCGTGTCTGCATTGCCGTGGATTAAACTACGCCATTATTGCTAGGAAACTGCTACCTCGGCTGTAATATCTTCATGAAGAAAATGATAGCTCGAAACATAGGTATACATGGATTCATGGAACATCTAATCAGTGTTTCCTAAATAATTCCAAGGGGTAATCTTTGGCGTTCGGTTTTTTCTGTTTTTGTATCGGCATATTCATGTACCTTTGGTTAGGCAAGTTTAAATTTGAAAGAAAATAGCAGATCTTACAAAATTACCTCAAATCTTCTAAAAATGAATCATATTCTACTCGTATGGTCACACTATTCTCTCTTAATAAAACATCCATTAAACGTCAAAAACTTAACTGTAGATGAGTCACACACTCACACATATATTTTTTATCGTCTGCCGCATCTAAGGTGCTTACTTAGCCGAAGTCTTCGCTATGCACTGCGAGATAGTGGCATTGATGATGACTCATTGGTTGTTGACCTTTCATACAACGAAACCAATAGCAAGACGATAAAAGGTTATCAATTCATATTCAGGATTATGAGGTCTTAAGTTTATTATAAATAACTAAAAGATCCTAAACAGATAAAATCAAAATCTTCTATGGTGTCTCCAGTTTTAAGTTACATCGATTATTACGCCAATTGAACTCAGATACATACCATTAAAAAAATTGAAATACCGTAGGAATGAGATTCATATTTCTGGAGAATGTACGGAGTCATATTTCTGGAGAATGTACGAAATGTACGTCCACATTATAATTATTACCAGTCTTTGAGTATATTGTACAAAATTCAACCCACATTCAATCTCCGAGTATGTGGTAATGATGTGTTGTATATTATATATCTACATACTATACATTATCATTTTATGTAGGTCCTTTCCCACTGTGTGTTCCTTTTTTCTCGGAACTGCTGACTATCTGACAGTGATTAAGTACTGATTCGTTTATTCAATTTGTACCCAGTACTTGTTGGCTTAATGCCAGACGTTTTAAACACGCAGTTAAATGGTATACGATACTGAAATTATATAAATTTGTTGTTACTTTAAGGCGGAGTTCTAGTTTTAATTATGTATCCAATACGACCAATCCGTATTGCGTATTTTAAACCAAGTTTTAGTGGCCTAGATTTAAATTATTTACTTTCTCCATGTGGGTAATTCACAGTTAGCGTTTGTCTCCTGCTATTCTATAGCAATAACCTTACAATCATTTCTCAATTATCTTTGTGTTTAAGTAGTCTATGTCGTCAAAAAGTCATTAGCCTTCAATGCGTCATGAACATAAGATCATAACACTTCTGAACAGAAGATAATTCACTTAAATGTGCTTTAATCATGGTTGTAAGCACAACCGCAATGTATGCCATTGCATAGCCTTATGAAGTTATGATTGAAGGATCTACATGACGACATTGCACAGCAAATTGTAACTAAACATTATGCTTATGAGGTTCTCAATGCCTTTATAAAGCATTTTCTTCATCTCGATGTTTATCGCGTAAATCAAAAGATATTCAGAATTTACGCATTCCGTTTCGACATTAGACAGGGTGGAATTTAAGAGACGAGACAAATTAAAATATATTATGATTCTATGTGTAACAAAGACAATTTAGAAAACGTGATTAAGGAAAATAATTAAACTTTTTTTAGTGTTGTAAAGAGAGTTTGGCAAAGTCTCGTGCGCTTCTACTGCTACTTTTCTTTTGAATAGAAAAAAAATATACTTAGACGATAGTAAGTGCAAAGCGTTAAAATGATTATGTAATGATTACTGAACCTCCCACCCCTACTGTGCCCCCCCGGGGCACACAATAAACATAGTACCTAGGTATCATATATTTATAATGTTATGTAACCTGTGTTTTGTGTCTTTTAGTTACCTGTGTACTGATGTGTGCCTAAACTGTGTCAATAAATTATTTCTTTCATTTATTTCGATTTGTCGCAAGTTTTCAAAGTCGCCCTGTATACTGGATGCAAAATAAAAAATATATCATAATAGCGTTAAATAACACTTCATAAGCCTGTTATTAATTAATCACAGAATTTGATATTAATAACCCCGCTTTCCAATGGATAATTATTTTAATAATTCTAATTTCCATATGAATGCCTTGCGACCCAGTGACCCGCGTGTTCTTGGAGGTACGGCTACCTTTCTATCGTAGTTTGTTTTACTCGTTAGCGGAAACACGTTCCGATATAAACGGCCAGAGGTTAGTTAGCGCAGGAAATGGGAAACTGCCATTTGTATTTGATAAAATGATAACAGTTGTCAGAACTCGAATCCAGCTGCAGTTTACAGTCTTATGATAAGGATATCGGTATGTCAATTATGCTAACTTAGGACTAAATGGTTTGTTTACATTATCGTACCTGTGACCTTAGAATAGTTATTTTGACAACTGCTGAAGTAACCAATGTGGTCTTCAAGTATTTCTTTCGTCGAAAATATGAATATTAGAAAAGCGTTTTATTACATTACAATGGAAATAAAATATTATACACTTCCGTAACTTGAAACTTGTTTGCTGTCAGTCGACCAACCGGTCAAGGTTTCCTTTTGCAACGTAGTCAGAGAGACATCAATGTCGAACTTTCTCTAAACTCGTAATCCCGGTTTTTGTGTTCATTATGCGGAATATGTTAATTCTTTGTTTCGTCTAGTATTACGATTAGCATAAACATTTTGCAAGGCGGCCGAGGTCTGTATTATGCATCAAATTTGCTGTACATCAAAGTACCTACCTTTATTTTATAAGCAGAATGAAGTTGCAAGGTGAGCAACCGACATAACGATTGTTTACTATCAATATGTACTTATAGGAAAAACGAGGACAGTTGATTGCGTTCCACAGATGTTCTAAAGCGTGAATAATTATCTGACTTAACATTGCATTATCACTGGAAACTAATTAATGACAAATGCACAGGATTATAAACAGAAATGAAGATGGCGAGACAGTAATATCTACATATCTTCATACCCATAATGTATAACAGAGCCGAGATGGAGAACGTAGACAACGTCAGATTCCATGTCTGTGACTCGACATTTCTATGAAACGCAGTTACTGGCAAGGTCACCGAAGCTGCGCTGTAGTCGGATATTTTGCCACACATACCAAAACGCGGAATGTATCACTACTGTATAGCATTTAATATCGCTTACCGACATCAAAAAGTAAAACGGCTGAATAAACCGGTACAGGCAAAATATGTTGGTTAGTTTAGTAGGTAGCCATATTTTTCCTTTTACAGTGCTGACTATACTTATTACTTGCTGTTAGCAAGTATGCTTACTTCGCATAATGCATGCTGATGAGTTGTGAGTTTGTCTTGGCTTGGCATCACTCCGGCCCTTGACCTAACTGTCTAAGAAAATATTAGTGGTGTTTTTAAAAACGACCCGAAATAAGGAAGGTTAGGACTATGCTGGACGCTGAACATTGGAATTCCCGTCAGATGTCAAGCGTGACGCCCACACACATTTCCGGTAGTTATTTATAATGACTTCCTTCCAAAATTGCGGAGACAATACTTTCGTTTCGTTTGGTTCGGCTCGTCGTAAGGTTAGGAAAGATTTATTTGAATATGGATATTTGGGTAAGTGACAGCTGAGTCAGAGATTCTATGACATGTTCCTTTACGTTTAAAATCCTCTTCGCGGAACAATCTAGACCTGCACGTTATTCATTCCTACAATGTTTTCAAAATGATCTACAATTAATACCAGTATCGACGAAAGTTGCCGACGATAAAAGCCCGAAATAGTCAGGAAACTGTTTTAGCCTGGAGTTATAAAACAAGGTGGTACTAAAATGAGCGTTTACGAATTCTTCGAAAGACGTCGCCTCTTTGCACAGCACTTTCCTTGCTTTCCTAATCGGTTCAGCACTCTCTATAAATATCCTTATAATTAATACTTATGCTGGTCATAAATAACTTCATAAGACGGTGAAGTCTAATCTGACTCATGTTATTTTAAAGACACTGTAGCTTATCAATCAGAGGCTGTTTTGAAATTCATAAATGGCGATTAGTGGTAGTCTGAAGCCCAAAAAACTTGCAACTTTGCAAGCTGTCTATCTTTCGAATATCCGGATAGTGGAAGTTTGAAGGCAGTCGATTCGTGTAAAATAAAATAGGTACCTAGGTGCCTCTGATAGGTATTAATCCGCATCTTGTAATGGGTACCTACCACATCGTTACAATTCTTTGCATCTGATAGACTATAAAGCCCACCTCAACATGGTTGGGAAAAGGCTAGAAGTACTTAAGTTTTTAAAAAGCTTTCTTTTTTAAAAAGCTTACTAGCAATATGAGTCGCAAATTACTAGTATTCTTATTAACCCCTCGTGCTAAACTAAATGCTTGTGTTATGAATAGGTTCACGTCGGTAGTGCAATAGGTGGGTTTCGAACCGGCAACCACATGATCGCAAGTCCGACGCCATAGCCATTAGGCTGCCGCCGCTTCAAAATAATGATGAATTTTTGGATTTAATTTCTAATTTTAAGGTTTATTTTGACTTAAAATAATATAAGCAAGGTATCTATCAGCCCAGCGCTACCTAGGGTAGGCTAATTTTGCGATTGCTTGAGAAAGCAGAGCTCAAGTAGAAATAAATGTACAGGTAGGTAGGTAGGTACCTACTTACCTACATACCTACTACGTACTGCTATAAGTACATTTTTGCAATAGGCTTTTGTAATTAAATTGCAGTAATACCTATGTACCTACCTACGTCGGCAATTTTACTGTTAATGATTGCGTGAACCCACGTAGTCGTAGGTACCTATAATTAGGGTGCGTAATGTATTTTCGTGTATGTAAGTAGGTAGATAGGTACCTATAATAAGGGGGCGTATCCAAGGTCGAGGCGCGTCTACACTGCCTCCTGCTTTTATCATTATCATATGATAAGTAGGTAGGTAAGTACCTAGAGCTTGCAAAATGACCACTCAATACTGGATAGGTACAATTTATGGATCATTTATTAAATTATGTAATTGATTTTAATTAATTTAAGTTATTTCCTAAAAATAATATAATTATACACGTAGGTACGTACCTTCCTACAATTTTATTTATCCGAAAGAAGGTAGGTTATTCCCCGACATCGGGCGCTCAATTCGATTAGCTATTCCCTTTATCCATTATTCCAGAACAAACTTAATAGGTACTAAGGTAGGTAGACACCCAAATAGGTGATTAACATAGTAAGGATATGCACATCTTAATCAACATGATAAGAGTACCTATCTGACTAGGTAGGGACGTCAAATGTATAATTTCCAAAATGCTTTTTCTCTTGCCAATCACTATAAAACCTAAAGTAAACATAAATTTATTTTGTATTCGCAATAAAAGCAAATACCTAATCAGCACACTAATACAATATTCTCAAATGCCAATAATATTTCGTTTATCCGCTGGTTTATTCCTCTGTAAAATGTTTATTCTGCACCCAAGGCTAAAAGCCAGAGCCCAATATTCTCTTATCTTGACAATGGCTTCGCTGAGATTCGTGAATAAAGATTTTATTTACCTCTTCCAAAGCACTGATGGTCTGACGGCATTGTGGCATGCGAGAAACAAACGTAGAAGTAGTAGGTGAACTGTAATCCTCTCGAGTTTCTTCAATGAATTCACCGATACCAATAAGACCCGGCATGGTGGCCAAAACACGAAGTTCCACTAATTCAAATCCCAAACTTCACATCCGTCTCTAGTTAACAAATCACATAAAACTAATGAACATCAGAATGCAAATTGAACACATTATCACCTGCAAAACACTTCAGCGCAAATAAAAACAATATCGCATCTAAACACGTCAAATCACGAACCACCCATCCTCACTCGACAAAGATGAATGAAGTTACTAAATGTAAATTGATTGAAGTGAAGAACGATGAGGAGGAGCGAGTAGTGAAATGAAGCAGAGAACGATACCAGTAACTCTTAGGTTGGATACTCTACTTCCGGTGCATATATTTTTTTAACTCGGATATTTCACAAAATCAAAAATCTTATCAAAATAATAATCGCATTTGATCTGGGATTTTGATACACAAAGCTTGATACGCACGACAGATGTCAGAGTGACATTTCTAGGATTGGGATTTTGTTGAAAAAAACTATATTATCGTACGCTATTGAACATATGTCGATCACCGTTTAAAACATATTAAATAAAATTTGTTTTATCTTGACTTAAAACATGAAATAAAATGAAAATAATATTATAACATACAATGACAGGTATACTATTGTAGTTTTTGGTTTTTAAGGCATTAGGAATCATAATGACTAAAACATATTATTCGATCCATATTTTTATAATCGATTTACCACGACGTCAGACAATAGAGATGCCATGAACATAAATTCAGCTTTTTGTCAATAAAGTATGACATTGTCCTGAGTACATTTTTATTGTCAAAAAATTTATAACTTCAAGCGCGTTATCTCGATACAGCTGTCGCGCGTATCCAGGCTATGTAGCGCGAATCAATAAATTATAATCTAATAATTTATGGCTAGTTTTTCTGTAATATAATTAAAATGGGTGGGCTCTATTTTAGGCACTTTTCTATTCCTAGGGTACATAAATGACCTTCCCTATATTATTTTCTAACGATACCTCACTTATATTTAAAATCGATACAAATGATTGTAATCTTTTTAATGTAAATCTAAAATCCCTATCTAAATGGTTTGCTGCTAATAACTTACTACTTATTGCTAGCAAAACAACATTTTTAAAATTCTCGTTACCAAATGTACCACAAGTTGAAACGAATCTAATTCTTGAAAGCAGCAAACTCGAGCTAATCATCGAAACTGTTTTCTTAGGTATTACGGTTGATTGTAAGTTGCAGTGGGGTGTACACATTTCAGCCCTATCTAGCAGGTTAAGTTCTGCTGCATATGCAGTGAAAAAAATCAGGGACTACATTGATGATAAGAATGCATGGTGTTTAAAAACAGGTGCACTTGTGGACTCCCTGGCAACCTGAGGTTATTGATAAATAGGGACTATTCTACTCACAACATTTACGTGGTGTCTTCATGTTGTTAATATTGCTTATCTCATTTATTTCTAACAGGACTTGTAAATGTGAGTACATTGTGGCATGTCTAAGTGGACACCTAGGTTTATACTTTGATAATGTGTCCACATAGTTTTTTATTTTCTTTTATTTAATAATAATAATATATTTATTGAAATAAAATACTTTTACAATATGTTAAGAATTCTCTGACCCCTGCACTAGTAATATCACTGTGTTGCAGTGGCCAGTATTTTTTTTTATAATAATGAGTTCTCTAATGCTTGGAACATTCTTTTTATAATATCGACTTTGGCCCAACTTGGACAGTAACCTTCAATGTCCACACATTCTGTTCGCACTATTGCACCTGAAGAATGTAATACATCTTATTTTAAAAGAGTGTCCATGGAGTTTCTTGCCGGATTCTTCTCTATAGGATCAACTTTTTGAACCATGTAACTAGACTCAATAACGTTTCATAGACGCTTGTAAAATCTTATTTGAATAAAAAACATTTGAACTTGAACTTTTAAAACGTGGAATATGTTTCGTAAGAAGAATTAATTGCACCGTTTGAATACTGAAGTAAGTGATTCCTCGCACTTATATTTTTATTTTTTTACTAATTAAAATATATTCCGATGCATTTTTGGGAGTTTCGGAAAACAACCATAGTATTACTGACACGAAATAATGAACACAAAATAATATTAGTTTAATGATTTGATAATATGTTCCACTTTTACAACAAAATGTTATAGGTGTTACTTATATTATTATTTAATTCATTCTTTTTTATACATTTATAAATGGATATCCGAACGTAAAGCGGAAATCATACGTGTTAAATTGTAACTATCTTGTCAAAAAAGATTGAATGAGAGAATGAAAATGACAAATTTATAATAATGACGGAGCTGTCACGAGGTATGTATGGCCTACTTGTATTTTTTTATTATAAGTTTATTGTTTACCTCGAGCTTTTTGGCAATTTTTATCATTTAAAATGTAATACACGTAACTCGTTTAACTATAATTTGGGATATATACGTGACAAATTGAAACTGTTTTTATACTTCGAACTATAAAAAAAAGTTTTTTAATCCATATATTTATTCTAATTAATATTCATCTTCATTGTTTAATAAAATCAGACTAAACGAATAGGTACTCAGTGACAATACCATACAGTGTGAATTACCTTTTTTTTTGTTTACAGAAATCGGAGAGATCTGGTCCAGATTATTCGATCACCGTCCTTTTCTAAATGGTGAAATAAAATGTATGCTAAAGGAATTTGAGGTACTTATGTTCCTATCTACTCATTTGTAGTTTGCAACTATTATTCAACCTTGTATGGTCCATGTACCATTATGTTACACCAAATTATGCACTACCTACTTTCCACTTCAAATCCATTGCAATCTAACCTTATGAAACCTGAGTAAATTATGTAAGAATTTTTGCCCTAATCCTGTCGACTGTAGGTGTTATTATATGCACTTGTAGATGCAGGGATGTTCATACAAATTGTCAATCTTGGTAACATTGACAATGATTTTAAAATTAACAATTATTATGAATACTATTAATTATTATTCTGTACATATTTTTTCTTGCTTTTCAGGAGAAGCGTGGAGACAGAGAAGTAGAGAACTTATTTGCTATAATTGAAAAATTGACTGACATAACAGATAGCCAAGCTGAAAAAATTAAAAAGAATGGTGAAGCAGGTCTTTCTGTACTGAAAGAGAAGTTGGAACAAGCACTACAGCTTAGTCAAAAAGTAGAAAAAGAATATCTTGATTTACATAAGGTTTCTATGTTTTCCTTTTCTTATAATTAAAAATATTAGTAAAATAATACATATTTAATATTGGTTCTAAATAAAAAAACAATATTATTTTTTGACTGCCTCATTTTACTAGAGATTCTGGGTTCGATCCCCAGGTCGAGCAGTGTTATTGGGTTTTTCTGTGAAATTCTCAGTAGCAGCTCGGAGTCTGGATTTGTGCCCGGTTAATGGCAATAGGCTTGCCCTTTATTACATGGGACCTAAACATACCGGCGAACTGTGGGTGTACATTAGTATGCCTCTGCCTAACCTTTCGGGGAATACAGGGGTGATGGTATGTATGTTATGTTATTCTCAGTAGCAGCTCGGAGTCTGGATTTGTGCCCGGTTAATGGCTATAGGCTCGCCCCCTATAACATGGGACCTAAACATACCGGCGAACTGTGGGTGTACATTGAGTACGCCTCTGCCTAAGCCTTCGGGGAATACAAGGGTGGTGGTATATTATGTTATTATTTTTTTAAGGTGTATGAAAAGAAGCGATTAGAACTTAAAGAAAAGAGACAGAAAGAATGGGATCAATTCATTGATGATATGAACTTCAAATGTCAACGAATTGATAACACATTTGAAGAGAAAGAAGAAGAACTGAGAGATTTTTATGCTGACCTCAATCACAAACTGAATATTACCAACAAATGAACAATGGACACCATAGGATCAATTGTTGATACCAACCTCAGAATCTTCCCATCAAAGAATTTATTGGACTACATTAAAGCTTTATCTATTGATGAAAATGTACCTATAAATATTGCAAAACTGGTGAAAGGAAAAACTTATGATGGTAAACATGAAGCACCCACAGATGCTAAGAAAATTCCAGTACACTTTGATGATAAAGATGTTGAAAATTTAAATAAAATTAAAGCATTTATGAATGTACAAAATGATGATGATCATAATGAAGAAGAAAAGGAATCAGAAGAATCAAGTGTAAATAAAGTCACAAAGAATGAAGTATCTGAGAAAGCAAAAACTGATAAAGTAGAACCTTCTGACAAAACGGATCATTGTTACAAATCAGATAAACAAAATCTTAATGATGATAATACAGAAGATCAATTGCATTTAACTACAGCTGATATAGATTGGCTTTATACACATCTCCAACATCAAAGAAAGACTAAAGAAGGTGGTGACAAAAACGTTCCATACTTACATGTTTTATTAGAAGGAGTTCATATTGAAACACCTGCAAATCAAACTATTAAGAGAAATCCAGTTCTTGAAGCTAGATGTGTCAAGCTGAGAGCACAACAGGAAGCAAGGGATTATCGAAAGATGACAAAATCTGTGGACAATGTTAGAATGAGATTTCCAGAAGACAGTATCTCTTATCAATGTAAGTATATTTGAATTTATTAATTTGTCTGATTGCTAACATAAAATAACGTATGGTTTTTAAATATGAACTCTCAGGCCACATAAATGTATTACGAACATCATCCTAAAAACATTATTGCAAATCATTATTAAATGAGTCATCCTTAAACATGTCTTTATGTTTTCAGTAAAACAAATGAATCGCCAGTTGATTGCGATTGGCCAGTTCATCATTTCAATATTCGCCGGATTCCTCTTTGGCTTTAGAGGCGTAGAATGGATGGTTGGGAATCTGGATTTCGGGTTTAGACTATTATTAGGCGTAATGTGTGCCTTAATAATTGCCCTTGCTGAAATATACTTCTTAGCTAAAAAGTTGAATGAAGAATTGAATATTCCAGAAACTGTGCAATTAGGTGGCCCTCCAAAGTTTGCAGATCAGCCTAATCATAATTATGATTATGTGCCAAAAGTATCAGAAAAGGTGATTGATAAGGAACATCAGGATTAATTTATAAGGTGTCTATAATCTAAGAAAATACTTGTATTATTTGTCATTTCAAATGTTTATTAGTTACGATTACCTATACATATAGATATTATAAATGTTTTAATTGTTCCAAAATTGTCTTTTTTTATTGTTACTAAATCCAAATAAATAATGGATATTTGTTTCAAAATTCTGGGTGACTGTAATGTAAAAACAATGTATTTCATCACAAATGCAGCGTTTTATTTATTTTGTCCTGGAATCCTCTTTTTTAATAGTTAATGAGATGACTATGTTCTTGCGACAGATTTAGTAATTTCTTAGCTAACTAGATTATATTCATTGGATCCCAAGTTTAGAAACAATATTCAGCGTTTTTTTAGTACCTACCTATTCCAAAGTTTAACAATTCGTCCCAAAGGCAAAGACTACATAAATTCGTCTGTACGACGAGAAACGCGTTTTTTCATCCTACTCCCTACGGCTCGAACCATGGATCCTTAGTGGGACGATTCGCAAGCGCATTTCATCGACAGCTGGTGTTGATGTGTCCAGTGTCAAAATCAGCAAATGCATTATCTATTGATTAAAGTCTATACACTACCTACACGCGGTCATTTTTTGTTCAGGGACATGCTTCCTATGCTTTCCGTGCAGTAGGTAGATACTCACACAGACTACTAACAGATACTAGTATGATACTCACAACAGGCCACGGTGCTCATTGCATCAAAATTATCAAGAGATTGATAGGACCTTGCTCCTCTTTGCGATTGTATCGGTCGCCTCCTTAGACCATCTATAAATGGTCCAAGGTCACCTACTTTGAGCACAAGAAGTAAGACCCGTGACCGACCCGGCTGCCGGGACAAAGGGCATAATCAAGAAAGAGCCTATATATATTGTACTAGTTTTTGCCCGACTTTGTCTTCAGGACTTCAGGATTGGGTCTGACCTGGATAAAAAGTATGTGTTATTCCAGGCTATAATCTACTGTATGTAAAATTTTATCCAGATCCGTTCAGCCGTTTTGACGTGAAAGAGTAACAAACATCATTCAAACTTTCGGCTTTTTACAATTAGTAAGGATTTAACGTTCTTGGGCACTGCTTAGGTCAACAATGCAATGCTGGCCGCTGGGAGTTCAGACGGTAAGTACTAAAATACTCTGTCTGGCCAAAGCAAACAGAATTATTTTAATTTAGTAAATAATTAAAAAAAAACTAATTATTTTAAACATTTGTATTTTGATCTTTCCGTGTAAAGAAATGTTAAATCGCGTTCCAGGACTTTTCCTCGTAAAAACATTACTTAAAACATTCAAAATAGATTTCATCTGTTTAATTTTCTATATACTGTGTAGAGAGAAAGAGAGAAAACATTTATTAGATGCTTCATTTTCATTACAAGGTATCTGGATTGTTGTGACAATGACTTTTTGTTTTGACAGCTGTATTGCACAACAAAATATTGTTTTTCTCAACTGTTCTATTTTGATGATTCATAATATTCTGAGGCCTTATTTATACAGAGCGCGTCGTTTTAACAACATTCACTGTAAAACTTTACTCAAAGTGCGACGCATTTTCGTGTCAGTGTTTATTTGCTAATATTAAAATTCTAATTTCAAAGAAGTTTTCATCATACCACAGGTGAGTGGATAAAGATTTACATGCAGTGCGTATCTACCTGCAACTTTCGCGCAGTTTAGTATAAAGACGCCTTTGCGCTTTAAAAGTTTAAACCCATCTTGAACATTACAATGTTCTGATGCGCTTAGCAAACAAAATGGCCACATAAACATAACTTACAAAATGGATATCAAGACTAGAAAAAATATTGGATATTTTGTGTGTAATGTAATCATAACTTTATTTCTTTCAATTATTATCTTCGTGTTCTTATCAGAAATCTCAAACATGAAGAGCAACATTCTTTGTATTAACTATTCATTTATTACTTATATTGGGGATAATTTGGTAGTTTTTTAAATTTTTGTTATGTAGATTTTTATTTATTTTTAACTACAAATTATTTTAAACTGTTGATTTATTTAAGTCAATGTTTTAACTTGAATGTAAGTTGCAAGTCAAGGCCAGACTCAACTAAAAATAGGGCTCATCATAGAAATTTCCTAAAGTCCTCTATCATTATTAGAATATCATTTCGCTTGTAAAATATTTAAATTTAATAAATGTGCACGTGCATGTGTTTGTGTGTAACATGTACATCCTTTTTTCTTGTGATGATGACCAATTTATAATTATTATGATGAAATATATAAGTGTAACATGTACTACTCATTCACTGATCAATCACAATATCTCAGAACCTACATGGCCTAGAAACATGGCAGATGGGTTCCCTATAAGAAAGAGCTAAGAAATTCCTACAGGACTGGGAATAATTACATTAATGTGGATAACACACACACATGTGTGTGTGTGTGTACACAGTTATTTAAATAACAAGATTATATAGGTATCTTTCAGTCCAAAATAACTGTGTATGTCTGGTTTGTCTGCAAGTAATTTTGCAGTGGTAAATTTTAATATTATTCATAAATTATATTAATTAGTTGGATACATGGTCTGGTGAGTCATTCACTAAGTTGTTATGGTCATATTTTATCATACTTCTTTAAGTGTGAATATGTTGGCTTGGATGGAAACATTATTAAGTTTTTAGTAAGTAATCAGTTTTTAAAACACTTAACTGGCAGGTGGACAGTATTCATTTTTAGGTAACTATTTTAGTTACCAGACTATTTTAAAGTTTGTAGTTAATATATATTTTAATTTTCATTATTCATTCATATTTATATATTTTTACTTATATACTTTAAATATATTTTAATGACCGATTTTAGCACTACCTATCAGTGATTTAGAAAGCTTTGTGTCAGCAAGAAGCAATGACGACTTCGCCAACATTCCCTTGCTAGCTGACATACTTGAGTCTCTATTTTCTGATGTCCCAAAGAATTGTTGATATAGTCCATAAAAATGCCCAAAGTATTCTACATATTCATACATTACTTTGAAATGCTGGCTAATATTGACCTCCATTCCTCTTTTCATTCTTTGTTGCAATCAGTGACTATATTCTGCCTTTAAATGTAACACATCATGTTCCTAACTGTAATCCTTATCTCTTGGACCTTAATTTTGTTTCCTCTTCTCAGCATGTGAGCAAGCATGGTCAATACCCAGCTGACATGTTTTCTTATGATAATCTAGTTTTCCTGTCTGACAAAATTCACCCACCTAAAGCAAAGCCCAAAACCCTCGTACTGCGTATTTTTGGTGGTATGGACTCTGATGCTCTATCAATGTTATATATCAATATCTCAGTCAATGTTGCCTGCATCTCCCCATATCAATGCTAAGCCAATCAACAACAAGATCAGTGTGTTCACTGACAATCGGACCCAGCTCTACAATGTGCATGCTCCCATACATGCACTCAAATTAAAGCATCTCCCTGCACTTTGATTGACAGATTCTATTAGGCGCATTATGCAAAGGAAGGCTTATTCAATTCTATAAAAACTATATGTACATATTTAAATTAAATCACTCATTTAATTCAGCAACAAACAAACCAAAACAAAATCGAATTAAGTAGACCGCGTACAGACTGGTAAAAAAACGATAACATTTGAGGGCACACAGCTGTTTAATAAGCTACCCACAGAAATAAAAGACTCTGTAAACATTAATACTATTAAAACTAAAACTAAGAAAACAGAGAGCCGATTTTATTAAAAAATATTAATTTCCTAATTGTTATAAACTGTTATTTAGTGTAATTATTATTTATTATTAAAATTTATTTTATGTTGTTGATAGTTAATTTAAATTATAATTAATTATGTCAAATTTATATGCATGTGCCAGAGGTAAATGAAGATTTTATTATGAAATGTAACTTAATTACTTATTTTAGATGAACTGTAAAGTTTTTGTAAGAAATAAAATTCTTTAAACCCATCACCCATAATGACCCACTGATACCAACACAATCGATTTTGCATTGTCTATAATACAGGTCTTTAGGTCTCAGAGTTATGTGATAAATAATGTTGGTCTCACCCACATTCCTTCCTGAGATCCAATCTATCAATATTCTAAAATTGATCAAAATTGGTTCAGTAGGTTTAGGTGTGAAAATGTAAAAAACAAACAGAGCTACTATTGCATTTATCATATTCATTTAAATACATATTTTTTCTTTTGTGTATACTGGTTTTACTGTTGTATATGCAGGATTGTTATAGGATCATAATGATTTCAGCCATGGAAGACCAAGTTCCATTCAAGGTTTATACATTTTGGAGAATGAATGAGAAGCCAGAAGTTAGAAGATTTGGTGTGGAGAAGAGTGTGGTCACTAGCTTCCACTACTTGAATGCTAAACTCCAGGATGTGTACCCAGGCCTTAAGACGAAGACTTACTCTGTGGCATGGAAAGGTAATTCCTATTCCTTGAAAATTGAAGGCTATGGAAAGTTCTACATACCTATAATAACTACATTAAATAAAAAATTTAAAGAAACCCCCGACAGTCCAAAATTTTGGCCGAGGCCAAGATGGCCGCCGCCATTTTGTAGCGGCGGCCATCTTGGACTAATTTTCATCAAACATAGATAAGTACACTTCTCACTAATGACTACTTCACCTTTCAAACTAAAAACAAAATCTGTTCATCTGTTCAGGAGCACTCTCTCTGTCTCTCTCTCTCTCTCTCTCACAAACACACACACGCACACTACATGAAAAGAAAAATAAGCAGCAAGTTTACACCACATATTTCTATGAACCCTGATTCTTAATGATCTAACTTTACCTGTGTTTTTGTCTATGTTATTTTAGTGTTTTTAGTTTTTTTAGTTACTTTTGATCACATTTTATCTTGCTTCCCAAAGGATTTTTGAGATATAAGGTAGCCTATGTCCTTTTCCAAGAATCATCTAAATTTATTCAGCAATTTAGGAGTGAAAACATAGCAAACAAATATACAGATAATATGCTAGTTGACGGATTTTTTTTATGGTCTTTTAAAAAAGTTGAACATAAATAGAGCCGAACAACAAAAACAATACTGACATTCGTTTTGAATCGACAATCCCGACCAAAAACTTTAAAAGCTTATATCTTAGAACTTTATGACTCGATATTAACTCGAACTTTATCGACTCTTTATTTTTTCAGTCTATGATTTTTTTGTAATAAAAATTTTCAATAGGACCATTATTTTTATCAACCGACCAGTCAACTACAACTAGCCTATTACTTTTGCATTTATAATATTAGTATCGATGGTAAAGTAAATTGGGATAAGGGTCGGAGGTTGTTGATCTATAAAAAAAAATCGGCCAAGTGCGAGTCGAGTGCTCGTGTGCCGACGACGGTTCCGTCGGTGCACGAGCGTCGGTGAAACCGCAGGCGGGCCGTTATACATATAGACATCTTTATATATATAATTCTTCTGTGAGTGTGTATGTCACTGAACTTCTCTCAAACGACTGGACCGATTTTGATGAAATCTTTTGTGTGTGTTCAAGGGGATCTGGGAATGGTTTAGATCAAACGACTGGACCGATTTTGATGAAATTTAGGGGATCTGGGAATGGTTTTGTCCGCTGTCCGCTGTATTTCGCTTTATACGTAGCGAAGCACGTACCGGGCCGCTAGTAATATTATAAGACAGATGGAAATTCAATGTGACCATAGAGAATCATGACTTGGCGATTCCTAGGGCCTTATATAACATGATAATATTTAAATACTAAGCTAAACTTTGTCATATGCAGATGAGGATGGAGATGATGTAGTTGTGTCATCTGATGAGGAAGTGTTGACTGCACTGCAAGTATTGAGTGGAGATGTCATCAAACTCTTTGTCTACTGCAAGACAGAGGAAGCTAAAGATGATGACTGCGATATTGTCATTACTGCCGTAACTGGAGATTCTAATGGTAAGCATCACTTGGTTAACATTTTCTTAATGATGAGCTTAATTGACAAATAGAATTCATTGAAATAAAACTACTTTTTATGGAGTTTATCGCGTTAATCATGTTGTTTTATGGATTAAGCAGAAAAAAAATCTTATTTGATTGCCTCAGTAGTTACGAGTATTAGTAAGTGCGACTGCTACTCCGGAAGTCCTGGGTTTCATTCCTAAGTTGAGTAAACAGTTATTGGGTTTGTTTATTAAATTCCCAGTAGCCTGGTCAAATGGCCATATAAGCCTGCCCCTTATTACATGAGATCTAAAGGTAAACGGCGAACTGTGCGTGTACTTTGGTACACCTCTGTTATTTGTGTGTGTGTGGTGTTATGTTATGTCGTATTTTAATCATTCGTAGAACCTGCTGGTACATCGGCGGTACACTACGGCGTGGTGTGCGACTCGTGCGATGGTGACGTCATCGGGTTCCGATACAAGTGTTCCGTTTGTGACAACTACGACCTGTGCTCACGATGCGAGTCCGCGGGCCGTCACCCGGAACATTGCATGGTGCGAGTGCCCACGCCGACGATGCCCGTAAGTACAGGATGCAAACATCCGGCTTTACCTTCAATTAATTTTTTTTAAGGGTCCGGCAGACCTAATTAATCTCTTACAAATGTAATACCGAAATAAATCGAAATTCAAACACAATTTAAGGGCATTACATCATTCAAATCCAAAAAAACACCCTAGCTTTAAAGAAGTTTCTAGTGGAATCCTTATGTGCGTTTGCCATATAAAAATATACATAAGGCCATCACAAACAAATTGTATTGTTTAAAATTTTTATAATTTTGCCCCAATTTCGGATAATAATTGAAGTAATTAGGCCTTTTTTAACATCATTTGTATTTTTTCTCTTTAACGGCTTAATGAAGTAATTAACAATTTGTATTGGTTTTATTTTCTTATTTCTTTGAATATTTTGAAATAATAAAGAAATATCCGAAATCTCACTAGCACCCCGCGTGAAGCTCCCCCGCAATGCCCGTGACTAACAATTCCTAGAACAAAAACTAACTCCTCAAGGTCATTGGGCAATGTAATACCCTTAATCAAATTCCGTTATTATTCGGATTCCGGTACCGTTAATCTAGGTCCCGATTCTACCAAATCGTCCAAAATACATCACTGGAAATGAATGCAAGCGAATGCAATTTTTGATAACTTTACCAAGTTTGGAACGATTTTCCGGTCTTTTATTTCCAGTGAAGTAGTAGTGGACGAAATAGTACCGTAGGAACCTAAATTAACGGTATCCAAATCCGAATATTATTATTCGGATTTGGATACCGTATAATTTGATAATTTAATAGAATATTGTCTGGATTACGATTTATTTTGGTATTACGGTTTTGTGTGCAATTCAAGCTCCGCTGGACCCTTAATAAATGTATTTTTATGTTTGCAGCGTACAATAATTAAAGCGGCAATTAAAAGATCACGCCATTTCTTGAAGTCTGTAGCCACTGCTATGAGCGAGGATTATCCCGTCAAGAGACATCGCAGGGAGAGGAGTGGTGAGAGGAAACATCGCGGACAACATAGCGGACATCATGGTCCGCATGGAGGAGAGCATGCCCCGCACCGTCCACACGGCCCCCACGGTCCCCACGGTCCCCATGGGGAACACCACCGTCGTCGCCAGCATGTCAGTTGGCTAGACATCTTCTCTACCTACATGAATGAGTTCACCAATCTTGCCGGTGATATCGATCTCGATGACGGAAAACCGAAGGCCCCAGAAACTCAAACGCCAGGACAAACACCTGAAACTCAAGGGCAAAGCTCTAAAGAAAACCAAGAGAAAGCTCAGTCCAGTACCCAGTCTTCACAACCACCCAAGCCTGAAGCCAGTACTTCTGCATCTGCTCAGACACAATGCCCAATCTTCCCAATTCAAATCAATGACCAAATCAAAAAACTCCTTGAGTCGTATATGGGCGACAATGCTTTTATGTCTCAGCCGCCACCGCCTCCGCCTGCACCTGCGAATGCTACCACAGCTGCTAACCCTGCCCCTACAGAAGCTCGAAATAACGACGTAGAGATGGGACAAGGAGACAGGAAGTCGTCAGAGGCTGATGTCAATATTAAGTCCGAAACTTCCTCTTCAAGTACCGACGAATATACCAGAGATAGTACTCCTGACAAGGCTGATGATTGGACTGTAATTAATAAGGAGAAAGGTATAAATTTACATCTAATTGGCTTGTTTCAAACTTAAGAAATTAAAATTAGTTCACGAATCTTACTATAATGTACTATTTTAGATTTGATGGACACGGCTAGTGCTCCTATTGAACTCGCCGCTCCGATCGGTTTCAACTTGCCTGAAGAGTTCCAAGAGCGCGTGAAAATTTCCGAGACTACACTGTACCCACCTCTCAACACATCTACTGCAGGTATTTATTGTTATTTATTATTCTGAAATACCTTTGTGATGTAGACACAATTATCATGCACTATCATCACATCCCTATGACATTATTAATTCCTTTAAAAGGTTTTAGGTTTAGGTTTTTCTTAAGATCGTTAATAATAATCGTTTATGATTATTAGTTCCAAAATAACTAGACAGAGCTAATCAGATTAGGTCGTCAGTGCGTCGGCGGTAATACAACCCGCACTTGGACTTGGCTAGCGTGGTGGACTTACAGCCGAATTTCTCTCATTCTGTTATAATGATGATGGATTTTGCATCTTAAATACATTCATAATGTGCTAGGTAATGTTCCATCATTATTGACATAAGCTGATCGTTTAGTGTTGAATCCTAAAGAGCCTGAGATAGTGAAGTCAGCCCAAACGACAGCGCCACCGGCCCCAGCTGCTACTCCTAAGCCACAGGAGAAGCCAGCAGCTTCTTCACCAAAGCCACAACCCAGGCAACGTCACCCAAGTAAGCATTTGTGTTCTATTTCATCACTTTATACGGCAAAGAAATTTACAGATAATTATGTCGATTGAACAAAGTGAAATTTCACAAAAAATGATAAAGATATTGAGTGATTCATCATATTTATCATGATTGTGCGCACGTATGGAAATAATACTGCATACACAACATAACAATATCTAACCGAGAGATAACTTAGATCACATTAATAATAATGAAAAAACTACGTCGAAATTGGTTTTACTACGACGACTTTTTTATGGAATAGGAGGGCAAACGGTCAGACGGATCCCCTGATGGTAAGCGATTACCGCCGCCCATGGACACCCTCTCCCACGTAAAAAGCACGACCCATCCCACAACTTAGTTTGTGGGTTTATTAAATGGATAAAATATGGGTAATTTGTGTCGTATGGTATGTGGTAAATAGTCAATGCCGGCAAAATTGCATGTCATGGTCAAGGTATTGCCTATACACGTTATATAGAAATTGGACACATTCGATTTTAATAACATACAATGGGCGGGCTTATCGCGAACTGCGATTGTATGTATGTATATATTATTACTCGTACATGTATTCAAAATCTAAGCATAATTGTTTCTGTGTTTGAAACAAAGCACTGTAACTTTTTGTTAATATTCTGTAACATGATTGATTCAACACTTCTTATATATTATATGAACGTTAACGTTAGATATAATTTATTGCTGTATACTTAAATAAATTATTATCTTTGTATTTGCTACACGTTATCAAGCTCAAAGTAATCAAATGGCCATGAGTCACTCGATTACTTTCAGTAAATTATACACGGAACAATGTGGTACTAAGTCATCGCCGATTTTATACAAACATTGCCTTGTAGCTTGTAGGTAGGTACATTAATAAATAACACTTATCGTGACCTACTTTCTTTGTTTTGTTGGCTACAAATTTGAATTCATGAATTTCCTTTAGATGGACGCTATCTTGTCATGATTATATCCATAACCTATATGAGCCTTGTCTTATCAAGAATCTACTAATCCATACAATATAAATATATTCAGTTAGCTGATGTGTTTTTAGTATCATGAAAATTTCAAGTACTTACCTGGGAATCGAACCAGGCCTTCATGTACAGCAGCCGCGCTTGCAACTACCAGATCAATAAGAGGGATCTATTTTAAATTAAATGTATAAAGCAAAGGACGATACGTTTGGCATAGCGGCTGACCGATAGGCTTTTGCGCCACTTGTTGTAGGTCGATCCCCACACGGAGCAAATATTTTTATGACCTACAGGTAGTTGTTCCGGGTCTGGGCGTTTGTGTCTGTGGGAATTTTTGATTGTAAACGCACTCACGATACAGTAGAAAACCTTAGTGGGACATTTTTTTTTAAAGCTAGGAATATATGGAGTAGTATGTAGAAAAAAGCTACGCTAACCATTGTGAATACTGCATAGAAATGGGACACAGGTCACACCTGCGATTATATTGAGAATGGCGCTTATCTTATTTGAATAAGCGACGGCTATTGAACACACTTACTAAACAAGTGTACGTACATATTGTCTATAAAGTAGGTCAACGTTAACCCTACTTAATTCTGCTTATCATTGCAACATATGACATGGTTGACAAAATCCAAATTCAAATGAATTAAGTATTTTTTTTTACGTTTCCACAGCACCACATATCGATGCGGCTATCCAGCAAATGCTGGCAATGGGCTTCACTAACGAGGGCGGCTGGTTGACTCAACTCCTCGAGAGTAAGGACGGTAACATCGCTGCTGTGTTGGATCTTCTTACCCCGGTTAACCCCAAGAAGTAAACATTGCCTTTTCTTGCCACACAAGGCATAAAGCATTATTTTATTATTTTTGATAGATTAGGGAGGTTTCTCAACATTTAACCATAAATAATTATGTGATTGGTCTCTAACTATATTTTATGGAGACGCGACATGGTAATAAATTGTAGACATTACAAATAAGCCACGTAATTATTACTCTTATAAGGGTGGCAGGGACTTAGATTATACAGCATTATTCAGCGTTAGGTATAGAAGTAGTTCTATCTCTATCCATTTAGGTACCTTATAAAACTTGCCTTTAATGATTTAGATTATATTGTAATGAAATAAATATGTATACCTATAAGTTCTGGCCGTAAATAAGTATTTATATATAAGTAGGTACTCAAATACTTCAACATACAGCTATAATAAAAGTATTCCACATTCAACAATTTATAGTGTTGTTATTATCCTCGTGACATTTATTTTATTTTATAGTTATTATCTTATTATATAATTCTTATGTATGGATAATGCAAAATTATTGTGATAATTGGTTATGACTGAATTTATAATATTTAGTTAACAATGAAATTGTTAGGTATATATTAAAACCTAATAAGTTCTACGTAGAATATAACTAATTGTATGTTACCACATACTTATTGTAATAAATTTAATGGTTACATCAATAAAGGATTAAAACGGAAAATTGTTTCAATGATTACAATTTTTATTTTAAGAAACCATACGAATATTTCTTTAATCTTACATTTTCTTGTCTCTCCCTTATCAAGGCTTTACCCAATGCTTTATCGAGTAACTTCGCTGCAACTCTGTAAAAAAAGAAATGTACCTATTTAAAATTCTATCCAACATAATTATCAGTTTCACGTAAGCAGGAAGTTTAGACAGCACAATAGGTACTCAATAATTAGGTATTCCGTTAGTAGATGCAAGTAGACATTTATTACAAACTAGCGGGCCCAGCAAACGTTGTCTTGCCTTGTATCATAATCTTCCTGCCCTTTTCTTCCATTCATCCCTATCAGCCGTCATCTCAATCATTCATTCAATTTCCCGTGTCTTACCCTGATAAAAAAAATTTTAGAACCCGATTACGGTGCCACCTACTGGCTCAAATTGTAAATCTAAATCATCCAGGGGGACCCATTTAAACATACACAAAAAAAAAATCAAAATCACACCAGCAGCTTATGAGTAGGTCGGAAAATGCACAGAACGCCATCTACCGAAATAGAAACCTCACAGAAAACAACGCCATTTGTGTTCGTGTTTTAATTCTGTCAAATCTGTCAATCCGTTCCCGATACAAAATGTATGAGAAAATATTTTTTCTGCATGTTCTTTTTCTTTAGCGAATGTTTAGATATGATTGAATTTGAACTTTGTAAAGCGGTAATAAAGTGCAAATTGACTCTTTGACGTTAGGAACACACCTACATTGCTTAGACAACAATGAGTGCTTGTAATTTAATATGAACTTTATGCAATTGTAATAAAGCTCAAATTGACTCTACGTTTTAGTTAGAAAACGTTTGTATGGGAAAAAGAAAAGGGCTGTTTTTAGGGTTTTTCCGGCAATTATTCGAATTTTTCTCGCCGTAAAAACCATCCTTGAACTTCAACGAACATTTAAAAAAAAGAATTGGCCAAATTGGTCCAGGCGTTGTTGAGTTATGCGCTTACCAACACATTTTGCGATTCATTTTTATATTATAGAAGATTATGACTGGTCATGCACCTATACAGTTACTACTAGCTTGTGGCCCGCGGTTTCACTTGAATCCCAAAGGACTTTTTGAGACAAAAAATAGTGTATGTCCGTCTCCCAGGTCCAATCTATTTTTGTACCAAAATTCATCAAACTTGGTTTAGCAGTTTAGGTATGGAAATGTAATAAATAGTCATGTTTTGACAAAATCGGGAGAAGTGGCGACAGTTCGTGAACAGCAGCTTTATGGGCCAGTAGGTTGGCTTATCGTCGTCGTTATGCTCCCCTTAAATGAGTTGAAGACCACTATGGCGGTCTGCCGCTGCTGGGATCGCGGAGGAATGAATCAAACCCCAGCAAAGAGGCGAAACAACCGTGTGGTTTTAGTCGGTAGGTCACCTACTGGGCGGAGTCCGACACGCCCCATTGCCTTCCTAAGACGGCGGAAGTGCATGATGATTTTTAGACGCAAAAAAGGGTAGGCCGACAACAATAAGTGCGCGGCTGGGCTTGTAATACGGCGCGGATTTGTCAGGGCTGTTGACTCGATATCCGCAATTAAAACGCACGCAAACTGCATGCAAGCTAATTCTCTCACATTGTCAAAAATAACATGATAATTAATTGAAATACAATTATTTTAGTTACGGATTTTGTCGCGGTAGATTGATATTATTTAATTCGCGATGTTTCGGATCCTTTATAGCATCCACGGGTAGACTGAGGTGTTAAAATCCAAAAGTAGAATGAGGCAGTAAAATCAGTAAAAAGTAGTTTTATATCTGTCTACAGAAACCTGTATGGTTAAATTAATTAAAATAAATACTTACATTCCCTGGTTGATAGCATCTTTCAAAGTCTTAGGTGCAACACTGCCTGGCCCATTCAAATCGATAGTGGCGAATTTTCCTCCTTCTTCAGGTAATGAGTTTTCCTGTTCACTGTAGCAGCTTGGATTTCCAGTGATGCCTACTACTACAGATATGACACTGCAGCTTTCTTCTTCAGCTGATGGATCGACCACGCATTTATCACCAATTTTACATAATGTGACCTATAAAAATAAATTTTAAGTTACTGTTTTTGTAACATTGTCAAACATAGATAAGCTGTTTCATTAGTCTGGTAGTCTTAAGCGCGACTGCTATGGTAGAGATCTTGAGGTCGAGCAATGTTATTGGGTTTGAGTTTTTCTAAGAAATTCTCAGTACCTAGCTAGCTGCTCAGTTTGCTGCTGCAGGTTAGGCAAGGAATATAATGTGACGCTATGTTTTGTAAGTGAATATGGATGCTATGGCAATTCGGATTCAGTAATGTTTTTTTTTGGAAGGTAATTTACTCTTATCTATCACTAACGTCAAAATCTATAATACTCACATTGATAGAATAAAATTGTCAATAGAAGAAAAACACTATAAACATCAATTATCTATTTAAAAGAGTATCTATGGAGTTTCTTCTCGGCTCTTCTCCATATCTATTATTTGGAACTGTGCACGCATGTAGTTTTTGCCATTTCGAAAGTATCTGTTTATTGCTATGATTGAAATACGAAAATGAGTATGAGTTTGATTGACAAATTTCTATAGGAAATTTGGAAGGTTAGTGCTGGGGGCACGCTTTTTCTGTTTGGATGTGGCAGTCAAAGGGTTCAGAGTCACCCTCCCCAGACATCACCATGATTATGAATACAATGTGGAAGAGAATTAATTTGCTATCACAATTCTCAGGCAGTGGACTTGGTAGCTTAATTGGCTAATCTATCTAGTGTATTTAATTGAAAAGGTATAGGTTCAAATCCTTCCTGTGTTTGGTACTGAGCGCGACTGCTACGCTAGCGGACCTGGGTTCGATTCCCAGCTCATAATCAACCCATTACATTGTCCCACTGCTGGGCACGGGTCTCCTCTCATAATGAGTGGGATTAGGCTATAGTCCACTACACTAGCCTAGTGCGGGTTGGCAGACTTCACACACCGTCGAGAAATTTCTCAGGCATGCAGGTTTCCTCACGATGTTTTCCTTCACCGTTGAAGCGCGTGATAATTAACTATTAATACGTACATGACTTCGAAAAGTCACGAGTTGCTTGCCTTGGATTCGAACTCGAGACCTTTGACTTGGCAGTCCAATGGTCATACCACTAGGCTATCACTGCACTTTTCCCAGCTCGGGCAGTGTTATTGGGTTTTTCTCTGAAATTCCCAGTAGCAGTTCAGTTTGGTTCATTTGTGCCCAGTTAATGGCAATAGGGCCGCCCCCTATTATGCCCGTATTTTATCAATTAATCAATTCACTCAATTCTGAGTGTCAACGTCATAAACGGTCTTTTTTTTGTTTTATCACATGGTTACTAAGACCTTTTACCCAAATATATTTTTTTAAATATGATAATTGAATGATTCTGAGTGGTGAATACCGTTTCTGTGATCTGAGGCAGGTGGCCGATATCCGTGATATCGCTCAAGGCCCTAGCAGAATACCAGTGCTGCTTCATTTATTGTAATGAAGTGGCATGTGCTGAGTTAGGGTCATTTTTTGTTCTCACAAAGCGGCATATTTATAGTTTAATTTTTTTTTATGTTCTTATATACTATTATGTTGTGAGGACAAAATAAATGTATTTCTTTCTTTCTTCTTCTTTCTATCTTTTACATGGGGCCTAAACATACCGGCGAACTGTTGTTGTGTTCGAACTGCGACTGGTGTACATTAGTACCCCTTTGTCTAATCCTTCAGGGAATACAGAAGTGATGGTATAGTATGTTATATTATGTATATCTTAAAGAATAACATACCAATAATGGAGCAGACCCTGCATCCAGGAGCTTACTATCATAAGGATCATCAGACAACTGTAAGTCTACATTGCCTCCATCCATGAGTGCTGCCTTTACAAATGGTATCCTTGTGTTGATAAGAGCAGCCTTCACAGCCAAAGATACTGCATCACATAAGTTGCCTCCACATTCCAATATCTGAAACGAAATTGAATATTTGTTTCATAGGGATTTATGTAAGTACTACCTTTTGTCCATAGTTTCACTTGTGTCACTGTTTTATTTCTGTGAAATCAGTCATAAATTGACTTTTCGATACAAAATGTATGACGAAAATAATTTTCTTCATAATATTGTATATGTATCGTGATTTTTTTCAATGTTTTATCGTTATTCTGCTATTTGGGGCGGCAAAAAATCCAACAAATCAAAGATCATTAAAATCCGTCCAGCCGATCTTGAGTAACTAGTCCGACTTTGTATTATATATAAAGATTCATTAACAGTTTTTGATAGAAGAAATAAATAAAACGAAGATTTTATTTAAATTGATATGAAATATCACTATAATATGTAACTCAAAAGATTGCATTTGGCACAGTGGCTGAATATTGTGCTCCTATTTGTAACAACTATTAAAATTTGTATGGCTAATAGGTATTTGTCTGGATCTGGGTGTTATCAGAAATGGATCAGCAGTCCACTGTTTAGTAGTAGCTACCTTTCTCTGATGATATTGCAGTATAAGAAAGTCCTTATGGAAAGTCTCGCAGGGGGTTACTGTATATAGAAACTGTCTATAAATGCATGCACAATCTTTACAAAACTGTCTGCACCTTACCAATATATCAACATAAAGTTTCCAGCACTGCTTGCCTTCAAATATACACAATTGTTTCAAGTTAAATGCCTGAGAGGAATGGTAAGCTCTCATCATCAAGTTGGATATCCCTATGGCTAACTGCTCACCACCCCTGCCTTCAAATTCCGGTGTAGCATTTGCTGAACTGTAAGAATAAACAAATTAAACAACCAGATGCAAATTTTGGGTAATATCTAAGTACTTGTTTATTCAAAATCTTAAATCTCTGATAGATCTTCACCAATTGGTTTAAAATGTTGACACAACATTACATTGGAACAAGCATATGATTTTATATAATTCCTAGGCCACAGCGGTACAGTGGTACTGTTAGTAATAAATTGTGAATCTCCATTGCTGAAAGACTTTTTTGAAAGAAGAATTCAAGTAATGGATTAATGTCCATAGGCTCGCCCCCTATTACATTTTACCTAAAACATACCAGTGAACTGTGGGTGTACATTAATACACCTCTGCCTAACCTTTCGGGGAATGCAGGTGTGATGGTATGTATGTATGTAATTTAATGGATAACTTGTAGTATGGCATCTAATAAAAAAAAAACAAAATGTTGGTCAAAAGGTTTGAAGTAGAATGTGCTACATACAGAAACCAAAAATTATGATTAATCCAGTATGTGAAGAGAGTAGAGACTGATGGGCCAATACGATCGAATTTTAAAGGCTTAAATAATTCCCTGTCTCAAACATAGATTATGTTGGTTTGTTAACTTACCAATCAACAAAAAATTCAATCTTCCCTAATTCAGGTTTATCTGGTGTTGGTGTGTCTATTTCTGTCTTAACTCCAACAAGGATATCGGTATTGGCAAGGCGCAGCCTTGCTGAGCCGCTGGCGTGGCTAACGACGTCTGTTTCAAGCTCCATGGGTCGATAATCAATGTTTGATCTTCCATCGGATCGATAGTCATCCTGTTGAATACAATAAGTAAATATATTCCACATATTTGCAAAATTAAAAATATGTAATGTAGCTATCGTATCTTATACTAATAATTATTTAAACTATTTTAAGTTTAGGTTATGTTAAGACTTGCCTGTACTCCGTGAACGATAAATACTTTCTCGGTTGGACTAAGTAAAAGTCCTGCCATTTAGTTAACCGAGCGATTTAACGCTTCTTTCTTCGTTTAAAAAAAATAAATTCGACCAATTACTGTTTTTTTAATCAATACAATGCTTTGTTTTGATCTCCAATAAACATTTTAATATGCTGTTTTTTGAAACTTGACATATCTGACATCAGACATTTGATAGACAACAGTCAGTAAATTTTTTTGGATTGCCCGATTTATATTCCCCGTTTCCCCGATTTATAATAATAATCCAAGAATTCAAAGATTAAAAAAATGATTTTTTTTTTATTTATTTGGTTTTGGATAAAAAATTATCCTGCCTAACGGGCACCGTAAAAAAACACAGAAATCAAAGAATATTTTGCTTATGCTAATTCAATCTTCAAACATTTATAGCAATCATACCAACAAGAAATATTATGAAGCAAAATCTTGTAAAATGTTAGGTTTCCGAGATGCCAATAAGCTTTTCATAACCCAAGATATTATAAGGGTATCTACTAATGGATGAAGTGGGAAGTAGTGTTGTTATCGTAAAAATCTGAGCTGCCGTATGTCATAGTCTGGGTTGCCGTATTATTTCCTTTATTTCTTCTTCGTTACGGCAATGATAGGCCTATTTTTTTTAAAGACGTTGCCGTATCAATTACAACACAGGCGGGAAGCCAAAACGATTGTCTTTGTCTATGGTTCACACAAATTCCTTTTGAGAAATCGCACTGTACCAGTAGTACCATGAATAATTGGATTTATAAGACTTTCTAATCATTAACAGATTCTAAATATTCACCGATTTTTTCAATCTCTTTTTGCCTTTGAAAGTTCAACTTCGATTGCGTTTATCTTGGAAACGTTACACACAGAAATTTTTTATAGGTCATTATTTTGTTTATTAAATATTCATCTACCGAAATATGTAGAAGGGAGGAAGGATTTTCGGAAGACGCAGAGTTCCGAAATTGTTTTGCACATAAGTCACATTATTTTTTTATTATAATAATAAGCAGATCGGAATAGGTAGAGTATAATAATTATTTACATATAGTTCGAGGAAATAAGTAACATAGAGTTGATAATATCTCCTCTAAAATCCCGGTATCATAAATATAACGATTAAATCCCGGGAATTATTGAAGAATCATAATATAATGTTTGTAGCGAAGCTACATCATATTATAAGTTTATACCACATCTAATATGGTTCTTCACTACAACATTTTAGTTCAAATGTATTCAAAGCGCAAGTAATTTGCAATTTTTTTATTCCCAGGATTTAATCGTCATGTTAATGATTCCGGGATTATAGAAGAGGTATAGAGATACTTATTCCGATTTATGGTAATACGACAAAAATATTGTTTTGGCTTAGATTTGATACATTATAAAACCTCTCGAATTCTCTCTTAAAGCAAGAACTCTCCCGCTAATCGGTGAATTTTCCGCCGATTGGCAGCACTGCACCAAAGTTAGGCTTTAAAGCCATGTATCCAAGGCCGATACTGTAAAAAAGACATCAACCACAAACATTGACCATAGAGCTGAGTCACCAGGTTGCCACAAATAGCAAATCTATTCCAAATTCAAAATTCTATGATTCAAAATTACAAACTGGCTGATCAATGATCGTGATAAAACTTATTTGTTATTATTTAGGTGTTAAAACAATGATTTATTACTATTAGATACGCCTTGTTCATAGTAAATGTCATTTAAAATTGAGTCGCGCTACATGTCCATACCTATAATCCTAAACATTTTAGGCTTTCCTAATGAGCGCGCGCATAGATACAGGCAGCCGAAGATGAAAAGAAATAGCACTAAGCAGTTGTCATAAATGACACACTTGATATGTCCAGTATGTTCATATAATTTATTATAGTGACGTGTGACATGAAAAGTATTGGGTCCCTTTCTCTCATTTTTTTTTTTTTGCGTGTGGAAATCCTCATGGACTACCGCCGCCCGGAGAAGGCGACGGGGCGTGTCGGACTCCACCCAGAAGGGGTGACCTACCGACTAAAACCACACGGGTGTTTCGCCTTACCACTTTTTGCTGGGGTTACGGGAGCGAGAAACATTCCTCCGCGACCCCAGCAGTGGCGGTCTTCAGCGCAATTGAGGGGGACTGTTGTGATCCCCCACCTGCCAATCCACTTGAGTGGGGCGCGGCAACACCTACCGCGCCGTCATCTCGGGCCTTGTGTGATGGGCGGTCGGACTTCCCCAAGTCCGCCGCCCGTGGCCGTTTTACGGTGGTTGGAACAGGGCGTTATCAGCCCTGTTCCTGCGCCCAGATCGACGGGCGCGGATTGGCAGTGTGGAGGCAGTCTCCCTCTCCCTCTCTGCGGCCTCCTTCGTGGCGATGACCTCCTCGCAAAAGGAGGCCACCGGTTGCCACGCGCTCTCGCTCCCGACCATACTTGAGATGACGACCGGGAGCGAGAGGTCTCCTCCCAACGCAGCGTTAAGGACACGGCGCTGCTCTGCCCATGCAGTGCACTCGGCAAGTGTGAGCTGCGCCGTGTCCTCGAGGCCTCCACAGTGGTGGCAACGGGCGTCCGGCTCTCTTCCGGCGATTTGGCACAGGTACTTGCCGAAGCACCCGTGCCCCGACAGCACCTGCGTCAGCCGGAAGGTCATATTAGGGCATGGCCTGACTCTTTCTTTCATTTTAAATTTTATTTGCAACGAAAAAAATTAAGTAAATTGTACGGAAGCTAAGAATTTATTATTTTACTTATGATAAGATACTACATGCTCTTTTCTTACTTTAGTATAATAATTTAAGTAGTATCGCAGCACAAGACGGCACATTTAAATAAAATTAAAATTTATTGCTGTCAATAGCGCTGTCAACCGCATATGTAACACTACAAATTACACGTTGCCCACGAAACATTCGCATTTGAAGGATGATAACGTGTCTACTTCTATTTAACTATGTATATAATGTCATTGTGTTAAAAGTAATGTAAGTATTTATTAATAATAAAAAAAACGCTTACCTACATGAGAAAACAAAACGTTTTAGTTTAGTTACATAACACCGCGGGAAAGCTTAGAATACAAAAGAGTTTACTCTCTTTAAATTTTAATCTAATCGGGGGACCAAAAAAAAGTTTTGAAGAAAAACGTCCTTTGGTTAATTAAAAAATAAATAATGTGCAGCCGAACCTGTAAACAACGAATGATAATATTTAAATTATCCACACAGTTCGTTCGATACGTATACGTAGAGTGTAGGTAGGTACTTACCTACCTTTAAAACGTAACTCGGGCGGATTTAAACTATTTTAAACATCGGCGCACCAAAATCTTGCTTTACCAAACCTTGGTGCGCAGTCATCTTGAGTTCGCCAGAGTTGTATGGAATCCATATTATGCCGTGCATTCGCAGCGCGTTGTGAGCATACAAAGAGCGTTCACTAGGCATCTAGCTTATAATTCTAGCGGTTTTTCCCACAGAAATCCTTACAAATAGCGCCTAATTAGGTTTCGAATGCGTTCTCTTCGTGAACGGAGACTTTTATTAGACATGTCCTTCTTTCACAAAATTGTGAGCGGTCAATATCAGTGTAGCTACTTTCTGGAGAACATGCCTCTAAAGGTTCCCCGTACCTATCCTCGCGGGAACCTCAAATATAATTTTCTACACCCCACCTGTAAAGTCTACGGGACGGCAAGCACCTCTCCGTAGAATAATTGATGAGTATCATTCCCATAACACAGTAATACCCGATCTTGATGTGTTCCACGATAAGTTGCGTATATTTAAAAACAAAATAAAAAATGCACCTTAATTCTAATCGTTAATCATTTGTTGTTTTTTAATTGACTTGTTGTTACTTGATATTATAATGACATTTCTTCTTTTTTTTTGATATAACATGACATTTATTAGACATTCATAATAATATTTCAACAATTATTGCTATATTAATTGTTAAATTTGAATTTCAAAGTGTGTTTTCATTAGGTATTCTTTTTTTATTAATTATTGTATTCCATCTTCGAGCTGATGAATTGCCAATGTTGTGTACGCCATTATTGTCACATGCATCAGGCCTTAAATTAAATAGTTTAAGTTATTTTCAATGTTAAATGTTTGTGATGTAGCAGTACTTTTTAAATAAATAAATATATACCTACTGAATGATGTAAGAGTATATTACACACTTAGCGCGTATGTTTTGTGCACCACAGGGCAAGCCCATAACTGGGCACACATTCCAACTTCGAGAGACTGATAATTTTATATAAATACCAATAACCTGATCCACCAAGAAGTCAAATCCAGTCGCCGTCGTCTTACGACCAGCTTGCTCCATGTAAGTTCCACTTATGGAGGATTAAGTTAAGGCCTGTGGTTAAACGGAGGATTGGTTACTAGTCCCTCCTTTCCGCCTATCCTTTAACGCGTGCGTCAAATCGCAATGAGAATCGACAGCTTCCCACGCACTCTCCCTGTGAAGGACAGCAACACGACTGGAAAGGAGAGGTCACCTTCGTCTGATGCAATGAGGTCACGGATATCAAGGTTAGATTCGTTAAAAGCATCAGTCTGGATCATAGACTATATAGTACCGTCGTCGGTAAGAAACTTTTAATAGTATAATTTGTATTTGTATCCAGCTAAGTTAAAAAAAAAGGAACTGGCGACGCCATTTCGAGCCACTTTTGACCTCTTCACAACTCGAAAACTATTTAACCTACATATTGCTGACCATTTTATGAAACGGTTGTATTTCATGAAATGGAAAATACCCGCTGCCCGCATCATGATAATTATGGTCTGGCCAGATCAATGAACAATCAAGCCTCGCATTTAGCTGTTCTTATCGTCAATCAGCGTTTGACGATATGAACAGTTAAATGCATGGCTACATCATGTTATGGTCAAACATTAGTGATCATATCAGAAAAAAACCGAAGAAAGTGATTTTTTAAGATTTAAAATATTTTCCAATCAATCGTTTTTTAATAAAGACTTTCGAAACTATATAATAACAAAAACTTCTTCTTTCGCAGGAGATGAAAAGGTTCTATGAAGAATGGTTGCTTTTATCGTTTTGTATTTCAGATTATCGCGAGTGCTGTCCGGTTGGTACAATTATAGTAAAACTATAGTGGACGGCAATGGGCTGATATGATGATTTTACTATTCTAAATATTTGCTTTGTTGCTAAAAACTAGCCAAGTATACGAATGGCTAGTAATTTGTGATAGGCTCCCCTGGCGAACTATTGTATACAATAGTACGCCTTTGCCTAACTCTTCGGGGAATACAGGCGTGATGGTATGTTGTGTTAATGGCTAGTAGCAAAATAGCATCAGCTGTAATCGATCGGCTGCATTTGCAGCATGGATCCATCCATGGAGTGGACTGTCACTTCGGGAATGGGTGAAATTATTTAAATAAAAGTCGTGCCAGTCAATCAAATCACGAAATATTTTGGCCTGTTTAATTTTTACTTAAAGTTTCCGCTCCACAAACACGCTGCAGAATCAATTATATGTAATGAATAGTCTAGTTTCTTAGATCTTGACAGAAAAGACGATCTTACTTTTTTTAATCGATTTCATTGTCCGTTGAGGAAGTATTCGCGGTGATGTCCAACCTACATGCTTTAAGTACAAGTAGCCAGTTCCCGATTCGCTCCTAGCTACCGCTGGGGGGCGATCTCGCAACATCCTCTGTTAAATTGCGAGTTATCGTAATTGTTTCATTGTAACAGATTGAGCTTACGTCTCGACAGAGTCATGCATTTGAATGTTGGGTGCCTTTACTGCTACTCATATTGACATGATACGGGCTATTGATATCAACACCAAAATCTGAACGTTCAATTCTGGCCAATGAAAATCTGGAAAGTGCCTTGTATCTATTTGTTTAAATTTTATGTGATTTAGAGATCAAACCCCGATTTTTCGTCATAATGGGGGAAATGCATGGGGAAGTTACGGAGCTTACGCATCTTTTGCAAAGGTTTTCGTGGGTGGACTATATAGTGTTCGTGTTTATGTTGGCTATAAGTGCGGTCGTGGGAGTTTACTGGGGTTTTATGAAAAAACAAACTACGCAAGCGGATTACCTCCTTGGTGGAAGAAATATGAAAGTGATTCCAGTTTCTATGTCCCTTGTTGCAAGGTAGGTATTGTTATAACTTATGCATAAACGACTAACGCTGAAATATAGGTAGTAGTCCTGAGATTTGAGATGAAATAGGTTTAAAAGTTTATGTGGATTTGCCTAGTGTAAGCGTAGTAGCAGTACGTTATAAAGAAAGAAATAATGTAAGGTAGGAAAAAGAAGGAAGAATAAATGCTAAGGAGTTGAGGTAATATAGTAGGTAGGCGCAGTAGATACTCGTAGATCAGATATCACTTTTAATGGAGACTCAGATTAGTGTAACTATTAAAGGGAAGCTAAATAAGTTTGGTCCTGATTCCTTGGTCGAGCAAAGTGTTAAGCGATTCTTGTATGAAATTCTCAGTAGCAGTTTGGAGTTTGAAATTTGTGACCGGTTAATGACAATAGGATCGGCCCCTATTACATAGGACCTAAACATATTGGCAAACTGTGGTCGGTGTCCATTAGTACGCTTCTGCCCAAGCCCTCGAGGAATACAAGCGAGATAGTATGTGTTACATGCATTTCCCTTAGTAAAAACAATTCACGCATTGAGGATATTTACATACACTGTACCAGAAACTTTGTGAAATTAATGTTGAGCAAACTGATAATAAATTAAATTTTCGCTTTCCAGTTTTGTGTCAGGTATAACCTTGTTAGGGTCACCGACGGAGGTCTACATGCACGGCACTCAGTATGCGTACATAATAGGAGCAATATTCTTAATGTCCTTCATCATGACACAAATTTATCTACCAGTGTTTCATGAACTGAAGATAACTTCCAATTACGAGGTAAGTTTAAAACTTTCAAACCACTTCCAAGCATGTAATGATTCATAACCAATATTTTACTGTCGAATTTATAAATTTCTCTAACGATTATTTTCTTTTCAGTACTTATCAATCAGATTCGATAATAGGGTGCGATTATTTGGATCGTTCTTATTCGCTTTTACATTGGTAAGTAGGTACCTATACTAGATACCCAAATCATTATACTTAATTGTTTTGCATTCGTTGCAATAAATAAGTTGAATTAATGTTTAATTCCAGATAGGGTGGCTGCCAATTGTTATCTATGTTCCAGCATTAGCCTTCAATCAAGGTGATATCACATTTGTTTTCTTGTGTCTTGCACTTTTTTAACGTAGCTACGCTTAGGTTTAGCTTTCAATAATTCTTAAAATCTAATTAGTTAAAGAAACTTTCATATCACATCTAGGTTTATGGTGTCCCACAAGGTTACCTAATGGGACCATGTTAAAAAACCGCCTTGATTGAGATTACTTTCATAATTTTCAGTATATTAGGTACACAATTAAAATATTTAAGTACCTGTATGTTTTAATGATAAAAAGAGATTTTCGATACCTATTATAATCGCTATACCTATATTTGTAGTAGACCCTAATGAGGTCATACATGTACTCGTATATGAGGCATCCAGCCTTTGTTTTCGTCTGAAAAATATCTTGTCTGGAACCATAATGTTTTAACATAAACATGCGGTTAGTATTTTTTTTTATTAAATAATTAAAGAACGGTCTGAAGTTCTAGTCGCTATTGTTCCTAACATTCATAGTTTTGGAGCATGATGATGCATATTATTGCTCGTAATTCTATATTATAAAATCTAACTCTTTGTTTTCAGTAACGGGGGTTAACATTCACGTAATCACTCCAATAGTATGTTTGGTCTGCATATTCTACACTAGTGTGGTAAGTTCTAATTATGTATCTATTTTTGCTAGGATTATACACGAATTATCCGGTTAAATTATAAACGAATTGACAAATCGGGCCCCAGAGTAAACATGAATTTCTTGAGCTAATCAACCAATTTGATTTTGTAACACTTATTATGTTTAACAAAACGTACTACACTTTTGTATCCAGGGTGGATTACAAGCGGTTGTTTGGACGGATGTGATCCAAATTACGGCCATGTTTGGCGCTATGGCCTTGGTCGCAATAAAAGGGACTATTGATGTAGGCGGCATAGGAGTCGTATGGCAGAGAAACATGGACAGTGAAAGGATAGAAATGCCTGAGTAAGTATTGATCAAGTTTAAGTTAGTTTAATAGCCGTATCTAAAATACTTAATTATGTTTGTTGAGCAATTATCAACAAGTCATTGTACGGCCACATCATGGTGTCCAAAACTGTCTTTCTTCAATCGATTTTTAATTTAATATGCTGTTGACAGTACTTACATGGTAAATTATAAAATTTTCGTCAGATATTTTTTTTATTCATGATAGGCTTATGCTTGATCGCCATTTCGCCTCCGCAATCTACGATGGAGCGCGCTTGCCTAGAAGAAACCGATTCACTCGTGATTTAAAGACACCCAGATTATTAAATATGTATGTTGATTATTACATGATACACAACGGAATACAGACTTCATCACTTGTGTTTAATAATGAACGAAGTTGCTGTTAGTAGGCCTATAGTAGCTATCATAGAATGACACTAATTTCATTAATTGATACAACGGAGCTTACAAAATATTTCACCAATTCCAAACAAAGTATCACTTAAGCGTCCACGGCCGAAATGGAGGTAGAGGGATATTTTATATAAATAGGTACGTAGTTATCGAACTATGGTGGTGGGTGGTTACTTAGTTCATACAATGTCAAATTCTGACGTTGATGTGACAGACTGACAGTTATATTGCAATATTTTTTTTATAGGATAGGAGGGCAAACGAGCAGATGGATCGCCTGATGGTAAGCGATTACCGCCGCCCATGGACACCCGCAACACCATAGGAGTCACAAGTGCTTTGCCGATTTTGGTCTATGCTATCCTCAATCCTCTTCGGTTGCATGGTTGCCACATGTTTGTTGTACATATTCGATTTAGTGCAATAACTTTCTCTACTATTTAATAACTTTTTATATAGACTAAACAACAGATTTTAGGGAAACAATTGAAAAAAAACTTTCCAAACTAACCACTTACTGACGTAAGTTGCGTTTAAATGAATTCTTGGAATCCTTTATACAAAAATCATTGTATAGGTAGGTACGTTAGGACATAAAATCGCTCTCCATTATACGATTTAACGTAATTCAACGTGATTGCTTTGTGTACCAGACACCCCCAGTGACTCACCTCTGATTTAAAGGAAACGTTAATCTCTGAGAACTGCACTTTGCTAATATACTTACCTACCTTACGTTACTTTAATACGCGTCAACTTTTCCATAAAGGGATATTATGTGCAAACGTTAGTATGCAATAAATAAAATACGTAAGTATCTTGCCATAAGTATCTTATCTTATCTTATATGGGGCCGAGGCAGCAAGGCCCCAGTGCACTTCGACCCAATGGGATCTTTTGTGCTTCTCCTAGATACCTATTCCTCATCCTCACCCAGTTCTTCAAAAGTTCTTCCATGAGCTTTATGATGGGGCCTGGGGGTATGAGTCTGTAGTGTTCTGGTCTTGGATAACCCTGCCCCAAGACGCGCATTCACTTTCTAGCCATTACATCGCATATACACAGAAGGTGTTCCATGCTCTCAATTTCCCTTTTGCAGGCACTGCAGGCTGATGTCTCCGTCAGACCCATCTTTTTCACTTGCCAGCTCATCAGCGTGCTCATTGCCCAAAATCCCCCTGTGACCAGGGACTCATACAAGCCTGACCTAGTTTCGCTTTCTTAGCTCATTTAGCGTCCATGACCAGTCTTGAGTCAATCCTGTAGGAGGGCCGTAGGCCTTGAGTGCCGCTTGGCTGTCACTAAGAATGTAGATGGACCTACCTGCGGTACCGCTACTTTCTATCTGTTGTGCATAGGCAAGAATAGTATATGTACTCTTAAATATCTTGCTTTATTCGTACAGATATTTGTGGTTCGGATAATTCTCATGGATCGCTTGCTAGGAGGTGGCAGGCTATGTCGTAGGAATTGCCTTCCTTAGACCTATAGTCACAGACATTCGCCACGACCGTGACGGGCCGGTGTCTGGTACAACCACCGGACTTCACCAAGGGCTTTGTATGCCCCTTACTGTAGATATACTTGTCTAGTCGGGTGGAATCCCTATGTTAGCCACCACAGCTCATGGAGGCCAGAGATCTGTTTGCCATCGCCATCCAGCGTTCGGTGCGTCTACCACGGATTATCCCAATCTACTTCATCATCATCATCATCAGCCTATAGCATTGACTAGACGTAGGCCTCCCCCAATGTGCGCCATTTCACCTTGTATTCGGCTTGTCGAATCCAGCTTCCGCCAGCAATATATAATATTTCGTATCTAGTGAGGTAGTCTGTAAATATGTAGTAAGTTTTGTATAGCTAGACTGTGTTTAATGAGTAAAACATTTATTTCCCAGTTGGGATCCGAATCCTTTAACGCGGCATACGATATGGAGCTTGGTGATTGGAGGCACAATCTACTGGCTTCAAGCTAACGCCGTCAATCAGACCATGGTGCAAAGATACCTCGCTTTGCCAACGTTACGAGGCGCTCAATGGTAAGACAGAAAGCTTAAATGAAAACTATCGTGAGTTTGATTGGCTTTTATTAGAACACTAGAAGTTCCTTCAATAACTCAGTCTACGCTTAGAAGGCATAGGTATCAAGATAAACGTGCACCTGATTTTATGTTAGACCGCCAGCATTACAACAGTGAAAACCACATTCAATTTTTAAAATCTACCTAATGATAATTGTTTGGGCTTCTATTGCTTTTAAAAACACCCCTTATATTAAATTACGTATCTCTCATGTAGGTACAGAGATTGGCCACTTACAATTTTGAACCCCCGACGTAAAAAGAGGGGTGTTTTAAGTTCTGTGCATCGTAGCACTCAAACGAATGGACCAATTTTGATTGAGTTTTTTTTTGTCTGAAAGGTGACTTGATCGAGAGTGTTGTTAGCTATGCTTTATTAAATTCCCATTTGAAGATTATCAGCTCTTTTCTTGTTCATGAAGGGATATGAGCGACTTCCACAGATCTGATCGATTTGAAATTTGGTATCCTGTTACTTCAATCAAGAACATGGTAACCATGTCATGATGCTGCGGCGTTTTATTAAATTTTAAATTAATGTTATGGTATAGATAGATTATAAGAGGTGCGAGAAAAATATAATAAACAGAACAGATTTCATCAAAATTCAAATTTCAATCTAATTTTACAGGGCCGTGTTCTTATTTTGCATCGGAATATCTTTCCTATACTGCTTTTGTCTCTACTGTGGACTGTTGATATACGCAAGATTTTACGACTGCGATCCTTTACAAACGAAGGTAAGATTAACTTATATTTATACTTTCACTAGTGACCTTTATACAAACTTTCCGGAAAGAAATCTTTAAATCAGAGGGTCTCAAACTAATTTTGTTTACCGCCTACTTTGAGAATACATTATTATTTAACATACCTGAATTTTTTAAACTGAGTTGCCCATTGCAGGCCTCCAGCGCAACAAGGGAGCATTATCGCCAACTTTGAGAAAGACTGCTCCAAATGATGGTGAAAATCGTATCAAAATCCGTTGCGTGGTTTAGAAGTTGTTAGCGGGGAAATAGACGAAAATTGCGACCGGTCATAGGGTCATAAGAATCTATATTATGATTTTCGGACACACAGCTACGCATTCCCATTGTGTAGGCTTTTTTCAATGAGAGTTCCGTTTATATTAGAAATGCAAATGTGTAGCATGACTGCCTCATTAACGTATTGGTCCTGAGCGCGACTGCTACGCTAGGGGTCCTGAGTTCGATTCCCAGGTCGAGCAAAGTGTTATTGAGATTTTCTATGAAATTCTCAGTAGCAGCTCGGAGTTTGGGATTTGTGCCCGGTTAATGGCAATAGACTCGCCCCCTATTACTTGGGACCTACACATACTGGCGAATACCAGTATGTGTAGGTAAATATATGTGTAGATAAAGGAATACAATGTAAATTGTTTATGAATAAAATAAATAAATAAAATAATAAATTGCAGGTGTAGATAAGTGCACCTCTACTGACTCCTTCGGGGAATACAGGCGTGATAGTATGATAAGTATAGCATGATGTGGAGCTGTGTGTCCGTGAATTAGTAACCCCTAGACACAGACGTTGGACTAGTGACGTAGTCCACCTAGAGCACCCGTCTGAATAGCACCTGCGCGAATAGCACCTAGCCTAATCCAGGAAGAGCACCTACCAATATTTTTGCCAAATAAGAGCACCTGTATTGGTAGGTGCTCTTCCTGGACTAGGCTAGGTGCTCTTCCTGGACTAGGCTAGGTGCTCTAGGTGGACTACGTCGGACTAGTTGCCTCCTACTACTGTGTATTTTATTAATCACTTCCTACAATACATATTGTTATAAATTGCACAGGATTGAGTTGCAGCGATTTATGAGCAGCTTGTTAGTGTGTAAACAATCTTTCAATTTAAAATGTATCTTCTATAAATAAATATCATTAGTACATTACATTACTACATCTAATATGATAGGTGCTCGGGAATAAATATTTATCTATATAGCATCCCTACTCTTGATACAGCAAGTTTCTACTCTAAGTATCCGGACTTTGATTCTCTGCGCTGCCCCCAATAGTAAAAAGGACGTAGGTAGTATTAGTATTTTTTTCCAAAATTGAGTTATATATAATGAATATATATATACGAGTATAATCATTTAGTTTCGGATTTGTACACAGTGAATAAGGGCTCATCTCTATTTAATATCCTTTTATAGTTTAACGAATATGAAAGGTATTTTTTCTCCTAAAGTTAGTTTTTGTTAGATACGTCTTTCTTATTATCGGAGGCTTTGCGTCTGCTTCGATGTTTCTTCACAGATTTTGTCATTTATTATTTTGACTATTAGTAGAGTGATTTTTAAAAGATCTATTCACAGAAATGAATATTATTATTATCTATAATTATTTGTAATAAGTGCTCCAATTTTGGCATGAAATGTTGTCTTTATTCTTGTTGAACTCGAGTGCTAAAATTTGCATACCTCCCATTCTATGAAATATTAATCCTCAGTAGTTATATCTTTTCTAGCTAGCAAAAGCAAAGGATCAACTCCTCCCACTTCTGGTAATGGATGTTCTTGGAGATATCCCAGGGTTGCCAGGAGTATTCGTTGCAGGCATCTTTAGTGCAGCGTTGAGGTAAAACTTTGTTCAAGTAAGGCCTGCAAGATTTTCTTTTGATTTCAGGCGATAACCTGTTCTTCATAAACTCAATATACTTTGGGCTGGTAATATGCTTACCTTCATTTCCTCGTGATCACATAATCATCAGACTTCTTAAGAGTCTCCTTGATTTGCTTTTATAGTTTTTTCTTCTTCCTTATATACGAGTACCTGTCTTTACTTAGTCACATTAACTTTTTTGTAAATGTGATTAATTTAAAACATTACACTATATTTGTAGTTCATTGTCGACGAGTCTGAATTCAATGTCAGCAGTTGTGTTAGAAGATTTCTACAAGCCCTTCTTCAGCAAACCACTATCTGAGAGACAAACCAGTTGGCTCTTGAGAGGCGTCGTCATTTTGCTGGGCACATTATGTGTAGGTAAATACTTTTGCAACTGATATATTTTTTTAAGTTAATCGAATAACCTTACTAAGATACTCTTTGTTACTTTTGATGCCATGCTAACTGTAATTGGTCACCTCTCTGGAATATTAAGATCACCTCAGGACATCTTGTCCATACTTTAATAGTTCATGCTGCAGTGGAAATATTGTTAATGGGTTAGTTGATGGCGTATAAAATCGATTACCTATATAAATTTCCTACGACAACTTTGAATCGATATCGTATTTCTTTTTCTTAATGTTTAATATTTCTATTAAGTTACTTATCTCTCTTAAAACGTAATACCGAAATAAATCGTAATCCATACAATATTCTATCAAATTATGTTATTATTCGGATTTGGATACCGTTAATCTTGGTTCCTACGGTACTATTTCGTCTACTACTACTTCATTGGAAATACAATACCGGAAAATCATTCAAAACTTGGTAAATTTATCAAAAATTGCATTCGGTTACATTTATTTCCGGTGAAGTATTTTGGACGAAATTTTAATGCAGAAACCTAGATTAACGGTATCGGAATCCAAATAATAACACAATTTGATTAAATTGTGTTTGAATTACGATTTATATCAGTATTATGTTTGTAATAGAAATTCGGTCCACCGGACTCTTAAGGCGGATCGTTCAGCTGAGCTCGCGAAATTCAAATTTCAAGTGATTTTTCGCAGTTTGTAGGTGTAGGTATAACAAGTTCTATGTTGTATTGTTAATTGCGACATTAACTATACAACATTCACAACTGAGAACTAAAACCTTTACTTATAAATCCTTATCAAGCCACCTACTTGGCGCAATCTGTGTAATTGACAAAATTGACATTTTACACTACTTTTAGCTACAATAATGATTTTTAAGCAATGGTTTTAGATAAAAATTGTGAATTTTGTATAGTTAATGTCGCAATTACCATTACCATGAATGCAGAACTTATTATAGACCTACAAACTGCGAAAAATCACTTGAAATTTGAATTTCGCGGGTTCAGCTGAACGATCCGCCTTAAAGGTTTTATTGTATAGCTTTCTTTTTAACCATATCCGGTTTAATTTTTTTCGTCTTTTTCTTTCTTTCGTAATATCTATTCGAATAATTTTGCTGTTGTTATAATTCTTCGCTAAATGTTGTCTGATGACTTTTACAGGTGTCTCAAAGAAATTTTTGACACCAAAGGCCTACGTCTTTTCTTAGTATGCAATGTATCTCCTTACCAAATGATATCGAAATCTGTTCAGCGGTTTAGGCGTGAAAAATTCACAAATAGGACTAATGGAGTTATTTAAAGAGATATTTATAATATTAGTTTGAATTTACACACACACACACACACACACACACACACACACACACACACACACACACACACACACACACACACACACACACACACACACAACACACACACACACACACACACGTGCAATTTTTTGGTGAAATAAAAAAAAACGCGTCGTAAGGACTACTTATATTTACACAATATTTCACATATTTTATTTTAGCATTAGTGTTCATAGTGGAGAAGATGGGAACAATTCTACAGTTGACCATGACATTGGAGTCGATGACGATGGGACCGCAGCTCGGGGTGTTCACTATGGGGATCCTCATGCCGTGGGTAGATGCTACGGTAAGATTTAAAGAAAAAAAATTCACCTGTAGTTGTCAGAAGACTCTCTTCTAGAAGCCTCAATGCTGACCATTCTCTTCTTATCTTATTATCTATTATTAAACCTAATAATAGATTCGTAGTCAGACTGGGCTTTTGACAATGACATAAAGTAATAGGAACCATTGTAATTTAGAAGATATACCAATATGCTAATCCAGTTACATTTCCAAAGCATTCACACTCCCGAAATGAGCAGTCGTAATAATGAAAATGAGTTAATAAAACTTTTAGTGGACTAACTCACTCACTGACTGATAAAAAACGCACAGCTTAAACCGATAAGTCTAGAAAGTAGAAGTATGCGTTTTGGCACAGGAGTTTCTTATAAGAAAGTGAGCACTAAGACTCAATTTTGAATAATTCTTATCTTTAAATTGATACACTTTGACCATCAGGGGGCACTAGTAGGTGGCGTGAGCGGGCTCGCGATAATGTCGTGGTGGTGTCTGACGTCACAGCTGGCTATCGCTCGCGGACAAATACTGCACCCACACAAATCCCTCACCACTGTTGGGTGCACATACAACTTCACTGTAGTTGACGATCTCGTTGTAAACTCAGTGTTAAGGTAAGTAAGATTTTAAAGCTCATCAGAAACATTTGACAGAAGGTAGCACTGTTTCTAACTTCGGAACGATATCGGTATATTCTGCAGTCGTTGGCTCCTGAAACCCAAAGCTCTATTAGAACGTTATGTTCTGTTTTAGTTTTAAATATTATTTCATAATGTCTGGTGGTTGTTACGCATACGGAACAAAAGAATGTGAGGCGGGAAATATGTCCCTTAAGGGTCCCGCGGAGCCTGAATTGCTGGAATGATTGAATGACCAAACTTGGTAAAGTTATCAAGAATTGCATTCGCTTACAATTATTATATCCATTGATCTATTTTGGACGAAATGGTAGAGTAGGAACCTAGATGAACGGTATCGGAATCTGAATAATGACACAATTTGATTAAATTATGTTTGAATTACGATTTATTTTGGTATTACGTTTTAATGGGAAATTTGGTCCGCCGGACTCTTAAGAGGAAATGTCATTTCTAATGGATATTGAAGAAGATTTGAGGAGCAAAGTATACCTTAACCATAAAAGTAATTGGATAGGCCACCCAATGTGCTCTTCTTTCTAAAGTACTATTCCTCAATGTTGAGAAACACTTTTTCGATGATGATTTATTTAGCATTGTGTGAAGGGTGATCAAAAACAAAGTGTGGATCTGGTCAGTCCAATGTGTGGCGACTTTAATCTTCATTGATTCACAAGAGTGGTGACATCCACTGTAGTGAGGAAGTGAACCCAGTGCTGCGCGTGTCGTACATGTGGTACACGCTGGCGGGCGCACTGGTGAGTGTGTGCGTGGGCGGCGTGACGTCACGTCTGCGGCGGGTGCGCGGCGCCGCGCATGTGGCGCCCGCTCCCCGCCTGCTCGCGCCGCAGCTGCGCCGCCTTTACAAGGAGCCGCCGCACCCCACCGATGACCCCTACATTAGCGCTTATGGAGACAACAAGGTACTGTATTCTAAAAGTAGCCACAAACTGATCATCTGTGATAGGAATAGGTACCTATATACCTAATGCTAATTTACCTAAACTTCGAGGACTAAAAATGAAGTAGGGAATGAACTTATACAGTAAAATAATTGAAATCAATTCGGCCAGTAGGTACCCTTGATGTAACAATATTATTTTTAATAAACACCTGACAGAAACGCCAGAGGAATGTCTACAGTTTTGGACATATCTTTGACTTTGACTATAACCTATATCAAACTAAGAAAACATGAAAGAAACAATGGAACATACAGACCCGAAACAAAACCTGTAGGTCATAGAAATATTTGTTCCCGATTCAACCCACAGCTCGTGTGCACCACGAGCTGTGGGTTGAATCGGGATAACGCCGCGAAATGTGCCTTCAAAATTAAAGTAATCAAAACAATGTTTTGATATCGTTATCCTATGTACGGTAGTGTTGTTTCCCTCGATAGTAAATTAGTCATGATGTACAACGTGTACAAATTGATACGGCATTACACGTATGTAAAATTATATTAATAACAGTGACGTGTTTCATATTGACAACATGTTTGGCGTAGTGGGGTAAATATTTGAAAAACAATAGAACGTCATTAACTTCATCCCAAGTTATGAATGCAGATGTTTAAAACTACAATTATGATAATGAAAACTTAAATTACACCATTGCTGTCAAGCAATAACATAAGATTAAAAACAATCTGAACTATGAAAGAGAGAACTACTATGATGGGAAAAATGATTTGTTAAATAAAGTGCGAATATTCACCCAGTGGCTGAGCGATCGACTTCTGCACTTTCTGACTTTAGTTCGATCCCCACACGGAGCAAATATTTGTATAACCTACAGGTAGATGTTCCGGGTCTGCACGTTTGTGTATGTGAGAATTTTCCACTATTTTGTTACAGGAAGCCTGCCACATCAATTCTACCTCAATAAACATGAAACCAATTACGCACTATGAAGACATTAGTTAAGTTTACTATTGAAATAATATTGGTCTATTTTATATTTATTTAATAAATGTTTTGAACAGAAACTATCCCATGTTCTTTATTTGTTTTGAATGGCTATCTATCTTGCCAAATTCGCCATTTCTTTCTTTGAAACTATGTCGTTTTCTGCCCAACTTTTCACAAGATATGTACCTACGTAGGTATACTTTTAATGCTGACTACACGGGGCCAATCTTAATTCAGGTTAAAAATAACACTAATCACAAATATTTATTTAAATTGATTCATTTAAAATGCGGTCCACATTAATTCTTAATGAAAGGTGCACTTGATCTTTTTTGCCTGAAGTAGGAGGAGATTACGACTGACTTTTCAATAAACAATTTGATAATTTCGTTATCTCCACATCGTGATGGTGGAAAAAAGGCATATTCATAGATACAGTTTTCCTATACCTACAATTCAGCAAAACGTGTATACATTTTAGTGACTATATACAATAAATAGGCAAAAGAAAGTACCTGTCTAGGTAAGTAGTTGTCAACCAATTTATAACTGCACACCAATTGGTAACAATAACAGATAACGTACATGCCAAGTAGTACCTAACCGTGTCCTCCAAAGATATAAGGTTTCTATTAGATGTATGCAGGAAATGTTCAATTGGGATAAATATAGCCCCTCGTGGAAAATCGCGGGCGGCAATTGTAATTCACAGTCATTTTGATCCTGAGATGTGGCTCAGATAGTATCGTGGACGGAGTTGTAAACAAAGCATAAAACCATACTATAACTACAATACTTTCCCAAACAAATGCTAGGAAGGTATCAAGTTTGTATCAATTTCTGGATGACGAATATCATCATGTCTAAGGACAAGAAAATGTGAAAATAATATATCCTTTCCATTTTACAAATTAAATATAACGAAAAGTAGCAAGTAAACACATCTCAAGTAATTTAAAAGTATTGGATACGTCTGCAACGATGGCTGGAGAAAAAATACATGTGTCTGAAGTAAGATTGTCACTACAGCATTTTGCGTGGTTTGATTATATACTGTTTATATTTATGTTAACAATTTGTGGTGGAGTCGGAATTTACTTTGGATTTGTGAAGAAACAGAGCTCAACACAAGATTATTTGATGGGAGGACGAAATATGAAATTATTGCCAGTCTGCTTCTCACTAGTAGCCAGGTAAACGAAAAAGACATTATTATTTTTCTATTTCATATTACTTAATAGGATACGTGTATCCTTGATGTATGTATTTATCTTGTAACAGGCTTACATAAAACCCCATAATGGATTGCCTGCAAGGCCCATTTTTCAATGTTATTTAATTTAGGCTTTTTTATTTTTAAAAAGTTTGGCCTAGCAAATTGTTAGTTAGGTACGCGGTATTAGAGTTTACAACGTGCGAAGCAAGCTGTAAATCTTTATATATATAATTCTTCTGTGAGTGTGTATGTGACTGAACTTCTCTCAAACGACTGGACCGATTTTAATGAAATTTTTTGTGTGTGTTCAAGGGGATCTGGGAATGGTTTAGATTCACAATTGGACCCGGTAGGTAGCGCTGCAATCGAGTTTTGGGTTATTTTCAGGGCAGGACAACGTCTGCTGGGTCCACTAGTATCTTAATAATATCGAAAGAATTTTGATTATAAGAATTATTTAAATCTATATTCAGTGTCAAGTTTGGATTACTGACATAACTATGCCTAGCTTCTATCGTAATTTGCGAATCGTCAAATAATATTTCTCCATTGTCGTTTAACTGTTATTTTATCAGTTTTATTTCAGGCATATCTTTATTGGGCACACCGACAGAGTTATACATCTATGGAACATCTTATGTGTTTACTTTGATTGGTGCCCTAATGATGTCTATTATAGTTTCGTATACGTTTTTACCAATATTCCATAATTTGGAACTCACTTCCACATATGAAGTAAGTAAAACCTTTTTTTTATCTTAATTTATGATTGGTAGTAGTTGATACATGATATCACCTTGGATATCACCTTGGATATCACAATGGAATACAAAAAGAAAAGTGTTTTCCCTCCTGTGAAGGTTGTCTGTAAAAAAAATTCATTCAACTTTTATAAAGTTCGTGTACATTTTTCTATTGGTTACAACAGCAATAGGATAATGAATTAATTCCTCTTTTCTTTCAGTACTTGGAGCTTCGTTACGATAAACGTTTGAGGGCTTTTGGATCTGTAATTTTTAGCGTATACCTGGTGAGTTGTCTATGTATGTAATTGTACACAATAGATTTTCCAATTAGCCCTGTATATTCTTATTTTCCAGATGATGTGGCTGCCAATTGTCATTTATGTACCAGCGTTAGCTTTTAATCAAGGTAAATTTAATTTTAATAAACGTACCTAATCAATTAGTTTTTGTTTATTTACGTTTCGTTCAACGTTTTCATTTCCTTGATATTTGTTTTTACAGTGACCGGTATCAATATTCATATAACTACACCCATAGTTTGCCTTGTGTGCATATTTTATACAACTTTGGTAAGTAATTAATTTTTATTCAATTTTATTTAAAAAAAAAACAGTTTCAAGCAGTCGTTGACCTCTGTTAACAAAATAATAATTGTACACCTACTAATAATAATAACTGTACCTTTAAGCAATTAGATATTATATATATTTTATCTTTATTCAATTGTAATTATAAATACTTAATAATAATAATGTATTGTTATCTAATCATAAGCACCTACCTAATTACATTTAGATTATTCAATTTGCAGCGCCCTTGCAGGGTTTCATATTGACACACTATTGTAACTTGTAACATCTTAATTACATATGAAAGGAATTTGAATTTGAATTTGAATCTGTTACAATAGTATTTCTGATTCCTTTCTTTAATTCAAAAGTGACTGTTTAAAACTATATAAATAGCAGCGAATTTATTTTATTTTGAATATTTTTGTTATTTGAAATTTAATATAATTTTGTCAAATATTATTACCTACTTAGGTACCTATTTCATATCCTCAGGGTGGCTTAAAAGCTGTTGTATGGACTGATGTCATTCAGACTATAGTGATGATAGGAGCGATGATTCTGGTTATTGTAAAGGGCACGATAATCGCTGGCGGGTTCGAAGAGGTGTTTCGAAGAAACTGGAATACCGGACGACTGGAATTCCCACCGTAATTTTTCATAATACCTTACATAAATGTCTTTGAGAACATGTAATCCATACTAATATTATAAACGTGAATGTTTGTGAGTATGGATGTATGAATGTTTGTTACTCTTTCACGCCAGAACGGCTGACTGGATCTGGATGAAATTTGGCACAGAGATAGATTATAGTCTGGAATAACACAGGTCGGACCTAATTCTGAAGTCCACGCAGACAAAGTCGCGGGCAGAAGCTAGTATAAAGTAATTTTAGTGTACCGACTCTAAAGTAAATTGATATAAGCGCAGTAGGATGATTTTAATAGTTAAATTAAATAAAAATGATATAATAGTTTCAGCCTGGATTTAACCGAAAGACATTCAGTATGGTCGGTATCCATCGGCTCAACATTTTATTGGATTGGAAATATTGCTGTGAACCAATCTATGATGCAAAGATTCCTGTCGCTACCCAACATCGAGTCTACGAAGCGGTTAGTATAAAGTTAATCGCATTCGTGTTGCTTATTACCACACTAAATATTCAAAAATGATGCTGGAATCAAGACATTTATACTTTTACTATTGCGTTAATATTATCTTGGAACGTTTGCTGACAGGGAAAGTGGCCGGGTACGCATTTATATTGGACTGGTACGAGTATCAACTAAAAATCGCACTTACGAGTAATATCCCCTATTTACCATGATTTCCTTCCTGAGTACCTAATGGTTAACTTACTCGACATGTTATTGTTCCATGGGTCGAATAGATTTGAGTCTATGACACTAGTTGGACATTTAGAGTTGGACTAATTGACATGACATTAAATGACGACACGATTGGCGTAGCGGTTGAGCGATCGGCTTCTGCGCCACGTGTTGTGGGTTCGATCCCCACACGGAGCAAATATTTGTATGATCTACAGGTATTTGTTCCGGGTCTGGGCGTTTGAGCATGTGAGAATTTGTGTTTGTAAACGCACCCACGACACAGGAGAAAATCCTAGTGTGGGGCAACGTTTTTTTAAAAAAAAAAAAAAATTTAACGCATTACACTTTTACAAAGTGCTTTTGCAGTGTTGTTGGATTTTTCTATAACATTCCCAATAGCAACTCGGAGTTTAGATTTATGATCGCTACTGTTACAAGGGACCTAAACAAGCCAACAAGCTGTGGCTGTACAGCAGTACACTTTTGTCTAACCCGAATGTCATGTTATGTTCAAAGTAACTGGTGATTTTCAGAGCTATCTGGGGATTTCTATGCGGTGTCGGTTTTATAATTCTGATATGTGGCTACAGTGGTTTGTTAGCGTTTGCAATTTACCGTGATTGCGACCCTTTGGACTCCCGACTGGCTTTAGCCAAGGATCAGCTTCTGCCTCTGTTAGTCATGGACGTACTTGGAGATTGGCACGGAATGCCTGGTATATTTGTAGCTGGAGTGTTCAGTGCTGCTCTGAGGTAAGACAAATTAGTTTTTAGTTTTAAGAACTCACCTCTCCTTCATGGGGTCTTCTCCTCTCTTCTACACTGCTATTAATTTGCAATGCCTTTCTTACAAGTTTTAATAAAACGCAGAAATCCGCATCAAAGTCTAACTATTTCTTCCTATATCTAAGCACTGTATATTAGAATAGTGATTGAATGCTTACAGCCTAAGGTGACATTGGTTAGGTCCTGATTATTTTTCCATTTCTTGGGCCTCTTGGATTCTCTCACTTACTAGCAAAATGCAGTAGTTAGGTACTTCATGCAGGTATTCTGTGAGAGTGTGGTATTCCCCAGATCGAGCCAGCCTGTTACATGTCTATGAAAGTTTCTTTTATAAATAAGCTTCTAATTCATTAAGTATCCCATTTTCAGCTCTCTTTCCACTGGTCTCAATTCAATGGCTGCTGTTGTGTTAGAAGATTTTTGGAAGCCATTCTTCAAAACATTGACTCACAGACAAACGCAAATATTGATTCGAGCTGTGGTTGTCGTTCTTGGATTAATTTGCGTTGGTAAGATTGTTAACTTTGTATGATGGTCCATAGAACTCAATCATTATAGAGCTTTTCATGTTTGGATTTTAAAAGTCTGACTGCTTCATTAGTTTAGTGGTCCCAAGCGCGACTGCTAAACTAGAGGTCCTGGGTTCGATCCCCAGGTCGAGCAAAGTGTTATTGGGTTTTTCTATGAAATTCTCAGTAGCAGCTCGGAGTCTGGGTTTGTGCCCGGTTAATGGCTATAGGCTCGCCCCCTATAACATGGGACATAAACATACCGGCGAACTGTGGGTGTACATTAAGTACCCCTCTGCCTAACCCTTCGGGGAATACTGTAATGTTATGATTTTGAAAGTTAGGGCTAACAAAGTAATGCTATTTTTTATGTTATTGATGTACAATAAATACTTTTGTAGGTTTGGTCTATGTAGTGGAAATGTTGGGGGCAGTTCTACAGCTGACAATGAGTTTGTCTTCAGCATCAATGGGTCCTTTGGCTGGAGTATTCCTCATGGGAATATTTTTGCCCTTTATTGATTCAACGGTTAGTGCTTATTCAGTGCTTTTACTCTAGATTTCGGATAGATTTTGAACCTTTCTGTGCGAAGGTGGCATATTTTTATACCACCTTCGCCGATTCAATGGTCGTTCCAAAATGGTAGTCTCGGATTTGATTGACCAATGAGGCAAAGAGTTACGACATTTTTCTAATAATCATGTCATCACCTATAATGAATGCATGTAGCAACCCTACAAGAAGCGACTGCCATCAGACCAATATCCGGAAGGTAGACTGGTTGTGAAGCTTTTTTCGGCTTCTGACCTCCACTAACAATTGTCATGGATGTTCGTATGATAACCGGGACCGACGGTTATACATGCTCGCTGAGGCACGGAGGGGATGTGTTAAGAATGGTCACCCATCCATAGACTGACTGCTGCGAGCGCGGCTTAATCATGCAGATCAGTTGATCGGCTTAGTTATTACGTAGCCACGAGCCATACGACTACACAACGTGCCACAAATTTTCATTTGCTTTACCATGTTTGGCCCACTAGTGGTCCCCACATTACATTGGCATCCCAAAGGAGTTCAGGGACAATAAACTCAGTGGTGGTAAATTTGCTAATTTTTAATCAAAATACATATTTTAACGCCTGTCTCCTATTAGGGTAGGTAGAGTTTATAGATTTTCACTTGCTCCGATCCTGGCACACCATTTTAGTTTCATCTACGTTTATTTCATTAATTTTTCATTTTTAAACAAAATAGATGTAATTTTAGAGTGCATTGAGCGGAGGTATCATAGGATTGACGTCAGCATGGTGGATTGCCGCGCAGTCCCAACTAGCTCAAGCAAGAGGACTGCTGAAGTTCAATGAGAAACCAAGGTTTACCCACAACTGCACTTACGACTTCGATCATGTTGTGTACAGCATCACTGATGCAGAAAGGTTTGTATTGTAATATACGTTTAAACGGGAACTTATAACAACACCAATAAAGTATAATAGTTGCCAATTTTAGTGTAAATTAATAAATTAAATTCATTTAGTTACTTTTTTACCTCAACGGTGTACGGCATCTATGTTGTGTTTGGGTTCAAACGATGAGTTTTGACTAGCGCATGAGGGGTCCCCCGACACAACAATATTCAACTTATGTGTCGGGGGTTTCTGTATTGTTCATCATTAATTCATTCCCTATCCTGAACAGTATAAAACATATTTTATGTAATACTAGCTTTTGCCAGCGACTTCGTCCGCGTGGAATAGTTACTTTGTTCCCTAGTTCGTCGCTCGCGGTTTCACCTGCGTTGCCCCGTTCCTAAGGGTTGTAGCGTGATGTTTTATAGCTTGAAACCTTTCTCATGAATCACTCATTTTCCCAACATTTCCCTTCACTGCTCTGCTCCTATTGATCGTAGCGTGATGAATAGTATACCTGCCAAGGAGTATGAAGAACAATTGTACCAAGTTTCGTTGAAATCCGTCGAGTGGTTTTTGTTTCTATAACGAACATACAGACAGACAGACAGACAAAAATTTTACTGATTGCATTTTTGGCGTCAGTATCGATCACTAATCCCGCTGATAGTTATTTTGGAAATATATTTCATGTACAGAATTGACCTCTCTACAGATTTATTATAAGTATAGATTTAGATATTATTGGTTTTAACGAATTTATTTTCTTATATTATTTTAAATTAAATTAATTTATCTTTTTGTGATTTTTTTGCATTTTCTATGCTGACATTACAAAGTTATTTTAGTGAAGGAAAAATTCACCGTATGACGTAAATTCAGAATGTGAAGGCAATTTTCGATCTGAGTCAGAGAGTGTCTGGTGTATCTAACCAGAAGACGCAGGTTCGAATCCTGCCCGCGATTGAATTTTTCCCTCACTAAAATAACTTTATAAATTAATTTAATTTACCATCACGAATTGTTTCAGTGAAGTGCCGTATATATATCGCATCTCATATCTGTGGTTAACGGGTTTCGGATGTATGGTTACTGTGAGCATCGCCTGTGTCGTCAGTTTGAGACGAACAGATAAAGTCCGCCACGACCATCGCTTGTTCGCTCCATTTATAAGGAAATGGTTAGAGAAAGATGAGGTGAGACTGCAAACCTAATAACTAGATATTATACAATTTAATATTACAGAATAGTTTATGACTGAGCACTACTGAGATTGAGGCTTCAACTTAATTCCCCTGAACTAGGATCTGTGCATCTTCTGCAAACATCACATTAATTAATTGCAAACATATAATAGTAAAGATTATAGTTTTATTATTAAGGTGAAGTACATATTTGGGTACACGATTACATACCAAGCTATAAATTTCTTTCTATAATTTTCTAGTATAGGTACGGATGGCCCTTACAATGCGAGAACAATCTCGCCTTGTTATCCACACAATAAGGCATACATTTAGATAGAACAGTACGTATACATCTATAACTATAATAAAATGGTAACAGGCCGATATCTGTACATCTATATATATAAAAGAAAGTTGTGTTAGTTACACTATTTATAACTCAAGAACGGCTGAACTGATTTGGCTGAAAACTGATAGGGAGGTAGCTTAAAACCAGGAGAAGGACATAGGATATTTTTTATCACGTTCCCGTGGGATAATTTAATTTTACATTTTTACCAACCTAAACCCATATAAACTGTTATTTTGATAGTTGTCATAGTTGCCACATAGTATGATGGTTGTCATTGTTTGAAATCGTGCATATAAAAAAGAGTATTTAATGTGTTTAAACTATTTTGCTGGAATGCAGAAAAAAAAAATGATGTCAATCGTCTATTTGGTGCGACCTAGAAGAATGGATTCAGACTGGAGTCAGTTGTCAAGAACATGATAGCTATTTCATAGAAAAAACTGTTTTGAGTATTTTTCAAACGACTCAAGATAGCCTTTCAAAGACATTTGATGACATTTTGTGTTGCTAGACTTTTTTAGATCTGATTTTTTTTTAATAGGTATGGCGCAACCGGGGCAAACCGAAAAAAATAGGCACCTTATTTGTTGACATTCGAGTCTGTAATAGAATAACTGCATGAACCATAACATGGAAAATAGACTTGCAGTCAGAACGACACAGAGTAGAAAATCAAAATATTCAGCCATTTTTTTCAAATCGTTACGACAGGTGAATCGAAGTACACCGGGTCATCTTATATAATATAAAACAAAGTCGGGTTTGTTACAACACGTATAACTCGAGAACGGGTGAACCGATTTTTATGATATTTGGTTTGTTGAATTTGTCTCCTCCCCGAATAGCAGAATAACTATTAAAACATCGAAAAAAAACATTATGATGAAAATTTATTTTCCCATACCTACATTGTTTCGGGAACAGATTGACAGATTTGACAGAAATAAAACACGGACATGAATGAACATGATGTCGATTTCTGTTTCGGCAAGGCCAGTAAGTAGATGGCGTTCTGTGCATTGTCCGAACTTCTCTGCTGCTGGTGTGATTTTGATTTCTTTTTTGTGTATGTTTAATTGGGTTACTGGATGGTTTAGATTCACAATTTGAGCCGATAGGTGGCACCGCAATCGGGTTCTACGATTTTTTTTAATATATAGGGCAAGACATGGGAATGTGATGAATGGAAGAAAAGGACATGCTGCGCCGACGACAAATAAAGAGCAGGAAGATGATGATACAGGGCAAGACAACGTTTGCCGGGCCCGCTAGTTATAGATATTAAAGAAAAACTAATAAATAACAGAAGTCAAAATAACAATTTTTAGAATTTCTGTATATCTGTCTGTATGTTTGTACGCGCATCACGCAAAAACTACTGCATGATTGAATGCAGTTTTCACCGATGTATTGCTTGAGGTCTAACTTAAAATCTGGTGCATGTTTCATCTTGATACGCCCCCTAGAAATGGACTTATGGTTTTTAGGTTTTAAAGGAACTTTATTTTCAATTAAAACATAATTATGTTAGTTACTTGAGAACAATACTAAAATCTTAAAACTACCACAAGTTTGTTGTCGTCAGTTGTAAGTTATTAATTAATTAATTAATTACTCATTCAAGGCATTCTTCAATGCATGCTTATAGGATGTTAATCTTTTTGGGTCGTGAGAGAAACTGCGGGTAACAGCTAGTTCTTTTTAAATATACTTATAGCTTGATGTTTGTACCTAGTTATGTAATCAAATTCCTGTAAATCTTTTTAACCTGTAAGTCCTTAGCGATGGGAAATATATATTTTTTTTAATTTAAAGTTAGAAATCCTGTTGAGATGTATCCTAATCCTGTTGTAGTAAGGTAGCAGTGACTGTCTGAAATATAATATTTTTTTTTATTCTTTCACTTAAATAAGTTTTGCCGTGGCAGTTCGAGCCTTTAAGACCAATCTATGGCTTACAAAATAAAGCTTGATACGTCACACGTGGACACAGGAAGGCCTCGCCAATTCTAAAATCTTATTCCCCCTACTTATTTCTATAAGCTATTAAAATATATTCTATATTTTATTCTTTAAAAAAAAGGAGGGGAATATGTTACTTTAATAGAATAGATAAACTGGATTTGGTATATTAAATTACATTTTAGTACATTGTATACGGAACGTTTCTTTGGAATTACTCCCGAAATGTACTGTTTCATATGTTGATCCTTGTTACAGATCAATAAATTGTATTTGCAAAATATTGAAAAATGAATAATCAAATGGCGATGAAAAAGAGGAAAACTACAATCTTAATAACATAATCGCGTAAATATCTAATGAAACTTTTAAGAAGATCCACGGGAAGGACACTTTGAGGTGGATTTTGAGTAAAAAGATAAAAACAATTGAAGAAATAAAAGTGTAAATATAAAATGTATATTTAATTGTACAAATAAAATAAAATATTTTACCTAGATATAGATCGAAGTTTTTAAGATATATTTTTTAAGCTAGGTACTAACTTAATAATATAATAATAGTTTTTAACTAGGCATCGAAATCAATAAAGCTACTTTAATTAAAAAGGCCAACTGTTGCCGGTCGAAAGACTGAAGAGACCATTTCTGAAACAAAATATAAAGTATATTAATGCAATAGTAGAAAAATTACTTAAAATTTGAGTTGATGGAAAAGACAAAGAGTTTCTAAGACAGCAAACAATTCTACTGCATACACTTTGAAACTCTCCTACACACGAAAAATACACGGTAAAGCCGTTGCGTGGTGCCTTACTCTCGTACAAGTAAGGATGGCGGATCATTCGATCCTGACATTAAACATGCATGATTTTGAGGATTTTTACAAAATGAGTTTTTCTAGCGTGCAGCGATATTTTTTTAATTCTATACCGTCATCTGGTCTCATGAGAATTTAATTTGGGAATCAAATAATATCAATACAACGCGATAAAATCCGTAAAAAGTAGGTTTACTTCTATGTCTAATATTCGCATAAGTGTCAGAAACCAGAATGAGAATTTAATTTGAAATTATGTGAAAATCATTTGCTATAATTAATAACAACTTATAAATATGTAGATGTATAACACTATGCGAAACACAATCTATACCAATATTTTTTTATGCGAGAGAAAACACAGTACCTACTTTTTGCGAAGTCTGGAAATATGAATAAATAAACCCTTACCCTCTTTTAGTCAGTACGCTGTTGCCCATGTTCAGAGTAGAACCCACACAGTTAGTTTTTTCTGCTTCCCGAATATTTTCGCACTGTTTGCCGACCAAGTGGTTGAAGCGGACGGTGGCGGCGAACAATTCCGGGGCTCGACTATGAGAACAAGTACTGATCCAGCAACCGGGCTGAGGATTTCTTCCACCGTTAGGGTAAAAGTCCGCATGGCCAGTTGAGTCAAAGATGCCGAGAAGGCCACCATCGGTGTGGATGGCTTCAACATATTGACCGTCGTTAGTGTTAAGAGCTTTGGAGTTTCCTCCCCATAGAGGGCCAGCGGGGTCCAGACCTTTTATGAAAATATTATGATATTAATATTAACTGTATCTGCTTCATATTTAAAGTGGTTTAAACAAAAAAAACAATTTGGTCATTTATAATGACCATCATGGAAAAATTTAATATTAATCGTTACTTACCCGTGACACGTATGGGACGACCACCAGCTGTACGGCCTGCGCTGCCTATAACGTGAGCGCCCAAACTGAAGCCAACCAAGTGGACGTTGTCCCAGTTGCCTCCACCGGTGGTAATCAGCCACTCAAGGAAGTTGCCGAGAAACTGACCGACGCTGGGGACGCCGATAACAGCTGTTATGTATAATGAGTTAGCCAGACCGCTCCAGTCGACAACAATGACGTTGGCGTCCATTACTGCGAGGAAGGCGGACGTGATGAGGGGATTTATTTCACTATTACCGTTACTGTTCCATCCGTGAACAATAACTTTCAGAGGATGACTGCCGTTGTAGTTGGAATTCCAGATAGAGTCGGCATTCCCGTGAACAATGAATTGAGCATTGTTCGGGTTTCGCCTGAGAACAGAGAATAATTATGATAACGCTTTTTAAATAAATTAAAATGATAACGATTTTTTTTCAATTTGCCTGACCTAGTGTACAACCTATATTGGTTGTTGGCTCCATTTCTAGAGCTAAGAAGCGCATGATCGATTGGCGCTTGTAGGTCTACGAGGACAGGCTTGCCTTCGCCATCGGGCATCCAGATGTAGCGGCTTTCCCCTTCCACATAGTGACTATTATCTCCAGGTATCGTAGGGATGGCATTGCCGGCGCACACTGTAAAGAAACTGTTTTATATTTCTAAAACTTTTAAAAACTACGTCTAATTAGAATGATTTTACACTTTTGAATCGATTTATTATTTTCAAGGTAAATAAATGAAGAATTACACGCCACTAAAGCAGATAATACTACTAGGAGCTTCATATTGCTGGCCAACGATAGAACTGAAACATGACAGTAAAATTTGCACCGGGTATTTATTACTGAAATATTATCTTGAAAAGTCTAATGATTTCCTGATAGTAACGGAAAGTCAAGTAAAGGAGTATCTACATCGGACTCTTAAATTAAAAGTGTATCAACTGAATTCAGTGGAGCAGTGATAGTCTAGTGGTATGGCTTCGAGTTCGAACCCAAGGCACCTCTGACTTTTCGAAGTGCGTATTAAATAGTTACTCATCACGCACTTAAACGGCGAAGAAAAACATCGTGAGGAAGCCTGCAGGCCTGCGAGATTTTCTCGATGGCGTGTTAAGTCTGCCAACCCGCACTAGGCCAGCGGGGTGGACTATAGCCTAATCCCTCTCATTCTGAGTGGAGACCCGTGCTCAGCAGTGGGACAGTATAATACGTTGATTATGTATGTTATGTTAACTGAATTCAACGAGTCTGTGACTGCATAGGTTCCTTTTAATTGATTCCCTAGACTGATACTCATAAAATACTATCTTACGATCACAATGATTTTATTTATTTTGATGAAACTTATCAATCGAATCGTTTATAAAAAGTAAATAAGCATCTTTCAATTAAAGGTCATAATTACTTTTTCGTCCTTTAACATGGAAAATTTGACCATGACTCAGTATATCGATACCTGAAACGGTTATCCATTTGACAACGCAGAAACTCGAGGGCGTTGACTATTCTGTTATCTACAACATTGTTCTATTATCCGCCTTCTTCATTGTCCTTCTCACCATGCTGACTTTAATCAATCTACGTACCTTCTTTGTTCAATCGTTTGTCTCTTTTGAAATCAGAATGCTTAACAGTCAATTTTTCTTTTAAGACCAATTTGCGCAAATACTTGCTGGACAAAAAATTGTTATATTCATATCGATTCTCTCAGATTTTTCCTTTTTGTACATAATATGTATATAACGTAATATGTTACAATGCATACATACTAGTTGGTACATAGTTTATATATTTATAGGGTTTGCGATTTTTTTTTTATTTATAGGATAGGAGGGCAAACGAGGAGACGGGTCGCCTGATGGTAAGCGATCACCGCCGCCCATGGACACCCGCAACACAATAGGAGTCACAAGTGCGCTGCCGACCTTTTAAATGGGGATTGGGCCTCCGGTAACCTCACTCACTCGACGAAAGACAACGTAAGTGTTGTTTAACGCCGGTTTTCTGTGAGGCCGCGGTATCACTCCGGTCGAGACGGCCCATTCGTGCCGAAGCATGGCTCTCCCACGTAAAATAGCAATACGCAATAGTTGTCGCTACCTACCGCTCACACACAAATCCGTTAACCTTGTATCGGCATCCAGATTGGCCAATGGTTGGGTCGTTTTCCAATCCTATTTAGTTCAATCAATCACCGCGCAATATTTGGTGCTAGTCTCGGATTCAAGAATACGAAACTTGACGAAACGGCACAATTCCAATGTTGATGTATCGGAATTGAGTTCAAGAGTAAGCCCCCTGTAGGAGGATCGACCCCACAATAAGTTGCGTAGTCGTGTTTGTATTGCAATATAAATATACATACGTTGATATATACATGAAATTATTCATTCCCTTAATTTAGTTACTTTAAATTAATTTATTATTTATTTATTTAGATGATTCGTTTAGTATGTAGAAGTATAGCCGTGTGTATGTAATCAAAGCCTTGTGAATCGTTCAAGCTTGTAAGACCTTAACGATGAATGACATTATTCCCTGAGTCAGCTTCTTTTGTTGTTGTTTTGTTTTCTGTAGTAAAAACTTTGTTCCGATTCTGGGGTGAATATTTGAAAAAAAATGAATGTCATTAACTTCATCCCAAAGTAAAAAATGCAGATGTTTAAAACTGCAATTACGATAATGAAATCTTAAACTACACCACTGCCGTCAAGCAATAAGACAAGAATAAAAACAGTCTGAACTATGAAAGAGAGATCTACTATGATGAGAAGAATTATTTATTAAATGATATAACATACCATCGCGCCCGTATTCCCCGAAGGGTTAGGCAGAGGCGTACTTAATGTACACCCACAGTTCGCCGGTATGTTTACATCCCCTGTTATAGGGGGCGAGCCTATAGCCATTAATCGGGCACAAATCCAGACTCCGAGCTGCTACTGAGAATTTCATAGAAAAACCCAATAACACTTTGCTCGACCTGGGGATCGAACCCTGGACCTCTAGCGTAGCAGTCGCGCTTGGGAACATTAGACTAATGAGGCAGCCATTAAAATAATGTTCAAATATTTACCGTCTGACCATTAAAGTTATCCATAATGAATACTTTGTTACTAGGATCATGGAACCATACATGGACACACAACATTTTATGTAGGTATACTTTTTCTTTTATTTTTTCTTTATTATCTTTAGCTATCTATAATAAATAAATATAAAAATAATGTTCGGGGACAACGTGGAGATAAGGGTAAGTAGTAAGTTGAGCAGAACGATACCTACACATAACTTATTTACACAAAACATGCATGACAAAACAAATTTATCACAGCATTTCATTTACACAAACAGATAGGTACACATTATTATGACAAAAACAAAATATAAACAAATGATTCAGTTTAAAAGTACAGGACGCCCTGGCGTGTTCATTAGAGACCTCGGAGGACATGGATGGTCGCGGGTTTTTAATACCCTCCTTCTTTCCTTCCGAGAGACGGAAGGTTAGGGTAGGATAATTTACAGTTTACTAAAAATTTAAACATTTTTAAATACATAACATACCATCACGCCTGTTACTCCCCGAAGGGTTAGGCAGAGGCGTACTTAATGTAACCTACTGTTCGCCGCTATGTTTAGGTCCCATGTTATAGGGGGCGAGCCTATAGCCATTCACCGGGCACAAATCCAGACTCCGAGCTGCTACTGAGAATTTCATAGAAAATCCCAATAACGCGTAGCAGTCGCGCTTGGGACCACTAGACTAATGAGGCAGTCTAATAGTTAGGTACCTAGCTACAACTTCTGTTAATATTCAAACTTGTTTTTTCCTTAGTGCTAGTTATTTTTATTTTATAAAAATACTATGTCGTTTTACTGTAGAATTTATTAAAATAAATCCACTGCTGATTTAAATACTCTTTATTTCGATTTACATAACAACAACTTCATAAAGTACTTCATAAAGATGCAAATACCAAGCGAGGACTACGAACGTTTTCCGTGCGTGGTAACATTTTGGTATATACATTTGTAAGGTATAGTTTTACAGTAGATACAAGATGTGGTACTGGGGCCTACTTTTTACACCAGTGCAGATGGACCAACTATACACAGCGGAAAACAAGGCACTTAGAATGCAATACAATAACGCCTCCCCAGGTCTCAGACACATTTAATTTCATTCATTTCACACATATCACTTACTTGGACTTACACAAAAATATTTATCAATTCATTTGTTGAGGACTTACACAAAATTATACAATGAAAAAATATGGACATTAATGATCGGAACACGGAGATGCTCTTAACATCTCGTCGGCCATTTGCATTGTGTCAATCAGTGTCAATTTTAGTTCCTTAAAAGCACGGAGCAGCGCTTCAAATTGAGCCAAAAATTATGCTGTCATTTGTACGCAATAGCTTAACCAGTCTAGTAGCTTTTAGATCAGTGTATTAGCTTTAAGCTTGAGACATAATTTGCTAATGTCAAAATAAAAAATTTTGATTGGTTGACTTAGAAGTCGGAGGTACATTGTCTTTAGGGGTCCCCCGAAAATACGACGTTTGGATTTTATATATTTATTTATTTTTATATTTTTTTATCCTTTTTAGCGATTTTTGTGCCGAGGGTTTCTTTAAATTTTTAATCTAATTTTTATTATCGTGTGCGTCAGTGAGTGTGTGGATAAATAAATACATAGTTTCATTTATTCTTTCTTTCTTTCTTATTAGGGGCTATCCATAAATTACGTCACGGTGGGGATGGGATTAAAGAAGTGTGACATTGTGTGACGAGGTATGAAAAGCCGCACAGTTATCAGCTTTGTGATGTCACATGTACTAATCTCTGTTTGATGAATGATGACGATGCCATATGGTTAATAATGGCAAAATATGTGACGTCACATAGGGGGGATGGGGTATCACAAATGTAACGTTGCGTGACAGTGGTCAATAAATCGTGAATCAATAAATGACGCAATTTATGAATGGCCCCTTATTATTCCAGAAATATACTGGTGGGTGACTTTGAAAACATGTGACAAATCGAAATGTGAGATCCAGTAGCCATTACTTAGGTATTCAGCTATAGTTTCAATGATCTAAATTGTAAAATGGTTCAATCTAAGCTATTGTCTTCAGGTAGGCATGAATTAACGGTACAATACATAAATTATTTCAAGCAATTATCAAAATATTCGCGAGGCGCGCTCTTTTAATTCATTAAGCAGATAGTTACTATGTGAAGTATTAACGCTTTGCACTTACTATTTTTCTATTCACGAGAAAAGTAGCAGCTGAGGCGCACGAGACGTGGCCAAACTCTCTTTATAATACTAAAAACGTAAAAACGTATAATCATTTTCTTTAATCATGTGTTCTAAATTTTCTAATACACATAGAATCATTTATTTTAATTAGTCGCGTCTATTCAATTTCACCCTGTATATTATACTGTGTTACGTTACAATATAGGTACCTACTTACGTGTATTTGTACTTATGACCACTAGCTAATCTCGGCTATTATCGAATATGAGACTGTTAAAACACTAATAATCATAATTACCAATGCCAATGAGCTCAGATAAAAATGATTAATTAGTCACGACGTCACAATATCATTGTTTGCCTAATTACATAAAATATGAGTATTCAATTTAGGTGGTATTCATAATATGATTATAATCTTACCTTGGAGATTGTCCATTTTATCTTAAAAATAAATAACGTCGACATTACATACTTCGGAAAAATTTGTTCTAGAATTATTGTAAGCGTGGGCTTTTATCGACTTTGATCACTTCAAAAATAATAGGGAATACCTAAGTAGACCGATAATTGGATAATGGACCTTCACGAGTAATTCGTCTTACTGACTTATCTGTGTTTTACATATACCTACGTACTAAAACAATACGTTTAGCATGAAATTATTATAGTTCCAATTCCGACTAATGTATGTTATGTTATAGATTCAACACTGTAGCCAGTTGGGTCTATTGCGTTTTCATCGATATTCATATCATTTACTTGCGTTTCACAATATCATAAAGCTAGGCATATCGTATAACCCCCAAAAAGAGCGATACTGTCCAAAATGGTATTCCTTGTTACAGATCAATCAATTGTCGGTGCCTATTTACAAAATATTAAAAAATGTACCTATAATCGAATGACGACGAAAAAGAGGAATGAAATATGGCATTAAGTCCGCCTTGTGTACTATTTCTTTTGTACATAAATGTTTAAGTTTAAATAAATAAATGATTCCAATGATTGAATGGTGTAAATATTTATTGAAACTTTTGAGAAGATGCACGAGGAAGAATCTTGGATTTTGAGTAAAAAGATAAAGATAGTTAAAGAAACAAAATAAAAGTGTAAATATAAAATGTATATTTAATTGTATAAATAAAAGAAAATATTTTACATAAAGATCGAAGATTTTTGTTCATGCTGTATCGAAAACAGTAAGGCTACTTTGATTAAAAAGGCCAACTGTTGCCGGTCAGAAGTCCGTAGAGACCATTTCTGAAACAAAATTATAGTAGATATTGTAATACTGTAGAAGAATTATTTCGAGTTGATGGAATCACAAAGTTTTTAAGACAGGGGCCGTATTATAACGTGTTAACGCCATCATTTTTTCGCGAGAAAGAGACGCCGCTCTACATTCTCTTTGTTACAACCTAAAAATGGTGGCGTTAACACGTCATAATACGGCCCCAGCACACAATTTTATTGCGTACATTTTGGACTCTTTCTCCTACACACGATAAAACAAGGTAAAATCATTGGGCGGCCTTACAAGTGAGGACGGCGGCTCATTCAATCTAACACACTAAACGTGCTGCGTGGTTTTGAAGACTTACAACATTTTTTTAATAAATCTTTAAAAAACGTTATTGAACATCCTGTACACACTCGGGCAGTTTCTAAGCGTCAAATTTGTACGCAACGCGCCAATAATACCTACGGCCAGCGGACTGATAGTTACATTGTCCCTCGACTAATTAATAACCTACCCTCAGATCTTTGTAGTACTTTTACAACAAAAAATATCAAAGCTATATTAAAGTATTATTTTCTAAGTTATAAAAGTCCATCTAAAAGTCTAAAATCATCTAATTTCAAGATTTAGGTAGGTACTTTTATATTGCAAGACAGGCTCATGATAGCACAGGTTTCAACCTTTCTGGTTTTTAGTTGATATTATTTTATAAGTAATTTTGTATTTTTTTTTGTTAAAACGACAAATTAAAAACAACGGGCATTTCTTTCTAGCGTGCCGAGAGAAATATTTTGTTGTAAACCCATGGGCTACATAAGCATGAATTGTGTGAAAATTATTTGCCATAATTGATTACAGGCAAATTAACAAATATGAAGATGTACATGCAACAATATCCAAACCGTAACTATAGCTACCAAGAGCTGTCATATTGTATCAATATTGTTTTATGTGAAGACTATAAACATAAACACTTACCCTCTTTTAGTCAGTACGCTGTTACCCATGTTCAGAGTAGCACCCCAACAGTTAGTTAGTTGGGCATCCCAAATATTGCCGCACTGTCTACCGACCAAGTGGTTGAAGCGGACGGTGGAGGCGAACAGTTCTGTTGAACGACCGTGAGAGCAAGTACTAATCCAGCAACCGGGCTGAGGATTTCTTCCACCGTTAGGGTAAAAGTCCGCATGGGCAATCGAGTCAAAGATGCCAAGAAGACCACCGTCGGTGTGGATGGCTTCAACGTATTGACCGTCGTTAGTGTTAAGAGCATTGGAGTTTCCTCCCCATAGAGGGCCGGCGGGGTCCAGACCTTTAATAAAAATATATTGAGATATATTAACTGTATCTGCTTCAAATTTAAAGAAAGTTAGACCAAAATAATCCATCTGGTCATAAAATAATCATTATGGAAAAAAAAATATCAATCATTACTAACCGGTGACACGCATAGGACGACCACCAGCTGTGCGGCCAGCGTTGCCTACAACGTGAGCGCCCAAACTGAAGCCAACCAAGTGAACGTTGTTCCAGTTGCCTCCGGCTGTGTTAATGAGCCACACGAGAAAGTTCCCGATAAACTGACCGACGCTGACGACTCCGTTGGCAGCTGTTAAGTAGTTTGAGCCAGCGAGACTGCTCCAGTCAACAACAATAACGTTAGCGTCCATTACTGCGAGGAAGGCGGACGTGATGAGAGGATTCATTTCACTATTACCGTTGTTGTTCCATCCGTGAACAATGACTTTAGTAGGACGATTGCCGTTGTAATTGGAATTCCAGATGGTGTTAGCATTCCCATTAACTATGACTTGAGCATTGTTCGGGTTTTGTCTGAGAACAGAGAATAATATGATTACATATTTTTAAATATAAGTAAAATGATATTTAACGATTTTTTATAATTTGCCTGACCTAGTGTACAGCCAATATTGGTTGTTGGCTCCATTTCTAGAGCTAAGAAGCGCATGATCGATTGGCTCTTGTAGGTCTACGAGGACAGGCTTGCCTTCGCCATCGGGCATCCAGATGTAGCGGCTCTCCCCTTCCACGTAGTGGCTATTATCGCCTGGTATCGTAGGGATAGCGTTGCCGGCGCACACTGTAAAGAAACTACGTTATATTTCTAAAACTTTTAAACCAATAACTAAGTAGAATGGCTTTACACATTGTGGTTAAATATATTTTATTTTAATGTAAAAAAATGAAAGAGTAAGTAATTACACGCTACTATAGCTGATAATACTACTAAGAGCTTCATGATGCTGGCCAGCGGTAGAACTGAAACACAAAAATAAAATCTGCACCACGTATTTATTACCGAAATATTATCATAAAACAAGATATATAATCTTGAAAAATCTAATGATTTCCTGATAGTAACGAAACGTCACGTAAAGGAGTATCTACATCGGTCTCTTAAAATAAATATGTATCTAATGAAATTCAACTAAAGTCGGCGAGTGGATACGGTTCTTTTTGAATTCTGCCCCGGCCTGATACCTAGAATTAATCCTAAGTTAATCTTACGATTACAATGTTTTCATTTATTACGATCATATTATATCAATGTATCGAATTGATAGCATCTTTTAAATACGAGTAATAGGTCATAATTACCTCTTCGTCTTTAATCTTCGAAAATTTGACGATGTCTCATTTGGGAAATAGTTTTCGCCTTCTACCGTACACTCAAATTTTATCAGTGTAGATGCACTAATAAAATTTGTGTCTCTTCGTCATCCAAAGGTTGTCTGGTAGAAAATGCCCATGATATCAAGAGCATCTTAGGCTAGAAAGCGAGTTTGCCTCTTGGGCCAGTATCATTCAAGACCAGAGGACTACAAACTCATTCATAGAGCTTATGGAAGAGCAGTTTGAAGAACAGGGTGAGGATGAGTAATAGGTATCTAGGGGACACACAAATGATCTCATTGGGTCGAAGTGCACTGAGGCCTTGCTACCTCGGCCCCACATAGGATAATATAAGATAAGAACATCTTTGTACTTTTTTTTAACCGACTTCAAATTCAAGAAAAAGGGGAGGTTTTATGTTTATTTGTATGTATTTTTTTGTACATTAAGAATTTATTAATAAATCATTAAAATAATTACGAGTTCTACATATAGGCATATATATATATATACCTACCTAAGCTATTGGAAATCCCTATTTATTAAATCCTCATCTGTTGTTTTGGTCGGGCAACCAGCATCGACGCTAGCAAGGAATGTCATTGAGGTGTCGACGACGTTGGTTGCGGAACCAGTCAAATGTTATAGAAAAACCCAATGACAGTTTGCTCGACCTGGGGATCGAACCCAAGACCTCAAGCGTAGCAGTCGTGCTTGGGATCACTAGACTAATGAGGCAGTCAAAGTAGTAATCAATACAAACACGGTTATTATATAGGTTTAATAGAGGTAGAACCTTGAACCAAAGTTTAGAATGTTATCAAATAACTTATTAGTGTTAGAACTATTGAAAATATACTTAAAAAATTTGTAATTTACTGATTTTACCGCCAACGCCCGACAAGACATTTTTGACAGAAAATTGAAGTAGGTAATTGTAGCGTGGGTTGTCTGGTAGAAAATGCCCATGATATCAAGAGCATCTGGCTAGAAAGCGAGTTTGCCTCTCGGGCCAGTGTTATTCAAGACCAGAGGACTACAAACTCATTCATAGAGCTCATGGAAGAGCAGTTTAAAGAACAGGGTGTTAAATTAAAATGGTCATTATTTCATGATTCCATTAGGTTTAAAATAAAAATGATAATCTACAGATATCTGAGACTGACGCGAATATTAGGCAAATTAAAACATGATTCTATTGCGTTATAATTATTTACATTATCAAATGCCGATGTTTCGGACCTTTTACAGCGTACATGGTCATGGTCAGACTAAAGTGTTATGTTATACGGTCCCAAACGTCAGGATTTGATAATGTAAATATCGCGCTAGAATCCTCAGTGGTTTTATTTCAAAATGGTAATAAAGTTCATATTGCATTGCGTTATTATTAATTTCTTCAGAAAATGTTTAATGATAGGTACCTACTTCACATCCTCAGATATGAATGATAATAATTCCTTAAATATAATATAAAATAATAACTCTTCTCTTAATCTTCAGGGGTCTAGTGCCCCGGTCGGGGAAATACCAGCCGGCTTCTGATGTTACCTATTGGCCAATAAAACGAGAAATTTTCCTTTAGTGTTGTTGCTGCACACTTAAACTGTCGATAAATAATTAATTAAATGAGAGCATTGAAATACTTAATTAAATTATAACTAGTTATATTAATAATTATGTATAAAATAGAAAGTTTCCTCAGCTGCTGATTAAGAAGATGGCATTAAAAAAAAATCCGAGATGGCTGCTGATTAAGAAGATGGCATTAAAAAAAAATCCGAGATGGTTAATATTCTTTTTTAATGCACATGATATGGGTATGAAAACCGTGGATTCCTGGGGCGCTGATTACGAAAATGTCATTAATTTTGAAATCCAAGATGGTGCACATTGTTTTTAAAGATTTGTATAAATAATGTTAATTTCCAAGTTTACCGGGGTACTGATTATGAAAATGTCATTTATTTTTAAATCCAAGATGACGGATATTGTTTTTATTTTTATTTTATACTAGCTTTTGCCAGCGACTTCGTCCGCGTGGAATAGTTACTTTGTTCCCTAGTTCTTCGCCCGCGGTTTCACCTGCGTTGCCCCGTTCCTAAGGGTTGTAGCGTGATGTTTTATAGCTTGAAACCTTTCTCATGAATCACTCATTTTCCCAACATTTCCCTTCACTGCTCTGCTCCTATTGATCGTAACGTGATGAAAAGTATACTATAACCTGCCCAGGAGTATGAAGAACAATTGTACCAAGTTTCGTTGAAATCCGTCGAGTGGTTTTTGTTTCTATAACGAACATACAGACAGACAGACAGACAGACAAAAATTTGACTGATTGCATTTTTGGCGTCAGTATCGATCACTAATCACCCGCTGATAGTTATTTTGGAAATATATTTCATGTACAGAATTGACCTTTCTACAGATTTATTATAAGTATAGAAGATGACATATGAGTATCAGAACTGACACCTGTGGTGTCACCTGCTGATATCGAAAATTGCATTAATTTTGAAATCATATATAGTCGGTTTTTTTTAGTAAAATACTTAAATAGGTGTCAATGTTGGGGTATTTGTTAGGGTCAATGGGGTCAATATCCACACTTGTATCTTACAACGTCCAGTGTTATAGGTATAGGTAAATAAGTAGGTATATCCTATCTATGTTTATGTACACTATGTTAAAAAAGCCCTGTTCGATTCGAAAGGGGCATATAGTTATTCTAATCTTAACACGAAATAAAATAAAAAACCTAAAATATTAATGGAAGGAAACATAATACATAATTGAAGGACATCGTTCTCAAATTACCACGATTACCCCAAAATGCAGCATTCATTGGGGATTTTTTTTTGTAAATTGAAAATGATTACATAAATTATGTTAGAAAAAAATAGACATTAAAAAAAACATATACCATCACGCCTGTATTTCCCGAAGGGTTAGGCAGAGGCGTACTTAATGTACACCCACAGTTCGCCTGGTATGTTTAGGTCCCATGTTATAGGGGGCGAGCGCCGAGCCATTAACCGGGCACAAATCCAGACTCCGAGCTGCTACTGAGAATTTCATAACTCAATAACACTTTGCTCGACCTGGGGATCGAACGCAGGACCTCTACCGTAGCAGTCGCGCTTGGGACCACTAGAATAATGAGGCATTAAAAAACTGTCACCATAATCTTAATTTTAATTTATTTTTCAGATAACAGAGATATTCTCATTACATATGTAAGTGATCTGTAATGTTATTTTTTTCTGAGAAATTAATGTCTTTATCAGTTCACTTCTAACAGTATCTACCTTTACGGGTCGCACAGGGTTTTCTTAACACATTGCATATTATTTTTTTAATAAAGGAAAAATTCAATCGTGGGCAGTATTCGAACCTGCGTCTCCTGGTTGGATACACTAGACGATCTGACCTCTAAGCCACCACGAACCCCACCCGCTTGATTGAAATTTTGCCTTTACATTGTATATTGTTATTTCTAAATTGTATATTGTTTACTTTAATTTTATATTTGACGGTATCTTATTATGTATGTCATTTCAAAGCATTCGCGGTTATGCGCTAGCACAATGATTATATTATATCGATATGTTACTGTAAAAGCCCGAACTACGGCAAATTCTAAGATTTACCAACTCTGACTGGTAAAAGTCCAAATAAACCAGTTAGGTTTGTTATTACCTTTTTTTTTTAAATATAACCACCTAACCTAACCATGGTGGAACATTTGCATGGCGTTGTAAGCTTTTTTTTTTAAAAAAAAAACCTAACAACCTAATCTAACCATGGTGGAACATTTCGAACTTTTACCAGTCAGAGTTGGTAAATCTTAGAATTTGCCGTAGTTCGGGCTTTTACAGTAACAGATATACTAATTTGCACAACCCTACTGGCCGTAGGTGTTTAAGTGTCGATTTATGAGCTGGGCGCTGGAGAACTGATAACCTTCTGATATAAATCCGCTCGGTTTTATATCAGTCACTGATAAGGTGGTCAAAAGGTTAAGACTGGATTGATTCCAAGTATTGTATTTTTATCGACCCTTCACACATTTACTTCTTATACTTGCAGAAATACTTAGTCAGTTTTCGAGATCGAACGTCATGTGGGGCTTTAAGATATCTTATTGTATTATAGCAGGTAGATATATAGAATTATTTACGAAAATAATTATACAGTAAAAATAAATTAAAAAAAAAGGTAAAACCGCTTTCAAAAACAGTTTCGGTAGTTCGTGTCTTCGATTTTGTAGGATTTGTTGTTTTCGCCATCGACTTCCAAAATATTCAATAAAACAAATAAATTAAAATAATTTTTTTTTTTATTATTTTGAAGGCGGTTTTACTTTTTTTGTTAAAAGTTATTTGTTTTTTCAACATTTGAGTGATTAGTAGAATTTTACTTACCGCGACGATTGCATCATTTATTCGGTCGGTACGTTTTATTATAATATTTTTCTTAATCTAAATTTTAACTTTACTTCTAAATTACATCTTCTTACCCCTTCAAAGCGTACAGGCGTGATGTTATGTTATGGAATGGTGAAAACACCGTATAGATATTGATTGCTGCAATCGCGAGTCATTTGCTATTAGTTATTGAAGAGTTCCGATATCGGTCTCCGAAAATCATCATCAGATCATTATGAAATTTAAATGGCACCATTTCGAAATAATTATCTTTCGAACAAAAAAGAATAATCGGAATCCGTTTACTACCTGACCTTTTTTTGAAGTCGGGTAAAAAGTGTCATTTTGGTTTCATATAAATCGATCAGAAAATAATTTATAGATATGAGTTTATGCATTTTTTGACATTCGTCATAATTATTATCATGCTTAGGTCATTTAGTGATTATAAAATATACCTATGTCATGTCACCTTATGATGTCAATTCAGAATGTGAAGGCAAATTTCGATCAAGCGGGTGGGACTCGCGGTGGCTTAGCGGTCAGAGCTGCGTCTTCTGGTTAGATACACCAGATGTATCTAACCAGAAGACGTAGGTTCGAATCCTGCCCGCGATTGAATTTTTCCTTCACTAAAGAATACCTACTTATGTTGTTGTTCCTAGACATAATGTTCTAGTTAAAAGATATAAATTTTAATTAAAGTGTGAATATAAGACAAACTACAATCAGCAGTATTAAAATTAATTGTTATTGCTTTTTTTGAATACTAGCTTGCTTCATATGTACTGTCAAAAGTACACCGCCGGCCCTAGAACACGGAAGATATTTTTATTTCTCGGATGAAGAGGATGTTGTCCACAGGATTGATATTTTACAGAAAACGGATCCAAGCGACCTTAAGCCACCCAACGAAAATGATATTGTCTACTGGCTTCATACTAGGTACGTTATTGCAATTACGAATATAATAATGTATATGATATGTTGTTCGTTATGTAGGGTTCAGAACCAAAAAGGTTAACAGAACCCTCATGACCAAAAAGATAAAAAAACACTCGTTGACGGTATCGGTGTTTGGTGCCAATCATTTATGACGTAAGACGATTTTTGCTAGTTTTGATCCCCCCTATGTAAAAAAATAAGAATGGGCTGACCCCCTCCCCCCTATTTAATATTTATTACGTAAGAATCTGAAGGAAAATTACAACACGGTTGGTTTGTTTTAATTTTTATTTTTGAAGGTAATTTTTTTTAATAAGATTTGTTTTGTAGTAGGTACATACCAACCAATAATTTTGATTTTTTGGTACCTACCTAATCTTTCTGTTTTTTTAGCATTACCATGCTAAGCATATAATGTTATTTTATATGGTGTATTTAACCAGAAGACAGGTTGGATTCCTGCCCGTGGTCGAATTTTTCCTTCACAAAATTACTTTTCGGTAATAATCAAACCATAATCTTAACACTGCGCATTTTTATGATCATAAATGTAAGAACTATCAGGACTCCCTCCCACCCCCTTGTAAGAATTTTTTTTTAGGGGATAGGAGGGCAAACAGCAGACGGATCGCCTGATGGTAAGGTATTACCGCTGCTCATGGACACCCGCAACACCAGAGGAGTCACAAGTGCGTTGCCGACCTTTTAAAAGGGGTTTGGGCCTCCGGTTACCTCACTCAGTCGGCGGGTTTTCTGTGAGGCCGTGGTATCACTCCGGTCGAGCCGGCCCATTCGTGCCAAAGCATGGCTCTCCCGCGTAGATAAGACTTGGCCGATCGGGGGTCGTCCCATAAATCGTCTTACGTAATAAATGAATAGTGCCTTTGTCTGTCTGTATGTCATGTCTATTTTGTTTATTGGTTAACATAACTATTAATTTGACTTTTAATCCCACGGAACATTGTTGGGTATAATTATTTTTTAAATTTTGTTTTAGACACCACAAACAACCTGAAATAATATATCATCAGAATATAACTGATAATACGGTGGCCTCAATAAACCCTGATAAGGATACCGTGGTAATAATTCATGGTTGGATGAATGACAAGGATAGTCCAGTTAATACAGAACTAACTACAGGTACCTACCTGCAGAATCATAGTCTACTTAATTAATATGCAATGATAATCATCTTTATTTGCGTAAATCTGGTGTTATACGTGTTGAAGTCTCACACATTTGTATGTATAACCTACTTAGTAGGTTACGAGTTTTAGCTTTTGTTTTTATTTGACACTTTTTGGTGGCTCATGCTAACTTTCACTAATAGGGTGCATTTTCATTCGTCCAGTGTTTACTAAAATATTGGGTTTCCTGTACCGCACGATACTCCCCAGAGTATCGTGCAGTACAAGACAAATCTTTCTCTTTGAGGATTGAGGGTCGAACATCCATACGATACATACATAGACTGTTAAACTCATTACTCTTCCCTTTTTCGTAGTCGGGTAATAAAGTTAGAATAGAATAAGCCATAAATAAATAAAATCAATTACATTAAAAACTTACTAAATTAATAATTATGGTGTCATAATTCTAATTACATATTTTACATTTAAAATATTCATCTACGGAGTAAAAATAGTTTTGGCAGTCACTTGTACAATTGATTTTTAAATTTATTTGTTGGTAACACTTGTGGTAAATGGTTGAAAATTCGCACCGACATTGCATTAATATTACGATTGCAAACCTCAGTCCTCATACACGGCAGAAGATAAGTCATTTATTAATAATTTTTACCATTATTAATATCACAGTGCATGTTTTTTAGCGTTTTTACAGAATGCTGATGTTAATGTTGTTGTTGTTGATTGGAGCTCTGTTAGCAATAATGTTTCGTATATTGATGTGGCTGCCTCAATCCCGGAGGTGGGTAAATATGTCGGGAAATTTATTAAGTGGCTCAACGACGTTGGAGTATCCTATGACCATATGCACATAGTCGGGTTTAGTCTCGGTGCGCACATAGCTGGCCTTGCCGGAAGAGAAACGGAAAGCCAAGTACAGAGGATTACCGGTACTCAGACATACATTATTAAGTTAACAACATACTTTTTAATAATGTGAATGTTAGACTGAAGTTTAACTTTAATTTTTTCAGGATTAGACCCAGCGGGACCCTTATTTGAAAGTTCTACGTCGTTTCATTTAGAAAAAACTGACGCCCAATATGTTGAAGTTATTCATACAAATACTAGACTATTCGGAGTCGATTATTCTTGTGGCCATGCTGATTTCTACCCCAACGGAGGCAGCAGTATGCCGGGTTGTACCTTCAATTCGTGTTCTCACACTAAATCTTATTATTATATGGCTCACTCAGTTACAGACAACAACTTGATCGCCCACGAATGTCAATCGATGGATCAGGTTAATAAAAACCAATGTAAAGGTGTTGAATATCCTATGGGGAACAGTGATTTATCAAAAGATAGGTAAGTTAGCATCATCGGATATAACATGATAAATTAAAATATCCGAGTATTGTGAATAAGAAATACATAGTATTTATTAATGTACATTTTATCTCAAGTAAAACAGAAAACTACGTACCTATTCCAACCACTCAATTTCCAAGTAATTTCTTTTTAATCCCGTCATGGGATATGACACCACACTTTTTGTGTTTGCCAGTGTCAAGTATACAGAATAATCCCCAGAAAAAACAGTGGAAAAACGCTACGATGGAGTTAAAGAGTGAACACAAAAGTTATGATTTTCAAATTAGTGGCATTAGTTAAATAAATATATCAGGTTTAAGCTGCCTTAATTTCAGTTGGATAGACAATTGCATAACCAAGATATATAGGGTCGAATTTAACTTTAGATTAAGTTAGACGGTGTTATTTAAAATAACCTAAATATATAAAATTATTATGTAAAAGTAGTTTAAGATTTAAGTATTAACCTACTTTAAAAAAAGGTACATCTTCTAAAAATATAAGAAAAGTTTTTTTCTACCAAGTAGGCTAACCTATTGCTACTAACCGGCCACAAATCCAAAGTCCTAGCTGCTACTGAGGATTTAATAGACAAACCCAATAACACTGCTCGACCTGGGAAACGAACGCAGGACCTCTAGCGGTCGCGCGGATCACTTGGCGGTAAACCTTTATTATGTTTCATGTCTATTTCAGATAAGTTTATGGTTTCCATTTTCACTGAGGAAACAGGTTCGTTTATAAAAAAAAATATTTTTTCTAGGTACATAATAATTCTTCTTAATTAATTAATTTACATTTGTCATTCGTCTTCATACACAACTAGTATGGAACAGAACATATCAGAACACATCCACTTGCGCGAGACACAGAGTGAATAGTTTATTTAATTATTTTGTCTAAATTGTCATTTTTCTATTTTTTATTTTGACAATGTCATTTTTTATAGACTGACTTAATGTCTTTTTATCCATTTCATAGCGGCATCACGGCGATCTCAACAAAAAACATTAATATTTCAAAAAATATTTTTCTATATTTAGCCACTGTAAAATAACAAGTTTTTTTGTGATTTTGATTTATCATAAAATGAAGGATTTTTCACAACTTCATTTATTTTTGTAACGTGCTGGGCCCAAGAGTGGGCGTTGTCCTTTGGAAAATAATATAAAATCGACAAAGTGCACTTTACATTTTCCCGGTAATTGAACCATATAGGCATAGAGATATTTGGTTGTGACTAGGGTTGCCAGGCTGGAAATGTTTGGATTTTTACAGTCTTGTTCGGCTAAATGGGCGGCTTGTCCAGCTTTTGGTCAACCAAAACATGCCGAACGAAAGCGCGCGCTAAATAGGGCTCTTTTTTTAAAACCAGTTTTTAAAAGCTTTCAGGGCAAAATGTCCGGCTAAATATCAATCTGAACTACCTAATTAGCCTAGAGGGCTTGAGCGCGACTGCTACGATAGGTCCTGGGTTCGATGCCCAGGTCGAGCAAAGTGTTATTGGGTTTATCTGTGAAATTCTCAATACAAGTTCGGAGTGTGGAATTTGTGCAAATTTGTTAATTGCAATAGGCTCGCCTCCTATTACATGAGACCTAAACATACCGGTGAATTGTGGGTGTACATTAGTACGTCTCTGCCTAACCCTTCACGGAATACAGGCGCGATAGTATGTTATGTTAAACATGAATATGGTCCGGCTTTTCTATATTTACTCCTGACCACCCTAGTTTTGAGTATTGTGACACAAGTGCCATCCCTCTCCACAAAGACTACCTCCTATTGTAGGTACCTAACACTTTATGAAGAGTAAAAATATACGTTCTTAAGATTTAGTATGTTCACAGACAGAAAAGAGGTTGAAATAATAAAGTACCATCCGTGTACCTATGTAAAAAATTCTTTAAAACGACTTTCTGTAAGAAATACAGTATGGATAGGATTTATGGATATCTATTATCTATTACCTACATATAACGCATATTGTATTGTACCTTATTCTTTATTATTTTTACAGTGGGTACCTACTTATGTAATTTGGTTTCAGGAATCTGATTAATTTATTTGTTTCAGGAGTGGCTTGTATCGGGTGAACACGCAAAATCTAATGGACGATGAAAATTAAGTTCACCTGACATTGAAACTGGAATGTTATTTTGTTTATTTATTGAATCTGACTGAACTAACGTTTGTAGAAATTCTTCTATTTAATGAAAACATTAATGGCAAAAAATATTTTACATTTTTTTTTATTTTCTTATCGAATCAAAATAAGTACCTAGGGGAAATTTTTTGAGAAATAAATGTTTTAATATTTGCATTTAACATATTATTTTTATTTGTATTTTATTAAGATTAATAACAGTAGAACAGATAGGTATTATTTCTACTAGATATCAAAAGATATCCAATTAATTTTCTTTTCTCCGCTTAGTACGGGTAATCTTTTGCTGTGTTGACTCTGAATATACCCGTTCTGCAAAAAAATAAAGTAATTTTAAAAGGCTTCCAAATTAATCTTTTCAAAATAGTTGCCTATTATTATCTAAACGAATATTATATAGCTGAAGAGTTTGTTTGTTTGTTTGAACGCGCTAATTTCAGGAACTACTGGTTGGAATTAAAAAAATCGTTTTGTATTAGATAGTCCATTTATCGAGGAAGGTATATAGGCTATATAGCGGAACAACGCGGGTGAAACCGCTCCGGTCAAACAACAAACAAACAAACTCTTCAGCTTTAAAATATTAGTATAGATAATAATAATCAACCAATTATACTGTACCACTGCTGGGAACGGGCTTCTTTTTAGAATGAGAGCGATTAAGGCTATAGTCCACCACGCTGGCCTAATGCGGGTTGGCAGACTTCACACGCTGTTGAGAAAATCTTGAGAGATATTCTCAATGCCTAATGTTTTCTCACAATGTTTTCCTTCACCGTTTAAGCTCGTGATACATGTCTTTGAGAAATCAGAGATGTGTGCCTTTAATTCGAACTCGAGTAAGTCTATCATTAGATATTGCTCAGTAATTGGGTTGCGGACGTGTGATGGCAGTCGCTTCGTGTAAACTACTCATATTTAGTCACATTAAGGGTAAGTACCTACGCACTATACCATTAGCCGCAACGCGAACAATCATAAATAAGTACGAGAAAATAGTTTTTATCCGCACTGCGGTTATAAACTATTCGTGTATACCTAACTAGTTCTGCGGTTAGCCGGAAGGTTTACCGCATAGTGCGTAGGAAACCTTAGTTAGAGTAGAAGGTGGCCCTAACACAGAGGTGAAGTAAAGGTTAAGAGAATGATGATGTCCTTACCTTGACTTTAGGATGTCGCTGTTGCCCATAGGGTAGACTGTCCCCGTGCATAGGTCACGAGTAGCATCTCTTAGAGATGCACATTCTTTGGCCACAAGATGATTGTATTTCACAGAGCTGGCCATATACTCGTAAGCACGGCTATGGGAACATGTGCTGACCACACATCCGGGCATGTTGGTACCTCCATTAGGGTAAAAATCGGCGTCACCACAAGGGTTTCTATATCCAAGGACTCTGGTGTCTGTGTGGATCACTTCTACGTATTTTCCGTCTGTTGGCGCCAGACGATTATGGTCTATGTGCCATAGAGGTCCGGCAGGGTCCAATCCTAGAACAGAACAGCTTAAAGTAATAAATCTCATATAATCAAAAACTCTTTCTTCAGACACAATACAATAGTGTTCAATGTTTGATTCAAAAGAATATAATACTTGCCAGCACATTATGGAACTCTCTAAACAACCTGCCATTGGAATGTATAAAGAGACTGCTCAAAGCTTTTATCGTGCATCTGGCTAAGATACGTATCTAGCCGATCATAGAATCGTGCCTGACTTGACCGTTGCAAAATATTTTGTAATGTAAAAAAATACCTACCTGTGATTCTCTCAACTTGACCTCCTGTTGCTCTACCAGCATTGCCAACTAGATGAGCACCCAGACTGAAGCCTACTAAATGTACACTGTCGTACGACATTCCCAAACTGACAAGCCAGGTTAAAAATTGTCCTAAGCCTCTGCCAACCTCCGCAGTACCGGCTTTCGCTGTATTATAACTCTTGTTAGCTAGGATATTCCAGTCGACAACTATGACGTTGACATCTGCATTATAAAGAAAAGCTGAAACAGATTGAGATTATGTAAGTTTAGAATATGTTTCACAAACTCATGATGCGTTCTTTAAATTCGCCACTAACGTAATATAATAAATAGTAGATGTCAAATAAATTATTTGGATTTTAAGTATTATTTTTTTAGTATCTAAATCATCATCAACCATTATATATATTGTCCCCCTACTGGACACGAGTCTTCTCTCAGAATGTGAGGGATTAGACTTATAGTCCACCACGCTAGCCTCGTGCGGGTTGGTAGACTTTGTTTATCATTTTATGACACTTTATATTTTTATGAATATTGATATAAAAACATAGATATAATGTTGTACATTTACCCCTTAAATGTATATCTATGCAAACAAGAGTAAATTATTTATATTCAAATTCAGGCATTTGTTTTACCATCATTAAAATGTGTATATTACCTACCTTCAGTCAGTAACACATTCATGGTATTTCCTCCATTACCATTCGCTCCATGAACGAGGAACACGGTGATCTTGGATAAACGAATGTTTGATTGACGTACGGAAGCTGCATCACCAAGCGTTAATACTTGGGGGGAAGAAGGATTCTTCCTAATTAATAAATAAAAATATAAAGTTTTTGACGAACATCATTAACATCGTGATTAGCATACATTGTAGGTACTTTATCAAAGCTATTGTTAAGTGTTATACCATATCTGCTATCTATAGGTTCTGTTAAACATAATATATATGGACCGTTATTTTAGTGAAGGAAAAATTCGACTTCGGGCAGGACTCGAAGTTGCGTCTTCTGGTTAGATACACCAGACGCTATGACAACTCAGCCAATTCCTTCACTTAAAAGACTTTAAATCTTAGCATGGTAAATGCAAAAAAAAAATCACAAAAAGATATATGGATTGGTCCTCAGATTGCCGAAATTATTAATATGTGTCTAAGGATTGAAACTATACAATTAATTTTCCGTAGATTACATTAATAATTCTTTATACCAAATAATTACAGAACACATACCTGGTAAAGAGCCAATAAACGATATTGGCCGGATTGCTGGTATATTCTTCAATGAATTTCATATCCGCAGGTTCCTCAGAATCGACAAGGTGAAGAGTGTGGTCACCATCTCCGGCAATGTAGAAATACCTCTCATCTTCATTGTAACCTTGCAATGGGTCTGCGAATATCACTGGCGCACAGACTACAAATGTACGATTAATATAATTACATATAATTTTTAATTCATAATTATCGTGGAGCAAAATGTTATTTTGTTCATAAGAGAAAAGTTTCTGGTTCTGCTGAAAAGGATTCACTGGAGTCAATCTGTAGCAGATCGTTCCTAAGCATGGGCTCTTAAAATATCCCGTTAAGTCTGGCTTCCACTACCAAATGACGTCAGCCATGGCTTCATTCATTCTTCACGTTCCACGTTCACGTTTGCTATACAATGCCCTGATGGTTTTCAGTGTGGTGTTATTAAAACCGTTTGGTGATTTAAGATTGAAAATAAAACTGGAGTTACAGGCACCAATATTATAAGTTTAGTTTCAGTAGCTTTGGTGATGTATTTAAATTTTCATTAGTCATTTTCATATAATTACAACTGTAGCCTAACCAATGAGCGACAGTCGCCAGTGGATCGGTCAAACATTTTGTATGGAAATCTGAATAGCGGTAACCTAAGGAACTAGGTTTTCCATCATGTTAATATGATACAATTGTAACTGGCCTAGCAAAAACAATAATCTTTAGATTTTTTGGTTTGTATGTTGTATTTCTTGAAGTATCTGGTGCATGTTTCAACTTGATACGCGAATACTTGGACTTGGAAGCGAGTCAAAGCCAGTATAATATATTTGATACATTTTCTATCGACAATCGCTATAAAGATCGGTAAGCTACATAATATAATGAAAATAATGTTGCTACTCCTATAGTTATTACAAACTTGACCGCAACCGTATGAACGAAAATCATTGTTGGTATTTACCTGCTAGAACAACGGGTAACAGTAACAAGCACTTCATTTTGTATAGACAATACCTTGTCTAATTAATTGTGTATTGATAATTGTTTATATATGTGCTATTTATAATATTTTATTACAACATTATTTTATATTTACGAAGAAAAAGAATTATTTATCTGTTGCGACATAAACAGAGTGTCTTTCAGAACATTGTCTTTCTTTGTTGTGTTATCAGCATTAACAAATGAAACGCCTTACTCAAGCAGTTACGATATACATCTTTTATTATTATTGTTTATTAGTACATATTCATTTGTTCTATATTAATCACTTTATCTCTCTGTGTCCTTCGGGTGATGAAAAGGCCACAAAGCAATTCCTTTGAAGTTATACTAGGTTTTTGAAAGACTTCTTAAGATCCATTTTTGGATCATTGCAATTAGTTTTTGACTTTACAAAAGTGCCTAGTTAAATTTAAGTGAATAAAACGTTTGACTTGATTAAAAGGAAGTAGCTTTTTGAGCCATATGTTAAATAAATACACATTTTTCATTATATACTTAAGATCGTCCGAGCACTTCTTAGATCTTTTTTTCTTGCTATAATAATATACGCGACCCCAGGTTGGGAAACAGTCCACAATAGGTGTCGCGATACGTAAAAAAAAGGAAAATATAGAAAAAGAGCATCATTTTATGATATGAACTTTATTTTATTGATCGAAATAACAGTATAATATCATAATTTCATAACAGAGGAGATAGTTGACGTATTTTGTGATGAAGCCAGGTCCATTTAGAATGGATATGATGAAGCTGTGTTCACTCTGAATATTCCCGCTCTGTAACAAAATACGACATGTTTTATAAATGCAATGTAAGCTCAATAATATTACAAACATCATGCTTGTAATCTTTAAAGACTAAGGCAGAAGTGGACTAATAATACGCCGATATAGCCTTTGTGTAGGTGAAGAGCCTAGTGCCATTAACCGGGTATAAATCCAAACTCAAAGTTGCTACTAAGAATTTCATAGAAAAACCCGATAAGACGAACCCACGATCTCTAGCGTAGCAGTAGCGCTTAGAACCACTAGACTTATATGGTAGTAATACTCGTACTCGTACATTATCATTTTAACCAATTTAATTTCGGTATAGAATAATTAAGATGAATTTTTCATGTTTTCATGCTCTTATAAAAACTCTTCATAATATGTATACTTAAATATCCTTTATATACATAACTGACTGATGTCTATACAGGGGGCTTACTCTTGAACTCAACTCCGATACATCTACATTGGAATTGTGCTGTTTCATCAAGTTTCGTACTCTTGAATCCGAGACTAGCGCCAAATTGTTTCAATAGTAAGGATTTGTGCACAAGAGTACGAAATCGCCCGACAGCCAAATTGACATTGGAATCGGATCACGTTTGGATTGGTATTGTATTGCTTTCAAGAGTAAGCCTGCTTACATCAGTCAGTTATAATTTTGTTATATTAAGTAGTACTAGCTTCCGCCAGCGGCTACGCCCGCTTTATCAACGACCCATGTCACTTCCCAGAACAAAATAATCAAATAATTTTCCCGTTTTTGCAACATTTTTTAATTGTGCTCCGCTCCTATTGATCGTAGCGTGATGAAAAGTATACTATAACCTGCCCAGGAGTATGAAGAACAATTGTACCAAGTTTCGTTGAAATCCGTCGAGTGGTTTTTGTTTCTATAACGAACATACAGACAGACAGACAAAAATTTTACTGATTGCACTTTTGGCGTCAGTATCGATCACTAATCACCCGCTGATAGTTATTTTGGAAATATATTTCATGTACAGAATTGACCTCTCTACAGATTTATTATAAGTATAGATGAGCTCGTTATGATGGTTTGATATCCTATGTCTATGTTAAATCATGATTACTCACCTTGATTTAAACATATCACTGTTACCCATAGGGTTAAGGCTACCACTACAGTTGTTGCGGGTAGCCTCCCTTAGAGATGCGCATTCATTAGCTAGAAGTTGGTTATATTTCACGGAGCTGGCCATGTACTCGTACGCACGACTGTGGGAGCAGGTGCTCAGCAAGCACCCTGGCATCCCTGACCCTCCGTTGGGGTAGAAATCGGCGTGACCGCAAAGGTCACTATATCCAAGGAGACCTGTGTTTGTATGGATCACTTCTACGTATTGTCCGTCCGTCGGCACCACACGGTTACTGTCTCTGTTCCATAGAGGACCAGCAGGGTCCAGAGCTAGAAAATAATTAATGTAATTAATATAAAAAATAATTACCTGCTTAAATTGTTTAAAAATAATTAATTAAATTATTACGTGTAACTAGTTTTGACTTCCATCTAATTGAAATAAAACTTTGTGTAAAAGCATATATTTAGTTGTTTATATAATATTATGTGTATTCATTTATATACTTATGCATTTATTTATCATATAAATAATGTATAGATTATTGTAACATAGATCTATACTGAGAATAACTACCCGTAGGTCATATAAATATTCAGCTGAAAATTACCTGAGACGACATACGGATGTCAGTCAGCCCAAAACGGATATGTAACATAAAAAAGACGTGTGGCACTCGGGGACTGCCGTTGTAAAGCTATTGCATAGCGTTTTTTATCAACTTATGTAATACAACCAATGCTACCTAAAGGCGGGTTGCTGAACTAAAGAGACAAGCGTGATATTTCAAAAAGTCATTAAAAGTTTTGGTATTTATCGATAGATGGAAAAAAACTAATAAGTATCACCGTTGTGCCGGTCGGAGTGGGGGGTGTTAGGTTTTTTTCGTTACGGAATTTCTGGATTCGGTCCCCACGCTCAAGGCCCGCGATAGAAGCTATGCAATAGCTTAATAAAATAATAAATACGAAATAAATAAAATGATTAAAAATATATAGTTGAATAGCTTATCAAATAACATCCAAGGATCCCTACATTTTTACGCTTCAACCATTTTTTTCTATACATCTTTAAATTTTATAATTCCTGACATAAAGCTAAATCACGAATTACCTGTGATCCTCTTAACCATGGAACCGGTTTCTCTCCCAGCGTTACCAACCAAATGACCGCCAAGACTGAAACCAACTAGGTGTACTCTTTCGTAAGACATTCCTAAGCTGGCGAGCCAGTTAACGAATTGGCCAAGTCCTCTGCCGACTGCAGCAGTGCCGCCTTTGGCTGTAGTGTAGCCCCTGTTGGCTAGAGCACTCCAATCAAGAACAATAACGTTGACATCAGCATTCTGCAAAAACGCTGAAACAGATTGATATTTAATTGACTTCAAATACCTAATGCCAATTTTAGTGTCAAAAATGGTTTGGACGTAGGCTCTTGCTTCAGGGAATCTTTACAGCGTAACCGGACTTGCCGGCAAGGCAACGAATGCCTCCAGCCAAGAGCAACTTATAAATTAAGCAACAGCATCTAAGGGTCTCGGACCTCGGTTTAGATCGTTGCTAAGGGGGGACGGACAGCTAGGGCCGGCTAGACGGCTGGGTTAAGTGCCAAAATTAACCAATCGGTTTCGCTGGCTTTGTTGTTTTGGACTATTATATTTTTATTTGATACTTGCTAAATAAAATATACCATCACGTCTATATGTACCGAAAGATAAGCTAGAGGCGTACTAACCGTATGTTTAGACTCTATGTAATAGGGGGCGAGCCTATTGCCAATATTTAAATGAGCGTACTGTGGCTGTACAATTACCTACTACACTACTTTTGCCTAATACATAAGGGATATTATTATTAATTTATTTTGTATAAAGGTAAATTTAAAAAAATACTTCTATTGCTTATAATTTTTTTTTCTATGAGTTAATGTTAGGTACCTTCAATCAGTAGCCGGTTCATTGTATTTCCACCGTGACCATTCCACCCATGAGCAAGGAATACGGTGACCTTTGAAAAATCTATGTTTGAATTTTGTACAGATCGTACATCACCGAATCCTATGACTTGCGCAGAAGTAGGATTGGCCCTGAAAACAAAGAGAAAATTCAAAAAGTTTATATAAGTAGATAGTGTCTATCTATAGTATATAGATGTGATAGTTTAATAATATGAACATTGAACTGCCAAGTTAAGGGTCTTGTGTTCGAATCTAAGGCACGCAGGTATTAATAATTCTTAATCACTCGCTTAAAATTGAAGGAAACATCGTGACAAAATCTGCACGCCTGGGAGATTTTCTCCACGGCGGCGGCGGCGGCGTGTGGATTCTGTCAACTCGCATTAGATCAGCATGGTGGAATATATGTATAGCCCTTTCCCTATCATTCTGAGAGACGACTGGTGCCCAGCAGTGATTTAGTAAATGAGTTGATGATCATTATTATTATTAAAGTAATTGCCTAACCATACCTCTACAACGCACAACCATAGGTTGAATTGAAATGGCGGTAGCCTAATGGCTAGGGCGTCGGACTTGCGATCATATGGTTGCCGATATAACATTTCGAAACCCATATGTGCGACCCACATTGCTAGCAAGTTATTTTTTTTAAAAAAGGTACTTACCTCTATTTTTTGGATGGGCACCAGATCCCCAGAGATGACTATTGAGGCGTTATAAAGGTTTTCCATACAAAATATTTGTCAGAATAACTACATACGCTATGTACTACTAACTACCTACGCGCTACGAAGTAACTTTGTCGTCACTCGAGCGCGAAACTAAAAATTACACAGATAATTAATATTAGGTACCTGGTATATAGCCAATATCCGTTGTTATCTGGATTTCTAGTGAATGCATCAATGAATCCTAGATCTGCCGGCTCCGCAGCATCGACCAGGTGAAGGGTATCGTCGCCATCACCAGGGAAGTAGAAGTACCTGTCACCTTCCTTGTAACCCTGGACAGGGTCTTTGAGTACGCTTGCAGAACATGCTGGAATATGAAATAAATATTTAAAACTAGCTGTCCAACAGACGGTGTCTTGTTCTGTATTATTTTGAGTTCACACAAAAATCGTATAAGGCACTTTCCAAATTCGTTAAGTTTTTAGTATTAAAAAATAAAATTTGGTTAATCGGTTTAGCCATTCTCAAGTGATGTGCTTAACAAAGATACGGCATTTATTTTTGACATAGAAGTAGTTATTCATTATTTATTTAGAAATGTTTGCTTCATTTGATTATAATATTTTAATTACTTATTTTTTATTGGCGATAAAAAAACAAAAAATTACATTTTTTCAAAAGGTTATTTGTTATATTTTTGGTAAGGTTTTGTTTCTAATTATGAAAATGTTAATAACAGTTTCCATACCTGCTATAGCGACGGATAACAGTAACAAGCACTTCATAATGCTCAAGAATGGCACTATCTATTCCAAATAACTATGAAGTAATTGTAATAATTCGACACAAGGTGTTTTATAGTGATTACACTTAAATTATCTTGATAACATATGTCATGATCATTATTTTGTTGTTTTATCGTGTATCGATTGACGTAGTTTAATACGTTAAATACAAAACAAATCATAGGTATAAACAAACGTGCATCAAAGATATTCATATAATGTAAAGAAAAAGTGTCGTACAAGTATTGTAAGATTCATTTTGTTGTAGATACATACAGCAGATACATGCTAGCAGTTTGTGAACATACCTATGGCAAGGCCCAGGACTTCATCAGATTTGATAAACTACAAGTGCTTCCAAAAGAAAATCAATTCCTACCAGAGATATTTCGCGAGGCAGTTGAAATGAAAAGAAATACACCCAAATTTCATAAAGAAGATGGAATCTAAATCCAACAAGCCCAACATTGCAAGACCATAGGACGAGTTCATTCTGAGTGAATCAGATTGCTAGGTAATTATTTAACAAAAGCGTAAGGGTAGGTGTTTATAATTTTAAAGTTAAGACCAAGATCCAACTCCTCGGTCTGCCCGTGATCTGATTGTCGGGAATTAAATAATTTCAATATAACGCGATAAAATCCAAGAAAAGTATTTTTATTTAATTCAATGTCTAATATTTGCATATGTGTCTGAACCCAGTACCAAAGCACTAAAAAAGTTCATCTTTTGAAATGAAAACGATTACCTACATTTACATTCTCACGGAACAACTGTCAGTCACATTGGGCAAATCTATTGGAATTAATTGGCGCAAAATCGAGTCGGTGAAATTAAACTCACACTAGGCACTCTGAAGCGGCTACGTGCTCTGTAAACAAAGTGGATGAAACTTGTTGCCTACTATTGCCAACTAGAAAAGTAGCTTTGATAATCAACACCTGTTTCAGAATCTGCAAAATCGTATTATTCGTTTTTGATATAATCTTTTGATGATTTTGATTACAAATTGTACCTACCTAATACTTATTATAATAAACCGTTTTAGTTGATACCAACTAGGATAGGAATAGTGAATGTTCTTTGATCTGTGTGCCATTTAAAGAAAATATTCGATGATGCCATGACGTACCCTCAAATAATCAATCGTAGCATTACGATTGGGTACCCTAAGCATTGACTTATGATTTTGAAATAGGTCTCTTTAAGTACAGAAATAAAAATGATTTGATAGTCATTCAGCGCAGCCGTACCACAACGTCTAAATGCGATCATCTTAAGGTTGCAAGAAAGAATTGGTACTATGTGACCTGTAGAGCTCCATTCTACTCTAATAACCTAAAAATCAGGGAGTTTATAGTGAGCGACAGTCGCTGTCCAAATCTAAATATATATAAAACTCAAAGGTGACTGACTGACTGACATAGTGATCTATCAACGCACAGCCCAAACCACTGGAGGGATCGGGCTGAAATTTGGCATGCAGGTAGATGTTATGACGTAGGCATCCGCTAAGAAAGGATTTTGATAAATTCTACCCCCAAGGGGATAAAATAGGGGATGAAAGTTCATATGGAACAAAGTAACTATTCGACGCGGACGAAGTCGCGGGCAAAAAGCTAGTCTATCTATAAAGCTATCAAATCTGTCAAATATTTTGTATGAAAAAGCTAGTTCCGCAGGTGACTGCTAGAGGCGCTACCCTATCCACACAAAATTTTAAACAAAAGCGACAACAGCTACTGCTACTGCTACTGTATTAGTGGACTAGCTGTACCCCACGGTTTCACCCGCCAAAAATGACGGACAGTTAGTCATGGAGGACAAAGCATTTTATATGTATAGAAGATAATAAAAAAAACATTCGCAAGCAAAATTACAACACATCGACATTGTAGTCGAACCATCATTGCATCTGTTCAACGCTGCCCCACACTATGATTTTCAACTGTTTCATGGATGAACTCATACAATCACAAATGTTCAATACAAACAAACGTGTCTTCGACTTATCTAAAGACGTAATTCGCAATTCGCTTGTAAATTAATGACGGTGTTGTTTAGATCATACTTACATGCTTTAATTTTATTTGTTGATAAGGATTACTGATTGGTTAATATATTATATGTGCTGATTTCTGGAGATAATAACTTTGATTAAAATATATGATTGTAAGGGAAAATACACCTCCTGATGTTAGAAAAAAATCGATGTCAACCAGTATACGTAATAGTCACCTGTAATGGGAAAGTAGTTTTTGTAGATTAGATTAGAAATTGCAAAACAATAATATAGTGGGTGTTTGGATGGACCGACCTTCAACAAAGTGTAAACCCTTAATAATGACGTTGATAATTGACATCGCGCGGTAGATGATATTGTTGTTAACTTGTGCAATAAATTACAATTGGTCACTGATCGAACGAAATGGTGGGGACGTCATTTACTTCAATTGTGTTTTGCATCCTCCTAGTTTTGTTCCAAATATATTGAGGTTGGCTTCTAGACTTACCAGGGTGCGTCTCTACTATATTTTAATTGGAATTGGGAATGGCAGCTCCGACGGTTTTTCTTGTTTTGAATATAATTCTCTGAAAGTTTAATTAATTCTTTGAAACCTACCTATTGTATTTTGTGTCCCACGTACAGGGTAAGGGAAGTAGGGTTTGGGAAGTCTCGACATTTTCAAAGTCCCGGGATGTCCCGTGACTATGAGACTTAGCAGAATAATATAAGCATCGACTTAATTTTTAGTCAAAATTAAAAATAAATAAACATAAAAAAGATGGAAAAAAATTTACACAGCTTTTGTGGTGCCATATCCCATGACGGGATTAAAAAAAAAACAGCGAATGACAGCTGTACTGTACATACTTGATGGTGTCATCGTTTATTAAATATGTTTATGTGCGTGTGTATGTCAAACACATGGTTGTGTGTGCGGATTTTCATAGAAACTTTCATCCCCCTTTGATTTTCCAAAAATCCTTTCTTAGTGCTCGTCTACAGTGCGAAAGGAACCAGCATGAAAACTTTCAGGCATCTAGCTCTTGTAGTTTCGGCTGTGCGTTGATACGTCAGTCAGTCAAGTTCTTCTTTTATATACATAGATAAGCACCTACTGGTCATTGGGGCTAAAGACACCTCATTTGTTAAAATAGAGTAAAAATACATACTGCCATATTATTTTCAAAAATTCATAGCCTATGACACTCTCGCACTGTAATCAACACCTCGATTGATTCGTCCGAAACCGATTGAACAGCCATACAAAGACATATACATGGGATACATATATATTTATACATACCTACATAGTCTGTTAAAATTATTACCTTAGTGCTAACATTATTATGTCAATTTGAATGAAAATGGAGCTTGTCCCGTGGAATACTGTATAAGCAGCATTACATTGCACAACGTAGTAGTGTCTTGCAGAACGTTATTTGTAAGGCGCTTGAGACTTTATCCATCACCCAGTAGGTACCGAATAAATTGAAATTTTGCAGTGTGTTCTACTTTATATAATATATACTAACTACTCGATATAATTATTTATTTTATTATGGCACTTATTCATTATACACACAGTAAAAATATGAAATACAGACATTTTGACGGTGACTCCGTCACTTAAGAGTCCGGCGGACCAAATTTCTCTTACAAACATAATTCCGAAATAAATTGTAACTCAAACACAATTTAATCAATTTCTGTTATTATTCGGATTCCGATACCGTTAATCTAGGTTCCTACGTTACCATTTCGTCCAAAATACTTCACTGGAAATAAATGTAAGCGAATGCAATTTTTGATAACTTTACCAAGTTTGTAACGATTTTTCGGTCTTTCATTTCCAGTGAAGTAGTAGTAGACGAAATAGTATCGTAGAAACCTAGATTAACGGTATACAAATCCGAATAATAACATAATTTGATAGAATATTGTCTGGATTACGATTTATTTCGGTATTACGTTTACGTTAAGCATTTGGAGCATAATTCCAGTGGCAGTCTCGCAAATACACGTAGTCGTACTTAGTAGGTACACGTACTCGCATTCCTGAGTAGGTACATGTACTAAGCGGTTCTGCCAAAGAGTATGCTCCCTGGTAGAGCCACATTCAATGCACATTATTTTCTTACCTAGTATAGTTATAGTAGTATAGATATGGGCCATAAGTACTTTATGTACGTGTTATTTATTATGGTGGCTCTGCCGCAGAGCATGACACAGTTAGTCGGTGTGTCATGGTGGTGTCGTCGATGTATTTCTTTAATTTGAACTTAGTTACACAGAATAAAAAATGAATCTACTGGATTGACTAATAATATGACGTTGTTGTTCGGTGAACTAGTTTTTTATAGTTACGAGTAGTCGAGCCATCTGATGGTAAGTAGTCATCGTCGCCCATGGACACCGGTAACACCGCTCTAACCCAAGTCTCCAGAATGTGAGGATGGGTCCTCAGGCGGGTGGTGCTCTGATGAAAAGGTTACGGAGGTATCAGTTCGAACAGTTCCATGGAACACTACCCAAAACGCGCACAGAGAGCCAACTTCTCTCCGAAGACTAAGGGGTACTACTATTGGGGTGCATAAACCTAGATATGAGAGCAATATTCCTTAAGAGATCGGAGTTCAAAATACAATCAAATTATTTAATACCAGGGCAAACATTGTCGCCTTCTATGCAAGGCCTTCTTCGAAAAAAGAACCATAATAAAAATGACAGATCGTGTAAAGTTTATTTAGTTCGAATTTCCATCAGTAACCTGATAAGGTTAATTTATAAAGGTGTGTTCGATATTTTCCATTAAAAAGGCCAGCTGTTGCCAGTACGGAGACCGTAGATTCCGCTTCTGTAATTAAAAATAAGAAGAATATTAAAAAAGAGATAAAAGCACTCATAATTTTTCCCATGTATGTTGCTGGACTTAGGTGACAGTCGAGACGTGATTAGATATAATTAATTCGACGCTGCTGTGGTAGTTTCCCATATAACCCTTAAATGACTACGTACTAATAATAATATCATTCCCACTTAATATCATTCCCACTAACAACATTAACGGAAGAGAACGCCAAGTATTCATTTACAAAAAAATCTTGCAATATAAGTACTGAGATAATGGCTTCGCTAATAAAAGAAGTGATATCGAACTAGATACCAAGTTCTATCGAAATTCCTTAAATCATAAAATCTATCACGTAAACCGTTCTTCAGTTGCTTTAAAAGAAAATTTGATAGCGTAGATATTAGTCACGCTTGTGACATCACTAGACTATTGAGAATGTACCTCGGGAGTTATAATAGGTCTTAGATTTATGGCTTTAGGAAATAGGTCCTATTAATTATTTGATCATGCTTACCCTCGTTTGCCGATAATGCCGTTCCCCATGTTAAAGGCGCCTCCGGAACACTGATTGTTTTCGGCTTGTTGTGTGTTGGAGCACAGTCTGCCAACAAAGTGGTTGGTGCGCACACTTGATGCGTAAAGTTCGTATGCTCTGCTGTGCGAGCAGGTACTGATCCAGCATCCTGGTTGAGGGTTTCTGCCACCGTTAGGATAGAAGTCAGCGTCAGCAATTCGGTCGAAAATGCCGAGGAGACCACCATCAGTGTGTATAGCTTCAACGTATTGTCCAGCGTTGCCGTTCAGAGCATTAGCGTTTCCACCCCATCGAGGACCGGCAGGGTCCAATCCTGAAACAAATTTTCATCATTAAGTATATTCTATAAAATGGCTATTTTTTATATATAAAACAGGGGCAGGTAGGGGGAACACGTTACGTAATATAAAATGTATTATGAAGTTACCTGTAACTCGCGCAGGTCGGCTACCAGCCTGACGTCCAGCATTGCCTACGACGTGAGCACCCAAACTGAAGCCAATCAAGTGGACGTTGTTCCAATTGCCTCCACCGGTGTTAATGAGCCAAACGAGGAAGTTGCCGAGAAACTGACCCACGCCGGGGACTCCGTTAGAGGCGGTTATGTAGTTGGAGTTAGCAAGAGAACGCCAATCGACAACGATGACATTGACATCTTGGACGGCGAGGAAAGCCGATGTGATGAGGGGGTTAATCTGGGAGTTTCCATTGCTGTTCCATCCATGAACGATAACTTTCAGGGCACGATTGCGGTTGTAGTTGGAGTTGTTAATTGAGTTAGCGTTGCCATTGACGATGATTTGAGCATTATTAGGATTGGACCTGCAAGATAAATATTAAGATAGCAGTTATAAAGAGGCCTACAACAGTTAAGGAAATACTGACTTACAAATGTAGATGTTTTTCCCTCAAATACACTAGAATATAAAGGAGTCTGTTCCCTACACCGGCTAATACCATGACTGTACTAGAAACGTATCAGGCATGGAAACGAGAAAGACACGAACTACTATGCCCATTAGAACGTATCAAATGCGTATTACAAATTTTGTCATATCCCTATGGTTCCCGTTCAAAAAATATTGTATTGAGAAGTAAGCACGAAGCGTCGGCGAGCATATTTTGCCAGTGTTGATACGCTCATGGCACGCGACGGTGTTGGTCGGTGACGGAACGGTCTAGTGGGCATAGTTTTATACTTCTCAATACAAAGAATATTTTTTTGTTTGACACACTCTACGGTCATGGTATGAGACAGTATTGGGGGCAGACTCAGAGATTAGTGCATTCAGAAGATTTACTTAAAATTAAGTATTACCTACAAAATTAATACAGGATTGGCATGATAATCTAAGCAGAACTACGAGTATGTATTAGTACTTAAAGAGTAAAAAGGTCATATAAAAAAAAATATTGACCTGGTGAATAGCCAGTATTGGTTGTTGGCGCCATTCCTGCTATTTAGTAGTGTCTCATCGACAGGCTCGTGCAGGTCTACCAGATGTGGCTTGCCTTCGCCATCAGGCATCCAGAAGTAACGGCTCTCACCCTCCACGTAGTGACTGTTATCCCCGGGGATGATAGGGATGGCACTACCAGCGACAACTGAATTGTAAGAAGGTTGGTTGTATAGATGATAAGTTGATAAATACTTTACAGGAGTTGTTCTGAATTTATTTTTGTATTTATAAATTGATCTTTAAAAGACACTTTTACAAGTAAATATTTTTCATATTTTACTAGATGGCGCCGGAATTTCTTAACTAACGATATCTGAGAAGAAACACCGAAACAAACTCAGAGAATCATGGTTTCTTTTAAAGTCCAGGCAGTAGTAGTATTATCGCATATGATGTGATTGTTACGATGTATGATAATACAGAAGAAGAAAGAGACATGGTATCTTTGACCTGTCCTAACTGATGCCACGTATACATCAGTCATCGTGTAGCTCAACCATTATATAGGGAGCTGAACGAACGTCGCACGACGATACCAACATATGCTTATGTAGGTACTATACTAAGAACAATATTTAAAGTAATTTCAATCTCTCTGTATTCCATAGCTTTGGGACTAGGGACGCCCTGTGTTGGTCACACAAACGTTTACTTAAAAGTCTATTATGCACTTAAACATGAACTTACATGCAATAAAGGCGGCGAACACTACCAGGAGCTTCATGATGGCCTAGTAAAATTAAATCATGCAAGAACAAATTATATTTATAAATATTCGTCTTATCTTAACTCCTCCCCGGTATTGTTATCTTTATACTTAATGATAAATTAATTAAATTTTGATATGATATAAGTAAATCTCTGTCCGTTTTTTTCCGAAAACATCTAATTATATGAACATAATTGTGAGAAGTGGCTGGAAAAAGTGACTCACATACCACTAATTACTATAATTGTACCTACCCGGGTTACGGAGATAGACGCCCCAGACCGCTACGTGAATTTGCACTTAGCGGTCAAAAACTGCCCCACTTTGGCCCCCTGTTTCTGCCCCGCGGAGTTGAGACGGGCTGTCTCTAAATATATACTTAGTTAGTACACATCCTCCCCTTCATTTTTCATTTTTTACCATATTTTTAGCTCTGATATAACCGGAGTAAATCCACTTTATATAACCTATTAATTTTTAACCGACTTCAAAAAAGAAGTATTTGTATTTAATTCAATATAACTTTTGAACTAGAACAGCCTTGGCAGTGACTTCACTGCTTTTGAATAGTAGACTTCCTTTACTATTAGTACGATCTTATCCGGAGTTCCAACTCCTGGATTTCAGTGCACCACCAGGTACTTTTTCGCGCTTTCTCAAAAATTCTCAATTTTTACACGGGAACCTGTTGCTATACTCCTTGTTAGCCTCATTCCTTTAGTCACCCCCCCCCCCTCCCCCCTATTTTTGTTTTATTGCAGTTTCCTCTCTTACTTAACATTATCTTAGGAACTGGACTGGCCCTCTCTTGGTCAGTCCCCCCCCCCGTTTTGACAAAAAGACAGCCTCACCTCTCCTGTTTGGCCTTCCTACCGCCACATAAGGCCTATAATGGCCTCATCTCAGCCCGTAACCGGGGGCGCCAGCTCTTCGGCTCGGGCAATGGCAGCCTCCAATTTGTATTTAAGACCACGAGCTAATCTTGGCTATAATCGAATATGTATTTACTGTTAAAACACTAAATAATCATAATTACCAATGCCACTGAGCTCAGATAAAAATGATTAATTAGTTACGTCACAATATTATTATTTGACTAATCACTTTAAAATATGATTATTAAAGTTAGGCAGTATTCATAATACCTATAATTATAATCATACCTGGGAGATTTTCCATTTTATATTAAAAATAAATAACGTGGACATTACCTACTTCGGAAAAGTTTTCTTCTAGAAATAGGTATTGTAAAGGTGGGCTATCATTTTTGAAGTGATCAAAGCCTTTTATCGGCTTTGATCACTTCAAAAATGATAGTGAATGCCTAATAAGTAGTCCGATATTTGGATAACGGACCCTTACGAGTTTCATTCTTCTTAACAACACTGACATGGGTAACTGTGATTTACATACGTTAAATAATATAAATACGTTTAGCATGAAATTATTTATTATAGTTCCCACTAATGTAATCGTATAGAGGTTATAGGTTCAGCTCTGTAGCCAGTTAGGTCTATTGCATTATCCTGTATCCAAACTTGTTCGACGTTCTGTTATTGATATTCAAATCATTTACTTGCATTTCTCAGTATCATATTAAGCGATACAAAGCAAGGAATTTCTTATAACCCTCGAAATGAGCGATACTGGCTAAAACGGTATTCCTTGTTACAGATCGATCAATTGTCGGTATTTACAAAATATTTGAATATGTATTAATAATCCTATGACGATGACAAAGAAAAATGATTCCAATTATTGAATCCTGTAAATATTTACTGACACTTTTAAGAAGATGCACGGGAAATAAACTTTGAGGTGGATTTTGAGTAAAAAGATAAAGACAGTTAAAGAAATAAAATAAAAGAAAAATTAAGTAAACATAAAATGTATGTTTAATTGTATAAATAAAATAAAGGTATTTACATAAAGATCGAAGACTTTTGTTCATGCTTTAGGCTTCTTAAATAGGTATCGAGAACAGTAAGGCTACTTTAATTAAAAAGGCCAACTGTTACCGGTCAGAAGTCCGTAGAGACCATTTCTGAAACAAAAGTATAGTATTGTAATGCAATAGTAGATGAATTAGGTACTTAAAATTCGAGTTGATGGAGAACACCAAGTTTCTGAAACAGCACACAATTCTATTGCGTGCCCTTTGAGACTCTTTCTCTTTTCGTTTTGTCGTGTCCTACACACGACAAAAAACCATTGGACGGTGCCTTACGGTCTTACAAGTGAGGACGGTGCATCGTTCGATCTTAGCACACTAAACGGGCTGCGTGGTTTTAAGAACTTTTAGCGTGCAAAGAGAAATATTTTATTCCAAGCCCATGGGCTATATAAGTATACTAGCTTTTTGCCCGCGACTTCGTCCGCGTGGAATAGTTACTTTGTTCCATATGAACTTTCATCCCCTATTTTATCCCCTTAGGGGTTGAATTTATCAAAATCCTTTCTTAGGGGATGCCTACGTCATAGTAGCTATATGCATGCAAAGTCTCAGCCCGATCGGTCTAAAATTGACAAAGTTTCATAAAAACTTTCATCCCCTATTTTTTCCCTTGGGGGTAGAATTTATCAAAATCCTTTCTTAGCAGATGCCTACGTCATAACATCTACCTGAATACCAAATTTCAGCGCGATCCCTCCAGTGGTTTGGGCTGTGCGTTGATAGATCACTATGTCAGTCAGTTTTGAGTTTTATTTATGTAGAGATAGAGATTATATATTATTATATTATATTATTATATATAAGATTAATTAATTGAAATAATTAATTTGAAATAATGTGAAAACCATTTGCCGTAATTGATTACATATAATAATATATATTTAAATATATATAGATTTACAACAAAATGTGAAACAGATACATTAGCTATTATTCTTTGCAAAGACTAGAAAAACCACTAAATAAATCCTTACTTACACAATTTTAGACAGTACACTGTTGCACATGTTCAGAGTAGCACCCCAACAGTTGGATAGATCAGCTTCCTAGATATTATTACACCGTCTGACGACTAAGTGGTTGAAGCGGACGGTGGCGGCGAACAGTTCCGTTCCACGACCGTGAGAGCAAGTACTGATCCAGCAACCGGGCTGAGGATTTCTTCCACCGTTAGGGTAAAAGGCCGCATGGGCAATCGAGTCAAAGATTCCAAGAAGACCACCGTCGGTGTGGATGGCTTCAATGTATTGACCGTCGTTAGTGTTAAGAGCATTGGAGTTTCCTCCCCGTAGAGGGTCAGCTGGGTCCAAACCTTTAATAAAAATATATTGAGATATAACATAACATAACATACCATCACGCCTGTATTCCCCGAAGGGTTAGGCAGAGGCGTACTAATGTACACCCACAGTTCGCCGGTATGTTTAGGTCCCATGTAATAGGGGGCGAGCCTATTGCCATTAACCGGGCACAAATCCAGACTCCGAGCTGCTACTGAGAATTTCATAGAAAAACCCAATAACACTTTGCTCGACCTGAGGATCGAACCCAGGACCTCTAGCGTAGCAGTCACGCTTGGGACCACTAGACTAATGAGGCAGGCAATAGTTGAGATATATTAACTGTATGTGCTTCAAATTTAAGGACAGTTAAAAAAAAAACCATCTGATCAGAAAATGATCATCATAGAGAAAATAATTATATTATCAATCGTTACTAACCGATGACACGCATAGGACGACCACCAGCTGTGCGGCCAGCGTTGCTTACAACGTGAGCGCCCAAACTGAAGCCAACCAAGTGAACGTTGTTCCAGTTGCCTCCGGCTGAAGGTGTCGAGAAACTGACCGACGCTGGGGACTCCGTTGGCAGCTGTTATGTAGTTTGATCTAGCGAGACCGCTACAGTCAACAACAATAATGTTGGCGTATATTACTGCGAGGAAGGCGAACGTGATGAGAGGATTAATTTCAGTGTTACCGTTGTTGTTCCATCCGTGAACAATGACTTTAAGACGACGATTGCCGTTTAATTGGAATTCCAGATGGAGTTAGCATTTCTATTAATAATGACTAGAGATTGTTCGGGTTTTGTCTGAAAACAGAGAATAATATGATTACACATTTTTAAATAAGTAAAATGATATTTAACGATTTTTTCTCAATTTGCCTGACCTAGTGAACAGCCAATATTGGTGGCCGGTTGGTGGTTGACTCCATTTCTAGAGCTAAGAATTGCATGATCGATTGGCTCTACGAGGACAGGCTTGCCTTCGCCATTGGGCATCCAAATGTAGCGACTCTCCCCTTCCACGTAGTGGCTATTATCTCCAGGTATCGTAGGGATGGCATTGCCGGCACACACTGTAAAGAAACTACGTTATATTTCTAAAACTTTCACAAGAACGACTAAGTAGAATGGTTTTACACATTGTGGTTAAATATATTTTATTTTAATTTTAACAATGAAAGAGTAATTACACGGTACTATAGCGTAGTACTAGTAAGATAATACTACTAAAGAGCTTCATGATGCTGGCCAACGGTAGAACTGAAACACAAAAATAAAATCTGCACCACGTATTTATTACCGAAATATTATCTTAAAAAAATAATATAATCTTGAAAAATCTAATGATTTCCTGATAGTACCGGAAAGTCACGTAAAGGAGTATCTACATCGGTCTCTTAAAATAAATATGTATCTATGTAATTCAACTAAAGTCGGCGAGTGGATACGGTACCTTTAAAATTCTGCTCCGGCCTGATACCCAGAATTAATACTAAATTAATCTTACGATTACAATGTTTTCATTTATTCTGATGAATGATATCTATATATCGAATTTGACTGAACTCACGATTGTAGAAATTCTTCTTTATAATGAAAACATTAATAGTAAAGAACATTACAACTTTTTAAATTTTCTTATCGAATTAAAATAACGTGTCATTTTTATTTATTATTTGTATTTTATTAAGATTAATAACAGTAGATCAGATAGGTATCTACAATTGCTAAATAATTTCTTTTAGATTTTAAATTAATTTTCTTTTCTCCGCTTAGTACGGGTAATCTTTTGCTGTGTTGACTCTGAATATACCTGTTTTGGAAAAAAAACAAGGTAATTTTATAAGGCTTTCATGGGTAACCTAAGGAAATAGGTTTTCCATCATGCTAATATGATACAATTGTAACTAGCCGAGTAAAAGCAATTATCTTTAGATTTTTTGGGTTGTATGTTGTATTTCTTGAGGTCTAACTTCAAATCTGGTGCATGTTTCATCTTGATACGTGAATACTTGGACTTGGAAGTGAGTCAAAGCCAGTATAATACTGTTTACCATGTATGTGTTCTGTAATTATTTGGTATAAAAAAATTAATTTTATAGCTTCAGGAGTTCAGAGATACGTAATATTAATAATTTCGGCAAAATCTGAAAACCAGTCCATATGTCTTTTTGTGACTTGTTTTGCATTTTCCAAGCTAAGATTATAAGTAATTTTAGTGAAGGAAGTGGCTTAGTGGTCATAGCGTCTGGTGTATCTAACCAGAAAACGCAGCTTCGAATTTTTCCTTCACTAAAATAACAGTATATATCATGTTTAACAGTATAGATAGCAGATATGGCATAACACTTAACAATAGCTTTCATAAAGTATGCTAAGTATACAATGTATGCTAATCACGATGATGATGATGTTTGTAAAAAAAAATATAAACCTTTTTGTATAATAATCAGGAAGAATAAAGACTCTCACACAATACTCAAAAATAATATTACACAATACTCTAGGAATTGCGATATTCATGATGGCAATACTAGAAATAAAAATAAGCTAATATTACCAATGACCAGACTCCAAAAAATCAGTAATTCATTTAAGTGTCACAGTATTCGTTTCTATAACAAAATTCCAAGCCACATTCAAAATCTAAATCATCAAAAAATTTAAATCGCATATTAAAAACGTACTATGCAAAAAGGGTTTTTATAGAGTGATAGATTATTTGAACGTTAGAAATGCTTGGGATTAAGCTGCTTTGATAAAATGGGCTATTACTATTTACTATGCTAGTTAGTTGACAATTTTATTTTGAATGTTGACATTTTAATTGTTTTGACATTTTAATTACTCAATCAAACTCGGAACTGTAATTTCTTCGCGATGTCATTAAATATTTACCTATTAACATCATATACTCGACATTATGAAGTGACTCGTCGAAGGCCTTTGGCACTGTTGACATCAGTATTTTCCTCTCTTACGTTTTACCATCATATACCGCCAGCATATACGCATATACCTTCCGCCAGCAACCTTTCGCAAATCATCACTCCATCTTACCGGAGGGCGTCCTACGCTACGTTTGCCTAGTCGCGGTCTCCACGCGGTCTTCATAAGGTTAGTATTTTATTTGTTATTTTTTGAGTAAGGTTTTGTTTCTAATTATGAAAATGTTAATAAGTGAACAGTTTCCATACCTAATGACATGTTTTCTAATTCAAGTTTCCTATAATTGTTTCAATTGTTATCTTGATATAATTAATATTTTTGATACTCAAATATTTTTGAAGCCTTATAATTTAATTTTTCATTATTAAACATTATTAATATACTGATCATCTGTATTTTATTCTAATAAACCCTGACCTATTGCATTTTAAACAATCCGAAAATTTTAATGGTATCAGATGGTTGCATAAAAATCTTATTATGAGTTATCCTGGAAAAACAATGTTATATAACAATACTGTTAGTATATCTATTAAAAATTACCACAATAACATCGTATTAATACGTTACGCATCATCTCTACTACAAAAAATAACGTTAGAGAAGTCCGTAATATATTATTACTTTTTAACAATTTTGTCAAATTTACTGCAATAATCCCGTAAGTACCATTAGTAAAATAATTTAATTATCACATTTCTTGTAATATATATTTTCTTAGATTGCTAGGTTTAGCGCCTACATAATTCCATGTTGATATGACAATTACATTTCACAAAAAAATTGCTTTCATTTGATATATCAATGACCGCAGTACTCCGACTAGTTGGAAAGATATTTAACAAAAACAGTAAAACATTTCTCCTGTAAAATTTGGATTTTACGGTTACCGACTTATTGCTTGGGGGCATCGATGTGTTTTTGTTGTAGATACATAGCTAGCAGTTTGAGAACATACCCTTGACAATGTCCAGTACTTCATTAGATTTTATAAACTACAAGTCCCTGTAAAAGAAAATTTATTTCTGCCTAAGATGTTTCCCCGGGCTATTGAAATTAAAAGACTGGCACTTGACCACATTATAGATCTACTAAATCTAAATTCAACAAGCCCAAAACTGCAAGACCAAAGGTCACAGCGAGTTCATTCTGAGTGAATCAGATCGCTAATTAATTAACAAAAGCGTAAGGGTAGCTATTAGTAATTCTAACGTTAAGACATCCAACTCCTTAGTCTGCCCGTGATGGATGCTTTAAAGGATATGCAACGTCTGAAATGGCCTTTTGTCGCTTAACATCAGGCGAACTGGCGGTCAAGCGTAGGTCCCTAAGCCTATCACGAATAAAAAAAAACGTGACTGACACTGGCATGGCCAGCATCAGGTGTGTCTGTTGGCAACCCAATGACCGGTAGCAGCCACCCCAGCGCCTCCTACCGGACGACCGTGATCACTTACCTAGCTACTGTCAGTACGAGAAGATAAAAAGACTGGACACCAACGGCTCGCTCTCTTTTTACTTCGGATTTCGTGTGAAATAGTTGCTCTTGCTCTGTTAGATTGTATTGAAATTAGATTAAATTATTGAAGTATATGTAAGTTATTTATAGGTTATCAGTTTATCAATTAATAAGGTATTTTAGCTATTTGTTCAAATCAACTCTGTGTTGCTTTCAGCCTAGTTAGTTTATATGTCAGAAACCAGTGTTTTGAAATTGTAACGATTATTTATATTTACATTCGAACGGAACAACTGTCAGTCACATTGGGAATTAATAGTTATCCAATATTTATTTATATAAGATTACTGTATATATACTACGATTGATTTGAAGCAGCTACGTGCTCTGTAAACGAAGTGAAAGAATCTTGCAGCTTTGAGAATTTTACTCAATGGCGTCTGATAGTTGCCAACTAACCAATTGCAAACCCGCACTAGGAAAAAAGCTTGATGATGATATGATATGATATTTATTTTATGAAAATAGATCATAAAAGGATACATTTACAAGTCAATGCTTTACATTTTTTTTTCGACTAGATGGCGCCGGCATTTCCTAACTGACGACCTCTGAGAAGAAACACTGAAACAAACTCAGAGAAACTAATAATCAACACCTGTTTCAGACTCTGCACAATCATATTATTAGTTTTTGATAATCTTTAGATGTTTTTGATCACAAATTGCAATACTTATTCATTACTAGAGACCCGCCCGTGGTTTAATCCGCGTTGCTCAGTTTCTAAGAGACATAGCGTGATGTTATATAGCCTATAACCTTCCTCGATGAATGGACTATCCAACACAAAAATAAATTTTCAATCCCAACCAGTAGTTCCTGAGATTAGCGCATTCAAACAAACAAACTCTTCAGCTTTATAAAATTAGTATAGATATAAAATCAACTATCTTAGTTGATAACAACTAGGACAGGAATAGTGAATGTTTTTGATTTATGTGCCATTTTTGTAGGTAATGTTTGATGATGCCATGAAGTGCCTTTGAATAAATCACTAGAATTATCCTAAACATTGATTTGTGATTTTGAAAAAAAAACTATTAGGTACAGAAATAATAATGATTTGTCAGTCATTCAGCTCAAGTGTTAATGTTCATTATTGAAAATGGCCCTAAATTTTTTGCCTCCAGCAACAGCTAGGGAATTGTACTTTGCCTCCCTCCAGCTGCGCGCGAGGGGATTGTACTTATATGTTTGTTCTGTTGTCTATTCACAAAAGCCGGGCACCTGACAACCCTAATGCCTATCTTTGAATGCGATCAGTTTTAGGATGCGGGAAAGAGATAATGATTTATAACCTGTAGATCTGCATCGATAAGTTAAAAATAATCGCGTTAACACGCGTGAGTGTAGTGAGCGATCGTTTGTTATCTCGCTATTTAATCTGTCAAATATCTAGTATGAAAAACGTAGAACTCCGCAGGTGACTGCTAGAGACGTTACCCAATCAAAGCATTCTATACACAATTTTAGACAGAAGCGACTACAGCTCACGTAACTTCTACATACACTCAACGCCACTTGCTAAGATTCTTACACACCTCTTTTACTTCATCCACATTCATACATCTTGTCTTAAACACGCGCTAGTTGCGAGTACTACGCACCTGACCGTTTTGCAGGATCTCACCGATAAGGTGTTGTGTGTCTTTCTAGGGCGTCCTCTCCCGTTGGTTCTACTGACATTCGACATTTATAAATCCCTTTCTGCTTTTATTTATGCTACTTTAAGAAAATAATATAGAAAAATAATTTGCAAGCAAAATTACAACACGTCGACATTGTAATCAAATCACGCTGTTGATTTCCCACTATGATTTCCAACTGTAACTAACATATCTACAAACAGACGTGTCTTTGACTTATCTAGTCTTGTAGGTAATACGCAATTCGCTTGTAAATTAATAGCAGGGTTATTTAGATAATACATGCTTTAATTTTATTTGATGATAAGGATTATGTTATACCTAGTTATTATATTTATTGACTTATGGCGATAATGACTTTGATTGAAATATATGATTGAAGGGGAAAATACACCTCCGGATGTTAGAAAAAACAATCGATGTCGACCAGTATACGTTATAGTCACCTGTAGGTAATGGAAAATTAGTTTTTGTAGATTAGATTAGAAATTGCAAAACAATAATAATAATGGGTGCTTGAATGGTCCAACCTTCAACAAAGAGTAAACCCGTTAAATGTTTAATAATGACGTTGACATCGCTCGATAGACGATATTGTTGATAACTTAATCTAAAAACGTTGGGTACAGAACGAACGAAATAGTGGAAAGTCATTGTTTTCAATTTTGGTGTTCATCCTCCAATAGTATCCTCTTATAGTTTTCTTAAAAATATATTGGGATTAGCTATATATTTAAATTGGAATTGGGAATGGCAGCCCCAATGATTTATCTTGCTTTGAATAGGGTGTAACTTATAATATTCTTTTGAGAATTAATTCTCTGAAGCATACATATTGTATTTTTGTATTCACAATTGCGTCCCACATATAGGGCAAGAGAAGTGCGCCTGATGGTAAGCGGTTATGGTAATGACATGGCAGCATAGGAGACATACCGCCATGCATGACAACGGCGGTAACAAAACACCACCGGTCCCCCGCACTGTCAACACAACACTTCCTCGCGGAGCTCTGGCGACCCTGCTCACCGTTAGGAACACAACATAGCACGGAGCTATGTTATTTGGCTACGATTTTGTACAAGGTGGAGGTATTTGCCCAGTCGAGCAGCTCCAATTGTGAGTGGAATTATTCGATTCCACTATGCCCTACTATCCAAAACTGTCGAATTTCTTTAATCGATTTTCAATTTAATCTCCAAACAATAAAGTATTATTATCCATTGTGGAAATTAGACAGTTTGTGGTAATTTGGTGTGCTGGTCTCATGTAAGAAAAATAAAGTAACATAACATAACATATCATCACGCCTGTATTCCCCGAAGGGTTAGGCAGAGGCGTACTAATGTACACCCACAGTTCGTCGGTATGTTTAGGTCCCATGTAATAGGGGGCGAGCCTATTGCCATTAACCGGGCACAAATCCAGACTCCGAGTTGCTACTGAGAATTTCATAGAAAAACCCAATAATACTGCTCGACCTGAGGCTCGAACCCAGGACCTCTAGCGTAGCAGTCGCGCTGGGGCCCACTAGATTAGTGAGGCAGAAAAATAATGTACTTAAAAATTAATGTGGTTGGGTTTACCTACCTTTGATGAAATAAAAAATCTAAATTAATTAAAGAAATGCTGGTAAACAATTTATTTACATTATCTGATTCAATCCAACAATATTAGTATCAAATAAAATTGATAAAACTGAATATATAGGGCTGTAAATGTCTATAACGTGATTTTATTGTACGTGTAAGATGCACATCGCATGCAAAGCGCGAGCGTCAGACACCAGCAATCACAAGCAATATTGCTTGAGGTCACGATACCTCTACGCGGTCCCGAGATAAAGGGTCTTGACAGACAGATGAACGGACGGACGGACAGAGTGATTGTTTTTTTCCTTATGAGGTACGGAACCCTAAAAACTGAATCAAAATCGGTCTATTCGTTTGGGAGCTAAGTATAGACATATATAATATATAATACCCTTCTTTTTGTGTCGGGGGTTAAAAAAGGGTGCTAACATTATTGTGTTGCCAGTTTGAATGAAAATGGTACCTGTGGAATGCGGTACTATACAACGCAGTATTGTGTATTGCAGAACGTTATTTCCAAGGCGCTGCATGTTACGAGGTCGCTCCCAGTACCGAATTTGAAGTTTTGCGGTGTGGTGTCTACTTAATTCACAATTTGACATTCAACTATATGAAACTCCATGGCTATATTGAACTACTCGTGATTCTTGTTTATTTTTTTTTATCAGGACTCTTTTAGGCTAGCATAGGAGACTCGTGCTCAAAAGTGGGACTATTGATGTGGACAAGTTGATGATCAGTTTTTTTTCATTTCAGAGCCATGCTTCGGCACGAATGGGCCGGCTCGACCGGAGTGATACCACGACCTCACAGAAAACCGGCGTTAAACAATGCTTACGTTGTGTTTCGCCGAGTGGGTGAGGTTACCGGAGGCCCAATCCTCTTTTAAAAGGTCGGCAATGCACTCGTGACTCCTCTGGTGGTGCGGGTGTCCATGGGCGGCGGTGATCGCTTACCATCAGGCGATCCATATGCTCGTTTGCCCTCCTATCCCATAAAAAAAAGGATGATGAGGTCATCTTAGGGGTCACTATTCAAAATTTCACACCAACATCCTGAATGCTCCACAGAGTTTTAAGAAGACCATTTTTCGGATATCACATTTTTATTAAAAACGCTGACAGATAATATAATCATTTAATGCAAGATTTTAAATCCCCATTTAGCTAGCATGTCTAGTTTTGAGTACCTAATATTTTTTTGAAAATCGTTAAGTTTTCGTCCGGATATTTAGAAAACAAATTATTATTCTTAACCTAAGCATGATACTCAATAATGATGTTCGGTACATTGATAGCGTCTCTAACATTATAGTGCACAAATGAATATCGTAGCTTTGTTAGATCCAGATTTAAACATGATTTTTCTCGATAGTCCCACTGTGTTGGGATAAGTTATTTATACTGAAACTAGCTTCTGCCCGCGACTTTGTCTGCGTGGACTTCAGGATTGGGTTCGACCTGTATAAAAAGTGGCCTATATTAGTAAGGATTATGCCCTTGACTTCCCCAATATACCACATAAATTTCACATCCCAATTCCATAGAATCTATAAGTTATTCCAAATTAACTATTTTTGCTAGAGTTGCTACATTTTATATCGGTATTTTATCGGCTTTTTAAAAAAAAAAAAATCAATCAGGCGTGTGCGGTTTGCGGTGGCTTAGACGTCAGAGCGTCTGGTGTATCCAACCATACTAAAATAACTTTATAATCTTAGCATGGAAAATGCAAAAAAATCACAAAAAGATAGTACAACGGTTTTCTTGCATCCTGCTGCTGAAACGGGCAATCAATATTATCGAATTACATATCCCCTTCAGATCTATTATTTATAAATTGCTTGTTGAAGAAACTATAAACCAAATGGCGAAGTGAGTTTGTTTTTAATGCTTTATTGGTTTAGAATAATACGAAACTTTTCAAATTTCATTGCATAGAATTCCGTAGACTACCCGTATTTTGAGTTATATCAATTTTATTTCATTAAAAAAACGAATATGACTGATTATATCGCGTTCTTCTTAGTGTTAAATTAATTATTTTATTAATTACTAGCTGCTTCCCACAATTTTGTCTGCGTGGACTTCAAAATGGGGTCCGAACTGAATAAAAAGTAGCCTATGTGTTATTCCAGACTATAATCTATCTCTATGCCAAAATTCATCCAGATCCGTTCAGCCTTTCTTGCGTGAAAGAGTAACAACACTATACATCCAGACATCCATACTCACAAACATTCACGTTTGTAATATTAGTAAGGACTAGCTTCCGCCAGCGGCTACGCCCGCTTTATCAACGACCCATGTCACTTCCCAGAGCAAAATAATCAAATAATTTTCCCGTTTTTGCAACTTTTTTTAATTGTGCTCCGCTCCTATTGATCGAAGTGTGATGAAAAGTATACTATAACCTGCCCAGGAGTATGAAAAACAATTGTACCAAGTTTTGTTGAAATCCGTCGAGTGGTTTTTGTTTCTATAACGAACATACAGACAGACAGACAGACAGACAGACAGACAGACAAAAATTTTACTGATTGCATTTTTGGCGTCAGTATCGATCACTAATCACCCGCTGATAGTTATTTTGGAAATATATTTCATGTACAGAATTGACCTCTCTACAGATTTATTATAAGTATAGATTACCGCCATCAACTCGCCCAGTATATGTTATTGCTTTTCCATGTCGTGTGGTTCGTACTAAAAATATACATTACTAACACTCATAAATTGTATATATAACAATAGCAGGTAGGTATAGCTCACTTGTTATAATGTTACGTCAAATAATCGTCAAAAACATTGATATTATATTTCAAGTTATCAACACAAATACCAAACTCAGAAAAAAACAACCGGATATAAATTATTATCGGTGAGGAGACAACCCTGATAACGGAAAATCTGGATAAAACTTAAAAAGGTTGTAGTTTCTAGATTCCATGAAATTGGGATGTGAAATTTATGTGGTATGTAGGAGAAGTCAAGAGCATAATTTCAGTATGAATAACTTATCCCAATACGGTGGAACTTTCGAAAAAAAAAACAAATCCAAAAATCACGTATGAATCTAACAAAGCTACGAGATTCATTTGTGCTCTATAATATGCAGCATAAGAGACGCTATCAATGTACCGAACGTTATTATTGCGTATCATGCTTAGGTTAAGAGTAAAATGGCCTTAAAAAACTATGCGGTAAGGGTAAGGAACCCCAAATATCTTTAAATAATATTGACCAATAACATTATAAATAAAAAGTTGACAATGACATCGGCAAAAGTCAAAGAAGAAAAGGCTATTTGCTTTCCGTGGGATATCCCGTCTAGGTGTTCAGCAACGATATTCTGTGCGTCTAAGTTGTACATGGTCGGTCAGTGTTGGAGTTTAAGTAAATTAAAAAAAAAACAAAAATGACAGATCAGATAATTTATTTAGCTCGAATTATTAGTATCGTGATTAGGGTAATGAATAATCCGAATGAATTGTTTATAGCGTGCTTCGATATTTTTCATCAGAATGGCCACCTATTGCCAGTGCGGAGACCGTAGATTCCGCTTCTGTAATAAAAAAATACAAGAATATTAAAAAGAGAATGTAAATAAATGAAAAGTATTCATAGCTTTCATGTATGCTGGAGTTAGGCAAGTCTGTTGAGACGTGACTGGATACTATTAAGACGCTGCTGTTGTAGTTTCCCGTATGACCCTTGAACTAACGTAGGTGTACCTAATGGTTATATCTATACCACCAAAAACGTAAACAAGGAAAAAATAAATAAATAAAAACTAGATTTTTCCGCTAACACAAGAAGTAAGATCTAACTGGATGTTAAGTTGTTTCGGATTTTGGATATTAAATCATAGCTCTGTCATGGAAACTGTTCTTCAGTTACTTCAAAAGTAACTTGATAGCATAGTCATGGTTGGGACCAATAGACTAATGAGGACTAAGAGAACGATGTTAGGAGCTATAATAATTCTTAGATTTATGGGTTTGGGAAAAAGTTCCTATTAAATACTAGTATATGATAATGCTTACCCTCGCTTGCCAATAATACCGTTGCCCATGTTAAAGGCGCCTCCGGAGCACTGGTTGTTCTGTCCACCGGATAGGGAAGGGTTAGGCAGAGGCGTACTAATGTACACCCACAGTTCGTCGGTATGTTTAGGTCCCATGTAATAGGGGGCGAGCCTATTGCCATTAACCGGGCACAAATCCAGACTCCGAGTTGCTACTGAGAATTTCATAGAAAAACCCAATAATACTGCTCGACCTGAGGCTCGAACCCAGGACCTCTAGCGTAGCAGTCGCGCTGGGGCCCACTAGATTAGTGAGGCAGAAAAATAATGTACTTAAAAATTAATGTGGTTGGGTTTACCTACCTTTGATGAAATAAAAAATCTAAATTAATTAAAGAAATGCTGGTAAACAATTTATTTACATTATCTGATTCAATCCAACAATATTAGTATCAAATAAAATTGATAAAACTGAATATATAGGGCTGTAAATGTCTATAACGTGATTTTATTGTACGTGTAAGATGCACATCGCATGCAAAGCGCGAGCGTCAGACACCAGCAATCACAAGCAATATTGCTTGAGGTCACGATACCTCTACGCGGTCCCGAGATAAAGGGTCTTGACAGACAGATGAACGGACGGACGGACAGAGTGATTGTTTTTTTCCTTATGAGGTACGGAACCCTAAAAACTGAATCAAAATCGGTCTATTCGTTTGGGAGCTAAGTATAGACATATATAATATATAATACCCTTCTTTTTGTGTCGGGGGTTAAAAAAGGGTGCTAACATTATTGTGTTGCCAGTTTGAATGAAAATGGTACCTGTGGAATGCGGTACTATACAACGCAGTATTGTGTATTGCAGAACGTTATTTCCAAGGCGCTGCATGTTACGAGGTCGCTCCCAGTACCGAATTTGAAGTTTTGCGGTGTGGTGTCTACTTAATTCACAATTTGACATTCAACTATATGAAACTCCATGGCTATATTGAACTACTCGTGATTCTTGTTTATTTTTTTTTATCAGGACTCTTTTAGGCTAGCATAGGAGACTCGTGCTCAAAAGTGGGACTATTGATGTGGACAAGTTGATGATCAGTTTTTTTTCATTTCAGAGCCATGCTTCGGCACGAATGGGCCGGCTCGACCGGAGTGATACCACGACCTCACAGAAAACCGGCGTTAAACAATGCTTACGTTGTGTTTCGCCGAGTGGGTGAGGTTACCGGAGGCCCAATCCTCTTTTAAAAGGTCGGCAATGCACTCGTGACTCCTCTGGTGGTGCGGGTGTCCATGGGCGGCGGTGATCGCTTACCATCAGGCGATCCATATGCTCGTTTGCCCTCCTATCCCATAAAAAAAAGGATGATGAGGTCATCTTAGGGGTCACTATTCAAAATTTCACACCAACATCCTGAATGCTCCACAGAGTTTTAAGAAGACCATTTTTCGGATATCACATTTTTATTAAAAACGCTGACAGATAATATAATCATTTAATGCAAGATTTTAAATCCCCATTTAGCTAGCATGTCTAGTTTTGAGTACCTAATATTTTTTTGAAAATCGTTAAGTTTTCGTCCGGATATTTAGAAAACAAATTATTATTCTTAACCTAAGCATGATACTCAATAATGATGTTCGGTACATTGATAGCGTCTCTAACATTATAGTGCACAAATGAATATCGTAGCTTTGTTAGATCCAGATTTAAACATGATTTTTCTCGATAGTCCCACTGTGTTGGGATAAGTTATTTATACTGAAACTAGCTTCTGCCCGCGACTTTGTCTGCGTGGACTTCAGGATTGGGTTCGACCTGTATAAAAAGTGGCCTATATTAGTAAGGATTATGCCCTTGACTTCCCCAATATACCACATAAATTTCACATCCCAATTCCATAGAATCTATAAGTTATTCCAAATTAACTATTTTTGCTAGAGTTGCTACATTTTATATCGGTATTTTATCGGCTTTTTAAAAAAAAAAAAATCAATCAGGCGTGTGCGGTTCGCGGTGGCTTAGACGTCAGAGCGTCTGGTGTATCCAACCATACTAAAATAACTTTATAATCTTAGCATGGAAAATGCAAAAAAATCACAAAAAGATAGTACAACGGTTTTCTTGCATCCTGCTGCTGAAACGGGCAATCAATATTATCGAATTACATATCCCCTTCAGATCTATTATTTATAAATTGCTTGTTGAAGAAACTATAAACCAAATGGCGAAGTGAGTTTGTTTTTAATGCTTTATTGGTTTAGAATAATACGAAACTTTTCAAATTTCATTGCATAGAATTCCGTAGACTACCCGTATTTTGAGTTATATCAATTTTATTTCATTAAAAAAACGAATATGACTGATTATATCGCGTTCTTCTTAGTGTTAAATTAATTATTTTATTAATTACTAGCTGCTTCCCACAATTTTGTCTGCGTGGACTTCAAAATGGGGTCCGAACTGAATAAAAAGTAGCCTGTGTTATTCCAGACTATAATCTATCTCTATGCCAAAATTCATCCAGATCCGTTCAGCCTTTCTTGCGTGAAAGAGTAACAACACTATACATCCAGACATCCATACTCACAAACATTCACGTTTGTAATATTAGTAAGGACTAGCTTCCGCCAGCGGCTACGCCCGCTTTATCAACGACCCATGTCACTTCCCAGAGCAAAATAATCAAATAATTTTCCCGTTTTTGCAACTTTTTTTAATTGTGCTCCGCTCCTATTGATCGAAGTGTGATGAAAAGTATACTATAACCTGCCCAGGAGTATGAAAAACAATTGTACCAAGTTTTGTTGAAATCCGTCGAGTGGTTTTTGTTTCTATAACGAACATACAGACAGACAGACAGACAGACAGACAGACAGACAAAAATTTTACTGATTGCATTTTTGGCGTCAGTATCGATCACTAATCACCCGCTGATAGTTATTTTGGAAATATATTTCATGTACAGAATTGACCTCTCTACAGATTTATTATAAGTATAGATTACCGCCATCAACTCGCCCAGTATATGTTATTGCTTTTCCATGTCGTGTGGTTCGTACTAAAAATATACATTACTAACACTCATAAATTGTATATATAACAATAGCAGGTAGGTATAGCTCACTTGTTATAATGTTACGTCAAATAATCGTCAAAAACATTGATATTATATTTCAAGTTATCAACACAAATACCAAACTCAGAAAAAAACAACCGGATATAAATTATTATCGGTGAGGAGACAACCCTGATAACGGAAAATCTGGATAAAACTTAAAAAGGTTGTAGTTTCTAGATTCCATGAAATTGGGATGTGAAATTTATGTGGTATGTAGGAGAAGTCAAGAGCATAATTTCAGTATGAATAACTTATCCCAATACGGTGGAACTTTCGAAAAAAAAAACAAATCCAAAAATCACGTATGAATCTAACAAAGCTACGAGATTCATTTGTGCTCTATAATATGCAGCATAAGAGACGCTATCAATGTACCGAACGTTATTATTGCGTATCATGCTTAGGTTAAGAGTAAAATGGCCTTAAAAAACTATGCGGTAAGGGTAAGGAACCCCAAATATCTTTAAATAATATTGACCAATAACATTATAAATAAAAAGTTGACAATGACATCGGCAAAAGTCAAAGAAGAAAAGGCTATTTGCTTTCCGTGGGATATCCCGTCTAGGTGTTCAGCAACGATATTCTGTGCGTCTAAGTTGTACATGGTCGGTCAGTGTTGGAGTTTAAGTAAATTAAAAAAAAAAACAAAAATGACAGATCAGATAATTTATTTAGCTCGAATTATTAGTATCGTGATTAGGGTAATGAATAATCCGAATGAATTGTTTATAGCGTGCTTCGATATTTTTCATCAGAATGGCCACCTATTGCCAGTGCGGAGACCGTAGATTCCGCTTCTGTAATAAAAAAATACAAGAATATTAAAAAGAGAATGTAAATAAATGAAAAGTATTCATAGCTTTCATGTATGCTGGAGTTAGGCAAGTCTGTTGAGACGTGACTGGATACTATTAAGACGCTGCTGTTGTAGTTTCCCGTATGACCCTTGAACTAACGTAGGTGTACCTAATGGTTATATCTATACCACCAAAAACGTAAACAAGGAAAAAATAAATAAATAAAAACTAGATTTTTCCGCTAACACAAGAAGTAAGATCTAACTGGATGTTAAGTTGTTTCGGATTTTGGATATTAAATCATAGCTCTGTCATGGAAACTGTTCTTCAGTTACTTCAAATCCATCCATGAACAATAACTTTCAGGGCACGATTGCGGTTGTAGTTGGAGTTGTGAATTGAGTTAGCGTTGCCATTAACGATGATTTGAGCATTGTTAGGATTGGACCTGCAGGATAAAGATTATGGTAGTAGTAATAAAGGAGCCCAGAACAATTAAGGAAATTATAAATGTTTTTCACTCAAATACACTAGAGTATAATCCTGTGACAAACGTAACACTTTTAGTCAGGTTAGTGATTCCAGAAGATTTACTTGAAATTAAGTATGTACCTACAAAAGTAATACAGGATTGGCAAAATAATCTAGGTAGAACAATAACAATATATTATAAAATATTTATAACTTGTAGAGTAAAAAGGTCATATAAAAATTAAAACATCTTAACCTGGTGAATAGCCAGTATTGGTTGTTGGCGCCATTCCTGCTATTTAGTAGTGTCTCATCGATAGGCTCATGCAGGTCTACCAGGTGTGGCTTGCCTTCGCCATCAGGCATCCAGAAGTAGCGGCTCTCACCCTCCACGTAGTGACTGTTATTCTCGGGGATGATAGGGATGGCGCTACCAGCGACAACTGAATTGTAAGAAGATTAGTTGTATAAATGATAAGTTGATAAATACTTTACAGTTGTTCTGGATTTTACTTTTTTATTTGTAAATTGATCTTTATAGACACGTATACATCAGTCATCGTGTAGCTCAACCATTATAGATATAGGGAGGGAACATATGCTAGGTACTATACTAAGAACAATATTTAAAGTAATTTCAATCTCTCTGTATTCTATAGCTTTGGGACTAGGGACGCCCTGTGTTGGTCACACAAACGTTGTTTACTTATAAGTTTATTATGCACTTAAACATGAACTTACATGCAATAAAGGCGGCGAACACTACCAGGAGCTTCATGATGGCCTAGTAAAATTAAATCATGCAAGAACAAATTATATTTATAAATATTGGTCTTATCTTAACTCCTCCACGGAATGGTTATCTTGATACTTAGTGATAATTAATTAGATATGACAGTTATAATGCCTCAATAGTCCCAAGCGCGACTGCTACGCTGTTCCTAAGGTCCCCAGGCTTCCCAGGTTCCCAGGTCGAGCAGTGTTATTGGATTTTTCTATGAAATTCTCAGTAGCAGCTCAGAGTTTAGTATTTGTCCCGGTCCTAAGCGCAACTGCTACGCTAGAGGTCCTGGGTTCTATTTCCAGGTTGAGCTAGGTGTTATTCGGTATTTATATAGTATACAACTACAATAAATATCACTTGATAAAAAATACTAATTTCTTGAAGTTTATTTATTTTAAAGAATTCTGGCATATTTGTTTTCTTTCTTTCCAAGAGATAAACACCGACAGTATCGTGGCGGAAGATAATTCCCATTCTGCTTGAGTTTGATAAGCTTACTTATCAAACTTTACTTCAATTTATTATAATAATTGCGATTTTTGAAGTAAAGCTGACAGTAAAATCAATCTTTATCAGGTGGTAATTGATGTCAGATGCACCTGAAATTACACAAGTAAAGATATCATTGACATAATCACTGAACTAATTATAGTTAAATCAAATCTTGCGAAAATATCACCTTTTAGATCGCGTATTTTTAATATTAGGTTGGGGAATAAGTCTTTTCGCATTTAGTATGTAAATACTTTTAATAAAAAATCTTTGGCTGTACTATTTTTATCTGGCTGATTTTGATAACATTAAAAAAGTTACATTTTAAAAACGTGACAAGTAGTTTTGGCTGTCCTCTCTTGATGTTAACCTGACACTGCCTAAAGAATTCTGAAGAGATATTTTTCATTTGTTTTTTTTTTTTCTGTCAAAATGAGTGAATCTAATGAAGAAATTCGATACATTTTAAAGTTTTGTTACAAAAAGGGGGAAAATGCAACTCAAGCCGCGAAAAAAATTTGTGACGTTTATGGACCGAATGCGGTGTCAGCAAGAGTAGCACAAAGTTGGTTTAAGCGTTTTCAATCCGGGAATTTTTAAGTTAAAGATGCACCTCGCTCTGGTCGCCCTGTTACAGATAAAATTGACGAATTTTTTGAAAAAGTGGAGCTAGATCGGCATATCAGTAGTTACGACGTAGCTGAAGAACTGGGGATTGACCACAAAACAGTTTTGACCCATTTGAAAAAAGCTGGGTTTACAAAAAAGCTCGATATTTGGGTGCCACACGAGCTCACTGAAAGAAACCTAATGAACCGTGTACCCATTTACGATTCTTTATTGAGACGTAATGAAACTGAACCGTTTTTAAAGAGATTGATAACTGGTGATGAAAAGTGGATCACGTACGACAAGAACGTGCGAAAAAGGTCGTGGTCAAAGGTCGGTCAGGCTTCACAGACTGTGGCAAAACCCGGGTTATCTCGTAATAAGGTGATGCTGTGTGTATGGTGGGATTGGAATTGCATTGTTCATTATGCGCTTTTATCGCCAGGCAGAACCATCTATTCGGATCTTTACTGCCAACAACTGATGAGATTAAAGCAAGAAATTGGGAGAAAGTGGCCGGAATTGATCAATAGAAAGGGTGTGGTCTTTCATCACGATAATGCTAGACCAAACACATCTTTGGCCACTCAGCAAAAAATAAGAGAGTTTAGCTGGGAGGTGTTAATGCATCCGCCGTATAGCCCTAACCTTGCACCTTCAGATTTCCACCTGTTTCGATCTCTTCAGAATTCTTTAGGCAGTGTCAGGTTAACATCAAGAGAGGACTGCCAAAACTACTTGTCACGTTTTTTTGATCAGAAGTCTCAAAATTTCTACAACAATGGGATCATGTCACTACCCACAAGATGGCAAAAAGTCGTTGAGCAAAATGGTACATATATATTATAATGAAATGTAAATTAACTTTGAAAAAAAAAAAATGTCTTGAGTTTTCATATTAAATGCGAAGAAACTTTTTCCCCCACCTATTATATACCTATTACCTAAAACGTGATATTTTTCAACTATAAATATTAGGTACCTGTACATATTAAATATTCAACACATAATTGGGTAGGGTTCTTACACTGTGGTGGGATGACAATAGCCACGTTTAGTAATAATTATAAAGTCACCCAGACATAGTGTAGCTTTCTAGAATTATATTCACGTATTTTGTTTTATGGGATAGGAGGGCAAACGAGCAGACGGGTCGCCTGATGGTTAACCGATTACCGCCGCCCATGGACACCCGCAACACCAAAGGAGTCACAACTGCGTTGCCGACCTTTTAGAAGGGGATTGGGCCTCCGGTACCTCAATCACTCGGCGAAACACAACGTAAGCGTTGTTTAACGCCGGTTTTCTGTGAGGCCGTGAGTATTACTCCGGTCGAGCCGGCCCATTCATGCCGAAGCATGGCTCTCCCACGTCAAAATATAGTTTTTCGGAAGAAAATTGAACTTTTATAATAAACTACAGTTCCCGTGCGCAACTTCGCCTACGTACTTAGGTAATTTTCGTTTCTAAAATATACGAGTACTTACTGTACCCACTGTATCTACACCATGGAGGTTTCATATCATACAATGTGTTAAGTCTAATTTTTAAGGAAGAAAACAATTGTCAACAGCTAATGAAGGCTGTACATATATTGACGATGTCATCGTTTTTTTTTATTCATTTATTATATACATCAATTGAAAATGATTAAAATATTAAACATCACATAAACCAAGATAGTTTTTAGGTGACATAATCATTCTGCACGTCTTTAAAAAATACATCATTTTAAATATATAATCTACGAGTAGGTAAACTGCTCAGTTAAAAATATTAACATGGTAAAAACTTCTTCCATTTAACTCAACTGTGACATGAAGTGGTTCTTTAGTTTGTATTTAATATTAGTTCGGGATATTGTGACCCTAACGTCGGTAGGTAAAGAATTAATTAGTCGCGGAATCAAGTAGGCGGTAGTCTACTCACGGTAGCAGTTAGTCGCTCGGGAGGTGAGATTTTTTTGCACAACGTATCGCGTTTGTATAGGGTGTGTTACATAATTTTGTGAGTTTGATTTAAAAAATTGATCCTTTAGAAGGTTTAATTTTACTTTAGTATGGACTGGTAGTGTGTTACAATGTTTGAATAAGAGTTTATCATTTTCCATACATTTTAACTTGATTTAAAGTGGAGTGATCGATTTTAAGATTTTTGTTTGCAGTTTTAGAACGGAATCCAAGTAGGACATATATGTGCGTCCATAACTAGAAAGGCCGTATGACACTATAGACTCTGCTAAGGAATTGTACAGCATTAGTTTTATTTTATATGGTATCCGATTTTCTATTATATAAAACGTTGCTACGAGAGCCCATAATTTGTCACACACTCTTTTAATATGCGACTCCCAATTGAACTTGTGATCAATTACGAGGCCTAGATGTGTGATCTACACGTGTGCGAATGTGCAATCAAAGTGATATTAGTATCCATTGAGTGCTTCAGGTAAGGCGATTTAATGTGCATAAGTTTGGTTTTTAGGGCATTCAAGACTATTCCATTTATTTAGTTTGTCAAAGTCTTCCTGTAACTGATTAAGGGCAATGCTTAGATCTTTGCTAGATATTATTAAACAGGTGTCGTCAGCAAACTGGTAAGGGGTACAATATGTGATCACTGTGCTCATGTCATTGATGTAATTATTGATATCGTCCGTAAATTTAGAAAGCAAAATTGTAGTGCTCTTCATTGGTTGGAAACCAAATTGATTTGGACTGATGATTGAGTTTTTTGTGTAGAAGTTATGGATTTGATCACATACAAACTTCTCAACTATTTCGTCAATTGCCGGTAATAAAGTAATTGGACGATAATTACCATAATCATCGTGTCTACCCTTTTTATTGATGGGTCTCACTAAACCTTTACGTGGGAGAGCCATGCTTCGGCACGAATGGGCCGGTACGACCGGAGTGATACCACGGCCTCACAGAAAACCGGCGCTTAAACAACGCTTACGTTGTGTTTCGCCGAGTGAGTGAGGTTACCGGAGGCCCAATTCCCTTTTAAAAGGTCGGCAACGCGCTCGTGACTCCTCTGGTATTGCGGGTGTCCATGGGCAGCGGTAATCGCATACCATCAGGCGATCCGTCTGCTCGTTTGCCCTCCTATCACATAAAAAAACAAAAAAAAACCTAGTTTTAAGGTGTCAGGTTATTTGCTAGTTGCAATGCTAACATTAATTAGGTTGGCTATCGCGACTGATAGTCGTCGTATCGCCGATAATTTGAATATTTTTAATACTGATACCATCCTTTCTACTATTTAGCTTTTTAATAATTCTATTAATTTTATACGGGTTTGCTTTCTGAATATGCATGCTGACTTTGGCAGAGGGATACGTCTGATTATCCAGAAGAGGGGCAGAACAGTTAGGCTGGATATTCTTTACAGCGGTGTCAATCTCATTTGCAAACGGTTGGCTATATCTGTGTCAGAAGCGTGCGGGGAACTAAATGCGCCCGTGATAATTTTGTCTAGCGATGAAGACAATTAAATATGTAGATATATGTGTGGGTGTGTGTGTGTACGCATGGTAGTGTGTGCGGAATTTCATACAAATTTTCCCTCCCTTTTTACTACCTTAGGGGTGCAATTTCCAAAAATCCTCAGTCAGTCACTCAGTCAGATTCTTCTTTTATATATATAGAAAGATAATATTACTGTGGGTACGTTACAGTTATGTTTTGTGGTAAGTATTTACTGTTTTATAACTCACACTAGGAATTAACAGTATGTTGTGGCATTTGCTATAAGTATAAAATAACTATTCATAGTTAAATAATTGGCATGTAAATAAATTTGTACTGTACATTAGAAAAACGCATGATTCAAATCAAAGTTTTCGCATGCATGTGTGCGTATTAGTAATAATGAATTGCGCGAGTACATGCTTAGCCGCGATATCAGATTTATTTTTATCGTAATTACCATTATCTATCTAATTCTATGTGACATGTGCGTATCACTGTCTCAGCATGAGGGCTTTATTTTTAGCAATTTTAGAGATTGTTGTTAGCGAGGCCACAAAGCCCAAACCTACAGGTAATGTAAATTTTGATACGAAAAAGGAAGGGTATTTCACCACCATAATTTCAACAGTAAGTTCCCGTCAATTTACTGGCCAGTTAATTTCATACCAATTCTGTTACATTTTTTAATTTATTCAGTAAGTAGCGGCTATTCAGACATGGTAAAAGAAAAGACTCTAATATTCTAAGTATATGTAAATATATATATGTATGTATGATTGTTTGTACGTCTATGTATGGATTTTCTATGGAGATATTGACAAATAAGATGTTGATTGATTCTTAAAATCAATATGGCCGACGAGACACAAAGAAGACCAAATAAAAAAAAGGATTTTAACAAAGGATTAGATTAATTGGATTTACATTAACCTCGAGAAAATCTAATATAGCAAACCCTTGTAAGAAAACGAATCTGAATCTGTGAATTTCTCACCACTAGCGTTTCTATTACCGATTGAAGTAAAACTGCGATACTTGTACCTGCATAAATAGTGAACTAAGCAAAAGCTGCTAAGTAAAAAAAAGAATGTTATTTTTGTGTTGTTTTGTTAAATTTTCTACGTTTAAAAGTGGTGTCATCATTATTAGCTAATGTAAGGGAAGAAGCGAGACAGCTCCAACACAAGTTCTATTTGTCACTTACTGGAGCTGCCTCAATTTATGTTTAATAATAATGTTTGGGATGAAATAAATATTTTTGAGATGAAATATATGTATGTAGGTACAAGTATATTGTATTTTTGTAAGCTACCAAGAAGTGTTGTAAAACGAAAGTTAATAAAAAACTAAAACCCGACTACGAAAAAAACAATTGAACAAGAAAATATTCCTGGGTCACCTTTCTAATAGACAATTTACTGAATTCAAATAAACACAGATACAGTGGTGTCAAGGTTACAGCCGGGATCGCATGACCGCGCACCAACAGGTCATAGTGACGTCAGACTTCCGCAACCCAATCTGGGTAATATCAATACCTTCAGGACGACTGACCACGAACCAACGAATGGTTTTCGTATGAAAATTGCAGCCGACGACTTTACATGCTCTCCAAAGCCCGGAGGGTCTCAATGTGCTGCAGGGGCGGGGGGGAACAGTGCCTTGAAAGTGACGTTGTCGTAAGACAGTGGCTCTATCTAGCGAACGGCGCGAAAAATAAATCTCTTAGTTAGTACTTACGGATACTCTAGCTGTCGCTATCTACAAATATTAGACTTTTAAAATTTAATTATAAAATCTTTAAAATAAATATTATTTCAAAAATAAACACTACATAATAATAACTCAAATATATCAAATACCAATATTATACAACCGTATTTAAATTGTATTTAAATACGGTTATTATTTATAATAATCTTACTGTGTTAGCTGTACTAAAAGAATTACCGTAATTGATGGAAAATAAACATTTGGAAGGTTTGTTTTCGTTTTAATATACATTATTATATAATATTAGCAGCATGATTAGAATGCAAACTTCTGTAGCCTACATGAGTTATATTAGTCCCAGACTTTTAAAATAAGTTATTCTTGATGTGGAATTACAATAGCAAACCCTTATTATATTCTAATTTAGTTATGTAAATCACTGAATTTTACCGGTTTTTTTTTAAATTAATTATTCCGGAAGATTCTATTTATCAGATTTGAAATTTTAAATATTTTTTCATCATGATTTGATTTTTACGGAAATCAAAATCTTCTATTTGGCAACACTCTTTATTTGACCAAAAGTATCAACCTGAGAATATGAACTTTTATAGTGTTGCAAGTTGAAAAATACGCAGTTTTTTTTCAATGCAATGCATCGGACAGTGGCATCGATATTATATCGATATTTCTCATATTTCAGTTCAAAGTAAGTTAAAAGTTCAAATTACAGGAGTTTACATATCAGAAAGCTTTATTACGTTTATAATTTAGAATCTGCTTACAAAAATTATTGACTCAAGCCCGTTTGAACTCGAGTTGGGAAGTAGTTTACTTCCCAAGGCGAGTGTGCACCGAGTCAACTCAATCACTGCCAACTGTAGGTAGTAAATAGTTATCCTTACGAGAAAAAGTAATATGAATGAGTGAGAAAGAGCAAGACATTATTATTATATTTGTTGGTTATTATAAATAAATAATGTGTAACTAATATATTTTTAATTCCATATCTTACTAATCTAATAAAGTTAAAAATGCTTTAAAAAAATCTGAATTTGAGTTGCAATTTGTAAAAATAGTTACTTGGTTAGGTAAAATTTAAAATAGTTACTCAGTGACTCGAAAACTTGAGTCACTGAGTAACAAATCGAATGACTTAATAAAATTATTCGAGCGACTCGAGTCACAAAATTGTACTCTATTCGCATCACATGTTCAGTGAGTGAAGTGAGGTATTTGAATTGAAGTCATTAACTAATTGACAACATTTCATTTTTTTTACACCCGTATATTATAATTTTATTAGAAACTACATCGAAAAATAAGATACCAGTATTTCTTATTTTCCCGATATTCGATTATTTTCATATTTCTTTTCAACTTTGAAGTTCTTTCTATTCTTAACAGACTTAAGTGCCAAATGACGTAATTTGTACGGTTAAACGGGATAAACGGATACATGTCTTTTTGAACCCTTATAAAAATTGTCGTATGCCAGTTTGGCATCTATCCTATTTATTCATAACCTTACATTACCTATTTTATTGTTACTTACTATTATTTTGACAAAATTACAATTTTCTCAGTTGGATTTTATACTTTTTCTCCGAAATGAAAAAATAAAAATAAAAATGTTTTGGAACTCAGGATAGGAAAACAAAGAAAAAGTATTTTTGTTTTGGTGGCATAATAATTTTGAAATGTTGTCAATTGAATCCTGATCCTCAGTCAATTCGTTTTCCATAGAAGACGATGCGGAATTTGTGTTTTTGGTTCAATGACTACTCGAAAAGCGGCGTTTGCCGATGCGAAAGCAATGGTTTTCTAGCAGTATTGCCTTTTCGATGCATCGAAAAAAAATATCGATGTTTACGAATAAAATCGATATATTGACACTATTACATCGAGTGTTTTTAATACATCGATGTATATCGTCCAACCCTACTACCACTAGTACCACTACCAACCAAAATATTTTTTTGTCACAACATGGCGGCTATTTCCGTTTCTTTCTATACGTTTTTTTAATATTTTCTATTTCCATTTATTCAAAGAGTTTACTAAGTGTATTTATCGGTCGTGAAAACATCAAATAAGTACATTTTGTGATAAAGACGTAATGTGACAGAGACGTTTTGTAATAGATATATTGTGTTAGAAACACTAACTTGTGAATTGTGATAGAAACACTGAATGTGATACTTTATATAAACGCTGTTATCAACTTCTAAAATAAAAAATGATAATAATTTTGTTGTTTACTTTTCACCCTATTGTCATTTGTTTCAGCGAATTAAAATTGTAGGTATGTACATTGTCCGTGTTGTTGCAAAGTTTTAACTTTAACATTGTGCAATTTATTACAAAACCGTAAAATATGTATTGATTTTTTAGTAAATTGTAAGGTGTTATTTAGGTACTTATTTAACTTTGCAACAACATAGACGATATACATGACATATGTACCTATCTATATAGCTATACGGATCTATAGCTATACATATGTATATATACCTATAAGTATCTACCTATAGCAATATGTATCTATCTATAGCTATATATCTATATACAGTTCCGGCGCCAATCGCCAGGCGGCGGTTGTTGTCAAACAGTTCTACCGTAAAATGCCTCAAGAAGGCTCTCTTTTTCCTATTTATTACTATACTCTTTGGTGTGCTGAGAAGCGGTCACGCATCCATATATAAACCGTGGTAAGCACAGCCTTACGTGACGAGTACGCTCTAAGACTTTGGGGCTGCGCTGCGGGTATTTGATTACGCATCCAATCATTACTTCTGAATGTAGAGGTAAAAGTTTAAGTATTGGAAATAACTGCCGTAATAGTCTAGTGGTCCCAAGCGCGACTGCTACGCTAAAGGTCCTGGGTTCGATCCCTAGGTCGAGCAGTGTTATTGGGTTTTTCTATGATAATCTCAGTAGCAGCTCGGAGTCTGGATTTGTGCCCGGTTAATGGTAATAGGCTCGACCCCTATTACTTGGGACCTAAACATACCAGCGAACTGTGATTGTACATTAGTACGCCTCTGCCTAACCCTTCGGGGAATATAGGCGTAATGGTATGTTATTGGAAATAAATCCAGGTTGTAATTTTATAACACGATAGAAGTCAAGACAATTTAATGTATTTTTTTATTCGTAGGCTTACGCTTGACCGCCCGTTCGCCTGATGTTAAGCAACACTGCGATCTACGATGGAGCGCGCTTGCCTAGAAGAAACCGATTCACTCGTGATTTAAATACATCCAGATTATATCTATCAGGGAAGACCTACTCGGGAAGTGCGTTCCATATTTCAGCGGTACGCATGATAAAAGTGGACTTAAAACGTTTCGTTCGGGTTTTTTGAATGTCCACCATGAATCGATGACGCTTTTTCGTGCTTCTGGTCGTCCGATAGTGGAAAGGGCTAGGGGGAATGTCTGTCAGAAGTTACTTTGCAATAAGATATTACGTGGTCAATGGCGCTAAGAATATGCGTCAAAATAAGAAATGGTGATAATATAAAACGAATGTGATATTCTGAGTAATAAATAATAAATAACATAATTAGGTGACTGGATCGTGGGAAATTCTGGGGGTATCAGCTATAAGTGACTAAATAAAACAATCTCTACTTATACAAAGATTTAATTGGCTTTCAAGTTATGTATACATCTGTTAGACAATAAATACTTAACCTCAATAAATAATTTTCAATTAAATTTTGCTTCGGTGGTGAAAATGGCGTTTGTAACTTAGAAAGGCCAGCTTGCTCCAGTCCTGAGTCCGTGAATTCCGGCCCTGCAAAAAGAAAATTTTGATAATACAAGCTAAACAATTTCAATCTTGAAAAGCAGTTATAGCTTAGTGGTTCATACCACTAGGCTGTCACTGCCGTTGGACTGCCAAGTCAAAGGTCTCAAGTTCCAATCCAAGGCACGCACCTATGACTTTTCGATGTCATGTGCGTTTTAATAGTTAATTATGACGTGCTTGGACGGTGAAGGAAAACATCGTGAGGAAACCTGCACTACGCTAGAGGTCTGCGTTTCGATTTTCTGGTCGAGAAGTATTATTGAAATTTTCTAAAAATTCTCAGTAGCAGCTTGGAGTTTGCTTTTGTGCCTGGTTAATGGTAATAGACTCGCCCCTTATTTAATGGGACCTAAACATACCAGCGAACTGTGGGTGTAGCCTAATCCACCGATGCAGGAATACAGGTGTAATGGCATACCATGCCATCACACCTGTATTCCTGTATTAGATATTATAAGTAATATCTTTCATCAATAATTGATTATTTCCTTAATACATAATTTATTATGCACACATATGTTCTTTATCCACTTTTCCACATATGTATTTAAGTAGTACATTTCTGTGTACAAATAAAAAGTTGAACTCACCCGCGTTTGCCTACGATACCGTTGCCCATATTGAAGGCGGCTCCTCCACAAGTGGAGAGTTCAGCCTCCCATATATTGTTACACCGTCTTCCTACCAAGTGGTTGGTGCGAACGGTTGAGGCGAATAGCTCGGTAGCACGGCCGTGTGAGCAGGTGCTGATCCAGCATCCAGGCTGAGGGTTTTTACCGCCATTGGGGTAGAAGTCAGCGTCAGCAATTGCGTTGAAGATACCGAGGAGGTGACCATCGGTGTGGATAGCTTCGACGTATTGACCAGAGTTGCGGTTAAGCGCGTTGCCATTTCCATTCCATAGAGGACCAGCGGGGTCCAGACCTGTAAAAAAGTAGTATGTCTGAGTAACACTTAAAGTAAAGTAAAATTAATAAATACATATAGGTGTTTGAAATAAGAAATTAAATTAAAATCCTTAACAAAAACTGACTAACCAGTTACACGGGAAGGGCGACCACCAGCCTGGCGTCCAGCAACTCCAACAACGTGAGCACCCAAACTGAAGCCAACGAAGTGTACGTTGTTCCAGTTACCACCGGCGGTATTAATGAGCCACACGATGAAGTTTCCGAGGAATTGACCCACGCTGGGAACACCGGCAGCAGCAGTGTTGTAAGAAGAACCAGCGAGAGAACGCCAATCAACAACGATTACGTTAGCGTCCTGAACAGCAAGGAAGGCGGACGTGATGAGTGGGTTCATTGCAGTGTTTCCATTGTTGTTCCATCCGTGGACGATAACTTTCAAAGGTCGGTTAGCGACGTAGTTGGATTGCCAAATTGTGTTAGCATTGCCGTTGACAATAACTTGCGCATTGTTAGGGTTCCACCTAGAAAATAAGAGAAGATTTATCGTCGTTATAAGGTCGGTGTAGTTAAACAGTTACCTGTAATAGTAATTATAGTTCAGAACTTATACGAATGATGATAACCGTTGTTTGTATTCGAAAGTATCCAGTAATTGAGTTGTGAGGGTCAGATGACAATGGCTTGGTATAAAACCATCACCTATATATTAACTACCTTTTCATTACCTTTACATTTGCCTTTATTGGACTTTTTTTGAGCTTACCTGGTAAATAACCAGTACTGGTTGTTAGCACCGTTCCTTGAGTTCAGTACCGTGTGATCAACTGGCTCGTGAAGATCTACTAGGACAGGTTTGCCTTCACCATCAGGCATCCAAATGTAGCGGCTCTCCCCTTCCACATAGCCGGTGTTGTCACCCGGGACGGTGGGAAGAGCGTGGCCGGAGCACACTTGAAATTAATACAATAATTATGGCTCTAGCACGGACTTGGTATAATAATTCACGATTAATTACCTTTAATCACATTTAATCTGCTATCTCAGTAGATATGACCTGAATATTTAGTTTTTGGCACGATAGGCTTAAAATACAACTGTGATTTATTGAACATCTAAAATTTATTTTAGACTAGCTGCAGCCCGCGGTTTCACTCGAATCCCAAAACGACTTATTGAGACAATAGGTCTCAAGTCAGTGAAAAAGGGGGTGAACATTTGTATGAAATTCTGACATATTTAACGTTGCGTTATGATACTGCCGATGCATTTCTCTAAATATTTAAGGGATTTTTAAGAAAAGTATGGAATGAAGCAGTACCCTTCCTTTTTGCGCAGTCATAGTCGGATAAAAAGCACCTATCCTAAATATTGACTAGGCTCATTATCTACCTATATACCAGATTTCATAGAAATCTGTTCAGTACATCTTGAGTTATAAACGGACATACAGAAATACATATAAAGGCGGACATTAATTCGGCTTCAATATCGCTTAATTAGTCTACTTCACCAATTTTAACCCAATTATCTTACAATTACAGATATGACTTTTCTACAGACTTATTAGAATTGTGTATAGATAAGGGTAAGCAGCGGAGTCCCTAATAAAAATAAATAATGACGACGATGATGAGAAAGATGAAACTAGACATAAACATACAATATCAAACTGTGTTAATAATCTTAGTTGACATAATACCTATAATCTATACTTATGATAAATCTGTAGAGAGGTCAATTCTGTACATGAAATATATTTCCAAAATAACTATCAGCGGGTGATTAGTCGATATTATCGATACTGACGCCAAAAATGCAATCAGTAAAATTTTTGTCTGTCTGTCTGTCTGTATGTTCGTTATAGAAACAAAAACCACTCGACGGATTTCAACGAAACTTGGTACAATTGTTCTTCATACTCCTGGGCAGGTTATAGTATACTTTTCATCACGCTACGATCAATAGGAGCAGAGCAGTGAAGGGAAATGTTGGGAAAATGAGTGTTTCATGAGAATGGTTTCAAGCTATAAAACATCACGCTACAACCCTTAGGAACGGGGCAACGCAGGTGAAACCGCGGGCGAAGAACTAGGGAACAAAGTAACTATTCCACGCGGACGAAGTCGCTGGCAAAAGCTAGTTAAAAATAAGCATCTAAGATTTATTGATAATGACCTGTGATTTTTATAATTTTTAAATTTGGTTAAATAGCTAAATCCTGGATTAAAAGAGCAATATCTAAAAATATAGGTTACGAACCCGCAACGAGAGCAGCAACTACCACGAACACTTTCATGATTAACTGGTACTGTAGCTGACTCCGTAGGGGTTTTTATAAATACTGTTATCACAAAAGATGATTAAATTTATTGATAGTACCAGGTAAAAAATAATCTGATGAATTAGTGTTAATTATGTATAGACTCTTAAAACCAGTTAATCGAATTTCTTTAAAATAACAAATTTTAGATAATCTTTAGTTCATGATAAACAAACAAAATTGAAACAACACATGTTGAATTTTAAGGTTCCGTAGGTACTTAATGTGGTTTTAGACTGGCGAAGCAAAGCGTGGATGTGCTGGGTGAGAATCGAAATACTTGAACGTTACTGCAGCATGAATAGGATACTTTGCACAACGGATACACAAATCTTGCACGGTATCTTCCTGTTACTTGTCAAACCAACGTCAGAAGTCGGCGCGAGATATCTTTCGGTGTAAAAGGGTCAGCGAGATTTCAAGTGGGGGGTAGCCTAATGGCTGGGGCGTCAGACTTGCGATCATGTGGTTGACCGTTCTAAACCCAACCATTGCACTACCGACGTGAACCCACTCGTTACACAAGCATTTAGCTTAGCACGAGGGGTTAACAAGAATACTAGTAATGTGCGACCCACAGACTCACATTGCTATCTGCTGCTATCCTATAAATCCCAATGTTTGATGCTTGTGTTACGAGTGGGTTCACGTCGGTAGTGCAATGGGTGGGGTTCGAACCGGAAACCACATGATCGCAAGTCCGATGCCCTAGCCATTAGGCTACCGCCGCTTCAATTGACCATGATAAGCGTAATAGTAGTAGTAGTAGATAAGCGTAGTAGTACCTTGCAGATAGATCGATCAGCGTACTTACTAAGTCACGAGCCTTGACTTCTACGTAAGGGGCTTTCTGAAGTTATATTATTATAATTTCCGTTTTCATTGTCTATGCCTACGTGGATTTAGCTTTATCGTTTTATGTTCAATCTAGCTGTCGCCCGCAGTTTCACTTGTGTCTCAAACGACTTTACTTACGATAATAATAGCCATAGTTATTCCATAGCTATCTGCCAGTGAAAGTTCCGTCAAAATCGGTCCAGTCGTTTAGAAGATTAGCTGAGACAAACAGACATTTTTTTAAGTACCTTACCTACCTACTTTCATATGCATGTAGTAAAAAGCTGTTATTTTGACATTACAAACTTTCATTTTAATTGTAGGTACATACTCGTATTCTCCGCTGCCGGCTCCGCTCTCAGCCGCGGCTGAGCGATCTGCTTCTGCGCCCCATGTTATGGGTTCGATCTCCACAAGCAAATATTTGTATGATCTACAGGTAGTTGTATCTGGTCTGGGCATTTGTGTATGTGAAAAATTGTGTTTTTAAACGCACACACGATATAGGAGAAAATCCCCACGCTAGGATTATCTCCTATATCGTAGGAGCGTTTTTTTTTTAAATTGAAAAAAAATATATATTTTATTTCGTAGGTGAAATGAATCGATTCACTATCTAACTTTATCGTTAATAATATTGATTTATCTAATTATAATCCTACATGGACGTGGTCCGACCACACCAACAGTATTAATTGAATTCCTTTAAATGATTTGATAACACAGTAATCGTTCGATTTGTAATGTCAACATGTAAGCTTATTCAACAATGGCTGGCACATATACATTGTTGAATAAGTCTTAGTGGCTTAATTCTAAGATCTGGATCTTAGAATGGCCACTTCACGATGTGCCCATTATAATTTTTTTTTATTCGTGATAGACTTACGCTTGATCGTCACTTCGCCTGATGTTAAGCGATACTCCGATCTAAGATGGAGCGTGCTTGCCTAGAATAAACCGATTCACTAGTGATTTAAAGACACCCAGATTATATCTATCGGGGAAGACCCATTCGGGAAGTGCATAATATATTTCAGCGGTATGCCTGATAAAAGTGGATGGCGTTTCGTTCGGGTTTTCGGAACGTCCACTATGAATCGATGTCGCTTTTTCAGGTTTAGTCCATGTTGAACCCCAACCGCCACAATCTCTACCCCCGGCCATGTTGAACCCCTAAATGTCGTCCAGGTTCAACCCCAGGGGAGGAACGTGGATTTCAATACATTGGTCATTTTTTCTTTGTCCATATTTAACCCCAAATGTTAGGTATCTAATAATAAAAAAATTAAGTAATACTGAGAGAAAAAGTGTATTTATTTTCTTTACAATTAATCTTTTATAGCTGTTCAAAAGACATGATTTTTTGATAAACAATGATGATGAAATCGATTTACTTTACGATTTACACAGTATAGTTACGGGCACATAAGTTGGCCACAGATTTAGTAATGGCCTGCTAAGAGTAATTCTCGTCCTCTGCGTTTTATAGTCACAAAATTTAAATGAAATAAATCACTACTCGTAGACAGAATATCAGTCATTATGCTAAAAAATAAAAAATAACAACCGTTAATAAAGTAATGCACTTGACTATAACCGGACAATTACTAATTATAATATTAAATACTATTGCAATGTAATAGTTGAAATATAGGACACATAGAAGGTATACAGACATAAACATACATAATAACATACCATCACGCCTTTATTCCCCGATGGGTTAGGCAGAGCTGTCTTATTGTACACCCACCATTCGCCCAGGCGAATGGGCCTGGGACCTAAACATACCAGTATGTTTAGGTCCCATGTTATAGGGGGCGACCCTATAGCCATTAACCGGAACCCAAATCCAGACTCTGAGCTGCTACTGAGAATTCCATAGAAAACTCAATAACACTTTGCTCGACCTAGGGATCGAACCCAGGACCTCTAGCGTAGCCGTCGCGCTTGGGACCACTAGACTAATAAGGCAGCCCAGACAGACATAAAATTTAGGATAATAGCAATAAATTCAGGTTAGATGAAAAAAACTTTTGTGTTTTATTTACTGCCCATTGAGGGTTGAACGTGAATTAAAATCATGCAAAAAAATGACCATGTATAACCCTGGGGGGTTGAACGGGGACATCATTTAGGGGTTCAACATGGCCGGGGCTAGAGATTGTGGGGGTTCAACATGGACTAAACCCTTTTTTGAGCTTCTGGTCGTCCGATAGTAGAAAGAGCTAGGGGGAATAAGATCGTGAAGATCTGATGCACACTCTCCGAAATGTATAAATGTATATGTCATGGTATGATATGGTCAAATATTAGTGATCATATCGTAAAATAGTTACATAATCCAGCGTTTGCGGCCTCATTAGCTGATATAGTTTTGTTTTTGTTATCCATCATGGCAGCTGACAATCATTTTGATAAAAAAAGTTAATAATGACTCGCCAAATGAAGATAAAAGAAAGATACTTGAATTTTACGAAAAATCCTTTGAGTTCGGAACATATATCACAGGTTAGGTTAGGACCATACAAGGTGAGCGGGAGAGGGAGAGTGCCAGCATTGACCCGACCCGCTCCCGGCGCACCGGGAGACGTCGGCGGAGGGCAGACAACGCCCTCCTCCAGCCTCCCTAAATGGGTCCGGGGGTGGCGGGCGCGGGGACGCCCGCCACATCCCCCCTTCTAGGACCAGAGGCGGTAGTGTTCCACGCGCGCCCCTCAATGGCGATGGGGGGGAGTCCAACGCCTCACTCCCCCCCTACATATGTACAGATGGGGCCCGCAGCGGCGGGCCGGCACCAGTCGGGGGCCGCGGACGAATTGTCTGTTTCCCGTAGCCCCCGACGCCACAGGTGCAGGAGAAAACACCGTGTGGTTTTTAGTCGGTAGGTCACCCACTCTGGGTGGAGTCCGACACGCCCCGTCGCCTCCCCGGGCGGCGGATGTCCATGAGGATTTTCCACACGAAACCAAAAAAAAAAGGACCATACAAGGTCTGCTGGGGTCGCGGAGGAATGATTCTCTCGCTCCCGTAACCCCAGCAAAAAGTGGTGAGGCGAAACGCCCGTGTGGTTTTAGTCGGTAGGTCACCCCATCTGGGTAGAGACCGACACGCCTCGTCGCCTTCCCCCGGCGGCGGAAGTACATGAGGATTTCCACACGCACCAAAAAAAAAGGACCATACAAGGTGTTTGTTTTCTAGAATAGAAAAAAAAATCAGCGAGCACCATGTCGCTTTTCCAGTCACTCCTCCACTGACGTGGCGTGCACTACATATTTAATAATATATAATAGAAGAAAAGTTTATTTGGCCAGAAATCATCATCTTTAAAAAAACATGGAATAGAATAGAGACAGAAGATTGTTTAAACATGGTAACTTAAGGGTCCGGCGGAGCTTGAATTGCCCACAAAAACGTAATACCGAAATCAAACGTAATCCAGACAATAGTCTATCAAATTATGTTATTATTCGTGAATCTAGGATCCTACCGCACTATTTCGTTTACTGCTACTTCACTGGAAATAAAAGATTTCAAAATCGTTCCAAAATTTTATCAAAAATTGCATTCTCTTACATTTATTTCCAGTGAAGTATTGTAGACAAAATGGTAGCGTAGAAACCTAGGTTAGCGGTGTCGGATTCCGAATAATAACACAATTTGTTTAAATTGTGTTTTAAATGTAATAACAAATCAATCTATTATATCTGGATTTTAAAAGACACCATGATTTTGTGAGTTTGTTTTGGCGTTTCTTCTCAGAGGTCGTCCGCTTCGAAATGCAGGCGCCATCTAATACTTAAAAAAAATTAAAACATTGACTTACACCTTAATGTTTTTATTGTCACAGAATTATTTTCGGATTTATGTTTTTTAAAAGTAAAAAAAACCCTACACAACATTTTATAAAACGAGGAAACTTAAACTTAGCATCGTCAGTGGGTGCAAAACATACTAAGGACGAAGATGCTTTTATTACATTTAAAAATTAATTAATAGATTTTGGGGACATAGAATTAAATTATATAATTAGTAATTTACAAAAATAGTTAATTGATAATGTCAATGGGATATACCTCTTTCGGATCGGACAGGGTTTTAGGTATACGTATAGGTACCAAGGCATCACTTGTTGGTCATTTGTCTGTCTGTAGCTATGTGATGATTCTTTTTCTCAGGAGTACGTGGAGGTATCACGTAACCAATACTTACGGCTTCGGTCCTTTGGAGCTATATACCCAATATATAAGCCTATAAGTTTTGAAGTCAACGCAATCATGGAGTTTCATCACGAAGCTAAAGTTAAACGAGTTAAAATAATAAATCTCAAAGATGATGGTTGCTATCTGTTTCAATTTGTTATTTAAAGTTCGTGTAAAAATCTGAGAATCTAAAATTAGATCCAAAATAAAATTGGGGTCTTTTAGAACAAATTTTAATAATCCAAGGACATCATTCAAGAGAATTATTTGTACCCACAAATTAAAGTACCGCCCAGAAAAGAAAATTACTGTTTTCTTATAGGATACAACATCCTGAAAAAAATTTACAATTAACTCCCTCGTTGCTATTTGAATAAAAAAATATCAATATTCATATTATCGCCTATAATATTTACAGCTTTACATCAAAGTTAGAGGATATTTTCGTTGTAAAAAAGGTTCAGGATGTTATGTTCTATAAGAAATCAGTTGTTTTTGGCTTTAACTCTAAATTTTGGGTACATACGTAGTGAATATTGTTCTTTCATATTCTTGCTTTCTTAGTTTATAAATGTGTATTGTATTATGTATTATATCTGCTCTTTCGCCAGACTCAGCGATATTTCTATTTTTCTGTATTGTGGGTGCGTTTACAAAAAAAATATATATACACAAACACCCAGTCCTGGAACAACCGCAACCTGTAGGTTACATATTTTGTTCCATGCGAGGATCGAAGCCACAACACGTAGCGTAGAAGTCGATCGCTCGGCCACTACGCCAAACTTGTAGTGTTATATTAGGTGCATTAATTTAAGTGTTAATCTTATTTATAAATTATACAAATAGTTTTTAAAAAGAATTCATTTATTACAGTCTATATGCTAAGAGGCATTATCCTTGGGCGAAGGGAGGCTGGAAGTTCGTTCGGAAGGTGTAGATTCCAGATTGACTGCAAAATTAATAAAATTCGTTAATAAATTATTTAATCATTACACAATTATCGTTGAGGGTAGTTTGGCTTCTGATGGCGTATCAAACTCTGAGTTCAAATCCAGACTAAGATGTGTCTCTTACTCAAGGGTGGATCCATCCTTCGAGTCAGGGTGGAGTCACAAAATTCAGGTTCAGATAGATCGGGTTCACATTCATCACCCCAAATATTTCTTATTAAGCAAAACACTTATCAATGGCCGACTTAGACCCAGTTCAGGAGTCTCCCTTGCTCTAACTTTCAAATACCGATCTGGCGCCGAACTAAGGATATCAGGTTTACATTGGGCATTCCGGTATAAAACTGATTATCATGATAGCAATTTTGCAGTTGCATCGCATTTTGACATAATATTATAGTTAGGTTTTAGATATTTGTAGGATTTGTTTTGGTATACAGAATGCCTTTTGTTAAAAGTTGTAAGAATTGTCGGACGCAGATACAGATGGTATGTGTGCGCATGGGATCTAATAAGCCATCCCTAGAATGATACACTTTTATAAAAAAATACTAAAAACAGATCTCCACGATCTTATTTCCCCTAGGCCTTCCTACTATCGCACGAAAGGAAGCGCGAAAAAGCGACATCGATTCATGGTAGTTATTCCAAAAAACCGAACGAAACGATTTAAGTCCGCTTTTATCACGCATAAAAGTTAACATCAGGCGAACTAGAGGTCAAGCGTAAGCCTATCACGAATAAAAAAGAAAAACAAAACAGGATTTCTGCTTACCTGCTCTTATCTTCAAGACCGCCGAAGACAACATCACTTGATTCAGTGCACTGTAGAGTCACAGCTTCATCATAACTCTCGCACTTGGTACCAACGAATCTGCTACCTTCAGTATTGAGAGACTCGGCATAGAACACGTAACTCATGATGTGACCACAAGACACATCGGAACCGCAGTTGGTCTGCAAGCTACCGCCGTTCGAGTAGAAGTCAAGGTCGCCCAGAGGTTTGTCGTAGCCCATGAGGCCAGCAGTAGTGTGGAGAACCTCGACAATGCCAGCGTTTTCGGGTTTCAGAATATCGGGATGGTGAGTCCAGCCGTGGAAGGAAGGGTCGAGAGCTGTTAAAAAAACATTTGATTATACAGTGTTTGCTTGCTGTAGTGATTCACGGCAGGTAAGCATTTCGTGCTATTAGGCTATTTTATCAAATTCTTAGCAAACGGCTCGGAGTTTGGACTTAGCTCGCATCGAACTGTGGGTGTACCTACATCAGTTCACCACTGATAAACTCATATAGGAATATAGACGTGATGGATTGATTATAATGTTATGGTGATGAAATTGAGTATTAAACATTATTCTAAGTCTAAGATGGAGTTCTAAGTATGTAGTATTTACCTACATAAATCGCGTTAAACATAACCTACCTACGTTTGATAGTGATGTTATGTTTTTGTTAAATGTACTGCTAAATATATGATTTTACGAATACGTGTACTATTGTTGTAGAGACAAAGACGTACTGGGTAAACTCTAAGTTGGCGTGATATCAAAATATTTATTCGGTCCATATGCTAACATTAGTGTATTCCGGTTTAAATGGCATTGCAGCCAATAAAAAATATTTTTAACTAGCGACCCGCCCGCTGTTTCACCCGCGTTGCCCCATTCCTAAGAGTCGTAGCGTAATGTTAAATAGCTTAAAACCTTCCTCTTGAACTACTCTATCTATTAAAAAAACCCGCTTCAAAATCCGTTGCGTAGTTTTAAAGATTTAAGCATACATAGGGACGGATAGACAGCGACAGCGACTTTGTTTTATACTAGTATGTAAAGATAAAGAAAAGATTATAAAATAAGAACCTGGTTGACTGACTGACGTATCAACGACAGTATCCCTGAAAGTTTGCATGCTGGTTCCTTTTACACTGTAGACGAATACAAAGAAAGGATTTTTGTAAATTCAACCCCTAAGGGTTAAAACGGGGGTGAAAGGATATACGAAAGTACACACACTACCATGCGTTTGACACACACATCGTTAAGATATGTACAGCTGTCATTCGCTGTTGACATTTTGACCATGGTTTTCTTTCCTTTAAATGAGACTTAACATATTTTATCATATGAAACCTCCATAGTGTGGGTCCAGTGGGCTCAGTTTATTTAGAAACAAAAATTATCTAAGTACGCAGGCGAAGCTGCGCACGGGAAGTCTATTTGGGAATATGAGACGTAACAACTGAGGTCTCAAGATGACAACGCGCTAGTGATATATTGGTGTGCTGGCGTCTATACGCCGCTTACCATCAGGTGGCCCGTATGCCTGTTTGTTATCTTATTACAATAAATAACACTGAATATTATACGTAGTTCATGCTGTGGTAAAAAGATAGGTAGTCAGAAAGTTATTATTTAAACTGGCTCAGAATACTTCGGACGATCATAATATGTATATTCTTTGTATACCATTACCCGAGGAGGCTCTTTCACTGCATTTCACTTGCAGTTTGGTCATAAAAAATAGATATTTTAAGTTTTGATGAAATCGATAAATTCATACTTACATGCACACTCACGCCTTATTCCCAAAGGGGTACCTAGGCAGAAACTACAGACCGCCACTTGCTACGATTCTTACATAGTTGTCTTGCTTCTTCTACATTCATGCTCTGTAGATACATAGAAACCATAAATTTACTTACCAGTAATCTGAGGGATCTCTCCTTGGGTACTATTGCCAGCAATACCGGCAATGTGTGCACCAAGGCCGACGCCAACAATGCGGACGGCGCTGGGTTGGTAGCCGAAGTTTGAGTTCAGCATGTTGATCATCATGGCGATGCGCTCACCACATTGGATAGCGTTACCCAGGCCCTGAGTGTACATGGTGGAGCCTACGCTCCAGTCAACGGCGAGAAGGTTCACGTCCTCAGCTTCGAGCAGAGCTGAAATACCATATAAGATAACATTATTACAAATAATTATTATTGGTTTTCTGAATTATTTCGGCCTCGCAGTACGCATGCGTGGTTATATCTACATAGTCACACAGTAATGTGTCAACTATGTTCACAAAGAAAAAGGGTGACAAAAATCTTTTATTAAAAAAAATGGGCAAAAAAGGAGAAAATAAACTTTGAAGTAAATCAAACTCATCTTTTTGTTTACACAATTTAAAAAAAAACATTTTTGAAACACAAATGCGCTAAAATAAGAAAATAACTTCTTCTTTCTAGTCTTTCGAGCTTTAACGTGCCTGCCAGACATTTTTGACGATCTAGAACAGTGATTCCCAAAGTGGTCTGTATCGACCCCCAGGGTTCGACGACGACTCACAAGGGGTCCGTTCCAGCGGGAAAAAATAGGGAACCTGGCTAAAATGAATATAGGTACTTATAGCTATTCAATATGCAGAAAATTAAAATTAGGCAGAAATCTACCCAAAACCGTCCCAAAGTGGTCGACAAAATAAAATCTATCTAGAAAGTAAACTATGTCATTATACGTGACTGATGGTACTTGAAAGTAAGAACGAAGGTAAGAAGATATTTGTGCAATGCTTGTCAAAGATGCCTCGTCATTTAGACCTTTATGGTCCCTTCTGACAACCAATACCAGTTGAAGATATTGCTATAAGAAATAATATGTAGTTAGGTACGTACCTGGTACAACGAAGGCATTGAAGTTCCCGGACACACCCTCACCGAAATTGTGGATAGTGATGACGGTTTTGCGATTGGGCGAGAACGACGAAACCATAACGGAGTTGGCAGAGGGATACAGTGGCTCACTGATTGTCGGATTAGTCCTTGAAACATTGTTTAATTGTATTACGCATTTAATTTAAATGTTCTGCTGAATGAAGGTGGCGTTGTGTTTCGGGGCGTTTTATTCCCTACAATATGGTTGAGTCGAACCACCCCGATACACACGTCATGCTCGTGAACGGGTGCTGTCTGTCGGGGCAGGTCAGCTCTTGTTGTGGCAATTCTTTTTTTATATCTATACTTATAATAAATCTGTAGAGAGGTCAATTCTGTACATGAAATATATTTCCAAAATAACTATCAGCGGGTGATTAGTGATCGATACTGACGCCAAAAATGCAATCAGTAAAATTTTTGTCTGTCTGTCTGTCTGTATGTTCGTTATAGAAACAAAAACCACTCGACGGATTTCAACGAAACTTGGTACAATTGTTCTTCATACTCCTGGGCAGGTTATAGTATACTTTTCATCACGCTACTATCAATAGGAGCAGAGCAGTGAAGGGAAATGTTGGGAAAATGAGTGATTCATGAGAAAGGTTTCAAGCTATAAAACATCACGCTACAACCCTAAGGAACGGGGCAACGCAGGTGAAACCGCGGGCGAAGAACTAGGGAACAAAGTAACTATTCCACGCAGACGAAGTCGCTGGCAAAAGCTAGTACTGAATAAATCTTAAACATCAAACTGCATAATTCTCAGCAACTATTTAAAACGAAGTTGTAAAGCTTGATACGAGTAACCTTAATATTTGTAACCATGTTTTTTTTAAAGAGTATCTATGGAGTTTATTGCCAGCTCTTCTGCATAAGGCTCATTTTTGGAACCGTCCAACTAGTTTTGACTTTTCAAAAGTAACTCCCAAGTAGAAGTAGTCTAAAATAAAAAAAATTGACTTCCACTTTGAAATATGAATAGATTACCCATTATAGATGCGTGAAGACTGCCTTATTAGTTTAGTGATCAGAACGGTCGTGGCTGCACGGTTCATTGGTGGAGTAGTTGTTCTGTTTTTTTTTATAATTATGATTTTTCTGGCGCTGACACAAAATTAGTCATTAGTACTAAAAAAGGTTTATATAAATTTTCCCTTTCCAGTTATTCTATATTTCATTTTTGTTTTGAAGTCGGTTTAATAAGCTTAATCAATGCAATTTTTAAAATGCAAATCTCTGTAGTCAGTATAGGTAATGTATTGCAATCCATACTACCTAATTCATATTTTTTATTTGTTTGTTAACATTTCACGCATAAATCGAAGCACAGATTTAGATAACATTTGGCAAGGACGTAGATTGCTTTCTGAGTAAAAACAATTGAGGCGTCTATCTTAATACGTCCTTAGGAATACGAGTGAAACCGTCACAGTCGCAACACGAAGGATAAGGAAAAAGATTGCCAGTTAGTGACCATCAAAATAATCCTTGGACTGATACTTTTTTTTTTTTTATTCCTGATAGGCTTACGCTTGACCGCTAGTTTGCCTGATGTTAAGCGATACTGCGATCTACGATGGAGTGCGCTTGCCTAGAAGAAACCGATTCACTCGTGATTTAAAGACACCCAGATTATATCTATCAGGGAAGACCCAGTCGGGAAGTGCATTCCATATTTCAGCAGTACGCATTATAAAAGTGGACTTAAAGCGTTTCGTTCGGGCTTTTGGAATGTCCACCGTGAATCGATGACGCTTTTTCGTGCTTCTGGTCGTACGATAGTGGAAAGGGCTAGGGGGAATAAGATCGTGGAGATCTGATGCACACTCTCCGAAATGTATCCGATAAAAAACCGATAAGCTAGCAACTTTGCGGCGATGTTCAAGATTTTGGAGTTTAGCCCGGACAAGGGAATCGTTGCCAATGAGCTTCTTGGCACGTTTCTCGATGTACTCCAACGCCTCGAGCTGGTACTTAGCCGATCCATCCCAAAGGTGCGAACAGCACTCCATGCACGACCGAACTTGTGCTTTATACAATGCGAGCAATTGTTCCGGCGTGAAGTAACGCCGCACCTTCGAGAGGATACCCAGCTTTCTGGCAGCTATTTGAGCTTTGGACTCTATATAGGAGCCGAAGTTGAGGGTTGACGTCAGAGTAACGCCCAAGAGCACAAGGTGGTCAGTCATCGGCACAGATAGATACATTCCGGAAAGTAGGAGCCAGCAACTTATAATACATAAATTTATTTCAAGTAATTCCCTGCTGCCTCTTTCCGCCATCGTTCTACGCGGCAGCATTTCCATCCCCATCATCTTGATGGTTGGCAGTCCACAACAGTGCGTTTCTCTAGAAACTTTCGGCCTCGCACAACAAAACTGTGGAATGAACTTTCGCCTGCAGTATTTCCGGACCAATACGACCTTCAAACCTTCAAGAAAAGAGCGTACTCTCTTTTAAAAGGCCGGCAACGCACTTGTGACTCCTCTGGTGTTGCGAGTGTCCATGGGCGGCGGTAATCGCTTACCATCAGGCGATACATCTGCACGTTTGCCCCTATTCTATAAAAAAAAACGTGAACTCATAGCAACGTAGTTAGTAACGTAAAATTTCTCTTACAGACTATGTTAGTAAATTATACATTAATCAAAATACATACATTCATCTCTACAGAGCCACAACTGGCGGAGCAGAGAGACCCTTATGTATAATTTTAAAGAAAAACCTAATAACATTTTGATTGATCTGGGAATAGAACGCAGGACATTACGTTCAGCAGTCGCGGTAGTGATCACTAGACCAAATGTAGTTCATTAAAATTATAATGTAATATACCAACCTAGTGAACAGGTGGAATATGACGTCCAAGTCACCCAGCTCGAACGCGGACGCTGAAAGATAAAATAAAACAGTATTATAAAATCGTACTGATTTCTGAGACTTAGGTACTCGAACACTAGACATATTATGTAAAAAATACTATCTATTTGTGATTTTTTTGCATTTTCCATGCTAAGATTATAAAGTTATTTTAGTGAAGGAAAAAATCAATTGCCGGCAGGATTCGCAACTGCGTCTTCTGGTTAGATACACCAGACGCTCTGACCGCTAAGCCACCGCGAGTCCTACCCGCTTGATCGATAAATTCAGAATGTGAAGGCAAATTCCTTTACTAAGATAACCTTAAAAAATACTAGTTTACCAGTTAATGTAAATATAACTAGTATCCGTAAACTAATTTTATGTTTTTTTTTGTAATTACCATGGGTGCATTGACCTGAAATAAAAATATTTATTTATATTATTATTATTATTTATGGGATAGGGGGCAAACGAGCAGAGGATCGCCTGATGGTAAGCGATTACCGCCGCTCATAGACACCCGCAACACCAGAGGCGTTACAAGTGTGTTGCCAGCCTTTTAAAAGGGGATTGGGCCTTCGGTATTTCCGTTCCGGATTCCGTTGTATTACGCCGGTTTTCTGTGAAGCCGGCTGAATTCGCGCCGAAGCGTGGCTGTCCCACGGTAAAAATTATATATTATATATTTATTATTATTAAAACTGAAAGCCATTTCCAACATAGTTAGCACAAAAATTGCGCTATCATTAGCTTTGTAAAAGGCTACGAGGCTGATGTAAAAATATTTGATGTTTGGGTTTGTGTCGAAATACCCATAGAAATTCTCATTAATGGGGATTTTAAGATATTTCGTTTTAAAATACCAGCTACAACATTCAGGTACAATATTAAGCCTGAACGTGTGCCAAGAGGCAGGGGCAGACCGTGAGTTTGTGGGGCGCTGGGCTAATAATATTATCTAAGGTCGGGCATAATAAATCAACTAATTGCCATTTTGTCAAAAAACTATTTTCGATGGTATATATGATACAGGAAAATAATAATAATAAATAAATCTTTATTGACAAATTAATTAAAACAACAACCTTTTAAACAAGCTTAACATAGGTAACTTAGTAACTATGAATTTATTAAATAAGTATTTGCCAAGACCAACTTAGGTTGTTTAGAGTAGATTCACCCTGTTCCCCTACTAGTTATAAACTGCATTACGGTGAAACAGTTTTTCTCAGTCTCTCAGTGGGCTGGAGCCCTCGGCTGCAGCCCAAAGAGCCTTTATATAGATCCACCCCTGCCAAAAGAATTTCATATCTAGGCTTCAAAATACAGTTTCAAAATTCCGTTTCGTACTATAGGTTCAGGATTTTTCTCTTAAATCAATTCTCGCTTATCCTCACTAATGCAGACTATTTCCACTGGAGCTACGATAACGGATGCATGTCCAACCGGAGACCGAAGACCTACCAGCTGTTTCTGTACTACATGTGATACCAATGAATTATTTTTACGATTAAATATTCATGACTGCCTCATTAGCCTAGTGGGCTCAAGCGCGACTGTCACGCTAGAGGTCCTGGGTTCAATCCCCAGGTCGAGCAAAGTGTTATCGGGTTTTTCTATGAAATTCTCAGTAGCAGCTCGGAGTCTGGATTTGTGCCCGGTTAATGGCAATAGGCTCGCCCCCTGTTAATGGGACCTAAACTGTGGATGTACATTAGTACCTAGACCTCTGCCTAACCCTTCGGGAAATACAGGCATGATGGTATGTTACGTTATTTTTAAACCCCGACGCAAAAAGAGGGGTGTTATAAGTTTAACGTGTGTATCTGTCTATATGTGTGTCTGTCTGTTGCATCGTACCGCCCAAACGAATGGACTGGTTTTAATATAGTGTTTTTTGTTTGAAATGTGACCTGACTGAGAGTGTGCCTAGCTATGATCTAAGAAAATCTGGCCTGCGGTTTGATTAGACTCGTATCAGCTCTTTTCTAGTTTGTTAAGGGATTTGAGCAACTTCCAGGTCTGATCGATTTGAAATTTGTTATCCTGTTACTTCAATGTCTTTTGCTTAACGTCTACTAGCACTGTGGGTCGCACATTACTAGTATCATTGATAACCCCTTGTGGTAAGCTAAATGCTTGTATTTGATTGTTTCACGTCGGTAGTGCAAAGGGTTCGAACCGGCAACCACATGATCGCAAGTCCGACGCCCTAGCCATTAAGCTACCATCTTGATGCTGCGGTGGTTTTTAAATTTTACATATTACATTCAATATCGATTTTGTTTTGTACCAAGTTTACATAAATGCATATCGCGCTCTTAATCTGCGGATTGATCATATCACTTATAACTTCGTATGTAGATACGTAATCAAAGGAAATATTATATTGATTTGATAATAACAAAAATACAGTAGCGGTATGTAATTGTTGTATCCTTATATAAAGATATAATATCGTATCAGCAAGGATTATTATACTGTTTGATTAGACCCATTTATAGATAGGTGCAAAAATTGCGAGCTGAAAATACCTATTCGCCTTATAGTGATTGCATTTTACGAGTGCCCTTAAATTATTGGAATTTCAACTTTATGGTTGGGTCTTTAGAGGTTTGTTTTATGAATACCTAGTGACTATTAATTGCCAACCTTCTCACGATTGCAGCTAGTTTTTTAAATAAAACTATTTTAATATTTTCTATCTCTTGTTACCTATACTTAACTTTATTACTTTTCTCTTTATAGTTAAGCTATTTTCATTATTTTTTCTCTAATTTCTTATTCTTCTAGTCGAGTTCTTGCCAAATCAAACCAAAAAAAATCTAGCATATTATCTCGTGGAAATCGTTTCAACATGTACCTACGCTCATTCCTAGGGGACCTTGTACTTTTGGATGGATTTTAAGCATTTTAAGCTCGAGGTTGTGACTGCTATCACAGTGGATAGTTAGAATATCGTCTCATGAGATAAAGACATGCTAACCTTCCGAATGTGAATAAGGTATTTTTTGCCCATTGGCATCGGTCGACGATGGTCAATATTTTTCATCACTAGTTACATCAGGAATGTGATAAGAATTGAGATCATTTCGATTTGTAATGTAGTTGTTGTTGAAGGGTTGTTGGAAGGGTTAGGCAGAGATGTACTGTTATACTCTCACGGACTCGGAGTGATGTATCTTTTATAAGTCACAAATCTCTCTAGTTCAGGCTACCATACGTTGACAGAAAGAAATATTAAAGCTTTGACTGTTTGCCCAATACTTATAACTAGAGACACCATGCCAGTGAGAGAGATTTTACTAGTCGTAACCATCATCAAATATGATTGACAATCCGCATGAGAATTTCGATATCGTGATAGTGTTGTACCCATTGTTGAATCGATTCTCTTGCTATCCTGTAGCAGGTAGTGATGTTATTCTATTTCCTGTAAAGTTTGCTAAGGTAAGCTAACTGATTCGTACCTGCAGCCGCAGCGCACAAAAATAGAGCACACTTCACGAGCGCGAACATTTTTCACAACAAACTGATACAAAAGAAGAAAAAACACGGATATATATTAATATTATTTTATCAAAGATTACAACCTTCCACGAATGGTTAATCCCGAAGAAAGATAACCGTTAAATTAGAACAATACTGATAAATAACTGTTTCCGTTGGAAATGTTATAAGTTGATAATATGGGGAAAAGTTGCGGAAATTCAATTGGATGGCTGATCTCTATCATATTAATTTCTAGATTTAATTATTTATCACTTAGGAAACCACGCCCTTCCTGTTTAAGAGGATTAATGGGTTTTCCTAAATTAATGGTCAATTCCCCTATATTTATATCCTAATAGCTCTTGCCCACAGTTTCACTCGCGTCATATATGTACATTATTGTCAGTGTTTTGTTTCTGTGAAATCGTTCAATCAAATTCATCAAAATTTTCGCATTTATTCCAAAATTTTTAATAGTTACAATGTTACGTTTATATTAATGTTATGTTTATTTTTAATAGAGACAAAGGCAACGAATTCAAAGATCATAAAAATCGTTCCAGCCGTTCTTGAGTTATAAACGGTGTAACATACACGACTTTGTTTTAAGTACCTGTATATAATAAAGATTTGTACGACAAACTGAAAACTATAATATTTAGCACGTTAAAGTCTCCGGTATTTTGTTTTGTATGCCGATTTGGGAATTGCGGAAGACCGTTAGAGGGCTATCCACACAAAAGAGATGAGATGCCCGTAGTCTATCGTTTATCAAAATCCTGGAGCTAATGCCTAATTAGTCATTAGTCAATTAGGTAGTAAGGAAAACTCCGCTAGCGGACATGGGTTCGATTTCCGGGTCGAGCGAAGTATTTCTTGTAAGGGAACTCTCAGCTAGGAATTTTGATTTGTGCCCGGTTAACAGCGATAGGTTACTGTGATGTACATTAGTACACTTCTGTCCAACCCTTTGAGGAATACAGGCACGTTTATTTAATGCCTTGAAATTCAGGTACAGTTTATATATTGCTATTCTATTATCAGCTGCAGAATATTGATAAAATGTGCTCAAAAATGTGCTTCGCTCAGTATCAAGGATAAGTCCAAGGCGATTTTTGATCGATTCATAATTATCTATCTATAAATATACATAAGTATTGATAAATAATGCAGTAATATCTGTAGTCTTTAACCAGAGACGTGGTCGCTAGCTATGGGTCTCATAAGAAAGCTCAAGGCCACCCAGCGAGCTATGGAGCGAGCTATGTTTGGCATTTCTTTACGCGATTGAATCAGAAATTTGGAAATCCGTAGAGGAACTAAAGTTGCCGACGCAGCTCGAAGGATTAGCAAACTTAAGTGGCAGTGGCCGAGGCATTAGCTTGTAGGACTGACGGCCGCTGCAGTAGAAAGGTTCTCGAGTGGAGACCACGCACCGGAAAGCGCAGTGTGGGACGACCTCCAACGAGATGGACGGACGACCTGGTAAAGGTCACTAGAAGTCGTTGGATACAGGCGGCATATAACCGGAAGTCTTTGGGGAAGGCCTTTGTTCAGCAGTGGACTTCTATTGGCTGATATGATGATGTTGATGATGATGATCTGTAGTCGTACAATAACGTGTTAATGCGATCATTTTTTACCCACGACGGAACGGAGACGGTATATGCGTTTAGGGTGTGTGTTTTATTTTTTGTGGGTGCCAACGAATGTTGCCATTGACCGATTGAGACGCGGTTTTCTGTAAAGGGTTCGTAATTTTTCAGCGATTGTTCGTAGATAGGTACAATAAAAATTTATAACAAAAATAACAATTTTAACTTCAAAAATATTACATTGATAACAGAGAATTTAGCCATTTTGAAAAAGTAACCATTGTAGCAAATTTCCTATTTAAGTACTTCTACCACCAGTCAAAAAATATAAAGAAGTCAAATACCTATTAAGATTTAAAAATATACTCACGGGTACTAAATAAGGTAAAATAAGTAAAAAAAAACTGATAAAGCAAAATTCATTATTATGACAAAGAATTATTATATAGGTACATAGTGCAGTTATTCTACCGTAAACTTTACGTCACGGGACTTAGGTATTTGGCGGGTTTCGGCTGAGTAAAAATAAAATTTTAGATTGGGGTACAGATTTTTCTCTAGACTAATACGTCCTTTTTATTACCTCAATGAAAATTAATTCCATTCCTACAGCTGTCATTCATGTCATTCACTGATTAAGTCGTCTGGTAGAAAATGCCTAAGGCATTAAGACCGCCTTTGTACACTTCTGTACATGAAGCATAAATAAATAAATAAATAAGTTTTTTTTATCCCGGTATGGGATATGGCACCACACTTTTTGTGTATTTGCCAGTGTCAAGTATATGAAGTAAACAAGTAATATTTATTAATTCCCGTCATGGGATTATAATATATGGCGCCACACTTTCTGTGTTTGCCAGTGTCAAGTATACAAAATAATCCCCAGTAAAACAGTGGAAACTTCACTAAGGCATCGATGGAGTTTAGGAGTGACCACAAAAGTCACGATTTTCAATTTTATATCATTTGCCTACACTCGCACACGTTCACGAACACTTAAAATGGTTAACTATCCACTATAATTACACATTAAATTTCGGAGAAACACAAGTTTTGGAAAATAATATAAAACCGACAAAGTGCACTTTACATTTTCCCGCTTAAACTCCCACTAATTAAGTTGCCAATTTAGACATTTGTATTCTTCTTCTTTATGAAGGAGAGTATTGAACTCATTTTATGATGTAAGTAAAACCTTCATGGTGTTTATACAGTGCGTACAGTTTATTGTAGAAACTAAATAATTTCATAAAAACACTCGGCTGATGATGATGATGAGACCTACTACTTTCTGAAATTTTAAATAACGGCCGGTTTCTTATCCTTTCTGTCAGTAGATTTGCTTACTAGAAATAGGATTTTGACAGTAGCTGTATGGAGCTTGTGTCAAAATTCTATCGCCAGTAAGCAAATCTACCGACAGATTTGATATAGAAACTGGACGTAAGTCAGTGGGTGAGTGGTATATCGATTTGAATAGAGATGTAAAACATTCTATACATAGTATAAATCGAAAAGTCTTGAATAATATCGAACCGGATTATTTTAATTCAGTAACATTTTTCTTATGACGTCATCCGACTCGATAAGGCCTTTTATCAAGGCCAAAATATATAAATATAGATAAAAATATAAACCAGCCGCTGTAAACAAAGTCATAGATAATAAATTATGCACCCATTTTATAATGAAAATCGCAGCCAAATAACATAGCTCCGTGCTATGTTGTTTTCCTAACGTTGAGCAAGGTCGCTAGAGCTCCACGAGGAAACATTGTGTTGGCAGTGTGGGGGACCGGTGGTGTGTCTCCTATGCTGCCAGCCCAGCTATTCCTCCTTAATTCACAGGGTCGGCAACGCGCGCGTGATGGCGGAAACATGGTAGGTCTATGTTAACCACATGGTGTGGTGGTAACCACAAATGTGACTGAGAACCCTGTATCTTATATTCAAAAGTCACTTGCAAGATTTGCTCTAAGTGAGTGTACGGCGTTAAGTTCTTAGTGGTACCGTGCATTCGTTGTTTAGTGATTAGTAAACTTACTGGGACGTGTTATTCGGTGTTAAACTGTTCTAAGTCAGGTAGCACACTTCTTAAAAGTAAAAGTAGGTACAAACCTACTATGAAGTTAAATAACTCGATATTTAAGTAAACGCTCTTTTCCCAAGCGCCATTTTAAAATATAATGTACTTGTCTCCGTCATTTTGATATCATCAGAGTGAGATGGCAGTAGATATACTGTCGTAGTTGAAAATAACTCTACCTGTCTGTTTATTATCTTTGCACGGTTAAACCACGGAACCAATTTAGGTGAATTTTGGTTATATCTCTGTACCAAAATTCATCTAAATATGTTAGGATAATTATCCTCCTGGAGGGACATATATGCTAACTTTTGTCTTGAAAAGTCCTTTGGATCCAAATTAAACCAGGAGGAACAGCTAGTTTACTTATTTATAAAAGGAATTTCATCTTTAGGTCCATTAATGCCTTGAAATACCCCACTGCCTATCTTGTCATATAAGATAAGAAAAGAACTAATTCCGTAGATTATTGGCAGGTGTATTATCTTACCTATTATGACGACTAATCTGTTATGATTTACCGAAATAATTAATTCATACATTTGTCAATTAACCATGGACAAATTAACAGCTTTACTTTGTTTGGCGATTCTAGGTCTTACTTATGGTAAGTTTCTAAGTTAAGTTTCTCTTTTCGTATTACATGAATTTATTTATATTTAAATACCTATATTTTTTAATTAAGAAATAAAACATTTCGAAGTATCAAAAATAGTAGTCCACTGGTGTCGGCAATAGTGTCGAAGGTACCGGTGTTCAGGGCTCCAAGGAGAGAAATCGACTAACACTACGCGCTGTATCTAGAAGTATCGCTTTCTACATGACGCCCTTAACCCAGCTGCCGAACGAGAGCCTCCACAGGTGTGTGTCGAGGCTCTTGGCTATTAGACTATTTTTCATAACTCTCCTTAACCATATAGTAAATAAAGTCTTATATTACCTTTGAAGTAACTTCTAAAATAAGTTAGAATGTACTTAGCGTTAGTTTTTGGTGTGCAAGAAAGAGTATTCTATCTATCTAAAGCTTGGTTCATACTTTATTGCTTGTCTTACATGTAAATTTTAGTCATTCTTTTATATAAATGTTTGTCAGGCTAGTCCTTTTCTCTTCTGATTCTTCAAAAATTATGAATAATCACAAGTATGTAACAATCTAGTCAAAATTGTTGTATCGAATTACACCTTGACATTTTGATAGTAGATTCGCAAACGCATAATTTATCATGTTCATATTATTCAGTAGATAATGCTGCAGTAGTAGATAATGCTGCTAAAGATGATAGCGTTATGTCTAATATATTTTTTATCAATTTTAAATTTTCAGGCCTACCAAATTCTCTTCCACAAAAATTGAACTTGGAGCACCTCGACCAGTACGGGTTCGAACCAGTTGGAAAAGATGGTTTGGAGTTACCGCTAATGACAGACGTTGATGTTAGTGATGCTGTAAGATTCGATCCGGTCCGGACCAATGTTTACCATTTGTTCACAAGGTATTTATGATAAATTGTAAGAGGTGCTAGGTTTTTGGGGAACAACGAGACATAGCCATGCTCTTCACCGAAGCTGGGCACTGACTACTTGAAAAAAAAATAGGTGGGGAACCTTTTTTTTTATGAAAAATGGGCTTGGCCTCAGTCTTGCCTCCGGGGTAAAGATGAGGTCTACGATGGAGTGAACACACCCAGAAAAGTACCGACTAGCGACCTTTGTACATATGACGAGATATTTAAGGGTCATCTAAAACATAAAGACTCAAATAGATATCCAAACCTCATGCTTGGATAATCATTATGTTAATTCTTTTCAGGGAAAATCCAAGCGTAAGCCAACCTATTCTTTTTAATAATCCTGGTTTTTTGGCGACCACAAATTACAAGAGCGACAGGCGTACTATTATTCTCGTTCACGGGTGGTTCGAGTCAGTAATTTCTGACTTCAACACTGTACTGATACCTGGTGAGCTCTGTAAATTACCTTACCTTTTTATTATTTTCTAGCAATGAATTATTCCTTGTAGTAGAAGGTTTATGCCAAACTTTAAACGGTAAATCTCTCATAAAGCTGTAGAAGAACTTATCACCCTAAAATCTGTGGATAACTTAACTGGACCCATCCGGACAAACAACGATCTGTTCGTGAAGGTTCTGAAAAAAATATATTTTTTCTTTTGTTTTATCTATTTAAAATTATGACTATATTATGTCTGAGGATTAATGTAGGTATGAAACACAAATAACACTTACTTTAAAGACGAATCAATCGAACCTCATTTGTTAAAAGTAGATCAGTAGTTTTTGAGCTAGATAGGATCAAACATCAACAACTTAGCATAGACTGTTTAAAATTACCCTTCCTTTTTCATAGTAGCATAAAAAAGTGATTCATAGAACTATTTACTTAGTATTCTTATTATCTTATTTCCAGTGATTCTTGCTGCTGAAGACGTTAACATCATCGTCGTAGACTGGAGTCTCGGAGCCACTTCCATCAACTACAGGACAGTTATTGCGAACACCATTGCTTCTGGTCAAGCGGTGGGTGCGTTCATAAACTGGGTGAACCAGGCATCTGACTCTACCCCCAGTTCGTACCACATCATTGGACACGGCTTTGGTGGACATCAGGCTGGTATTATCGGCAGAAACGTTGACGGAGACATCGGATATATTACAGGTGAGGTATAGGACTGATAAGGAAAGTTGAACACTGAGTTTAGTAAATTAAAACATTGAAATATTTATTACAGTTAATCAAAGTAAAAAAGTGACTATTGGATTAGCTAAACACCCCACAAAATGTTTAGGCGCATCAATATTATTGGGTATCCTTGTTATGCCATTATTCGTGGTATGGTCATAGAGCTATAACTAATGTAATTAATTGAAATATTCAGAGTAATAAATAGTACAGGTATGATTTTTTTATCATATTTCAGCACTGGATCCTGCTTTCATCGGTTGGGTGAACCACCCTGACCGTTTCGATGCTAACGACGGAGAGTACACCGAAGTTATCCACACTAACTACGGTATCAACGGCTTTCTAGCAGACCTCGGTCACGTCGACTTTTACCCCAATGGCGGCATTTCTATGCCTGGATGCGACTCCAACGCCTGCGATCATGCGCGGAGTTACTTCTACTTCGCAGAGTCGATTACATCAGGAGGTTTTACAGGAAGGCAATGCCTCAACTATATAGCTGCTATTTTAAACACATGTGACTTGTTGCCAGGAAGACTCCAGATGGGTGGTCTTACACCTAAAACTGGGTGAGTGTTTTTGAAGGGCTAGTTTTATAGTCAACATAATCGAGTTTGTCCTTAATAATTATGTTTAACTAGCTTGTGAATTGGATTCGACCTGAATAAAAAGTAGCCTATGTGCTCTTCCAGAATCTATCTACATCTACATTTTCATCCATTATCGAGAAATCTCAATATTTATCACTTTTTATTTAATACGTTGTAGTTTCTGTCAAATTCTGGAATTTCTTCATCAGTTCGGTTTTTTTATTTTCAGGAGGACTGGTGTGTACTTGCTGGAAACAAATGCGTCCCCTCCATTCTCTCAAGGCTAAAGAAAACTACAAATTAACATTCAAAATTATTTATTACTAGGTACTAATCACTCGCATCACAAAGTTTAAAGCAATAAATAGGATACTGATTCATTAAAAGCATGAGAACTGTTAATAACCTAAGATAAATGCGTTTTTGTATCTAACAATTCGCAGTTGTATGTTATCACAGTTGATTGGGATGTTTTAAGGTTTTGGGGCCTCTCCTTTGGGTCGTGTCTGTTGGGTGTTCTTGGGGTGTGGGCAAGGAGCTGCTTGATTCAGTGGAACTGGGTGGTTTTATGGAAGTATTATTTGCACTTGGGTTCTCTAAGAGACTACTAAGTAAAGCAAGACTCTGTTTTGCAGTTTGATAAACTCCAGCAAAGAACTTATTTGGATCAAATTCCTCCTCATCGTCTTCACTGTTGTCTTCGGTAGTGCTCTCTTCTTCAACAGCTCTGAAAATAAGTTAAAGAAACGAAATTAATTCATATATTAAGCGTTCGCACATAAAACCCAACGTATGGATCTAGGGAGCCTTCTTCTACTTAAAAACGTTAGACCGCAGACAGTACCTAAACTTATTGAAAATTACCTAAAAATATCTCGTTAGTGGTCCCAAGCGTGACTGCTACGCTAGAGGTCCTGGGTTCAATTACCAGGTTGAGTAAAGTGTTATTGGGTTTTTCTATGAAATTCTCAGTGAGTAACAGCTCGGAGTTTGGAATTATAGGCTCGCCATTGTGAGTGTACATTAGTACCTACGCCTCTGCCTAACCCTTCAATACCGGGAATACAGGCGTGATGGTATGATAAGTTACCTACAAATATTGGTAATTAAAACATTAACTGATAGGATATCCAAAGAATTTATTATATCGAAGATTATCATTGTATAATCCAAGATTTAGATTTATCAGGAAAAATATCATTTGATAAACAAACGAACGACTCAAGGCTGCTTACATAACTTGCTGCACTATAAGCAAATTTTTTCTAAGGAATAACTTTCATAAAATGTTCATTCTTGTGACCTATTTTCACTAATACGTATTATTTGGATACGCATTTTGGGTAAGAAAGAATAAGGTCCTGGGCTGGTCACACTTGCTGCATGTCTTGATGAATGAGTTGTGGGCAGAACTGACCACACATGTGGAGCCCACATAACATTAGGCTACGTCGTGGCAGGCTCAGTAGGAGATAGAACCAGACAATTATTATTGGTAAGACAAGTATGATAGGCTGCAGAAATCTCGAAAATTTAAAAAAGTGGATATAGAGTTAGTGACGATGACGACTCAATATTGTTTTTTACAAACGTTGCGTTCGTTACCCTGATGAAATCCATACCGGTTTAGGCTAACACGATCATTTTCTATTACGGGGGGGGGGGGGGGGGTGTTACTGATGTATTCTCAATTTTAGCACTGAACTTTTTAGAATAATTGTTACATTTAAGGACGCTGTTCACATAAACGTAATATTGGAAAGTGATTTGCTTGAATTTGAGTGTTTCACAACAATTTTTTCCTGTAACTATATTGTGTTCGTTTCACATTACATTTGAACTTGAAACATTATTTTTTATATACACCTAGACACTACCTGTTGGTCAAATAGAAAGAAAAGTAAATTAAAAAGTATAGACAAGAAACATTGCCTCATTAGTCTAGTGGTCCCAAGTGCGACTGCTACACTAGAGGTCCTGGGTTCGATCCCCAGGTCGAGCAAAGTGTTATTGGGTTTTTCTATGAAATTCTCAGTAGCAGCTCGGAGTCTGGAGTTGTCCCCGGTGAATGGCTATAGGCTCGCCCCCTATAACATGGGACCTAAACATACCGGCGAACTGTGGGTGTAAATTAAGTACGCCTCTGCCTAACCCTTCGGGGAATACAGGCGTGATGGTATGTTATGTTAAGAAACATTTATTCCGGGCAGGCATCTCATGGCAACTCATGGTGCAGAAGCCAATCGCTTATCCACTATATCAACTCTTTTTTTTAATTTTTTTTAGCGTTTTTCGTTCCACTTCTGGGTAAAGGCCTCCCTTCCCTCTTTCCAAAACCCTCTGTCTGTGGTTTTTAGTCATCCAAACTCTATCGTAAGAGTTCAATTCATCGCGCCACCTTCGTTTGGGCCGACCACGCTGTCGCTTCGCTCCGTGTGGGATCGAATTTGTGGTGGCTCAACTCTATTAAAGTGAAATTAATCTGATTGTTTACTTACGCTTCTTTTGGCGGCTCCATCATTTCCATTCCACTCTCGTTAGCTTTGAAGCAGCCAAGCGGCACCTTGCGTTGGGACACAAAGATTGTTCCCGGTTCCAGGCTGACGCAGCCACGCATACCGTCGGCGGTAGGGGCCATCTGGGTAAAGGTTGCGCACATCTGGAACAACACGCCCAGCACGAGGCATAACGGACCTGGGTTTGATCCTGTAACAGAAATAAGAGACATTTTATAAGGAACCTAACTTGAAGTATTTTTCAAAATTTTAATACCATGCTATCTTGAGAAATCAGTACCTAATTGAGTTCTTCTCACATAAACTTTAACAATTTTTTCCTTGCGGGAATCGAACCTGTCACTAGTAGTGAACTAATAGTAGAAGTAGTAAGTGAATTTAAATATAGAAAACACGAACAATAAGTAATAGATAGGTAGTAAATTGCGCTATGACTGACCCAATTGCTCACTCATTGAGCCAATCGTGTTCTATGGTAAAATCACAGCAGACGCCCAAGAAAATTAGAGTATTTTATTATTTTTTTCTTTTATTTTTATTATATTGTCTGTAATATATTACTTAACAGGTTAAATAATGTAAGTAACCAAAGCAAACGTCGAAAGACATAACTAGTAATATTACGTAACCATAAGACGTAGAATGTGGAAGAGAAATTTGATATTACAGTCAGTGGTCTCGATTTCGAGCTTTACTGTCTAAAGCGTTCTGTGTACTTAACCGGAGGAACGAATTCTGGCTAAGATCTTTTTTTTTCCACTAAAAGCTACCTATCTTTATATGGACTAAAGCTACTGAAGAAAATAAAAGCAAAAGGAACTTCAAGTATACGGTATACACGTACATCATTGCATTCGACTTTCTCTTAGAAATTTCTAGATGCAAAACATAGGCGATTGCAGCCGCTTTATGATGGTGAAACAACTTTCTTTAGAAATGCGGGTGAGCGCCCTTATTGAAAGCACCATTCGATTTACCGATGGATGTGGTTAATATTGAAATTAGATTATATAATATTAGAGCGTAGCTTTGTGTATCAGTTTTTTTAAGACTGGACTTTTTTGTTTTGTGGAAAAGTTGTAAGGAAAAATGGACAACTGATAGTGATTTTTTCTATAGGACTTTCGCAGGTTACGGGGGGAGGCTATACAAAAAAGTCCAGTCTATTTATAGATTCACTATCCTGAATCATTAGTGTTGTGGTTCTAAGTGGACTACTACGCTAGAGGTTCCAGGTTTGATTCCCAGGTCGAGTAAGGTGTTATTTGGTTTTCTATGAAACTCTCAGTAGCAGCTCCGAGTTTGGCTTTGCGGTTAATGGCAATAGGCTCGCCCCCTATTCCATGGTACCTAAACGTACCGGCGAACTATGGGTGTAGGTACATTTGTATACCTAGGCTTAACCCTTTAGGGGAATAGGCATGATGGTTGTATTTATTTTTCAAAGAGGAATGTACTTAAAATAGGAATATAATCAATATTACGTACCTTGTATTTTGTCGTAGTCAACTTTCTTTCCGTGCGAGATCTGTACAAAGAATCCTTCATCTTTTGAAAGATACCTCATATGGATGCATTCTGAAAGCAGATAAATTAAAATTATAATAATTTATTATTAATAAATAAATAAACATTTATTGCTTCCACAAATAACTCTTAAAATACATAACTTACAAGGATAAATTTAGCATGACAAATGTTTATTTGTGGGAGACTGGTGCCTAAACTAAGCCGAGGCTTGTATTTTCAGGACACCAGGGAGCCCCCCTATAGAAAAGAAAGACAGCTTAGAGCAATTTTTACATTTTTGGAATCACTTAATTAGATGAAAATTAATTAATTATTACTCTTATTATCCTAAAATACCCATTGATACTCATATTGAAGTTACCCCATGGTAGCAAATTGCTGCCATGGGGTAACATCTGTATGAGTTTAGAAGAAGAACGAGTGGACTGGACTGGAGGTATTTTCACTAAATGATAATGTAAATGTGATTTTTATGTAAGCTAGATCATTAGATATACACAGATTTAAGCAGTTTGGCGGCTTTGAGACTTTTTTCTGGCCGAAATGAACCACTGATCTGGTATCGTCGTGCGACAGGTTATCCCTAGATTACGGACGAGCTATCCAATGACTGATGCATGCGTGCCGTCAAATGGGACTGGTATACTTAAAGCCGAAATGGCTCTTTTTTCAAAAGGCCATTTCAGATATTGTCTTACATTGGAACTCACATATTTACTACTACAAAGTACAATGTCTGGACTTTAAAAGAGACCATGATTCTCTGAGTTTGTCGAAACAAACTCAGAGAATCATGAACACCGAAGTGTTTCTTCTCAGAGGTCGTCAGTTGCCAGTGTCATCTAGTTAAAATAAAAACATAGACTTTTAAAAATGTTCAAAGATCTATTTACATAAATAAATATCATTTATCACTAAACGTCAATTTTATTTTTAGTTTTGAACTTAACAAAATATTTCGGATAATAATAATTATGATCTTTTGACATTACACAAAAAACCTATTGATATTTAACTAACGTTTCAGTATGTTTATGTAATATTTCAGCTGTCTAATCCACACGGGGCACCGTGTTCTTAATTAGTTAGTTGCTCGAAGAATTAACAACATGAAAAAGTACATCCATTTATTAAATTACCTACTGATAGGTAATTTTTTTACGAATGACGATAAATATATATAAGGCCGTAAGCACAGACGACGCGCGTTTTAGGACCGCGCATTTTCTGCGCCGTAGATGCTGTGTATTGATGACGGGTTCGAATTAAGTTTGAAGCGCGTATACGCGAGTTATCTACGGCCCTCCGGCGCACCCTAGGCAGTAAGCCGCTGTATCAATTTGCTGGCTCACTAATCTTTTTACCACGTCATAAATTATTTATTTATTATTTAACTCCTTCAATAGTAGTCCTAAGCGTGACTGTTCATGGAGGTAGTGTATTCAATTCCCAGGTCGACCAGGTTTTTGGGTTCTTCTATGAAATTTTCAGTAGCAGTTCGGAGTTTTGGATTTGTGCCTGATTAACATAATAGCGAATGAAGGTGTAATGGTTAATTACTTAGAAAAACAAGTGAATTTTATAATTTGATGTCATACTTGCGCCTTCAGGATCATAGGAGGTGACGTTTTGGTCGATGCAGCAGGCGCAGGCGGGACCCTTGCACTTCCACTTGCAGGACGGGTTTTCCCGAGGCTCTGCTTCTGGTTCGATCAGCTTTTTAGCATCTTCTATGTTCAGGAAATCTGTTATCAAGAAAAAAATAATTAAATAAAAATAATAATTTATTGATTTACCTACGTAATGGATTTGCTTCAAATGGCGTGTGTAGTATAGTTGTTAAGCTGGCAATTGGCAATAATTTTTCTTACGAAAAGAGGCCTAGATACTCGTACTACTGTGGTTCATTGTATGTATTGTATTGTGATTGTGGTGTGGTTCGATTTTAAAGAAAATATAATACAAGGCGTAAATGAATCATAATAATAAATGTTTCATATTACAAAATCGCTAAGCAATTAAACGGATTCTAAATAGGAATTCAATTACAGGAATTGCGGAATGTTTTTACGGCCCCTCAGCCAGAAATTTTGTTAATCTTCATATGATTATTATTTTGTCAAATATTAATCATATTATAATTTATCACACATATTCAAAAGTGGCAATTTTAGACCCCTAGAAATGCAGATACATTCGGTTACATATTTTTGCTTCACCACTATTGGTTAATAAATAATGATTATCTAGTGTTATTTTGTAGCAATGACCTGTGCTGCATTCTGATCTAGATTTCAAAACATAATGTTATTCATATAATAATACGATCGTGTTCGACTTATACATAATCCTAATTAGATTTTTGTAACGCTTTCTAATCTAATAATGAAACTAGATTTTATACTACTTAGTTATAAATTGTTTTCACTATTATAATCTCAGGGTTGTTGTCAGTCCCTGTTAAGAAATGTTAAGCATAGCCGAGCTTTTGCCATAACATAATAAATTTCATATTAGAACATGGGACCAAAACATACCACCGAGCTGCCGGTGTACATTATTATATCTCTGCCTAAAATTTAGGGGAATACAGGCGTGATGGTATTTTAGAAAATTGTTACGCTATTTGTTCTAAATAAGAACCAAATAAATTACTCGTGGACTTTTTGCCTTCCAGTTCCAAAGAGAGGACTTAGGCCAAAGTCGAGCTGGTCTAGGTAGCTTGTGTAGGTAGGTGGTGTAGGTAGCTTGATTTCACACACCTTTTATTCACGTCATCATTAATTGTTAATAGATTTGAGGCTGGATAAGCTCACTATAAGCACACCCTGTCACTTGGGACTATAGATGAGTTTCTGCCCAGGCATTATGGGCGATTAAATAAATCCCCTTTTAAAAGGCGGGCAACGCACTTGTGACTCCTCTGGTGTTGCGGGTGTTCATGGGCGGCGGTAATCGCTTACCATCAGGTGATCCGTCTGCTCGTTTGTCCCCCTATCCTATAAAAAAATGCCCTGGCATAAATCCATCTCTACTTGGGACTCGGGGATATATGGTGGACATCCACATGTGATGACTAAGTATACTACCTACTATAGATATTTTTGTAGATAAGAGTTTTACACAATGTTTAGCGAGCTTGGTGAATGACCTGTCAAATTCACGATGACATGACAATGCAATTTTTTCGTTACCAAAATACTTTCACGCGTAAGCAGTTTTAACTTTCACTGGTTGGCTGCGCCTACGCACTGCCTTTGTTTCGTCCACGGTTCACTGTTACTATATGATGGCACAACTTCTATTCTGTCGTGTTATGTAAGATTGGTCACGGTTGGTAACAATTTTCTTTTGTTCATTATTTGCAGGTTTACGTATCTAGATTTTCGTTTACATTGTTTTTTGTATATGAAAGCGTGACATTGAGAAGTTTCTGTTTTTCTAAGCGTGGGGTTTTTTTAGTGGAAGACTACATCAAGAAAATTTTTTTATGGGATAGGATAGGAGGGCAAACTAGCAGGAAAGCGATTACCGCCGCCCATGGACACCTGTAACACCATAGGAGTCACAAGTGGGTTGCCGACCTTTTAAAAGGGGATTGGGACTCCATTAACCTCACTTACTCGGCGAAACACAACGTAAGCGTTGTTTAACGCCGGTTTTCTGTGAGGAGGATTGTATTGTATATGTTTATTGTCATAATCGTTGGAGAGTAAGGAAACTGTTTTAGACTTAGACGATTAGGCCATTGCAGACATTGTCATACATTAAGACAATCACATAATAATTCATACAGAAGGGACACTGAGTAGATTCCCTGGAGAATAAACACCGAAAAAAACTTTAGAAATGTCGGTTCCATCTAGTGTTAAAAGAATCAGAAATGCTTATTGACTTGTAAAAGTAAGTAGTTCAGTTTAGTGATAAAGTACAACACTCTTTATCACTAAACTGAACTACTTACGTTCACCATTCCTCTGATGATAATGTTGCAAACAAGTTCAATTTATTTCCCAATCCTCTTATGGCCAAATACTCAATCGCTATTCAACTTTAAGATGCCTTTGAGTCCCGTGCTGTCACACTCCGTTTGACTTAAACTGATAGAGACACCCAAAATTGTTATAAAGTTCTTCGAGACACCCCGAGACGTGACGTCTTAAAACTAAACTCTAGCGTTGAGTATTTGGCCATTTGCTCTTTACATAATTGAGTATCTAGTTAGCGTGAATAACTACTATTATATATTAATATACTGCTGACCAACTAATTCAACTATTATCTAACTGGAAAAAATCTAGGTAGGCGTAAGAAAGTGAGACAAAAGGTATTTATTTATATAATTTAGTTCATGCCTCATTAGTCTAGTGGTCCCAGTACAACTACGCTAGAGGTCCTGGGTTCGTTGCCCAGGTCGAGCAAAGTATTATTGAGTCTGGATTTGTGCCCGGTTAATGGCAATAGGCTCGCCCCCTATTACATGGGACCTAAACATACCAGGCGAACTGTGGGTGTACATTAGTACGCCTCTGCCTAACCCTTCGGGGAGAAAAGGCGTGATGGTTTGTTATGTTAATGTTTAATTTAGTTCATTTTAGATTCATTCTTCATCTATTCCATCTGACTATATACATATATAGAGTAATTTTAGGTGAGGCCTAACACAATTTATAGGCTTAGTCTACATACATAATTCGTACTTAATCAAAAGTTGACTATCTTACTATCTGTATTTTAAAATAAAATATTGTACCTACTTACAAATCTTTGAACCGATGATGAATAAATATACCATATATATTCACAACTAGTAGATTATTAACATACAAAGTAAGTAGCTAATATAGTACGACAAAAAAGTTTTATGATAAGCTTTAATAAAAACAACCGAAATACAAATGCCATTTAAGTTTTTTTTTTCTTAAAATTTAACTATGCTGTTATTTATGTTATTATGTATTTTGCTGTAGGTATAATGTTTTATTTTACGTAACTGTAGTATTATTACAAAAATACCTTTCTTAAATAAAACTTGACTGCGGGCAAAAGTTCTTTGGCTAAACGTGCTTGTAATACCAATTGTAACTATAACTGATAAAATGTAGCAATTACGATAAGGGTAGGTACCTATTAGGTTTCGTAGTGGACATTTGTACGTTAAGTTCTCTAAAAAATAAGTATATACCTAAGTGCAACTAATATATAGCATTAAATTTAAAATTAAAAAATCCCCCGCAGCATGAAGACATGGTTCCATAGACCATGTTCTTGTAATATCAATGAAGTAACAGGATACCTCAAATCGATTAAACCTGTGGTAACCTTCAAACGGCTGGCCAGACTTAATCAAGATCTAAGAACACTCAATCAAGCCACCTTTAAAAAACAATGGACCCAAAATCGGTCCATTTGTTCGGGCGCTACGATGCAACACAGAAATACACACATTAAACATATATCATCCCTCTTTTTGCATCGGGGGTTAAAAAAAGGAACACGTAGGTACCTTCATAATTTTCTCCGCTTCATTAAATCAAAACAAATAATGAGCGCAATATTCATTCACAATGTATCTGTTATTCATTAGAGGCAGCCTTAATAGCTTCCTGCCATCGCATACAGCTGTCAGTCATGCTTAAATTAATCAATTGTTGTCCTAATACGCACACTTTCTAATCAAGTACTCACAAGATTAAAGTACTTACCTAAAATATTTGCACAGTGTGCCACCGCGAGTGCAGCTAGGAGTAAAGAAAGCGTGAGTTTGACCGACATGTCGATCAGCTGTCACAGTCACGGATCTCAATGTAACACGAACGAAAAAGAGAATTATTTAATGCCGCGTTTTATAAAGGAGCTGGGCTCGTGTGCTTGGAGGAGGCGATCGTCGCAAGCGTCGGCCGTACACTGCTCCTTTCCTCAGATCTCGCTCCGCCCGTTTCACCTCGCTCACAATAGAAGGTGAAATTTAAATAAAGCATAACGCAGTATTATAACGACATGCATCAGTGAGATGCATCGAGAAAGCGGCCTCACATCCAACGCTCCCTAATTGAGCCTTGCCTATGTTTGTTTATATAGACATTTTTATATTGTACGTAGTTTATGTATGGTGAGATATGATAATAAAGAGCTTGAAACTTGTTAGTTTGCTTTCTCCCAGTCATTATAGACTCTTGGTTGTGTTTATAAGGCAAACAATAAAGTAGCGACCCGTGACTAATCCGTTTCTCATTTATATATCGTAATAATAGATATTTAGAGAATTTAAAATATGAGAAAGTCATTATCCTAGAGCCTTTTAAGTTCTTCTTCCAATCCACCCAGATACTGCCGGCCGTTCATCAAATGGCTAACTTCAGACACCTAAAGTTAATTTGACCAAACTGTGAGCCTACCAAGGGAAACGATTATAAATGAATGACATAAACGGTTTAGCCGGTTGCTAAAGTCTTCTTTGATAATATAATTAGATTAAATGAGAATATGTATTATATATGTATAACATGCAGTAAACGATAATATAGATGCGTGAATATTTTTCATCAGAAATTATTAATTTCATTCAACATTATCGGTTTCATCATTTTAAATCATTGGAATAGTGATGAGTATCAAATTCTATGTTATAAAACTTATAAGATATTTTATTAGTTCTGTGTTACGTTCTGTTTTATTAGCAGAGAGAAGTCTTGGAATAATAAAATACATTTTAAGATGGCATTTGGTAATTCAATTTGATTTTTACATTTTCTTACCAGAAGAAATCTTTACTCTATTCGGCCTTCTTGGCTTAGTTAATAGAGTTTATAAATCCATTAATATTTACTCATTACTGTCTGGACTTTTAAATAGACCGTGCTTCAGTGGAATTATTTCGGCGTTTCTTCACAGAGTTCGTCAGCTCAAAAAAAGGTATTGCCGAGGTCATCTAGTTGGTACGGACACTTTAAATATTGGCTTGTGAAAATGTCTTGAAATGATCTATATATTTACCGAAATACATAATATCATTTATCATCGAAATCTTCATAATCGTAGCATGAAGAATGCAAAAAAATCACAAAGAGATAATCATTTAGTTTTTTCTTTGCTTAAATATACCCAATGCTAATTACATGTTTAGTAATGGGTCGAGAGAACATTCTCTGGGGCGAGAATTTATGAGAATTTAAAATTGTAATTACTATTTTCGCTTAAACTCGTATCTATCCAAAATAAAAAGATTGTATATTATTTGAATATATTATAAAGTTTAGACTAAGTATATTCGACTGTATAACCGTATTGCTTAGTATATTCTCTTCAGTAGAAACATTCTGATGAATTCAGATTCGGGTGAATTCTCGGGAATGTTCTCGTTACATTCATAATGATATTAGTAAATAGGTTAATTTCACATAACTTACTTCTAAATTCACCTAATTTAATTTCACATAGGTTTTACTGTAAATATTAGGTAAGTACTACAAATTATTAAAAGTTTCTGACGTGATAATGTTCTCGAGAACGGCCCATCACTAGCCATGTTCTTTGCTGACCGCAGTCTAGCCCATGTCTACTCTATAGATTTTAGCCTAAGACATTAATGATAAAAGAAGTTAGTTGGAAACAGTAGAATTTTCCTCGTGACGTCAAAAAACAGGAATATGTGCTTATAGAAAGCTGCTCTTATTCAGTTTCGTCTGCATGTCTGTCTGAGTGTTGTACAGTCAGGTGCGCATGCGCCACTGCCCCACTTGTGGGTCGTTGTCTTGTAGACCACGTTACGTGATAGAAATGGCGATGCCGTTCACTTGTTACGTGTTGAGAAAATCATTCATATGTTTTGTTTGATTAGCAACATTATGAATTTGTATCGTGCAAATATGAAGAAATAAATTAAAATGCCTTATATTATTTTATTATTTGGTAGGTACGTACGGTAAGTTATGTGTTTATATTTAAATACCCATAAACGTGGTATAATTATGTATTATAATTAGGTACTCAACTTTATATCATCATGATCATACCAGCCAAAAGGTGCCTACTTGTGGAAAGAGTTCCACAAGAAATAGATCGATTCTTCACTTTTTTATTAGCTTGAGAAACATTTTTATCCCTGTGGCCATCAGTTCTACAATCCATTTATTTATTAGAAAGAAATTAATATATTACTAGGTATACAGATAAAGGAAAACCCGACAATTATTTGAATAACTTCAAAATATTGGAGTTTCGAGGCCTTGGATGCGAACTCGAGATCTAAAATTTAGCACTCCTTGGTCACATCACTGATCTTTTTCCTTCGTTGTCACTTCTAAGTAAAATGAGTGTCTGTATTATGTTTAGTCACTGTGTGAGTCTCACTGTGCACTATGCACGCAGGTGCATCGTCAAGTTCATGGTCGTTCGAGCATTTGACGACCAGCTTTCATTAGTAACTAGCTATAACGACATGGAATGTTGCAACAAAATACTGTTTCGAATAAACTTTTACACTAAAAAGTGTTTTTTTTTGTGACTATAATAGTCTAATCCTGATTAGACAAACCACTAGATTATGTTATGTTGACCAACGAACGTAAGTAGTCATCACCGTCCATGGACACCTTCAACACCAGAGGAGTTGTAGATGCGTTGTAACCCCTATTAAGGACTGCGCACTGTCAGAGTCTCAGCAACCGAGAGAGAACTGACTCTCATGCACAAATGTCGGGACTCACCGAGGGTGGTTGCCAGCCAGTCAGACCCCAAGAAGTCGCCCCAGAGGCGATTTTAGTTCCACAAGTGAAACGATGGTACTACGGTCAGCATAAAATATATTCGGACGAACAGACTGTTCATATATAAACAAACCGTCACGCATGTATTCCTCGAGGGTAAGGAAGAGGCAGTATGTTTAGGTCCCACAGAATTGACCTCCTTTGTCTTGATAGCTCGTATTATGAAATGTATCTTCTTCTTATCATTTTAATTATATCAATATTCCATAGATAAAGTCATGAATGGACACTTGGACAGAGATCTAGTAAGTTGTCGCTGGGGGTCGTTGGATGCAGGGGGCACAACCGGTCCTTATGGAAATATCTATGAGGTCCCCCTCATAGATATTTCCATATCTATGGGCCTTTCTTCAGCAGTTGATGTCTTTAAGTTGATATGATGAAAATAATCAAGGCTAGCCATGTATATCGAGAAGTAGGTATGTACCGTCAACGTAATCAAAACATCATATACATAACAAAGTGTAGGCATAACTTGCCTTTTATAGAATTTAATGGCTATTCAATTCCGGCCAGCCTACATAATCACGCATTTGTATTATAGTTTTTGTATGATTATCGTCGATTATCGACAAACAAAAAATTGTAGAGATATGTACGTAAGCCTAAAGAATTAATCGGCATTTCGCTTTCTTTATGACTCATTAATTTTCAAAAGAAATCAGTCCTGATTTTACCATTTATATCACTCATTTCGTGAAAACACTCACAAGAGTGTTCTTAGCTATGATTTAAGGAAATCTGGCCAGCAGCCGTTTGAAGAGTATCCTATCACCTCTGTTCTAGTTGACGAAGGGATATGAGCAACTTCCACAAGTCTGATCGATTTGATATTAGGTATCCTGCTACTTCAACGATATTGCAAGATCATGGTATTCATGACTTGATGCTGCTATAGTTTTTTAAATTTAATTTATTACCTATACATACGCGTTGGTTGGGAGTCTTACTTTTCTGACCTTTTTGAAGAGAAGTACATAAATTTAGGCTGGCTCCATGAGAAGGTGTAAGGAATTATGTTTGAGATTATGATTAGGACAAAAATTCATAAGAAGCATTTCGGCTGTTTTTATGCTTGTTACAAATTTTTTTTTTGCAGTATATCTTGAGTATCCGGAGAAGTTATAATATCTTGCTATCTGCTAACTTAAAATAATATGCTTTAAAGCAGAAAAGCAAATGAACATAGGATTTTCACGATAAAACTTAGCTAGTGTCCGGTAGATATCGAAATATATGTCTTTTTCTTGTTTTATGTAATTTGTAAACGAAAGTTATGTTCTATGATCTGAAACACATTAGAAGTAAAATAATACATAAAAACAAATAAGGAATTTTTATTACGTTTCTAAATATTCTGATACAAGCGTGTAGGTATGCTTATCTCTTACAGGTATTCAAAAAAGAGAGTTTTATGTGGGAAGTTGAAAATCTTGTATTTGTAGGAAGTATCGACCCAATTCCAAAAGAAAGAAAAGTTGAATACTTATCGATAATGGCAGACCGCTTTCAATTGCTATCGTTTGAAGTATTTTTATTGCTTCCAAAATTACTTTTTATTGAGATCACGATTACCATCTCATTTGCAATGCAGTTTTTTATTTCTTAAAAATACGTCATCTCATATGAGCATTTTCTAATGTATCGTAATTCGTGGCCCGTGGGTGCGTTTACAAATATTATTTCTCATTCGACTTGTTGCACTTGTTCGATTGTTTTTGTTTCTAAACAACATACAAAAGATTAATTTTATTTTGTGAAAGGCATCGATTGTACTAATAGCGTTTCATGCAATAATTAAGTTCACAAAGTCCAACACGGGTTCATGGCAACGGAAATAATAAATACATATACCTATCTTCTACATAACTACATAACATGCTAAAGAGTATTTCCGGATGTTACACGCAAACACATAATAAAACTACATTGTCGCAATAGCACCATAAAGGTTACAAAACCAACCGCTAACGATGGCCCACCGTGTAAACATATGTGCACGACACGTACCAATAATAACAAGAGTGGTCAATATTCGATCCCGTCCACTTTCTCCGCGGGAAAGTGACCACTCATGGACCAGATGCCGATGGCGAGCGACCCAACTGGTTTACTAGGAGTGACGAGAACTGGCCACTGCGTCGTCGGCCATAGACTATTATTCCAAAGAGGTTTTAATACTAATTAGAGTGCTCAAATTAATAATGTATTTTGCGGTGTGTTTACACACCTGAAAACTGTTTCTTCTTCTGATATTTGCTTTTCTTTATGTTATTTTTTTACGAATCATTTTGACTTAATCTTGATTACTTTCAATATTTATAATTAATTAATTAATGAAATTTTGAGGCAAAAAGCTATGTTATACTTACTTACTTACTAACTTCATGTAAATTTTTCAATTTGTACCCGGTAACTGCTTAGAAAATAAAAAAAAACTTAAAGCTAACAACACCAATATTAATAGTAATATTGCCATTACACGACACAGGCAAAAATTGTTGAATGAATCGGCAGATAGCCATAATTTAAAAAATAAACGACATTGTTTATTTACATATAAAAATATATAATTCATGATAAGACCTCATTTTTGTTTTAATTTCGGCAAATTAAGTATCGTATCTATAATTAGAATAAACATAATTATAATGTTTTAATTGCCTAATTTTATTCATTCAAATACCGAGAATAATAATTCCATATACCAGAGCAGAGAGACAGATAAAAACCAACTATTTGCACTGAAATATAGGTTTTTATTTGTCTCAAATAATCTATTCACTAATAGATTATCCATTAAATCATTTTGTAAGTATTTATTTAATAGGTATGTCAATATGTAGCAGCAGTATTATATCCGAGAGCAACGTACTGTGTGACGCTTCTGGAAGTTACCGAGAAAAGAAACGCATTTCTTAGAAACAATCACGGTTTCTTAGTTTCCGTGGAAAGACCTAAGTTAATATTAGCTATATTATTTTAAATTCTCAACTTAAAGTGGCTTATTTATATTTACTTGTAGTGTAAAAAGAGTACGATAAAGTTGTAAAAAATTAATACATTATTTTTTTAGTCTTTTGATTTTACACAAATTAATTAAATAAAGTAATTACTATGTTTCGTTATATAATTATTATACAGTATAATAATTACACAACATGTCAAACAAACAACAACAAAGTTGCATCCGTCAATTAACCTCCGCAGTCGTTTTCACACCCAAAAAAGCTCGCATTAACTACCTATCATTTCCTTCCCGTGTAGCCACAATCGACACTTTGAATGCTGACTTAACGTGACACTGAATTCTACATACCCGGCCAACTGAGTCTCGGCTTTCACCCATCCTTCACCATTTGTTGGCGACAGACAGAGAGGTCCGACAGACAGTTTTCCTTTCTCGCCCACTGTTATACGTCACTGCACATTTCTCTGGGTGCTACTCGAGGCTTACAACAAATCAGTGTCGCTGTTACTACGGTGTCGTCTGCGTTTTTAGATCCGTACAGTGTGAATTAGTTAATAATATTGTATTTATCGGAACGTGGATCCGAGGTGTCAATAATCGCAGTCGAAGTGTTTAATAAATTATTCGATTATTGAAGTTTTTAATTAGGAGGTAAGATTAAATTTAATATTTTTAGCGATATTATTATCGACAATGGAGACAAAGCAAGATAAGTTGACAAAGCTTTATTTTAGTAGTTCTAAATTTTATTAAAGATATATTTTACCAAAATATGTAACAACATGAAGAAAGTTTAATAGTAAAACATACATATTAATGTAAACACGCATCATAAGAGTCGGAGCAATGCGCACGCGCAGTGAAAAAGATTTCAACGCGCTACTAACTCAACGTTGTGCGAAATAAGTTTCCCTACAGAACTTTTTGCTTGTGAATTTTTTTGACAGCCTAAATTGACTAACTGATTTAAAGAAATCAATTGTACTGATAGTAAAATAACAATTAAATTAGTGTATAAATTAAGGTATAATTTGTCAAAACATTGTGTTGACACCTAATGTAAGGAATATTGTATAACTTGACTTATTGGTGTATTTTTTTTTTTCATATTTACAGGCAGGGAGTCAGTCTTCACGATGAAGCTCTCCCTGGTTTTCGAGTTGCTTCTAATATTCATACTCTTAGCCTTTGCCGCTTCGAAGAGTGTCAGTAAGTATATCATCAATATTATCATTACTACCTAACCATATTCACATTTGCGGCAGAAATTAATTCCTATAAAAAAAGAGACTCTATGATTGATTGTTGACGTGTCAGAAATTAGCAGTATTTATCCAATTCAATAAAATAGTCCACATTTTTTGTATATCCAATGCAATCCAGGTCTCATTTAAAAAACTGTGAAAGTTACCGATCGACTGGTCTTCATCAAATTTTTTGTGTAAAATTAACTTCGATAAAACATCATGTAGCGTGTGCAGGCATTGTTTTTTTTAACAAGATGTAGAAATCAGTATAATATCACAGTATAATACCGCTACGTTGGATCAATGTCAAAATTTTTTATTAATCGAAAATAAATGTTTTATAAATCAGGATTTTACAACATTATGCTTAATTCTATTCATATTTCTTTGTAAAATCTTTGTAAATTTAGGAGTTCCTCATTAGTCTAGTAGCCCCAAGTGCGACTGCTACGCTTGAGGTCCTGGGTTCGATCCACAGGTCGACCAAAGTGTTATTAGGTTTTTCTATGAAATTCTCCGTAGCACGTTGAAATTATCCTCCTAATTGGTGAAACGTTTATATCTTAAACATACGAGTAATTATAAAGTCTCCAAATACGTACGATTTAGCTGCATAATATCCTCAAAAGTACAAAAACCAGAATCTTCTGTAAAGCTATTAATTTTTTTTTAACGAGAAAATATTTAATTATTAATATGCCATTTATAGGAAAAGAAAAGAACAATGTCAAGAAAGTTATCCAGAACAGGAATGATGATGTCAAACTCGAGGAGAACAGTATCAATAAGTACTGCAAGTGTGTGGAAGCATACTGCAACTGCTGCAGGGAGTTCCGACTGCCCGTCGTCGAACTAAATGGACCAGGTATTATCATATTTTACTAATTGTCCCCTGTTTCACTCGCTTCCCAAAAGCACTTTTTATTGTTATGGTAAAGAAATTCTCATAAGTCCTTCCTCAGGATGCTATTCGTATCCTCATTTTTTTTCCAAATCTGTATTGCGGTTTAGACATGAAATGGTAACAAACACACAGAGTTGGCTCGCATTTACAATATTTGTATGAATATGGATAGTATACATTGAATATTTAAACGGAGACAGTGCAATATTGAAAAAGATTTGAAGATAAATAAAATAACTCAGTGTGTCTAATGTACGTATATATTCTTTTTCCTTTATTCTTTATGCGAATTGAGAGAACTAAGCACAGAATTGAATTTGTAATTGTTTCCAATGCCTCCAGTTGGGATTGGACTGGCTGCATAACTGACTAACTTTAAAAAAAAAAAAAAACAACATTGCCCCACACTAGGATTTTCTCCTGTGTCGTGGGTGCGTTTACAAACACAAATTCTCACATACACAAACGCCCAGACCCGAAACAACTAGCTGTAGATCATACAAATATTTGCTTCGTGTGGGGATCGAACCCACAACACGTGACGCAGAAGCCGATCGCTCAACCGCTACGCCAAACGTGTCGTCAAAACTACACGAACTCTTTTTTTATTATCAGATTTTTAAAATCTGTCACCATTAGAATAAATAAATATTCATAGAATTGTTCAATTTCACATCTGCATTCTTGTGCAAATTGCTTAGAGATTCTTTATTGGATTAAAAAATATATTAGAAATAAAAAAATATTCGAAATATAAAGTTACATAGTTAGTGGTGATCCATACGTTTTGAAATAACGTTACTTCAAAAAGTATGAGGATGTGTTGCAACAAAGTTGACACATCGGAACTTTATTTCAAATGTAGAACTATTCCATTGAGTCATGAAAGCTGTTTCCTCTGAGGAAATCTGTTCAAAATCAACCAGTCTTGTCATTGCAAGTACTAGTACCTAGTTCAAACAATATTATAATTTTTGAAACTAGGAAATACAAGGACGTGTAATAAGTGTATTGGTGATATCTGATTTTGAATGAATTATTATGTGTTTATTTCCAGGATGCGCATCCTTGATGTATCTCAATGGCGATAAAATGTCCGTGTCGTTGAGTTTTGGAAAGAAGGTCATTACAAACCGGACTATGTCGAGTGAGTTCCTGTTATTATTTTCACTTTTGATTTTGAAAGTCGCATCTTCTATTGATTTTAATAATGTCTTCATATTTAATTCGTGGATTTGTAGGTCGCAAGCCCAGTCCAGTGTGCATGCCACTGCCGGGTGGTATATCTAAGTTTTGTGGACGGGTTTACAACATTGCCAGAGCTGGTGAAGAGTTTAGAGCTTGTCTTGGCTTAGAACTTCAATCGAAAAGTACAGTGGAAGCTGCCGTCCGAGTTTCCTGCTTCAAGTTTGGTCCTAGAGGTGTGACTTCGGAACCAGCTGATCCACTGCCACTAGTACCTCAAGATGAAAAAGCTGAGGACGATGATGATGATTACGAGGATGATGATGACGACTTTGGCCTGGGTGGCGATGATGATGATGATGACGACGATGACGATGATGATGATGATGGTACGTGTACTAATTGTTACTTTGAAGACCACACCATGGAGCACCTTTAAATTTTTTTTTAACCCTGTACGTAATCTATTTCCAGGCACACTTGACGCCGTCAACGGTGTAGAGACTGCTGATTATACAGGTTTCAGTCTTCTCGGAGAAGATATATTAGGAGACCTGTTTGGATCGTCAAGTGGAAAGAAATCGAATAAAAATAAAAAGAAACAGGCACCTGCCCCATCTACAACGACTACTACTACTACTACCACCAGACGTCCCAGGCCTTCACGACGGCCTTCAAGGAGACCCAGTACTAGAACTACTACACCACGACCAAAACGTACTACTACAGTAAGAGTTAAACCTACCGGCGGGAACCGCAGACCAACTCGCAGGCCAAATAGGAGACCTACCAGAAAACCAACTACGGCAAGTACTTCAACATCAGGTCTTACGACAACAACAACAACAACTACCACTACCACAGCCAGAACCGTGCCAAGTTCAGTTACAGCTGCATCCAGTACTACAGCCAGAACCGTGCCAAGTTCAGTTACAGCTGCATCCAGTACTACAGCCAGAACTGTGCCAAGTTCAGTTACAGCTGCAATCACTACTACAGCCAGAACAGTGCCAAGTTCAGTAACAGCTGCAACCAGTACTACAGCTAGAACCGTGCCAAGTTCAGTTACAGCTGCATCCAGTACTACAGCCAGAACTGTGCCAAGTTCAGTTACAGCTGCAACCACTACTACAGCCAGAACCGTGCCAAGTTCAGTAACAGCTGCAACCAGTACTACAGCTAGAACCGTGCCAAGTTCATTTACAGCTGCAATGCAGACCACAGAACTGAGACCCGTCATGAGCACCATTCAAGAAGAATTTCTTGAACCCGTATCTATTATTACCGAAAATCGCACACCAATTATGTCTGCAACTACTCCTAAAAGCGTAACTGATTTTGAATATCCTGGACTAGAAATGTCAGTTGCACATATTACTGGTCAATTATCTTCATTGCCTGTTACACCCATGTTATCAAATCAGGATGAAGGTAAAGAAACAAGTGTAATGGACAACGAAGAAGAGACACCTAGCTACGAGAAAGTAATTACTATCACACCTAAGACACCGTCGACCGTTGCTTTTGTTATTCCTACTTCCGAAGAAGTCCCAAATGATGACATGATTCAAATAGTTCAAAGTCTTGATTCAGCTTCCGCGGAAACCATGCCTGAAAGAGAACCGATATCTGAAGAAGAAAGCAGGGGTCATCATTACCAATTTGGTTCTCCTGCCCCAGACAGCTATTACGAAGGTCTTAAATTACCTAAGAAGAGAAATAGGAATCTACAATTTAACCTGCATGATTTAGATGTTCTCAATTTGGGTCAGATTGGGGAATCCTTGGGTGATGGACTGGGAATATTTGGTAAAAATAAGAAACAAAATAGAGAAAATAAAAATGTTAAAGTACACGGTGAAAAAGGACATAGCAATGAATATGATGACATAGTCGATACTTTAGGTGACATGGCTATGATTATGAGGAAGTCAAACGATAATAATAAAAATAAGAAGGACAGGAGAAGACAGAATAAAATGATGCGCGGTGTATGGTCACAAGTATGACGTCATACTCAAGCTAGTTCTAAGTAGCTGTAAAAATATTTATTTTTGTACTTAACTTATTTATTGTGAGTGTTGTAAATAGCAAAATTTTGTATGAGTTTATTTATTTAGCATGAATGAGTAAAAACTTTTTCAGTTAATAAGCCTTCATTTATTTATCCAATGTGAATTCTTGCACGCAAGTAATTACCTAGTATGTATGTACATTTGTCAAACACTTATGGTGGGTAGCCCTTCTGCTGAAAACCATAGTTATGTACCTAGATTAATTGAGAATGTATCAGACTGCAATATTCAGTTAGGCTCATGTGCACCTATAATTACATACTATTCATTTAAAGAAACCGAAACCGAAAATTTCCATAAAAAGGGTTTTATAAGATAACAGTTTTATCAGAAAGTACCGAATCCGAACGAATTGCTATACCTATAAAAAATAATATTAATTCCTATTATAATTTATTACATAACATCTCCTCGTATTCCGAGATAATCACAGCAAGAGACATGATCGGGGTTAGAATGAGAATTGATAGCAACCTGCTACTATTTCAATTGAAATATCACGGTAGCCAGTATTGCTAATAGTAATTCAAAAGGCGCCATTAAATAACAAGATTGCCTAATTATGTTTATTATCACAAAAAAATGCATTACTATGATTTCTTTAAGCTACTTATAAGTCATAAAATAACTTCCTTGCCTAGGACTTTGATTATTAATTGCAATAAATCCTTAAAAGTAGTGATCAAAGTATTGCTCAAATAAAGAGTACCTTATTAAGTTTAACAAAACTAAAAATAAACTTAAGTGTCAATGTATTCCTCCATATAGTTGATATAATTACACTTAGCGAATTGATCGATTGCTTAAAATTATAAAGTTTATCTGATAGGTATTCCTTTTTAGAAACAATTTGCCACTTCATAACATTACCAATAGCAACATCATTATAACGATAAGCTAATCATAAAATTTATTCACAACACCACTCCTATCAGTGTACATCATATATTCAATATTCCACTTATGGCAACGTAATATGGCTAGATTGCTTAAAATAGGAAATGGTCTGCTATAAGTAGCATGAATGTAAATAAATGTAAAAGTTGTACGATTGGTTTCTCATTCTTGTGATTCTTCCTTTAAGATAACGACGTTTCTTTTTTACAAAAATATTTTAATGGTTATTATTAGAGAACTGCGGTGAGTCGTGCATATTCCTTTTCATATTTTCATTACCCTTCATAAGTTTAATAAGCGCTAATTTATTTCATCAATACCTACAAATTCATCTCACGTTGTCATATTGAAAGTCAGCAACATAATATATAGTTTTAAATTTCAACTTTCTCTTGTACTGACATTAAAATTTTAAACTTGTTCCCATCAATGACAGTATAGCTTTAAATAAACATTGAGCGTTCAGTGGTCGACCGTTAAATACTCTCGGTTACTTGCAACGCATACAATCCGTAATGAGGAGTCAGGCTTAACTGTTCAACGTAACTTATCTTTCTCCACAGAAAATGGGCTCTTCAATAAAACTATTTTTATTACTAATGCTATCAACTTACCATTTGGGATTTGGTGAGTGCTTGTATCTTTATACGGAATATTAAATAAAATTAAAAACTAATATTACAAAATTTCAATATTTTGCAGGCGATAAAGCATACAAAGTTATAAAATTCAAAGTTCCTCAATCAATTTGGAGGCAAGCATTGCAACCAACGCCTGTACTGAAATCCCCTGTTACCATCACTGTACCTATTAACGTTCAAAGTTTTGACGAAGAGGATGATGACAATGAGGTTGAAGAGGAAATCGAAGATGAAGTCGCACCAGTTGTTGATGCCACAGTCGACAATACTAATGTAACTGAAGTCTTACAAGACCCAGTGCCAGTAGTCAGCAGTACTGCGGCTCCAGTTGTGACGCAGAGTCCTATAATACAAGATGAAGAAATAATTCAGCAACCAGCCCAGGATGTTGCTGGTCAAGTTATAAGATTCCCTTGTGCGTGTCGAAGTGGGCAGTGTGGATGTTGCACAGGATCTGTAATGGATCGATTCAGAATGAAAGCATGCGGGAACATCACCTTTGTTCCGGAAGACTTTGTCTTTGATGTGAGGATGACCATCAACAATAACACTGTTGTACGCCGAAGAGTATCAGGTAAGCATAAAAAGCAAAAGTTTAAGAAAGTTGTCTTTTGTATTGAAACGTAGTTTTGAATACAAATAAGGTTTCTATGCAACGATTTCATAAGTATTTTTAAAACAATAGCATAAGACAAAGGTGTTAATAGAAAGTCATTTCAGCTAGTGACCCGCCGCCAATATGCTTCAACCCTAGAAGAGCTCCATTTGTTCGTATCTGTGCCGAAATTTCTAACATTCAAATAAGAAACAGAAACGCTCATGCATGTTTAGACATCAATGCAGATATTGGCGGTTTTCCAGTTTACTCAGCATCATTCAGATGTTTCAGGTAAGATTATTTATTAATTATAGAAAAATATTTATTTAATTTACTATTACGTTTCGATTACATTGCATAACTAAAATCGGTTGAGGTTTTGTATATACAATTTCGCATACATAATTTATGCTGAAAAGTTTATTGGGATCTTGAAATTATAAGTGCATTTATATTTGTTTTTATTTTCAGTTTAGGGTCATCTGGAGTAAAGACGGGACAAAAGCCGAAACCAGTATCATCAGGACCCAAACCAGTTAATCTATTTGGCAATAGTAACAATGATGGTGGGAGCTTCATAGAAAATGCTGCTGGCTCCGTGTTTGGCGGCGATGGGTTATTTGGAGATGGAGGTTCTAGCGAAGACGGTCCTTTTGACGGCATTGGAGAAGCCTTTGGGGATCTATTGGACGCTTAATCAACTGTGACTACAACTTTACGTATCAGTATTTTCTTAGTACATACATTATTTATTTATGGTTAAGTCTTTAATGTTTAAATAAAAAAAACATACCTACATGGGATTTTGTATTTTATTTTTATTAAATTTGAGGCGAATCAAGAGGATGTCAAATAAGAAAGTATAGATAATGAGATAAACAGATCTTTCTCTGCCCCTGTTGAACCGGTTCACTGTTCATGTGAATTGGAGTGTCTGGCCCGTTCAGACGATAGGCGCACGCGTAGATTCGCGCCACAAAATCAAGTAAAATGTGTGCAGCGATATTTATATTCTTATTTCTTTGCCTACACACTATACAAGGAGGTAAGATAATGCAATATGTAATACTTTTTTATTAAATTTAATTTGTATCTATGAATACTATTCTAACAAGGAATTTATATTTATTACAGCTATTCTGGAAGATAATGTGAACATAACAAAATTGGAATATATAAATGGACTGGAGGTTCCAGATGATTTTCTCTTAAAGCTACATCAGTTAAGGAGTAATTCTTCACTGATGTCTATGGCGTCGTTTTCGAGACAGAACCAAGAAACACAAAATCAGACTTCTTCGAACAACAAGCGTTGTGTTTGCGACAAGGGTATCTGTAAATGCTGTACTGGGTACTTTATGGATTTACTGAAGCAAAAAGCATGCATGCGAGTGACGTATCATCCGGGAGATTTCGCTTTCGATGTGGCTATGTCACTCAACAACAGGATATTATACGAGAATTCTTTGTCGGGTAAGTAACTACTATTATAGTGATCATTTATCAAATAAACGTAGTTTCCAAGATTATGTTACATGTGGACCAGAAAAAAGACACTAAGAAAAATATCTAATTGTGGTAAATTATAGTGTACCTACGTACATCATTATCAATACGATTATCTGTAATACTTGTTTATAACTTATGTCTTGCATCTATAAATAATTAGGGCTGGATAGTTTATTGTTATATAGTAAGAGCATAAAACTATTAAGATGAAATTAGTGAAAAGCATGTTAAAATCCCAAAGGAATTTTCAAAACAAAACGTAGCCTATGGTCTATTCCATAGACCAATCCATCTCTATGCCAGAATTTTAAAAAATTGGTTATTTGGTTTATGTGTGGTAAAGTAACAAACAGACGGACACATACATTCAAGTAACAGACAGATATGGGTACCTACATGTATTTCGTAAACCAGGTATCGACAAAGAATGTTTATATATTTTCAGGCAAGAATCCCAGACCGATATGCATAAGTCCACCAAGAATAAATAGTTTGAAAGTCTGCGCAAAGTTTTACAACGTATTCTTCCCAGGACGGAACTTTCACTTTTGTTTGCGAATGACAGGACATTGGCGGACATTCGAACTCTTCAATTTCGCTTTTGACTGCCTCCGGTAAGTGTGGCGAAGACACTTTACAGACTAAAGAAATTATTTATACTTTCTACTTATTATATTTGATGTATAAGTACTCGTGCTTTCTAAGGAAGGTTTTACATCCAGATGATTTGTATCTTTGTATCGGAAGCTCTAAAACATTTTCCTCAGCATCAAAAAGCCATAGGTCATATCGATACCGACCAGTTGACTTTTTGGCAGTTGGATTTAAATAATAAACTCTATATATTATAAAAACATACTTAGCGCTTTTACAAAAAAAAATCGGTACCTATCTATTGATATTTTTATGGTTATTATACCTACTAGCTCCTGGCCGCGTCTGCGTGAATTAGGTCCACCTTGGACAAATTCCAGGTTCAGCCGTTTTGGAGTAACAAATGCCCAACGACTACCAAATCACTCGAGTATCAAATCACAAATGAAGATCTAGGAACAAATTCTTCTATCTAATTCTGATTTGAGTTATGAACGACGATGTATTTAACTACGGAAATCTGTGCTTTAAGCGCAGTTTTTTGTATGATTTGTTGAATTTCATTTATTTATAGGTTACTTATTCTTTACGTATTATTTATACAGTACATTGACCTACTAAGTATTATATATTGCTGGTAATATTACATTATTACCCGGTATTGTTATTTCTGCTATAAAGGTTATTTTACGTAATGGAAAAATAAAAAAATATATTTCATTTAAAAACAACTTAGCAAGGAAAATCTTCATTTATAAAACGGTATCACTGTCAATTTACACTAAATATGATTTTTCAGGTGATGGCTCGATGACCGCTACAATTATCCATATTTTCCAATATGCTATCACGCCCGTATTTCTCGAATGGTTATACAGAAGTGTTACTACTAATGCAATACAGTTCGCCAGTGTGTTTAGCTCACATGTAACGGGGGTGACCGGGCGAGGCTATTGCCATAAATTGGGCACAAATCGAACAACGAGCGGCTACAGAGAATTTCGTAGATAAACTCAAAATAGTGCTGAATCTGGAAATCAAAACCTCTATCGTTGCAGTCAGTTTAGAACCGTTCAATAGCGACTATCAAATTTTATTTTCAGGATGGGAGCCAACGGACTAGTAATGGTGAAACCGTACGAAGATGGAGGGCTTCCTATAAGCTATCCTCAAGGCGGAGTGGACGCAGTCATAGATGCCGGAGAGGATGACATTGAAGATTATGATGAAAACCTTGTCAAATCACTGTTGAATCTATTCGACCGATGATACATAAGATATGAAGAACCTAGTATTTGTGACTCGCAGTTAATATTAATTTTAAAAAGTCATAAACTATTAAAATATTCATTTTAGTTTAGCTACTGTAGTTTTCTTTGCTTATTTGTGTTGTGGTCAAATGTCGTGCGAGATAGAGATGTTTGGAAGGAAAAAAGGGAGACCTTTATCCAGCAAATTAAATTGTATTAAAACTACAGAAATCTGGTTGATGTCTGATGTTTTTAGCGCTATGAGCTAAAGTTCATGCCATTCAGCAGGAAGGATAGCATGACTTGACGGCACCATTAACATAGTAGGTATACTCGTACAGCTAATTCCTAAAATACTTGTGGCCTGCCTAGAAGTAGTTTTCTCCAAAGGCCCCGTAATACAGCATTTGTATCGATGTTGACGGCCCAAAGTACGCTGGAATCTTTTGAAAATGCTTTGTATTGGTCGAAGGCACAACTAAATCAACTCACGTGCTCACGTGCAATCTTTGACAGAATTAACCAATAACAGAATTGCCACGGGAAACATCACTGGGTTACTTATGCCAATATTATAAATACATCATTATCAGCATCATGGGTCTTTCTTAGAATGAGACGGGTTAGGCAACCAGCCCTCACGCTAGTCAATTGCTTTTGCGATGCATTGGATTTTTCTTTTCCAAATCATACACAATCATGTAAACTTGTTGCTTAAGGCTGTTAACTTGGTAGTCCATAGCTACATGAATACAGATGATACACCACAATGGTTTGCTATTACATTAGGATTTTAAATGAATACTCACAGACAATACAGTCTACCTAGTATGAATGTCCTAGTGTTTTTTAAACGATTCTAAAGCATAGCATGATTTACACTTGCACTTCCCGAGTGGGTCTTCCCTGATGGATATAATCTGGGTGTCTTAAAATCACGAGTGAATCGGTTTCTTCTAGGCAAGCGCGCTCCATCGTAGATCGCAGTATCGCTTAACATCAGGCAAAACGTGTGACGACACGTTTGGCGTAGCGGCTGAGCGATCGGCTTCTGCGTCACGTGTTGTGGGTTCGATCCCCACACGGAGCAAATATTTGTATGATCTACTGGTAGTTGTTCCGGGTCTGGGCGTTTGTGTATGTGAGAATTTGTGTTTGTAAACGCACCCACGATACAGGAGAAAATCCTAGTGTGGGGCAATGTTTTTTAAAAAAAAACAAAAAAAAAAAAAAAAAAAAAAAAATAGGCGATCAAGCGTAAGCCTATCACGGATAAAAAAAACACACACACACACTAATCTCTCGTGGAGTACGTAACTATATACATTAAATCAGGCGTACTACTTAATATTAATTATTATTAGGCCTAATTTAGTAGGCCACTTACTATAGTGTAACGCTTGAGGAAAAACAACAATACAACAATAGGTACTGTCGGAGGTGTGAGCCTTGGTACGATCAGGGATCACTCTTTAGAAGAAAATTCAGAATAGTAGAGATTTTTTTATTTCATAGTCAATTAACGAATCAATTCATTTTACAATTTTTCTGCACTTCACTTTCAAAACAATTTTACTTTTAAAATGTTTTATAATGTTTTAAAACTGTTTATTCCTTTTATAAAATTTTAAACCAGCCAGTCTGATCAGACGTCACCTCCTTGTGGCAACCTCTACAGTACCATAATCCTTATGTAAATATTGGAAGCCTTTTAGTTTTTCTGATAGGCGCCAGCGACTATACGCAAAACAAATGGTAGAGCTAGCTAGCACATTAATATAGTCGTGGTAGAGTGAATAAAATAAGAAAAGAGCCATACTGTTACAGTGACAGATAATGTAACACGTAGGCTCAGTAAGCATTAAAGGGCCTAACTTCTTAAAATTTGGTTGTGGGATATTCAAGAGTAGGTATTTTCTTTAAAGATACTTTATGGGAACTCATATCAGAGACATCTAGCGTAAAGAAAGCAAAGTCACAAATATGCTTCAGGTATTTACAAGAAGGGAGTGATTAAGAAGGAATAGATCTCAGGCAATCGAAAGAGTTGAATATTGTTATAGAACGAGAGTTCAATACATTACATATACGTATCACATTAGTTGAAGTGTTTTTAATTACAGGCGAGCATGAAAAATTTATAAAGTTCCTATTTAAAAATTAATAGTAAGCTGCTTTCAGTAGGTATCCGTACGATCCTGTCAGATCGGCGCCTGTTCAAAGGTCAGAATTATCTGTTTAAGTCGTATTAGGTAGATGTAAAAAAAATTTGTCATGCGGCTCATTACTCAATTTCACATTAGTTAACATGCGTGAAAATATATACGTGAAAATACCTAGCCATCATCTATCCGAACAGTGGTGGTATCGCATCGATCCGATGCGCAGGAGTTTCTCTCTAGAAAGTACCGCAAGTCAGTTGCGCTCGCGCATCGCATACCTTGCATACAAATACTTAGTTACCTTTGGAAGTATCGACATAGGGTATCGGAAACCGATCATTTGAATTTGGTCCCTAGAGCCGGCAGTTGAGTTGAACGAACCTTAGTCATAATGAAAACAAAAACGGTGGTGTTTCTTGTTGTTCTGTGTTTTATTCAATTTTGTTCAGGTAAGTGCATTTATTTTATTGTACTTAATTAGCTCTCAATGTGCAGATGACAGGCGTGAGATAATTACATTTACGAATTCCATGAATCGCTTTGTCGTGCCATTTCCGATAAACAGATACCTAAATTTACATTTTGTTTCCGGCAATTAACTCAGTTAACAATCTCAGTGAACATTATTTATTATCCTATTGAATCTTTTAATTAGAAAGGAATGTGAAGATTTCTTGTTTTTACTTAGTTTACATACAGTGATTTACATTTTAGGCAATGCTTCCAGCATCAAACGTCATTTTGATAATGATAGAGAGGACAATTCGATGGATGTATCCGACTTCTCTATTTATTACGATATAGACTCGAACGTGGTAAGTTTTTTCAAATATTACTATTACAACTACTATATTAGAAGTTTATGGGCCTATTTCGCCAACTCTGAGTAAGTAAGTTGTTCCCGTAGTTCCCGTTAAATTGCTTGGCAGTTAATTTCATACAAATCCTGTTGCATTTTTTATATTTATTCGTCTCTACGAGTAAATATAAAAAAATGGCGGATAGAGTACCTAGCGGCTAATCAGACACGGTGAAACAGACCCTAAGTGCATTTTCTTAATTTGAATAATTGACAGATATATTATGCAGTCTTAAATGCATAAATACCTACTACATTACATAACATACCAAACGTCACGCCTGTATTTCCTGAAAGATTAGGCCTGGTACAGTGGCTAAAAATACTATTTTCTGTGCTTTCAGACTATAAGGAAGATGATGCCTCGTCCATGGTACAAACCTGGGTGGCGTCTGCGACTTCCGTTCGAAGGCGGGAAGTGCAATTGCGATGGCTTAAAGTGTAACTGTTGCTCTGGAATGCGCATACCGGCATTTAAATTTGATAGACGTAGTACGTACCAATACATAAATACCTATGTAACTATAACTAGATAGATAAGCGGCTATGAAGCTGACGTGAAGCTAATGAAATATATAGCTTTATATGCAGGTATCTAGGTACGTAATACATATTTTATACAACTTTGTTGACTTGAAACGAGATAATGTGATGAGAACACTATCGAGAAACAGTTTGACGACACGTTTGGCATAGCGGCTGAGCGATCGCCTTGTGCGCTACGTGCTGTGGGTTCGATCCTCACATAATCAACCCATTATATTGTGCCACTGCTGGGCACGGGTCTCCTCTCAGAATGAAATGGATCAAGTTATTATATAGTCCACCACGCTAGCCTAGTGCGGGTTAGCAGACTTCACACGCCATCGAGAAAATCTCTCAGGCATGCAGGTTTCTTCATGATGTTTTCCTTCACCGTTTAAGCGCGTGATAATTAACTATTAATACGTACATGACTTCGAAAAGTCAGAGGTGCGTGCCTTGGATTCGTACTCGAGACTTGGTAATCCAAAGGTCATGCCACTAGGCTATCACTGGCCGATCCTCACACGGAACAAATATTTGTATGACCTACGGGTAGTTGTTCCGGGTCGGGGCGTTTGTGTATGTGAGAATTTGTGATTGCAAACGCACCCACGATACAGGAGATCTCTCTTATAAAAAGGTTTTTTGTCATACACGTCATGTATGTGAACTGCACATACATGACGTGTATGCGTTCTCGACGTCCGGTCCGACACCCGTTTTTTTTATGGGGTAGGAGGGCAAACGAACTGGCGGATCGCCTGATGGACCGCCGCCCATGGACGCCCGCAACACCATAGGAATCACAAGTGCGTTGCTGACCTGGGATTGGGCCTCCGGTAACCTCACTCACTCGGCGAAACACAACGTAAGCGTTGTTTAACGCCGGTTTTCTGAGAGGCCGTGGTATCACTCCAGTCGAGCCGGCCCATTCTTGCCGAAGCATGGCTCTCCTACTAATCAGAACTTTTTATTTTTACAGCTTGCGCCGAGCTTACTTTTGATCCGAATGAAGGATTTTTGGATTTGGAGGTGAAAATGAACAACGAGAGCGTATTCCACAAATCTTACTCAGGTAAAAATGATGTTTTTAGGCAGCAGGAGTACCGGTACTGCATTCTACTTATATAAGGCCCTTGAGCAAAAACCGCCTTTATGTTGATTGAGGCTCTTCATTGGTTAACGGTTTGGCATTATACACTTAATTAAGGATTTATTAAGTGAAGTGTTAGTGGAAGTACTGGAATGGGACGCCTTAGAAAGAAGTAAGAAACGGTCAGATGCGTAATAGGTAGATACCTACTTACCTACTCGCCGGGTGTTAGTAGGTATGTACGAAATGTTGTTTAGAACTAATCAACTAAAAGTCGTAGCAATTGGTGTTCCGTAGTTTGTCCTATGAGTACCTAAAAATGTGAGTGTACAGTTAACAAAACAGTTACCTATTTAGGCGACATTTGTGTTTTGACAAAGATTGTGTAGGTACCTAATAACATGTCACAAAACAAAAAACAACTAATAAAAATAAATGATTATCCCATTTATATATAACTAGCGATCCGCCCGCGGTTTCTCCCGCGTTGCCCCATTCCTAAGAGTCGTAGCGTAATGTTAAATAGCTTAAAACCTTTCTCTTCAATCACCCTATCTATTAAAAAAAAACCGCTTCAAAATCCGTTGCGTAGTTTTAGTAATGAGAAAAGCCGTACCTAGGTGTTATGAGCTGTCTTCATAATATCAAACCCTTTGGCGGATAATTATTTATAACGCAATCTATGTCCAGAAATATCTTTAGCTGCCTGACAGACAGCTTCATAATTTAACTCGTTTGGTTGAATGTACATGTTTCAAAGATGTATTTTTTCCATTTACAGCGAGCAACCTGCCACCGTTCTGTATTCCTATCCCAGTACCGTACGTCCCCGTACCTATTTTCGATATGTGTATCAGACTCTTTGATATCACCATCGACTCGAAGATGCACGTCTGCATGGATTGGGACACGAGAGTCGACAAAGCACCAGTGCTGGTAAGCTTGTGAACCTACTCAATTGTGCAGATATAAGTATTTTTTATACAGTGCGCATTAACTTTGGAAGTTTTTGTCTTTTTTTTTATTCTTCATTGGCTTACGCTTGACCGCCAGTTTGTCTGTTGTTAAGCGATACTGCGATCCACGATGGAGCGCGCTTGCCTAGAAGAAACCGATTCACTCGTGATTTAAAGACACCCCGATATATCTATCAGGGAAGACCCACTCGGGAAGTGCATTCCATATTTCAGCAGTACGCATTATAAAAGTCGACTTAAAGCGTTTCGTTCGGGCTTTTGGAATGTCCACCGTGAATCGATGACGCTTTTTCTCCTTATGAAGAAATCATAAATAAAATCTACCTATCTACCTATCGACGAGGGATGAGCTTACAAAATAATGAAAGACTAGAAGTAGAAAGTATTGGTAAAGCGTAAAGTTAATAAGCATGTTTGAAAGGATGCAGTCTTGTGCATAAAGATATCCCATAAAAGTTCGCATTCATGTAAAGTGCAGCTTAATAATTACCTATATAATATACCTAATAGTCAATGAATATCAATTTAAGTAAAATATGAAAATAATAAAATAAATATAAAACTTCCTCCTCTCTCCTACATCTTGCCGTGCCGACAAGGCCCACACATGTTTCTTATATTATACCATTGTAACATCTATTTAACTTGTGGAGTGCAATAAATGTATTGAGTATTGAATCATGTATTTTACTTTAATAATGAACTCATTATTTTAGATACTCCACTTCGACTGTATGGACTTGGGTTTCGATGGTATAAGTTTGACGAAACCAAACACAAACCAAATAACCGGTGGAGGAAGTGGACCAAGCGAGCCACCTCAGCTCAATGGCGATGTTTATGATCCGGTCACAGAAAATGCTAGTGTAACTACAAAACACTCTGTATTTAATAATAGTGTTAAATATATTTAATTAATTTATTATTTCGTCGTTTTATTGTTTTTCTTTAGTTTCCTAACATAATTTTAATTACTACAGGTATATGCATTAAAATTATTTATGTATTAAAACTCAAATAATGGAAATAATGAATATGCGGCACACATTGTTTACGCTCATGGTCTTAGCGGACATTACCACGTTACCACGTTGATCTGTGATGTGATGTAATGTAATGGGTTATGATTACATATAAGTAGGTCAATAACCAGAATCACTTCACAGCTGCACAAGGTAGGTATACGTTGGTAGGTGTGTAGTTATATTCTTATATTTTACTGAATTTTTACGAAGTTAGTACTACTCACTACCTAGAAATACCTATTCCCATGAAAAACTGCTTGTACAGGCAGAAAGGGACTGGGACACTGGGACTTCGGTCGTCGAAATAATAAAATGATGATGGTGATTATGATGACGATATTAATTTCATGAAGATGATATTAATATTATAAATGTCGAACCTTTAGATAACTATGTCTGTTTAATAAAAGTAGTTCCATTCTATGCGACATTTTATCAGTATATGTATTTGGTATGTGCATTCAGTAGGCACTTATCGTCCCTTCTCAGGGAAAAGACCTCTCTAATCCCTAGCACTGCGCGCGGTTACTAGCTTTATAAGCCAATTCAAAAAGTGTTACTTAGAAGTTGACTTTTAAGTTGTTGAATAACTTTAAAATATGATCTATAAAGACACAGACCCATGGCCGATAAATGTAATAAAAAAAAACTTCGGAATCTACACTGACAACTTTGACTTCTGGAATGTCAGGTCACTCTGTGACATTGACGTTTATTAAAAAATGCAAGCAAGGGGAGGTGTGGGGACTGAATAGTTGAGAATTTAAATTATTTTTTATGTATTTGTATGTATAGAAGTCATCTCTAATTGATGGTAATTTAGTTTTCCTTTATCTTAGATTGTGAAGTGCACTTTAAAATGGGCGATAATGATGATTATTATGATGGTGACGGGTTAGTACAGTTCGCATGTTAGATGGTGTTATGGTATTATTTTTATATAACTCCTGTAGATTTTATTGATTAATCGTTTTTGTTTGTCCTACTGGTTGCTGTATTCTTACTTTGTCGGTATAGTCTGCGTGGGTAGCGGTTAGTGTAGGTGTGTACCGGCTTTCAGTTGCCACTTCATAACTTGTACAATAAAGCTTGAACATCCACAAAGCATATAAAATTAAAATTATAAATAAAAAGGGCACCTACAGTAATTATTACGCCTAGCTTTCTTTAGATTTCTTGGCAATTTGAAGCTTCACTGTAAATAATGTAATACTGCTGGTAGTATACCTACTTCCTAACAATATTTTTTAAGTTGCTAAGTCCTTTTTTTGAAGATAATTTAATATTACAATAATTTTGTGAAACCAAACTTGGCTTGTATGGTGTTAATCAGTAATGTTGCTAAGTACAGCATGTTATTAATGTACTTAAGTAACATTTGACATACCTACATAATTTTGATCTATGGAAATACTTTAAGTAATTGCAAGAAGAAGATATAACTTTAGGGAGCCTTGGTCAACAGTAACAATGTGACTTATATAAAAGAACTTAAACCCACACCCGTTGAATAACAATTAATTTACAATTGTTACATCCAGTAAAGGTGAAAAGGTTATCTAAAGGGTTCATAATGATATTTTACTAAAAAGCAGATATTGACTTCAACTGGCATAAAGAATTCTAAGAACTTTCTAGACACAAAAAATGGAATAAAGTAAATTGTAACACAAATTACACATTGTTGTGGGGTTGCAGAGAACAGCCAGCTATTTAATAGATACTAAGAGTAAACAGTCTTTATATAAATAATATAATTGTAACATAGGAGAATGGATTCCTTGGGGGCCACACCTGAGGTCATCTACAACTGGGTTGACATAACAAAGGACTTCTTCAAACATATTCAAGGTAATTTTTTTTTGCAAATTTTATTACAGTGTGTTCATGGGTATAGTGATCTAAGATAATTCTTCTTCAACTTTTTAAAAATTATTATCTATTCTTCTATACCTCTAATAAAATTGTAACGGGTCAATGTCTGTACATTATAGATATTAAATAATATAAAAACGAATATGGAGGGCCTTTATTAGAGCAACAGAAACCAAAATAACAATTTTTAGAATTTTTGTCTGTCTTTCTACAACTGCATGGAATGCAGTTTTCACTGATGTATTGCTAAAATCTAGTGTTTCATCTTGATGTTTATGTTACGTGGGAGAGCCATGCTTCGGCACGAATAGTCCGGCTCGACCAGAGTGATACCACGGCCTCACAGAAAACCAGCGTCAAACAACGCTTACGTTATGTTTCGGCGAGTGAGTGAGGTTACCGGAGGCCCAATCCCCTTTTAAAACGCAGGCAACGCACTTGTGACTCCTCTGGTGTTGCGGGTGTCCATGGGCGGCGATCCATCTGCTCGTTTGTCCCCCTATCCAATAAAAAAAAAACTTGATGTCGCCTAGTATCGCCCTTATAATTTGTTAATCTTTTTGGAATATGAGTGAAACAGTGGGCAACAGCTAGTGAATAATAAAATTACTATACTTTTGAATATATTTATTTATTAAGGCATTTCTATAAAAACTAGAATGTTTCAGATCTCCAGCTTGGAGAACTACTTCATGATGGCCACTTGTTTGGCTTGTTTGAGGCAATGTCAGCCATTGAGATGATGGATCCCAAGATGGATGCAGGCATGCTTTGCAACCGTGGAAATCCTAAACCTCTCAACTTCCAGCAAGCTGTTGCTGTGAGTAATTTATTGGATAAATAACAATACAATATTTAGTTGATTAGTATTTGTAAGCTTTGCTAAGTGGAAGCAAACTGAATTAACTTTATTTATTGGTAAAGCATTCAACTCTGTCTTTACCATAATTATCAGTGATGGATTTACATATACAAAGCAAACTAAATCTATGTTCTATGTTCCTATTATTTTTAAAATTCTTATTTATTAGCGTTTTGTAATTAAGTAGATGTTTGTTAAAAAGATATTTTTTTATTATAGTTTTGGTTTTAATTTGTATAACACTGATGTTAGTACATGCTTCGCTTCTGTTTGCAGGCTGGTAAGTTAAAAATAGATGACCTAGAGCCTTCCGAGTTAATAGGTGTCATTGATGCCACAATGGCATGCATAGTCTCTTGGTTGGAAGGCCACTCATTAGCGCAGACAGTATTCACAAACCTCTACCTGCATCAACCACATTCTATTATCAATTCAACCTTGAGAGCATATTGCATTGCTGTGTATAAACTGCTGGATTGTATCAGGGATTGTATTAACAAGTAAGTTTGATATAATATTTTTTACTAATTGACTACCTACCTAAGAAGTCAATACCTAGTACAAGAAGAAACTAAATGGACAGATTGTTAATCTAATCATGTATCTTTATAAAAAGTAATTAACAATAATTGACCCTTCTTAGACTAGTTTTCTTTTCATGTAGTTTCGGCTTTATTGCCTCTAATAAGAGGGATCAATTATAGCTTAAACTGTTCTCCGAAGTATGGAGTCATCAGGTGGCCATCCATCCATCAATCAGTAGCAATATGAATACTTTTTTATTCTCAGTGGGTTTTTCATACACAATATTGACTATTAATAAGCATAATAATAATTTTAGAGCACAGGTATTCGAAGAGGAAGATTTCCAACCAATGGGTTATGGTTATCGTCTTGGGTCGAACCCACAGTCTGGTAACACATATGATGCTAGTCTTGAAGTCAGTGAGCAGAAGTGTGTATTAATGCTTAGAGTTCAGGAGGAGGAACTCAATAAGAAGGCTAGGAGTTCTGATGATGAGGTAAGGGGAGTTTCAAGAAATTAGTGTTCATTTTATGATTATTTTAAGAAAATAATGTTTTTTAGATGACAGTCTAAAAGATCTTCATTACCTGATCTATTTAGAAATATGTAGAGCAAAAGTCCCCAAGTCTCAATTTTATTGTTTCAAAATCGTCAGCTAATGGCTTCAGAATTGTTGATTTTTGACAGTATTGTGTATGCAATCTGCCAGCCGTTATTTCATTTAGTGCCATAGAATAAACCTTCTGATACAATTGAAATTAATAGACTTGGGTTCCTGTTCAATTAACAATTACATACCATCACGCCTGTATTCCCCGAAGGGTTAGGCAGAGCCGTACTAATGTACACCCACAGTTCGCCGGTATATTGAGGTCCCATGTAATAGGGGGCGAGCCTATTGCCATTAATCGGTTACAAATCCAGACTCCGAGCTGCTACTGAGAATTTCATAGAAAAACCCAATAACACTTTGCTCGACCCGGGAATCGAACCCAGGACCTCTAGCGTAGCAGTCGCGCTTGTGACTAGACTAATGAGGCAGTCAATTAACGATTATGCTCTTTTTATTGATAGAACATCTAAAATTGCAATAATTACCGGACTAAATGTTAAAAAAAAAACATTTAGTCCAGTACTGTACGCGCGACATAAATTGGCCGGGCTGAAGTTAGCTGTTTGTCAGTTTTTGGTTGCGCAGTAAACAATTTTTAACGTAAACAATCCACTGCGCATTAAAACGGCGAACTTCACTCCGGCCAACTTATGCCGCGCGTACTGTAATTATTGCAATTTAATTGTAATTTTACTTTCAGTATAAGATTTCCCTTTTTATTTTTTTCCAGGATAATCCTTGGGCCGCTTTAGCAGCTCGTATCAGATTCACTAGAATGTTTTTCCAAGCTCTTCTAATGATCACAAAGAGGGACTCCCAGTCTGGAGTAGACTGTGTCGCTCTGCTCAATGGCTGTTCCGAGATGATGAAGGTTATTATCAAGACCGCGGGAAAAGGAACACAACCTATCGAGAATTGTAAGTTCATTATCTACAGCCCAAATCTATATACTGTTGGGTAAACTCAGTAGCCGGACTTGCAATGCGCTACCAATGTGAATACTAGTAATGTACGACTGACTTTGCTAGTAAGCTTTTTTTAAAAAAAAAAGTAGGTAAAAATGTGGCATAATTTTCAAAAAATACGTCTTTCTACAGCCACTAAAATATAGGGCAAGTTTTTTTTTTGTTTTAAAAAAACGTTGCCCCACACTAGGATTTTCTCCTGTGTCGTGGGTGCGTTTACAAACACAAATTCTCACATACACAAACACCCAGACCCGGAACAACTACCTGTAGTCGTCACTTTTGAAAGTCATCTTTGTGGTCTTCTAGATCAAAAGTCTTACTGATGTCTTACACTTATATGTTAATGAATAATGAATTTAGATGCATGGTTCCAAGTAATTACTCAGAAAAACCAGGAAGAAACTCTTTAGAAACTCCTTGGACACATTTAAAAACTTAAGTGTTTAATCGTAGCTGACTCCCCAAACCCAATGGGGTTCGAGCCGATGATCAACCAGCGTCTGCTCCCGCCGACGTTCCCGCGCTACACACGCATCAAGCCCCGGGCCGAGGCGCTGCAGTACTTCGACGAGCTGGTGGCCAGGCTGCGACACGCCTGGAAGATTACTTCGTGTACCAACTTCCATACTGCACTGGTAATATATATATTATAAACGTGCATTTACAACAAAATTTTATGTTTTCCTAGAACCACTTCTCTACAACAGGCTTAATGCAAAAATTTATATCTACCACCTAAACTTAAGTAACTGTAAAAAAAATCTCCAGGAGGCCCTAAAAAGTATGTCCTACGAAGATACAGAGAATTTACTAATCGTGCTTAAGTAAAATTAATTATTGATTTTGTTATGTTTTACCTGATTAGGGAATTTATTTTTTGTTAATTAATATATTTAATGATTACTTATCCTTCGGTTAATTTATAATTTATTTTTATTAATGTGTATTTAGTTTGTGATTATTTTAGTCTTTATTAGCTCTTTTTGCCTGAAACACAGGATTACCTAGTTCAGGCACATGTATTATATTGTAACTAATTTATAATTTGTATTACCTACTTTAAACTATCTTAGCAAAAAATGTTTACTCAATAAATTATTTCTATTTCTATTTCTATATTAATGGTACTAGTTGTTGCCTTTGTTATCACTTACATACCAAAGGATTCTTGAGGCAAAAGGTAGATTGTCTAAAATGTCTTTCTCCAAGCTTCAATCTATCTCTACACCAAAGTTCATCAAAAGCAGTTTAGGCGTGAAAATGTAACAAACAGATAGACAGTTGACAAGTTTCTTCTTTCAGGGAAAGAAGGGCTGTGGGCTGTGTCACAATAGCGACATTTTAACGTTTGTTCCAGGGAATTACAGCGATGACCACACTTCATTGACTAACATCAGTTTCTACTTATAATGAGATAGGTTTTGAAGTAGTAATTTGTAACTGAATATACTGGAGTGACATATTATATCTTTATCTCCATTAGTTCTGTCACAAAATGTTATTCTGATATATTTATGCCATCGTGTATAAACACACACACATTCAAAGCTTTCCTCCCTCCTTTAAACATGAAGAGTTTCATAATCATAGCTTTCTTCTATAATCTCTGCATTTAAACAATGTAACTGCCTCATTAGATTTGTGGTCTTAAGTGGAACTGCAACACTATGTCTTGGGTTCGAATCTCGGGTCGAGCAAAAGGTTATTGTGTTTTTCGATTATATTCTCAGTAGTAGTTCGGAGTTTTTACTTGTGCCCTGTTAATGGCACCCTATTACATGGCACCTAAATATATTTGCGAAGTGTGGGTTATACTAGTATATTACTGCTTAATCCTTTGGAGAAACCAAGCGTGATATGTATGATTGCAGGATTTCTTTATGGAGTTCAGTCGGCAGCGCGCATGCATCCTGTCCCGCTCGGCCCTACAGCTGCTGTACCTCAGCCCATCGCCCGCCAACACGGCGTCGATGGCTCAAAGCGCTATGAACGCGCCCGTCGGCCAGCCACGGCCGCAGCACCCCTTCGTCGAGATCCTCAGGGAGTCCGTCAAGAACTTCGTCAACCCGCCCGCCCTGACGCCCAAGTCCCCCATGGTCTCTACGCCACAAGTAAAGACTTTGATTAGCAATTTTCTTTAGTCTTCTACGATAATTTTAGCTTTGTGTATAAGCTTAAGTTTTGAGAATCTTAATGAAAAAAGACAATGCAGCAGCCCCAGATGGTAATAGCGGGAAAAGAAAGATTTTCATCAAGACATACAAAACAGAAGCGACGGTAGCCTAACGGCTAGGGCGTCGGACTTGCAATCATGTGGTTGCCGGTTCGAAACCAACCCATTGCACTATTGACGTGAACCCACTACCCACCCACCAAATAAGATAGTGTTCTGTCGTAAAACATTGTGGGTTTTACAACCGTTGCGTTTGGTAAGCGGTCCGCATAGGCTATGGACGCTTGCAACACCAGGGGTATCACTCGCGCGTTGTCGACCCTGTAAATTAAGGAGGAATAGTTGGGCTGGCAGCATAGGAGATATGCTGCCATACATGACAGTGGCGGTAACAAAACACCACCGGTCCCCCAAACTTCCAACACAATGCTTCCTCGCGGAGCTCTGGCGACCTTGCTCACCGTTAGGAACACAACATAGCACGGAGCTATGTTATTTAGCTACGATTTTCTGCAAGGTGGAGCTACTTCCCCAGTCCAGCAGCTCCAATTGTGAGTGGAATTATTCAATTCCACTATGCTCTACCACTCTTTAGAGACAATCAAACTTCAAAGTGGCTCGTGACTAAGTAATAAATAAGCCGATCCACTGATCTGAAAGGTTAGGTCGCGCTCGGTTTGGTCTGTTTGTGGGTGGGTGACCATTCTTAACACATCGAGACCTTATATATACACGACGAGAGTTCTTATGACAACTGTTTGTGATAAGAACATCTATGACATGTTAGTGGTAGTCAAAAGCCCAGAAATTGGGTTTCGGAGCCTGGAAGCCGACCCCAATATAGTTGGGAAAAGGCTCAGAGGATGACGGTGTTTTTCTACCTATCATTTATTGTTTACAGGCGCGTGAGTTCGTGGAGAACTTCCTGGCTCGTTGCGTGCGTCCGTTCGCGGTATTATTGCAAGTGTGCGGACATAACCGCGCGCGGCAGAGGGATAAGCTCGCGCTACTGCTCGACGAGTTCGCGGCACTACAAGAGGAGGTAATATTACATACCATCACGCCTGTATTCCCCGAAGGGTTAGGCAGCCTATTGCCCACCGGTCTCAAATCTAAACCCAGAGCTACTACAGAAAATTTTATAGAAGTACCCAATACTTTGCAAGCCTGGGGGAGTTGAAGCCAAGACGTCAAGACAGAAAGTAACAAGATAGGAGTATGAATAAAATTATATATATTATTATTGATATCTAAAATGATATTATTTTAACTGAAGAAATCTCTTCCACATAAGTGACGTCATTGTCATGTCATTGATTAGAACTGTCTGTTCATCCTTGTTCACACATTTCTGGTGGAAACACCGTCTTAATCTATACTAATAATTACTATAAAGAGAAAATATTTACTTTCACTAATATAATGTTACATTATCAACGAGTAACATAGGCTGTATAGTTAATCGAGTTAAATATAACGTCACTTTAGTTCGCGGAACCGTGGGAAACAGCTCTCAGGAAACAGCAGCAGCTAGTTAATTGTATTGATTAAGTATTAAACGGGTGATATACTTAGGCGGAGAGCGTGGATGCGGTAGTGAGTGGTGCGGCGGGCACGGGGCCGCGCGCTTGCTTCGGCACGTGGGTACTGTACCACGTGCTGCGCGTCATGATCGCCTACCTACTGTCCGGCCTCGAGCTGGAGCTCTACAGCGTGCACGAGTACCACTACATATTCTGGTGAGTAGTCCTGGTCACTGCATCACGTGCTGCGCGTCATGATCGCCTACCTACTGTCCGGCCTCGAGCTGGAGCTCTACAGCGTGCACGAGTACCACTACATATTCTGGTGAGTAGTCCTGGTCACTGCATCACGTGCTGCGCGTCATGATCGCCTACCTACTGTCCGGCCTCGAGCTGGAGCTCTACAGCGTGCACGAGTACCACTACATATTCTGGTGAGTAGTCCTGGTCACTGCATCACGTGCTGCGCGTCATGATCGCCTACCTACTGTCCGGCCTCGAGCTGGAGCTCTACAGCGTGCACGAGTACCACTACATATTCTGGTGAGTAGTCCTGGTCACTGCATCACGTGCTGCGCGTCATGATCGCCTACCTACTGTCCGGCCTCGAGCTGGAGCTCTACAGCGTGCACGAGTACCACTACATATTCTGGTGAGTAGTCCTGGTCACTGCATCACGTGCTGCGCGTCATGATCGCCTACCTACTGTCCGGCCTCGAGCTGGAGCTCTACAGCGTGCACGAGTACCACTACATATTCTGGTGAGTAGTCCTGGTCACTGCATCACGTGCTGCGCGTCATGATCGCCTACCTACTGTCCGGCCTCGAGCTGGAGCTCTTCAGGGTGCACGAATACCACTACATATTCTGGTGAGTAGGCTAACTTTAGACATGTATGTATTTTGACTGTACTGTAACTGGCAATATGGTAGTTATTAATTATAAATTATGTTATAATGATGCGTTAGGCATTTAAAATTTGTGTCATCCTGCGAAAACCATTTCTGATACATAAACTCTTAAAAATTGCAGGTATCTATACGAGTTCCTATACGGCTGGCTAGTGTCGGCACTGGGCCGGGCAGAGAACTTAGCGGGCGACGCGGCTAGGAGAGACAGCCGCGACTCGCGCCGACAACGCAAGAACAAGAAGCGAGTGCGGCCGTACGCGAGAGAGGGACTGCTGTGCAACGTGATGCAGAACATGTGCGGCGGGTATTACAAGGTACTAGCTTTTGCCCGCGAATTTGTTTGCATTTCACGAATTTGTTTACATGGACAATTTTTGTTCAGGCTCTAGTCGCATTCAAGCTACAAGGCAAGATCCAGCAGCCTCAGTCGGAGTTCGACAACGAGGCAGTTCGCTACAAGCATCGGTTTGCACCGCTGTCGGTACTGACCCCGCCTCAGGTGCATTACCACGAGTACTGCGAGATGACGCAACCGTTACAGTAAGTTTATAAAAATAATAGGGAATATGCATGTCTCTTATATTATATTTTTAATCAATATAATCAATCCATTACACTGTCCCACTGCTGGACACGGGTCTCCTCTCAGAATGAGAGGGATTAGGCTATAGTCCGCCACGCTGGCCTAGTGCGCGTTGGCAGACTTCACACGCCATCGAGAAAATCTCTCAGGCATGCAGGTTTCCTCACGATGTTTTCCTTCACCGTTTAAGTGCGTCATAATTAACTATTATGACTATATAATACGCACATGACTTCGAAAAATTAGAGGTGCGTGCCTTGGGTTCGAGACTTTTGACTTGGAAGTCCAACGGTCATACCTCTAGGCTATCACTGCTTACCTGCAATATTTTTTACCTTACCAACAATATTTTTAAGCTTACTAACTAATTCGAATATGGGAGAGGACAAATCAATTTTAAACCTAGTAATTACAAACCTATGTTTACGATGACGTCATGAGAGCGTCACATCGTAGACTTTGTCGTAAGTTCCGATTTGATCTGTTAAATTTGCCGCGCACTATTTCTACTTTTAAATAATTAATCTTGCTAGAAAAGCGATTATGTAAAAAATTATGGCATGGACATCATTCTTTAGCAATAAAGTTTACAAATAAAAATATTTTACTCAATTTAGAATCTTATGTATATTCCCTATTATTACTGATGGAACCAAATCGTGAAAAATATCTATAAGTCAAAATTCGATCATTTTATCCTAAACGGCAACAACCCTAGACCTACGACTTGGCAGTCCAATCAGGTGAAAAAAAATTGGGAGAGGCCTATTACCATAAAGGTCAATAAGACGACATATAATATAATGATATTCTATCGATGTCGACAGTTCCATGATAGCGCTGCTGGTTTCTAATTTCCTTAAATATATTAATAAAAAGGATTATAAAAATAGGTCTACCGTAAATATTGTTTCGGATGCGTTCAAAAATTCTACAAGTTATACTTAATTAAATAATTCCTGCCGATTGTCATATTGTCTTATTTAAAACAGAATTTAAAAAGTTGTATTAAAAATATTTTCGTATCTATCTTATAGGTATGAGAATCCAGTCATACTGTATCTTGGCGGATGCAAGCACTTCCAGCAAGCTCGCTCTTTACTTGAAACTATCACAACACCTGACCAGGAAGTAAGTAATCAAAATCTCCATCTGATCTGTTGTCAAATCTGCTATTGTATCACCAGGTTAACCATCACGCTAATATTAATTCTATCAGTATGGAAACTTAGTTGATTTTCGAATGTGTTCGAGAACGATGAAGAACGATGAAGATCGGAACGTGGTCAACCGTCAAGATTGCCGATGCTTCTTTAGGTTGCCCAGAATTAATAACTTACATTAAATCCTCATTAATAAATAGTTGGTACACCACATGTTTTTAGCACTTACACAACTATTAATTTTATTGGTATGAAAATGAAGTCCATTTTAGAATGTGTAAGATCGAAAAGTATATATCCGTCTGAAGACTTTTACATATACAGCTGTTTAGGTCATCCTGATTTTACATAACGATTCTGATTAAGTTCTATCAAAACTAAAAACATCGTCCATTTTGTTTCAGGTACAGGATCTCCTAAAAGTAGCCAAAACGAACTTCGTAGTATTAAAATTACTAGCCGGAGGACACAAACGGGACTCGACAGTCCCACCGGAATTTGACTTCTCAGTACATAGACATTTTCCTATTATAAAACTAGTGTAGTGTTAGACATCTTTTAACCAGAGATATATTATTTCGACCTACATGATCAAAGCAGCTATGAAATGGGAGCTTTATTTATCGTGACGTGTCTGGTATTTTATTGGTCAATTTTTGAAGTAATCCTTCTACTCAACCAATCACAGGACGAAGCTGCTTATAAGCCACGCCCAAAACAGTGAGTATATCCGAATTGAATTAAACGTTTATTTAATTATCTTGTGCGATCTTATTCACAGTGTATTGTAATGTATAAAGGTGAAAGTATCAAGATTCTAACACTCTATAGTTTATTTATTAGATGTTATGAAAGTACAGATTATGCAATGAACTTTGATAATGCGAAATTATGGAAATTAATTGTATTGTTTAATTATATCGTGTGTATAGATGGAAATTTATAATCAAAATGATTTTTAAATGTGCAATAAAAATCATTAAAAATATCACATCTATTTTTCTTCTAAAAATAAGTATCACTACGTGGGCTCGGGTTCAAAACTATCATTATAAACTCATCAGTTAACTCCCATAAAAAAAAGATGGAAGATAGAGAAGATATTATGGTTGAATTTTTAGAGCTGATTTTTCCATTGCCATAACTTTATCGGAGGAATACATTTTTCATAGTTTTTCTATTCAACATCATTCTGTCAAACGTCAATTTTATTCCTCAGCTGCATTAAAAGTTATCTGGAAATGAAAATCAGCCCACATTAGGTTTGTCGCACCGACACGTCCTTCAACGAATGTAAACAAAGATCCTTACTAATATTATAAAATTTAAAACTTGTGAGTATGGATGTATGGATGTTTGTTACTCTTTCACGCCAGAACGGCTGAACGGATTTGGATAAAATTTGGCACACATAGATTTCCACGTCGGACCCAATCCTAAAGTCCACGCTGACAAAGTCGCGGGCAGAAGCTATAATTTCATTATTTTATTTACTAGAGGCGCCGTAATAAGTTTTTATATCTTAAAATAAAACCGGTCAAGTGCGAGTCGGATTACCGCTCAGGGGTTTCCATCTTCCCTCTCGAAAAGACACTTTCTCTTTAATACTCAGCAACTGCAAATGTAAATATGTTTTAAATAAAAAAAAATGGGATATCACTACAAATTCTCAACTTTTGGCCGTATCTTTTGAGGGTACTGACTTAGGGAGCTTGAATTTTTTTTAACTGCAAGGGATCATACTTCAGCGTTTTAAAAAGCCACAATGTCTCTTGCGTCTATTGTGGTAGCGCAAACTCGTGGTAGGGTTATAGATCCTTCAATAAACCCATAAATAATATCAAAGCGTTTACTTATAATTTTTCAAAGCGATGTTACAATTTGATCTCATATAGCTTATAAACAGTTGCAAATTTTTTAATAATTTTAAGATATTGTGGTGTTTAAGTTTTATTTAAGGCTCTTCTTCGTCATCGGTGTCCGCGTCAGAGACGTCTGTATAGCAATCGTTTTCCAACGCTTTTACCCTCAAGAAGTCGGTGGTTTGCGGACCTAAAATAAAAATAAAAACTATTTATGATCCAGAAACAATTGAACAATCGATTTATCATTGATGGAAAAAAAGTCATTAAAAATAGATATTATTCTACACCGACTTAACTGAGTCGACATTCGGCTACACATTCGGTTCCATTACCTATATCCAGTATAAAAGCTGACGTTACAATATAAAGCTTTTCGTTTACATAGAGGTCAGCTTATACTGGAAATGTGTAGCTTGATGTGTAGTCGTGCGTATAATGCATTTTAAAGTGCAGTTGTTGTTGCTTAGTGGGTAGGTCAGGAGGAAAGATTTCGCAGTCACATAGTGGCTCTTTGTGTATTTTCCCAATTTGCTAAGCTGACCAACTGACTCCGAAGTTGATCTAAATATATCCGAATCGGGATTATGGTTTTAGGTCGCTTGCTTCTGGGTTACGGGTACGGGATTACCCTGAAATCGACTCCAATCGACGAAAATAATACATGTTATTGTTCCATTTTTGTTTGGGGTTGAGATTATCAACCGCAAACATTTCATTCATATCCCCGACTGAAGTGAAAAAAAAAATCATCGCAAAGGGCAAAGAATCTAAAATGACCTTTGTATTTATTGATTACCAAATCCTATTTTCCAAAGATCCGGCCTTGCATGATAAGCGGTAATGAGGTAGTCCCAAAGACTTACAAGGAAAAGCAGTCATGTCAAGATTGCGTAATGGGATTACAGTAAGCCTAGCCTTCGGTAACACGTCCAAATTCAATTAGGTGACACATGACCTTTCTTTGACCGTAACCTGTATTATATTTTACCTAGTTTTACACTGCTTGGAACAGCCCTGATGCTGATCCACAGCTGATGCCGTTAGCTTTCATGTTTTGTCACGTCATATGTATTTTTTTTATATTGCATAGACTTGGAATATTGGAAGTCGTTCTGCACAATCATAGTTTAGTGATGTGGTAACTGGTGGAACACACAGATTTCGTACCCAAATCTGTCAAAAATCTACAGTTTCGAAGACATTGAATGACGATTGTGACACAATGAAATAGCATTAGCATTAATTATCGGCTATCGTGTTTATAAAGTCGGTTTACCTTCGGTATAGACGACATTGGCAGCGAAGTCTTGTATGGGCGTCGGCGTGACAGAGCGGTTGTCCACTCCTTCAGCATTCTCTTCTTCATCATCTTCACTCTCTATTATTATTTCTTCTTCTTCGCACTCTTCAACCTGAAAAAATAGAAAGTCTGCTGTATAATCTATGATCAACTTTAATTATTGGTCTTTGATACCATCTTGAGTAAATTATATCAATTTTCGCCGCTTTTTGAAGTCTCAAAGAGTTTGAAGGCCACTATAATGGAATTAACTTTCTACCTGGAATTTGGGGCCAGATATTTTTATATCTTCGGTCGAAAAACGCTTCGAAAGAAATTATAAATACACCTGCAAGGCTGACCTGAATATCAAAAGACTGTTGCTTATTCTTGTAGTCGAGGAGTGCAGAGGACGATGACCTCTGTTTGGTGTGAGCCAAGCGTTTTATATTGCTAGGGGACGGTGTCCCTTGGTCGGGATCACCATCATTGACCAGATATTCTACGTCGAGATTCAAAGGCAGGTTAGGATTGCCTGATACCTTTCGTCGGCGCAGTTGGCATTCTGGTTCGTCTGTCATGTTATGGTTGTGTAAACCTGTAAAAAAACATGATGATTCATTATCAGAGATCGGAATAAGTAGGATTTTAGAGGAGGTATTATCAGCTCTATGTTACCTACTTACTTCCCCGAACTTTAGGTAAATAGTCTACATATTCTGATCTCTGTTCATTATACAAACTTTACTTTGCTGTCACCTTTTTGGCTTTAAGCCATTTTAATTATGCCATAATATTGATTACCACTAGCTGGGGTGCACTGGAAGTGGTTTGGAAAAGAGGCCCATGGGAGTTCAATTCTAGAGAGCTGCTTCAATCATGAAATCATTTACTTTTAAGGTAAAATTATGAAAACGAATTGAATTTAAAGAAATTGCTCAATAATGACCTTTTTAGCCTCTCAGATGATTTTACGACATTTACAAGTACATTCCAAATTCATCTCTGTACTAAGATATCTAAGTGCAGTAGGTACCTCAAACACTTATTACATTAGAAACCTGAGAATTTAGGTACCTTTACGGGGTTATTTACGGTAAAACATAAAAGTACTCACCAAATGTAACCGAAATCCGTTGTAAACACCACCTTGGTTTCTAGGTAAAACAAAATTTCTTGATTTTGGAAAATGACGATGTATCCATTAAAATGGTGGGTGGACACTGGGCGGGCGGCGACTATGTACCTAGATGGCTTGCGGGCTGTAGAGGGAAGCCCTACCGCGATAATCTGCACTGTTTCGTTCCAGACGTACGTAGCATTTTGAACTAAACATATATTTTCTTATTTTGCCAATTTTAAATTATCGACTTGTTAACCTACTGCGTGGCAGTAGTGGAGCACTATGGTAAGAATGTTAAAAATTGGCAATTATTTGGACTATCTTAACCAAATTTTAAGCGTACGAATATGCTTAGTCCAACAAATTTGATGGTACTAGTGGACACTATTATATTTTATTATCTGTGTAGTTATGTCATGAGGGCGAAGGTCTTTCTATCATGAGTTACCATAAGGTAAACCAAAAAGTAGAAATCAATCCTTGTGGGATTAACGATAAACCGTTATTTACGATTACGATTTTTATCAGGATAACAAGAAATGCTAATCTTTTTTATAATTATGACTAAATTTGCAATGTTAAATCGCGTAGGTACGGAAGTAACCTTATTATTTACTTTATCTGTCAGTAAATACGTCATGCGCTTGAATTTGATGTTGACAAAAACCAGTGGCGTAGCTTGCCCTAGACGGGCCCTGTATCAACCTTTGTCGGGGCCCCCGACACTCGATCGATTGTTATTTTATGTGAATCCAGTTACATATGAACTTATATGATCGGATATGTTTTTGGGTGAGTTTAGTACCTATACGACATAAAAGCTAGTGTGAGATAGCATTTAACATATTAGGGCTAACACATGTCGGGGGCCCCGTAGCCCGGGGGCCCCGTATCATTGATACGGTTGATACAGCGGTAGCTACGCCCCTGACAAAAACGAAACTTCCCACGTATGGACAATATTTTTAAATTTATTACTCTAATGGATATACGTTATCTTTTCAACAATAATTTATTGTTTTATTATATCCGAACGAATGTTGGCGCTCCCTGAAACTTGTAGGGATTCACCGCTTTAAAGATATTTTTGTCGTGAGGTATGTATGCATATTACTTTAAGGTATTAAAAAAGATACCTACGTTTTTAATATTAGGCAAGAAAATGTGACATTTATTCATTTAATTATTTATGACATTACATGTATAAAAAATCGTTTTGAAATCAATTATTAGACCTTTTAAAAACATTATTAATTATAAATATTCCAAGAGTAGGTATTTTGCTTGTAATTTTCTTATTTGTAATGTTATAGCAAGATTTAGATCCCATAGGTACATAATGTGTTTTGCGCAACTTATTAGGTACCTACATTTCTAGTCATGAAAGAATAAAATTTATTCATAATCAGACTCCATCAGGCAGCCTAATTTTAGGTAAATTTCAAGCATAGAAGATAAAAGATAAGATTAAAATAGATTAATGAAATACTTTTGTTATTCATAATAGATTCTTATATTTATTTATATATTCACTGAGGTAATTATAAGCGGTGGTTGCAGAATCTTTAAGTCCATGTTAATCTCTCACTGAGGTACCTTAAAATAAAATCTATACAAATCAAATCTAACAAAATGTAAACACCTTAGTTAGATCAAAACCAGTTCGAGAGCTGTTCATTCTGAAGGACCTAAACAACGAATAACTTACCTAGTTAAATAATTATTCATTAATACTTGCTACACATTAAAGATACAATTTCGAATAGTTCCTCTTATAAATACTTAGGTACTAAGCAGAATAGGGAATATGCATAAGATTCAAATTTGTGTAAAATATTATTATTTGTAATCTTTTGTAAATTGCGAAAGAATGATGTCCATGCTATAATTTTTAACATAACCGCTTTTCCAGCAAAATTTTAATTATTTAAAAGTAAAAAAAGTGCGCGGCAAATTTAACAGATCAAAACGGAACTTACGACAAAGTTTACGTTGTGACGCTCTCATGACCGTAAACCCCTCGTCACCATAGGTTTGTAATTACTAGGTATAAAATTGATTTCAGTCTAACTAATTTTTATTTTTTTTTTTGTTTAGTACTAACTAATTCGAACATGGGAGAGTGTTCGAATTAGTTAGTAAAGTTAAAAATATCTATAATTGATTGGATAAAACGATCAATGAATTTTAAAAACGATAAAACACTAAAACTGACGTTGTTGCGGAAACTGACGTCAAAGTACACGCGGCCAATATGACGGCGTTTAAATCTCCCGTATCTGATTGCAGTTTTGAATATATATTTTTATGATATTAATATTTTTGTCATATAAATATTTTTACGGTGCTTTTATAATGTAAACTATTGATTATAAATATAAAAAAAGACATGCATATTCCCTATTGCAGAGGCTGTGTCGCGTTTCTCCAACACAGCCAGTATAGAAATTACAATACATTTGCGTAATCTCTAAGAGAAATGCAAATAGTTTTTTGTATAATTTTATAAACTAAGTAATCTTTTCAGCAACGCGTCTCTTTTACATCAGTAATTGAAGATATATTACTACGAGCATCATCATGATCAATGTTATCAGGATCAATGTTATCAGGATCAATGTTATCAGGATCAATGTTATCAGAATCAATGTTATCAGGATCAATGTTATCAGGATCAATTTTATCAGGATCAATGTTATCAGGATCGCGATTATGATCAAGGTCATCATCATTTATCGGTGTGGCCGTCCTCCCGGCCTCCGTATAAATGCTCTCGTTAGTACCATCGCTATTCAGCGACAACTTTCTAACGTCGTATGTGGAGTACTTATAAATCTCAGGGCTGTTCTTATCACAGGAAACATCACTAAATCTGTTTGCTTTCAAAAAGAAATAACGGCTTCTATCTTCTGTTCTGTAGAATTCCAAGCTGTCTTCTTTCTTGATGAGATTAAAGTTTTCGTCCAGGGGCACGAAGTATGTTTTAATATAACCAGCTCCTTTCACGAACGTTTCTCCTCGGCAAGTTGTGAGGATATCGCACTCGTCTAATATTATGGCTGTGTTTTCGGTTACCTAATAAAAACACATTTTTACTAAAAATCTCTCGATTTTTAATCACAATAATAGATGATTAAACTATTTACCCACCTGTATTTTACCCGATTCTCCAGTAGAGTCCATTCTTGATGCCATATTCACAGCGTGGCCCCAAATGTCATATAATGGCTTCTGTGATCCAACCACACCAGCTGCTACTTCGCCATTAGAGATACCTACATAAGCAATAACTGATTAAATCTGTATTGATTTGTATGCGCCTGTATGTATCACTGAATATGGCCCAACAAGCATTATTACACATTATTACACTATTGAGCTGCAATAATTATTGAAATAAAACGTATTTTTTATGAATTTCACCGTGATATATTGATATTATTAAATCCCGACGATTAAGGTCACGGGCAGACTCCGAATAAAATCCGTAAAAAGTTGTTTTATTCATGTAAGTGTCAAAAATCAGTACCTACGCAATAATTACACTGATCAAGAAAATGTAACTTTTTTTTTGTACCCATTAATGCAAATGCAAATTAATGCTTTAAATTAATTAAGTTCAATATTTTGTTGATATTGTAAAAACCGACTTTAAAACTTATTAAAAACTAGCTTTTGCCAGCGACTTCGTCCGCGTGGAATAGTTACTTTGTTCCCTAGTTCTTCGCCCGCGGTTTCACCTGCGTTGCCCCGTTCCTAAGGGTTGTAGCGTGATGTTTTATAGCTTGAAACCTTTCTCATGAATCACTCATTTTCCCAACATTTCCCTTCACTGCTCTGCTCCTATTGATCGTAGCGTGATGAAAAGTATACTATAACCTGCCCAGGAGTATGAAGAACAATTGTACCAAGTTTCGTTGAAATCCGTCGAGTGGTTTTTGTTTCTATAACGAACATACATACAGACAGACAGACAGACAAAAGTTTTACTGATTGCATTTTTGGCGTCAGTATCGATCACTAATCACCCGCTGATAGTTATTTTGGAAATATATTTCATGTTCAGAATTGAACTCTCTACAGATTTATTATAAGTATAGATTGAGAATTTAGGAATATCAACAAAATATTTATATAGGTATTTAAACAAAAATGTATCTATATTTAGATTCAGAAAAACAAATGCTAAAGATATAGTACATTTTAATGTTATAGCCAATTTTGATGTAGACCAGTGTTATCGAAGTCATGTGTTTACGAGCTCACCGATTCGCAAGTTTAATCCTTCGAAGCTTTGGAATGAGCCTCGATTGAAGGTTTGCAGCTGCAACATCATAGCCGCTGCAAATTCCACCATGGTCAATACCACCGCTCTGTTGTAAGGACTGTTTTGTCGAGTCGTGGAGTTGGACATGGAATCAATGGATTCTCTTCTATTTGGATCTAAGCCACACGCAGCCATATAGGTCCAACCAGCCATTTTAATCTTTTCTACCTTGTAATCTGACGTTCCCGTTAGTAAAAGCTATAAGAAAAGGGTATAGCTATTTTTATCTGTAATCTGTAAGTAGGTACTGGGTTGTATTCAATATAACATTATATATACGTACTCTATCAAAATCTGATATGATTTCATCCAAGATACTCAACAGGAATTTATCGCTCATGTCAGCGTCGCCTTCCATGCCCAGTTTGTAGTCAGTTAATGATGCAAACATTACTGCGACGTTATCGTACTTCTCATAATACAACTCGTCTAAAGACCTGTTTAAATTCAGGTATACTTGGACTGAAAATAAATAAAAAACTTTTTAACTACCTACTTTTCACATTCAAAAACAGTAACACAAATTTTAAGTGCCTACTCACCCACATGAGCTGGAAGAATGTTTTCTAGAAGCATATTATTAACCTTTAACATAGTTTCCGCCTCAGACTGCTCTTCACTCAGTTGCAATTGCCACAAGTGATCCAGTCTATTCCTACTCTCTGTAGTTCTATCGATCCAGTACAAAGTGACTGTTATAACAACAACTGCTAAAGTGTGAGAGACCCTGGCATCTAAACCAACGTTCCAGGTCACATCGTAAGCAAATAGTGACGTTTTGATCTCCCAAACAATCCATAGGTAGAAAATAGTCATGCCACCAGCCACGATCCATTTGAAGATAAAGAAAACCCTGCTGAACAAAAAGTTCAGCAACAAAGCCAAGCCCCAGCACTGAGTGACATGCTGAAAAGAAACAGTAGGTCAGACTATACTGAAGATCTATTGCTTATAAAAAATGATAATATTAGAAAAAAATGTGATTACCCACGAAGATATACAGTTCGATAAAACAGTCTCTGTCGCAAGTACCTCAACTTCTTTGCATGCAACGACGTTTACCACCGATGTTACAGCCAGGCCAATACTTATCAGTAAATAAATCACAGTCCTTATCTTAGCTGATCTTATAATTTTAGCAGAAATGTCGTAGATCCATCGCAGATATTTATTTCTTGGCTCTTCGAATCCTTTATATTTGGTCCAGAGAAATTGGAACCAAGTAAAGGGTTGCAGTATAACGAGTATAAGAAAGAGGGTACCTAGTAACATCCAAGCGTACCAATTGAAACCTTTGAACCTTAAAGAAGAACAAACGTTATAACACTGAAAAATATTAATTACATACAAAAATAATTGTATTCTTCAAAACAGATGTGAAAAGAACAAAGAGTTGGTTCGGTACTTATATAATTATGTAATTCATATAATAACGAAAATTAGTTAACAAAGTGTGAAGGAGTCTTACCAGTTCGTGGTCAGTCCGTTGATCAACAAAATCAGTGCCAGGATAATGAGGCAGCAAGTAATGTAATATTTGAACAGTGGGTCTGGTAGCAACAAAAACGTCTTCTCCATTTGGAAGTTTTTGAACATCAATGTGATCATATTTAGCTTAGATTCATTACGGAAATGTTCCCTAAAAGCAATAAATAACATAAACATACATACGTGTAACACTGAAGTAGCGAATGCCAAAGTGCAACACTACGCTGTCATAATTTCTTCGAAGAAAGTTATCTTCTGATCGAAATATATTTTTTATATCAATAACTCATTCAAATTTGGATTCTAATTTAGGAGATAAGACCGATATTGTTGAAGTTTCTTGTACCTATTTGCAGATATAAGCCCAAGCCAAGCCTAAGCCAAAAATAAAATACTTCAGCGTCAGGACCACTCTTCTTTTTAAACATACCTACTTTGATTCAATCAATATTCCACTCTTTAAAAAAATTTTTAAATTAAAATAAAAAAATAAAAAAGCTTCTAGCTTCAACCTTTTCGGCTTGCTCTGTTGTCATTACCCAAACAGTGTAGATAATTATTACTAACACCTAACGAAATATGATTATCGAAAATTTAGGTTACTATGAAGATCGCTGACACTTTAATATTGTTACTAGCTGGGGTTCGGGATAAATTAAATACCACTTATTTCACCGAAATAAACAGTCACTTTATTTAACTACACAAACACACACAGAAATCACATGAACAGTCACTATACTAGCACTTGTTACACTTAACGTCGCACTGATAATCACTTGTACTTCACTCCGATCTTCACTTCGATGTGTCCAAAACTGAAATGCCCTTGCTGACGCTGTCGACCATTATTTATATGAGCCACGAAGATTCTGGATTCGAAAAATTCGATAGATCTCAAGAATGCGACCCGCCCGCATTTTTGAGACAATAGATGTTTACGTCCTTTATTCAACTTGCGAACAATAGATGTTTACAATCGCCATTGTTAATCCTTGACCTTGAGCCCGGTCTCACGCTATTGTGTTTTGTTTGTTTTTCTTTTTCTGGCGGGTGCCGCATTCTAGCATATTCCTCTTGTTTGTTTTCTACCTGCTTCATCGACTAATCCAGAATCTCCGTGACCCATCTCCGTCGTCCTAGTTACTCGGCGTAACAATATTATAAACGTGAAAGTTTGTGAGGATGTAGATACAGATGTTTGTTACTCAAGAAGTCCACGTAGACAGAGTCGCGGGCAGAAGCTAGTATTATAATAATTTCTGTATAACTTACTTGCCGTTTGTCATGTCTTCAATTTCCTTTGCCATTTGCGCGTCAGCCGCTTTCAACATTTGCTGGTATTCCACTAAATTTTCATCCATAAACGTTGTAGTCCTCCGAAAGTTATTGGAATTTCTATGTTCCGATCTCTACTAGAAATATATAAATAATATAGCACATAATGTGTGATAAATTATTTTATAAATAAGCTTATGTGTTGTACTTACTCTAGATGTGTTGGTTTTAGTTATTATTTTGGTAAAACCAACTGATGCTCTTCGAAACGGTTTGTATTCAAGAGCCTGAAAACATTTTATTCTTTAGAATTACATTACACGAAACTCTTATTCAAACAGTATTCAGACATTTACCCTTGATGGTCTTGACAGGAGATATGTTTCTAAATAATTTTTCATTATAAAAGGATCATTTTGAGCGTCAAAGTTTGGTTCGATTATATATTCTCTGGCAAAGACTAGCAGCTGTTCGAGCGTCTGTCGGGTGACGTGCACTTTCCTAAAATAAAACAAGTTAATAATGCAATTGAGGTGTTACTTGATTCTTTTTAATCTACCCTCCTATTTTGATTCGTTATGGTTAGATGCAAACTATGTTGGTACATTCCTGTAGGAATCTCTAAAAAAATCATGAACAGTTGAGATAAATAAGATAAGAGAAAAAATAATATTTTTTTATTTATTATAATATGTCTAGCATACCCAGCTTTACCAGTCGACTCCATTTTATTTGCTATGGTAACATCCTTCGACCAGATGTCATATTGCCATTTCCTGATACCGATTAAGCCACTGAGAATCTTTCCTGAATGGACGCCTATCCTCATGTCAATATTAAGTGATCGCTTTTCTCTGTAAAAAAACAGTGACGCACTTGATTTAGGTACAATCCAAATACATACGAGTAGGTAGACATAGAAATAGTGAACCGTATTTACTTTAGTAAATCAGTCTTCAAAGTCCGGCGTAATACCGAAATAAATCATAATTCAAACACAATTTAATCAAGTTCTGTTATTATTCGAATTCCGATACCGTTAATCTAGGTCCCCACTTACTGGAAATAAATGCAAGCAAATGCAATTTTTATTATCTTTACCAAGTTTGGAACGATTTTCCGGTCTTTTATTTCCAGCGAAGTATTAGTAGACGAAATAGTATCGTAGAGACCTAGATTAACTGTATCCAAATCCGAATAATAACATAATTTGATAGAATATTGTCTGGATTACGATTTATTTCGGTATTACGTTTTTGTGGGCTATTCAAGCTCCATCGGACCCTTAAACCAAGTTGATAGAGGATCGATTCCAATATTCCTTCCAATATTTATCTTTACGCTATCATTTCATCATCAAATTTATATGTATCGTTACCGTAATTTTGGAAGTTTCCAATGTGCATCTCTAGATAATCTATGCGCCATCGTGCGATAATGATGATGGAAGGTGTGGCTTAAAGTGGCGAGTTTTCATTTGTGTTTCAAAGGTAAATTTTCTAGATTTGAGGGAACGTAAAGCGATTTTATATCTAATCTATATATAAACATGTGTAATATTCGATTGTCAAAGTTATAAGCATCTAATAAGGACATATTTTAATATAGTCTTTTATCAGTATCGATCGATTTTCGTCTGATAAATTTGAAACATATTTTGGCATGTTCAAAGCGCCAGTTTGGTAGGTAGGCTACGTTTGGACCTAGGCATTAGATAATTTTCTGTTTTATACATAATGAACACATTGCTAACGTGAGCAAAAATTTTAATTTGGAATGAAATAGGACACTAACCGAGATTGATAGTGGAATTAGAAAAATGCAGACGAGGATATCTCTAAAGCCAAATTTGAATTCTTTTATCATTCTAATCAGCGTATACATTATATTATAGTAAGCATGGAGTTGCAGCAAAGGGGGATTTTAATGTCACTGCCAAGAAAAATCTAACAAATTATGTAGTCGCACCTGATGTCTTTAATAATGTGGATCATCTCCAACCCAAGATCTACGCAGTTCTTGGCGTGCTGGAGACTTGGCTTTGGTATGCCGCTGACGCAGTAGTAACAGTCGCCCAAAAATTTTATTCTTAGTACGTCGTGCTCCTGAAAGAAATATTCATTAATAATCTTCTAAAATTTGTACTCCGAGTATCTTTAATCTATAATATTATGTTTTAGGGTTCTTTCAATTTCGCCAGTTGTGATTCTTGCCCACTTTTTATCAACTCTGAACGCAGAACCTTTATGATGTCTGGATTGATCATCATGTTATTGTTATCTTTTTAATAGATCGAATAAGGTTACAGTGTTACTATAGCTGCAAATAAATTATGAGAACAACTGCTTCATTAGCCTAGTGGTTATGAGCGCGAATGCTACGCTAGAGCCCAGTACAAGTCCCAGGCGAAAAAAGTGTTAATGGTATTTCTATCTAATTCTAAGTAGCAGCTCGGAGTTTGGGATTTGTGCCCGGTTAATGGCCATAGGCTCACCTTCTATTACATGGGACCTAAATATACCGGCGAACTGTGAGTGTACATTAGTACAACTTTGCCTAACTCTTCGGGAACAGCCGGGATGGTATGTATACAATAGAATTTCTTTGAAGTGTCGCCTAAACTAATTCAGTAAAATGAAATGTTGCTACCTCAAAAATATCTTGAGTGGATGTCAAGCGAGCAAAATCAAAATTGTCATTGGGGGTTATCCACAAAATGCTTAATTGCGGAATTTGGCCTAGTTAAACGGTAATAGGATCGCGCTGTAGACCAAATAAACATCGGCGAACTTGGGTGTACGTGAGTAGGTATAGCTCTAACCCTCCGAGGACTACTGGGACGTATTAGTGGGATTTACTGTCCTAAATTAGATATTATTTCAACCAAAATACCTCAGAAGCTTCATCGAATCTCCCGAAAAGTTCGTTCAGAAGTTCAACCATCCTCATCGGCGACAAAGAGGTTGATATCATCGTGTAGTTCACCACATCGGCATACAAAATGCTCACGTTATCATGCTCTTCCACGTAAAGCTGGCTGTAAACGACCGATAGCTGCATTATAAATAATTTTACTTTTATTGAGCACAGAAAGTAGGAAGTCCTTGAAAATATAAGTATCTGTGTTCCATTTAAAATAAGTACCTATATTTTGGCTGAAGTACTCATAGTTGTTCTAATTATTTGAACGTGTGGTATCCAGTAGAGTCAGAAACCCATTAGTTTTTGGAAACTAGACTAAAGAATAACGCCAATACCTGACATATGGACTTATCCTATTAATAGAGAGTCTGCTGCTGATGACGATAAGATTAATAAGTTACTGGTAGGAAAAATATAAATTGAAATTGATTTCGGCATATCCCATTGGTCTGTGTTGCGTTGGTCAGAAAATCTCTTCACGGATTGCTAACAAAGTTCCCTTCATTTGACCCCTACATGCCGCAAACACAAGTGTTTATCTACATGAACAATAAACTTGTATTACTTGCTGTTTTGAACATGACAAAAGGAAACAAAAAAATACAATAGGTGGCCTTATCACTAGCTGCAATTTCTTCCGAGCAATCTTAAAATTGACCAGAACTTACAAATGGGTTAACCACATTAAGGTTTAAATTTAATTACGGAGGACAACGTGTTATCGCAATTATTTTTAGCCTGTGAGACAGGAACGGCTCTTTTTAATCGGCATCCTTTTCCAATTGAAGAATTACATTTTTTAAACAAGTGTAACATGTGTTGAACTTACTTGAAAGATCTCATATTACGACTCAACGAGCGCGTTTCGAGACCCAGAAACATGTTCCTTATATCTTGACGTACTTTAGATACAATGTGCTCTGGCAGTATACTCATCATTAGACGTTCCTGGAAAGATAGTTATGATATAAATTTTAGCGAAAGAAAATTCGACCATAATATACTGTATGCTTGAGTCAAATAAGCTACCGCCTGTGATGTCGAATTTCTCATTTATCGGTGACATCTCACTTCTACATAACTCTTCGCGGAATGGTATGTTAATGAAGTGGATTATTGGAAATTTAGATCCGTCAATCCAGTGCGTGAAGTTGCCAGAGTCACAGACTTAGGAAACTTTTTTACATCAGTCAGAGTCGTCTGCTAGGAATAAGGTTTTTACTTTAACAAATGACGAAAAGTATATTTAAGTTTACACAAATACTACAAAGATGATGTACATTGTTAACGAGATCGGTCATCTAATCGAATTAAAGTTTCATTATGCAAAATCGTATTGAACGCGCGTTGTTCACACCGATGCCCAGACGGCTATCGTTGTCGCTAGATGGCGTGGGATCTATTGCTAGATCTTGAACATTCTTATATATTATGGTTTATCCCTAATTTGATCCATCGGGCATTCACCTCTATCATGACACTAGTACATAAATACATAGGTAATTTTAATGTAGGAGTGATAGTGAATAAAATAGCTTCGTAGATTATGAATCCATCGATTGCTTATCATATTAAAGGATAACAGTTTACTTTATTTTGGTATTTAGCAGATAATTTTTTAGACTGATCCGGTAAAAAAATAATAATTACGAGGAATTGCAGTTTTAGAAAGATTCCCGTGTCAAAATCAATAATAATTATTGGATAATCCTTCCAAAAATAATGTAAGTAGTGTATCTTATGATAAGATAATAATTTGTTAAAGGGAAAAAACCTGCGAAAGTACTTATAGCGCTCACTTGAAGGTTCCCGGGGTTTTTATAAAAACACTTAATTATGACAGTAATAACTGTCATAATTGAGGATCAGAATTGGGCTTCGTGTAAAATACTAATTATTCTGCCGCATCTGGTTAGACTGCCAGTCGTAGGCATGGCACGCATGCCATTTTTATCCAGGTTGGAAAAAACAAGGTTTGACCGGCGATCGTAAGAAGAAAGGAAAAAATATATAAACGCGTTGACACGACGCAAATTAAAATTAAAAATAGTCCAACAGTAAAAAACCGTTGGGAAAATTAAAATATGCGTTACAACCACGCATATTTTTCTATGTAATTTTCTGCAGTAGCTCGGAGTTTGGATTCGTGCCAGGTTAATGACAATAGGCGTGGGACCTAAACATAACAGAATTTTCGGGCTCCAACTAACCCTTTGCGGTATGGAAACGTATTACGTTACGTTATGTTACGTTATGGCGGAGGTGGCGGTACTTAAGTGCATTAAAACAGTGTAGTCCTGTCCAAGAAACTACAGACTCCATAGGTAATCTATTGTTTTGAAATCTGAATTCGACTTATTGAATTAAAACATTTTGGTTCTTTACCTCTTGTTCCTTAACGAACTTCAGTCTCAACGTACTTTCAACACATGCACGCCTGTCTAGGAAGGAGCGTCTTGTCACTATTTCGTTCATAAGTCTAAAATACACGCCCATAAGATTAACACCAATCAGATAAATTATGTCCGAAGCTACCTGAAAAACAAATTAATTTATTATGAAATTATTTACCATTTACGTAGGTATAATATTGTAAAATATGGTTTCGAGGCAATGTTACAATAAATACCATATTTTATGGTTGTGACTCACCACTATACCAATTTGGGGATCCTGGTCGTAAGTAAAGAAAGCGAAGATCAAAACGTAGATAGTGCTGACGAGAACTCCGAGGATTATAGCTAAGAAGTTGTTCCTCATTGGAAGGAAGATGTAGTTGGATAGAAGAGCCATGGTCGCGTAGGCGGGTCTTAAGGAGATGCCTTCGAAGGAGCCGTAGATGCTTACAACGATATCTGTTGAAATAAAACGATGTTAACAGTATCAAAATGACAACATTCAAAATATTTACTCTTATTACCATAATTATAATAAAGAAAATCACTACATACCTATCCAGGTAGATACTTATTTTAGAGAAAGTCTGGAAGTGGCGTCGGTGACAGAAAAGTTGAAAGGAAATCGTTTGTCTTGGTATGGGCATGTAATGAGGGGAGATGAAAGGCATGTAACTCAAAGTGTGGTGAATGTGAATGTTGAGGCGTAAAAACAGAGTAAAGAAAAGATAGGCCGATATGATGTAAAAGGAGATATGAGAAAGAATGAAGGGGAAATGATGAGGTGACGGCTGGGATGATTGAAAAAAAGGGAAGGCTGCGTCGACCCCAAATAAATTAAGACTAGGCTACATTCTAAAATGTCACTACGAGAGAGTAAGTAAGTAAGTAAGTTGCTTATTGTTTCATAAATAAAAAAATGATTTTTAACAGTATTTATTCTTACCCGTAAACACGAGATCCAAAGTGACAATAAAAGTGACCATTATTGGCATCCAGAAGCACTTCTTCTTCAAAGGGTAGTACAAAGGTCGCCAGAGGAAGATGATTGGTATTGCAATCCTTAATACATACATCCCCATTGTTAAATACGTCGAAGTAGATTGTATTTGCTGTAAGGAAACAAGTCTCTTAATTTCTGGACTCAGTTGACACTTGTAATATAGCTTCGATAGAGCATTTACGAGAGAGAAAAGCATTAAGAGCTCGAGCAGTACCTATGTTTTATGCAGATTATAATGTAATGTCTGAGTTGAATATCCTCGTGAAAAATCTTACTGCAGGTACGGGGAAAAAAATAAAAGATTACTAACGAGTATTACGAACGAGGGTCCAACCCTTGCAAGCTCGCGATGCCATTAACCACATGAGTTAGTAATGCATATTCAGCGATACATAAATGTAGGTAGTGTTTTTTACTTACGAGAACTAACTTACTATTATGACGTCGGGAAAATATATGTTTTTATTGTAAGGTAGGAAAAATAAACTACACATTATAAGACCCCGCCTTTTTAAAAGAAATTCAATTCTTATTGCCTTGGCTATATTATCAGGGACTAACATAACTAAAAAGTAGCTTACACATTTATTTTATTAATAGGATGATGGAAAACTTACCTCATGAAACGTGCTAATAATAACTAAAACTATGTGTACAGTTGAAAACAATACTAATAAACTTAAATAAATATAAATAAGCGTTTCTCTCAGCTTGTCATCATATTTTCTGTATAATCCTTCTAAATCTTTCTGGTCGAATTGATCCTAAAAAGTAAAAAAAAAATAATATAATTAAAGTTAAAGATCTACTTTGCCTATCATTACCATCTACCCTAAGACTGTCCCACTGCTGGGCACGAATCTCCTCTCAGAATAAGAGGGCTATAGTTCACCACGCAGTCCTAATATAGTTGCGCAGACTTCACATGTCGTCGAGAAAATCTTTCAGGAATGTAGCTTATCTCACGATGTTTTTCTTCATCGTTTAAGCGAGTGATGGGTAAATAACAGGAAATACGGGCGGTTTTTCTCCATAAAAACGCTTTCGCTTGTTTTCTTTTTAGTTTATGATGTTAAAACAATATTTTTTACAGTAAAAGATAATGTAAACCTTTTGTATGTATTTACCTTTTTGATGATATATATATTCTCTTTTTAAGCACTAGAACCCTCACAAAATGCTCAAACTTGCCTATTTAGGCCGCTGTCAACAGAGGCCTAGTGTACAAATTTGACAACTATTAATGAAAAAAGAAAAACATAGGGACACAGTTTAATATAGGGACTCAGTATAATATATTATTTTTATTCAGTATGTGAAATAAGATATTTTATATACTGAATTAAATTGGTCCAATATTGGAGGAAATAGGCGAGAGAGAAACCTTGAATTATGATTTCTGACTAAGGCTTTTTCTACTTAGGCTTCTATATATATCGGTCGGATCTGCAGTTGCCCTTATCGAACCAATTTGAGGGACCCACGTGGGACATCGACAGCGATAGTTTCATCAAATACCTTCCTGTTCCACTTAATTTTGAAAAGTCGGCGTCGAGAGCCTTGGATTTGAACTCGTTAATTTTGAATTGGCAGTCTAATGATGATATATCATTATTAGACTTTCACTGTATATATTTCCCTATACTTACAGGTAATAAAAAGAGGCTAGGCTTACCCTTAAATATTTCCAGTTCCACTGTTTTCCACCAGCCAACTCAACTTCTTGTATCCTAAATTCGTGCAACGATGACAGAAGGCTGGTTGCCCTGCCAGAGTTCATAGAGTACCTCGCTAGGAGCTCCAAAGCCCCTACCTGAAGCACCACGGACCCCATGGTCCGAGTCAGAGAGTTGTCGTCCTGATGGAGAGAAAAAAACACTATTTATTTAGGTAAAAAAAACCGTTTTTGTGTGATGCATGTACAAACCGACAGATACACAAAAAATCTCGTAAATAAAAATTGCTCTCGTAAAAAAAAAATATGCTTTATTCCCTTTTTGAAGGATCTCGCCAATAAGATTGGTGAAGGTACCCATTATTATCCCCATTGGGTAAGGTCCTTCTAGGGCGATCTGTTTCGATGCTGTATCTGACATTCCCCTTATATATTGATTGTTATTATTAAATATTGAATTGTATGACTGATTTGTGTTATGTTTTACCTGATTAGGGAATCTATTTTTTGTTAATTAATATAGTTAATTATTACTCATCCCTCGGTTAATTTATAATGTATTTTTATTAGTGTGTATTTAGTTTGTATTAGATCTTTATAGATATGTTTAGTCTTTATTAGATCTTTTCGCCTGAAACACAGGATTACCTAGTTCAGGCACATGCATATTATATTGTAATTAATTTATGCTTTGTATTACCTAGTTTAAACGTAAATAGCAAACAATGTTTACTGAATAAATCATTTCTAATTTCTAACTTTCTTTTCATCTATAATAGGTCTGCTTATCTTCTGTGATCTGTGAGACTGTATCTATCTAATTAAGTTTCCGCATAATATACGCTGGAGAATTACTTCGTACATAGGAAGTGATAACAGTGACACTGTGCGATATTGATTTCATTGAAAAAACCAATAACACTTTGCTTTACCTAGGAATCGAAACCAAGAACTCTTATCGAGATTGGAACCACTAGATTAACGAGGCAGACTATCTTTCTGTATTTTTCTTAGTGTTATTAATATTGTATCATAATTTACATACCATCACGCCTGTTTAAATTTCCCGAAGGGTTAGGCAGAGGTTTACTAATATACACTCACCGTTCGCCGGTATGTTTAGGTCCCATGTAATAGGGGGCGAGTCTATTGCCATTAACCGGGCACCTGCCCAAATTCGTTATGTTAACTGTTATTGAGTTCTGGCCCACGGGCCAAAACGCAATAACACTGGTCGACCTGGGGATCGAACCCATGGCCTCAAGCGTAGCAGTTGCGCTTAGGACCACTAAACTAATGAGGCAGTCAATCAGAACCTAAATATGTTTAAAATCGCTTCACGTAGGTGCATGTGATTCATAGTATTCCAGTTATTTAATCTATACCTACTGTCGGCATAGATCTTATAAAGTGCACACGATGTACCTACTTAAATGCAATAATAATACTTATCTAAGTATAATATATTTTTATAATTGTTAACGCTGACATTATATAGTTTAAACGTTAGCTTATGTTATTGCATTTTTATATAAAAAAAATCTCCTGTTTTTACAAACACCATTTTTCAGATACAAGAAAACTGGGGAACCTGTAGGTATAAAGTACCATTATTTGTTCCGTGCGGGGATCGAATTCACAACACGCGGCATAGAAGCCTTGAACATGATAATCTACATATTTTATATATAAATTCATAGAAATTGTATTTGCAAATGTTTATGTGTAGTTTATAATAATTATGTAAATTTTTCACAAAAGGTTCTGGTATTATATACTAGGGTGTATACTTGTATCTATATATAAGTAGCTGTACTCTGCGGTTTCACGCAATTTGTCCGGTACTTAAAGGTCGTAACGTTATGTTAAAAAGCACTACACTTATTATGAACAATTTTTACCATTAAATAATAATAATAATAGAGAATAATAAATTAATGAAGAATAATTACAAAATAAAAACTAAATATAACTATTACATTAAATATCCTTTAACGAACTATACATAATATTAACAATTAACGAAGCAATACAGTATAATATACACAATATAATTAAAATAAACATAATAATTGCAATAAAAAATATTGAAGCAAATATATAATAATCTAAATATCAACTCAACTAAATTTTAAATAAAACTGATGATATAATAAGCATAAAAATATTTTAAAATAGAAATAAATATATAAATTAAGTAAATAAATAGAAAAATAATTTACTACGTATACTAATATATACTTACTACTGAGAAAGATTGTGAGTGTACCTATAATAAAATATGAGACAAAACAATTTCAATTTACAAATTTGATTTGGTGGCCGCTTGCCATAAGTTAAAAGTGTTGCAAAATTTTTGTTAGATTTAGTTACTACACCGCGATAGAATTAGATTAGATCAGTTGATACCATATCATGGCAGAAACTTCTCGCCTTATCCTTTTATACCTACTGAGTTATTTTATTGATACAGATATTAGATTAATTACCTAGAATTATTAAATATTCGTTCACCCTTTTACAATGGGGGGTTTGTATTATTAAAATATGTATTAAAATTTTAAATCTCTGGGAAATTGTAATGTTGCAACTTATTTGTGCGCCATATATATGTACGTAGACTGCTCCATAAGTCTTGCAATACAGTTTTTTTCTTTGCTAAAAGAGGTTTTATAGAAAGGATAGTCTTGGACTATCCTCTACCTCCTGACCTCTGCATGGTAAACAAGAAATTTTTGGCCGCAAGTTTTATAAAAGCTAAAAGAATTATGATCGAAATCTTGTCTGAGCACTTGGCCATCATGACAATGCTGTTTTATACCTCTAAGGTGGCAAGCAAGCATACGGCTAGCCTGATTGCAAGCGGTTACCGTAACCTATGGACGCTTGCAACACCAGGGATATCACTCGCGCGTTGCCGACCCTGTAAATTGAGGAGGAATAGTTGGGCTGGCAGCATAGGAGACAATAGCATGATGCTTTTCCTATCTGCCAACACAACGCTTCCTCGTAGAGCTCTGGCGACCTTGCTCACCATTAGAAACACAACATAGCAAGGAGTTATGTTATTTGGCTAAGATTTAAAATGGCTCTGGCAAATCGCTCCCCCCACATACATTGAGCAATTTTAACACAAGAGTTTATGAGCCAGTCAGGACTCACACTCGTTACGACCCGGACCTTTTGCTTTGTGATTTTGGGTTCTTCCCTATTATGACGAGTTAGTTAAAAGGGCAAAAATTCACAACTGAGAAAGAATTATGAAGTGCTTGGGATAGGGCTTGTGCTTTTGTTACAAAAGATAAATGGAAACAAATATTTTGATCAATTTTATTAAACACTTTTGTGTTGCAAAACGTTTGGAGCAGCCTACGTATATTATAAGAATATGTAGATATCTATATATTTTTATAAATAAAATTGTGCAATATATTTAATAATAATATATCATTATTATTGGCGTCATCTATATAATATTCGTCAAAAGCTTGCAGTATCTATTTACATGCAGCATAATTGAGTTGCTAAGCATACTATATTATATACGAGTGGTATTGTATTGTACGTCTACCTACTATTGAAAAATGTTAAATAAATGTATTAAAAAAAAAATAGATAGTTAAAAAAATATAGTACCTAAGTACGCAAAAATATCTGTATGGATGGATTTGTATGGATTATTTTACATTTTTACTGTGGTGTGCAGTAAATAGATAATGTTCATATAATCTAAACTACTTAGGTGTTTGGGCTTCTGTATAATTAATTATAATACTAACAACTAACTTCTGTTATTTATGTTAGTTGGGATTAGTGCATCCCATCACATGAGGGGTCTTTGAAATATTATTTAAACATCAAATAACAAAAAAAAAAAACAATTAGTTAATATTTTTTTATAAATTCATGTTCAGTATCAGCGAGTATCTCCTTAAATGGCATGAATTTAGATCAGCAGCTTATATGTGCGTGCCCTAATGTACGGCTTTAGATAAATAAAGATTAATAAGTATTAAATACTGAGTACATATTTTGGTTTATTGTTATGATTTCGAACAATTGGGTATTATCTTATATTTTGATTACCCGTAGTATCTACTGCTGAACTAATTGAACTTAGGTACACTCGACAAAAGAGTTATGCAGGCAGCTAACGACATCTATGCTTTGATAAAGATTGTGTCAAAACATAGATGATTTATCACTCAATATGTGCTAAAATGCAGGTATTAGCTGCCTACATACCAAATCCTTAGGCAGATATTATGGTTCGCTGACTATATAGCTCATTATTTTGTTGACTGTACTAATAGCAAACATATGAGCTATAGAGATTTCTTAATTTTTTAACTCAGCCTCTCTAGGCTAAGGCTAAGCTATCCTAGTAAGAATATGGCGCAAAATATGTATTTTGGGTTAGACAAGCAATACTGAGGCTGAGGCATTACTTTGCTGATTTTGAAAAGGTCTCGCTAGCCAATGCTGCAATGGAAAGGGTAATTAAATACCTGAATATTGTCTTGTTTCCGAACAATGCATCCTTGTTTTTATAAAGAATACTGTAATTATGACGGACATTTTTACTCATTAGTGATGTAACCTTCTTAATATTTTTAAATCTCTAAAGTAAATTATTGAACAATTTTAAATCAATCTACATAGATATTTTTGAAATTATATATATATTTCACTTAGTGGCTTAGCTATATCGTACTCCAACTAAAATAAAAATAATACTTAGTCATTATTTATCGGGGATAAACATCGGAACGTGATTATCACTTACTAAATTTCCGTTACACTATCAGCATTCGATATTCGAAAACAGAATATTCAATTAAAAATGTTGATACTTACCATGAGTGTTAACGTTCACTATAACATCACATAAAACAATTAAACACAAAACAAAAACAACACTATCGCCAACAACTGACAGACTATCACTGACTATCATTGACTACGAACAATGATTAATTTAGATAAGCGCCACTCTTTGGATATTAGTAGATATGCTAGTGATTATCGCATTAATTTTTCATGAATTAAAATCTATAATATTTGGTAGAAAATATTTTTAGACTAATAAATTAAATAGCAGCTTTTTGAATACATTTACAATACTACACATTGAAACACATTTTATTTTGATGTTAAAATGATATTTAGACATCTACTAATATCTATTAAAAAAGTAATGGGCTTGCCTCTAAAAGCAATTTCATAGCATCTTCATTGTTAGCATCTACTTTAGTCATCAATAATAATTTGTTAGCACACAATGTCTCTATACAAATAAATTGTGTAATAATATCAATGCGAAAGTATTTAGATGTGTCTGGTTTGTGTGTTGCAAACATAATTATGTAAATATTATATCTGCAAAAGTATTTCTGCATAGGTATTTTTTAACTGACTATAAAATTCAGGCCAGAAAAAAAATACTTTGAATATTATTGAACATGAATTGGCTTTACTATTATTTCAATGTTTGTTTATTTATATTCATATTATTATGCCGCGATAAAATCGAAAAAGTGTTTAAAGATTGTTTTAAATTATTAAGATCAACACAGGATTTAGCTACCTGTAATTAATTAAAATTATTTCAATTAAATTTAAACGTGAATCTTGAACAATTATGATTTTAATATTATTTCAATGTATGTTTATTTATATTCATATTAATATACCGCAATCAAATCCGTAAAAGTACTAAGAATTGTTTTAAATGATTAAGATTAACACAAGAATCACCTGTAATTTAAATATGATATGCACCATTTTACTTTCTCACTTTAATATCAACATCCTAAGTTTCTGTGTACACTCGTGGTTTACTTGAACACTTAAAAACAACTGACACCTCACACGAGTGCGAGGATATTAGTAACACCTTTTAGTTTACACAATAAAACCATTGTCAGTTGCAACCAAGTAGGTTGCGGCTATGTTTGCCAATTTTATCAACTGACTGACTGCCTCATTAGTCTAGTGGTCCCAAGTTTGACTGCTACGCTAGATTCCCAGGTCGAGCAATGTGGTATTGGGTTTTTCTATGTAATTCTCGGTAGCAGCTCGGAGTTCGGGATTTGTGCTCGGTTAATGGCAATCCTAAAACATACCGGCAAACTATGGTTGCAAATTAGTACGTCTCTGTAGGCAGAGGCGTACGGGTAAGACCGTAAGTAGGGTATAAGACCATAGAGTAAGACCTTTCGGGGAATACAGGCGTGATGGTATGGATGGTAATGTCTTATGACTCCTTCTGCCTATACCCTTTAATCTTCTGACCGCAACAGTCCTGTATAGATGAAAAACTAAAATATCCCCAGTACGCTACGGTCACGACTGGGTGATAGATTTTTATAGGAAATTCGGAAGCTTGGCGCTGAGGGCACGATTTTTCTGTTTTGACGTGGTGTTCAAAGGGATAAGGAATAATATAATTAACGATGGAAAACTGCAGTGAATAAATCCTCAATCCTATTTCAATGTCTAATATTCGCGTAAGTGTCAGAAATTAGTTATCAGAGGATGTAATAATTAAAACCATCGCCGATGTCAAACACCGCCGTTCCAAGAAGTCCGCAGTTTGTGCACATACTCTAGACAAGGCCCAGCACTACATCAGATTTGATAATCCACAAGTCCTCGCAAAAGAAAACCGATTCCTTCTCAGGATGATTCGCAAGGCTATTGAATTAATAAACATCCAAATTTCAATAGAGAAGATGGCTGGGTATTACCACCTGCTTATATAAAATTAAAATCCAAGCCTAAAACTGCAAGACCGAAGGATACGGTCAGCTCGTTTTGCGTGAATCAGATCGCCATTAATTAACAAAAATGTAAGGTAGCTGTTAGTAATTGCAACATTAAGACGTCCAACAACTTAGTCTACCCGTGACCATGGATGCTGTAAAGGATCCGAAACGTCGGGAATTAAATTATATCAATACAACGCGATAAAATCCGTAAAGAAGTAGTTTTATTTCAATATCTAATATTCGCGTAAGTGTCAGAAACCAGTATAATTAAAACCTTTGATAAAATTAAGTAGATGAGTCAAGCTCAAATCGAAAATGATAATCTTGCGTTAATATGATTTTACAATTTACTTACATAATGATGAAGTTGTATAATTACGAATGAATCAGTGTGGATTAAAAAATAAAAGTTTATTAAATAGTAAACATTCTACGCTTCAAACGTATATTAAGTAATTCCTCTTAATCAATTTATGTTTAGAATCAAATTTATATTTCTCTGCTGCTCGCGGTTTCACTCCAGCCAGTATTTTAGTGTGTGAGACAATCGTGAGGTAATAAGTCAAAGTCAAAATGTTTTATTTCAATTAGACCACTAAATAGGTACTTTTGAAAAGTCAAAACTAGTTGCACGGTTCCAAAAAAGTGGGTCGTATGGAGAAGAACCGGCAAGAAACTCCATAGATACGCTTTAAAAAAAAAACTTTATTACAATATTATGTTTTACAACCTTGTTCCATATAGTTGCTGAGAATTCTGCAGTTTGATGTATAAGATTTATTCAATATACAAAAAGAATTAGGGATTGCCACAGCAAGTAAGAGCTGACCAGCCCCGACAGACAGCACCCGTTCACGAGCATGACGTGCGTATCGGCGTGGTTCGACTCAACCATATTGTAGGGAATAAAATAACCCGACACACAACGCCACCATCAGCAGGACATTTAAGTGAGCATGACAAGCTCAGACTGCGGGCACAACAATTTTACAGATAAATATATGTAGGTATGTACTTATACAGATTGCTACATCTAAATAAGGTACATTGTGGTAGTAAGGGAGCCCAATAGAGGATTTGGGATTTACTTGAGCGGGACAGATGTATAGAGAGGATGTCTTGTATCATGTTGCCCATATATAAGCCCTATACATTGCCCCATGCGTCTAAAGCAGCCCATTAGATTAGTAAAAAAATCGAACATCAGAAATACTGAAGCGCGTCAGATTAAGGTGAGGTGGGCTAATTAGGTACGAGCTAAAAAAAGTGTACATTTAGAAAATCTGACGATTTGAGCGTAATATAAGGGACTGGGAGGGTTACAAAGTTGCTAAAGCGTCAAATTAATCACTCAAAATAATCGTCAGATTTTAGGCTACCATGATTGGAACGTCAAGCTGAATCTCCTGTATAAAATTCTGACATGCATGAGTATTTCAATATGGCGATTATATTCGCCATCTTCAAAAATTCACTACGAACTTGCGTCACTTCTAAGTCCCATCCAAAAGGGATCATTTTTAGGGTTCACTTAGTATCCCCTCTAAATATCTGACGCCTCGTAAAAAATATCATTTTCGACCTTTCCGGATGGCCACACCCACCACGCAAGTCAACAGATGAACATAATTATTTTTGATATCAGAGACACGTTGGAGCATCTAAACTATTGATATCTGACAAGCTGTATTTCAATGTTATAATATTTAAATTTTTGAAATATGTAGACGCTTTCCCCACCACTGAAAGGGCATACATTATAATAACCTTTTATTCTTCCTATCCTCTTATATACAAAATCTAAGGGTCTAGATCAGGTTAGGTCTCCACGACGATCGAGTAAATCCCCATTTAGCATCATAAGCTCCACGGTGACCTACCAAGGTGTTTATGCACCTGGCCCAAATGTACGTTCAAACCTTGAAGAACCGGGCGTGGAAACAATGGGGGCATCTTACCTGGTTATCCAGCGAGGTCATAGTTTTACTAACACTGCTTCCGATGTCACTACTGCCAACACCACTTAACATGTACAGTGTGCACTCAAAATAGAGAAAGATACAATAAAATTGAAATAAAATTATTAGATAAAAATCGACATTTACCAATAACGTTAACGAGTCTGTCACTCCGTGGGCGTTGCGCAGCCGCGTCGTGGACCGTGCCATCTTCGATCTTCTCGCCGCCATGGTAGAAAAATTTTGCTTACGCCCAGGTATTCTCTTCCTGCGATGGCTCCCAACGACGTCACAATTTCACGATCAGTGTTGCCGTTGATTGTTTCGATACCAATAAGGAAATTTTTAATTCACCATGAATATAAAATAAATTTCTTACTAGCTCAACTATTTTTGTCTCGTGTTATTCGTCTATTTGGTAAAAAAAGTAAACCGTATAAAATTATTAATTGAAAATTCCACTAATAAAGACGTGTAAGAAACTGGAAAAATGCATCTTGCTCGGCTAATTTATTTACACATAGTGTACTAAACGATGACGTCGATGGAAGCCAATGACGTGCCTAGCTGTCACGGGAAGAGAATACCTTTGTCTTTTACCATGGTGGAGCACTACCATCTTCCATGTTTACGTTGTGAAATTTAGAGGCCCGCAGGCCGCAGTGCAGGGCAGTCTTTTCTTCGGCGACACACCACCGTAATACGGTTTATTTTGCGGTTCTAATTTCTCATATGTTATTATATCGTTGGTCTATAACTCTAGATGGAGAAGGTATTAACTCAAAAAGGCCTATTTTTCAAGAGTGTTTTCCAATAAATATATTAAAATAATTTTGCTAATGAAAATACTGTCCCGTCTCCGCATAACGATATGACATCTAATTTGATGTCATATTGTTATGCAACCCCATTTATTAGAAAGATAGCATGGTTTTCAATAGAACTATATTTTTACCCGAATGCGCCGAGAGAAAGGTTATTAAATTTCGTTCTCGGAATTCATAAATTTTGAGTAAAAACCCCGTTCATTCAAACAAAATATTTATTGCGGCAAGACACTGTTTTCCAATTAATTTTATCTGGCTTCCGTAAAATTTTCAATTTAGATGTATTGTATATATTATTAAAATTTTAATTTAGCTAATTTATTTTAAATGCAGCAACTTTAACGTTCTATTTAATATAAATATTTCCAAATGCCCTTCCGCTATAATATGATTTTCATACATAAATAATATATATAATATATATTCCATTCAAATGTTCGTTTTATGTGGTCGGTTTGTCGACGTCTACTTGAAAATATTAATTGTTACATATGTAATACGAGTATTAGCAGAAAATAGTAACTGGCCATATTATTTAACTATTTTTTATTATAACTGTACGTTAACTGTTAATTTTCTAATAATATAAAATACATCAAAAGTGGCTATTTTATCCTTTTGGTAAAATTTACAGTCATAATATGATGTTGTACCTTTGAATGACCGCATTGTGTAATAATCTAGTAACCTAGCATGAGGTACTGAGGTCAATTCCCAGGTTACGCTGTACTGCAGATTTTTTATGTGGTATATTTTAATGACTTAATTAACTGAGAATGAGGAAAACTGTTCCACCGTAATACAATTTATAGCTAGTACGGGGAACAGGGTGAATCTATTCTAAACAACCTAAGTTTGTCTTGGCAAATACTTATTTAATAATTCATAGTTACTAAGTTACTTATGTTAAACTCGTTTAAAAGGTTGTTGTTTTAATTAATTTGTCAATAAAGATTTATTTATTAATTTCGAAACGGAAGCCTAATTAAAGATATCTCTATTAGGTACGAGTACCTACCTATAAGTATACCCGTGAGAACAGCTTACGTTACACACACATCTCTAATTGAGTGTGAAGTTCGTTTACTTCGTTACCGTTTGTTATGAGCTGTACTTGTGTGGCGGCGTGTACTTACTCTGCATGATAATTGAAGAGTCACAGCTATTATTTAAACTAAGTGGCATTTCATAAGCAGTGATATTCTAGTTCAGCATTTCTTTTGAGAGGACACAAAACTGTTAAGACGTTTTCAAATTATGCGGTCACATTTTAAAAGCATTAATTATTTATAGATAGACTTTTGAAGAGCAAATAAATTAGAAGATTCGTTTTCAAAAATCTTTAAACCCTAAGATATTTTTGCAATTGTATCGTTGTTCTCCAATAATTTATTATTGTTACATGGAGATTGTAAAGTGATAAGAAAAAGTGCATAAAAATTATGTGGATTACTACACTAGCAAACAGAGACGAAACGTTTGGCGTAGCGCCTGAGCGATTGGCTTCTGCGTTACGTGTTGTGAGTTCGATCTACAGGTAATTGTTCCGGGTCTGGTCGTTTGTGTATGTGAGAATTTATGTTTGTAAACGCACCCACGATACAGGAGAAAATCCTAGTGTGGGCAAAGCTTTTATAAAAAAAGAGAACCAAATGATTCTTGTTTACCTCACAGTGGAGTAATATAGAGTATTCTTTATATTACAGGTTTTCAAAGTGAGAAGGGAGAGGCTATATTCCACCATGGTGTCCTGGACCAGATTGAGAGACGTTACACTCTATTGACAAAAAATCTTAGACATGCAGATTTCTTCACGATGAGTGCCTTTACTGCACATTCTTTTGCCAGAATTGTTTGCTGGCATGACTAGATCAATTTTGCAATCCAATTGTAAACAACCACACAAAACATTTAAATTAAAAATTTAATACCACCGCAGCATCAAGACATGGTTACCAAGTTCTTGCAATATCAATGAAGTAACAGGATACCAAATTTCAAATGGATTAGACCTGTGGAAGGTCACATCCCTTCATGAACCAGAAAAGAGCTGAGAATCTTCAAACGGCAGGCCAGATTGTCTAAAATCATAGCTAAGAACATTCTCGATCAAGTCACCTTTCAAACAAAAAAAACTGAATCAAAATCGGTCCATTCGTTTCGGCGCTATGATGCAACAGACAAACAAAAATACACAGATACACGTTAAACTTATAACACCCCTCTTTTTGCGCCGAGAGTTAAAAAGAAAACAACCTATCAAACTCAACCTCAAGTGCCATCTTACTTTCAGGTGAAAAATCAGTGATTTCAAACGAAAATGCCCTCTAACGAGTTTCATAGAAAGCGTCGTGTTTTATGTTGTTTCCGAATGTGTTGAGTTACTAGATCTCTATTCCAGATGGCGTGCGGTACACCACACGAAAAGATTTTACATTTTAAAACAAAAGTAAACTAGCAAAGTGGTGTACCTAATGCTCGTTGCTCGATATAACTTGTAATGAATGCTGATTATGTAAAGTAATATTTAGAATTTACGATGAAATTGGATTATTTATATTTAATCAAAAAATACTCTAGTAACTTTACGGCCAGTCCCGATAATAAATCTGTCGATAGATTTGCTTACTAAAGATACGATTTTGACATTAACTTGTATGGACCTTATATCAAAATCATATCTCTAGTAAGCAAATCTACTGACTGATTTGGGACTGGCCGTATTAGCGCGCTTACGACCACGAGATTAATGAGGCTTTAATTTTTTTACCAGAATAGGTTATTAACCGTTAAATAACTATTATTACATACATACCATTATGCCTGTATTCCCCGAAGGGTTAGGCAGAGGATTACTAATGTACATTCACAGTTTGCCGGTATGTTTAGGTCCCATGTAAAAGGGGGCGAGCCTATTGCCATTAACCGAGACTCCGAGCTGCTACTGATAATTTCATGGAAAAACCCAATAACACTGCTCGACCTGGGGATAGAACTCAGGACCTCTAGCGTAACAGTCGCGCTTGTGACCACTAGACTAATGAGGCAGTCTAGAAGCCTCATTTATTCCTAACATACAATTTTGTTTTACAAATTAAGAAAAAAAATAGGATTTAAATAGTTATATTTAATTAAGAACTTTTGTTGCCACGGCTTCCCGTTTTGTGCTGTTTTTAAAATTACTATACCTACCTACAAGTATTTTTGTGCAAAAATATCGACATTAATAAGTATGACAGACAGACAGACAAGACATACTAGAGTCCTGGGTTCGATTCCCAGGTCGAGTGAAGTGTTATTGGGTTTTTCTGTGAAATTCTCAGTAACAGAGTTTGGTATTTATGCCCGGTTAATGGCAATAGGCTCGCCCCCTATTACATGGGACCTAAACATGCCGGCGAACTGTGCGTGTACATTAGTACACCTCTGCTTAACCTTTCGGGGAATACAGGCGTGATGGTATGTTATCTAATTTTACATACGACCGAGAACAACTAATGCAACCCAGATATTTGACCATACCATTGTACTTTTCTGCAAGTGTTTTTTCAACGCTTGCATGACGTGTTTTGTCTACAACCGTGGCAGTAGCTACATAAAACAATGAGTGTTTTCCTAGAATTGTCACCAACTAAACAATATTCTTTAGCGAAGTTGTAACAAGTTCGTTTCCAATCTAACTTTTCGTTTATCGTGCAATCCATTATTTTTATTTAACAAAGCGAAGATTTCGTAAATTACGTACGGCCGGAATAATTGCGAAAGTTACTTCGTTTCTGAATGTAAATAAAAATACTTACCTACCGGTTACCTGCAGGCGTTTTAACGAGGTTTCAATTGCAAAAATAATAAAATATATCCATATATATTATACTTTCCCACATTTTATAACATACCATCACGCCTGTATTCCTCGAAGGGTAAGGCAGAGGTGTAGGTACTAATGTATACCCACAGTTCGCCGACCCAGTATATTTAGTTTATAATGTAATACGCGCGAGTTAATTGCCAAATCCAAACATCAACTGCTACTGAGAATTTAATAGAAAATCCCAATAACACTTTGCTCGCCCTGGGAATCGAACCTAGGAACAAAAGGAGTTGCAAAAATAATTGATAATATTGCAAAATTATTGAAAATATTGCAAAAAATATTGAAAATATTGCAAAGATTATTGAAAATAATTATAACCATATTATTATTTTTATTCAGCCGTTGTCGTCGCACTGCAGGGCAAAGGCCTCCCTACCCTCTTTCCACTCCTCACGACTCAAAGCTATTTTAGGCCAATCCTTCCTGAAGAAGTCAAGCTCATCCCGCCATCTCCATCTAGGTCTGCCGCATTGTCGTCTACCGTTATGTTGTCTACCGTTATCGCATAATCTATTCCCCGAAGAGTTAGGCAGCGGTGTACTAATGTGTACCCTCAATTCACCGATATGTGTGGGTCCCATGTAATAGGGGGCGAATTAATTGCCAAATCCAAACATCAACTGATACAGAGAATTTAATAAAAAAACCCAATAACACTTTGCTCGCCCTGGGAATCCAACTTAGGACCTCTAGCGTAGTACCTACTCGCGCTTACGAACACAAGACTAATGATGCAATTTAATTTAAACCATTTTATTAAGCCTATATTAGGACTTCGTTGGTATTCTTCTTACTTTTCAGATGAAGAAGGTGTGAATGAATGATGCAGAACCCAATACCCTTCTGCGTTTAGATTTAATAACAACCTTTAACATTTACTTTTATCTACCTAATTATCTTTTGTTAACTTTTTTCGAGCATTGATAGCCTAGTGATATGACCATAGGACTGCCAAGTCAAAGGAGTTCGAATCCAAGGCACGCATCTCTGACTTTTCGTAGTCATGTGCGTATTAATTATCACGCGTTTAAACGGTGAAGGAAAACATCGTGAGGAAACCTGCTGCCTGAGAGGTTTTTTTGACGGCTTGTGAAGTCTGCCAACCAGCATTAGGCCAGCGTGGTAGACTATAGTCCCTCTCATTCTGAGAGGAGACCCGTGCCCAGCAGTGGGACAATGTAATGGGTTGATTATTATTTTAACTTTTTTCTATGTAAAGAACATTGCACCTGCCTTATCATATCAGATACGACCATAGAGGTTGACTGGTAGAGAATCCCTAAGGTATTAAGGTAACGTAATACCAAGATAAATCTTAATTCATACAGAATTTAATCAAATTGTATTTACTGATTCGGATACCATTAATCTAGGACCCTATCCTACCATTTCGTGCAAAATACTTCACTGGGAATAATCACCAGCAGATTCCACTGAATCAGAGATCATACATTAAACGGAGCGCTCACAGGAGCTTCCTTCTAATTACCATACTTAAAATTAGTACAGAAATATAGCCAATAGAGTAAGTCATTATGTCCAATACAGATCGCCATGTTGCAGATGAATTAGAAAAAAAATGGAAATAATTCTAAGTTAATTTTAGTTTATAAAGTTTCGATTGGTTTTCTGAGCGTTTATTTCAAGTGAGGTGAGTTATAACACTGATTAAATTTCGTTATTGTCGTGGTGCGTTTACAAACACAAATTCTCACATACACAATGGCCCAGACCCGGAACAACTTCCTATCCTATAGAACAGAAAAATATTTGCTCCGTGTGGGGCTCGAACCTACAACACGTCGTGCAGAAGCCGATCGCTTAGCCGCTACGCCTAAAGTGTCATCACATTATGTTTGAATTACGTTTTATCTTGGTATTATTTTTTATTTTAGTATCGGTAATTCAGCATTCGCAGGACTCTTAAGTCCGTCAATGTATGTTGCATAAAGTTTAAATAAAAAAATATAAGATTATGGCAAAAGTCACTGGATCAACAAAGCTCATTGCCCATCTTGGCGGCCGACCATAAAATAGCTAGGTAATTTTTAGGCATCCGATAAGAAATCATTTAGGTAAATTCTACGGGCGCTATTATTACGAAGAAGCATTAGTTTTTTACAAGCTTTTAATGAGCTTGCGATGTTTGTAGATTTAGATAAAATCTTGCTCGTTGAATTAGAATAACTTTTTTCTTTTTCAATTTCAATGGCACGTTATATAGCTTTTTTTATGACATAGGCGGGCAAACGAGCAGACGGATCGCCTGATGGTAAGCGATTATCGCCGCCCATGGACACCCGCAACACCAGAGGAGTCACAAGTGCGTTGCCGACCTTTTAAAGCCTTTTAAAAGGTCGGCACTCACTCACTCGATCGGCGAAACACAACGTAAGCGTTGTTTAACGCCGGTTTTCTGTGAGGCCGTGGTATCACTCCGGTCGAGCCGGCCCATTCGTGCCGAAGCATGGCTCTCCCACGTCAAAAGCTGGTTGTAATCATTTAGCCCTATAATCATTTCTTCCTACATCGACCTGGGTATTGAACCCAGGATTTCACGCTAAGCCGCACACACTTGCAATCAATAGCTCATTCAGTCAGGTAGATTAAAAGAATGTTTAACTAAATTTTTATGGGCCTCTTAAGAAAGTTCAAGGTCACTCAGCGAGCTATGGAGCGAGCTATGCTTGGCATTTCTTTACGCGATCGAATCAGAAATGAGGAGATCCGTAGAAAAACTGAAGTTGCCGATATAGCTCTATGGATTAGCAAGCTTAAGTGACAGTGGGCACATAGCTCGTAGAACTGACGGCCGTTGGGGCATAAAGGTTCTCGAGTGGAAACCACGCACCGGAAAGTGCAGCGTGGGACGATTCCCAGCGAGATGGATGGACGACCTGGTAAAGGTCGCTAGTAGTCGTTGGATACAGGCGGCATATAACCGGTCGTTGTGTAAGTATTTGGGGGAGGCCTATGTTCAGCAGTGGACTTCTGTTAGCTGATATGATGATGATGATAAAGTATGATAATATACATAACAATTTATCAAATAATTGTTCGGCTTTTTGCATTCGACAGTAGTTCGTAAAAATGAACGAGTTCGTCCCACGATCAGAAAAATTTCATCGTGTTCGTTTAATTGCAATGAAATATACACTGCGATCACGGCCAGAACATGTGAAAAATCACTGGTATTTTATATGATAATCAGTTTTGTATAAGATTTCATTTTATTTATGCAAACAGTGAATTTAAATAATAAATAGCATAACATAACATAACATACCATCACGCCTGTATTCCCCGAAGGAGTAGGCAGAGGCGAACTTAATGTACACCCACAGTTCGCCGGTATGTTTAGGTCCCATGTAATAGGGGGCGAGCCTATTGCCATTAACCGGGCACAAATCCAGACTCCGAGCTGCTACTGAGAATTTCATTGAAAAACTCAATAACACTTTGCTCGACCTGGGGATCGAACCCAGGACCTCTAGCGTAGTAGTCGCGCTCGGGACCACTAGACTAATGAAGCAGTCAAAAACGAATAGCAGCAAAATAATTATGATTATTTCCGTATTTGTAATGCCACACTTATGATACATATGTACCTAATTCTATTTATAATAATTATTATTATCAATGCGAAAGTAACTTTCTTTGTCTGTCCAATTGTTTGTTTGCAAAGTTTTCACGCCAAAACCGCTGACCCAATGTTGATGAATTTTGATATAGAGATAGATTGCAACATGAACATCAACCTAGGCTACCTTTTGTCTCAAAAATCCTTTGGGATGTGAGTGAAACCACGGAAAACATATTAGCTGGCATATTGGAAGGGCCATATGAGACTTGAGTAATACGTTATTTTTATATACTAAGACACATAACATACCATCATGCCTGTATTCTCCGAAGGGTTAAACAGATGCATATAAATATACCCCCACAGTTGGTATGTTTAAGTCATATGTAGGGGGCGAGTCTATTGCCAATAACTGAGCACAAATTCCAAACTATGAGCTGCTACTGAGAATTTCATAGAAAAACCCAATAACACTTAACCTGGGAATCGAACCCAGGACCTCTAGCGTAGCAGTCGCACTCAGGATAGGCTAACAAGGCAGTTCTCACCTACCTATTATATGGGACTTAAACATACCGGCGAACTGTGGGTGTACATAATTACGCCTCTGCCTAACCCCTCGGAGAATACAGGCGCGTATTAGATATTATTAGACAGGAAAAAGAGCCCTACGCTATCTAAAACATACATACACTCACGCCTTTCTCGCACAGGGCTAAGCAGAAACTATAGACCGCCAGTTGCTACGATTCTTGCATACTTCTTTTACTTTCTACAATAAACTTTGTTATACATTGAAAGATTGAAATATTGAAAACGTAATTCCCTGGTTGAATTATAGTCACTTTGCTTTACACCTAAATTCACAAAGAAACTTGAAATCAAAATAAACTTTATCTCATTTTGACTCGAATAAGGTATCTATGTTGTTCAATTAAAAGTTTCGAAAGATTTATTTACAGAAAGCTCATCCAATCTGAACAAGACACTAACTAATCTTTGACGCTTTATATTTTATTATAGTAATAGTTACTGTTTACAATGTTATTGTATCGATATTTGGGTATTCGCAAAAAAAGCGACTACGAAGTGTCTACGAAAAACCGTAGCGCTACGGTTCTTGACGTTACGTGGAATAACGTAGCAATTTGTCTGCTCCAAATTAACGATGATTACCATAATTCAAAGCTCAATAGACAAGTTATTTATCATTCAAAATGTCTTTCATATTATCAAATTTTCTAGAAGCGGTTCAATCAAATAGCAATACGTATATTCAAATTCTTTGTACTAAATTCGAAAACCATTCATTTTGAGTTCGTATCACTCGTGTGCTTACATTCAATTTTCTTCTAAAAATCCCGCATCACATTTAATTCAATTAAAATGTGCACACAGCGTTTGGGGGCGAGCTTCAGTAAAAACAGCTTTTGACAGCGCGGCTTCGGAGCTTATGCGAAAATTTATAGAAAATTGCATGGTACACGCGTTGCGCCCATAGGGTGCGCGGGAAACGTTAGGGGGGTGTATATTTAGAAATGCTTCTAGCCGCCAGACAGCAGTCCACGCTTGGCGCGCGAACGGAGCGCACGCGTCCCCGTCTTCCCCGTTCGCTATCGCATCGTACCCGATTCCGTAATTAACATAAATTGAAATTAATTAATAGAGCATTACTGTTGTGTTGTGTGCATAGAACTGGATTTGTTCGTACCCTGTGCTATCCTGTGGACTATCTGCGCATTTGTCGGTTTTTAGTGACTATTTATAATTATTTAATAACTGCTTGCATCTTTACCGTGAATGGACTTTTATTGAAAATTCACTTCATTTCTTCGATAAAAGGTATGGGAAATTGCTATTCATTTTAATTGTACGGACTAACCCTTTCTCGGTAAATGCGGACTATAATTAAGTGATGCGATATTACTGGGTCGTCGACATTAACAACAATGTTGAAAATAGAGATATTTTTTTTAGTTATTATAGGTGTTTAATTAGTGTAAAATTGGGGATCTATATATTTGATCCTGTATAAAGTAATTATAGTTGACTCTACACCATATCATTAAAAGCATATTATAGTTAAAGGTAGAAAAAACATTGCATTAAGTAATATTACTAATCAATATGAACGATAATTTGAAAAATAATAATTAACTTTTAATAAAATGATTACTCATTTGACTTAAACACATAAAAGTTAAAAGCTTTCATAAACGAAATCCTAATCAAAAATCTGGTTTTATATGCACACCTCTGTCATTTCTCATTATGTAGAATACAAGAAACCAAAATACCTATTTCATTAAAAATAATTTACTTTTAATGATAACCATAAGACTGTCATATAAATATGTCAAGTTAGTTAAACACGGAAATATTAGAATAAAATATATCATAGCGTTGTTGAATTGGTAATGATCGTGTTTCTAGATGACTTTCAAATAAAAACAGGTCAGGTTGTTTAAGTAGGTACCTATTTAGATAAATGCAGATTTACGTGGGAGAGCCATGCTTCGGCACGAATGGGCCGGCTCGATCGGAGTGATACCACGGCCTCACAGAAAACCGGCGTTAAACAACGCTTACGTTGTGTTTCGCCGAGTGAGTGAGGTTATCGGAGGCCCAATCCTCTTTTAAAAGGTCGGCAACGCATTTGTGGCTCCTCTGGTGTTGCTCGCTCTCGATCGCTTACCATCAGGTGATCCGTCTGCTCGTTTGCCCTCCAATCCCATAAAAAAAATGCAGGTCCATTGTAAAGCTTGCAAAGGCGTCAAAGATATAGCAAATAAAAAATATTTATTGCATATTAGATGTACAAATAGTGGAACCCTTGAATTCCTAAGTGATACTTGTATAATGGAAGTCAAAGCGCCCTCTGATATATTCTTAACTTACAAAAAACTATTATTGTGTTTAGGTAAGTAGTATTTGACATAAACAAAAATATGAAAATATTATTATGTTAATATATAATAAGATAATATGACTTCATCATTGAGTTTTTCCGTTTTAAATAATGAGTTTCATCAGTTGTAAAACTATAATCGGCATTAATTAAATTGTTATTTGTTGACTGCCTCATTAGTCTAGTGGTCCCAAGAGCGACTGCTACGCTAGAGGTCCTAGGTTCGATCCCCAGGTCGAGCAAAATGTTATTGGGTTTTTCTATGAAATTCTCAATAGCAGCTCGGAATCTGGATTTGTGCCCCGTTAATTGCAATAGGCTCGCCCCACATGGGACCAAAACATATCGGCGAACTGTGGGTGTACATTAGTACGTATACCTATCAAGTGGACAAATTAAAAAGTTCGACTGTCATATTGAATTTCGAAGTTTAAAATATAGATAGGTTACATACTGTATTCATAATGTTCGAATTGACTGTCATATTTGAACTTCGAATGAGTATGACAGTCAATTCGAAGTTACGTACCTACATCGCCATTAATTAAGAACATTCTTATACGAGTATATATGTATAAACATTGATATTTTAAACGTCGAATTTCGTTATGACAGTCAAAAAGTTCGTTTATTCGAACTCAAAATTCGAAATTATATGTGATATTGTATGATATTAATTATGACTTATTTAGTATCCAGTAAGTTATCAAACGCTGCAAGTTGTACATTTTACGTCTCAAGAAGTAGTCCAGACATCAAATATTAATGAATTATAGCCTCTGATAAGAGGTATCATTGTTCGCTGTAATATATTTCATTTTATCATGACATCGTCTCATTCAAATTGCTTTGATTTATTAATTTGTAGTTTATATTGTTTTGTTTACATTTAATTATGAGGACAAAGTTTGAGAATTTAGGTGTCCTATTGTTTTCTCAAGTTATCTTTGATTCAAACTTTTTGAATTAAAATTACGAACTCGTCTGAAGTTCGTTTTGATCATTTGATAGTTTGATGAGATCATTCAAAAGCAGTTCATTTGCACAATTTTTATTTCTAACCCCTTTTCTGTAATTATTCTTATGTATTAAAAAGAAAAGTACCTAATAATTATAATCGATATTGATAAACAGTAACTATTTACATTTTGGAAAATATATTTAATTGATAACATAAGATAACGTTTATATTCCCCAAAGGGTTAGGCAGAGGTGTACTAATGTACACCCACACCTCACCTATGGTGAGCCTATTTAATACTACAACAAACACAGTTATTATAAAGATAACAAACTGTTTATATATAACTTTCTCAAAAAGGGATAGACAGTTTTACATTATCATAATTTCCTACACAATTTTATCGAAACACCCCTTAATTTAAGGTTGAAATGTTCCAACGATACACAATCTTGTAAGTAATACCCAGAATTTGTTTTAAAGGCAGCTAATATCTCCTCAAAGGGTTCTAGCGTTCTATTTGTTTAATAGCGAATCTTTAACATGCTAAAGCGGCTTCTCGGTCAGCGAGTTCAGGTGGTTCACGCGAGGAATTTCCACTTTGCAAACGTTAGTAGCCGGAAATATTCAATGTACAGAGCTTTGACTGCGAGCTTAGATAACTAGCGGATTATGCCCCGTTTTAACAGTGTTCCCGTTCATAGGAGAATGTTTTACGAAGTTTCCTTCGACCTAAGGTTTAAGTAGAGGTACGGATATGTTGAAATTTTTTAACATGATAGTTGCCGGTTTTGGCTTTTAGTGTTATAAGAAATCTAATTGTTATTTTTTTAGCTGTTAAACAAACTCCATGTCCAATCCGAAAGGGGTATAGAATTATCTCAATCACATCACCAAATTTGAATGATAGTAAAGATTTAGTGAAGTTTAAAATTCACGACTGTCGTGCCTACATTACCGAAATTTCCACAAAATGTGTAAATTACCAAGTTTGGAAAATCGTTCCAAACTTGGTAATTTTATCAAAAATTGCATTTGCTTACAATTACGAGTATTTCCAGTGAAGTATTTTGGACAAAATGGTAACGTAGGAACCTAGATTAACGGTATCGGAATCCGAATAATAACACAATTTGAATTAATTGTGTTTGAATTACGATTTATTTCGGTATTACGTTTATAAGATAAATTCAATATGGCCTGATATGGTCTGGAATAAAGATTTATTATTATTATTATTTTTTGCGGGCATTACTCTACAGTTCTCCAAAGTTTCATAGTAATCGGATGAATGGTATAGGAAACCATAGAAGATGAACAAATAAATATATATTTATTTATTTATTGGAAGATATTGAAAACTTATTAAGATATAAACACACGTGACTGTTATTAAACGTATTATTAACCTTATAAGGACGTAGACTGCTCTCTACATTACTGAGTCCTTTCGAGGGAATTTCTGGAGCAAGAAATCGTTGGGAGCTTATACGATTTGACGATTTGTTATTTCTCAAAGTAGCTTTCATGTTTGCCGCAGCCTCGGAAAATATACTATACAATATTATTTTGTCGTAAAAAAGCAGAAAAATAAGGGATTAGAGGACCCATGTTCGAATGGTTAACATAGTAAAATAAATTCATACATACCATCACGGCTGTTCCCCGAAGGGTTAGGAAGAGGCGTACCAATTACCGATGTAGACCCACAGTTCGCCGATATGTTTAGGTCCCATGTAAAGAGGGCGAGCGTATTGCTATTAACCGGGCATAAATTTCAAACTCCGAGCTGAGAAATGAGAAACTGAGAATTTCTTAGAAAAACCCAATAACACTTTGCTCGACCTGGGAATCGAACCCAGAAGCTCTAACGTATGAGTCGCGCTAAGGGTTACTACGCAGTAAAATAAATACATAAAGAATAAAAGTACGAAGTCGAATAATTCACATTAATATCTATATAGAAAGAAAGAAAGAAGAAGGAAATACATATATGAATGTTATTCGTACCGTGAACACTTTAGTAGACTTATTTTTTTAATAGCTTTATTTGGGTCCTCTTACTGGGCAAAAGGCCTGCTCTTTTTCTTTCCTAACATCTCTGCTTTATGCAGTTTGTAACAATACCTGATCCACGGCTTAGTTATTGTCTTTGATAAAATGTAGGTATGCATTTTTCAATTAGTTAACACTTTTGTGTCACAATATTTATGTGATGAGGTAAAAGAATTATCAACAGGAAAATAACTTTACTACAAATTAATAGAAGACCAACTTATTTATTGGGAATTAAGTTGTTATTGACATATTAAATAAGTTATTAAACCTTTTTTCTCAAACAAAAATGAATAACATAAATAATATACTGCTTTATTTTCATAACCAAATGTAAACGAAAATAAGCCTTATTACTTAATATTGCGATTGAAATTAATACAACGTTTTGCGAACTGCTTAACGTACAGTCGGCAACATAATTAAGTCCGCAGTACGTTTGAAGAAAAAATCCAATGCACGATATCAACAAACGTAAATTTTAATTGGAAAACTCGTTATAGTTGACTCAACCAACGGTGCAACCAAACAAGAACCTACGAGTCAAAATATTTAATGAGTATTAAATTGCTTATTGTGTACCTTTGGTTAAGTAATATTTGATTAACAGATTTTTTGTGAATTGTGAGATTATATTTCAAATAAATTTGGGATTTTTATTCGAAAAAACGAAAGAGACAATTTACTCGTTAAATTTCAATCTGTACATATAATTAATTGCACTGATAGCCTAGTGGTATGACCGTTGGACTGCCAAGTCAAAGGTGTCGAGTTTGAATCCAAGGCACGTACCTCTGACTTTTCGTAGTCATGTGCATATTAATAGTTAATTATCAGGCGCTTAAACGGTGAAGGAAAACATCGTGAGGAAACCTGCACGCCTGAGAGATTTTTTTGACGGCGTGTGAAGTCTGCCAACCCTTCAGTAGGCTAGCGTGGTGGACTATAGCCTTCTAGCCTCCTCCTCCACGGGTCCCCTCTCATTCTGAGAGGAGACCCTCTCAGAATCCCACAGTCCCACAGCTGGGCCAGTATAATGGGTTGATTATGTATTAAAATAAATAAATAATTAATTACCTGTGTATGAAAATAGGTTTGATTCTTCTCATAAACGAAGCTTTTTTTTCTTAGAGGGTGTCTAATATTTAGTAGTAGTTATAATAATGGCAAACCCATTGTTATAGCTAGTTATGTAAAAAATATTTCTTTTTTAATCTTATCAATGCTGTAAACAAGTCCACTTACTTCTCTTTTAATTAGGTTCTGGGCCAATAAAGGAGACTAGCAATAGCAATAATAACTAAAAGGATTACAAATATTTTCCTAAGTAAATAATTATTGTTGGTAGCACTTGAACGTACGTTCATACTGTCTAGGCCTAATAACTGCCATTGAAGTAGGTCATAATAGCTTATCGACATCGACTGCAATGGTTTTAAAAATGCATCTGTCATTATCCGTAAATAGAGCCGAGTTTTTCATTCCCGAGACTTTTTACAACACTCGAAAAGAACTTTTACAACGAACGCTATAAATATTTCGAACGAATCGTATACGGTTGTACATCAATATAAAAATAAAAAAGTTCAAAATTCTAATTTAAATACTTATAAAAAGAACCTTCATCGTCCTAATTAACTCTAATACTTGCATATAAAAAGTTGAATGTTCAGTATGTTGGGTTGTAAATCCAACTAAGTTGGTTTATAAGTATACTATTACGGTCAATTAGTATACCGGTCGGTTTTCTTTGATGGTATTGGGTTGTAAACAGAAAATTGATCCGGACCGCCCTGGAGACGGTGCGTAGTTTTATTTGAACGCACAAAGTATTTTAAGTACGGATCAATGGCTATCAATCGTGTTCAATTTTGTCTGCTTCAATCACCTCCGACAAAATGTTTATTGGTCACTTCACTTGCTAGGCAAAGTAAATATTATAATAAGGCACCCATTAATTTATGGAAAGTAAATCTCCCTTTGAAATACATACTTAAAATCGTCTAAAATGTTTTGAGAATGCTGACAATTACTTAGCAATTTGTGTCTTACAAATGATACGATGATATTCTATTGAAATATGTATTAAAGACTATCAAAGCAAATTCTCAAGACAACTTATCAGAATAGAATCACTTTAATATCCTGCCAAACCATTTACAAAAACATGTTACGTGCTAAAGTTTAAGTCGAGCGACGAACAATATCTGTTCATTATTTAGCAGAAGAATGGTAGTTCTGAACAACGGGGCCGCGGTCTGAGCAGAGCCCGCTGGCAATGAACACCAGGTGTGGTTAAAATAAATATCCCAACACATAGCAACGTTCACTACCAATTATTACGATTAATTGGAAACTAGTCAGAGCCTTTATTTTTGTTTCTGATCGTTATAACTGTAGGAAATAGTCTAATATATGAGACGTCGCCCGGAGCAATTTTCGGCCCACAGATTATTTCTATATGTTCGTAATTTTTGTGGAGAAAATTACACGGTGTGTTGGTTAATAGCGTAGTTTTAAACAGAAGTACGCTTAACGGTGGCACGGGAGTATCGGAATCCGATGTAGAAATTATAATCTATGAAGTATTTGTATGTTATTATAGGCTTTAAATCAAATCCGCGTAACAAATTGTTCAGATAAAAAAATACGTAATTGATTATTTTGAGTGCCTCATTGCAATAAAATTTCGATTTTAACTCGATTTAAATAACCAGAATTCAAGTAACTAAATTGTATTATTATTATATAGTACCCATATACTATTTTTTGTAAACTGTCAATCAACGTCAAAATGCTCTCTAAAAGTTTAAGTGAATAATCGAAAAGTCGATAATCGCGCAATCCCAAATCGCTCGAAAATCTACATTAATAATAATTTTATGGATGACTTCACAAGGTCTCATAGCGCACCATTCCTAGGTAAGGTCAAAGTTTATTGACTCACGCGATTATCCTTGGCGTAGAGAATTAATGTGCCGTGAAAGTTCACAATTTTATTCCATTATCGGACGGTGAGCGAGTGGATGGTAACGCAGTTCTCATGTAATCCCAGCTCTACGGAAAGCGTTGAAAGTTCGCCAACGAACAAAGTTCCTTCGTACATTCATAAACATTTTACTTTTCGAGTTCCGTGTCGTGGTCTGTAATACTTGATAATTTACATTTAAAACACGTGTTTTGCAGTAATATTGTTCTTGTTGAATGTTGTTGCTGTTTGCGAATGTTTGAGTCTTAATAATTTATGCCAGCCGGAAAGTTTTTAGCCGGGTGTTAAAGTTTTTGAAGTGTACAGGCGTTCAAAGTTCACACCCAACCATCAGCGTGGATCTTTAATGGACCGCTGCATGTGCGTTTGCAAAGTAGCGACTATATATAATAAGAGCCTGGCCCTTGAGATCTCCCTGTAATTGGTATATATTGACATTATGACATTGATAAATTGACATTTACACAAACGTTCCAAGTTCACGCCCAAACTTCATCGTAGATCTTCGCTGTACATTGGAGCAATGGTAAGTAGCTTAACATAGCGTCTCTACACATATTTCGGTCCTGACTCTTGAGATTTCCCTATAATTGATTGATGACATTGACTTTTTATATTTACGCAAATGCTTCATAACTTGTTGACACTTTATACATACATACTCGTACGAACTTAGTTCAACATAATATTCTGAATATAAGGAAAATGTTAAAAATATTACCGCAAGCAGCCGACATACGTTGACTTACATCTGTCAATTAAACTGATATTGGGATCAACTTAACCCCACAAAGTTATAACATAAAATACTTGACATTTTACTTTTACACCCCTAACCCTCAAATAAAGTATTTATTGCTCCAAAAAACAACGAAATTCTGGTGTAGGGCGGCTCGAAAGTACGAAAAGTTGTCGTATATTATATGATTTGCACACAACTCACGTTCATACGGGGAATACATGAACGATATGAATAAGTTATTCGGCCAGGCCTAGGCCACAGCGTAGCGTGGCCTGTATTACGGCCTACTGGATGTTAATAGTTTATTCCGCTTTTCAGGCTAAAACTATGTGCAACACGTTTGTGGCTCGCTTAGAGATTTACACGCAGGATCCACTCTCACGTACTTTGTGAGAGTAAATATGATACTTTAACTATTATGGCGGAAACTATGTACTTATACTCTTGTAAATAATAATAATACAATTTTAGAGATATTTACGCTTACGTATTGTATTGTTTTTAAAACTAAGTTACAAAAACTGAGCCCTAGGATTTTTGGATTCATTTCGAAGTATTGTGTAAGTGACGCGGTTGCTGAACGTTACGTCCTGAAATCGATTCCTAGGTAGTGAAAAGTGTTAGAAATTGATTTTTTCGAAAATACTAGCAACCGGGGGTTTGCATTTCTGCCAGATGAATGGTAGACTCGCCCCATGGACCTAAAAACGGCAAACTTTGGGTGTAGATTAGTACTCCTCTTGCTCAGTCTTAGGCCTATATCGCGTAACATACTTATGTTTTATTTCACAATATTTTATAAAGCTCATTCAAGTTTCTCTTGTGAAAATATCCATAAATCATACAAAATAGGGATGACCTTATTAGCTTCAAGTTACATCGTAAAAGTATTAACGATACCATCTCAAGATATAAATGTCCATATTTTGCATAGTTGATGGTCATTGGACCCCGTTTTGTTAACTTTGGTCATAAAAATTGACCCAAAATGACTACACTATGGTTCCTATCATCGTGTGGTCGTAGGACGGAGAAATCCATAACAGAAGTTATGGATTTCTATGGTGTTATGGTTCTTGCGGGTGCAAAGAAACCTGACGAATACGGTACCGTGGTACGGTTATAATTTTGTTTAAAAAATGATGTCGCACACTTGGATTTTCTTTGTTTACAAATACGAATTCTTGATGCACAAAAACCCAGATCAGAAATAACTGTCTGTAGGTTGTACAAATATTTGTCCCGTGCGGGAATCGCGAACCCGCGACCCCTATCATGTGCAGTCGATATCTCGACCACTGCCTATAGATTTGTCCAGATTAAGGTACATGAGTGTACATTAGTACACCTCAGCCTAACGCTTTGGGAAAACAGACGTCGGTCGTCGGTCGGTAACAAACGATCGGTTGGTTTTGTTACCTAATTCAGGTAATTAGACTGCCTCATTAGACTAGTAGTCCCAAGCGCGACTGCTACGCTAGCGGTCCTGGGTTCGATCCCCAGGTCGAGCAATGTGTTATTTGGGTTTTTCTATTAAATTCTCAGTAGCAGCTCGGTCTAGATTTGTGCCTGGTTAATGGCAACAGGCTCGCCCCCTATTACATGGGACCTAAACATACCAGGCGAACTGTGGGTGTTCATTAGTACGCCTCTGCCTAACCCTTCGGGGAGTACAGGCGTGATGGTATGTATGTTATGGTAATTAAAAAGTGTTAAAAGTTCATAGTTTTCGTGAAATGTCACATTTGGGTCAATTTTCGATTTATGTAAAGCGTAATATGTTCATCTTTGACGTAATTTGTTAATTTAGATGAGTAACATTTGATATTTACGGCACTGAGACTAGATTACATGAATTGGCCTCCGGGTAATAAGGTGTTAAAATCTTGTGACGATAATTTCGAAATTGACGTAAAATTGGCATTTGTGACGTCACTGAGAATAACAGAATAGGAAATACAATACGAATAAATATTTTGAAGTTTACCAAAATAGGTTTTTTGAATTGGGCTTGAAACTTTTTAAAACTCAATATATATTTTTTTTATTCTTGATAGGCTTACGCCTGACCGCCAGTTTACCTGATGTTAAGCGATACTGCGATCCACGATGGAGCGCGCTCGCCTAGATGAAACCGATTCACACGTGATTTAAAGACACCCAAATTATATCTATCAGGGAAGGGCCACTCGGGAAGTGCATTCCATATTTCAGCAGTACGCATTATAAAAGTGGACTTAAAGCGTTTCGTTCGGGCTTTTGGAAAGTTCATCATTTCAATCAGGGATCATTATACCTCTGCCTAAGCGTACGGGGAATATAGGCGTGATGGTATGTTTTGTTTACAAAATAAACACAATACAGCTAATTCCATAAACGAAATCAGTCAATGACGTCACAAACAGTAGATTTATTATTAACCTCGCGATTTTCTATTATTGTATTTTTACCGTGCAGAATTGAATAATCGCCGAATATCCCTTTATCGTTCTCGAGGGCCGGTAACGACCGAGTATACGTCAGGGTTAAGGGTGTACGATCAATATTCAATATCCGGCTAGAATTCGCCTCTTCCGATCGCCGGATATACTAACAAGTTACATGACCGTATTGATGTGTATAATTATGATTAAGTGAAACTAACTATCAATTTTTGCGTGTAAGCATAGCAATTAATGCCATATTTTTTTTACAAAAGCGATTGAACGTAAGAATACAATTTTGCAAAGTCTAGAGAAAATTACAGAATAATATGCATCTAACCTCGTTATAAGAGACAGAGAGAGAGAATCTCTTGCCAAGTATTAGGTGATAATTTCTTGCAAAATGAACAGGAAGTTGTTTAAAAAGCAAAACATAAACTCATTTAGGTATGTATTTCATTGTATTAAAATATATATTTTTCTAATTCCAATATTATAAAAGACACTAAATTACGCATATACTTCACTTTCACACTCATCCTATACCAAATGCATACGTACAAAGTATAATATTCCAAAACATTCAAACAATGCAAGTACCTACATTGAAACAAAACAATGCTTGATGCATTGTAATGCAGCAAAAGTAATGCAGATGGTTGGTAATACTGTAAGTGGCCAGCATGATAAGAGCTGCTCGACCGACGGTGCCATTAAGCACCCAATTCCCTTCACTCACTCATGATAAGCACTTTCTTTTTAAATTCCATCACAGATTACAAACTGGATGACAAATAAAGCAAGATTTATGCAAGGTTATTGAGGTTTCGATGTTGCCCTGATCGTCACGAGAAGGTTTTGTCCATTGAAGTCTATCACGCTGGCGTGGTGCCGGTTGGCAGACTTCACATGCCGTTAATAAAATTTCTAGGGTTGGAGGTTTTCGTAGACTTAATATTTTCCTTCATCGTTTAAGAGGCATAATAAGCTAGTTGACTGATATTTTTAATGATCTCATAAAAAAGTTAACCATAAACAGAGCCGAACAACAAACACAAAATCAAAATCAATTCAAAAATAAGGAAGTCTTTTGCATTTTAATTGTATGCTATACAGAGAGCTTACTGTATAATACCACGTTGTGACGTCATACCGTGCATGCGCCATACACATTCTATACTGAAATTCGTTTTGTGGGAAAGGGACAGATCTTCCCCACTCAATCCCTACCAAAAACATTAAAAGCTTATATCTTAGAACTTTAACTTCTTGCAAATTCAGGAGAACTTGCTTTGGATTTGATCTCAAGACATCTGACTTGGCCATGCAAATTTTCATATCACGTCTTGCACTTTGCCTTGTTTAGTTAAATACTGAATTACACTTTGTCCGACCCAGGAATCAAATACGACAGTTAAATTTATTAAACTGACGGAAATATTGGCTCGGTTCGGAACGGTAGCGGTGAGTCAGTGACGGATTAGCTATCTGACCCATTTTTTATGGAGGATTTTTTTTGTTATAAAAAATCGCCCTCCGCTAATTGGAACTCGAACTGACCTAACTTAATCCGCAGTGTGATGTAGGTATATGTGTATTCTTATTTCAATCTAAAACTACAATATTATCAAAACGCTAAAATGTCATCAGCAGGTAGGTAATGCCAAATTAAGTCTATTTTCATATAATAAAATAAAATATAATAGAATAACATACATACCATCACGCCTGTATTCCCCGAAGGGTTGGGCAGAGGCGTACTAATGTACACCCACAGTTCGCCGGTATGTTTTAGGTCCCATGTAATAGGGGGCGAGCCTATTGCCATTAACCGGGCACAAATCCAGACTCCGAGCTGCTACTGAGAATTTCATAGAAAAACCCAATAACACTTTGCTCGACCTGGGGATCGAACCCAGGACCTCTAGCGTAGCAGTCGCGCTTGGGACCACTAGACTAATGAGGCAGTCAATATAATAGAATAAAATATATAAAAAATGTATTTTATATTCTGTAGGTAGGTAATTCACTTTGATTTAAATTGAATATTATTTATTATATTAGTAATATTTTAAAATAGGAACATCGCAAAATTAATTAGGTTGACGGGTCAAAATTAGAGAAATAATTAAGATCTTGGAACAGAAATTAGCAATTATTTCAATTTGAATTAATATAACTATTTATTTGAAAACCTCGGAGTTCCTTACCGTCACGCTTGTATTCCCGAAGGGTTAGACAGAGGTATACTAATGTACACCTGCAGTTTTCCGGTATGTTTTAGGGTCCTCCGTAAAGAAGATCGACCCCACTGTCATTAACTGGACACAAATTCTGGAAACTTCGAGGTGTAAGTATGAATTTCATAGAAAAACCCAATAACACTGCTCGACGTGGGAATCAAATCTAAGTTATTCACGCTCAGTAACCGCGCTTGCAAACACCGGACCGATGAGATAAAGAGTTACCTATTGTGCAAGCGGGAATTGTACATTACCGATTTTTATTTTCCTTCAAGGTTGTATGTATAGGTCTTTATAGTTTAACCCTGTATTTTTACTATGGTGTCGTCTAGAGCCACGTCCGGTAATAACAAGTAAGGTTTATAGGTATACGCTTGCAGTAGCATGTTACTTACCCGTCTAAGGACAAACCCATAACCCGTTTTGCTTCACCTGACTTTTATAACATAAGTTCTTGTTATATGGTGTATTTTTATTTTATATTGGATTTTATGGCGAAGATTGTGCGGCGTTTAGGTAAAAGTTTTTTTTACATGGTGGTCGTAGCAAATGAACACTAGCAACACTGAATGATAGGCGTATCTCTTGGTTTTTCTTTTTGTATAATCCGTTTTTAGCGTTCACATGGAAAGAAAAATACAAATAATTTACTCCTATCTACCTAAAGAGAACTTAATTAATATAATTTAATTAAAATTAAGAAGTGTTTTCGATTTTCCACTTAGGTACAAAAATATATAATTTCAAATAATGGTATAAAAGTCAAATGTTTTCATTTAAAAAATATCAGCAACGTATGAAAATTATACGCGAAAAGAATAAAATGAGGTTCACTGGTAATGATAAAGGAGGTTTTAATTTAAAACAAACAAACTGGCTGGTGTGTTCCGCGGCTCGCTCTTTTGTTCTTTTTTTAAATGTTTTCTTTTTGTAGCTGTGAATCGCGGCCATTTGTAATAACCTATCAATCCACACGTTTCTTTCACTTGATTTTACATTAAATGTGTTTTTATTTGACTGTACTGCACTGCATATATTTTAATGCAAAAACCAATGAACGTTTGTTAGTAGGCAACGTATTTTTTAAATATGTTGTAATTTTTATAATTAATTGTTTTTATTTGATTTCAGGTATGTATTCAAAATATATTATTAAGTGAGAACCTAATTTTGGTAAGCATGTTTCTATATAAATATTACGTAAGAATCAAATAACCCGATTTCCGTAAAATACCAATGTGACACCAAATTAGAGTTTGATGTAATTAATGACAACAGAACCGTTATGAAGTATTAATTAGCAGTAGTGAGTTGAGTGGGTGGTATCATTAAGTTATAATAATATAGGTTTTCGGTTTCTAGCTTTATTGACTCGGTACGTTTATACCTTGGTTGGTTTCATTATTTCAAAGACGAATAATTTGAGATTTGAATTTGTACATGTCACAGGAAAATTATAAATATCGTTAGTTTATAATAAACTCAGCGAGATTGTAAATTGACGAAATATTGTAAACAGAAAAAGTACGATAATTATGACACTAACCGTCACATCATTTAAATAATGTATGCGTAAGTACTAGATTTACCTCCTGCATATATAGTATAAGGATAACATGTAGGTATTTTATTCCCGGGATGGCTCCCAGCGACGTCACAGTTTCAAGACCAGTGTTGCCGTTGATTGACAGTTTCGATACCATAAGGAAATTTATCGTGGGAGTGCCATGCTTCGGCACGAATGGGCCGGCTTGGCCAGAGTGATACCACGGCCTCACGCAAAGCCAGCGTGAATCAACGCTTACGTTTTGTTTCCGAGTGAGTGTGGATACCGAAGGCCCAATCGCCTTTTAAAAGGCCGGAAACGTACTTGTGACTCCTCTGGTGTTGCGGGTGTCCAAGTCCATGGGCGGCGGTAATCGCTTACCATCAGGCGATCCGCCTGCTTAATTGCCCCATAAAAAATTCACGAATATAAAACAAATTGCTTACTGTTATTCGTCTATTTAAAAAAGTAAACTAACTGAAAATTCTACTAATAAAGAAGTAAAAAAAATGAAAGAAAGTGAAAAAATGCATCTTGCTCGGGTAATTTATTTACACATAGTGGTCTTATATCAAACGATGACGTCAATAGGAGTCAATGACGTGCCTAGCTGTCACGGGAATACGAAAAAATACCGAGGCTTAAGCAAATCTTTTCTGCCATGCTCCTGCAGTGTTGTAATTTTGACAGTTCGACGTGAGTGAGAAAGGTAGAGTAAAGTTTATAATATGCTTGCACCAGACGATATCGACTCGTATGCGTTTACGAACTTTGCAGACGAGTACTTTGAGTTTTACAAAAAATTCTACGTAGTTTATGTCAGAATAGAATTCGACCTAAGTAAATAGCCTAGAGGTAACACATAGAGATAGATAGTTAGAGATATTCTTATATATGTTACTGTAAAAGCCCGAACTACGGCAAATTCTAAGATTTACCAACTCTGACTGGTAAAAGTTCGAAATGTTCCACCATGGTTAGGTTAGGTAGTTAGGTTTTTTTTAAAAAAAAAGCTTACAACGCCATGCAAATGTTCCACCATGGTTAGGTTAGGTGGTTATATTTTTTTTTAAAAGTTAATAACAAACCTAACTGGTTTATTTGGACTTTTACCAGTCAGAGTTGGTAAATCTTAGAATTTGCCGTAGATCGGGCTTTTACAGTAACATATATATTAGATAGAGATATTCAACTAATGTACAAGGTGGACGGTAAACAGACAATCTGGTGTACCTATTTAGGGGATTCATTTATGTTTAAGACATTTTTACATAAATGAATGATTATTAAATATAGTAAAGAAACGTCAGTTAAGTAAGAGTTAAAAATTCTTATATTTTTTACCGCTAAATGGCGCGGGTATTTCCTAATTGGCGAACTCTAAAAAGAAAACTTTTGAAACATGTGTTTCTTTGTAATGCAGTTTGCAGTAGGTTTTTGGGTTTCGCAATTTGCCGGCACAAACACATGCTAGATTCATGGCAATAGTAATTGTTACATTAACAATTACTATTGCAACATTCATAACTTAGTATTTTTTTAAAACAAACCTTGCCCCATTCTAGGATTTTTTCCTGTATCGTGGGTGCTTTTACAAACACAAATTCTCTCACATACCTAAACGCCCAGACCCGGAACAACTACCTGTAAGATCATACAAATATTTGCTCCGTGTGGGGATCGAACATGGAGCAGAAGCCGATCGCTCAGCCTCTACGTCAAACGTATTAAAAGTTATACGTTTGGCATAGCGGCTCATCGTAAGTAATAAAAATTTTGCCGTTGTTGTTGTACTGAGCGCTATGCTTTTTAATCCTTCTCATTAAAATGGGAGATTAGTACCCAGTAATAGCCAGTATTAATTTTAATTTATATGATTATTGCTTAAAATAATTATTTACGAGGGCAAAGGTTTTAATTATTCATCCATTCGTACCTATGTTTGTTCTGAATGAGAATTAGTATTTTTGTTGGAGTTAGTTACTATCTCAGTATTATTATTAACTTAGGATATGAACTGTTTTTGTAACAGTCCGTTAAGCTTTTATATTAATAAAAGCTGGAATTTTATGTAAATAAAGAGAGGCCACTTTATTTTTTTATTTGAACTGTTTACCTACATAGAGAAGTACTGCCCTTTTGCGAATTACATAGCTTAATATAAGGCGTAGAGTAATGAGGTTACGATCTTCGATAGGTTGGTTCAGATATCGCTAGAGCGATACACTTGAAGCTTATCGAGTATTTAGTGATAATGCTTGGCGAAAAATTTACGAAGATAAAATTGAAGGATATTCTCTAATATCGGTTGCCCGACAAATTATGAGTTTCTGTGTCACCATAGTAAAGTTTGTAAAAAGTAGGTATTACATTAACATTATAGTCATCATATTGATAACAGAGAAAACATTTAATTTACTTGGTAATAATCTATTTTTTAACTTTCCTGGCATTTATTCACCAATCCCTAAGCGGAACCTTTTATGGTCTTTAGGATTTTTATACGTTATCCCTTTCTTAACAGTCCACCTTGTGAGAAGATGATATTCTCTTTTTTTATCCGAACATCGGAGCAGGTGTTGTCATATTTCTACTTTGACCTTTTTTGAAACTTTCCGCTGTGTAATTACAGCTACACTGACATAGCTCAATAAATAATAAGATCCAGCTTCAATTGAGGTTGGCTGTAGCTCTGATATTGGAATGCGAATTAATCTTACAATTCCCTTCCTCGGCCTCACCGCGAATCAACACGGTATCAGTAGATATTTGCTGACAGATACGATTTTGCATCGGTACGCAACGCCGCCGCGAACGCCATTATCTCAACCGCAGATCTAGCACTGGAAACGCTCTTATCCCGCTCTGGTTTCTTCACCACATATCATTAGTTAATTTATGTTGCTTTCTGTTCAGAATTATGTGGCCGGTGTTATCTATGTTGAGATACTCGTCCGAGTAGCTACGGGTCGACGTCCTTGCGATCGCATCTCGCTCGACCGCGCCGCAGGTGCACCGCGTACACCTGCCCGGCGCGCCAACTTACCATAAAATGCGATTCGAACCAACCCCGTTGAAACAAAGCTTCATCTCACTCACACTCGCATAACTATAAGGGACGGCTGCACAATCACGACCGATATTAACTCAATATACGACGGACGGAACGCGGCCGAACGGAATATCAGTTTTTACCGGCGCAAAAACTATAGGAATTTCAAGTCTGGGTTAGCTGCCGGCCGTAATCACCCGCCCGGGACTTACTTTTAAAACAATATCTCCACTTTTATTTCATCGAGGCAGGTGTAATTTATTGGATATTCTCATCCTTTTTTTGTGGGAGTTTTGATTTTTCACTTGCCTTTGCCCCTCGGTAGCATTGATCGTGTTCTCAGTGTTTTGTTTTTCTTCTGTCTACGGTTCGTCTCGGGCGTCTTTTGCGGTGTTTACTCCGAAGTTTAGATTGGATTTCGCCGTCTCTTTTTAACATTCTTTCGTATTGTGCTCGTAGCTAATCGTACAATCAATTCGACAAATAAAAAAATCAATTATAAACAACAATATAGAGTGCGAGATGGAAAACATGGCGGCACTGCTAGGGGCTTAGTCATTGTTGTGTAGAATTAATAGGCATCCCAACGGGTTGCAATATCACAACATCGAATCAATAAAGAAGCGTGTCTGTACTCTGCGGCTCTCATTCGAAGAATAACGGTACATTATATTATTTTTAATCTAAGAGATTTATTATTGCGCTCCCAGGCGCTCGCTGTGCGCGCGATATCTTAGTTTACGTTAATAGTAAAAGTTAAAATTGTTATGATACTGCTTGAATAAAGGAACTATAAAGAAATCCTATTAAGCCAGTCGTTACTTAGATTCACATAAAATTCACCTCTTATAGGTTAATTATCTCAGACCGAGCTAGAAGCTTCAGAGCATTACTTAAACAGCGGCAGCGGGGGTATGAAAACAAACCAAATGGACAGACGAGCATCTAAAATAATAAAACGTACGTATTCTTGACGAGGCTTACAGAACTTGATACAAAAGTAGATACATTATCTAAATAACGGAAGGCCGTACCTTTACCTACGCATGTTTAATGGAGTGATGTGAAACGCGGCGTAGAGTTTTTAAAAGCAAAGTCACGCCTCGACTCGAGGAACAATACATCTTAATTAAATCGTAACTACCTACGACGTCAGAACTTACGGGCGTACGTACCATATAATTATTTAATTATAAACGTTCTCGCGAGACAATCAATAATTTAAACCCGACTACGTTTGCTTTGTGAAGGAAATAGTAGAAATCAAAGTTGAACACGTGCACAAGTGTAAATAAGTAATGAATTGAAGCTTACGTGCGATGTGGAGAGACTCGGATTAAAATATACGTTACAAATGGGACATTCGTAGTTTTTCGGCAAATGTCGTGTTAGTAATGTCGACAGAATAGAAAAAAATATTCACGTATGTCACGAACACGCGTGCAAACGTGACGCTCGCAATTTTCATGTTGATAAAGTCGTATAATTGGTGGTAAAGTTATTAACAATTAATTTGTTTCAGCGACTTTCACGTTTATTTTAACGACTTTAGGGATTATTAAAAATGTGAGGGATGAAATAAATTTATGGTAACAATGTTTCAATATTATCTTCATCTTTATGATTGGTTCTCGTAGGCGAACGCGATGGCGAAGACCTGTCACCTATGCACTTGCGATTTTCACATCCCACGCATTAAAAGCTCGATGAACATCTCTCTCAGGCTTTTATTTCTCATAACCAGGACCTGGGAAATAATAAAACAATTCTCTAAGCTAAAACATGATAGAGTATGCGTCAAACCAATTTCGCCATTAGTTATACAATAGCCAATTTAGATGCCGTTCCCTAAGCCACAAATTAGGATAAATGTACATCTTTAATTTGTGCGCGAAAGCCGGAATATTTATAGCATAATTATATTAAGTAATTATAGTGCAGTGAGATTCGCCAGAGGCGGTGGTTAGGGATTTACAACGCCACATCACGCTAACAATAGGCTCGACCGAACTGCATAGTTCGTATCCCGCATTCGTTTTGCTCTCCTTACGTTCCTGCGTCTAGACGTAATATCTCTAAGCAATATGCAGACTTAATATCGTATAATTTCAAACGGACCATTATCGAACTGTCCATCTTCCAACTTATTGTCTTATTTGGAATGCTACAGCAAGTTTTAATGGTATGTTTGATGTCATCTGATATTTTTTGAACACACGCGAGAGTAATATGAACTTCAGTGGTGCATTAGTTTGTATTAATGAATGCTAACAGAACCAACTTCAACCGTCGCGTTCGACCAAATTCATTTTTTTGTATGTGACAAAGTTAATGCGATCCCTAATAGTCATAACTGGAACTCGTTCGGTGCGGGAGAACAAATCAAATAAAAAGCTCTCACTTTGAAGGGAAGTATGTGAGTTTATTAAAAACAAAACAAACCGCACTCATTTCTAATTCCAGCGAGCGCGGCGCCGCTCCTTAACATTCACACAGCGACCGCGTGCGGTAGGTGTATTTAATCTGAATTATTCCAAACTGACTGACAAAATATCTAACCGACACTCACATAAAAAAACAATAAGTTGCCTACCTAAAGGGGAAAAGTTTCGAATAAAGAGAACTCTTTGTTTGGCGAAGAATATTAAAATGGCAGGATGTCTCCGAGTCGTGCCAAGTCGTTGCCGGATCGCGAATATTAACCGCTCGACTCGCTTCTGATTAAAGAGAAGCGATTTTGGACAGGATGACTGATGTGCACGTGATTTCGAGGAACAATGTTATTTATTAAAATATGGACGGATATTTTAACTTCGTGATAGGAAGGGCCTGTTTATTTCGTGCATACAAATTAGGGTACACGCTTAAAATCGAATAAAGCGAGTGTTTAGCTAAGATTTTATAGCCGGTCGCTGATTTATGGAATCCTTGTTACATGAATGTTAACTGCCTACACTTAGTCGGTTTGAGTAAGTGGAACATGGAAGTTCTGTCGACTAGTCTCGATAAATTTCCGTGGCCCACGTTTGCGTTTGCTGGAAGCGTAATTATCTCGAATTAAGCGAGTCATTACAGGAGCAGTGGCTAACGAAGTCGCTCGTCCCGCCGCGCGCCGCCTCATAACCGGAAGGTTCAGTTTCGCCCCCGAATACGGCGACGCGACGACTCGCAATCATTAACGCGGTACCGTCGAGAACAGAACTTTTGGTGCTCACATTTAATTCCCTTCTTGCCGGAATGACCGTCAATATACAATTCATATTATGTACTCGTACTAATTAAGTTGCGTGTTCGGATTCTACGACTTTTCTTCGAAGACGTTCGTAATACATTGTAATTTTATTGTTTCCAGTAAGTGTAATAATGTAATATATGTCGCGTGAGACTGGGGACGACGACGGTCACCTTGCACCTTGCGCCGTATCTGAACCAGTCTTGAACGATTATCTAAATATAGAACGCGTGTCTAGATGATTGTACTGCGTGCCTGCGGTCTGTTCGGCTGATTCGGCTCTTCTGCGGTTGCGCGTTTTTGTTCGCACCTGCGTCTGCGGTCAACTCCAGTTATGAGATCTCAGCGCGAAAGCTCCACGCTTCGTGCTCCAAATAATTGTATTTGTTGTAGATAAACATAACACCTATACCGCCTCCTTTGCATTATTAAAACCGTTTTCAATCTATTGTGACTTTATAATGAAAACATTAAATTTATTTTTCACAGCCCCACAAAGACGACGAAACATTTATCTTTCTCAGCATTAACGCGCTAAAATCGTGTCGTGCTACTGTCGCCATAAATCATTATCATCAAACGGTATTCCGGACTGGCGACGTCGGCTTTCATCGGACGCTTTCAATCTGGCCCTCCTTTATTTCATTACAATAAGTAATTCACTCGCCTACCATTCAGTCACTTTTCGGTAAACATTTTCTGAAATTGCCAATAAATTCTTCTCTAAAATATCGTCCCGTCAACTGGAACTCAACCTTTCGTAACAATAGACTGAGATGTCGTCTTATGAAGATGTTCACTTGGTTTTGTTTGGCGCAACAATAGTTTTATTTAGCTTCGAGCCCACTGCCCACACGCCTCGGCTAATGGTCAGGATTGTATGAAGATGTAAAAATGAATGGCCTATCTTATAAAAGGCTAATAATAAGTTCTCATGCGGCTGCGATCGAAGTGTATTGTTGGATTTTTTGTGTGCGTGCGTGGATCGTGGTGAATAATGGGGTAGGTGTCAATCGCGGCCGAGGTAGGCAGGTGTAGTCCGAGGCGCGCCGGGAAATAAAAATGCTCATAATTTCATTCTGCAGCTGCCCGTCAAGCGAGCATCGATTCGAACCGGCCGGGACCGCGTCCCACCGTCCGTCCTTTTGTAACACCGAATTCCAGAAAAATGTTACAGACAATCATTATTTTTAATTTGTTCCTACATATTCGGTTACGCTGCCACGGTATACGTGCATCGGTCAATAATTAAATGATTTTAGCGCATCACTGTGAAACAGATATAGGTATTTTGGTTGATGTTGTCATAGCAACAACTAGTTTTCATTCCTTAATTGTTTCATATTTTTGATGATACGCGTTTTGATAATGTAATATCAACAACAATACCTACCTACGTATTAATAATTATTTAGTATCCCTAAGTTGTTTACTAGGTTCTGTTATGATAGGCAGTTCGGTAGCTACTTTTATTTTTAAATAAATAAGCACTTTACGTAACGGACCTTTAAATTTTCAAAAAGAACTAACAGTAGATATTTATTTTATAACTAGTTTGTAGTCTAAATATTTAATATACAATTTTATTGAAGCCCTGTCGCGCAATTTCGAAACTGTATTAAATTACCCAAATATTACTAACAATTTTGTGATTGTACCTATTAAGTACACAATATTTCACAAATAAATTGAACCCACTAGAAGTGAGCCGAACGAGAGCTCCCGAAATCGATTCCACGATTAATTAATCAACATCAGACACTTTAATAATTTTGTTTCAACAGTGGCTGGCAGCTAGCACCCCGCTGCGCTCAATTCGAGCCGATTTTCATATTGAAATACTGTGTAGGATATTAACATTAAGAAAAATCCTGGCAGGCACGCGCGGCCCGGCGCGCCCGCCGCTAATCTCTTCTGAATAAAACATAAGATGCTCGATAACCTACTATTAGAGTTAAGGCACATTTAATACGGCTTTCTATTATCGTGAAATATGGAGCGAGTTAGTGTAAACAGTGCGCCATTGTATAATCGCACGCACGAGCGACTAACACGTTAACGAATGCTTAATTAAATCTTAATAAAAAGACGTGCGCGTCGTGTGTACTTGCTACTAGAGGGGAATACTTAATGTTTTGATAAAGGAAAATATGGGTTCGTGTCTTTATGTTACGTTTTATCGCTGTAGGAAAGTAATCGGAGGAAACCCTGCCGGCTACATCGTGGTAGGACAAATGTTGATGTAAAACTGAGGGAGTTCCTCTATATCTCAGTTTGTTAAACGTAACCATATTGATTTTGGTACTATACGTTTCTCTTAGATGTTCAAAACAATATTGGATATTGTTTGCTCACGCCTAAACGCCGCTCGTGAGTATGTACGCATGTTTAATATACATCGTGAATTCAAATTAGGGGTTAATATGTATAACTTTTCATTGTGACCGAGACGTTCGATAGCTTATCTGTATAATTATGCATTAGGCCGCTAAAAGGAAGTTAAATATTAATTTATGTACGGCGTCGTTCGCGCGATCTCATGGCATCAATTAAACCCGCCCACTTATCTCGTAAACACACCAAAACTCTAGTCTCTATGCCCCGATCAATTTGCTTTATCTGTGGATAGCTCTTATCGTCGAATAAAATATTTACAGCACAATAAAGGCGTCCTCCCCGCAATAATAAAGCTAATAACTACGATAATGAAATTTATACGCCGACGCAAGTTCCCGATATTTTTGTAGCTGAATTTATCTATGGTGTGGTGTAACTTAATTATATACATACTTACAGAAGAACTTATACAAATATACAAATTGATACAAATAGGTACAGTGCAATGCAGTGATAGCACAGTGATATTGGAATGCCAAGTCAACGGTCTCGAGATCGAAACCAAGGCACGAACTTCTGAATTTTCGACGACAATAATAGTTATTTATCACGTGCTTAAACGGTGGATGAAAACATCGTGAGGAAAAATACATGGCTGATATATTCTCGACAGTGTTTGAAGTCTGTCAACCTGCACTAGGCCAACGTGTATGTAGCCGAATCTCTCTTTTTCCGAGAGGAGACCCGAGCCGAGGAGTGGAACAATATATTGGATTGATGATGATACAAATAGTTATTTACATCATCAGTATTCATATCAAAACCACAAAAATTCTTGTATTGAATTTGCTATTATCAGAACAAACTCGTATTATCTAGTACAAGATATTGATGGAGGCAATTTCTTAAAACAACATGGAAACCAAACAATTCGCTTTGTGCGGTATTTCATTTATAGTTTGCGCCTCTTATTGATATTCCCAGCACATCGGACGAGATATCAGCGGGTATAAAACTTTACGTGAGTGTAAGTTCAGTTGCTAGTGACAGCGATCCGCGAACCGCCTGGGGCAACACGTAACTGAGTTGATTGCGAACAAGTGAACCGCGGAGGCGGCAAATGTTTGCTCACGCTAATATTAATTTACAATCCCCTCAACTAGGTATGTTCCCATTTACAATTGGAATTACGTAATACACACCGATTTTATTACCTACTTAATTTTTATTGAAAACCACCAATTTAATGCTTTGATCTTTGATAAGAACATGATCTTATAAGATAAACAGTATAAAATTGGTTATTGGGATTTTATTACTAATCAATGTTTAGTTTTAAAATCGTCACGGTCGTGTTGTTAAAAACATTTACATATTAAGCTTTCTCCTTTTTAGTAATTCGTAAGTGATGTAGTAATAATTTTATATTCGTTTTTTATATACGTGCTATGTACGTAATTTGAGACTCTTAAAAATAAACTAGCTTTATATAAATTGTAAAAAATATTTATCTATGTTTGTACAGACTCTGTATGATTTTGCATAAGCACGCAATTGATTGTGATTATTGGGTTAACCCGTGTGATGAAAATAAAATAATTTTTGTTTTAATTTTGAGATTGAATATTAAAGTTGCTATTACTGGAAATGTGGTCACTCGCTGCTCACTTAAACTGAGACTGCACCCTAACTACAATGCAGTCACGATCGCTCGCGGTCGGTGGCTTCGTGGGTATCTCTAAATTCATTGTGCTCTGTTTGAACAAATAAGTCAAAAATCGTGAAATGTTGAATTTGTTCACATTCATTCATTTTCATTGCAGTTGCACTGCATTCTCACTATGAAAAAGAATACATTACCTAACATTAAGATCACTAACAGGTCGAAAATCTATTTTTTTATGAAATTCTCTACCTTTATGGGTCCGGCGGAGCTTGAATTGCCCACAAAAACGTAATACCGAAATAAATCGTGATCCAGGCAATATTCTCTCAAATAATGTTATTATTCAGATGTGGATACCGTTAATCTAGGTTTCTACGGTACTATTTCGTCTACTTCTACTTCACTGGAAATAAAAGACCAAAAAATCGTTCCAAACTTGGTAAAGTTATCAAAAATTGCATTCGCTTACATTTAGTTCCAGTGAACTATTTTGGACAAAATGGTAACGTAGGAACCTAGATAACGGTATCGGAATCCGAATAATAACAGAATTTGATTAAATTGTTGTTGAATTACGGTTTATTTCGGTATTACGTTTTTAAGGGAAATTCGGTCCGCCGGACTCTTAAGTTCGAGTTCTACAAACTCACCTCAACTCTTTCTCCCATTCGCTAATCGCTTACACTGCAATCTCACCATGCAGTATGGAGTTACACATAATTATAAATCACGTAAAACAAATGACATTTATTGATTTCTTTAACCTTAAACTCGAGTACTACAAACTCGCCCCAAATCTTATTCTCGCTTACAGTGCAACCATACCATGGTGCATTGTAATTACTCGTAGTAGGTATTAAATATTTGTCAAGTGCATCAAAAATGAAATTCATACTTAAAATCAGCTACGTCAGGCTCGAGTTAATTAAATTCAGCTCATCGCTAACTCGCTATTCGCTTGCACTGATACTGCGCCTTTATTACGATGCAGTAGGCAGTTACCGTCACGATCGCTCGCGGGCGGCGGCATCGTCTGAGGGTGGCCCACAATTCATTGTGCTTTGTTTGTCTAACGTTTCCTGTGCGTTCACTTCGACGATTAGTGATGTTCATGCAAATTGACGATCTTCTACTGCGATCGAGAATAATATTGGTTTTGACATCATACATATTTTAAGGTACCTAATGTTTTTTATATAATACTACTAACTGATGACCTCGTTTTCTATATGCATTGGGGATATCCTTAAATCCGTTCTTAGCGGATGTTTAAATTCTTTATTGACCTACGTATAATCTGCCTAATACCTAATTTCAAGATTGTTGGCTTTATATTTTCTGAGATTTCGTAATAAATTAGTCAGTGGTATTTCGCTTGGCTACATAATTAGATATACTTAAATTGCCTATGTGGGTGCAGGACAGCTTAAAGCTTTATCCCAGGATCTTATATCATTCCAGATATAAACATTTTTCTCAAAACTAAAACCATGTTCAGTTTCCGTAATTCAACTTGTTTGACATGTAATCAACCTAAGTTAAACCTGCCGCTTATAAATTCCAAAGATATGATGTATCTCCCCTTATCGCATTTGCCGACTAGGTACATAAATAAGAAAAAAGTACTTTCAGGAATCACCCTTCTAAGTAGGTTTTTCATACTTTAGCTTGCTTATGTTTGCGAAAAAGTCTGAGAGCGAAATAAAGCATCTTTTGAATTGTAGCTACTGTACTAAGCGTGTATAAGGGGCACGAAAAATAAAATGGAAGCCTTTTCGTTTTTCGCAAAGTAGTCTTAAAATATGTACGTTAATGTATTCGAAAACGAACATCGTTTACATTTAGCCAGATCATTTTAACTACCAGCGTTTGTCTTTTAAACAAGGGTTTATGGGAATATGTTTTACCTTGAAGTATTTTTTATGCGTCTAGTTTTGCGGTCTTTGCTCTACTGCGCCGAGTTATGTGATGTAATATATTTGCCTAAATAATATTCAAATACAAGTCAAGTAATAAGCGATATTATTATTTAGGTACCTATTCAAATTGTTTACCATATGCAACGCAAATGTATAATATATAATTTGTGTTTTAAACTGCCGTATATATCATACTAGGTATGCAAGAATCGTATCAAGTGGCGGGCTTTAGTTTCTGCCTACCCCTCCCGAGGAAAGGCATAAGTATAAGTCTAAGTGTAAGTCCTGGGTTCGACTCCCAGGTCGAGCAGTGTTATTGCATTTTCTTATGAAATTCTCAGTAGCAGCTCAGAGTTTAGATTTGTGACTGGTTATAAATATACCGCGCGAACTGTGGATGTATCATACGTTAGTAGGTACACCTCTGCCTAACCCTTCAAGGAATACAGGCATGATGGTAGGTATGTATATTTTATAGACTGGCTCTCATAATGCAAAGTCACACTAATACCGGGTTTATAGTCATTAGCATACCACAAAGGGCTGGACCCAATAGCACAAGATCTAATGCTAAATACCAACTTATCGTGTGTGTGCCTTCGTAAATTGTATGTAAATACGTGAACACCTGCTGAATATATTTGTATAAGCGTTAGTCCGCAAGGCGTGTTTGAGAATGCTCAATAGGGTGCATTTGACTGTGTAAACCTATTAATATGGGTAGTCCACTATGATGCGGTGAGGTGTTATGTAAATTGCCTCGGGATAAACGTGTGACAACTCATGAGAACTGCTTGTGACTTGTTATTATAATGATAATTTGTTTATATCTAACGATAGGCTCTCGATAGGAATGACAAAATAGACGTGTCGCTTTTTGTCGATTTGAATGAGAATTAAAGTGGGCAACTGTTTCGGTTCACAATTCAATTGTTTTTGTAAACACAATTCCATTCTATATTGCAGTACATACTTACAAAATCATTTGTTATTTTTACATGTAGGTACCTAAACTACAGCGGACAAGATTTCTAGAGCTTGATTTGATATCGGTAACCGGTGTTTAATCTGTGTTTTTTGTTTCTTCAAATATTGATTCCATTCGAACGAAAATCGTAATACGAAGATTCGCAAAACTTTTTGTTTTCGAATCGGTAAAAATTCTTGCGCTATGCCTTTAAATCAATTATTTGTGTGATATTTATTTCTGTCGTTCTATATGTAAGTATATAATTATTTTGAGTATGGTTACAAGAATAATACAAATACCAATTAAATGGGTTTCTAACATCTTACTCTTTACCATCGTCGTATCTTTTACACTGCATAAATGAATAAATAGTAAAATATTATCTAATATTTATATTATACCAGTTAACAAAAATGAGTTATTAGACAAGTTCGCAATTAAACTGCTCCAAAATTGGTTTTTAATGGTGTATTATTGTATTTGAAATCCCCAAAAGTTTAGTTTACAATAGAGGGTAATGACTCGACATATTAGGCGAACAAAAGTCCTTTTTTGCGAGCCATCACAGCGCGATCGTTCCTTTAGGAACGATATATAGTTCTACGGTAGAGTAGCCATATCGTAATTTGAAAAGGCCGATTTTTTGGAAAAGCTTAAACCATGTCCGGAAAAAGTTTATTAAAAAATAAGTACATACCTATTTGAGTACTATATGTTTATTTAATGTACCCAATGTTACTCGTGAAATTCATTAAATGACTCACTATCTAGATTATTTCACTCATACAAACATTGAAATATAGGTATATTTTTCATATCTTTGCACTTGTATTTATCTAACTGATATTAAATCCGGTTGTAGTAAAATAAATAAAAGTCCGGACAGAAAGACCAGCTAGACATGTTCCGACAAACTCGGACGAATGGTAACCCTACACGAGTAAGGGATGCTGAGAGCCGTTGGATGTCATTATTGGTCCCAGTACAGTAGTTTGTATTTAATAGTATTTTTAAATGACATGAATGGTCGTTTCTTGGTATAGAGATGGGGGTTGATAACGGAGAGCCCTTGTATTTTTTATGGCATTAAGATAGACATTTACTGTCGTGATATTCTATTGAAGACCATCAAAATAATATGAAATGTAAGAAAGATATCTCAATATCATCATCAGGGTTTGTAATTCGTAGACATACTTTGATATTTATCGTCAAGGAGACAGTGATCAAAATTATCCACAAAGACCATTATACCTCATAGGAGCATGTTGAACCTCCGTCTCGAAAGTCAACGAAACACGAATGAAAAATAGGAGAGAGTATAGAAACTACATAAAGCCAATTTAGACTCCATGTACAATATTATTACATAATCAATCCGAAAGATTCTTATGACGCCATTAAGCTGAACAACTATCTACCTATGTAATCAATAAGATACACGAGTTATTCATGTAAGACATATAGAACTAATAAAACTAAAGCCATTACCATACACGAACCTACAATCTTGTTAAGTAAGCCAGGTTGGTGCAAGTATAATGATATTGACAAGATTTGTTTTTATCTTACTCTCCCATCGAGACGGCACTACTCGCTGATGCGATAATCGTAATACAAGAAAAAAGTTTTTAAGTTATCGTCGCCGTCAGTAACACTAATCTAACATCTCACGGAATGTCCGGATAGTGGCGTTTCGAAATCGTCACTAGACGAATTATTAGCCGTTAATGCAGCGTCGTAACGTTTTACTGGTTTACAGCCGCGCCACTTAGGACCAAAGCTCAAATTACCTACACCTTATCCTAATAAACAGTTATGTTGTTATCTAAAATTACACCTAGCTACTTTTTCATTATTCTTTCTTAAGATAAAAATTTAATGCCTAATACGCTTTATGGCTATTTGATTGATAAGGTATTAATAGATTACATTGTGCCGTGACTGCGTTACGCGGTATTCAAATTAAAGATAATAATTCTTTGAATATTGTAGAGCCAGGTAAAAGCCGCTTTCACATTTAGGATTATCTTTATTAAGAGTAAATTGAGGAAAGTATAATAAAATTATACTAATGTACCTGATATAAATGCTCAAAGATTATGGACCTTATTTGACAGTATATCGTCAATTTATATTCTAGATTCGATTTTGGAATTCCGACTCGTTTCGAAGAAATTGGACAGATAGCAGAAAGTAATATTTTTTTGTTTGCCGACCACGCTCCACATACATGTGACTAGTGAAGCGAAGCAATGGCTGAGACCAATAATTTGTTACCGATAGCAACAGACCGACAAAATGACCGGGATTACCGTTACCAGATTCAGTTGATGACCAGATAGAAATCTATTAATAACATTCGAACAGTGCCGACGGACAGATCTATAAATGATGAGTTTCATTTCAGATAAGATCATATCCAATATCTCAGATGATTGATGGAACACAACTTGATATTACTCAGGAATTCTATTAAGCGTATACTCGGGTATTGTTTTCTAGCTCATTATACGTGCATTAGCATAGTTCGTTACTGAACTTGATACTATCTATAGAACATTGTATAGTTACTCTTCGTCCTATATAACTTTCTGACTCGTATATGTAATGTATGCTAATTAATTTCCAATTGGAAAATGTATTTTAGATACACCAGAAAATGGGTGCGCTTGTAAAGTGTATCGTGTATTCTCTTTGCAAATCTCCTATAGGAATGATACATAATTTTGTAGTAATTAATATATATTTTTTTCTTGAGATTCCAAATATTTAATTAAAACGGTATACAGCGAAAGGCATAAAAATTAAAACAATATTACAATACATATCTTCTAATCAAGAAATGATTGACTACGTGTAAATAGACCTAAGACGCCTTAGTCGTTCAATGGAAGACATTTTTGTTTTATTCTTTATGTTCTCCAAAATGAAAACAAAAATAGCCATTCTAATCGTGCAAGAGATCCATTTAATTGTGCCAAGTCATCACATTACAATGTACTAAGCTTTGTGAACATGCTTCAAAGAAAAACAAATGAATTTAAATCACTAGCCAACGCGTTGAGTGAAGAGGAAACGCGGAGGCGTTGTACCGAACAAAACTTCGAGATATTGAGTGTATTTCGTGTTGCTATCTCTTTTACACTTATATATTGTTGTGCCAGGGAAAGAGATAAAACAAAAGAACAAGAAAATTCATGAAAGCTTGATGTAGTTAATAATTTTTGTTAATTTCTTGGAGTTGAAACATTTCGCAAGATGGATACTGGTTTTATATTTATTTACCTACCTAATTTATTTTTCTTTTACATGATCTATTCCGAACTCCTTTGAGATAATTTTGGTAAATATAGTTTAGTCTTATTAAATAATTCAACTGAATTGAAAGCAGGAAGTCTAGCCGCGTGCTAAAATGACAAGTTTATAATTCATACAAAGTAATGGATACGATCTAAATACATAGCCCGATAAACTAAGATAAATGGTATAATTCAAAGTGAATGCCAACTAATAACTTCGTGGATTTTAATCGAAATGGCCGTATTATGACACGGTTGGGTTAGGCATGGCTGTCCTTCAACAATCTGGATAATAACTATCATTTGCTTAATAGCTATTAATTAATTAAAGGCACCGTACCGAATTTGAAGCCTTCTGCTAACGATTTTAATGACTTAAATGCTGAACACGAGTCGAGTCTTGTAGCTCATCGATTTAATAGGAATAAAATGTTTTCGATTGAAAAAAAAGAGGAGTGTCTGTGGAATACTGAGAGGGACCACACACTCGGCAGTATCTCTTGCCCTAATGATATGCACATTTATTTAAAAGTTAATGTAATACATTTTATACATAGGTGTTGATTCAATACAGCTTGTTGATTTATTTGATAGGAATGGAGTGTTTTGTTAATATAATTTTTGAGTGTTTCCTTAATGTTTCTCTTATATTACATTTTATAACGATTTGCCACTACTATAGCATTTTTTATAGTAACATACTATTGTACATATATTTATGGCGTGGAAGTGCATATAATGCATCTGCGTTTTATCGTTTACTAGCTTCTGCCCGCGACGTCGCCTACGTGGTCTTCCGAATTTAGTCCGACCTGGATAAAAATGCCTATGTGTTATTCCAGACTATAATCTATCTCTGTGCCGAATTTTATCCAGATCCGTTCAGCCACTCTGGCGTGAAAGAGAAACAAACATCCATACATCCTCACGCACTTTCACGTTTTAGTAGGATGTTAGTTAGCATCTAATACTACTACTGCCTCATTAGCCTAGTGGTCCTGAGTGCCACTGCTACGCTAGAGGTCCCGAGTTCGACTCCCAGCTTGAGCAAAGTGTTATTGGGATTTTCTCTTAAATTATCAGTAGCAGCTTTGTGGGATTTGTGCCCGATTAATGGCAATAGGCTCGCCCCCGATTACATAGGACCTAAACATACCGTAGTTAGTATTAGTACGCCTCTGCCTAACCCTTCGGGGAATACAGGCTTGATGGTATGTTAAATACTCAATGTTATAAAAACCTTTCATATTAGCATGAACTACTTGTTTGTACCCGCACATTTATTTGGCACTCACTGTTCAGAGTTAAAAATTTCATTTGAATCTGGCACTTTGCCCACGATAAGAATCGTGTTCAACTTGTTTATGCAGTCGAGTTTATTATGCCTACTTAACATAAGTGTACTTACTTAGTATATTGTGTATATTCTTGTCGACTTATGGCTTGCTAGTGCACTTTCCTTAGTGGCAAAAGTTGGGTTAAGATGGCGTACTTCTCTGTCTTTCTTCCTTAACATTGTAATAAAATAGACTTTCTTTTGATTGTTATTTTCAAATGGCATACAGTTATGCTTGTATGTCTCTATGGGTTGGGCAGAGGTTAGGTTTTAATATACAGTCACGGTTCTTCCGCATGTATATCCTCCAGCATAGGTCCTAGTTATAAGCGAGCGAGTTTTTGCCATTTAACCGGGGCATTTAAATGAATCCGGCTACACAGCGTTTTATAAAAAAAAACCCAATAACACTTTGCTTAACCTGGGAATTGAACCCAAGACCTTAATATTGAAAAATGTGAAAGTAACTATGTTTGAACCACTGAACCAATTTTCCATAAATTTTCATATTATAGAGATAGATTGGATATTGTAGGAGGAGGCTTTTATTCGAAAAGTCCTAAAGAAATGCGAGTGAAAACGCGGGGAACCGCTAGTATCATAATATGAACCACCTGTTTGTCAGATTTCTAGGCAATATACCATTTAAGGTTTCGTAATTAATCAGTGAGTGATTATTATATTATGTGGTATTTTGATTTTACGTTTTTGATTATAATTATATTTTTTTTACAGTATTGTCGATTCCAAAATAGGAGGAGCTTAATTATCTTTAGTAAATCTCTTTAAATTAATATAAATGCTTCTTTGCTGAATGACCTTTGATTTTGATTAGATTGGAAATGTTGTTAAGTTGCTGACAAGGGAATACGAATTGTTTTAGTAAAGCACTTAAACTTTCAATCCAATTTGAAGATTGCACTAAGTTTAGTAGTTGCAGTTATTTGTTTTGCGCCCAAGAGAAATATAACAAGTCATTACGGGTAGTACTAACGAGACTGGCTAAGTTTTGAAAATAAATGAAAGAATCTTATTAAAAATCCGAATGTCGTAGTGGGTGCTACGTTAAAGGTGGCTGGTTCGAACCTTTGGCTGATAATTGTTCCAAATGTAGGTGTTAGTGTATTTGTGTTTCTAAACCATGATGTGAAAGAAAATGCAGTGGTATAGGGTTTTTTTTTTTAAAAAAAAACAATACGTTATCACGTTTTTATACATATACGAGTAGCTGTTGCCCGCCACTGACGTCTCAAAAAGATTAACATACCTATAAGTCCAATCCTAGGCGGCGTATTAAAATGAAACATGCACCAGATTTTAAGTTAAATTTTAGCAATACATCGGTGAAAACTGCATTCAATTCTATGCAGTAGTTTTTGCGAGATGTGCGTACAAACATACAGACAAAAATTCAAAAAAAATAATATTTTGGCTTCTGTTGCTCTAATAAGGTGGGTCTTTATTAGATATATAAGTTTTTCTTTATTATCTATAATTTAAAGACATCGGCCTGTTACAATTTCATTATAGGTATAGATATGATTTACGATAAATTATACGGATGTCTCATATTAATTCCAACATAATTTGAACACTATAAACGATATTTAAATTAATAAATTTACTGCGTGTTCTTTCAAATTTATGCAATGTAAATCTTTATGTTAATAAAGTAAATGTTAGCTTCGGTTTATCCCTTGTACAATGATCTCTCAGCGTACAAGCTAAACAATGATAATTTCAAAGGGCCCACGTGTGTTCCGTGAATCGAGACTTGGCGTGTTGGGCGGCGCGGACAACTATACCTCCACTAATCTGCATATTGGCCCTCCAAACATTGTATGCACACATGTCAAAATCACCTACACGATTTTCAACCTTATTTACCAAACATAAGGATTGACAATTTTCATTTAAACATGCACAGGAATAGTTCATTGTCGCGTCCTTTGTTCTCGATTCTGGATGAGTCGATTTTATAGCGGTATAAAAAGTATTTTATTCACGGTCACGTGAACATGAAGGGAGGTAAATAGAAATGTTTAAATAAAAATATCACCTTGTCAGTTTATTTTGTGCTTAAATTGAAAAAGATCTGACAAGTCAATTCCATTAATTTAAACTACAATGTTTTGCAAATAAAGAACCGAGCCTCCGTTTCGCAGCAAAACGTTTCTTCCTGGAAGTATAATAAAAACGGACAGTAATATTTCTCGTTATATCGCGTGATGGATGGTCTAAGCAGCCAGGTAGACGCGGTGATTATTAAACTTTTTTTCTATAAAAAAAGTTCTACCCAAACATAAACACTTCTATTATTCGGAGTACAATGGCGGACCAAAACTGGCGCGCCGAATTCCGATCGGTTACGCTAGTTTAACACAGTTAATCGTTATTTTTTACTTTATGGCCATAGCCGTTATTAACAATTTCATCTCATTAATAAGCACTGGAGCGAAAGAGAATACATTTGTGAGCGGCGTACTCGTGTTACACTCGACGGTAACGCTCGCATTAATAATGTTTAATGTTTTATTCAGATCAAATGCCGCTATTGCATCAGCTGTGGCATCAGTATGATAAATACAACTTCTAATTGATATCATGCCCTTCATTATAACGGTAATTAACCTCGTCCGCCTTTGTCTAATGATTCTTTCGCAATTTCTCTTATTGCTATCATTAAAACGAATAGTCGTTTTCACGGTAGAAAGCTCAATTTGTCTGATTTATAATTAAAGCTATCATCAAATGTTTGCCGAAATAATAATACCATCCTGTGTTCACTAACCGCGAAACCACTCAAATCCAATTCACAGCATCGCTTCCTTTATGGCGTATAACAATAGATAACGCTAATTTATTTCGACATCGAGTATCGTTGGGCACAGACCCAACATGGAAAAATTAAGTAATTCATTCGGGTTGAAAGGGTAGAATGTTTGTGTCTGACGTAGAAAAACGCGGTACTATACAAGCTGGAGTAGAAATGGGCACGCATCGCTGGTTCCCCACGGGCGGGCATCGCTCACTCTCCAGTCCAAGGCATTCTTATTCTGATGTTTAGATAAACATTAATAAGTCCCTACGGCATTCCCTACTCTATATGTATCTAAAATGGCGGTTGGCAAGTTAAATGATTTCCGGAAAACGAGTTATGCGCCATACAACCAAATGCGAACGATGTGAAAGAATGTTAAATTCATTATGCGTATGTTTTGTTAAGATATAAATCTAATTAGTGTGCATATGTATGCGTAATGCGCTGTTTATGTAATTTAATGGTGATAAGGTAATTTATACACGTAGATATCTATCAATTCTAGGGTGTCATCAAAATTCGAGTGGCGTTTAGAAATGAAAGAATGGTAATGAGAGTTCCCAGGTAGAAGTTGGTCGGGTCGGTCTGCGGATGAGTGTTGAGCAAGCAGCTGGGCCGAGCTACAACAGTTAATGAAGATATGCAAGTACACTCGACCGTGTAAACAAGCGAACCCGGAGGCGCTTTTTCTGTTTGCCCCCGCGGGATTAGTAATTTAAAAGTCAATGCGGACACTCGAAAGGGTCAATCGCAATGCTCGACCAGTGTATTGAAAACAGATACCCTTTTCTGTATTCCGGTGGTAGCCCATGAAAGTTATAAGGGCTGAGTTGTTGAACTATGTAATTGACTTGGTTCTGCGGTCGCAGGCTTTGTTCTCCGGAGGGCGGATAATCGAAAACGCCTCTGGTTAGCCCCGAATGATGGGAGAGAAACAATGCGAAGTTGATATGTGGATTCGCCAGACGGTCCCTTGTTTGATTTGCAAAGAGCTATTTGCTCGTCGAAGACTGCGGCTGGAGCAGGAAATTGGACCTTGCCACCCGGTTTCGACTACGCTAACACTTGTCCAATTACTTCCTTTTCAACAGTTTAACTGTTAAATACGAACACTCGTTTTAATATAGAGCAGCGCTCGTTTCATTGTAAACATGTGTGACAGAGCAATTTCCGTGAGACACGAATAGTTGTCGGAAAAACTAATACGTTACACAAAAATAAAAGGGAAAACAGAGAGATGCGACACCGGTTATAAAATAGACAAAAGCGTTTAGCTAAAGCACGAATAGTGATCTATTTAGGTCTGCGCGCCATCATTTTTATTTTCTCGCACAAAACATGTCGGCTGTCGCTCCGCATTATACCGCCCCGGCAGAGCGCCACACGCAACATTCGACTTTGTTTTATTTTGGTAAATGTGGACGTTCCAATGATTGACTTATCCGGGGGTAACTTGAGAGGCTCTCGCGACGTGCTGGACTCACGCCGACGGGACCGGGCGGCGTCTGCGTGTGCGCCACCGAATCTACTCTACCGTGGTAACATTACACCGGCTCTCCGACGACAAACACAACTCAAACACTGACAGGTATCTTAAAGTGAAAGGTCGTTTAAATATCTCTGATACATATATCACAGATTTCATAATTCAGTGGGATGTGTGTAAAATTTCTTAAAAACATATGATTCCCAAAGCACATTTATCCGGCAATATGTTATACCAGTGTTTGTTTAATTTATTCAATGTGTTTTTAGAAAATATAATATTCTACGAAAACTGGATTTCAGCTTATTTAAGTTGACTTTAATGGTTGAAAGCAAGTAAACAGAATAAATCTCCGACATGGTCCGAGCCGTGTTGTGTCGCGTCGTCCACAGCGGCTAACACTAATCTATCTTAGTTTAGAACGGACCGCCTCAGACAAATGCCTTTGTTTTACTAAGGGAAGGAAATATCGACGGTCTCATGTGATTTAAATGTCTTATGTTTTAAGAGAAAGCTAATACGGATGTAGAGGTACCATCTGTGTGTTGTCTTTTTCAAATGGTCGGGAGCAGTAACTTGATACACGACTCCGCACAGGATGAGTGAGTGTGTAGCAAAATAAACTTATGCTATTGACCGAACAAAGAGACTTCCACGAATATGAATGTAATGACATGAATGTTGTGTGCGGGGATTAGCGCCAAATGTAAAGAAAATAAGAACGTAGAATTCCAGCCAAGTTTGGTGGCTTAACGCATCACCATAATTCAATCGTGGCCCGTTTCTTTGCTACCAAAAGAGCATCGAATTTATTACAAAGCTCTTTGGTTCGGGAACCCCTACCTATTATTTATGGCACTCGGTTGGTCTGTCACAAAAAACGGACGGGTGCTTCGAATATCTCAGCGGGCGGCTACGAAACGTAAGCTGCAATAACACGCACTTCCTACAGGCTGAAAGCACGGTACCATGGCACGGTTGCACATTTGTTAGCAGCATTTATTGTATTATAAACCTTGTGACAATGTAATATAAAACATTTTTAAAGTACAATTGTTGGTGTTCGTGCCTGGGTATGCTTAAATAAATGATAATCCGGATTTATTGAAAATAGGCTGCAGTGTAGGAGATATGTTTCAATGCGAGCCATGTGGTGGCAAATGTGGGAACCCCGCCAAGATGTTGTCCTACTAACGAGTTTGTTACTTCATTGTTGTGTTGTTATAAATATGTTTGTTTCAGAAATAAACACTTTTATACGCTTCTTTATTTTTTATAATGCATACTTTTTCATGTGCCATGACAGCAACGGTATTGGAATTTTCGGTATTCAATAAGACACGTGTTTCCTGTTGGATATTTAATTCTGATTGAATGGCATCAATGGAGTAGGTAAGTGCACTCACGTTTTTTGTTAAAAATCCACGTGCAGTTTCTTTTTCATTAATTTTTTGCCATTAAATCTTTTAAAAAGCACTTAAGTAGAACCGGATACGAATTTAAAAAACATTACCCATTCACAAACGTAGTAACGTCTGAGATGTCATTGAACCGTCTTTAGAATTAGGCAAAGATCCCTTCCTTACAGACTGTTATAAGTCCTCTTTTGTCATTCGAGAACACTCGAATAGCAAAGCCATTTTGAACCGGCTCTAATTATACGAGATGTTCTTACGAAAGACGCGCGTAAACCAACCCCCGATGTTTATTGTAAAGACAGATTGAACAAACAGAAGGCGTTGCCGTTCAACAGCGATCACTTTTAATCCCCGAAATGAGACAAATATCACGAACCGGGTCAACGGCTATCTTCTCACGTTTGTTGACGACTTAAAGTGTGATAATATTTATTAAACGGTTCATTCGAAACGACCGACGACGATAAATAAACTCCATAAGACCATTACGCGTCACGCAAGATTTACTATAGATGGTAACGACTGCGTTTTTTACCATGCCGCATTATAATGTAAAAAATTTCGGTCGCGATGCTATCGTTTGTTATTTTACTAGTAATTAGTATTTATTACTGAGTGCTTCGTGCGTCTGATGCCGGAGCGATCTTATATGTAGTGTGAAAGCGGTTTAATGTAAATTATGTGGTTACGAGACGGATGAGTTAAGCAATTAAAACTGTTTTTATGTGAACTGCGTCGACTAGATGTGGCATGCGATAATCTTGGAATTTATGATGCTATAGGTGTTGAAGATTGGTATCGTAATGCCAAGTAACCTCGTAGCCGCACTTATTCGAAGAAATAGGCTGCGGTCTATTTCGCATCTTCCGAATATCTCCCCGTTGGTCTCCCGGCCCACACAAATAGTTCGCGTGTCAACAAATTTGTACAGAAAAAAAATAGCTACCGTCTTGATTATGCTTCAGCTTTCCATCTGTTCCGGGAATGCGATCCTTCGAAATTAATGCGATAGTTAACGCTTAAATAAACCGACGCTCCGCGACGGCGATCCTCCGCGCTCCGCGACCCTTCGCTCCGAATAAATCATATGATAATTGAATCATATGCTGCGTGTCAAAAGTAATTAACAGACGCCGCGATACGCATCTCGGCCCACATGTGCTTTTTTAATAACGTCGCCTCTCGGTTTCCTCTCGCACACGCGACTCACGCTCGAGATAACATCGACATAGAATTTCTTTAATACTCACATGAAAATTATTACTCTCCATTCATTGGGCTGAGATGACTTCATATTAAGGTTATTGTGAGAGTAAATTGATCTGTGAACCTCCGCGCGGAGAGGGCGCGGTCGCAATTATACAAATCTAATTAAACCATGGCATTTTTCTGCTGTTACTGCAATGGTTCAAATGATTAATAGGTAGTTTTAAATATTGGTTTAGCATAGCCAATTACGCGAATACCATAAACAATACATGACAAAACCTTGTAAATTGGCGGCTTTTTGTATAAATACATACCTAGTATGTTGTTCTAATAAATCTTGAGAAGCAATTTATTCGGCTGATACTTAAATTCGTCCCATTAGCTTCGTATCCCGCATTAAATTCAGCCGGCGGCAAAGATTATCAATGATTGGTCTAGTGCAGCCCCAAACGACCGATGCGATGGGCTATAAAAATGTTTCGCAGACGTATATCAATTACCTTAATTTTCGTTTCTTCGTTTTTTTTCCCACGAAAATATTGCTCTTAATGAAATTAAGACTAAATGTGAGTAATAGATTACACCCCAACAATATCCAACATGAGCGTTTTATGAAAATGAGGAAACTCAGGTATACGCGTATCGTTTTCAAAAAAGCTGCTTCGTCGAGTAGCGTCGTGGCCCTTGCTAAGGATGAAATATTAGAGGTGTCGGCCCCGCCCCGGCCTGTAATGAGACCCGCAGGAATACCAAGCAATATCTTAATACCCACCTTCGCCCGAAGTGACAAATACACCGCGTTCGCGTGGAAACTGTAAATAATTTATAACCGCCCAGTTTTACGATATTTCCAGCAACACGATGACAAGCCGAGGCCAGGGTAAAGATATTTCCCAAATTATACAGCCGCTAAGTGGAATTATTGCTGACGACGCACTGAAAGCTTCCCAATTCCCTGGCTCAGTAATTACTGAACTCCTCCGAAATTCCGCTATCGTTGCCACAGGAGCACATCAAAGCTATTTTCGCATTAGGCAAGTAATAATGGCGCCTAAACAAACTTACGCGTGAGTCGACAACTGTGGTTATGATTTATGTGCCTAATATCTGACTTGAAGCTTTATTAGAAGTCGACACTATCGAGAACATCAAAGGTGACGAACTATGAAGCTCTCGCCTGACTTCAAAAAACAATAACCGAGGATATCTGGAGTCGACGCGGAAAATAAACACGTTTACGAGTCGCCCGCATTAATTTATTTTGTCGTAGAAACAATCGCACATCGCCGTCGCTTAAGAACGTCGCGACTGAAAGTTGAATATGAAAGGGCTCATAAAACGCTCGTAAACTCTATGAGGAGTGACGATCGTGCTTTCTGAGTGTTCGGGTATAGGCACTTTGATTTGTGTGAAGCAGCTGGCAGCGTTAATAACTTAATTCGTCAGAGTCTCCGCGACGGGAAGAGGGTTTTAAAAGATCAGTACATGTGCAGGCGCCGAGGAAGTGTTATGTTGTCCGCCGGAGCAAGCTGTGACGTCGACGGGACGCTTTGAAAGTGCGTCTGTTGAACGATTTGTGTGCATCGGCAACTACTTGAGATGAGAGCGCGCTTAATTGACTGCTAACCGCGATAAACATTAATCAACCCGTCCAAATGATCATCAAGATGACTGTCAACGTTTGAAATAACGACATGAAGCGTGGGTGCAGATATAAATACAGACATATTTTTGTACTAATTACACTAGCCGCTAGTACAAAGTATTAAGCCAACATTGTAACTTAAGTGCTGGCGATAAACTTCTTCAGTAATAAAACTTTTCACACTTCGATAAATGAAAGTTTCGCTCTTAGCTGATGAGGCGCGGCCATCAAGAACAGATTAATAAACTAATATAAAATCTTATAGATGCGTCTCATTATGAAGTCTATAAATTCCTAAGGCACTCGACAGGTGCTCGAAGCACCATTCCTATGAGAACTGTCATAATTATTTGTACACACTCGTTGGTAGGGCGACGAGATGCGCTTCGAAACACTACTTGAAGTTCAGATAGTCGCCTCCTCATAATAATTCATGTCCCGTCGTGTCGCTTCGATGGAAGCCACTTCACTACTTGTTAAGAGTCACGGGGACTCACCTCAACGTTATTTTTATAAGACTCCCCACGGTACAACGATTTCCACGAAGTCTTTTCTTTTAATGTTAATATTTCTTTGTGCGAAAATTGGACTACTGTTCATATATATTTTATTGCATGGTTTTTGCATTTACTTATTATTATTAAGGGCCTCCAACATGGCATGTACACAATCATGTTTCTTTTTACAAAATACGCGAAATTTAAATGTACTCCCTCAATTATAGGATGTCACAACATGCATTATATTAACTTAGCACTATGTTACAATACTCGTACAATTCGAAACAAATCTAGAAAGTACATAATCTAGGATTATTAAAAAAAAATTGCGTTAATTTAAGTATAAAAGAGAAAATTAAGGTACGTTACACTACATGCTATGTTGTTCTTCGATTTGATATTCACGTACTTTTCTGCAAAAAAAAAATTGCAGCAGATATTAATGATACCTACATTTCAACATAAAATATATACATGTACTTACGCCTTTTTCCCATTGGTATAGGCAGATAAATATCCTAAATATCGGGGATAAAAGAAGTTACACATTACGTCGGGAAGCGATGCAAAAGCAATATTATCGAGATTATCAGGCAACCGTAAAATTGGTCATTAACTGATTCGGATCACAAAATACGAGAATAATTTTCGTATATTACGAAAAAATCTAGGCTTTAAAAAGCTTATTTTCGGTGTATTATCGCCATCGCCACCTTGAACAGCCTGATTAGCCCAGTGGTCCTAAGCGTGCTGCTACGATAGAGGTCTTGGGTTCGATTATTAAATTCTCAATGCTCGGAAATTTGAAATTGTGGCCGATTAATGGCAATAGGCTCGCCCCCTTTTATATGGGTGTACCTACATTAGTACATCTCTACCTAACCCTTCATACTACAGTAAATACAGGCGTGATGGTATGTTATATCGCGACCCAATACTAAAACGATCTTGTGTATGTAGATACTCCTTTGCTTTGTATAATTGGCGACACCCTTACAGTTTTAGCTTTGAAATCGATAAGTCGTGTTTGATTGTACGCCGATGGAATATTCAACGAGGCTGCTTTTAAAACGCATGTGCAACATACTTAGGCTACGTTACGTTAATTAATAGTATTTGCATTGTATCTGATATTAGCTAGTTTGGACGGAGAATTGCTCACAGGTGAGTATGATAATTATTTTCAGATGGGTGTGCTAACTGCTTGATCGATAATATTAGACGTGTAATGTTTAACTAGAAATAATTATACAATACTATCTAGACTTAGTTTGTACTTAGGTAGGTAGATAAGTTGCCTGCCGTTAGGATTACTTAGTAATAATTCTTTAGATACGTGTGTGGGGGTCTACAAATCGCTATGTATTTTGTCAAAGCATGATCACAACTATTATATTACACAATTGTTTTGCATCCGTGACTCCTCGCAAGAGTCCTGTTGAAAATCAGCGTCAAGCACTGGTGGCTTGACAAAATGCTGAACTGGACATATTTGGCATAAACTCTTATATTATGTAAGTAGGTACTTATGTTATGGTGTGAACAGCGTAAAGCTGTGCCAAATACATTCATTTTCTTTCTTCTTTCATCTACTTAAAAGTTATAATCGCTTACGGTAAAAATTGTAGACACAATATTTTTTTTTCTTTTAACGTTTTTGGTATGCAAAACTTCAGTTTAAACAACAAGTGATAACATTTAAATGCTAAAATGGTCGTTGTTCAAACATGCCTCGTCAAAGCGATGACAGAATTCGGAACTTACTTCCAGAAACCGTGTTTGAGGGTCAACGAATTGTAACCCCATTAAAAGTTTCCTTGTTTTTGAAGTAAACACGGCGCCACTCAAAGGAAGTCCTTAAAAATTAATGGAGACATCCTGATTACTCTAAAGATCCAAGGTATGAGTTGTATTTGGACTGCCGAGCCTATTTCTGTTGACACGGACATCTTTACGATTTAATCTTCCTCATAACTTTGCATTTCCTTTCAGTGGTGAAGTTGGATTCTTGTTTATATTTTCTTAATCTAACGGCACATAAATATCCGCGCGGAGGGCGTGACAGCCACTAAAGAATTGGATAAAGAACCTGCATGCGGGTAATATTGTGACTGTCGCCGGCATACCAGTTAATATCTGAATCCCACAAAGGAAATAACGTCCCGATACGAAAAACGTATAAGAGTTGAACAGAATGCACCGTGCGTCAGATTATAGGCATAAATTATTAGGCACTTTTGTTCAAGTCAAAGAGTTACTCGCAGCCCATTCAATTACGGATCAACCGTACAAGGAGTGCCGAGTCTTTTTCAGATGTTTGTGTAAGGGATTAGTCGGGATATCTGTGCCGGTATCTCCGTGAGATAAGTACGAATATACGTCAACGTCGGACTCCTAAGCCGATTATTTTAAATGTATTCACTTCCTTAATGGACGTCGTTTTTCACGTCGCGTACTGTGAGCCCTCTTACTGACTTACTGAAGCTTTTCGGTTATGATCCGGTCATTGACTGTCGGATATTAATGCTCACTTATCCGACATTTATTAAATTGTCGGAATAAGGGTGCGACGGCAAGTGGATGAAAATATCAACTTTTATAATTGACAAGCCCACTTGTCTCGACACTCGACCCTTTTGAAATCTTAATTAGAATAAAATATGTCTTTTAAATTGTCTACATTTAGACCTGTAGTGTTTGAATGTTGTACAATATATTTGTTAAGGTTCTACAATTATACGTAGGTTTTTCGAAGGAAGACCACACACGTCTATAACATCGAATGGTTTCACGATCATGGACATTTATAAGAAAGCGGTGCACGTTATTGTAATGGACCAAAAAATAAAGTAATAACAGGATCACGGGCAGCCCACCTGGGCGGGCATTGACAAATGCTGCTGTTAGGCCGGGCTCCCTTGGCGCCCGCTCTGAGGCCCAAATAATATACATATCATTATTTCGCCTCGTGCCCTCATAAATATTACTTACAAATTCGCCCATCCAGCGAGTAGGAGCAACGCCGGCGGCAATTTTTCAAGGAAATATCGCTCGAGACCCGCCAACCGCCCGGGAATAGGCGACAACATGCAATGATGCATTGTTTTATTTGTGTACCAGGGTTGCTACTTGAGTGAATTGGAACCTAATATTTTTTATTGCCCTTGTTGCTTTGTAAGTTGCAAGCTGGTAATAAACTTGAAAAACATTTTAGCGTTAATATTTCAATGCAGATTGTATTTAACGTAGTTGCAAAATTTCACTCTACACTTTAATATTGATTTATGAGTAGATCTGTCACACATCTAGTTTGTGATGTAAATAATCTAATTTATACCAAAAATCCAATTAAATTCAAATTAATTTTGAGTAACACGTGTTCAAAGTTTATTTTCCACAAATGACTATTAATCCTATAACGGTTGGCAATCATAGATATTTATTTTAACACGAACTCGCCACAATACAGGGTGTTTTACGGCAGGTGGGCATCTAATTAATTAGTAGGTGGCCCCCCTTGCCACGAGGGTCGAAATTAAATGTATATTTTGCATTTTTTCACCCACCATGAACGCCGCATGCCGTCAGACTCCATGTAATTAATAATCAAATTTACCGGTAGAGTAATGGTAGGTACATAATGTTTATTTGTGCAACGTTTAATTTTTTTTATGCAAAACAAGGGTAGGGCCTGCTTACTTATGGTAAAGGTGCTGTTATTTCTGTGTAAAACGCTTAGATTCTTTTTACACAATATTATTTCAAGGTAATTTAATTAAATTTTTCGGGTAAAGTTGGAAACAAAATAACAACTTTTATAAAAAATATTTCTATATCATTAACAGTTTCACGTGTATGTGATGACTGCTGTTAATCTGGATATAAAACAACTTAAGCCGCACTTCCTGCAAACACTTACACAGCCATATAAATAAAATAAATTGTATCCAGCCGTGGATACATCATGGTACAAAAATAACTTGTGCACTCGTCAGTACTGTGTCACCCCGTAGCGTTGCGTGTACACTCGCCGCCGCGCCGTAGTGGGGGAGCACCGGTGTAACGTTTGTCTACATAATATTACCGCGTTATTACAAGTCACCGCGGCTGCATGACAGCTCACCGCTTCTGATTCAGGGACTAACGCTCATAAGTTTTGCGATGTCTACAAACATCCTTATATGCAATTTTTCTCTTTGACAACACTAGACATCCCATTATTGTCATCATAACATTGTGGTATTTAACATTCTAACACATAAATGTGTTAGGCTCGATCGATCTGCCTTAGTAGCCAATACACGACAACGACAGAAATTGTTAAAAAAAACACGAATTTTATTTCTTAGTAAATATGTTGTTCAAAAACAGCTGTCAATTTGACATAAGAAATAATAATCCAATTTTGATATTGACAAATAGAGCTTAAATAAATTCAATAACCAACTATTACAATATAAGTTACTGTATTAATAAACGCTTAATATGAAAGCGTAAGTAGTGCAAAATTATAAATTGTTGCCAGTTTGCCGTCAGACTGCAGGGTAATAAAATTAAATGGCGGCGAATATGTCTGTCTCGATCATTTGTGATTGTTTTAGCGCTTGGATTTGTTGAAAATTCTCGAATATTTGGCTTGTTGAATTAGATAAATGCTGACGGTAGGACGGTAAAGATTGCGTTGATTAAAATAGTTTTTAGACATTGATACTTATTACATCAAGTACCTAATATTATTTACATTAATAAGGAGTTTTATTTTAATGTTTTCTTGTAAAATGTTTTCTAAAGATTACTCTTTTTATTTGAATAATCTTATTGAATGAAATATATATATTTTTTTTGTATAAATATTGAAGTAAGGCGACACTAGTTCTATATTTAAATATAGCACGTGATTGTTTAACTGACAGCTGTTCATATCAAGCTCTACGAACTGCATAAACATGCGCTTTTTAAAAATAATCACTGGCATTCCTATAAAAAGTATTGTCAGTGCACCTGTCAAATAGTTTAAACGAGTTATTAGAACCACGCAATCACATTACATCTGAGTTGCAGCTGTGTATGTTAACATGTTTTACTGTTACTGGTTTTAAAAAGAGTTGCTCAATGTTTATAGTGAATACGGCTGGATAATTACGAGAGATTTATAAGTGTTATTAAGATAGGACCTTCGTAGAACTTAACCTGTATTACGTTTCTCAGAAGTCTAGTCACTGTTTTTTTAATACTATTAAATTGGATGAATCATTGCAAATGTTATTAGCTAACGATTTTTTGCCACTTTACAGAGATGTAATCATTGAAATGGTACATTGAACCTTTGTAGAAATTTAAATTGGTACAGATAGCGAGACAAACAATAAAGTAACAACGCAATGTGGTCTAAGAGATAATACAAAAGAGATATCACAGCCTCCTACTGAAATAAAGATACAACAATATCAAAGCAGTGGAAGTTTATATTAATACTACGATAAGTAATGTAACCCAGATGTTACACATAGGTTGTATCAACGATATAATCAATGAAAAACTACCTGTTCCACATAGAAAAGTGTATGCAGGGCCTCGAACACAAAAGCCTTGTACACAAAAGCATGTGAATAAATAAACTGCCCACGCCAACTTAAACGCCTCCCACGCCAAACAAAACACTTAATACACTCGGGATAAATCCATAAAAATATAACCTAATAAAAATGTTTACCTACAATCAATGGACAGTGCGATAACTGGCTATAAACATGCTATTTAATTTAAGTACGTTATAACCGTTTAATAACTGCTTTTGCGTATGAGAATGTGGAGGGTTCGATAAGCTTCCTCTAATACTCTACGTTTATGCTCCGTAATCTGATTATTTCGAAGATTGGGTAGGTATTGGGTATCTTGGCAGTACATTTTAGTATTATCTACCTGTGTGGTTATTGTTGGATCAAAGTCTTGTGTTTTGATCAAAATTTTGATGTTAATCTTGATATTCGATGATATGCAGGTTGTGAGAGTTCGTACACGTTATAATAACGTTGATGTTGTTATGACCCTCGTAAATCTACATGTTTTTAATAAACTAGGTACATGAATTGAAGGCAGCTTTCAAAGTATAACCTATTTATTAACTTGTCCCAAATTGAATATTAAAACAGAAATCAAAAGTTCAAAGGCGCTGAAAGCGTGATACATAATTAAACAGCTAGCTGTATATGGAGAAGCTTAATTATAAACATCATTAATAAATTCAACCAAAGAAATGTCAGAAACATCGACATAGTTTCTCGCGAGTAGCGAATCTTAAAAGCGATGTAAAATTAAAAGAGTTTCAGAAGAAAATTAAAGATTGCGACGAAGGTTTTGAAAACCTCGTCTTAGAGTTGCATCGTGTAACTTTGTTAGGCATGGTGAGTTACCTCGTTAACGGGCGCGATGAAAATATTACAGAAGTAAAACTCAAATTAATCTATGATGTTTTTTTTTATCTAAAAGGATATTCCTCTGCTAATGAGCTAGATTGTCAGCTCTCGCTCGACGCTCGCCTTTGTGGCAACTGCTTCTGTTTAGCTTGCTGCAAACTTCATTAACGTGAATAACATTGTTTGGTATTTTTAAATTTCCTTTTGTATGCAGTGCAAAAGCTTTCTTAGCAGTGTAAATATCTTTAAAACAGTTTTATAAATTTCCCAAATTTTAGAGGTGCCGAAAATTACCTCAAATTTGTGGAACTTCGAAATTCTGGTCACATTCTGTTCGTTTTATGTAGTATTAAGTGGTGTTTTATTTTTATTGAATCTATTTTTTTTATAGCGTAGCCTTTCACTCGCGGTTCTTCAACATTTTGTATGCTGATGAGAGTTGATAATACTTTTTTATTATCGAGCTGAATTGAAAAATCTTGTTATTTATAAGAATGATAATTCAATTTTACCCGCGTCTATCAGTCAAAGTAGCCCCGCAGTGCGATTTATATCGTTGTTATTGGGTAATAAAGACATAAAGACTCGTAGCTGGTCCCCTAAACAAGGTGTGCTTATCTTGCTATCGATTGGAGCAGCTGTAACGGGCGGGACATATTACCCTGATTCTATTAACTTCATGAATACGGGTGGTCTCGGAAAAATTACGACCTTTCTGTCCAATCCGACCATTTTTTTTTCAACCACCTTTATTATTTTCCTATTCAAACGTCTGCATAAACAAGTCGATGTGACTCTATCTAGTAAACTTCACGCTAGTAATAATAAACGACAAAATAATATAATTTATACATCTACAACTTTGCTACAGCGTTCTGCATAACAATGACAGAACAAAGTCAGCTGGGAAATGTATCCGAACGCTTTCGAGGGACGAAATTGAAACGTTCACTTTTTGGTTTGAGAACTTTTCTTTTGAATTCTATGTTCAAAGAATTTGTAATACTAAAAATGCTGACGCCATTTTATAATTAAAATAATTTCTGTATAGAACAGGTCGGTATAATGTGCTGGTTTCTGTCCATTATTTTTATCTTCCGAGTTAATGAGGTGAATTCCTGTAGCACATAATGAGTAATAGTGTTATAATTAACGTCAAAAAAATGGGATTACGCCATTATTTATGTTATTAATCTTATCAAAACTTTGTATATGTATTCAAATTATTGTACTATTGTGTATATTTTGAAAATAAAAACTATAATAGTACTTAATAATGCACAAATGTTGTAGCAAAAGGATTGTTAAACTACTGGAAATAGCACCAAAACTATTTGTAACCACTCACCCATTAATTGAGCGGTTGTGTTTATTCGTTCAATCGCGTTTGATAGATTTAGGTACTACACTACATTTTACAAGTAGGTCACGAGGTATTTTTAAGTTATGGTGTCTGTGCTGAAATGTATACATTTCGGTCATTCTGCACGCTCTAGATACATTCCCACCATAAAATCTTTCATAGCTTTTCTGTAACTGTATAAACGTAGTGGCATTTTGTTCTCCGTCGATGGAATTACAACATTAATCAGACAAAATGCCTTCAAAATGTACTGTCTGTACAGACAACGAAGCAGAGGAAATGAAATAGCTTGGGTAAGCGTTCGATATAAAATCAAATGTCAATTTGAATCGGAAAAGAATCCTCTTGTGTATTTAAAATTGACTTTGTCGAACTCCGATTCGATCTATAAATAAATTTTAATCTCTGAAAACGCGAAGACTGCTGTTATCTGGCTTTTTTTTAATAATTTTTCTGGTAAAATATTTTATATCGGTAACTTGATACGTTGAGTAAGTACTTACATCCGTGAAGATTGATGCATGATGCAGTCGGATGCACCGATAGCCGACAACCGGCTTTCTCCCAGATAAGCGGCAAGTCCGCTCTTTGTCTGACCACATTAATTTAAGGCTATGATATAAACCCGTTTGGAATTGTTAAATTGATTGTGCTCACTGTGTTATCGTAACCCTTTTTTATGGCCACGTAGTACTTCTCTGCTGTTAAACAACAAAAGTGAAGATGTAAAAGCATTTGTGTAACGCCTCAAGCGAATAAACAGAAAGATAGCTCAAAACGGAATTTAAATTTCCTGTTAGAATTGACCGTATGTGAACTTGATTCAAATTCCGACGGGGCGCGGAATTGTAGCGTTCAGGTGTAGTGTGGCGTCGCCGGGCGCGACCGGCCAGGCGGCCGCTGCCGACCCGGCCCGGTCGTCCGGCTGCCGGCCGTCCAAGCACACATTTCCGCTTGATTAGAGGACGTGCGAGTCGCCGCTGAGGACACCTGCGCCATCTGTGTACCGACTTTTCGGTGCGCTTTGTTTTGGAATTCTGTACGTTACCCTGACGAAGTTTTATCGCTGAGGGCCGACGATGCGGGCATCGTTTGACTTTTGCCCGATAGAAACGAAAATTCACTGCGATGTATTTCCTTTTATTTCATCAGCAATTTCCTCTTGAAATTTGTACTACGTGAGCTAATTTTCGTGATGTTTTTACGACTATTTCTGCCTAGCCTTTCTAATGTCAAACTGTTTGAAAGGAGGGTAAATAATATTTTTAGTAGGTATAATTTATTTGACCCTTTCTATCATATTCAGAGAAATGGGAAAGAAAACGAATTATAGGGGCGTATAAAAGATATTGCTTGTTTATAAAGGTCGGTTTTTATAGAGCTGTAAGGGAGGAACTTCTTTATCGATGCTTTATAACGTAACGGTTATCCGGAGAGATAATAAAGTTTGTGGGTTAAGTGCATTACAGATGTAAATGAAAGCTTTTATTCATAATACTGTTTCTTTTGTTTCAGGATTTCCCATTTTGCTCTGAGCTCATGAACTCGAGTATCGCAACGTTATAACATTAAGCTGCCCTGCCGCTATTAGGTAAGGAATTAGATTCGAACATTAAAGATAAGGTTCTTTATACACATTAAGAAAAATATCGACTTCTATAATTGCGGGAGAAGAGATCGTCAAAGAAAAAGAAAATCTCATTGTTAGCAAACTTTTTCAGTATACAGTACAAATGATTATTTATGCAAGGAATCCCACAGTCTGTGTCAACAAAAAACTGGGAGAAGACAAAACAAGAAACAATCTACGAACTGTTTACCCAAGTTTGCCTTGTGAAAGCATCAATCCGCCATCAAATTGCGTAGAAAGGGGTAATTTGTATCTTTTTTTCAATAAAGCAACACCTGTGCCTGGGCCATTTGTGTTCCTCTAAGCTTAAAGCTTTGTAAATGTTACACCATTTGTAGCGGAATTGAAAAACTGTTTCACTTCGCAGTCGCAACAGTTTGTCGTACGGTATGTAGTTAGCCTTATTTGTCACAGTGTTCTTGTGCTTTTTGTCGAGTATATATGTCGTGTTTCTAGTTCAATAAGTTTTTACACTTCAATGGAATAATGAGGGTAATTAGATTCTGTCTTTTTACTTTTTATTTACCCAATCAATTATTTTATTATGAATCTTCAGCGTGATGAAAGAAGGTAATGAAAACAAATGGACATAGTTTATCTAACTTGCCTACCTACAAAATTTTTTTGGTTCCAAATAAACCTGTTTCTTTTTTATCCAATCCCATGAAAAACAAATTTTAATCATTTGAAAATTTTCACAGATATAGTGTAGGTGTAGTAAAGATCCAAAATAATCTACCATACTCTTCCATTTCCAATCTTAGATACTCGTAGTTGTGTAAAAAAAAAACAACTTTTATGTCGACGTCAAAAATTTAAAGGTATCATTATACTCAACAATACAATACCTCAATTAGCAGCGACAAACCCAGTCAATTGGGCATAATAAATTACTATTAGTATAACAACTATTATAATAAAGATACAGCGTACATTTTTCCTTTTATTTCTTTATGGGCATTCAACGTTCTGTACACTGCCGTTCAAAATATATGACCAATCATTTTTCAACGACACTCCCTTTCAGACAGATTTAAAGCGTGGTTTGAATGACGCGTATTTTCAATGTGTCAATCACACGTATGGCCGCCCCCAAATGTACAGTGGCGGACATAGGCCCCAGCCTATGTCCGACACTGCTGGCCAATAATTTTAGTCGAATCTGGGGATTAGATACCTAATAATTAGAAACGGTGTTTATATAACCATTCCAAAATGTAATAAGGTAATGTTAAATGAAGATAAAAGTCAAAGCAAATTGAACGATCCACAAAAAAAACAATTGAAGATTAGGAGAAATGTCGAAAGCCATTGAATATTTGATAAAACAAAGATGCATTTATTGAAAGAAGTCAGAATTTATAGATAGATAAACAATTTAATTATGTCATTGGCAAAACAGTCGGCTTAGCATAATATAGTAAGTAGGTACATATTATATCAATACAGGTAAGTCGCTTTTCCGATATTTATCCGAATCAGGATATTTTTTTATGGAATAGGAGGGCAAACAAGCAGACGACTTTTTGCCATCTTGTGGGTAGTGACATGATCCCATTGTTGTAGAAATTTTGGGACTTCTGATCAAAAAACGTGACAAGTAGTTTTGGCAGTCCTCTCTTGATGTTAACCTGACACTGCCTAAAGAATTCTGAAGAGATCGAAACAGGTGAAAATCTGAAGGTGCAAGGTCAGGGCTATATGGCGGATGCATTAACACCTCCCAGCCAAACTCTCTAAATTTTTGCTGAGTGGCCAAAGATGTGTGTGGTCTAGCGTTATCGTGATGAAAGACCACACCCTTTCTATTGATAAATTCCGGCCGCTTTCTCCCAATTTCTTGCTTTAATCTCATCAGTTGTTGGCAGTAAAGATCCGAATCGATGGTTCTGCCTGGCGGTAAAAGCTCATAATGAACAATGCCCTTCCAATCCCACCATACACACAGCATCACCTTATTGCGAGTTAACCAGGGTTTTGCCACAGTCTGTGAAGCCTGACCGACCTTTGACCACGACCTTTTTCGCATGTTCTTGTCGTACGTGATCCACTTTTCATCACCAGTTATCAATCTCTTTAAAAACGGTTCAGTTTCATTACGTCTCAATAAAGAATCGCAAATGAGTACACGGTTCATTAGGTTTCTTTCAGTGAGCTCGTGTGGCACCCAAACATCGAGCTTTTTTGTAAACCCAGCTTTTTTCAAATGGGTCAAAACTGTTTTGTGGTCAATCCCCAGTTCTTCAGCTACGTCGTAACTACTGATATAAATAAACTATAATAATATATCACACTATAATTACTACTATTAGACACTTTTTCAAAAATTGCGTCAATTTTATCTGTAACAGGGCGACCAGAGCGAGGTGCATCTTTAACATCAAAATTCCCAGATTGAAAACGCTTAAACCAACTTTGTGCTACTCTTGCTGTCACTGCATTAGGTCCAGAAACGACACAAATTTTTTTCGCGGCTTGCATTGCATTTTTCCCCTTTTTGTAATAAAACTTCAAAATGTACCGAATCTAATGAATAACATTAGATTCACTCATTTTGACAGAAAGAAAAACAAATGAAAAATAGCGGGGAAAATTTTTTTACTAAGTTGTTTCTTTATTAAAATGTAACTTTTTTATTGTTATCAAAATCAGCCAGATAAAAATAGTACAGCCAAAGATTTTTTATTAAAAGTATTTACATACTAAATGCGAAAAGACTTATTCCTCAACCTAATAGTTTGATAGAATATTGTCTGGATTACGATTTATTTTGGTATTACGTTTTGTGGGCAATTCAAGTTTCTTCGGACCCTTAATATTCACTCGTGGACTGTAAAAAGCTTTGTTTAATTAGGTGTATGTTTTCGTAAGGACAAAATTCTACATAGGTAACCAAAACTTAAAAAAAATTTGCTATAAAGTACAGTTTAATACGGCGTAAAATCACCGCGGAGGCTGCGCAAACTCCCGTCCCGTTTCATTATCATACAAATTTTAGTTGAGCTCTATTACTTAGCAATTTCCCTGATTAAGGGTGTGTGCATACCTACGCAGTGGCGACAGCGACAGACCGGCAAATAGGGCTATCGCAAACTCCATAATGAATATTTATGTGCTCACCAATGTTATTTTGGATGAGGCATGTTCGCTGAAATTGGATGAAGTTTTATGTCGATTACTTGGCAAGGTTTCTTGGTAATAAGTCGTCGATGGAATCAATTGTGAATGTGTAGATGGATTGGTTTAGCTAGTATAATATCGAAATATTAATTTCAATAACAGAAAATGATACGTCAAATAATTTGTATGTAAATGTATAAGATTATTCCGCGATTTATTTATTTTCACAAAGAGTTCCACCATCTCTTGACTATGAACCATCCTTGGTATCTCAATAACATAAATACCTACGTAATTAGGTTTTGAAAGTAGATACCTATACCAAATATAATTTCAATTGTTTCTCATGTCATGATAACGTAAAAGTATTTTATGGTATGATTGTTATGACGATCAAGATTAGAATCTCAGTTTTAATTTTACTTTGTTGAGTTTATTTTCCGAGACATACTTAGTACAATTTTAATTAAAGTAAAGTAGGTCAAGGTGTTTGCAACGTTTTTGCATAAAAGGTTACTCGTAAACACTGCCTTTAGCGAAGATGTTTTAAGTAGTAAATCTGTTATACCCGTAGTAACTAGTTAAAATTCTAAACGGTTAACTTGTAATAATAAATTATTAAGTTGATAAAGCTCTTTATTAATATTTACTATGCTTTTGAAATTTAATTTAACTTCTAAATTATTAAAACAGACAAATTAAACAGAGTCAATGTTAACCGATTTAATTACAGGATGTCTAATATAAAACAGAGGGTAATTTCTCAAAGTAATATTTAGTGACTTTAAAACAAATCCCAATCTCAAGCTCCATTGAACTTGTCCAAAGGTTATTGTATCTCAAAGGAGCAAATTAACTATCTTAGATTACTCGCAATTTACTAACTAGCAGTTACAAAGGTTAACAGCAGTTGCCTATTTCGAATCAGAGCTCCGTGATAAAATTTTACGGTTCGTTTCCATTATCTTCTGTAGTAATAGCTTGAACATTTACCTCGTAGGTTATACCTGATTCGATAGCTGTTACCTTTACTATGTAGATTTCAGGGCTTGCTTCGTCGTTCTACGTGATCTCTAGATAGGTCCATGCGGGCTCTAAATTGAGCCTCGGCGGCCGGTTGGACATAATGTTCTAGCATCGACATGCTTTTGTCAGGCGATTCAAAGGTGGTTGTCCGTAAGTGGGTCAGCTGGGATTTGCGTTCGGTGTATTCAGTTATATGTGCCTTGCAGCTATTGTGGATACCTCTTTGTTAGACCTTTTAGCTTTGCGACAGCTATTTAGTGTACGTGCTCTGTTATTTACTGTTAAAATTCTGTACAATATGTATAAAGCTAGAATTTGATTTATGAACTAACGCTTTAGATTTTATAACCAGCTTTTTTATCGACAACACGACATGGAATATTTTTGTTCAAATACTGTCAGTTTTCGACAACAATGGGTTCACATTGCCATTTTTTATCATTGTTATACGCAAACACAATGCTACTTCAATGTTTGGGAGCGTTGAAAACGATTGTTTCACGTATATCCGATTGGTCAGGCGACGTAACCATAAAATCGGTCGTGAAAAATCAAAAGTGCCCTCGGTGGCCGTCGTAAAGTATTTTCGGGGTTTCAAAACCTTCATGTTTTAGAAATGGGCCGTCAAAACAAATGGCGGGTGAAAAATACAAGGGAATATAAACAAAGGCTTGTTTGGTCGTAGGTTGTTCGGCGTGGGGTGGCAAGCGCCTCATTTCGACAGGCGGATAAGTGCGGCCGTAATCTGTGCCGGAGCTCGTGTAAATGCAAATTGTCCCATAAAGCCATCGCTCGCCCCGTCCCGCCCCTCTCTCTTAATGAAGAGCAGCATCTCGGACGGAAGCCCACGTCCGTCATCTCCACAGCGGTTTACGTGGCCTGTAGATACATGGCGAAATTAGATTCGCCCCGAAATTGGTTTGTATACATGTTGCAATTAGGAGAGAGATACCAGGCTAATATATTTTTGGGCCTGTTTTCTCTTTGAAGACGTTATTCGATTAAACATACCAATTCACTTTATCAGAATTATTTATAAATGCGCTTGATTTAAAAATAATATCTAATATAATAGCAAAACGCTAGCTAACACTACATATTTGTACAGAAAAAACCCCAAAACTTTGATTAAGGTCATGAACAGGGGAAAACATTACGTTTTTATGAGAATGATAACATAAAGTTTATGACTATTGTAGTTCAGCCGCTGTAGTGAAGGAAAAATGTGTTATTTATCCCAACTCGGACTGAGTTTTTCAGGGTACTATTATGAATATGCCACTGACAAGCTATAGTACCTAATGTCATTGCCATGCCAATTACTTACCTAAAGGTTACCAACGATTTAATTGAACGCTAGATACTCACTTTTAAGACCACACCTATGCTGTCCCTATCACTTTATCTCAAATTGACCGTGACAGCACGATACATAAATCTTAAAATTCAGTAGCGTTTCAGTGACGGCAAAACCTTGAATTTTAGCCTCATAGTCTTCATTCCTGGATTATTTTAAATCACAAGTCCTACTCTTTGGCTACATATCCAAAATTTTTTTTTTATTTTTTGAAGTGAATCCTTCTTTAGGCGTGTTGAGCATTTTTTGGGTGAACAAAAATCATGGAACTCGCGTCATCGTCACCGAACACTTTCCATGAACTATATGTATACTGTGTATATATTATGTCCACTTTTTGGGTGAACAAAATGCGTGAATCTCGCGTCATCGTCACAGCACTCTTCCCACTTATGATCCAGGATTAATGTTTAAATTGGTCACTAACACTTCTTTACAAACCAAAAATAATTCAAAAATAATAATCTAATAGTTCGACGATACAATTCACAAGTTACTTAGTTTTCACTTCTATGCCCCGCATGTTTATATTTTATTTAAAGCTTACATCTTAAAATAATTTATGTGCAAAAAAAATCACAAAAAGATATTTTTTTTTATCACTTTTTAGGTGAAAGTAATATTTATTTGTATTACACCATTAATACCTATAAGTACTCTTGAAATGTCAAAAGTAGTTGCACGGTATCAAATAATGGGTTTTAGGACAAGAGCCTAATACTCCTTTAAATAGGTAATAGATGTTTACTTTTTTTTTCTCTTTATATATATTTTTTCTATCAATGAGTATTGTAGAGTTTGGTGTGAAAGAAGAATATCGTTGTTGGTCATCTCTGTTTTCTGAGAAAATTATTCTGTCTGTTTCTGTTTCTCAGTGTTATATCCACCATTTTACTTTGAATTGCTATTTGCGCTACTTGGAATTCAATTCATGTTTTCCAAATTAACAGTTCTATATTGTTATTGGAATCTGACGATGTCTGTACTCTGTAATCAGTTTCACTGAGTTACTGCGGTTCGGCCTATTACTGACCATTATCCTAACGATTACGTTTATTTTAATTACTCTGATTGGATCCGATAACGAACTATGTACTATCTGGATCGGTTCTGTTATGATTCCTTTATATTATTGCTTGTATGGCGTGTTATATATCTGTGTGGTTCGGTATAAATATGGCAGTTTGAGTTTTCTTTCATCGCGTGTTTTTTGATCGCCTTAAGGAGTCGTGCTTTTTATATTGTTTTTTCTTAGTTAAGTTTACTTCGTTATATTTATTTCGGTATAATTCTGTCTACATAATACTTTGTGCATTTCTTAGTCTGTAAAAATATGACAATTTATTAGCTTGTTATTAAAAGGTATCGACGACAAAGTAATAAACGAATGAAAGAAACGCGTTCTTAACTTATAAGATACCGATTAAAAAAAAATTGCATTTGTTTTCATTGCATTTCAATGTGTGGTTGTTGCATTGCATAAACCACACATTGAAATATAAATACAATTAATAACTCGCATCACTACCAATCCAATTCAATAAATACAAGGTAAGACCCCGCAAATTAATTCATAACTACCGACCGCTCAACCCACTGAATGCCCATTCTGATTATCAATAAACGGTTTGCACCGAACTGAACAACTGAACGTCGCCTTAAGTAGCAGTGGGTGAAACAATACGTAGTGCTGGGACCTCGTGTTGAATTACAAATACGGAGACTTGACGGGAATTCGAAATTCGAATTGGAACGAGACGAGACCGAAGCAACGATATGTTTTATGTTCTATGTATAAAACTGTTTAGCTGAGGCGTTATGAAGTAAATGTACCGTTGAATTTTCTGTGCACGTAATTGCTTTGCTATCGTGTTTTACACCTGAACAACTGTTCTGTCTGATAAGAAGGTCTTATACCTTGTTTTGCAGTATTACGTTTTTTATTTTAAGTTTATATTTTGTGCAGGGTTTTGGCAAGTTGGTCAGTATAACGGTTATAACCATGAATCGTGCATTCGGAAAACTTCCCGCTTTCGCCTTTCATAATTATCGACACCTTTATTAGAGAAATTATTTGAAATGTAGACAGTAATTTACATTTTCTCTTTTAATACCCCAACTTACGCATGATATACATCGTTTTAAACAGATAACGGCTTACTGCGGTATTGTAATACCTACTATTTGCTTTTTTGTGAGTAGTTCCGCTTGTGCGGATATCATATTTTTTGTGTAACGGTCCTCTGTTATTCAAATAAAATAAGTTCTTACCGAAAAGAAGCGGCAGTTTTGTGGTCTCCAATGTTGAAATAAAAAAAAATAATGTCAAAATTGTACAATAAAAATATTGAACGGTTTAATGATCCCAAGCTTGGACGAGTGTGATGTTCCAGGCTTAATTCCTTACTCAAGTAAAGTGTTATTACATTTCTCACTGAAATTTGACGAAACGTTTGGCATAACGGCCAAGCGATCGGCTTCTGCGCTACGTGTTGTGGGTTCGATCTCCACACGGAGCAAATATTTGTATGAGCGACAGGTAGTTGTTCCGGGTCTGGGCGCTTGTGTATGGGAGAATTTGTGTTTCTAAAAGCACTCACGATACAGGAGCAAAATATTAGTGTGGGGCAACGATTTAAAAAAAATTGCAGTAGCAGGTCGGTATTTAGGTGTTATTAATCAATAGTCTTGTTTCCTATGACAGGACATACCTGTGAACTATGTAGAACAGTGCTCTTCTGTAAATCCTTAGAAACACAGGCGTGATGGTATATTTTGTTATATCAATTAAAATAACTGCATAATTATGCTAGTGGTCCGGAGCGCGACTAGTACGCTAGATTCTGGGTTCAGTTCTCAGGTCGAGCAAAGTGTTATTGGTATTTTTTGTGAAATTCTCAGTAGCAGTTTGGAGTTTGGTATTTATGGCAATAGGCTCGTCCCCTATTACATGGGACTTAAACATACCGGCGAATTGTTGGTGTACATTAGTGCACCTTTGCCTAAACCTTCGGGGAATACAGGCGTGATGGTATGGTTTGTTATATTAATTAATATATTAATTGTTAAATGCATCAGAGACCTATTTCCCTTGATTACCAATTTTACAGTTCATTTAAACCTATATTATCCATTTTAATATGACCTCACCCACATGCTTTGCTCGCTTTTATTAGGTCAAAGCAGTCACACAAAGGTTTTTTATATCTATGAAGTTTTACTGTGATCTATATACTTTATAGCTGTTAAAAAAATTAATTCTTTGAATAGCATAATTAATAGCGAGTAATAACGAAACTTATTGAATTCAGTTATTATTTTTATTCTTTCTCCGTTGTATTGGTTGCGGCTGCTGGCTGTGATGAAAAAATGATTGCTTTTCCATGAAAAAATCTTAGTAGCAGTTGTAATTTGGGATTTGTACCTGGGTAATGATAATTTTATTATTTATTATTATTATTATTATCTTTATTCCAAAAAAAGTAATCGTAACTTATAAGCTAAGCCCCACAAAACCGTTGCAATGGTTTGACTGTGGGGTAATAGATTCACCCCCTATTACATAGGACCTACAATATAATTACGAAAATAGGCTTATAACATACCTATACCGCTGCCTAACCCTTCTGGGAATATAGGCGTGATGGTATCCTAAGTTATGTTTTCACTTCACGCCGATTGAAATAATTAACCGTTTTTGAAGATACGATAATAGTTTTTAGAGCTCGTATTAAATAGGATCAAATCACAAATAACGTGTCGAATTGTGTAATTGTTGTATTGGTCCACTAGGAAAATAATTATGGAAGTTTTGAAGACGTTATATTGATGGGCAGTGGAGCGAGACGGACTGTGAGAACTTTTCAAATTTTGTTAATCTACATTTGATACTGGACGGAACGGAATACGTTCGTGGTTTTTTTTTCTACCGCAGCATTGGGTCAGTTTACTGCCTTTGAATATTTTATTTGGGTGACTGTGTTTTACGTGGATTTTGAACAGTTCTTTTTAGTCTGTACGCATTAAAATTTGGGACTGTAGGTATCTCGGGAAATATATTTGAGGCGTGACAATCTGTTTCTCTGAATTTTCGATAATGATAGACTGTGGTAATATTTATGGGACTTGAGATTTTGAGATTCTTTATTAATCGAATTAGAACGTACATTGTTAACCCTTAAGTCTTATGTTGAGTGTGGTTCAGTAGCTTACGTGATTTTACATGCCATTTGCATTAACTTAACTTTAAACACGGCTGGGCTATAGTCTAGTCTGGACTATACAATTACTTAAGTAAGCAATTTTATGTTGTTAGTGACATAATACCTCAGTTTCGTTTTAAATGACCTTCAATATATGTATTTCATATTTTAGCATATTGTAGGCAAAAAAGAATCAAATTAATAAATATTTAGTAATATTTTTTTGACCCAAAATTTATAAACGGAGAAACGCAGCCATTATAAATTTTCGTGTATGAAAAATATTATACAGGTAATTCGTACGTTATTCTAAACTTGCTATTTCTTTTTATCGCGAATGAATTCTCCAGAAAAAATATGAATAGTTAAAGGAAACTACTGATTCATTCCCGGCTCAAAAGTTTTTAATTAAGGGTATTTAAACATTCTTAACTCGGAACACTTTGATTAAAAAATGGGGTCAATAAGTTTTACAGTCAGTACTTTTAAAATTAATTAGTTTACCGAGTCTTTCATATTTCCTATTCAATTAAAATTTGCACAAAGTTACTATGAAATGCTGACATTTTAAACTAAAAGTATTACGTGTTAAACGTTGTGTTTATAGTTGATAGTTTTTTATTTTTTACGTTCTATATTCGGGTGTCTTCACACGGTCCGAAAAACCGCGGTTTCACGGTCCATAAGCCGACGTCAATCTACATTTTTGAGTACGCGAGTTGGTCGCAGCGATATTTGATACACTGTATTGTGTATCAGGGCATAGATATCCTCGTATAACGGCCAACTCCGCCACTGAGGTAGGCCATAACATTTCGTGAGAGACCGTTCAGAATCGCCTATATGCACGTTTTGACGTTTAGTAACGTATCATGGGAACCAGTTCCGATTTCACACGTGAACCGACTCGGGTCGTTTAAAAACTTTTACTGCATCTAGTCACGTAACCTTGTTAGTGTGACAACACTAAACATCGAATTATCTGAATAATCGTATAAACATAACCAAGTTTGTTTATTAATATTGCCGGTGTAGGTCGCAGGGTAATTCTAATTTTATTCGCCTTTTAAAATTCTGATATCTTAATCTGATCATTAGTGTCCTTTACCTTTACTTTATTAATATACATATAATAAATACATATATTTATAATATAATAAATACGATATGTATCTCAAATGTATTCAAATACAGACACTGTAGCGTCTCATTACAATACGACACCTATTTGTATAGTAAATGAACAGCGTTCCGGGAATGCTTTTTTTAAATTATCAGATACGCTCTCAACTTCAATTTGGTATTTTGTTATAATAATTTAATTTTCGAATAAAGAGAGGTAGTTGAACATTTTAATCAGTCTACCGATTTCTGGGAAATCATATGATGATTCAAGGCTGTTAGCTACGGAATTTTAGTACGTCGTTATGATTCTTATATGGGCTGTAATCTTAATTGCTACCATCATCTTAAGTTTATGTTTCTGACTCTTGAACTTGATTACCACTGAATATTTTATTGAAATGTTTATAGTCTGTGGGCCGAATCTGCCATTTACACGTGGTCATCTGGTCATCCAACCTATTACTATGTAATCTCGCGCTTGTATTTCCCGAAGAGTTACATACCAGTGAACTGTGCAACCTAGGTTAGGTTTGGTCCCATGGGGGGTGACCCTATTTCGATTAACTGTCAATAAATCGAAACTCCAAGCTGCCACTGAAAACAGGAAAACCCAATACCACTTTACTCGACCAGAAAATCAAACCCAGGACCTATAGCGTAGCAGTCGTGCTTAAGACTACCTACTATACTAATAAGATAGTCATTCCAGAAAAAAACAATAAAACGACAGCACGTATATATACATTATGCCCGTTTCCCGAAGGGTTAATACCTACATATTAAAATCGGAGGCTTCATACTTACCCGTCAAATGCGGTTATGTCAGTTAACCCTCCCCTGTTTTTATTGTAGGCCTGAATTTGCTTAGCCTCCAAGATTCGACCAGACTTTTTAATCACTGATAATTTAAATATTTCTAGTAACTATGTAAGAGTAACATTTTCGCTCATCCATCACTACTAAATGTAAAGGAAGCAGCTGTCTCGCAGACAGGTTGTAAAATGGCCTATAGTCGAGTTACCGTAGGGCTGCCGTCTCTCAATCGTGAATTATCGCCACTCATAGTAAAATATTATATCCGTTGTTGTCTTGCAGTTTTCAAACGTGTTGTTAGTGTCTTGTTTTATGTTTCCGCGTTTGGTTCTTGCTTCTACTGTACTTAATATACATGGAATAGAAATTACCTTACCACCTTTTAAGGTTGAAAGATATTTTGCACATTCTAAAATAATATATTTGGTCTTCGCTTACTAGAAACATGTGGCCTAATATTCGTTTAAGCGCTTTTTATACTAGATCCTGTCTGCTATTGACTATACTTCGTTCCCATCACTCATCTTTCAAGTTTCATTATATAAAATTCTTAAAATAAGCTAAAGTAAGCTTTTGAAAGCCGACAGGTGACAAGTTTGGCAACCCTAGTAACGGTGCATGTGCTTGCGCAGTCGATGTTTTTATAATCACCACTTGCAGGACGCATGCGCGTTTAGGAATTTAGATGTGTTGTTAGAATTTTTCATAGAAACTGGAAAACAAGTCCAGTTTTTCTACATTAGTATAACGTAGGTAAGGAAGGTAGGAAATTTGCGAAACTTGAAGAAAAATGCTCTGAATAAAATGTAGTGCTTCACAAAGAATAATTTACATTGGTAGACCTTGTTACAAACGAAAATATTTTTTTAAATTATTTACTTATTCAGAGGTTTCTACATTCTAACGTATAAATCAGTGGATCACAAAATATGAGTACAAGAGCCAAGTAACTAAAAAACTCGATCATCCAAATTCTGAGAAAATCTTACCCGATTTGCATGAAAAAGTCGTCAATAAAAATCATAAGCTTTCTTTCCCTTAAAAGTTATTTCTGAAAAGGCCTTTGAAGTTGATTTTATTGCTGAATTCAGCTGAATACTCAAATAAAATTATAATGTATTTTAAAAGCTTTAAATTCTCCGACAGTGAGTCACTTTATAACAATACGATACTGTTCTTTACTGCATATGCTAAAGCCGAGCCTACGGAGCCTAGGGAACGTAATTTTATGAAGACCGTATAAAATTTTAAGTACAGGCTTGTTGTGCTCGTACTTAAAGTCGTAAACAGCTTAAAATTATCACACCCCATTTTAGTGTCATTTGTAGATATGTACAATTGTACACATGTTATTATAATTATCTTGCGGTCTACAACTACAACTATATAAATTGAGTTAATTGGATAATTGGTAATATTTAATAATACTAATTTTAATCATGTCATAAATATACCTTAGTACCTAAATAACACATAACATACCATCACGCCTTTATTCCCCGAAGGGTTAGGCATAGGCGTATTAATGTATACCCACAGTTCGCTGTTTAGGTCCCATGTAATAGGGGGCGAGCCTATTGCCATTGATCGGGCACAAATTCAGACTCCGAGCTGCTACTGAGAATTTCATAGAAAAACTCAATAACACTTTGCTCGACCTGGGGATCGAACCCAGGACCTCTAGCGTATTAGTCGCGCTTGGGACCACTAGACTAATGAGGCAGTCAAACCTATACCTAAACATATTTAGTAATTATTTTTTAGATTGGCTTTAGAACAAAGCGAGATAGATCAAAAACAATTAAACATGGTGTACAAGGTGTAGTTAATAACCTTTTTCCAGGTTTTTAATTAAACTGTAAAATGTCACTTAGAATAATGTCATTGTTTTTGTCCTGTTTCCCTGACTTTAAAATCTTTTGACGGTGACAAAACATAGATTAACAATACTTAATCTACATCTCGGTTATTAATAAAGCCTTTGTGGTTTAATTAACAATAAACCATGACTGCAGAAAGCGCATTTTGACCTCACGGATTCATCAAACGGTACTTATTAATTAGCTTCCAACGTTTTCCATTATCGCCTTCTAATATAAGGTCGTTGACACACAAACTAACTAGGTTGACGGAAAACAGTTTCGGTCTTGTTGCATTCGCAATCAAAGCGTCCAGACAGAAAATCGAATTAATCGAATCATCTGTCCTTTGAGTGTCGCCAACCGTTTGCAGGCGCATCCATTAATAAATAGCCTGGTCAGGGTTCACCTCACTGTATAGGTCGATGTCACACTTCCTTTATACTATTCATATATCGATACAAGATATGTTCCTATATCTACAGCTTTTGTAGTTATTTCTAAGCCTCATAAGCTTTTGTTGTGTTTAAAAGATGGTTGAAAAATGACCATAATCAGTAGGTGATGGTTTATTTTGTGTAAAGGGTTAAAGTTGATGAAGATTTTATCCTTTTACCTTTATCTTTCAGTTCTAGATCAAGTTATCGATAACATTGTGCGAGAGAAATTTTGTTACAAGAGAAAATTTTGAGTGACGTTTACTAGTAAAGGGTTAAGCAGAATTTATGTAGGTAATCTAGTCACTTAATTCAAGAATGCGGTCCTTGGGATATGCTCACTAAATCACCTCGTCGTCTTTATGCTGTCTCAACTCGGGTGTCGTATTCTCTCGCTCCAAACTTTATGCACCGTAATAAACTGCAACGGGACTCACTACGACATGTCGACTATGAAATTGAGCCAATATTTGTGTTACAGTGATTTTCCGTGCGACGACATTGCAGAGCTATTCAAATTTATCGCTTCGAGCCAAACGCGGAACCTCCAGTCAAAGCCGTAAAAATCTTACCGGTGCGTCGCGTCGGCTGCGCTTTTGCTCAACCCAACGGTTAGTTGGAAGTAAAATCCTCCCATTCATTCGTTCATTCATTCATAAAACGCATTACCGTCGCCGCGCGCCCTAACCCCACCACCGCAACGCGGAATACGTGAAAAGGGATCGTCAGTACACTGCAATACGGGATGGAAACGTGAACGTGGGATTTTATTGCAAGTTACGCTTGCGGAGTCCCGGGTAAGCTTAGCTCCTGGGTGTGCATCGGGCTTTGTGCCCGCTCGTGCGAGGCCGCCGCGTTTTGTATTCGCTTTTAATAAAACCGGAGGAAAGGAATGAATATGTTAGTTTGCACAAAGATCGGGAGATGATATTCGGGGTACGGTTTTTTTTCCCGAGTATATTTTTCGTTGGTTTTTAATTATTATCTCTCCAGTCTAGTTTTGAAGTAGGTACAGTAGCTGTGAACAAGCTATATTAAAAACTGACTGTGTTTTTTTAACAAAGCTTTGAATAATTTGTAGGTCTTAAAACAAACGAAGCAAATATATTTCGTTACATCAAATTACCCACATTAAATATACATACACATTTGGTGTATATAAAATACGTTTATTTCTGTTTTTAGCAAAGAATGTAGCCATTCTGTTAAGAACTAAACATAAAAACCCTAAAATCCATTTTATTTACAAACACAATACTGTTGTGTTTATAAATAAAATCGAGCATCCACTCGTATATAAACAGAAAACAATGGTTTTATCAACGATAACCGTTCCTCTTCCATTCTCCTTATTGGCAATCAGGCCGTACAAGCACGGATTTTTATCTGTCGGGGATGTTTCCTACCGCCCCGATGAAGACAATATATGAGCCTGTCTAATTTATTTCATGGGCATTCCTTATTTACGGGGAACACAGATTTTTCCATTCAAAGGGAGAGTAGATTTATTCGCCGGCTCATTTCCCTAAAACCCACTTCACTTAATAACCCTAAAAGAGGCGCCAGATATCTCACACGGAATCCGTGGGATTTTCGCTTGTGCTCGGCCGCGCGATCGCGTTCCAATGGCCCACAGTGTCGATACCGTCGATCCGGCATCTCAACGAGCTATTTCATTATTCAGCCTCACCGACTCCGCTAAAGATGGCTGCGATAGGATTGACTAATTTCGCAGTATGCTTTAGATGAGCGTCGCGTCGCGTCTTCATTTAGATCGAGGCCGTTTTGCGGGCTTAGTGAGAGATCGCTCGGTATCTCCCACGTAAGCACGTCATTTGCAACTTCCTCTTAAAACCCAGGACGCTTCATAACCTCGTCTCAATTTTATCTTATAATGCAAATTCAAGTTTTACTATAGAGTATATATATTCTCAAAGGAAAAGTTTTAATAACAGTCAAACAACACGTGAATTTTGTTTTTTATTCCCGTCGACGTCGAAGTGAGAGTTTCTAAACGTGTACAGTTACTGCGATCCGTAGACTTGCGGTTGGCACCGCGGAAATCCTGTACCTACAGATGCAAACTTCTATTCTTGAAAGCTCTCGGGAATAAAGCCAAGCTTTATTGCTACACACTGAATGAAAGCAGTGAAAACATATTGAGTTCTCTAGAATTTAACGTTTGAACTTTTAGATAACAACGGGGTAATCTTGTCCAGTTTACGTGACGCATTCACTTTATAGTCACTATATCAGAATCGTACAGACACTTTTTTAAATGGAATTAAATTTGAACAAGTACACTTTTAATTTGCGCCGCCGTTGCTTGGCCTAAATTCATTGACTATTCATCCGCGAGCCACATCCAATCGGGCCGGGGCACGCCTAATCCTCGCTCGGCGATGAAAGTCAAAGCGAAAGCAAGTTGGTGCTCGCTAAAAGCCCTTTGGCGAGGCGTCGAGGCGGTGTCGAGGCGGTGGCAAGGCGGCGGCGAGGCGGTTACCTACCGCGGCCGTCGCCCGCTCGCCATTACCGCCCCAAGTGGCAAGTTTTGTGCTCGGCTCATGGGCGATTCATCGGCACCTCTCGTTAGGGCGCACGCCTGAATACCGCCTTAGCACTCCTCATTATTGCGTTTATAAAGGCGCCCATACAGGAGCCTGATTCACTAAGACTCGCTCTGTTAGTGAAAGAGAAAATGGAATTGTGTAGACGTTTTGTTCGCTAAAGTTCCTTTTTTATTCTTTACCGTAAGCTGTCGTGGTGCGGGCGTATCTCAAGGAAAGATATTTTGTAGCAACATTCTGCATTGTGAACGTAACGACGTGACGTATCTCCAGTTCTTTAGTTAACGTTAAACATTAAAGTAATAGGGGGACATAAAATAGAGTCCTCGTTTTCCACATAGGTGACTTTATTTTGCGATTTAATGAACTAGCTTACTTTTATTCGCACTGGTCCGAGTTGCTGTGGCTCTAGTTTTTATATACAGGAAATCCTAGTTAGGAGTCTGTTAGAAACTTGAGCTACATAAAAATGTGGTTGCGTATGCAGTGAAGTAGGAATGTATGTTTAAAAAAAAATATTTCCTGTGCTACGGAAAAGTGCTACCGGTAATAAATTAATAAATCTGGTTATAATCGGTGGGAAGTGGTAAGGCTCTCTAACGGGGCTTTGATTGCAAAATCAATAGCGGCCGGCGTGCAGCTACGGGCAGGTGTGCTGGTCGGTGATATTAAAATTTGTTAGTAAGCACTGATTAGGCTGCGAGCACGCTGCTAATCGTTGATAGCTAACGTTTATCTGCTTCAAATCGATGACCTGTGATTAAATTGATTTGCAGCTTCAATTAGCGGGACGCTATTTTGTTCCGAGTTATTGTTCACCGACCAGCGTACAAAGTTTTAAAAATTATTTAAAAAAGCCTATAAAATTGAGATCTCAATATGCAGTTTTGAATTCGGAAGGTTATATGAATATGGAAAAAAGTGGATAAGTATACAAAAATCGTAGCAAGTAGCGTTCTGTTATTTCTGCCTACCCCTATGGAATAAAGCGTGGGTGTATGTATGTATGTATGTATTTGTACTAAGGTTATAATTTTTTTTTATGATTATATATATTATTACTTATTATAAAATTTATAAGATAAATACTAAATCTAATTACAACGAACGTAAAAAAAGCTATATATACATCTAAAAGACAGAGGCGTGACTAAGCGTCAAAGCATAGTATAATTATATTGTTTTACATTTCTCAGCTTCCTGCGTAATAACCTTGCTTGACCGAAAAGATCTAACCCTTCTAGTAACAAATTAAGCGCTTTGCTGAATTAAGTACGATAGACGATAAAATCTTTTTCACACAAATATTTTCTAGCTACACACATTTATGTGATCAACATGTACAAGTAACAATAGTGCAAAAGCACCATAAAGTTGATACAGAGCTCCGTTAATGGTGTTTATTATTGTATGCGCTAGATAAGTTCAGTGTTAATGTTTCGCAGTCAGGATTTTTTATGTTGGTACGTATTTCGTACCGACTCAAATGCGAGCAATTTCGTCTGATAGCTGCTATAATGCATTCACTTATCTAAGTACTAACTTTAAAAATAAAAAAAATCCTATTCTCAGCAGTCCTCATTATTACTGATTACTCAAAAACTTAAGGATTCTAATTTTTAGTTTCTTCTCTCGTCAACTCACTTGTAGTACTTAACTATAATGATTATGAATTGTATATTTCGTGGATAACGGTTTGGTGTGACACATTTACTTCTTCTATATAGTTGTAGTAGTTAATAATCTTCACGAAGCGGCGGTAGCCTAATGGCTAGGTCGTCGGACTTGCGATCACGTGGTTGCCGGTTCAAAACCCACCTATTGCATTTCCGACATGAACCCACTCGTAACACATGCATTAAGCTTAGTACGAGGGGTTAACAAGAATACTAATAACGTGCGACTCACATTGTTAGTAAGCTTTATTAAAAATAAATAACATTTGATATAATGTGTAAGTTTGTTTATCCTAACAAATAAAATAAAAAATTAAAATACGCCAACTGTCTTTACGAAAGTGTCTTCTCAGAAAGTCTGTCTAATTACTTACCTATTTATGAAATATTAGAATATTTAGTTAGCTTTTGAAACTGTTTAGGGCACTGTACCTTTATTGTATATCTTGAGCAGCTGCTCGCAGGTATATTGTTGAGATGAGCACTCTAGACAGTAGTGCGCGAAAGCGTGCTAACTTGGGAACTTGCCTGTCAAGGACGTTTGAATTTCCAAGTATCCCAAGATCAAATTAAAAGTTTCCTTCAGCAGTTCAACAGTACCGTGCACTAGCGAGATTTTTATTTAAATAGCCATTAATGAGAATATATTTGTAAAGTTTTTTATTAACTTGCAAAAGTTCGTTTAATTAGTAGTTCTGAGAATGTGTTTGAGCATTCACGTAATTATGTTAGAATTAAGTAGCTTTTATATAAATTTTGTAAGTACCTACTTAATTTATTTATGTCTTTGTATAGTTAAACTTTTATACAGGCGATATTTTTACTAGTATTTATTTACTTTTTTAGCCATTTGCGCTTTACAGGTTATTTATAATGTATGTAGGCGCGGGCATTCATTCTAATAGAACTCATTGTGTGCGAAGTGAGCGTGCTGGCTAGACTCGCCCGCTGCGAGGAACTACCCGGCTGCATTCTCCTCAAACGACCAAGTTTTCTCATTATGGCCGTTACTGCCTCCCGCCACTCACACTATTACATACGAGCGTCAAACACGACACGTATACGCAACGAACCCCGAATGCAACAAAACAATTTTCTCACTAAAAGTATCTCCAGCAAGCACCCATACGCTCAAAGTAAAACATCTTCTATTTCAATACGTTGAGCACCAAAGTTTTCGGCTTAAGTCCGGGAGACTATTTTAAAAACGGCAAAGCACGACTTAAGCAACTCATAAAAGTGGAGAGGGCTAAGATATTTTCTTGGGGAGGGCAAGAGGAGCCGCGGTTAGCCGACTTTTACACTGGTTTTATTGTCTCAACCCCTCGTAAAGCGTCCTTTGTGTTAGTAACGTCTCGAGTTGTATTAACACCGTGATAACTTTAGTGGAAACCGTTTGGTTCGATGAGTCCTATTGGCTCGTTGACGCAATTAGGCCGAGAGGCCGAGGAAAGCGAATAGTTTTGATAATAATTTAAATGGCGCCGATGACGTTCACTAGTATTAATACCTAGGGGAGATAGCAGACCCCTTGATATTGAATTTCGTAAGCGAAACTGTATAATAAATTACGGGCATCCCTCAATACCCTAAACGGTGTTTAGATGTTATGGTGTAATTAGGAAGGTCGCCAGTTCTGTCGGGTCGAGGACCCGTAACCGCTTTACGAAAGCGGTTTGCCGGGTTAATATTCTCTAAATGTGAAACTAATACTCAGCACGCGTTTCGGAATTGGGACAGGAAACGATAAGTAAATTGAATATAAACTAACGTTCATTAAAACGTGCCAACAAACGAATAGTAATAAAACCGATAATAAATAAGTACCTATGTAGTAAATAAGGGTACGTGACATAAATTAACAATACACTCCTAAAGAAAGCATCAACTTGAAAAACTTTTTCAACTTTCTAATTCAATTTCAAAAAAGAAAATAGCTCAATAAACTTTACTCAGAATTCGTATTTGCAGTCAGTCAAAAAAGGAAGAAAGTCTCTTATAATTATTAAAATCCGTATCTAAATGTTATAACAAACTTTTCAATAAGGAAATATTTAATTTCCATTTCAAGAGCTTCGACGGAGCGAAAACAAAACAAAAACTTGAAAACATACTCGATTTATAAAAGGAAAATGGGAATCGAGTCGCTGTTCATATTGTTTTTGGAGGGGGGCGTCGATTTCTGCGACACGAATTTTCCAACGAATTTAGCGGTTTCAATCGATGACGTCGGTAATGGAAAAGTTCAATAGGCAACAACAAAGGCCGATATAAGTTAACGAAGCTCACGAAAGCAAAATTCACGATGGGAGCGCACTCTGGCGGACAGGAAATTAAAAGACAAAAGAGTGGCGGCTAGGGCAGTTTAGGCTCGGAAATGGAGGGCGTGCCCTACCCTCTACGTTTTTACATCGGCGCCAAACCGCGAACACCTCCGTATGAATATTAAAAAAGCGGCAACCGGCGTACATTGTGTTGTGATTACTCGGTTATATGTACATAGGTACAGCTGTATCTTTTAGTAGAAACAAAAAAACCACAATCTGTGTGAAATGTTTTCGTAACAGTATCTCAAGGCCTTTCTGCTTGATGTGATGTAGCCACATGCCACACATTAACCCTCTTGCTTCTACATTTAAATTTTTTGCTTACCAAAATGTTTTTATTAACTTTGGTTGAACTCAAATAATAATAATAAACCAAGACTTTTTTCTTTTCTGTCACAATTTGTGACAAGAAACACAGGTTTTCTTTTCTCTCGATGTAATCATGCGCCATAGTATCAAAATAATTAAATATGTAATATTTCACGTTGACGTGGTGCCGAATACATTACGAATGTAACAGAATTAATCCTTCCTAATACGGGATCCTCAATGTATCAAGACTACGTATGGTTTCTGTAATTCAGGCGGGTCGGCGTAATCCATTCGCGTCGAGCGATATCGGGTTTCTGGGGGAGCTAGGTGCCTTTTTCGCGCATCTGTATTACAGACTCACTCGTCCTGTTCGATGGAACAATGTGGTTTCAACGTAGGATTCCTTGGAAATGCAGGTTGTTTATCAACTCCTTTGTGTGGATCTGAATATGTTTGGTTAGCAAAGCGTCGCCCATAATGATAGGATCTAATGCATTTAAGCTGGACGTATATGGATTGGTTGTCGTGACAGTGCATAGATAATTATTATTTTTAGACAAGCCGTTTTCTTTATAGAAATAGTAATGAATTCTGGAATAAACGGGAAAAGTTGGAATAATTTTCATGTTAATTCAGAAAATTGATGTTAATCGCAATACAGCCGATGATGACAAAGCAGAAGTTCAACACACAACTTTGTTTCCTAATTCAATTTGCATTTGGAATCGAAAACTTTCCGTGACACTGTTTTGCATTATTAATACTTGAGCATGGCGTGATCTCCCGGGAGGCGCACTAGAAACCATAAATTGAATTCCAACCTTCGCAATTAGTTATTCCCGCGCGTGAAAACTTTATAGATCGTTCGCCTTCGTTAACAGATGTTACGGTGCTATTCATTATACATTCCGTCGAATTGTAAAGCCGAACATTTAATTTAAAGTACCTACCGGTACCGGAGGCTCCTTTGTTAAATCGCCAAGCATTTTGGGCGGTATTGTTGAGAAAGCGCTGAAGCGGCGGAGGATTAGCGGCGGAGTGCTGCCCGCTAGTTTTCCGTTTACGGAGAACATTCGTCTTGCGGGGAAATGCGGGACGATAAATAAAGGTGCGCAATATGGGTTGCGAGCTCGCCGGGTGTGCGCTAGTGGGCGCGCGCCGTGAAACGCATTAACCCACCGGCACGTGCCGTCGCGTCGTCGCTCGCCACTCGACGCCAGCGGCCAAATGACAAGTCGTCCTCATAATGCTATATTGAATAACAAATCAACGACGTAAACAGCATTTGTGCAATATGCTCCGATGAAACATCCTTAGTTCAACGCAACGCCGTAGCAGGATAATAAAAAAGTTTTTGTGGCGAGCCTACCATTCCGTTGGCGCGGCACGTCTCTTATCGGCCTAATTTGGATCAAACAATTCCACTCCCCCATACAAATTGCGGAGAGGCACATTTGTTATCTGCAGTTTTCGGGAGAAATTATATTAAGATTTTGTGTTACGATAATGTTGTAATTTTACTCTCTTCGTGGTGGTTTAGGGCGATGCATCCTGAGGGAGCCAGATTTTATGATAACAATAAATTTCGAGAAAAATAAACTAGATCACATCTATCGCAATGAGATTTTCTTTTTTTGTGTGATTTATTTGTTTTGCCAAAATAGATTGTATAAATTTAATACAGCGATAACAATATTGCATATTTTTATACAATTCAAGCAATAAATTAATTAATTGTTGAAAAAGTTTAGTATTTGACTAGTTTCAATATATTGTAAGTACTATGATATAGGAGTTCATAGATTAATGAAAATAATCATATGAAGATGGGGTATTTACGACTCAGTATGAATAAAATTTTTGTTTTCTTGTTGCAGGTTCCCTGTGGCGTATACATGAGATGTTATGGGCTCCTGCGTAGCGAAGTGGCGCTGGTGGGTGGTAGTGGTGGCATGGGCGTGGGGCGCGACGGCTCGCACTCTCTGTCCGGCGCGCTGCGCATGCGACGACGCATTGCGCGCCGCCTCCTGCGCAAACGCCAGCCTAGAAATCGTCCCTATACAACTCAACCCAGAAGCCACGCACATAAACCTCACACACAATGCGATCGACAATCTCCTCTACACCTTCGGCTTCTATACGCAACTTACTGTCCTCGACATCTCCTACAACAGAATTCTAGACTTAGGTAGTAAAAACTTTGAAAACAACAACGAGATGACTCATCTCAATTTGAGTCACAATTTTCTCAAACACTTAGATAAGGACACATTCATCGGGCTGAAAAGTCTTCTTGACTTAAATTTAGCAAATAATGAAATAATAAATATACATGTGCAGACGTTTAAGGATTTGTCTGCATTAGAGAGGCTCGATCTGTCTAACAATAAGCTAGTGAAGTTTGAGCCGGAAACTTTCAAGCCTTTGACATCACTGAAGATATTATCGCTCAAAAACAACTCCATATTAGACATACCGTCAAACAATATTGGTTTCATCGTAAATTTGGAAGCAATAGACTTATCAGACAACCTAATAGAGCAAGTAAACAAACATGGTATACCATATTTGCAGGAATTGAAGCATTTAGATTTGAATAACAATTTAATTGGGAGTGTAGATCAATTAGGATTCCACAATCTGCCTTCACTGCGGCACCTGGACCTGAGCGATAACAATATGACTTCGATTCCAACGTCGGCACTGTCTAAACTATCCAACTTGTCCCATTTGTACCTAAGTGGAAACTTTTTTCAAAACCTTACGGCGCTTTCGTTCCAAAGTCTTTTCCACTTAAAACATTTACACTTGAGCAGACTTTACGAACTGGAGAAAATTGATTCAAGAGCATTTGTGGACAATATAAATTTGCAAAAAATATGGATGAACGAGAACGTCAAAGTTGGTGAAGTTCCACCGAGACTGTTTCACGGCAATCCAAAGCTGACACATATTTATATGAGAAACAACGCGCTAGTGGCGCTGGAAGCGTCGCACTTCCCAATAGACAGATTGCAGGAACTTGAGATAGCTGGAAACCCTTTTGCTTGCAATTGCTCTTTATTGTGGCTTTGGAAACTTGGACGAGAAAGTGAAATAAGCAGCAGAAAGTCTGGGAACGCGAGTTCCATTCTTAAAATAGACTATGAGGATGTAAAGTGTGCTGCTCCAGCGCATTTGAAAGGTGTCCTCTTTGTGCAGATTCCGGAGTCGGAATTTGGGTGCTCGAGTGGCTGGGTGATAGTAGCAGTTGTGGTGCTTACAGTGAGTATCATAATAAGCGTGGTCGGTGGTGTTTTGTACTTCATGGGACCCTTGAAGAAGTGTAAAGGGGATAAGTCAAAACAAGTCATGACAAGTGTCATGATGAACGGTGATGTGTCAAAATTAGGGAATGGGTTAGGGTATTCTACTCGCAGTAGGGAGCAGGACACGAAGAGAGACGTAGACCGATATCTAATGATCGGTTCCTCTGTGAGTAATAACTTTCATTCGTTGAATCCTCCTTGGCACAGTGTAGATAAGAATCCTTACTACCAAGAGGATAGTGAAGAACACATCTACCAACAGTTTGCATATGAGACAATACCTCATCACAGAACGCCAGAGAAACCACACATAGTGTATGTCTAACATAAGTTGTGCGCAAAGGACAATATCGTGGGTGTATTTTCTTTGCTACGTTATACGAACGAAATTGTGTACTGTCGTCAAAATGACGAGAAACATTGAATTTGCAATAATGTATATAGTGATATGAATAAAATGTAATATGTGATAGCTTTGTATATAGACTTGTAAATATAATACTCAGTGCAGATAAAGACATTACTTTATAGGAATTCTCCATTTTGTACTTACTTATTTACTCATGTTTATACCTAATATTGATTGTCGCATTCACCTATATGTAGTGTGGACGTTCAGTTGTTTTATTTACTAGTTCCTCAATTATTATGGGTACTCGAATATTGTTAAGTGCTTTGTAAAATTCTCTAAGATGTTCAATACTAAATGAATTATATTCATGTATAATAATATAGTATACATTATATATTTTTCAGAATGGAAAACACCAATACTTGATGAAAACTTTGTACAAATATGAGCAATATAGAATAATTTGAAATGTTATGTCGTTAATTTAATTCGATACATTGTTATAGCATACTTATTAGTTGTATTTAGAGAAGAAACTTTTTGACAGTATAATGCTAAGAACATTAATAACCTATCTACATACATAAATAAATAGATTATACAATAAACCAGTTGCTCTGATGTTGAGGGGTACAAAATACAGTTTTATTGGCTTAAAAAATGATTTCCAAGAAAATTATTTTAATAATATTCTGTTAATAGATATTCTGAAATTAATATTTTTGTACTTAGTAAATATGTGAAGGTTGGGTCTAAAAGTTTTGGTTCACAAGTTTGTTAAGAGACTGAATTCTTTTCGTTTGGCTCGCAGCTTTTTCGCATACAAATTAGAAATTGCTGTGAAAACATCTTGAAAGAAATGTTCAAATATTCTATTAAAAATTAAAGTGTTCTTTTATATTAAATGAATTTTGTCTTAAATTTGAATCAGTGAGACTGTTTATATTATTATGATTATTTTTTATTATTCCCAAGAAAGAAATACAAGCTTCATATACAGTTTCGAAATTGTAATAGATTTTCATATTTAATGGCGGTGTCAGAGGATTTTTTAAACATTTAAGCAGAAAACGCACTAGCTAGCCAAAACATGAAAATCCATATTGTGAGCATATACGTAGGTTTCTCCAAGAGTTTTTCAAAATATATGCCATTACAGTTAACACACTTTTGTATACGAACAAACCAATTACTAAATATTTATTCCCATTTATCTTTTGTATCAAAAGCACTGTCCTATCCCAGGCACTTAATAATTTATCCTCAGTTGTGAATTTTTGCCCTTTTAACTGACAAGTGCCCAAAATCACAAGGCGCAAGGTCCGGGCTGTAGGGAAGGTGTCCCGATAGTGTAAGTCCCGACTAGCTCAAAAACTCTTGGGTTAAAATTGCCCAATATACCAGAGCGCTGTGCCCGAGCATTGCCATGATGGAAGCACCAAGTGCTCAGACGAGATTGCGGCTGTAATTCTTCTACCTTCTTTATAACTTGCGGCAAACAATTTCTCGACTATCATGCAGAGGTGACAGTCTTCTGTTAATCCAAGACTACCCTTTCTAGAAGACCTCTTTTAGCAAAGAGAAAAACTGTATTTCGAGACTTATGGAGCAGCCTACGTATTATATTGATAACAAATAAAGTTAAAATAGTAAAAAAAAAGAGTGACGTCATTTCGTTGTCTAGTGCGTTATGTGCCTTAGACAATCTGTATCAAGAGATTATTTAACTGTTTAATTACGTACCTTTAAAAATGCACATACAGTTTATAGTAAAGCCAAAATACACAAGTAATTAGTAGAATGGCGTTACTATAAACTGAAATAGTTAGTATGGTTTAAGATATAAAGTTCAAATTACTTCAAAGGAGAGATTTGACTGTTAGTGTTGTGATTCTTAACAATATCCGCCAAGAACTTTTAGAACCCATCGCTTAAATTGTTCTAGCTGAAGTAATCGCTGCAATTATAATAATTTTATACATACATACATATATAAAGAAATATGTAATACGAATTTCATAAAGATATATATCTGCTTCATAACCGAACCTATTCAGTCGATACCTACAGTCATAATGATAGTGTAAGGCTATTTATACATACTTAAAGAAAAAAACCTTTTTGTTATGGAACCTATTTAAATATATAATGCATTAAAACAAACGACAAATAAACAATTAAAAATATTAATTGCATTTTAATTGAAGTAAGCACTTACAGAACGCTCATTCCAATTAATAATTGTGAGCCAATTCATAATTGGAACGGGAAATAAATTTAATACCTAGCTACATGTCTGCTTGCCTAATTATATTACATCCAATTAAGGGGGGTTTGTAATGGTTTTTAATGGCATATTTTGTTTATTCTTGATAGGCGTACACTTGACCACCATTTCGCCTGATGTTAAGCGACACTGCGATCTACGATGGCGCGCGCTTGCCTAGAAGAAACCGATTCATTCGATATGCCACAGAAATACATCTAAATATATTTTGAACATACTATCACGCCTGTATTCCCCGAAGGATTAAGCAGAGGCGTACTTAATGTACACCCACAGTTCGCCTGGTATGTTTAGGTCCCATGTTATAGGGGGCGAGCCTATAGCCATTAATCGGGCACAAATCCAGACTCCGAGCTGCTACTGAGAATTTCATAGAAAACATTATAAACTCCATCATAATTAATGTACATTTAAGCTAATTTGGAAATAAAAAAAAATTTATTATGTTCCTATAAAATCTCAAATTGATCATTAATATCAAATGGGAAATTTTTATTGCGGTTTCTTAAAGTAACTTTCTGTGTTAAAGATAAAACACAACATAACATAGCATCACGCCTGTATTCCCCGAAGGGTTAGGCAGAGGCGTAGGTACTAATGTACACCCACAGCTCGCCGGTATGTTTAGGTCCCATGTAATAGGGGACGAGAGCATTGCCATGAACCGGGCACAGATCCAGACTCCGAGCTGCTACTGAGAATTTCATAGAAAAACCCAATCACATTAAAGATAAAATTGATCTTTATTCGTTGTACTAAAACACCAATTTAGGATTCCCATTTACTATGTTACATCCCCGTATATGGAAGGCTTTTTAAAAATATATCCACCTAATTGTTCACGATAGAATCAAGATGATTCGAGAGTGTACTCCGGGGTTGCAAATTAGGGAACATGAAAGTGCTCTCAAATTAGACGCAGACTGTTCTAGAATAATATTAGTTAGGTACATGGAGAATTTGTAGATTTTACTTAATCATGATCACGATTTCTATTTATCTATTTGAGTAGAATAAAACCAACAACTTATACTGCACCGCACGTACTTACACATTGATAACAGGTTAATTAATATATTAAAATATTTGATAGTATCTGTGCCCCGCGGTTTTGGCACACTGACATAAACTTACTTTCAGTTAAAAAAATCATATTTAAAAGTCAACACAGGTGAAAAAATATTACATACCATCACGCCTGTATTCCCCGAAGGGTTGGGCAGAGGTGTACTAATGTACGCCCACAGTTCGCCGGTATGTTTAGGTCCCATGTAATAGTAGGCGAGCCTATTGCCATTAACCGGGCACAAATACAGATTCCGAGCTGCTATTGAGAAATTCATAGACAAGACCAATAACACTGCTCGACCTGGGGATCGAACCCAGATCCTCTAGCGTAGCAGTCAAGCTCGGGACCACTAGACCAATGAGGCAGTAAAAATTGTTTATAATTCTCATAATATGTAGGTACGTAGAAAATAGTTTAAATTAAATAATATTAGTATTAATTACCTGCATTCCTGTAGATATCTTTCCGACGGCACGGCGCGGCGTCTGAATTCTACCAACTTACACCAGGCCAGTGTGGTGGACTTGTAGCCTAATTCCCCATGTCGAAAGGAGACTAATGCCTCTGTGACCTTTATTTTTTTCTGTCTAGATCTAATAAAAAAAAGTCTAGAGTATTCGATTCTACTGATTTTCTCTTACTCTATATAGAAATAATAGGATCCTGGTAATGTTGGCTTGGCACTATAATAGTTACTCCCTGCGGCAGTATTCCCGAGTCAATACAACATGGGGGCCTTCAAGAAAAGGGCATACACACACTTAAAAGGCCGACAACGCATTGGTGACAGATACAATGTTGCTGATGTCCATGGGCGGCGGTAGTCGCTTACCATCAGGTGACCCGCATGTTCGTTTGCCCCCTCTGATATATACATATATAAAAAAACAAGAACCCTTTTGAATTGGTGTAGCATTTACAAATAATGTAAATTATTAAATGATGCTTATTATAGAAAATATTAGCATAATTTACTATATTCTAACCACAGGTATGTGGTCACAAATTTCAATGCTAATTACTGTTTCGTATTTTAAAATTATCTATCGATATTTATTTGAACAAATCAGTAACCACTAAAATGAATAAAACCACTCTATTGGGACACAAATTAGAATATTATCATGTACATATCATGCAAATACCTAATTTTATTACAGTATTAATTAGGCGATTTGAATAAATAAAAGTTAATTTATGAACATCAACGTCGGAAATAAAACTTTTACTGAAAGCGAATGCGAGAATCATAAAATTAATCGAAGTTCCCGACTAAAAAGATTTGGAAAACAAGTCCAAAACGACTTGTTTCTTTAATCAAGAGACCGATAGAGTTTTAAGTGGAATACTGTTTATTAAAAAAAAAAATGTTTTCTGTTTTCTGATAGTTGCAATGCTGCCTCTTGGTTTATGGCCAGTCCCTATAACACATCCGTCGATAGATTTGCTTACTAGAGATAGGATTTTGACATAGGGTTCATACAAGTAATTTCAAAATCCTATCTCTAGTAAGCAAATCTATATCTATAGTCACAAGTAAGGCTGCTGAACGACAGTTCGATTCCCGAATCTTTCCATGTACGTTCTAATCTTCCTTAAATCAAACTTGTTTGAGAAATTTAAGCGTTGTTTTTCGAGAAATTTAAGGATTTTTTACGACCTAGAGAAGGTAGGTAAAAAAGTGTGAAAATTCACTGTTTGGTGGACCAGTAAAAAACATTCGCTTAGGTATGTCCAAATTGAGGAGTGAGCAGTAGTTTCATAAATCTTTAAATCGAAAAAAAATGTTAGCAAGTTTTTTTGGGAGTACCTTTATTATTTAAAACAACAACAGAAATTAGGTAGATGTATAACCATTTGACTGATATTGGAGGTCATATACCTATCAATACAACACATTTAAATAATACAATAAACCGCCACTAGTGAGCCAGTATTCTACACAGCAAAACTGAATTAACCCGAAAATATTAACCACACAATGACTCAACCAAAAATAAATAGCAGTTTAATGTCCACAATTAAACGTCTAAAATTGTTCAGTAATATGCGGTTGCTAATGAATTTAGTTCGTTTCGCAACAAGTTGATTATGATAAAGTCATTTTACCCGGTCAGTATCGACGGATTGACAGTTATTTGACGGTTAACAAGGGGTGCATGAAAAATATCGCCGGACGCCTTTTTATCATGCACAATTACCTATCGGCGGGACGTTAAACGGCAGAATGTGTGGAATTTTCACACAAATTACCATGGAATGGCATCAATTTACGATGTAAAGGAGTAAATAGTGGATATTTTGATGTTACGTTTTTTATTTTATGGTTCCGCACCAATGACTTCAGGAGACTTTGTTGTCTGTTTTTTTTTAGTAGGAAAGCAATATGCTTTTTATAAATATAATTACACAACGTTCTACCAAATTTCGATTAAATGTAATAAACTACTTAAATTCATCCAAGCTGACAACGCCGAGCCCGGCCGGTCCGAGCTACCTCATCCAGGGTAGTGAAGGGACTACACACCAGGGACCCATCTCCATGTTACCTCCACAGATCTATAATGGAGATAAATGAATGTCAAAGCACTCAAATTGCCGCCCAGTCTCCCTCAAAAGTATAATAGCGGGTTACGCTCATATAATGGAGGAAGCGTGTAGGACATTTGTTTCTCAATTAGCCCAGGTTTAAATTTACCCCCATTCGGACTCAAATGAGTGGGTACGGGAAAGTGTACATTTTAGTGTCGGTTAATTAGTTCAGCTCAGATATGACGTTATTAATTGGACGTCCAATGCGATATTTTTTAGAGGTTTCATTTTTAGGCTATATTTATGTCAGTATCATTTAATATGAGAATAACGTCAAATTGGGAGATTATTTATATTAGAGTTAGGGGACCCATATTGGGGTTAATTTCAAAACTCGACCTTTTGCAAAAACTTTTTTTTTATTGAAGAACTAGCAAGCTGTTGCACGGGACTTTCTTCAGTTAACACCTGCGTCTTAAAACATAATTGTAGAAAAAGGAATATGTAGATCCTAGCTCAAGTAGGTATTTTATGTTATCTGTGGTCTACATGATTCTACATGTATACATGATTACGTGCCCACGGCCTTCGCATGATCAAAGGAAAATTGAATCTAGAGAAGTTACTTATTCATCTATCCTTTTGTACAATTTCACTAAGTAGGTATTCAGTAGACTGAATTTTTAGAACAATGACCGTCGACCAATTAGCAGCTAGTTTACTTAGACCTGTCAAGTTGAAGTTGCTCGGGGGAATAGAATGCTAAAGCGAGGTCTAACCTAGTTTTATTTCGGGGTTAGAGCTGTTTTAGAGATAATGGTAGACGATTAAAAATTAATATTCACAATCTTTACGAAGCACTTCGAAATTGTTATTTTAAAAGAGTAATTGAAATCTAATCTTGCCTAAATCAAAGTAAAGTTTGCTGTATTTTTTTAAGTTTCTCTCTTCAACTGCGTCTTTCGTGGCATTTTGAGGTCATTTTAGGTTGATCAGCTTTGGTGAATTTATCATTAGGTATTGTAAGTTGTATATAAAATAAGTAATAAATATATAAACAAACACAGTCACAGGCACTTATTAAAATAAAAGTCATATTTAAAAACGAGCGAATACATAGCATAGCATAGTTACATACCATAGTATATGTGTGAGTATTTTGTGTGTGTCGGGTGGTTTTATTCCCTACAATATAGTTGAGTCAAACCACGCCGATACACACGTCATGCTCGTGAACGGGTGCTGTCTGTCGGGGTTGGTCAGCTCTTACTTGCTGTGGCAGTCCCTTTTTTCTATTTAATGAATAAATCTTACACAGCAAACTGCATAATTCTCAGTAAATATTTAAAACAAAGTTGTTAAGCCTAATATAATGTTTCTATGAAGTTTCTTGCCAGCTCTTCTCCATAAGATCCACTTTTTGGAAGCGTGCAACTAGTTTTGAATTTTTCAAAGTACCTATCCTACTTAATGAAATAATATATTTTGACATTGACTTTGAAAAAAAAAATTAGATTATTTTGATCCATAAATAACTGAGGGAAAGCTACGTTACGCTACGCAAAAAAATCAGGAAGTCCAGTGATTCATCACGCTAATTATCACGTACCTATAGCGTCATAAAGCCGTAAGTCTAAAAACAGAAGTAAAACTTAACCAACGAAGTGTAATATCTATTAATGCATAAATTCTTATCAACATTTCAGTTCATAAAGTTGATAAGGTTAGCAATGAAATTAAAAACATTACAGCACCAAAACGTTCCTAAAGATACTAATTAAGGTAAAGCAAAGGTAATTGTTCTATAGACTGAAGTCGTGCTATCTTTTCGGATCTATAATTTCTGTATAGGTAATAAAGTTATTAAAACGTTTTTAAGATTACATCGTGTTCAGTGATTTTCATTGCTGACTGTATGTCGAGGGTTGCCAGACAAAATTCAATGAAAAATTTGCAGGCAACACGCTCCTTGCCCACGGACCAGTGGAAAATCGAGAGTGATAAATGTTTTTGGATTCGTGACAACCATGCGTTCGGTTTAAGGCTATGTTTACATTATAATAAGGCTCACAGAGCTTTCAGTTAGCTTTCAATAATACTACTAGGTGACTATTAATTCATAGTATACGGTGATCCTCCTTTCTATGGAAAGGAACATTCCAGGATTAATCCTGGAACAATTAATAAGCATCATTTTTACCCTAAAGATCTGATTAGACTTATAAAAGCATTAATCTATTCCTTATCGTCTAGATATTAAATTCGAGAATTGATCACCCGCTAAATTCGTCAGTCGGATGAATAATATAATGATTTAAATAATGATGATTTTACGTTCAATGTCACTCTGTACTTAAATAGAGCTAGAGTTTAACTTAATAAAATATTTGAATGACTCAACAGCGACTAATTCGCAGCGAAAAATATAATCTGTTTCCCCGCGCTGATTCACGGCTCATTGCTAGAAAGTGAGCCGGCAAGTGTAAACATAGCCTTATGGAAGCAGATTGACTGACAGTTTTAATGGCCTTAGTAAGGGGTGAAGGCAGAGTACCTATAAATTTTGCAACCTGTAGTTACCGTCTGGGTTGCGTTAGGCAATTCCAGTTTTTCGAAGCGTGTCCCGCCCTACGCAGGCTTTTAATTTATTTGTCTGTGTCAGCATAGTGAAGTACACTGTTCGTTATTTAATTGATATGAATTCGATAATGTAGGCTATGTATTTCAATCCAGCTGGTATTTCATCGTATTTATACAAAAATAAAAACGAACAGTGAAAGAACAATATACGAAACGGTAATATTTAACTCTGTGCAATTTTATGCTCGAAAGACACTTTTATAAAAGGATCTGTAAGAAGGCGAGATCAAACACAATTACTTACCTACTCAAATTTCGTTATTGCAGTGAGTACCTACCAAAATATTATTTTAACGATTTTGTGAAAAGATCTTGTAACAAGTTCTCATTTCCCCGTACGTGACTCCCATTCAGTATCCGTCCAATCGTATCTCTGTTCAGAATCAACAATTAAAATCCTGGAACTTAACCAATATAATTTCCCGTAGCCGTAAATCACAGTTCCCAAATCGGACAATAAATCGGAAATAACAAGTAAATTAGAGAATTGATAGACGTAATATCAAAGTGGAAAATTGGGGCGCTGGTTTCCCATAAAAATGGAACCAATCAAAACAAGCCACATAAAGGGGCAACAATGAGAAAAAATAAAGACCTTTTATCCTCGTTCTGAAAGGCGGCTGAAACGGCACCGTTACAGCTGGGGTGGCAAGATTTATTTCACGACAGCACTCGTTACGGTACCAAAGGGACGATAGTTGGAGAATGCAGCCTGCAACACGGGAACAGGGCCGAATCTCTTTTCATTTTCTGTCAAATGTCTTGATAATGTTATAACGATACCCGAAATCGGTACTTTTGCTGATATAGCTTGGGAGTTAGATGGAATCGTCTTATGCCATCAGTTGGCTATTTTTTAGCAAGTCTTTTCAAGTGATGGACGTAAATTTACTAGTGTTGTCATAATTAACAATTACGAAAAGGAATAGTCATTTTCACTGTATTCTAGATGGTCGATAAACTCGACGGAGTCTTACGTCAAAAGGATGGGTAATACCATTCTCGAGCATTCCGCCTTTATGATTTTCTATCTTTAGCATATTGAACGTGGTTATCGATAAGATTGCCCAGAAAATGCTTTGTTTAGTCAACAGGCTGAGCATGGAATGTTATGTCACAAGTGACTAATTAAGTCACGCAAGTTAAATGAGTAATACGAAGGTACAATACTCTATCAAAAACAAGCGAATGGAGAAATAATCTCATTTTGTTACGGATGACGCCTACAACAGACGTTTTCTGGTTATATGCACACAAAGCATTGATCAATCAAGTGTACAAATAAAGTAAATAAGTATTTACAAAACTCAAAATTGGGATTTTTCCCGAAACCACATCAGTTCATCTCTGAAAAGAGGACTGTACCAATTCCCGTATTATAAGACCACAGATCAGGAGATCAGAAGCTTATTATGTGGATTGTGTGTGGGAATTGGGACGTTCGAGTTTCGTTCTCTTCTTATTAATTAAATTTCGAGTTGTAAAATTGTGACGTAACTGTTGTTCGATGTTGAATCGATTGTTCTCGTATTGTCACGATTAACGATTGCGAATGATTGTGTCGTATCTATGAATGGTTACCAATTAGTAGGAACATGTATTGATGTATTGTTTGTTGGGTTGTTTGGTACATAATGTTCATCAAGTTTATTGATTTTGAATGTATATGTGGCTGTGTATCGTTCTGTAATACATGCTATTGACACATAATTTAGATTTTTATTTATTTTATGAAACTTCTCAAGTAAGTACTTGAAGGTTTGATCGTGCTGAATTTTAAATAATGCTTGAGTGAAATGTTATGTTTCATTAAATTTGCAAACTAATTTAAGGCTTTTCATTACTTCTCTCCATAATAAATAACAGTTTTCATCACATTAAAGGCTCGATACAGCGTGTGAATAAATTATATAGTTCAAGATAAAACTCATTCCGCGTGCTGTACGAGTGGCAGGCCCCTAATGATGCAAGCGTTATGCAGGGGGATGTTTACAACCTATTATACAAGCTTGTACAGCATGTTGCTTTAGACAACACAATGTGAGCATAGATTCTTAAACAAATTTTTTAATCGAACGATTTCATGGTAAGCGATTCCCGCCGCCCATGGACACCTGCACAAGTGCGTTGCCGGCCTTTTAAGGGGATTGGGCCTCCGGTAACCTCACTCACTCGGCGAAACACAACGTAAGCGTTGTTAAACTCCGTTTTTCTGTGAGGCCGTAGTATCACTCCGGTGGAGCCGGCCCATTCGTGCCGAAGCATGGCTCTCCCACGTAAGAAATATAATTAATTGATATTTTATAAATAAACGGTACTTAGATAAAATTTTTTTTTTCTTATTTGCCTTTATGTATCAACCGAATGATACATCCTGATTACAAGATAAATATAAATAAAATATATTGCTAACTATATTGCAGTTTTTACGTTACAGTTAATTTTAATGCAATTGCAAAATTACAAATTGATGTCAAAATGCATTTTATATTATTTTCCCTGTATCAACATCCTGTATAACTTGGAAAATAAACAGACTGGGGTACCGGTATTTAAAATAATAGTGCCTTAGTCATTTGCTGTAGTCGGTAAGTATTATTATGCCTAGTGCTATTTTGGCGTGCGGCAACTTATGGAGAAGGTGTGGGTAGGATTAATAAAGACCCTCATTACTCTAGTGGTCACAAACATGGTTGTTGAGCGTGAGGTCTTATGTTTGATTCCCAAAACGAGCAAAGTGTTATTATTGGGTGTTTACATTCGTAAAATTTAGCTCTGAGTATTCCTTTCTTTTTCACGCCTGTATTCCCCGAAGGGTTAGGCAGAGATGTACTAATGTACACCCACAGTTCGCCGGTATGTTTAGGTCCCATGTAATAGGGGTCGAGCCTATTGCGATTAAATGGGCACAAATACCAAACTCTCTCAACAACACTGCTCGACCTGGGGATCGAACCCAGGACCTCTAGCGTAGCAGTCGCGCTTGGGACCACTAGCCTAATGAGGCAGTATTACCTAATGTGTATTTCAAATGATAAAAAATAATTTTGAATAACAATTTCATGTATTTTATGTAAATAGTGTTTATTAATAGGTTTCTTTAAAGTATTAGTTAATTGTTTAATTAATTATTTAAGATTATGTATAAAACTCACTCTTTTTATATTTAACGTCTAAAATTCAACGGCTTCAAACATGATCGTCAATGTATATATTGTTTATTCCATTGTCCCATTATTGGGTACTCCAATTAATACTCGGTGGTTTTGGCAAAATTAACAATATAAATTCTTAGATATGTTCAAGGAATATCGAGCTGTTTTGAATGTTTGAGCTTTTACAGTTATTTACTTACATCATTATATTGAAACAAACATTTACAACATAATTATAAAGAACAATCTATAAAAAGTAAGTAGGTATTTTTTTTAAAAAACGTCATTTCTTTTTCCTGAAAAAAGCTCCACAACTTCGGGACAGTTTTATCATGTTCCATACTCTATGAATTGAAGTAAGAGGATACTAAATTGCAAATGGAGTAGACCTATGAATGTTGCTCACATCCCTTCATCAACAAAAAAATGAGCCGATGATCTTCAAATGGGTCAATAGTTTTCCTCGAATCCTAGCTTAGAATACTCCCGATAAAGATAAAGATTTACGTGGGAGAGCCATGCTTCGGCACGAATTGACCGGCTCGAAGAAACTGGCGTTAAACAACGCTTACATTGTGTTTCGCCGAGTGAGTGAGGTTACCGCAAGCCCAATCCCCTTTTAAAAGACCGGCAATGCACTTGTGACTCCTCTGGTGTTGGGGTACCATTGGGCGATGCATCTTCATCGTTTGCCCTATCCCATAAAAAAGTCACTTATAAAAAATCAGTTTATCGATATTGAATCGATAAACCGGTTCCGATGCCAAATTTATAACGAGCGGGTTAATTAGTGATATCATCGGAACTAATATTATTTTTAATATGGATTCTTACATGAACCTGAAGTGTTCTATATAACGTACGTATTTATATTTGCTTAGCAGTGGTAAACAAAACCCGGAAACCCGGAAAGTCTATGTAATTTTATGGTTTATGAATAAATTTGCTCCCCAGGGCGCGAGACAATTGAGGCTCAGACGGCGAGGTAAACGGTCAGTCTGTCTGTTTGTTTGGAGATCTGGACCAATATGGCGTAGTGGGTGAAGGGTTATTATTCACGATGTCACTTGTAGGAGAGTAGAATTTATTGAGTATTGAATTTATCCTACATTTCATTAACATACCATCACGCCTGTATTCCCCGAAGGGGTAGGCAGAGGCGTACTAATGTACACCCACAGTTCGCCGGTATGTTTAGGTCCCATGTAATAGGGGGCGAGCCTATTGCCATTAACCGGGCACAGATCCAGACTCCGAGCTGCTACAGAGAATTTCATAGAAAAACTCAATACCACTTTGCTCGACCTGGGGTTCGAACCCAGGACCACTAGCGTAGCAGTCGCGCTTGGGACTACTAGACTAATGAGGCAGTCATTAAATATCTCGATATACAGGGTTACATTTCAAAGACCGGCTATATTTTAAAATTAAGTCATTGAGGTCAAATCAAACGTGTATTATTAAATATTATTGATAAATTAACACAATTTCTTGTTAAAACTTTCATTTGAAAATGTCTGAAAACAACTTGAATTCATAAATATTGCGGATTTGTGGTCATGTGAGTATGCTCTCAAACATAAGTATAAATGTTTGCCATCTAGGTTTTGAACTGAATTGTGTAGTGTTCATTATATCCATGCGTTTTGTAATTTAAAGGTGGACAAGAATGAAATCATGTGAAAAAAAAAATTAACTTTTTTATTTCGTAGATCGAAAAAATTCTCGATTCTGAACAACCTCTGTTAATTTGGCCGGTCATTAAAAAATAACCCTGTATATAGTATGGGGTATAATTATAATTAAGCCCTTTTTTTGTCTTAGTGTCTGAGCGATCGGTTTCTGTGTGTTGTGGGTATCTACTTATGATCTACTGATAGTTGGTTCACGTAAGGGTGTTTGTGAATATGAACATTTTATTTATACATCCATCAGAGATATTATATAAGAAAATCTTGGTTTAGAGCAAAGTTTAAAAATAAAGGGAAGAAAAAAACTTAATGTGCTCTCCAAGACAGAGGTTATTAATTGTATTAATGGTAATAATGGATGTTATTAATGGTCACCCATTAATAACATCGGTGTGCAAGTGCAGCTTCACTTTATAGATTGATAGATTAGATTAACTCTCACATGGGCTTACGGCTAAGTAGCTATAAGCCGCTCCAATACTAAACTTAATCAAAATAGTCATCAAAACTATTCCAAATATAATTTAACTATTATAAATATAACTTCAACAACCTATTGTAACGTAGTACGTTACCATTTAAAATAAATACTTTATAAATCAAACTAATAAAACCTACTTACTAAACCTAGTTTATTCTAAAAAACTGCCTCATTAGTCTAGTGGTCCCAAGCGCGACTGCTACGCTAGAGGTCCTGGGTTCGATCCCCAGGTCGAGCAAAGTGTTATTGGATTTTTCTATGAAATTCTCAGTAGCAGCTCGGAGTCTGGATTTGTGCCCGGTTAATGGCAATAGGCTCGCCCCCTATTACATGGGACCTAAACATACCGGCGAACTGTGGGTGTACATTAGTAAGCCTCTGCCTAACCCTTCGGGGAATACAGGCGTGATGGTATGTTATGTTATTCTAAAAAAAATATAAGATTAAATAAAAAAGATAACACAAAATAAACATGATTGTAAAGTTAAGTAGAGGAAACAAAGGAGGTTTTCAAGCTTTCCGTTGTTTTAAAAGCATAAAGAAAAATGCGGGCGTGCTTTAAACTTTCAGCGTTGGATCTAAGGGTTTCAGACAGCCTTGGCTTTGAATGATAGAGCTTGCGAAAGCTATAGGATTTCACCATAAGCGCTACACTTTATAGATAAAACGTATTTACTTTGCACTAGCTTGGAAAAAGATAATGGTTGAAGATTTTCCGCAAAAATGTTGGCATTGGCTAAATACGTGTTACAACATACATAACATACCATCACGCCTGTATTCCCCGGAGGGTTAGGCAGAGGCGTACTAATGTACACCTACCGGTCCACCGCTAAACATACCGGTGAACTGTGAGTGTACCTTACTTTACTTCTGCATAGCCCTTCGAGGAATGCAGGCGTGATGATTGTTTTTGGTATGACGGATTACTTACAAGATTGGAAGAAGGTCCTAAGAAATTGTAGATACCCATGGTGTTGCAAGCGTCCATAGGCTATGGTAACCACTTGCCAATAGGCGGGCCGTATACTTGTTTGCCACCTACTAAGGTGTAAGTTTTTTTTATATATTACTAAGTATATAAAAAAAAAACCTTTGTTATTTTTTCAATAGATGTCGCCAACGTCACCTTATGACGTAAATTCAGAATGTGAAGGCAAATTTGGATCAAGCGGGTGGGACTCGCGGTGGCTTAACAGTCAGAGCGTCTGGTGTATCTAACCAGAAGACGCAGGTTCGAATCCTGCCCGCGATTGAATTTTTCCTTCACTAAAATAATTTTATAATCTTAGCATGGAAAATGCAAAAAAATCACAAAAATATAAAAAGGCTTTGATTAAGATTTATAATTAATAATTAGCTAAGCTTTGACTTATAATTATTGGGAAAATTAGTTAAGCCGTAAACAAACCTTTCAAGTTTCATACTAATCAGTAATCTGTAATTATAGAAAACAATATTATATAATTAGGCTTAAATTTTAATACCCTATTTAAAAACCGCAACGTATGTGAACCTAAAGTTCTATAAATTTAGCACCTAATTAAAATTTTGATAATTAGTATAGTAATGTATCTTTTTTGTTTGTTTAGGTTGGGTATTAAAATAATGAATTAGGCATATTAGGTACCTACTTAATTGATTTTGTATTTATAGACTGCCTCGTTAGTCTAGTGGTTCCGAGTAAGACTGCTACACTAGAGGTCCTTGGTTCGATTCCCAGATCGAGCAAAGTGTTATTGGGTTTTTCTATGAAATTCTTAATAGCAGCTCGGAGTTGGGCATATGTGCCCGTTTAATGGCAATAGACTTGGCCCCTATTACATGGAACCGAACTGTGGGTGTACATTTAGTATGCCTCTGCCTAACCCTTCGGGGAATACAGGCATGATGGTACGTTAGATTACTATTTTAGGGCTACTATGCTTTATGGCTATATATAATGGATGGATGGATATATTTATAATGATAATTATACTTATGCCTATATAGAGGTGTTACGGTGCCCCACAGCATAAGTCCCAGTTTTGTCCTATCCTATAGGAATTTCCCAAAACCTAGTCTTAATGCTCACAAACCTTATATATAAAATGAACAGTGTAGAACTTCTTCTATAGTTACTTGCTTATAGCGACGATAACCACCAGCGAACTTGAGTAGATACATTGCCGATTGTCGCCCGTCGCCAGCTAAGAGCTCTGATAGTCCGCGCGCATTGTATGTACATTTAGTCAAATAGTAGTAACTATTACTACGTGTTTAGTCGAAAAAGAAACTTATAAATTATTGATATGCCCTTTAAGAATACGTATACAAAATCATAGAAAATGGGTTATTTTTAAAATGGTGAAAGTTTAATTCGTAGTTTTTATGAGATTATTTTTTCATTTGTGTGCGTATGTACAGTACAGTCATTAAAATTCTAAACAAATTCACTTCAGTATTAAGCTTAGCACATAGCTTAGATAAAATTCATTTACGGGCAAGTGGTCGTAAAATTCCGAACACCACCGTTTAGAATTTTACGACAGTTTTTGATTATTGAATCCTAATTGGCTAATTGAAATTTATGGGACTTTCCCCTTTTCCTACTTTAATATGAGTTAGAGTTTAGTATTTTATTTGATTTCAAATTAATTTGATTTTAACTACGTAACGCAATATACAATAAACGTGCATTTATACTGTACTGTACTGTAATATGTAATTTTTTTTCCATTTACTAGAATTGTAAATGGAAAAAAAATTACAATGTAGGTACTAGCATTGTACATTTTTTTTCATTTCTTACTTTAAATCATGCAATTCCTGAGAAACAGCAGCAGATTACCCACGAGTAAAACTTACTGTAACTGACTTTAATCTTCTGACGTACAGTGATGTGTCTCGAAAAATAGTTTTTTTATTAAGCTCTATAAATGTTTAGTCGACTTACATTCATAATATTTCTTAATCTGAGTAACTTCGTAATCAATGCATATTTTTTCCCTCCCCATTATTCCGACTACACCAGACAAGGGTAACTTAGCTAAAAATATATTTACAGAACCGCACTCCTAGAAAATCGCATAAATTAAATGTTCCGCCAACAAATTTATCTTTTTCCACCATCGGAATACTAATATTGGGGTGCTCCGTCTATCCTTCGCATCAATAAAATTAACATTGTAATCCACTTACGAGTTACGAAAAAAATACAAGTAAATGCGTCCTATAATTTTTGTGTATTTTTCGGACGACGAAATTATTATGGCTAATATTTCGGGGGCAAAACAAATTGCAGCAAAATTTATATTCTTTGGTTGAGGAAGGTCATTATTATTGGTAGCACTTTATTTTGGGTACTGAAGATTGATCTTAAAATGAAATCAAACTAGTGCAATAACAGGTACAGTCAACAGCACATATAGTCAGTCACCACAAACTGTCAAATTAACCCAATGGATAATAAACTCTATGATTTGGAGATTAAATTGAAAATCGGTTGAAGAAATTTGACAATATGGGATAATTACCATGATGTGCTGTTGACTGTACCTATGACCTTACTATCGTACATTCGTACCTAATCATACGTTTAAAAAATTCTACATAAGTACCGATAGTAACACGCCCGTAACTATAATGACGTCAGCGCCTACGAATATCTCTACGAAAATTCTACTGACGCATAGCACGTTTTACATTAAAGTTTCGGACCCAGTGAACGCTTTCATTTCGCGATTTAAGTTCTTGTCCTGCATTGACGCTACTTACAAATGTTATTCCACATTTAGCAACTCGTTATTAGATTACATATATAAAACATTCCAACATAATTATAAAGCTTCACGTAATGAAAATGAAACGAATAAACTTAAAAATTACTGGACCAATTTCAAAAATTCTTCCACCATTAGAATGCTACATTATCCCTGAGTAACATAGGCTATTTTAATTACTAGAAAAAACTTAAATATTGTCCAAGGTTGCGAAGCCGAGACGGGCCACTAGTAATTAATAAATCTCAGTAACTGAAAACAACGGGTTACCTAGTTAAAACGTACGATCATTATTGTGTTTCGCTCTTTCGAAGCTTCTACGTTCGAATATCACAGTAGGTTCGCAGATCGCATGTGGCCAACTGGATCACAAGTTCGTGCCTGCGTGATGTTGTCGCACAAATGCGTATTTGCCCTAAACAAGTAAGATATTACTAATAAAATAATTCTTTTGTAGGAGATGTAATATGATAAAATGTGGAGATAAAATATACCTATATGTCACCGCTAAATTATAAATACCGTTAGATTATAATCTATCTAGCGAGATTAAATAATAAATAGATTGTAATGATGCACGAGCTGAGCGAGCGAAGCGGCCAGCGAGTTCAAGAACCGATGTAATGCAAAAAAGCATTATGTTACGGTTCACAATCTTTCTACAATTTACAATCTCACGAGATTCATTATAATCAAACGGGATTTATAATTTTACAGTGACATTAAATACTATTGAGCTTAACAAAACAAATAATATTATAAACAAAAGCAATACCTACAAAAATATACTATTTAACAATGAATGGTACATAAGCAATGTTAATTGCGTATATAGTTATTACATTTAGTAAATTGTTAAAGCTATTACACACCTGTGCTCAGCTCAGAGCTCTGAAAACATATTAATTATGTACCGAGATTAAAATTTGACGAGACATAACGTGAACACACATTGTAATATTGTAGCATTGTTATTATTTGCACAGATATTTAGGTTATTAGTTTAAATTAATTATTATATCTTGAATGACCTGTTATATCTCATACTCATTAAAATTAAACAAGCTTTTCCGATATTATAATCGGAAATTCGTACATAATTTAGATGATATTATAGATATATTTATATGAGCGCTAAGACGGGAATTTGGTATTGTAAAAAAGATCATCCACTATTTTTTTAACATTATTTTTTATCTGTTATAGTAGGTAAATGCGTAAATGGCCATCTTGTCGAAGAAACTACCCAAAAACACTTGAAGTCAGTATTCTTTTCGGAAAGAATTAAATTAAACTACATAATTCTATTCCAAAGGAGTAAGTATCTTTGGTTAAGTAAGTAGCTTTGATAATATCAACATATTTGGTTAATAGGTATCAAGATAAATTTCAAATTACTCATCTCACGTACCTTTAAACGAGACAGGTGTAAAATATGTTAATCATATTTGATAGATGTGTGAACCGATTATGTTAATCGAATTTATGATAGTACCATATTCATAGGATTATAATTATAAAGTTGTCATAAAGAAGCTTTGGGAATATAAAAGTTTAGCCTTTGAACTGTGTCTCTTTAGCTCAGATTTAATTAACGGATTCAAAATCTCTGGGAACGCACGCATTTAGTATCGATATGAATTCCTTTACTCATACCATCACGCCTGTATTCCCCGAATGGTAAGGCAGAGGTGTATTAATGTACACCTACAGTTTGCCGGTATGTTTAGGTGCCATTTAACCGAGCACAATTCCAAACTCCGAGCTGAGAACTACTAAGAATTTCATTGAAAACCTAATAACATGCTCGACCTGGGAATTCAACCTAAGACTTCTAGCGTAGCAGTCGTGCTTGGGACTAGACTAATGAGGCAGTCTCGTCCTTTATCAATTTCTAAAACCTCAGAAGGTAATCCAGCATGGGTTTTGCAGATGACTACAATCGAACCGAAATATACCTAACGACTTAAGGACAATTATCAAGAATGCGTAACATTTACGTCCCAAATTATTACACTATGTTTTTGTATTAAAATTAGTTGTGCCCCGCAGCTTCACCCGCTAAAAAATTAATGGCTTTATTATCTTTGCTCATAAAATTAATTTTAGTAGTTAAGTATATTTAGAGTAAAGTTTTTAAAGATAACCCGTATATAGGTACCTACGTCAAAGAACCTAACAGTGAACTTAAAACAGCATAAGTATATTATCCTTACTGATATTATAAACGTGAAAGTTTGTAAGTATGGATGTTTTTTACTCTTTCACGCCAGAACGGATCTGGATAAAATTTGACACTCAGTTATTACACTGGAATAACACATAGGCTACTTTTTATCCAGGTCGAACCAAATTCTGAAACCAATTCCAAAAATCCTTTCATAGCGGATGCCTATGTCATACAAAGAATACACCCTCCAAGTTTCAGGTCTCTACGATCAGCGGTTTAGGCTGTGCGTTGATCCGTCAGTCAGTCATTCAGGGCAAAGCATTTTATGTGTATAGATGTAAAACCATTTGCGAACTACTTCAGATACGCACATGTTATTTCGATCATACTGTACACGGTAACGATTACTCCTGTCCTTTGTCAACCTATAACATACTAACCATTACGCCTGCATTCTTCAAAGGTTTATAAGAGATGTTTTTTTATTGGTTAGGGGGCAAACGAGCAGACGGATCGCATAAAGGTAACCGATTACCGTCGCCCATGGACACCCGTAACACCAGAGGACTCACAAAGTTTGTTGCCGACCTTTTAAAAGGAGATCGGGCCTCCGGTATCCTTACTCACTCGGCGAAACACAACTTAAGTGTTGTTGGTTTTCTGTGAGGCCGTTATCACTCCGGTTGAGCTGGCCCATTCGTGCCGAAGCTTCGCTCTCCCACGGTAAGATTATGAAAAAACTAATTTAAGTTAAGTAATTACTGGTAGAAGTATTTTTTCAGCATGTAAGTAACTTTTTGTTAGAACACAGCATATTCTATAATGAAAGTGTAGATATTAAAGTAGCATTTTAGCAATTTATTTTTATCTCCTTTCCGACCTAGACCGAGAGACTTAAGTTACCGTAAAAAGGCTGACTCAGAAAATTTAAGCGTGCTTCGCTCAAGCCATTATTACTGAAATTTTATACAGTATTATAAAAGCATTACAAAAAATTTGAGTAAAGCTCCGTTGTGTTATTGTAGTGCTGTATTCATGCATATTCAACGTTTATTTTTACTGAAATTTTCAATTGGAAAACTTATTCAATTTAGGTCTGACAGTAATGGGAAGTCGGAAATCTTATTAGCCATCCCTAGCGATTCGGAATTTCAACTGACGCTGGGTGATATAAAATGCATTTGAGAGATAGAAATTAGACGTTCCATGGAATTAATGTTAGATGCAATAATGCAAGAAGTTCCTTAATGAGTTTCACCTCGGTTCGTACCGCAAATTGGATTATAATGTTAATATCATGATTCGGCTGTGCTCTCTCTACGGGGAACAATTTCGGTACTTCTTAGGGCGGTCGGGCGTCTATTATCCTCATTTCAATAAGAAATAAATTACGATTTCTTATTACATTTTCCATTATAGAGGGAAAATTTATCAAGTGTATTCAACGGCGCGTGTCGCAAGTAGCTGTTAAATAATGTTTTTGTATGTATTCAGGTTTTGTGTTGTGTTAGTATTGTTCTAGGTAATTATGGAGGTGTTTTAAATAAGCTTATATGCTGTAATCCATTACTGTACCTAACGTGAAATATGGCTCCTTTGGGATTATAATATATTTCACAACATCAAATATAGTTTCTACGAACAAATTCATTGAACACTAATGTGTGTGTAACTAATGAGCTCCTTTTAGTTAATTATTATGTATTAATTAGATGTAGGCGATTGTAAGTTTATTAAATGATTATTTTGTCGTAACCTAATATACTATCATACCTGAAATATTACAAGGAATTGGCAGTGGTGTACCTACTAATATACACCCACGGATCGCCAGTATGTTTTTAGGTTCCATATAATAACAGGGCGAGAATCCAAACTCTGAGCTGCCACAGAGGATTTTCAATACAATATTATCAATAATATCTTAGACTAGCTGTTGCCTGCGGCTTCACTCGGATTCTAAAGGACTTTGTCTAGGTCCTTCTCTAAGATCCAATATATCTCTATACCAAAATTCATCAAAATGGGTTTAGCGGTTTACGTTTTTTTATTCTTAATAGGCCAACACCAGTTCCCCTAATGTTAAGCGACACTGAGAAACAATGTAGCTCGTTTATCTAGAAGAAACCGATTTACTCGTGATTTAAAGACACCGACAAAACGTAACAAACAAGCAAACGGAGTTACTATCGCATTTATAAGTATGGATAACATAACATAATATACCATCACGCCTGTATTCCCCGACGAGTTTGGCAGAGGCGTACTAATGTACACCCATAGTTCGCCGCATGTTTAGGTCCCATGTACTAGGGGGCGAGCGTATTACCATTAACCGGGCACAAATCCAGACTCCCAAAACACCCAATAACACTGCTCGACCTGGGGATCGAACCCAGAACCTCTAGTGTAGCAGTCGCGCTTGGGATAGTAGTCAATTATGGGTAAGTAGCCATTATAATCATTATAGAACGGCTCTGTTAATACCTAATTAATTGTTATAAGTAGTACCAACAAATACAACAAAGCATTTTGATTTATACCTGCATAAATAACTCGACGGGCGAGTGTGAAAATTTGCAAACGAATTCACGGACACATCGCCACATGCACGCCGCGCCGCGCCGCGCCGCTTCGAAACCGAGGACACGGGCAGATTTACAATCTGTACTTAATGTCCCCCAACAATGAGATACAATTTAACTTCTCTGCAACCAAGCAATATTTACAAAGCAACGCTACAATGCCGACAATATATTCCGCTAATGTTTTTTGGCCAGCGTTTACAAACTTCTGTGCAACTGTACACTCGTTTTTTCTGTCGACTACAGCTCCTCTTAATAACTTTATTGCTTGTAGTTGCAGTTCGTGTTTTTAATTTATAAATGGACTACGTTGGCCCAATTTCCAGAGCGATATCGAGGCGGAATTCAAGATGGAAAAATAGATGTCTGGATTTTTTCCTTCGGGATTATAATGTTAATTAAATTGGGGACTTTTGACCGTCTCCGGAGACTAAATGGATTTATTCGGATGAATAGTAATCCTTTTTCTAAAATCAGTTTTGACAGTGACGAATAAAAATGTCAGATATTTCCACGTGCATGCGGCTATTCTTTTATCCGAGTTTTAAAATGGCGCTATTAAAAAAGCAACTGTCAGATAAGCTGTCAAACGTATGGAAAATAAAAAGCACGGCCGTTGAACGCCATTTCACGACAACATAAAATAAAATGTTCATAGTACCTACTTGCTACCATTTCCTGTAAATAAAAACTAAAATATCGCGTATCGCGGGTAAGTCCAAAATATTAGTAGGTACCTAAAAAGGGGTCACTGTGTTTATTAGCAATGGGTTAGCGGCCCACTGTTATTTTACGCTCTATAACCATATACAGTTATTTCTTTAGCGTGCATAATATTTTATGTATCATTTATGAACCTATTAATTCGCAGGATTTTATCGCTGTACTGTAGCGACAAATAACTTCAATCTAGTTTGCAATAGGTTACCACAGAAAATCCTTTTACAATCGCTTTACAATAAGAATAAACAACGCAAACTTTTTTAAATTCAAGGTTCATTTGACATATTAAAATATAGTAGACTAGCTCGTGGTTTTCGAACCGCATCTCATATCATGCAGTAGGATTTGCGTGACGCACCTGCAAACATACATACAGATGGACGGAAAACCAAAAATTGTAAAGATAACAGTGGTGGACAAAATCTTTGCTCATTTTTGTATGGTATTGGAGGGCAAACGAGCAGACGGTTCGCCTGATGGTAAGCGATTACCGCCGCCCATGGACACCCGCAACATCAGAGGAGGCACGAGTGCGTTGCCGACCTTTTAAAAGGGGGTTTGGGCCTCCGGTAACCTCACTCACTCGGCGAAACACAACGTGGCGTTGTTTAACGCCGGTTTTCTGTGAGGCCGTGGTATCACTCCGGTCGAGCCGACCCATTCGTGCCGAAGCATGGCTCTCCCACGTAAAAGCTCATGAGTGAGCCACATAATTTCCTGTAGATTTTTTGAGAATATTACAAAAAAGAGGCTTTAGAATTCAAAAGCACTTCAAACAAAGTACCATTAATTTTCGACATTACCTGCGCTAAAACAATATTAGCCCTAGCTTATTTCGTCATATACAAGCAAAACGAACAGAGGTCCGTGACAGCGAAATTCCATCAGCATTATGCTTTAATAAGCCCACGCTAAAATTCACCGCATAGCCTTTAGCGGCTATTTCATTACGAGAGAATAGCCTTTACCGTAGCCGCGTAGCCTAATAGCGGCGTTTTTTAAACGTCGTGTAAAACTTAATAGCAGATTAATGGTATAGTTAGGAAAATAGTTCAGGAATGTTATTACCTTTTAGTGCTTAATTGATGAATAAAAGCTATATTATAATTGTAAGAGATATTATACATGAAAGAAAAGTAAAGGACCTTTTTTATAATGTGGAATCCTCATGGATCGTCCGCCACTAGGAGCAATCGCAGCGTATCACAATCAACCCATTATACTGTCACACTGCTGAGCACGGGTCTCCTCTCAGAATGAGAGGGATTAGGCTATAGTCCACCACACTGGCCTAGTGCGGGTTGGCAGACTTCATCTCAGCGTATAAACGCCAGCAACACCAGCAGTATCATTAGCCCTTTGCATCTTGATAACTCAGTTGTTAAGTGTTATTATAAGCCCAGTTATTTCACTGGCTATATTGCAGAGAGAAGTGCTAGACAGTACGGTTACGGTACGGAAGTGCTGTTAGGACATTATTGCTTAGCGGCACAATATTTGGAAATGCGGTGTACCTACTACAGACGAAGTCCGCGCAGCAGAATCCTACCACCTTTAAAAATACATGTAGGTTTTTTAAGAAATTTAGGTACCATGTGTAGAATGAAACACAAGATGAATGAGTGAATATGACAGGTGAAAAAGAGAAGGACACAAAGAGAGAAAAATATCGTGACTTGTGGTGTTCATGGAGAAAGCTGTGTGCTAGCGCATCACTTGAGAATGGCTTCGCAAAAGTCTAAATATGGTTTTCAGGAAAATATAAATTGGAAAAGTTACCCGGAAAATTGGAAAATTCTGGAAAGACCTGTTGGGTCAGCTAGTATTAAAGTTAATATTGAATAATATTAAAAAGTAGAAGTTCAAAGACAATGAATTTCAAATATCAATTCCTTAAATATATAAATACATACTATACTCAATTCAAGTAAGAATATCTACGAGATTAAGTTAGGTTGTGCCAAGATTGTTGTGTTAGCAATTTAATGGGAATAATTCCAAGACTGCTTACTTGCTCTAACAATTTCTGTTCTGTACACAGAACTTCAATGTTAATATTATGGAGGCCCTTGCTAAGGTATATTATGAACAGAATCCCATCATACTCGTATCTTCCTCCTTTAGAGGACGGCTTAGAATATAGTCCCTCATTGCCATTGACGTAGGCATCTCGTAAGAGGTGAGAAAATATCTGACTTGCGTTGTGGTAGGACCTCTTAGGATTAGAACCGTGTTTTGAAATTACTTCACGATCGGCGAAGATATTGTACAATGGAATTGAGGACCATCTCAATTGATGAAGTCAGTTTAATAGGGAAATAAGTAAGCAGTGTAAATTCAAGGTAAATACACCAAGGACTTCTAGTAATAATAAATTTGACGCGGTCACCAAGTTTTCTCAATTACGGCTTCACTGTTCAATTAATGGAAAACTAGCTTAGCTCGCTTTTGTAAAGCAAAGTTTGCGCGAAGAAAATATATTTCTAAATGTCAAGCGCTTCGCTGAAGATGTCAAAGGATCGGTTTGAATTAAAAACAAAGATTTTGGCGCTGAAATTATTTATCGAAGTTACTGTTTCTAATCTATCAATATTTTTTGGTATAATGAAAAACGTCAGTAGTCGCTGCAATGCGATTTCTGGGCAATATCTTAAGGATAAAATAAATACTGGCTGTGTAACTTTTTGGCTAGAACTAACGATTGTCATGTGATAGGTGTTCCAATAAACTCCGTAATTTGCATATATTTATATACAGATCAATTGAGCGCTCCTGGTTCTATGAATTTGGTTAAAATAATGCTACTGAAATAACTAGGTACCTAAACCGTTGTGCTTTATAATTTCCCTAACAAATTCAGTGTAGTGGGTTTATGCAGAGCCCCGGCAGCTCTCGACTTTGTCGCGATGCCAGAGAGATATCAATTTGCATGCACTCTAATGGAGGACGTTTCAAGGGTTGTCCCTTTGAAACAATCGTTTTTGCCACTTGCCTTCATTTTGCGTATTTGAGTAAGATTTAATGGATGTCTGCCAATCTGACTGGCTGGCTTGAAATGTAGTTCTATTTTGTAAAGAAAAGAAATAAAAAGGATTTATTAAAATCTTTTAGAAAAGTACCGAACAGTCCATAGTAATATAACTGGTAAAGTGTCTTTGTTACAGTTTCATGTCTAAACAGCTGAACCAATTATGATGAATTTTGGTATAAAGGTAGATTAGAATTTGGAGAAGGATATAGACTACTTTTTGTCTCAAAAATACTTTCAATACGAGTGAAACTGTGACCGATATTTAGATTACAAAAACATAATTTAATTTCCAAAAAAATATTTTATCCTTTACATTTTCAGTTGCTTAATATAATATGTTTTATTACTTGAAATAAACAAAATTCTCAACTCTATTTCAAATCTCATTAACAAAACACCTTAAATCAATTAATCCTTGATGAAATCAAAATATTTTGGTCTTGCATAGGGTTGTGCTGTGTTCATCCAAAGAATGTTACAAATTCATTCACAAGTTCGGTCTCAGTGCTGTGAACCATGAACGTGTGAATAACAAACCCGTCAGAACATTTGGGGTTGAGCTGTAATAACGGCGGCTGGTAGGTGGGTAACACAATTATTATTTTAATCAAGCCACGTATAAATACAAATACCTGACTTAAGTATGTAGGGTAGGTACCACTGTATTAAGAGAGATATTCTAACTCCATTATTTTCGTCCAAAAACTTTTCACTTTATTTAGAAAGGTTTATAGTTTTATGAGTGCAAAAGCTTATTTTAAAGTGTATACTTAGCTTTTTAAAGAATTAGCATTAGGGGACACATTTATACCTAATTCTATACTAATTATAAGTACAAAAGTTGAAATATAAAGTATTCATGTTGGTATAGTGATAGATTGGACAGTTTGAGAAAGTCTTAGGCTACCTTTTGTTTTAAAACAATCTTTGGGATACGATTAGTATGGATTTCCCCACGTAGGCTACCTAATTGACAGAAAATTCTAGTATAAAAACCGTAAATGGACAATTTTCGGTTCGTTCAGCAATGAGTAGAGACTGAACACTGGAAATGAGCGCGTAGATTCATTCAGCGTGCCGTGTGAATAGCCATCGAGAATGTCACATGAGTGCGGACAACATTCATTCATTCATTCATCGTTCATTGTTCAGCTAATTTAGTGACATTACTGCCACTAATATTATGACGAGAATTTCCTAATAACGCTAATGAACGGTTTCATAAATCTGTGTTTATTTACGAATAATGTTGAGTCTGTAATATTTGTTTATTGAAATATCCTTATTATAATGTATTTAGATAGATATCTTTGTTAATTTTTATGATTTATTATAAGTGTTTTACACATCAATATTACCTACATAAGTATCATACACTGAGCACAGAGCATCTAAAGACCCGAAAATAAAGATAAATTATAGATATTATTGATATGATTCTTACAAAAAAAGTAAAAGTAAGTTATATATAAAATATTCTGATGAAAAAAATACAGTCGAATTGAGAACGTCCTCGTTTTTATGAAGTCGGTTAAAAATCATGAGCACCCCTTTAATGTTTATTTTATGAAATTTTCTAATAAGCGTAAACAGCACCACAATATGAATAAAAATATTAATTTAACTATTTAACCAACACACAAATAAAATAAAACAATACACAAATAAAATCACCAGCATCTATGTTAAACTTCCATCAGGGAGCGTCAAGTGCGAGTGGTGCCAGAGCCGAGGAAGGAATGCAATCTGCGGCGGAATGCTCCCTACTAGAATTAAATTTTAGCTATCCGCGCCCGGCAGTGCATCCGTCAAGTTCTTTTACGGTCCCGAGGTATTCGTAAATATGAGTTTTATGGTAATTGAAATTCAAAGAAGAATAGACTTTTTTATTTTATTAGTTCATACAGTTTAACTATATTGTACTTTTGATTATTTCAGAAGTACTTGCATAGTGAAAACTCAATTGGTTTGATAGTGGTAGGATGTCTTTACGTTATTGTGTTACTTAACAACTGAAGTCTACAACTACCTACAACTGGTGTTGCCAGGATGCGGTTACCGTTTACCATCAGTTGACCTTATTTTTCTTTTTTTTTTTTTATGAGGTACATAGTAGGTCTTACGAAGTAATACAAAGCCCCACAAAACTGTACAAACAGTTTGACTATGGGATAAATTTTAGTCTTAATAACATGGAGGTAGGTACAAGGTCAATGAAAATAAAATCTGATAATGATTTGTATTAGGTATACCTATGTAATTTCATTTTTAAAGTCGACTTTACGAGTCCCTTAAACAAGAAGTTTAAATTAAATCTAGTCCAATCATCGTCCCTTTTGATAGCATATTTTGAGTTTCATGTTGTACGTTACAATAAAATTGTAACCATAGAAATTTTCTTAGTGTATGAAATATGAATTAGATGCAGAGTTCATATATCATTCCTATCCTTACCTTTAGTCGTATATCAAGCGTTGAAAAAACCTTACTCAAAAATAAATAATTTCATCACTTATACAAAATAATTAGTAGCCGAACTTGGCCCCATGTGCATGCATAAATTTTTGGGCAAGATTAAATATCCGACGAGTCATGTTTATAATTAAATCTACCTATTTATAATCTCTGTCCTTTGTGTTTAGTTAGACAATGTTAAATAGTCCTATGAATCCTGCATTTCATATGATGTCGCTAAAAGCTTCACGCTTTGAATACAAACGGACCGACTAGTAAATTGGCAAAACCAACGTAAAATTACCAACGTTAACGTTAATTAGATTATACACTCAACATTCGCAAAAAATGGTCTAGGTTTGGATTTGAATAATTTATTCGAGTATTTATTAATAAAATGACGAACTTGGCCCTCAACTAATTCTGTTGAACTATTTTGGTTAACAAATGCGGTGCTATACTATACTTAAGAAACACGAAATGAGGATTTCAGCATAATCCCTAAACTGGGAACGTGTGAGTTTAACTTTCCCCGAATTAGCTTCTTACTTTGATCACTACATAAATTCATTAACAGTACTCCAGTGCTATTAACGATGATTATAACGCGAAGGAAGAGGTTGGAGGGTGGCGACGAAGTCGACCAAGACGGCGGCGGTTTCATTTCCCCTATTTGCAATTCAAAAATTCACTCTGCCTTCTAGCTCATTCGTCTGTCTTTAGCAGACCCCTCTCTTTCACACTCACATTAAAATATATATCGATCCTTCTCTCGCACCACTGCTTTTCGCCAGCAACGCCACTAGACACTTTCTTGCTACGACCATGCGTAGAACTGAAACGGACAACGGTTCGTGCAGTTTATTCCGAAAGGATTAGCCATAAATAGTTCTCCCTCATTACATTTTCATGAAGGCTCCTTCTAGTTGTAGAATTTATGCTGAGAAAAGTTTGAGCTTTACTGAATAAAAGATATCTATTTGGCAGTAATACTGGCGGGGTGCCAGGCGACACTTCACGCTTGAGTTAAACTTATTAGATGTGAGATGGGTCAACGGAAACGCATTGCAATACGTGGAAAGAAATGAAGCCAGAAGAAGTAAAAAATTAAAAAACGTAAAAATCAAGCAAACCTTTATGTATTTAAATGTGTTTTGTATAGAAAAGGTAACAGTTATCGAAGAATGTTATATCTAATAAAAGACTTTTGCAGATATCTCATCGCCAAAAGTGAATAAAAATGCTATGAAATAACACTATTAGGCCTCTGTGTTCAGTTCTAGTGGTGGTGGGAATGCTGAGCGTGAGGTCCTGGGATAAAGTCCCAGGCTGATTACTGAGCAAGATGTGAGTTGGTTTATTAATCAATTTTAAATCTCTATTCTTAGTTGAATCGGCGAACTGCTACGCTAGAGTCTGGATTCGTGCCTGGTTAATGGCAATAGGCTCGCCCACATGGGACCTAAATATACCGGCGAACTGTGGGTGTACATTAGTACACCTCTGCCTAACCCTTCTGGGAATACAGGCGTGATGGTATGATGGCGTGATGGTATGTGTAATTGAATCGGCGGACTGCGGGTGTACTTTAGAACACCTCCCCTGACCTTTCGACGAATAGAGGCATGGTGTTATGTTAAAAATACATATATTTTTTAACCATATTAAATAATATAATATCTGCCTGGATTAAAGCAGACTTTTTGTAGCTGGATTTATTGAAATGTCAAAATATATTCGATAAAACCAGGTCACGTTTTATTTTTTGAATATCCAATTTTTACTGTTTCAAATATTATGAACATACCATCACGCCTGTATTCCCCGAAGGGTTAGGCAGAGGCGTACTTAATGTACACCCACAGTTCGCCGGTATGTTTAAGTCCCATGTTATAGGGGGCGAGCCTATAGCCATTAACCGGGCACAAATCCAGACTCCGAACTGCTACTGAGAATTTCATAGAAAAACCCAATAACACTTTGCTCGACCTGGGGATCGAACCCAGGACCTCTTGGGACCACTAGACTAATGAGGCAGTCAAATATTATGTTGTGACATAACTGCCTTGTATATTATATATATGTGATATTTGAAAAATAACATATAGCAATGTGTAGTATATGCCATGGAAGAATCTCGTGATGTACCTTTCTTTGTTTTAAAACTCTTTAATGTTGATACTACGTTTTAATTTTTAATTTGGATTTGCTATCCTCCCGGCTTCGATTCACAGGACGGGCAGTATTTGGGATCTGGGGCCGTATTATAAGTTGTGAGAAAGAGATGTCGCTCTACATAATAAATAGCCTTATCACTTTCTTACAACCTAAAAATGATGGCGTTAACACGTCATAATACGGCTCCTGTTACCGGTTAACGGCAATAGGCTCGTCCGCTATCACATAGAACCTAAACCACCGGCGAACTGTAGTAGAACAGATTAGGTGTTTTACTGTCTCTGTGTGTAACATAATTCTTTAAGATAATTGTTTCTAACATATTAAATAGACTCTGTCTGAATTAAATATTTTATTGTATTACGAGTATATTCTGACTGCCACATTAGTCTGGTGGTCCCAAGCGCGACTGCTACGCTAGAGGTCCTGAGTTCGATCCCCAGGTCGAGCAAAGTGTTATTGAGTTATCTATGAAATTCTCAGTAGCAGCTTGGAGTTTGGTTTTGTGCCCGGTTAATGGCTATAGGCTCACCCCCAATAACATGGGACCTAAACATGCCAAGCGAACTGTGGGTGTACATTCAGTAAGCCTCTGTCTAACCCTTCGGGGAATACAGGCGTGTTGGTATGTATGTTATGTTATATTATATTATTATTAGTACGCCTCTGCCTTACCTTTTGGGGAATACAAGCGTATATAAGTATAAAAGCATATACCCTCATCCCATTTTTAATAAATTCAGTCAAGTTTATGCTGTAGGTACGATTGTTGGTTCCCTCCCTTTCAAATTAACCCCTTAGGGATTAAAGTATGATACTGAAGGAATAATATTCGTAACACGCACAATATAGAAGTAAAATAAACAGGCAGGCTCTTAAAATTTTCCCAAAATTACCCATGTATAGACAATTCACTTGGATTGTTGCATTATTTAAAAAAAAATCCTGATAGGCTTCCGCTTGACCGCCAGTTCACCTGATATATGTAGCGCGTTTGCCTAGCAGAAACCGATTCACTTGTAATTTAAAGACATCCAGATTACATCAATCGGGGAAGACCCGCTCAAGACCCACAAGATACCAAGACAAATTATAAAAATGTAATTTTATGCAAAAACTATGCAGCTCAGATATTGGATTTGTGCCCGGTCAATGGCAATAGGTTCGCCCCCTATTACATGGGACCTAAACATACTGGTGAACTGTAGGTGTAGATTAGTACACCTCTGTCTAACCCTTTGAGGCATACAGTCGTGATGGCATGGTATATTTATTATACATATGTATATGAGAGCAAGTGTCATGGCTGCGACCGTGCCCCGGGCATTTTACCCAATTCTGGATTTCGACATCTGTTTAGCTACTTCTACTCCATAAATACAAAAGCTTATCTTATTTACGATATTATGGCTGGAGACGTGGTCTTCCGGGAGAATTTTGGCCATTTGTTATGAGTACAGCCTGGATTCAATTTTAGATAGACCAAGGTTGTGTATTGTTTAAGATTGTCTATTCTTAGTATGATAAGTATTATACAATATATTAAGAAAACCCGTGAAGGTATTGTTAGGCATCGAGATCCGGTTTTATTTATATAACTAATCATTTGCACTTTAAAAGGAATATATAAAAAGAGGAACCTGAAATTGCAATACCAACTTACGATGGCAGCGACACCATGGGTGCCAAACATACTAAGGCCTGGAAACTAAGGATGGTATGTTCTTATTTTATTCGGTGAAGTGATTGGGATACCTATATACCCCTTTCGGACAGGACAGGGCTTTTTGACATAGTGTATAACAGTCAATTCGATTAATGATACGGCGTGTTGTCATACGAACCTGTCTATAACATCCTGACATTAGTGGTAGTCGGAAGCCCAAAAAGCCCGACAATCAGAAATGTATTTCTTTGATAAAGCAATGTTGTTACAATATCAAAGTGAGGTACGTAAAGTGCAGTACGAGTATGTAAATGGAGTGTGATGTGTAATAATATGTAAATCTATACACGTTTTGATGGATATGCCTGTATGGGGTGCGTTACACCCTAGGGACTCGTCCCCATACCACAATACAACGCGTTGTGAGTTCAGTTATATCACTATTGTGAAATCAATATTTGCGTTTCATACGAAATGATATACTAATAATTTAAAAACGTGAACGTTTGTGAGGGTGTGTGGATGTATTTACTCAATCACGTCAGAACGGCTGAACGGATCTGGATGAAATTGGGTACATAAATAGAATCTGGAATAGCATATAGGCTAATTTTTAAACAGGTTGGAGTCAATTCTGTAGTTCACGAGCGGGCAGAAGCTAGTAATAAGATAAGAACATACCACCACGGCTATATACCTCGAATGGTTGGTTGGTTCCATTCATTCGAGGACCCACAGGTCAGTTGGTATTTTTATATCCCAAGTAATAGGAGGCGAGCACGGGCACGAATCCCTAACTCTGAAATGCTACTGAGAATTCAATAGAAAATCCCAGTAACAGTTTGCTCGACCTGGGAATCGGGACCTCTAGAAGTAGCACCTCTTAGAACTACTAGAACTAATAAGGTAGCTGCTGAATATTTTACACCATTAATTAGGAATATAGATATAATCATTATAATAATTATATATTCAGAAAATGGATCAAAAGTACACAATTATATATTCAAGTGACTAACCACAAGTTTTATTATTATTAGTAGAAACGTAAAACATTGACTATTTTATGTTAAGTTTTGCAGATTATTTTTTATATGAAACATACTTTACCACCAAAAAGTGTTTCTGGTTAGTATACGTTATTTTTGGCGAATTTAAAAACATGTTGTGACGTCTATATATAAGGGTATATACGTGACAAGCCGAGGGAAAAGGTCGCGACATTCATATGAATTTGAAATGGGCAATTCATGGGAAATGTTCCAATGTTAGCAAAAAGGGGTTTTATTTATAATTGTGTAACGTTTTAACTCCCAAAGCAATAAAGGGGATGATATGAGATAGGAACCTTTATCTGTGTCTGTTTTTGACACAACTCTTCTGAGGAAATAGATTGTAGATATTTTCTTGATGCAATCGGGTGTTTTTCTTAGGGCTGATGATTAAATCCTCTTTGTTTCTATTGATTAGAAATATTTAAAAAGTAGTTTACCCTGACAAAAATACTTACCTAATTTTAAGAAAATAAAGTAACATTTATTAAAATGTTGGCAGTACTGATTTGTACAAGCCAAACTCGACTTTAAGGTGACAACCCTTTTCATTCCATAACTGTAAAAAAACAGTTCGTCAGTGTATTTTTGATCCCATGTAATAGGAAACGAATCTATTATCAGTGCCTAACCGGGCACAAACCCAACCTCACGAGTTGCTACTGAGAATTTCTATAAAATTCTCAGTCGACCGCGCTTACTTCCTCAATGAGGCAGACAATATATATACTTATGTCATTAATTAAGCATAATTATATTATAGTAATTGAATGTCAAATAACATCACTAACATTTTAAACAACGATGGTAAAAATTTAATTGTTGCGCGCGAGGATTCGCGTGATTCCCTTAGCGCGTGGCGTCAGCTTCGAGATAAAAGATAGCAAACTTTATTCAGTCTTAATTTAATTAATTGTCTTGGAAGGAGGGAAGTTCCTTCCCTGTATCTATCGACAGACATCTTTTATTTATGTACCCGCTAGCTTTGTGCTGGCTTCGCCCGTTTAATTATACAGTTGGATTGCACTGTATGCGTTTGGATTTAGAACTTTTATTAAAAAAAAATGAATTTATATTATTACATTATACATTTTAAACTATCATACTGGTATTCCCCAAGAGTTACTCGCCAGAACGACTGAACTGCTGGATAAAATTTGGCACACAGATTATAGCCTGGAATAACACATGGCTACTTTTTATCCAGGTCGGACCGAATCCTGAAGTCCACGCAAACAAAGTCGCAGGCAAAAGCTAGTCTACTTATTACATTTAAGTCAGTTTAAAAAAGTTTTGCCGAGTTTCTAAATAGACTAGACTATGACATTCTTTCGAATCTGAATACCTGAATGTTATGTAGGGAACGATATTAGGTTTCATGTGCTATTTTATTATGCATAACATGGTTTTTATTCATAAATTTTTACGTGGGAGAGCCATGCTTCGGCACGAATGGACCGGCTCGACCGGAGTGATACCACGGCCTCACAGAAAACCGGCGTTAAACAACGCTTACGTTGTGTTTCGCCGAGTGAGTGAGGTTACCGGAGGCCCAATCCCGTTTTAAAAGGTCGGCAACGCACTTGTGACTCCTATAGTGTTGCGGGTGTCCATGAGCGGCTGTAATCGCTTACCATCAGACGATCCGTCTACTCGTTTGCCCTCCTATTCCATAAAAAACAAATGAATAGATGGGGTAGGATATTATTTTAGATTAGGTTTCTAAGTTTTTTTTAAAAAAAAGCTTACTAGCAATGTGTGTCGCACATTACTAGTATTCTTGTTAACCCCTCGTGCTAAGATAAATGCTTGTGTTACGAGTGGGTTCACGTCGGTAGTGAGATGGGTGGGGTTCGAACCGCATAATTTGATAAGCACTGATCGAAATAAATAGCAAATTTACTTTCAGTTTTTGAAATCGTAATTTGATTAGCTTACTTTCCCGGTTAATAAGATTCCTTTTCAGCAAATTCGATACCATTATCAAATCTTTTCGCGCCTTGAGAAATATCAGGTGCAAATGTTATTATTTCTTTTTCAAGCGGTTTCTTAAAAATCCACCCTAAATGTCAAAACGAAGTAGGTAATTTATTTCTAAGTGACGGCATTAATAAAACCCTTCAATTTTATAATTTTAATAAGGCCCGAGGGATGTTATTGAAAGGCCTTTATTGAATAAAGTACTGGGAAAATCAGGGTAAACGTTCAATGAGAGAAAAATATCTACCTGTCTGCATATTCATAATTTCTTTTTACGTAATCGGTTTATATTGGGAAAACCTTTTGCATTTACAAGATAGGTTCATATAATTGGCCAAGTGGAAGTTTGTATTTTTTATATAATGACTGTTTAGATTTCTTCAAACATAATTTGAATGTCTTGAAGATTTCTATACTAAATAGAACATTTATATAGTTAGTAGGTAACCAGTTCAAAAAATAGTGTAGCGTGCGTGCGTGTGTGTGTGTGTGTGTTTGTGTCATCGTAGCTTCCGAACGGATGAACCGATTTTGTTTTTTTTTTGTTTGAAAGGTGAATTAGTCAGGAGTGTTCTTAGCTATGATTATAAATATTATTATTGAATATATTATTGATATTGGTAATGATGTATGTGCTTATTCTGAGAGGAAACCCGTTTGATGGTGATGATGATACTGACAAAGAATGCAAGTAAGTAGGATAGAGAAGAACAATTTTTTTATCAGCTAAACATGTACTGCCTGGCTATAAGTCCAGAAAAGTTTAAAATGAAAAATCTTCGATCTGATTGTGATCTTAGAATGCAAGTTACCTAGATATATAACGTTAAGATGACAAAAAAGAATCGAAATGATGACGTAAGATAGCCAACATTTTCCCTCCATCCCAGGTCAATATAAAAACATAACTTTTCCATTCGTTACTCTCTATATTTATTCAGCGAAAGACCGCAACCAAGTTTATCTAGCGATAGATTTCACCAATATCATCCGCAAATATCTCCCTAAAATATTGACTGGACCTTTACGTATTTATCTAACATCAAAGTAAACTTAAAAGGGGCAATAACAACAGAACCGCGAATCCACATATAAACAATCAACCCATCGCTGCCTGAATAATGCGCACATTAGCGGCTGCTACACGTGGGGAGTTCATCAAGCCCCCGTGAATTAACGTCGTCTTAAGTACGAACGCACACTGATGTTTTATACCTCGCTTTTAATTAAATTACATTGCGTGCTTCGAAAGCCGCAAGCGCCGGGCGAACGTGTAACGTGCCCTGTTCATGTTTTTATGACTAGTAAAATTTATTAAAATATGGCGGATTATGTCCTTAATGCCGTGTGGAAATTAAAATGATTCATTTTGATGTAGGTAGTTTTTTCGTGCACGTAGGTACTGAAATGTATAACCGTTTCGTTTGAATGCGGATTAAAATTTTGCGTGTCGTGTTGTGAATCGGGTTTGCAACTTTTTCTTTTTACATTATTTAGAAGTTTCTTTACGCATGATTCTATTTTCCATTTACAAATGAAAACAATGTAAAGTAAAAGTGTAATATTGTATGGAATTATCTAAAAGAGCAGAAGCCTCTACGCCCATGAATGTAATACTACCATTGCCTTTAAAAATCGCAGTCTAAATTAAGTTGTTCAGAATGGAATATGCCTCCCCCTTTCAACTTGTCGTATAAAAAAACGAAACTGTAAAGATGGAATGTAACAAGACCGTTTAGTGTGGTGACCGAGCAGAATCGACCCCTACTATAGAGGCTCCCCTCGACCCAAATCGTGAAATAATGGACACCACAGCAAGCGATCACGTCGCAAATAGCTCACGCACAATCGAATTAATTAATCATGAGAACCGAGTTCCAGTGAAGTTAAAAACTTATCGCAGTCGCTGTCGAAGTTTTAAGGAGAAGCTAACGAGGAATAGAACCGTAGATGAGAGATGAAAGTTCAGCCGAAGCTGGGTGGGAGAGGAACGAGCGCCAGACAAGAATAGCTGCAATTTAAAACTCGATTAGAATTCGAACATTGAGCGGGCGCGGTTATTAAAAACGGTGTCGTGGTACCGAGTCGAGGACTTCGATTTCATGAAACCGCAGTAAAAGTTCCGCTGCACTCGTTTGTTTTTTATGTTACGAAACTTTACAAAATCTAATTATTAGCGAAAATAAGGCGAAGCTCGTAGCGATTACGACGGCTGTGCTATTGCCTCAGCACAAATACACGGCCGCAAAAAGATTACATCGTGGCGATTGCCACGGTGCGGAATGGCACGATTCGCAGAAATCAACATTTATATTGTCTGTAGAGCAATTGTAGTTCAAGTGCAAAACTCTTTATGGCTACTGTCATTTGCATGTAAAGAGAAAATGGTATAGTAAAGGAGGTATTGGAAATTCACGTTACCGTAAAATCTTATTTACCATAAAGTGTCAAACGAGAGTGGCAGAAGTTGGCAGCTTTGTTTACGAGCTATAAAATAAATCGAATGAAACTGTGGTGCAAGTTGGCAGCCCTGCTCTTAAATACTCGTACGTGCTGGCATAGTGCTCTGAATTGTTTATGATTTATCGATGTAATCACTGCAGGCCGCGGTATAGGAAAGCGGCTTACTTGTTAGCTTTTCCCTGCATTTTATCTGTTTCTATTGAACACTTTATCACTGGGCGTTTTTCTTTTATAACTTTACGATTAGATATTGGAAGAATATTTTCTAAACGGCTTTAAAATACAGCTATTATAATTTTTGCAAGAGTGATCTATGAAAATTATTATATCCCTGTACCTAAGTACCTTAGTTATAGTGCGGAAAATATTTTAGTTCGTTCGTCGACTGGTGGCGAGGTAACAATGAATTCAAATCGATTAGAAAATCCATAGTCGGGACCTCTAAAACTAAGAGAAAATTCTTCTATAGGCACGCTTCAGTTATGATTTCGGCATTATGAAAAGAGCTCCGAGTCAAATATGGATCACGTACGAGTAGGTACCTTCATAAATTCATTTAGCTGTATAGTCATGATTGAATTTATACATTTATTTCTTATCCTAGTCATATTCTGTTTTAGTTATCGAAAAAACTAAGCTTTTTGCTATACTTTCTTATTGCAGAGTATTTTATCCAATTTGATACAGTCATCAAGTAATTTCTTCAGCGACCAATCAGCGTAAAATATCGTGTGATAAAAATGCGTCGTACGATATACACGGGTAGTTATCAAGCTGCACCGTCCATTATAAGCTGACCTGGGATTATTTAGGCATTTCTTACAATGAAAGGTCAGTTTATTCTGAAAATGTATGACTTGAATTTGTTGCCTTGCATTTATAATGAAATGAAGGTTTCTGACTTACATTAATATCAGTAGGTACCTCATTAGTCTAGTGGTCCCAAGCGCGACTGCTACGCTAGAGGTCCTGGGTTCGATCCCCAGGTCGAGTAAAGTGTTATCGAGTTTTCTATGAAATTCTCAGTAGCAGCTCGGAGTCTGGATTAGTGCCCGGTTAATGGCTATAGGCTCGCCCCCTATCACATGGGACCTAAACATACCAGGCGAACTGTGGGTGTACATTAAGTATGCCTCTGCCTAAACCTTCGGGGAATACAGGCGTGATGATGGTATGTTATGTTAATATCAGTAATGTAAGTTAGTTAAACCTTTATCACGTAGTACATATTAGTGGACCATTATAATATTATTGTATCAGGTTTTGCAAACGTGTATATTGTATGTAGTTGTTTGTTTGTGTCTATGTATACAGGGTTATTTTTCAATGACTGGCCAAATTTACAGAGGATGTTCAGAATCGATAATAGGTACGTATATTCGGACTACGAAATACTAATCACATAATACAGCCTTTCCGCCTCTAAATTACAGAAAGCGGGATTATAGGTACCATTACACAACTTAGATAGCAAATATTAAATAAGTAAATTTGACAGCGCGCTCACACGACCACAAATCCGCAATATTTATGAATTTAGATTTTTCAGACAGATTTTACAATATAGGTATTGTGTAAATTTGATAATAACGTTTAAAATGCACATTAGGTTTGATCATAATGTTTTAATTTTAAAATTTGGCTGGTCTTTGATATATAACCCTGTATACGTGTCTGAAGCAAAACAAGTAGGTAAGTATCGCAGCAAGTGGCGTTTTGTAGTTTCTGCCTACTCTTATAGGACAAAGGCTTGAATGTTTCTAGGGATGTATTTAAATCAGAGGGGGGCTTCGCTATAAAGATTCTGTTATTAATTGTAATTGCAAAAAAGTTACATTATTATTTTGATCAGTTTTTTAATAATTAACTGTTCCAGACATTATGGCCGTTGGGAATTGGTAGCGTGTTCTGCATATAACAAATTCTTATTGCAAACATTGAGGCGTAATAATTAAATGAAAATATTTTACACGCTCCCGAAGGCAATGTCGGGGGGAGAGTCTAAACAAACACGAACATGCTATTCCGGACATTAATAATTACTTTATCACACAATCTCATTTATAATTTATAAATGATAATTAATTTAAACTACCTAGTGATCCAGTGCGGCTACTGAGCTAGAAGTTCTGAGATCCATTCCCAGGTCCAGCAAAGTTATTTAGGTTTTTCTATAAAATTCTCAGTAGCAGCTCGAAGTTTGGATTTATGCTCGGTTAATGACAATAAACCGGGCATATATGGGACCTAAATAGGGCAATCTGTGAATGTAAAATAGTAAACCTCTGCCTAACCAGAGAAAGGTAGGACATAGTGAAATCGAATAATTCCATTCACAATTGGAGCTGCCCGACGGAGGAAGTACCTCCACCTTGCAGCTAAAGCTTCGCCAAATAACATAGCTCCATGTTATGCTGTGTGCCTAACGGTGAAGAAGGTCGCCAGAGCTCCGCGAGTAAGCGGTGTGTTGGCAGTGGGTGGGACCGGTGGTGTTTTGTTACCGCCACTGTCATGCATGTCTCCTATGCTGCCAGCCCAACTATTCCTTCTTAATTTACATGGTCCGCAACGCGCGAGTGGTACCCCTGGTATTTTAAGCGTCCATAGGCTACGGTAACCGCTTACAATCAGGCGGGCCGTATACTTCTTTGCTACCTTAGTGGTATAAAAAAAATCCCATTCGTATATTCCATAATTATGTGAGCAGACAAACCTTGTCAATTAAATGCACTGTTTTCATTGAAATACACGGCGATTAAATTATAATTTGCCAATCAGGTCTAACTGTTGGGCAAAATACGGATACCGTTGTAGCGCCAATCAAAATTGCAAATTTGATTCGTTAACAATGCGAACTGGCATTAACAAGATTGTCTTTACATTGCATTTGGAAAAATGTAAACGGCTATTTCGATATTCTGTTGGTGTGCAGTGAAATAGTCAACATGTTGTGTTGTATGCTATATTAGAATATAATTGATAGTGCTTCGTGCAAAATTAGGATAGCCTTTTAAAATAAAGGTCTATCCTGTAAATGCTTTTATGACGAAAGAAAAAAAATATAGATTTTCATAATAATTTAAAGCGGCGATAGCCTATAGCTAGAGCGTCAGACTTGCGATCATGTGGTTGCCGGTTTGAAACCCACCCATTACAGTAGTGCGACGTGAACCCACTCGTAACACAAGCATTTAGCTTAACACGAGGGTTTTAACAAGAATATTAGTAATGTGCGATAAACATTGCCAATAACTCTAAAAAAATAAGTTGGTAAGTAAGTTATGCAAATAAATAAAGAAATAATAAAAATATAACTTGTGGTAGGTACTTCTAGGCGCTAATTTGCTATGCTAGAGGTTCGATTCCCAAGTTGAGTAGCAGCGCAGTAGAAGCTCCCAGTAGCAGCTCGGATTTTGCTTGTTATTATACTCGTAATAATTTTCGATAATGGTCATTAACTGTGCACAATAAAACATACCGGTGAATTGTAAACTTTACCTACGTCTAAATAAACCTAACTTTTAGTACTTTACCGCTCTTGATAACACCAATAAAAATATTTATTTGCATTGCGTTAACGTTATTTGAAGGTATTTATTTATCTGTGCTATAAAATGTTCCGCTTAAATCAGTATTTGTTGTTGACTTATGTTGAACTAACCACCAGATCTAGTAAGATCTTCTATAACGTGGGAGAGCCATGCTTCGGTTGAGCCGGCTCGACCGGAGTGATACCACGGTCTCACAGAAAACCGGCGTCCAACTACGCTTACGTTGTGTTTCGCCGAGTGAGTGAGGTTACAGGCCCAATCCCCTTTTAAAAGGCGGGCAACGCACTTGTGACTCCTCTGGTGTTGCAGGTGTCCATGGGCAGTGGTAATCGCTAACCATCAGGCAATCCGTCTGCTCGTTTGTCCCCTATACCATAAAAAAAAGACGGCAAAAAATCACGTTGTATTTCCAAAAATAGTAAATGATCACCAAAATAAATTCCCATTTTAGCGTAAAATTAGAACCTATAATTTTACAACTTGCGATCCTACATGTAGAAACCAACTCCAAATTCAGTATGATTGTCTAATTCAAAAAAATCCAAATAAATTGACCAACCAAGTATACGAGTAATAGGTAGAATATAATTCGGCTCTGGCTGGCGTTGTGGTCGCAGTTCTAACCTAACCTAAACCTAATATTTGGTGGCTGTTTATCCATTTTAGTGACCACTTATCCATTTTGATAAGCATTATGGTGACAAATCTACTAAATTTGGTGGTCATTATATTTATCCCCTTTGTTGTTATTTTTAGCGTTCACGTAACCTTTGGAGTTCAAGTTAAGTATTTTCGTTCCTGTCATAATAACCTGCCTATAATATAAAAGTACCTACTTTATTCCATCCAGCAGTAGAAACATACCAAAATAATAATAATTATGAGACTGCCTCATTAGTCTAGTGGTCCCAAGCGCGACTGCTACCCTAGAGGTCCTGGGTTCGATCCCCAGGTCGAGCAAAGTGTTATTGAGTTTTTCTATGAAATTCTCAGTAGCAGCTCGGAGTCTGGATTTGTGCCCGATTAATGGCAATAGGCTCGCCCCCTATTACATGGGACCTAAACATACCGGCGAACTGTGGGTGTACATTAGTACGCCTCTGCCTAACCCTTCGGGGAATAAAGGCGTGATGGTGTTATGTTAATAATTATGGTCTAGTTAATAACCGAGTTGAAAAACTAAATGTGTTTTTGTGTCTATGTTACGCGATATATTCGTCGATTTTGAACAGATTTTTGTGTTTCTTTTTTATCTGGTAGAACATTGGTACTTCCATTCTAGTCCAGTGTTTCTTGATGTACGTAGTCAGGTCTCGATTCTTTACTCGATTTCTGGTGTTCGGTTCGGTAGATACCATAAAATGCTTTATCTCAGTTTTAACTAAAAAGTTATTTTCTTTTTCAAGTTCTACACTCGTAGCAAGCTATAGAAAGACTCTGTCGGCACAAAAGTATCCATTAAAAATGCTATTAAAGACTGTAGGGTCGATATAACTCCTTGTCTACGTTGTGCTGCTGCGCTTTTTGAATTCACATGATCTGTGTTTACCATTGCGAGTAAGTACTGCGTGTAAAATGAACAAAATATTCTATTTTTCAAGCCATAAACCCTTTTAACAACTTAATACAACATGCAACGGCCAGTAACGTCGGCCTTTATAATGAATAATGATCAATAAAATCCGACCAAACGCGACCGCGTAGTACAAAACAGCTTTATTAAACGAGCTTTCAAAACATATGATATAATTTCATTTTGCTTTCTTCGTTAAAACATCACAATGTGACGTACGTCGGTATCGTTCATTCCTTTGATCTTAGTCATTAAGTCCCCTTAACTTGAAAATAATATTTAGCGAAATGGACTACGATGTGAGGGTTCGTAATTAATTAAATTAAGTTCCGAATACGTTAGGAACAAAGTTGAATATGGCTACAGGCGACTTGTTAATAGCCAGGGAGATGATCCCTCGGTCCGAGCGGCCCTATACGGTCCCCTGGTCCCCAGAGTGTCAGAAGGCCTCAACACCCTGCATGCTAATAGCCAATCATATTCTGTTTACATTCCATCACCGAGTATGAATAATTTGTTATTGTCTGCGCAAACATGGCGCGCGCCGCGTCACGACTCCTATTGTCTACTGGATTAATTTGCTGTCCACTGTCGACGCAATCGAGCTGCCGATTCAATGCCAACGATATCAAAGAACAATCGGGCGGCCCACTCCGATTGTAGCCGATTAATAGAAATCGAAAATTGGATTTTATTTTCTGACTGCGTGCTGATATCTTTTGGAGACTTTTTGTTGTTAAAAGTGTAGCGTTTTACTTTGGAATTAAATTCTGTGTTTTTACAAGGAAATTACAATTTAATGGTTTTCGATCAGGTTGAAATTTGCCTTCATTTTTAATAGCAAATAGGTACGAATATCGACACACTTTTGGTCGAATAAAAGAAACGTGGATATAAAAGTTAAACCTGAATGTGTTAAATTATTTGAAAAAAAAAATTAGCTCAATTCTATTCAATTTATCATCAATTCTATTAATTAGGAAATGTCTAGGGTTAGACTCATAGTCCTATAGATCAGGTACTCGATATGCTATCGGTTATCATTGCAGCATCGCAGAGCCTAAACTAGATGAAATTTGGACAGTGATATCCTTTTGTTCCGAAGCTACCACTAAGAGTCGTTTTGAAAAATTTCACCTCTTGGTGGTGAAATAAGGAATGAAAGTTTGAATGAAAATCCTATATATTTGATGGTATTGGAACAAAAGAGATGATCGCAAAGTAAGGTTTAAAAAAAACTTGGAATGATTGAGAACCGCCCATCTTCAATTTAGCGCTCGCACTTTTATTCCTACTTCACCCATTAGGTCTAGATACTTCTCCCACAATTGTTGTATCTACACCATTCCTTATTATAACTAGCAATAAAACATTACCTTGTTGAATGTACGGTACTTCCAATAAATCCCGTTCAATACAAGTTTAAGTGTCTGCATGCTGTGAGCTCGGTTCACATTGTAAAGTACCTAAGCCTTGAGGGCTCCCCAGTAAACCATGTTACGCAGTAAATCTCGCAAGGCGCCCATATCGTGCCCGTATCGGGCTCGGACTCTTGCAAATTGCCCACTATCGATGTATGGAAGTTGGTCAACTTTTATTGTATGTAAATAGCGTGGTGTATGGACAAAACAAACAGGCTATTTTGATTGTTTACTATGAACGTGTTTCTAAACACTCATTAAATTGTTGTTTTTCAGTTACCTATAACTTAAGTGCAAGGTTGGATTATGTGGCAACATAAATGTCAACATTTTGTGATTTTTCAGTTTATGGTTTCATTACAATAAATTAAATTGTTCACGTTAGACGTTGATTAGTCATTCCGAAGTAGTTCCATTCGACTTAATATTATATTTGATATTTTTTGACCATTTCAAATTATCAGAACTGACCCTATAACTTTAATTTTTAAAGTTTTAAATTTTGTAGTGTTTTGTAGAGTATTGTCAATATTATTATTATTGAAATAAAAACCTAAGATATTGATATTTCTGTGGATATCAACGTTCTTCTGTTATTATAACACGGGAACGTATATAGTACCTACATATATATATATATATATATATATATATATATATATATATATATATATATATATATATATATATATATATATATATATATATATATATATATATATATATTTAAATAAACGATAATTTTTTATTGAGTTTATTAGATAGGTATTAATATCAAGTTAGTTACGTAGTCGTATTCGTCTTATGACAAGACTTATGTGAATCATGAATCTATAAAATATATCTCCGTAATCGCCAAAAGCTTATTACAACAAAGCACCGAAACATAATACAGCAATATATCTATTGAAAAATAATAACGATGATTCTTCGAAACGGGAGCCATAAAATCTCGGTAAAATTGGGACATACTACAAATATTTGCAGTACATAATTCCATTCTTCCACCTTGTTACTTTCACAATATAGGTAGATTAAGTTGGTGTTCTATCGAGCGTGGTTTCTGGCAATCAATTTTGGTTAGACAATATTGGATTTTAATTAACAGTATCGCAGGTCGCAGTCGCTTCAGCTAATCGATGAACTATGCCGTCGTTGTCAATGGTTATTGTGGTAACCGCCATTAGATTTATTATTATCGTTCCTGTGAGGGATGGTACTTTGTTATTAGATTCTGCAGTGTTAGGAATCTTTTTGGTTCCGTTCGTCGCGTTTAGGGATGATAACGGTCAGGAAGAGGATGTACTGATGTACATCAGCAGTTTACCGGTACGTTTTTATTTATCATGTAAGGGAGAGACCATGAACCTTGTACTGTCTAGGAACTACCGAATTGCTACTGAAAATTTCGTAGAAAGTTCCAATAAATAATCTGGTTCTTTTCGGATTACGCGCTTTTGACCACCAAATAAATGAGGCAGGCCTGTATGCTCGTTTTTTATGTGATAGTAGGGCAAACGAGCAGACTGATCACCTGATGGTAAGCGATTACCGCCGCCCATGGACACCCGCAACACCAGAGGAGTCACAAGTACGTTTCCGATTTTTTAAAAGAGGATTGGGGCTCCGGTAACCTCACTCACTCGGCGAAACACAACGTAAATGTTGTTAAACGCTGGTTTTCTGTGAGGCCGTGGTATCACTCCGGTCGAGCGGGCCCATTCGTGCCGAAGCATGGCTCTCGCACGTGAATAATTATCATCTTATTAAGAAAAAAAAAAACAATTTGACTGTACACCTTTCAAATATTTGCCACTAAGTAAACCTTGTTGTCAGCGCGAGTGGGTAAATGTGTTAGAATCGGCTTTATTTATGCCACGTATGAAATGTGCATGAATATATGCAAGGGCGCAGAGTCCCTAGCGGCCTTGTACATTAACGTGCACTTAAAACATTGAGTACCTACTTAATGAAGTACGCTATCAACATATACATTCTATTTTTGGATTTTTATAAAGCTACGGTTAGGCAGAGGCGTACTCATGTACACCCTCAGTTCGACGGCATATGTTAGGGCCCATGTAATAGGGGGCGAGCCTCCTCCCAAGCTCTAAGCTGCTTGTGAGAATTTCATAGAAAAACCTACACTTTACTTGATATAGGAATCAAACCTAGTAGCAGTCGCGCTCAGGACCACTAGGCTAATGAGGCAGTAGTAGGTACCTGCAATCACACTTGTATTAGTCCAAGGGTACCGCGAAGGGCTAGAGGTGCTTCTTTGGATAATCTATATAGTGAGAGACGGGTTAGAATAACAGTTGCTCACTGCCATTCAGATAGGTAGAACTGCTCAGTAGCATTCGAATTTAGGACCATTAAATGATTAAACTAATAAGGCCGGTATTGGTTGTCACCTTATTACAATAAAAAATAAAACATCCGCGATTAGTTATGGGTACGAGAGAAAATTCTATGAGACGAGAATTAATAATTTCAATAACTACATATTTATACCTGTATCTATCCAAGATAAAAAAATTGCATATTATTTAAATGTTTTATTAAGTTAAAATGAAGTACAATCGACTTTAGAACCATATTTCTTACTGAATTCTCTTGAGCAGAAACGTACTCGAATAGTTGTATAAATTCTCGGAAATATTCTCGGTACTTTCACAGTGATATTTCACGTAGGTTTTTGAAGACTTTTACTGTAACCATTGCGGAACTATAAAATAATAAAAGTTCTCGATTTGAGAATGTTCTCGAGAATTGCCCATCACTATCCGTGATAAAAGCAGAAGAAATAGTTTAATTTCAACGTTACCCGTGTTAGAGTTATTAGGTACTTATTATTAGATAATATTTTTTTCGATAGATTTCAAAGTCAAGCCTGTATAAAAAAATATTGATAGGCGTAACGAAATAGAGTTATACAAAACAAAACAATGACACTCGATCGTGTTGCTACAATGCAATAAAACTGGCTTGTTCGTATGACGACCAGCTGAAATATTGTTAAAGCGGCAAAACGACAGAATGGTGAGCACTACCGTTGTCCCGATATAACTATCGATTGATACCAATTGTGATATATTCGTTTTGTGAAAATAATTTTTAGTTTCGAGTATTCGGTGAAGGAACACATCACAGACTCCGACGTAAGGATAGTCAGACTCCAAAGGTCTTACCGCCGATTAAGTTTCCATTTGGTATTTCGCAATTTGTAAGTCTGTTGCGATTTCATGAACATTGTAAATAAAACAATCACAATACCATATCTTATTTATACTAATATATTCAAAATCTTCGACAGCTCTGTAAGTCGAGTTAAGTAAAATTCATTATTTTGACAGACACGCAGTATTTGGAACTATTTTAGATACATTTATCATGATGACGTTTTGGGAGTAAAAGTTATTACTATTAATTGCATTTACAGTCACAAATCCTGTTGCTATGTAAACTCAATTCCACTCCAGCTTGGTAGTCGTACGGCCCATGTAAGCAATTCGAGTTTTGGAACGCAGTATCGAGTTTCGTATCCTACCTGTTAGCTTCACTCCTAGAATACTGCGTTCCATTCTGGCAAACCCATAGTGTGGATTTTTGCAGTTTAATAAGTATGTCTGCGCCCTATATGTAAGGATGGGGAAAGTCAAGGCTGGATCCAGGGTAGGGGGACGAACATGAAGGTCATGAAACCTCTCGATTCTCTCGACCTTCGATTTCCAGGCCGAGCAGTGTTATTGGATTTTCTTAGTAGCAGCTCGGAGTATGAGATTAATGGCAATAGGCTCGCCCCTTATTACATGGGACCTAAACGTACCGGCGAACTATGGCTGTACATCACCTCTGCCTAACCCTTCAGGGAATACAGGTGTGATGGTATGTAATATTAAAAGTGTTTGGACCGAATAAAGGAGCATCTGAACTGACTTTCCGTTACATAACACTGAATGACGATATAGGTACTGCTACCTATTGTATGGATAGCCAGACTGACGCAGCTGTGGATTGTCTACCGTCTACATTCGGCTAGGTTCGATGTCTATACAGACAAATTATTGTATGCTAATAACAATAGTCTATTCCAAGTCTGGCTGGAACCAACCAGGATACACGGAATATCGAAAAATTGTGGATATTGATTACTAGAAACACCTGGATTCACTCTAGAGGCACGGAGTTAAGAATGGTCTCGATACGTTAAAAATGGTTATCCTAATATTATGGCCATCAACACACTGACCGCAGTAAGCACGGGGTTAGGGTAAGGCGGAGCTTGAATTGTCCACAAAAACGTAATACCAAAATAAATCGTAATCCAGACAATATTCTGTCAAATTATGTTATTAGTTGAATTTGGATACCTTTAAGGTCCGACCGGTCGATTAATCAGCTAAGTTATTACTTATGGCCGGTCCCAATATCAAATCCGTCGATAGATTTGCTTACTAGAGATAGTATTTGGACATTACTTGTATGGACCTTATGTCAAAATCCTATCATTAGTTATCAAATCTATCGACGGATTTGATATTGGAATTGGCCGTTAGTAACGAGCTATCCGGTAGCTACCGAAATACGTTTAAAAAGTCAATGGAGTAATCCTGAGATTTGTGTTCACGTCAGTAGTGAATTTAACATAGCAAAGACAGCTGACGTTGATATTTTATCCTATGGGACTAAATAAGTAGCATCAATATGTAGGAGGCGACATTGGGTACATTATTTAAATTTATTTTTCATTGTGATTGAGTAAGTCTTTTAGCCTACGCCTACGTAGATATATTATGCAGTTTTGAGTAAGGATTGAATAATAATTATGTAACGTAGTTCCAAATATCTGTAAAGATTATTATTTCGTTGTATAGTTAGCCAAAGAGGAGTGGAGAAGAAAGATGTTCTTAAATCTATAGAAAGCCTTTCTAAACGCAAGAATTCATCTAAAACATTAGATAAAATTTTCGAAAAAATAATTGTGTATCAAGTGCTGAGGCAACTTTATTCGTAAATCTTTAGAAAATCTCTCTAAACCTAGGTATGTATTCATCTAAAATATTAGATTTAACTTTTCCAAAAAATAATTGTGTATTGACTGCCTCATTAGTCTTGGGTTTTTCTATGAAATTCTTAGTAGCAGCTCGGAGTCTAGATTTGTGCCCGGTTAATGGCAATAGGCTCGCCCCTATTACATGGGACCTAAACATACTGGCGAACTGTAGGTGTACATTAGTACACCTCTGCCTAACCCTTCAGGAAATACAGGCGTGATGGTATGTTATGTTATGTTAATTGTGCATTAAGTGCTTAGGCACCTTTATTCGAATCCCTTTTTGTTTGATAATACCACTAACCTTGTTACTTCAAACAAAAGGCATTCGTGTTAAGTTGCCTGAGCACTTGATACAGATTCTTAAAAGTCATTTTATAGACGGACCTTCTTAACCCAATTCTTGGAATAACTCGGCACACCTCGAAGCGATTTTACATTCAAATCGTAAAGACAACATTGTGTCAAAAATCCTATGGGAGCAGACATGTTTCAGATCACATAAAAATGATTTTACGATTCTATCAGAGCGTCCCACTTTACTCTCGGGTTTATGAATAAAAAGTACATAAAAACAGTTTGTAAAATGGTTGGTAGTGCGTTTCGTTGATTTATATAATATAGATAGAATGAATTTTTCAATTTTATTTACCAACGAAGTAACATTGTAATCAATTTTGTGAAATAGTGTAGACATCGCAATTTTCTACTTGATCTAGAAATTGACAGATTCGATTTAAAAATAATATTGTCGATTATTACCTGATAGCGTACTCACAGACTCCAACGTTTTTTTGGGGCAGAAATTGCAGTTTTATAAAGTCCCCTAATTGTTTTAGGGTATTCCTCAAAGCGCACAGATTTTGAAGCGCACAAAATGGCAATATTTTTAAACAATCTTACATCACAAAAGTATATAACTTCCCATCTCCCATCCAAGACCAGAGGACTACAGACTCATATCCCCAGCCTCATTATAAAGCTCATGGGATACCTGTTTGAAGAACTGGGTGAGGATGAGGAATAGATATCTAGGGGAAGCACAAAAGCTATTATTATACCTAAAATATTCCTCGAAACGCACCTATAAGGTGCGCTTGAAAATCAAATTAAATATATTATAATTTTATTCCTCGAAGCACACCTATGATGAAACATAAAGGAAGGGCATGAAGGTATCGTAAGAAATGATATCGATAGACGTTTTAAAATTAGGGGGTATTCCTCGAAGCGCACCCATTTTGAAGCGCACCTAATCAAGCGCACCTAAAATATATTGTTGTTTAATTATTGTTTAATTATTTACTAGCTGTGTATTTCGCGATGTCACCCACCACGATTATTTTCCCCTAATCCCGTAGAAATTACCCAAAAACCCGTCTTAGTGCTCACTTACGTTTTTATAAGGTGTTAACTCTTGGTCAATATTACTCTCATGCTTTTAGACGCCCCTTTTTAACCCCTGTTACTTAGTGTGAGAGTTTTTTTTTTTTCATATATACCTATGTACCCAGAAGACTCAAATAACGACTGATGAAGTTAGGAACAATGTAAAATCAAACGAACAATCTTGCAAAAATATACCATACCATCGCGTCTGTATGCAGAAGGGTTAGGTAGAGGTGTATCAACATATACCCACAGGTCATATTTATATCCAATGCAATAGGGGGTGAGCCTATTGCCATTAACCGAGCACAAAACGAAACTGAACTGATAATTTCATAGCAAAACTCAATTAAGCTCTGCTCGACATGGAAATTGATCCCAGAACCTCAAGTGTAGCACTCACGCTTAGATTCACTAGACTAGATGCTAAATATTGTAAAAAAATATTGTTAATCCCAATTAACCCAGTTATATGTAAGCTTTTATTTTACGATAAAAACACAGTACTACAGCACAATAAAAATTCGCGACACATGCAAATCAAGGCTTTTATCCAATTACATAATTCAACAAGCTTTGAAAAATTACTGCGGCTGTTGTATTTGCCTTTCTAGTCTCACATTTTCACAGCATTACTGGGATACGCGAATTATTTAATTGTGTATTTTTTTTCTAATCATCATAGGTGTTCCAGTCTACAATTTGCTGAATATAGTACATTACACGCCTTTTTTATAGTAAGGAAAATCCTTTTTTTATTGATTGTGTCGGCAAACTGAAAAATTTATTTTGGAACCGTGCAAGTAGACTCAATAACGTTTCATAAACGCTTGTAAAAGCGTATTTGAAATAAAAACATTTGAACTTGAACTTGATACGAGCAGACGAGCCAACGGATGGTAAGTAGCATCGCCGCCGTTGCGATGCGTTGCGGACCTTTAAGAGCCCCTACGGACTGCTGTTTGCTAGTGCCGCTCTAGCAAACAACCGAGGAGAAACTGGCTCTCATGCGCAAAAGTACTTTAAAAACTCATACCAAGGTGATTTGCAACAGTCTCCGACGTAAGGGTGGCCACGCCAGCCAGTCAGACGCCAAGAGGTCCTTCCTACCACCGTCAGATATTTTCTCTGCTCTTATGAGATGCATATCTGAATGGCAATGAGGTACTGTAATGTAACCCATCCGCACACGGGTTATTTATCCTCATAGACCGTCTGCCACCTCGGGAAGCAGCAAGGTATGTCGCACTGTTACTGACTAAAAAACTGTACTTTCCTTACTTTGCCCGGCCATGGGATTCGTGATATTCATCACGAGCATGACAGGCTGCAGTCCAGCGTCCGGACCTCTTCAACCGGCAAGGCTCCATCTTGCATCCCATTAGAATGCACGCTTCTTTGCTAATTACAGTACTTACTATGGGAAGTTATATCTTATGTGGGGCCGGGGCAGCAGGGCCTCGATGCACTTCGAACCAATGGTATCTTTTTTGCTTCCCCTAGATACCTATCCCTCATCCTCACCCAATTCTCCAAACAGGTATTCCATGAGCATAAAGCTCAAATGAGGCCGGGGTATGAGTCTGTAGTCTTCTGGTCTTGAATGGAAGATGGGAAGTTATATACTTTTGTGATGTAAGATTGTTTAAAAATATTGCCATTTTGTAGCTCAAGATTGCTACAAAAATCACAATGAAGAAATGTAAAGAAAATTAAAACACATTGCATACAATGACCTGACAGTTGTGTCACATTGAAAAAATATATACAAAAACGAGTACTAATTAAGGTCTCTGTAGAATAAACTCAAAAAAAGAAAGAAAGAAGAATGAAAAATATTTATTGATAGACAAGGTCCGTACAACACACAGATAAAATTAAAAATGAACAAATGAAACAAGGGGAAATAAAAGACGTAATATTATGTTTAAAATCATTGACGATCATTGTGTATTGAAAACTGTCAAATTTCTTCAATCGATTTCGAATTTAATCTCCAAATAATAGAGTTTATTATCCATTGGGTAAATTTGATTAATCTTGATGTCAGCTGGTGACTGTACAATACAGACAACTCTTAAATAACAGACCATATACATTATGAAATATTAGTTTCTGTTACCTACATGCTCTAGTTATCTTTGAATTTTTCCTGTGCACACACGTAGGGTTGCCAGGTATATGCAAACTGTAGCAATCGAAATTGCAAATTTGTGCAGGGGGCCCGTTCGGTTCGTTAGCGAGTTGTGTTTACGCGCCACCAACAACTAGGGCTGTCCACCGCTAATTGGTCCAAGTTTGCATTTAGTTTGATTTAATAAACTGTACGTAATGTATTCGATTTGATTAAATGCTTCAGTGAATTCCATGTTGGTACAGTTTCGCTTCGAATATATTTTTACTGTTTTTTTTTTAAGACCTTTTACCAGACCGTCGTTGGCATCTATATACTTACACATACATCTACACATAATATGTATAAATCAAACCTTTTCATAATGAACACAACTTTAAAATTTGGATTATCTCCATGCTAAGTTACGCTGATGCTAACTTTTAAACTAGACATAAAAAACGGTTTTTTATTAAGAATACCTAATATTTTCTCTAGTTTAATATTAATGAATTTTTTAGTAAAATTATTGTAATTATGTTTTTTTGTTACATAGCCAATTATAATAATAACAAAACATATCTTTTTGTGTTGTATGTTTTGCATTTTCCATGCTAAGATTATAAAGTTATTTTAGTAAACAAAAAAATCTAAATCCTAAATAACTTATTAACGAAAGAAACTTAAAAATTACCTACTTTCCCTTAAAATGTCAACCCTAAAGAGTAAAAATGCTATGGAATAATGATCTTTCTTTTGCGGAACGTTTTAATAATGGCAAAATTGTACAATTTGCATATTTGTGCACCAATCCATTACCTACGAGCCACATTTGTGCCGTATGCCCGACGATTGCTCATTTGCATAAAACTTTTAAATTATATATTTTTCTTTACACGATTGCTTCATACTGAAATGGCTTTTTATACCGTGTATAACGTGTAGAAAAATATGTTTTAACAGTCAGGAAGTTTTTTCAGTTCCCATAATTATAAATACTAGTTGTTGCCAGCGTGAAAACGTCCAGGTATTTATATTTAATTTATTAGTTTGAGACAAAATCTCCCTCCTCCGAATGCAATATTACTTCTTGCCTAAAATTTATCGAAACCTGTTAAACAATTTAAGCGTGAAAAGGTCCTATAACCCACAACAAAGTCAGTCCATCACCTATTTGGTTTTTCTATCAGCAAATTCATTGCAGTTTCCGGAATATTTCCGCAATATATTAACATTATGCGTCTGTTAGTGAATCGCTCTCACTCTGCCTACCCTTTAGAGGAAACACGGGTTGTTGCTATGTACCTAACATTATTTTTAATGTATTTTTTCTTATCATTTCCAGTAACCATGCATGTGAAACCTAAAATGGGAACAAATAAATAAACGCAAAGCATTTTCGGACTCAGCATGCAGTTGGCAACCTCAAACATACTCAATTGCTGTGTTCTGGCCAAGTCAGTGGAGCATAGAGTATAAACATAATTTATGATAAGCTGCTGGTAAAAATAACTTAACTTAAAAATATATATAGTTTATGGCAGATTTCTGACAATTACGCGAATATTAAACAAGGATATAGAAGCATACTTTTTACAGAATCTATCGCATCTAGTGATCATAGATGCTCTGATAATCTAAAACGTCTAGATCAAATAGTATTAATATAACACGTTAAATCCACAAAGTATATTTTTTTGTTTTTTATACTTATCGCGAATTTTTTAACTCTATCTTTCTTTTTGTGATTTTTTTTTGCATTTTCCATGCTAAGATTATAAAGTTATTTTTATCGTCACCTTATGACGTAAATTCAGAATGTGAAGGCAAATTTCAATCAAGCGGGTGGGACTCGCGGTGACATAGCGGTCAGAGCGTCTGGTGTATCTAAGCAGAAGACGCAGGTTCGAATCCTGCCCGCGATTGAATTTTTCCTTCACTAAAATAATCTCTAATACCTTGGTAATGTAGAGTTGTGGAGTGAAAAAGGATGTAGTAAAAATTGCTTACTTTCATTATCGGAAACTAAGCAATTTTTGTGTATGTCGATCATTACTGTACTATACCTTTTTTATATAATAAAATAAAAGGTGGGTGAATATTCGAACATTATTTAACAAATCATTCTACTCATCATAGTACCTACAGGTTCTTTTTATTCTTGTCTTATATCTTGATGGCAGTGGTGTAGTTTAAGTTTCCATTACTATAATTGTAGTTTTAAACATCTGCATTCTTAACTTTGGAATGATGTAATGACGTGCTAATGTTTTTCAAATATTAACCCAGGTACATCTACGATGCATTTAGAAACGGAATGTTACGTATCTCAGTAGTATTTACATTACATCTAGTTATTAAGTGATTATAGTAGACTCTTTAAACAGTTATTACATAAAGTCAATTTAAAATCCTGACAAAAGACTAGAAAATAGGGTCAACATTTAATACATAAGGGCCAAAGTTTCTAAACCTTCAGCATATTTCTTTAAATTCAGGACTAAACAAGCCTTTATGCATTATTGTTTATACATTTTGCTCTTGATCTCAAATAAAAAATATATTTCCAAAAACGATACTTAACATTTCGTATGAAATTGGATGGACAATAGAAACGACAGATATTTTTAAATTTTACTCTAAAAGCCGTATGAAATGAAGCATTATTCAAAAAGTTTTTCGTTTGATCTCACACAAATCCTAAGTATTACGATGTAAAACCTGATTGCACCATTGACTTATTACGGACAAGAGTTGAAAACGCGAATAGATAGTTGTGGAGACGTGCCCCACAACTTTGTGAGTCACGCATATTTAATGTATATTTGAATAAATATGGATATTTAAAAAAAAACGTTGCCCTACACTAGGATTTTCTCCTGTATCGTGAGTGCGTTTACAAACACAAATTCTCACAAACACAAACACCCAGACCCGGAACAAATATGTGCAGATCATACAAATATTTGCTCCGTGTGGGGATCGAACCCACAACACGTTGCGCAGAAGCCGATCGCTCAGCCGCTACGCCAAACGGGGAATATTATTAAGAAAAGTTTGTAAAAAAATTGTATATCTATTCATACCTTTTTCACCGATACTTGCAAACCACATTATACACAATTACTTAGTCTATTTGCTAGGTTAAAACTTAATTTGCTTCACTAAAAGCAAGGTGTTATATAAAAGAATTAATATACTGTTCTTTCTACTTTCTTATTAATATTTGCACCTGTTAATTTAATCCAGAGTCTCAAGGGTATTACGTTGTAAAATGTCATAATATATATTGAGAGCTACAATTTAAACTAAGGCTCATACCCTTATTCATTTCTTTTTTTTATTATGGGATAGGAGGGCAAACGAGCAGACGAATCGCCTGATGGTAAACGATTACTGCCGCCCATGGACACCCGCAACACCAGAGGAGCCACGAGTGCGTTGCCGACCTTTTAAAAGGGGAATGGGCCTCCGGTAACCTCATTCACTCGGCGAAGCAAAACGTAAGCGTTGTTTAACGCCGGTTTTCTGTGAGGCCGTGGTATCACTCCGGTCGAGCCGGTCCATTCGTGCCGAAGGATGGCTCTCCCACGTAAAAATAAATCATTCATCATCAAGTCATTTAGAACAAAGAGTGTACCCTACAGCTATCAGTCTTGATTGATAAATTTCATTAAAGCGATTTTGCTGTCATACTCGTGGGCTTGATAACTCTTTTAGAATTTAGGGAATACCCACAATTTTAAGATACTTACATAATAATATTATTTTACGAATAAATAATTTCACATTGTAGTACATTCAATGTCCTTTAAACCTATTTGAAAAAAATGTTAGGTTACCTGATACAGCCCTTTAAGTAAAAAAAAAACCATACATAATATTATAAATGTGAAAGTAACTCTGTCTGTGTGTGTCTGACAGCTTAAACCGCTTACACCTAAATGACTAAACCGATTTTGGTATAAAGATAGATTGGACCTTGGAAAACGACAGGGCTACCTTTTGTCTCAAAAAGAAACTTGAGTTGCGTTGCGTTGAATGAAACCGGGGTACAACTAGTATTTAAATAATAAATTAACCGAATAGTCTCAAAATACTATCAAATAATACATACATATGTTACAGTAAAATACATATTTTACATAATACAAAATTATATTTAGCGTAGGTTACCTAAATTATTTCTTTTTCTACAGTTGACAGTTGTAAATATCTTTTTTTTGGTAAAAGAAAGTCCTAATATGAATGTTGTTTATTACACTAAACTATTTGAATTACACGTTAAATGCATTGTAAAAGTTTTTGGATTCATTCGCGTTAGAAAACATTTGTCTGAGCACTCAACTAATAAATAAAGTTAGCAAAGATATTTATCAAAGAAACAATTGAGCTTTGTATCATTTACTTTGTGGTATTTTATTTCAGCGGCTTACGTGGAACATTGGAAATTACTGTAATACGTCAAAATAACTTTGGGTGTACTAATGTATACCCAAAGTTTGCCGATATGTTTAGGTCCCATGTAATAGGGGACTAGTCTATTGCTATTAACTGGGCAAAAATTTAAACTCCGAGCTGCTACAGACAATTTCATAGAGATACCTAACACTTAAGTAGAAATAAATAATTGGACACAAATGAAAGTTGAGAAAATCTGTCAGGCGTACGTACAGGTTTCCTCAAGATATTTTCTTTCACATTTTAAGTGAGTGTTATTTAAATATTATTAATATTTAATGATCACTCACTTAAAATGTTGAAACTTGATTCCGAAAAGTCAGAAGTGCGAGTTATAATACCCGAGACCTTTGACATGGCCGTCCAACGGTCATATCAGTAGGCTATCACTGCTCAATAATTGGGAAAAAGTTGAGCCTGATAATGACGAAAAAAAGTGTAAGGCTAGTACCATACTCAATGGGACCTCAATGCTATGAGCGAACGTCAGTGGTTGATGAGCGGTCCTGATAAAATGTTTTGGCAACTATCGCAGGATCAAGCGCCGCACTCCGCTATCTTTTTCTAGAAACATAGCTTTTAGCATAGCTAAAGCTAGCACACGTATAGTATGGCTAGTAAAAATTAAGGTACGCGACATCATTACCTTGTTTGTACAATCAAATCACATGCTGCGGTAATTGGTAATGGCTTGCAATCACTTACTACTGTAATTAATTGTCTATTAGCGTATAAATCAGTATTATTACTATTGATACCAGCGGCGACAATGTAATTACTAAGCTGGGCTATCCTGAAATCCTCTAAGCTGCTAATTTCTGACACTTACGCGAATATTAGACTCATTAGTCTAACGGTCGTTGATACTCAGGTTGAGCATTAAGTTATTGGAGCTTTCTATGAAATTCTTAGTAGCACCTAGGAGCTTAGATTTATGCCCAATTAATGGCAATAGTCTGGCCCCCTATTACATGGGACCTAACTATACCGGGAAACTGTGGTATTCATTGGTCCAGCTCTATCTAACCCCCCGCCGAATAGTCTATGAAATAGATTTACGACCGACTTGCTTACTAGAGATAGGATTTTTACATAAGGTCCATACAAGTAATGTCAAAATCCTATCTCTAGTCGGCAAATCTGCTGATTGATTTGATATAAGAACTAGCCGTTAATCGCCAGCCTATTCAGCTAAGAATAGTCCACCCAATATTCTATTCATGGATGTCGTAAGAGAAGATAAAGGAAGCATGTCAGGCCAATGGGCAGAGACATTAATTTGTGTTTATTTAAAGTCTGAGCGAGTAGAATTATTTTATTACGAGTAGCAAGATATTTTTTAAGAATCTTGAGCAAGTGTTATTCAGGCTTCAAGCGAGAATTAGTTTCTATTTGTTGATTTTTTTTAGAGAGATGATAGGAACTGTTTTCTAATAACCTACCTAAAGTACCTAGTTTATAGCAGTTAAAATCTAAGACCAATTAAAGAAAAATCAATGAATTGATTAGAGCAAAATTAGGTATTGCTTTTTATACTGATTGCTGACGCTGTAGTGAAATGAATTATTATGTTTTTCGTGTTATGTTCACATTATTAAATCTCAACGATTTGGGCGCATCAAATTACAGCATCCCATCGCCATCGTCACGGGTAAACTGAGTTGGTCTCGATACTTATAATTCCTATAAACATCTCCCTTTTTTAAATATCATTCTACAGTAATGATCTCAGTGCGGGGCAGTGAGGTAAAAAATATGTTCCGGCACCAGATTTTCATAGGTTCAGTATCACTTTTTGAATATTTTACTTCCTCAAAGTAAACATTTCAGCTACAGCGGCCGTTGATCCAAGCAATTGAAAATGCCAGTCAGTAGCGTCCGTACTAAGTTACACTGCACCAGACCAACTTTGACACAAAGCGAATGGTCTACACTTACGTTGAATAAATTTAACACTGCATGTGTGACTCGAATGCGTTTATACAGAGTGTTTTGTGCTGCCCACGTCACAGAGTAAATAAAGAATGGAGTTTTCAAATCATTAGAACTTTCCTTGATTTCTCATTAGCCTGCTAAATTGGAACCCGTGACAGTGACCTAATACTAATTTATTAATAATCATAAAGTAATGAATTAGTTAATTATAGATAATATTTCACAGATCTTATCCACGAGCAAGTCAAACTAATAGCTTTCAATGCGCAGCGGAAATGCTCCTTGATTAAGAGTTTGTTTGGGTTCAAAATTACTCTGGCAATTTCCACATGTGAAATTGTATCTGTACCTATCAAGCTGACCAAGTTAGTGTTGATCTTCATATGACGTATGTAATTGTTTTAAGCAGTATATAGACTTTTGAGTCACAGTCCAGCCTTGCAAGTGAACAGATTGGACTATGGATTCATATTAAATTAATTCATATTATGAATTAATTGAATATTTTTTTGCAAACATATTTATGGCGAATCCATAGTCAAAGCAATGATATCATTGGTCTGACTGCTTCATTGGTCTAGTGGCCGTAAGGACGGCTACTGCAGGTAAGGTCCCGAGTTGGATTTGTAGGTCAAGCAGAAGACTAGCAATTTAAATAATATGGCAGGTTATACTTCTAATAAATGTAGATCATACACCTCTGTTTAACCCTTCTGGATAATATACTTCTATCACATTACGATTATTTTCACTGATATCCCCGTAGGGAAACGTACAAATACTACAACTGTGTTGATATGTCGAGTGTCGTGCTGTAGCTCTTTATTAACACTCCATGTGCTTACTTCGCCATGGTTTATGCCAACTGCTTTGTACTGCCCACATGATACTGATACTAAACTTATTGTTCGCCAACAGTTTTCTTGTTTATAGCTTTGAGGTTTTGCTATAAACTGCATAGTTGTCATGTCTGGACGCATATATTGTTACTGTGTAGGTTTTCGGTTAGCAACGCAAATAAACTCGGTGTTCACTATTGAATAAAAGCACATTGAAATGCTATAAAATAGACAGATTCATAAACAATAAAACAACTTATTTGTTCCATAGTTCAATGATAACAATTTGACGGTACGATTTTCGTTGTGGTTTTTTTTTTATAAAACATTGCCCCACTAGGATTTTCGCCTGTATCGTGGGTGCGTTTACAAAAACAAATTCTCATATACGCAAACACCCAGTCCCGGAACAACTACCTGTAGATCATACAAATATTTGCTCCATGTGGGGATCGAACCCACAATACGTGGCGCAGAAGCCCATTGCTCAGCCGCTACGCCAAACGTGTCGGTTAAGCGATCAACTTCTACACTGCGTGTTGTGGGTTGTGGGTTCGACTCCCGCACGGAACAAATATTTGTATGATAGGTCATACAAATATTTGTTCCGTGCGGGAGTCGGTCACGTGTTATTTCTAAATCTGTGATCAAATTTGTATGGACCCACCTCTGGAGTATGACCCACCGATCCGTTCATAATTGGCGGATACTCGCATAACAAACATACAAAAACAATCGAGTCGAATCGAGAACCGACATCAAAAAGGAGGAGGTCCTTTTTGAAGTCGCTTCAAAACTGACCCCAATATATCGACGTATTTTTACATACCTAGTTCACGACAAAGAAATAAAATCGAGTATTACTTTATTACTACCGCTATACGCGGTACGGAATCCATCGGACACCCACTTCCAGATTGACGCACAGTGCATTACAATTCAACGGCTTGTTAGCTTTATCATTACTCCAGGGACTAAAACATAAATTACTGTATTGTTCCGTCAACGAGATATCAGGTAGATGTTAGGCTGGTACTACACTTGCGAGACAGCAAGAATATAGCGAAAATGGCCGAAATATTAGCTCCAGTCTCACCTAATAACTGGCTGAGTCACGAGGGATTTGACACTAGCGATATTGTGAGAGCAATTTTGCCATAAGTGTTAAATAATGAGAGGCTTTTTATTAAGTACAATTTATAGCCTTATAAATTCGACTATCTCATTAGTCTAGTGGTCCCAAGCGCGACTGCTACGCTAGAGGTCCTGAGTTCTATCTCCAGATCGAGCAAAGTGTTATTGGGTTTTTCTATGAAAGTCTAAGTAGCAGCTCGGAGTCTGGATTTGTGCCCGGTTAATGGCAATAAGCTCGCCCCCTATTACATGGGACCTAAACATACCGGCGAACTGTGTGTGTACATTAGTACACCTCTGCCTAACCCTTTGGGGAATACAAGCGTGATTGTATAATGACGATAATTATCAAAAATAAGAACATTTTACTAGCAAAATGTACGTTTTCTAAATAATGTCAAATTTTCATCAGCAAACCAGTTCAAAGTAAACGTCCAATCTACCATCGAATTCACAGCCCTAACATACATCGGCGCTTGTACGAATCAATTCAATGTAACATTCTCTAATCGACAGTTGTCTTGCGCCACAATCAATGAGCATTCACCCTAACAAACTATGTAGTTCAATTTGCACAATGGAAAGGCGGGTGCAAGACAAGACTACAAGGCGCCCGCGCCGGCCGGGGGGCTCCGATCTCATAACAAACACAAATAAGCTGACGTGATCCGCTTACCACCATAGATTATGAACGTAGAAAATATTTCTACACTTCAACAGAATAATTCATGATTTTCTGCGAACAATATTATCTTATCGGCATGAGAAATTGTTTACATGCAGAGTTGCAGACTCGGTGGACGTTGTTCGATGTATTTTGCTGATTCTATGTAAAGTTACTCGCTCAGTAAACTGGAACGGTGTCTCGTCTCGGCTCCTTGTATTGAGTTTTGTTGCTTTATTTGCCAGTCCAAGTTATTTCAGGTCGAAAAATTTACACCTACTTGATGTATTGTTTTATTACAGGGAATGTACTATTTTTTTTTATTACTCACTAGCGACCCGCCCGCGGTTTCACCCGCTTTACCATATTCATAAGAGTCGTAGCGTAATGTTAAATAGCTTAAAACCTTCCTCTTGAATCACTCTATCAATTAAAAAATACCTCTTCAAAATCCGTTGCGTAGTTTTAAAGATTTAAGCATACATAGGGACGGACAGACAGCGATAGCGACTTTGTTTTATACTATGTAGTGATGTAATACAATTTTACATAATAGGCCTAAGGGTCGAAGGCGCGAGTTTATGAACCTGTGATTCTGTAAGGTTCTGCGTTCGATTTCCAGGTCGAGCAGTATTTTCTATGAAATCCTTAGTAGTAGCTTTGAGTTTTGATTACACCAGAGAAAAATACGCCAGCAAATTGTATATTAGGTCAGAGGGTTTTAAATAAATAATAATATACAAATTTAACGCTAAATTAGGAATAGATTCCATATCTTTTCGGAGATAAAGACTAAGGAAATCTACAAATATTGTGAGTAATTTTGACTTCATCTTTCGATCATTAACATAGGAAAACATTGGGATGTCGGCTACGGGCTTAGATCCTAAACGATTGTTGATTTAAACCCACTTCCTTGGATACATGCTTGACAATGGCATTAGCATTTCATTCCTTTGTTTCTGGTTCCAGCTAGCTAGCTCCTTTGACATGTTGATTATAATGTAAATTAATAGTGCCAACTACTCGTTGTGTTTAGTAGCACTGAGCGGGGACACAGTTTAGGATTTTGAGAACTTTTGTTGGACACTGTGTTAAAACTTTATCTTGCGAATTATTATGAATTCGCTGTTCTCTTTCCGGTCTGTTCTATTCGGTTAGTCTGTTGGTTTTTAGATGGTCTTTAGATCAAATTTAATCAAAATTGGTTCAGCGGTTCATCTAGCTCACGTGATAGACATGGTGTGATATGACATTTAAAATTTAAAAATGGTTTAAGGCTAATATATAGAGACGAATCTAACTTCCGCTTCAAATTGACTTTCGACATAATTATGTACAGCATAAGTTAACGTTTAGATTTGTCTCAAGATAATCGCTTTAGTTTTCCACAGGTCTCATTCATAGCTTTAGAGAAACTGTAAATCTTTATAATTTTCATTACAAATTTTACGCAAACTTTGGTTGTTTTTATAGAGTAAAAAGTTTGTCACCAAGGGTGAGAATGAGAGAATGCTCATGATTGCAGTTCCAGATCAGTTTCATATCATTACGCCTGTATTCCCCAAAGGGTTAGGAAGAGGCGTACTAATGTACACCCACAGTTCGCCGGTATGTTTTAGGTCCCATGCAATAGGAGCCTATTGCCCAAATCCAGACTCCGAGCTGCTACTGAGAATTTCATAGAAAAACCCAATAACACTGCTCGACCTGGGGATTGAACCCAAGACCTCTAGCGTAGCAGTCGCGCTTGGGACCACTAGACTAATGAGGCAATCCATTTCATTTTTCATAAAAGTCCAATCAAAACCCAACAATGTACATCGCGAATACTCACAATATGATTCTGATATAACGATCATTCACACACATTTACATATTTTTATTTAAGCATAATACATTACTGGGAAGTCCAATTTTACGGCGTCCGTGCAAAAATCCTCATTTGAAAGGGTCCGAATTTACAGCTTCCGACGATCAACAATAAAAATGATTGGTTTTTATCTATGAATAACTGCGTATCTCCTGGCCAATAGCTGTCATTGAAATTCAGTTCGCCGGATGAAAATAACAGATTATCGAGATGTAATAAATTGTGTAAAATGAATTCGTTGACCGCAGACTGTTGTGGTGAACCGTTTGTGTTTTTATTCCCCCTTTTGATAACGTTTTATTGATTTTTATTAATTTTCTCGTGCTCTTCATTATCGGAATATTTATCAATATTTTTAGCAGCAGATATTCTTTTTTAACCCCCGACGAAAAAGAGGGGTGTTATAAGTTTATAGTGTATATCTGTGTGTCTGTCTGTTGCATCGTAGCGCCCAAACGAATGGACCGATTATGATTAAGTTTTTTTGGTTGAAAGGTTACTTAATCAAGAGTGTTCTTAGCTATGATTTGAGAAAGTCTGGCCAGCCGTTTGAATATTATCAGCTCTTTTCTGGTCCATAAAGGGATGTGCGCAACATTCACATGTCTGATCGACTTGAAATTTGGTATCTTGTTACCTACTTCAATGATATTTCAAGAACTTGGTAACCTTGTCTTGATGCTGCGGGGTTTTTTTAAATTTAATATTATTAGATAAAAACGTTGTTCAAGTGTTTCCTAATCGCAGGTGTGTTTTAAGACAAATTTTTGCAAATACAAAAACCCAGATCTGAAAGAAATGAATGAAGTTCATACAGCTATTTTTCCCACCTACCCTATTGATATTAATCGGGCACAAACCCAAACTCCAAACTGCTACTGAGAATTTTATAGCAAAAACCCACTAAGGCTTTCCTCGATCTGAGATGGAACCCAGGACCTCTATCGTCCCGCTTACGCCCATTAGATTAATGAGGTAGTTGTATGAAATGAACAGACTAACAATAGGGATACATTTCTATAATTAAACTATTTATTGTCCTACTACTGGGCATTGCTCCCAAAATGAGAGGGGTTAGGCCGTAGTTCATCACGCTAGCCTAACACGGGTTGGCAGATAAAGAACAATAAAATTACGAATCAAATTTTAATCACTTATTCCTTGAAGCGTTTAAACGCCCATGGAAATATTTGTATTCACAAAACTTAGAGTGCATTTATACAACAGAGTTAATATGATTTAATTAATATTTAGAATAGGCTAGATGATTAAAACATTTTTTTTTATATACGTGTACATAATTTTTTATAATCTAACTGACGGAGTTATATTATAAAAAAATAAGGTACACGAATTGTTCCTTTTGTTTAACAAACAAAAAATGACGGTGATACAGTGCATTCAAGTTTCGCGTAACGTCACGGTTTCATACAATTTTTACAAAATAATGACGTCACATCCTCCTACTCAGGAACTTTGATGATCTTATGTTTGTCAATTCTTATTATTTTGTTAAAGCAAAAAAATACGTGTCCGAATATAATGATATTTTTTTCAATGCAGTCATCATCCTTGTTATAATAAAAATAGTAAAATTCACATGTAAACGCGCAAAGATAGTGAAAATACTAAGAGAATATGTAGGTAGATTTTGGTTAGAACGAAATACCGCTTTCCTGATCGCTAGAATTGATCGGACTATTTCAGAATTGCAAATATCCGAGTTAGTTAGCATAAAATTCAAGTATGGAACATCTATGTAACCAATCATGCCCAACGATAAAGCCTAGTTCGCAACCACAATTTAACTGATTACAAACGAAAACTTCCCCAGTAATTTGGAATTGCGAATCTGAATGCGAACCGATGTGACAGGCGAGCGACGGCCCTGATTTCCCCGGACAAATTTCCGTCACTATTCCAACGAGTTACAGTACAAAATCGTTTAGCATAACGTAGTCAACCAAATCTTGTTAGTACGCGTACTGCATACAGCAAAAAGGTAACGTTTAGACAACAACGGTTTGGTTAGCTCTCTAGTTTACTTATTCTATTGATAGGGGGCTGATTACCATAACTTCGTTTGAGTGACACGTGAGATTCGGGTGTGTGCCGAAAAATCTGATAGTGTCAACGAGTTCTTATTACCTTTCCTAGTAGATATTTTTTCATGTAAGCGATATTTTGTGACAGATATTCAAAAAATATTATTGAATCTAATTCTTGAGTAAAAATATACTTCTTTATCTAGGTTCCAATCTTGCTTCTTCTGGTTGCATATACCAGAAGACGCAGGTTCAAATCCTGCCCGCGATTGAATTTTTACTTCACTAACATAATAACATAACAACATAACATGATCCACCCATTATACTGTCCTACTACTGGGCACGGGTATCCTCTCAGAATGAGAGGGATTAGGTTATAGTTCACTACTTCACTAAAATAACGTTATAATCTTAGCAAGGAAAATGCAAAATAAAATTATAAATGGGCTTGCTCTTGACTTCAAACTAGCCTCCGGGGCAAAGTTGAGGTCGACTGTGGAGTGGGTACATCCAGAAGATGCCTGTTCATTGTACTTAAAAAAATACCAATACAACATACTTAACATCTAATTACATCTCTGTATTTTGACTACTTTAACAAAGCAGTAATGTAGAAAGGGTTTAAAAAATACAAAATAACGAAAAAAAATTTTACGTTAATAAGTATCTTTTGTTAAGTTTTATTCTGCGTAGGTCGTGGTTTATAATGTAAGTACATAGAAAATTATGTTCTAAAATAGTAAATTCTCATTATAGTGAGTAGAACATGGTTTTACTTTTACTTATGTTTATTATAATTTGCAGACGTAGGAACATTAGTACCGTATTAGACCACATTATCTGACTAGTTACTTTCAGTGTATGGAACACGAGAAGTCAGTATAAGTATAATTTTTAACTACAGGATGTTTCTCTGTGTAGTAGTTCTCAGCATGACTGCTACGCTAGGGATCCTCAGTTCGATTTCCAGGTCAAGCAAAGTGGTATTGGGTTTTTCTATGAAATTCTCAGTAGCAGCTCGGAGTCTCGATATGTGACATGGCAATAGGTTCGCCCCCTATTACTTAGGACATAAACATACAAGTGAACTGTGTGTATACATTAATACCTACATCTCTGCCTACCACTTCGGGGAATACAGGCGTGGTGGTATGTACGAGTATGTTATGATATTTTAATTAATATTATATGAAATTCATAATGAAATAAAATAAATGATAAAAGAAGATGGACAAATCTAATAAAATTAAGGAATCAGACTAACTTACCTTAAGTGACGTCTGATGGTAATTTTATGAACGGCTCATCCTGAAAACAATTTTACATGGTAGTATTCGTCTCCAACGAACTCGTTCGCGTAGTCTTTTAGAGTCCTAAAACAAATAAAAATTGAACGCAGCTAGTACTTATTAACTAGCTGTCAGCAGTGACGTTTCCAATATGTCAAATCACTTTCTTTAGAGTAACAAGGGTTGCCATTATTACATAATGGGTGGGTGATACTTTGCAGGTATCAGGCAGGGTGGGAACCTAATTGTTTTCAGGATGAGCCGTTCATAAAATTACCATCAGACGTCACTTAAGGTAAGTTAGTCTGATTCCTTAATTTTATTTCACGGCTCATCCTGAAAACAATTTTACATGGTAGATGTTTAGAGATAGGTAATGGCAACATAATTATTATGCATGTACGTATAGGTACATGTATAGTTGTGTGTGTAAAAGGACTTTGATTATTAATTTGTATTTTATAAGAAAAATCCAAGGATATAAGCCAGATATTAAAAATTATAAATACGGCTGCTTTAGTTGTTATTCATAACAATACACATTTTAATATAACATTGTATGAAATCACATTTTTGGTGATAATTAAAATGAAATACATATGTGACCTTGGTACCTTAGGTATCTAGGTACCAAGGTGACCTTGAAATAATCAATTAATAATAATCTGTGATTATTGTAATATATAATATATATTTATTTTGAATTTTATATTTATTTTTAATAAATATTTTGTATTAAACTAAGCAATAAGTGACCTCATTTGTCCCTTAAACTTTATTACTATATAATTACATAATAATAATAATTATATTATTATTATATATAATAATTATTAAAGCACAATATTTAGTCTTTAAATACATTTCTTGGACCATGAAATATTAATTGTATCACTGAAATGTTAAACGTTAATTATCAATTTAAAATGTTATGATAATTTATTCTTAAATAGAATTGGCAAAGGAAAAATGAGATCCGTCATTAACAACAAGTATATTGTTAATGAAAGACCCCTCCTTCTTTATATGAAAGGTTTGTTTGCAAAGACAGTCGACTTATCCGACCGAACAGTCTTTTGATAATTTCAATTGACATCCCTGCTGTATTTGCCTTAGATTTAAATATATAATCTAGTACTATGGGAAAAATACTAGTGTCAATGCTACTCTCGGTGAAGGTTTCCTAAATCCAACAGCTTACTGTTTGTCGTAACTTTTTTAATAGGTATTATTAGTGATAATTAATAAGGTTAGAAAATCTCCTCAAGCTTCCTTAGTGTTTTCCATTTATAAATTTTGGGGCATAAAGCTGACTGTTTTCCAAAATATGGTAAGCACAACGTGGTGCTGATTTTAGAATATTAGAGATATTAATAATGACAATCAGCAGTAAAGTGAATATAAGTGTCTTCCTCCAGTGCCTATAATATATAAGGCAATTAATCTAGTAGATAGTTCTTTTTAATTAAAGACATTTAGCATCTTACTTAGAAATCTAACACTACTGTAGGATTCCCAAATTCTGTGTACCTAGGAGAATAGGATCTTTGTACAAATGCTCCCTATAATAACCACTTCATGTTCTCATCGTTCCCAACTTCAGAGCTTATGAACAGTGATAATGTGGTGTGGTGCGCATTCAAAGTTGCGTAGGTACCACCCATGATATGAAATGCTTCTGATAAGAAGCATATTATTTGTGGTACTATAGCTTTATATGTATTGATATTGTTACTATGACGGTGTGCCCACCAATTTTTTGTAAGAATAACCATATTGTCATTGGGTACCTGGTGGTAAGGATCCTAGTATTACCTCCAAGGAAGCTGGAGGGAGGAATCTTAATTGGAATCCCGGCCGGAGAAGTGACCTGCAGCCAAGGTAAAACGAGAGCTCTGGTGATGTAGTTTACTAAAAGGATATGAACCAAATCAGAATTAGCATCAACAATGATTGGTTTAGATATCATCAATAATTTTGCAAGGCAAAAACCATGGCTGTACTGGTCACAAGGATACTCTTAGTTTAGTCATGTCATTATTACTCATATTATTATTTTTTAAGCATTTATTTATTACTGAAAAAAGGGGAAAAATGCCTTTGTAAATGCATTCATATCTCAATGGTCGTGGATCTTTTATCCAAGAAACATATTTTATACACTTGGATAACAAATAAAACTTTTTCAGGTGCAGGTCATTTTAGCAAATGCATAGACTGCTAAGGGTCATTCTGTATCATGATTTAGATTCATAGATTCCCTGTTAGCCTGTTTTCTTAGATTTTATATAGGAAGCTGTTATCCATATGTGCCTATCCTGACATCATTGTCATAATCCCTAAGTAACTGTATATAAGTGTACAAATTGAACACTATCCATTTTATTAATACATATCTAACAGATATTAAACCGTGGTATTTGTCTATTATTAGAATATGGGAGTTGTACATATTTTTAGCAAATAAGCTTAATACAAAATAAGCTGTAGCTACTTTTTAAATAGTTAATATGTTAATTTTTCTCAATTTGATTCCATAGCCTCCCAATAATTCACCAAGACAATGAGCCCCCAACGTGTCAGCCTATGTCTGGGTAAATTTCTAGAGTTATAGGTACTTAGCATATGATTGTTAGCATTAGGTATGTTAGACAGCCACCATTTCAGTTCAAGAATAATTACTGAGGATATATTCATATAGCTCTTAAAATTCTCATTGGATCACTGGTGGTACTGTTTTCTTACAAACAGTATGACTGATAAGTCAGACAGCCGGACAGCCAGACAGGTTGTCAACAATGTTCCAAGTACTTGAAGCAAAGTTCCTAATGCTACATGTTTTATGAAATTATAATGTTATTATCATAAATATGATCAAACAAAATTTTTTTTTTTTTTTTTTTTTTTCATAGGATATGTTAATAAACTAGTAATTTACACTTGGTATTTAGTTACACTTTCCTTAGTTAAGTATAAAACCTAACATTTTAGGATCCATATTTATAGTTTGGCATTCATCATAAATATGACCTTGCTATACATTGAATGTTATCCAAATAAATAGCAGTTACATAGCCTGTACTTCATAGCTCATCATAGGTTTTTGTAAACATGCTGCATAAACAAGCTGTGTGCAGCTGTACACAAGCCATAATAAAGCTGTAAATTCATATTCATATCTGATTGAAGTTCAATCTAAAATATTTTGTCATGAAGCAATCATGATGTAGGTACCAATCTAGTAGATGTCCATAAATCTTCCATCTAAACTTGAAATATGGAATTAAAATTTTAAGATTATAATTAATCTAAATTTACCATTACATTTTGGTAAATATATTGTGAAATGTGTATAAATTATGTGAAATATATTGTTGAAATAGATTGGCATGGTACAATAGCACCCAACTGCAGTAAATCATTAATTGATTTTTGTATAAATAATTTAATTCCTCGGATTATGAGAAATCATTACATGTAATTCTAGTTTTCACAGGTACAGATGTAAAAGGTACCTTTATGGTAACCTTGGACACAATCTAGGTAGGTAGGTAGGTATAACCACATTATTTATAATATTCTGCCAACAATTTAAGTACTTGACCTTAGATTACCTGCATGGTGTACCTGATGTGAGATTAGTGTCGAGGGTGGGCACGCTGGCAGTCCCCCTCAGATTAGTTCACAGGTGCACATTTTGCTGGCTTTTTGGTCGGCTGGTAGAACATCTTTGTCTGCAGCTGTGTTGGTGGATGTTTGTGCCCTCGACACATTGTCTGTGTCTGGCATCCATTTTCCCAGACCGTTGAAAGTAAGTTAGGGTTTTTTCAACTTAAGCCCTTATTTCTCTACATCTTTATTGTTTGAATTTTTTCCAGACATTTTCTCCAAATAGGTATATACTTACTTGTTTCTTGATTCAGCTATTTTTGTGAATGATTTATCAAGGTGGGTTGCTAGTAGCTGCTTCCTTGTATTAGTCTCTATACAGTGAAGATATGTCTAGATTTTGTACCAGCACTGAGGATTTTTAGTATTTCTGAGACTTCATGTACATCCAAAATTCCAGACAAGAGCAATACCCAGATATTGTAGTTTTGTTTGTAGCATCTGATCTAGAGTGTGAGCCGATACAGTTAAAATAAAATAAAATAGAATTTATTAAGTACTTTTACAAGAACTTGTAGATACTTGCAAAAAGTTATAGCGGCTCTGACCTCTGGGTTTAATTCTGATGCAACTAGAAGTAAGCAATTTTTGGGAGTTTTATACACTTTACAATATCTTTTACTTCCTCATTATCATTCAATATAGTGTTTTCCCAACTTGAGCCACTGAGGTTGTGATAGGTATATGGTTATTGCCAAAGGCTACTAGTAAGGCTTTTGGAATTACAGCCTTGCTTACACTCTACATTATAGTAACAGGATCTGGAATGGATACAGATTATCTTCTTGTAGCAGCTCTATAGCAACATACTAATAGTGTAAGTACGTGCTAGGACCGTAACGCCTACCGTTATGTGTCACGCACAATACGGCAGGGTACATCAGAATTGATATCTCGTATCAAAAGCTGACCTTCGTGCGGAAGTATCTCGTACTGGCACGGATGGCGGTCAAAGTCGTCTTAGTCATGCCGATCTTCGTGCGGAAGTATCTCGTACTGGCACGGATGGCGGTCAAGTAATGCCTTAATTCGTATATACGAAAGCGTTTTGGAATCTCGTTCCATAGATTAGACTAGACGTGTGCATATGAATCCAATTAGCTGCAGTTTCATTATATACCTAAAAACAAAATTTACTGTGGGGTTGGATGAGACATCCATTAGTTATCACGATGTCGTGATTGCGAGGGCTCGTATCGAGTCCAAAATTCGAGATGTAGAATGCCAAGAAAACCGCCGCGATATGTGGCGGTGGCGTCGGCGTCGGTGAGTAATTTTCTCAAGTTTATTCTCCTTTCTCGCCATTTCCTCCAATACAGCGTCTTCATCTGAACTAGACATCGTAAAGTAAACACAGTGAGATACTAAATAACACCGAAATATATTTTTGTAGCTATAAACTTATAACACACACTATTCTACGCGTTATCACGAGCGCGCGAAGTCGAAAAGTGATTTGACATATTGGAAACGTCACTGCTGACAGCTAGTTAATAAGTACTAGCTGCGTTCAATTTTTATTTGTTTTAGGACTCTAAAAGACTACGCGAACGAGTTCGTTGGAGACGAATACTACCATGTAAAATTGTTTTCAGGATGAGCCGTGAAATAAAATTGGCAATAAAGTTGTATCCTTAACAGAGTGTATACGCAGAGAATTAGAAACTACAAATAGGGAATGATTGAGAAGTCTCGCTAACGACGCTGCGAAGAAGACAACGCATGATCACGACCACTCAAAACTGCGCGACTATGAAGAAGAAGATTGATATCATACTGTTCTCCATACTTGTTATTATTAGGGTTCCGTACCTTAAAAAGAAAATACGAATCCCTTATAGGATCACTTTGTTGTCCGTCCGTTCGTCTGTCAAGACCCTTTATCTCGGGAACGCTTGGAGGTATCGAGTTGTAATTAAAACCATAATTATACTCAGGTCTACAATACCTTGAAGCTGTGAAAAAATCAAATTTATAAGGTAACGTAAAACAAGATACGGCCGTTTATGCCGCAAAAAACGTCGACACTCTCGACGAAGGGAATCAAAATTTATATGGTACTTTCCGTTGACCTAGAACTAGTATAAGGAAAAACTGAAACTATATACTCGTATTTGTATACTTTTCTTCTTTTTTGTTCCTACCTACAAATTTGTACGGGACCCTCTCGGTGGGCGAGTCCGACTCGCGCGTGTCTGGTTTTTTAATATAAAGGTTTATTATCATGCCTTAACAAATATAGTTTTGATGTCATCCTACATTCCGATTTCATTGCTTCAGCACGGATCCCTAATATGTATGGTAGGTCGCGTCGCCTCGGGTTACGAGTAAAATCAATTTCACCACAATTGTCTGTACCTCAATACCTTTACTGCAGATATTATTGTATGAAACATTGGGGGTTTTCAGGTAAATTCAATTTGCACGATACTTATTTCGTGCTACGCAAGGTTACCCAAAAATGGCACCGTATATACATTACAAACGGAAACCTCGAAAATTATTGGATATTTTTTTATAACACATACCACGCCTGTATTCCGCGAAGGGTTAGGCAGAGGTGTACTAATGTACACCCACAGTTCGCCGGTATATTTAGGTCCCATATAATAGGGGGCGAACCTATTGGCATTAACCGGACACAAATATCAAACTTTTCTTTTTTTTTTTAAAGCTTACTCGCAATATGGGTCCCACATTACTAGTACTGTTGTTAACCCCTCGTGCTAAGCTAAATGCTTGTGTTACGAGTGGGTTCAGGTCAGTAGTGCGATGGGTGGGTTTCGAACCGGCAACCACATGATCGCAAGTCCGACGCCCTAGCCATTAGGCTACTGCCACTTCGAGCTGGTACTGAGATTTATTATAGAAAAATCCAATAAGGCTTTACTCGACCTGGAATTCGAATCCAGTTATTCAAACGGAGCAGTCGCGCGCGGTACCACTAGTCTAATAAAGCAGTCTATAGTCAGCAGTGGATATTTTTTTGTATTAATATACTTATATTTTGATGGTACCTAAATAAATTGGTAAAGTGGCTCACCAAATCTGGAAGACAAAGGTCAGGTTTGTTGAATCATAATATAATTCACGGAAACATATCAACATAACATGTTAAATATTCCCAGTATAAGCTGATATCTTATTGTACTAGAAGCCTATACAATGCAAGGCTCGCTTAAACTGGGAAGGAAAGGATTTAATCACGAAAGCCGAAAAGGAGATGGGAACAAAACATTGATTAAGCCCTCATCACACAGCAAAAAGTATTTGCTCGCTTGACAGGTTCGAATGACCCGAACGATATTTTCATTTTTAAAAGTACATTGTCATTTAATTGCTTTTAAATCTAATTTTCTGCGACCATATTTCGTGCTTTATCACTCCACAGTTTGTTTTCATGGAGCAAAATGGCCGCCCTTCGGCCATTATAATGATTGTCGGTGACTTGTAAAAATGTTTACCTAGATTAGCATAAGTATTGAATATTTTACTTGCCAACCTTAAATAAAATTGAGAAATATATGCGGTAGATAACTAATATGGGTAGTTATACCTACGTGAAATTCAAGGGTACGTTATAATCATCCTTATTAAGCACAGTACATTCCTCGCTTGGTATAAAATATGTTTGGGTGGACTTTAGAGGCCTGAAGATCCACTTGATACTAGAGAGATTAGAAGAAGTAAGAAAATAAAGGTAAATTAACCAATACACATACTTATACAACACATTATTTACATTGTCAAGGAAATGAACAAAGATGTTCCGATAGGCAGTACAGTCGATTTAACAGCTCATTATGCTCCAATGCATAGGTGTATCGCGTGAGAATTGGCTCTAAGTCACAAACTATCGTTCCTGAACCTGCACAATAGGGCTGTTAAGCCCCAGGGAAGACAGAAACGCAATACGGTAGTGACGGTAAATAAAACTGACCATGAAACTCTCATTAGTAAGTGCATTTGCTGATTACTAGGGGATTTTATTAGCGTCGTCAAACTTGAGAACATTTCAAGTAAAACAATCGGACGTGAAATCTGTTTTAATATTATAAATTTACTTAAGTATAATCTCTGTTTCTATGTCCGTTTGTTATGTTGTCATGCCTTAACCGCTTAACTAATTTTGAATAAATTTTGGTTTAGAGGTTGGGTATGGATATTTGGGATGCGTCCCTAAGTACTAAACAAAAAAGTATCCGATGTCCTATGGTATTGCTATGGTAGTATATGTCCTCGCAAGATGGGAAACAGTTAAGTAAGTAGAAGAAAGCAATGTCAAGAATAGCTCAATATACATACAGTTTAAAAATACACGTCGCTTACAAAAGCAAAATCGGTTGATACGAACGAAGTATAAGATAAAGGGAAAATGTAAAATGTGACTCGTGATAAAAATGTAATTTCCCCGTATAGGTACAGAAAACACCGGTTTTTATTCGGTAAAAATATTTTGCTTCGGGCCAGCCTCCCCATTGTGCAAGTGTCACGAAATCCGACAATCGTCTGAGGGCACATTCAAATGATAATCTCGCCATACGCTTTGCGAATTAAGCTGCGAACACACTTAGTATACGCGACGTAAGTAATGACGTCTGTGATGTCAGTTGCATTAAATTTAATGCGTTTATATGACAGTGTTGAGACGTACTATAAGTTTACGTCTGTAAGTTCATTTAACTATAGTTCGTATATGTTTAACAGTTTTAAGAGGTCATATTGTTACTTGTTAGTCTTATCATGCGCCGCGCATATTATTATTGTAATTTAATAGGCCTGTCAGCGATCAATTTACATGATTTTTTACTACAACAAATGCAAGGGGAATGTTACTACCATTATTTTAATTAGAATCTTTAAAGCGTACAATGTCTTGAATGTAATAGCGTGTTGTAAAGCTTTGTTAATAATAAAATTTTAGACGTTGACATCATTTAGTTCATGTAAATTTTAACCTATTAGAAGCACTGAACAAAAACCTTAAACATGAGAATGTGATGATACAAGTAACTATGTAAATGCGAAATGAAAAAATATTTTTCTTTTTTTTGTTATTCAGTAAACGTAACCTAAGCATGTTGTCAGTTTCATCCGTAATACGCGGGCACGAGCCATACCAGAAACGTCACATTAGCTTGATTTACACGTGTTACCTGACGGCGCGATATGTAGGTGAATGTGCACATTTAATCGTAAGGTGTGTACACTTCCTTAGTTTTTTTTATGGGATAGTTGGGCAAACGAGCGGACGGATCGCCTGATGGTAAACGATTACCGCCGCCTATGGACACCCGCAACACCATAGGAGTCACAAGTGTGTTGCCGAACTTTTAAAAGGCGATTGGGCCTCCGGTAACCTCAATCACTCGGCGAAACACAACGTAAGCGTTGTTTAACGCTGGTTTTCTATGAGGCCGTGGTATCACTCCGGTCGAGCCGGCCCATTCGTGCCGAAGCATGGCTCTCCCGGTTTTAGAGCTGTCATAAAAATACACTAATTTTTTTACATTTGACCGATCATGTCAAATAAAATGACAAAGGTATTTTGTTAACAAAAAGTACCCAGATCATGATAATATGCTAGTCACATTACATAAAAGAAATACTCGTTATTACCATATGTACACGATTCCTGAGAGAGAGATTTTTTATATACCTAACAAGGAGACGGCAAGGGTTTGCCCGACAAGGGTTTGACGGCAAATTTTTTTTTCAAACTTCAGGTTTTTTTTTGTCGGCAATGGCTAAGTAGTGCGCTCTAGGGTTTGAGTATATGAATACATTCACTGAGGTGCTAACTACACGCGGAACCTCCGTTTGATTTGAGGGCCCCACAACTTTGCCGTCTCCTTGTAACTACATAATCTTTAATTATATCCACTAATAATATACATATAACACAGGATATTCTGTATTTCTATAGGTGAAGAATATATAGGTATATAATCACACCTACTTTCAAGATTGGAAGGTTAGTTTAAATGGAAATTCTCTTGTTTTTGTTAATAACAAAGTTATTAAAAAATATGCGTAACAACATTGCCAATTGTAATTTATTATTAAATGTTTCGTTGTAGTTAAATAAGAGTATGTTTTGAAATCTTCCAAAAAAATATTTAGTAATCATAAAATATAATATTAAAAAGAAAAGACAATTTGGCGATGAAGCTTTAGATGAAAATATACTGCCAAAGGAATACTGCTCACTCATTATAATCATATTATTTCTGTTAGTTGATAGCAAAAGGTAAGGTTTTATTGTCATTTTTGTATTTCGTTATAAAACTTTTACTTATCTTAGATGTTGCTGGCAGTTTTACTCATTAAAGAACTATTTACATCTTTTTGAGATAAAAATCCTATGGTCCTTCTTCAATTTTATTTTATTTTTACTTTTTTATTAAATACCTTAGGCATTAAGTCCGCCTCTGTACGTTTAGTGTCCACAAAGAATTAAAAATATTTTTTTTTTTTCTAGAACTACATATTCAGCGGTTAAGACGTGAAAAGGTAACAATCAAACAGGCATAGTTATTTTTTCATTAATTTATGTAGGTATTGTATATATAAATACAAGCAACTTCAAATTCCATCACAATCCTCCATTCACTGACATATAAATCAATTCCATCGCACAATATCCAAATCATATTTTCAAAGCAAACACACCCGAAATTGTTCCACCCTTATCTCGGTTTTGTTGCACACAAGAATCACAACACATTGAAAAATAATTTTCGTCGCGTTGCGGCTTCAGATACGCGAGTACATCCCCATTAGAGGCGTCTATGGGCTACGCCATTAAATAAACATCTCTGGCAGGTTCCCTGCTAGTTATTAGCGCCTCACCCCATCCACTCAAAGCGTGGTGATACGGCACGAAGACGGAAGCGGGAGCAAAATCAATTTCATTTTTCGACACAAGCATTACATTTATGGTGAACGAAACCGCACTTTTCTTGGCGTCAGTACCTTTAATGGTGTTTATTTATGTATATTTAGAATGTCTATTAATGTGTAGATAATGATTTTGTAGTCGCTTAGTTCGATAGGGTGATTTTTATAGCTTCGTCACAAATTGTTATATAGCATTAAATTTTCATTTAATTTTTTTTTCACCGTATCAAGATCTTTTTAACTATAATAGGTTTATGTATTGATCAACTTAGATACGCGATGATTGATTTCTGTTTGTTTTAGTGCAGTTAGTCAAGGTTTTTTCTGGACATTTTCCTATTGGTTTATGGTACAAACCCCCCATTAAGTTCCTATATTGGTAGGAAGCAGGCTTGTAAGCCTTCGACCGACATGGCTAGTGAAATGTATATAAAGAAAGCTCTTTAGCGGCTACATTCTGGGTATTGTAATTTAACTGTTTAATCACGTAAATATTTCCATAATACGCTAAAAACAACTACTGAATACAATATTTACCTAATAACTCGTGTAATGTGACGTTAGAAATGGATAGTTATATATCCTACAGGTCATTGCAAGTAAACAGGAGTCAAATATCCTGAAAACATTTAATCGGACACAAATTTTATAAATTTTATAAGCGTTTTGTTAATCTTTTAATGTCTTTGTTTTCTTTAAGTATGGACTTGTAACTTGGTCTGAAATAAAGATTTATTATTATTACTATTATTTGTATCTCCTTTTTGGATTACACGGCATGCCTCCCGTAAGGAAGACATCCGGTCCTTTGGAAGGCTTGCGGGGGACACAGGTCCAACGCGCAGAGGCCCCTTGGAGAACTTTGATCTAATATGAGATGGGGCATACACCCGGGACACTCCACAACTGCTCTATGGGAGTACAGCCATGAAGTATTCCGGGCGGCTGCAGGACTATTATTATTATTATTATACTGTTGAAGACCATGCAAAAACTTAGGTCGCAGTTTTTAAATCATATAAAATATTCCTCAATATTATTTTAGTGAAGGAAAAAATTCAATCGCGGGTAGGATTCGAACCTGCGTCTTCTGGTTACATACATCAGACGTTCTGAACGCTAAGCCACAGCGAGTCCTACACGCCAGAAGACGCAGGTTAGAATCCTGCCCGCGATTGAATTTTTCCTTCACTAAAATAACTTGATAATCTTAGTATGGGAAATGGGAAAAAATCACAAAAAGATTCCTCAATATTGCTAATATCGTAAATTTCAGAGTTAATTGTTGAGATACAATTTTATTAATGACTAGCGTTTGCCAGCGACTTCGTCCGTGTGGAATAGTTACTTTGTTCCCTAGTTCTTCGCCCGCGGTTTCACCTGCGTTGCCCCGTTCCTAAGGGTTGTAGCGTGATGTTTTATAGCTTGAAACCTTTCTCATGAATCACTCATTTTCCCAACATTTCCCTTCACTGCTCTGCTCCCATTGATCGTAGCGTGATGAAAAGTATACTATAATCTGCCCAAGAGTGAAGAACAATTGTACCAAGTTTCGTTGAAATCCGTCGAGTGGTTTTTGTTTCTATAACGAACATACAGACAGACAGACAGACAAAAATTTTACTGATTGCATTTTTGGCGTCATTATCGATCACTAATCACCCGCTGATAGTTATTTTGGAAATATATTTCATGTACAGAATTGACCTCTCTACAGATTTATTATAAGTACATATATAGATTATACGAACTTACCTTAATCAAGTTCTATCATAGTTATACGAAGAATCTCGTCCGAAGAGATTAGAATATTAACCGGCGATACATACATACATACACACACGCCTTTCTCCCACAGGGGTAGGCAGAAACTATAGACTGCCACTTACTACGATACTACATGTTAATAACATAATCTCGAGGACGAGGATATAGCTAACAGCGTATATTGCAGCATTTCATCCGAAAAAGAATCGTTTAAAAATTCAACGAAAATGCAGCACTCTAAAGTGTCTCATACATTTTTCGAGCAGGCGCTTCACAGGGAGATTTCTGTAATCCATTCTGATATCCCCGTTTCGTTCAAAGTCCACTCGTTTCGTGTCATTACAGAAAAGCGGACTGATATACACATCGGCAAACATATTTTTTGCCACTGAGAAACAAAACCATGTCCTTCATTTGAAGTCATAAAGTTGAGAATCGAATGGGTATTATAATTTCAAGAACGAAATGGTTGGATCTTCTGTACCATGTTTTACTGCGATTGATTCCGTCCGCAAGACGGACCGGATCGGAGCTATCCTGTACTTATCTAATTTTATTGTCACTCGTCGACGTCCGTCGAACCCTCTGCCACTGAGACCGTTTCGAAGAAAGCTAGGAAATTCTTTCCCCCATCGGATATTTTTATCTAAGAAGGACATCTTTATTCGCAAGCAGTTAAACTTAATTCAACGTCTTGGTATAAAGATAAACGTTCTGCCTGGATTTAGGCCTCGCCGAAATCTAAAATATCAAGGTTTTGTAGAATGGGATCTTGCTGAATATACATAATCTCCATATACATATCTCTATCCGACACAGAGTAAGTAGGTACTATAATAATTGTAAATAATATGAAGGCGAAAAAGTGGAAGTAACTTTGAAATATAGTAATGTAAGTATGTAATGTAATAAGGAAAATCCATATAAAATATTAGCGCAAATAGCATTTCTCGTATACTGTGAATTAGAAACACAAATCTTAAGAGCATAATTGTATTATCTACCTATTCTTGCCAGAATTTCTATCATTTGTAGAAATGTATTTTTAAGAAAAACCAGACTAGTATTCAAATAATACTTTTAACTGTCGAATATAATGGTTAGTGATGAGAAAAAATATTTAATGTTGTGTCTGTCACATGTCTGTAAAACAAATGGAAAAAAATAAGAAAAATACATGGAGAGTGCTTTTCAAATAACAAATTATCTGTAATACAAAACTAATATATCATGCATATCCATTTGGGAACTTGCGTTATCTTTATTTAATCAATAGATGTCACAGAATACCTAATAAAACTGCGTACAGAACAGCTTCTCTCCGTCAGCGTCAAGGTCAAGGACAGATGGCAGGGTATGTCGGAATTGTACTAAGTAAAAACTGCACTTGCTTTCATTTCATAAAAAGAAAACTAGTTGGAACTTTAATGATGTTCGAATACAATAACTTCAACAATTTTAATATTAATTCATAAAATATTTCGTGTCGGTCTTCTTTTCGATTTTCAATTTACTTGTAGCACATCATAAGAACAAAACATTGAATATAATTTTTAACCAAGTCAAACACTTCCAAATTTAAAATCTGCTTAATTAACTTCTCTAATTGTCATTATTCGAACTTCATTCTACAACTAATTCCCAACGTAATTTCGTCACAAAACAGAGAATCGTATCAACAAAAAGCGGCGGGAATATGCTAAAGACGCTTGTTTCCTTACGGGCTGAGCTCTCCTCTCTTCGGCACATTAGCTATGATAATTGGAACATTTGGTTTGCGAATAGGATGACGTCAAGACACATTCATAATGCGAACACAGCGGTTAACGCGCCTGCGTGTTTATGGTTCCGAATGTAATTTAGCGCAAGTTTAAATGTGGAATGGTGTGATTTTCTGGTTTATTATCATGCTTATGCACTGGCAGGTATCTTTATATGTATATATAATTCTTCTGTGAGTGTGTATGTGACTGAACTTCTCTCAAACGACTGGACCGATTTTGATGAAATTTTTTGTGTGTGTTCAAGGGGATCTGGGAATGGTTTAGATTCACAATTGGACCCGGTAGGTGGCGCTGCAATCGAGTTTTGGGTTATTTTCAGGGCAGGACAACGTCTGCTGGGTCCACTAGTATAAGTATATAAAAGTTGAAATGACATTGTTACTCCGAATGACATTGTTACTTCGAATGACATTACTACAAAAATATTTCCTCATTAGTCTAGTGGTCCTAAGCGCTGCTGCTACACTAGAGGTCCTGGGTTCGATCCCAGGTCGAGCAAAGTTTGATTGGGTTTTCTATGAAATTCTCAGTAGCAGCTCGGAGTCTGGATTTGTGCCCGGTTAATGGTTATAGGGTCGCCCCCTAAAACATGGGACCTAAACATACCGGCGAACTGTGGGTGTACATTACGTCATTACGCCTCTGCCTAACCCTTCGGGGAATACAGGCGTGATGGTATGTTATGTTATTTTTTATATAACCTCTTTTATTTTTCAATGCTAGGCAAAGGCCTCCACTAACATAGTCCAGGATTTTCTATCCTCGGTTCCTACATACCACATTGACAAAAAGCGATTGAAGTTGTCATCATTATGAAGCTCATTGACAAACAAACATACAAAGTAATTTAGCTGAACGTTGGAAGTAACGGATAAGTTAGTCACCTCGCCACTATTGATGCGCCTCGTACTTGGGTTTGATTTCCATCCGAGGCAAATATTTTAACGTCCTATTTTATGTCCGTTAATTTTATGTCTATGATACTTGCAGCGATACAGAGCATCTTCCCTATTATTGCGAAAGGTATCTTTTAAAAAAAACTGCCAAGTATCTAATTTGCAGCTTTCAATTTCAAATTAACATAAACACCTGTATTCCTCAAAGAGCAAATATACGTCCACAGTGCGCCGGTTCAATATATAAATTTTATTATACACACAAAACTTTTGTGTATACAAAAATAATCCACAATACGAAGTTTCTTCCTCTTTTTCCTTTATCCCAACAACAAAACTTCTAACCCCAGTCTTAAACTATTATTCCGCACTATTAAACTATAATAAACTGAGGAACAACTTCAAATGAAACACTGTAGTGCAATAAAGAAGAATCATATCTCACAGAACTGCACTGAAATGAATTTCACCATCTCTTTGTCACGATGGAGCGTGGCTACTTGGCGTGACTGATGATGTGAGGTCTCGTGAGAGCTCAAGACGTAGTCAGGGTTCTACTGTCTTATGGCAACGCGAGTTATTTAATTTAGAGCAAGAACAAGACATAGATTGTGTCTGACCCGTGAAGGTATTGTTAGGTATCGAGATCCGGTTCTATTTATAAAAAAACATTTTCAATTTACAAGAAAATAACTCCACAAAAAAAATATATTTAAAAATAAATAAAAAAATTGCGGCGGTAGCCTAATGGCTAGGGCGTCGGATTGGCGATCATGTGGTTGCCGGTTCGAAACCCACCCATTGCACTATCGACGGGGTTAACAAGAATGCTAGTAATATGCGACACACATTACAAGTAAGCTTTTTTTAAAAAAAAAATCTCTTTTAATAACAATAACTGAAATGGCGGTAGCAGCAACACCGTCCTTGGGTGCCAAACATAATAAGGCTCACGATGGTTTGATAATAATTTAAAAAAAATGCTGGATTTTGGGGTAATTGTGGCAAACGACGACCTTGAATTTTAAACTTCAATTATATGTTTACTTTCAAGAAAAAATTTAATTTTTCTAATTTTATTTGGTGATGTGATCGGGATACGTACATATATTTCCCTTTCAAATCGGACAAGGTTTTTTTAACATAGCGTTTTACTGGCTTCCTCATAAGTCTAGTAGTGGTAAGTAGGACTGTTATGCTGAATGGCCTTAGGCTCGTTCCCAAAGAGTTCTTGGGTTTTTCGCGTAGCAGCTTGGAATTTTGATTTTTGACCGGTCAATGGCTTCTTATTACATGGAATCTAAAATTGCGATTGGCGAATTGTGGGTGTACATTAGTACGCCTCTACGTAACCCTTCGGGGAATACAGACTTCATGGTACTGGATAAATGGTTGGACAAATAATATCTCATTGGCCTTAGCAGTTGTAATTATTAGTCGCTGATCAGTCATAAGCGCAAATGCATAGCGTAAGGTTAAGGATTAAGCTTCGATTCCTAGGTTGAGCAAAGTGTTATTGGGTGAATTCTCTCACACACACACACAAACAAAAATGCGCGCGCGCGCGCACGCACACACGCACACACACATGTCATAGTTTTTAATTCATTCATCTATCACAACACTACACTAACACAACATAATGAACCATTATACTGTCCCACTGCTGGGCACGGGTCACCTCTCAGAATGAGGGATTAGGCTATAGTCCACCACGCTGGCCTAGTGCGGGTTGGCAGACTTCACACGCCATTGAGAAAATCTCTCAGGCATACAGGTTCGTTTAAGCGCGTGATAATTAACTATTTAATACGCACATGACTTCGAAAAGTCAGAGGTGCGTGCCTTGGGTTCGTTCCAATGGTCATACCACAACACCCGAATTTGGGTAATTACTTCCATATTTAAAACTCACTTCTATGCCTAATTCTACTCGTATAAGGCCTGACGACGAATTTGAATAATGCAAAATCGCTCTGACACCGCTGTATGACAAACGGCAGTGTGAGCGAATAGTGGCGGACCATAAATTCATAAAGTAAAAGTGCATAGAGGGCCACAATCCTCTTGTCTGTGCAGTCTAGTGGCCACTTCGTATGACTGATGACCGGTGGACCGCCGAGGAACGGGATTGTCGTCGCGCGGCAAAATAAAAAGTTCACTTACATCTCTATTCAGTGTTACGAAGTATTGAAAGATTAAAATAATGAAATTGATTGTTCGAAATAGGTGCCGAAATTCGAAATAATACCTAATTAATTTTATTGAAAATTATTTCTCTTTATTAAAAATAAAACGTTTTTTTTCGGGTTGGAAAATGCGCGCATTCCCGCATTCCGCCCGCGAATTTGTCTGCGTGGACTTCAGGATTTTTATACAGGTCCGACCTGTATAAAAAGTAGCCTATGCTATAATCTATTTGTGTGCCAAATTTTATCCAGATCCGTTCAGCCGTACTGGCGTGAAAGAGTAACAAACATCCATACATCCATACATCCTGAAATCCATACATCCATACTCACAAACTTTCACGTTTATAGTATTAGTAAGGATACTATCAATCAGAGTCAGGTATTATTTTGGGAGTCGTTTTTTTAATTATGTTATTTTCAACGAATTAACTTCGTTAATTTCGTTAATTGCATTTTGAAGCTCTTTAAAAAATGTTGGCTTGGAATTGGAGCGTCATAGTGACGATTACCTTGGGAAATTAACTTAAATGAGCTTTGTGTAAGAGGAAACATTGAATACAAGAATATTCTCTTTCCTTGTTACATGCAACCTGCGTTTTAAAATATCTCAAAAGATTAGATGACTAAAAAATTTTGTTCGATCCGTCTATCTGTTAGATTTAAAAAAAATATATACACATATTTTTCCTATTGTTTAACAAACAAAAAATGACGGCGATACAGTACATTTATGTTTCACGTGACGTCACGGTTTCGTACATTTTTACAAAATAGTGACGTTACAATCCCCTCTCCGGCTCTATAAGTTTGTCAATTCTTATTATTTTCATAAAGCAAAAAATACGTGTCCGATATTTTGGGATAGTCTATCTGACGGACTGAATTATTTTTTTATAATAATCCAGTCATCACCCTATTATTGACCTTGAAAAATGAGTAGGTTTACAAAGTTTTTATTAGGAATAATTATTTTCAAGCAAAATCGTTTTTATACGCTGGCAAAATATACAATACAGCTAGGGAAAGCAGTACTCATAAAAGTTAACGATTATGCGACAATATTGTAGCTGAAAATTCGCTCGACGTTAGAAATAATGTTCTTCGTAATTATAAGAACCTACGGTTAGGATGGCAGTGTTATTTATATCTATAACTATAATAATATTGTAACAGGCTGATGTCTGTACATTAAAGATATTAAAGAAAAACTAATATGGGGGTATTTATTAGAGCAACAGAAGCCAAAATATCAATTTTTAGAATTTTCGTCTGTCTGTCTGCCTGTCTGTCTGTCTGTACGTTTGTACGCGCATCACGCAAAAACTACCGCATGGAATTGAATGCAGTTTCCACCGATGTATTGCTAGGTGTCTAACTTAAAATCTGGTGCATGTTTCATCTTGATATGCCGCGTAGAATCGGACTCATAGCATATTAATCTTTTTGGGACGTGAGTGAAACTGCGGGCAACAGCAGCTAATTTAGAGTAAATTGTGACGGACAGTAGAAAATGGAAGTCTTGCGATGGGATGTAATCACTTAATTTTTTGATTATGGAAACACAGTTGAACAGAGCTTCGCCTTGCACAATATATTTTACTCGAATGCCCATGTTTAAGCCAAGTACCCTGCCTTTTATACAATTCTATGAACGGAAATTAGGTTATGTCAATTACAAATTAAGTATACTTTTATGCCTGGTTGATCAATTAAAATAAATAATTGTGATGAGAATACTTAAAATAATACATAATGATCTGTTGAGCTATATAACACTAAATATTCAACCATTATTTTAAATAACGGAAGGAAGGATCGTTTCTGATTATTATATGTATGTGGGTACATTCACCGATTATAATTTAAATAGTAGACAACTAACTGGTATTATGTGTAAGTTAACAATATCGATGGTGCATCCGCTTAATATGCAAACAAAATACTTGATGAGTTTCGTTCTCCCAATGAATAAGCGAGAGATTAATATTCTGCATAAAAAATTACATTTCTAAAATTACATTTATTCTTTTTCCAATATTTCAAGTTCGGAATCAAAACAGACATTCAATCATCTGGCACCTACACAGTCCCACCTACGCTTTTTGCGTCGCCCATCATTCTCACCACGACTTTAAAATTTATTCATTCACATACATACATACATACACTCACACCTTTCTCCCACAAGGGTAGGCAGAAACTATAGAGGGCCACTTTCTACGATTCTTGCATACTTCTGTTGCTTCTTCCACATTCATACATCTCAAACATAGATTACGCACCTGACTTTTTTGAAGGATTTCGCCAATAAGATCGCCGTACGTCCTTCAAGGGCGACCTATTCGGACGCTGCATCTGACATATAAATTCATTCGCATAATATATACCTACATAATATAAATAAAAACATTATTTATCTTTGCGTTAAAAATTATTTGTAATGTTTTACATTTTTTTAAAGTCCTTCAATCATAAGTTGTCATACGAATATTTTTATTATTTTTCATGATTCAGGTAAATTCGTACATTGAACTTCCAAACTGTCCGTTTTCAGTTGAAAAACCTACTTCGCACACAATAGCGAAAATACTTTTTTTTATTACTGTTGTTCGGGACTTCATTCACGCCAATAATGCGTAAACAACAATGAAAGTCAGTTTTACCTACATTCTTTATCGCTTCGACGCTTGCTCAGTTGAAACTTTAGTTCGGGACAGAAACTCGAAGATTCTAGAATAAAGTTGGTGTACATTTCAGTGGCGGAAGCCTCCGTTGCCGATGCAAATGTTGTGAGGACTTATTAAGAAGTTGCGACACACAGTCTGTAATCATTCCTGTCAACTAAGCGAAGACGGGAGTTACTTGTATAATGTACGCGAACTCGAAAGGGCGACTTAGGGTGCACATAGTTTGTAGTTCCGACGTTCTTGTTCGGAGGTGTGGCGGGAAGGTTGGGAGCAGCACATCACTCATGTACGTAGGACTTTTTGGTAGTGATGTGAAAGTCTAACGCAGTCGGAGCCGCAACATGGTAATAATTTGATCAGGCGCCGGGCGCACGGGCAACTTTATGCCAATTGAAAAGTTTCACTGCACTGAAATATTTTGTTACAACAGGTTGAGTGACGTTTTCACTGTATTTTTTTTGCGTTTTAATTGATGTGTGCTTTTTCAAATGTCTTTTTTTTTAATGTGTTTCGTGTACAATTTGTTTGACTGTTAGAGTAATTTCTGAGCCTTTTAAAGGAGAAGATATTTTAACTCTTTTATAAGGCTCAGAAATTACTCTACATCATTCAAAAAGCTCACCTGAATTTCATCGTAATCAGATGAATGGTATTTAATATTTTTTTTTCATTTATATAATGTGTGGTTTTTAAATTAGAAAAAGTATGTATGACAAAATGTATGAACGTGAACAATGCAAATGAAGTATTCAACAATCGTAGCGTGCTGTAGTTTCTACCTCCCCCATGGGGAAAAGGCATCAGTTTATATATTATATGTACGTAAATACAGTTCTAGACAATATACCTAGAACACAATAATAAGTATGTCAAATGGCACTAGCCAGCTTGGTTCAGAGACCAGGAGTTGGCAACGATCTCGGTTCTATAAACTGTGCGCTGAATTTTTAAGTTAAGTATAGCTTTATTGCTTGCTGGGTTAGGAGAACTCCAGATGTTTCATTTTACCTTCTAACTTTACGTTAATAGTAGATAAGGATAGGACTATATCTTAACGTATAAGAATTCATGGGTGTCTTTATCCTAGGGATCGTTATTAGGTACTTACATTTTGTTCAGTTTTTTTTTAGTTGCAGGATATTTTGGAGCGGTACCGACTAAAACCCGCTCTAGCTTTAGCTTGCAATGGGACACGGCTATGGGAATTATGACATTCGAAAATTAATATGATGAACATCTAATATGCATTTTTACATTTGCACAAAACTGAGAAAAACACATCAATCAACACATCTAACTACATAATGCACAGCAACTATTTAAAATAAAGTTCTAAAGCTTAATATTGCTTACTTAGAAACTCTTTAAAAAAAAAACATAATTATGTTTTTTTTTTAAAGAGTTTCTATGGAGTTTCTTGCCGGCTCTTCTCCATGAGACGGAGTCACTAGTTTAGACCTTCCAAAATTACCTAGTTTAGTGGTATCCTATTTTTCTCTCTTTTCTTTTCTAGTTTCATATAAATTAAATATATGGGTATTAAAAAAAATTAAATGTTGTCAATTGAGATATAACATTTTGACTTTGAGTTTGAAGACGAAAAAAAAAAACCAGAAACTTGTTAAATACTACATTCACCTTCCTTTCTTAAGAAAAATACGGTCTCTATGTTTATTCTACTGCAACATAAACAATTCCACGCAGCAGGTACGCTAAGTTCTACATTTTTCGAAGCAAAAGACAATATATTACTCCGTACGTCATACAATGGTTTTAATAAAGTTCACGTACACCTACATGCCTGAGTATGATATAATGAAAACATTCGTTGTATTCAAATGAAGTGGGTAGCAGACTGCCCTCGGCTGAATGAGGAGTGCTGTCTCGACGTCACCCCTTAGGCGCTACGTCTGCGTACATTATTACAAAACTACCATTGTATATCTGTTACTGTAAAAGCCCGAACTACGGCAAATTCTAAGATTTACCAACTCTGACTGGTAAAAGTTCGAAATGTTCCACTATGGTTAGGTTAGGTTGTTAGGATTTTTTAAAAAAAAAAACTTACAACGCCATGCAAATGTTCCACCATGGTTTAAAAAAAAACCTAACAACCTAACCTAACCATGGTGGAACATTTCGAACTTTTACCAGTCAGAGTTGGTAAATCTTAGAATTTGCCGTAGTTCGGGCTTTTACAGTAACATATCCACGGCTTTTTAGTACAATGGTAAATTTTGAACATAGTTTTTATAATTAGACATAATGTTTTCGTGAAAAGAAAATTCTGCTCAAATTCATAATACCTGGTTTTAGGTTCAAACTTTTTCATAGATATTTGTTAATAAATATAAATATATTTTGCTAATATATCTACACCGTAAAATAATTTTCATGACTACGTTTCTTTTGTTGGAGATAACAATCACTCCTCAGCAAAAGGAGTAAATCGATTGTTCCATACATTTTGATCGTGTAGGTATTACACTTTAGTATGGTACAGTTAATTTTTTTTTTGTATTTCAGGGTCAGTCCCATAGAAAAAGTTGTTCCTAATCATTACTACGTTTGTTTTGCTGAGGGATAACAACCATTTAAATTTCACAATGTATTTTATTCATATATTGTTACTTGTATTATATTCAGACAGGCCTGGCTACCTACAAATTTACGATAACATAAAACTCGTAAATATTATGTAACATAAAATGTAAATATTATGTAATTACGAGAGCTTTTAACATTAATTTTCTTTTACAGTCAATTGCGCAATAAAAAGCTTAAAATTCGGAATGCCCTTGCGATTCTTAAAAAAACCTGCCATCTACGTTTGGATTACTGGCCTAATGCCAAGTTGCTTTTCACACCTGCACACAGAGAGCCAACCAAGTTATCTGCGATCTTAGGCGAGTTATAAAAGTCCGCTTATTTTGGCAATCTTGAACGAAAGCTAGATATATTGTCGTAAAGTTTTCTTTCATTTAGAGTTTAGAACTGTGCGTCTTATCAGTGCCACTAGTCGCTGCAACAAAACGCAAAGATTTAAACAAATTGAACAAAGTAAGTACTTCTATGAAAATTGTCGACCGCAGTTTGTCATTGCGACTATTTGCCGAGCTGTCGCAGTCGCATGTTGCTTATTGTGCTCCGTGTCTTAACACTTTTTTAATACATAGTATCATTTATTAAAACATATTATGTGAAGTAAGTGCATATTCCTTAATTCTTCATCTTACACACTACATACTTTAAAGAAAATCTGTGTGAACCTCTACATACGAGTACTAGTAAATATCGGTTTTAATTATTTATCTACATGTATTTAATATATGTATCCTAAATACATATCATACATTTGATACAAGCTTGCTATACCCGCGGTTGCACTCGCATTCTAAAGGATTTTTTGAGGCAAAATGTAGCCTACCTCCTTCTTCACAAAATACTAAAATTCATCAAAATTGATCGAGCGGTTTAGGCGTGAAGAAGTAACAAACAGGCAGAGTTACTTTCAAATTTTTAATATTAGTATAGAAGTATGGATGAATATTGATGACCCATAAGACTTTTACCAGTCTTGTACTTAAATATACCTATCAAGCATAAATTCCCTGAATAAGTAAATTGTAGTTACCATAGTTTGTCAGAGAAACTACCATAAGTAATAGATATCAGGTAAACTGAATCAATTTCAACGTAATTAATAGATATCTAGATTCTAGACTATACACAAGTAGACCTGTGTAACTTTGAACTTGGCTAACTTTATTATCTAACAACTACAGGTATTGCCAACAGGGACTTAGTTTCAAATCTTTGATTCGCTTAAAGGCTTCAATCCAGGTATAGACTAATAAACTTTCTAAGGCTGACATCTAAACGGAGCGGAGTTGAGTGGAGCTGTATTTTTAATAGCATTGCATAATAATTATCATTAGTAGATACACAATCAACACCTTCCATACAAACATCAACAACACCCCGACATCACACACACACCTCACACATGCCGCCCCTTACATGTGTGTGACAAGGAGTGCGCACAGTGTTTTGTGTGTGCACATTACATTGTGCACACTTCTTGTTCCTCATTATAACTTATAAGTAGTATTACCTTCTTCTTTACCATTGGTTTGCTTTCAAAATTTTCTATTGTCTATGTTTATTCTCTTATATATGTTTTTATAATGAAAACTGAAAGAGAGGAGTCAAATTAATGTAACTAACTTAAGTTGACGAAATATATATGAGCCAACAGCTACTGACCAAAGCCCTCCCCCTAAGGCTTCCACAAAGACCGATTTTATGCCGCCTGCATCCAGCGACTGTCAGCGACCTTCACCAGGTCCTCTATCCATCTCGTTGGAGGTCGCATGGGCTCACACTGCGTTTTCCGGTGCGTGGTCTGCACTAGCATAAGCGCTACGCTTCTCTCCAGTTGGATATGATTTTTTAACATAGTGTAGCGAAGAAACGGGTGGTTCTTAATATCTATGCTGATCAATCGGTTGCATGGTTAAGATCCTCTTGCCACGTTTAGTCTATGGATGGGTGACCACGCTTGGCACATCGAGACTCACACTCCGATAGCATGTTAAGCTGTTGGTCTTAGTTTTCGTACGATCACCTATAAGTACCTACCTACTTAGGTATACATGTTTGGTGTGGTGTTGGTAGTCACAACCTCAAAAAGCCTGATAATCAGGTTATACTTACGATGTTAGTATTGCCACAGATAATATAATACGTATTGCACACAAATAATTATCTCAAGCGGGAATCGAACCCACGACATTCGCGGGTAGTGATGAGTGATAGCCACCTTAACCGCCACAACCAACGAGGTCAGTGCGACCTGTAAGCTCCATTTCCTCGCTCCGCTTCGCTGATATACGAGTATAAACTGTCCACTGAAATGCAATGAAGATGTGGATTTCATGCAAATGCTATTGGTTAAATTTTCCTTACTCCCATCCACTCCACTCTTATCCGCTTTGATAGACAGGCAAAGTAAAGGGAATTGTCTTAACTTTGCAGCCAAAGCCCTTTCCTCGTACGTTTGCTAACAAGATTACATCTCTAGTACCTCGTCTTGTTTAAACTATTAGGTAACGTAGGTATACAGTGAGGAATGAACGCCATTCTATTGTCATCTTGACCCATTTTATAAAGAGTTTATGAAATGTTCAGCTGTATTCTATTTTGGTATCTCGGATAGAAAAAAGAATGTTTATTCGCGTTTATACCGTCTCTCATTGCCATTCAGATAGGCATCTCGTAAGAGGCGAGAAAATATCTGACATGCTTGTTGGTAGGACCTCTTAGGTCTGACTGGCTGGTAATCAACTACGTCGGAGTCTCTTGTAAAGCACCTTGGTATGTGTTTTGACTTTTGCGTGTGAGAGCCAGTTTCCGCTCCCGAATACCTATATTAAAATGAAAAGTCCATTTATGAAGCATTTTTTGGCGATCTTCCTAAAAACCTCACACAAAAATCTCGCTCGTGTATTAAAAACGTGTCGTCAGCAATTTTGCACTTCGTAACCTACTTGAACCAAAAGTTAAATAACTTTAAATGTAGTTTATGTAACATCAAGTTGTTGAACGAGCTCTGTATTAATTTTCTGTCGTTAAATATTTACTTTCCTTACTATCTCATAAGCCCCTATAACTAATTCAGCGTGGCTTATTTCATTAACATCAAAAGTTTTCACAAATAATTAAGTGTAGGAATAATTTATTTTGAAAGTCAGCTCTTATCTCTTAATCGTTGTTTAATTAAACGCTTGTTAAGATAATATTATGTAGTCTAATAAGCAATGTTTGGGGTGATTAATATTATTTTGACCTTTTCAATTATTCCGTCTTTATCAAAAGATTAATTAATATTACGCATGATACTATCTATTAAATTCTACAATTTGAAATATTTAATCAAATTGTGTTATTATTCGGATTTGGATACTGTTTATCTAGGTTCCTACGTTGCCATTTTGTCCAAAATACTTCACTGGAAATAAATGTAAGCGAATGCAATTTTTGGTAAAATTATCAAGTTTGGAACGATTTTTCCAATTTTTTATTTCCAGTGAAGTAGTAGTAAACGAAATGGTAATGTAGGAATTAACTTAGATTAACGGTATTCAAATCCGAATAATAACACAATTTTATAGAATATTGTCTGCATTTGCGCTAATAAACCTATGAGTCAGATAACACAAAATACCGTCACTTCTCTTTTCTGAAAAAATTAAACAGGGATGTATTTCGGTATTTTTTTTTGGATATTTTGATATCCACCTATCTTGCTGGTATTTTGTAGGCTAGGCCGTGCTGCTTCTGAGAATTTCATAACAACCTTACGCCCGACAGTCGCACTTTGTGAAATAAACAATAAAATGTTTTTTTTTTTTTTTTTTAAAAAAACGTTGCCCCACACTAGGATTTTCTCCTGTGTCGTGGGTGCGTTTACAAACACAAATTCTCACATACACAAACGCCCAGACCCGGAACAACTACCTGTAGATCATACAAATATTTGCTCCGTGTGGGGATCGAACCCACAACACGTGGCGCAGAAGCCGATCGCTCAACCGCTACGCCAATCGTGTCGTCGATTTTTGATAGTATATGTAATATGTATTTCAAACTAAGTAGTCTACAAATTTCAAAAATGACATATTATCCTCCTGCCATCGAAGAGATAGTGTGAGTTTCACCAATAACGCAACTTCAAACAAAGCTGTAAACGTAAACAAGGAACTGCGTACTAATGATCAAAATTCTGATGAAGTAAGCGAAACATCTGTGTACACAGCATTAATTTGATCAGGGCAATGCTATCAAACTTCACACTGAATAGAAATGTGCCACTGGGTAAACATTTTGGCAGAAGTTCTAGTGAAATTGAAAGGAATCATACGCCAGATTCTTTTGTTTTTGATTATGTCGGCAAAAAAGCCACGTAATAGTAAGCAGTCATTGCCACCCATGAATATCTGCAATTCCCAGATTGTACCCTCCGTAAACTGCCATAGCCGCAGTGACCGAGTGACCATTGTGGAGAGCAATAAACGAATTGAGTATTGAGTAGTTATTGAGGGAACTGACTCTCACGCGCAAATGTCATAAACACACTAAGGTGCTTTCCGACGGACTCCGACGTAAGTAAGGGTAGTCGTCAGCAAGTCAGATCTCAAGAGGTCCTTCCATCGAGCAAGTCAGATATTTTCTACTTTCTACTTTCTGCTAATGGCAGTAAGGAATTGTATTCTAATCGATCGCCACAGAGGTCAAAATTACTAAATCAATTTCTTAAAAGATGAAGGAAAATATGAACGACGGAGGGCTCACTACGAACAAAATCGTAATCTATAGTAGATCATAATCATAATACCTATAGTAACAAATTGCTCTAACTGGTCCTATATCAGCCAAAGAAACAAATGAAATCATGGTTTGGTATGAAAATGTTCTCAATACCTGTGTAGTAGTGGTAGTCAGAAGTTCAAAAAGCCTGACAACCGTAGACTGGTCGTCAGGCTTTTCTTCCTCAGGATATCGGTATTGCCCAGAAATTGTGATGCGGAGATCTGATAACAGTTGCTTCGTGTAAAATTCTGATATTCAGCCGCATCATTGAACTTAACTGCCTAATTAGCCTAATGGTCCTGAGCGCCACGGCTACGCTAAAGGTTTTGGGTTCAATTCCCAGGTTGAGCAAGGTGTTAATGGCAATAGGCTCGTACGCCTCTGCTTAACCCTTCGGGGAATACTGGCGTGATGGTGTGATGATGATCATTAGATTGAACACCGACCACAACATTGTTGGGAAAAGGTTAGGATGATTGACGGTTGAAATTAATAACCTATCTCAGGATAGTTTTCTCTACTGGAGATCGAAATTTGACATTTACTTCTGTGAATTTTATGTCAAATTTCAATCTCCAATAGGGAAAACAATCCAGAGATAGAATATTATTACGGCCGTAACACTACACTTTCTGACTGACAGATAACGCACAGATCAGGGTCTACAAAAATGATATTGTGCACAGGGATTTATATTATTTATCCTTTGCATAAGTGATTTTGGGAAATTTATGTGTTTGGGACAAATTTGATCATCACTGGTAACATTGATGGTACATAAAATATCTTACTATAAATTTCAAAGTTTGCAAAGATATTTCTTCTCTGTACATTGGTACGCCTCTGCCTACCCTTTCGGGGAACACAGGCGTGATGGTATGTTATGTTATTTCTGTGTCACTTCATCAACTGTTCATACACGAATATCAGAAATATTGAACTCATAAAAAACCTAACATGGACGATATTGACTCGATTTGCTTGTGATGTATTCGGCGAATGGAATATTCGGCTGCTCCGGTTAGATTTATTGATAGTTATGGAAGCCTGTTATTTACTACCTGCAATATGGCTGAGCACATTCGTATTTGACTATCCTTGATATAGATCAATGTATTAGTGTTATTCTTGATGAAGTATATGTTATACTCGTACAAGCAGTGATAGCCTAGTGGTATGCCACATCAAAGGTCTCGAGTTCGAACTTAAGGCAAACCTCTGACTTTTCGAAGTCATGGACGTATTAATAGTTATTTATCACGCGCTTAAACGGTGAAAGAAAACGGCATGACTGGGAGATTTTCTCGATGGCGTGTGAAGTCTGCAACCCGCACTAGGCCAGCGTGGTGGACTATAGCCTAATCCCTCTCATTCTGAGAGAAGACCCGTACCCAGCAGTGCGACAATATAATGGGTTGATTATTTAATATGTTATGCAGTTTCATTGATAGGATTCCGATTTTTAAAATCAATAATACCTACCTATCCTAAAAGATACGCCCATTCACGGCTAATATAGCGCACCATGGCCATTTTTTGGTAAACACAATAAGGGGAAAAGTTTGCAGTACGGAACCCATTGATAAATACTAGGTACAACTTGAAATAAATCACTTTTGAAACAAAACTCCATTTTACAAATATAAAGTCTCAACGTTTCGGATCCTTTACAGCGTTTTAGTATTTTTATTATAAATGATAATAATTATAATAATTATGAAGCTGATCCCCACACATTTTAAGAGTATTTTTTTATTTTACTTGAACGTAATCAATAATTTCAATGTTCCAGATTTTTGTCCGGGACTTACTAAAAATATCCGTGCAAGTATTTGATTTAAAATTATAGTGCGGCGAAAACGTAAAATATAAATAACTTATTTATTATATATATATTTAACGAAGACACGTTTGGCGTAGCGGCTGAGCGATCGGCTTCTGCGCAATGTGTTGTGGGTTCGATCCCCACACGTATTTGTATGATCTACAGGTAGTTGTTCCGGGTCTGGGTGTTTGTGTATGTAAGAATTTGTGTTTGTAAACGCACCCACGAAACAGGAGAAAATCCTAGTGTCGGGGCAACGTTAATTTTTTTAAATTTATTTTAAAATAAATTTATTTTTCTTTCTTTTAAACAAAAAAAAAACAACTATAGTAATTGTTATAAAATTTTAGTATCTACCTACAAGATGGCGTTGGCTTATTTTAGTAAGAACTTGGAAATTGGATTTATCAGTCAATCTTATTGTCAATTTCTGACTGAAACTTGGAAAAATAGCAATATAATATAATAGGCGCCGACTACATAGGCCTAAAAATATAGGTACCTAACTAGGTAGGTACCGTCGAACTGTGGGTGTTGATTATACACCTTCGGGGTTATCCCCGAACCTCTGAGAAGAAACGATAAAAAAATACAAGGTTAACTTCTGTTTTGAATTTGTAATGCGACAGATCAGTACTCAGGCGATACGGCCGACTTATCAAGAAGTGAAGCTGTCAAACATTCGCGCTAACAAGGCGCTTTAAAGTTAGATAACTAGTAACATTTTAATGGAAGCGAACGCTTTGATTTTGCTAAAACAATGAATGCAGCAATATTATCTATATTGAAGATGTATATTTCGTAGATGTTGCGTAGATCGGGGGGCATTGACTTAAATCATATTATTTATATAGTTAGGGTTAATTTACATACTGGCTCAGACAGTATTGGAGAGCTTTTTTCTATACAGAACGTAGATTGCTGAGAGTGAGTGAGAATTTCATAGAAAAACACAATAACACTTTGAATCGAACCCGGGACCGCTAGTGTACTAGTCGCGCTCAAGCCCACTAGGCTAATGAGGCAGTTTTATGCCTATAACTTGTCTTTTTTATGGGAAAGGACGGCAAACGAGCAGACTGATCGCCTGATGGTAAGCGATTTATGGGTGTCCATGGGCGGCGGTAATCGCTTACCATAGTAGTCACAAGTGCGTTGCCTACCTTTTAAAAGGGGATTGTGCCTCCGGTAACCTCACTCACTCGGCGAAACACAACGTAAGCGTTGTTTGACGCCGGTTTTCTGTGAGGCCGTGGTATCACCGGCCCATTCGTGCCGAAGCATGGCCCTCCCACGAAATAATGTTGTTTTTTTTCATCTTAACTAAATAGTTGCATTCCTCTCAGTGCTGAAAAATGGCGCAAAATATATGTGCAAACACACTATGCAATAACATAAAATGCTTTTGACAAGATCAAAGTATACTTTTTTTAAAAAAAAAAAAACGTTGCCCCACACTAGGATTTTCACCTGTATCGTGCTTGCGTTTACAAACACAAATTCTCACATACACAAACGCCCAGACCCGGTGCAACTACCTGTAGATCATACAAATATTTGCTCCGTGTGGGGATCGAACCCACAACACGTTGCGCAGAAGCCGATCGCTCAGCCGCTATGCCAAACGTGTCGTCACTTAGTTCTACTAACTCTTTGTTAGACCTATTTTTACTTAATTTAGACGTACGTCATCAAAACTATATTATACCTTCAAAAATGTGTGTTTACTTGTAGCATTAAGGCGCGAAAGCTTCTTGCCTTAATAATAAGACTGGCTTGAAGTTGAGCCTATGCAAACACCGCCTAAGTAAATTTCATATCTGCATCGTATTTTGTTGTTCTAGGATTTACGGATCACATATATTTTAATGTATAGCTAGTATAAGTATTAAATAACATATCATCACGCCTGTATTCCCCGAAGGGTTTGGCAGAGGCGTACTTAATGTACACCCACAGTTCGCCGGTATGTTTAGGTCCCATGTTATAGGGAGCGAACCTATAGTCATTAACCGAACACAAATCCAGACTCCGAGCTGCTACTGAGAATTTCATAGAAAAACCCAATAACACTTTTGCTCAACCTGGGGATCGAACCCAGGACCTCTAGTGTAACAGTCGCGCTTGGGACCACTAGACTAATGAGGGAGTCTAGGATATGTATTATTTTATTTATTAACATGTTTCCGTAAAGACACAGGTCCATCGAAATAATGTTGTCGATTTCTCATTCTGAGATAACTGATAGTTCAAACGAGATGATGAGAACTGCTTCATTAGCCTAGTGTCACTAAGCGTCACTGTTAAGCTAAAAGTCCTGGATTCGGTTCCCAGGTCAAACAAAGTGTTATTGGGGTTTTCTATGAAATTCTCAATAGCAGCTTGCCCCTTATTATATGTGACCTCAACATTCCGGGATATACAATAGTGATAACTCTGCCTAAGCCTTCGGGGAATACAGGCGTGATAGTATGTTATGTTTTTATGTATTATGAGATGATGGGGTATCAGAGAACCCTACTAGTCATAAATTGCTATCACTGACTAGATTACTGTATACTGGTTTCTGACACTTACGAGAATATTAGACATTGAAATAATACTACTTTTTACGGATTTTATCGCGTTGTATTGATATTATTTGATTCCCGACGTTTCGGATCCTTTACAGCATCCATGGTCACGGGTAGACTAAGTTGTTGGACGTCTTAATGTTACAATTACTAACAGCTACCTTACATTTTTGTTAATTATTGGCGATCCGATTCACGCAGAACGAGCTCACCGTATCCTTCGGTCTTGCAGTTTTGGGCTTGGATTTTGATTTTATGGAATCTATAATGGGGTTCCAAGCAGGTGGTAATACCCAGCCATCTTCTCTATTGAAATTTGGATTGAAATTTCTTCAGCATCAGACCCGCAGTTGTGCGTACGGGTCCAATACTCGAGGAAAATACAGTCTGGCCTGTCGCCTATCACTTTCAAGATGCTATTGGTACCTACTCCCGCGAATCCTGTGCAACAAAGATGCCGTTCTTTTTTGCATGATTGCTGAAAAACTATCTTTAGCCGTTTCAGCAAACATGCCTGACGCGCTACAATACCGTCATAAGTTTAGGTACTATGTAATAGGAGGCGAGCCTATTGCCATTAACCGGGCATGATTCCAAATTCCGAAATGCCTTTACCTTTACCGTAGTAGTCGCGGTTGCGATCACTAATTTACGATTCTAAAATAATCATATCAATCTTCATTGATAATATTCATATATTTACTTAATAAGGCTCGTGTCTAAGTAATAACTACCCTGATCAATCAGTTCGGTTAAGCTGCACTAGCCGCGGTCAGTCTATGGATGGGTAACCATTCATATCACATCTAAATTCCTTGTATGCTTTGGAAAGCAAGATAATCTATCGTTCCCCGTTGTCATTCAGAGACCTACAGTAACAGTCCAGTTAGAAGCCTGAAAATCCTGCAAACCAAAAATTGGGTAACAGTCTTCTAGCAGTCTCTTGATGTGCAATACTGATATTATTCAGCAGGTAGATTGGAAGGCAATCCCAGAATAGTTGAGAACAAGCTAGGAGGATGATAGTACCTAGCGGTCATTTGCGGCTTTTGAGCTATAATGACATTAAAATTCATACACTTTAATTATAATTCTTTTTGACTTTGTACTTGTTATAATCGGATTTTAAGCATTTATTCAACAAATTTATTCAACAATTATTTTACAATATCGTGACTTTCGTGACAGATTAAGCCATTATTTTTGTCGTCGAAGTAATATACTAATTAGGGGTGCTACCTACTTTAAAAACTGGAACTTATTGTGTAGTAATAAATAATCTATGGACGGATGACAACTCTTTGCCTCCGAAAGCACGTTAATCCGTCGTACCCGGTTGTCATATCGAAAACATACATACATATAGACAGTATTTAGTAATAGTCAGAAACTATCTGATAACTAGTCATATATTGAGAATAACGGTAATGCCCAAAAATTGGGCTGACTCGTCGTATATAAACATTGTGAATTCTAAATGAGTTAGATTGTAAGGTAATCCATGAATAGTTACGCAAAGGTTAGGATTATGATATTAAAAAAATACGTAAAATTTTTGATTTTTTATAAGATTTTTATCCGACGGCTGTGATAACAAGAACTTTGAAAGTTTCATTCAGTAACAATAGTTTTGTTAACGGATTAACGCGTCTGGAATAATACCATTTTAACATTTGGCCAAATAAGATAACTTTTGCTCGAATTTGTAGTAAAAATGTAGAAAATCTTTAGTTCAATTTTAACAAGCTTAACGTGATAAGTTAGAATATTCTTTTATATTTCAATTATGGAGTAATATTCATGTGATCGATCAAAAACTCAGAGGTTGGATTGGAATGGCATTGGATTCGATCTCAAAACATAATATGACTTGGAAATGCAATGGTCACATCACTAGGATATCACTACAATCGATATACTTAATAAAAACCGATGATACTCCAATACCGCGTAATTTGTGATACTTTGCGATAAAGCCTAAATTTGAATGAAACATTAAAAATTAGGCCTTACCTACGCAATATTAGAGAATTATCGACGATATCAATAATTTATTAATATTTACCTAAGTTTTAATTGCTTTGCTTGGCATTCCAATTACTTATACAATAATACATAGATAAACTACCATAGGATTCCGTTTTCGTTACTATTCTGCTTGATACGGTATTACTAGACACACTAAATTAAATACCTATTTCCATTATTAAAGTTTATTAATTTATTATATTTCATCAAGAATCACTGCTGCAAAAATTCTATACAGATAAACGCGATTCGACCACCCACATTAATTAATAAAGGGGGCTTGTTCACTTGTCAATCGGCATCAGTGTGAAGCTGGCAAGCAGAAAACTCAATTTGCACGCGTCGAGAACCCCGATAGTGTATCGCTAAATGTCACAAACACATGCATGCCAGTAATACTTGCATGGCAGTACGTGTGTATCGAAGCTGTTATGATCTTTTGACAGTTGACACGATGCAAGATATTGGCTTCTGTTTAGATGAGAACGGTAATTTAATCGTTAATGGTCATCACGATTTAAGTAGGCAATTCAACAATATTATTCAAAAATTAATTATTTGTAAAAAAAGTACCAATGATATCGTATGAGGTTATCTAATTTTGCAATATCTGTATAAATATAAATGAATCGCCGAAATATTTGTACGCGCATAACTCCACCGCCATCAGCACCATTTTCATAATCCTTTTTTGTTGTGTTCATTATAATTGTCAGGACAAGGTTTGTATGAAAGTTTTTTTTAAATCCACTGGAAAAGTCGGGAAAATTTACTCAACAAGCTGTCCACGGGGCGCTAGTTTTCAATGAATTCCGCCCGTTACTTGCGTGGAAATGAATATTGCTCAGGGAAAGCATAGCTTTCTATTAGTAAAGTAATGTTTTTTTTATACCACTAAGGTTGCAAACAAGCATGCGGCCCGCCTGATGGTAAGCGGTTACCCTAGCCTATGGACGCTTGCAACACCAGGGGTGTCACTCGCGCGTCGACCCTGTAAATTAAAGAGGAATAGTTGGGCTGGCAGCATGGGAGACAATAGTGTGATGCTTAAGTCTGCGGGCGGCCAGCAATTAACCATTTCACCGGCTCTCCCTGACCGCCGCGCCAACATACCGCGGCCATGCATGATAGCGATGGTAACAAAACACCACCGGTCCCCCCCCCACTGCCAACAGACGCCTCCTCGCGGAGGTCTGGCGACATTGCTCACTGTTAGGAACACAAAATAGCACAAAGCATGTTATTTGGTTACGATTTTTTGCAAGGCACTTCCTCAGTCGGGCAGCTCCGATTGTGAGTGGAACCATTCGATTCCACTATGCCCTACCTCTCTTTCTATAATAATATAATATCGTAATTACTAATAATTCAATTGACTTGTGTAGGATAGATACATATCATTAAACCACACAGTAATAAAAGGTTTTTACATCTGTATCTAAAGTTCATTAAAAATAACGATGCAAATTGAACATCAATTAAAAATGGTTGGTGATAAGTTAAATTAAAACCGACTGCAAAATACGTTAATGAGAATGCAATCGAGAAACGATCAAATTGTAATTATGGGAACTCTTTGACCACAGTATATTTGTGTCTGGTCTAGCCTTCGTATTTTATGTACGTATCAATGAATGCCATAATTTTCTATATCAATAAAAGTTGGACTGTGGGTTGCCATCCAAGCTGACGATAAGCAGAAAGTGGACTCAATATATGTGCCCATAAATACTGGATGTCTCCACATATGGCAATAATATGAATAATCGCGTAAGCCGGCCCCTCACAATCCATTAGCCGCGTAAGGAAATTGTCCGTCCCCACCAAATATCAGATTTCACGTTGATCTGTCTAACGCTGATCCGTTCTGACCGGCGACAATTGGATTAATGTCGTCTGGTCTCAAAGCGATTTTTGTCATATTTTCGCCTCATTTCGCTTCACCCACCCCACTGTGGAGACGAATTATAGCCAGATATACGCTTAATTGGTTTGGCGTTGTGGTCGCGTGACATTTTCGGTGCATTGCCTTTGTCATCGGTAAAAATTTCGGCGGGACCATTTTTGCGAATTAAATAACGAATAAATAAAATTGGTGGCGGCGGAATACAGTCAATATGAATTGCAAACGAGAGGAATTAAGTGACGTGTTTGTAAAGCAGTGAATCGGAGAAAGTCGAGAGAACTGTAAAAGTCACGTTGTTCTTCCACAATGAATATTAACAGAGGCATAACGCGGCGCGTCGCAATAGTACTCGGAAAGATAAATTTATCCTCGCGTCGGGAAATGGACCATTTTTCACGGCACCTAACGCTAGGTGTCACATGCTCTGTGCGAAGATGCCGTTACTTACGTTCTACGTGAGAGGAATACAACACGTGTGCCTGTATTAACCCCTGTGTTTTCTTTTAGTGGGCCGTTGTTTGCACTTTCATTACATTAGGGCTTTATCGAATCAACGCGCGATCTAGTACAGGGGTAAATGGGTTTAGCGGTGCGAAGTTGTGGCGGTGTTTTGTCAACCTGTTGTTGCCAAATAAAATTGTTCACGATTTAGGGGTATAGAATAAATTAAGTAAGGTAACTCTGTTCACTTTTTGAAGAGTAACGACAATAAGAGTAAAGGCGATTTATTGCAAACTAACTAAATCTAGTCACACAAACTTCAAGACAAAAAGTATATAAAAAGTAATGCAACATTATGTATCTTACAAATTTCAAGTCAAATATCGATTACGTCTATAGGTTTACGGACACAAAAGAATAATATAATAAAGAATAACAGATATACATAAAATACAAGCTGTTTTTTTAATATATTATAGATAACCTTACACAGTCTCAGTCTCAGTCTCGCCACCACTTTGTTACCTTTTACTACGGCATGAACTATTGTTCTGTAGCGCATGCGGACAGAAGAAGAATTTAAAGGCCATTTTCACAGACTTCAGTGTCTCTTTATACAACAAAGACATAAACACACAACAACAGTTTAGACTCAGCCTTAAGTTGCAATTAAAATAAAATACCAACAAAATTCCCGAACGTCACTTTTCATGCTTCAAAAATGTCATATCGAACATTTTTATCGCACAGCACATTCAGAAAATTGTCCCATTGAAACAATAACAAAACATAATTGGACTAAAACTCACATTATCGTGTAGCTGTACGGTAAATGTACACATTCAACACTTTCCATCGGTATAAAGGTAACAAAACACGTGGGTACAGCCAGATATCGCTAAACTGTTGTTTCAGCGATCTCTTGAAATAACGTGCATTATAACCGCAGCAACGTACGTGCCGCGTTTCCGTACCAAAATGAATGTTATGGCTGTTATGGGATCATTCCGTATTAATTATAGTTTTGTTTTTCGAGTTGATGATATTTATTATGAAGTGAATGTTGTACGTTTTTGTAGATATCGAATATTGCAAAACGTAAGCTCATAGCGAATTAAAAAATATATTCTACTTATCCCACTCAGTATAATTTCTATGCTCAATTATTGTAATGTCGCTCAATGCTCAATTGCTCAATGCCCAATTGTTGAATTGCTCAATGCTCAATTGTTCAATGCTCAATTGTTGTTGTTTGGAGAATTTTTATTTCCGTAATACCGAAAGTCTTTATTGTAGGTACTCCGGAATATACCTACTCCGGAGGAGAATAATACTCGAGGAGAATAAAAAAATGTTGGTAGGTACATAACATTGATGTACCTATATTCTAATTCTAATATCTCCATAAACACGATAGAAAGAAGCACAGTCTGTTGTTGAGAATCAAGGTACTGGCTGGCATAATTTATCGACCAAAATTTAAAAACTATAATTTTTAACACAATCAACAACCGTAATGGTTGCTTCGAAATTTAAAATATCTAGCAAGCTACTATACTGTCCGTATAAAGATATAGGTATAGGAAATTCCTTTAGAAAATTCGCAGCCGCTTTTTACGGTGCATCGCCGATTTGACTATTCCTTCAACGTGAAGGAATTTAATTTATCCGAAACGTTCTGTGGAAACGTCTGTAGAGTTTTATTTATCTCACGACAAACTAATAACCCGGTGACGTAAAGTGATTTCTTCTGGAATACAGTTTATGTGTATAAAATTGAGAGATGTTTCTCTTGTACATAATCAACCCCATACTGTCCTACTGCTGGGCACGGGTCTCCTCTCGGAATGAGAGTGAGAGGGATTAGGCTATAGTCCACCACGCTGGACTAGTGCGGGTTGGCAGACTTCACACGCCGTCGAGAAAATGTTTCAGGTATGCAGGTTTCCTCACGATGTTTTCCTTCACCGTTTAAGCGCGTGATAATAACTATTACTACGCACATGACTTCGAAAAGTCAGAGGTGCGGGCCTTGTGTTCGTACTCGAGACCTTTGACTAGGCAGTCCAATGGTCATACCAATAGGCTATCACTGCCTTCTTGTAATAATGAGAAATTAGACTCTCTCTCTCTCTCTCTCTTTATCTTAACTGTTATAGAAATTCTTGATTTTATGCAGATAATTTTATTGCTTTTCCTAACAAGAAACTGGGATAACTTACTGACAAATTAACCAATTATATCGTAATACGTCTTATAATAGCGTCCGCTAATGATTACATTATTACATTTCATACAATCGCGTTGAATATTAAATAAATAACAACGCGTCACGTGACATAATCACGGCGTGATCGCGACAGTTCGGACACTTCGCAAAGCATGTTCTCATTTTCACAGACAGGTTTACAAACAAGCAAGCTCATTTCAAGAGGGGAAGTGAGGAAACAGTCAGTTTTGGTGAATCACAATATCATTATCGGATATTTTAAATGTTATATATATTTTCTTTTATGAGTATTTAATGTTTCTTATTTTATTTGGTGATGTGATTGGGATACCTATTATATGCTCCTTTCAGATCGGTCAGGGTTTTTTTGAATAGTGTATAATGGCAGTGGATAGCACGATGTGTAGGGGATGTGTGCGTCCATGAATCATATTGCGATTCCACAAAAGTTTCCATGTTATCCCCCAGAGGTCGATTATTAATTACATTGATATCTAAAGATGGAAGTGAAATAGGTAGCGGCATTACTATAACTCATTGGGACTCAATAGATCATTCATTCGGTGACTTAAAATAGAAAGAAACTCCAATTCGGTCTGTAGTCTTTGTACGATGCAACCGCAAATTTCCGCAAATTACAGCAAATTTGTAATGTTATTAATTCTCATTCATTTACTTTGAGTTCAGTTCACGTACAAATCGCTACACAGGAACACCTCATAATCATTAGTTAAGTAAAGTAGACTCAATACATATATCAAGTGGCAAACCTATAGGCTGATGATGATGATGATGATGATGAAACCTATAGTTTAAATCCATCTTAATCATTATCTTAAATTAAGCAGCAAAAGACGCATGGTGAGAACCGTACATCTTTTTGGTCCTTCGAGCCGAATATGAACCAGTAACCTATGGATCTACAGTCCACAGATCTTGAAGAGAAAGAAATACTAAGCGAGATTGTTGTGAAATACTTTGATGAAATAAACCACTCAAATTTCATTCCCTTCAAACAATTAAAATCATTTTTTTAAACCTGATTAATGCCGATTACTTTAGTTTAAATTTTGCGTCCTACTATTCTTTACGATCTTGATACCACAAGAGTTTCTCTTAAAAGTAGATTAATTTTAACTGTACCTAAAGACTCGATAGATGTACCCTTACCTGAATAATGGTGTAGATAAATGTCGCAATAACAATTACATTACACCACTAGAGTGGTCACAAATCACGGGAACACGAAACAGGATGACAAGAAACAAGTTTGCAAACTAGTAAGCTCCGTATTTAACCCTTTTAGCTGCATTTCCATAATGCAAGTAGTATGCACGCAAGTTGAGGTTAATAAAGATCTTGCACACTATAAATAAATATTAGTATTAGTATTTTCTTAAGGCGGATCGTTCAGCTGAGCCCGCGAAATTAAAATTTCTAGTGGTTTTTCGCAGTTTGTAGGTCTACAAGTTCTAGATTCATGGCAGTTGTAATTTCGACATTAACTATACAACATTCACAACTGAGAACTAAAACCTTTACTTATAAATCTTTATCAAGCCAAAAACTTGGCGCAATCTGTGTAATTGGTCAAAATTGACATTTTACACTACTTTTAGCTACAATAATGATTTTTAAGCAATGGTTTTAGATAAAAATTGTGAATTTTGAAATTTGAATTTGGCGGGCTCAGGTGAAGTATCCGCTTTAATCTTGCGTGCAAGTTGCCAGTACCTAATATCAAATAATAATACACCTGGCACGCATATGTCACTTCGTACTTGCAAGCAAGATACTAGCACAAATAGTACCGTTTAGTTACCCTTCGATAAATTTATTTTCATAAAATTTGCTTCTTATTATGGTGTACAATGTTGTTCTATTCTATTGTATTCATTTACGTAATTTATAGAGGTATGAATATTTTTCCTACTTTTATTTTTAAACTAGGTTTTTTTTATGGAATAGGGGGCAAACGAGCAGACGGTACTTTTAAAAGCTTTAATCATCCTATCAATACATTACAAATAGAATAATTATTTTTTGAATGCATTTAAAATAAGATTTATTTATTATATACCTATTTATGTTCTTGTATTGCAAAAAAATACAATACAAATTATACAATACAGTCCGTTTTAATCATGACAATGAGCCTTATTTGAATGTCTTAGCAAAATACCAAGAATTAAATTAATACTAATTCCACCTGAGATAAACTACGAGAACTGGCAACTTATCCAAACCGGTCTTGTCACGTCATGGTGTCACGACAAATCGCATTTACGCGATGTTAATTTTCATTCCGAGTTTCGCAAACAAGAAAGCCTGATGCCTACTTACTGCTTCATTTCAGCGCACTGATAAGAAACTTGACGTTTAGAAAGTTGCGACCGCGTGACATTTGTCACGCTTGCTCCCTGCGGCGGCGTTTCAAACTACGCTATCTTTGGAAAGACGTATTTATCTGATACGTTTTCGGAGTAGTTAATAATGGGTGAATTGATCTAGGAATAATTTATTGGGTTTGTTCGTTCGATAAATTGGGCGTATTTAAGTTCTGTGCCATTTATTGACAGAATTTATCGCTATTTTTCGAATAATTATTATATTGAATAATAATATTTTAACGAATAAGTAAGACTATCTGTTACTTGTGTATCATTTACTTATTAAACGAAAGTACTACTACTACTTATCAAGACGAAATATGCAGCAGATTTTAATTTAAATCTCCAGCAATACAACTGTGAAGAAACCGCATTCAGTTTTTTCAGTCATTTTTGTGTGATGCGCGTACAAACATAGAAACAGACAGACAAATTTATCAATTCGGAAATAGAGAGATAAGTTCTAAAAATATAATTTAAATTTATTTTTTAAATTAAAATTAAATTAATTTATTAAAAAAATATTTTTTTTTTATATTCTACCTACTGTTCTTATAGACCCCTCATATATTTTTTCTTAAATATTTATCTTCTGGCATCCAGTTAAAAGTTTTTAAACCGTTGATAAATAAATTACTTGCTGTTTTTGTAGGTAAAATACTAAGCAAACATGGCTAAGGTTTTTCTCATTCAGCCTGAAGCAGGATTCAATCTTTTATACAACAAAAGCCCTAAAAGTAAAGGACGTGTGAAAATATCGACATATTTAGGATTTTCGGCGCTACAAAATTTTAGGCGTATTTTTCTTTAATCATGGCACAGTCTGTAACTTGGCGGCGCCTCGCAGCTGTGGCGCGCCGATAACACGCTGCGTGACACCTGACGTCATTTGTCACGTCACATTCCATGTTATTCGTTCTCTCCTAATTGACCTCAAAAACGAGTTAAAGTTTCCAAATTTGACTCATCTCACAACACTCAACTTTAAGGTGAAATGGTATTGGATCGTATATTTGTATGGTTGGCATCGCCGGCCCGCGAAATCAAATTTATACATAAATATATCTTACAGTAAAATGAGACCATAATCCTCTTGTGAATTTATTAAGGAAGGTAGACAATTTTTTTTTTGGAAAATAATAAAAATCGAATCGAATAAAACAGCCTTTCCCTCGATGTATCTGTAGATATAGTATCTATATAAATGAAGAGTTCATGGAATCTATGCGTATTTTATCGAGTCAAATTGAGTCCATCCTGTTCTGTTATTCAACATTCACTAACTGGTCTCAATTAATTAATTTTTAATTGGCATTAAAATTGAAAATCAGAAAAAAAAATCATCAAAAAAAATTGATTTTCCGTATAGTCGAAACATGCCAAAAGCCCAACTTTGGGACTAATTTCGTCACATAACACACCTTTTAATGTCAGTTGAAAACCAGCACTAGGCAGCGCCATTTAGCTGAATTGGGCCTGTTTGGCACAGCCTACATTAGTATATTGCTGTTACAATGTGAATTATCTTTTTATTTATTAACACGCTTCATATTTTAGTGTAGGGAGTTTAATCATAGTGTATTCACAATCACGGCGTCTCGCGGCTGCGGCGTGCCGATAACACGCCACGTGACACCTGCACGTCATTTGTCACGTCACACTCCCTATTGTTCTTTCACTACGATATTGAACTTGTTTGCTTTTGTCCCGTCTAACCTGTCGACTACCCCGCTGTTTTCACGCTAAATTGGTTTGCGATTTCGTTAAGGGTATGCAAAGGGTTTGAACAGTGCACTTTTCAATGCTTCAAGATTAATGTTCTGAGTAATCTATTGTGAGACGTTGAAAGCTGCTTCAACTGTAATTATAGTACATTCGATGAATCCAATTCAGTGTAACAATGGAAGAGATTGTTGAAGGTGTTAATCGTACTTCTATTAGATCGTTTAATGATTTATTTCTTTTATTTCTATTCAATTTAAACAGATCTTTTTGTTATGTAGGTACTATTTTATATTTGTAAAACATAAATAAGTATTATAATTTAAAGTAAGCACATAAATTACATTTACGATCTATTTTTTACGATAAAGAAAGAGGAACGTATCGAAATATAAAAAAAAATGCGAGTGGTTTGATTTTCGAACACTTTTCGAAACAAAAACGCCTCATCGCGATCACGTTACCCAGTTATTGTGATTGTGCGATATAACAAATGAATTGCTATAAACAGAATTGACTTGGATGCTAGTGACGTTCCCCTCGTCATGCCGCTATCCGGCGTCCGTCTGTCCCCGACGGACGATATGTTATGCCCGCCTGAACTCTGACAGTGCTCTCCGCTTAAATTGATTGAAGGTTGCATAGAACCGTCACGTGTTTTGTTTTTATATCGATAGTGATGTCTGGATCAAATTCAGTTATTGATATCGAGAAATATTATTTGGAGATCACTATTGTTGAATTGTGTTGAAGTAGCTACGATTTCTAATAATACTTTATTTTACCATTGAAATACATATATTGTGTCTATGCATGAATCAATTATGTAATTTTTAGTACAAAAACACGAAGTTTGACACAAAGTTTTACAAAATGTAGGCTTATTTAGAGGTTATTATATTCTGGACTAAAAATCTATGGTGGAAATAAAAAGCTCTTTAAAATATGGTTCTTAACGGTAGTACCACACTAGTGGGCTCTGGAAAATCCACAGCCACGACCACGAGTAGAGAGAGAGATAGAAATGGAGAGAGAAATATTTTTTTAAGGAGGGAATATTTTCATTAAAGTTTGGGAACCTATGAAACATACGTACTCGTACAGACATTAACAATTTTTAGAAGTACAGAGAAACTGCAGGGCAGTGTTAAAATGGACACTTTTAATTAATTATAATGATCCTTAATAAAAAAATACTATCGAATTCTACTGGTTCTAAATATGAATTGACTTAAAGGAACTGCTAAATGTGGCCTGAGGGCCGCTAATATTCCGCTAATATTTTGAATCCGTAGAATTCTAGTTGCTTCAATTCTCGCACACTTTGACCTTAAAAACGAGTTAGTTTCCAAATTTATGCAACTCATCTCTTAACACTTACCTAACTTTGAAAGGAAATTACATATATCGTATCGTTTTTGTATAGTCGATATGGCCGGGCCGCGTGCAATTCTTTTGCCCAATATTTATATTGTTGGGTTTCGCCTACATTCAGACATCTTTTCATAGACACACGTCGGTTACGAGTACTACGCGCTTGTCCATATTGAAGGACCTCACCAATGAGGTCCACTTTTGATTTATTATTCCATTCGTTATTACCTATTTCCCTTGCCAAATATTCTCGGAAAACAACAAAGAGGTAGAACAATGCATTTGGCAGTTCCAATGCTATGGAATATTCCGTATATATTATCTGCGCCTCTCAATTGGAAGACATTAGTTGGGTACGACACATATTCTCGAAACTTTAGCTCGCAAGTTTGCCGGGAACTGGGCTATCAGCAGTGCACTCGATCCAACTATCTGCAAAGGAACGCCTTGAACTTCTCTAATGAGATGAATAATTAAACAGTCTCATTTATCCTATATAATTATACGAACAATATTTATACAACTTTTATTTTAAAATGGCAGTACAAAGGCCCTTAATTTTTTTTAAGTTTTATAGAAAATAGGGTTATATTTATGTATTCATTTTTAATAGTGTTTTCGATAACAGCCCTAAAGATTTCGATGAAATTTACGATATAGAACAAAGGCGATCTCGCGAGCTCACATCTGGAAGGAGTCGTTATCTTTGTCTTTTCATGTTACAAACTTCAATTGCCCACAAAATAGATCTCGGATCTAGCTAGAGACGTTTACATCTATCCAAACGGTATTAGGAGCAAAATTATAGTAGGTGATCCTATTAAATTCTTACATTAGGATATTTTCTTTGTTCTAACGTAATAAAAATCCGGAAGTGTGTTCATTAGCAAGTGCGCAATCGATTTCGCTGCTCCTTTCATGGTTAGTGCTTTGATACAAAGTGTATTGTTTCTTACCAAATAAAAAGAAGAGGTTGTTAATTATTTTGTAATTAACTAGTTTAAGAAAATTTTCAGTTTAAATCTTTGATTCTACAAAGTTTTGTGGAACAAATGAAGGAAAGGGTGCAAATCGAGTCGTATCAAGAGGTAAAACCAGAGGATTGATAACAGTGGCGATTGCCAAGAGCTGAGATCTTGAATTAAAAAAAAAAATATTGGCTCGATTCTCGAACTGAACAAATTATTCGTATGACCTACAGGTAATTGTTCCGGGTCTGGGCGTTTGTGCATGTGAGAATTTCTGTTTGTAAAAGCACCTACTATACAGGAGAAAATCGTAGTGAGGAGAAGCGTTTAAAAAAAGAATCAGTGTCAGTATAACGAAGGATTAAGAAGAAAAATCACAAGAGTTTCAGCATTGTTTACCAACCATTTTCCTAAGCTACAATGTTTAATTACGGGGATTATTTTTGCCACAAACACACCTAATACCAGTTTTTATTTATAATACAATGTTAAATGGTCCTGCGGCGCAATAATTATGTGACATAACAAAGGAGCTTACGAATTGTCGCGGTTTGTAGCATTTGTGTGTGTGACTCAAGTAATTTAGGTTTAGGCTATTGCGTAAAGTTTAGGATAGACCAGAATATTACAGTTCCTATTATTACGCTGAGAAAATTGAACCTTTTAAAATGACAACGCTTAATATCAAAGATACATGAAGCTCAATTCTGTGCTTAAAATATTATATGTCAAAAAGTATAAGTATGTTTTTAAATGACCCGATAACTACAGAAAGTGGACATATAATTTTTTACATTGGAATAATGTATTTTTCAAATATTAAATCCTAAGATGTATGCATGTGAAAGAAGCAAAATAAGTATTCAAGGATCGTAGCAAGTGATGGTATATAGTTTCTGCCTACACCTGTGGGAGAAAGGCGTGAGTGTATGTATGTATGTATCTAAATCCTAGAATTAGTTTTAGGTAAATAATACTATGTAATTTATATTAGGTATTATTAGCTAGACTACACACACACAGAACACATAACATAATCTACCCATTATACTGTCACACTGATGGGCACGGGTCTCCTCTCAGTATGAGAGGGATTAGGCTATAGTCCACCACGCTGGCCTAGTGCGGGTTGGCAGACTTTACACGCCATCGAGAAAATCTCTCAGGCATGCAGGATTCCTCACAATGTTTTCCTTCACCATTTAAGCGCGTGATAATTATCTATTTAATACGCACATGACTTTGAAAAGTCAGAGGTGCGTGCCTTGGGTTCGAACTCGAAACCTTTGACTTGGCAGTCATTTGCAGTCAACGTTCATACCACTAGGCTATCACTGCTTTCACAGAACACATGCGATAATATAATATACTAAAAGGTTTAGCACCCAAGTTTTTTGTATCATGCGGTACACAGTCACCGTCCGCGTTAATCTGCTTCTGTTGTATTTCTACAAAATGTATTCATAAATGGGGCACTGCCTCTTAAGATACAGGAGAAATCCTAGTTTAAGAGGTAGCAAACAGTCTTATACAGATTTGCAGCATTCATTTCAATAGGTACTTATAACAACTACATTACTGTATTTATACTTAAAAGAAACTTGTATGATATAAGTATACATGTATAAATCTGTATGTGTTTTGGATATTCAAACGTTTATTGTTATTATTATGTAAGGAGGATACATTTTAAGTACTGTAGGCGACTTCAATATGTTTGGATGTACAGACTACATACAATTATATATAGGTACGACGATTATAATACCTATTTGAACAGCTTCTTTATACAAATCCGCTGAACATGTATGTACAGCTAACAGTATTTGCATGCGAATGAAAATCCAATATAGTTAACCTACTTATTACGAGCATACTCAAGAAACCTTACGAGGCAGACATCTTAAAGCAGATGTCTGTTTATATAGTCTCAAGTTTCTCTCTAAGAACTGGATTATCTGGTAGTTACATTTCCATTACATAACATACATACCATCCTGTTCCACGCCTGTACTACCCGAAGTGTTTGGCAGAGGCATACTAATGTACATCCACAGTTCGCCGGTATGTTTAGGTTCTTATGTATTATTGTATTGTATTATTAGGCTATAATTATAATAGGGGGTAAAAAATCCAAACTCCCGAGATGCTACTGGGAATTTCATATAACAAACCAATAACACTTTGTTCGACCTGGCAATCGAATCCAGGACCTCTAACGTAGTAGTCACACTCAGGACCACTAGGCTACTGAGGCAGTTATAGCCACTAGGGTAATGAGGCAACATAACATACTATCATGCCTTTATTCTTGAAATTAGACAGAGGTGTACAGATGTACACCCACATTTCGATGGTATACTCGTATTTAAGGTCCGATGTCATAGGTACCGAGCATATTGTTATTAATCGGGTACTCATACAAATTCCAAGCTGACTGACTCCAACTAAGATTAATTCACAGAAAGACCTAATAACACTGCTCGATTTTTAAATTGAACCCAGAACCTGATACTGAGTAGCCGTGCTAGCGACCACTAGACCAAGGAAACAGTCAGTATTTTTCCAGATAATCTTAAAAAATCCTAAAAAATCTTAGAAACTCTACCAACTGCCTCCTCATTACGGTGTGAAAACTCTAAGACCTAAACAAAACCCCGTGATTTGAGAAAATGTAGGAATAAAAATTATACGCAATCAGATTATCCAGTCAGTGCTACAAAAATAAGGTTTTAATAAGGTCCAATGTCATATAAAAACACTTTCAGTAAAGTAAAGTATTTTCATATTTACGTATATTGCTTTTAAATTAATCATTTATCCCTTCATACTCAAAAAGGTTTATTAGATTTTATTGAAACGGTATTCCGCGTGTGTGTAGCCAGGAAATGTACATTACGTTATTTGGCAAAAACTCAGTGATATTATTTGAGAGCATATTCACCACTTTACGTATCGTAAGAACGTCACTAAAATATTCATGAGTAGTGCAGGCGGAGGGTCCAAGTATTTCACCTTTGTGTATGAGACACCTTTTTAGGGGTGGGAGATCTAACGCATTCAGTTTTTTTTTCTATTGCCACAAGCAAACATCACAGGGATTTCAAATTCGTATAGTAATTTAATTTTTCTCTTCACATCTTTCCCTTTTTGGGAAAATAATTTGGAAGTTTTTGAAGAGGTCAAGGAAAGTCCGTGTTTTCTTTAGAAGGTTTTTAAATATCTTTGTTATACATTATCTCACTAGTCAAGTCAAGCGAACATTTTTTAACAAGGAAATGACGGGAAATTCACAGAAATATGGAACAGGAAAGAATGATTCGGGGTTTTGACAGCCTATTGTTATTATCTGTGTTACATTGAATTTGTCACGTCCACAAAGGCCGGATAAATTAACACCTGGGCCCAATATTTTCAAAATTGATAGGAAAATGTATTTTTAGAGAAGGTCAAAACGTCCCGATAGGAGTATTTGCTTTTATTAGAGACATAAAATAGCCTATTCCTTCCTCAGGATGTAGTCCCTGTCAATTTTACCCGAAAGCAGTTTAGCAGTTTAAGCGTCAAAAGATAGCAAACAAACAGACAGATATATGTATAAGCATATAGAATACGGCGCTTTAGGTATGGCTGAAAATATATGAAAATGCTGAAAAGGGATATAATCGTGGGAGATTTTAATATATACACACTTTAAAAAAACGTTCATAATTATTCCTTTCAGGATTCATATTTTTTTCGGCATAAAACAAATGTGGTTAGACTAAGTAATACATAGCAAGGAATATTCTACTGAATTTAGTATGCAATCGATGTCTTGTTGGTACATATTTGTGGCGGGGAGTTCATGCAGCCGCCATGCTGCTTCGTTTTAATCCCACGACGGTCTCAGGTGTTGGATTACTGCATCTCCGAGCAATATCGGGAATAAGGGACTTGATCGCAGATGCACTGTATAAACACTGCTGATATTTTAATAAAGGTACAAACTAGTATACTATAATTATCTATATATTAAAGGTAATATTATTATAAAGCTGAAGAGTTTGTTTGTTTGGCTGAACGCGCCCAATGTCCGGTACTACTGGTTCGAGTTGAAAAAAATATATTTGTTTTGTATAGTCCATTTATTGAGGAAGGTTATAGGCTATATAACATCACGCTACGCTTCTTAAGAACGGAGCAATGCGGGTGAAACTGCGGACGGGTTACTGGTTTTTTTAGAAAAATAAAACTAAACTACTAACTTACTAACTAAAAGGCGGGCAACGCACTTGTGACTCCTCTGGTGTTGCGGGTTTCCATGGGCGGTGGTAATCGCTTACCATCAGGCGATCCGTCTGCTCGTTTGTCCCCCTATTCCATAAAAAAAACTTCAAGCTTTTTGTGTTGAATCCACACAAACAACTCGCTTGTATTTCATGAAGGTTTCTGCAGAGGTATACATCTTTGTTTGCCAGTATGCTTAGATCCCATTTAAGAGGGATCGAACCTTTTACCAGTCAGGCGCAACTCGAAACAGCAAGCTGCTACTGAAAATTTCATCGAAAAAACCAAGGACACCTTGCTCGACCTGGGAATCGAAATGAGGTAGTTATCTAAGGATATCGTCTGGCAGGTATTATAGCAGTAGCTTTATGTAAAATATTGATATCCAGGCGTATTTGATTATACTGGCAGCCGACCCCAATATAGCTAGGAAAAGGTTGGGATAAAGCCTTTCACAGACTTCTATGATTTCTCTACATGCAAGATACGAATTTTAGAGTTGAAATTTTAGGAGCACACTACCTATTTATCTTCTAGACAAGGCTTTTCTCGTTACAGGACATTTCAAAAGTAAGTGTATAAATCATTCGTGGCGTAGTGTAGGTTGAGATTTATGGCTGAATACTTGTGTACCTGCTCTAATATTGACGTCATAGTTACCACAGAATATTCTCTTACAAATGGTTATTATCAATAGTAAGTGGAACTATAGACATTGTAAGCTACAATTACAACTCACACAATGTTCTTGTGGGCACAATTGTGACTACTGAATGTAAAGCCTTGTGTGCGATTTCCGGGCCTTTCTGTGAAACTCCTAGTAGCAGCTTAGAGTTTGCGATTGTGTCCAGTTAATATCCCAAATATATTGAACTTTACATACAACATACAACTGTACATTTGTCAGTACACTTTGGTCTAACCCTTCGAGATATATTGATGGTATCGTATTTTTACAATGACCCTGTTATCATCTAACCTAAATTTTAGATGAAACATCCGACAATCGATTCCCCCACATTGTCTCCCAACATAAAGTTGAATCGCAAACACGAAACAATTGTATTTAAAACGGACGATAATTCAACGGGCGTGATTACATGAACGGGCGTGAACTAAGTCCGGGCTTACCGCGGATTTGCAGGCACATCTGTGTCAGGCCCGATGCAGGTGATTAAAATCCCACTTGCCACACTTATTGTACGGTAAAGCTGCTAAATGTAAGGTTACAAGTCTGTTTATTGTTACTTAGTAACCTTAATCCTCGTTTTAAGGTTGGTTAGCGGATTTTGGAAATCTGTCTTTGATAAGTAGTGTGAATGTTAATTAATGGCTTCTTGCAGGGGACTAAGAGTTTGTGAATTCATCAGAATTAGAATGCAACGCCAAATATTATGCCACTATGCTTTAATGTCCTAACAATAATATAGGTTCCCGTTTGAAGAGAAATAACCATGTGAAATTACAGGGCAAATAAGCCTTAATAACTGCCAGTCTCAAGATGACAATGCGCAAGTGAAGATATTTTTAGGACCGTATGTTTGTTTGTCCTCATAGTACTGCGGCCTGCCGCCGCAAGCTGGCTGTAAACTATGGATATAAGGATTTGCTCCACCTAGGATGAATGGCATACGCAATGAGGATCAGTACATAAAAATAAACAAGAGACCTGCTACAGCAGGTTGGCACTGCTAGGCTTGGGAATAGAAGTCCGATAAAACCCTTGTTAATTAATGTTGTCGAGCATGAATGCATTAAACTTATTCATACTTCATATCTGATTTCTAGGAGAAATCTGAGCTATAGAGGACTCTGTAGTCTCTTTTAAACTTTAATATTATAAAGTTGAGATTAAAATGACTTTGAACATTACAAATTCGTAAACACATAACAACTACCTCATTAGTCTAGTGGTCCCAAGCGAGACTGCTACGCTAGAGGTCCTTGGTTCGATCCCCAGGTCGAGCAAAGTGTTATCGAGTTTTCCTATGAAATTCTCAGTAGCAGCTCGGAGTCTGAATTTGTGCCCGGTTAATGGCAATAGGCTCGCCCCCTATTACATGGGACCTGAACATATCGGCGATCTGTGATCTGTCGAATGTACACCACATTAGTACGCCTTTGCTTAACCCTTCAGGGAATACAGGCGTGATGGTATGTAATAACAGCCCGCTATACCGCCATACTCATATAATCATATACATACAAATTACTAAACGAATGAACTGAGTAGGTCAAAATTCGAATTGTTTGAGACTACGTCTCAGTGAACATACAAGTACATACTAAGAACATACAACACGAAGTACATAGGTATGCTTCAAGGGTTACCTTACTTGTAAATAAAACAGAAGCATCAAACTTTTGAACCATTTTGAAAAAGTTTTATTAAGATTTTTCAAGCCAAAAATATTGAATTTTAATCTGACACTGAATTTTTAACTATAATCTATATACTTATAATAAATCTGTAGAGAGGTCAATTCTGTACATGAAACATATTTCCAAAATAACTATCAGCGGGTGATTAGTGATCGATACTGACGCCAAAAATGCAGTTCAATCCAGTAAAATTTTTGTCTGTCTGTCTGTCTGTCTGTATGTTCGTTATAGAAACAAAAACCACTCGACGGATTTCAACGAAACTTGGTACAATTGTTCTTCATACTCCTGGGCAGGTTATAGTATACTTTTCATCACGCTACGATAAATAGGAGCAGAGCAGTGAAGGGAAATGTTGGGAAAATGAGTGATTCATGAGAAAGGTTTCAAGCTATAAAACATCACGCTACAACCCTTAGGAACGGGGCAACGCAGGCGAAACCGCGGGCGAAGAACTAGGGAACAAAGTAACTATTCCACGCGGACGAAGTCGCTGGCAAAAGCTAGTATCAAATAAAACGGGTGTACCATTATTTTGCATGGGTAAAATGAACTCAGAGTTTCAATACCTATTTGCCGTTATCTATTTATAGATTTAAAACCCATTAAAATGTAAATTCTTATTTTTTTTAATATTCCTCGACTATTACCCACGTATTCATGTGTACATGTCCCAATTTAGGGCTATTCCAAACATTTTCGCAACTTGCACTACATTCTATGGGCAGATTTTAACCGCTTTTCAATACGGTATCGGTGCGAATTCGCTCACATTCATTTCGTCCGTGGAATTCGTCGGATTGCATCGCAACAGCAAATGGTTGCAAACAGATAATAAATTCGGGATTACCGCGGATTTCGGAGCGCCATCTGGCGGCCGCAGTCGAAGCCCCCGTTGAAAAGTGATTGGGACGCAACACTGACGTCGCGCGTGTAAATTATGTAATTCATGTGCCTATTCCAATCGTGCATTCAAAATGTTTTCTTTTTTATTTGACATATTTGGAATGAGATTTAAATTGGGTAGACTCTCCATATGTACGTTGGAATATTTAAATCGGGTGAAGCATTCTGTATCAATGTTTGGATTACGAAATTAAAAAGTAAATTTACATGACCCTAAACTAAATTTCACCTGGTACACACATTGTGGCCACTAAATCTGTTTTTCTGTGTCTCTATGAAAGCGACTATAGACGATTATATATTTATTTGATTAAATTATATTATACCCTGCACACAAATCATCATTATCCCACTTCAGGGCACGTGTCTCCTGAATACAAATGTCAAAATCAAGCCAATACACACTCTTTTCAACAAGTAAGCTATGAAATACTGGTGCCATTTAGTTTCTATGAAAAAATTAAATCTTTACTTAAAAAAATGTTTTTAAAATATCTGTTTTTACATAAATAAAATAAAGATATAACGATATTAGGTACTTACAAATGTCTAAATAATATATTTTTTTTTCATAATAATAGATAGGTATCTAACAAAGAATTTATGAGAACTCACAAACTCATATTGCAGAAAGTGCAATCGTAAAAGTTCCTTTGTGGTACTAAATGGGGCATTTTAAGTGAGCGCCGCTTTAAGAACTATTGTCTCTATGCAGAGCTTGGTTCAGGGGGTCTACTACGAAAATCGAACTACGAAGTCTCAGCTGACGGGTCGTACGTTTTCCTACCACAATGGTACTTCGGGCTCGACGATTGATTCGATGTTCATTTAACTTTTGTCTTACTTTGACGCAACCTGAAAATAATAAATATATGATAATTTGACATCTAATATTTCATTAATTGACATTTTATTGTATAGTTTGACTATCACGATATTTTTATTTAGGTACCTAAGTTGTGTTTCGATTCGAACCTTAGGCGTACGATTTTCAGAGTAGGCCCCCCTGTTTTGATGGCAATAGGCTATCGAGCGAGCGATCCATTTACTGAGAGCACGAGGTCGTTGTATTATGTTGGTACTTCTGTTAATGTACGGAAATTGTCCTGTTTTTAAAATTATAATTGTTATTTACAGGATGGTTGTTATTCACTAGCATTCCTTTAACCTATGTATCTATACGTGTTTTTGCTTTGACTTAATAAATCGAGATTCTGTTACATTCATCACTAAACACCTCGGCACTTGACCCCTTCCAACCTTATTATGAAGGATCATGACACTCCATAAGTGTTTCTATAGCTGTGACAGACGATACCCGTTCAAAATCATGATGTGTATAATAATTAATAGATAAATGTTAAAGTTAATTATGTTTCAATTATTCGATGTTTGTTAATCAAATACATAAAAATGGCTGAAGGAAATTGGATAAAAATTGGCACTCGGGTAGTTTACACCCTGGATTAACACAAAGACTATTTTTTTTAATCCAAGTTGTACCCAATTCTGAAGTCCACGCAGATGAAGTTGCGGGCAGAATCTAGCAGTTAATAAATTCAATATCGATGATCATAAAATATACAACTAAATACTTACTTATGTTATTCAAATAATTCGATACTTAATACGATTGTAAGTAATTATATCTCATTCAAAAACTCAAAGTCAATGGAAGTCAAAATGCATAAACATTCCCTTAAAGTATAGGATTCTAAATTCCTCCTGGCACGCAAATGTGGGGTCGCATAATTCAGTAGCAAGCACCCAAGGTTTATCACGTCTGGATGTCCCCTAGTGTCATGACGTCGTCCACTGACGCGAACATCAAATAAAGTTGTTTTACTTACTTATCTGAATGTGAGGGTTCCAAGGAGGGTGCATTAATGACCTAGCTTCTGTCTCCACCTACAAATACTTAGAAGTACATACCTATACGGTGTTTTTAGGGTTCGGTGTTCAAATTCTAAAAACGGAATTCGTGTCTCTTCGATTATAATAATAATTATCATTCAGATTAATTACAATCCTTATTACGATTATACCTAATGATAATAATTTAAAAACACGTGGATTGGCCCCAAAACCCCCTTAATTACCTATGTGGTGTAGGGGGGAGCAGTTGGGCATAATAGTAATTGTTATAAAAATGTACATACTGCTCTAAGCTCATCTCTTATTTATTACATGGGATCTAAACATACTGTCAAACGTCGGGTGTATATCAGCACACCTCAACATAACCTTTCGGGGATACAGACAAGTTATACAGACGTCAAGCTATTTACTTATATTTTGACATAAATTCACAAAAACATTAAGTAGTCTTATTACAATAAATTACTTGTACCTAACTATTATTTGGTCTCTACAGAATTTAAAGAAAATATTCAACCCTAACTTAACCAGTTTTTTACCTTTTTCTACCCTTAACAAGGTTTGCACCTAATGTGTTTGTTATGAAAGAGATTTTTCTTTAGAAATGATTTCATTTAGCGTGAAATGTATGGATTCCAGTAATTGTGTTTGGGTGCAAGCGACGGTTGTGTCAAAATAAATAGCTCAGCTTTTTTATATTAGTAAGAACGTTTCAAAATATTTTCTTAAGGTTTTTATGCCCGTCAACTCAACATGTTCTATTATTCTTGGTAATAGTCTTTATAATGGCGAGGCCATTATTTAAAATGTAGAGTGAAATGAGTATTTACTCTAAAATAATCTGTATTACTCTAGAATAATCACAATTTATATCTCTTGTAAATTTCAAAGGGTTCAGCTGTAATCGACCTTAATAATGGATCTCAAGGATTATTAATTATACGATGTGTACAATCCAGCATTCTGAGGATAACATGGTAATAACCACTTGTAAAATGGCTGCGGGCTTGGGGCTGACCGCAACCCGCCCTGTGCCAACAATCTCGGCGATGCGAATGGCATGACTTAACTACCACCAACTATAAATAGCTTGATGGCATATTCGTGTGGAATCTTCAGCCCATTTAAAGATTAAATTAGTTCTGGTGAAAGAAATTTTGTGTTAATAATATAACACACCCTCACGCTTGCATTCGCCGAAGGGTAAAGCAGAGTCGTACGGGACTGATTGAAAACCAGCGTTGGACAATCTGTCTGGCATAATGCTGAACCAGATCCTTTTCAGCTCAACCGTGACGCACTGTACTATCTTCTCTGTTTCTTTTTGTTTTATTAAAAACTAGCCGTTACCCGCGGTTTCATTCACGTCCCAAAAACATTAATATACTATAAGTCTGATTCTAGACGGCGTATCAAGATGAAACGTGCACCACATTTTAAGTTAGACTTCTAGCAATATATCGGTGAAAACTGCATTCAATTCTATGTAGCAGTTTTTGTGATATGCGCGAACAAATATACAGACAGACAAAAATTCTAAAAATTGATATTTTGGCTTCTGTTGCTCCAATAAAAAACCCTCCATATTATAGTTTTTCTTTAATAATTATAATGTACAGACATCGGCCTGTTGCAATTAAAATATATCTTGTTATTGATGTATAGATTGAATGTAATGTAGAACTACATGTCTCATTTGTGTGTAGCTGAATAATTGTTTCTTTCTTTTATTTCTTACTAATTTACACCTACAGGTGGGTTTGTCTAGGTCCTATGCGATACACCTATCGTGAGCCTATTAGGCACAAATCTAAACTTCAAGCTGCTACTGAGAATTCCACAGAAAACGTAATAATACTTTGCTTGTAAAATGCAACGACAATCGTTCTCATCTGGATACGACGACATAGCTAGATGGGAAAAGCCCAATATGATGGGTATATTGAGTTAATAAAATGGATTAAAATAATATAATATTAATCCTGCCATTCAAATATTCACAGTTAATGATCGTATTATGGCGTTTATAATCCAGCATTATTATTGTCATATTCCGGATAATGGTCTATAACTCACGGCCTACATTAATTGTATATGAATAACTAATGACTGAGTGTATTCTCATTGTGTATACGTTTGATGGCATTAATACAAAACATAACCAAACTCTTTTACCCTGGAACCTTTTTTATGCGGATGACATAGTCTTAAGTGACAGATCAACAGCCGAACTGCAAACCACCTTAACACCATGATGGGTAACAGCCCGAGAAACATACCGAAAGCCGATTTCGATGGTAAGGTCATGTGACGCGAAGAGACAACGAATACGTCGTAAAAAAGCATTGCAACTGCCTGAAAAGAAATGAGGTAGAAGACGACCCCTGCTACGCGGTGGACCAATATGATGAAACTCCTAGCAGTGAGGAAAATTTGATTAAGATTCATATTAGGACAGCCGACCCCGTATAAAGTGGGAAAGAGCGAAGAAGAAGATATAATAAGGTGTTTAAACAATTTATGGATGTCCCAGTGTATTCTAAATAATGAGTAAAACAGCCAAGGCCAGGTAGACTTGCAAAAATGTAGCAATTGTTAGTCGTTTCAAGATTTTAGTAATGATTAATTGTATAGCTATATATATTTTTCATTATAAACAACTTGCTAGTCATTTCTATTCATCAATCTACGTTATTTGCTGAAAGAGGTCTTTTTAAATAGAATAGCTATTATTTATTATGTTCCGACGAAACGTTGTAGAGTTGTTATAGTATAGAAAAGCTAAACATTTATCTATTCCAACCAAAGATACGTAACAAAGGCTTGTCAAATGAATTGATAAGGGACCTTACTGTATGAACACAACATAGCACGGAGCTATGTTATTTGGCTACGATTTTCTGCAAGGTGAAGGTACTTCCCCAGTCGAGCAGCTCCAATTGTGAGTGGAATTATTCGATTCCACTATGCCCTACGTCACTTATTTCCACTATAAATAGAAGGACGAAAAAGCGATATTGATTCATGGTGGACATTCGAAAAACCCGATCGAAATGCTTTAAGTCCACAAACTAATCAAAGTGAATCTTTAAAAAACATATCTCGGAATTGTGTCACCTCGTTCATATTCAAACGTAGAACGACCAACTTAAGTCCGAATGAAGTGTAGTCACACGCTGCCGCGCCGCAACGGTTGTCGTACGGTAAAGTTCTATCACTCCCAATACCGCAAGTGTTTCCATTGCTCGTGGCTTGTTTACCCTCAGTTGCAGGAGGCCATTAGGTGTACGAACAAATTTATAATGCAAATACGATTACATGCCCGCGTCGAGTTGCGGCAGCTAATGCACTCGACGCGCCCGCTATGAATTGCAAACTGCGACGGAATTTCTTTCAATAGATAGAAATAAGCAATGAATTTCACTCGCCTAAATGTTTGGTTTATTCCGTATGTGGTGCTATCCGGATTTGGAAGTGAAATTGCATGGAAAGTTTGTTTTGTTTTAAAATCAATGTTGCAGTTCCTGTTACTGAATATTCGGTGGATTTTTCTCTGGCGTTTTAGTTTTTTTTTTTGTAGAATTAACATTTTGTTTACCTACTTTTTATGGAAATAAAACGATGCCACCTATTATGAAAAGTTAAACGATAAATTATATTTACATAACATACCATCACGCCTGTATTCCCCGAAGGGTTAGGCAGAGGCGTATTTAATGTACCCCTACAGTTCGCCGGTATGTTTAGGTCCCATGTAATGGGGGGCGAGCCTATTGCCATTAACCGGGCACAAATCCAGACTCCGAGATGCTACTGAGAATTTCATAGAAAAACCCAGTAACACTTTGCTCGACCTGGGGATCGAAGCCAGGTCCTCTAGTGTTCTTCGGGCAGCAATTGGGTTACTGAGCTGGCCCATCGCTCCGGGTGCATGCAGGACACTTGGCGCACCCAATCCCACTTCAGTCCAGTGGTCTTTTGTTGTGTCAGTCTTTGAACGCAGCTCGGTGTTACGAACTCGATCTATTCTTTTAACTCCGAGTACCTACACTGCGCTCCATCGCTCTTTGACAATACTTGACCTTGGACTTCTGAGACTCGATTAGTGACCACGTTTGGGTACCATAGGTTAGGATGGGTAGGATACACATGTCGATGAGTTTATGCTTAAGCGATAACGGCAAGATATTCAGTTAGTAAAATAAAATTCGTAACAATATTACGATTTCAGTATAGCCTATAGGCAATAGTAGATTTATCAGAGTAATAAATAATATCGTAACAAAAAAGAACAACCTTTTGAAGGAAATACGTTTAGGTAAACGCCATTTATCACAGTTAGGCAATATATCAAATAAAAGAACACCTAGATTTCGCACAAAAGTAATGACCTAGAACCTAAATCGTGACTTTGACCTTTTGCTCAAAGGTATTATTCAGTGATGGCCAGAAAAATAAATCACAATAGACTAATTTGAATGTTTTCAAGCTTTCCGTTTACCCGGGGAGGCATGAATAGACCCTGATCGTGCCAACAATGCCTGGCTACCCGGCAACCCGGCTGAATGCGGCCAAACGGGTACCCAAAGTTTTTTTTTATCTTTTTGTGAAAAACATAAACACAAATGTTTGGGTATCGCTCTCCCATTGTTTTTGTTAACGCATGTAGAAAATGTTTACGTTTTTCGGCATTGCGAGCTTTGGTGTGGAAATATTAAATTGGTTTATTCTTCTAACATAATTTCAATCGTGATTATACCTGCAAACAGAAAAGGTAAAACAATGCTCTAGTTAAAATAAAAAGAAACTGGTTATCTTTTCATAATTATTAGTACTAGTAATGTGGGTGTCCGACATACATAGGTAACCTGGTAGGCTTTCCTTCGGAAACGGAAAGCATCAATCAAGATCTAACTTGATGGACTTATTACCTATATAGCCTAACCTAAGAGAGGAGACAGGTGCCCAGTAATGAGAAAGTAAAAGATTTAATCCTACTCATATCCTACTAATATTATATACGTGATAGTTTCTGAGGATGTATGGATGTGTGGATGTATGTGGATGTAGGGTTGTAAACATCCAAACATCCATATATCCAGGATCTTTGGATGTTTGTTACTCAATCACGGTCAGAACGCCTCAACGGATCTGGATGAAATTTGGTACAAAAATAGATTATATAGAGATAGTCTGAAATAGCACATGGGCTACTTTTTATCCAGGTCGGATCCAATTCTGAAGTCCACACAGACGAAGTCGCTTGCAGAAGCTAGTAAAAAATAAGGAGTTATATCGTTCTATCGACATTTAACTCGAACACTGAGCTCAATAAAACCGTTTTTTTCTCAACTTTCTTTGCGCAATTACGCAGTAATGATTAAGGGGTAATCCCTTTTTACATCTGCAAACGTTTATACCGCCCTGTAATTATTCTGTAGAACGGTAGTCGTAAATAAAACGGGATGAGCGTGGCTTGTATAAATCATTCGGCGAGTCGCGCATCCAGCTTAATTCGCGGATAGAAGTACAAAGCCCGTGGAAATAAATACACGGAGCTACAATGTTGAAAATTAGATGGTTCGGCGCTTCTTTTATGAAAAGAAAATGGTAGATACGCTTTTTTCTTGATGACAATCGACGTCGAAAAGTGCGTTTATTACCGACAGGTGCAGTTTTCGATATTGGAAAAATAAATACGGATTTTTGACAGTTTTTCTATACAAAATCTGTCAAACGTCAATTCTGTTCCTCAGTTCAAAGTTATCTGGCGATTACTGAGCTCAATAATACTCTATAGGATAGAGAAATATAGAGATCAGTGCTGGCGACGGAAAAATCGGCCCTTAGTGTCATAAACGTCACAAATTTCACACTTAGGTACAGTCTCGATCTCATTACAATTTAACTTGTTCACGTTTGAAGTTGTTTTTTTTTTCCTAGCCTATTTCGTCCCACTGCTGCGCAAAGGCCTCCCTTCCCTTCTTCCAAACTGCTCTGTCTGTGGTTTTTATTTGTCTTTAGTTCAATTCTTTTGAAGTTGTTTTTAGTTTAGGAAAATGCCATGTTGAAAGTTATGCTGAGACTAGTAGCTTGATCAAAAGGCTGATTTAATGTTTAAAATATAATTAAGATTTAGTCTCAGTTTAGAATAGATAGAAAGCAGCGGTACCCTAATGGCTGGGGCAACGGACTTGCGATCATGTGGTTGCCGGTTCGGAACCCACCCATTGCACTACTGACGTGAACCCAATCGTAACACAAGCATTTAGCTTAGCACGAGGGGTTAACAAGAATACTAGTAATGTACGACCCACATTGCTAATAAATTAAAAAAAAAAGTTTTGTAAATTAAAATTACTAATCTAAATAACAACATCAAATGCAAACAAATTAGATTGAATTGAAATCGAAAGCTAGCCATTAGGCCATCTGATCATAACTCGTGTAGTTTATAATAAGATCTCTGCATATTCTAATTCAGACACGTCTACGCATTATATATATATATTTTTTTTAATAAATAATATGCCATTATTCCGTGCCAAAATAGAGTATACCTAAATCAAAGTCGAAGGCTAATAATTGTGTTAATTGAACATAATTGATGAGACTGCTCCGAGAGCCCAGTGCCGTATCTACTCTTTTTTTCACATTAATCAAAACATCGCACCGTAGCAGTTACTTTCTATTTGTAGCGATAAATTATCAAATTCTCGGAAAGTCGGTTGGCCAGTCTATTTTGTTGGCAAAAGATTGTTTCCTTTAAAAATTGAGTGTAATATCTGAAGGCTATTTATTATATGTAACGCTTTATAATAGGTTTATGTACGAATTCATAACTAAGAACTTGCGTTCCTTGCGAAGTATGTGTGTGGTAACTCGGAATAATAGATTGAGGAACAGTGTGATAAGACAACGTTGCGGGCTGAAAGACGATGTAGACGTATTGAAAAGAATATGCTGAGATGGCTTGGACATTTTGAAATAATAAATGAAACACGATTAACGAAAGGAATTTATAAGGCGAATGTCAGCGGCACCGTTGGTAGAGGTCGCCCTAGAAGGATATTCGCCGATCTTATTGGCGAAATCCTTCAAACAGGTCAGATGCGTAGCACTCGCAACCGACGTGTATGTATGAGAAGATCTATGAATGTCGAAGAAGCAAAAGAATTATACAAGAACCGTAGCAAGTGACAGTCTATAATTTCTGCCTACCCCTGTGGGAGAAAGGCGTGAGTGTATGTATGTGTCATTAGTAAGAATAGTTATTGGGTTAGCCATACATAATGAACAACCGTGAAATGTCAATTCTCGAACTCGAATATTCGGGGTAAAAAACCAAAAGGCAGCATCTCTCATTTCTTTATAACTAGCTGTACACCGCGGTTTCACCCGCTAAAGTATGACGGACTTTCATACTAATTTTCACCCACCTTTTCACCACCTTATTGATTGAATTTCCAAAAATCCTTTCTTAGTGCTCGTCTACAAAGGAACCAGCATGCAAACATTCAGTGCGTTGATACGTCAGTCAGTCAGTTTCTTCTTTTATATATATAGAATTTAGATACCTAGATTAACTACTAAAACAATTAAGTACATGAAATGCAACAGTCACAGTAGCAAAAATTGCAATATGGTCCTTATAAAAAATGGGGTCTAATTACAACAATAGTTGTGTTATGTTAAAATCTAAGTATATTGGCATTTCTTTTTTTTATAGGATAGGGGGACAAACGAGCAGGCGGATCATTTCCCACAATTTTGTGGAAATAATTTGTATCGGAGGATTTTTAAATAAGTAGGTAAACAAACAACCGAATAAATCATATTATAACTTTGTTTGTGAATACAGCTAATAATTCTTTCCGGACTTAATTTCCCATTCCCTCTCGCCATTGTGTTAAGGTGTTCAGTACGCCATAAAACCAATTAAGTCGCTTGGTGATATCTGCCGAGACAAGGCTTAACTAGCTCTCCAACATGGAGGGGGTGAACATGTTAAGTGTAATTAGGCTTGTTTTGTGCTTTAGTGGGATTAAGGGTAGTTTTTTTCGACTCAGTTGATGGGCTCGTAAATTGAGTAGATAGGTAGGCAGCGAAATATTATTTTTGACAACATAATATCCTTATTTATCACTTACAAAAGTAATTTAAGAAACATGAGAAGGATGGATACAGAAACAAAAAGTGGTACCAACATATTAAAATTTAATAAGAAAATATAAATCTTTCTTAAACTTACGCCAATCCATACACACTAATACAAATTATTGATTTAAATCCCTGCACAGATTTTGATAAAGAAGATAAATACATACTGCGGCTTGTTAATGTCGCACAAAAATTATAAATAAAGATATCGAAATAAAGTTATTTCTTTCTTTCTGCGTTACTTTCTCTCTTTCTTTCTTTTGGAACGCGAGTAAATTTGCGAGCGAGTAGGTCATATAATATAGGTACCTCTAAAACCATGACTTGGTAGAAAGACAGATTCACCCAGCAGAAACTATAAAAATAATATGTAACATCCCATTTGCTACAAATGACGGGGTTAAGTAATTTAAAAGTATCTCTAAGTGTTTCTTAAACGCATAACATTCAAAAGTCACACATGTATCACACATTAACTTTCAAAGTGGCAGTAACTCCATATAATGTTCAGTGAATTTGTCAAAATCAATGGTTTTTGTAGAAAAAACTGGCTCAATCAGCACACTGTCTGGGCACCCCGTTTGATATTCTCCAATCGTAGGCATTCGCACAAAAGAAAATTGGTCAAGCGTTATATGTCCAGTAGGCTGAACCGTCCCATTGTTCAATTGAGTAGGGGGTTTTATTCAAAGATATGTACAGTTGGTTACGCCCGAAGATTTCTTAGGAAGCACCCTTAGCCGCACAAAAGTTTGAATTACCCGCCCTGATTGAATTAGGTCCTTATCTTTTGTTTGGTTAATATCGCCGATCTAAATTTACTGTTTAACAGGAAAAAAACAACAAAAATTTAAGAAAATTTTACCATCAGCTGCTCATTTTTACCTTCGCATCCTTTCTGGAAATCTGAATATTATTATATTCAGTAAATTTTCCTTGATCCCCTAATCAACATGGACCCAAATATTCTCTAAGTAAATGATGTATTGTTAATGGATATTTATGAAATAAGGAAGATTAGCGTCTTCGTGTCCGGAATAGCGCCCCAAAAATAGACGCCAAACGTAACAACACTGAAAATGCTCAATGTCCACGTATTTATAGGGAACGAAATGTCTTGGTACTTGTCTTCTAAAATATATCTTTTGTAGCGGGAGTTGGTCCATAAAACAATAACACTAGTTCTTATTCCTAATAAACATCCCGCATCACAAACATGAGAGTCTTAAAAATGTAGACAGATACAAAAAGGTTGCAATAATACGTATTAACAAGGAGGTGAGGGATTTTACACTTTTTATTATTATTTATTGTGATAAAAGTTAGATAGGCAGATAAGTTAGTTAAAAGAAACAAAAATTAAATAAAATCTGTACAGGTATCCCTTAAGGCTTTTTAGTGGTAACTAGACTTCTCGTGCGAAGCTTCGCCTCCGTACTTAGGTATGTTTCGTTTCTAAATAAACTGAGTCTACCGTACCTACACCATGGAGGTTTCATATCATAAAATGTGTTAAGTTTAATTTATAAGGAAGAAAACAATTATCAAAATGTCAACAGCGAATGACAGCTGTACATAATATCTTGACGATGTCATCGTTTTTATAAATGTATACTGTGTGTGTGCGTATGTCAAACGCATGGTATTGTTTGCGGACTTTCATACAAACTTTCACCCCCCTTTTCATCATCTTAGTAGTTGAATTTCCAAAAATGCTTTCTTATCGGGTGCCTACATCATAGAAAGAACACACCCTCCAAGTTTCAGGTCTCTATGATCAGCGGTTTAGGCTGTGCGTTGATCCGCCAGTCAGTCATTCAGGACAAAGCATTTCATATTTAAAGATTTACCTACTAACTATTATTTTTTATTTATAAATAACCTTTACATAATTCATTAATCTTTACATAATTTATTATTTACTTATTCCCACTTTTTTGTTACTTGTTACTTGTTACCTTATAAACAAAAAGTACAATAAATAAAACAACAAAATGGTACTACCTCAAAATGAGGAACCGTAAATATTTTAAGTAAGTAATAAAAAGTATCAAGACTGCACGTTCGAATTAAGATATGGTGCAAGGGTATCCTGACAGGGGATTTCATTAGATGCAGCTTAACCACCAAGCGCAAACATCGGGGATGGAATCTTGGATATTTTCTCACTCAGAGATTTTTTGCGATGTGCACTGAATTTTTATCACGTACCTTGTATTATATATACCTGTATAGTTATGTAGGGAACGATATTAGGTTTCATGTGCTATTTTATTATGCATACACGTGGTTTTTATTCATGAATAGATGCGGTAGGATATTATTTTAGATTTGGGTTCAAGGTTCTTCACGTGGGAGAGCCATGCTTCGGCACGAATGGGCCGGCTCGACCGGAGTGATACCACGGCCTCACAGACAACGTTTACGTTGTGTTTCGCCGAGTGAGTGAGGTTACCGGAGGCCCAATCCTCTTTTAAAAGGTCGGTAACGCACTTGTGACTCCTCTTCTGGTGTTGCGGGTGTCCATGGGCGACGGTCGCTTACCATCAGGTGATCCGACTGCTCGTTTGCCCTCCTATCCCATAAAAAAAGGTCCACAAGCGTAGAATTTGGTTTTAAAATAGATACTTTTAGAGTTTACGGTGATGACTAAATATAAACTCTCAAACCAAATTCTACTAACATTTTACTTAAAACACTTTTCTAAAAAAAAAACTTAGATTCTTTATAAATCTAGAGTGCTTATATCTATACATAAATATGGATAAGCTGATTGAAATACCGACAATATACCGATAAACCCCTGTCTACGTTAGCATGCTACGCTTCCAAATGCTGTCGAAGAATCTGATAAATCCTTACTAATATTATAAACATAAAAGTTTGTGATTATGGATGTATGGATGTTTGTTACTATTTCATGCCAGAACGAAATTTGGTACAGAGATAGAGAATAACACATAGGGTACTTTTTATCCAGGTCGGACCCAATTCTGAAGTTCACGCAAAGTCGCGGGCAAAAGCTAGTCATATATATTTGCAATGTGCAACTTTACCTACGCTTCCAAACGCTATCGAAAAATCTGATAAATAATAAATATGTACCATGTCTTCCTTTGAAATTTACATTACACAATATATAGACAAATCTGCTAACAGCTTTCCGTCCTAAAACATTACAAACGAGAATCGATGTTTAATGGAAAACACTTTCGTCCCCTCGAAGTGCCAGCATTTGAGTTATATGACGTTGAATAATGACGTGTGGCCGTAGAACAATAACTTTAGGTGCAAAAGAGTAAAACCAATCTCACTAAAGCAAGGAGGGGGTCTAACAATGGAGTCGGGTATATGACAAAGTGCCTGAATCATGCGAACGCAACTTTGTTCTACGTGTCAGAATCGGAAGGGATAGATAGTGGGTAAGTTTCGTCGAGAAATAAAAGTTTAATAGTGTCATATTTTTCGAAATTGCTGTCTAGTCTCGACGAAGTTGATAGAATATTTTTGCGATTTGAATTGTTTCTGAACGATGCCTAGTTGTTTTGTACTCGTCATCATCATTTACTGTACTACTGGTGGGAATAGGTCTTCCCACAGAATGAATAGGTTAAAGTTATTAAGTTACGGTTATGGAAAATACCACGAATACCATGGGCAAGGCAATAGTGCTATGCCCATACTCGAACTCGAACAGTTCGAGTTTGACATATCGTGTCACTTCCCATGAGAATTTTCGTCAAAAAAAGGTTTTCGCTGGGTGCGCAGTGGCAGTATTCATAAACGGTGACAAAAAAAATCTCAAGCATTTAAGATACATAAAATCTCTCCGACTCAAAACTAAATTCACGAAAAGGAAAATCGAGTTCATTAATTTAAATATACCTATAAACTGAACTCATTTTCATCAAAAAATATCATACATACCATCACGTACGTGCACCCACAGTCCGGACAAGCCTAGTGCCAACCGGGCACAAATTACAAATGAGCTGCTACTGAGAATTTCATAGAAAAACCCAATAACGCTTTGCTCGACCTGGGAATCGAACCCAGCACCTTAAGCGTAGCACTCGCGCTCAGAACCACTAAGCTAATGATACACTTATTGATCAAAAGTGGTGCTTTCATTATTTTACCTTTCCCATTGTCGATATATTTTGTTGTTGGTTATCTTTTATTGTCTTTTTTTATGGAATTGTGGTTTATCTTGTGTCCGGTTTCATACTTAGTTTTTATCTTAAATTTAAATGCTCAACTAACCTTGGCTCGTTGAGCATTGAAGTTGAGCATCACACACAATCAATTCATCCACGCCTTTCGCAAGTTTGTTTTAAGAAAATATAAAAACTTCTTTTCAAGTAATAAATGGTATGTACTTATTTGATTTCTCGCAGCGCAATCAAGTGAATTCACTTATAGGATTGAGCCATTATGTTAATGTTACATAGCTTTGGTTTTTCTTTGTCTTCAGATTTATTTTCAGCGACTTTAAGGTAATCAGTCTCATTGATTTAACTTTTTTATAACTTAACAGCATTTTAATTTAAATTGTATTACACTTATGAACTTATAAAATGTATAAAAAAAATATAATTCCTGTATTCCCCGAAAGGTTAGGCAGAGGCGTACTAATGTACAACCACAGTTCGCCAGTATGTTTAGGTCCCATGTAATAGAGGGAGAGCTTATTGCCATTAAACGGACACAAAACCCAAACTCCGAGTTGCCACTGAGAATTTCATAGAAAAACCCAATAACACTTTGCTCAACCTGGGAATCGAACCCAGGACATCTAGCGTAGCAGTCGCGATACTATACTTAGCAAAGTAAAAAAAAAAGTAATTGAATCGAATTCGGAATTGATTTTTTTTTGTATTTCATTGTTTTTCAGGAATGAAATGGTTCAGAAACTTCAACTTTGTTCACAAATCTCATCACACATTCATCTCACTCATACATTTTCTCATGGATATCCCAAATCTCTGAATGTGTGTAACTACAAAATAAAAAGTAACGTAACGTAAATAATTTCTTTTCTGGTTAGTTTCGAATTCATCATCATATCAGTCAGTAGAAGTCCACTGCTGAACAAAGGCCTCCCCCAAAGACTTCCACAGGGACCGGTTCTATGCCGCCTGCGTCCAACGACTCTTAGCGACCTGTCGTCAGTTTCGAATTATATCAGTGGGTATTACATTACCCAATGACCTAGAGGATTTAGTCATTGTGCTAGTATTTGTTAGTCACAAGCATTGCGGGGGTGATTCACGCGGGGTGCTAGTGAGGTTTCAGGTATTTCTTTATAATTTCAAAATATTCAAAGAAATAAGAAAATAAAAACAATACAAATTGTTAATTACGTCATTACATTTTTTTTTGAATAAAATTTATGACTAATTATGAAGCCGTTATAGAGAAAAAATACAAATTAGGTTAAAAAAGGCCTATTTACTTCAATTATTATCCAAAATAGGGGCAAATTTATAAAAAATTTAAACAATGCAATTTGTTTGTGATGACCTTATGTATAACGTATATTTTTTATATGGCAAACGCACATGCTTGCGCTTGGCATGACCGGTTACACTAGACTGGCAGTGAGGAGAGATCTTGCTCTGGTGAAATATATAGTAAAGGTGATAAGAGGGATGATACATCACCCGGAATTACTGGAGATGTTGAAGCTTTGTGCCCTGGATAACATTGTGGGGGCGCGGCGACGACCTCAGCTGCTATATGTTCCCATAGCACGCTCTAATCTCCTAAAATACGCACCGATGGTTCGCGCCTTACGATTATTAAATTTTATTAATCGGGATATTGATATATTTAACTGTAGCCTGTCGAAATTCACTGAATGTGCTATACGTTGTATTGAAACGAACAATCACAAGTAACTCTAGTAATTTATGTTATAACATTGATTTGGTGTATACTGTAATGATGTTGTAATTTTAGATATCTAAATAAATTAATAAATAAAACATAAGGATTCCACTAGAAAATTCTTTAAAGCTAGGGTGTTTTTTTTTTAATTTGAGCGATGTAATGTTCTTAAATTCAGGATAAATTCAGATTTACATACCCACTCGTAGCTTGGCGGCTTCCTGCCAGTACCTATAGCAAAAATATTAGCAGATGTCAAAATCGATATTATTTATATAGTACAACATAAACCTGCCTACATAAGATACCATCACGTCTGTATTCCCAGAAGGGTTAGACAGAGGTGTACTAATATACACCCACATTTCGCTGGAATGTTTAGGTTCCATGTAATAGAGGCTGTGGTGTGTGTGATCTAGCTAAATAAATAAACTAGTTACGCGTACTGTGGTTGGGGCCATACGGTAGACCAGCGTGTGGATTAACGTACTCTCACTCTGAGTCCAGAACCCGAAGCGACAACCTCGTCGACGTCGATATTGAGTTATTCATCCAGGTCACTACAAGCGGGGGACCTTGATAATTATCTAAGACAAATCGCCACAGAAACACCCACCTGGGAAACGAATCCAGGAGGTTCTATAATACTACTTTGAATATTAGGTTGTCTATCTATGTATAGCAATCAAATACTTTGTTTAGGTACCAAAATAAATAAATACACATCGTTTATTGTACCTATTGTAGTCAATGAAAAACAATTTCGGTCAATTTTTAAACTCACTGACAAATGTAAACAGCTGTCTAGACATACTGTTGAGCTAAGTAAAAGGTTACATTTTCATATTCGAATTTTAGGCAATTATTTTTATTCCAAATCGAGTTTTCAGCAATTTAATTACACAGAAATCCAAACCTAACATCGGTCCCGATATATTCAAATAAAAGAAAAAAACCGCTACGCGGTGTCGACCAATACAGTATGTTTTAATTTTCAACGAGTGCATAAAATTTTATCACCCCATATGTGCAAACGATTCCAATTAAACATACATTTATGGTGTTCTGTTTGGCAAAGAGAAAACAAGGAGAATATTAGCTTTAGCCGTCTGTCGGGCGCCCCTCAGCCGAAACAATGATTACTAGGGGAGGGAATAAAAGAAACGGATGCACAGCCTCCTCATATTGTCTTACTGAATTTGCTGACGTCATTTATTAGCCACTAACATAAAACATTTTTATGGGAAGTGATATGAGACGACTCGCAATAGTTCGGAGCTCTTTGTCGGAATAAGACAAACGATTTATAGACGAATATAAAATTGTATTTCTTTATTCCCTAACACTGTTTTTGCTTATTTGTGTTATACATTGACAAGATTCCTGGAATTGAGTCAACCTATTATATTGTCCCACTGCTAGGCACGTGTCTCCTCTCAGAATGAGAGAGTTTAGGCTATAGTCCACCACGCTAGCGTATGGCGGTTTGGCAGACCTCACACGTCGTCGAGAAAATCTTCACGATGTTCCTTCCTTGATAAGATTCCTTCATCGTTTAAGCACGTGATATAATTAACTAAATCCTTTGTCAATTGTTGAGATGGAAATACTTCCTGAGTTATTTTAATCATCTACAAGCTGCTATTGAAAATTTTATTGCATACAATAGCCTAATACAACTTTGTTCGACTCTGGGATCAAACAGCACTTCACGTTTTGAAGCCACGCTTGCAACCCTAATTAATAAAATACTATAAAAACTATTTGCATTAAAGGAAAAACCAATTACTGAAAAAACAAACGTAAAGTATGGTAAGGTAATTATTATCTCTCCAATTGAAATGTCAGTTTGTGAGACAATTTCTCCCAATTAGACATGAAGACATTTTGAATAAAGGACAGGAAAACCCCTATAGTATTTCAGTATCGCAGTAGTGGGGAGTCGACGTGGCGTGCGACAAGTGACAAGTCTCGCGACGTGCACGGATAAGCAACCGCGAGGATGAACTAGAGCGACACCGCTGTTTTGATACTTGATAGTTCGATAGTAGTTAATTTAGGATTTATGCTGTCAAGTAACAAAATTAGGGATACAATAAAAACAAAATATTAGTCGTAGGCGCTGTGACTTATGTGATTTACTTATTGAATTATATTAGAAAGTTGATAAAAAATATTTTTATGAGACTAAGCAGTCAAAAATGTATTAAACTATGAACAGACAGACTGTATGAATATACTCTCTTTTGTTTGTATTAAACTCGCGGCGGAAGGATAAAAGGATTTTCCTTTTTACATAATACATTAAAAAGTGTCCAAATTATGAAATTGGAATAAAAACTCATTCACTCAGCACGCCAATTATAGTTTTCCCTATCTCAAACAATAAACATAACCTGTTACTCCAAATACAGGCATATCATGAAATTACAAATCATGTTATCATGAAGTTAAATAGGTACGTGGAGCGCTTACAATTGCATGTCTATGGGGAATTATGCATTACGTAAAACGGTAATACGTGTTACACGCTCATAAAGGAAGCTTCATAAAATAAATTTGATTGTGTTTGCTATATGCGTTTGTAATCTGTAAATAACATTAATGCTCCACTTCTGTTACAAGCTTTTCCGTTCAACGTACTTTCTATGTGTAATCAAAATACCTTTCACACACATAAAATGTTATTACAGTTAACAATGACTATAGCTCTTTATTGTTGTAAAAACAGTACCACATAGTATAATTTTTTCTTTATGAATAAAATACAAATATTCCTACATGTATAAGCATAATTTTAATATAAACATCATTTCTGCTGTAAGAAAAAAGTAGGACTACGCAAAACAAAACGAAAAAATATAATTTCAACAAATAATAAAGTATCACGAACGTTCGCACCACAATGACTAGACATTTTTACTTGTTCGTCGTCGTTTGACGCCCCGCGACAGTGCGTTTTCATTATATGCAGCTTAGTAGCTGTGGGTAAATAAAGCAGCCCATATTGCCGACTCGGCTTATTCTCACGAATTCTATCCGCCACGCCAGCACACCGACTATAATCCGCTTTTTACGATTCCACTCGCCGTACGTAGAATTTGAAATGAGAAAAATAACCTCAAATTCTTTGTGAGTTGCGGCTTTCATGGTATGAATGAGTTCTATACAGGGAATATTTTTCGTCATTTCAAAAGGATGTTCTAATTTTAAAATGAAGAGCCTGGTATTTTATGAAGTACGTATAATTATGTTACGTTTCGTACTTACTGACTTTATTATTATAATTCTCGTGGTATTATGAACACAAAATCTTATGTATCTACATAGCTACTGTATATAGTACTTATAATTATATTTCAGAAAACAAAAAAACATTTTCGATTCCCGAAAAGGATTACCAAATAAACTTTGTATTCAATCATACATTTTAACATTCAATCAGCTATTAGATTTTTGATAGCAATGATATTATATACCTTTACTGTTCAAATTAAATAAATCGCCTCATTAGCCTAGTGGTCCTGAGCGCGACTGCTACGCTAGAGGTCCTGGGTTCGATCCCCAGGTCGAGCAAAGTGTTATCGGGTTTTTCTATGAAATTCTCCGCTATAGCAGCTCGGAGTCTGGTTTTGTGCCCGATTAATGGCAATAGGCTTACCCCCTATTACATGTGACTGAAACATACCGGGCGAACTGTGGGTGTACATTAGTACGCCTCTGCCTAACCCTTCGGGGAATACAGGCGTGATGGTATGTTAAGTTATTAAATAAATCGCTAGTAAATCCAAAAGCAAATATAATAAAAAGACAACTTATCTATAGCAAACACATAAAACCGCAGCGGAACAGAAAATCAAATCATCCAAACAATATACGAAATAATAGGAAAATAATAAAACGAGTGGTGTCGGGGAGTCCCCGGTGAGACCTAACCCCGTCCTACACAGTGTCTCTTATTTCCTGAGGGACGACCGCGTTATGACACTACAGACGCACCTACACAACCTGAAAGTACGGCGGCACACGCGGCGACTTTTTGTAGCGCTACAGTTGCGCGATTTGAGGAAATTTTCAACTCTTTTTAAATAATTAGTTTTATTATGGATAAAAGGTATAAATATTTAAATGACCACACACTCCTTTTCCAGGATTTTTATTAATAAAATTTTGTTTTGAGTTACATCTGGTAGACGATTGAAAAAATACGGTACGGATGCACCATTATTTTTTGTATTGACTTATGGTTTGTATTAGATTGTTACTTTAAATAATTAGATTAACGAATTGCTGCAATATCAAAAAATAGAAACAATGTACGCAGGATTATTTATTTTATTTAGAAACGAATACTTAGAAACTGTATTTATATTTGTTTTATATTTATGCATATACATATTGTATAATTAGGATGATCGAGTTGTCAATATTATTTTCAATATTATATTCATTGTCAATATTATTACCGTAATACTATTGTAAACTAAAGAGCAATGTAGATGTTTCTTAGTTGGGGCAGTATCTGCATTATTTTCCTTAACATTTTATACCACTGTATCGCTTCAAAAAATCGCTACGTCTAAAACTGCCCTTTAATAAAGAAACCGATTTTAGCTTTATCCTGCAAACGCGATTCCATTCCCTCCCCCTTTTGCCAATGTCTATAAAACAAGCTCTCTAGTAGGTAACAAAGCTAGCAAATAATGTTGATCTCATATCGGACAGAAAGAGCTGATGGGGTATTTTATGTAATATATGAGTTGCTTCTGTTTTAGTTTATCTGTTTGTGTAATTGTGAAGATGTTTTGTGTGTGTGTGTTTGGTCTTAGTTCAAGGTGTGTCTGTTTTTCTTGTTATCTATATAAGTAAAAATCAATGTTTGTATGTTTGTCCTCTATGCATAGCTAAACCATTCATTCTATTGCGATGAAACTTTGGTGACTTGAGGTGTTTATGATGAAAAAAAAAAGATAAATGAGGCATTGCAACGCATATACGGACAGCTAGTATGTTATATATTTAGCAGAAATTCCCGTCGTTTTATTCTTCTGAAGTTTATTCGAAAAAAAGGTAGGTACCTACTATAAATTCTATTTTATGTCTAATTTTGTATTATACAGACATATACATATAATCACGCCTTTTTCGGATAGGGATAGGCAAAAATTACCGAACGCCACTTGGTACGATCAGTTTCATATTTTTTCAAAAATTAAACATAGCTAAAACAAAATGAATTTGTCTAACCTAATCTTATCAAACTTACGCAATTTCATGTTACAAAAATCAAATATTTATACCACTAAACCCAAATCTTTCTTCATGATAGAGTAGAACAAAAACCTACTCAAAATTCTAAGCCAGCCCTCGTAATTCTAATCAGTGCCTATACCTGATACCTGTACTTATTTGTATTGTACTTCCAAAGTTTTAGCTCATCAATCAACTCGAGGGCCGGGTGCTTTATAAAATGTTGCCAACTCCGCAAACCTTGCGGGTAGTTTGTAGTTATTAAAACTTGTTGCCTCTCCAAGTTTCTAACGACGGGTATTTGGAAAATGAAATAGGGGTACAACTATGTATCCAAAGAGGTTCCTACATCTAAATAGATCTTTATGTAAGTGGAAGGAGGTGGAGTGGAATTATTTATCTTTATGGTGTTTTTAATGAATAGAATATAATAGAATAAGTTTTAAATATACCACAAAAAATATGATAAGTAGTACATAGTTGCATTGTTACAATGTTGTATATATTTATTAATTTTATATGAGGTTACCAACTAAGTAGTGCTATGATGAATGTGACGAAAGGAACGATTTTCAGACCGCCCTCTCTATTTTTTTTCTTTTTTCTTTAAAAAAACGTTGCCCCACACTAGGATTTTCTCCTGTACCATGGGTGCGTTTACAAACACAAATTCTCACATACACAAACGCCCAGACCCGGAACAACTACATGTAGATCATACAAATATTTGCTCCGTGTGGGGATCGAACCCACAACACGTCAATTACTTTTTATGAATTAACTTATACGAGGAAGTACTCGTTAAACTTTAACGTGAAATAGTATTGGTGTGTTTAATATTCAATAAAAGAATAGCTCAGACGCTGAGCGATTGGCATATGCACGAGAGGTTGTTGGGTTTCTCTAAGATACTCTCAGTTGTTACCAGGTCTGAGTTTGGATTTGTGCCCGGTTAGGTGATGCCAATGTCCACCCAGTGCCCCAGACCACTAGACTAATGAAATAGTTTTATAATTATAATTATCTTGATATAATAGTTAATTAATTAAATAATAATATGTCTACAAAATTTTATTGGGGTTTTCAGTGAAATGTTCTCGTCCCCTATTACATGTAACACATAACAGGCACTAACGAAATGTGGGTGTGTATTACTGTGAATGCATGCGTGATGGTACGTTTAAAATAAAGACTTAGTACATTGAAATAACTATTATTTTGCCCCTCAGACTTATTTGTTTTGTTAAAGGAGTATGAACACGTCTATGCTCTCTTGAATGTAATATGAATCTTATTTCAATATACCAAACCTTTGTTTTGAATGTAATCAAAATCTTACTCTGCTCGCCAAGTCGGTATATGTGATCGGACATCTATGTAATAAATTTAATAATACACTCGTAAAATCTTTTAACCTTACATCAAATCGGAAGCCACCATTAAGTTGCAAACGGTCCCCGTCAAAAGTTACACAGTATCGAATCTAAGTTTCATCTGCGGTATAATGGACCGGATATCGTCTGACATCTCGATAAAGTAGTGGAGACAAAGATACGAGGAATGCGCAGAATTCAGGGGAAATAAACACATTTATTGTGATTCAGTGTTTGTTGGCCGCACATATGTATACTAAGATCAAATTTAATAGATAATTATAAACATAACATACCATCACGCCTATACTCCCCGAAAGGTTAGGCAGAGGCGTACACATCCACAGTTCGCCTAGTATGTTTAGGTCCCATGTAATAGGGGGCGAGCCTATTTCCATTAATCGGGCGCAAATCTAGACTCCGAGCAGCTACTGAGAATTCCATAGAAAAACTCAATAACACTTTGTTCGACTTGGGGATCGAACCCAGGACCTCTAGCGTAGCAGTCGCGCTTGGGACCACCAGACTAATGAGGCAGTCATTTAGATAATTACGTACTGTTAATAATCGCAAGGTAAATACATAAGATAATCAACCCATTATACTGTCCCACTGCTGGGCACAGGTCTGCTGCTGGGCAGAGGGATTATGAAGTCACCGCGTTAGCCTAATGCGGGTTGGCAGACTTCGCACGCCGTCAAGGAAATCTCTCAGGTATGCAAGATTCGATTTTGTAAACAAGATACAAATCTTCGAAATCGATTCGTTTACAATAAAGATATAATACTCGTATAGGTAAACATATCTACGTAAAAATCTAAAATTATAAAATCGTTAGTCGTGACTGACTGTTAACTGAGAAACCGCTGCAAACACCTAATAAATTTTAAAACACAAAGGAGGTGATACACACTTTTTTGAGGTCGGTTGAAAATTATTTAAAAGCATCATCATAACACGTCAAGTGACTGCAATGTAGAACTACTATCCGCCCCCCTTAGCTAGTGAGTCGTGAAGCTAGACGTTTGGATCACAGGCTTTCATCTTACGCGGCGACTGTAACAAATGATCGGGGGGTTGATGCTTTCACTCAATACGATTGTTCACTTAGGTCATTTATTTTTATTTTCTGACGTCATTTTCTGTAACATAGACTAAGTTTGTGGGTGAATATTCGAACATTATTTATCAAATCATTATTCTCATCATAGTAGTTCTCTCTTTCATAGTTCAGATTGTTTTTATTCTTGTATTATTGCTTGACGGCAGTGGTATAGTTTAAGTTTTCATTATCATAATTGTAGTTTTAAACAACTGTGTTCATAAATTTGGGATGAAGATAATGACGTTCAATTTTTTTTCAAATATTCACCCTTGTAGTGATGAAAATTTATGCAAAAGTGTGTTATGTTATGTAGGAGATTTGTAATGATTGACGAAATTAAATATTCTCAGGTCGGCTAGATTTTATAAATTTTACGTGGGAAAGCCATGCTTCGGCACGAATGGGCCGGCTCGACCGGAGTGATACCACGGCCTCACAGAACCGTCGTTAAACAACGCTTACGTTGTGTTTCGCCGAGTGAGTGAGGTTACCGGAGGCCCAATTCCCTTTTAAAAGGTCGGCAACGCGCTCGTGACTCCTCTGGTGTTGCGGGTGTCCATGGGCGGCGGTAATCGCTTACCACCAGGCGATCCGTCTGTTCGTTTGCCCTCCTATTACATAAAAAAAAAACATCTACCTGGCAGGTATGGTGAGGTTCGTGAGGTCTTATGCTCGATTCCCAGGATGATCAAAGTGTTATTAATTGGTTTGGGTTTGTACCCGATTAATGGCAATATACTGGCCCCCTAGAAAATGGGACCTAAACATACCGAAGACCTGTGGGCATACATTCGTAATAGTACACCTCTGCCTAACAGTTTGAGAAATAGAGGCGTGACGGCATGTTAATTTTTTTCCAATATAACATTAAATTTTAAATGTAAAAAAAACCCCGCAACATCAAGCCATATATCTATGTAGTCATTGAAGTAACAGGATACCAAGTTTGAAATCGATCAGACCTGTGAAAGTTGCTCACATCCTTTCATAAACTAAAAAAGAGCTGATAATCTTTAAACGGCTGGCCACATTTTCTTAAATCATAGCTAAGAATATTCTCGAACAAGTCACCTTCCAAACTAAAAAAAAGCGGAATCAAAATCGGTCCATTCGTTTGGGAGCTACGATGCAACAGACATACACACATTAAACTTATAACACCCCTCTTTTTTGCGTCGAGGGAAAAAAAGTGAACCCACTATCCAGTATTGCACTTATAGGTCACAGATACTACCAGATGGTAGACCCGGACAGCTGGCACAATAGCAATGAATTTAGGTAGACAATACACTACACAGGACCGGTTGCTAAAAGCCACATTAAATTACCCATTACCCTAAATTGATAGTTATAAATCGTAGTAACTAAAATGCAGCTGATACCGTGTACTTGTATTTACTTTTTATTTGGTACTAGCTTTTGCCAGCGACTTCGTCCGCGTGGAATAGTTACTTTGTTCCCTAGTTCTTCGCCCGTGGTTTCACCTGCGTTGCCCCGTTCCTAAGGGTTGTAGCGTGATGATATATACATTGATAGCTTGAAACCTTTCCCATGAATCACTCATTTTCCCAACATTTCCCTTCACTGCTCTGCTCCTATTAATCGTAGCGTGATGAAAAGTATACTATAACCTGCCCTATTAGTCTAGCGGTTCTTATCGATGGCTAGGTAAGAGGTTTTGAGTTCGATTCACAGGACGAGCAAAGTGTTATTGGGTTTTTCTATGAAATTCGCAGAAGCATCTAGGAGTTTGGATTTGAGTGGAAATATACTAATCAGGGACCAATAAACTTACACCGGGTAAGTCAGGGTAAGTCTACCGCCATTTACTTATAAAGTACAAATTAAAACTTCTAATAAAAAACTGACAGTTTGCTTGATCTGGGATTCCCAGGCCAGTGAAGCATTGAATATTTTGATTTTTAAATAATTCATTTCATGGCGTGAAGAACATTTCAAAACCGAAAGGAAACAGTAAAAAAGCCTTTCTTATTTCTTTCAAATGTCCTCAGCTAAGATATTCCTTGTGATAAAGCTCTTTCTGATACGTTACGGGTTTGGGGTATTTTACGAACTATGCACCCCAAACCAGGATTCAATTTAGATCCTTAAAGTGATAGGAACGAGACTATCCAAACAACATGGCTTGAGTATATCAGTGAGATTGAAAAGCGACGGACGTTAAATAATTTTATGGTTCGGGCGAAAGATTTGGTGGACATAAAGATATGGGAGTGTAGTTAAAATGATATCATACATTTTTTTAAAGATTTCGCCACGATTTTTGATCCGGGATTTTTTAGAAATACCATCAGGCGTATTCCCAGGGGCCTAGAAAACACTGCCGGTATTTTTGTAGTTCCCGGGATGAATTTAGTCGATTGCCATTCTGGCTCAAATCTGAACATCACAGGAAAAACTATGCTATATTTGAGGCACAAATTGCACGTGACTAGTGCCAACTACCTCGTTAGCCTAATCTTCTTCAGCGCGACTGCTACGCTAGAGGTTCCCAATTCGATTCCTAGGTCGAGCAAAGTGTTTTCGGGTTTTACTATGAAATTCTCAGTAGCAGCTCGGAGTTCGGGATTTGTGTCCGGTTAATGGCAATAGGCTCGTCCTCTACTACATGGGACCCAAACATACTAGCGAACTGTGAGTATATATTAGTATGCCTCTGCTTAAGCCTTCGGGGAATACAGACGTGATGGTATATTATGTTAAAATGATTTAAATTTTGAAAAGTTTCGCTACGATTTCTGTCACTTTTACCCAGAAATTTCAAACATACCATCAGGCCAGTATCCAGTGTCCAGTGCCAAGGAAAAGCTGTGCTGGTGTAACCCACATTTTATAGTTTTTTCAGTTCCCATAAGGGTTGAGCCGATTGCCATTAACCGGGCTCAAATGTGAACATCACTGGAAAAAATTTGCTATATTTGAAGCACAAATTGCACGTGGCTACATTTTCATATTACTTTGAACGTTTTAATAGTTCTGGAGTAACTAGTTACTTTACTAGCTTCGGTTAAGCAACAATGAAACCCATTTCCACTAATCCTGCTACTTCTAGGTACTATAAACAGTCGCTTAGTGGTACTATAAAAAGATAACTTAGTTTTCTGTTCACGGGCGAGATGGGGGTCGTACCTAAGTAATAACTACGCTGATCAATCGATCTACAAGATTAAACTGCGCTGGTTGCAGTCAGTTTGTGGATGGGTGAGCATTCTCAATATATCAAGAGTACGTTAAACCTTCGGTCACGAAGGTCATAGGAGCAGCTAGGTTTGACCACACGTTTGGAGTAGCAGCTGAGTGATCGGCTTTTGCGCCACGTGTTGTGGGTTTGATCATGGAGCAAATATTTGTATGACCTACAGGTAGTTGTTTCAGGTCTGGGCATTTGCGTATGCTCACCCACGATACAGGAGAAAATCCTAGTGTAGGAAAACATTAAAAAAAAAGGCTATGTCGATTATGTGTCGTATGCGAGAACCAGAAAGCACACAAGCAGTTCGTTCTTATGATATCGGTATTACCCAGAAATTGGATTCCGCAGGGTTGGTCACTTCGAGTAAATAAAATACCGTCAGTTTTAAAATTTGTTTTCCCGGAAAAATTGTCAAACCTTGAAACTTCCTAGTATAACCCAATAAGTATGTATTATTGGGTTTTATTGATTGATCAGAAAAGCTAGAATAACGGGACGCCAAAATTATAGTATCCGGCTCTCTATTTTATATGGGATCCAAAAATATATCAGCCAATTGTGTTGTATTTTCATCGGTGAGATCAGAGGAGGTTATATCAGTACCTACAGTACCTACTGATGTAACGTTTCACCTTTCACCTGTTTTATGCCTAAATCCTACTACTATTTCGTCCCCTCATCTTCACCCGTGTAATTATTACGTATGTATGAATGTAATGTTACAAAATAAAAATATAAAACCTGTAATATGTTAATTGACATTTAATATGTTGAGCTTTAGGCAATTACACAATAATACATCTTGTTATTCCAGGAAGAATGACGTCACAGGTTCCTTGAGTTCAACCGTCCTCACAGAGATCTGCCATATTTAGAACTAGGGTCATTGAACCGTGATCATTTTATTTGTTATGTAATGTAAGAACAATATTCTGCTAAATATATTTTCTTGATATCTTTAAGCGAGTAGCAATCGCTTGCGGTTTTGTGTGAAAATGCAATAAATACCAGTATTTGCTTTTTACTTTTATTATGAGGTAAAAAAAGATAACGCGAAAGGCAGTAATTATGATTTTTCGTAAAAAAAATACTTATAATCTTGAGATCATTAAGTACCTAGTAATAAAAAACTTAGAATCGTTTAACGGAACATTTACTAAGACAAAAAGCCTTCAACATTATACGGTGTCTGACCCAAACCGCCAGAATTGATATGTTTCTTTATCTGTCAGTTTACATGGAGTAAATCGGTAGACACCGCCCTAACGGCAGCAGCGGCCATGTTGCGGTCCATTCTATTACCCTAACGACTTCATATTGCGTTTACCCAAAAATGTTTATAGCACATACAACCATTTGGAACCCGACCTAATCAAGCGAGGATGTTCCAGTGGCTGTAACTTTTTCTATACTAGCCAACTTACCCGGGATAATGCGTTTGTTGAGAGAAGATAAGATGCTAGTGGCACAAATAACGATGTTTTGGTAGTTACTGGTGCTTAATACTGACATCTTGTTTGATGTACAGCCGAAAAGTAAGATTTATCGTACTTCAAGCAAAAAAGGCATAATTCTGGTTCGTATTATGCCGTTCCAATTATCAATATTACTTTGAACGTTACTTTCATTTTACTAGAAAACTGATTTACATGTTTAGTCATTAATAACGTGAAATAGAAAATATTTTAAGATTTTGTATTTGTTCCACCAAAAAATATATATAAAACCTTTCTTTTTATTCTTGCTTCGAAGCTTCCAAGCTTTGTCTTGTACCTAAAGCTCAAACAAATTGAAGGGTAAATTGATTTGTGCAAATAATTTAGAGGTTTAAATCATTCAGAGATATCTGATATAATCCAAAATTACTTAATAAATTCTGATAAAAATATATTAACGCTGATTTATGTAAGTATATACTTTACACACTGTATCAAACTGTTTCACCAAACTATTCTGTTGCAAAGCGATCATTATAATGAGAAAACCAGCAGCTTAGTGGCTTGATGTATTTATTTTAAGGGTCCGGCGGAGCGTGAATTGCTCACAAAAACGTACTACCAAAATAAACAGTAATCCTGACAATATTCTATCAAATTATCTTATTATTCGGATTTGGATACCTTTAATCTAGGTTCCTAAGGTACTATTTCGTCTACTACTAATTCACTGGAAATAAAAGACCGGAAAATCGTTCCAAACTTGATAAAGTTATCAAAAATTGCATTGGCTTACATTAAGTTCCAGTGAAGAAATGGTAAAGTAGGAACCTAGATTAAAGGTATCGGAATCTGTATAATAATAGAATTTGATTAAATTGTGTTTGAATTACGATTTATTTCGGTATTACGTTTGTAAGAAAAGTTTGATCCGACGGACTCTTAAGGATTAAATCAATTATGGGTGGATTACATGAACTCAACTAATCGGACATAAGGTATAATGTAAGATGACAGGACATAGCCATGCATTCTGATTTTTACTCTGAAATTCTTATCGTGAAAATAATTTACAAGATCATATTATAGTAATCTTCAACCTTACTTCATCACTTCAAAATCCCTTCCAAAAATATTTACCAAGAAATCTTCAATATAGTGCTAAACCAACGTAGCGGGTGAACGGCCGACATTCGAGCGAGCGGTGTGACGCCTTTACATCATATTACTCTCGCATTCAACGAGATTGATGTGTGAAAAAAGCTCTTGAAATTGGTAAAAAGGGAAGGCTAAGTGTTAGGGGGCGAGAGTGATCGAAAAACGTAGGTCGCTACAATTTTGTCACGCGTTTCACTGAACAAATGCTCCTTCAAGATTCGGCTTAACTTATGTGGAGCACGTTTTATTCGCGGCAAATCTGCGGCCGTATATCCAGTTTTATGCGGAGCTACTACAGGTGTAAACGTTCAATGCTGAAAAACTGGGGTTTCAGGCTTTAGGATAGCTGTAACTTAGACTAGGATAAAAAAATAATCGTATTTGTACGAATAAAGTTCTACTCAACGAGGTGAAACAAAAGAGGGTCCGATTTGATTGGGTTAATAATGACATTATCAAATCCGACCTTCTCTGACCTTATCATTATTTACCTACTTTAAAGCTATTGACGTTTAAATTCGTATATATTAATAACTTTAATATATACGAATTTAAACGCTATAGCTTTAAAGTAGGTAAATAATGTGAATGTGAAGGTAATACGTGAATAAAACTTAAATTAGTAGTGAAAATTAGAACAGAAATGTTTACATAAAATCTATGCATATTAGGTATTTAATCGTATCGTATGCACTACCAGAGAAAAGTAGGCCTTTGTTTGGTTACGAAACAATAAGATAAAATAGCAATTACATACAAAGACGTAAGTACATACCAGGAATGGACATTTATGACAAGCGTAAAATGACTGTAATGACAGCTGTACAGTGCAACTTATAAAGGTAATGGCGTTCCTACACTGCGGCGAACGTTTACATATGCAATGCGTGTTCCTTTGACAGTCCACAACCATTAATTCTATTATCATGACAGACCGTAAAAATCTATCGTCATGACAGCCTAGTCAAATGCCGAAAATTTGTGTTTTTTGCAAATTAATCTCGGATTTTGTGTTAAAAGTAAAAGTATATCATCATCATTATTAAAGTATATACTGTCTCACTACCGAACTCTTTCTGTCAAAAAAAGTGGGATATAAAATATTATATGAATGCCATTGAGATTTGTTACGAGATAAATCCTTTTACAAATTCCAGCGGGGTGATTAAAATTGAAGCCGTAATTATTACTGTTTAAATTGGGCTTATGTTTTTCTAACCACCAGATCTAGTAAAAAGTAACGGCAAAAAATCACTTTATATTAAAAATAGAAAAAGATCACCAAAATACATCCCCATTTTGCGTGAAATTAGAACCAAAAATTTTACAACTTGCAATCCTACTTAAAGCAACCAACTCCAAATTATGATTTAGACAACCACAATTACTCTTCGGCTCTGGTCGCAGTTCTAACCTAAACCTAATATTTGGTGACCATTTATCAATTTTGGAAGCATTTTGGTGATCAATCTACTAAATTTGGTGGTCATTGTATTGATCCCCTTTTAATTGAAATAAAAATATGTAATTTACAATAACATTATCTGTCTAATTTTATGAGAATTTTCAACGTGTTTCGAGTATATTTTCCGCATGTTACAATTCGTTGCAGTTGGGCACCGACTTTAAGAAAAAAATATCGTGTCACTACGTAGCATCCACGGCAGACGGTCAGAAAGTCTCAAATGCGGCAATTACACCCATTGAAGTGACTATATAGGAACATCGGCCCAACCGATTGACCTCTTTTAAGACCTGGTAACTGTATTTTTTTACACCTTTGACTTTCTTTAATGTATTTTGTAATATCATCATAATTATTTAATTTTCCTAGCGTGACTGCTACGCTAGAGGTCCTGAGTTCGATTCCCAGGTCGACCAGTGTTATTGGATTAAATCCTCAGTAGCTGCTCAGAGTTTGAATTTGGCAATAGGCTCGCCTCTATATTACATGGAACCTAGACATGCCAACAACTGTGGGTGTACATTAGTACGCCTCTGCCTATCCCTTTGGGCACTACAGGCATGATGGGATGTTTGTATTTTGATATTAAACTCTATAATACTAGTAGGCGGTGGATATATGTGCAAACAATCTTTTTCTTGAATTTCTAGTATTTAGGTAGGCCTTAAAATATTGCCTTTTGACACTAAAAGTTTCAATATCTAGATTTTATTACCAACTTTTATGCATTGAAAGCGAAATTATTAAGCAGACCTCGTAAAAATATATTTTATTTCGAACCTTTCTCTGCATGACTTTAACTGTTCTGTGTAAAAATGACTTATTACTACTTGTTCCACTTGTTACAATGTAAACGAGCAAAAAATTCCTTAAAACTACGTACGATGTTTTGACCCAAGACAGCAGGAACGTCTGTGCGTGCAGTTTCATTATTGCCTCCCCTCCCCATTGGTCTATGGGGTTATTGAATCGGACGATAAGGTGCCACGGTAATTTCCTGTCATTTACCATCATTACTCTTCCCCATGATCACCTAATTCCACAGGGTAGCCATCAGCCAAAAAGTACAGTCGTGGAGAAATTCTAAAAGAAATTCTCAAAGATTTTTTGGAAAAACTATTTCCTCCGTGGTCAGGGCCTATTTATTGAATAGTTCGGGCGGATATGGCAGTTATTGTGTAAAGATTGAAATTGGTGTACTTATTGAAATTAGGGGTTGCAAGGGACGAGTTTCGTCTCACCAATTTCGTTGTAAGTGTTGACCTTTTGTGAGTTGGTGAATAAAGTGATGCATATTAAAAGTATAGGTAAGTTTATAATTTCTTTTTCTAAAGCTTACTAGCAATGTGAGTCACACTTTATTAGTATTCTTGTTAACCCCTCGTGCTAAGCTAAATGCTTGTGATATGTTACGAGTGGGTTCACGTCGGTAGTGCAATGGGTGGGTTTCGAACCGGCAACCTGATCGTAAGTCCGGCGCTATAGCCATTACCTACCGCCGCTTCAAGTATAAATAGATAGGTAGGTAGTTTAATAAGTCATTAGATAACTAAGGCTAAACGCGCACTATGAAATTTAGTGAGTGATAGAGTGCGAAATAAAATCGCTAAACGCCGAACGAACGCACAAAATGATTTATTTTCAAAGTACGCTGATTAAAATGTATTTCTGTTGTTCACAGACTTGCGATATTTTTTCGCACCGATTTTATATCGTAGTGCGCGCTTACCTTTATTGTAGTGGTTAAGATTACTGCAATTTAGAGATCGACTTATTATTAAAATCTTTGCGACTTATAAAACACATAAGAAAAGGTATCTTAAAAATTTGTGTAGTTAATTAAAATATTAACTATCTAATTAGACTAGAATGGTAGTGACATGTTGTGAACGCTAGAGGGCCTGAGTTCAATTCCTATGACCGAAATGTTACTGGGTTTTATTATGAGAATCTGAGTAGCAGTCCGGAGTTTTAATATTTACCCAGTTAATGACAATAGGCTTGCCCCTTATGACATGTGATCTAAACATATATATAACATAATTATTTGTACTAACTAAAATAAGTATATAATTATATATTATTTTTAATTTTCATGCCTCTGAGGTAAAACATAATATAGCACAATACTCAAACTTAACTCCAATGTAAACTTATGTTCAGCAAATAAATGGAAATCAGGCGGGACGGTATATATTTGTTATTTCATTTAAAAAAAATATTTATTTAAACTTTTGAATCAAGAATACTGGTAGTAGGGTGAATATTAAAAAAAAATTGAACGTTAAGAATGCAGATAATTAAAATTACAATTATGTTAATGAAAACTTAAACTACACGATTGCCGTCAAGCAATAAGACAAGAATAAAAACAATCTGAACTATGAAAGAGAGAGAACAATCTACTATGAGGACGAGAATGATTTGTTAAATAATATCGAATATTCACCCAGTAACTATCTATGTATATATTTTTCTCACAATTATATACTTGTGGGTTCGATCCCCACAAGGAGCAAATATTTGTATGATCTACAGGTAGTTGTTCCGGGTCTGGGTGTTTGTGTATGTGAGAATTTGTGTTTGTAAACGCACCCACGATACAGAAGAAAATCCTAGTGTGGGGCAACGTTTTATTTTAAAGAAAAGAAAAAGAAAGAAAAAATACTACCAGCACACTACATGAAGACGCAATTTATAAGATAAGATACTCAAAACCTATCTACCCAGCAAACTAGCCGAAGTAATAAGAACTGCGTAACACTAGAACGATATATCAAACTCATTTGTCGTCCCGCGTATAAACAGAAGCGAACCAGCCAGTTAACTAACAAAGAGGGAAGTAGCCGAGACTATGCAAGATCGATTAATGGCCCCTAATTACGCAATTTCTGGCGATCTCTAATTGTGGTGTGGACCAGTATATTCTGCGTGACAGTACGTTATTTCCCTGGAGGGCGGTAAAGATAGCGGGCCACGGTACACATCAAAAATATACTGGAATCGCTGAATTTTTAAAATTGGAATGGGTATTTTTTTTTTGGGGGGGAAGGACATGGTTGACATTGAAATGGGGTATGTATTTTTGTTAACGAAGATCATCGTCTACATGATATGCTGTTCAATTTATTTAAAAACTACAGTCATTAAATTTTATTCAGATAACTAGGTACATAGTTATTTACTGAGACAAGCTGTTGCAGGCACTTTTTACATTGACAATCAATATTTTTATGTTTTGTAAATTGAAAGTTTCATAATCTTAGGCGGACAGTTGTTATTTACTTTACATTTATAGAAAAATATAATGTTGAAAATTATGTTATTTAGGAATTGTAAACTAATTCCCGTTTTCAATATTAAAATAAAAAAAAGACAAGACACTAGTAATTTTGGCAGGAAAAGACAACTTCGCCTCCGCTTCATATCCCAGCTACGCTCCAATTCTTTCATAGACTAAAAACAACCACTTCCATTACATAGACATCTGTGATGCCCGCTTCGTCGCGCCAATGGTACGGCGCGGCTAAAATTATTCACTGACTCGTCGCATTGTTCTCTCATACTTTATTTGTCTCAGGGTTGGCAACACTTTACTCCTTTTTGTACCGTTGCGTGTCGCTTACGAGGCTAATCCCTGCTGCTTCTCGGCTTCTAATTTGTGATCAAAAATAAAAGATTATCAAAGTAAATTTTCTTGTATTTGTTCAAAATAAAAACGATCCCAAAGGATTTGGTTGCAGTGGTTTAGTGCTTTTATTTGTGAAACGTCTTCTTTGGTAGTTAAATACATGAATTATAACTAAATATATTAGGATTTAAACAACAGATAATATCATAAGCTTTGATTTAAATTCATGTGTTTGAGAATCATATCAAAAATTAAGTTTTCTTGCACATGTTTTTACGAATCCAAAAACAATAATCATTAAAGGAAGACAATTATATTACCTACAGATAATTCTGGGTAACTGAAATTCGATCTAACTGTCATGTAACTATGTGTGTAATGTAACTGATAGAAAGTTTAAAATTGTGTGATCTTCAAATATTTAATTCCTTCCACGGTCTTCTATGGTCAGACTGGTAGTCTGACCATAGATAATTTGTATCCGTAACTTATATGTGTGTGATTTAAATTTTGCCTACACAGGTCAGAGCTTTTGGTGTATCCAAGCAGGAGACGCAGGTTCGAATCCTGCCCACGATTGAATTTTTCCGTTACTAAAATAACATTAAAATCCAATGTGTATAAATTTATAGAAATATTCTTCAATTAACAACTAAGCTATCTAAAATGAAAATCCGTTAGTCAAAATGCAAACTGAACGGCATTACAGAAGGTACATAACATTATTTAAGATTAAAAGTTGACAACGTAAATATTTAAGCTAGAACTAATTTTGAAATATTTATGTTAATAATGCTCGCCTTTAAAAGCTTTATTACTTTTCAAATATGCATTGCGATATTTTATTTGCTTTTATGTATTAATTATTAGCTCTGATGTAAAAATTTAAATTTGTTTTTAGAGTTATGCGTAAATTAAGTATGATAATTGCCTGTAATATGTTGCTTAATTAAAACAAATTAGTTTATTTATATTAAAACATAGTAAATAATTGTAGAAGTGATTTGCAATAACGTTTACCCCGAGTTAACTATCAAGTTTTTAATTTGTTTGCCTCATGGGTTTAGAGGTTGCAAGGGCGTAATGAGTGTAACGTTTTGACTCCCAGGTGCAGTCTCGAGCAGTGTTATTGGATGTTTTGGGTTAGGATTGGATTATTCCATTCGGAAATGAGCACCAATTGGAGATTGGCAATGTGTCCAGATAATTGCAATAGGCTTGCTCCCTATTACATGGAACCTAAAATATGTCTACACTTCTACCCCGTGAGGGGAAGGAGCCATTCAGATAGGCATCTCTTAAGAGGCGATAAAATATCTGACTTGCTCGGTAATAGGACCTCTTGTAATCTGACTCGTTGGCAACCACACTTACGTTGGAGTCTATCGTAAAGCACGTAGTTGTTACGACTTTTGTGCGTGAAAGCCAGTTTCCCCTTGGTTGCTGTGGCTCTGATTTATCAGCAGCTCCTTTGCAGGTGTCCATGGGTGGCGATGACTACACGGGTGCTTGTTTGCTGACTCAGCCAACAAAAAATACTAAGGTAAGTACACTTTCTCATGGTGTTGTGACAAATGTCGCTAATGCCATGGCCGTGACTATAAAGCAATGGAAAGCAAGTGTGGATTTTAGTTGGTTTGAGTCCGACAATCCCTGCCACTTCGCCAAGTAACAGACAATCTATCAGGGCATGGTGGTATGTTATGTTGTGTCTATAATTATTCACAGAGGTGTCAGTCTATATATAGCTTGGTCAACCAAAAACAATAAATTGAGCTTCATTAACACACAAATATACAGGTGTTTGGTTATGTACAAAGGTACGTCTGCGCGTAATAATGATGATACTGCGATCATAGGTTAAAGGTCAATCACAAACTGATTGACACTGTTCTCCGAGTAAGAGGTTTGTTTCGTGCGAGGGTAAAACCCGTCACACACCTAGCTATAATATAAACATAACATACCATCACGCCTGTATTCCCCGAAGAGTTAGGCAGAAGCGTATTTAATGTACACCCACAGTTCGCCGGTATGTTTAGGTCCCTTATTATAGGGGGCGAGCCTATAGCCATTAACCGGGCACAAATCCAGACTCCGAGCTGCTACTGAGAATTTCATAGAAAAACCCAATAACACTTTGCTCGACCTGGGGATCGAACCCAGGACCTCTAGTGTAGCAGTCGCGCTTGGGACCACTAGACTAATGAGGCACTATATTATGATATATTTTCTATACTCATTTTCGAGCGACAGCACACGCAGCTATGATATATATTTCTGTGACATCACAAACCTATACTGTAATTTATATTATTGCATGTTACATAATATTATATAATATTGTATAGGCGGACCATCAATGAAATGAAAGCAAAATATATATTATAACATCGTCTCCATGTGTGGTAGCTCGCTATAATATATATTATAGTACGGTATATTAATATATATTATAGCTAGGTGTGTGACGGGCTTTAAACTCACACCCCGTGCTGCAGAGATGAACATATCGATAAAAAGACATAATCTAGCGTATGCAAGATAAGACAACCGGGGTCGTAAATGTTTCGCATCACGTGTTAATTGTTCTTATTAATTCCGATATTTTTGCACAAAAATACATAAATATTAATTTACACGCGCGGCTGTTCGGAACGGCTAGCTTCAGGCACGTACAATTATTTTGACTGAATTATGTTTGGACAAACATTATTCATAGAACAGCAATTCACTTTCAATTTATCGATAGCATCTGTGTTCTATATTAATCTCGCCACCTTTACAGCTGCCTTCCTTATTGTTTCTTGGCGCGTGACGTCACTCATGACAAGTTTCAATTAGGGTACGCAACACACACGCCTTCACGCCTATTCCTTGCTAAACTAGAGGTCCTGGGTTCGATCCCAGGTCGCACAGTGTTATCGGTTTTTTTTATGAATTTCTCAGTACCGGCGTTGAGTTTGGATTTATGCCCGGTAAATGGCAATAGGCTTGCACCTTGGGACCTAGACATACCAGTGAACTGTGTGGTATACATTTTTTTTAAAAAAAAGGTTACTAGCAATGAGGGTCGCACATTACTAGTATTCTTGTTAACGCCTCGTGTTAAGCTAAATGCTTGTGCTAAGAGTGGGTTCGCGACGGTAGTGCAATAAGTGGGTTTCGAACCGGCAACCACATGATCGCAAGTCCAACGCCCTAGACATTAGGCTACCGCCGCTTTTAAATTAATACACCTCTATCGATTCCTTTAGGGAATGTCATTTTAGAAACAATCTGCGATAAATAATATAATTATTTATACCAAGGTATTATTTAGTAAAATATATTATCTAATTTAAAGCGTTATAAACTAGAGCTGTTTAGATGTCTACAGTGCTAAAGATAATTTTGAAGCAAGAGCTACACATTTTAAGTTCATTGTCCTTATACTATGCGTATGTATTGTTACTAGTAACGTTGCTAAAATTGTTGTTTCATTGTTACGAATAGACGGCAGGGTTGTCAGTTAAGTTTAAACTCAAGAGTGAAGAATGAAGTTGGTGTAAATGTTAAGGTGATCACCTATTACCATTATACCGCGTGGAAGAATTTCATTTCCATATGAGCATATTGGAAAAAAGCCACACTAGGAATGAAAGACGTGTGCACTGTTCAATGGACGAATTTATTATAATCATTATTTTATAATAAATATATATAAATATGGAAAGAGGGCAGATTGAGCGAGTGATTGAATGACTAGGTGATTGAATGATAACTTGAATGAACTTAATGATCGATACGTCACATGAGCACATAGAACTTGAACAATCTAGGAGTGATGCCTTAACGTATTCTCTAAAGTAGAATCATAACCTACCCATGTAAGCTGTATAAGCTGATCGTTTGATCAGCTTATTTATTAGCTAGCCGCAAGCCCCCATTTGCTTAAATATCATATTCCACAATATTATTCCCTCCAGCCACAGCCCTGTGCGTTAGCAAGACGCGTGCGTGGCGTGACGCGCAATTTATTGGCTACTGTTGTTAGCCCTTTGTGTGCTCATCGGCAAAACAAACACCATGTTTTTATTTCATTATTAGCACTCTCATTAATGTTGCAAATATTTCCTTTTAGTGTTTATCAACTGGATTCCACTATAACACTGATTTTATGGTGGTACTCTATGGCAATCTCGACCATTATCATAATTTGTTTATCGATTTATTTTAAGTAACTATAGCTTACAGTAAAAATTTAAAGATTATTTAAGTCTATGCAATGAAGTCTGTACTCCCCGAATGGTTAGGCAGAGGCGTACTAATGTAAAGCCACAGTTTGTCGGTATGTTTAGGTCCCAAGTAAGAGGGTGCGAGCCTATTGCTATTAAACTCCGAGCTGCTACTGAGAATTTCATAGAAAAATCTGTTTTCCTCGACCTGGGAATTACCCCAGGACCTCGAAAGAAAGAGTGCAAGCTACCTCTCTGAATAATATTTATTGTAACTATGAAAAACTCAGTAGGTACTAAGTTTTGCTCAAAGATAAATGAGTTGCATAAGCAATATATATTTATGTTCATAAATAATATTGCGATAGGGTTGCCTACGTCATAAAATCATCATTATGTTAGAGCAGCCTACAAGCCTCTGAATAAAGGCATCTTAATAGCTCAGTGCAATGAAGGGTTATAACCATAAGCGATATTGGCCTTTATCACGTAAGCCATAATACCGTCATTAGCAAATAGCAATCTTTGTAGAGGTGGGGAGATAAATTTGAAATAGCCAAATCAGTTTCTTTTTTAAGTCGGGCAGTCGGCTTTTTATTTTTTTTAAATTAACGTAACTTATCATACCATCACGCCTGTATTCCCCGAAGGGTTAGGCAGAGGCATACTAATGTTCACCCACAGTTCGCCGATATGTTTAGATCCAATGAAATGGGGGGGGGTGAGCCTATTGCCATTAACTGGAACAAATCTCAAACTCTGAGCTGCTACTGATAATTTCAGAAAAAAACCCAATAACACTTTGCTCGTCCTGATTACCCAGGACCTCTAGCGTAGCAGTCATGCTTCACTAAGCTAACGAAGAAGTACACCCAGATTCCAAAAAAATATCCATATAAGACACAATTACTTATTTGCCTCGGTATTTTGTTTTTTTTTACAGTTTATGCTCATATCATTAGCCTCTCACGACTAGTAAAAGTAAATAGCTACTTATAGTAATAATCTTGATGAAAATTTCATCAAAAAGGTTGTTCAAATAAAGTAAATTTAAATCTTACATTCGCTCCACATATTTCGATATGTTCGATTTGAAGCTTGCAATAAACTTATCAATCATGTAAGGAATAGTTCGCAGAATCGGTTTCATACATCGCTTTCAACATAAAGGAAAGTTCGTAAACGATTTGCAAAAATGAATTCACATATTTTATTCAAACTTCGATACGCGCTAATAATAAAATTATTTCTGTTTCTTAATAAACAGTTTTCCCATATACTGTGAGAATATGTAAAGATACAAATTCACACATCCTACACAAAAATCCAGATACAAAATAATTCCCTGTAGGTCGTATAAGTACTATTATGTTTCGTTATGTACGCTGATGAGTTGGCTAGGGAAGGTTCTGGAACCATACTAATTGGACCAGAACAATTTGTAGGACTGGCCTCACACGCAGTCAAAATGGCGTAGTACGCAAGGGACACGTGTATGAGATGTTGACCCTCACGGGATTTGCTCACTCCAAGAAATTCATAGGTTCCTCATCGAAATTGCAAAATGCCATTTCGAACTCAAATAGGCGGCATGCCCGTCACTTGATGGGGATGCTGACCGGACATTTCGAGAATAACGTTACAAAAAATAAATCTGATGAAGACATCAGTCTGCAGGGCAGAGGGGAAATTGAGAGTATTGCTATGCAATGGCTAGAAAGCGAATGCTCCTCTTGGGGCAGGGTTATCCAAGACTACAGGACTACAGACCCATACCCCCAGGCCTCATTATAAACCTCATGGAAGAGCTGTTTGAAGAACTGGATAAGGATGAGGTATAGGTATCTAGGGGAACCACAAAAGATCCCAATGGGTCGAAATGCACTTAGGCCTTGTGCCTCGGTCCCATATAAGATAAGATGTTTCGTTAGCAAATCAAATCCGTACCGTACCGTAGAAGACGAAAGCTCAATCATTGTTCGCAGACACTAGGAACACATAAAATAATTTGCTCAATAATTCAAGTAATTCTAGTCGGATTATATAGCCTTGGTAACTTTAACTAAAACTGTCCTATTACTCCTTACTCGCCATCCAGATAACAAAATGGAACCTTAAAAGCTGTAAAAACTTCAATAGGCCGTATAAAACAGACTTAGTTGCCATAATAGCGTGGTATGAACTAACCACACATCCCTATAAAACTACGTTCTTTTATCGTTGAACGCGTAAATTCCCGGATCTCTTGGGATTGCAATAAATAGCTGAAATCCTGAACTTCGACCACTGACATCGAAGGCTGATAGGACTTAGACAACCTCCCTTACGTCTTGGTATTAAAGTTGGAAAGACTTAATCGGATCCCGAATAAAAGTTTTTAGTTCTGTTCAATGTGAGATTAAATGGGCAATTGTCTTTTGATATACTACAGTGATTAGGCTAGTGCTGGAAGGTTAGAATAAAAGCTACTATCATACCCTAATAATCGTTGATATTCATAACGTCTCTGATTTTAAGCGTCATGAAATTTTAATGCTGAATAAAATTGGAGTATACGATTATTACATACCTATTCAATAAAATAATAATATCGTTGAGAAGGTAGTTTTTTACGTGGGACAGCCATGCTTCGGCACGAATGGGCCGGCTCGAACGGAGTGATACCAAGGCCTCACAGAAAACCGGCGTGAAACAACGCTTACGTTGTGTTTCGCCGAGTGAGTGAGGTTACCGGAGGCCCAATCCCCTTTTAAAAGGTCAACAACGTACTCGTGACTCCTCTGGTGTTGCGGGTGTCCATGGGCGGCGGTAATCGCTTACCATCAGGCGATTCGTCTGCTCGTTTGCCCTCCTATCCCATAAAAAAAGGTAGTTAAATATTTTATCTTTTTAAAGTATTAAATAGTGATGACTCTAGGAGTTTCCGATAATATTTCGTCCTTACAATTTGCCAGCTTGCCATTTTTTATGATAAATAAAAACACATATTAACACGCCGGTATATACCGAAGGGTAACTGTTAAACAGAAGTGTACTGATGCAGGCAAACTCACAAAATGCAGTAAGGAGAACAAATCCGAATTCGGAGCTGCTACTGGGAATTTCATAGAAAAATCCAATATGCTCGATCTGGGGATTGATCCAGAACTTGACATTGGGGATTGATAACATAACATACCATCACGCCTGTATTCCCCGAAGGCTTAGGCAAAGGCGTACTTAATGTACACCCACAATTCGCCGGGTATGTTTAGGTCCCATGTTATAGGGGGCGAGCCTGTAGCCATTAATCGGGCACAAATCCAGACTCCGAGCTGCTACTGAGAATTTCATAGAAAAACCCAATAACACTTTGCTCGACCTGGGGATCGAACCCAGGACCTCTAGTGTAGCAGTCGCGCTTGGGACCACTAGACTAATAAGGCAGTCCAGACTTGACAAATAGTCAAAACTAAATCCTCCTCCTAAATTAATAACATAATTAATGGTTTAATTTCACGGTAAAGCTTGAAAATAGACATAGAAAAATTTATAATCAATCAATAGTTTTAAATAAGGAATTAAAATTTAAAGGCACCTAATTAAAGTGAAACTTTAAGGAGGGTTACGTAATCTTTAAAAGTTCTCGACAGCCAGGCGTTGTTGGACCCTTGTCAGACCTTTGTTGAACTCAAAATATTTCGCCTCCCAACTTGTTCGTTTCCACCTAAATTCTTTAGCTAGATAACTTTGAAGCCGATAATGATTTGATAATGTGTTTATTGTAACAAAACGTTATGACGAAAATAAGTATACCAAAGACGCTTGTACTCATCGAAAAGTTAGGTTAGGTTGTAGTGTCTGGCAGCTTCCAGTCTGTTATGTGACCTATTGTCGGGAGACGGACGTTGAGCACCCCTAAATTATAATACAGTTACACAATGAATGATGTATTCATCTCATGAATAATATACTTTAAATCCTTAAAGCCCTCAGAAGGCTATTTTAGGCATTGTATGTATTGTCTGGAAAGAACCAGACCAATATTTTCTGAATTATTCGGCGTTTTTTCTCAGAGTGTGAATATCGTCTAGTAAAAGCGTCTTTGAAAGATAGAGAAATGTTATATCTATGGCCCTAAGTAGCCTGTTAATAAAGATTTAATAAAAAAAAGCCTCTTCTTGTTAAGTCTTGCATCATTCCTACTCTGAGCAGTATTAAAGAATTTTTCTATGAAATTCTCAGTTGGAGTTTGGATTTGTGTCGGTTTAATAGTGTTCCCCCCTATTACGTGGTATCTAAACATACTGGCGAACTGTGGGTGTACATTAGTACACCCCTGCCTGACACTTCGGGGCATACAGGCGTGGTTATATGTTGTTCTAACATTAATTTCTTATCTTAAGGCGGATCGTTCAGCTGAGCCCGCGAAATTCAAATTTCAAGTGATTTTTCGCAGTTCTTAGGTCTATAACAAGTTCTAGATTCATGGCAGTTGTAATTGCGACATTAACTATACAACATTCACAACTGAGAACTAAAACCTTTACTTATAAATCCTTATCAAGCCAAAAACTTGGCGCAATCTGTGTAATTGGTCAAAATTGACATTTTACACTACTTTTAGCTACAATAATGATTTTTAAGCAATGGTTTTAGATAAAAACTGTGAATTTTGTATAAGAGTAGTTAATGTCGCAATTACTATTGCCATGAATGTACAAACAATCTACAAACTATCTATAAACTACAAACTGAATCTACAAACTGCGAAATACCACTCGAAATTTGAATTTGGCGGGCTCAGGTGAACGATCCTCCTTAAACTAAACCGCCACTACCCTTCTATATTTGGGACGACATGCGGGAAGTAGGTACAAGTATTTCAATAAAAAAGGCATTTTTTTCTCAACTGCGAACATAACGAGGTGGAATCGCGATGCACTCGATATAACATCGCAACAGCTATTACCTGCCGGAGTTTGCGGAAAATCGTTATTGCTCACCGCCTCCGGGTGAGGTTACATTGGTGAAAATGAAATTGGGTATATTTTTAGTAGTGAAGGTACCCAAGCCTTTAGTTTGTTTAAAAAATCTTTGTATTTACGAGACCCTCGAAATAACTGTACATATCTGAAGTTGTCTCCAAGTGATTTTGTAGTGGTAAATTTTAATGTGAAATTCGGTGTAAAGGCTATATGTTACAGTCGTAAATGTGTGCATTCGTGATTATTGACCTTACTGATTTTGATATTTTTGCACAAAACCACATATATAAGTGATTTTACCTGTGGGGCATAATCAACAACGCATTGATTCTGTAATTTGTTACTTGATTGATGGGTTAAATACATACCATCACGGCTGTATTCCCCGAAGGGTTAGGCAGAGGTGTACTTAATGTACACCCACAGTTCGCCGGTATGTTTAGGTCCCATGTTATAGGGGGCGAGCCTATAGCCATTTACCGGGCACAAATCCAGACTCCGAGCTGCTAATGAGAATTTCATAGAAAAACCCAATAACACTTTGCTCGACCTGGGGATCGAACCTAGGACCTCTACTGTAGCAGTCAAATACACGTCAAATAAATTTAGTACTCTACTCCTACTACTCCTTCTGGATTCCGCTGCAGTCGAGCAAATAATCTTGATACAAAAACTATAAACTTAAAGCCTAAATAAATTAAATTACTGCTACTGTTGTCCAGCAATGGACGAATATAGGCTGATGATGATGATTATGAATGACTGCTCAATAATGACAAATAAATAGCATCGATAATATGAATAAAGACAAACATAATACATTAATAAATGTCACTGTGAATGGTGTTTTAATAATTTTGCATAATACAGTTTATATCGTTTTGTGCTTTGAGAGTCCGGCGGACCGAATTTATTTTAGAAACGTAATACCGTAATAAATCGTAATTCAAACGCAAATTTATCAAATTGTGTTATTATTCGGATTCGGATACCGTTAATCTAGGTTCCTACCCTACCATTTCATTTACTACTACTTCACTGGAAATAAATGACCGGAAAACAGATCGTCAAAAATTACATTTACTTACATTTATTTATAATGAAATATTTTGCAAGATTAGAATTGGTAGGATAGGAACCTAGAAAATAATAATAATAATTTAGCCACTAAGTAGTTTATTCCTAACCTCCTTTTTCAATTCTTTTGTAACTGTGCCTACACTGTGACAAATAAATCTTACTTCTTTCTTTCTTTAGATTAATGGTATCCGAATAATAATCAATTTAATCAAATTCTGTTTGTATTAAGGTTTAGTAGCCGGACTCTTAAGTTAGTACTTAGGTACCAACAAACAGGATTTAGGTAATACTTTTACATAGCTCACTGGCCTGGCTGTTGCTATGTAGGTTATACGTACCTAAATGTATTTCCGCTCTCTCTTCTTCCAAGTTAGCGGCCTAGGCATTTCAAGTGCACAACTGCTGAGCGTGCAACATAATACTTTCCATTGATGGTGGAAGTGGTCACTTTAAGCACGACTTTGCTTCGCAAAAACAATATCTTTACAAAGTGAAGAAATATTGGGACATTTTCGACGGAAACTGAAGATGCATTTTACAGTTTTGCAATTCCATTGGCTATTATTTTATATTGCGGCGTAAAGTTTGTTTGTCTTTGTCGTCTGTTACTGACAGTAAATAAAGTAGATAAGAACTATAATGTTTCCGTCTCAATTCTGCATTTAAATTGGATCGCTTTTGAATCGAAAAAGTACTCTGCAAATATTCATAGTAAATAGTAGTATTCTGAATAATATATTCGATTATTTTTAGATCAAAACCATGCGGTGGCATCTGCTATATTAGGAATCTCATCAATTAAATAAGCCATAACATTTGACAATCACTTTAGGCCTGATACAGTAACACTATTTTTTAATAATTTATGCTTCACTTTAAGTTGAAAAACGCATTAAAGACTTTGGAATCTTCATTGGCTTCTCAGAAAATGTCCAATCTTTACAGGGAGACAGCTGCTTAACTATTTAGATACACGACGAACGCGGACACGGAGCGACACTTTCAGAATAACATATCGTTTTAAATGCCGACTGACAGATGACACATTTCGACATTCTTCAACTTGTCGTTTCTGAAATACGCGCCACTCCGCCCTTTTATATTTATTTTTGCTCGTCACCGTTTGAATCACCCGTTTCAAGAATAACTTTACATCTTATTGTTTTGTGCGTAGAATCCAAATTGCAATACCAAAGCCCTCTCGAGCTGGCTATTTTCTACATAACACTTCACTTTAATAAGAACAGACAAAAAGTCGGTTTAAATCTAATTCTTAAACACGCTAATGTGACCGATACGGGTTAGTGGGCAATTAGTTAAACACAAAATCACTTTCGTAAGCAACAAAGTATTAGGTTAGAGACAATAAAAATATCGGTTATGTAGAAATAGTGAATAGGAAGATCACAGAAAAATAATATTTCATTGTCAGACCAACAGTGAATATTTAATCACATAAAATTTATTGAGACCATTATATCTGTCAAGGGGAGAGCATAAATATGTTGTCAGTTTATTAATACCAGTGTTGCATGAGCTACTAAAGACTAACACATGTTAGTTGAACTTCTTTATTAACTTTTTGTAACGATTAACGTGTTTATGATTATCGTCAATGCTCACAAAGCAAAACGAAAAAGGTGGACTTGAGATAACAGATCTGTTGGCTCAAATAATTCACGCTTAGCGTTTATACTGTTCAAATTCGCCAGAATGCGTACTGAGTCTGCAAAATAATTGAGCCATTCATAAGGCTCGTGATAGCGGTCCGGGGCCCGTCCCAGCACAATGACTAATAAGAAGTTAATCCGCAAATAAAAGTGGAATTGAAACAGAAGTGGAGCGCCTTTGCGCGCCGTGTGGGTAGGCTAACGTCGATTTGTCTTTGTCGGCGTCACTGAACTCGTCAGAAATAGATTAAGCTCTCTCACTCCATCTAATGGCGCCTCATTTGTTTGGCTTTAAGAGAAAAATTGCTCTTAAACTCTACGATAGAATCTTGTCAATGAGTTTCGTTTGTTTGACTCAATTTGAACAACCGAATGCCCCAATTCCTAAGGCGCCTCCTAACCACAAGTGTCGTTTCTAACAACATAACGCTATTTTATTAATCACAGTCTTACTTAACAGATCAATATTACCTATTACCGATAAAAAGAAAGAGAAAAAAATACTTTCAATAGAGTATTGAATCAACACTAATAGTATCCTCATAAAGAGTGGTCATAAAACAGCCCTATTTTTGTATGAAAATGAAATTTCTACTCAAGTATATTTCTATTATAGTATATTGATATCAAAAAAATCCAAGCAATGTTTAGAACAAACATTCTGCCAACATGTTCTCTAGGAACTTCGATGTAAAGGCATCTTAACATTTTCAAATTCAGTTAACACTTCACAAGTGGCACCTTCAGCAAATTGTTTTAAGCTGTTGTGTTCCTGTTCCGCTTGCCTTAAAAATGTTATTGTGTTTTCTACCAACTTACTTTAATGCCTCGTTTACTCTACAATTGGAGGCAAAGTCCAAGTTCGTTTCGCTCGTATTTACTTTTACTTATTTCTTGTTAATCGAATTTGATTAAAGTTTGCATTATTATAAGGAGTAATCAACACGGTGCAATCCATCCATTTTTTAATTCAAAATGATATATAACATTTCTGAAAACCCGTTGCATATAATCAAGTATTGCTTTAAATTTAATGAATGGAGGTCGTTGTATTGCAATAAAAAATGGCGGCCAACTGATGAAATAACGCTTCAAGTAGTTCGTATTACGAATTCGCGGAAAACGGTATTTAAAGAAGAAAGAAAAAAAATTAAAAATTTGCTACTGTAGAATGGACTGCTGAGAATCTCACAGCAGATGAACGCAAACCAGACGGAAGCGGAAATTTAAGGCGTGCTGCTTTAAATCTTGTTGAGAATACTGAGGTGCCTCGCAGAAATATTGTTTTGTATAAAAAAAAATATTAACTTTGCACAAAATGTCTGCTACGCAAGAGAAACTTTTATTACTTGTTTCAGTCAATATAACAATGGCTTGTCTAGATTCGACTCAACGCTTCAATTGAGGACCTACAATTTTTAATTGATAGTTCATGATTGAGGGTTGTAAACGAAGCTACATAAATCAAGTATCAAAAGAGGCATTTACATAAAAGTCTACAAACTAACACTTTCTAAAAACTATTTTATTTGGTACCACTGAATCACCAACAAAACATAATTATAAAAATGTTGATCCTGACCGTGTTGATCCGAGTAAGTAATGTACAGGGGGCCTACCATGAACTTTTAAAATATTTGCCAAATACATGACAGGTCAACTTAGCATGTTAACCTGCCAGGTTTTCTATTTGTACCATGAGCAATTCCGACTGAACTGCAAGATATCAAGTTCACACCTGCTACATTATTGCTGAGCGGTTCGCTTTAGTATAAACAAACGTTCAGAAATGCTCTTCCGCATTATTATCGGTTTTACGGTTATAAAGAACTAGATATAATCATTTAAAAAACAGTTTATACGATATTGAGAATTGTACTGAAGCTGTATTTTGTTGCATATCATTAATTATATAACATGATTTAGATGTTAAAGACCCTTTTCAATACTTAAAACACAGCATACTTACCAAAACTACTTAGTACTATTTTCGAACGACTCATGCGTATCAAATCCCCTCGAGTGGCGATCAGCCGGCTCGTGGTCGAAAAAATATGTCCAGCAAGTGGCGATCAGCCAGTATCTGGCAGATCGTGTCTGTCTAGTAGTCTGTGTTTTCGAGTTGATGTATGTTGATGTATGAAGCTCACATGGGTTTGGTGAATTGTTTTTTTTATCACTAGTAAGTTTCTGCAAATAGGGAATGCTCAATGCAGACATTTGTTATGTATCGTGTCCTTTGTTGTAAGTGGATAAAGTGTAAGTTTCGGTAATACGACATGAAAAGAGAGTTTCTTATGAACAATTGGAAACATAGTGGAACTTTTAAATAATCACATTGGCAAGGACATTACAATGGGCTAACAAATGTACAAGTGCAAGCACGGTCAATGTCTCACAGATTGTGAACGGAAAATCTTTGATGGTGCTATCAAAGATTTTAAAGGCTAAGGCTAGGATGTAAGTTGGTTTTATATATTACTAAGAACGTATACTCTATTTGAAACAATAAATAAATATAAATAATGTCTTCTTAATTTTTATTTAAGTAACAACTAATTTGCAAATTTCTTGTTAACTTCCCAAGGAACCGGAAAATATTTCATCTTCATCATACATCTAAAATAAACGCCGAAGATGATGTTTCTTAATTTGTCTATAATTTTAAATACTGCCATATTATTATGTTATGCTCACATTTACTTGTATTTACGATTTTACTTTAAAATTAAAGAAAACAGTTCAATAATAGTTACTTTTACACGGCTGCTAGATATGACTGCAGGGCAGTTCAATTTTCGAGTGTTTATATGTTCAAAACGAATTCATGGTAAAGCTGTTTGCAGGTCAGAACCGCTGACATGTTGTCACGTGACCACTCGCCGGCTTTAGTCACGTGACCGCTGGCTCGCCAGTTATTTGATGCGCTAATGGTACAAAATAGCCCGACAGTTCACTTTCCGTCTAAAATTGACCTGTTATAAGAGTTCATGGTAAGCCCCCAGGACATAATAAATAACGCACTTAAAGCTTGTAACCGATGAGATCTAAAAGCGATTTGTCTGTTAACGTGCCGTACCAGGATTTCGTATCAACATTTTCGTATTAATATCTTACATTATAATATATTACTGCTAGAAGAGCAATTTTGTATTCACAGTGATTTTCTATTGAACTGACCGAACTTGTAGTATCATTAATTAAACATCACTTTAGAAATACTGAGGAATTGCATCCTTAGTAAGGTACATTTTATCTCAATAAGTAATTTGGGATGCCAGTACAACCGCGAGTAATAGCTAGTCTGTGATTCTTGGTGGTGTTACCTTCATAAAAGTTTTTGTTTGTGAACTAGTTTCACGAGTTATTAGCATTACAATTTTCAGAAAGTGCTTTTGTTGATGTTAATTTGTTGTTAATAATGTTAATTTGAACCTCATTGATTAATAATAAGAAAAAAAAACTTGATAACGAACAAAATAGCTAATAGGTTCTGTTGTTTAGCTCGACGTTTAAAGCTTTTGTATTTTTGCGTCTAAGATTCGGCAGGTAATTGCATCTTAATATTGCATCGAAGTCTTCATAGTTGAGCCTACTTTCAGATGTACGTAAATTTTGAATAAACATCTTCTTTTTAAAAAAGGTCTTCCCTGATATATATAATCTGGGTGCCTTTAAATCACGAGTGAATCGGTTTCTTCTAGGCAAGCGGGCTCCATCGTAGATCGCAGTATCGCTTAACATCAGGCAAACTGGCGGTCAAGCGTAAGCCTATCACGAATAAAAAAAAACTCCTGATAATTTGGGCAGAGGTATACTAATGTATACCCGATTTGGTAGTATCTTTTAAGTCCCACTTGAGTTAGTCGGGCACAAATCCAAACTCCGAGCTGCAACTGAGTAATACTTAGATTATGTGAAGGAAAACCCAGAATACTTTGCTCAACGTAGGAATATATTTTCCTAGAAGTATTGTCTCCCACAATACCTTCTAATACCTCAGACTATTTCATGGAATGCAACACGCGAATTCAATTGGCAGAACAGACTAAATCAAGCTTGACATAAACCCACATACACAAAGACATTAACCACCGTTTCTGTGAACGCCTACATTAATTTCTAGTACTTCACGCATTCGCACTTTAAGTGCGAGTTCTCTTTTAGTTTCACTGTTTCCGTGTCGAAGTCAGGTTTTATTTGTAGTACATTTGTGTGTGAAATAGCCGTGAAGGCGTCGCCTTGCCGACCACCCAGTGCGACGATGACTGCCTAACGCGCGCGGCGTCATTTCTTCTGATTTATTGAAACGCAAAAAGCTCTCGGCGAAAGATCTGTGCACTGGCGGCCGAAGATATGGGGACGATCGAGCGAATTGAAAGGGGACAATTTTAATTATTTTTTAATTGCTTCATCAGAAGTTTGCAAAATTTAAATGAACTTTGATAGTTTTATGATCAGTGTTTTTTAAGGGAATGTAAGCTGCATAGATTCGGTAAAAACATCATCATTGAACATCCATCCTCCCAAATGCAGAACTACACCCACTGCCTATAAACATGCTGTCATAGAGGAGGGAAAGGGAAGCTCCAAGATCTCTGATTGCATGTTCCTTGGTACCTATATCTCGAATGGCCAGTATGTAAGCGTTGCATACTTCCGTCCTCGTCTCCCTAAGATTTTAATAATCAAACTTTGACGCGCTATAAGTAACAGTGGCATTTTAATTGTACGGTACAAAAACCATAATCAAAATCTCCTTTACGTAATGACCTTCCATCTGGTCGGACCTGTACAACAGATATTAACACCAGCGTAAATTAATTTCAAATTTGTGTTCTGAACTGTATTTTCTCACGCGGCTGAATGAATCACAGCGGCTCCCTTTTATGTATGATCCACCACATTTGAAATTTAAAAATGATTATCAAACATCCATAAATAAGAAGTCATTGAAACTGATTTCTTTTTGTTTAATATGAGTTATTGTATGATTTGAGTCTGGAATGATGAAAGTTTTGTTTATTTGGGGGGCTCGCTGTTAAGTAATAACTAAGCTGATCAACTGATCTGCAAGGTTAAGACGCTCTGGCTGCTGTCAGTCTGTGGAAGGGTGACTATTCTTAACACATCGAGACCCCTCCGTGCCTCAGAGAGCACGTAAATCCGTCGGTCCCGGTTGTCATACAAACATCCATGGCAATATTGTTAGTGGTAGTCAGATACCCAAAACAGCCTGACAACCCCGTCTACCCTCCGAATATCTGTATTGCTAGAAATTGTGTTTCGGAGGTCTGATGGCAGTCGCTTCGAGTAAAATATTGATGTTCAGCCGCATCTGGCTAGACTGGAGGCGTTTTTTGGGGTCGCCCAATAATTATTTAGGAAAAGGCTCGGAGGATGATGTAAGTTTTGTTTATGTAAAACTAGCGGCCCGCCCGCGATATCACCCGCGTTGCCCCATTCCTAAGAGCCGTAGCGTAATGTTAAATAGCTTAAAACCTTCCTCTTGAATCACTCTATCTATTAAAAAAACCGCTTCAAAATCCGTTGCGTAGTTTTAAAGATTTAAGCATATATAGGGACGGACAGACAGCGACAGTATAAAACAAAGTCTTGTTTTATACTATGTAGTGAAGTGGCAACAGTTTGTAGGTTTTCGTGACAATAAATATATTACGAACGTATCCGTAACAATATATTATTTGCAGAACATAATATAGAACGCGTCTTTAACGTTTCTTACTATAAACTTATTCAAATTTGAAGATTAACACATAAAAACAAACGGTCATAAGAACACGGAACCTTTAAGCCATCTCCTGACTATATTCCAAGCATTAAAATATTCTATCGTATCAGCGCCTTTTTTATTATAATATTCTACAACATCCAAGAATATACAAATATGATTTTCTGAGTTTTCTTTTTAATAATAATGTTGGCAATTTGGAGTTCATTAATATTTACGCCACTACAGCTTGCGTTCGAGAGGTTTACAATTCACAGGAAATTTTCACGTCTGACGAAATTATTTTAACTATACTAGTGAACAAAGTAACTCAATTATGCCAGTAGAGTGGTTAAATACAAACAGGCAAACAGTCATGAAAAATAACTGAAACAAAGTAAAATAGTCACTAAATCAAATACAAACGTCACAATAACCTCTTGTTCAGCATTTTTTTTAATTATGGATAAAAATGCTTTAAGTAGTTCATAAGTATTTCGTCCCGTATATCTTCTTCTTTATTTAAAAAAATAAAAAAGGCACCGAAATTCTTTCATACAGCTCTTTGTTTGTAATTCCACCGCTACAAACGTTTCTAACCAGAAAAATCGACATTTCATTTACAGGGTTGCCACTACCGTCAGTAGTTGGGGAAAGTAACAATTTGCTGTTGTTTTATTGTTCCGTCTAGGGCGGCGAATAGGGCTGTCGACGTTTGTTTTATTTGCTACACTGCTATAAAAGTGTTTATAAAGAGTAAAATGAGCTTAGTCGGTCGCGCTTCCAACTAAAGCACTTAGAATGTAAACGTTACTTTTAGAACGAGTTTAGTTTGGTGCTTGGTCTTGCTAGTGCTTAATAACCTTTAAGTAACATACCTTTTTAATATTCATCATCATCAAACAACATTTGTAAGCACGCTTTTACTCTCAGAATTAGAGAGATTAGGCTATAGTTCACCACGCTGGCCTAATTGGTTGGCAGACTTCACACGCCGTGGAGAAATTCTCTCAGGCATACAGGTTTCCTCAAGACGTTTTCCTACACCGTTTAAGCGAGTGTTAATTAATTAATTAATATGCATTATGACTTCGAAAAGTCAGAGGTGCGTGTCTTGGATTCGAACTTGAGACCTTTGGCTCGGCAGTCTGATTATCACATCACAAAGCTATACCTACTGCATTAGCTACAATTATATCAGCTTACTAAGTCATACTTTCAAACATGATTCTACGCTTCCTATGGCTCCTTGTCATCAATGATAATTATGGTCACGCTTTTTTGAAAGGTGAAGTTATGTGAGACTCGCACCCACTTTTAATGTTATGCTAGACGGAGAGCATAATATAGCACGCTGTGACGTCAAACCGTGCGTGCGCCGTACAAATAGTATACTGACATTCGTTTTACGATGAAGGGACAGAGGATCCCCACTCAATCCCCACCAAAAAATTTAAAAGATTATTTTAGAACTTTATGACTCGATTTAAATTATTTTTCAGTCTAGGATTTATTTTTGATAAAACTTTTCAATACGGACAATATAAATAAATCAAAGACCAGTCAACTACCCTATTGAAGCTAGGACCTTACGCTGTGCAGTCGTGGTTATTTATACCATCAGACCAATGAGGCAGATTTTTTATATAAAATAATATATATATATAATAATTAAATAACTTAATAATCTTAGCATGGAAAATACAAAAAGAGAGTTAAAAGGTAGGGTGGCATCGTACGACACTGAACTGACTGTAAAGTAAGTCGTGTCGGTTGAGAGGTAAGGTAACTTGCCTCTCTTATATGTCACCAAACGTCACCTTATGACGTAAATTCAGAATGTGAAGGCAAAATTTCAATCATGCGGGTAGGGTTCGCGGTGGCTTAGAGGTCAGAGCGTCTGGTATATCAAACCAGAAGACGCAGGTTCGAATCCTGCCCGCGATTGAATTTTTTCCTTTACTATTAAATAACTTAATAATCTTAGCATGGAAAATACAAAAAAATCACAAAAAGATAAAATAATATCTTTAATATTAGTACAGTTTTATCATGTACCTGCTTGTCGGCTTGTGTAGTTTTTCAGACAATTTATTTCACTAGTTGGGTATGAAAATACTGAAAAGAAGAAAAATATATTTTAGCCAATAAGTTTTTCTAAAATACTTAGTATCGCGAACGGTGTTTAGATTTTAATAATACTGCCTAACCCTTCGGGAAAAACATGTAGTAGCAAATAATATAGAACTTGAAAAACCCAAGTCATCCTCATTAAAAATATAAAAAATAAGAAGTATCTCATTTTCTTCTGTAAAAGGAATGTGTATTCCTTGATTGAATTTATGTATGTATTATACAAAAACTCATGAAATCATTCCTCGCAATATTGTATATGAGAAGAGATATAAAAGAAAATAATGTTAAATATTAATGGACTGTGTAAAAGATAGATACAATTATTATGTTTACATGGGAAGTAAGTGTTGAGATGATGGCTGATAGAGATTTATAGAACCGTACAAAGTAAATACAGAAGAAGAACCAAAGTTGCCGACATAGCTCAAAGGCTCAAAGCTATGTGCTACTTAAGTACTAATTACTTAAGTAGCACATAGCTCTTAGTACTGATGACCGCTGTGGCAGACCGGGTCTAGAGTGGAAACTACGCACTGAAAAACGTAGTATGGGTCGACACCATAAGGTGAACAGACAACCTGGTAAAGGTCTCTGGAAGTCGCTGGATACAGACAGCATATGACTGGTCCTTGTGGATGTCAGTGGATAAGGTCTTTGTTCACCAGCGGACCTCTTTTAGCTGATAATTAAGATGACGATGATGACACAGTAAATAAGAAATTGATGAACACTGAGTTTCGAATATCTGGTTATGGATACTTTTCAACTTCATGCACTGAGTCACCGAAAAGGCCGCTTTGACAGAATTGCGCTGACAGATATCTTCATGCACTTCATAATCTAGAAAACATAAACACTAATATAAATGTTTGATGAAATCATTCAATAACGAAACACTAGACTCTTCTGTTAATAAGGTCCGTTCACACTACCTTCCGATCCAGCGGAAGCACGCGAGACTTTCCTATAAACTATATTACTATACTCTTTGCGCGCGTCTAAGTAACAAAAAGTCAATTGAATATTTGTCGTGTCAGAAAACAGTTATTCTAACACACATATGACGTCTCGGTACTTATTTGGCGCGCCTTGGCTGTATAAAAACGGAATTTTAGATTTGGGTACAGCTTTTTCTCTAGAGACTAATATGTCGTTTTTAATACCTCAATGAAAATTGATTCCATTATTATAGCTGTCATCCATGTTGTTCACTGACTAGTTGCCGACTTTGACAATTGTTTTGAAATGATTAAAATGATATTTATTTCTGTAAATAGATCATATGATACTTTTACAAGTCAATGCTTTACATTTTTTTTAAACTAGATAGCGCCGGCATTTCCTAACTGACGACCTCTGAGAAGCAACACCGAAACAAACTCAGAGAATCATGGTCTCTTTTTCTTCTTCTCTATGAAGTAGAAGTACTGAACTCATTTTATGATGGTGTCGATACAGTGCGTACAGTTTATTTTGGAAAGTACTTAGTCATTACAATTTCAATTTTGCTATTTAACTTACTTAATGATTGGAGTTTTCAAAGGAATTCTCTAAAAAGTTTAAAATAAAACTAGAAATTAAAAATTTTGAAAAAAACTATAACGGTTGTTATGGCAAAAAGATTAAATAACATTTTCGAAACCCTCGACTAAATGACTATCTACACATATTCACTTACCTAAAAAAAAATGCGGCGGGGGCTGCATTAAGTTTTACAATTCACATCAAAGCATTTCAATGCTACATTATAATTGAAATTCACAAAAGATATGGTAATTTCAGCCCCGACGGATTTTCTTGTAGGTAAGTGATTATGTGTAGGTAGTCATTTAGTCGGGGTTTTCGAAAATGTTATTTAATCCTTTTGCCATAACAATCGTCGTGGGTTTTTTCAAAATTTTTATATTATCATAAATATAAATAACATTTTTTTTTTTGTTTCAATAAGTAAGTTTTTTTATGGGATACTAGGGCAAACGAGCAGACGGATCGCCTGATGGTAAGCGATCACCGCCGCCCATGGACACCCGCAACACCAGAGGAGTCACGAGTGCGTTGCCGACCTTTTAAAAAGGGACTGGGCCTCCGGTAACCTCACTCACTCGGCGAAACACAACGCAAGCGATGTTTAACGCCGGTCTTCTGTGAGGCCGTGGTAACACTCCGGTCGAGCCGGCCCATTCGTGCTGAAGCATGGCTCTCCGACGTAAGCAAGTTAAGGTAGGAAAATAAGTGTTTTAACGCTTAATTCTACTAAGTTGTGTTAAGTGCCTCGTCTCAAATTAAACTACTTTCGAACGAAACTAATTTCTTGATTCAGCACCCAGATATCTTCAAGTTATAAACCAAGATCTTAAGAGTAAGTGCGCCAATAAAGTTACAAGCTCCACAGATGACAGCCTCACAGTCGCTATAACCCGCCATTTTCTACGGAACCAGCTTTTTACTAGTTTTTACTCCGACGTTTAAGTTACACGGAACACTAAACGGGAGAATTTTATATACCTAGTTGTTCACGTAGGACATTTTATTCCATTTATTTTTTTTTATAAAAATCTGTTTTTTTTTTTTGTGGATATTGGAATACGATGTTCGTAAAGTGTTACCTACTCTCGTTTTCCATTGAATAATATATTGCTGCATCATAAAACTGAAAAGGATTTTTTTCTATTCTAGTAATTATCGACTTTGGTCCAACTTTGACATTAAATGTTCACACATCCTCATATCTCAATATTTTACCAGTGAAGATTGTAACACCATTTATTTTAAAAGGTATCCTTGAAGTTTCTTGCCGGATTCTTCTCTATAGGTCAATCTTTTGGAACCGTGCAACTAGAATCGTAACGTTTCATAAACGCTTGTAAAAGCTTATTTGAAATAAAAACATTTGTACTTGAACTTGAATTTCTATTCTTTCGACTGATCTTGATTAATTTCGAGCGCAGGACATTTTTTTTAATTATAAGTAACTAATCTTAATCAATTTACTTTACGTTTTAATGATTATACTATATTCTATGTAAGTATGAAAAGATGTATAATGTGGAAGAAGCAGATGAAGTACCGCAAAAATCGTTGCAAGTGGCGGTCTATAGTTTCTGCCTACCCGAGTGGGAGAAAGGCGTCAGTGTGTGTATATAAGCATTGATAGCCTATTGGTATGACCGTTGGACTGCCAAGTCAAACGCCTCGAGTTCGAACCCAAGGCACGCACCTCTGACTTTTCGAAGTCATTCATTATCACGCGCTTAAACGGTGAAGGAAAACATCGTGAGGAAACCTGCATGCCGGAGAGATTTTCTCGATGGCGTGTGAAGTCTGCCAACCCGCACTAGGCCAGCGTGGTGGACTATAGCCTAATCCCTCTAATTCTAAGGGGAGACCCATGACCAGCTGTGGGACAGTATAATGGGTTGATTATGTATGTATATTAGTAGTAGTATTTTACGATTCTTCCGTCGGAAACCAGCCTTTTCTACAATGTTTTTATATCTATTCTTAAGCCAGTTTGAACGTAAAATTTTATTACCAGCCAAACCTATAATTTTCCGAAGCACGTAAATATAGCATTAGAAAAAACTAAAGGAACCCAAGCAAAACCCTATTTATTCTTATTACGCGAGGAAGTAGATTCTTATCCGATCCTCAGGTAGAATGAATGACAATAGAATCTTCCGTTTGACATAAATACGGGAAACCTATGTAAATGTGGGAAATTTAGACGCTTGAGGAAATCGTTTGGAGTGCCTACTTGTTCTTTTAAATGTCCATTTTTGTAGTTTAGTAGTGGTGAATTTTTGCGTTGTTTTGTATGAAGCTAAAATATATGACGATAGGTACTCAAATAATATATTATTTCTAATACGTACCTACTTTAAATCGATCACCATAGAAATATGTTAGTACCAACATTGTCGTATCTTTACGCAAGGCACATTATGGGTCGATTTTTGAAATCAAACAATTACTTATAACTAAGGAATAAAATTTACGTTTGACAGATTTTGTCAAAACAACTGTCAGAAAAACTGTCAAGAATTAGAAGAATTTGTTCTCCAAATAATAGAATTTATGATCCATTTGGCATATTTGACAGTTTCTTATTGTTTTTTATTCGGAAAAACAAACAGTTACACAATTAGTATATTACGCTATGGTTTTAATTTTTTTTTTTGTGATGTGCTGTTGACTGTAACAACAAGATTCAAGGATTAGTAAAAAATGGCATATGGTAAGAAGTCCGCCTTATGCGCTATTGTACATAGAAGTGTACATAAAACAGACTGTCTAATAAGTTCTAATAGTATCTATCTATATTATTACTTCAAAGTTATCCATTGATTAAAAAATAAATCCGATATTGATTGTTCAAAGGCAATACTACTCATAAAAGCAATAAAAAAAATATAATGAAAGAGACAGATACACAAATCATTTTTATTTTATTCGAAATTCACGAAAAAATATTTTTCAAAAAAAGAACATTTGTATTAATGTACCTACTTAGTCACGGCGCCTACGCATTGTGGGAGGCAATCTATACAGTTTATTATGTTGCAGGTATTTTCTGGTGCGGCGTTGTTAGTTATTTCTATTTTCAATTAGACACTGTAGATATCACGAAATATTGTTGACGTATAATGTTATGATGTGCATACAATAGACTAAACAACCTTTACAAAAAGTTAACATACCTACCTCCCTGCTTCTTGCTAGGTATGTAAACCCAAGGTAGGGTAAAATGTACGTTGGGGGCGACTACTTATTTTGATGTTATATTCTTAAAAATAAGGGTGAAAATTTATTAACATCCAACCCTGTTAGTTATACCGACCTTCTTTATTCATTTATATTTTAATACAGTTTTCTGATTAACAATATTTAGAAAGTGTTTTTATTCTAGACAAAATAGATTCCACTCGCATTAACATAAAATATTGAATATTTTCTTGGTCGCTTTCTAAATTCGTTAAAGAAAGAGTGAGCGTTTTTAAAAGTAACCCAGTACTAACATCACATGAAAAAATGACTAAAAATATATTAATCAAATAAATTATCTCAATTTCGAAAACTATCTACACAAATAAATTTATTTATTTATTTGATTGGTATAAAAAAATTACTTATAATACCTAGTAGGTACCTATATAAATAAATTACATCTATACAGTAGATTCTGCGCGGCACACTAAAGCGCCTGCAGGGAGCGAATAGCAATGATAGAGAACAAATATTGCTGTAACTTTTAAGTGGGCCTTATTTTGGGGCCAACTCACTTATTTAGGCTTACAGCAATATAGTCCTTAATAATTATATCAAGTCATCACGCCTATATTTTCGAGGGGCAAGGCAAAAGTGTTGTAGGTACCTACCCTCATTTTGCTGGTAAATGATAAATTTAGATAATGATATTTATGTACTTACCTATTTCTGTAAAATTTATTTATTTAAATGAAATCTGTATTCTAAAAAGAAAGAATCTTAATAAAAAATTAAACCTAGTTTTTTATTATATATTTATATAAATGTACCAAAAAAACATACAGACGAACATAGAACCTCCTCCTCCTTTTAATTTGAAGTCGGTTAAAAGTAAATTGTCACTCCTAGGCGTCAAAGTGCCAGATCCAGATCCACATCACTGTGAATCTGTGATCCGGTAACGTACCCAGTTTTTTTTTTCCGTAAATAATAATGTCAAAATAGTGTCTCGTAGTCGTGTTTGTGTATTGCATGCTTTGTTGTCGTAAGTAATAAGAATTTATTCTTATACAGTAAGTAAGCAGTTCTTTTTGCCAGGCACAACAACATGGTAGAAAACTAATTAAAACTTTAGATTATTTTTTTCTACTGTGTTGACAGGTCACGAGTCATGTTAAAAACTAATTAATTTATGCAGTTGTAATAAATAGAAAGATAAACGGATGCGTCATAATTATTTTCATATCGCGATATTTATTTGAAACGTGATAATTTACGTTGTCAGCCGCGAATGTACATAACTAGGCTATTATTCGGTTTTTTTTTCGAAAATGCGCCACTTTGTCCGACCTGGATATCGAACCCAGGAACTCTATCGTAGACCAGTACCGGCGAACTGTGGGTGTACATTAGTATCTACGCCTGTACCAAACCTTTCGTGGAATACAGGCTTGATTTATATCTTTATTATTGTTTATAATTAACTATTAACAACCGGTTTATATGTAGTATAAAATTGTCATAATTTCAACTATAACACACCAAGTTTTTACTGCAAGAACAGAGTAAAGCTTCACAGTGAAGTTCTTCATATGAAGAGCGTGCACTAACAAACTTGTCACTCAGTGTGGAGCTAGTTAACAATGGGTTACGTACTACGTGCATTACTACTCGACCTCTGTGGCTGCGAGACGAGGGTGGAGGGTACTTTTTTAATAGTTGTCACCCTGTTAAAATGATATACAGGGTTATTTTTCAATGACCGGCCAAATTTACAGAGACTGTTCAGAATCGATAAAATTAAATTTTTAGTTTTTCCCATGATATTATTCCTGTCCATCTCTAAATTACAGAAAGCATGGAATCAGTGACGACTACAAAATTCAGTTCAAGAACCTAGGTAACAAACAAATATAATAGATAGAGGATATAATAGATAGAAAGATAAAATTAAATGATTATTTTTTTCACATGATATTATTCCTGTCCATCTCTAAATTACAGAAAGCGTGGATTCAGTGACGACTACAAAATTCAGTTCAAGAACCTAGGTAACAAACATTAAATAAATAAATAAAATCGTTTATTTCTCACCACAAAAAGTTACATAATCAGCACCAGAGCAAAGTACGGGATAAAATTTTTGGTCGTTGATTGATCTTATGCTATTACAACATTACGACAACGTAGTGAGCATTGGTTGTCTTTAGACTAAGTCGCCCTATCCACTCGTACTAGTTAAAACTGTATCACGAGCGGATAGTCTTCCTCGCCCTCAGATCAACAAATTCTCGCAAGACATCAGATAGGGAATTGATCAAATTGTCTCAGTTGCTAAATAGTCATTTAACTAATAATAATTATAATAAAAAACTATTAATTAATAATTAATAATAATAATTAATAAATAAGTTTCACGTTACACACACGACGATTTGTGTTTCGTGACCCGCAATATTTATGGATTTCGATTTATTTAGACATTTTCAAATGAATGTTTTTACAGTATATGGTGTTAATTTGACAATAATGTTTAAAATTCACTTTGTGTTTTTCCATCTGGTCATAATTTTAAAATTTCGCCGGTCTTTGAAATTTAACTCTGTGTATTTTATATATACATACTTTTATATTATCGTCGATACAGATAGCTAGTAGTGTAGGACACCCACGGCCAGGTGGAATGACAACTTGCGAAAAGCAGCTGGCAGTGACTGGATGAGGAAATTCGAAGATCGGGCTCTGTGCCGTCCATTAGGAGAGGCCTACATTCAGCACTAGAAGAACTAAAAAAGACTGACGATGGAACGTGGATAGCTGCATTGTACTAGGGATTGTAAGCACGACTGCTATGATTGGGATCCTGGGTTTGATTAACAGGTAGAGCAAAGTATCAGGTATTGGGATAATATTGTAATTATAATATTTTAGACATTTTTATATTTATTATCGTCGACAGACGTCGATAGTTTCATTACTCTAGTTGTATTCTCTAGACTGGCTACGATCATAGAGAGATGGCTATAGATCATAGATTTGATTCAGAGGTTAAAATCAAAATGATCATCAGTCTTCCTGTCAAGTCGTTATTTATAAATCATAGCATTTTTTAAAGCTTTACATCCACGATGATTTGTTTCGCAAACCATTTCAGGGTACACAAAAGCCATTCCCAAAATAGACAAAAGGGTAACGCATGCACATAATACATCACTAGGAAAAATGATCCGCTACTTTTGCACGGCACTGCACGCCCCAGCCATAACGCGTATGACCCTTTCCCGAGCCGCCGTCCGGCCGCTGTCTACACTACCGACCACAGTTTTAACCCCCCAGTCGTTTGTCATCTCTTACAACGCCCTCATATAAATACAAACAGCTAAGGCGGAAGCCGTGAAATTTAGAAATTCCTTTGTCGACGAGTCGGCGCCACTTTGCCTTTAGATCTACAAATTTTCAGATTTATTCTTTGAATAAATTTTGTGGTAGACGTTGTCGGCTTTGAAATTCAATTGGCTCGGAGTCGACACATTGCTGACGAATTTGCTTCCTTTTTATTAAGGATTTTTTGTCTAGCCTTTGTATACCGATGTTTATTTTACAAGGAAACATAAATTCCTATATTCCATGTTTCTGTGTTGTAACAACGTATTAAGTATTTATTACTTACCCTTTTAAGGATTTCGTTTGTTTATTTCGGATTTATTATCTGTTTTTATGTCAAATAACATCTAAAAGATTGGGGTGAATATAAATTAGCCATACTTACACATTGCAAGATTTCAAATGCAATGCGCACGTAGTAAGCACGAAGTAATAATTTCACTGCAACTTCTATTCTTAGTACCTATATACATAATTTGCAATATTTCCAAAATATTGAAAAAAAAAACTGGAATATTTACCTATATGGTCGATTGTAGAGAAACCATGCATTAAATATATTACGTATGTAGTTGCCTAATTTCCTTATCCTTCTATGGTGGCATAAATTATATTGTCGTAGTTAAAAATCATTTTAATTAATTGTTAGAAAGACTATGGTAACTAATAAGTACTAATCCTGCTGGCTTACACCTATTATTGCCATGAAACAGGAAAAAATAATAAGCACTTTCGAGCACAAATTTAAAATAAACACTACTGATTAACTTCCCCACATATTCAAAGATGCAAGCATCGCACCAGGTTTACATAAATATCAAGAAAGCTGTGAGCCCGTGACCCAACGTAGAAAGGTACCTACATATAATTCAATCAGAGCGAGCAATTCGGTCTTTTGTATGTAAAGACCGCATGCGAACAGGGGCTTGCCTGGATTGCTAGAGCCTTATTGTGAAGGTGGGGAACTGATCAGAATAGATCTATGGATATTGCTTTGATGTTTCTTTTCTTTCGGAAACTGTTTTTTGTATTTTCTTTGTGGTTATAGGGGAAAATAAAGGGATCGTTAACAGCTGTATACAATATGCATTCAATTTTATGGAGTTCGAAATATGAATATCTAATGGCAATTAACATATATTTACTGAACAATTACTATACTCATTAATATCTCTTTTAGAGTTAGACGGGTTAGGCTATAGTCCAGCACACTGACATAGTGCGGGTTGGCAGATACAAATACCTTCAAAAACTTTAAAGAGCCGTACGATGTCTAGTTAAATCCTAAAATCACATCACTGCTTTATAATAGATACCTATAATAATGTTATCAATACTGGTAGGTTTAAATATTAGCATAGAAATTACGACAGACAAAAAAATGGCTTATCTCCGTGCGCTCTAAATCTAGTGTTTTTTATAATTCATTTTTCCATACATTCATTACCAGGAGCTCCAAGGATTTTTATATTTAAACGATTTTACAAAATAATAATATTATTACAAAATCGTGGAGCGGGCAACAAAAAGCCAAAAAAATATCGTTCTAAGTAAAATAACTGTTTTTAAAAACCTTCTTTGTAACACAAAAAAAATACAATTAGCTACTTAGTAAACAGAGTCTACAACAAATTCTTCAGTCAAACATCATCTTGTTAAATTCTTAGGTTCTTCCGTTTTCTTTTTAATTAATTTTGACAAATTACCCAACGTTCTCAGTTTCTCTTTTCGTTTACGTTTAATTAAATACTGGAGTGACACTCGAAGGCATATCGGACAGCAGTGGCCTTACGGACCTTGTTTTTTACTGTTAATTAATTACACTAGATGCTTTAGCTGTTTTTAGTGGAATATGTAGGAGCCGCTCTCGTTTTTGTGTTTTTTGTTTGTTGTGTTGATGAAAATGTATCACATATTACGCCTGTATACCTCGAAGGACTTTCTACAAGATTGATTATTGAGGATGAAAACGAAAAGTAAATCCAAGATGTCTATGTCGTAGATGACTTCAAGGGGTACACTGAATTAAGCCGCTTGAAAATTTGTATCACAGCATGGGATTGTAAGATAGAGCTACATAAGGGCGCTTAATTAAGTTATTTAACATGTGCGATTGTACATAAGTGTACCACTTGCAGACAACTTCTGACACGTACAGTTATTTTAACCGCAATGTACTATTGAAATAAAAAAATACTTTACAGATTTTTCGCATTATATTTACATTAACGAAATTGTAATTTGGATAGTGAAAGTATCAGCGGCCAGAAGGTGGTTAAGACTTAACTTTTTAGTAAATAGGCAATACCATTTACTATATAACGGCTATATTTTGTTAAAACATATTTTATTTCGCTTATTCTTTGGTGTTTTCTATAAATTTGGTAGCAGTATTTGTATTTTGTTCACAGATGCGTTTTGATTACTTATGTTTATGCTTTTTGTATTACAGTTGCTTTTTGTTTGTTACGTGTACGTGGAGACCTGTGATTGGCTGTCATTTTATTTCAATACTAGCAATTTCCCGCGGTTTCACTCGCGACCTAAAATGTCGTAATGTTACTCAGTGATAATGTAGCATACTAGAAAGAATTAAAAAAATCGGTTTGTAGTTTTTGAGTTTATTCATTACAAACAAAAATACAAATTTCTTTATAATATTAGTGTAGATGTCCAATGTTGGCGTAAGTCTCAGAAATCTGCTGTTCCAAAGTACTTATCAAATTTTCCCATAGGTATTTTATTTTACCTTTGCTCTGCATTTTAGCTTACTTTGTCAAACTTGTTGTCTAGTTGGTCAATGTTTTCAAGGGTCGCACTTGAGTGGGGTGCTCGAGTGCGTAGTCCCAACTTGACATTGGACAGATAAGTGAACAACGAAAGCGACTGACTCTTCACCTTGACTGATGATACAATTCACAAAATTTGACATTTTAATAATTAAGTAAGGTACTTTTATTATTTACATTTTAAATACAGATCATTTTTTATTTAAGTGTCTCTCGCATTTCATCTTACATGAAATAATTTCGTCAACTAAAATATAATAATGTTTAATATTTAAAAATTATAGATAAATTATTATTATTTCGTAAAATAATTATCAATTTCATGTTATAATTTCTATTTTCCTAAATTATGAATGAAATACCTAATAATGATAATACAAAAAAATTAAAATAGGTAGATAAAAATAAAGTAATATCGTGCAAAAATACATTTTACGGATTTCATCGTATTAAAATATTTGATTATTGTTTTTTTTTTTTAAGATAAAACGTTGCCCCACACTGGGATTTTCTCCTGTGTCGTGGGTGCGTTTACAAACACAAATTCTCACATAGACAAACGCCCAGACCCGGAACAACTACCTGTAGATCATACAAATATTTGCTCCGTGTGGGGATCGAACCCACAACACGTGGCGCTGAAGCCGATCGCTCAACCACTACGCCAATCGTGTCGTCAACCGTTGATTGACCCGAAAGGTAACGTAAAATCTGTAAAATTTAGTTTCATTTCAATGTTTTATATTCGCGTAAGTATCAGAAATTAGTATCGTGAATCAAGCGATCTTACTCTTCATGTAACAATATCACACGCCTAATAAAAAAATGTAACGTTATAAATCGAAAACATACTTGATATTAAGGTGTGTATTAAAACTCACCCCATTTTCAAAGATTTATGATAATATACGGTGTGCAAGGAAATTCAAGCCTTATTGTATTTATGCTCTTATCTATTGCCACGCGACATACAGCCACATCTCCCTAACATAAACAAAACGAAACGCAATTTTCATGTTCAAGTCAATAGCTTAGAATAATAAGCGATAGTAAGTAATATTGGGGAAATCCACATAAGAGCCCCCTATGTTATTTGGCGTTACTACTGAATCTCATAATTTTCACACTCTTTCGTGCAAACTCACAAGAATACACCAATTCTTGTGAACTTCTTAAACGAATTCACAAAATACGTATTTTATCATTATAAAGGCATTTTTATGGTATTACTATTTAGTATCTTAATATTTTTGCTTTTTTGTTATATTATTACTGATAACAAAAAGAAGATATAAAGGCAATGATTACGAAGGTTGATGATAATGTCAAATAAATAAAACTATCAAAATAGATATATAAATATGCTGTGAGAAAAATAACAATTTTATGTTTTTTAATCATTACAAGACAAATATAATGTATGATAAGCATAGTGCTTATGGCACAGCTACTACATTTATGATGCATGTGGTGCTAGCCTTTATGAAATTGTTACACTTACCTTAGTTATTGTAAATCAAAGTATTGTAATACTGTAAACAATTGTTGGTTGGCTAATAAAAACAAAATATATATGCACTGACAGCTGTCATACTTTCAAGCGACTTTGTTCGATATTCTAATCGACATTTCAACAAGATCTGTGTATTGGAACACATAGTAGTGGTCGCAAGTGGAACATGGAAGGCAATTCCGGGGTGCTCTGCGTAGCGGGTTTACTTCACGAACCATTAAATTTTCTTGTTTGCATTTTTTAGCATACGTTACTCCCAAGACGAGAATTCTACTACCGTTTTACGATTGTAGTTTTAGGGGAACCGTTTTCTCAAGCACCGCTGCCACTGCGAATTTATTGAATTTTATACTCATTGCGATCGCACTTAAGTGAATTAGCAACGAATTTTAGTGGCAGGGGCGGGAATAATTGCGGGTTTTCATTTTAATTGTTCCCATTATTTTTGTGTTTATCTGATTAGATGTATATCTGAAGAATTCTTACATTTTATATTTAACTAACTGTTCCCTGCAGTTTCACTCACGTCCCAAAAAGATTAACTTAGGTCCGATTCTAGGTGACGGACATGCGTCAGATTTTAAGTTAGACCTCTAGCAATACATCGGTGAACCTGCTACAATTTGGTTATAGGTATATAATAGATATACCAGCATAATATATTTTTAAATATAAAATGAGTAGGTACCTACACATATTTCTCGAAGCTATTATTTGAACAAAAAATCTAAAGGCTTCCAAAGCAAAAAAATGCCAATATTGTTTCTATAACTACTCCTACTTATAAAAAAGCAATTCAAACTATATAAGTATTCATGAAGCGTATGCTGAGTTTTTGTAAGAAAATTTCAGCAGCACCACGGAGTTTAGTTTTGTACCGGTTAATGGCAATAGGCTGGCCCCCTATTATCTGAAAACTTTTCAGTTAACTGTAGGAGTAAAGGAGTTTTATACTTCTGGTATATACTTTAAAAATAACAAGCGTGATAGTAAGTTATTTAGAATTGTATGTCACTGCATCCGCGTAAATAGTTAATCAAGTTTAAAAATGAAAAACTGAAAAAGATACCCTGGCCAGCTAATGGCTTTTAAAAATACAGCACTCTCTTTGAGGGTAGCTCTATTATTCAAAATATTTTAATGGACAGTTTTAATCTCGTCGATAAAGTTATACAGTGAAAACCTTTTTAAATATTGACTAGATTAACTAACGCATTTTTTAAAGTTTAGCGCTAAAATACTAAAACTAAAGTGATATATATATATATATATATATATATTACATAGATATATATATATATATAGAAAGGAAAAATTCAATCGCGGGCAGGATTCGAACCTGCGTCTTCTGGTTAGATACACCAGAAGACGCAGGTTCGAATCCTGCCCGCGATTGATTTTTTCCTTTACTAAAATAAGGTTATCATATATTTTGTGCTGCACAAAGGCTTTGTATATTATGTCACCGTAAAATTGTAAGATTATAACCTATCTCGTGAGATTGTAAACTGATTGTAAACTGACTGATTCATGAGATTGTGAACCGTACCTAACCTAACATACTGCTTACAATTTAACGCGTTTTTTTCGGTGGATTAATTTATCGAAGTTAAAATGTTGACTGCCTCATTAATCTAGTGGTCCGAAGCGCGACAGCTACACTAGTGGTCCTGGGTTCGATTCCCAAGTCGAGCAAAGTGTTATTGGGTTTTTCTATGAAATTCTCAGTAGCAGCTCGGAGTCTGGATTAGTGCCCGGTTAATAGCAATAGGCTCGCCCCCTATTACATGGAACCTAAACATACCGGCGAACTGTGGGTGTACATTAATACGCCTCTGCCTAATCCTTCGGGGAATACAGGCGTGATGGTATGATGATGATGAAAAATATTGGTTAGTTTAGGATAGGTCAGAACTGTGACCACACTATACCAGAACCGAACTAATGCCTTAAGTTGTAAGCAGTGCGTTATGGTTTACAATATTGCGTCAGTTTACAATCTCGCGAGATAGATTATAATCTAACGATATTTACAATTTTTCGATAACAAAAACTAGACCTGTGAACTGAAATTGAAACTAATCACCAACAAATTCAATCCGTTCCCAATAAAAATGAACGAGTAGCCAACGACTCCGGAACCGAGCATTTGACCAAAAACCAATTTATTTGACCTTTGAGTCGATCAATTTTGAACTTTATATGACAGGTGTATGGGTCAATTGGAATGCAGTTTAAGGTTTCCTGCTCCGTGTCGCCCCAAGCGGATGTTCACGACAGTCACCTTATTTGGCGTCATTTCAGCATCACCCGGCAAACTTTTATGTTATTTCAATGTGGTTTGAGTAAAAGAATTGCATTTGCAATCGAATAGACCCTTATACCCTACAATAGAACTTCTGAACATTATTATCATTTTTGCATGTTCTCCCTATAAGTTCAAAAGTCTTAATACTTATGGAGCTCTCTTGATTTATGTGTAAAAATGTTGATAAACGTGATAGTTAAGTAGGTAAAGATATCTTTTTGTGATTTTATTGCATTTCCCATGCTAAGATTACAGTTATTTTAGTAAAGGAAAAATTCAATCGCGGGCAGGATTCGAACCTGCGTCTCGTGGTTGGATACACCAGACGGGTGGGGTTCGTGGTGGCTTAGAGGTCAGAGCGTCTGGTGTATCCAAGCAGGAGATGCGGGTTCGAATTTTCCTTTACTAAAATAACTAGGTAAAGGTATGTTTCATTTGTAATATTAATATGTATTAATATTACCCAAGAGATAATTAATTGTATGTTATATTCCACAGTTAATCTGTGAATAGGGTTGTGGGCTACAATTTTGTTCAAAGGATACGTGTATCTTTTTCTATACTATATATTTGTCACTGTTTGTTGTTCCTTTTGAATTAAAAAAATAGTTTGTTATTAAACATCATTTTAGATCGACCGCCTTGAAATTTGAATTGTTTTTCGTAATTTGTAGCCCTTTATCACAATCTAGATTTATTGCAGTAGTAGGTAATTGCGACATTAAGTATACAATATTTACAACTGATAATTAAAAAGTTTGCTTTTGTTTATTAAAGGGATACCAGTTGTCTAAATTATTATTTTTACCCGTTGGCACAGTTTTTGGCATACCCAATAAAGCTTTTGAAACAAAAGTTTTAAGTTCTCAGATGTGAATTTTGTATTGTTAATGTCGCGATTACTACTATCCTGTCTTAAAGACCTTTTTTTTAATTTGGCGGGTTAAGGTGAACGATCAGCATTAATAGCTAATTAACGATGGATTATTTCTTTATTTAAAAAAAATAAACGTAGACCCACACTAGGATTTTCTCCTGTACCGTGGGTGCTCTTTTACAAACACAAATTCTCACACACTCAAACGCCCAGAACCCGGAACAACTACCCGCAGGTCATACAAATATTTGCTCCGTATGTGGATGGAACTCAACACGTGGCGTAGAAGCTGATCGCTCGGCCGCTACGCCAAACGTGTCATCAAATTATTATGTATGTAGATTTATGGATTTGAAGCAATTTATTAAAATTCTTCGATCGTGACGTATGAGGTTATGACGTGCACACTTTATTATTGTATAATGCTTCCGCTTGCGATATCATCTGCTTGGTGTTTATGTGTATTTAAATTATTTCCCGTTAAGGGTCCGGCGGAGCTTGATTTGCTCACAAAAACGTATTACTGAAATATATATAATATAATATATCCAGACAATATTCTATCAAATTATGTTATTATTCGGATTTGGATACCGTTAATCTAGGTTCCTACACTACCATTTCGTATATTACTACTTTACTGGAAATAAAAAATTGGAAAATCGTTCCAAACTTGGTAATTTTATCAAAAATTGTTGTGTTTTGTCAAGTGAGTGAGGTTACAGGAGGCCCAATCTCCTTTTAAAGATCGGCAACGCACTTGTGATGCGAGTGTCCATGGGCGGCGGTAATCGCTTACCATCAGGCGATCTATCTGCTCGTTTGCCCTCCTATTCCATAAAAAAATGAAGAACTTTTAATTCTTGCTTCCAATAATTTTCATAATTTATGAGGAATATTTGTACAAAATTACGAGATTGTAGAAACAGAAGCTTGGGTTATTATATTGATAGACCAATCAATCAAACACCTTTTTTCTTTCATGTTAAATTTATAAAACAAACAAAGAACTATTAATATTTTGTCTAATTGACGCAAATTGTACGCCACGCCTTTGTCGCTAAGTGGTTTCGCGGAAGATACGACCACTTTTTGTAACATTTGACATTTTAATGGCATTATTCAGATTTGAAGATAAATTGTTATATAATAACCATTTTTATTAACAGGATTGAATGATTCACCTTGGTGTTATTTAGCACATTTTTAAACTTTGACACAGTTGGTGGCTTGTAGGCAGTATAGATAACTTATTATATTAATTTCCATTTTTATGGGATCCGTAATCTAGTTCTGTTTGAATCTACTAATCAAACCCGAAACGAAAATAATCATGAGAGCAAGTTGTGAACTGTAAACGCCGCGTGTGTCTGTCTGAACATGATAAATTCAAAAACTACTAAAGGGATTTTTATACAGTTTTCGACAATAGATAGAGTGATACGCAATATAAAATTTTCAATCAAACAAAGATAAAATCAGGAACATAAATTGTATGGGAGTATATAAATATAATGGTTATAACATACCATCACGCCTGTAAGTATTTCTCGAAGGGTTAGGCAGAGACGTACTGATGTACCACCCACATTTCTCCGGTATATTATAAGTCCCATGGAATAGGGGGTGAGCCTTTTACCATTAAACGGGCACAAATTCCAAACAGCCGAGCTGCTACTGACAATTTCATAGAAAAACCCAATAACACTTTGCTCGATTTTAAAATGTGATAAAAGCATGATCAACCTTAGTATGTTTGGCATCCAGGGCCGGTGTCGCTGCCACCATATGTATTGCCAATTGAGTTCTCTCGTTTTGTAAAAAAATACCTGACTATATAACGGCCAGATTTTCTTAAATCATACCTAAGAACACTCTCGATCAAGTCACTTTTCAAACAAAAAAATCTATATCAAAATCGGTCCACAGACAGACACAGGCAGTTTGCAGTCCCTAAAGGTTCTTAAAGCTCAGCAACGCATCAACAACTCCTCTGGTGTTGCAGGTGTTCATGACGATGACTGCTTACCACCAGGTGGCTCCTCAGCTCGTTTTCCGAGTTAGTCTATAAAAAAATATACACTTTGAACTTAAAAGACCCCTTTTGTTGTATCGCGAGTTAATAACGGCTATAGTCGGTCTTCCCTGATAGATATAATCTGGGTGTCTTTCAATCACGAGTGAATCGGTTTCTTCTAGGCAAGCGCGCTCCATCGTAGATCGCAGTATCGCTTAACATCAGGCAAACTGGCGGTCAAGAGTAAGCCTATCACGAAATAAAAAAATAGTACCGTCCCTATAAGTATTTTTCATCGTACGTACATACATATTATATCAGCTTTTGCGGCCAGAAACATAATTTCAAGCTAAGGCTATCTGGTTCCATATCTGTACACTACCCACGTAGAACTCGTACCTACCTACATAATTATAGCCACAAGTTGCAAGACATATTGACTAACACACCTTCAAAATATAATATCAACTCATTAACCTATGTGTGCTCGAATTTAAATCACTCATTAGCTACATTTTAGGAAAAATCTTTTAACACTGATAAGATTATTGTTACTTAAAACGTTTTAGATTTTTAATGTTTGATTTAATTGCCTCATTAGCTTAACGGTAGAATCGGTTCGATTCCCAGGTCAAGCAGTGTTAGGTATTGGGTATTTCTATGAGATTCTCGGTAGCAGGTCGGATTTTGGATTTGTGTTTGGTTGACTGCAGTAGGCTCGTCCTATATTACATGGAACCTAAAGACCGAGGGAAAATATGTTTCAGGACGTTTCAGATAGGTATATAGATACTGAATTTCCTATTAAAACAAAACGTTTCCCCACAAAAGGATTTTCTCATGTATCATGAGAGGTACCTTCGTTTACAAACACAAATTCTCACATACACAAACGCCCAGTCTCGGAACAATTACCTGTAGATTATACAAATATTCCTACTTATAACCTTTATTAAAAAATCTCAAAAATATGTATAGATTCTAATATGTAGAATACACTATTAGCCTGTTACCGCTGCACGCCTAAATCGTTGAAAAGACATCGATAAAATTTGGCAAGGAGATAGATTGCACCCTAAGGAAGAATATAGACCTTAATTTATACCTTTTGAAACTTACTTTTGTATTTTATACTGTTATTTTAGTGAAGGAAAAATTCATTCACAGGCAGGATTCGAACCTACGTTTTCTGGTTAGATACACCAGACGCTCTGACCGCTAATCCACCGCGAGCCCCTTTTATAATCTTAGCATGGAAAATGCAAAAAAATCACAAGAAGATAATATCTTATACCATTTATTTTTTATTTTATTTATGTTTGTATAATTATATAACATAAAAATAAACGTGGTCAACATATATTGTCATATAATAAAACCGCACGCAAAAATTAACCTATAGTAAGATTAATAATTGTTACTTCACCATTTGGTAGAGAGTATCCAAATTTGTACAAGAATAATTTAGCAAACAAACTTACCTTTAAATGTTACAAATCTGATGCATGCAAGTAAGCTAAGTATGCTGCGTTTCAACATAAAAGGAAAATCAAGTGCAATATTTCAATATACTAACAATTTATTGTTCCAGCAATGACCCTGCATATCTTTTATAGTAATCCCCATATTTAACTATTATTTATATTGAATTATTTTTATTATATCAATATTCAAAAATACACACAAGTTCGGGGCACAAGAACCATAGATTTACATTGTCCTTAATTTGTTACTTGAAGATATAGACTTAAAATCATACCTACTGAAATAATGAAATTGTAACTGGCTGACTGTACACATGAGATATTTAAAAAATATGAACATGAGGGACAGGGGGATCTTTATAAGAGCAACAGAACACGACTATCAGCAGGACATTTAAGTGAGCATAACAAGCTCCAGACCGCGGGCATAATACGAAGTATTCAATACTTAAACTATGTTTATACGCGCATCACATAAAAACGACTACACGAAATTGGATGCGGTTATTCACAGTTGTTTTCAGTATAAATCTGATGCATGTTTCATCATTACACGCTGCTTAACGCCGAGTTTTAGTAAGTAAATTCTTCAGGACGAGCGTTTTATTTTTGCAACAGCTCAAAAATATTAAAAATTCCGCCTCGAAACTTACGCAACCCTAAAACGGTAGCGAATATAATGTAGTTTCTCTACCCTTTTTTTCGTTTAACCACATCACGTTCCTGGGTATCTTTTTGGTGAGTTGGTCGGGCTCCAATTAAGCCAACAGGCGCCTGCGTTCTTACTTCCGATGGTTCGCCGTAATGTTGGCCCAATCTCTGTATGAATTACATCGTATCATGATCATTGAACTTTTTGTTTTAGTTATGGGTTGAATTTGGACTGTTGGATTGGTGTATAGGTCTGTATGTAGAGAAGAGTTTTATGATTTAGTGGTGGATAGCCTAACCCCTTGCTGAGCAAAGAAGACATTGAAATAAAACTACTTTTACAGATGGACGTGGACAAAGACATAATTTTGTGCCAGTTAAATTTCTTTGTTCTGTTGTTTCTTGCCTGTCGGGTAAATTAGTGCTTTTGATTGACTTAAAAAAAAGGAGGTTGTTCATAATATTATAATAGCTAACTGCTGATCCCATTCCGTCCCGCGTTCATCCAATGATTTCCAATTTAGCCTGATTATCCCAGAATTCTCCTACCTATCTGCCATATTTCATGTTTCTAAAACTTCGTGGTTATTTAGTGAGAGAGTGGTATTTTGCTTTTATATAAATAAGTGTGTGCGTGACTCAGTTCATCTCATTTTTTAGTTATTATAATTTTTTGTCTAGTAAATTATATATTTTGAAGAAGGAGGGGTAGGTACAGATTTCACAAATAAAGAAGAACCTGAAAGTCGCGACCAAGATGACCAAGAATTAACTATCAACAGATAGCTGTCGAAGATACTGCACGGATAAAAGCATAGCTTTTAAATATAAGAAGAAGAAAGTGTCTATCAGTTCTTCCATCAAACCAAAAGCATCAATACTCAATATACAATACGTTTATTGCACTCCACAATGTTAACAGGTGTGAAAAAATAAATATATAAGTGTCAATCGTGGAACCTGTCGGGCACGGCAATGTAGGGGAGAGGAGGAAGATCAAACTCGAGAGCTCGACAAAGCCGTCACTGAGGAATTTTGTCATGACGCGTTATACATATTTTAATATGCCAAAATTATACCAAACAATGCCGAGCTTGACCTACTTGTATATCCTATACAATACTTAGACGTGTGTTACCGGTCACCACAGCGACCGCTTGGCAATCGAATTCTGGATATGAGAATATCGATAGATGTACCTTCGTAATAGAAATTGTAGAAGAATAGAAGGGCTCGTGGTTAAGTAATATCTACGCTGATTAATCAATCTGCAAGGTAAAGCTCAGGTCAGTCTATGGATAGGTGACTATTCTAGGCACACATTTACCCCGTGTGGGTACGGGATAGAATACTGTTCTGGATAGAATCCCCTAAGAGGCGTGAAAATATTTGCCTTGCTTGGTGTTAGGACCTCTTGAAGTCTGACTGGCAGGCGACCACCCTTACGTCAATCTGTCGTAAAGCACCTTGGTTGCTGCGGCTCTGGCAGCCTGTCACATCTGTTTAAACTGGAAGCCGATCCTAACATATCTAGTGGAAGGGCTTAGAAAATTATTAAATCCCTATATAAAAAGAACGCGAAAGAGAAACCAGGTCCGAGAGTTTATTTCTAAACACAATTATAATTCCTATAATATTCTTCCATAGCGATGGATTATTGTTTGAAAATGATGTATACGAAGGAAAATTGAGTTTAGATTGGAATAGTAAGCCGCGCCATTAACCGCGAAAAACTGAATAACCTATTTCCTCTCAGTTGACTTTTAAATTGCATGGGTGAGCAAACGACCTATATTATAACTAATTCAAAACGAGACAACTTTGAATAAAAACTTTTTGCTATCGAATATTTTAGTGAATAGATTTTGTTTTCGCTCCTTCTTGATAAGATAGTTTCACTGATCTCATAAAGAGAATTTGCTTTAACAATTATCTTTTCAGGAGAAGCGTGCAGTAATGTTAAACTCAGTGCAATAAAATTTATTTTTCTCTTTAGCTTTTATGGCTCATAAAACTGAAATAGTTAAAGCTCTTCTTTACAAAAAAAAATATATATTTTACAGAACCGTTATTGCACCATCTGTAAAATAAAGTGCTTTAGAACTTTTATTAAAATGACGCTTTAAGCTTATTTTAATTGAAAATGATGTAATGAACACTAATTTGTGTGATTATCTGAATGTAGATGGAGCCGAAAAGCATTAAGGGTCTCTGAGCTATATTTTATTTTAAGCTCGCGTAACAAAGTAGCAATAAAAGTCTCGAAGACAAGACACGCTAATCGAACTGCGTCGAATTTCCATACAAATATCATTCGGGGATATAATTACAAAATAAAAGGCCAGTTTTATATTTTCGTCTGCCTTGGAACGTCCTTCGATAGAAATATTTGGAAGGGCATTGCACTTCGTATTTCACGTCGTATTTTTCCGGTTCGGTTCGGGGATATACTGAGATATCCTGGACCTATTTGGCAGTGTATCGAATGTTTTGAATTATTTCGAGGAGCTTGGAGAAAGATAAGGCGGTGCGCAGTGCAGCTTCCCGGCTTCGCAGTGCGTCGGGCAGAGCGGCGCCGGCTACTTGGCACTGCTCTCGGTCAACGTCCTCTGGCTCCATAAAAGCCTCCACAAGCTTGAGCCAAAACAATTTCGCCAAATTTCTTGCCAGTGCCCTAACACGCATGATTTTACGAGCCTTCCGCTCCTCTCTCCACTGGATGGGCTCGTTTATTTTTGGCGGAGCAACTCGTGATATTTTTATTGAAATTCGAGGCGACCCGGTATTTATTTATCACGCTACCAGATCAAATATTGCCTTCACATCCTGGTGTTTATTACCATAGCGGGTTAGATGCATTAAATTTAGGGGTATTACATTGCCCAATGACCTTGAGGATGTAGTCTTTGTGCTAGTATTTGTTAGTCACAGGCATTGCGGGGGTGCTTCACGCGGGGTGCCAGTGAGGTTTCGGGTATTTCTTTATTATCTCAAAATATGCAAAGAAATAAGAAAATAAAAACAATACAAATTGTTAATTACGTCATTACAATTTTTTGGTATACAATTTATGACCAACTATTAAGCCGTTAAAGAGAAAAAATACAAATTAGGTTAAAAATGGCCTATTTACTTCAATTATTATACAAAATTGGGGCAAATTTATAAAATTTTTAACAATAAAATTTATTTGTGATAATCTTAAGTATAACATATATTTTTATATGGCAAACGCACATAAGGATTCCACTAGAAACTTCTTTAAAGCTAGGGTGTTTTTTGGATTTGAGCGATGTAATGCCTTCAACTAAAACACCCAATTTAATGAAAGGCTACCTTTGAACTTGATGACCCTATTAATCAGATTAATTAATTCTTGACAGTGTTAATTTTCAATAAATTTACTTGCCATTTCGGTTGATTGTTTTTGATGTTGTAATTGAGTATACAAAGCCGCTATTGTTCAACAATTTGTTACCTGTTGAAACACCTCTACAGAAAATCATTTTCAAAATTAATTACCTTCCTTGTTTTAGCAAAAGAATTGTTACCCATAATTTCCGTTTCTATTGTGGGACTAACAACAATGAATACAGCAAGTAACAAATTATGCCATCTAACCCTCACTTTGCCGATGTGTTCCAAAGCGAAGAAAATTCTGCGTCGTCTTAGTTATGGACCGATTGCGATTAATCAGGCTCCCAAAAAATATGCCGCCAATAAATTTTATCGATTCCTACATCGAACATTCATCAAGCTAACGCGATTTGGGTTGGCTTTGGGACCTCGGCGTCTTGAGGTCAAAACGCGTTATATTTCCGACGCGTACTCGTACATATGATATAGTCGTACGTGATACTTCTAATGGCATTTTGTGTTAACATTTCCGTCCCATTCATACACTGACATTTTGTAGTTTTTTAAATAATAATACAGCAATATTAGAAGGTGCTTTTATATACCTACCAACGTTTGCTTAGGTTGATTATAATTATGAATTTAAAAATATAGACAGTGATTTTTCTAATAGTGTACATTAGGAACATTTTTAATACGTTGGAAGACATCAAATGCTTTTGTTAAATAGTCCAATACGCTAGTATTGTCACACGGAACAAGACTTTATAACATAACATACCATCACGCCTGTATTCCCCGAAGGGTTAGGCAGAGGTCTACTTAATGTACATCCACAGTTCGCCGGTATGTTTAGGTCCCATGTTATAGGGATTATTTAAATCATTTATATCATTTAAAATTGTATAATTTAACAAAATGATGAGTTTAATTTACTTCAAAGTTTATTTTCTTCTTATTAGTGTTTTTTTATATAAAAGCTTGTTTTATTTTTTTTAATTTTGCTTTGTCACTTTTATCTAAAAAGAACATATTATCAGTTCCACTTCATATATCTTCTAGAATTTTATGTAGTACTCGATGTGCAGGTTTAAGAGGGGTAATATATTAAAACTAAACTATTTGAGTATCTCAATATTATTTTCTAAATAATATAAGTTATCTGCGTAGGTATTATAATAGCTGATAAATAAATGAGGTGAGAGGTCGGAATGTTATTCGATTCACACAATTATTTGGGGTCCTGGCTAGGCCTCCGAGTATTTGCATTCTTTCGATATATAAACATATTTCGTGTTGAATTAAATTTTAACACCTGTTTATTGTAGCTATTTACCGAAGGTATCACTACATAGTATAAAACAAAGTCGCTGTTGATGTCTGTCCGTCCTTATGTATGCCTAAATCTTTAAAACTACGCAACGGCTTTTGATGCGGTTTTTTTTAATTGATATAATGATTCAAGAGGAAGCTTTTAAGCTATTTAACATTACGCTACAACTCTTAGGAACGGGGCAGCGCGGGTGAACCGGCGGGTCGCTAGTTTAAAATAAACAAAAGTTTATACGCAATATAAATTTATTATCACATTTCATAAATAAGTATCTAAATTTAAAAATATCTAAGCACTTAAAACTAAAGTATAAATTACATTTATCTAAGCAGACATTTTCTTGAATCAGGTGACTCCAAATTGACCCACTTTTGTACTTTCGAAATTATCAAAAGAATTTATACATTATAAATATATCAAGGTTGATCCGTCCATCAAAATGCATCAATGATAAATTCTGAGTATGTTAAAATTCAAATGTCATATTCGTGAACAATATTTTGGTCTTGAACTAAATGAATGTGGAATGATCGTTAAATAAATTGCAGTCAGTCGGAAGATGTATGAGGTTACAATGGAAAATGCAACGTCGCCTACTTATATCAAAATACTGATTCAGAGGATGCTAAGGATAGTATAATTTTAGTTGACTTTTTCGTATATCCATTTGCCGGAGTATGGGGTTTCTAGTCTCTTGACTGAGGGACGGAAGCCCTTCTCGTCGGCGGTGTAGTCCACTCGGTACATGAAGCCATCGGGACCGATGTACTCGTAGAAGCCCTTTGAAGCGATGCCCTCATCAATAGTGTTGGGATTCTTGAGGACTGCGGTCTCCTCTGCACGAATTTTGTTTTCAGTCTCGAAACTGCAAAAGAAACAGTAGCATTATTAGTTTTTAATGTCTAGTTTGATCTTTCATTGCATCACATCATCAATTTCATTTCTTTCATTTTATTAGGTACACCTCAAAAGATTAAAATTATTAATAATCCTGTTATTATTATAACGTTAATGTCATTTCCTATTAATAATAGCTGATTGGTATTAGTATTCCTGATTCGGTGTTAACAATATTTTAATTAGCGATCCCTCATCATTGATTGTAACAAGCTCGTAGAATGTCAATTTGGTTGTCGTAAATGATTATAAATTGTTTTGAACTACGACCCGCGGGCGCCGCTATGTGATGGTCAAGGCATTTTTTTCCGACTAGCGAATTGATCTGTTTTATTGTAATATCAAGGACTTTAATCCAACTTTGAAAGAGCTATGGCCACGTAATTATCGCCTATATGATTACGTACTCAAGTTCAAAGGAAGCTGCAGTTTTTAAACGAGTTATTGTGTGTGGATTAGAATTAATGTTATTTACACAGCGATTAGATTTATTGCCACGTATAAAGATATGTCGGAACCAGAATATACGAGCGTACAATATTTATGACTTTACTCCAGCAAATGATACTTTTATTAGCTTGCACGCCTCATGTTTATTGGACAACGCCCCGCGGTTTTACTGGAACATCATAATCGGATGGAGTATATAATTATTTTCCACATTCTAACGTTCTCCGAGTTCTTCATATGCAAATAATCATGATAAGCTTGACATTCATCGATGCAAGGCTAAAATCTGTGTAAGAGACGGGAGCTAATAAATTCTGTACATAACGCGCCTCTCTAGTATGTTAATAAATTCTTACATCAGTAGTCATTCAAAATTTTTAAAATCAATTAAAGTTCACTGATGAGTCTAAAAATAAATCTTGTTCAACGTTTTATTGCAATATTAATTAACACTCAAAATAACTTGATAATTTAATAGAAGCAGTTAACTCTAACTTTCGTCAAAGGAAAAACTGCTTTTTGATACAAAATCTAATCTTTCCGAAACAAAGGCTTGCACATTGCGTTTTGTTATTCTTTATTGCAACCGCTGAATAAATGAATGCAAATATCGTATCTCAGCTCCGAATACGAATTCCCCGAATAAAAGGTCGAGATCGATTCTGATCTAGTGAGAGGAATTTATTCGAGATAAGAGCATCAATGTTTCTATTGTATATAAGATTTGAAATTAGAACGATATGAAATTAAATTTGTTTCCGTCTTTTTTTTCAAATTTTCTGTTAACCCTTGCTTTACTACGACGAGAATAACAAATAATATTGGTCCAATTATATATTTTTTTTTTTGTTTAAAATATTGCCCTGCATAGGCTTCTCTTAAATCATGGGTACGTTTTCAAATCTAATATACACAAGCATAAAACACGGAGCAAGTACATAACTATCCAAGTCATGCAGAAATTGAACTCGACCGCTATGTTAATTGGGCCGTCAGAAAATAAGATTGTTTTTCATAGGTAAAATATTTTATCTGTAATTCCGGATTATTGTTGGTCTGTGAAAGTAATAATAGGATTATTTTTTAAATAAAAATACTCACTCAAAATCGTATTTATCCTCCTTGTAGTTATGGTTCTGCTTGAGGATTCTGATACCATTGTTCTTGTAGTACCCATCCTTATAGAAGGGGTTATCTTGGCCGGGGTATTGAACCAATTTGTATTGGTCTACCGACGCTTCTCCAACGTATGGTTCGTAGTCGTGCGCGTAAGGCCCAAAGCCACCATCGTAAGGGTTATCAATGTGGATGTAAGGGTTTGGTATGTGGACGTACTTTCCCTCGTTGCCAGGAATATATCTGTAAACAAAATTATTTGAAATTAGAACAACATTTTTTTTAAATAATGAGGCGTCAGAATTTTCATTTTCTTTATTCAATTTTTTTTTTAATAAACCGCTTTTTTATTGTCGTAGTCTCTTGTTCCTATTTTGTAATATTCTTAAACAATAAACCAATTTTTTAAATTACTTAACATTTTTTAATTTACCAAATAGTTTGTACAATTAAAAGTGTTTTAAATACAAACTTTAATTGGTAAGTTCGAGAATTATTTCTCGAAATTAATCTAAATCTGTTCAACTTTAAGCTGGAATCTGAATTCCCGGTAAACTTCGTGGGTATTTTTAGAAGTTTTGTTGTTGTTCCGGGATTAAGTAGACTTGGCCTAGTTCGGGGCTTCGTATAAATATTTTTCGCATTTCAAACTACTACAGAAACTTTCATCGGATTGGGAAAAACTATTTACCGATTTACTATATCATAGTAAATCGGCGAATTAGGTAATAAAAGTAATAATAAAATAATTACTTGATTTAGATTCGATGGATAAAATACGAAAATCAAAATTTTCTAGGTAGGTATAAATTGATAGGTATCTAGACTTCTCTGTGTGGTTTAAATACCTAAATGAATACAATCATGTTCCATTGACATTTACTTACTTGCCATCATCTCCATATTTGTATGCGTTCCATCTGCCATCTTCTATGGGAGAAGCCGCGACTGCAACGATGCAAAGTGCAACCACGTACTGGAAATAATATTAACAATTAGAATTTATGCATATCTTTTAGAAAGATACCTAGTTTTTATTTAATAGATTAAATAAAAATATTTTAATTTAAAATAAATAAAACAGAAATAAAAAAAATACAAAAAATATTTTTAAAACATACCCCTAAAGAAAACATCCTGTACGAACACTTCACGAAAGCTTCTTGAAAAAAAATTTTAAACAACTCTAAAATTTTTAGGCCACTTGTCACTGCAACTGAACGCGGTATCACAATACGGAAATTTAATTCACGGTCACACCGCTGTCCGTGTGTACAATCCTTAGAGAATTTCAAATCGTTGTGTTGATTTCGAAATCAACGCGTCGCTTTTATACATTTGCAACATCAACTCATCTCTTCTGCAGGAAAACAAACACATAAGCGCGCGTGTGCGTCATACGTAACCGGCACACACATACAAGCTACGCATTTTTTTATCATCTTTGCATACCATTGTTGGTCAGTTACTTTATTGGGGTATCGGTGTCATATAGAAAATTATCTTCGGCTTTAAAAGCACTCAACTAATCACGGATGTGCGTGAAATTTTACTTTGCCAATCATCATAAAAAAATACCACTATGATGACAGCGGGGACTTTTTAAATATATTTTTTTTAATGGATTGACAAAGAAAATTATTCCGAGTTAAGTGATTCACCTTTGTGGGGACGAATATTTTGGTCGTCCTCGGATAATCCTGCCTCTTCTGTATACTTGTACAAATTACGATAAATTATAACAAAAAATATATTGAGTATGTTTTTTTAATTCACATTTTGATATTATTGTTGGGTCTCAATTTTATTGTGAATAAATAATCGTAAATGGGCAATTATGACATTATGGTGCCAATCCTCAGAGCAATATTATTTGGGTGTTTTTTTAACAAAAGCAAAAATGAACTATTTTGTGTTTTCTCGTAGTGCTGTGCGCTCTTGTAACATATTCAAAGTGGATAAAATTATGTGCGATAATAATTAAAATTTACAATTACATCATTGATACGTAGCTAAAGAGTGGGGCTAATTTCTAATAAATATTTCTATAATTATGCAGTATTTAATGAGGATCTTGACTTGTAGAAGGTAAGTGAGTATAAACCTGACTTGGAGTATAGATTGTAGGTATGCTTACGATTGGGTTGACATCGAACCATTGCGAAAACTTATATCATTGGATAAATATGCGATTATAGTTTCTGTAGATATGCAGTGAAGCTGATTTGTTCTCATGTTTATTAATAAAAAAATATATATAAAAAATGAGTTATCTTGACGTTTTATCTTAAACATACGCATTTCGGTACGAAATGGCAACCTTCAAGAAGCGAGCCTATTCTTTTCTCAAAGGTTGGCAACGCACTTGCAACCCCTCTGGTGTTGTGGGTAATCACTTACCATCAGGTGAACCACTTGCTCCCTATTCTATAAAAAAAATTAAAGACAGTAAATAACTATTACCTACCTATTTTTAAATAAGCATGTTTAAATATTTCTCATTTATGCTATTTTATATTTTACTCTAATTTAAACAACAAAAAATATTTTATCGACATTATCAACATCTGTAAAAAGCGTCATTGTAAAGCTTTTTGAAAAAGGTCGGGTGCGTAGCACTCGCAAACGGTGCGTATATATGAGAAGAGGTACGAGTATGAATGTGGAAGAAGCAAAAGAAGAAGGCAAGAATCGTAGCAAGTGGCGGACTATAGCTTCTGCTTACCCCTGTGGGAGAAAGGCGTGAGTGTATATATGTATGTATTGGCAAATTGTCGATTTTATTGAATAAATAAATTAATAGGATATAAAAATTAGACCGAATATTTAATTAGCTGCATTCCGAGGCTCGCTTTACGGAACTTCATTAGTAAAGTGTTACTATTTTGCATATTACAACGCAGCGTGAACAGGTGGATTTACCCATACAATTTCTACATCTTTTGATAAATAAATCATTATTTTTTATCGAAAAGTAAAATAAATTTATTCAGTTGGTAGCCGTGATATATGTTTTTCGAAGATAAATGATTGCAGTTTGATATTGTCTGTACATTTTCTATCTACAATAAATGTGGTATTTTTTCGTATATTTCAATGAATAAAAATCAATTAATTACAAAAAAAAATACCGAAGCTGTGTTTTTATTTATAATTTGAATATTTGGTTGTATAGGAAAGTTATTTATGATAGTGTAATCTTTTGGAACTGTGAGGAAGGTCAGTAAAGGCCGAATTTTTGTACCGTTAAGTAAAAAGTTGTTTTAAAAATAGACCCATTAGGTTTAAAAGGAAACGGACAGGCACTTTTAGTACATTTATTGTAACTTCAAAATATGAAATTCTTAGAATGCCTTCTACAGTAAAATAGACTAACCTTTTTTTATTAAGATCGTAGATACTCGTTTCTGTATAAATGTTTGAGTATTATTTATTTATTCACGAATAAATAAATAATATTCAAACATTTATTTTTTATTTATTTATTTAAGACATTTATTTAATATTATTTTAAGTTTAGGAACATTCGTTCTGCAAAATATTAAGATAAAGAAATCACCAATGTAAGATGTAGACACGTCTATATAAGCTTATTATAATAATTTATTTAGTAATAGGAGATAGTTAGCACAGTTTCCAATGTATACATAACTTATTATAATAAAAATACTAGTACGTTGCTAGTTTGAAACGTGTATGGAATTCTATAATTTCGCCACAAAATTCCCGTTAAATATTCGACCAAAGTTTCGTCAGAGAAAAACAAAACATAACAGAAATTGATACTTTTTTATGGATTTACGTCAGCAAACGAGCCATCTGGTGGTAAGTAGTCATCATCGCCCATGGACAGCGAGTTGCTTATGCGTTGCCGACCCTTATGAGCCCCTACGGTCTGCAGGCTGCCAGAGCCGCAGCAACAAAAGGGAACTGGCCCTTACGTGTAAAAGTCGAAACGCACACCAAGGTGCTTTACGACAGACTCCGACGTAAGGGTTGTCGCCAGCCAGTCAGGCCCCAAGAGGTCCTACCACCGAGCAAAATATATTAATCTGTACTATATTAAGTCTTTACAATTATTAGCATAATCAAGAGGGTTTAGTTGGCGCAGTGAGCGCTGTTCTACAGGTTGCGGGTTCACTCCCTAGATGGACAAGTATAGTATAAGTACAAGAGAGCAATAAAACTCAATATTTTGGAAAATAAGAATGCTAAATTGTGATTGGTACTTTCACAGAAAACGCGCATTCGAAAAATAACAAACCCTTCAGCTACGCTAGAGGTCCTAGGTTCGATCCCTAGGTCGAACAGTGTTATTGGATTTTTTCTATGAAATTCTCAGTAGCAGCTCGGAGTTTGGAATATGTGCCCGGCTCACGATTACATGGGCCCTAAACATACCGGCGAACTGTGGGTTTACATTAGTATCTATACGCCTCTGCCTAACCCTTCGGGGAATAAAGGCGTGTAGATATGTTTTTTTTATAGTTAGTAAAAATACATTAATTAAACATGCGTCGATTTTATTGTTTTTGTATGATCTACACACCCATGATATAAAAGAAAATCCTAATGTGCGACAACGATTAAAATAACTGATTTTCTCACATATTTTTGCTTTAATTTGAATGCGCTTTTAAGAGAAAAATTATGTCGGCTACTTATTATAAATCAAAACTAAAATCTTGTTTCTTTATACATATTTAATAAGCTGGGGATAAAAAAATTAGTACAAAATCTGCATACTAATGATTTAATGTAGGTAAATTAGTAAATGGTTTTCTCTGCCTTATAAAATGATGTGATTAAAGATATTAATTTTGCGTCTTATTTAACATGCAACTCAATACCACAGGGTGAAAGGTCGAAGCTTCTGTAAAGCTAAGCTGTAAGTAGATGAATTGGTGAAAATTACATATTTCATATTTATTTTCATTCATAACTTTGGTGGCTATCTTTCTTTCTTTAAAAGATTAGTTAGTAGATTAGTTAATATATCAAAACTATGATTACGTATATTTAGTACTAAATATACGTAATCAATTAACCTAAAAATTGGACCTACGTGGATGAAATTAGCACAGGACGCTTCGGAGTGTGTCGTGAAGCACCTTGGTATGTGTTTCGACTTTTGCGCGTAAGAGCTAGTTTCCCGAAGGTTGCTGCGGCTCTGGCAGCCTGCAGTACTCTTAAAGCTCTGCAACGCATCAGCAACTCCTCTGGTGTTACAGCTGTCCATGGGCGGCGAAAACTACGTACCATCAGGTGACTCATCGGTTGTTTGCCGACCTAATCAATAAAAAAAAATGTGGCATAAGCAAGGAGAGGTCTATACTCAGCAGTAGGTAGATTGAGGTTATGGATAATGATGATGAGGAATATCTGCGGAATATTCTCATAGATCATCCACCGCCAGAGGAACCTACCTACATAGATAAGTCGTACTGGTACCTACCGACTAAAAATATATCTTGCCATTGCCTTGACCATATGGTACTTAAGGGAAGGCACCCTTGATTGGGAAAATTGGACTTGTGAACAAATTCACCACGACGACGACAAAATATGAAGCAACTCTTAATTTATAGTATTCATTTATATTGCTAATTTTTATTGCTAATTTATGCAACAGAACTGCGTCATAAGTCTAGTGGTCCTACGCTCGACTGCTACGGTACAGGTCTTGGGTTCGATTTCCAGCTCGAGCTAAATGTTGCTGGGTTTTCCTATGAAGTTAGTAGCAATAGGCTCGCCATCACGTCTGATTATCCTTTCGGGGCATACAGGCGTGATGGTATCACGTATTAGACAAAGTTCACGCTTCTGCAGTGAATCAGAATTTTTATCACGTATCATCACTGTTTATTTATGTAAATATACTCATTCGTGCCAAGCAATAAGGAGAATCGTCCCGATAGAAAACTGGAAAACCCAGCCGACCTAAGTTTTTCGGTAATCAAAGGGGTCATAGGTCCAAGCTTGTTACAACTAAAGCAAAATTTGTCATCAACATTCTTAATAACATTCCTACGTCATGTGATTATGTTGAACAAATTCAATAATATAAATGTATCCGGTTTTCAAATATGATACAAATATTGACGTTTTCTTCTGAGAACTCACCCTGTTTATTTGTCACTAAATAATTTAGCTTATTAAGTGACATTCTTGGGAAAATTTTATCTGCTGGCGCCGATGACGCAGTATTTCAAGGCGCCAATGGTCACTCCGCTTATACATAATTAAATAAATTATTTTATAATCAACATTACTGACCATCTGCTACTTAACTGTAGCAGCTGTTAATTAATCGTTAATTTGTTTTGATATGTTAAAATACAGTAATTTTATTTAGATTTCTGTGTATCATTAGTCGACTGCTACGCTAGAGGTCCTGGGTTTGGTTCCCAGATCGAGCATCGGGTATTTCTATTATATTATCAGTAGCAGCTCGGAGTTTGGATTTGTGCCCGGTTAATGGCAATAGATTCGCTCCTTATTACATGAGACCTAAAACAAAATGACGAACTTCGGGTGTTCATTAGTACACCTCTGCCTATACCTTATGGTAATACAGGCGTTATGTATGTTTCTCATGACATATTAATAATAAAATCTTTCACACTAAAAAGTCGCCCTAACAGACGAATTAGTCTTTAAAAAAACTAACCAAAACTGGATTGGCGTGTTACAGTAAATCTTAATAACCAAATATCGAATCAAATAATATTAATTAATGTCTACGCTATTTAATTCATATGTCGTTAATAATAGATTTGATGTTTTTTTTTCATAACATTCCATTTGCATTTCATCAATATTAGGTATCTACTTTTCAAGCGGATCTTTTAGGAATAAAGAATACAATTTTCAACATCATAAGCGGCCCATATTCGATCACAGCCATCTTATTGATTGTAAATCAATTAGGATCCAATTTTTACAGATTATATCGGTATTTAGGATTTTTATACCCTCACGAATTTTTGAATCATCGATTTCCCAGTTGTAAATACTTTTGTTTTGTTTCCTCTTGATTGACATAAAAAAACCCAAAGAATTATTCATGCTCTCTGGTGTATTTTTATGAGACAAGAATTTAAATAATTTGGTAAGTACCTAATTCACACCAAAATTTACAGTGCAGCTACTCAGCAATGTGTTCGAAGCTCGTCTGTGCAACAGGTATGGCGCTAATTAACCCTATTACTAATACATTCCATAAATAGGAATTAATTTAACCTTTTTCCGATAGGACTTTTTGACATTTTTAAGGTGACTTAGGTCTTAGAAAAATTAGTCCCCCATTAGTTAGTGAGTTATAAACTGCCTCATTAGTGTAGAGATCCTAAGCGACTGCTATCGACTGATTCGATTCCCAGTTCAAGCAAAGTATTATTGGGATTTCTCAGTAGGACTTCGGAGTTCGAATTTATGCCTGATTAAATGGCAATAGGATCGCATGATACCTAAAGATACCCGCAAACTATAGTTGTGCATGAGTACATCTACAGACGTGATGGAAGAGCTTGGGAAGAAGCTCTTTCTTCCCACGCTGCGATATTTTCCAGTACCCTAATCCAGTGCCCCCTTTTAAATCATCAACGAGATGGACTTTCTGGATTTCCTTTTCCCACAGTTCGCCGGTATGTTTAGGTCCCATGTAATAGGGGGCGAGCCTATTGTCATTAACCGGGCACAAATCCAGACTTCGAACTGCTACTGAGATTTTCATAGAAAAACCCAATAACACTTTGCTCGATCTGGGGATCGAACCAGGACCTCTAGCGTAGCAGTCGCGCTTGGGACCACTAGACTAATGAGGCAGTCAAAGTCCTTTTCGTATTTACTTTCGATAATCATTCTTAAATAAAGTCGTATTAAGAATATCTTCAGTGACATAAAAAATAATACACTTTTCTTTCTTTATTCTTTTCTTTATTAAAACGTTGCCCCACACTAGGATTTTCTCCTGTATCGTGGGTGCGTTTACAAACACAAATTCTTCAAAAACCCCCAGACCCGGAACAACTACCTGTAGATCATACAATTATTTGCTCCGTCTGGGGATCGAACCCACAACACGTGACACAGAAGCCGATCGCTCAGCCGCTACGCCAAACGTGTCGTAAACATTTGCAGCCAATATGGTTTACTAGCCTTCATTTTACTAAGAATGTAACAAGATGTGGTATCTCCTAGTCGATTCGACGTAGATAAACCGGATATCCTGTCTATCATTTATACATAGAAAACGGTGAAACGAATGGGAAAGTCCTTAATTAAATATGTAGATATGCTCATAAAATGATATTTTATTGTATGTTAGAGGCCATTAACAAAAAATGTCATAATTAAAATAGGTTTTTACTCATTTGTAAAAATATTAATAGCTAATAAATATTATCTGCTATTTTATAAAAAAATAATTGTGTTGGAATAAATAATCTTGATGCATTAAAACTTGATATTTTGGGTTACCTTATTAGCCTAGTGGTCCTGAGCGCGACTACTACGCTAGAGGTTCTAGGTTCGATTCCCAAGTCGAACAAAGTGCTATTGGGTTTTTTCTATGAAATTTCCAGTTGCAGCTAAGAGTTTGAAATTTCGCCCTCTATTTCCTACATGGGACCTAAACATATTGGCGAACTGTGTGAATTAAAGGCGTGATAGTATAGAATATATTTGTTAGTAACATAACATAACATAACATACCATCACGCCTGTATCACGCCTGTATTCCCCGAAGGGTTAGGCAGAGGTGTAATTAATGTACACCCACAGATCGCTGGTATGTTTAGGTCTCATGTTATAGGGGGCGAGCTTATAGCCATTAACCGGGTACAAATCCGAGCTGCTACTGAGAATTTCATCGAAAAACCCAATAACAATTTGCTCGACCTGGGGATCGAACCCAGGAACTCCAGTGTAGCAGTCGCACTTGGGACCACTAGACTAATGAGGCAGTCAGTATATTTGTTAGTATTTTTATTGTTTCAATACATTGTATTTGTTAATAGTTATTAGTTAGTAGGTTTGATAGTTGAACAGTTAGCGTTGAATACTACAGTTAATTTATTAATAACCTCACTTCAGTTATGTTTCGATTATATTTTACTAAGTATTTATTTCAGTGGTCACTGACCTTTTTCGTGCAGTTGAAACGGGATTCATTTATCGTTTGTTATCGATCTTGTATATCAAAGACCGCAGTAACGGTTTTCGTAAGAATTTTACTGTAGCGACACTGTCGGTTTGCACTTGACCGTACTGGTTATCAGTAAGTAGGTACCTATGTTGATAGTGGGCAACAAAATATGACATACCATCATGCCTGTATTCCCCGAAGACTTAGGCAAAAGCGTAGGTACAATTTTTTACGTATAGGTATGTTTAAATCCCATGTAATAGAGGGCGAGCCTATAACTATTTAGCGGGCACAAATCCCAAACTCTCAGCTGCTTCTGAGAATTTCATAGAAAAATACTTTTCTTGACCCGGGAACCGAACCCGTCTTGGGTTCGGTTCCCGGGTCAAGAAAAGTATTTTTCTCTCTCTCTCTCTAGCGTAGCAGTCGCACTCAGGACCACTACGCTTATAAGTCATTAAGTATAATTTTTAATTTCCAAATAAGTAAAGGAAACTGTGACTATATATTTTATGTTTATTATTTAAACGAAATTATAGTAAATCGTCGAGTTTTATAATAATTGTTATTATGTTATTCATAAAACATGACTCATATATAGGTAAACAATTTTAGTAAACCAAATTGAACTGTTACCTACTCATTGTTCAAGCATTTACAACGAACCCAACCAAACAAATTAAATACAATATTGATAAAATTATTACAATTAAAATGACAAACGCTATGACGAATATTTGAACGTTTTACCTGTGAATGTTTACTTCACTGAATTCGTTAATCGTTATAAAGACTGAATAATTTCGAGGACCAATAAAAGAAATCCCCGATGACAATATAGCCTTCTTTGAATCTGTCGATAATTTGTTTGATCATTAAGAATTTAATAACTGCGATTTTATGTCAGTAGTGTCGAGAAAATAAAAATGACTAATTTCGAAACATTCCTACTCAAATGACGGTTAGAAATGAAGCATTTTAAATTTTACTTTAAGAAATCAGCACAATGCTTTTACGATCTTTATAAAGTAATATAGTCGTAGATGAAATAATGCTAACATGCTGTACATATTTTGGGAGGAGTGTATTAAGAGGGTTTCGAACTCTGAACCAGAGTCTGTAGTAACAACTTTAAATTAGTTGTTTCGGGAGAGGGGGTTTCAACCCTCAGCCCCCTCTGCCGACGGACATGATAATACCATGATAGTACCATCTAAGCACACCCCTTTCTTATAGGAATATAGAGAGAGGTAGGGCATAGTGGAATCGAATAATTCCACTCACAATCGGAGCTGCCTGACTGGGGAAGTACCTCCACCTTGCAGAACATCGTAGCCAAATACCATAGCTCCGTGCTATGTTGTGTTCTTCACGGTGAGCAAGGTCGCCAAAGCTCCGCGAAGAAGCGTTTTTTTGGCAGTGGGGGGGACCGGTGGTGTTTTGTTACCGCCGCTGTCATGCATGGCAGCATGTCTTATGCTGTCAGCCCAACTATTCCTCCTTAATTTACAGGGTCGGCAACGTGCGCGTGATACTCCTGGTGTTGCAAGCGTCCATAGGCTACGGTAACCGCTTACCACCAGGCGGGCCGGATGCTTGTTTGCCACCTTAGTGGTATAAAAAAAGCGACTGACGTTGAGGATAGATTCTCAATACAACAATAGCCGATTCGACTAATGTCAGTTCGTGTATCAGCAGGGATTAGAAATCTTTGCTTAAAGTAGGTAAAGCTTCATTTAAAAAATTTAACAATAAAAAGGTTCTCCTATAGAGACATCATTATCATCCTGCCCGTTTCACAATTTACTTGAGGTCGGCGCAATATGTCTATTTCTTCCATATATCATCAGTCGTCATCATTCTCTTATTTGATTACTGTAGCCATATCATCTCTCACACAGACTATCCATCTTCATGATATCCCCCTTCCCGTATATCCATCCACATCATGCTCAAAATCTTTCGGATAATATGCTCTTCACTCCTATGCATCACACGTCCGTACCATGACAGCGGTTATTGCACAACTTTTCCGAAACTGGGGGCACTTTCAAACTGCCTTTTACTTACTTATTCGTTACTTTGAGCATTCTTGTAAAGATCATTAATACTTAGACACATCTTCTACTATCATAATTTTTTTTCTTAATGTAGGTACCATAATAAAATAACATTATTTCATCATTTTTGGTAGTGAGTAAAATTTTACGTCTACCTAGACGACGTTATCATTTTATCATTTACGTGTTATTGTCATTTTGTTCTAAATTTTGTGATCAGATCTTGACCAATCTTTTCAGATCTTTTATCGGACCATCTCTGAAGTATAACCTACCGAGCAAAAAGGAATCATCAAAATCGGTTCATAATTGACGGAGTAATCGCGTAACAAAGATACAAAAAAGAAAACAACATACAGCCGAAGTGACAACCTCCTCCTTTTTGAATTCGGTTGAAAATAGGTTGATTATCATTTTGGCACTCAATTTATGTGGTACTAAAATTCAAACTTACATTGTTATAGATTTTATTTGATAAAATTTGGAGCATTTAGTACCTTCTATTTAAAGTTCATCAGAAATATTCTAAATATTTGGCACCCTTTGGCAGGTAGCTTCTATAAAATTGATTACTTTGCGGATTAATTCTGTCAAATTCAACGTTTTTCGTAACTGATCTGATTAGAGTCCGCTATAAACTGCACCGTAACATTATTTTTTATTTATTTTAGACAATATCAAGCTCTAATGAGCCGGGGCTATATTGTCCGATTCAGTTTTTTTTCTCTTGGAAAACAAGATGAAGCTTTAAAGATAGCATCAATGTCTTGCCAATGTTACAATTCAAGTCTTGCTTTATAGAATGATTCACATTATTCAACAACGAAGAAATTTAAAGTTCAATAAAACTTAAAAAGTATTGAACTTTTTGGTATCAATAGAGCATTTTTTCTTTCACGCTACTATTAGAAAATTTACCTTCCAATATCGGGCTTACCTATATAAAAAAAAACACTTTTATTAGACGCGCCTCTTGACAATCACAAAAATAGCTTGATTCACCCCGAGCTGATTGGTGACGGCCAAAAGATATCATGTAGGTAAAGTAAACTTGTTGTCCAGGGTATGGTGGATGGCTCAAGATCCAGAGGACGCTCCCCTTTGCGGTGGACTGACCAGGTGAAAGCTCTAACGGGGTCACCCCTAAATCTGTGCGCTCGGAATGCCTCGGTTAGAGAGAGATGGCGGGAGACAATAAGAAAGGCTGTACAACGACTGCCATGACCACGACTACTCTGCCAAGAGTATACGACTGAGAAGAAGAAGGGTATGCAGTGACAAGAAAGAACGATAAACAATGAATAAACATATTTTCGGTGCAAAAATGTTCAACAGTAAGTATGTACCTTTACAAGTATCACTTATTGCGTCTGTATTGCGTTAGGTACTGTCAAATATTATTGCTTACAAAAAAATACGCCCACGTTGCTTCAATAAAAAGAACTAAACCGTTTTTAACGTGCACCTGATTGCGTATATGGTTGGGTCGTAAAGTCTGGCGCTCAGGTCACCTCGGCCTTCACAGCATAATGACAAAATGCCGATGTACATCACTAAAATATCATATAATCGCATTAAAATCCTTCGTAAATGTATTTAGCGTCGTCATAAACAAATCAGGAGTACTTTAAATCGTCGAAGGTTTATGGAAGCGCTCAAATTTCTTTTAAATTTAACAGGGCAGTGGCCAGTCGTCCGTTTTGAATGCGTATTTGCAGGGAACGGAACAAGAGTGCCCATATATGGTATGCGCTTTACTGCTTTTTATTTCTAAATGGTTATTTTACGTCGTTGCGACTTTTTCCTTATTATGTGAGCGAAATTCCGAGCTGTAACAAAACAAGGTGTGGTAGGAGGTGCAAAATGCTAAAGGTTTAAATCTAAAAAGTTCGTAAATATTGAGAATTCGAGATTATGTGCATCTGATTATGAATCTAAACGCTATTAAATAAAATTCATTTCACATCAATGTTCTTGCTTCGTAGCTTTACCTTTAGTCTGTAAATAAATATATCACCCCTGCCTAACCCCACGAGAAATAGAAGCTTGATGATTTGTTACATTAATTTTTTAGTAAGGTGTTACCTTTGATTTTATGGCACATTAACATTTTGTTTCCCAAAGTTCATAGTAAAGCATTAATTTTATGACTTTTAACGTCTTCTGTAAATTTTAATTTTTAAAACCATGCTGGTTATGAAAATAATTATCCTAATTGGCTACAAAATTGTATAACGCTTCATTTATTAGGGCGTAAACAACTGTTTTTATTGTTAATTAGAATCAACACAAAATAATTTTTTTGTCTATAAAAATACGATCACGAACCTGTCATTCAAATATTTGTTTGGGGATCGAATACGCGACACATACAGCAGAAGCCGATCTCTCAGCAACTATGTCAAACGTAACGTCAATTCATCATTACAACGTATTATAACGTCAATTCAAATATGATTTCGAAACTGCCTCATTAGCCTAGTGAGCCTGAGCGCGACTGCTACGCTAGAGGTCCAGACGAGCAGTGTTATTAGGTTTTTCTATAAAATTCTCAGTAGCAGGTCGGAGTTTGGGATTTGAGCCCGAGCTCGCCTCTATTACGTGGGACCTTAACATACCGGCGAACTGTGGGTGTACATTAGTACGCCTCTGCCTAACCTTTTGGGCACTACAGGCGTGATGGTAGGGTATGTTATGTTATAATTTCGAAAAATCGGAAATGTTTTATTTGGTTTGTGACTACAACTTGGCATCATTTATTTAATTTGAAGCATTTTTTCTTCTCTAACAATGTCTATTATTACAATAAAAGTCTCACATTTAACCTCAGAGCATGGCTAAAGATAATAAGTTAATCCAATAAAATAACACCTACAGTAATAATCATAAATCGTTCCACTTGTTTCCTTCGCCTGCTCAAATAAAAAAGTTAAGTGCTTTTTTCTGTTTAAGAAAGTTAGAGTTCGTGTATTTTACAAAAGCCTCCAAAACTTCAGACTTCTTAGAATCAATGGCGATAATCCAGTCAAAGAGACCTTTTTGACACCAATGCTTCTATGGTTGGATAACTTTATAAAAATATCGAAGTAATATCACACAGTTTTTTTATGGATTAAGTGGGCAAACGAGCTGACGAGCCACCTGGCGTCGTCCATGAACGCCTGCAACACCAGAAGAATTGCTGATGCTTTGCCGACCCTTAAGAGCCCCTACGGACTGCATACTGCCAGAGCTGCAGCAACCGAGGGGAACTGCCTCTTACGCTCAAAAGTTGAAACACACACCAAGGTGCCTTACGGCAGACTCCAACGTAAGGGTGATCGCCAGCCAGTCAGACCCCAAGAGGTCCTACCCCCGAGCAAGTCAGATACTTTCACGTCTCTTTCGGGATAACTATCTAAAAGGCAACAGTATTCTAACCGTCCCCATACGGGTGGTATTTTATTTCATCAAGAAACGTTGCTTTGTATTTTTCTGAGAATCTAATATTTATATCCTTAATAAATTATATGATTATTGGTCCCCAATAATCAATTAACAGCTTTCAAAATTCATCATACTTTGACCTACATCAAAAGGAAAGTAAGTTTTCGATCCAAAACAATTATTGCCGTCTAGATGCTAAATTTGATAATATAAAAAAAACAGTGGGATGTGTTTTATTGTCTAGTCTCAATTCACACAAGGCTAATAGGTACCATAATATCGATCTTTAAATTTTGTATACTTTTCGCGCTTTGTTCCGATAACGGTAGTTATATGCGAATCTGCCCACTTGTACTTCTAATTAAGAAAGGATAATGCTCTAGAAGCAAGCAGTCATAGCCTAGTGGTATGACCGTTGGACTGCCAAGTCAAAGGTCTCGAGTTCGAACCCAAGGCACGCACCTCTGACTTTTCGAAGTCATGTGCGTATTAAATAGTTAATTATCACGCGCTTAAACGGTGAGGAAACTGCATGCCTGAGTGATTTTCTCGACGGCGTGTGAAGTCTGCCAACCCGCACTAAGCCAGCGTGGTGAACTATAGCCTAATCCCTCTCATTCTGACAGGAGACCCGTACCCAGCAGTGAAACAGTATAATGGGTTGATTATGCTTTATGTTTAATGCTCTAGAAACAGAATGCTCTTCCGCGAGGAAGCGTTGTGTTGGCAGTGTGGGGGACCAGTAGTGTTTTGTTACCACCGCTGTCATGTATGGCAGCATGTCTCCTATGCTGCCAGCCCTACTATTCCTTCTTAATTTACAGGGTCGGCAACGCGCGAGTGATACCCTGGTGTTGCAAGCGCCAATAGGCTACGGGAACCGCTTACCATCAGGCGGGCCGTATGCTTGTTCGCCACCTTGATGGTATAAAAAAAAACATAACATAATATACTATAGCTCATTCAATGCTAATTCATTAAAACTCAAACTGATGTAGTTTGAATGTTTTTGTGTACAATTTGTTAATACTGCTGTGCTTTCCTTCATTTAGATGCATGCGACAATTAAAATCATAAGAATGTTTATATTTTTTAATCCTATGTGTTTATATGTAGTTAGTAAGTCTTGAAATAAATAAAAATAATGTTATTCGTCTAACGGTTACACAGTTTGTTAGTACCATTCTACAATACACCTACAGTTCTACGTAATTGTTTAAGTCCTATGTAATAGAAGGCAAGCTTAATCCCATTAATCGGGCACAAATCCAAACTTCAAGCTGTTCCTGAGAATTTAATACCCCTTTATTCGATCAGAGAATCGAACCCATTATCTCTAGTGTAGAAGTCGCACTAACATCCGCTAGACTAATGAGGCAGTTTACATAACACTTTAACTCATTACAATGTTATATATTTTATAGTATGCATTTATTGTTTGTTTCTTTTATATTAACACTATTTAAAAAAATAGTTTTTGATAGGCCATACTTATCGATCGATTAATATCGACTAGTATCAAAATCCTACCAAATTAAAAACTCTCCCTCTCTATAAAAAGATTAATACGAGGTGATGAAATTAATATTGATTTATAATAACCTAAAAATATAATGTTCATTCAATCTGGTTTTATAGGCATACAACCATTTATTATAACGAGATCTTCATGTAAAATACATGGCAAATTAATTTAGAGTATGTTTTCTATGACCAATACAAATTACGGAAGCGAATAATACAAATTACGAATTAATTGTTTTATTATCGATATTGTATAATGGAAAATTATATTATTTTATTATAAATTGTTTTTTTTTTATGTTTCGATTCTAGGTATATTATTGACCTGGTTAGGACTACAACTATCCGTTCCAAGACGAAAATAACAGACCTTACTCAGAAAGCTGCCACGCTGAAATGGAACTGGGCTGGACATATTCTGCCGCATGTCAGACGAACAAACTGATAACCCAATGGGTTCCACTTATGGCAAACGCCAACGCGGCAGGCCCAGACGGAGATGGCGGGATGAGGATGGACTCTTTTCAAAAAGACTGGTAAATAAAAGACCAATAGACAGAGAGAAATGGATAGAGAGTGGGGAGGCCTTTGCCCTGCAGTGGGACACTACGGGCTTTTAATAATAATAATGTAGCCCACACTAGGATTTTCTCATTTATCGTGGGTGCATTTACAAACACAAACTCTCACATACACAAACGCACAAACCAGAAACAACTAGCTGTAGATAATACAAATATTTGCATCGTGTGGGGACCGCGCCCACAATACGTGGTGCAGAAAGTTACCTCAAAAATGTATTAAAACCTTATTAAATATGATTGAAATGCTTAGTATTATACCGGTATTATCCGGAGGGTTGGGCAGAAGAGTAGTGATGATCACCCACAGTTTAACCGTATAATATTTTTTACTTATATGTGGAGGCTATGTGATAGCCTCTTGCCAGTAACTGGGCACAAATCCTTGATTTTAGCTGCTACTGAGCTTGTCATAGAAGAACTAACTCAACATGGAAATTAAACCCAGGACCTCTATAGGAATTACCTACATAGAATACACAACGTGTAACTGAATAAGCACAAGACACTTCAATTATAATATCGAGTCTAATTAATGAAACCCTAAAGTCATTTTGATACACGTAAGCATTTTTTTTTCAAGAAATTAGTTAAACTCTCTAAACCTAAAACTTATGGCTGTACTACAGCAGTACCCACAACGATACGATATCGGCGCGCGCACGCACACAATGACAATTTGTGCAAATAGGTTACAGTTTCCCATAACTCGACTCACTGATGGATAAGGGGGCCATAATTCCAGGTATTGTAATTATCTTTTCGGAGAAAATTAGCACATACTAAAAAACACTGTAATCGATTCAGTAGTCGATTCTAAACAAACTACTGGTCTTGCGCTTATTCTGTTACAGGTTGTATTTAAGAAGTATAAACTATACCCGCGATAGTCTATGTCTGTATTTATCATATTATGTGGACACTACCTGGTGTCCATTCCGTACTAGGTTTAAGCTCATTATAGTATTATTTAAGTAGATAGATAGATAGAATATTCTTTATTGCACACCAAAAATGAATGTCAAGTACAAGTTATTGCCAGTAACTGGGCAGAAATCATTGATGTGAGATTTTCATAGAAAAACTAACTCAAGTTGCAAATTAAACACAGGACCTCTATAGGAATTACCTACATAGAATACACAACGTGTAACTGAATAAGCTATTTTGTTTTGAAAAGATTTTTTCTCAAAATCTTTTTTGCGTCGATAAATTTATTCGAATATTATAATATTTTTAGTAGACAATCACCTTGCGGAATGCTATTCTGAATAGTTTAATAATATAATTTGATTTATGTGTTCATGGAAAAAAATACAATAATTACATTGATTATGCACATTTTTATTGATTGGGATATGTTTATTAATAGGAATTCGAAATTTAAGCAAAATATATTATATTCAATAGGTAGATTAATAATCTTTTGGTTTCTCACACCTACGCAAATAATAGAATTAAATAATATAATATAGGAATTGAATAATATCAATGTAACGAGTTAAAACCCTTAAAAGTAGTTTTATTGCAATTTTTTTTATTGATTATTTGATTGATTTTTTTTTCTATTGTTAAAAAATCTTTGAAGAAAATAAGAACATGTAAAATATAAGCAGTTATAAGTATAATGTATTGGATACATACACAGGCATGTATACCTACTACGTTCAACTATGTAGGTACCTATACAGATTGTAATTTTTGATGGTAATAATATTGTATTACGACTTAGCTAATTGCCTGGAATTTCTCCGATATTAAAGCGACTCCTCTCTTGAAAACCATACTGGTTTAAAAAGTCGGCGTAGGTTCAAAGCAAGGAATTGTAACATAGATTAAGGATCTGAATCCTACTGAATGTGGTCGTTATAGGTACTACCAGAATGATTGATTACGGTCTATTTTGACTCTTTCGGTACATAGATGGATAAATAATCCTATTTTTGAACTCAATCAGTAGTTTGATTACTTTATTGTAACTGTGCTGTGTTCCGCAGAATTTCTCTATACGGATCGAATTATGATCCCTTCTTTGTACGATCGAATTTATCAGGATCTTACAAAGAAAAGTCAAGTCTTTCTTTGTATAATAAGTTTTTAGGTGCTATAGTTTCTGAGATTTTGCGCTTAGTCAGTGAGTGAATGGTTTAGTTCAAAGTCCAGTCTATTTGGTTTTATGGTTTAGTTCAAAGGCAGACAGATCCAAGGATAATTATATAATTAGGCTGATAATAATCCTTTACTCTTGACATTTTGCCATAAATTATCATTATTTAGTATTATCTTAATCATCTATATAATCTTATAAATACAATACTGCGTCTTAAACGCAGGACATTATTGAAATATTTGAATAATTTTGTATGGTAGTTCAATAAAACAAAGAAAGGTCATAGGTGTCAAAAAGTAGGTTAAATATGAAAATTTGCAATTTTATTAGATACTTAGTTAATTAATGATATGTTACGCAAATGACTCAAATATTGTTAATGAATAAGAATTTGGAAATAAAGTGAATGAAATGGAAATGCCAGGGTTTAGATTTAGACTATGATAATGATTATTTATTTCGGTAAACATGAAACTCAACAAAAGAACAAACAAAACAGCTGTTCCATACATTTTGTCGAGTTCAGTGTACACAAATGTATGGAACAGCTGTTTTTTTTCGTGATTTCAGGGTTGGTTCCATAGTAAAAGGTATTCCTAATTTTGAGTATAATACCGTCATTTCAGCTCCATAAACGACTTAAATGTCACGGTGTATATTAGAACCAAGAAATGCCGAAACAAACTCAAAGTAACACCAGTAGTATCACTAGTCCGTTGTCATCTTACTCAGTATTACTCATACACCCAATGCATTTTAAACTAAAATACAATAATGTTAACACATATATAGTATGCGGTGGTACGACCCCAGATGATCTCCAACAGTCGTTAACTAACTCTGTCTCTGCTGATCCAAAGTTGGCATTCGCTACCGAAGGGCATCTTTTAAATCCTGAGGGATTAAAATTATATTGATTAGCTCCTCATCATCAGCCTACATTCGTCCACTGCTGGACGTAGACGTAGCGAACGCCACAGAGCCCGATCTTCGGCTTTTCTCATCCAGTCACTGCCAGCTGCCTTCCGCAAGTCGTCACTCCACCTGGCCGGCGAATTAGCTCCTACTTCGTCAGTAAATCTTGACAGTGTATTTTGAATTTAATTCTCGAAATAATCAGAAATGATAGTATTTTTATTTTATAATCCACTAAAACCGTAACACTTCCAGATACTTTTGTGTCGGTAAGGTCAATTCTCTTGACAGAAATATACCATCGGAATATTTCATCATTTCTGTTATAATTACATGATCCAATTAGATAAAGATAGACATGGTGACTGACTTATTTAGGAAAACTCTTATTCAGGCACTAAATTCCCATAAATTAAGTAATATAAAATAATTTGTATCTGTAGACTAATTTATTAATTACCAGCAGTATCACTCACATCCCAAAAAGATTAACATACTATAAGTCCAATTCTAAGCGACGTATCAAGATGAAACATGCACCACATTTTAAGTTAGACCTCTAACAATACTTTGTTGACAACTGCATTCAATTCCATGCTTGTTGTTCCATGCTTCCATGTTTTTGCGTGATGCTCGTACAAACAATACAGACAGATAGACAAAAATTCTAAAAACTGATATTTTGGCTTCTGTTGCTCTAATAAAGACCCCCGATCTTAGTGTTTCTTTAATATCTATAATTTACAGACACCAACCTGTTACAATTTTAATATAGGCATAGATTCAGTAATTCTACGAAATGAATTACATATTAACATCAGAACAGTTTATAATATCAATATCATTATCTTTATGAAAGGATATTTTGTTTACATACCTTTGTTACAATCTCTCCTTTCTTCAATAAAATATTGATTGAAGAGTAACCATGATTTTCATTCTTTACAGGTGTCGTCAACCTTAAGCAGGAAATAAGTGGTTATTATTTATTGAGGGTCTCGAACTTAAATTTAAATTATCTCCAAAAGCAATATTTACATTATGTTAGCGTGATGTATAATCATTTTAAATTTATTTTTGTTGTGTTATCTTAAGCGTACATTGAATGACAGAATGCGAGGATTAACGATTGATTAACAACAGCTCTTTAAACCTTTTTGGTGATAAGAAAAGGAGTTTGTTGAATTACTTTCATTCAGAGTCAATAAAAAGAAAACCAAATCTTGCATTGAATTTAAAAGTGTATTGCCCTGTTGTTGATATTTGATACCAAACTTTATCTTAATTAAAGCTGAACAGTTATAATTTCATGTGACGTTGAAATATAAATTGAAGGGCGAGTGAGGTGAATATTCTCTGAGAAAATTTAATTTCGAGTAATATTGATACTAAGTTTAATATAAGTTATTTTTATCCTTCGACCGTTAGCTTTTTTTCGTCGTCATAACTGGGTGACGTGATGAGTCAGTCGTTCACCTCATGACTGGTGATGTTATATCTCAATGGTCTATTGGCTTTCTATGGAGGTCAGCTGACAATCAAAACCGCCGCCATAATATTTTTTTATCGTTAGAATCAGTGCTGGTAAAATAAATACCGCCTTCAACTTGCAAGTCTGATAATTATTATAATTAACGATGTTAAGTTAATAGATTAAATTATTTATGTGCGTAATCAATGGTAGTGCATGGTAAATATTAATCCAAGTAGTACTTGTAAAAAAAATATACCAACGCGCCTGTATTTTCCGAAGGGTAAGACAAAGGTATACTAATGTACACTTACGGTATGTTTAGCGGCCATTATTCAGACACAAATCTAAACTCCAAGCTAAGAATATCACAGAAAAACCCAAGAACACTGCTCGACCTGGAATTGAACCCAGGACTTCTAGCGTAGTAGTTGTGAAAAGAAACACTAGACTAATGAGACAAGAAAATACTACTTGTTTCCCATAGAAAGTAAAGTCAAGTGTCATAATTATATCAACGTGAAAATAATTGAGATCAAATGCCGATCAAAAATTTTATCTTTTTTTTTGTTTTTTTTTTATGGGATGGGAGGGCAAACGAGCAGACGGGTCGCCTGATGGTAAGCGATTACCGCCGCCCATGGACATCCGCAACACCATAGGAGTCACAAGTGCGTTGCCGACCTTTTAAAAGGGATTGGGCCTCCGGTAACCTCATTCACTTAGCGAAACACAACGTAAGCGTTGTTTAACGCCGATTTTCTGTGAGGCCGTGGTATCACTCCGGTCGAGCCGGCCCATTCGTGCCGAAGCATGGCTCTCCCACGTAATTTATAGTTTGTTTATAGATGTCCTCAATGTGTGCTCTTTAAGCCTCTTTATTTTTAAATTGATAAAAAACTTGATGACATGTTTTTTATTCTATTTATTATTTATACTAAACACGTAATGTAAAACCGCAAGAACGTCGGCGCCTAATTTCGTTACAGTTGATCACACTGGTATTTTGCTGTTTTCCTCCAAATTATCATATACCTACATTATTTCCTTTAAATACATATATACATTTTGCCATCATTGTAGCCATGTGTCACCTTTACGCTTAATAATAACATGAATGGATTCTTAGAAAAATAAAATCTAATAAAAATAGTGATAACTTGGGGGATTACCTACTACATAATATACATGGTAGAGCAGGTTATTCTTTAGATTAATAAAAAAAACTACATCTTTTAGTTTTTGTTATACCCACCGTATTCTAGGACCCTTTTGATTTTATTACCACGTACCAGAATATGACCGACCTCTTCTTGATACATTATTTGTGTTTTGCTCATATTCATCTAAGTCCTACCACTGATGAAGCAGAGTGTAGGACTTCCAACAAAAACGATCCCAGATTACATCTTGGCTAAACGCTGACTGAGGTTCGGGTGGGCTGCCTTTAGGAAACTGTCCGAAGCGCTAAAAGGTGATATCCCGATGTGCCTAAAGAGAAGACTGTTCGATCAATGAGTGTTACCCACTATGACCAATGCGGCAGACTCTTACCAAGCAAAATGCACACGACCTGTAAGTCACCCAAATAGCAATGGAGAGAGTAATTCTTGGTATTTCCCTTAAAGATGGCGTGACCAACGCGGAAATCAGAAGGCGAACTAATGTAACCATCATAGCTCATAGTATTACTTCCCTGAAATGGAGATGGCAGGTCATGAATGTCGATGGAAGGTGGAGTCGCAAGATCCTCGAGTGGCAACCGAGGACTGGTCGTAGAAGTGTTTTTTTAAATAGCTTTGTAAACATTTTTCTTATACCAGTGAACTATAATTGTTTTTTTGAGAATAAAATTCTTTAAACCTAAATGTTGGTCGACCGGCTAGATGGAGCCACGACATCGTAAAGGTGGCCGGGAAGAAATGGTCAAGACTAGCCCTGAGCCGAAACGACTGAAAGATGTCTAAAGAAAAGAGGCCTTTGTAAAGCAGTCGATAGCATCGGGCTAATGATGATGATGTCCATTGCGTCTCTCGCAATTAAAATGAATCTAATCACGCCTGTTAAGCTAAAATCCATCAAGCTGTTTAGGGTACAGAGCATGCCAAAGAAAAACATAATCATCCTTCTGCCGCAGTCTGGTAAAAAAGAACACAATTATCAACAATATTTTTTTGTCTTTTTTAACTATTTTCCTGTTAATCTTTAAAGTCTCTGCCTACCCCAATGGGAGACAGACGTAAAAATATGTTTAAATATATATCTTACTAATTAATTGTTACTTGACAAAGTAATTCGAATCGCGAGACACCTCACATTTGAATAAATCTAAGCTGAAAGCTATCTCTATTGACTATGCATTATGTATTTTAAGGGGATAGGACACAACCCTTACTACTTACTGCCTTTTACCAACTACTAAGTTGGTAGGACTGCTGGAGTTCGTTCGTATGGGGTGGTACCACTGTATATTGTCAAATATTCTGTTTATTTGTGTATTAAGTGTAAAATGTGTGCCTGTCAAACTATCGTGCCTTGTGTTGACTTTTAATTGAACCCTGTTATTTTATGGAATCAAGCTTGTTGAAAAATAAATTATTATATGTATTATATACATTTGTAAAACATTATGATACGATATATATTATGTTTGTTTATAACTTAGTATAGGACTTAGTGACATTAAGCCTATGAGCTAGGGTAGAGCGTCGGACTTGCGATCATGTGGTTGCCGGTTCGAAACCCACCCATTGCGCTACCGACGTGTACCCACTCGTAACACAAGCATTTAGCTTAGTACGAGGGGTTAACAAGAATACTAGTAATTTGCCCACATTGCTAGTAAGCTTTAAACAAAAGATGAAGTTCTAATGGGAATAGGCTCGCCCCTATTACATATATGGGACCTAAACATATCGGTGAATTGTGGACTTAGTACACTTCTATCTAAGCTTTAGGGGAATACCGACAGTCGTGATGTTATGATATATTATGGTAAGATGGACTTGCATGATTTTACTAAGGCATGCTTCTAAGTAAGACAAAATGAGCTGAATTTAATTACGTTCCCAATTTATATTAGAAGCTATAATAAGTTACACAAATACGTTTTAAAGCTTGTGTAAAAATGACTATTTTTCCTTTTTCTTACGAAATAATGTACAAAGAAAAACTTCTTTATTGTAGATTAAAGTTATTTTATTTATTTTAAAAGCCAACCTAATGAGTCACTTCGTTGTATAGTAAAACAAAAGGTTATCAAAACATAGAATACGTATTTGTTTTAAATATTTTTATTGAGATTTTATGTCTCAATAAAATCAAATATTGTTCACTGGAATTTGTCCGTATACTTTTTTCTTGACATTATTTTGACATTATATTATTAATTGATAACCCTAGTGATTGGATCATTAAACCTTAAGTCATCAGGCTGCGTCAACGTCGTCAGGTGTGAAGGTCGAATACAAGGCATACACCTCTGACTTTATTTGCGTTTTAATAATGAGGTCTCATTCGCTTTAACGGTGAAGGAAAACATCGTAAGGAATCTTGCATGGTTGAGAGATTTTCTCGACAGCGTATGAAATCTGCCAAACTGCCAGCAGCCTAGCTTCCCTATTCTGAGTCCCGTACCTAATACGGGACTCCTCTCAGAATGTGAGACATTATGCTATACTCTACAACATTGGCCCAGTTTGGGTTTCCAAGTCACTACTTACATGCGAAATACCCCCTCTGTTATCACTATAACAGAGGAGGTATTTCGCTTAAATACATAATTATAACTTAACATAATTATAACATCACGCCTGTATTCCTCGAGAGGTTAGGCAGAGGCGTACGAATATACACACACAGATCGCCGGTATGTTTAGGTCCCATGTAATGTGAACTGGGCACAATAAGAATTTCATAGAAAAAACCAATCACACTTTGCTCGACCTGGGGTAGCAGTCGCACTCAGGACCACTAGGCTAACGAGGCAGTTTTTTTTATGGGATAGGGGGCAAAACGAGCAGACGGATCGCCTGATGGTAAGCGATTACCGCCGCCCATGGATACCTGCAACACCAGAGGAGTCACAAGTGCGTTACCCGCCTTTTAAAAGGGGATTGGGCCTCCGGTAACCTCACTCGCTCGGCGAAACACAACGTAAGCGTTATTTAACGCCGGTTTTCTGTGAGGCCGTGGTATTGCTCCGGTCGAGCCGGCCCATTCGTGCCGAAGCATGGCTCTCCCACGTTAAAAATTAACGTTAAAAAAACTAGTTAGCTAGCTATACATAATTATATCTTTTTTATAAATTTTCTTAATACCTTGACTTCATATTGTTAAGTGCCTTTGATAAGTGTGTCAGGAATACTGCAACTTTTATTTATTATAATTATTACTATAATTTCATAAACAGTTACTTAGGAGTATTTTTTTATTATCTTACGTCGCTACGTAAAACGGACGGTTTGACGTTCATATTGATCTGATTTTTTATTTGCTGTTACAAAATCGAGTATTTTGGAGGTAGGTAATATTATCTTGTCAAACGCAATTCTTTAAAAATACAAGTAATACTTAGACATAATATATCGCTCTTATCATCGTAGGTTTCAATGACAGCGTCTGTGCACATCATTGTAAAGGTCGTTCGCCCTAGACAAAAGCCTCTGTCCTACCAAAGGTCAGGTTCATCAATACAACTCTCCCAGAGGCACTCACAATAAAGTACGGTCCGCTAAATCTTAATGATAATAGCAAAAAATTCCGAAGATGGTAATTGTAATGGTTAAATTACAAGGGGATACCCACTGTGTTATTCACACGGGAATTTCCGAAAATAATTTCTAAGCGGACGCCTACACTAGACAAATACTATCTTCATATTTCTAATATTGAGCATTTACAGTTTCTGAGACTGTCATAAGTTTATTTTTTTTATTGATTAGGTCGACAAACGGGCAGTCGAGCCACCTGGTGGTAAGTAGTCATCGTCGCCAATGGACACCTGCAACACCAGAGGAGTTACTGATGCATTGCCGAGCTTTAAGACCCGCTACGGACTGCAAACTGACAGAGCCGCCGCAACCGAGAGAGAACTGGCTCTTACGCGTCAAAGTCGGAACACACACAGTGCTTTACCAGAGACTCCGACGAAAGGGTGGTCGCCGGGGAGTTGTACCCCGAGAGGTCCTACCACCGAGCAAAAAAGTGAGAGGTATTATTACGGAGAGGTGAGAGGTGTTTTTGTTTCTTATATGCAGAAAACTGGTACTAAATTCTCAGGTCAGAATTTTTTGGTTAGTAATGATGTAAAAACGTTTTGAAGATTGCATCGTGGTCAGCGACTTTTGGCGCTGACTGTACATACATTAGCTGTCAGCCGCGATTTTTATCTTTCTCCAAGATGCAATGGGATACATTGCTAAAATTTCTCATAATTGAAAAAATAATATACCTATAAAACGAGATATGTTTATGTGTACATATAAATATGTAGATAGATTTAAATGAATATACCTGTTCCTATGTAACAATCGTCAAGTTTTACCTACATTTCCACTGAAATCCTCAATTATTCTGGTTGCTATCTCTATAGATAATACAATTATGTGTTGGGAATGAGCTGAAAACTGGATTCGACACAGTCGCGGAATACTTATTATATTAATATTAGGTAGAACCCGCTGTAATATACAACCTCGTATTAATTATCCTCGAATATATTAATGACAAACTGTTTCCCGAGGTTTCACTTGCATTCCAATAGAATATTTAGAAAATAGGTGTATTTTCTTCTACAAGGTTCAATATATATTCAATAAATATCTGTGTGCCAAAATTAATAAAAAATTGGTCCAGCGGTCCAGGCATGAAAACGTAAGAAACATCTGTATGTTTCACACACGGACGGGTTACTTTCCCATTATATTAGATTAAATTTTTACAGTCTATTACAATAATTGAGACACCAACTTCATCATCATCATATCAGCCAACAGAAGTCCACTGCTGAACAAAGGCCTCCCCCAAAGACGTCCACAGGGACCGGTCACATGCCGCCTGCATCCAACAACTCCCAGCGACACCATAATTATTATTATTATATTACCCACAAACTCCTAAATGAATACATTAACATAATATACCTAAGTATAAATGGTCAATATCTGTGTCATAGGAGATAAGAGCAATAGGACTTAGTATCTAAATCAATTATCTTTAAAATTTTGTTTGTCTGTCCTACGTTTATATCGTTAGCGTCTCACGTAAAAACTAATACACGAAATTGGATGCGGTTTTCACAGTTGTATTGCTGAATATCTAAAATGTATATCTAAAATATGTTTTATCTTAATACGCCGCCTAGAACCCAAGTTATGGTAGGTAAGAAAATCCTTTTTGGAAGCGAGTGAAACGTGAAACGGCTTAGTCAATAATAAAAAACAAAGTACTCACTAATACTTAAGTTTATATGATATGATGATGATGATTGTGATGATGATTGATGATAATATGAGATAATGACTTGATATAATTCCTGATTCGTTAGTCTAGTGGTCCCTTTTTTTGGATTCGTGTGGAAAATCTTCATGGACTTTCGCGGCTCCGGGAGGCGGCGGGGCGTTTCGGACTCCACCCAGAGTAGGTGACCTTCCGACAAAAAACCACATGGTGTTCCCTCTTGCACCTGCTGCATCAGGGGATCCCAAGGCAAGTTCTACGCTAGAGGTCCTAGGTTCGATCCCTAGCTCGAACAAAGTGTTATTGGGTTTTTCTATGAAATTCTCAGTAGTAGTTCGGAGTCTGGATTTTTGCCCGGTTAATGGCAATAGACTCGCCCCCTATTACATGGGACCGAAAACGCACTGTGGGTTTACATTAGTACACATCTGCCTAACCCTTCTGGGAATGGTAGGCGTGATAGTATGTATGTCAGTAATTAAGTTTTCCTTAATATGATAATATTGATGGTTTAGACAAACAATAATTGCAAGTTTCGATGGCCTCTTCAATTCAAGATTTTTCGCCCCAATACCTACCTCTAAATTTGCTTTAATATTGTATTATCACCTCAGCTAATATTTGCTCAATTAAATGTTGACATGTTTAGTGTTTTGTTTATAGATTTTTTGCCCAAAACCATTATTTATGCAGTCATCAGTTTGACGTTTGCATTTTTTTGGCAGTACGTATGATGACTTGCTTCTTGTTGTTCCTCTATCAATGTAAATCTGTGGAAGAATTGTGTTATTAAAAGGCATAAAATCCATACTATGTACAATAAGTATACCTTATAAGGACTATAGATAGATATATTGGTCAATTTTTATGCAATATAAGTTTTTAACTGCTGCATTACCTAGTGGTCCTGAGCGCGACTGCTACGCTAGAGGTTCTGGGTTGAATTCCCTGGTCGAAGAGTGTTGTAGGGGTTTTTATGAAATCCTCAATGTATAAAATGGTGCTTCTTTCGCAGTAAGGTGTTAAAACCCAATCTAATATTTATGATCCAGATTAGGAACGTGTTAGATACATTTTCTTCTTCTTATCGGATCGACAGCAGGTAAAAAGAGAAGAGCAAAAGAAAAGAAATAACTGAAAAACATTAAACTAGATTGGTCCAGTATTCCGCTACGCGCACGACATTTTCTGTAGTGGCCATTAACCCGGTATCCACTATATTCGCGAACGAACTGTGCTCCGCGCATCTGCAACCGATCTGATGGAGACCGTAGACACATCTCCAAAAGTGACAACTAACGAACAGACTGAGCTCTCCTTTGTGTTCGCCCAAAAACCGCCATCGATTGGAGCGCTGAGCGCGGAGCACACACCGTTGCACGCTCCAGGAAGGAACGCGAACTTACCCACTATGTGGAACTGTTGCAGGAGCACGGAGCGCAAGAGGTTCGCAAACATAATGGATACCCGGCTTTAGGTCTTGATGTGTGCAGGTGTAGGGTCACTCTGGGAGTCTGGGCATGATAGCATAGTGGCATATCTTCCACTGTACCAGACTTACAAATCAATCAGTGGCACTGGAGAATTCCATAAATACATGATAAATAATATTTTAAATAAAATTAATATTTTTTTGAGTCTCTTCTTCAAAGTTATTTTATTAACTGCAACTTACGTAGATAATGCTTTATTATTAATCAGAGTTAATTGATAGAGATCTCAATACAATTCAATTAAATACAAAATCATAATAATTCAAATATTTTAAGGACGATCTTCAAACGATAAAATTTCATAAATATCTAAATGGAATATTTTGTTAACTGACATTTATGAATTTAGTATTCAGTTATTAAACCTATTTCGAGTATAAAATCTAGATTAATAGTGCCGTTGTCTCAATAAATTAGAATAAAATATATCAATTGCAAAAGATGGGAGAATTGGCTGAATATAATGAAATATATTGAATTAAGAAACTGTTAATTCAATTACTTTTTTATGAGCGATCATGGTCTGAAATATCAGATAATGTATAACTAAATAACATTTACCATTACCTATGGCACTTGACTAGCTGTTAAGTGTACTTGAGCTAGTGTATAAGTGAACTCATTGAACTGGTTTTTAAATATATGAAACTAGCGCGTGTCTGTTAATATCATTTCTTTAAAGTGTTTTTTTTTTAATCGTATTTGCATATAATCAGCCACCATCGCGATAAATTTAAAATTGCTCGAGATTTAGAAATGCTCTTATTTTATTATGGTTTCATCTCATGCTGGGTTTATGATTATGACCACTCAATTAATATACAGGTTAGGCAGAGGCCGGAGGTACCCACACACAATAATAATACCCACAGTGCGCCGCTATTGCCATTAACTGGCCACAAATTCAAACTCCAAGCTGCCACTCAAAAAAATTATAGAAAATCCAAACAACACTTTCTCGACCTGGGAATCGAACCCAAGATATCTAGAATAATAATCACGCTAACGACTACTAGACTTATGTGTCATTTTAAAGCACTCAAATAATTAGACATTTTACCTACTTCACAAATTAACCATTGCATCGTTTTTGTAATTTGGGTACACGGAAAGAACCGTCAAATTTTTAATGACTTTTTTATTGATTGGCACCGATGGGTTTTGTCAGAAACTGGCAATGTGATCGACCTGCCAGTTTAATGGGGTGCATTGGCTCTTTGAAAAAAAAGAAAAAAACAGCATCGGAATGCGACCTTCGCGGCCGTCCTTACTCGAGATTTTGGCATCGTGTGTCGCGCCCACCAACCATGACATTTATTTAATCTTCCTCTTTTTTTGTTCTACACTCGACGTATACAAAATTTAGGGTTATGCTTTAAAAAAACAACAGCTAAGCAAGCGGCGGTAGCCTAATGGCTAGGGCGTCGGACTTGCGATCATGTGGTTGCCGGTTCGAAACCCACCCATTGCACTATCGACGTGAACCCGCTCGTAACAGAAACATTTAGCTTAGCACGAGGGATTAACAAGAATACTAATGTAATGTGCGACCCACATTGCTAGTAAGCTTTTTTTTAAAAAAAACTCTCGGTCACAACAATGTTGATGGATGATTTTTGCCTAAACCAAAAAAAAAAAATTTAAGCAGAACGTTGAATCGACATGCATGTCTTCATTATTATTATTCGGTACAGAAACATTATTGAGTAATTACGGAAGTTTTTGATACATAAATAATTATGTTATTAACTTTAACTATATATTAACTTTAAAAATTGTAGTTTACCCAATAATTTAGCACGTAATTCATTCGTAGAACCATTGTACAATCCCGACTCTTATCCTTTAGAATTAAAATATAGGCTTCAAAGAGCGCAAGCTGAAGCTAAAAAGAATTTTTTACACAGTAAACATCTAAGAAAACTTAATTTTGATCATGAACAGCAATCCAGTAAAGTATAAGAGTGGAGATTTAGTTTTAATTAAGAATCAAGTTGGTAATAAGTTAAATAGGTTATATTTAGGACCATATAGAGTAATAGAAGAAATAGAACCCAATGTTAAGATTTCAAGAGAAGGAAAGGAATATGTTATTCATAAAAAAACAATAAATTGTTTATATAAAATATTAGCTTTTTGTATTTTTTTCTTTTGTATTTTTTACACTTATTTATATAATTTTATATCTAATTATAAAAAAAAAATTAGGTATTTTTTTTTTCTTTAATAAAAAAGGGGAGGTGTAGTGTGTAGCTCGCCTAACCTTATAAGTGTAACTGCACATGCCTTTGTCATTTATTATTACACGGAACATTGACCCGAACTGTTCTCTTTTATTCGCACCTACGTCACACCATTATATCTGCTCTGACTGCCTTATTAGTCTACCAAGCGCGATTGCTACGGTAGAGGTCCTGGGTTTGATCTCCAAGTCGAGGAAAGTGTTATTGGGTTTTACTATGAAATTCTCAGGCGTTGTACACGTTTAATAGCAATAGGCTCGCCCGCTATTAAGTGGGACCTAAACATACCGGCGAACTGTGGGTGTACATTAGTACATTTCTGGCTAACCTTTCGGGGAATATAGGCGTGATGGTATGATGGTCTTTGTATATTTACTTTTTTATAAAAAAAAAACGACTTCCACTGTTGAGTGCGAGTTTGGTGAGATTTGATTCCCAATCGAGATTTATAAATATTTCTGTGATCCACAGATATTTACGGTACTATTTTTTTAGGTCTACAAAAAAAAAACAAGTTAACAAAATATTTTAGAGTAGGTACATATTCAAAACATTTTGTATTAAATATTAATATAATGAGAAAAAATCAGAAGTACCTACCTACTCTACCAACACATAACATAACATACCATCACGCCTTTATTCCCCGAAGGGTTAGGTAGAGGCGTACTAATGTATACCCCCAGTTCGCCGGTATGTTTATGGCCATTAATCGGGCACAAATCCAGACTCCGAGCTGCTACTGAGAATTTCATAGAAAAACTCAATAACACTTTGCTCGACCTGGGGATCGAACCCAGGACCTCTAGGGTAGCAGTCGCGCTTGGGACCACTAGACTAATGAGACAGTCAGCCCTACCAAATGTAATCAAATTTTCTTTAAGTCAAGTAACTTTTTTTAGGGCCGAAGAAACTCGAAACCGTGAGCAGTGGAAGGAGAGTGAGGAGGCCTTTGCCCTGCAGTGGGACAAATCCGGATGATAATAATAACTTTTTCTAAGTCAGTTAAAAAGGTGTACGGTCTCTACATAACACTAACTTGAGACCACTTACCTAGTAATCGAAGAGCATAGATCCTTATAATTTTTATTCAGTGGTGTAATAACACGAACAATATGTGACTAAATTACACTTGACCGATATTTGTCGCGAAAAATAACGCATGAATATATCTACCGTTTTTTATGCCTCAAATATATTTAACGGCACTATATCTAATATACCGACCACCCAGATAATGATATATTAATATTTTTATTGTTATAGCTTTTGCCTGTTGCCCGAGTTTCACTCACGTCCCAAAAAGATTAACATAAGTGTAATTCTAGGCAGCGTATCAAGATGAAACAAACAACAAATTTTAAGTTAGACCTCTGGTAATAAATTGGTGTATACCGCATCCAATTCCATGCAGTAGTTTTTTGCGTGATGTGCGCACAAACATACAGACAAATAGACAGACAAAAATTCTAAAAATTTATATTTTAGATTCTGTTGCTCTATTATAGACCGCCATATTAGTTTTTCTTTATTAACTATATTGTACAGACATCGGCCTGATACAATTGTATTATATTTCCTTCTGATAATAATGATATTTTTACACATCATTAAATATCAATCTTAAATATTTTTTAAATTGCTTAAATTTAAATATTTGTCTACTTAATTTTTCTAATGTAATTTAGACATAAGAGAACCGAATTAAAAATGAATCTCTTGTTGTACTTATTGCTAATTCTTTAAAATACCTTATATTTTCGGATATACGTTAGCCTAGTAATTTGCGTATTATCTTATAGGCATTAAATTGGATGATATTAAATTTGCATCTAAAAACATATTAATTAAGACTCAATCTCCATTATCATTCTCGAAATCACTTTTGACCTCAGCAAAATAGTGGTCTATTCTTGTGGCCGAGTTTAAAAGGGATCAATTATGTAAATCAATTGATAATTTATACCAAGGATGTTATTGATACGCAAATTATTATTTTATAATATTTAATTAATCCAATTAAATAATCTTAGGAAACTGAACAACAAACAACAGTGGACATAATTGAGACATACCTAATATTTTAACTTTTAAAACCAGAAACTGCTCTGTTTACCATTTATTATTTAAAATTATTGAAAACAGTAGCCATTTTGCTTTAGGAATTGTCTAGATCTATTAGAATGTCAAATCTCCAGTCGCAATAGAGAAGTAACCTTAAGATAAAAATATTTTTTTATAATAAAATCTTGCAGTTACTAGATATGGATTAAAAATAATCCAATTGAATGATTAAAAAAAAAGTTTAAATCGATTATTGAAATCCTAAATAAGCGTGTAGGTATTACCTACGAGCTCGGTGACTGCTCTGACATACCCTGTCTGGTCATCAATGTAATGTAATGCAACCCAGTGCATAGGCCACGAACAGTTTTAGTCAGCACAATTCCGCTACCACATCTAAGTACCTACGTTAGTCACAGACGGTCCTTGAGGATTTGTTTAGGGAAGTACCTATGTCTATTATATGTATATTTTGGCACAAATACGGTAATAGTGACATTGGTACTAGCCTAGTAATATCTGCCATAATAAACATAACATCTCAATGTATCACCTCTGTGAGCAATTTTTTTTTCCTATTTGGTCATAAACAAGAACACTCTATGAATGACGGCTTGGACGGCGACAAATTTTTGAGTACGATTTTCTATACATAATAACGAACTTTTCCCCTCAACCATGGTGTTCCGTAATGACACATGCATGCCTTATCATTTTATCTGCTCATAATCCATAGATAAAAATCTCACCAGGGTTTTCATGTATAAATAATATTATCATGTTACTGTTCAAAAACCCGCACTAGGCTAGCGTTGTGGATTTAGGTTTGTGAAGAAGAATCGTGTCCAGCTGTGACATTATAATGGGTTGATGATGAAATAGGTGTACAATAAAAGACGAACTACTAAATATATTTTATTAATTATACTTTACTATTAACATGAAGGTGAACGTGAATCAGTTACGTGCGAAACACACAAATATTTTTTACATACAGGAATTTTAACCGCGGCTCCCTTTTACAGAAATCAAATGATCCACTACTGCGGCGATCGATCCAACAAGCCGAATATTTTGTGAATGAAACAGAACCTTGCTATAGTATACATTATTACACGTTTCAAATGCGGAACTCTTGCACGACAATGATTGCAACAAGGTATAAAAATACATGAGCTTTGAAAGCAAATCGTGCGCATCGGCTCAAATCGATTCCAATCACATAGGTAATGTGGTTTCAATCAAAAATATCGTATAAAGGTTTCTACGAATCAATTTGGATTTATCCAGAGGCATCGATGAACTGTCGAGGTCACACTCACAAAAGACGTGTTTACTTGCATCTTCCTGTATCAAGTCTATGCTTTCAATGTTACTTGTGTAAATTCCACGTATCAACAATAAACGACCTCTCGAAAGAATGCTACTGTTCGCCTATTTGTTGGATTAATTGATTTATTATAGCATTATTAGTTTCGCCTTACAAATCAATTTATCAAACAAATTACGTCAGTGATTTAAAATTTATAAGATAATAATGTTATAATTATGGGACCGACAATCGTATAATTAATAACGCCTAGTTTATTCAGCACTTATAAATTTATATTTGGGTTATTTGTATCGATACGACGTAATGAAACATCGATTTATATATTTGTCATTTCCTTGTTCGTTAAAGGACCGTTTATGCGAACAATTCTGTTCAATTATAAGTAGGACTTTTGAATAATTTAAAGTCAACAATGATAAATTAAGCTCCCCGCAAGTACATGGGCTATTGACGTCAAAAGCCCTTTAAACTCAGGTTTTCGAAATTTTAATGCGATAACGTGACAGTGCGGAATAAAGGCAATGTAAATTCGAAGATTAAAGTTGCGATATAGACTTACAACGCTCATGAGTAAGCCGGGATGCGGGTCGATAAATGGCTCAGATATATTTACGTGTCTACGTTTATTTTACGCACACGAGATACAAGAAAAAATCCTAGTGTGGGGCAACGAATAAAAAAAAAAATGAAATTAAAAAATAAATTGCCCCATTGGTCTAGTGGTCGGAAGCGCGGCTGCTGTGCGTGCGATTTTAGGTTCAATACTTAGGTAGTGGTTGTTTTTTTATATTTCTCAATTGCCAATTGGAGATTGAATTTGTAGCCGGTTAAAAATTAACATCTGCCTAACGTTTCGGGATATTTACTCGTAGTTTCCAGAGATCTATTTATTTGAAAAGTTTATACGCTACGATCAGTTTAAGCTAATTTAAATTATGTCTTCAAAAAATAACAAGATTAGCTCCAACAGAATATGCAAATAATCGTGAATTAACGCGATCAAAAATACTAAATGAACTGGTTTTGATGGAATGTGGAATATTTATAAATTCAATATGTCACCCAAAACTGACCAGTCTACGGAATCGTTTTAACGATGTTTACTCTTGGAGCGGGGTGCAACATTAAGGTTGCGATATTTATGCGCACGCGGCGCGTCGCGGTACCTCTGGCGCCTGCGCGAGACGCCAGGCGCGGCCGACGCCTTCGCGACATCCGCCCGCGAAATTAATAGCTGGTACATTCCAAACATTCAATTCCTGTTCTCAGTAATGGACCGCGACCGTGCTGTTATTGAGTACGTCGCCTTATTCGTGCATAAAACCGAACGAACGCTGAAATTTCGCATGTCGCAATAGTGGTTTTATTTAGACGTTATAATATATTATCCCGTAATTTGTGGACATTTTGCTGTAAGATCGAATTTTGTAATAGCTCCGTAATTATGGTTTACGATTCTGCTTAGCCCGAAACGTGGATGTAATAAGTAAATGTCTTTATCGAAAATTGCTGATCGATAATAATGTGGCGAATTTGCAACTTGACGAGATTTCGGCCCGTCAGTTAGCGAAATTGAGGAATCACCGGTTTGTGGTCAGCGTATCATTTTGTGGAGATACAATTGACAGTGGTTAACGGTGTAACAACTTTTTTTCGGGTAAAGATCAAGTGTACCTACATAGCTATAACATAACGGTGAGATATTCTATCATCTATGTCAAACCGAACAATACCTACTCAGTTTTTAGTGATGGGTCCGATTTATAACGATCATTTTTATAAGCCATTCATTAATCGCCAAAAAAGTATTCGAGAAACTTTCATTGTTAGAATTATGACGATTTTATGAAATATTTAGATCGTCAGGTCAACCCATCCGCTAAACAGTTATGCGTCCGAAATTATAGTATCAATCATATGTATTGATAATTAATTGTGTGCGAATGAGCGATAATTATAAGATCGAACCTTTGCTAACAGTAAACATTGATTAACTCATTCGCTGAGTGTAATTTTTTGAACAAACATAATTCATTAAAGCTTGAACTAGTCATTTATAACTAAGATATCAATCATTGATTCTGTGTCAGATGCGAAAAAAATCGATACAATCTGCACTCGGTCCGTGAATCCGTTAGGTGTTAATGTACCAAAATGTGTTGAAGTTTACTAGGTATACAGCACAGATAGTAAAATGCACTCCAGTGTACAGTGACTAATGGTTTTTATCTTTGTAAAAAAACTGCTATATTTTTTACTCTGTTCTTCATCCTACTCACATTAGAAGGATGTAAAATCACGGATTGTGTCCTGAACTTAAAAGTGGGGATCTCGATGATCATTATAATAAAGAATTCAATGGTCTTGTTCAGAAAATGTACCTAAGCCGTAAGTGATCTGTGGAGGTGTTTATTAACGGCCAGTATTAATAACCTATCTGTTCAAAATTCGCATTTTGACAATACAATTGGAGGATATTAACTCAAATTTCAATCTCCAGTCGAGAAAAAAAATATTAATAAATTCTGGCCTTTTGCCTAACAAATTTGTCTATAGATTTGGTTACTAGAGATAAGATTTTCACATTACTTTGTCTTTGACCTGTCAAAATCTTATCTCTAGTAAGCAAATCTACTGACTGATTTGATATTGGGCCTGGCCATTACTAGGCATATCTTTGAAGTAGGGTAACAGACGTCAATCGCCGAATAGTTGTCATAGAGCTATAATAGAAAATACGAGTATGAGTACAAAATCGTAACCGTTAAAAGTTAAAAAATTGGTGAAGTACGAACTGTTTTGAATGTATTGATGTTCTTTTTTTTAAATTACATAAGTACAACATAATATTAATAATTATTGTGACACTACTGGTGCAGCGCTTACGTGTTTCTCTTTTGCGCTTCTAGTCACCTTCAGGTAGCTGGGTTTGATTCCCACGCGGAACAAATAGGTACATATTTCTATGGCCTTGGCCTCGTTATACTTGATGTACCTGGGGTCTGGATGTAAATTCCAATGGGATCTTAAAACATAACATCACGCCTGAATCCCAGAAGGGATAGGCAGAAACTACATTTCTGTGTTCACTCTGTATTCGCCTTTCGGGTTTGTGTGTTAACCTCTAATAAAGGATGTTGCTAAACTTATTCTCAAATATTTTAGTTTTCGCATTATCTATATTTGGTTTACTAATCAATATTACATAATCGTTATGGCGACCGTTTAAAATTGGCAATTTATTATAAATTATTATAATTTATAACGATTTATCACGTGTAAGTTAATAACACGTGTCTTCTTGTTTTGTTTTTGAAAATAAGCTCGTTTTAGCTGTTATGGTATTTATAGATATTGTGTAGGTACCATTATGTCCACCCAAAAGTTGTTTGATTTAAACACGATTTCCCAGCAACAAAATAACTCTTATGGTATACATTAATAGAACTTACTAGAATAGTTTTAAGCATGGATGTAAATGGACAACATGGTTAAAGGAATACAATAAAAATATGGATAGATAGTTTTAAAAGTTAACTTTTTAAATAACGGCTAAAAGAGATGTATGGAAAAAAGATACTGCGTCTCCAAGGAATCTAGAATCAGGGTAGAACGATTCAACCTGAAACCTAGGACCAAAACACAAAGACTCCATTGCGCTTGCAAGCACTACTTAGATCAATGAGGTAGAATTCTTATAAAAATAGACCACAAGTACGAGAGAAGTTGTCAGAAAGCTTTATCCGACCAACTTACGCCTAGTGTGGGGACACTAATACCTCAATATTTAAAAACTGCGTCTCATAACATTCAATTATATTATATTGATCTAATATTCTAGAACAAAAGCTCCAATATATTAGATAAACAGTGCTCCAATTTGTGCCATTTAGGTAAATAGCGCGAAGTCACCTACGCCGCAAATAACATTCCGCAATTCCATTCAAAATGATGCCTTAAGAGGTGGAGTTAATGTTATGTATCGGATGCCGATAATTTATAATATGAGATTGTGGCTTTGTAAATGTCGTGGGTCGCAGTGTCATCGTTGGTCGGCGACCGGGCAAGGCCGCCGAAATGCGATGACCTCAGACTCGCCGTGATTATAAAAAAAAAGAATAAAAACGAATCTTTGGCTCCGGAAACCTTTAGCTACTTTTTTAAGAACAACAATTATTTGCGAATTATATCTGGTTCGATTTTCAAAATAGATTCAATTTTAAATTACTGATGTTACCTTGTCAGGAATGTTAATTGATCATTTTTTGCTCATAAAATATTGAATGTATGCGGAAACTGACAATGATGGCTCAATTTTATATGACGTGACTGCATTGAGAAGAATTCGAAGGAATTCTTGACCAATTAACACGAAACTACTGCCATATTATCAACCAAACATTAATGTCATTGCTAAAAGATTTCACATAAGCGCTATCAAGAATTAATTTGACAGTGAAATAAATCATTGGCAGTAAGGATCTAATATAAAAAAACCTGAGTCAGTTTTCAAGCTTTTCGGTAAATAACGCGATGTAGACAAGGTCATATACCACATTTTGATTTTAGCCGACCCTGGTGTCTTAAGTGACATCTAAACGCTCCATTTCATCATCAAAATACGTTATAAGTGGACTTAAAAACAAACAAACCAATAAGAATATTTAAAAACTAGAGCAGAATTCAAAACATTGCGTAGGAGTTGAAATATTGTTAGCATTCCAACATGTTTACATTATTTTTGTGATATTTTTACATTCCTTTGTCTTGTAACATAAACTGACATCTAAGGAGACCTACCCACCTAGGTTCGCATTTTTTCAAAGTCAATACCGATGACTCATAGAAACCTTTAATGGTGATTGTGAACGAAAATAATGTCGTATACTTAGTTTTGGGATATCAAATGACCAAGAAAGGTAAAGGGTGTAACCTAGAATCATTAAAATATACTTACCTAAAATAGGTACTTAAAAAACGCGAAAAAGAGTCTATGTGTCATTAATACATAGACGAAGTTAATCGTAAATATGTTTGAACAGATATTTTGATGATCCAACGAATTTACCTAAAGTGAAGTACGATCTTAATTATACTGTCTTCGTCGAAAAGATTTAAAGGTCCTTCCCATCTCTCAAAATATCGCTGTTATAGTTTTTTTTATTCTTGCTGAGTTAATATAAACATCAAAAATCTTTGTTCGTAGTAATTCGTTATTTGACTGCTTATGTTGGAGAATTTTTTGTATTTTTTTAATTGTCATGGGTCAGGGGACCTGGTTAGTTCCTTCGAATAAAATTCGCGGTAAAATATACTAAGTGAATTCACGTTTAGAAAAAAGGCTGCTCGGCTTAGCACACAAAGCTCACAGATTCATTTAAAAATCACAAAAACCGAATCGAAGCCATTACATTCGGCTCTTGTCGAACCTAATGTAATGGCTTCGATTCGGTTTTTTTTGTTAATATACAAGTGTGTCGTATGCCTTATCCCATCTTTTAATCCAATTCACTATACAGACAACAGATGCGTTGCGATCCCGTACAAGTTAGTTGAAGCTCTTTTTCACGACTTCTCAAGAGACCATTAAAAGTAATCTCTCATTATTTCTTTCGTTTACTATATTTTTCTCTCTTATTTAATTTATTATTATACATTTGTTACGTTTCATATGAATTTAGGTAGTTTTTAACATTAAAAGATTTTGATTCGTTATTATTTATCGTAGTAAATTTAAATGAGGGTAGGTACCTACTTACTTTGTACATTAAGGATTTCATTTTATTAAGGTCTGACTCAAACAAAATTCAATGGGTTCCGATTAAATAAAATAAAATAAAATTATATAATGGTCGTAGAATGAAAACATATACTAAAAATTGCTCTCGGATTTGTAAAACCCTTTCGGAATAATTCTAATAAAAATAAACCTATTCCAAAATTCAAATAGAAATGTGCGAATATAATGCGATTTCGATTCATATTTCAATTCCTTATCATCTGTTATAATTTTGCAGTACCTACACGAAGTCGACTACTGTGCAAATGCTTATAACTAAACTTTAGAAACCTAATCTTGATCCTTTGTTATTTCCACATTACCATGGATCTAGGTTAAAGCCATTGATCCAGTTTCATAACTCCGTTTCATTAACTTCTATTACTTAATTTAAATTCACATTCAGTGGATCTGTTTTAATCAATTATATACATAACTATTGGTGTTCAAGGCCCCGGTCATTCGATCGATTACGAATTCGGGAATGTGAAATTTAATTAAATTAAGTGATTACTATAGACTAGCTTTTGCCAGCGACTTCGTCCGCGTGGAATAGTTACTTTGTTCCCTAGTTCTTCGCCCGCGGTTTCACCTGCGTTGCCCCGTTCCTAAGGGTTGTAGCGTGATGTTTTATAGCTTGAAACCTTTCTCATGAATCACTCATTTTCCCAACATTTCCCTTCACTGCTCTGCTCCTATTGATCGTAGCGTGATGAAAAGTATACTATAACCTGCCCAGGAGTATGAAGAACAATTGTACCAAGTTTCGTTGAAATCCGTCGAGTGGTTTTTGTTTCTATAACGAACATACAGACAGACAGACAGACAGACAGACAGACAAAAATTTTACTGATTGCATTTTTGGCGTCAGTATCGATCACTAATCACCCGCTGATAGTTATTTTGGAAATATATTTCATGTACAGAATTGACCTCTCTACAGATTTATTATAAGTATCGATAGATTACTGGAATAGATTGAATCTGGTATGATGATCCGATAAGTTTTTATTTGAAACTATATTCGATTTTGTTTCGACGTCTGAAAACTCAAATTATAATTATTTTTTGGCATTAACCCATAACCATCGCAAGGCGAACTGGCGGTCAAGCGTAAGCCTATCACGGATAAAAAAAATCCCTTTCTCGCGCGCATATACAATTGTTTAGCCGTTTCGCAGCTGTCGTACAAACGTGCGAAAGAAATTAAATTACTGGTTTTTTAATGTCTTATAGAATAATTCTATAAGTCATACGTTTTGCTATTTTTTGAACTTAAAAAGTTAGAACCTTAAGACTTGATACCTTTTTATGTGTAGTGAAAGCGTGTTTGACTTTTCAACCGACTTCATTCGTGTCATGTTTTTAGTTTAATAAAATATTAACTGCACATTTGGGATGGTCAACACGCTATTATCATTGCGCCGAGTGTACCTGAGATAAATATATTTTGTGTCTGTAATGTAAGAATGACGTTCTACATTATAGACACAATGTAATCTTGAATAAATGATTTTGTGTGATCCACAGATATTTTTCTCAGATAAGTAGATATGTATTTGGATTTATTTTGTGTCCCTTCATCTTTCTAGAGTCCCTCGCGACAGTCCAGCTCCATAGAGTGGATACTATATTTAAAATAGAAATATAAAGCTGTAACCATCCTAACACGATAACATTTTCAGTTGTTTATTTTATCTAAACGTTTCCGCAAATTCTATCAAAAACCAATTTCAGATTTAGCTATCTCTTTAGGAACCCCTAATTCATTATTTTGCTCTATATAATTAGGTAACTAAAGTATTGGTATAAGTACCTACTGTTGCCATCCAATTATTTCTCAAATGGATTCTAGTACTTCAATACAATATTATTATATACTAGCTTTTGCCAGCGACTTCGTCCGCGTGGAATAGTTATTTTGTTCCCTAGTTCTTCGCCCGCGGTTTCACCTGCGTTGCCCCGTTCCTAAGGGTTGTAGCGTGATGTTTTATAGCTTGAAACCTTTCTCATGAATCACTCATTTTCCCAACATTTCCCTTCACTGCTCTGCTCCTATTGATCGTAGCGTGATGAAAAGTATACTATAACCTGTGGTTTGGGCTGTGCGTTGATAGATCACTATGTCAGTCAGTCAGTCACCTAACGTAAGAGTAGACAAATATAATCAGAAAGCTCCGAACTGCTAAGCTATCGGGAGTTACACGTGTTATTCTGAGTCAACCATAAAAGATAGACATTTGCTGTCGTGGAATATTTTTTATATAATTTTAAGGAGAACATTTCCGTCATACATGATTTCTGTGTAGCTTTAACCATTAAGGCTGCACACGCGACGGAAGCTTCAAAAATGGAGTAAGTTCTCCTGTTTTCCCAACATTTCCCTTCACTGCTCTGCTCCTATTGATCGTAGCGTGATGAAAAGTATACTATAACCTGCCCAGGAGTATGAAGAACAATTGTACCAAGTTTCGTTGAAATCCATCGAGTGGTTTTTGTTTCTATAACGAACATACAGACAGACAGACAGACAGACAGACAAAAATTTTACTGATTGCATTTTTGGCGTCAGTATCGATCACTAATCACCCGCTGATAGTTATTTTGGAAATATATTTCATGTACAGAATTGACCTCTCTACAGATTTATTATAAGTATAGATAATAAACGGTCCCATTTATGTGAAGTTCTTCCTTTTGTTAGAATTATATACTCGTAAATAAAGGAAAACAGTACAAAAGCAGACATAAAAATAACGTAATAAAGATAATATATTATAATTCTTGTTAGTCCTGCCTCGTTGGTTTAGAGGTTCGATGCGCGACTGCTACGCTAAAGGTCCTGGGTTCGATCCCCAGGTCGAGCAAAAAGTATTATTGAGTTTTTCTATGAAATTCACAGTAGCAGCTCGAAGTCCGGATTTGTGCCCGGTTAATGGCAATAGGCTCGCCCCCCATTACATGGGCCCTCAACATACCGATGAACTGTGGGTGTACACAAGTACACCTCTGCCTAACCCTACGGGGAATACAGGCACGATGGTATTTTAATTCATGTTAGTTCAATAGATTGACTGCACGTTTAGCGTCGTACTCAAATTGGGCACCTCTCGGGTGACATTAATTTGATTCTCATCCGATGCAAATATTTGCATTTTCCCCAGATATTTGTTCGAATATTTGTTGGCGTATGGTTGTTCTTTGTGTCCGTCCCAAATATCCCACGACACCCTAGTGTGGAGGTGTCTTTTGACCCAACTGCGCGACACAAAAAGGCTAATTTGTTTTTAAAATAAATATTCGAAAATTACATGTTGTTTTGTGAATAATGAATGATGTTCTAAATATCACATTCCGATGGGTTTGGCAAATTTTTGATAAAAAATTGTTTAACTTGATCAATTTATCATTTGTGATCAAGGAAGCTAATCTATGACAAGACGTGTCACTTTGACATAATATATGCAAATTTATCGTATTTTTTACGCAATATCGATGAATTAATTATTAGGTCTAAGCAACTAATTTACGTATTCCAGTTATTGATAGGTCATAAAAGTATTGATTCTTTTTTGACTCGTCTGATCTAAGTTAAGAAAAAGTTAAGTCCACAGATCAAAATAAAAGACTGAGGAGAGACTTTGCCTCTCTGTGCGTGTTCTACCGTTTGTATAATGGGCAGTGTTCTGAGGAATTGTTTAAAATGATGCCAACAGCTACTTTCTATTACCGAACCTCTCGCCATCGGCGGGAAAGTTCATCCACATACCTTAGAACCACTCTGGTCTACTGTGCGATTCCAGAGGAATTTCTTCCCACGCACACTCAGGTTGTGGAATCAGCTCCCCTCCGAGGATTTTCCAAAGGAAAAATGGGGTTCTTCAAAAAAGGTGTGTAAAGATTATTAAGTGGAAATGAATGTAAGCACGTGGAAATGTCTTCAATTTCTCACGAAACTTATCGTTATGTGGAGCTGCCACATGTTATAGATATGACTTGGGCTGAATAAATTAGAGTACTATCAAAAAGTTGTCCTTTTTTTTATTTTTTTTAAAGCTTTCTAGTAATGTGGGTCGCACATTACTAATATTCTTGCTAATCCCTCGTGCTAAGCCAAGGTTCACGGCAGTAGTGTGTTTCGAAATGGGTGGGTTTCGGACCGGCAACCACATGAACGCCACTCCGACGCCCTATAGGCCGTACGCCATTAGGCTACCGCCACTTCAGAGACTTTCCAATAACGAATAAGTTGCAGCTCATAGTCTACAAAATTAGGACACCAAACTGATTTGAAGATAACCGAACATAGAGATGAGGCCAAGACTTTATCAATGGTAACCCTGATAACACTCATGTTAATTAAGCTATATAGGTCTTGATTCCTAATTCTAAAGTAAATCTTCGATATCTTTTTACAGTTCTGGTATGTGCTGCAATACCTCAATGTAACCTATGTTATTGTATGTAGCCGATTCAGTAGTTGCAGAGTTTATTGATTACAAACAAATTCTGTCTATTGATTATAATATTAGTTAAGAGTTTCGATTTTTTTAGGTTAGAAATTAGATATATGTAAGAAAAGAAGAAAAAAATACTTAGAGATATTAATACCGACTATTCAGAATTTATAATCAGGGCTATTGTGAAAAGCCCCACAATCGCTGCCTCTAAGGCAGAACATAATACATGTAGATGTGATCTGATACTGAGTAGGTATAGCATCAAGTTTCTAATTGATTTCGATAAGCCATTAAGCCTCGTTGATGGATGTGTTGGGTGTTTACAGAACTAACACAAGCGTGTCTTGTTTGGGTGCATATATATGTGTGTATGAGAATGCCATTATTGGATCTAAATACCTAATTTAAATCTGTGCCGCTGTTTGAATTAGGTTGACTGATGTGTTGGTGAGATTTGGAAATAGATGCTGTAGTTTATTAGTAGATATTTGTATGATGATAATTACTAATATTAAAAATTCGTAAGTAACGCTATTTGCCTATTAATAGACATTTTACTCACCATGGTCCTGTGTTGTGTGGTGGATTCCACAAACTGAGTGAGGCCTATACCCAGCAATGGGTGAAGTCAGGCTGTGGATGATTACGACAATGGTGAGGAGACATTTTACGTCTAAACCACTGAACTTATATATTTCGATAACAAGGACATAGACTGCATCTTGATATACGTATCAAGATGAAATCTATGTCCTTGACCTACATAAATACTATAATCTAAAATACCATCACGCCTGTATTCCCCGAAGGGTTAGGCAGTGGTATATTAATGTACACCCACAGTTCACCGGTAATAGAGGGCGAGCCTATTACCACAAACCGGGTACTACAAACTCCGAGCTGCTACTGAGAATTTTATAGAAAAACCCAATAACACATTGCTCGACCCCAGAGAATCGAACCCAGGACCTCAAAGTAGAAAATTAATAGACATTTTAAACCACTGACATATTTACAGGGTGAAATCGAATAGAAGCGATAAATTAAAATACATAATTCTATGTGTAACAAAGAAAATTTAAGTCACGTGATTAAGAGTCCGGCGGACCGAATTTCTCTTACAAACGTAATACCGAATCGTTAATCGTAATTCAAACATAATTTAATCGAATTCTGATATTATTCGGATTCCAATGCCAGTAATCTAGGTTCTTACCATTTCGTCCAAAATACTTCACTGGAAATAAATGTAAGCGAATGCAATTTTTGATAACTTTACCAAGTTTGGAACGATTTTCCGGTCTTTTATTTCCAGTGAAGTAGTAGTAGACGAAATAATACCGTAGGACCGTAATCAGTTAATCGCGGTGTCCAAATCCGAATAATAACAGAATTTGATAGAATAATGACTGGATTACGATTTATTTCGGTATTACGATTTTGTGGGCAATTCAAGCTCCGCCGGACCCAAGGAAAATAAGTATACTTTTTTAATATTGTAAAGAGAGTTTGACAACGTCTCGTGCGCCTCTACTGTTACTTTTCTTGTGAATAGAAAAAAATAGATAAATGATAATAAGTGCAAAGCGTTAATAGTTCACATAGTAACTATCTGTGTAATGAGTTGATCGGGCGCGCCGCCCGAATTTTTGATAATTGTTTGGAATTCTTTATTTGTGTTTTTTTATATAAGCACCGATAATTCATGCCTACCTGAAGACAATAACTTAGTCAGAAAACCGGTGTTAAACAACGCAGTTGTGTTTCGCCGAGTGAGTAAAATTTCCGGAGGCCCAATCCCCTTTTAAAAGGTCGGCAACACACTTGTGATTCCTATAGTGTTGCGGGTGTCCATGGGCGGCGGTAATCGCTTATCATCAGGCGATCCGTCTGCTCGTCTGCCCTCCTATCCCTTAAAAAAACCCTGTATATTTCAATAACAAAGACATACTCGTAGATGGTATCTTGAAGTAATCAATAAATAAATCCATAATCAATAATCTTGAAGTAATTAAATAATCCTATTTAAGTTTTGGAAGCCAATGAAACCGCTAGTATGCTTTAATTTAGTTTTGTGTTACTGTTTTAAGCAGTTAGTTAGTTAGCGTTTAGGCATTATGAGTGTCGTAGGCGTTAAGATCCTTATTAATGCGGTTTTTGAACTAATAGAGATAGTCTGATTCTAAATAGGTAAGTCGAGTCGGGTATGGAGTAGCTTTAAGAGGCTTATATACGAACGTTTACTGGTTGATAGTGTGATGATTGATGACTAACCGGAGAATGCATATGAAGATACATGTATGTAGAAGAGCGGGCCCTAGCTTAGGCAATGTTTTGCTCAAAAGGGATGTTCCACCAAAGTTGGAATTTGATTAAGTTTATGAAAGAAAGATTTTTTTTAAACCGGATAATGTGTGGGCTACGAACGTCAATTAATACACAATTGCACTCAGCTAGAGTGGTAGACTAACCTGGGAGGGTTAGTCTTCGGAGAGGAGACACGTGGGACTGTAAATTGTTTCGTCATTATGATGATAATGACAAAGATTGCTAAGGACTTGTGGAAATGATTTCAGAGGAATTGTTCAGCGAGGCGCAATTTGTTTGATGGAGGATTAGGGCCTGCCCAAATCACCTATTTTGACAAAACTTTTTGATGCCCATATCATCATCATCATATCAGCCAATAGAAGTCCACTGCTAAACAAAGGCCTCCCCCAAAGACTTCCACAGGGACCGGTTATATGCTGCCCGCATCCAACGACTCCCAGTGACCTTTACCAGGTCTTCCGTCCATCTAGTTGGAGGTCGTCCCACGCTGTGCTTTCCGGTGCGTATGTCCGTTTGTTTATATGTCTGTATGTTATGTGCGATGCCCATATGTTTGCTAAAAAATTGGTTCACCCATAGTCATTTTCAAAACCCCTAAATATAAAGTATACTTCAGAAAGATTCTGGACGATCAACACAAACAAATACCTAATCGATCAGTCTCATAACTAGCAAGCTTTGTTCCAAACAAGCATCTATTGGCATAAATTCAGTCGATTAAGCAATAACTCGTGTATCGCCCATTCGTACTACACTTAGCGTTAGATTTACCGTACTCGAACGGACAATCAATAAACCGCTGCCATTATATCTAGTATACCCCAATATTTATCAACATGTTGGCGAAAACCGCCGGTCCAACGCTGCGTTCTCACTGCAAATAACAGATAAGCACGTCCCGATGCCGCAACGGTCCGTGCCTCACGAAATAAATGCGTGATTTATGATTTTAGGCCCAGAGTAGTCCAATAATGGAGTTGCTATAAACGTGATACTTAATTAACACTGTCGGGAAAGGTTAGTTTCGGTAAGAGCGTACTCCCTTTTAAAAGGCCTGCAACGCAATTGTGACTCTTCTGGCGTTGTGGCTTTCCATAGGCAGCGGTAATCGCTTACCATCAGGCGATCAGTCTGCTCGCTTGCTTTAGGAATAGGCACTAATCGTGAAAATTTAAAAGGAAGGTGGGTAGGAATCGAGCTGTATTGAGCCTTGGCCACTGCTGTCGTGAAAAGTTCTCTTTTGCCTGTTCTTTTGCCTGTACGGTGGTAAACCTTTTTTTTTTAATCATACGGTTAAACTTTTGAAATATTTTGGCGTTAATATTACGGTTGACAAGTGGTTAACCGCGAAGACTGTCGATTATATCTACGTATTTGATGCTTCAGTTCCCTTGATATACATGAGTATGAACGCTCCATTTACTCTCTTCACCGTATATTAGTGCACAAAACCCACGCGTCCGAACAAGCCTGAATACCCCCTGATTGGGGAATTCGTATCCGGGTATAAGAGTCGTAAGATTAAATTGCTCCGAGATGCTATTTGCTATTGGTCGCCAAGTCGAACACAAAGTTCTTTTTTTCGCTTCGAGAGATGAGGGTCGAGGCGTTAAAAGTAAATTATTTTTATTAACGGCCGCGAGCACTAATTCAAGTTTCGATAATGATGTTGAGAAATCATCGCTGCCGTATAAGCTATTATCTGGTCATAAACTTTACTGTTCATGAGCAACGTGCATATTATTATAAATGGATTTATTTACTAGTGACGCGGACGTTCATATACTCACGCATTTCTCGCACAGGGGTAGGCAGAAACCACGCGGAGTATATTGTTTATAAATACCTGAAACAAAGTTAGTAATTAGAAGTCCATATTAGTTACTAGAGTTCCCGTGCGCAATTTCGTCTGCGTACTTAGGTAATTTTCGTTTCTAAAATATACTGTGCCCACTGTACCTACACCATAGAGGTTTCATATCATAAAATGTGTTAAGTCTAATTTTTATGGAAGAAAACAATTGTCAAAATGTCAACAACGATAGACAGCTGTACATATCTTGACGATGTCATCGTTTAGTAAATATGTTTATGTGTGTGCACACACACACACACACACACACACACACACACACACACACATAAACAAACGCTTGGTAGTGTGTGCGGATTTTCATACAAACTTTCACCCCCCTTTTCACCACCTTAGGGGTTGAATTTCCAAAAATCCTTTCTTAATGCTCGTCTAAAGTACAAAAGAAACCAGCACACAAACTTTCAAGGATCTAGCTCCTGTAGTTTCCGTTGTGCGTTGATGCGTCAGTCCGTCCGTCAGTCAGTCAGTCATCATGTCTTTCCTCTGAGGTCTGTCAGGCTCTTCTTTTATTTATATAGATTGTAAATTATTAAAACTACTTATCTAAGCTCGGTCACTTTTTTCTTTGGTTCAATCTATTTTCATTATATAGTAATAAACACCTTTATTTATCCGTTATCAAAACTTATGTAAAAATTTCAATTGTCTTCAGTTTATCAAGAGTAATATTATCTAGTTCATAAAAATCAATTTTAACAAGATTGGGTCGCGATGCATCAATGTATCGATTCATCGACTCATATATCTAGAAGACGCCTAGATGCAGTGTCTACTGTATATTATAATTTGATTCCTATTTTTGTATAATACATCTAACTGTAGTGTTGCATTCATGAGGTGTTAATTGAGGAGCTGGCTAGCGATCCAAAAGAGGTAATTGCAAAGATATTTAACAATACGGTAGAGCCAAAGAACTTAATAAACAACCACGTTGTGAAGGAAGTCTTCAACTTTAAATCCTTCTTTTTTAAAGTTCTTTTAGGCCGCATTCACTGACTGAAATAGTGACGTCACCATATCCTCAAATTATATTCTGGTTTCAATCGATTGTTATATTTTCAATGATTGAGAATTGATTAGATATCGAATAACTTGACAGGAGCGTAACAAGACTAGATCAATGATGATGGCCGCCGGCGGGACAAACCCCAGATGGCTCTAGTTTGCCAATAAGGAATCTTAATATTACTTATCGGATTTTAACGTTTACGCATCTTTATACTTTAGACATCCTTGCGTCTACATTACGCAACTAAAAGTACTAGGAATTACAAACAGACTCGTTTTACTGGAATGTAGAAATGTAAGCATTAATGTTGAGATAACTGAATTAATATCGCATTTAGAACTCATGCGCCACATGTGGGTATGTTAAAATGACTAGTCACTGACAAAGATTGTCGTATATTGTGTTTACATAATCAAAGCATTGGCCGAGACGTGATTCAAATTAAACAACTTAATTTATAGGCTGTGCCAAAATCCTATAACATAATCAATATTATCTATATATACATAATCAACCCATTCTACTGTCCCACTGCTACGCAGTCCTCTCGGAATGAGAGGGATTAGGCTAAAGTCCACCACGCTCTAGCCTAGTGCGGGTTGTCAGACGTTACACGCCGCCGGTCGAGAAAATCTCTTATACATGCAGGTTTCCTCACGATGTTTTCCTTCACCGTTTGCTTAAATCGTGATAACTAACTATTAATACGCACATGAATTAAAAAAATCATAGGTGCCTTGGGTTCGTACTCAAGAACTTTGATTTGACAGTCATACCATCAGGCTGATACGAGTAAATGTGTTCTCAATAACGGCTCTAACAGTTTAGATGAAATCTACATTAAGTTACCGTAAAAAAATTGATACAGCCATTTGGAACATTTTGTTTTCTCCATAAACAAAGATTTATTTATAAATAATATTTTATTTTGTTCAAAATGAAAATAATATTTTATGTAGATATGTACCTATTTGATTTGAAATTTGAATGGTAATTAAATGTAAATTTTTACGTAAGCATCTATTGTTATTATGTCATTTTAAGAACAATTATTTTTTAGATCGTACTCGCTATTAAGATCTCTGTACCTACCATGATTGACGCAATAAAAATGATTCTGATTGTGATTATTATATGCACATGAATTTGTAAATCCTTCAATATCTCAGAAAAGCGTTTTTGCTGTATGGTTTCTCTTTGCATAAATACGGACATATATAACCACGATTTTGTCATCAGTGTTGTTTTTTCATGTTTTGCAAGAAACATTGAACAATTAACATTCAAAATTTATTTTTAACTATTGGCCAAAAGAAAAAATATGATGGAATAGGTAGTGCTGTAGGTAAGTTGGTTAGATGGGGAATTCAAACTAGCTCTACGTATTATTTATGTTAGCATATATAGGTATTCTTTTTATATACTTATAATGTTTATAATAATAAACATAAGCTCATTATTTATAAGCTTGTTTTGCTTCTATATGTGCAATATTAACATTGCATCTGGGGGAACGACTTGTTTTTATAATAATCTTTATATATATAATTCTTCTGTGAGTGTGTATGTGACTGAACTTCTCTCAAACGACTGGACCGATTTTGATGAAATTTTTTGTGTGTGTTCAAGGGGATCTGGGAATGGTTTAGATTCACAATTGGACCCGGTAGGTGGCGCTGCAATCGAGTTTTGGGTTATTTTCAGAGCAGGACAACGTCTGCTGGGTCCACTAGTAATAAAGTATTACGAAGTCGAACTTTAGCTGCAGTTGATGTAAACATAATCTTTTGATAAAGTTCAGCACTGATCGGATACAACAAAAATTATGGACGTAGTCCGATTTCTGACACTTATGCTAATTTCGGACATAATTATTATAATAATATTATAATATATCTTTATTTCTCCAATAATTGCACAAACATTACATTGTATAAGATATATCTTATATTGTAAAAGATGTATCTGATAAAATGTCTAGAAAAAAAACCCTGACTTCTAAACTAGGTAATAAATAACCTGTATCTTAGAAGTCAGACATGTAGAATATCTAAATAAAACTTGGTTTAATTTCATTACATCTCTACCTACCTATCCCTCTCATTCTGCGAGGAGACCCGTGCCCAGCAGTGGGACAATGTAATGGGTTGATTATGTACATATCTACAGGTTCTACCTGTGTTCCACAATGTTACTCGCGTTGATTTTGTATTTCTCAATCCAGTGGGAAATTCCCAAAGATTTTGTTAACTGATGCCTAAGCAACAAGCCTAATTTTACACATAAAGTAAGAAACGTGAAATATTTATGAATGTAAAAATAATTATAAATTAAGTTTGAAATTCGTACGTAAATAACCGAAATTTAAACCCACATATAAATTTTTTTTAAATATGAAAATCCATCATAGTCCTAAGTATGTCTGGGACTCAGTGTTGATCACTGCCACCGTAAATGCTGCCATTGACTCCTCTGGTGTTGCGGGTGTCCATGGGCGGCGCTGATCGCTTACCATCAGGCGATCCGTATGCTCGTTTGCCCTCCTATCCAATAAGAAAAGCTAGCTACCTACCCTAGCTTTACAGAAGTTTCTAGTGGAATCCTTATGTGTGTTTGCCATATAAAAAATATATGTTATACTTAAGGTCATCACAAACGAATTGTATTGTTTAAATTTTTTATAAATTTGCCCCAATTTTGGATAATAATTCAAGTAAATAGGCCTTTTTTGACGTAATTTGTATTTTTCTCTTTAACGGCTTAATAGTTAGTCATGAATTTTATACCAAAAAATTGTAATGACGTAATTAACAATTTGTATTGTTTTTATTTTCTTAGTTCTTTGAAAATTTTGAAATATTAAAGAAATATCCAAAACCTCACTAGCACACCGCGTGAAGCACCCCTGCAATGCCTGTGACTAACAAATACTAGCACAAAGACTAAATCCTCAAGGTCATTGGGCAATGTAAATACCCTTTAAACACCACTCATACAGTACACGACCCCTCCAGTTGAACGATAACATATTAACCTTAACCGCGATTTATCCAAATTAAGATAAAATTAAGTTAAGATACATAATTTGAATGTGTATGCATAAATCACGAATTCTGATATCACAAAGTTACACAAACGTAGAAGCAATTAAAATGGAATTAACGATACACGAAAATTGGTCTAAGTTAGTGACGTCAATAATGTCATTAGTAATTTATTAGTTATCTGAGCGACGACAGATGTAATATGTCTAGCAAGTCAAGTTTGTTGCTTCGCACTTACGAGTCCGGCGGACCGAATTTTTCTTACAAACGTAATACCGAAATAAATCGTAATTAAATGACAATTTAATCGAATTATGTTATTATTCGGATTACGATACCGTTAATCTAGGTTCCTACGTTACCATTTTATCCAAAATACTTCACTGGAAATAAATGTAAGCGAATGCAATTTTTGATAACTTTACCAAGTCGGGAACGATTTTCCAGTGTTTTATTTCCAGTGAAGTAGTAATAGACGAAATAGTACCGTAGAAACCTAGATTAACGGTATCCAAATCCGAATTATAACATAATTTGATAGAATGTTATCTGGATTACGATTTATTTCGGTATTACGTTTTTGTGGGCAATTCAAGCTCCGCCGGACCCTTAAAGTATTGAAAATTCTATTTTTTTATTTTCCCAGACATGCGATCGAGTCAAATGGATTTTTCACCCTCTAAACCCACAATTCATAATGTGAATTTCATCAAAATCGTTACAGCCGTTTTGGAGAACTTGTTTAATAACAAATAGAGACAAGATCCTACTAGTGGTAGTCACGAGCGCCGCTATCGACCGGGGTATAGGTATGATTTTTACTATGGTCGATTATTCACATGAATCTCATGCCATGGTAGGTAAATGATAAATGATATTTAGTTATTTCTAATAATAGATCTTTTAAAGACACTTTTAAAAGTAAATGTTAATATAATTTTTTTTAACAATTTCCTTAGTTTGTCACTAAGAAGAAACACCGAAACAAACTCAGAGAATTTGCTGTGTTGAACACAGCAAATGCAGCATGGTATAGTCGTGGCTATCCCATGACTAATTGACTATAAGGCGATGAAGGTTAAGTACGGTTTTTGTCGGTACAAGTCCAAGTTACCCTGTCGCCTCCCCATTTGGCAGACAATCCATGAGTATTTTGTACACTGTAAAAAATGACATGTGTGTGCCTTCAAGGATTTTACTTGAATTTCATGCCTTTGCTTTCCATTAGACAAACTAGTAGGTCAAAAATGGTAAAATTTTTGAAATCTCAGAAAAATCAGTTCCTGAGATTCCATGACTGCTTGATTTTCGCCCAAAAACTTGAAATTGATAGAGTTTGTTCATCGTAATGTAATGTGTGTATGTAATGAGGCATCTGCTTTAAAAGAAATATCAAAATCACAATAATTTATTAGTATATATTATTAATATGGAAAATTTTCTTAGGATTATGAAGTCAACATCAACACGCGTAAATAATTCAGGGCAATATAAAATTATGTGACCACGTAATTCTATCAGGAAGTTTAAAGTTCAGTTCCGTTCGTTCCTCCGATGACTATATGGATGTTTTCGCGTTACTTGAGGTCATCCGTGACGTATTGAAAATTTGTGACGTAAATAACATTTGCATAGGCATTCCGGATGAATGTTGACATTGAGATTTTAAGAATGAGAGATTGTCGTGCTTATCAAAATTGGATATTTTGGTGACTCATAGGTATCTTTGAAATCTTTTGTCTAAAGTTGTAATGTTTTATTGATATTTATTGTTTCATTTAGCGTTACCATATTTTTCTGGTTATTTTATTATTTCTCATTTCTTCATGAATTTTCGTTCTTGACCTATCATAACTTTCTCTTTAGTTGCAATGTTACATGTGTCCTTCTGTTTAGTTTAAAATAACTACATCTTCGATAATATACTCAATCTTTTGTTTAAAGCTTGAGGCTTTATTATCTTCATTTAGTCATGATTTTCGATGACCAAAGTACCGAAGGCATATTAAGAACACAGGTTGAGTATAGAAATGACAAAAAAGCAACTTCGCAGTTCTTTTAAAGTTAATGAAATCGTCTCTTAGTTCAACCAAAAAATTTTTGACAAACTGTTTTTAAATATGAGAAACGTTTGGATTAATTATTTACGTATCTATTGGATGCTTTTAAACTTACGAAAACTTGAATTCATCACAAAAAATCATTATTTATTCGACGCTTACGAAAGATAATTACAATTTAAAACTTTTAATTGTCTTTGCTCTTTTATTCTCAACAAAAACTTGTCGTGTTCAGCAGCTTATATTTTTTATGGACCACTCTAGAATAAAAAAATAAAACATTACCTTAAGTAAAACATTCTCCCAGTTTCCTCTAAAGTTTCGCATTTGAAGCCAGAGTGAATTTGTCGGTTACTCAGCCATCAATCAATGGTGTCACTCACAAGTCTTAAGCGGCAGAATTACTTTTAGTATATCAGGAGATCTTTTCCCGAGATATACGTTGAAATATTACTTTAGCTGCTCAGTTTACGTCATTTATAAGAAGTTTAGATGAAATTTTCGTGAACTTGATTTCCTTTTTTGAATTATCATGCGACGTATGTTTAGTGAACGATTTTGAATTATCAGCGGTGAATGAATCTTTGTTTGAATTGATAGCGATCTTGTTTCCCATTCGAAGTTAAAAGGTTTTGTTAATTTTTTGATCTATCTGAATGATACCGTTGATATTATAGGGGTCACATCTTTACGGTGTTTTTTTTTTGTTTTAATATTTTACCTACTTAATTATGATATGATAGCTTTTATTGCTGTTATAAATTAATAGAATGGGGTTATTGCTTAATAATCTTTGCGATCAATCTATCGTTAATTTGCTGATGGGGCTGCCAGTGATATTTATCTACATCACTTTGTTCCTTTGTTTTGTAGGTGAAGTAAGTAACTGTTTATTGACATAATGACATCATGGCTCATAGATAAACCCGTAACGGTTGCGTTTATATCGGTAAACGGCGCGAAATTCGGAATTTAAAAATACTTGTTCGGGAACGTTTCAACAACTTTAAAATTTGCATAATTGTTAAAATGCGCAGGCGCGCAGTTTTAGATTAAACAGTCTAACAAATCAAAGAATTGCAATCAACTTATAATTTGTACATAACATCGTGTTTCATGTAGTGACAGCATTCAGACGAGTTCCTAATAATTAATGTCTTGTGAGCACAACTAGGGAAACTATCTCGGGGCGTGAAAGCCAGAGGCATCTGACATATCCAATTAACACGGCATCCGGTTCCGGCGGGATCTAGGAGCAGTGCCAACTGCGAGCGTGTACTGTATTTTGGCACTTCCTTCGTTTTGATTTCTTCAATGGATTTGCTGGGCTAGTCTGTCATGTGGAATGCGTATGATGCCATTGTTCTATTGGACTAAATATAATGGTAAACTAAATATTACTTCACTATTCTCTATAAAGCACTCCGCTAAAGTTTACCATCATACCATCACGCCTGTATTCTCCGAAGGGTTAGGTAGTGGTGTACTAATGTATACTCACAGTTCACCGGTAGGTATATTTATTGTTTAGTGATGGTGAAGGTGAGGTTTCCCGAAGAGCAAGGTATATTTAAGTCTAATCTAATAGGGGGCGAGCCTATTGCTACTAACGGGGTGGACACAAATCCAAACTCTGAGCTGATGCTGAGAATTTCATTAAAAAACCCACAAAAACTTTGCTCGAACTAGGAATTAAACCACAGAACAGGACCACCCGGCTAATGAGGTAGTTATAAAAATTATACAAATAATAACAAATCCAAATTCTGAGCTATTACTGAGAATTTTCTAATAGATAAATCTAATAACACTTGCTCGTCATGGGAATCCAATCCAGGACCTCACAAATGGCAGCCTGTGTAAATGTAATTTTCTTCTGATTACAGGAAATACAAGAGATTCAGTTAGATTCGACATTAGAAAGAAATAAGACAGAAAAATATTTATTTTATTGTCACGAGGACACATAAAAACGAACAAATACCAAAAAGCAACAAAAAAATATATATTAACACAGATTTTTTTTTAATGACACTGACTTTGACGGTTACAAGCGGTAAATTGGTAAATCACAACATGAACACAAATCAACAAAAGTAAGTATATGTATAAGGATGATTATAATTGATAATAATATGTAAAATGGAATGGTTGTGTGTCACCCGGGCGTGGTGAAATAGGGCATCGCTCAGCTTTGTAGCTGTTATTGTTCTCATTAAGAACACTAACAGCGCTGATTTTCAGCGATACCCTCGTGCCATTGATGGCGACTACCCTCAGTTATAGTCAATAATGATTCCCTTGATAGATTTGTGCCATTAAAGCCTCTTCTAGATTTCTTTTGCAAATAAGAAAATTTGAGTAATACGTAAGATAGTAAGATTATTGGTTTTATTTATTGAACAACATTGGTTATTATGAATATAGAAACGGATTAACGAAATCAATCGAAATTCCAATAAACCACATCAATTTATTCCAAAGCATGACAATCTTAAAGCTGGTTTCCCAAACGACCTACGAAAGTATATTAATTAAGTCAGCGTCCATTATATAATCAAGTTCAAATGTCAAGGTTGTCAAAATTCTTGTTCCTTACATCCTTGTTATTGGAGCTGACGGGGGCAAGTAGGAACAATTAGGGAACAATTGTTCGGGACGTTTGGGACAACCGCCTACGGCCATCTCGGTCCGTAGACAGTGGACTAAGTCCTCCAGTATGGCGTGAATAGTTCAGTAGTACTGAGTAATATAGAGTAATTCGTAAATGGAGCGATAGTGTGAGTGAACTACGCGGAAAATATAGAAAAGAAAACGTTACGACGCGGCGACGCGAGAAATCAGCTGACGTTTTTGACAACTACTCATTAACCTAAAGTTACACAGTTATCTTTTACTGATCAATCAATTATCAGATAAAGGTTTCTCATCAAAATTAAATAATAAGGTTATTTGCCTATAGTCCTCCACGCTGGTAATGCGATCGATAGACTTTACACGCCGTCGAAAAAATCTTAAGCATGTGAGTTTCCTCAAGATGTTTTTCTTCACTGCTTAAACGAGAGATAATTATGTGTGTATTTTTTTGCATTTTCTATGTTAAGATTAAAAAGTTATTTTAGTGAAGGAAAAATTAGATCCTGCCCGCTATCGAATATTTCCATCACTAAGAGTGATAAATAATTAGATATACGCGCATGGTTTTAAAAACTTAAAATCTATGACTAAGCAGTTCATATCTCTAGTTTATCATTGCTTACTCAGAAATTTGAGTACTAATGGACCCTGGGAGTGTCACATGAATCGATATCTAAGTGAAATATAATGGATAATAAAATTACAACACTATGAGCACTCCATTTGCTGTCTTCTGCTAGGTGACCATTAATTATTTACATTAACGTTGCAATGAAGCCGGTAATGAGATGACGTGTCTGCCCTAACAATGCGTGCAATATTCGAGTCTAGTGATGTGGCTGCAACTATTATTGTGACGGCCAACGTAATTGCAACGTATTTGTGAAAAAAGAAGCACCCATTGAGTAATGAGGACTCGTATGTATTGTCGAACCCAAATTATCCAAGCAGTATTATGTCAATAAATAATTTTATTATTTATTATTAATGATTGCAATCTACTAAAAAATGGGGTATTTTGGCCGATTGTTACAGCAGCTAAATTACAGCCCGCATTATAATTCGGTCAACACTTTATCTAACCTCTAACATTATCTCGTTCATTGGTTCACGATATAATTTCATGTCACGCATGTTAGCTAAGCTAGCTGGTTAGCTGGTCGAGTAGAATATTATGGTAATTATCTAATATGAACATTAACGAGTCATAAAGTCAAAGGTCATATTTCTTCGGCACTACTCCACTCACTTGGTTCCCTGGTAGTACACAAGTATCCATGTAGTTACTGTTGTATTAGACATGAACCAAGCTCATGTGCAGAAATTGTGAGTCAGTGTGCGCTGGAATAGACTAGCGCCTTGATCCGTGACACAGTTTTATTTTCTTCAAAACATAGACGTGGAATGATTATAACGTATGTGTTTAATGTTATTATCGCAAAAAAATATTTGCGATTGAATTAATTAAGATGGTAGATATCTATCTATTAAAGAAAACTATTGACGATGTGTGTTTTATCTATAATATTTATTTTATTCAGCAAGAATTATATTTTTTTTTTATTCGTGATAGGCTTACGCTTGACCGCTAGTTTGCCTGATGTTAAGCGATACTGCGATCTACGATGGAGCGCGCTTGCCTAGAAGAAACCGATTCACTCGTGATTTAAAGACACCCAGATTATATCTATCAGGGAAGACCCACTCGGGATATCAATATGTCGATATCAGCGAAGCAAAGGTAGAAAGAATATACATTATACCATACCATAACATACCATAATAACATACCATCACGCCTGTATTCCCCGAAGGGTTAGGCAGAGGCATACTGAATGTACACCCACAGTTCGCCGGTATGTTTAGGTCCCATGTCATAGGGGGCGAGCCTATAGCCATTAACCGGGCACAAATCCACACTCCGAGCTGCTACTGAGAATTTCATAGAAAAACCCAATAACACTGCTCGACCTGGGGATCGAACCCAGGACCTCTAGCGTAGCAGTCGCGCTTGGGACCACTAGACTAATGAGGCAGTCTAACATAGTAGTCTATAGCATAACTTACAAAATTATTAATTAGTAATTTAAAAAAGTAGCTAGCAACTTATATTGAAAAATAAAAAATACAATAGTAATTATTAACTAAGTACATATTTCTAATAATGTCAATAATATAAATAATATGTCATTATTTATAATAATGACATTATAAAAACTCTTTCTTGACCCTCAATAAAATATGCATGGATTTTACCCATGGTAAGTAAGTACGTAAGGTAAGTTGCCTAATAATGTCCAGCTGTAAGAGAAATCATCGAACATAGCAGACTTTTTTTTCAAGCAACTTTCTTCCTAAAAAACACGGATTTTATGCCATTTTGCCTTTTTTCAACGCGCGAGGCTATCAACGGCTATTCATAGCCTCGTGAGCTCCCAACACTATGCAATAGGGAAAGACAATTTAATGTCAATTTAGATGCACAGTTATTACACCGGTAGTCACTCACGGATTCTGTTCGTAAACCAGTGTCAAGTGACATTACATTTTGATGACAAGCATAGTCTATCAGATACGTGGATACGTGGATTACGTAGAATTTGTAAATTAGTTTACAAATTTAGTTTTCAAGTTCCGTTGAATTCAAAAAATAATACCTTTAAAAAACGACTGTAGGTATAATATACTTACCATCATGCCTGTATTCCCCGAAGGGTTAGTCAGGAGGTATACTAATGTACACCCACAGTTGGGAGCGAGTCTGTGATGATGTGTGTTAGCGATGACTTCTTACCATGAAGTGGCACGAATACTCGAATGCCGATATAAATAATCCAAAAAATAGCGCAGTGTACAGTTCTCATGTTTCTGCTTACCCCCAAAAAGGCGATAGTTGAAAAGGCGTGAGTGTATGTTATAAAATAGAATGTTATTACATATTATAGCCATCTTAATCTAAATTATTTATTGCCAATAAATATTAGAGATAAGAAACATAATTTATGAAGCTATCGGATTAATAAGGCTAATCATTTAATGTATTGGACTGTATTAGAACCTACATTTTATAGACCTTTTTTTTAAATGACATTATCCCACACTGAGAATATTAAAAATAAATGGAAAGGAAAAATATTAACTCGATTCTGTCATTATCTGGGCATCAAAAAAGAAAAATAGAGTCAGTTTTAAACTAAACTCCAAATTTCCGCCAGATTTTGCAAATAAAGAAAGTGGTGAGAGCAGATCTTCAGAAAAAAAAAACACAGAATGTAGTGATATTACTATAAACTGCTAAGTTCAGAGGTCTTGAGTTCAAGAGACTTCCTCAACGGTATATGAATTCTGCTAACCCACACTAAGCTAGCGTGGTGATTAACTAGCCCAACAGCGGAACAATAATGGGATCTCTGTGTTAAAAACTATAGGTATATTATGGTTACCAAAATCGATTGTTACAAAGAAGTTTTAATAGGACAAAACGTTGAATAAAATAAACTTACTAGCTTACTAGCTTTAAAACAAAAACGCCGCCTCATAAATTAAACGCCATTAATTATATAAAATATTACATTTTTAGGTTCAGTGCAAGGCCATGTGAATCCATAAATCAAACGAATTTAGCAATGACTTCAAAAAAGTTATTACCAAAATTATTTTTGTTACGTCAAAATTGCGGCTAGTTTAGTGTTTGAGGAATTGAGTCTTTTGCGTTTTGTTTTGGAGATTCGATTCCCGCACGATGGAGGATAATTCATTGACCTGATCTTTCACCCTTATTAGTTGAGTAGAACTTTTTGTTGATGTACCTTTTTTAGGTGTGGAAAATCCTCATCTATCATGTCATTTGCTGTGCAAGTACAGGCACGAAAATGCGTGCGTGTACGCACAATAATATACTGACCTATTGGGTTAAAGATCAGAATGGAGTTATATTTATAGTCTTTTATCGCCACGTATGGTGTTATCTTGCAATTACAGTCTTAGTGCTAAATTTAACAATAACAATAATTAGACCAAGGCTCTCACTATACCTAGATTATCGCGTTCTCCCAAAAATACACTTGTCGAGTTAGGCCATTTTTTTTTAAATACGTGTATTATAGTTTGACAAAGTTTGACAGTGTCTTGACGTCTATTGTTTGTCAGTTAAATTAGCGACCTAAGTATCTAAGGTGCCTGATAGGGTCGTACCTACAACATCTCCTGTTGTGTTACTGTAAAGTTGTAAATCAGCACGGTATATGTTTTTTTACTATTTTCATTCCAGAATAAAATTGTTCAAATTAAACTAGAGCAGATTGATCAGCAACACATTCGTAATACCAAAAGATTTCTTCATATTATTAAAGATGATGATGTCATTCCAAATTTATTTGTACAAAAAAACAATCTGACATAACTTGTAAAATGACTTTATTGCCATTTAATAAATCTAAATGGTTGCAACAATTAAAATTTTATGAATATTCAATATAGTTCGCCTCATCGTTAATTTTTTAATGACTTATATTAATTTAATTCTTCGATTATCCAATTATGTGTGTCTTACGACTAAGTAGTGATGCTGTAGATGCTTGTCATTTCCTGATAGAACTAATTGATATATTATTTTTTATCATTCTGTAAACATAGATTATCCTAATATGAATAAAGTCAGTATAAGCTTAGACCAGTCAGTGTTGAAATTCATTCCTCCGTTACGGAACTATGGTATCTTATACAGGGAGGTAAACGCTCCAAAAAAGTATGACCCTCTCAATTTTTCGTTAAATTCAGAAAAGGCTTTTTGACGTTTCTAAAGTTACAACTAAAATTCTCTAAGCTTTTTTATAAAACTGTGATAATTGACAGCAAAAATGCGGATCTTTTTTGTTTTAAAGTTTTTGCCTTTTTGTAATGCTTGTTAACTTTGCCAATTAGCTAGGTGAAATATAATTTTATGACTTTTTCACGCTGTTTTATTTTAAAATCTACATCTAAATATTTGGATGACATAACCGGTGGGCTATTTATCGATACATGTGATGAAATTCATCAAGTTTTAAGATTATTATCAATCAAATCAGCCTATTGCCGTCCACTGCTGAACGTAGGCATCCCCCAAGGAGCGCCAACCATCCCGGTCTTGAGCAGCTCGCATCCATCCGCTGCCAGCCACCTTCTACAAATCGTCGGTCCATCGCGTCGCAGGGCGTCCCACACTACGCTTGCCCAAACGCGGTCTCCACTATAACACTTGTCGGCTCCATCGGTCGTCTGATTATTATAGGTATGGGGAAATAAATAAATGTATCTGAATTTCGACCTTCTCGCCCTTGGCCATGAATAGGGTAAATTCGCATTGAAATACCATTTGCTGGGCCTTGTTAAGGGCATATTATTAGACAAGGTTATATTATCTTTTTATGGTAAAAGGATTGCAAGGAATCAAAAAAATAATAATAAAAAGGGGATTTACATTACCCGTCACATACGAACTATAAAAAGTTGTCATGCCTAGCCCATTTTTTTAAATATGATGTATGATAATGAATAATGAAGGTGTACTCGTTACCTTGTTACATAATGTGTGCAATTTAAGATCATGATTAATCTATACTTCCATACTAATTAAAAAAATGGCAAGTAACTCTGTCTCTCTGTCGGTTTCTTTTCATTTTTGTATACTCTCTCTATATAAAAATGAAAAGAAACCGACAGAGAGACAGATTGGATCTTAGATTTAGGCTACGTTATATATCAAAAAGTCTTTGTTTCTTTGGGATCCTATGCCGTAAACTAGATAATAGACATTCTTTCGGTTGCTGAGTGAATAAATGAGTCAGATTTACACCTTTAATATTCAAATTTTGATCATAAATCTATGAAATGCAGTTTGGGTTGACCAAAAGTATGCAAAAATGCGACTAGTTTACTATCCTATTTTGGCCACGGCCTTGTATGAAGTCATTTCAAGGAGACATATTAAGACAGTTAGGGCATAGTGGAATCGAATAATTCTACTCATCATTGAAGCTCCCCGACAGGGGAAGTACCTCCACCTTGCAGAAAATCGAAGCCAAATAACATAGTTCCGTGCTATGTTGTGTTCCTAACGGTGAGCAAGGTCCCCAGGAGCTCCGCGAGGAAGCGTTGTGTTGGCAGATAAGATAGGCATCACGCATTGTCTCTTATGCTGCCAGCCCAACTATTCCTCCTTGAGGAACTAATCCTTCCCAGACGACGTTATTATTTCATCATTTACTCGGTCGTTAAGTGTTATTTCTAAATTTTGTGATCAGATCTTGACGTTACGTGAAAATTTTATGGGACCTCCTCCAAAATACGATCTACCGATCAAAAAAAGACTCATCAAAATCGGTTCATAATTGACGGAATAATCGCGTAACAAACATACAAAAAAAACATAGGTATAGTCGAAATGAGAACCTCCTCCGTTTTGAAGTCGGTTGGAAACATTATATTTTTATAGGTACTAATATCACAGCCGATTTGGTATGTAGTCATCGCCGCTCGTGGACGCTTGCAACAAAGAAGACTGATGCGTTACCGAACCTTAAGAGCCCCTACTGAGCTTCCTACTACTGCAGACTTTCGGAGCCACAGCAACCAATAGGGAACACAGACTGACGCGTAAAGTTGAAACACACTCGAAGTTGCTTTATGACAAACTCCGACGTAAGGATGGTCACCAGCCAGTCAGACCTCAAAAGCTCTTAAATAAATAAATAAAAGATTGTTTATTTCAGACAACTTTTACACCGTCCATAGCAGGAAAAAGAAAAAATGAATGGCAGAAAGGAATGGTATTGTAACTATTCCCACACGTAGTAAACCTCTATCTTCTCTTCTTGATCTTATTCGCAGAATAACGTTGCGGTAGACGCAGCGGTGATAGCATGGCTGCTACATAAGAGTAATTAATCATATACAAGCGAAACTTGAGTTCAAGGTCGCGATTATAACTTACAATTTGGTAGCGTATATTAAGCTGTCAGTCAAAGTTGCTCCTTACCTATATATTATACCCGTACCTATAGAAAGTACTAATACTCGTATAATTTATAGGAAATCATAATGTCCACAGGCGCGGCTAGGAGTGAGTTCCTCGGTTCAATTCCCAGGTCGACCAGTGTTGTTCGTGTTTCTTTTTATGAAATTCTTAGTAGCAGTTAGGAGTTTAGATAAATCGCTGTCCTACATTACATTGTAGTTATTGTTGTCTCAAAAAAAGGGTTAGCGGTCGAATGAACGCAATACAAGATCATACTAACCTATACATGTTCTTTAGAGTATAGAATCATATATGGCCTCAAAGGCCACCCTATCGATTACAACCAGTATATGCACACATTTCTGTTTGTACGAACTTTACCTTACTTGTGTAATTGAAAAGATTTTTTATTGATTAAGGTGGCAAACGAGCAGATGATCCATCTGATGGTAAGTAGTCATTGCTAAGTTCATGGTGCGTTGTCGAGCCTTAAGAACCCCTACGTACTGCGGACTGCCAGAGTGGCAGCAATCGAGGGAAACTCGCTCTTACGCGCAAGAGTTGAACCAAGGAGCTTTACGACAGACTTCGACGTAAGCGTAGTCGCCAGCCAGACAGACCCTAAGAGGTCCTACTACCGAGTGAACTAGTTATATACTCGCCTCGTACAAGATGTATATCTGACTGAATGATAGCGCTGAACTGTATTCAAAACCGTCTATTCTATCATTGTCTTCCAACACGGGTTAAAAGAAATTTTTAATTGAAATTCATTGGAAAGTCCACGGTGTCATGTAAAACAATTTAAATATTACATTTCCAAAAAGGTTATGTAATTAATATACAACAATGGTATGGTAAGTACATAAACAATACCTACAATACATATGTTGAATGCTTATTGTACTTAGATCTGACGAAACAGATTATTGTTCATACAAAACTCTGATGAAAGAGCTAACGTGGATGAAATAACTTAATTGTATTCCTAATCTAATTAGGTGGCGAATAAACACGAAGGGTGTATATTTACTGGTTGGGAACTGAATAAATTAATTAATTGCCTAGTGAAAAGAATATTGAGGGGTGAGCTGAACTTTCTTTCTTCTTCTTTTACCGACTTTGGTCCAACTTGGACATTAAATCAATATCAGCACATCCTGTTACTGCACTATTGTACCTAGTTGAAGATTGTAATATCTACTAATTATTTTAAAAGAGTATCCATGGAGTTTCTTGCCGGATTTTTCTCCGTAGGATCAACTTTTTTGGAACCATGCAACTAGACTCATAAACGTTTCATAAACGCTTGTAAAAATTTATTTGAAATAAAAACATTTGAACTTGAACTTGAACGCTAATATAGCGTTGGATATGGATTCGATTCTCAGTTCAAGAGATCGATATCACGTTTTTCTATAAAATTTTCATGATTGTAAATAAAAACACTGGACTGGGGGTGTAAATTCTAATCTCTACTTTTCCCTTGACCTTGGGGATATAGCAATGACATATATAAATGTCTATTTCTACTCAAAAAAAGGTTTATAAAAAAGCGTCTCTAATTTAGCGTCATATGTGAAAAGATGCTTAGTTTGAAAAATTGTGATATAATGCAATTTTTTTTGTACACATGCACTTAGAGAACTGATTTGTATAATTCTCTATAGAGTATAGATGTCAATGACATAAAGTGATCTAGTGACGTTTATATATATATTATTGCCTACCGATAGTCTACCCAGAACTGGGGTAAAAATCACCATCCAAGTATACAAAAACGTTACAGTCAACAACGCGGGCCCATTAACAAAATCTTGTTTTCCCATCTTACGCTACCCCAAGGAAAAATGTAATTGCTAACATATCTGTGCAAGATATCATCTGAATCTTGTAACAAGAAAAACTCCCAAACGCATTGTAAACGTATTCCGTATCGCGGCAATATTTTCGCCAAATCGGTGCTCCGTTTACAATGCGCCGGGGGAGCGTTTGATTTGCCGCGATCCGTATCGCGGCTTATCGCGGAAAGCTTCGTTTCGCAAATCGCAAGCAACGAGTTATAAGGGTAAACAAAGGTCATATAGGAATTAATATCGTCGTTATTAATGAGGGTTATGAGATCATTATAGCGATATTGCGATATATGTGTTTGTTTAACGAAAAGGTTTAGTTATCGAGAATTAAATTCATAGGTGGCTTGACCTATTTTCTTATTTTAGTATCGATAAATGGGATGATAATATTTCTCATTTTATTGTGTCTTCCTTCAGGACAAACAAGCAATAACGGGTACCGTTTATAATGTGTCAACGTTATACCTACATAATATAATTAGACTTTCTTCTAATTAGAGATTCTTCATCGTTACTGTAAATAGTATGTAATAATTATCTTTTTGTGATTTTTTTTTGCATTTTCCATGCTAAGATGATTAAGTTATTTTTTTAGTAAAGGAAAAAATTCAATCGCGGGCAGGATTCGAACCTGCGTCTTCTGGTTTGATATACCAGACGCTCTGACCTCTAAGCCACCGCGAACCCTACCCACATGATTGAATTTTTGCCTTCACATTCTGAATTTACGTCAAAGTTAAAAGGTAAGGTGGCATCGTACGACACTGAACTAACTGTAAAGTAAGTCGTGTCGGTTGAGAGGTAAGGTAACTTACCTCTCATAGATGTCACCAACGTCACCTTATGACGTAAATTCAGAATGTGAAGGCAAAATTTCAATCATGCGGGTAGGGTTCGCGGTGGCTTAGAGGTCAGAGCGTCTGGTATATCAAACCAGAAGACGCAGGTTCGAATCCTGCCCGCGATTGAATTTTTTCCTTTACTAAAAAAAATAACTTAATCATCTTAGCATGGAAAATGCAAAAAAAAATCACAAAAAGATAATTATTACATACTATTTACAGTAACGATGAAGAATCTCTAATTAGAAGAAAGTCTAATTATATTATGTAGGTATAACAACACTTAACATTACTTGATCTTTGACGTCTGAACCAACGCAGCTGTTATCTACATTGTAGTAAAAATGAGACCTTTCTGCGTTTATTACAATTTCTTATCCAACATTGCTTTGTTCTTTGGCAGACCCTATTCATTTAGAGATCATTCACTGGCTCCCTCCTCCATTCAGACATCAAACATTTGAAAAATAACTGATTTGTATTTTTTTCACGCTCTCCAAAGAAAAAATGTATTTTTGGTATTTGGAGAGAGTTCATTGCTTGGGGAGTTCACCCCTCTTATCTATGTACTTACTTATAATTACAAGTTGTAGAAATTTGAAACAGGATTTGACGGAGCAAGAAATCTTGCCTATTGAAAAAAACTGTTGCCCAGCATTGGATATTCTGGAGTAAGAATACATCATATTCCAAAATGAGAGGGAACGGTTTTAGAAACAAGTCATTAACATTGTTTAAATTATAGTAGTAGGTATATTATAGTTTCAGTTTCGTAATGTCAAATGGTATGTACCTATACTAATCGTTAAACGCGAACAAATTAGATGGAATTGAGGTTCTCTCTTTCTCTCTCTCTCTCTCTCCCTTTTTTTATTCTTGATAGGCATACGCTTGATCGCCAATTCGCCTGATTTTAAGCGGCTCTGCTATCTACGATGGAGCTCGATTTCTCTCACTCAAAGGAGACAAGTGTGATACTAAAATTGCACCGCAATAATTATTATTTTAAGTTGCAACCCGAATTCCCCTTTTATTGTTTCTCAAAGTAGGAACGCTCTAGTAGGTACTCCTTACACCTAATCTACCTTACTCCTAGTGTTGCTAGCATCTGTAGGCTACCAATTGTTTTCAAGCGAGCTGTATCGCTTATTTAGCATCTTATGAATAGTAATAACAAACTGTTAAGGGTCCGACGGACGCTGAATTGCCCATACAAACGTAATACCTATATTCTTTACAATCTTATATAATACAGAAGAACAAAATCCTTCTTAATACCAAAAACACTTTCCCGTTTCACACGTCTCGGCAACTTCTCCACCTAATTAATCAAAGCTACTTAAGCAAGTTTTTAACAGGCTACCTCGGATAACGCGGCGTCGTAACTTTCAAGTCTTCATAGTACTAATCAAGTGTACTCCCCCACGACAGAAACACAATAGGATTTTAGTTGAAAACTTTGTTAGAGGAAGGCCAAGATTGCAGATTTCCCATAGGGCCTACGCTAGTTTCAACTTGCCCGACTCTATCGATAACTTGCTCTGACACTCGCTTGCTTATTTATTGTCATCAGTAGATGGCAATGTGAATGGAACATGTTTTAATTTGGTTTATTAATATAACATTGCGCCCACGTGTTTTGGGTTCGATAACCGCACGGAACAAATATTTGTAAGACCTACAGGCACCTAGGTAGTTATTCCGGGTCTGGGTGTTTGTTTAAGTGATCATTTGTAAACACACCCACGATACAGGAGAAAATGCTAGTTGCAATAAATTTAGGACAACATTAACATGATAGACGTCAGAAGTTACTCATACTTCATTTTTAACCGACTTCAAAAGGATGACGTTCTCAATTTGACTGTGGTTTTTTTTGTATGTTTGTTAAGCGATTATTCCATCAATTATGAACCGATTTTGATGAGTCTTATTTTGATCAGTATGATGTATTCTGGAGGTGGTCCCATAAAATTTTCACGTAACGTCAAGATCTGATCACAATATTTAGAAATAACACGTAACGACCGAGTAAATGATGAAATAATAACGTCGTCTAGGAAGGATTAGTTCCTCAAGGAGGAATAGTTGGGCTGGCAGCATAAGAGACAATGTGTGAATGAACCGATTTTGATGATTCTTTTCTTGATCGGAAGATCATCCTTTAGAGGTGGTCCCATAAAAATTTAGTCAAGATCTGATCTCAAAAGTTAGAAAAAATGACATTAACGCGTAAAGACCGAGTAAATGATAAAATGACAACGTCGTCTAGGTATCCGTAAAATTCTATTCGCTACTAAAAATGTGGAAATAAAATATCTTTTAAGAAAATGTAAAACGGCCATTAAAAACATTAAAAAAGTGTTATTTGCGAAACAGTTTTAGAAGTCGGTGGCGAAATCAAAGGTTCCGATCAAATTAAAGGCACCGATTTCCGAAACTGTTTCGTACATAACGTTATTTTTTATAATTTTGAAGGCAGTTTTACTTTTTCTTAAAAGTTATTTTATTTAGCTGCTTCTATAAAAATGTAGCCAATTATGTTCTTTATTCAATATAAGCGGGTAGAATAGAACATAATTTAAATAAAACGAAACATTTAAATCAGCATAGCTCGCAAACAGCATAAACAGAGGTAAGCAAATAATTTCGCCACCAGCTACGTCATAAAAAATATCAGAGCCCGAAAGAAGTTAACACAGCTAGAGATGCAAACATAAAATTGAATAATACAAGCGAATCACGAAATTCACTTCAGTAATTTAAACAAAGCCGTAGATGTAGGGCCAAAGGACTTAATTTTGGCGGGAGACAGAAAAAAATGTTATGCAAATTTGTACAGAGTATTTTTTCTTCCATTAACCTTCCGGGATTGTACCGCCCGCGCCACGGAAGGGACGGCCCGTACAAAAACACGCTTTTATTTCAAAACTGTAATTAGGAAATTAACGACTTGGACTTAGGAAAAACAAATGGTGTTTTCGGCGGTTCATGTAGGAATTTCGTCGCCATTGTGGGAATTTAAATAAAAAATTAGCAGTGATAAAACGTGTAGAGGCACGCAACACCCTGTGTTAATTTCTCCTTTTTTGTTGGCCTGAATTTTGTTACTGTTTAAATAAGCGATATTTTTACTTTACTACATCTTAGGGCAAGGTTAAGTGCGGCTTTTAGTCATTACAATTTATATGACATAACTAATACTGCACCTCCTCTGGCGGTAGACGTCACAGGATGTTCTACACTATAAAAAAGACAATGTTTAAAAGGAAATTGCTTCATTCTATAATAAAATACTTGAACGTTTATCGACCATTAGTTAACTCTTCGGACTTAGTTCTCACAAAATAATAAGTACGTTAATAGCAGTAATTTTCATAATTCGAATAAAAATAGGTTTTACAACTTTGTTTGAATTTTTGTTTGAAACAAAGTGGTAAAACCTAATTTTGTTCCAATTACGAAACGGAGTGTTCCCCGTTACGAAAGATCATTATCGCAATCAGATGCGTGTCGAAAGCGCCTACAAAAACTTACGCCGCAATAACACTACGCGTCGGTGCTATTCGCTAATAAACAGGCACAAAGTAAAGTAATTTCTGTAGGCTAGGAACTATTTTGATTCCATTTGCAAGAATGCCAATTTCCTGCCCTAACGTAAATAATGTATTAGCTACGAATATTCCATACTTTGTGTCATCAAATCAACCCATTATATTGTCCCACTGTTAGCACGGGACTCTTCTTATGAGAGGGACTACGCTATAATAGTCCATTGGTAAATTTGTATAAATCATAAACAAGATTTTCCGAAATTTATAGAAATCATAAATGTGGAAATAGTGGAAATAAATTTTTCATAACGAAAAAGTATTGCAATTTATATTTGTCAATGTTAAATACCTAGGTAGATATTATAAACGTTTTATTTAGGTACCAAATTCTGTCAAAATTTGAATAGTTCATAACAACTCGAAGATATTGAAATAAAACTACTTTTTACGGATTTTATCGCACCTGCTTGGAACCCCATTATAGATTCCATAAAATCAAAATCCAAGCCCAAAACTGCAAGACCGAAGGATACGGTGAGCTCGTTCTGCGTGAATCGGATCGCCAATAATTAACAAAAATGTAAGGTAGGTAGCGGTAAGTAATTGTAACATTAAAACGTCCAAAAATTTAGTCTACCCGTAACCATGGATGCTGTAAAGGATCCGAAACATCGGGAATCAAATATTATCAGGACAAAGCGATATAAAATCCGTAAAAAGTAGTTAGTCTAATATTCGCGTAAGTGTCAGAAACCAGTAAACTCGACTAGTTAGTATATATAATATAGCATGTAGCAACCGACATAATTATGTACCTATTTGTACATTATACCAAGCATCCTACGCATTACGCATGTTAATAATATGTATAAGTATCGAATTGTTATGTAATTTAATTTTGTTTTTTGTTTTTAATTTCATAGAAAATTATGTAATCTTAACTAATTAAGCTAATAAGTTTAATAAATGTTTTTTCCAAGATTTTTGCATACCGCCATGGTTGAATATGGTTATACGTTGTATTTCTTGTAAGAACTTTAATACGCATAGATCGCATAATATATTTTATTTTATTATGTATTTTTTTTTTTTTTTTTACAATTTTAATTAAAATTGTATTTGAACACTTACCTATACCTACTGTAAGGTATAAATGAGAAATAAATTTCCCCACAAAGACAATCCGAAGATTGATTTGCGCTGTCCAATCCATTGTGACGTCACAATAAGCCCTTTATCTGTAATCCTTCAGCGGTTTATTTGGAAGTTTTAAGGAATTAAACGTAGATAAGAAATAAACACAATAAGATTTTCCCCTGCTGACGTCACAGCCATCCCTGTTGGCCATCCATCAAGTTGGCACTGGTGTCCATTGTAAAGTTCTGCTACGGATTAGATCGTGTTTGCAAGTTATAGATGCGATATTGTTTTGTTATTTTGATTTAATTTTAGAATGTTTATTTTCAAATTACGGAGTCTGAGCCTGTATAGAGACCATATAGCATTTGTATAATTTATAACCACCGAAAAGCATCAATTAGATATGTAACGGTAACTAGGTAGTAGGTACTAAAATTTGTTTTTCTGAATATTTTATTCAAAAATATGCCTGCCTTATTAGTCTAGTGGTCCCAAGCGCGACTGCTACGCTAGAGGTCCTGGGTTCGATCCCCAGGTCGAGCAAAGTGTTATTGGGTTTTTCTATGAAATTCTCAGTAGCAGCTCGGAGTCTGGAATTGTGCCCGGTTAATGGCTATAGGCTCGCTCCCTATTACATGGGACCTAAACATACCGGCGAACTGTGGGTGTATATTAGTACGCCTCTGCCTTCGGGGAATACAGGCGTGATGGTATGTTTATTCAAATTATAATTTAAAATTGACTTATTTATTTCTAGCTACGGAGTTTCGTCTGCGTAAATTTTCCCATGCCAAATTCAGATGTTTCTGGTTGATTTAAAAAAAAACTTTCATACAAACTTATTCAAATTACGAACACAACAAAAATGAGCCTAATTGGTCGAGTCGAAGTCTCAACTTATGATCGAACATACATACGGCAATACATTTTTATATAAACTCTAGCGACCCGCCTGCGGTTTCACCAGCGCTGCTCCGTTCCTAAGAGGCGTAGCGTGATGTTACGTAGCCTATGACCTTCCTCGATAAATGGACTTTACGTGGGAGAGCCATGCTTCGGGACTAATGGGCCGGCTCGACCGGAGTGATACCACGGCCTCACAGAAAACCGGCATTAAACAAAACGTACGTTGGGTTTCGCCGAGTGAGTGAGGTTACCGGAGGCCCAATCCCCTTTTAAAAGGTCGGCAACGCACTCATGACTCTTCTGGTGTTGCGGGTGTCCATGGGCGGCGGTAATCGCTTACCATCAGGCGATCCGTCTGCTTGTTTGCCCTCCTATCCCATAAAAAAAATGAACTATCCAACACAAAATATTTTTTTTAATTCGAACCAGTAGTTCCTGAGATTAGCGCGTTAAAACAAACAAACAAACTCTTCAGCTTTATAATTAATAGGACAGATAATATACAATTGGAGTCGAAAAAAATAATCATTATTATCTATATCTCTATGTTCTGGAAGCAAAAAAATTTTACTGGGACTGTAATTTTAATCAAAATATATTTAGACAAAAAAATAATAACTACTATTTTTAACATACCATCACGCCTGTATTCCCCGAAGGGTTAGGCAGAGGCGTACTTTATGTACACCCACAGTTCGCCTGGTATGTTTAGGTCCCATGTTATAGGGGGCGAGCCTATAGCCATTAACCGGGCACAAATCCAGACTCCGAGCTGCTACTGAGAATTTCATAGAAAACTCAATAACACTTTGCTCGACCTGGGGATTGAACCCAGGACCTCTAGCGTAGCAGTCGCGCTTGGGACCACTAGACTAAAGCAGTCAACTACTATTTTTTAGTAATTAATATAATGTCCGTATAAATATCCTACTATCTCTACTGATTGGTGACATAAATATATTTAACATTAAGTTATTTTTTAATAAAGGAAAAATATCAATCGCGGGCAGGATTCGAACCTGCGTCTTCTGGTTTGATATACCAAACGCTCTGACCTCTAAGCCACCGCGAACCCTACCCGCATGATTGAAATTTTGCCTTCACATTCTGAATTTACGTCATAAGGTGACGATGGCTTAGAGGTCAGAGCGTCTGGTATATCAAACCAGAAGACGCAGGTTCGAATCCTGCCCGCGATTGATATTTTTCCTTTATTAAAAAATAACTTAATAATCTTAGCATGGAAAATGCAAAAAAAAACACAAAAAGATATATTTAACATTGTTTTATTTATACCAAAACGGTTTTATTTGTAGGACTACATTGACTTCAAGGTAAGGTATACGCTGAATATCAAGTTTCTATGCCTCATGGAATTCGTTGCGCTTTCCAAGAGTATCCTGTTCACTTTGTATGTACCTCAAGCGTACGAACACAGCACCTGACGTAATTCTCCAGACGGCGTGTCTTGTCCAACATGTAGAAGGGGCGTAAAGATATCCATTTTCTTTGTTCAAACAAAGAAAAAGATACAAACACACATAATATATCTCAGATAATCCATTCAATCTCAGTCCCCCATCTCTTTATTTAAAGCGATAACGATTGTTACTTACCACATCGCACCGCCCATTTCTCGTATACCTCCTATAATTAATTAAACATCATTAATGTTGACTTCATTCTTTCCCGATTATCATTTGTTTAGTCCTACTTCGGCCCGGAAAAATACATTACGAGGGACCCTTGCATTTGTCTTCGTCGACTTTGGATACGACGCTAATTAATATAGAATACCCTTTCGGTGGTATCGGTATTTGAGTTACGTCTTTATTTTATCGTAATCTATTCCGTAATATCGTTATTTTATCGGTTCTCGAGCGATAAAGGCAATTTGTTGGTGAAGTAATTGTGCAAGTTTGGTTACGTTTTTGTTGTGATTTGTGTTTATTGAGATGGTTTGATGGGTTTATTTTCCTATAACTTAGTTATGTTAAATGTGAAGTAGGTAATTATGTTAAATTTTTGCCTCTTACTGCTACGCTCAGAGATGTCCGCTATCGATTTATTAACCAACGTTAATAAATCGATAGCGAAGTATTATTGACCTTTTTGTATTTAAGATTGTTGATAAGTGTTATCAGTGTCTCTGAATGCTGAACCTAGCAAATGAATAAAAATCTATAGATTTTTTTTTGTTAAAATTGCTAAGCAATTTGGCTGCTGCAGCAGCAAGCTTGCTGTGAAAGAAAATCCCTCTTAACAACATTACAATTGCGAACCTCAGGTCTATGAAACAGTTTGAATGTTTCAAGGCTTCAAGTTTCAAAATTATTTTCCCCATTTAAACCTTATCTTTCAATATTATTTTTACCAATTTTACTTCAGCCAGAATCGGTAACTCAGAACATACATTCGATAATAACCATAAATAAGCGAAACACATTCGCAAAATTCGGTCATCTGTGGCTAAGGGTTTCCAAACTGTACCCATTGCTCATAAGCTGCTTTGGTTAGGTCGAGTGCTCACTGTATCGGACTTGCGACAGACATCGCTCAGCTTCTGCCGATCGATAGTCTAACTGCTTATTCAATGGGATTATCGCTATTGTTTGTGCTACTTCAACGAGAGATCAGTCGTTGTATACTCGGCTTTTGAATGTTCTGACAGAATGTACATACGGTATGGAAATTGTAGTCAATGGAGAGTCGCTTAATAGATTACATACCTTGTTTGCTATCAAATTAACACATTTTTTTGTTAGTAGAAATGATGTGTTTGTTATATACGTTTCAGAATAATGGGTATCTATCGATACTTTTCCTTTACGGTATTGGAAATAAATGAGTAGGATAGCGGTTGACACCAATGCCCATGAAGATTATCATGCAAGACCAGGAGACTAAACTATTTTTTAGATAAAAAGACTATGCCAGCACCAAGGAAGCACTGGCGAGGACTTTAGAAACATACAAATAACGGACTTAAAGTACAGTGGCGACCAAAAGTTCATAGGCAATCTCACAACGCAATAGCTTGACGTTTAGTTTGACTTACGACCTTCTATTCATTGTCGTTAATAAGTGACACGCACTGACTGTATTGAGCTCGCTCGTATAGTTCATAGCAATGTAATCCTTAGCGTGCTTGTGGACTTTTGATCGTTTATTGTACATCCAAACTCGAAACAAAAATTTTATCTAGTTGAACATACAGAGACTAGCACGCTAGTCATAGCGCATACTAGTGTATCATATATTTAAAGTCAACCGTCCAATTTTCGAGTATTGCGAGCACAAACATACATCTCGTTTACTAAAGATTTTATAATGAATAGCTGTTTTAAAACTGAACATTAATTTCAATCGATCCGTTAATACAGCGGTGGGATAAAAACAAGAAGAGTGACTTCAATACCGCAATTTATACCCTTCTTATAACATAAATTACATGCATGTATCTTAATTAGAGATGAAGACTTTGTTTAATATTTATTACCTCTCCGATGCTTTCAGCGATACAACACGTACGTTATATTATCCGTGAGTTGAGCACTTGATCATAAGCAACTTGCGAAGTATTTATATTGGTATCATAAATTTATAAGAAGTCGAGAATGCCCGCACGCACAGGCATCCTCTTGGCATTATTAATGAGACGCAATACTTCGAATTCCTAAACAACTCGACAAGGAAAGTTGGTGTTATAGGCTTATAATATAATAAGGACTTTATTCCAAAATGCTTGATAAACCTCTATTAGTTACAGCCTCTTTAAAATATATACCCCGTGTGGGGACGGGTCAGAATACTGTTCCTCACTGCTACTCAGATAGGCATCTCATAATCAATTATTTGACTTGCTCGGTGGTAGGACCTCATAGTTCTGACTGGCTGGTGACCACCCTTACACCCATAAACCTCGGAGTCTGTTGTAAAGCACGTTGTTGTGTGTTTCTTCACCTTTGCGCGTATGAGCCAGCTCCCACTCTGTTGCTGCGGCACTGGCAGTCTGCAGTCCGTAGGGGCTTTTAAAGATCGACAACGCATCAGCTAATCCTCTGATGTTGCAGGTGTCCATGGCCAACGATGACTACTTACCAGGTGGCTCCTCAGCTCGTTTGCAGACTTAATCAAAAAATATACCTTTCTTTGTTACTTTGACGTCAATGAAGCGAGGTAGCATCCGAGATACACACATTATAGACACACAGATTAATAAGGGTTCCGGAATAACAGGATAAAATATGATAATTTCAGTTCTCTTATCAATTTCATTATCTCTAGGTTTTTAAATCAATTTATAATAATTAAGTGTTATACCGGTAACACTAGTAATTTGTTTATTCTGCTATAAATTGCGCCATGTTATGCAAAATATTATTAATTTTAATAAGTTATTTTTTGTATTTGGATTTTTGTATAAATAGAATAGAAACGACTTTGAATTGATTAACTTTGTTTTTTATTAATGCATGTTAATTAATAAGGTGTTGAAATTAGTGATGTGATGTTTGTGATTTAATCAAACCTAGAATTTATTTAAATCATCTTTGAATTGAAAATATAATTTATATTTGGATGATTTAAATTTAGTTTTTTGCCCCTCTTTCACTCACGCTTCGTAAATCAATTTTAGTAAATTTGCCTATTATTTATTTACCCTTTATGATAGATATTTAGTAACACATCGTACCGCCTACTTCTTTGTTCTGTGGTACCGCCTGATAAATGCTAACCGTAAGGAGTGAAAGGAGACTGAGAACCAGGCTGATAATAAAAATAATACCGACTGAATATAATTATTAACCTTCTCCTAACATCCTCGAATCGTTTTATTAGTAATACGTAGTAATCTTTTCTGAGAACCTCACAGCTCGCTGCAGAGAAGAGAAAATCTCGAGCTAGTAAAAGCTAATTCAACAAGGGTCGACTATTTACCTAATTTAGAGCAATTGAAAGGCCGTGTTGAGACGTTAGCTGTTCGAGGCTCGTCTCTGGCACGACTGACCTATTTAGTTTCGCCGTCTGTTGCCGCCTCTGATTAACTTCCTGTTTCCAATTTATATTAAATAATCCCTTTTGTTTATAGCGTCGTTTGGAACGTGTTAATAATGTTCCGGATCCGGATACAGCATAAAGGCTCAGTCAATCTAGTTGGTAAATTATTCGAGGGATGGTAATGAGATTCTCAAGAATAGTAACATAACTTAGTATTTGAAATTTATTTGGCAGAGGTGTCATTACTTTTATTGATCTTTACCTTTGTACAATTTTATGGGGTTTTAGACAACAATTCGATTTTGTATTGGTTAGGTTAGGTTATATGACATCACGGAATGGTAATAATCACCTTATGATATCCTGTTCAGGCGTTGTTTAAATTAACATTTAAAAAATGTATTTTAATTTTAACATGATATTACCAGTGCTATTAAGCAGTTTATTTCATTCCGTTGTAATTTGAATTAATCAGTTAATCGATTCAACATCGCAAGATTGAAGTTTTTATTAATCATTCGATCGACCCGGTTCGCCCGATTCAGTATTATCTGAGGAGGCCCAACAAGAATAGAAATACTATGAATTGGAATCAAATAAAAAAAATAATTCCGCAACAAACTCAATAGCTCAAACAAAAGGAAACCGCTGTAAAGAAACTAAGTCACGTTCCACACTAGTTACGCCTCTATGTAGATAGTTGCCAACTTTCGGACCTTTTCAGGCGAAAGTGAATGATCTAAAAAGTTTTTACAAACATATTGGGCCTCATTGCCATTTCGGAGAACTCGGTAACGAGTTCACTTCCCTGATTGATGAATGTGACTACCCGACAAGCCGAAACACGTACTGATAACGTAACGGGCATTAATTTCGCGAAACGCTACGCGGACGATAACATAATGTTCGCGTTTATTTTTCGGGTTTTGTTTGATGGGACAAAGGCATCGGGGGTTTGTTGTTGTGTTACTAAACTGTGCCAACGAATGGCTGAATATGGTTCCATTGTGTTCAACGGATTTGAAAAAAAAAGGTAAGGTTTCAATGACCTACTGACCTGGGTCTCTCAGATTTTTTTTGTATTGTGTATTTTTTAACACAGTGGCGAAATATTTTGTTTTAAGACGTAATACCGAAATAAATCTTAATCCAGACAATATTTTATCAAATTATGTTATTATTAGGATTTGGATACCGGGATCCCAATTTTTTATTTTTATTTTTTAAAGGCTAACGCTTGACCGTTAGTTCGCCTGATGTTAAGCGATACTGCGATCTACGATGGAGCGCGCTTGCCTAGAAGAAATTGGATTGAGGTCGGCCCCCAATCTAACCAGTTGCTGCTGAAAATCAGTATTTTACACAAAGTGACTGCCATCAGACCTCCGCAACCCAATTTATTATCTGGCTATATGGTACTTAGGCTTATTTTCGATCTACTAATAATTGTCATGGATTTTCATGAACGAGTCACGCACGCGCGTATCAATACTCTAACGGCCAGTCCCAATAACAAATTTGTCGATAGCTTTGCTTACTAGAGATAGGATTTTGACATTAATTTTATGGACCTCATGTCAAAATATTATCTCTAGTAAGCAAATCTACTGACTGATTGGATATTGGGTCTAGCCTTAAGAGAAAGAAAGAAAGAAATAATAGTTATTGCTTCGCCTCAAAAGATATAATTGTCGTTAACCTTTTAAGCGCTTGGCTAAATATCAATTGCCGTGCCCCTTGCGTGGCTACAAATCGATAAAATAATAATAAAAAAAATAAAAAAAATATTGATTTTTTTTTACGTAATTGTTGTAAATAATAATCTCTATTTAATAATGGTTTTAGTTGTACCATGCAGTTAATAGGACGAAAACAGAACAGGGGCACGGAAATATGTGCCGCATAAATGTGACAAAAGCGGTCAAAAGGTTAAAAAATATTTACAACTGAAAACTACAATGTCACGCCACCGATCGCTTTATAATGCCGATTCACCCACATCGCGTAGTTTAAAAAAGGAATCGTAAGGCTGTGAAATTCAATGTAGCGCCCGCCCCAGCTCACTAATTAATTCGTCCTGGAAAAACGTTCGCTTTTTTCCTCAACCTGCCATCCTTGATTTTCAATTTCTGTAGCGAAAGATTAATGGGGAAAGACAGGTTTCCGACGAAGTTATATCTCCATTCATAATTACTCCGCAACAGTGTTTTTATAAGCTGTTTTTGTGACAAAATTGGATTGTTTTCACTCTTGCTTGCTAATAATTTTACCCGTGTAAGTTCAAAATATTGTTTAGAGGGATTGTTTCTCTTTAGCGAGTTTGTTTTGTTCCTTTGTGAGTTAAGAGATAAACGTTTGCGATTACGTTCGTTGGTGTCCTGATAGCGTGGTAGGTACGGGCCGCGATCTCCCGCTACCCGTGTAAATCAACCACCCCTAGCACCGATAACGAAAGCAAAATTTCGCTGTAAATCATACATTTTGTTTTCGTAGAGGGAGATTGTGAAGAAAATATGAACCGGAACTACTCGTCGGAGTGTGATATCTTGGGTTTGATTCTTAAGTCGGGCAAAGTATCGTAGTTTCTGTATGAATTTCTCAGCTCAGATTTGTGCTCGGTTAATGCCATTAAGGGGGCGACCTATTACCTTGTTGTTACCTTGGACGTTGTTGTACGGCAGAGGTGTACTAATGTACATTAGTACAACTCTGCCTAACTCTTCAGGGATAAAGATGGAAACCACTTTACAATTCTTTGTGTAATTTAATTCTATATTCATTAACAGTACTCGCAACCGGCATGTATGTATGAGAACATGTATGAATGTGGAAGAAGCAAAAGAAGTAGGCAAAAATCTATATATAAATAGTTTCTGCGTACCCCTGTACGAGAGACGCCTGTGTGTGTGTATGTATTCATTAGAAAGTTTTTGCAAATCCGACTCATTCATCCTTACTCGCCACCTAAGGGTAGGTATTTATTCCGTAAAAATCTCCGTTTATCCATCCTCTCCACATGCTTAAACCATATTATCAGTTTACCTTTCTGAATATACTACATCTTCCCTCACCCTGCTTACAAGTATGTCCAAGTTTTAAAACGTGGGAGAGCCATGCTTCGGCACGAATGAGCCGGCTCGACCGGAGTGATACCACGGCCTCACAGAAAACCGGCGTGAAACAGCGCTTACGTTGTGTTTCGCCGAGTGAGTGAGGTTACCGGAAGCCCAATACCCTTTTAAAAGGTCGGCAACGCACTCGTGACTCCTCTGGTGTTGCGGGTGTCCATGGGCGGATGTGATCGCTTACCATCAGGCGATCCGTCTGCTCGTTTGCCCTCCTATACCATAAAAAAAATGTCCCTTTTGACCAAGTTCACACATACGTGACAACACATCTATCAACAAAACTGCATCAAAGAAACCCGAAGCCACATTAACAGTAGTATGAAAAATTCATTAGCCCCGGGGATCGTTTCCGACCGCAGACATTATCAGAAGAGTAGGGAGCCCTCCTTCATCCATCATTCAGGCTTGTCGGCTCTTAGCATGCACTCGTATACATAAGCAAGCGATAGATACGTCATTACTGTTTTATATTCAGCAGTTTATACATGCTTAGGTACGATTGAATTCCATATTTCTCACATGATTTAAAATCTATGATTTTGTTAAATATGGTTGAGCTACATGATGACTAGATTACGCTGTCGAGTCAACTCGAGGCTGCTATGACTTTTTCTTGGAAGGGCTATTTCAGACATTGTACAATATTTTTTTATTAAGCATACGGCACGCCTGATGGTAAGCGGTTACCGTAGCCTATAGGCGCTTGCAACACCAGGGGTATCACTCGCGCGTTGCCGACCCTGTAAATTAAGGAGAAATAATTGGGCTGGCAGTATAGAAGACATGCTCGTCGAGTGCAAGTCGAGTCAATTATGTTTTGGCTCCCATAACTAACTGGTATCTTTTTTAATTGTCAATAATATAAAAGTAAATATTTGAGTTTTTCAGGCCGAAAAACTTTATTTTTTCTGTATCTACTCAGCTAATAATCTATACATATAAAATGCCTGAACGACTGACTGACGGATCAACGCACAGCCTAAACCGCTGATCGTAGATACCTGAAACTTGGAGGGTGTGTTCTTTGTATGACGTAGACATCCAATAAGAAAGGATTTTTGGAAATTCCACCTCTGAGGTGGTGAAAAGGGGGGTGAAAGTTCGTATGAAAATCTGCCATTTTTAGCGGGTGTAGCCGCGGGGTACAGCTAGTATTACTATATAATGTTGCTTTGTTTCTATAAAGGAAATTGAATGACGTTGACTGACTGACATCAAAGTACAAGCCAAATCACTGTGTCTTAAGCCAAGAAATTTAGATTTCATAGTTTCCTTAACTTAGGCGGGCATTGTAGCATAGACAGATTTAAGATAATCCTGACACGATTGGATTAAATGAGTACAACGAGGATAAAACCGTTATTCAATATTTAAAATTCAACATTGGATAAAAATGGACACATTAACAACCAATAATGGTAACATATACAAAAACCCAGAGTCGGAAAAATGTAGGAATCGCACCGGGTACACGTATCACTTAACCATTTGTGCTATCCAATTTTTTTAGATTTTATTAATATAAAATTTGATTGCTTTTGTATCTCTAATACAACACTTATATGCATTCACATTTAACTAAAACACGTCGATACAGCCCGTAGCATTAGTATTCACTGGCAAAGTTAGAACGTTGCAAAGATATCAACTTTTATCAACTCAGTTGCGGTGGGAACTAGTTTCCCTGTTCGATTCTACTTTATTTTCTTGGCAAATCGTGAAAGCGATCATGTGGCAAAACACTCTTATAGATTTGGCCCGAGGGAACTTTGACTTGAAGTTGGCTAGAGAGACGGCGGAGTCGCCGGAGTCGCGAAACGATGTGTTTGAGAGCAAAACGGTGTTCCGATGGTAAGATGCGGATGCGAACAGTATAGCCGACGGCCGTTCTATGTTTGTACTTAACTACACAAGGAAATGTTTAATGTATCGCCATTTGCATTCATAGTCATGAGATGAATTAAATCAATACCTGCTACGTATATTGAGTCGTCTATAAATGAAATTTTTTATTTTTTTTATATAATAATTCATGTTCGTAATGTTAAGTGTCAAAAAAAAACAGTTGGGTCATTATAAAGTACATGTAAAGAGATTTATAAGTACACAAAATAATCTTTGATCTAGGTATCTGTTGAAGGATCTATGCAAAGTGATTTGTGCATTAATACATAATCTACATCTGCGCTAATATTATAAAAAGGAAAGATTACCTACATATATACATTATCACATCACTAAATAAAGCCTATATATTTATTCCTAGAAAAAATTAAGGATCCCGACTAAAACTTCAATAATGTTCACCCGAGCCGAGACAGGCCGCTAGTATTATACGAAAATATAATCAATTTACGGTCTCATTAGTCTACTGGTCCTAAGCGGGACTGCCATAAGGTCTTAGGTTCGATTCCTAGGTCGAACAAAGTGTTATTCAGCTTTTTTTTTAAAAGCTTATTAGCAATGTTGGTCGCACATTACTAGTGTTCTTGTTAACCCCTCGTACTAAGCTTAATGCTTGTGTTACGAGTGGGTTCACGTCGGTATTGCAATGGGTGGGTTTCAAACCGGCAACACACATGATCGCAAGTCCAACGCCCTAACCATTAAGCTACCGCCGCATCGAAATGAAATTCTCAATAGCAATTCGGAGTTTGGATTTATGTCCGGTTAATGGCAATAGCTCGTCCCCTATTTCATGGAACCTACCAAAGAAATGTAAAGCAGTAAACCTCTACCTACCTAACCATTTGAGGAATACAGACGTAAACATTATGTTGATAAAAAATATTTCACAGCAAATGTCTCTTAAAGAAAATACTACGTAATTTTAACCCAAAAACTCCATTACATTCTGTCTATACACAAAATTAACTATCTTGCGTAGTTCGGCATTCTTAACAACGTGAAACTTTATTCCAAAGTAATAATTGGAGTCAAACTGAGGGTCCTTACTTCGCCAAATAAAATTAAACTTGGTAAAAATGCATGAAAGACTGGAGTAAATTCCAAATTATACCGAAAACGCCCACCGTGCAATATGTGAGTGAGCCACTTAACGGCGTCAGCGTAAAGATAATAGGGAAAAGTTAAATTATGTCGATGGCTGAGGAGTCAGACTTGCCACGTAACGCGCCAGTTATAAAAGTTAAATTTATGACTTAATTTATTTCAGTATTTTTCCTTAATTCTACTTTTCCGCTGTGTCCAGGTGCATAATATTAAGTTAACTTTTAAGGGGATATCTAGACGTTATGGTTGGTTGGCCTCGTTTTATTGGGCGCTTTGATTTGACGAAGGAGAGTAACTTTAAGCTGTATTTATTTTACTAATATCTACTAGTGGTTTAAGGCGCCGTTTTTCGGTCAAACCTGTGCAAAAACATGGACTGATCCTAATATTATAAAATCTCCGATTCGAATTCCGAAGCGACGAGCTGAATAAGTGACGTTAAGTTACAAATCAAATCCAAAAAAATCAAAATGATGGATTTGCTAGGGCGTTTCGGGAATCTGGGGATTAAATCCTCTGCTTATGCTTTGATAAGGATCAATAATTATATTTAATTAAAAATAAACAATTATTTCTGCCCTTTTTCTATTTTATTGCCATAACCTATAATAATCATCGTTCACGTCATCGCTATACAAAAAAAAGACTAGCCCGTGGTTGAGATCACGGCTGACTGCAGAGGTGCGATGGACCACCCTTAATACATAGTCACTGCCAGTCTCTTTTAAAACCTAATTCAATGCCTATTCCAAGAATACAACAAAAAAATTGTCCCCGAAACATGTAACACAAATTCGATGTCAATACATAAAACAATATGTACCTAGATACTTGACCCGACCTAAAATGGAAAGCAACAGAATGACGGACGGCTCCAACAGGCGACGGACATGAAAGCTTAAAATGTCAATAGGCAGAAACACTTCTCCAGTTTAGCACAATACAAGTCACCCGATAAAAATTTCATGCGTTAAGGACTTTGTAGAGTGTTGGGTCGGTAGGCAAATATTCCACCTCTCCATTACTTACGGTCGCCTGTCTCGACGAAGCTCTTTCGCCTCGACGATTCCTTATAAACAAATTGTTTTATTTCATGCCACACTAGGGTTACCAACCGATTATTATAGTATTAGACTATATTTCGGGTATGTTGACGAAATAAAATATGTATAGAACGCAAAAATCTATATTTCAGTTGGATGGAAAAATGCAGTTTGTATAAAAATTCATAAGTAACAATTATCATTTAAAAAAAATCTGCGATATTATTTATTTTTTGTAACGTAGATAAGTATGTATCTTCATTATTTTTTTTAACTTATTCTGAAAAACTGACTGCCTCATTATTCTAGTGGTCCCAAGCACGACCCTAAAGGTCCTGGGTTCGATCCCCAGGTCGAGCAAAGTGTTATTGAGTTTTTCTATGAAATTCTCAGTAGCAGCTCGGAGTCTGGATTTGTGCCCGATTAATGGCAATAGGCTCGCCCCCTATTACATGGGACCTAAACATACCGGTGAACTGTGGGTGTACATTAGTACGCCTCTGCCTAACCCTTCGGGGAATAAAGGCGTGATGGTATGATAGTATGTTATTCTGAAAAAATGTTGCCAACCCTGTCACACGTGCCTATATTTCTTTTATAAAACTCGCTGTTGACCTTTTACGTAACTTTGCGTAGAATAATATTATATATAGTTTGTATTTAAAATGAGCATTATGTGAGGCGTGAGCACGCGAGTAGCCATGGAAAATAATTGTGTGCTGTGTCAATCAATCATGAACATTAAGTGTTTTGATGTTAACTTTATGAGTAATAATGCGTACCTATATTGGACTCAGCTAATCTTCTTTAATCTAAACTAGTTTCTGCCCGCGACTTTGTCTGCGTGAACTTCAAAATTGGGTCTAAAAAACCCTGTGTTATTCCAGACTATATTCTATCTCTCTGCTAAATTTCATCCACATCCATTCAGCCGTTCTGGTGTGAAAGAATAACAAGCATACTTTTACGTTTATAATATTAGTAAGGATATTTAAGTTTGTATTATTTCGCAACCAGATTACAAATTTGCTACTCATTAAATTTGTCAGTGTGTCGGTAATTATATATTGCGTTTACTATGTCCATAGCTCTAAGTTGGTGAATTTCAGTAAGTTGGTGAACCTCAAACAGAATAATGCCAGATGCAAGAGATGGTTCCATAGATTTCAACCCAAGCAAGGAGACTTAGAGCTATTGACAGACTGTGCTGAAAAGAACAGTAAATTTACTCTGGCAAGTGTAATACGAGTAATAAAATCGACATATAAATAATTTGACCTCTTTACTCTATAAGATCACTGTATAATTGGTCCTTATTTAACAGTAATATATCAAAAATATTCTCCAGACATTACGCCAAAAAGTATACTAAATCCTAACATGTGTCAAATAATCCCATCGGCTATAGGGCGGTGATGGGCGAACGGTCGCGACATTGACTGAGGAGCGGGCGGGATTAGTATCCGATGCCCGGGCGATCCGGACCCGACCGATTCGCCTTTATTAAGACGAATAGACAAACATTTTTAACCCGTAAATGTTAGATATGTGGCCACGAATGGTCCAAATAGATGGGCCGGCTTGAACTATGGCTTGTGTGTTTGGGAAATTGAATATGTTATCTATTTTGTTTGTGTAGAAGTTATGTAGTAAACTAAAAACGCTATTTAGCTATTTCTGGAATCAATTTAAATAAAAAAATCATAAAAGACAGAAAACTCGGTGTGGGACGACATCCAACGAGATGGATGAAGGACCTGGTGAAGATCGCTCGGAATCTTAGAATACAGGCGGCATATACCGGTCCTTGTGGAAATCTTTAAGGGAGGCCTTTGTTCAGCAGTGGATTTGGCTGATATGATCAGGAATAGGGAGGCTAAAATGGCAACTTTTAATTAATTATAATACGAATTTTATTACAAGATTATTAAGGAATTCTTGGGGTTCTTCGGATTAATTGGAATAGAAGAATTACTTAACGTAGTCGTCAATTCCAGTAATTCAATTCACATTTAGAACCCTTAGAATTCCTTCGCCTTTTTATTCGCCTTATTCCTGACTGCCTCGTTGGTCTAGTGGTCCCAAGCGCAACTGCTTTGTGTCCGGAGTGTCTGCAGTCTGGAATTGTGCCCGATTAATAGCCTCAATAGGCTCGCCCCCTATTACACGGGACCTAAAACATACCGGCGAACTGTGGGTGTACATTAGTACACCTCTGCCTAATACTTCTGGGAACAGGCGTGATGGTATGTTATGTTAGAATTCCTTCGCAATTTTGTAATATAAATCATCTTATGGTTCATCAAAAAAGAAACTTAGGTAGGTACTGTCAAACAAATCCGCAAATCTTCTTTTCAATTAATAAGTAAAATGTACCTAATGTGTAAATAATGTATTAATTTAATGGCAAGTTGTTTTTGGTACTATTATTTTAGATAAGCTAAAACGATCTTATGTACTGTTGTTACATATAATAAGATCGTTCGTCGACCTCAAAATAGCTAGAAGTTCCTAAGCCTCCAGAAATTTCGTTGATTTGCCTGATTACACATAATACATTCAAAAACTTACATGAGAAACTATATGATCATAATCATAATCATAATCATTTAATCTGCATTCATTTTGTTGACATAATGGTGGTATCATATTGGATGGTATCAAACATGAACCCTGTTAGGGCACAACAGTATTTTTAGTTGGTACTTAAATATTAAATATTAGTCTTAATTACTTAACACTATTTTACATATCTATTTAATATAACAATCTCTTAATTAGTAATTTTGCTGAATGTTGGTTTGTACATCTTATAATCTAAATGTTAATATATTATATTATCATATCAATATTAATTATACTGTATATAATTTTTTGTATTGTATGTATTTATCAACGTATTAAATATTATTATATTAATTATACTATTTATAAGTTATGTATTGTAAATGTTTATCAATGTATTATATCAATCATGTATTTTATGTATTCATTTATATTTTATATTATTAATAATGTATGTTATTACCATTTTATATTTGATTAGATATTATAGTTTTTATTTTTACTTTTCAGTTAGGAATTCTTTTAGGCTATAATAGCATTTTGATGTTAAATGTCTCCGTAGTTCCATGGAAAATTTATTTTCGTATTCAATATTTTTTATTTTCTCTGGAATTTTATTGTATATTTTTACACACATAACCAATGGTCCTGAATGAAATATAGCTAGTTTAGAGCTCGGTAGAGCTAGTTTATTGGGGTAGCGTAGGTCACGTCGTTGCGGGCGTTGGTCTTTTGCTAATGGGAATAATGTGGGTCGATGGTATACAAATTTACAAATTTCTAAAATATAAATGCCGGCTACGGTGAGAAGTTTGTATTGAATAAAGTAGGGTTTGCAACTTTCCATGGGATCTGTAATATTTGCAAGGATTCTGATACACTTTTTTTGTAGAATAAATAACCTTTCTACGTCTACACTGTTGCCCCATACCACTATTCCGTAATTTAGCCATGAATATGCATAGGCATAATAAGCTGACATGGCCGTTTTCATATCAGTGGCTTTTTTTAGTTCCCTTAAAGCGTATGTGAATTTTGAAATTTTTTTGGCTACTGTTTGAATATGGGCTTTCCAATTTATATTAGTGTCCACGGTTAACCCTAATAGAGTAAACTCGTCTACGCATTGGAGTTTAACATTATTGTAGGTGAAGTTTATATTTAGATGGCACTTTTGGCATGGTCTGTATTGCATTAACTTAGTTTTATTAAAATTAATTTCTAAATTATGATCGTTTAACCAGGATACTACTTTTGAAAGATAATTGTCTAGGACTGAATTTAGGTTTGCATCAGTGTCATATGGGAATATTATTGAAATGTTATCTGCGAAAAGGACACTGTGGGCATTTATTTCTTTTGGCAAATCGTTTATGTAAATTAAAAATAATAAACAGCCTAGTACACTACCTTGTGGTATGGATCTGGTCACATCTGCTTTTTTTGATCTTACTTGGGTTATGGATCCGTTCTGTGAGTGGTAGTCTACTTCCACATATTGCGTCCGGTTGCTTAGATAGGAGGAAAACCACTCGTAGGCAATACCTCTAACACCTATTTGGTATAACTTATTTAACAATATTTTATATGAAACCCGGTCATAAGCTTTACTCATATCCAGTACCTACTGCATATTTTTTTGTATTTAATATATTCAATGCTTCTTGTATGTAGTTATATACTGCTAGTGTAGTCGATTTATTCTTTCTAAATCCATTCTGGCTTTCATTAAAAATGTTAAACTTTTCACAATAAAGATAAAGGCGTTTAGACATTACCGTTTCGAATATTTTTGAAAATGTGGATAATAACGCTATAGGACGATAATTATGCAAGAATAATATGCCTATATGGCCATAGATTACATTTAGACTACTTCTTGGGGCTTTGTGCGTCTTAGTCGTAGTTCAGCTTCAAGGGTGTTACTAATATAAGAACGTACCTAGTTATTGTTTAATTCACTGCAGCTTAGAAGGATCACTGGAGAAACAGCTACAGCCCTATAAAATATAATGAACGAGGGACGCACGGTAATGTTGATTTTAGTTTTTCTGGGAACCACAGGTGGATTTTGCCACAAAAAATAGAGATTATCATCTCGTATATTGTTCTCTAAACTCCTGTTCGCGCCACGAAATAATTTTGTCGTCATTTTTCTCGTGTCGAAAGTATGACTAAAGACGAGATAATTTTCTCGGCGCATGTATCCACCCAGTGGAGCTACTAGTCTCTATTACTGAATGTTATGACTGATAATAAAAATAACACCATCAAACGTCGATAGCCATGCAAATTGCGTGCAGATTGTTTTAAGTTATTTAGATAATTTCACGAATCATGAATAAGTAGGTACTAATCAAAATTTTATACAAAACTTTAGAATTTTTGGCAGCATTCAAACTTAAATAGGATTTCTATACACTCTGGATTAAGACAAACGCTTGTTAAGAATTAACGCCCGAACCTTTTGTTCGAGTAACCGAGGATTAAGCTTCGGTTTAGGGCGGTGACCACAGGGCTGTGTATCCTTAAATTTGTACACGTTCGTTAAGCTTAGATAGGTGGCATCGAAGGGCCGGACAGTGACGAAGTGTGGGTCGCTACGGATTACTTTATCGGTTCTGTCCGTCTTCCACGCTACTATGTTTCTTTATTAACCCTTAACTGGTGCTTGTGGATAAAAAACACCCTTAATGTAAAAATTAAAAAGTTGTACCAAATACTCATTGCAATTGCAATGATTTTGTATTATATCGAAGCTGCTTTTTAGTATAAATTGAAAGCATCGTATTTCTTTTATAAGTAGTACTAAAATAAAATATATTTTTTGTGTGGCAAACCTGATAACAATAACGTAAATTTTATTTTTTCAAAATAAAGTCCTTAAAATAAGACGGGGTTATATCGACCATGTGTAAAATATGTTTTGTTTTAAACAAGCCCGCAGGGCTGCCAGTTTAGGGTTGATATTAATGGTGGGTTTTTTAACGGGTCCCCGTAAAAGCATTCTGGGCTATAATAAAGTATGTGGCATGTTACCCGTATCTTAATCACTGGAGGTACAATTACTTAATTATATTGATTAATTTTGTACCTTCCTATTTTTAATGTATCGACACTCTTCCTTTGTATTTTTTAGCGTGTCTCTGAGTAGGTAGTGTACTTTAATTTAAAGTTAATCCATAATAGATTGCTACTTGTAATGAGTTTAGTATACAAATACAGTGAAGAGTAAATTAATAACATACATACGTACCATCACGCCTGTACTCCCTGAAGGGTTAGGCAGAGGCGCACTACTGTACACCCACAGTTCGCCTGGTATGTTTAGGTCCCATGTAATAGGGGGCGAGCCTATTGCCATTAACCGGGTACAAATCCAGACTCCGAGCTTCTACTGAGAATTTCATAGAAAAACTCAATAACACTTTGCTCGACCTGGGGATCGAACCCAGGACCTCTAGCGTAGCAGTCGCGCTTGGGACCACTAGACTAATGAGGCTGTAAATTAATAATTTTGTGTAAAATAATTTAAAAAAACACAGAATTACTTTTCAAGATATTTAAAAATAAAACTGTTTTAATTGGCTGTTTCTTAAGCTGGAGTAATTTTTTTAAGTTGTTTGTTGATTTCGGAAGTTAGGTATGCAGATTTAAAATTACTTTAAAAATATTGTTGATGTAACTAATCTACTCTGTGTTGAATACTAAGGAACCATATAATACTATTATTTCGTAATAATAACAACCTAAATAAAATTCTGGATATAAACTCGAAGTATCTAGGTTTATATAGCAGTGATAGCCTAGTGGTATGACCGTTGGACTGCCAAGTCAAAGGTCTCGAGTTCGAACCCAAGGCGCACCTCTGACTTTTCGAAGTCATGTGTGTATTAAATAGTTAATTATCACGCGCTTAAACGGTGAAGGAAAACATCGTGAGGAAACCTGCATGCCTGAGAGATTTTCTGGATGGCGTGTGTCTGCCAACCCGCACTAGGCCAGCGTGGTGGACTATAGCCTAAACCCTCTTATTCTGAGAGGAGACCCGTGCCCAGCAGTGGGACAGTATACTGGGTTGATTATGTATGTATGTATCTAGGTTTATAAGAAATAAGGTATATTCTAGATTTACAAAAACTCAGACAGAATGAGTTTTACAATAAAAATAAAAAGTCAGTGACCGTGTTACTAAGAGCAAATGTAAAACTAAATTCTATTTAAAGTATTTGGGGATGTAGTAACAAAGTTATTTAATGTTATCTGCTGTCATTGTTGGTACAAATAAGTTGGGCAATGGTCTGGATTGTAAAAAGAAATTTAATGAAATAAAATGTAGGACTAAAGATAAAGATAAAGATAAAGATAAAGATAAAGATGATTTATTTGTCAAAAACATGCGTATACATACTGAAAAGTCAGTCATGCAGGGTTTTCGAGTAATAATAAATGGATCGTACATGTTTTGCCAACTGGGGCGTACAAATCAGATGTAATATACAAAAAATAATAAGCATAACCTCCAAAATAACAACTATTAAATACTGAATATAATAATAAATTTCGAAACAAACAATAACGTTAGGTCTTAATTTGTTAGCCGTTAGATTAATTTACAATCTTAATTAGGTACCTATAATCAAAATTAGCTAAGTCAAATACAATATTACAACATGTCAAAAGTATCAGTCAGAAAGTCATTTATTTGATAGTAACAATTCTCTGCTAATAGATTTTGCATCCTTTTTTTAAACAAGTTTCTATTTAAGTCTTTAAAGGTCTTTGGTATTTTGTTATATAAGATAGGAGCCATACAGTAAATACTATTTCTCATTAGCGTGGTCTTTGCAGTATGCAAGCGCAATTTGGTATTGTCTCGTCTATTACGCATAACGGTATCAGATAGAAGTGGAAACAAGCCGGGGTTAGATTTAACAAACATGACTGTTTCAAGGATATACAGTGACGGTAATGTTAATAATTTATATTTTTTAAAGAAGGGTTTGCAGCTATCTGTCGGTTTTAAATTAAACATAGCACGAATACATCGCTTTTGGGCCTTGAATGCAATGTTGTTGTCAGTGGAATTGCCCCAGAATATTATGCCATATCGTATTATGGGTGCAACTAGCCCATGGTATGCAGTTATTAGAGCATCAGGTTTTAGTTCTGGCGCAAGCTTATACAGTGCATACGAAGAAGAACTAATCCTTTTAGTAAGGCTTTCAATGTGCGCCTTCCAGTCCAGTTTTCTGTCTATCATAAGACCAAGAAACTTCGTGGAAATGACTTCATTAAGTACTGCGTCGTGATATTTAACCTGAATGTCCCTACTTGTGGTTCTTTGTCCAAAATGCATGATAACAGTCTTGTCCAAATTAATTTTAAGATTATTTATTTCTAGCCATGATATTATTGATGTCAATGTTTGATTAATGTCATATTCATAATTATTTTTATTATTACATGATATAGTCACGGTGCTGTCATCAGCAAAAAGCGTCATTTGATGGGTAGTAGCCTTGGGCAGGTCATTAATATATAAAATAAAGAGTAGAGGTCCGAGCACGCTACCCTGAGGCACACCATAAATTGGAAAGCATACGTCTGATAGATAGATGTCCTCTTTCTTTGTTCTGTAATTGATTTTGGCTATTTCTGTATATTGTTTCCTATTACTTAAGTACGACTGAATGAGGTTTAGTATGTTTCCCCTAATCCCGTAAGCCTCCAGTTTTTGTAATAATACTGTGTGACTAACATAGTCAAAAGCTTGCGTCATATCGCAGAAAATAGAGCAAACCGGAAATCTTCTATCCATATTTGTCATAACTAAATGCAGGAAGTCATAAATGGCCATATTAATTGTCTTATTTTCTCTAAATCCCTTTTGTTCACTATTTAATATGTGTTTTTTCTCGATGTAAGAGTACAGTTCCTTATAAATATATTTTTCAAAAATTTTTGATATTATTGGAGTTAAAGAGATTGGTCTATAATTATCCATTTGTTCTTTACAATTTTTTTTGTGTAGAGGTTTAATTATTGATACTTTTAAAGCATCCGGGTATATCCCTGAGGTTATGCACAAATTGATAATGTAACTTAAATGTGTACATATCACCTCAGATACAAACTTAAGAACTTTAGTGTTTATTCCATCGTAGCCTACACTATTCGTCATTTTTAGATCTTTTATGATCTTTATAACATCTGTTGGTATACACGGTTTCATATAGATTGAGTCCCTACTCCTTGAAATATGGGATGTAGTTGACAATTTACTACCTGGTACCTGAATTGGTTGGATTTTTTCTATAAAATAATTATTAAATTCATTGGCTATATCAAGGGGATTTGATACTATCTTGTTTTCAATATTAATTTTGCTTATATTTTCCTTTGGGAAATTAGGTCGTGAGTGATTTATTATGTTCCACGTTGTTTTTGAGGTATTGGTAGAAGTTTTAATTGAATGATTATTTTGTGCAAGTCGAGTTAGTTTTATAATTTTTTTAAACCTTTTTGTGTAGTTTATAAAGTTACTCTTATTTATGGAGGTTGGATTCCGTCTATAACACCATAAAAGGCTACGTTTCTTTTTACTACATAACCGAATACCACGCGAGATCCATTTTTGTTTTTTAATGACATTCATGGTCATCAATTTAAAAGGAAAACAAAGGTCATAGAATAGTTTAAAGATGTCAATAAAGGTGTCATAAGCAATGTTTGGGTCATTTGTGTCATATAATTCTGAAAATGTCAATTGTCCTAGATATTTTTTAAATTTAATCATATTATCAATATTGTAGTCTCGTCGTTTTATACGCCAATACTTAAAAATACATTTTCTGTCAACAGGACATTTTAATACTTGAGCTGTGTGATCAGACAAAGCGAGCTCAATAACTTGAGATTTACATTTCGACTTAAAATTATGAGCAAAATTATCTATACAAGTCTGACTCTGAGCCCTGGTGGGTTCCCATAAAGCCAAACGTAGATTGAAATTTAATAACAAACATTCTAGCTCCATAGATACACTATTTTTCTTTAATATATCTATGTTAAAGTCACCTGCAATTACAATACGCTTATAAGTTTTTTTACACAGGTTTGATAGTATTTTTTCTATTATTTCGTAAAATATATTTAGGTTATTCTGTTTAGGGACTCTGTATATACAAATAACAATTATATTAAACTGAATAAGCTCTAAACCACAACATTCAACTACCCCTGTTATTGATAGCGCTGCTATCTGTGGTATGTCTTGCCATTTGTGTCCATTTCTAATTAAAATGCAAGATCCACCTCGTTTACTCTCACTTCTACAGAAAAAGCTCGCTAAACAGTAATTAGGAATTTGTAAATAATTTTGATAACCATTCATCATGAAATGTTCAGTAATACATAAAACATCAATTTTCATATTTTTTTCAAGTAATTCAAATAAGCAAACATTTAGGGCATCGGTCTTGTTTAAAAGTCCAGCGATATTCTGATGCATTATATATATATAGTTGTCAACGAAAAAACTGCATTTCAGTTTCCGCTTCATGTGTGGGTTCATGAGCGGTTAATATTTTCAGGTTACTATAATTTAATACCTTAGAATTAAAGAATTGTATGTCAATTATCAAAGTCAGAAGAGAGTCAAATATTTTACGCATACCAAAATTATTTAAAATGCCCGAATTTCTGTAAAATGTGTTGCAATTATAATCAATACATGAATTTGAATCCAGGATAAATGCATACTTATATGTACCGATATCTTGATAAAGAAGATGGTTAAAATTCCAGATTCTCCAGTTATGCATATTTGAATTGATGCTATACTTATATGTTGGTAGACAAATAATGATATTAGTGTGTTTTATGTCAATAAGCATATTCCTAATATCTAATACAAGTTTAAGGTAATTATTGCTACTTCTGAAGTCTTGTTCCCCAATAATAATAACACAGTAATCACACATCGTAAAGTCCACGAGTTTTTTATGTATCCCCGTTAAAAGGTTGCGTATATCTCCATTTGGTTGAAGATAATGACACAGGTTATAGTGTTGTTCGGTAGTTTGTTCAGCTATGGATAAAATCTTGTTATATTTATTTGTGCTTAAAATGCATAGTTTAGATTGTTCACTTTGCTGGATCAGGCGTACCGGTGTTATAATTTTGCTATTGTTTTTGTATTCCATGCATTTTTTAACTTCTGTAGTTTGACTCTGCTTGTCTATGTTTTCATGTTTGGAGTTTTTGTTGTCCTCTGTCAATACTTCAGTCTGTGTATATTTTGTTTTGTGGTTCGTACTAGTATGTACTGTTGGCGACGCAGCTGTTTTCTTTTGTACTGTTTTAGTTTTTCGTACAGAAGAAGGTGTTCTGTTTATGTTGTCCAGTGGTGTGTTAAGATTCTTGTATGTAATAATTAACTGCATTGATTTTTGTAAATCTTCTTTTAGTCGAAAGTTTTCGCTATTTAAATTATCAATCTCATTATGCGCGCTTAATAAATCGTTGTTTAGTTGATTAATTTTTCCATTGAGTTCATTGATAATACGGTTATATTGTGTGTCATCCGGTAAGCTAGTCATAGTCGCATCGAATAACGAAGAACTATCTAGAATGCTATTTATGTCGTCTAAAGAACTTGTCCTTTGTGGTCTGCGTACCGTAACATTATTTATCTCCATTGTGAAAAAAAAAATTTTAGTAATTCGTTCAGTTTGTATCAAAATTACTTAATTGATTTCATTTATTTACTTCGTAGTCTGGATAAGGAATTTGCTAATGCTGATAAAGTTTCTACCAAGTTTCAACTAATTTATTACACTGGCAACAAGTCATGCCAATTTTGTCTTGTCAATTTATTACACTGGCAACAAGTCTTGCGCCCCCTGGCGGCGAGTAGCATAAAATTTTAATTCGTCTACCCGTCACCCGTCGTTGAAATGTCGCTAGTAGTCATACATTGTTCAGAAAATATTTTTTTACCAAAGGCAACACTGCCACTACCATTGCACCCTCTTGCGGCTGGTCCCACGTACTTTTAATACGTCTACTCGCCACTGGTGGTGCAACGGCGTTAGTAGTAGTATTTTGATTCGGTTTCAAAGTCCAATGTTTAAAATATTTTATTCAACCGTCATATGTTCGGGGATTTTTGAAAATAATATAATTGGTTATGGAATTATTACACTGATTTGTATTAGTTATCACTGGCGTATATAGTCCAAATGTTTATAAAACCAATACATTAATAGTTAAACGTTTTTTGCACTGCTTTAATGTTCTGACAAAAACAGACATAATTTACACTATACCAGTAGGAAGATTGTCACAAACAGTACCACTTGGAAATTACAGTTAGTTCACTCGATTGCACTGTTATTTGCACCACTTTAAGATGAACTTAATTATTTCGCGATTTAAATATACGCGGACGAAGTAAACAGCATGAGTGTTGCCAACCATTTCTACTTTCATATACTATGTGTGAATTGTTTTTTAATTATTATTTCATTTCATGTTTTGAGACTGGTTAATTATTTTAATGAATGAACAAAAAAAATTAATGTGAATCCATGGCTTTTTTATTACTTACTAGCGGCCCAGTACATGCTTCGCTACGTATAAAGTGAAATAATAAAAAAAAAAATTGGAACATCAAATTCATCATTTGTTACAAAAAATGTGATAAATGAAGAACCGCTTGACCGATTTTATACAAACTTCACATAAACCATCTACTAAATAGTCCGAACAAATCCTAAACATTTGGTTTGGATAGGTAAGCCCGTTCTTGAGTTATAAAATTACAACGAAAAATGGCATTGATTTTTATATATATTGATTTAATTATATCGATATAATTAAAATGTGCGGTTTCCCTTGTTGTTTTATAATATAATTAACAATTCATATTACGGGACAACATAATCAGACCGCGGGAGCCGGGGCACAAAGTTGACGAGTTTTTGACAAAATTGTCTTATTCTGTAACTCTTGTTAAACTCTTAATTACTTTCGTTGGTAGTCCGCAAACATTCATCTCGTTACGAGACGTAGGCTTCATTATTTACTCGTGCTCACACGTTGCTTCGTTCTCTGCAAATATTTACCTCTTAACGAGAAACCTGACTTCACCCGCGGGTACCGTAATAAACTTTTCTATTGTATGCTGCGGTTTGTATACGTTCCACCGGATAATCGTTACATTGTCTACAAGGTTTTCATATGGCCCCTAATTAACATTCAGAATAAGCGCGCAAACTCCCCTTATTACTACAACTAACGTTTCGGAATATAAATCATAATTTGAGTATATTCTGGTAGAACAATGTCGCGCGAATGTTGGTTGGATTTATTGAAAAGGAAAGTTGTGAATGCCAGGTGCGGCCGCCATCTGTCGTGCGTGCGACGCCGGATTCGGCTTTCATTTTCTGTGACGACAATAATTATTAAAATAGGGCTGTATTAAAAGTGAGAAATTGTCAGAGAGATTTACGAAGATTTATTATCTTTGAGAGCATTTTTATTCGTGTCGAGGAGTATTAGGTGCACGTAAACGGGAGAGTAACTAGCTTGTGCCAGTGAGCGAGTTCAGAGGAGTAATGCTTGATCCGACACTCGTTCTCTGTCCATTACTGGTAGTGACATCACTCTTCTGCGGCTTTACGAGGAGTTTCGAGTGCTGGTGCGGTAATGAGCGTCGCTCAACCATTCGTTTGTATTTATAGTCTACATTTAAAGTGATAAAATAGAACTATGTTCCTAACGATGGTAATAACTTTCAGAGGTTACATTCAGTACTTGCTTTGAAATTGTGAGTTTGTCGTTACAAAATTCCTTTCACAATTTTGTGTAGACCACTTCCTTGTCACGTCTTTGTAAATTAAACATTTACGAAGATGGTTGCGTAAAAACACATTATTTGCTTTGAGTCGTCTTAGTTTTTAACCTCCGACGCAAAAGTAATTGGTGTTATAAGTGTAACGTCTGTAGATACCTGTGTGGCCGTTTGTTGCCTCGTAGCGCCTAAAAGAATGCACTGACTTTGATTCAGTTTTTTTTTGTTTGATATGTGACGTAATCGAGAGTTTTCTTAGCTATGATTTCAGAAAATCTAGCCAGCCGTTTGAAGATTATGCTCTTTTCTAGTTGATGAAGGGATGTGATCAACTTTCACAAGTCTGATCAATTTGAAATTTCGTATGGTGGTGTCAATGTGTGGGCTTCAATGATATTGCAAGAACATAGTAACCATTACTTGATACTACGGGGTTTTCCAAATTTTATATTTATTATTAAGTCTGCATCAGTCAACCCTCATTAGAAGTAATAACTGTCGTAAAATTGTATTTCAAATGTAAGCACCAACTTTATTTTTTGTCTCCGTGTTTCCACACACACTACTAGCCAGGATTTTTTCGTTGGAGACCTAAAAAATGGGCTTAACTTTTACATCTCTGTCCTAAACAGAACTCGATTGCTTAGGTACTAATAATTCAAATACATGAAAGAAAACCAGTGTTCCCACCACCAATTATTCCGACAAAATTGACTCCAAACATAATTGGCGTCTTGTTTCTATCACGGAGCTAATAGCTACAATAATTCGAATCGATATTCATAAATCTTAAGGAAAAGCGGGGTCCAACGGTAGGGGTCGCCATGAGCGATGACCCCTAATGGCGGACGTTGACAAAGCGCTTGCTGGTTCCCATGAAAACGTTCAAATACATCATCGTAGCTGACAGCACGATTCTGTGGACTACGAATTGCCATATTTTATTTCTGTTACGGTTCCCTGATAGTTGATTAATGATTGGGATTATGGATGTTGAAATCGTTTCTAGAATTGAAATGCCTACATAAAGTAAGTATGGAGATTAGTTAAGAGTCCGGCGGACCGAATTTCTCTTACAAATGTAATAGCGAAATAAATCGGAATCCAGACAATATTCTATCAAACTATGTTATTATTCGGATTTGGATACCTATAATATAGGTTCCTACTTTACCATTTCATCCAAAATACTTCACTGGAAATAAATGCAAGCGAATGCAATTTTTCATAAGTTTACCAAGTTTGAAACGATTTTCCGGTATTGCAATTCCAGTGAAGCAGTAGTAAACGAAATAGTTTCGTAGGAACCTAGATTAACGGCATCCAAACCCGAATAATAACACAATTTGATAAAATATTGTCTGGATTACGATTTATTTCAGTATTACGTTTTTGTGGGCAATTCAAGCTCCGCCGGACCCTTAACTAAAATAGATTACGTTAGTTGTTCTTAAATACACATCTAGCTATACAGTTTGCCAATTGGACCACCCTTAATACGTCGTAATAACAGTGATTTTTTAGAGCAACTCTATAGCTGTTGTCTTGTGTACGTACCTAAGTTACAATTTAGTTGTTTGCCATTTTTGTACACCTGTGTTTAACCCTGCGAAAAATACAAGCGTTATGGTAACTTCAATAAATACACTGATTTATAAAATGAAGTGTAAATAAATGAAATTAAATGATAATTTAAATGAATCGAAAGCTATAAGCTGTTATTTTAAATAGTCAAGTGCAGGATTAATAAATGTATCGGTGGTGACCGAGCTTGTAAGCTCAACATTTAACAGCTGCTTGCATTTTAAAATACTTTTTCTCACTGTGTGCAGATTTACAAGCACTTTCAATGAATTTACATTGAAAGTGCTGAACATATTTTAGGTAAAATAATAGATACCTTTTATATTTATCGAAAACTAGCGACCCGCCCGCGGTTTTACCCGCGTTGCCCCATTCCTAAGAGTCGTAGCGTAAGGTTAAATAGCTTAAAACCTTCCTCTTGAATCACTCTATCTGTTAAAAAAAACGTTTCAAAACCCGTTTAAAGATTTAAGGATACATAGGGACGGACAGACAGCGACAGCGACTTTAGTTTTATACTATGTAAGGTTACTCGATCTCAAGGTCTCCACGTGACAGGATAGACTTAGTGTGGAGACTTCTAGTAAAAAAAAAAACCTACTAAGTTATAATAATTATATTAATGTATTGGGCATTGTAAAACTTTTGGCAATAAACGATTATCTTATCTTATTTCCTTTTTATTCATATTTCTAAATTGTTTTTCGTATTACTCGTAATATACCTATGTTTTTTTACTTTCTATTTAAATGTTATCGATGCAGTTTATTCGAAGAATATTCAGTAAGCAAATATAAAATGCTACAGTTAATACAATAAATAAGGAGTACCTATGTCGATTTTTAAAAGCACCAAAGAATTTAATTGAAATATTTGGTCCATCTCCGGTGAAGTGAGCTTTAAAAATTTTAACATTATTACGCATGGCGATCTAATTTTCTGGCTAAATTATTCCTTTGAAATTAAATAAGTTTTACGCATATAACAAAACAACTAACCCGAAAACAATTTCCTTTGAAAGCAATTTCAGTGTTTAGCACATTCAGAAACTTGATTGACGTAAAATTTCTAACAGCGGAATATATTACAAATTCCCAGAATTTCTGTCAAGAAAAAATAAACGGTACGTAGTTGCCGATCGTAAAGCTGTGTTTGCTGACAGTAGAAATTATTCCCCCTTTTCTGGGAATCCCCCGATCCCCCGTTCTGTGCGAATGTAAAAATACACGTCTAGCAGTGACGTTGAGTGATGCGTTCCACCGCGTATCTCATTGTCTGCTAGAGAAAGAGATTGCACAATATGAAATACTTCAGTTTGAATCCCGACTGCCTCATTGAATACGGACGCCACTGACGGTACTATTCTCGCGCCGAAATATTCATATACATTTCAGTGCGAATGCATCTTCACTGTACGATATTAATAGTCTATGGGGAATATTTAATAAGATGGTGGGGGTCTGTGAATTGAATATGGTCCATGTTTTTGAATCAGATTATAATATTTAAGTAATAGTTAAGTAAAAAAAATCAATTTTCTCAGTTTTCGCCGTATAAGTGACGTCATCACACTTTTTCTAGTCAGAAAGAAATTTAAAAAATAAGTAAAAATGTTCTGAAACTCAGGATAGGAAAACAAAGAAACAGTATTTTTTTGTGGCTTAATAATTTTGAAATGTTATCAATTCCGGTACTTAAAATCGGTCCAATTTCATAAATTGTAACAAATTTTACTTTTAGGCCAATTTTCCTTTTCCTTTGGAATTATATTTCGAACATTTGCCTTCAGATACTAAATGCCAAAAGTTCTCAACACAAAATTATTTATTTCGCGGTGAAAATCTGTGGAACCGGAATAACCGCATTGGTGACAGTACGTATTATGATAACGAACCGCCCTGTACTGCAAATATTCAAATTAAAACGACACTCCCTTTGAGGCCCGCTTGCTAATGTGTAACACTGTTTTGTGCGAAACGTTGGGATTATTGCGAATGTCCTTGTTTGGTTTAGGAGTGGATGTTCCTGAAATAACAGATATTAAGCTTAGAGTAAAAAAGATATGTATATGTATGTATTATCATCAAGGTATTTATCTATTTTTGAGAATAAACAAGTAATTTTCCGATTAATTATTCGTTTTAATTATTATAAATTTTCTATTATAAATTCTTAGTAGCAGCTTGGTGTTTGGAATTTGTACCCGGTTAATGGCAATAGACTCGCCCCCTATTACATGGGTCCTTAACATACTGGCGAACTGTGGATATACGACATTAGTACTAACCTTTCAGGAAATACAGCAGTGATGGTATGTTATGTTATGTTAATTATTATTAAAATACTCCCAAAATGAGTCTACGTAAAATTGCATGTTCGCAATAATATCGCAATATGTATAATATTGATGATAATATAATTGCCTGCATCATTTTCTACTATTATTCTAAATAGATCTTATAGGTATTGGCGTAGGTTCGGAAATTGTTTAATAAAAACGTTACAATAAAAGCGTAGCAAATAACTACGAATATAGCCATGGATGCTACGCTGATGCTACGCCGATGTTTGACGAAAGCCTACGCAATAGTGCTACCATAAGAAAAATGCCAGCGTCGTAGCATTATTGATGATCTTCTGTAGTTAAATTCATTCTTTATTTGTGTTTAAGTGAAGTTCAAACTATTCTTAAATATTTACGACTTGTATAGACTTTACATAGCTGCCTCATTATTCTAGTGGTCTCTAGCTACACTAGAGGTCCTGGGTTCGATTCCCAGGTCGAGCAAAGTGTTATTGGGTTTTCTATGAAATTCTCAATAGCAGCTCGGAGTCTGGATTTGTGCCCGGTTAATGGCAATAGGCTCACCCCCTATTACCCTCTCAACCAATTTAAATATAAAGTTAAAATAAAAGCATTCCTTCTAACATTAGACTATGACAGCACAGAGGATCTCCTAAAATCACAATACATTTTACGACACTATTAACGCATGCTCACACACACGCACACGCACACGCACACACACACACACACTTACGCACACTCACCCATTCACATACTCACTCACATACCCTTCTAGTGATTTCCTTCTTGTTTTAACTGTAATATTATATATTATGTAAGTAACCTGCTGTAATCATAATTATATAATGGACGGATGGACGCACGGGGTTCATTGATCAATTGCCTGTAACCTTTTTTTAAGTGAAATGTAAATGCTGCACACATATTTTGTACCTAAATAAACCAATAAATTTGTATTATTATTTATTTATAATACAAATGTTTGCTCCGTGCGGGGATCGAACACACAACATCTTACAAAAACATATTTTATACTTTAACTGTATATATTTTTATTATTTTAACAAAATAACGCATTGGCTTAGGCTGTAATGTTATTGTGTATATTTGAAATAAATAAATAAATTCTCCATAAATTTTTGTTTCTAACCTCAAAAACCCGAAAGTTAATCATAGACCAAGTATTACCTTCCTATCATGAAAATCTTTTCCCAAATATTACCATATTCCTATTATGAAGCTCGTTCCCTATATCTACATACAATATCTAGACACACCCTGTAGTGTACCCAGCCAAGTTCGGATACACGTAACTGTAATCAATTCACAATATTTGCAGTGCAGACGAGATTGAAAGTTTGTTAGTTGATGTTAGCTCAAGTTGCGAGTACATACTAAAACCATGTGTGTTAATATCCACATACCGCTGGTCGAGAATTCTGGTAGTATATGTACGTATTGGATCAAGTGGAAATAATCTTGAAGCAATTTTTAATATAACAGCATCATACCTGTTTTTTCCGAAGGGTTAGGTAGAGGTGTTCTAAAACACACTTACAGTTTGCCGGTATGTTTGGGTATTATGTTATAGGGGGCGAGCCCGCCGAGTGAAAAATTCATATAAAACCCATTTTGCTCGACCTGGCAATCGAATCCGGAATCTTTAGCGTTAGCGCTCAGGACTACTAGCCTAATGAGGCAGTTTATTACGAATATCGTTGCAGGCCTTCGGATTCAATTGCGGGTGCTACCAACGAAAACATTCTATAGGGACTCATAATGAATTGCAAATGTCACAGCTATGGCTATTTGTTTGCTGAATCAATATTGATGATTTTTGATATAAAATTTAATTTTTGTTTTAAAGTTAATTTTATTAATTATTTACATTTAAGTTTTAAATTTAATCTAAGTTTTGATATAAGATTAAAATTAAAATCTATCCTGTTATGAATTTTCGAAATCATGGGGATATTAATTCAATGATTTTTCACATAAACTGTGAGGTTTTTTTTAAAAATTTACTAGCAATGTGGGTCGCTCATTACTAGTTAGTATTCTTGTTAACCCCTCGAGCTAAGCTTAATGCTTGTGTTACGAGTGGGTTCACGTTGGTAGTGTTGGGGTGGGTTTCGAACCAGCAACCACATGATTGCAAGTCCGATGCCCTAGCCATTAGACTACCGCTGTATTCATTCAATTTTTTTTCGCTTAAACTGAGAACATTTCTCAACCTGACTTGGATGGCGCGGTGGACTTTAGCCTAATCTCTCTCTTTTCGAGAGGAGACTTTATAAGGGTTAACGATGAATAAACAGTAAATATCAGCATTTACTCATCATAAATATTATAGTCTAAACAATTATAGTCCCTATTCTCAATAGCCTTAGAACGTCACTGATAATAGTAATCAGCTGAGGTAATAAATCAGAAAACTAATTTATAATTTCACTCGATCGCGTATTGAACACGTCCATTTGTCAGTCGATTGTGTATGGACAATGCAGTGACCTGGTCTAAACATGTTGCTGTATTGTCCGCGGTTCCGCCCCCGCCCATTGCGCTGGACAGAACATGTTAATTATGGCCCAAATGATTCTCGGCCAGTGTCACGAGCAATGCACCTCATTAATTATTCCATCCTTTCGGTGTCGCGATTTACATCACACTGATTTACTGTTTAGTCTATTATAATTTGAAATTGAGCAGTAACAGCGCAGTGATGATCTTTTACGTGGGAGAGCCATGCTTCGGCACGAATGGGCCGGCTCGACCGGAGTGATACACAACGCTTACGTTGTGTTTCGCCATGTGAGTGAGGTTACCGGAGGCCCAATTCCTTTTTAAAAGGTTGGCAACGCGCTCGTGACTCCTCTGGTGTCGCTTACCGTCAGGCTATTCGTCTGGTCGTTTGCCCTCCTATCACATAAAAAAAAGTGATAAAGGTTACTAGCAATGTGGGTCACACATTACTAGTGTGATTGTGTTACCGAGTCCGACGAATTATCACGCGTTTAAACAGTGTAGGTAAACATCGTGAGGAAACTATATGCCTGAGAGATTTTCTCGATGGCGTGAGAAGTCTGTCAATCCACATTAGACCAGCGTAATGGCCTAATCCCTCTCATTGTGTGGTGGAGACCCATTCCTAACAGTGGGACAGTACAATAGTATTATATTGTTGCAATTTGCAGATAGTGGATGGGCAATAAAAGGCCGCGAAGATGTAGAGATCCGTAGTATTACTGATTTCAAAAACACTGCAATAATTTGCTATTACATATTTTTGTGTTCCAGTTTGAAGGTTGATTCATAAGTTAATTCATAACAACGAAAGCCATAATGAGTGATACTACTGGTGTAGCATCCATAAGCTGATCACATTTCTGTTGATCAACCTCAGGTCAGGTAAACAAACGCTCAAACTAATTCACCACCATGTTGCCCTCTGGGAACGGGTTACTGTACATCAGAGTGGCAACAGATAAAACGGCGATAAAAAAATCTCTCAGGGTTACAGGGAATTCGAACGACACCGACACAAAGTGAACTCAGCATAAGAAATTTTATTATTTTAATTCTCTGAATAGCAACCTTTATAATAACTATCCCATTATTCTGCTAAGTGACAATCGATTAAAGCAAATATCTTCTTTGATAATATTATATTATTACGACGGAACGGAGACGGTATAATTATACTTTTAGAATGAGAGGGTGTTTGTTTGTTTGTGTTACATAATTATAGCTATTGTCTAAGCTACGGTTTGACTCCTAATGATTCTCTGGCTATTTAAATTCAGCCGGATTGAGGTAGCATCCTCTTGACATATTATGAAATAGATATTTCTTACGCAATTAATTCTTATTAATATTTATACAGCCAATAAAAAATGCGATGCTAAATTCTAACTTATGACTACAAAGAACTTTATGTCCTGGCCATCTTATATTTAAAATTTGTTCTGAACGAATTCATTGCAAGCGTCGTGCCATCGTGAAATACCCTCGGGATTGCCTGAGGTTTATTGTCCATTGCGGTCGAGCAAAGGCCCGTAAAAAATTTAACTGTCATCTAATTTTTGGTGAAGACTACGAGAATAACTCATGGAGAAATATGGGTTTTAGGTACTATTAAATACAGACGCTTTATCTACTCGACTTGTTGTATTTTAAGCAAAATTAGGCTTTTATTCCGGCAAAGGTTTATATTTATTTCCAGTTACAAAGTCAGGTATTTAATTTGTGGACGTAACGTAATGTAATGTCTGGTTTTAAAATATTTACATCTTTTTTCATAAAAAGGAATATCATTTGACATAATGATTACGATGTATAAAATAAGGAATGTTTGCTTCCAGAGATCATCATGCACAAAAAAAAAAGTTGTGGCGAAACTTATTCAGATTCACATACAGCAGATTTATATCAGTTCATTATTAATTTAAAACATCATCTAATACTAAAAGACTATTATTCAAACCGTTTCATCAACCAATGAGCTTAGCAAAACATCATTCAATTAATATATTAAAGAGATCTAATATAAATCTGCCGATACTGAGTAATTGACGTGACAAATTGACTCGGAAAAGGGTATTCGACGGGTGGCACAGTGTGTATGCTTTTGTGCCGGTGTGTAATTTTAATGAGTTTCTCGCTAGACCGACGATGTCGCCCCGAGTGAGGATAGCTATATTAGCGACCCACCCGAGAGCCGGAAATCCCCCGACGACGCCCTAGCACGTATCTAAAGAACGTTTAGTGATGGGCTGTGCGTACCTATTCCTTGTTGTCGATAGTCTGAAGTGCTTTTATCGTACGATAAAGTGAGAGATGTACAATTGTGTGTAGAAATAGCACGATGATAGTTATTATCTTTTTATAGTTATTTAAATATAATTTATACAATTGATATTTGATTTATATAACTATGTAAATTAGCTTTATATTGTACATTTGATGGCAAAATGTATTAACCTAGTATCACTTCAAAAGTATTTGTAGGTAGTTATAGGTAGATAGTTGAGGTAGGTAATTTAACGTTTGGATTGAAAAGTATCATGGATAAACTACATAAAATATTGGGTTTAATAATTAAAGTGGATTTTATCTCAAGAGTCATCAAACTGACAATCATAAGTATGTATTTGTGGGATACGGAACGTAATAACGGAAGGATGAGCGAGAGAGTATGTGTGTGACAAGGACACAGAATGAAAAGGAACGGGGAGTAGTGGAAGGGACGCCATATTGTGCTGATTTTTGGTGAAACGTTTTGCCCATTATACTTACCCGATTCCTACATATTTAATAGTAATGATTAAATTATTACTTAATAACAATCATAACATAAATCTGACCACAACATTATTTCTGTATTTATCCCCATCGATACGCAGTAGTTACTGAATTTGCACAGCACTATTGGCGCTATTAATTTCTACACCAGCCATAAGCGAGGCAGTTGGCGTTATTAGCCTACCCTTTAATGCGTAATAATTTACTGCACCTTATATTAAACAAAACAGAATTAAAACTTTCCTAACTAAGAGAGGGGTTGTGAATATAGTTAATAACGTTTACCCTAAGCTTTTATTTTATTCTAGCTGAGTTATTTAATTGCCTTTGTATATAAGTAAGAAATGCTCGCCATTTTGAATTATAAATTAATTTTATGATTATTAGCTGCGAAGTGATATTTTTATAGAAGCCGGCTCTGTTTTCAGCTTTACGTATTTAAATTAGCAGAGCTTATGTTTATAGGCTCTATTTCTTGAATTAAAATGACTTGTTTTCTTGAATTAAAATAACTGAGTCGCACTTTGACTGCCTTCGTAACGGCCTAGCCTAGTGGTCCGCGACTGCTATGCTAGAGGTCCTGGGTTCGATTCCCAGGTCGAGCAAAGTGGTATTGGGTTTTTCTATGGAATTCTCAGTAGCAGCTCGGAGTTTGGGACTTGGGCCCGGTTAATAGCAATAGGCTCGCTCTCTACTACATTGGACCTAAACATACCGGCGAACTCTGGATGCACAGTCCTCTGCCTAATCTTTCGGGGAATACAGGCGTAATGGTATGAGACGTACTTCACTATTTATATTACTAATTTTGGCCCTCAGTTTTACTCGCATCCCAAGCCATGGAACTTTATGAGACAAAAAGCTTTCTTGCAGGTCCACTCTATTGTTATAGCAAAACTCATCAAAGTTGGTTCAGCGGTTTACGCGTGAAAGCGTAACAAAGAGTTAGTTTCGCATTTATAATATTAGATGTGATTATTACCAATATTTACGAAGGATGAGTAGGTATTTGCACTGGAGAAGTTATAATTTAGTATTATGTAATTTTATGCAAAGATTAAGTAAATTGTAATAGTAACACACTTTAATAAGTACAAGATAATAAATGTAAAACTCATTTAGTAAATTGCTGCTAAATGTTAATTATGTCAAATGAAACATATTTAAATTGCAAACTTTAATGAAAACTATTTAATTGACAGTGACATAAAATAATTTATTTTCGAGGTCAACCTAGAGACGAAATACCGAGTCTAGATCAGAAAAATTAAACTCTAACTTAAAGCTAACTTAACCAAATTGACAAATAATTAGAAAAGCTCATTTATAAAAAAAAATACGTTTTTAGTATGTTGTACCCAATTTTTTTTTTGAACAACAATATGTTTTCTTATTTTTTATCTGACTTTATTTTACCCATTTTTAAAGACTCCATATTACATGAGATATAGATATACCAGCGAACTTTAGTTAACAGCACATCGTATCCAAAACTGTCAAATTTCTTCAATCGACTTTCAATTTAATCTCCAAATAATAGAGTTTACTATCCATTGGGGAAAGACGATTTGTAGTGACTTGATGTGCTATTGACTGTACATTAATACACCTCTGCTCCTCCTTTCGGAGAATATATCCGTGATATTGCACGTTTAGCGCCACTTCTGTTGCGTTGTGTGTCGTGGGTTCGATCTCCACCTGAGGCAAATTATGTGTGTACTTCGTATAATTTTATTTGTGAAATTCCCTGTGACTGAGATTCCATAATACAGGAGATATCTTTAAAAAAATATATCTCTCGAAACTTTCATGCAACCTGGGAACGTTCTTGACAATCTCATCTCAAAAGTCAGTAGTAACGTAGAAATGAGTCTTGTATAATTCAAAGTTGGATCACGTGTGTTTTCTCAGTGCATCGCTCGCTGTAACCAGAGTACCTTGTAGTCTTATTCAAACTTTATATTACTTGAGTATTATCTTTTACCTGCTTCTTCTATGATCGTCTGTAGGTTTCATTGAGTTGTTTTATTCTTATTCTGCGGTGCGCATTATTGTTATCAATTTGATATGAATATTATTTAGTTTGAATTTCATCCAGAAATTCAGTTGCGGAGGTCTGATGAAAAGTAAGAAACAAAGAGCCCTGAGCAGGCCCTGAGCATGACTGCTACCCTAGAGGTTCAATTCCTAGGTTGAGCAAAAGTAATAATATTTTTATTGATCAAGACTGAACAAAGTTTATTTAATCATAGGAGTCAAGTATTTGGAATTTTCTATGACATTCTCAGTAGCAGCTCGGAGTTTGGGATTTTTGCCAGGTTAGTAATGTTCTTGCTCCCTATTACATGGGACCTAAACATACAGGAGAACTGTAGGTGTACATTTGTACCTACACTTCTACCTAACCCATCGACTTCTCTTCCTCTGCCTAACTTTTTGACTCAGTCACGCTTATAACCACTAAATTAATGACGAACTAAAAATGAATTCTTAACACTAAATAGGTAAATAAGCTACATTGCATTCAATTATCAAAATAAATTACTAGAACCATCCAATGTCCGCATAATGCTTTACTCTATTAAATATACGTCCATTACTCTATTCAACAGGACGTGGCAACAACTTCCTATAAAAATTCAGATGGGAGGGTTTAAAAGCGTATAAAGGAGAGTGGATTGGCTCGGAAGGTGAAGAGACGGTCAATCGAAGCACTGAGACGGCTCATTACTTCCTTTGGCGGACAAAAACTCGAGGCCAATCTGGTTCTATCTACCTACTGGATAAGACATTTTAAGCTTGACCTGTTTATTGAAATAGAAAACTCAATCGCTGACCTACTCGTATTTGCTAAAATCACGTCTCTTTGCCGCTGTGTTATAGATGAAAGTAATTTTGTGAAGTATGCTAATTGTATGACGTATTGCTATGAAATGTTTTGTTTTTATAGAAAAATGTACTTACTGTAAATTTATTTATTTTTAAATCGCTTACGTTGTGGTAAGTTGCGACCGTACCACAATCAAATTGCGGACGTTCTCAAAAAAGGTCAGGTTAAAAGCACCTTAAGCCGACGATCATGCATGAGGTGATTAATGAACGTGGATGAAGCGAAAGGAGTGTGCCAGGATCGTAGCAAGTGGAAATCTATAGTCTCTGCCTACCCCAATGGGAAACAGGCGCGAAAATATGTATGGAAATCGCTTAAAAATGATAATTGTGTCATTCATCCATATAATAATGAACTGACTCATTAGCGTAGTGACTGAGACTGAGGGCGCATGCTACACAAGTTCCTGATTCGAGCAGTGTTGAGTTTTTCTGTGAAATTCTCAGTAGCAGCTCGGAGTTTGTAATTTGTTCCCGGTTAATGGCAATAAGCTCGCCCCCTATTACATGGGATCGAAACATACCGGTGATCTGTGGGTGTACATTAGTACGCCTCTACCTAACCCTTGCGGAATACAGGCGTCAGAGTATCATCCATATAATAAGAATATAACTGTTTCGCGTGTCTATACATTGCTTATATTTGCAAAAACTGCTTTTGAGGGATTTAGAATAAGTAATAGGTACAAGCCACGTTTAGGCATTCTTTCATTAAAATCGGTTAAATCCATTTAAAGTTATTAAAATTTTAAGCAATGAAAACGTTGAACTAAACCACTGAATAAACCTATGTAAATAGGTACTAAATTACTGGATATTTAGCATTTTAACCAAGAAATGATTGCCAAGCCAAAAGCTTTTATGAAATTTACAGGTAAGTTTAGAAGAACCAATAAGACCGTAACTTTTGCTATCAATTAATATTCATTCAACTTAATAAATTCAATGCGAAAGAAACGAAAGATGGAACTATTACTATTAACTAGCCGAGATATGAAGTCGGCAACTATTCTACAAATTTAACGTTCGACTTGTTAAAGTAAAGAAAAGTTTAATAAGCGTTCGTTGGGAAGGAACCATACTAGTTTCAAGTTTTCGATAAGACGCGGCTTCGCTTAGATTCAACCACTTTTGCTCGGCTCTCTTTATTCTTACGCTTCGTTGACACTTTTAATGACTTATCCGCATTTTATTATAATACTAGCTTCCGCCAGCGGCTACGCCCGCTTTATCAACGACCCATGTCACTTCCCAGAACAAAATAATCAAATAATTTTCCCGTTTTTGCAACATTTTTTAATTGTGCTCCGCTCCTATTGATCGTAGCGTGATGAAAAGTATACTATAACCTGCCCAGGAGTATGAAGAACAATTGTACCAAGTTTCGTTGAAATCCGTCGAGTGGTTTTTCTTTCTATAACGAACATACAGACAGACAGACAGACACAAAAATTTTACTGATTGCATTTTTGGCGTCAGTATCGATCACTAATCACCCGCTGATAGTTATTTTGGAAATATATTTCATGTACAGAATTGACCTCTCTACAGATTTATTATAAGTATAGATAGACTAGCTGCATTTGCTTGCAGTTTCACTCACGTCCCAAAAAGATTAACATACTATAAATCCGATTCTAGGCGGCGTATCAAGATGAAACATGCTCCAGATTTTAAGTTAGGCCTCTAGCAATGCATCGATCAAAACTGCATTCAATTCCATGTGGTATTTTTTGCGTGATGCGCGTACAAACATACAGACAGACAGACAAAAATTCAAGAAATTATCATTTTGGTTTCTGGTGCTCTAATAAAGACTCCCATATTAGTTTTTCTTTAATATCTATAACTAGATGACCCGGTGAACTTCGTATCACCTGTCGTAACGATTTGAAAAAAATGTCTGAAAATTTTGATTTTCTACTCTGTATCGTTCTGACTGCAAGTCTATTTTCCATGTTATGGTTCATGCAGTTATTCTATTACAGACTCGAATGTCAACAAATAAGGTGCCTATTTTTTTCGGTTTGCACCGGTTGCGCCTTATACCTATTAAAAAAAATTCAGATCTATTTGGTCTTAAGTCGCGGAGAAATCTGTTTGCGCGATGACTCGCGACTTAGTTCTTCCTTAATCGAGTAGATGGCGCTGTACTTGTAATGCCGCTACATGGGTAAAAATGTAAAATTAAATTATCCCACGGGAACGTGATAAAAAATATCCTATGTCCTTCTCCTGGTTTTAAGCTACCTCCCTACCAATTTTCAGCCAAATCAGTTCAGCCGTTCTTGAGTTATAAATAGTGTAACTAACACAACTTTCTTTTATATAAATAGATGTCACAACATTGCATGGAGCTATGTTATTTGGCTAAGATTTTCTGCAAAGTGGAGGTACTTCCTCATCCGGGCAGCTCCAATTGTGAGTGGTATTATTCGATTCCACTATGCCTTACCTCTCTTAAAACAGTACTTGTGTCATTAGACGATCATCACGATACAATCTAAATATCAGATTCGAGTCCCACTTTTTTTTTAAACTTAACTCTTCGTGAATACAGCCGTCATGATATGTTATAATATTAGGTAAGTATTACAAAGAAATTTCTTTTGCCTAACAAAGCCTTTCTTACGGATATTTTGAGTAACAAAATTAAATTTGTATTCAAAGGGTACACAAATAATATTGCGTTCGTGTAAGTAATCAAAAGAATCTCCGGACCGTTATTGAATCAGACGTAGGTACCTACTGCGTACCTACTCAAGTTATAAAAATTTCCTTCCATGAAATCCAATCAAGCAGGCGATGCTTTCGGTACCCTTTCTATGAATACGATGAATTAATAAAGGGGGTATGTATGGTTATGTTTCCATTATAGCAACACAAATACGTGATGTGTTATTTTATGAAATTGCCGTCCCCGCTGCCGGACGCGGCACGGCAAGGGAGCGGATGAATCGCACAGATTAATTTTGTCGCTTTATTTGATTAAGCACGCAAACACACGTTTAATTTTCCTTTTAATTGCCTCTTTATAATAAAATTTTGCAGATCAAATCAGCGTATCTTCCTTGCTTTTCTATTTTATTATATAATTTAGTAATATAATCTGCCTTATTATGTGCCAAACCTCATTTACTTTTCTATTATTTGTTTGATTTTAACCTAAATGTCTCGGTAAACTTATCAAAAGAATAATAACTAGGCAATAAATTATGGATATACGTGGCATATGTACGAAAAGATGTATAAAGGTGGAAGAAGCAAAAGAAGTATAGGCATATCAGGCAAACTAGCGGTCAAGCGTAAGCCTATCACGAATAAAAAAAAAAGTATGCAAGAATTGTAGTTAAGTCTATAGTTACTGACCTACCCCTGTGGGAGAAAGGCGTGAGTGTATGTTTGTATGTATTATTATGATTTTAGTCTAGTGGTTGCTAGAGTGGTAGTTGAGCGAAAGCTTTGATACCTAGACGAAGCTTTTTTTAATTATACATAGATTTTTCTACTGACTGCCTCCTTAGTCTAGTGGTCCCAAGCGCGACTGCTACGCCTGGATTCGATCCCCAGGTCGAACAAAGTGTAATTTCTTTTTTTATGAAATTCTCAGTAGCAGCTCGGAGTCTGGATTTGTGCCCGGTGAATGGCTATAGGCTCGCCCCCTATAACATGAGACCTAAACATACCGTACGCCGCTGCCTAACCCTTCGGGGAATACAGGCGTGATGTTATGTTATGTTATTTTTCTACTAAATTCTCAGTATTAGCTTGAATTTTGGATTTATATCCAGCTAAAGGCAATAGACTCGCTACTAATAATTACATGAAACCGAAAACATAAGTAGATAAGTACCTACTGTATTAAACCTTTAGGTATGGCAGTTGAAATTCAAGCCATTATCCCTTCGTTTTGAATTGGAAACAAAGGTAAGAATGCATAAATCTCAACCGAAAACTTGTTTATTACTGGAAAAGAAAACAAGTAAGTATATTGTAGCTGTTAGTAATTGTAACATTATGACGTCCAACAACTTAGTCTACCCGTGACCATGGATGCTGTAAAGGATCCGAAACGTCGGGAATCAAATAATATCAATACAACGCGATAAAATCCGTAAAAAGTAGTTTTATTTCAAGTAAGTATATTATTTTTCCAGACTATCGAATTCAATTTTCAATATTTAGATGATTTCACACCGTGTGAGGACAGGTTAGAATACTGTCCCTCATTGCCTTTCAGATAAGCATCCCGTAAGAGGCGTGAAAATATCTGACTTGCTCGGTGGTAGGACCTCTTGGGGTCTGACTGGCTGGCGCTCACCCTTACGTCGGAGTCTGACGTAAAGCACCTTGGTGTGTTTCGACCTTTGCACATAAAAGCCAGTCCCCTCGGTTGCTGTGGCTCTGGCAGTCTGCAGTCCGTAGGGGCTCTTAAAGATCGGCAACGCATCAGCAACTCCTCTGGTATTGCAGGTGTGGGCAACGATGACTACTTATCACCAGGTACTCAGAGTCAGCTCGTTTGCCAACATAGCCACATAAAAGTAAGTACCTATGCATAAAAAACAATCGAATATCCACGTAAATAAATTGTTTATTACTGAAAAAAATATATATGTTTATCATTTCACCAGACTATCAGATTCAACTTTCAATATTTAGATGCCATGTATTTGATTTACAAAGAGGCTTTTGGTCGTATAATGCGTTTTACGTGTCAACAGTAATGGTCTACAGATTAATTTTGTCAGTTGTTTAGGTTGAAGTAATCCGCTTACGAACGGGTTCAGTCCCCGCCAGTGTAATGCAATCTACGTACTTTCTGGCTCCATCAATATTAATGTAATTTAATTATAAAGAGCTTTATTAAAACCACAGGCTTTAGGTTTCTCTATTGGCAAAGTTCTGGCGTGAATTGTTTAATGGATTTTGAACGAAAAATAGAAAGTGAATTGTTAGTAACGACTTTTAGCCTGACCTAGGCGACTGGAATAGTTGCTATCTGATGATCGAATCGATGTTGAAATAAAATGTACGGATTGCTCGATTTTCCAAAACCTTTTGTCCTATCGATCCATTTTGTTTTTATTTCATTGACTGAATACAAGAGTACATGTGACCATAATTAAAAATAAGAAATTAACAACAGTGTGAAAAGTTAAAACACTCAACTTTTTTTATACCACTAAGATGGCAAACAAGCAAACAGCCCGGCTGTTGGTAAACGGTTACCGTAGCCTATAGACGCTTGCAACACCAAGGGTATCACTCTTACGTTGCCGACCCTGTAAATTAAGGAGGAATAGTTAGGCATAGAACATGCTGCCGTGCATGACAGTGACAGTAACAAAACACCACCAGTCCTCCCCACTGCCAACACAACGCTTCCTCGCGGAGCTCTGGCGATGTTATAATCTTAGCATGAAAAAAAAATGAAAAACAAAATCACAAAAATATAGTGTGAAAAGACTAATAAATTATTGCAAATTCATACATACCATAATGCATGTTTATAATGATATGTATAAGCTCTCTATATTCTCTTGTTACTTTATAATTTTCCAGAACCAAATTACTTTTAGGGTCAAATCTCACTCTGCCTTTAATCTTTTACCAAAAAAGTATACTAAAGCTAAAGATAATTAAGTCGCAAAACAAGAGCGGTGATAGCCGGCATATTTTAAAAATAATGTGTGGCCAATTTCACGGATTGCGACCACTAGTCGGCGACCGCTAACAGGTCGGGTGAATTATTACTAGCAATTACTAATTCCTTGGTCTTAATGCCATTTTTCATGCGAATGATTATGATGCCAAGATTTTGCGGAGTAGGTATTCTTTGCATTTATTTTATCTTATAACTAGCTGCTGCCTACGGTTTCACTCGCTTCCCAAAAGGATTTACTATAACCGGGCTTCTAGATGGCGTATCAAGATGAAATATGTAGGTACCAAATTTTAAGTTAGGTTTCCATCAATACGACTGTGATAACCGCATTCAATTTCGTGCAATAGTTTTTGCGTGATACGCGTACAAAGAGATAGACAGACAGTCAAAAATTCGAAAAATAGTTGTCGCAATTTTATCATATTAGTAAGACGTAAGGCACGATGTGCACTATGTGCAGCTTACCTAGCATTCATTTGTTTTTGTACGTCGTGGAGTGCAACCTATTAATAGTACCATTTTTGTTCATTTTATTATTGCGCGGGTGAAGTATATTCTTTTTACTTATACAGGATGACTTGAAAACAAGTGACAAATCGAAATGGGAGGTTCAGTAACCAAATATTACTTATTAATTTTAAAATGAATAAGTAAAAAAAACTTATTTTTTAACTTAGATGGTGCAAACTATGCTATTGTTGTCAGTTAGGCATGAATTATTGGTATTTAACTAAAAAACATAAAAAATAAATTCAGGCAATTATCAAAATATTCGCGCGGCTAGCGAGCCGCGCAATTTTCGCGCGATCAATTCATTATGCAGATAGTTACTATGTAAACTATTAACGCTTTGAACTTACTACTTTACTTACTTATACTTACGAGAAAAGTAGCAATAGAAGTGCACGAGACGTTGCGTTGCTAAAATCTCTTTTTAATTCCTAAAAAAGTAAAATTATTTTCCTTAATCACGTGTTCTAAATATTCTTTGTTACACATAGAATCATATATTTTAATTTATCGCGTCTATTCGGTTTCACCTGTATAATAACCTACTTCTAAATTTCATGTGTCGCAGGCCTTTTAGTTTTTGAGATTTCGTGATTATGGTATTTATAAAATTATAATAAATTCTTGATTGTGGTGTTGATAACCTACTTTATAATTTAGTTGCCAGGATTTTTTTGATAATTTAAAACCACATAAAATTCTTATCATTACCGACTAACGTTTATAAGCCTATTTTAAAATGAAATGTACACAAAGGAAACCATACTTTATATCCAAACAAGTTTCAGCAAAATAAACTTAAACAACAATTTCAATTTAACTAACAAGCAGAACGTCTCAAGCGTACAAATTTATATAAAAAAAACACTTTTCCTGGTAAACTTACATAAATATGCACTAGTCATTGTAGCAGAAAATGAATCCAGACTACGTCTGTACTGTTTAACAAGGGTTATTAACCCCTGTAGGGCGGGAACCGCCCTCTAACTTAGCTCTATTATTAATGACGATCTTACCCCGCCCTTCCTTGGCCAAGTGTAATGCAAATTATTGCGTTTTGCAATATTTTGTTTGTATCACGGAAAGTAAACACTGTGTTACACGGGACGTGGAAGTACACGCGAAGTACAGTCACACACGTACGTGAAAAAGTTTGACTTAATTGGTAATACGATACTTTGTCTGCCATTCATTTTAGGAAATCTTCAGTTGTTCTGGAGCATTTAATAGTACTGAATACGTACCTATAAATGTCAAAATTATGAATACAGTACGATCGGACTAACTGTGCGTGTCTGAATTTAGCCTTTCCGAATGGCCGCGCACGTAAAATCACATAGATAACATTATTTTAATGCAAAAATATCGAATTCAGTAAAGAAAATATCATAAATGGAGAACATAAACAACCCCAATTGTCTTTACACAGCTTTTTTTAATGGTAAAATATTACTATCTCAAAAAACACTTGCAGGCAACTTCATAATGCTGCTGTAATAGTCTGTACCATGTTACTATGTAGGTAGGTACGTTGTTGAGGGCAATGAAGTGATTTGCATACGTATTAAATAATTATATGTTTGATCCAGCCATGTATTAACGGTGCATGTTAAACTACCTGAGCGGTTGTTCCTGGTCATTTAATATTAAAATAAATTACTATATTATACCTCTATGCATGGGTTCAAGCATGGAACTGTCAAAATCGATATAATATCGTATTTTATCGATGCATAAAGCATGTGTATATGAAACGATGTATCAATGTGGGTAAAGAAAAAGAAGTATGAAAGAATCGTAGAAAATGGCGTATTGTAGAATCTATCTACTCCTATTTGAAAAGGATGTATGTATACATAAATACATACATAACTCATGTATGTATTTATGTATGTTTAAATAACGCAATTGGCAGATTGTAAACGTAATATATGTTTTTTTTTAAGCTAACTAGTAATGTGGTTCGCATATTACTAGTATTCTTGTTAACCCCTCGTGCTAAGCTAAAGGCTTGTGTTACGAGTGGGTTCACGTTGGTAGTGCAATGGGTGAGTTTTTAACCGGCAACCACATGATCGCCAATCCGACGCCCTAGCCACTAGGCTACCGCCGCTTCAAATTACATTTACAAGTTGCCAAGTGCGCAATTGCACTCAAAATCAGTCAAATTTTCTCGAATTTAATCGTAAACGTCAAGAATTCACACAATTTCTTCCCATGGAACTTAGATTTCACCGTGCCGATTTATCGATTTATTTTATAATCGATCGTTAAATTCTAAATTAGGTAGGTATATGTCATAGTTGTCAATTGTCGAATATATATACATAATTTGGTTCTATAGTCGCATGTTCTGTTGCTGTAGATCTAATACTTGCATGTAGATATTGAAATAGGTACTGATAATTTTTTTTAAGTGGAGAGTGAGTTTTATCGCCTGTATTTAGCCGATTTGTTTTATTAAGTATGTAATAAATAATACATGTATATGTATATGTATATCAGAATATAATAGAAGAGAATATTCTTTATTGATATAAGCAGTGATAGCCTAGTGGTATGACCGTTGGACTGCCTAGTTAAAAGTCTCAAGTTCGAATCCAAGGCACGCACCTCTGACTTTTCGAAGTCATGTGTGTATTAATAGTTAATTATCATGCACATAAACGGTGAAGGAAAACACCGTTAGGAAAACTGCATGTCTGAGAGATTTTCTCGACAGCGTGTGAAGTCTGGCAAAATTTAATACGTGTCCGTTCGTGAGTGTAGTAAATTAATAAAATTGGAATAATGTCGACTCACAAATCACCCTTGACTACCTAAAACATTTAATATTGTGTACAATAAATGAGTTTTTGCGTTCAATAACCTGTCCGATACCTTCTTTAGTTCTCTTGTACCAATATTCTTATACATTAAAAAGATTTTGAAGAAATACGACTTATCTTCAAAAGAAACCAATAACCCTAGGTACACAATACTATTAAAAATAACGAAAAAGAAAACAACATTTTCATAAGCCGGCGGATTCTATAACACCCGGAGCGATTCTTCTCGTACATGTTTTTTCCAGTGCCTACAAATACTTAAGAGTCAGGCGGACCGAATTTTTCTTACAAACGTAATACCGAAATAAATCGTAATTCCAACACAATTTAATAAAATTTAGTTATTATTCTGATTTCGATACCGTTAATCTAGGTTCCAACTCTGCCATTTCGTCCAAAATTCTTCACTGGAAATAAATGTAAGCGAATGCAATTTTTGATAACTTTACCAAGTTTGAAACGATTTTCCGATCTTTTATTTCCAGTGAAGTAGTAATAGACGAAATAGCGCCATAGGAACTTAGATCATCGATATCCAAATCCGAATAATAATAATTATAATTTGATAAAATATTGGCTGGATAACGATTTATTTCGGTATTACGTTTTTGTGGGCAATTCCAGCTCCGCCGGACCCTTAAGTATTTAGTAATGTTCTTGAACTCTAAAGGTCTTTGAATTTTGATGGTTGAATGGTTAAATTACATTTGGAATTAACGTATGCTAAATATTTTAAATGATAATATACCTGATAATAATGACTGCCTCATTAGTCTAGTGGTCCCAAGCACGACTGCTACACTAGAGGTCCTGGGTTCGATCCCCAGGTCGAGCAAAGTATTATTGGGCTTTTCTAAATTCTCAGTAGCAGGTCGGACTCTGGATTTGTGCCTGGTTAATGGCTATAGGCTCGCCCCCTATAACATGGGACCTAAACATACCGGCGAACTGTGGGTGTACATTAAGTACGCCTCTGCCTAACCCTTCGGGGAATACAGGCGGTATGTTATGTTATGTTATGATAATATACCTAAGTATAGCATTTAAAAAAAATGATCTGTTCTCGTTCTATTTTCTTCAATTGTCTCAATGGTCTAGTAGTATTCAATTCCTAGGTCAATTAAGGGGGTTATTTGGTTTATCAACGAAATTATCCATATTGCCCGTAGGCACACACACCCCTGTGCTTATTTACACTTTGCGTAGTCTTTCGAGGAAAAGAGTCGCGATGGTTTCACATGAAATTTTTCATAGTCGATTTTTTGGCGATAACATTTTTAATCTACGTTCAGTTTGGATGTGTTTAAAAACAAATTTGTAATAGAGAGAATTGTTTTAAAAATTATATCAACATTACTAAAACATAAACGACAGTAAGAACATTTTAATAAAGAAGTCTGTACTCTCAATTAATTCTAATTTCGAAATTGTTCTTTTAACGAAACAAGAAATTTTATTACAACCTTCTTCATCGATCAACAACAATTTGCCATGTACCCGAGGTCGCAGACTGAACTAAGAAATTAACTTTAGACTAATTTAATTTAGTCTCCACAAAGGATATCACATTTTTCTCTTCTGTCTGGTTAGTTTATTTCAGACGTTTTAAACGAACTTGTTCTTTAGGAATACATTTATCCTAAGATAATTCCCAACTTTGATCCGTTTGTTAGACTAGATAACATTAAAATTACTTTTTTGATTACTTTGCTAATCATATTTAAGTCAGAATAGGATAGGAAAAGGTCTCGAGTTCGAACCCAAGGCAGGCACCTCGGACTTTTCGAAGTCATGTGTGTATTAATAGATAATTATCACACGCTTAAACGGTGAAGGAAAACATCGTGAGGAAACTTGCATGCCTGAGAGATTTTCTCGACAGCGTGTGAAGTCTACCGACTCGCACTAGGCCAGCGTGGTGGACTATAGCCTAATCCCCCTCATTCCGAGAGGGGACCCGTGCCCAGCAGTGGGACAGTATAGTGGTTTGATTATTATGTTTATTAGGTGTTCTTTATTGCACATCAAAAAACTAATGTAAAGTAAAGTACAATTTCAAAATGAAAATAAAGTTCTTCTTGTCGGGACCAAACGGCGACCAATAGGGCATCGGACTTGCGATTATGTAGTTGCCGGTTCGAAACCCACCCATTGCACTACCGACGTGAACCCACTAGTAACGTAACACAAACATTTAGCACGAGGGTTTTTTTATGGGATAGGAGGGCAGACGAGCAGTCGGGTCGCCTGATGGTAAGCGATTAGACACCCGCAACACCAGAGGAGTCACGGGCGCGTTGCCGACCTTTTAAAAGGGAATTGGGCCTCTGGTAACCTCACTCACTCGGCGAAACACAACGTAAGCATTGTTTAACGCCGGTTTTCTGTGAGGCCGTGGTATCACTCCGGTCGAGCCGGCCCATTCGTGCCGAAGTATGACTCTCCCACATAACAAGAATACTATTAGTGTGCGACCCACATTGCTGGTAAGCTTTAAAAAAATTTGTGTGACTACTGACACGATAAGAAGAAAAAAATAAAACGAATAAATAAATAATTTGAATAATAATAAATATATTCATATTAAAATACAGTTATTCTAACTCTACGTAATAAGCTTAAGGTAATTTCCACCCAAATACTTTTCAAAAATTTTGCTGCAAACCTTTTTGCTTTATTTCGAATACAATAAGTACCATGAAGAAAAAGAAAATATTTCAAGGCTCTAAAAATGCTCGCGAGTGACAAGTTGACGGCTTGCGTGTGTTTTCGAGGGTTCCTTACACTGGAGGGTGCATTTACCTCTATTATATTTCAATTAAGCATTATTAATACGATAACACCAAGCTGCTAGTGCATTTTGTTGATTTCAATCTGAAATTGGGTGCGGAAAATCTTCCCACTAAATTACAGCCATTTAAAGTAAGTTTACGTAACATAATTTAGTTAAGTGCATTTTCATAATAATAATTACTTTGGTAAGTAAGGGCATTAATCATATTTTTTACGGACAACTTTTGTTTGAAATGTTGTGGGTACTTACTGGATATGGTTATTCTGTAAACAAATATATTTTAAAATATCTTTTTGTGATATTTTTTGCATTTTCCATGCTAAGATTGTTATGTTATTTTTTATTTAAGGAAAAAATTCCTTTACTAAAAAATAACATAACAATCTTAGCATGGAAAATGCAAAAAATATCACAAAAAGATAGTTTAAAGGTAAGGTGGCATCGTACGACACTGAACTAACTGTAAAGTAAGTCGTGTCGGTTGAGAAGTAAGGTGACTTGCCTCTTATAGATGTCACCAACGTCACCTTATGACGTAAAATTCAGAATGTGATGGCAAAATTTCAATCATGCGGGTAGGGTTCGCGGTGGCTTAGAGGTCAGAGCGTCTGGTATATCAAACCAGAAGACGCAGGTTCGAATCCTGCCCGCAATTGAATTTTTTCCTTTACTAAAAAATAACATAACAAATATATTTTAAAATGTTAAGCACCTTGTTATTTGCTAAGAGAAATATATAGCTCTTTATGTAAAATTACGGACAGACAATTTCATTTTTATTATTCCATTTCTTAAATGTGACAATAGAAGTTTTTATAAAATGTCGTAAAATTATAAGTTTTGCTAATTTCGCTTAGTTAATATTTTAGAGGATAGTATTTATATTTGAGTATTTAGTACCATTTAGTTTCCAAATTAGCTCAAATAGCATCAACAAGATCAATTTATTATGTATCCAAGTATATTAATTTTCATGGGATCCAGAAAAATACATTATTACATATGTATACTACAATAGATATAGGTAACTAATATCTAATGTTTTAATAATTACGGACAGAATATAAAAAAAATTACGGTATGCCTGTATTTCTACCTTTTTATTGAAATTTTTTTGTTTACATGGCTCGTACAAATTTCCATTTCTAGGAAAAACTGCTTTGTTTCCAAAATTATTTTTATATACCCAAGTAGGTATATTTTTAGTTTAGTTACGTATTTAATAAAATATATTTTTTCTCTACAAAAATAAACAATAATACCTACTTAGGTACTTCCTTGCCTCATTAGTTTAGTGGTGCCAAACGCGACTGCTAGCTAAAGGTCCTGGGTTCGTGTGTTATTGGGTTTTTCTATGAAATTCAGTAGTAGCTCGGAGTTTGGGATTTGGGGCCCGATTAATAGCAATAGGCTCGATCCTTACATGGGCCTAAACATACCAGCGAACTGTGGGTGTACATTATACACCTTTGCCTAACCCTGCGGGAAATACAGGCGTGATGATGTTATGTTAGGTACTTCCTTTTATGACGCAATAAGTTCCCCATAGACTAGCAAAAGCTAATTTGAATTAAAGTAGGGGTAGAAAATGGTTATTTCCATAGTGGTTATTAAGCAATGTCGGGGGACCCAATGCAACGGTAATGTTTCACTGTCGACGACAATCATGACACGTTCTTCCACGGTTTACCTTGAAATTTATTCAGTCACGTAACGTTTTTATTCAGTTTTTCTACTTACAAATAGAGTTCACTAAGAATTTGCATTTTTTATATTGTGATTTCAACATTTTGTGTGCTTTTATATTTCATTGTTGTTTGTTTTGGTATTAGACGCGAAAAACTCGGGGTGTAAATAAGCAGCAAAGTGTTCATCTCTACCTAAACCTTCGGATATAGGTAATACTGTATTTAGTATGACATTCCACAAATAATGGCGAAATAGCGTCGTTATTACCACACATTATCGTATGGAAATGACGGCATTTTAGAGTAGCTATACAATTATTTGTAAATGGTTTCCTTTTCCTTGTATTTATCGTGAAATAATGGAACTTATTAGACGCTTACCTACATCAACACTACGATAGCGTTATAACGTTATTTGTCTAATGGATATTATAATTATGGAGTATAGGTGTCTGGCGACCCACACTGTCTTAGTTCCCTTATTTTTCACAATCTCAGGAATTTTATTAAATAATACCTAACAAGGAAGGAACGTTTTAGTTTTTTTTTTTAAAAAAACGTTGCCCCACACTAGGATTTTCTCCTGTATCGTGGGTGCGTTTACAAACACAAATTCTCACATGCACAAACGCCCAGACCCGGAACAACTACCTGTAAGATCATACAAATATTTGCTCCGTGTGGGGATCGAACCCACAACTCGTGGCATAGAAGCCGATCGCTCAACCGCTACGCCAATCGTGTCGTCAGAAACAAAAAAGGAACAAAAAGTTTGGAAACATAATCCCTTGGTTACAAAATATGGTTTATACTAGGTTAACGTTAATCCTAGACTTAAAAATATATCCATCATTGGTCATAATTATCATAAAAAAGACTTTTTCTGAGGACATATTATTATTTAGGTATAATAACATGGATTATGTTTACAAAACTGAAACGTATTTTAAATTACAAACAACCAATTTCTTCGCAACAGTCACGTAAAAAGTAACATTAGGAACCGGCAAACTGCACAGTAGAAAGACTTAACAATCTATCAGACTGTTGGAACAAAATTCACGAGTGCAGAGCGCAACTGGCCACACAGTGGGCCCTATTTTCAATAAAGAGGTCATAAGAAATGTAAGGTTTTATGTTTAAATTTTACTTCCGTATTTGTTTATCGATATGTGTAAAATGCGTTTTGATTTAAAAATAATGATAATGGACGTTATATTATTATACTATACAACCATTCTTGTAATCCTTGTATGGTTAGGTCAGGTATATAATGTGAATACTGACTAATAAATAATAACTAGGCTAGGCATTCATTTGCACTATTATATAGATAGCCAAAAAGCATTTTATCCACTTGATCCTAATGCACATATGGGCAGAAATCTAATCAGTAGTAACAAATGTCCATTTGTCCAATATGATACTCGATATTGTATTATCCCAGTACCGCATGCGAAGTGAAAAATGACAACATTCTTTGAGGGAAGATAAATTAAACTAAACAATAATATTTGTAATAAATATTTAAATAAAATACTCGGTTCCATTGTAATCGATATTCAAATTATGAAAGTTTAATCTTTTGGGTTTTTGATCCTGTGTACTCTGTAACTCGAAACCGTTACCACTGTGCATCGTTTTATTACATTTTCAATACCACCAGATGATGCGATTCTCTGGCAGTGGTCAGCTTGGCTTTCTTATTGTGCCCCTGATTGCATTTGAGCTCGGAATTGACGTGGTTTGTATTTTCTCAATACGAGTTTTTGAAATTAATTGCAAATAGATTTTTGTGTCTTTGAGACGGTGATCTATTTTAGAAAACCGGTTCAGGTACCTAATTTAAAGTGTTCTATAACTTTATGATGCCAATCTAGTCTTAGTGTTGAATGGATACCTATAGTAATGAAATCGAAAATTCTATACAGGACACTGAATGAAAAATTTAAATCTCGTGTTTTTTTATTACGTGGATTGATTTGTGTAAATGGGTGACAAACTGTCTATCATAAAGTTTGGTACATGCTTTTTCGTTATTTTGCTGGATAATTTGAATATTTTACGTGAATCCGAAATTTTATTCAGCACATTTTTAATACACAATAATCGTAGATACAATTTCAAAATGACTCCAACGTTATACTCGTATAAAATAAAAGATGAGTGAAACTTTATATTTCATTTATTATAATCTCTTTTTTATGAAGTATACGTACTCTTTTATCGTCGTTATTAATAAATAATAAAAGTCTTTTAGTAATACTCCGTTAATATACCATTTCTACATATTGGTAATTTTAATAAGGGTACTTTGCTACCCAGTTTTATCTTTCAAAGAATATTATAGGAAACTAGTGGACCCAGCAGACGTTGTCCTGCCCTGAAAATAACCCAAAACTTGATTGCAGCGCCACCTACCGGGTCCAATTGTGAATCTAAACCATTCCCAGATCCCCTTGAACACACACAAAAAATTTCATCAAAATCGGTCCAGTCGTTTGAGGGAAGTTCAGTCACATACACACTCACAGAAGAATTATATATATAAAGATAAGAAGTACAATTAATAAGTTAAAGCAAAACAGTGTTTTCATAGATAAAAGATGAAAAGAGTTTCCGTCGTGTCTACTTTTGTCGATAATAAATTAGAAAAAAACTTACTTTGATCGATAAAAGCACTTGAATTTATCGAAAAATCATAAAATCTCTTTATTTATGTTGCGAACAGCTCCGTAAGATTTGTCTCAATCTTGTGATTACTTGGTACTTCGATGGTACGGAAAAGACATGGCTTTCAGCAACTGCTATGTTTACTTTAATATTTTTTTATGTCATTTGGTTTTTATTGATTATGACGACAGGCGAGCTAAGTGACGGTAGATAACTATTCGCCGCCCAAGGAGCTGCTGATGCTTTGCTGAGCCTTGGGAAACCTTACGGACTGTAAACTGCCAGAGCCGCAGTAACCGAAGGGGAACTGTCTCTCAGTGCAAAAGTCAAAATACACACTGGTGCTTTACGACCGATTCCGCGGTAAGGGTGGACGCCAGTCAATCAGACCCGAAGAGGTCCTACCACCGAGCAAATCAGATATTTTCTCGCCTTTGCGAGATGCCTGTCTGAATGGCAGTGAGGACCAGTATTCTATGACCCGTCCCCGCATGGGGTAAAAGACTAAGGTAGGTAGGTATCCTATCTTAGTCTTTCAAGTTGATACCCAACCATCGGTTATTCTCGATATTGCTCGACTATATTTTTTTCTCAGAAAAAAACTGTAGTTTTTCTCTATTTCCTGGGAATTCCCGGGAACTCGAGAAAAACTACAGTCTCATAAATAACCTTTTACAATTGAAAGAAAACTACTTTATACGGATTTTATCGTGTTAAGTATATTGATATTATTTAATACCCCAGTGAAGATACATTTAAGTATTACGAAAACAGTTGAGACAAACATTGACCGCAGCAACGTTCGAGATATCTATCGTCTGACAAATAAAAACAAACCTAACTCGGTTGTTGTTGTGGATATGTCTTCACCTATTTTGAAAACAAATATCTTAAAGGCAGTTAAGGATTATAATTTAAAGAAAAAACCCAATACTTTGAATGCTTCCTGCGTTGATATTAAGAATGAACCAAAACCATTATTCGTCTCAGAGTATCTCACCTATAAAACTAAAAGACTGTTTTATTTCACTCGCGAATTTGCTAAAAGCGAGAATTACAAATTTGCATGGACAGCAAACGGGAAGATATATCTGCGCAGGAGAGAAGGAGATGTTCACTTGATTATAAGGTCAGAAACTCAGTTAGAGTCTCTCAAGGAATCAAAATGACTAGACTTTTGTACTAAAAATATTTTATTTTACATACTTGTCATATCTACCCTCAATTATTTTGTTTTTGATATTGTTGTTTTTTTATCTTTTTACACTTTCAAAGTTTTTGATTATGTTCGTACACTACAAATTTGTTTGTTTTTCTATATGTCTCTAATGTTAATTACACACTTACACATACTTTTACACAAGGAACACCTTATCGTAAATGTTAAAACACGGAAATATTTCAGGGTGCTCTTTTTTGCAAATTGTTTACCTATAAAACCTAAAATAGGCTTTCACGAAAAATGGTTAATTAATTTAATAACAAATATTAAAACTATTGTTACTATCCGTTGCACAAAATTCTCACTATTTCTAACATGGAAATTATAAACGATATGGTGAACGAATTGGATAGTTACTCAATCTCTAAATCAACGTTATGCAACACCTCTGAAGCTAAAAGTAAATTGACCTATATGAAAAACAACTTCAAAATAATAACACAAAATATCAGAAGTATTAATTGTAATATGTCCCAAATGGAAATACTCCTATCGCAACTACAACTAGATTTTGACATAATAGTGTTGACAGAATGTTGGTTAAAAAATAATAGTCCTTTGCCAGTTTTGAGTAACTACACCACTTTTCATACATTGGAACATAGAACCCAAAACGAAGGAGTTGTAGTCTATATGAAAAATAGCCCCAACTATTTAGCTTATGAGTATCGTCTAGATGACGCTAACTGCATAATTATAAAAATAAAAGCGGATATGGTTGTTATTGCAGTGTATCGGCCTCCATATTATAAATTGGATAATTTTTTTAAATCGTTGGATGGTCTCCTATTATCGCTCTCATCATATGCAAATATTATTTTTGTTGGGGACATTAATATAAACATAAAAGAATTTGAGAATGACTCCAGATCACACGAATATTTAAATTTAATGGCTTCTCATGGTCTCTTGCCTGCTCACTTACTTCCTACAAGAAATTTCAACTGCCTGGACCACGTATTAATAAAATCCGATTTAACATGTAATGTATTAGTTATAACTAGTACTATAACCGATCACTACTCAGTTTGTCTCTCAGTGGGGAAAAGAGTAGTTGACTATAAAAATCGCACAAATATACACGTCGACTACCTTAAAGTTATTACCGAATTAGAAAATGCAAATCTAAGACCCATTTATGACTGCGATAATGTGGACCAGGCGGTGGAAATTCTTATAGATATTATAACCTCGGCTATACACAGCAATACAACAATTAAAAAAGTGAGTCATCGTAAAACAATAATCAAACCATGGATCACTCCAGGTTTATTGCGATGCATCAGAAATAGGGATAATCTACATTTAAAAGCTAAAAAGAATCCAAATAATACAGAAATGCAATTAATCTATACCAGATATAGAAATTTTTGTAAAACTATAATCGATAAAGTTAGATGTGCTTATGAAAACACAGAATTTAATAAAGCCAAAAACAATACTAAACAGACCTGGAAAATAATTAAAACGATAGCATCTATAAAAAAACAAAGGGACAACAACGAAGGTCTACTAGAAATAAAACATAACCCACAAGAATCAGTTAATGCAGTTAATGACTTTTTCGCTAATGTTGGACAAAAGCTAGCTGAAGACATTGGCAATGTGACTATGATTGGAGATCTAGAACAGGAATCACCACAAAAAACATCTAACTCCTTAGCTCTGCTTGACACAGATGATGACGAAGTACTATCCATAATAATGAACCTTAAAGATGATTGTGCCATAGGTTTTGATAGTATTTCAAATAAACTACTGAAGGCGGCAAGTCACATACTGATCTCTCCAATCGTCCATGTATGTAACCTAAGTTTTCGCTCCGGGGTCTTCCCCAAGCACTTCAAAACTGCTCTTATCCATCCTATTTACAAGTCGGGAAATAGAGACAGTATTAATAATTACCGCCCTATATCTGTCCTGCCAGCAATGTCAAAGATTTTAGAAAAATTGCTAAACAAAAGATTGACTAACTTTTTAAAAACTTTTGGAATTATATCTGAAAACCAATACGGTTTCATTGCTGGCAGATCCACAGAAGATGCCTTAAGAATTCTCACAGAAACGGTTGTTAAATCAATTGATAGCAAAAACAAATGTGTTGGTGTCTTCTTAGATCTAGCCAAGGCGTTTGACACTGTCTCTGTACCCAGACTTCTCGAGAAGATGGAACATCTAGGAATACGAGGTAAAGTGCTAGATATTTTCACAAGCTATTTAACCCAAAGAACCCAACGAGTGATAATTGGTCAGTTTACAAGTGCGGATGCACAAATAACCTTTGGAGTCCCGCAAGGGAGTATACTTGGTCCTACTCTGTTTTTAATATATATAAACCAACTTTGTAACATGCGTCTACATAATGCGAAAATTGTTACCTTTGCTGACGACACCGCAGTAGTGTTTCATGGCAAAACTTGGGAGGAGGTAGTGTGTGTGGCAGAGAGTGGCATTGAAAAGATAATCTATTGGTTAAATAGCAATTCACTTACCATCAACCTTAGTAAAACTAAATATATGACCTTCTCCATCAAGAAACTTAGTCCCTCAACCTCGAAAAATGTCCAAATAATAGCTCACAATTGCCGGTTATCTAATTCCTACCAATGCAACTGTACCCAATTAGATAAAGTTTCGAGGATTAAGTATCTGGGAGTCTGGATCGATGAAAACCTCAACTGGCACAATCATATCGAGTTACTTACAAACAGGATTAGAAAAATTATGCGTATATTCAAAAAATTACGACATATTAAAGACCAAAGCATACTTAGGGTAATATATTACTCACTATGCCAATCAGTGCTGGGATATTGTGTGTCAGTCTGGGGTGGATCCCATAAATCGGCACTTATAAAACTAGAAAGAGCACAGAGAGGTGCTCTCAAAGTACTTACCTCTAGACCTAGGCTGTACCCTACCACGAAACTTTATCAAGAGATTGGTGTTCTGACAATACGCCAACTTTTCATCTTGCGTAATCTAATTTACGCACATACAAATGTCACAAATCACAGTCTGCATCTAAATAACTCGATTGGCAAAAGAAGAAAAGATATTGTATTTAAAATAACACCCCATAACACCGTTTTTGCAAAAAGACACCCTTATATAGCAGCTCCATATTTATATAATAAAATTAACAAAATAGAACCCATTCATCAATATTCATTTTTTGTTCTTAAGAAAAAAGTAAAAATGTTATTAAATAAACTAGATTACCAAGAAACTGAACTTCTCTTGAGTGTACCTGAATAAAATTTATTTCATGAATTAATAGCTATACACACACACGCACGCACACACACGCACGCGCGCACACACACACACACACACACACACACACACACACACACACACACACACACACACACACACACACACACACACACACACACACTACACATACACAACCTCAGAATTCATTTTTTATTATTTGTTTCATTCCACAAATTAATGTTTTTGTAAAAGATAGTTTTGTACAAATTAAACTGGTTCTCTAGATCAACCGCGAGGCGAACTGTTACTTATAGCACAGGTTATACCTAGTTTAAGTGGCAGTGATCAAAAATATTGTAAATGCTTTATAGAACCAATAAAATGATTGTATTGTATTGTATTGTAATTACCTATGGATGGGTACACGAGATAAAATAAACTCGATTTGCAATTAATAGTAGGTAGTTTTAACTTACCTATTTATTCATTTTGAAGGTGTGTTCCGACTCGTGCACCGTGTCGTCTGAAACAATGTTTTACGTGTCACTCATAAGCATAGAGTTCTTACAAAAGAAGGTATTGAACAAGGAAGGCATTTATCACCATGCTTAAGAATTGCGGTGATAAAATGCTATAGGTTTAAAATAGATACTTTTTTTAATTATCCATGGACTTATACCTACTAGTAAGTACCTAATTTTTTTTACCAATTTGGCCAGAATTTACAGATTGAAAATAAATGGAACTTTAGACACATATGTCTGCCTCATTGATTTAGTAGTCGCAAGATCGGCCGCTAAGCGAAACGGTTTGATACTCAGGTAACAGGTTGGGCAAAGTGTCACTGAGTTTTCCTATGCAATAATCAATAGCAGTTCGAAGTTTGGATTTGTGACTGGCGAATGGCCCTAGGCGCCAAAGGTCTCGAAGTTTGAATTTGTGCCCGGCAACTGACCATAGGCTCTGGGAGTCTGATGGCAGTCTATCAGATCTCCAGAATTTATTTTCTGAGGATAAACTACGTTAGGTTAGGTAGGCTGATTGAGAATAAATAAACTGGTACTCAAGCGTACCACTTATAACAACCATTAATTATTATGCCAGGTGCTCATTAAATTCTTCACTGAAGTGAGTAATGATGCACCTATGAGATGATTCCAATTTCATCAACTAATAGGGTACTGAACTATTTTATGAAAATTATTCACACTATTCAACAAAAGGACGTATCCCGAAACATTAGAAGTAATGCAGCAAAAAAATCATACATGTGTTTTATTTATTATGAAAATAAAATAAATAGAAGTCAGATCATCATGATTAATGATAACGCGTTGCTAGTAAGCGGGCGTACCGAAAACGCGCCGTTTAGATCACACGTTTGCGATATGACTAGGGCTGTCAGGGTACTTTTACTATTAGACCATACAATACTTTATTTTTAATAAAACAAAATCATATCATTAGGGACACTCCAATACCGCGTAACTTTTCTATAAGACCTAACAAAAGTAACATAGAAAATGATTGAAAATAAAGTCTTAGCAAAGTGTTATTTACGCGGTGTTAGACTAACCCCGATGAAATCAATTCATTTTATTATAATATTATAGAGACGAAAGTAACTTTGTTTATCTGTCACCTTTTCACGCCTAAACTGCTGAGCAGATTCGATCGACAATATTTTGCAAGGAGATAGATTGCACACTAAGGCAGAATTTAGAGTAAGTTATGTAACAATAAAGCATTTTGCTTGTAACGCGAGAGAAAATTAGAACAAAATCTTAAACTGGGTAACCGCGCTTATGGCTATGAGACCCACGGATATGACCTGAAGAACAAAATTGCTTCGCGATAGACAACCCTAAATATAAGGCTCCGGTTTAATTTATCACTTGGACCGCAAACTCATGATTAATACGTATAGTAACATCGCACGATAGTCTGTTTCGTATACGGGTTTCTTTATCGCAGTGGTGCGGTAGCGAGCCGATCTAACTTTAATTTGTTGCTTTCTGTTTTGTTTACCAAATTACGTATCGCTTTCTTGCCTAACATCATATTGACGTTTTTGCAAGATAGACATTGCCACCAACACGATGTAAACATAATAAATGCAATCCCTGTATATTATATGTTACAGTGACCCATATATGGACATGGTCGATATTGAAAAACATTTTTTTAAATACCAATACAAAAATGCTGTGTTCTTATACAAAAACTGTTTGTATAACGACAATATTTCATAAACAATCTAATCTCTTCGCGTGCCTATTCGATAAGATAATTACCAGCTTAAAAATAGATTGCTGTCGAAAGAATCAAGGAACTTAAACAATAAAATAATATTGATTTTTAATGTCATTTTCATTCAAAAAGTAGATTTAACTATGCATTCTAATAAATAATTGGAAGTGTCTATTACATATTTGTTAAAAGAAGAATTTTGATGTTTTTCTGTTAGAAACTCAGTAACATACTCTGTCATTCAAAAAAAGATTTAATTTAGTAACTATGATGTTATAATATTTAATCTAAAACGAACTGCAATAACTTGGAACAAAGAGTTTTTTCTCTCACGCCAAGTTTACATTAGCTGTGAAAGCGGTTACTGCTTGCTACATTATTGTACTATTTTTTTTTCTTAAAAAAGTTTTCTGAAGTCTTAATCTAATATCGCTTAATCTGAACCGTCATGTAGGAACATGTTCTATTTCCAGACATGGCTTTGTTAGAAATAATATCAAAGAAAGTACGTTTTTATATATTTCGATGTCATAATTTTTGTATGATTTAGATATATTCTATGACCACCCCACGCGTTTTAGGTTAAAGATTATAAAGAAGAAGCGTGATAAGTTCAAAACTAATATTAATTAATTTGTACTAATTCTTACTTATTTATTACAAATTATAATACAATTTTATTTTTAACGTTATTATTATTTAACATTAACAAATCAAATAATGCGCTCGTTTTTTTATTATTTGAAAAAGAACTTTCTAAAAGTTCAAGCAAGAAACTTTTAGAGTGAGTAGTGACCAAAAGGTGTACCAATCTTGTATCAATTAAATACAAGTAGCAAAGAATTAAACAAAACTGATCAGTTCCTTAATAATTCCAATAAAAAATCTGCAAATACATTCCAAGTCTCTATTAAGATTACTTGGCCATAAAAAAGTAGTGAGATCAAATAAACGGCCAAGTCTAAGTGATTAAAAGAAAATGAATGTTTAGCCAAGTGCTACATTTGTCATGTTCAACATTTTGTCATGAATGTTATATTATTCTCTAAAATCTCAGCAAGTCAAACTTCAGACAAACTCATCAAGAATACATCAATCCATTACCAGGAAAATATAGATATTATGACTTTTCACGCTTCTGGTTACCTCTAACGATTGTCACAAGTGTTCATTTGTTTACAGAGACTGACAGGTTAAAAACGTGCATTACGAGATGTCGCAAGAGCATGCATAGATCGATCGCTTCTTAAAATATACTATCAAATAGAATTCATGTAAGAATGTCTGTCTTCAACTCCAAGCGGAGATTATATCTGGTCAAAAGATTATTACGTGTTGACTACTGATGTGAGAACCGGATTACATATTGTTGATAAAATGGGGAAGTCATTCCCTGATATATGGCCGCTGTAATACGGACAGACAACTATGAATAATACATACGTGACGCTAGTAATAATGTGCCAACATCTCAACTGAATGCGTGTTGTTGATGTATCCACGGTTTAGGAGATTCGATCGTTATTTGGGCTTAAGATATATTACCAGAGATTTGCATGTCTATTTGTGTCAGTATTAATATTTATTTATCGTACCCATTTACATATGATAATGGACTGGCAAGTCATAGGTCTCGACATTGCCTGCAACGTACGCACTTCTGACATGTGGAAGTCAAACTATTGTAAGCACTCAGACTGGATCCCTAAGTGGTTTAGTGAATCAATACTTGTTTACCATTTGTTTTAACGGTGAAGGAAAGTATGAGAGGTAGTTTTGATTAATTTTTACTCGCGATTTTGTAGCCAAATATTATCTCTTCAGTGGTTTAGGCATGAAAACCTGACAGATAAACAGACAGAGTTACTGTCACATTTATAATATTATGAGAAGTATGTATGGTATAAGAATAATATTTTTTCTTCTGACTGCCTCATTAGTCTAGTGGTCCCAAGCGCGATTGCTACGTTAGAATTCCTGGGTTCGATCCCCAGGTCGAGCAAAATGTTATTGAGTTATTCTATGAAATTCTCAGTAGCAATAGTTAATGGCAATTGGCTCGCCCCCTATTACATGGGACCTAAACAGGCGAACTGTGGGTGTACATTAATAAGCCTCTGCCTAACCCTTCGGGCAGTACAGGCGTGGTGGTATGTCTTCTGATATCATATATTTCCACTACAAAGTATTTCAATTAAAACATCAATCGACGACACGTTTGGCGTAGCGGCTAAACGATCGGTTTCGGCGCCACATGTTGTGGGTTTTGTAAACGCACCCATGATACAGGAAAATAGCCTAGTATAGGGCAACGTTTTTTAAAAAAAAAACTGTTGTTTAATTTATTAATCGAATCCAATAATAAACGTTGTTGATCATCGATGCGCATTAATCGTGTAAACTCGGTTACCGTTTACAGTTGCCGTATTAAGCGTCCGGCCGTGAGTGGCCGAGCGGAGGCAATCGCGTGCAGTCTGCGACATGCATTCCGCTAGTAATGTATGGATCGCCTCATGAGTACGATATTTTTAGAAACATTATTTAAAACGAAATTATTCAATTAATTTCTACAGGTCTTACAATACTTGCTAAGGTGGACAGCCTAAGCTCTCCATAGAAATCAAAAAGATTAGAAAACTTAAAACACCATTAGCATTTAATTTCACTAGGATCGAATTGGCACGTTCATTCGATTTAATCAGGCACACGCAGTCATCAGTTGGTCTAGTAAGAGCTTAGTAAATGATAGTGATGTCTATGATAAATTGTTTGGTTGCCGATTTTAGGTCTTCAGTGACTGCAGGATGGTATTTTCTACAAAATGTTACCGGATCTATCGTTCACTACAATCTTTGTACCAATACTTTAGAAACATAAAAAGTACCGTAAGAGAATTCAGTTATTAAGGTCGTCTGTCCTTCTCAGTTGATTCTACGCTTCGTTTTCGGGTACGTGGTTGGTGGAACTATTTTTTTCCTTGAGGAGGAAAAAAAAGTTCACAGAGTTCACACTTTAATGAAAAATATGAACATTTTACAAGAAAGAAGGGACCCCTCACAATAATCTATGGCAAATGCTTTGAACACACAATGGGTGATCATAACCAAAAATGCAGCAAAATAATAAGGCCAGCGTTATCGCACTAGAATTTATTAGCTCGACAGAAACCCAGCCATGCGTCACAAATAGTGCGACGGGTGCGCTTCCAGTCCGCTTTGTTAAGTGAAATCAAAAACAAACTGCGCTGACAATCGCTACATCGACGGCCTATTTGTGTTACTCATGTGATGCTGCCGTTCTGAATATGATATTACATTGTACGTGAGTTTGACGCCATTTTTTCCCTTTGAGTAGCAAATCACTGTATGAAAGTTCCTGACAATGCATATTTGTTGGTCCATGTCGTTATTACCATATTGTCTCTCTACATTTTATCTAAATGAATGTCTGTTTTTTTTTGTTTGAAGTCAATTTTCATCTGATGGGAATTTTTAGAAGACTTGTCGATATTTCGCGTGATCAGAACAGGTTGGCTTGTTCTTAGGTCAAAGAATTACTGGTATAGATGGGTTTCTGCCCAGGCATTTTGGGCGAAAAAAATAAATGCGCTGGCATAAACCCATCTATATAGATGGGTTTCCGCCCAGGCATTTTAGGCGAAAAAAATAAATGCCCTGGCATAAACCCATCTCTAATTACTGGCAAAATTGCCATGCAATGAGGCAATGTTGCCACTGCTCTTCACTGGTCTTTGGCTCCCGATACCAGGTGACGGTATTGTAGAGGAGTACTTTGACTTTGTTAATTTATTGTATTCTTATCACACATTGTACATTACAACCTTTGTACATTACAACATATCTAAATATATTTTACATTATAATATATGTCAGAAACCAGTTTTTTTTTCTTTAATTTTAATCATGAGTTCATGCTACGGTAGCTTACTCTGCAAACGCTCATCATAATTATTGCCATGTTTTAACATAATAAAAAGTAAATCGTTGTAACTAAACCTTATCTACATTAAATTACTTGCCATCAAAACGTCTCCACCTTTTTATTCAACCGTAAGCGTCAAGCTAAGTCTTACTTAAAAGCAACAATAAAAGGTCCAGAGATTATGTTTTAAAGAAAGGCCGAGTGTTGGCACGCGAGCCTAGGGGGCGGTCAGCGGACCTCAAGTAACAATTACTTGGTCATGCGAGCAACCAATCCATCACCCACTTGCCCTGTGCCACTGGCAATGGCCACTCGGTTCCTACTCTAAGGCAATTTCCGGATCCCTTATCTACCTCAGCCTGCAAGCATTTACTTCGGGGTTTGTTTAACAGAATTAATCCAGTTGACAAGGATCTTTGGCAAGGCCGTTCCTTGTTTGCGCTTTTGTTGTTTTAGTTTCGCATCGAACGTCTTGGCAAACGTTCGGGCGAAACGAGATCCCCAAATGAACAAGCAAGTACGTAACATGGACATAGCAGTCTATGTGGGCTGGTTTTTCCCTAGTTATTTTTTATTGTATTTAGCATGAATACCTACATGATATACAATAAATTTGACGTCACGCAAAAAATTTGACGTCCTTTAATACTTTGAATATGGAATTAAATCTACATCACAGACTATGGTCTCGGTAGCTTAGTTGGCTAAATCGTCCGATGTATGTAGCCCGAAGGAAACAGCTTTGAACCATATTTGAGATCGATTTTTCTTTCACTATAATATATTATATATCTAATTATTATTTTAAATAGCAATCTCGCCATAGGAAATTAAAGAAGGAATAGTAAAAGAATATGCGAGCATAAATTATGCGCCCACTGAAACCTACTTAAGGTTAGCACAGGCATAAAAATGCGACATTATTGTTAAATTCTTTTCATAAGCGAGGTCTTAAGCCAACTAAAGCTCCCACACTGTGTGCATAATTCTTTAATAAGTAATAGCCTTTTGAAATACTGCGACACCGTTCATATTTTCAGCAGAATTTATAGGAAGTAAGCAACGAGCGGCCGTCGGCTCGTTTAATTATTTCGCTCTTGTTTGCACAAGATTGAGATTGTGTTATAAGTTATATACTGCTAATAGAAAAAATAACACGAAGGCTTTTAATAACAGCCGATTATAACTCACTTCTGTATATATAAAGTAAGCATAAAATATGACGTAATTGCGACAAAATTGTCTCAAACTACTTTTACTATGTAAGTGTTTTGGAAACACTGCCTCATTTGTCTAATGGTTCTAAGTATGACTGATACGCTAGAGGTTCTATGTTTGATTCCCAGGTCGAGCAAGATGTAATTGGGTCTTTCTATAAAATTCCCAATAGCAGCTCGGAGTTTGGGATTTGTGCCCGGTTAATAGCAAAAGGCTCACCCCCTTAAATAGGACCTAAACATACCGGTGAACTGTAGATGTACATTAGCACACCGCTGCCTAACCTCACAGTAAATACAAGCGTGATCGTATGTTATGTTTCAAGAACAATAATGCTATTAAGAACACTTTGGTTAGTATTTATTTATACTTTAATTTGTTTCATTCGTTGACAGAAGTAGTATATACAAATATACAAAAAAAATACAAAAATATTTATTTTCTCTTCACAAACATTTAATAATAAGAAGTATAGAAGTAAAGCTTAAGGGGCTCGTGACTAAGTAATAAGTATCGACGCTGATCAATTAAGGTTAAGCTCCACATCTCTCGGCCAGCCTATGGATTCTTAACAGATTTACGTGCTTTTTGAGACACGTAGGAGTCTCACCCCTCTGTATCTCAAATCTGCCTACCGTTTTGGGGATATAGGTGTAATGGTAAGTTATGTGTCGTTTTTACGTGGGAGAGCCGTGCTTCGGCACGAATGGGCCGGCTAGACCGGAGTGATACCACGGCCTCACAGAAAACCGGCGTCAAACAACGCTTACGTTGTGTTTCGTCGAGTGAGTGAGGTTACCGGAGGCCCAATCCCCTTTTAAAAGGCGGGCAACGCACTTGTGACTCCTATGGTGTTGCGGGTGTCCATGGGCGGCGGTAATCGCTTACCATCAGGCGAACCGTCTGCTCGTTTGTCCCCCTATTCCATAAAAACAAAAAAAAAATCGTAACAAAGTCATTACCCTGACCTATATTATCCGTACCCTGACATAATTAAAAATATTCGTAAGAAAATAATAATGTTTGCAACAATCAAAATATTTTCTTCGCAAACTCGTTTAAAAAAGGTCAGATTGAAAACATTAAGTTAAATGTTATGATCTCGGAGTCGGTTCCATCTGCCTTGAACTTCGGCTATCGAAAACAATAACAAACGGAAAAGATTTGGAACATTAACTGAAAAGTTTTTGTAACTGGAATCTTCGGATAGCAGCACGTAGAGGTTAAAGTCGGGTAACTGTTATCTATTAGTTAAACATTGTGGTAAAGTTTTACTTTCTTACACAAAAAGTGCCTTCTTGAGAAATGATCCATATTAAGATAATAAATGCGAAAGTAATACTGTCTGTCTGTTTACTGCGTTTTCACGCCTAAACCACTGAACAATTTTGATGATTTTTTTTTATAGACTAAATGTAGATTGGACCTTGGTGAAGGATATAAACAAACATGTTTTGTCTGAAAGGTTCCTCGAGCGAAGCGAGTAAAATTGTATTCAACAGCTAGTAAACTTAAAACGCGATCAATAATGTACCTACCTAATCGTATAACTAAAGTGCTTTAGTTCATGACCGCTACGTGCCCCGCCAAATTACACCAACAAAAAAGTTTATAATGAAACTTTTCACGGAAAACTCCTTGTGATTTCAAAACAAGAAGCACTCTGTAACGGTTGAGCGTCTTGCGCCTTATCGCACAAAACGTACAATATTATAAAACGTCGCAATAAAGTAAATAAAGAGACAAATGTACATGCTCTCAGAGGTTAACAATCAACTCTAAAGCTTCTGTACCGCTGTTAGGGTTGGATTTTGTTTGTAGGAGTAGCACATAACGCAGAAGCGGCGCTTGTGAGAAATATTATGAAAACAAATTCGTGTTGAGCACGTTCAGTGTGCAAGTAATAAATAAAAGAGCAAAGTAGCCGGGAACTAGACGTGAGAGCCAAGGAATTGTATTATTTGAAATTGTATTAGGCAGTTAGCCTGCAGAATAGTTCGTATGAGTTTTGGATGAATAATAACTAGATTAGCCAATTCAAATTTGAGCTAATTTATGAGTTGTATAATTAGGCAAAAGTAGAAAGTTATTCATCCAGCAAAAGCCTAGAATATTCAAAAAGCAATCACTTTACAAACCAATTTCAAAAAAGCTATAGAAGAATATTTTAGTACTGGCAGGAACTTCTTTTTAAAATGCTAGTAAATCAATTTTTACGGTGAAAAGTTGCAGTGCAACAGGCAACTTGAGGAACGCTTTGTAAATGATTTTTTTCTTAAATAAATGAATTTAATTATGGACAGAGGGACTTGGGAATTGAGGTAGAGATATTTCTAGAAATGCGAGAAGGTAAAGATATAAGTATATTAAAAAAGGTTGCATATTTGCTAACCTCATTCAGCGTTTCATAGAGAAAGGGTCTCCACAAAGAAAGAACAATGAAGAAACTGTGCTTCGCTGATCCTCGACAATATAAATATACTAATATATTTATAAGTACCTACCATCACGCCTGTATTCCCCGAGTAGGTACTAATATGTAAGGTACCCACATATTAGTATCTATTAGCCGGTATGTACATAATATGTTATATTAGCGATATAATTATCGACGACACGATTGGTGTAGCGGTTGAGCGATCGGCTTCTGCGCCACGTGTTGTGGTTTCGATTCCCACACGGAGCAAATATTTGTATGATCTACAGGTAGTTGTTCCGAGTCTGGGCGTTTGTGTATGTGAGAATTTGTGTTTGTAAACGCACCCACGATACAGGAGAAAATCCTAGTGTGGGGCAAAATTTAAAAAAAATATGTATTATTATTATATTTGGTTAGAATTACAAAAATAAATATAGCACTATTTAATAGTGCCTTAGCGTAGTGGCCAAAAGTACGACTGCTAAGCTAGAGGTCCTGGCTTTGATTTCCAAGTCAAGCAAAGTGTTATTGGGTTTGTTTATTAAATTTACAGTAATAGCTCGGAGTTAGGATGAAAGTCACCCGGTATTACATGGGACGTAAACATCACTCTTATTCACCAAACTATTAAAAATTCAATAAATTCATCAATAGCAATTAAAAAATTAATTGCAAGTAAAATACATTGTAATTCATTTAATTGAAATTAAAATAAATTCAATTGCAATTGATTAAAACTATAATATTATTGTTTAATGACCTATTAACACTACTGAAAATACCGTCGAAATATGGGTGTACATTAGTACACCTCTACCTAACCCCTTAGAGACTACAGGCGTGATGGTATGCTATGTTAAATAAAAGTAGACGCGTATCTAATACATTAGCTAAGTCATTGAGCGCCTCTGAATTTTGGTTGCCTTAAGTTTATCATAATTTATGCGATCACTGCCATGAATAATCGGTTCAAATATGATTTACGTAGTTTGCTACTTATCTTACCCGTTCTAGTTTACTTCAGTTAGTTGTCTGCCAAAATGTTACATTACCAAAGTAATGCGATTATCATACTTGCTGTAACTTTGAGAACCTTAGTAGAAGATCAGGATCCCAATTCTACAATTTTATTGTGTCACATTCGCCTTTCAATGACATATGAATTGTTGATTTTTGACAGTTTCGACTACGAAATCTGACAGTTCTTATGTCATTTATTGCAACTGGACGTCCATTCTGACTCAATTGAAATAGCTCAATCTGAATTGACGTACTCATTCATACTGATAAAATGCGAAAGTAATTCTGTCTGTCGATTTGCCTTGCCTATTCCGCAAAACATATTTCGATACAATTTTAAATGGAGATCGATTAATTTCTGAGGATAATTAGGCTAATTTATGTCTCATAAAAACAATAAGTTAGGTTTATGATTTTATTACTTTAGGTTATTACTTATCTTCTAATAGTAGATATGGGTATATTAAACTAAACTCTTCTGAATTCATGTTTTGATATCCGTGATATTAAGTATGCATGAGGAGACGTAAACACATGAACATATTCACTCCTACATAAATATACGCAGCCAAATCGAAATCCATTTGGCATCACAATGAACAGCCAAAATGCTTGAAAAATTGGAGTGTTCTCGCAAAATCTGCGTATAAGACAAGACGTTATTAAAAGAGAACAATCACAATGGGCCGCCTTCCAATTCAAATACATAACGCGTGCGAAGTCGTTACGCTAAACGTAAACGAGACAGAAACGAAAAAATATGTTAAACAAGCAATTCGCGCGAAACTGCGAACGCTGACGATGAGGTGTGTTATTCCGAAAACATTCGATATTCTTGAATATTGTATGTAGATTTTTTCGGCATTCGACATCGCTTGCGGTTGTGTCAATGTGTTTGTTAATTGACTGGATGCAGAAAGTGCAGTGGTCTTGAATATTCCAATTACCTACTTGGATTCCAATAACATCTAATTTTAAGATGTAAAAGTGAGCTAAAATAGCCTCATTTAATGAATAACAATGTTTAACACCTGAAAACTTATAACATACGTGAAAATCTACGACCGAATCGAAATGTAATGTAAGCAAGTGGTATTTATGAACGCCCGAATTCGAATACCTAGTTATGTCATTTTTTGATCTTTCGTCGATTCGATCTTTAAATTGCAATCTTTGAACAGGTACTAAGATAGATGATATTGGAATTCGCTTCGGTTTGATTTTGCAATGGAATTTCAGTAGTTAAATCCTATCACCTAGCCGTATTCAGAGTCAGCGTTTTCAGAAGAAAATACGCTTAAACTCAATTACCAAAATTCTCTCCAAGCAGTTTTTTTTTTTCGAGAAATCGTTGATACCCTCACGCTCGTTTTACTCGTATCTACTGTGTGCTCAGGTGATACACCCCCAGACATCATAACACGTACAGATGATATCGCCTACATGTTTTTGCGAATTTCTGAGCGTCAAAGGTAATAGGGGAGGATCAGGAGACATTGTTTCGAGTCGTCAAACATTGGCTAGTATCACCTTTATTGAGTATAACAAAAATTTGCTGAATTTCCTCACGTCCTTGGCTCGATACATACAGGTTTCTGTGAAAATATTATAGGTCTAGGGATATTTTATGATCTCTGTCACGATAGTGATGAATGTCATGAATCCCATATCCGTGACTATAAGGCAAAGGAAGGCAAGTACGGACAAACCCTGCCAGGTGGTGGACGATCCATGAGGATTTGATGATAGTTTTATGATGATCCAAGAAGTATGTATGAGAGATAGTGAACTGTTTGCTTCAAGACGCTTTTATAATTTTTTCCTCGCAGTGAGTAAGGAATATGGGAATAAATTTTACCGATGAGAATTAATAATCACTTCCCTAACTGTGCCCCTTCTCTTCTTGATCTCATTATTGTCTCTTCCCCTAGTAAAGTCGCTTTTCATGGACAATTGTCTGCTCCTTTCTCTTATCACGACTTAATTTATCTGTCCTATCGTGTGCGCCCTCCCAAACGTGTAGCTAAATTCCTTTTTCTTCGTAATTTCAAAGGCATGAACCTGGAGGCATTGCAGCGTGAGGCGGCCGCTATAGATTGGACTGAAGTTGCTGGCTACTCTGATATCAATGAGAAGGTCAAGCTTTTTAATAACATTGTGATCGGCCTATTTGATCGCCATGCTCCGTTGAGACGTGTTAAGGCGAAGCACTTTCCTGCTCCTTGGCTCACCCCTGATATTAAACTAGCTATGGCTCAAAGGGATAGAGCCAAAAGGAGGTATAAACGGAATCCTAATGAACAAAATTTTACTAGATTTAAAGTCCTCCGCAACCGCTGTCGTCGTTTGTGTAGAGACGCTAAGCGGCACCATTTCCACTCTTCTCTTGATAATCGCAACCCTGCTGAAGTCTGGAAATTCCTGAGATCGGTTGGTATCGGCAATTCGCCGTCAATTACGGCGAACAATTTTGACCTGAATTCCCTTAACTCCCACTTTTCTTGTCCTCCTGTATCCTTAGATCCTGTGGTCAAATCTAACACTTTAACTACTTCAAGTTTCTAGTTTGACTGTACCGCAGTGTCCTGCCTTCGAACTTCACGCTGTTAGTGAGGACGATGTTAGGAAATCTATCCTCGCTATCTCTTCGTCGGCGATTGGCAATGACAATCTGTGCTCGAGAATGATTACTCCTATTCGTTCCATATTACTCCCTACTCTAACTCACATATTTAACTATTCACTATTCTCTTGTACTTTCCCCGACGCCTGGAAAGCGGCCTCTATTATTCCGTTACCGAAAGTTTCCAATCCCTCGCTGCCATCGCATTTTCGCCCCATCTCCATTCTTCCCTTCCTCTCCAAAGTTCTTGAGCATATCGTCCACCGGCAACTATCTTCCTTTCTCTCCAGTTTTTCTCTCATAAGTCCCTTTCAGTCCGGTTTTCGCCCTGGCCATAGCACTGTGACTGCACTTCTCAAAGTTACTGACGACATTCGTTGGGCTATGGAAAATCAATCCCTTACTATCCTTGTCCTGCTAGACTTCAGCAGTGCCTTCAACTCAGTTGACTTCGATGTCCTTCTTGGCATCCTTAAATCCTTTAACATTTCTTCTCCCTCTATAGCGTGGTTTGACTCTTATCTTCGGGGTCGCTCACAGCGCGTCCGCCTTGATGAGTTTTCCTCTGATTGGTGCGACCTCGCAGCAGGTGTTCCCCAGGGTGGTGTCCTTTCTCCTCTTCTTTTCTCTGTTTTTATTAACTCTGTCACCAGGATCATTTCCTCTAACTTCCATCTCTACGCAGACGACTTGCAGCTCTACCGCCATTTTCCTAGTTCCGAAGCTGATCTTGCCATCGCTGCCATGAATCGCGACCTGGAATGCATTAATGCTTGGTGTAGGTCTTTTGGCTTACGTATTAATCCTGAAAAGTCCCAGGCTATAATCATAGGTAGCAGGCACATTCGTAACAGGGTCAATTTCACTTCCCTACCTCCACTTTACCTTGATGGTGTGTCAATACCGTTTGCAGTTACCGTTAAAAATCTGGGGGTGATTTTTGATGCTAATTTGTCATGGGCTCCTCAGGTTGCAGATGTCAGTAGGAAGGTACATTACGCTTTCCACTCGCTGAAATGTCTCCAGAACTTCTTACCCTTTAAAACTAAAATCTCTCTTGCTCTAAGCTTACTTCAGCCCATTATTGACTATGCCGATGCTTGCTATCTGGATGCCACCGAGGAGCTTTTAAACAAACTTGAGAGACTGCAAAATTTATGTATTCGTTTTGTTTTCAACTTAAAAAAGTACGACCATGTCTCCAACTTTCGCAAAACTCTCAAGTGGCTCCCTATTCGTCTTCGCAGGAATACTCGGATTTTGTGTCTACTGTTCAACATCCTACACAATCCCTCTGCCCCTTCCTACCTGCGAGAACGCTTCTCCTATACTCATTCAGCTGGCTCTCCCTGCAGGTCCCATCTCCGTACCGTCCTCAAATTCCAGTCCCACAAAACTGATTTCTATTCCTACTCCCTGTCTGTGCATGCGGTTAGGTTGTGGAATTCGCTCCCTCCTGATATTCGGGACTGTAAAACTGTTTCTATATTCAAGAAACGAGTCAAAGAACATTATCTTTCTGCACCTTGAAATCATTATGTTTGCAACTTTTTATATATTTTGTAGCTTTTGTATGTATGTATGTACGTATGTATGTTGTTATTCTACTTATTTGTGTAATCTTGCTTATTTATTATATTATTGAGTATGTATTAAATGTATTTATTTTATATGTGTATGTTGTTTTATAATTGGTTACGTGTTTACTTGTATAATATATAGTATTTATCTTATTATGACTATTTTTTTTCACACTTCTGTCTACATTTCTTGTTTACACTCTCCTCTCGCAGGTCTGCTGGAAGAGATTTCTTTAGAGATAAGCAGTACCTTTGTACGTAGTAGTCCTAAGTTTTATGTTTCTTTTTCGTATTTTTAGTGTGCATAAATAAATAAATAAATAAATAAATAAATAATATTAAATGACAAAGAATCTATTTATCTACCAAGTTAATAAACGAAATGTAGCTGATATAACAGTTATTTATTTGACTAGTAAAGCTAATGTTGTGATTACATCGAAACGAGAAGTTCGAATATGGACTTATAGAAACTTCATTTAACATGACTATGAATATTATTTATTGAAAGAAATCCTTACCTGTTTTAAGTAAATTAGGTTTATTAGGTTAGGTAATTGAGGTGTATCTATATCTAAGTAAAGATATAAGTATATTAAAGTACCTACCTATTAGCTGACGTGGACCTAAACGATCTTTGTTTTATTGAATAGTATTAATAGCACGTTACGTAAAAGATTCCATTCCATTAATAGCAATAACATATCGGTCTATAAAAATAAACAATAAGATTAAAATATTAGAGAAAATGAAGTTAATATTTACACCAATATGATAAATGCGAAAATAACTGGCTGTTACGCAAACACACCTGAACAGATTTCGATAAAATTTGGCATGGAGATAGATTGTAGGAAAATTGTCCTTTGTCTCAAAAAGTCCTTTTTGATGCGATTGAAACTGAAGACAACAGCGAGTTGGTATGAATATAACGCTAGGTTTCTTTAAGTATATTCATCTGAAATGGTATTTCCATTGTTGCAAAGCACTTTGTAAAATATTTTTAAGAAAGGAGTAATTCGACCGCCGGCAGGATTCGAACATTTCGAACCTACATCTTCTGATTCAATACATCAGACGCTATGACGAAATAAGCTACCGCGAGTTCCACCCGCCAGGTCGAAATTTGGATTCACATTCTAAATTTACGTCTTTAAGGTGACGTCACTAAAAATAGCTTTTTAATAGCATGGAAAATGAAAACAATATTACGAAAAGATAATTTGTAAAATGATAAAAGCTCACATTATTAACCCAAGGAATATTGATTATTAGCTTTTTGATTTGAAATGGTTTTATCATCTTCACCGTAGTATAAATAGCAAAATATATATCCTCAATACATATCCTTGATCTGTATTGAAAGTCACTGGACTACCAACTTTACGGTCGCCCAAAAAAACCCACTCGTCATTTGCAACACATAAGGGAGGGTCTGTGCAATACGGATAGACAGCTGTCTTCCTACAGGATGATGACCCGGGGCTCTTAATTAATAGTTGTTGGAAGCGACGTCTCGTGGACGCTGCAGTCCTGGTACCTCAACCGTTGTTTCAAACATGGCAGGTACAAGCTGGCAGTTTGTTGGAAAAGTAGAACTCGGGCAGTTTTGTTTGAATGACCTTTTGAAAAAGATGCGACCCTGGTACTTGAGACCGTTATTCTAAGGGTAATTTTCGGTTATTCCATGGAAATAAAAAGTTTTTTTTGGGTCTGATGGTTATTAAATTTTTTAATGGATAAGGGCGCCATATTATTAAAAATATCACGGTGTTCTTTCACTTTATCTTTTAGGGGATGAATACTTTCATCTCCTCATGATGGTATAAACAACTTTCACTATGAAACAAACCCTGAAATAATAATAAAAAAAAACAGCTTCACTACAATTGCATTATTTACTCGATGAAAACGTATGGAATAGCTGTATTTTTTCCTTATCATATTTCTTGGAGGTACAGTTTGATTTTCTCATGTATTTACAATTTCTATCATGTATAAATCCAATCACTTTCATCCAATAAAAATCCTTTTAGCTTCCCACAGCTCATATAACACTCAACATCATTATCCACTCCATAAATTATAGAGATGTACAAGTGATATATGTACCCATGGGCATTCATCGTTCGCCCATAAAATCTATAAGAGCTCTTCGTAATATCGGATAGTGCAACGCGTGCGATAAATGAGACTTGTGCCCACAAAACGACTCCCAGTAACGATCTGTTTGGCCCGGTTCCGAACATATACGCCTGCAAAATATACGGTATTCGCTTCTTTTGTATTGACTTGTAATGTTTTGGGGGTTGCCGAAAATTTATTTACAATTTCAATCTTCAAGCTCAAACGACGTAAAATGAGCTCAAAATTTGTTTTAAAATATATTCAAAAATAATCCTGGCATCCAGCAGACTTTTATGTAATAAAAAATAGCTGATGTTCTGTCCTAGGTTTGATTTCCAGGTCGAGCAAACTATTATTGAGTTTTACAATTTTAAAATTCTCAGGAGCAGACCGGATTTTGGATCTGTGTCTGCAAGGGCAATAACTACTTACCTCCTATTCTATGGGACCTAAACATACTGATAAAGGGGCGGTGGATATACTTCAGCATAATTTTGTGGTTTTACTGGCTTCATATTCATATATAGATACACAAATATTTAGATTCAGATGTCTTCACTATATCGTCTACGTCAAAATAAAACGTTTTTATATATGTACATGTTGTATAGCTATGCTATTGCTGTAATAATAGGTATAACTGTAATACCTACAGATGACGTCACGTGATGAGGGATAAGGCTGGCTAACAAATTAGGAGGGACGGCCTGTCGCTCACACCTGCCGCCTTGCATTTGTAAATATTAAACAACGCATCTATTAGGATTTAGATATTAGATAGACTAATCTAAGAAATAATCTTGTACAAAGCAGTATAACTTACCTAGATTTGACTGAGTTTTTTCTTTATGGGATTCCTATCCCATAAAAAAAACCTTAATACTCAGGGCAAACGAGCAGACGGATCGCCTGATGGTAAGCGGTTACCGCTACCCATGGACATCCGCAACACCAGAGGAGTCACGAGTGCGTTGCCGACCTTTTAAAAGGGGAGTGACTGGTTATAGGGATATTCGAGAATGGAATTATTACTGAAAACTAATAGGTACTTAACTTTTGTTTTACAAATTTGGGATCTCCAAAAAATATTAAGACATGAAAAGAAACGTCATTATCCGAATGATTTTTAAATATTTAATAAAACGTTGGCTCCAATAAGCATATCTTAAATGTATCCTTTTACAAACACACTTTTACTTTTGTTGCTCATAATTATTTTCCCGACCGGCACAACAGATAAAGCTGAAGCTTTGCTTCACCTGTCTGCACCAATAGAGTTGTAGAATATGTTAGTTTTCAGGTTCGGCAACGCATCAGCAACTCCTCTGGTGCCGCAGGTGTCCATGCGCTGCGATGGCTACTTGCAGGGAACTCGTCTGCTCGTTTGCCGACATAATCAATAATAGAACAATATAGAAATTAGGCCTTTCAACCCAGGACAAACTTTAGTGCTAAATATCGTAAAACAATGCTGCACTTAAATTAACACATTTTCAAATCTTTTGTATCCTTATTCTATGTAATTGCTATATTCAATAAAAAAAATAACTGTACATAGCTTTTTGTTCATGTTTGACTCACTGATACACATTGGAGTTTATATGATACCTCTGATAAAAGGTAGAAAAATAAATTAAATCGTAGGTGTGTGCCATTTTTTACAACCTACCGAGCTAGCGACTTAGTCATAGATCGTTGGGTAGTACGTACCAATAAAAGGTTAACAAACAGGTACGTACTAAATTAATAATCTATCTATCTAACATTAAAATATTTAGGTAGGTAATACCAAAAGCAAATAAATTGTCAAGAACCAAACAAAACATTAATTGAAAACGCAAGTTGGTCCATTTCACGTAACCCAAATGCTGCCGACATGCGGTGTCTAACCCGTCCGTCCGTACCCGTTTCCTACCTAATGTCCCATTAGGTACCGATGCAGGTGACAACCCCATCTCCACGCATACATATTTGAGAAGTTTGTTCGAAAAACTGGGGTGAAACGCCGGAACTAAGGGCAAGGGTGCACCATAATACCTATGTAATGTCCACGCGCTCACAATTATTTTCTTAATTACATTAAATGACTTGTTTATTTAATTAGTGAAAATATAGTTTCGGGATTAGGAGCTTTTGTTAATTTTGTTGTTTAAGAGTCCGGCGGACCAAATTTCTATTACAAACATATTGTAAGAGAAATAAATCGTAATTCAAACACAATTTAATCAACATACATAATCAACCCATTATATTGTCCCACTGCTGGGCACGGGTCTCCTCTCAGAATGAGAGGGATTAGGCTATAGTCCACCACGCTGGCCTAGTGCGGGTTGGCAGACTTCACACGCCATCGAGAAAATCTCTCAGGCATGCAGGTTTCCTCACGATGTTTTCCTTCACCGTTTATGCGCGTGATAATTACCTATTAATACGTACATGACTTCGAAAAGTCAGAGGTGCGTGCCTTAGGTTCGAACTCGAGACCTTTGACTTGGCAGTCCAACGGTCATACCACTAGGCTATCACTGCTTTTTAATCAAATTCTGTTATTATTCGGATTCCGATACCGTTAATCTAGGTTCCTTCATACAAAATACTTCACTGGAAATAAATGTAAACGAATGCACTTTTTGACAACTTTACCAAGTTTGGAACGATTTTCCGGTTCTTTATTTCCAGTGAAGTATTAATAGACGAAATGGTACCCTAGGGACCTAGGCTAACGGTATCCAAATCTGAATAACATAATTTGATAGAATATTGTCTGGATTACGATTTATTTCGATATTACGTTTTTGTGGGCAATTCAAGCTCCACCGGACCCTTAATAAGATGTGACTATCTAAAGCTGATACCGTTGTAGGGAGAACAAGTTTTCTTGAGGTAGATACATAGAAACACTCGAAAGTATGGATGGAAGTCGGTGACCTCTACCTGATGTCTATGTTTGGATTAATAGTTTTACTCTCGAATTAGTTAAAGCCGGTCAATTATTTAAATTGAACCTTGTAACAAGGTACCTATAAAAGTATTTTTTTTATATTATTTTGATTATTTTGATTATGTTCAGTAATCAGTTTGTAATAGTGATGAACTGATTGGCTATGTTTGATAAAATATATGACTGTAATGATTTTTAAATTTAAAAAAGTATAGATCACCACAATATACTATAATGTACTATAACGTTGAACATTTCTGGTTAACAGAATAGGCCTTTCTAATCTATCAATAGGTAAAGGTACCTCCCTATATGAAAAAAAAATTAAAATGAAAAAATATTTATTTAAACATACAAATCAGTCAATTAAAAAGCTTTAAAGTGAGATCAAGATAAGTATTAAATTTGTACATCGACTTTAGCCACTAGGTGTATTTGCCATGGTCCCCACACTAGGCAAGGCCTGTGTCGTGGGGGCCTGTATGATGTCGTAACATAAAACACAGTCAAGCCTATTGCACTATAATTAAAATTAAAACAAGTACTTTAGGATAAAATAAAATAAAAATAAAAGGTGTTCCATAATTATGTAGGTACCAGGAATATTATCATTAAATGTGTACTTAGTTTATTAACAATAAATATTTTCTTAAGATATATATTATAGTATATATAAATAATAAGGTATATATTATGCATAAGTAGTTTAGGGATAAATTAATGTAATGTAATATGATATTTAATATAATTACATATATAATTATTATGATATTGTAGTAATCGACGACACGATTGGCGTAGCGGTTGAGCGATCGGCTTCTGCGCCACGTGTTGTGGGTTCGATCCCCACACGGAGCAAATATTTGTATGATCTACAGGTAGTTGTTCCGGGTCTGGGCGTTTGTGTATGTGAGAATTTGTGTTTGTAAACGCACCCACGACACAGGAGAAAATCCTAGTGTGGGGCAACGTTTTTTTAAAAAAAGAAAAAAGAAAAGAAAAGAATCAGCCTTTCAGTATCCTCATAAGTTAAATTAATAATCCATTTAAGTATTTTTTGTTTTGCTTCTACAGCCGAACAAAGGCGTATATTACATATTTTTACAATTTTATTATAGATAAAAGCAGATAAAAAAGGAGAAAAACGTTGTATAAATTTAGTGCGACTGTTAGGGACAGGAACTCTAAAGATACGGCGTTTGGCAAAGTAAGTCATCTTTAAAGTTTCTATAGATGCAGCATTTCTAAGTTGTCTAATTATATTTATTGTTTTTCTTACTCTTTTAGAGAGAAAGTCAATGTGTTTCTGGTAATTAAGATTTTGATCTATGATGATTCCAAGATATTTAACTTCTGTACAACTTTGGACGCACCCGCAAGAACAGTCAGTGGTTGGATTGGTGCAAACATGTAATTTTAGATTAGTTGGTGATGAGGAAGGAGCAGTGGCTGCGGTGTTATGGAAACAGAGGAATTTAGTTTTTTTCACATTGAGTGTGAGAAGGTTGCTGCGTAACCAGATACCTTAACTATGCCTTTCTCAGCGTTTGAGATGACTTCACCCCAGTTTGAACCATCGAAAAGTATGACCGTGAACTCTACCACTTATATTTCTTGTCCCTAGATTAATCAAGTACGTAACGACCTACTTGATATACTACCTACTGCTATATATAGTTACATTACTCTATATATACTACTATTACTACTCTATAATACTCTAAATATATTTCGTCGACCCAAGGGGTGATACAAAGTTGATACAATTAAAGATATGTGATTACTTAATCGAGAAGACCTCATCAATACGTGATTGGTTTCCAACTAGTTTCAGGTTCGAACTGTATCGGACTTAATTAAGTACAATCCAAAATGTGAAATGGAATACAAGAAAATATACTGTGTTAGGTGGATAGCTAAAACACAGATATTTTTTTAAAGGAACTTGTTTACTGCCTCTTTCGTTCAGTGGTCAGCTAGAAGTTTAGAGTTCGATTTCCTGGTCGAGCAGTGTCATTGGGTTTTACTGAAAGAAACGAAATTCCCAATAGCAGCTCGGAGTTTGATCTGTGCCCGGTTAATTACAATAGGCGAGGGCGACCCCTATTACAACCTAAACATACCGACAATCTGTGGGTGGACATTAGGACACCTCTGCCTAATCATTTTGAGAATACTGGCATGGTGTTATGTTAAGTTTTAACTAGCTGAATATGTAACAAAAAGCGAGATTATTTGCCCATGTTTGCAAATAAATAAATTATAATTATCATCATCATCATCATCAGCCTATGTTCGTCCACTGCTGGACGTAGGCCTCTCCTAATGAACGCCACAGAGCCCGATCTTCGGCTTTTCTCATCCAATTATAATTATGATATTATGATACTTTATCTGGGTACTGAATTCGGAGCTGCTACTACCTACTAACACTTCGCGACCTAACATGCATGCCGTGATATAATTTTGTCGTCACATTATCTCACTTCCAGCTATACTCTCGGCACGAGAGAAGCGACGACAAAATTATATCGTGACGCACATGGACCAACCCAGGACATCACCTGGACCCACTTAAGTACTTAAGGGTAAGGCATTGCCCAATGACCTTGAGAATTTAGTATTTGTTAATCACAGGCATTGCGGGGGTGCTTCACGCGGGGTGCTAGTGAGGTTTCGGGTATTTCTTTATTGTTTCAAAATATTCAAAGAAATAATAAAATATATTAAAAACAATAAAAATTGTTAATTACATTTTTTTTGGTATAAAATTCATGACTAACTATTAAGCCGTTAACGAGAAAAAATACAAATTAGGTTAAAAAAAGGCCTATTTACTTCAATTATTATCCAAAATTGGGCCAAATTTATAAAAATTTTAAACATTACAATTTAATTGTGATGACCTTAAGTATAACATATATTTTTTATATGGCAAATGCACATAAGGATTCCACTAGAAACTTCTTTAAAGCTAGGGTGTTTTTTGGATTTGAGCGATGTAATGCCCTTAAGAGACCGGCGGACCGAATTTTCCTAAAAAACGTAATAACGAAATAAATTGTAATTTAAACACAATATAATCAAATTCTGATATTATCTAGGTTCCTACGTTATCATTTCGTCAAAAATACTTCACTGGAAATAAATGTAAGCGAATGCAATTTTTGATAACTTTACCAAGTTTGGAACGATTTTTCGGTCTTTTATTTCCAGTGAAGAAGTAGTAGACGAAATAGTATCATAGTAAACTAGATTAACGGTATCCAAATCCGAATAATAACATAATTTGATAGAATATTTTCTAGATTACGATTTATTTTAGTATTACATTTTTGCGGGCAATTCAAGCTCCGTCTGACTCTTAAGTAAATAAATCGTTTATTTCCAAAAAACTTCTGGACAATTACACATTTATAGTTATAGGAACAAAATGCTTCCGTATAAGTTGTATAGGTATTTTCGTTTCCTTTCACTATTGTTTTCTATCCGTTTATTCAGGACAAGCACCTGTGCACAGTTCCACTTGAGCCGGTTTTAAAATTAGAGATAATGAAAATGCTTTCGCTTCGTCTTTCTGTACTTTGCCTTACAACTTAGCAGCTGTTTCTATAAGGAAAATTGTCGTTTTTATACTTTTCACTGTATGGAAAAGTTTTTTAACTTACAAGGAATTGTTTAATTAACCATGAACTCGCGAAGGGCCTCGTTTGCAACAAATAACTATCTTGGCAATTTATGGATAAATAAATTATGAATATCATAAATTTATGAATATCTTATCAACAGAAAATTACAATAGAAATTACACCAAAACGAATACATAAAAAACAATAAACTATTTAATAACAGATATAAGTATGTAGGTAACATAATATACCATCACGCCGGTATTCCTCGGAGGGTTAGGCAGACATGTACCTAAAGGTTGGACCTACATATACAGGCGAACTGTGTATAGTACATACACGCATTTCGCCGATATTTTTAGGTCCCATATAATTGGGGGCTGCCATTAATCGGGCATAAATCCAGCACCCCGAGCTGCTGCTAAGTATGTCATAGAAAATTCCAATAACATTGCTCAATCTGGGAATCGAAACAAGGACCTGTAGCGTAGCAGTCGCGCTTAGCACCACGAAACTAAAGAGTAGAGTATTTTCAATTAAAAAAGAAAAACTAATAATTATTTTCTGCAATTAATACCGATAATGCTCATCATAATTACATTTTTAGTCACGTCATTTCTAAATGAAATTGCATAGCTCATGACAGTTTTTCAAAATTAATTATCTAACAAAACTGATCTCATTGGTCAGTATGTCTGCGACATCTGCGCATTGACACGACAACCAGAGTTATTATTAGATGGAGTGATAAATAGTCCCAAGAGAGTACAGTCGCTAACACGATTTGTACAGCACGTACAGTTAATCACATTTCGACTTTGAAATAAATGAGACATGGTATACGCCTACCAAATGTTTTTGTTAATGACTGACGTTTTGTTGTTAATGTTTAGTGTTTAAATACTTAACTGTTATTTACACATATTATGTGGTTAAGATTAATTCAGCTAAAATGTAGATCGTATAAACAATTGCAACTGGCATATTAGCCGAAGAACCGATGGCAGGTGGGGCAGGAAAGTGTTGGAGTGGAGACCAAGGACCGGGCGAAGAAGTGTCGGTCATCAGCCGGCTAGATGGGCTGACGGCAATAAATGGACGAGAAGGCGAGACACCGAGAGGAATGGCGTGCAATGGAGGAGGCCAACACTCAGCATTGGGTGAAATAAAGGCTGAGACAGAAAGATTAGCATCTGCTTCATAGGTCTAGTAGTTGCAAGTGTGGCTGCTGAGCCTGAGGGTTCGATTCCCAAGTTAAAGTAACGTTAGGTTTTTCTATAAAATTTAGATCTGTGTCCTGTTAAGGGTAATTGCCTATTGCGTACTTAAAAAGATACCTACATTCGTAGCTAAACTTCTACCTTAGAAGACGAGTGTAATAGAATGTACAGTCAACAAAATAGTTAGGTATGCAGGCAGTCAATGATATCTGTTTCTTGACATAGATTACGTAATAAGTAATTATCCGCAAAAATATTTGATATGAAGGCAGCTGACAACACCTACATTTTGACACATGTAGCGATGTATTATTACACAATCTTATTTATGTAACTAATATAAGTTTTTTGCGTAACGCGTCACTATCTAAGGCTCTCGTAAAATAAAATTAGTAACCTTTAGAATACAAATATACCTAAGTACAAATAAGCTTCACACATACGTAAATTTAATTATAATTCATATTACTTATTCTGATAGAAGATTACTTGGAGTTAGTAGAAGGTATATTATTTAGAGAATTCATACATATGTATGAAGCAGAATCACTAATTTTGGTAGATAACTTTCACGACTGATAATATAATTAGGTATATATTATTTCACCAATCATGAACGGTGAGCTTCATAAAATGAGATTATAAGTTATCGAAGCTTAGATATTATAATTATGTCCATATTTTCAACTAGGTAGATTTCAGTGTTGCGTCTTACCCTGTGTAGAGACAGGTTAAAATACAGTTCCTCACCGCCATTCAGATAAGTATCTCGTAAGAGGCCCGAAAATATCTGTCTTGCTAAGTGGTGGACCTCTTGGGGTCGGATTGGCTGGCCGCCACCACCCATACGTCCGAGTCTGTCGTAAAGTACTTTGTGTTTCGACGTTTGTGTGAGAGCCAGATCCCCTTTGGATTCTGCGGCTTTTGGCAGCCAGCAGTCCATTGGGCTCTCAAGATTCAGAAAGTAGAAACGCATGAGCAACTCCTCTGGTGTTGCGGGTCCACAAGCAGCGATGAATATTTACTGTCAAGTAGCTTGTAAGCTCATTTGCCGACCGCTTTAAATTTTTTCTGATTATACCTTTGGATTGCAAACTGTGTACGTGCCCAGTTTATTTCCAAAAAAAGAAATTCTACACAAACAACCCAATGAAACTCTTAAACTCAATATTGCACTAATTTAAATAGCCTGATCCATCAGTGGCAACCCGTGAGCTCAAAATTGCAAACCATCCAAAAAACTCGGGCCAAATGGCGTACATCACATCAGTCACACGGCTTCCATAAACCAGTACAGCTATATAGTCGTTAAAGCAAACGTATTAGGACTTAAACACACACGCGATTTTATCTACTACTAACAAAGTTTTGTCGGTATAAAAACGATTTACGTTAAACGGTGGTCAGTAATGTCTTTAAAATAATTATGGAAACGCGCTTTAGATGCCGTTCTGTTGCCATATTCGTTAACCAACTTATTGATTCCTATTGATTCTTGCCACACTGATAACTGTATTGGCTTGTAAAATACATTTTACGCCGAAAAATTGCGTGTGAAATAAGCGACCTTTGACCGCCACGTCAAAACAAAAAAGCGTGCCCTTGGCGCCAAGCTCCGAAAGCTCCGCATCCTTTAAAAATCTGTCACCCAGCCGTGACCGTGGCGTGCTGGGCACATTTTGGATTGTCATCTATACATGAATTTGGCAGTCAAAAGGTTAATATCGACGATCATCATCGTACTACAACTACTGCATCGGGATAACAGCAAACTAGAGCATAGTTTGCTGTTATCCCGATGCAGTAGTTGTTTTCTTATGTCTCTTCATGCAATTCTATCAACCGTCATTTTAACACTCATGAAATTTTTCTTCTAATTTTGCACAAAATATATCTTTGTGTGTCCAACCATCATTTTAAAACCCATGGATAGTCTTAAGATGAGCTTTCACATTGTTAAATCTATATTTTTTACCATCACTTTTATACAAATAATTGTTTTTCAGAAGAGGAATGCTGTACAATACCCTCTAGGTAAATTTCGGTTTGTATACGAGTACCTATGACTATAAACTCTCTAAGACCCACCAAACACATTGGTTCTTTCTCCAATTATAAATCTAACATTAGTACAGTCGATAAATCTCTGCTTGCTAACTACTAAGACTAAAAGAAGCACGTGTGCCTTGGCCCTTACTCAGTGAACGGAAATCTGCAGGATGTGCTGTTATCGAACATCAATATCAAGGTACTAGGATACCAGCGGTTGCAGAACGTCTATTGAATTGAGAACCGATATTTATTGACTGCAAACACTTCGGCCATTAGTTATAATCGTTACCTATCTCTAATGTAATGATATCTAGTTTCGATAAATCGGTTATTATATAGTTTAAAGGTATCTAGAAACTTCAGTAAAGCTGAGAGGACTTTATTAGTACAACTATATCTTTAGAGTTAAAAAGAAAACCGTATTGGATTAAATAAAAAAGAAGCAGAAATTTCTACATAAATTATTGCCTACTGACTGACGTATGCAACCTTGTGTAGTAATTGTTAAATTAATTACAAAAAAGAACAAAATAACTAAAAAAATCTGCGATCATTTTTCTAAAAAGGCACGAGAAAAAAGGTTAAACAAAAACAGAAATAACAAAAGAAGAGAGCGATATTTCTCCTCCAACACATAGTACGAGTATTTTATACACAAAAGTAATGTGATAAATTATCTGTAAAAAAGTTGTAATTGTTTTCTTTGTTGGATGTTGGGATAACATTGTTTCAGAAGGCCAAACTTAGCGCTAACGCCTTTGCTTTGTTAAGATAATCTGAGCGTGGTCCCAGGAGACGTCAACAAAGAAAATTGGATGGGCAGTCGGCCAATAGCTTTTAATCCTCTATTCTTTTTGACCCTCCTTATCTACTTGTACGTTGTAATCACGTTATTTTCCGCAGATATGTGAATGGGCTTCATTATCTTTTGACCAAATAATTACTTTTGAAGCCTTTTAATCAATATTTAATACATGTACAAGTTATGCTAGATATATTAGTCTTATCAAGAGCTGTTACATAAAAGTAAAGTCAGGGTGATAAATTTGATAACAATTGTTCAAGTTTCTGGGTATTTTGATGAATTTTAACATTGACTTACACTTACCACCAACCAACCACCAACTTGGTTGGTTCCTACATAGGGTACATAAATTAAGATAGCATTTTTGTTTCATTTTCTATGTAAATTCTGTATCAATTGTGTGACGTGGAAAATTCGTAAATAAAAAGTTTCTTACAGCACCTCTAGCAATTATAAGAACTAAAATAAAAACTTTTATTTATATTACTATTTTATTTAATTTCCTTTTTTATTTTTATTTTAAATCGGTAAAAAAATATTTTAGCTCAACGAGAGTCTTTTAATTTCCGATCTCTGTGAATTCATTCTTTTATTACCTATGTCAGCAAGCGACCAGATAAGCCACCTGATGGTAAGTATTCATCGATGCCCATGGACTCCTGCAACACCAGAGGAACTGCTGATGCGTTGCTGAGCCTTAAGAACCCCTATGGACTACAGACTGCCAGTACCGCAGCAACCGAGGAGTACTCATCACTCACTGGCTCTAATGCGCAAAAGTCGATACACACCAAGTTGCTTTACGATAGCATCCTGGTGGCCGCCGGCCAGTCAGACCCCAAGTCAGATATTTTCTCGCCTCTTACGAGATGCCTATATGAAGTGAGGAACTGTATTTAACTCATCCCTACTCGGGAAGATACACATATACAATTTAATTAAATACGAGACAAGTAGGCTGTACGTGTAAATGTCTACGTCCATTAATTATGTAACAGCTGTCTTAACGTTCAAAGGTCAGTCGTTAAGTTAACAATATTGAGTTGTTAGCTAAGTACTTTAACTATCTATGTTTATTTAGTTTTAGTTGTATACTTGTGTTGTTGGGTTCTGAAGTGTTTATTTCAGTAAATGCGTTTTAATTTTACATATTACATTATTATTAAATTCAGTAATGATACAGGTAAATGCAGCATCCATACAAAAAAGTATAACATCATTTTTAGTAAAGGAAAAATTCAATCGCGGGCAGGATTCAAACCTGCGTCTCCTGGTTAGATACACCAGACGCTCTGACCTCTAAGCCACCGCGAGTCCCACTCGCTTGATCGAAATTTGCCTTCACATTCTGAATTTACGTCATAAGGTGACGTTGTTGGTTCGAATCTTGCCCGCGATTGAATATTTCCTTTACTAAAAATAACTTTATAATCTTAGCATGGAACATGCAAAAAAACACAAAAACATAAATATAAAATCGTTACCTGATTGGTCTAGTGGACTTTATCAGCTGCTTAGCTTAAAGTATTATGTTCGATTTCCACGTTAAACAGTGTTATTTTCGGAAATTCTCTGTGGAAACCAGGGACTGAATTACCCAAAATTTAAGGTACCTTTAAATTTCGGTATGACGTCATACCGTTAAATAAGGGTTACCGAAATATTTCGATACCGTTTTTTTTTCAGTAGCCGAATTTTTAAGGTTGTATAAGCATACCGGTATATTTCGGTAGAAATACTTATAACCTTTACAAATTTTTCGGTAGCAGTACCTTAACCTTTATAAATGTATCGGTAGCGGCATCTAAACCGTAATATAGGGGTTTTCTTTGATGCACCGCCTTCCCACTCTGTTGTTCACTTGAGAGGCCCTGATTACATTTTTAAGACTAAGTTTAGGTTTTTATTTCCGAACGGATGGACACGTCAGTATAAGCCGGACTAAGCCTAGCGCCTACCTAAGATTTTCTTATCTTTTTCTTTCGTTCTTCTTCTCTGACTGGTGTTGTGGAGAAATATTTCCTCATAAACGTAGAGCAGATACGTAAACAATACATAAATAATTTTCCACTTCGTCCATTGTGTAGGTAGGTAGTATTTACCTACACAATGTTTTTGAAGCATGGGCGTATCGAGGGGGGGGGGGCTCTATTATTATTAGAGTTGGGAGCTCAACTGAACTCCCTGGATCACAGCTCAAGCTCCGTTTTGCTAAAGCTCCTCGAAATTATTTTTAAAATAGATGTTTAATTAAACAATTTTCATTAAATAAATGCATATTGCAGTGTGAATCGCACGTTGTTTCCATGGTCCGAATGCTTTTTAAGTTTTTTCGTAGGTACTTTGCCGAGTCGCACCGTGGTGCGAAACACCGAAGGACTCTTCTAACATAGTTGATTCGGACCACTGTTTTTTTTAATCTATTGCGTTTCTCCTACTGACTGTTAAAAACGATTATAGCATTAAAATTTTTCATAGGACCTTAGTTCCTATAATTGAAATAGGCTAAACATAGGTAGCAGTTTTGTTTAACATAGTCAAAAGGCAATCCAACTGGACGTTATGCGTACAGCTGTTTTACATAATGGAGCTGTTTTGTTAAACAGCTAGTGGTTATGTAAAATAGCGAATTAAGTAATACAATTGCGACATACGCAGGGTTACTATAATTTGATGTATTTATTTATAAAGCTTACGCATGAGTCGCACATTACTATATTCTTGTTAACCCCTCGTGCTAAGCTAAATGCTTGTGTTACGATTGGGTTCACGTCGGTAGTGCAATGGGTGGGTTTCGAACCGGCAACCACATGATCGCAAGTCTGACGCCTTAGCATGGGGGGGTTAAGAGTCCGGCGGACCGAATTTTTCTTACAAACGTAATACCGAAATATATCGTAATTCAAACAAAATCTAATCAAAATCTGTTATTATTCGGATTCCGATACCGTTAATCTAGGTTCCTACGTTACCATTTCGTCCAAAACATTTCACTGGAAATAAATGTAAGCGAATGCAATTTTTGATAACTTTAGCAAGTTTGGATTGATTTTTCGGTCTTTTATTTCCAGTGAAGTAGTAGTAGACGAAATAGCACCGTAGAAACCTAGGTTATGGTATCCAAATCCGAATAATTACATAATTTGATAGAATATTATCTGGATTAAGATTTATTTCGGTATTACGTTTTTGTGGGCAATTCAAGCTCCGCCGGAACCTTAACAAGAATACTAGTAATGTGCGACCCACATTGCTAGTAGTGTTGAAAAATATATATATATTATATCACTAAATAAAGTAAGAAATATTAAATACTAAAAGACTAAATACTCATGAAAGTAAACATATTAATATTAAAATTGCTCAAATTGCCGCAATTACCCCAAAATCCAGAAAATTTTTGAAATGTTATAAAACTAATAAAGGCCTTAGTATGTTTGGCATACAGGGACGGTGTCGGTGCTTCCGCAAGTATTGCCATTTCAGTTTCCTTGTTTTATAAAAATGTGTTTTTTTTCTTGACAAGTTCAAATATTTATATAAATAGAATCGAAAGAAAATATATAAAAAGTAATCACATTAATTTTTGTTTTACGCTTTTTTTTTAAATACTGTAGTTTATCTCGGACAAATTCTATGACAGTAAACGCACAAACAAGATAAAATTAAATTAAAAAACATTAAGAAATCCCTGACACAAAATTCGCTTAAAAAGTAAAAAGAAAACTAAGAAACGTTTACGTTTGGACGGTTGTGTCGGGCTCTCCGGCTGGCGGCCAACATACCGACTAAAACCTGCTACTGCCATCTTCATAGTCATCATCATATTTTGCATAATGGTGGGATCACGGGAATCACTCTCGCATGCTCCGCGATCCCACCGCGGAGTCCAGTGTTAGACCCTCCTTGAGGGCCAAACAAACTTATAACACCTCTCTTTTTCGTCGGGGGTTACTACTAAACCTTTTTCATTTAGTCAGCATTTCGTAAGAAGTAAGAAAATATTTGAGTCGCTCGGTGGTTGGACCTCTTGGGGTTTGACTGGCTGACAAAGTAGCGACCTCTTGACGAAACTCTTAAAAAAGTGTGTTCGTGTTTCGACTTTTACGTGGAAGAACCGGTTGTTATTGAACAGTTTTGTCTTTTGTAAACATGAATGTAGATTAAATTCCGTAGAGATGAGAGCTTTGAGAAGTATGTGTGGGGTATATACGCAAGGGACCACAAGGTTAGCCATAGCATGGGCAAATTAGCTTCAGTTTTCCAAGTGGAAACATGTGCTATTCTTGCCTGTGCACAACAGATAGAAAGTAGCGGTACCGCAGGCAGGTCCATCTACATTCTTAGTGACAGCCCAGCGGCACTCAAGGCCCTGACCTACTACAGGATCGACTCAAGTCTGGTTATGGACGCTGCCCGGACTCTAAATGAGCTAGGAAAGCGAAACAAGGTCAGGCTTGTATGGGTCCCTGGTCACAGGAGGATTATGGGCAATGAGCAATGACGTAATGAGCAAGAGATGGTTCTGGAACCTCACTAATTGGACCGGAACCATTTGTAGGACTGGCCTCGAGCGTAGTCAAAACGCCCTTTTAGGAGTACGCAAGGGTATGGCACATGGATGAGTAGTTGAGCCTCACAGGACTTCAAGAAACTCACTCCAAGAAATGCATTGGTTCCTCATCGAAATGGCAAAATGCCATTTGGAACTCAGCAGGCGGCAGGCCTGTCACTGGATGAGGGCGCTAGCCGGACATTTCGGGACTAACGCTCTCCTACAAAAGATGGGTCTCACGGAGACATCAGCCTTCAGGGCCTGCAAAAGGGAAATTGAGAGCATGGAACACCTACTATGTACATGCGATGTAAAGGCTAGAAAGCGAATGCGCCTCTCGGGGCAGGGTTATCCAAGATAGATGACTACTCATTCCCTCAGGCCTCATTATAAAGCTCTTGGAAGAGCTGTTTGAAGATCTGGGTAAGGATGAGGAATAAGTATCAAAGGGAAGCACAAAAGATCCCATTGGGTCGAAGTGCACTGAGGCCTTGCTGCCTCGGCCCCATAAAAGATAAGATGTGTGGGGTAACCTTGAAAGATAGAGTGAGGAACAGCGTCATAAGGGAGCGGTGTGGTGTGAAAGAAGATGTAGTAAAAAAGATTAAGAAAGGTATGTTAAGGTGGTTTTGGGCATGTAGAGAGGATGTATGAACGAATATTGATGAAACGAGTATACATGGCCAGAACGGATGGAACGTACCACAATCAAATTGCGGTCGTTCTCAAAAAAGGTCAGATTAAAAGCACCCTAAACCGACGATTATGCATGAGGAGATTAATGAATGTATATAAAGTGAAAGTGGAAATCTATAGTCTCTGCCTACCCCAATGGGAGACAGGCGTGAAAATATGTATGTATGTTGTCTTTTCTATGATTATGTAAGCTTAGTACTAGTGCCAGCTACGAATATAAATTTAAAATAAACCTATTAAATAACTAGTTTTCTTTTAAAATTGAACTTGAATGCCAAGTTCTGGGTTATCAAGGAAAAAACTTAAACATTCAAAATTCTCTCTTTTCTTCAAAAAACTATTGATTAATCAAAATATACATTATACATACATTAACTGGTTAAAATTGTTAAAACAACCATCACGTGATGGAGGTTTTAACAATTTTAACCAGTTTAAGTTTTAGCTGCTAAGAATACTACGTTGAGTTTCCAATAAGCTATATATGCACGTTTTACGGACAAATTTTAAATAAAATCATCATCAACACATCTACTGATGGACACGGGTCTCCTCCCAGATTGAGAGGGATTAGGCCCCACACACTTCACACTAGCCTACTGTAGGTTGGCAGACTCCACACACCGTCGAGAAAATCACTCAGGCATGCAGGTTTCGATGTTTTTTTTCACCGTTACCAAACGAGTGATAATTAATTTTATTTAAGTAGGTAATACGTTTTCGTTGCAAAAAGCCAAAGGTGCATGCCTTGCATTAGATCTCAATATATACTACTTGACAGTCCAATGGTTACATTACTATCACTGCTTTTTAATCAAATCGACAGGTTATATATAACATATTTTATTAATTTCATCGTTACCTGTTTTCGTAAATATCAAAAATATTAAAAGCTAGTATATAACCATTGCTTTATTATATCATCTAACTATTATTTGTTTGCGTATCACTGCGACTGAAGTCGTAGTTGATTATAATTATGATATAAAATCATGATTAAATCTTATAATCATATTATTATTATAAAATAATTATATCAAATCATCTAAACATGTTGTCTTCTCCAAAAATGTTACACAAACTTGCCTCCCCAAGTGCAGTCTAAGAATGGATGAATAAAAAAATAATCAAATTCATAATAAAACTTTTGTGCATGACTGTTATGTTATGATAAAATGTCGTTGGTCCGAATTGACAAAGCCAAAAAGAGTCCCTTGGTGTTCGGTATACCGCACCATAGTGCGAATCGACGAAGTACAAAAAAGACATTAGCTGATACACACCATGGTCCAAAACAACGAATTTAAAAGGGTCATTGCGCGATTCACACCGTGGTCCGGATAGTTCATGATACGAAACGAAGAATTGGATGCGGAAGGCCCAAGATCGTTCGAAATGGGCGTGCATACGAAGAGAAGAAGCATTGGATGGCAGCAGGTTGAAGAAGATAATATTTATTACGTTGGTAAACGACCAGCGGTCGACAAAATTAAAACGTATTACCCGGCACAGAGTCTGCAAGGGGTAAGGGGTAGGTACAACAAACAAAATGTACAAAATACATAAGTTCTAACGTGTTTGACCGCATCAACCCCGCGCCGCGCCGTCTTGCTAGTTTTTCGGTACCGAAATCTTATAAAGGTTAAATAACGGTACAGCTCAACCTTTATTTATAAGGGTATCGGTATAGCCCAACCTTTATTTTAAATCGGTACCAATATATTTTTGAGGTATCTTAACCTCTAACCGTAACCGCTTTCAGTCCCTGGTGGAAACTCAATCTGACGTCTCGATGGTGCAACCGCACCCTAAGAGTCTTAGTCCTTTTGAGTCTTATTGATACAGTGGCTGTAGTGATACATTAGTATCACGCTTTTTCATTTGGCGACCTCAATTGTTAAGTACTTATATGCTTAGTAATTTCACTAATTGCTCTTCAAACCGGAGCAGGATTTTGTGGTAGTGTATTTGGCAATACGGTGGTACGCGGTACCACCCCAGACGATCTGCAGCTGCGGAGTTATACCTACGCAAAATAACAAGCTTACCCGTTTTAGGCGAGCTGCCCGTTTTAGGCTGACTTCCCCTACATCTATAAAAATATCAAGACAGTTTAGTCTGTTTTCGCTTAATTTTAAGCAATACACGTAGGAATAAAATTGCCTATTAAGCTTAAGTCTGCACACACGATATATAAACTATATTAGTTTGTAACCGTGTGAGAAACTCCGTACACCGAACCGACGTATGTTTCACAGAGTCTGTTACAATGTGCCACGGCCTGTTAATACTTAAGTAGATTAACTATATTCCTAGGATATAATCTATCTCAAAAATATTTACATGTGAAATAGTATATTTACGTATATTATACTATCATTAAAGCTATCATGATGCTAAGGAACAATGCAGTCGATGATGGAGAACACTTGTTTAGAAGGAACCTATTCACTCGGGATTTGAAGACTAAAAGTTAGCAGTAAATGATTTTGAAAAATCTCGTACTAAATTCGTTTATTGCACTCCAAAATGACAATAAAATAAATATAAAAGTGTCATTCGTGGACCCTGTTGGGCACGGCAATGTAGGAGAGAGGAAGAAGACTTATATTTGATAATTTCCATTTATTTGTTTATTTTGTTTTACTTCATTTATATGTATACCTATATTAAATACATTAGTACGCCTCTGCCTAACCTTTAAGTACTATTTGTATAAGTTTAATAATTATACGTTAGTCCGTCATGCAACAATTACAGCCACAATAGAAAAACTGTTGCACTGTTTTCCTTATTATGTATTGAACACAGCCGAATGTATATTATCCTGCACATCGAAGGAATTCCAATGGTTTAGTAACAAACAGTTAAGCTGTAATTGAATGGATGTGCCAAACTGGCATTACATTAGAGGGTAATAACTGTCGCTCCAGGATCGTGAGTGCACGCCTTATCTCTTGTCGGCATCGAATTGATGCGTTTAATAACGGAAACGATTCTTAAACGGATCTCTGGGAACTGGAAGAGCCATTTGATAGGAACGGGCGGGTTGGGTGATCGATATTTTAGTTTAAGAGGATAGATCGATTTGGCGTCCTTTTAGTCTCCGTCTAAGAAATAGTTAGCTACTTTTATCCTTTAATTTGAAATTAAATAATTACCTTCCGATTTTTCTCTAAATTTTTTTTTATGGGATAGGAGAGCAAATGAGCTGACGGATCGCCTGATGATAAGCGATTACCGCCCATGGACACCCGCAACACCAGAGGAGTCACAAGTGCGTTGCCGACCTTTTAAAAGGGGATTGGGCCTTCGGTAACCTCACTCACTCGGTGAAACACAACGTAAGCGTTCTTTGACGCCGGTTTTCTGTGAGGCCGTGGTATCACTTCGGTTGAGCCGGCCCATTCGTGCCGAAGCATGGCAAGTTTCTTTAATTAGCCAACAGTGTAAAATCTAGCCTATCAAAGAACTACAATATCTAATGCAAGTATCATTGTATATGGGTGTTTCCACGTACACGATTGAAATCGATCAATGGTAATAAGACGTCAGTAGGTAGGTTCGTGTCATAAGGAATCATGCGGTCGACTCGAGATCTTCGATTTGCGCCCTTTTTGTCTCCTAACCTAGCTCGTTTTTGCCTTTAATTCGGAATTAAATAATTACAATCTAATTTTATCTCCAAATTACAAAGTATTGTTATTACATCAAATATTACATAACAACCATCATACCAGTATGACCAACGGATTAGGTAGAGGTGTACTAAACTACACCCACAGTTCACCTATATATTTTTAGGTACTATGTAATGATGCCGAGTCTAATGCCATTAACGGGGAACAAATCTGGATTCCCGAGCTACTAAGAAATTAGTATAATACCAATACCGAATATTTATTTAGAAGCGGCGGTAGCTTAATGGCTAGGTCGTAGGACTTGCGATCGTGTGGTTGCCGGTTCGACCCCCACCCATTGCACTACCGACGTGAATCCACTCGTAACACAAGCATTTAGCTTAGCACGAGGGGTTAACAAGAATACTAGTAATGTGCGACCCACATATATATATATTAAAGCCCACGGTTTCACACCCAACCCAAAAGACTTTTTGCGAAAAATATAGACTATGTTCTTTCCTAAGGTACAGTCTAGCCCCGTAACAAAATTGATCAAAATTGGTTCAGCTGTTTAGGCGTAAAACAAAACAAACAGGTAGACATTAAAGTTACTTTCGCATTTATAATTATGAGAAAATAACTCTGTTATAAATTATAAATGGAAAAGACATAAACTTGCGTATTTCATTTAACTTCATACACGTCCAGTAATACCGAAGTTTTGCCAATACCAAATGTATTCCTAATAGAAGTAGGTACTTTTATATTTTCTCTGTCAGTTTGTTTAACATTACATGTTCAATCCAGTGACCGCCTAACTAAATACACCCGTACCCTATTCTGTAAGATTCTATATCAACATCTCTCTGGCAGTAGCGAACTCTATTAGAATGCCTGCGGGGACGTAACAGTCTTCCAGCGATTCTTTAATGTTCCCAACAATCGACGTCGTTTGCCGTTCCCGATCTAATATGAAAAATCAAAAGTTATTACCTCTTGAAATGGGACAGTTCGGAGACGAACTCTCAATTTTACATGTTTTTGATGACAGTCGATTTATATTACTATATGTTATAGTATAGTTTACTACTAGATGAGGGCCTTGTAGCTAAGTAACTACTCTGATTTGAAAGGTTAAGCTGCGCTTGCCTCGGCCAGTTTGTGGATGGGTGGCTATTCCTAACGCATCAGTACTCCTCCGTGAGAACACGTAAAGCCGTCGCTTTGTGTAAAATACTAAATTCAGCCACATCTAGTTAGACCAGAAGCCAACCCCAACATAGTTGGTAATAGGATGATGTCAAATGAAGCCTACTCACGGTGTAATTTTCGAGCGTTACATATTGGGGCCATTGCCTGGTCAGACAGCGAACTCCCCAAGTCCTAGACCCAGACAAAAACGGCCTTATCACAAACTACTCTTTAAGACCTTTTTCGATCTCGGTAACATGATACATACTACAGAAATCTCCAAGCTGTATCGATTCGCCTAAACAACCAAATTCAGCACCTGAACTCCTATTAATAACGTAGATTGTTACTGATGCAGCTAATTTCAGAAGTTCTACTAACCTCTGCGAGCCGGAGTGTGGAAAGATGAAGTTTTTATTGGTTTTAAATAACTACGGACTGCAACGTAACTTCCACTGTGCAATATGGTCATAAAAACGAGTAATATACTTAGTTCATAACGATTATGTTCGGTTTTATGGAGCATTAAATCATTAAAAATCGTATTAACAATTTTATTTTTAAGTTTCTCCGCTTGTATTGAAGTGTTAGTGGATTTCGTTTTCTGAGGAGTATTTTGCTAGTTCTTATTCTATTTTTTTTTTCAACGGACTTTATATGTCATTCCTAGACAACATTTTCTACAAATAAGGATTATAATAACTTTGTAGAATAAAACTGACTTCAAACATTTTGTGGTATATTTTCAGAACCTATAGACCCAGTTAATAATCATAAACTTCTATAGTTTCCTTAATCTGTGGCTCTGGTAGATGGCCATGCCTGTTGTGTTGCCAGCTCCCATTTTTCGTTTTTCTTTTTTTACGCAACCTTTTGCTACTTTTAAGTTATATATGATTGTACAGTTGCATTTTGATTTGTTGTGTGTCATACGGGCGAAAATAAACACTTTTCTTTCGTCTTTCTTTCTTTCTTTCTCGTATATGGGACCATCTCGCTATCTAGTATATTCATTGTATCACCATCATCCGCAGCCCAATTTCACCAACTGCCTGGTATAGGCCTCTCTTCTGTAGTCCATTCCAATCTCCACACTCTTGTGTTAGTCTCATCCACGTTATTAGTACCTATATTATCAGATACTAAAGAAAAAGTTGAAATTGGTTCACAATCAATAAAGACCTCGCGTACCGTAGCCACTAAAAAGTACAGTCGCATTTTAAATCACCTCCTCTTTTAAAGTCGGATATACATACCTAAACTCCATGGCACATCTTACCGACGTGGTAGAAACCCAGGATAAAAAATCCTAGATTGAGTTAGGGAAGGCTTTTGCCCAGCATAAAAGTGGCTACAAAAATGCACACCTACAAGCCGAAAATTATTCCAAAAAACAAAAGGTCTCACAATGACCCGTTTCTCCACGAGCGAACACTTAGCCGGTTGATATTTAGTGGTTCATTTCGATTCGACTTCCCCAGCTTTGTTCGGTAGCTCTTTTTTCCTAAAGCATGTTCGGTGAATTGCAAATCTGTTCGGTTCAGTCAACTTCAAGAGAATGGCTTGGCCCGAGGCTCTGTAAATATTTAATGCATATTTCATGGAGACCCGACGTTTACTTTGTAAGAGATCGGATAAAACAACTTCTCTTGTGTAAGGTCTAGCACTTAGGTGCTTCATTTGGTTGAAATTAGGCGATTGCCTTTAAGGAGGCTTTGGTGCTGTGTTATTTTAAGCCAATATCAAGAATAATATCTATATATCAAGGAGTTGGAAGAGAAATTTTTGCATTTATTTTTGAGGATTGGTTGCATACGATTAGAAGGAAATATTACGAGTGGTGGGTTGCTATAGGATGATATAGGTAAAGAGTTTAATTTCGTTTAATAATTATAGAGTATGGTATTTTATATATATGGTATTTTGTATGGTCCTCATTTTTCCTTTTGTTAAAATTAATGCCATTTTAGAAAAAAAAAGTATTTATTCAGGACGTTACGTACCGATAAAAAATCGGCAAAAACAGAAAAATACCAGTTTTAGGTTAAGAGAATACGATATTGACAATTTTTCGACAATTTGAAATTAAATAAAAATTGTTTTATTTATTTTTTTAGTAGTTATTACCCTTCATATATTTTATTTCAATTGGTCTAATAAAAAAGAGGCTGCTATCATTTCAATCAATTGTCTACTAAGTTTTAGTAAAACGGTAAAAGCCTTTTTTTATGTTATCAATTTTTTTTATCGTCAAGTTAATAACGATATGAACCAGCTAGCAAGTATAAGTAATACAAGGTCATAATTCATAACTCAAGCTCATAGCAGCAAAAAGCAGTTTTGCTAACCCCCAGTAGGTATGATGGATGAAATGAAGCTGACCGTTTTATTTTAGAGCTCCCGCCGACGGCGGACGGTGCATTCTTAATAGACTGCAATCGCGGTATGCATATAAATTTGCTGGCAATGAATTAAATTTTTCACATAGCCGCGCGATGATACCGATGCCTCCCCAGGGCACTGTTGCCCTGGTACCAGCTAGCTACGTACAGATAATGCTCTTGAATACTAATTCCCTTATCCCTTGATATTTAATCCACTTGTAATTTATAAAAACAACAAACATTTTATTTTTATTCTTTCTCAACCTGTTATTTGTACCACACCACATTCAAATAAAATTCAAATAACATTTTCCGTCAAAAATATTTAAAATGTAAAACCTTTTTGAAACATAATAACAATTATTTTACTGCTAAGCAATATTTTCAACTTAATTACTTTCAGTTTAAACTCAACGTAAACAAAGTTAACATAATAAGTGCCTATTTCGCCCAGCCGTGCATTAACATGAAAAATTGCTCGGGCTTCAGAGAAAAAAAAACCCTCGTTTTAATCAACCCGTTAAAAAATCGCATTCTCGAAAATAATCGCGTAACCCGTTACTGTGCAGAAAAGTTAACGAGTGTTATTTAAACCAGGCCGGTACGTTTCGTGGAAAAATTGTACCACTTTGAAAAATTTGCCCAAATGACGCAAAACTCATATGTGAGCGGACGGTTTGAGCGAATAACTACGGAGGCCCCCTATATGTATTAAGCCCTTACATCAGTTTGAAAGCTGGGTAATTGCAGGATATTACGCCGGAATATGAATCCGCAGCGTTTTTGGATGGATCGTCCACTCGCTTTAATTTTTCGCCATGTGGTGTATGTACTGTCTAGACGCGTTTTCATATAAAAATGCAAATTGAATAGCAAAATATTATACACAAGTCACTTCTCTTGTAGTAAATTAACTACATCGCTTATCTAAAATGTCCACAGCACCCGCGGAACTGCATCAGACTGCATTATTATTTTCAATTTGTATAGCGAGCGATGCAACCTTATAAAATATTAATAATTACAACCCTCGTAATCCAATTTTTCTCAATTTCGCGAAAATGTAAGTGGTGGCTTGAGTTATCGCTAAACATTACACTAAATCTAAATTTGGACAGAAGTGTGGGGTATAAATCTAAGAAATGTTATGCGTGACCAGCGCGCGGTACCTTCCTGTACAATTTATTATAGGGAAAAAATAATATCGACGCTTGGCTGAGCATCGCTCCACTGAAAACCAATTCTGTAATCTGACTTAAGGGTATTACATTGCCCAATGACCTTGAGGATTTATTATTTGTTAGTCACAGGCATTGCGGGGGTGCTTCACGCGTGGTGCTAGTGAGGTTTCGGGTATATCTTTATTATTTCAAATTAAACAAAGAAATAAGAAAACAAAAACAATACAAATTGTTAATTACGTCATTACAATGTTTTTGGTATAAAATTGACTATTAAGCCGTTAAAGAGAAAAATACAAATTAGGTTAAAAAAGGCCTATTTACTTCAATTATTACCCAAAATTGGGGGAAATTTAAAAAAAAATTAAACAATACTATTTGTTTGTAATGACCTTAAGTATAACATATATTTGTTATATGGCAAACGCACATAAGGATTCCACTAGAAACTTCTTTAAAGCTAGGGTGTTTTTTGCATTTGAGCGACGTAATGCCCAATACAATATTTTTTTATTTGACAGTGCAAAAATTACAGAATGGTACAGCAACTAAATAACGTCTGTGACCCAATTCAATGTAAAAATTATAGCGTACGTTTCATAGGCCTATATTTTTTACTTTTAAATGGGTTAACGTCATAAATGATTTTGTAAATACAATAAAAAATATATAAAAATGTAGTGTAATTTTTTCCTTGTTTTTATATTTTCGGCGTTGTATTATACAAGTAATACCTACTCGGTGAACCACGGAATTTATTTTACTGGTTAAACTGATGACACTTGAATAACGCTTGACCTGAGAATCAAAGTTAGGACCTCACTTGTGGAAGTTCGAAGAAAAGAGACAAAATAATATTATGCCTGCCTCATTAGTTTAGTGGTCCCAAGCGCGACTGCTACGCTAGAGGTCCTGGGTTCGATCCCCAGGTCGAGCAAAGTGTTATTGGGTTATACTATGAAATTCTCAGTAGCAGCTCGGAGTCTGGATTTGTGCCCGGTTTATGGCAATAGGCTCGCCCCCTATTACATGGGACCTAAACATACCGGCGGACTGTGGGTGTACATTAGTACGCCTCTGCCTAACCTTTCGGGGAATACAGGCGTGATGGTATGTTAATATTATGCCAAAATAACTGAAAGTACTCATATAAATATAACCGTGTTTATAAACTGCGCGTACGAACTCTTTCATAAAACGTAACACAGTTACAAATGGCCTCTATTCGCATAACCCAGCTGTTACACTATTTAGTAAAGTGTAGTATCATCCTCCTGTGAAATTAATTTCATGATAATTTTCAAGTAGCCAACATGGTGGAATATTAAGGTCCTTACGGCGCCATTACCCTTTGTAGATTCACTAACGACTTGGTTCATGCCTTCCTTCCTCAGATAATGTTCTCAAAGTGCGATCACACTTAACCAAAACGATGACGCATTTGGATCTTGTGCCTAATTACTATCTAGGTCGGCGATAGTTAGGCTTGAGTCGGGTTGTTGATTTATCTTCTAGCCTTTGATTTCCGGGTAAAAATAAACATCTTGTCATTCCAAGGAGTTGTCATAAGGGAGTCAATATTTGTTTAAGTGAACGAGAAACTGCAAATAACTTTAAATACAATTTTTGTCGATTTCACAAAAGAAGATTAAAAATTCTTTGTAATTTTGAACCCCAAGTAAAGCCATTATTTGTTAAAGTTGACGTATGTATTAGAGAAAACTAAACATTTGTTGTGATTACCGTAATGTTAAACCATTTAATCTGAAAGTAATGCGAAAGTAACTCTGTTTATGGTACTTTTACACGCTTAAACTTCTAAACATATTTTGATAAAATGTGCAAGCTCGATAAATTGCGATCTGATGAAGGCCATTCGCTACTTTTTGTTTCAAAAAGTCCTTTGTGTCATTATAATATTAGTTCAAAAATTCTATGTTCGTAACACCATAAAAATTCAATCATAACTAAAAGATAATTTAGCTTTTTAATTTTGTCTAGTGTATACATATTTTATGCCTATATCCGGAAAGGAGCCATGCCCTAGAAATACTGCCTAATATGTAATAAAGATGCTAGTTTATATGTAAGTAGACTTCCCGTGCGCAGCTTCGCCTGCGTACCTAGATAATTTTCGTTTCTGAATAAACTGAGCGCACTGTACCTACACCATGGAGGTTTCATAATTATCATTAAATGTGCAAGTCTAATTTAAAAGGAAGAAAACGTGTCAAAATGTCAATAGCGAATGACAGCTGTACTATGGACGTTTATTTAAATATGTATATGTGTGTGTGTCAAACGGATAGTAGCGTGTACAGACTTTCACCCCCCTTTTCACTACCATAGGGGTTGAATTTTCAAAAATCCTTTCTTAGTGCTCGTCTACAGTGCAAAAGGACCCAGCGTGAAAACTTTCAGGGATCTAGCTCCTGTAGTTTCGGCTGTGCGTAGATACGTCATTCAGTCAGTAGGTCAGTCAGTCAGGTTCTTCTTTTGTATATATAGATAGAAAGAGCATGAAAATACTTTTATTTATTTTATGATTGCCTCATTAGTATAGTGGTCCGAAGCGCGACTACTATGCTTGAGGTCCTGGGTTGGATCCCCAGATCGAGCAAAGTGTTTATTGGGTTTTTCTATGAAATTCTCAGTAGCAGCTCAAAGTCTGGATTTGTGCCCGGTTAATGGCAATAGGCTCGCCTTCTATTACATGGGACCTAAACATACCGGTGAATCGTGGGTGTACCTATATTAGTACGCCTCTGCCCAATACAGACATGATGGTATGATTATTATTATAAATATTTATGATCGTGACTACAAGACAAAATGGATCTTCAGAACTGTCATAGTAGCGTGTAAGAGGGCCGCATTTCAAAACCAACCTAATGTAATATAGATATGTTATATATTTCCATATCACATTTGCGATGCCGTTAGATTTGTAGCGCAAGCGTGAATAAATACGTAAATCGCATTCAGTTTTGTGCAGAGCCAATCTAATTAAACTATATGTGCGCTTCAAATAAATCACTAACTAAAACTGAAATTGTTTGCCCAACAAATTAGTTTTGACTGTACACTTATACCAACGTAATGTAGAATCCTAAATGAAATTGGTTGTGATTACTGTCCTGTAAAACTATTTGAATACTTTATCATCAGGTTGTGGCGAAGTATCTAACTACGCAGATTAGTCGATCTGTAATAAAGCTATGCTTGCCGTGAGCAGTTCATGGATGGGTAGCTTCTTAACACATCAAACCTCTGTGCCCCAGGGAGCACGTTACATTATTTATCTATAATCTAACATAACATAATCAACTCATTATTCTGTCCCACTTCTGAGCACGGGTCTCCTCTCAGAATGAAAAGGATTAGGCTATAGTCCACCACGCTGGCCTAGTGCGGATTGGCAGACTTCACACGCTATCGAGAAAATCTCTCAGGCATGCTGGTTTCCTCACGATGTTTTCCTTCACCGTTTATGCGCGTGATAATTAACTATTTAATACGCACATGACTTTGAAAAGTCAGAGCCTTGGGTTCGAACTCGAAACCTTTGACTTGGCAGTCCAACGGTCATACCACTAGGCTATCAATGCTGTTTATAACTTAAAAATGTATAATTAAGATAATTATCAGAGAGAAGAGCTTGTCAAGAAGCATGGCTCTCCCACCGTGGGAGAGCCATGCTTCGGCACGAATGGGCCGACTCGACCGGAGTGATACCATGGCCTCACAAAAACCCGTCGTGATACAACGCTTACGTTGTGTTTCGCCGAGTGAATGAGGATACCGGACGCCCAATCTCTTTTTAAAAGGCCGACAACGCACTTGTGACTCCTCTGATGTTGCAGGTGTCCATGGGCGGCGGTTATCGCTTACTATCGATCCGTCTGCTCGTTTGCCTCTTAACCCATAAATAAAAAGATTGGTTGCGGAGGTTTGATGGTAATAGCTTCGCGTAAAAAAATATTTAACTGCATTTGGTTAGACGGAAAACCGACCCCAACATAGTTAGGAAAAGGTTTGGATAATGATGTTTGAATGCAGAATGTTTTACATGACTTTAATTTAAGAACACTTATAGCTACCTACCCTACCTAGTCATCTACAAAAATATATTTCACCAACTAGTAACAATTATAATTAGGTACTTATGTGTGGGTAGATATCAAATATTAATTATGCAGTTAAATTAATTACTATCTTTCATAAATACATAATAATATATTTAGAAAAATGAGCAAGAAAAATTTAATAAAATTTACTTACCCGTCTGCATGCTATCAAAAATTGCGGTGAATTTTCAATATCACAAAAATACCATAAATTGAAACATGTGGTAGGGTAGTCAATTAGATAATAATTATTAAAATGATCGTTCACGCAAATTAGGCGCGCCGCTGCGTAACACGACAACACATCACACACAAACACTAATAAATCTAAAATGCAATCTGTCTAATCTAATCTGTCAATCATTTTCATTTCTTGACACTCAAATCCTGCGCAGCGCGGCTAGCGGCTCCTTACTTGTTGTGAATGTCGTCAATTGTCATAGACAAAAGAGGTTAGTGCGCTGTGCACAGGTTATAAAATTATTTCGTTATCAAACCTTTTTCTGTTACCTCAGTTTTTTAAAAATATAGGGTTGGATTTAATACTTATCCTTCACGATGATTGTGCCAGATGCGACAACCTTTAAATTTGCAAAGTAAACAAAGAATAAAAGCAAACTAAAAATATACATCCATAGTCGCCGTGGCACTGCCTACCTCGTTACGGCCTCGGCACAAAACACACAATTCGGATTCAAAAAAAGAATAACATTTTCATATTTCATCCAGTACCGTTCAAGGGGAGTTTTGTGAGCGAAGAAAAGACGCGAGATCAGGTGTTCAGAGGAACAATCGCGTTTCATTAGAGCAAACACTGTTCGTTCGTGTTGCGTTTAGCGTGTTGCACGATGTTCCTTGTTACTTTCGTGTACTGTGTATGTCGTACTAGACAGTACGTAAAAGTTACAAGAATGTATAAAAGGAAAATCATGTGTGAATAATTTTCCTTCGATGATCATTGATAGGTTTTAAAAACTAGTTTGCTGAAAGAGTTTTCTCAAGAACAAGCTTCGTTTTTATTTTCTTAGAAACACCAACTTCACTTCTTTAAAATGGCATCACAAGCAGTGGTAATGAATGAATAAATATTAATTCATGTTACTTATTAGAAATTGTGCTTATAGAAACAATGTAGATCAAAATAACCTTCAAACTAAGTAGGTACTTATATGTATAACATTTTAAAATCATGCTGACAATATTTCTCTTCGAGTTGATTCGACTACTGCAATACAGGTATACCTACCTACAAGAATTACCATTGCATTCCTTGTTATTCCAAATAATGTATTTTACAGAAAATATTTTCTTTAATTTCTTTTATAATGTACTTATTCAGTTAGAAATTATAAAAATGACAATGTCTGATATTAATATTTAGCTCAGACTTGGTTTCATTGGAAATAGAATTATACTAAGTAACAATAATAAAAAAAAACAGTATCGACATAAAATAACAACAATCGATAATTTCAATTGCATATCAATACTATCCTCATCAATAGACACATGTCACTCTGACAGCTGTCATAAGTACGGAGGAATTATATTTTACGAACTACATTGATTCTCAAAGGTGTTCGTATGACAAGCGGGATCGCTTTACGTGCTTTTCGAAGCATAGAGGGATCTCGAAGTTTTAAGTATGGTTTCCACCGTTTGGGCTGCGGCAAGCGCATTTTACCTTTCCAATATCCGATTTATGTTGATAAGCATAGTTAATAATAATTATTGCTTAACCAAGAGCCTTATTGGAAACTAATCATCACTAAATTAATATAAACAGACGCATGTCCAATTAGTTATGGGACGGTGACAAAGCCGTTAATAATAGTTTCGCGTAACAAACTTGTTTATATTGCATTTGTTAGTATTTACTTAATCTGTTTCAGTTCGTGCATTTGTATTGTTTATGTTGAGTTAGGCTCGCGTTTCGTTAATCTGTTGTGATTGTGATGACGCATATTTGTGTACATAGATATTAATCGTGGATTATTACATAATATTTTTATAGCTATACTAATTTAAATTTTATGGCTTAAAATTCCCTAGATACTGTTGGGCTAAAATAACCTTTAATTTTATGTTTTTGAAGGCAGTTTTACTTTTTGTCAAAAGTTATTTTATTTCAAAAATTTTGAGTAGCGAGTACAATTTTACCTATATGGACGATGTCATGGTTTATTCGATCGGTATACGTGTTATTGTCATTTTGTTCTAAATTTTGTGATCAGATCTTTTAAACAGAGTATACTCCTGCACTTCAGTAGTATACTATTCCAAATAGAAAAAGAATTTTCCAAATCCGTTTCATGACGTAGTTCTGAAGTAACAAATATAAAAAGAAGTTACAACCGAATTGAGAATCTCCCCATTTTTTTCGTCTAAAAATTGCCACTGTTTATGAATCACATATTCAAATTTAAAACAACACACAGACACATTGAGCTATATGTTAACATAAATATAAGAAGTATTTATATGTAAATATTTAGAAATACACCTGAAACTAAAACAATTTCTTTCACGCTTCAGAAATAAAACAATCGTATATCAACTTTTTCTGTATCCAAGCTTCATAACTCAAGCAGAAAAATCATAGTCCCTAAGTATAATATACTTTCCGTCTTGAGAGGGAGTTCTACAGGCTACTTACAGGCGTGATGAATCACTCCCTAGGGTGATACGAATCGTATTTATCTACTGAAAAACTAGCATCACAGGTCAAGTAACCCTGGGGTGAGTTTTTTTACCGATAAAATACTGGTAGTGGCTATTTCTTTAAACATGAACTAAGGGGAAGTTTGGAAAAATGATCCGCTATTAAAATAATAGAGTGCTTTTAGCTTTTTGTTTACATTACTGCGCTGTGTTGCGCTTTTAAACTGCTTTTGTTTTCTGCCTTAACCGCAGGGTGTTTTAAAAGTCAAAACACCAATTCTTTATGATAAAGGTCATTAGATATGTAGTAAGTACATGGAATACAGTATTCGGAAAATAAATGTAAATATACATATTATATTTACGTACTTAATAACTGGTTCATTAATATAAAAATAAAAACTATAAAAAAGAAACCTCGTTAGCCTGGTGGTCCTGAGTGCTAATGCTACGCTAGAGGACGTGGATTCTATTCATAGGTCGAGCAATGTTTTATTGGGGATTTTTTTATGAAATGTTATGTTATATTTTTTTTATACCACCAAGGTGACAAACTACTCACCTGATGGTAAGCCGTTACCGTAGCCTATGGACGCTTGCTACACCAGGGGTATCTGGCAGCTGTAAATTAAGGAGGAATAGTTGGGCTAGCAGCATAGGAGACAATAGCGTGATGCCTATCCTATCTGCCAACACAACGCTTCCTCACGGAGCTCTGGCGACCTTGCTCACTTTTAGGAACACAACATTTGCACACAGCTAATTTATTTGGCTACGTTTTTCTGCAAGGTTCCCCAGTCGGGCAGCTCCAATTGTGAGTGGAATTATTCGATTCCACTATGCCCTACCTCCCTAATTTGTTTTTTTTGTTAAAAAGCTTAATAGCAATGTGAGTCACACATTACTAGTATTCTTGTTAACCCCTCGTGCTAAGCTAAATGCTTGTGTTACGAGTGGGCCCACGTCGGTAGTGTAATGGGTGGGGTTCTAACCGGCAATCACATAATCGCAAATCTGACGCACTAGCCATTAGGCTACCGCCGTTTCAAATTGTTAAATTAAAAGATCCATTTACAGAAATAAATTACATTTATCATCATTAGTCTAGTGATAAGTTTTAAGCACGACTGATACGCTTGATAGAGGTCCTGGGTTCGATTCCCAGGTCGAGCAAAGTGTTATTGGGTTTTCTATGATATTCTCAGTATTACTTTGGAGTTTGGATCTGTCCCCGGTTAATGTCAATAGATTAGCCCTCTATAACATAGGATGTTAAAACAGATGCTTCGAAATACAACCATACCTAGCTAAAATAGACAACCAAACACATCAATATAATATTTTCTGTTTAAATAATCTTTTTATTGAAATGGACCTAAGCCAAAATATTAAGTATTCTTACGTACCTGAATATTCCGTTTCTCATAATTTAAATTACTAGATTAAATGTCCAAACAAAATGTGACGAATAAAAGAAAACAAAATTCCTTCCAAAATTCCAGTAAAACAGTTTACATCATAATTATTTAATCATAATAAAGCCGCTATAAGGACACAATTCACTGGATTCTATGTTAATAAATAAATCATAAGCTGGCCTTTAAAACAATTTCATTAGAGCGTTAGTCCCTTTAAAATATAAATGAAAGTCACGGCTGTAAGAAAAGTAACGTAAAAGCTCCTATTAACGACCCCCTAAAATATGTACTCTATTAACGACCTAATTTTTAAATCACTCATATTAGACATATATAGGGTTCCAGAAAAGTCATACCTTAAAAATTAGTTACGTATTTTTGTTGGACAGCAAAAAGAGTAAAGTTTGTGTGTTTAAATAGCCAGTGAAAGAAATAATTTGACAATGAGTGGGACGCGCCCGAAGCGGACGCACTTTTCATAGTGTCGCGTCTCTGGCCACGTAAGTACACCTAAATATTACTTAAGGAAAATAACACACTAAAAATGGATTTGTCTTCTTGCTATCACATTACAACTGTAACGTATATATTCGTTTTCTAAACTAACTCATAATATAATACTTTTTATTGGTTTTTGTGTTATAAAATCATGTTTTAATTTAAGGCGGTAATAGAATCCAAATTTCAAAACTTGATTCTAATAACGACCCATGGCGTTGTTAAACTTTAAAAACATTTTTAGTATTTTAACATATTATCTATTATAAACTACCTCAATTGATTTTATTTTTTTCTTGTTCAATTCTTAAAATTATTATATTTCGTTAGATCTATTAACGACAAAGCTATTTCTTAAAGTTTTTGTGTAAAACTCGATTCAACGTTAGACAATATCCCTATTATTTTAATGATATTATACTGTAAATAACCTTTATTATCTGAATTAAAGACTAACTGTCATTAAAAGAAATAATATAGCAATGAGATCGAATTTAACAGTATTCCATAAAGCGGATATTTTATCTGTTTATTATTAATTTTATTGGTCGCTAATAGAATATTGTAACCTTCATACTTGATTCTGTTACCGACTCATAGCTGTGAGTCGGTAATATTACAGTACACAAAAACAAAATGTATATTTTTGAACAAATTGGCTTATTTCTTGCATACGTGACGTTTTGAGAGATTTTGTCTCAGGACATATTATTAATGTAAAATAATATTTGCTATCCAGTTTCATTCATGGCTTCATGGCATTGGCTATATTTCATATGTTTTCAAATCAAATAAAAATGGCGGGACGGAATGGGGGCAATGTAACTTTTTAAAGCTTCTTGCGAAGAATTAAATTCTATATCTCTTTAAAGATTGTGTTCTTTTATAGAATTATGGAGCCGCAGAAGCGCAAGCAGTACGCCTCTGATCAAATAGAAGCTGCGCTTCTAGCTATAAATGAAGGGACCAGCATATACGAAGCTTCAAAAACCTATGGCATACCGAGGACAACTCTGCGTGAAAAGAGAAATAATAAATATATATGAACATTGTAGAAAACAAACTGTTTTAACGAAGGAGGAAGAAAAAAAACGATTTTTTATTTTATTTAATAGTATAGAAGAAGTAACAACTTCGTAGTGGTCGGTAAAAGAAGTAGGAAAATCGGTAATAGAATCTTGCCGCATTCTATGGGTCGGTAATAGAATCAACTACTCTTTTGGTTTAAATAATTATTTAGTAACTATTGTGTTATTGAATATTGAATTTAAGTACTGAATTGCAAAGAATACTTCGTTGAGATTAATTATAAATTATAACATCTTTCCTAACATAACAGCTTATATCTATTTTTTTAAAGTGAAACCTAAGACAGCTAAAACTGGCGGTAATAGGAGCATTTACGTTAAATGCTGTAATATTGTCACGGAATGGAGATTTCCTCATACTAAATTAATTGTGAAGACATAGCTGAACAGAGGACAAACGAAATGGACTCTTAACAGCAAGAAATTAAACTTGCAATTTTCGTGCAAATTAAGTTGACCTGAAATATTTGGACTTTGGACCCTTTTATTTCGTCTGAAGTTACATTGTGAATGCTAATAATGTGAAGGGTGTCCGTTTAAATTTATAGAATAATTAAAGTTAATTTTCAAGAGTAAATTATGCAAAGACATAATTTGTTTATTGTTATAGGCATTTTAAATGTTCGCTAATCGCTTTGTAGGTGCTGTTAATGTTTATTTATATTATTGCGTGTATTTTTATTTCTATGAGTTGAAATAAATAGCTAGGTACATGAACAGTATGTAATTGTTGAAGTATATTCAGATATTTTTATATGTAAAATTTAAAAAATACGCTATTAAATTCTTTCACATTTCAATTCCTTGATATCCGTTTATTTGTTACCTTTTCATACCATCACGCCTATATTCCCCGAAGGGTTAGTCAGAGATGTACTAATGTACCTACATCCACAGTTCGCCGGTATGTTTAGGTCCCTTGTAATAGGGGGCGAGCCTATGGCGATTGGCCGGTCATAAATCCAGACTCCGAGCTGCTACTGAGAATTTCATAGAAAAACCCAATAACACTTTCCTCGACCTGGGGATTGAACCCAGGATCTCTAGCGTAGCAGTCGCGCTTTGGACGTCTAGACTAATGAGGCAGTCGGCGGCATGCCTTTTTCATTAACATAATGTCAATTAAATTGGCAAGGAGATAGATTGTATCCTGAGAAAAGCATAGGCTGCCTTTTGTTTCCTTAAAAAAATCAAAACTATGTAAAGCGATTGAAAGTGTGGATAACCATGTAAGCCAAAGTTCATGCACATAAACAACTAAAAACAAAATATCATTTTAAAGCGACAGTGTAACTTCAAAACAGAGCACGTAACCCAACCCAACAATGAGGGCAAGCCATCTTAAGACTGCAGCACATTACAGCAATTGCCGTCACAAAACAATCGATCTAATGCATCGGGCACAAAGACCCTCCCACTGAAAGCGGAACGCTGTATGTCGCGCCACAAAATGTTTGAACGGTTGTTCAAAACTTTTAGTAGAACGGATCAACTCAAAGCTTTTCTTCTAGCCCGAACGGTTTCAAGAGACCATGTGTCTTTAAAACATTGAATAAATGGACTTGTTCAATGGCTTCTGTGAGAATATGTTAAGCATCCCGTCTTTTATATTACTGTCGGTTCGCATACAAATAGTTCCGTAAGTTTGGTTAGAAGTTCGGGTTCGGATCTAGACTTTTCTAAGCATTTTTACTTAGAAATCATGGTCTTGCTTTTAAACAATAAGCATTTTTCTTTCTTTCCTCGACATTTTCACGAGATGTATAAACAAGCAGGATACAATGGTGACCCAGAAATACTGTACACAAAAGCGCTTTTTTCTATAAAAAGCGCTGCGTAAGAGTAACTATTTTCAATATATAATTTTGTTATTTTAGCCACAACATTATACCTGTATAACAATAAAAATATGTACTTAGACTGTATAACTGCAGAAGCGTACTAATGTACATCCACAGTTCGCCAGTATGTTGAGGTCCCATGTAATAGGCGGCGAGCCTATTGCCATTGCGATACAATCACGTTCAACAACCACAGTGAACGAAACTTTTAAAAGTCTTTGTTTATCCATAAGTAGATTTTCTAAGTAGACTGTTTTCCTTGCCTCAGATTTTTAGCGTGTGTAAAGATTCTCTCCGGAGACAATTCAGGTCCTTTTTATTACGTTGCGTATTATATTTTTATATATTTTTGGCCAAAAAACAACGAAGTAAAAAAAGTATCTATCAAAATCTTAGATTCTTAGAAATTACTAGTTATAAGAGAATTAATAATTGTATTCTCAAGTCAATAACAATACGCTACTGAGGCGTTTCTAGTGATAGGCTGCGGTTGCTGGTTTATTATCTTATAACTGTAAAAAAAAACTGTAATCAACGTACTAAATATGTACTCATGAGCATATATTTACGCCATCGCGGCAAAACAGAAAAATAAAGTAGGTACCTAGCTTTAAAATCACAAAGCATCATTCTACATCCATCTAATCTGCCACCAACAGCCAATAGCAATGCTGATCACAGTGCAAACATGGCTTGCAACTATCTAAAGCATCCATTGCCGCAACTAACTAACCGGCTGAGCTTAGTTGACTCTTTAGATAAATAGAAAACTCATTCCCTTCGACTGGACTGGCTTGCGATCACTCGACCCAGCAAATGTGACCATTGATATTCGGATACTGGAAGAGCAGAAAAACTTGAGATTTTTTTTTACTTAAAGCACTATTTTAATAGTTAACTTTAATCTTCATGTTTTACGGTTAAATCATATCATCGTAACTGTGGCGTTCTGTTTTTGCCTGCCACTGAAAAAGTCACGACTGTATGTATGGTGTCTAGAAATATATAATCTTAATCTAAACTATAACTTATATGTATTATAAAGAAGAAATATTGATTTTTTTATTGTTGGTAATGGATGAACTCAAAAACGACATCACTATTTTTTTTTATTTTACATATGGAAAGTTACTTGTCAGCGAGTAACATAGGCTATATTTTATCATTAATATTTTGACAGTATCTATCTACAATTCGAAGATGATGTTTGTGATTATCACAAAATCTCGCGCACACGCAAATGATCAGTAGGGGTGAGCTATTCAACTGTGCTGTGACGGAAAGTGTCCATAATTGTTCCTTTTTATTTAACCTAACATCGGCTCATTATGGAATGCTGTTTTTTTATTAATAAAAATGGGCTTGCTCTTGACTTCAATCTTGCCTCCGGGGAAAAGTATTCCGTACTGAGTTGACGGCAGCTAATATTAAAGTGCAGTGAAATGCGACTAGTATCCATAAGACCAAGCAAGGCTACCGAAAGCTTATTGCCTTTACCAAAGGTTTATTGCCTTTACCGAAAGTTTATTGCCTTTAACCGGGCACAAATTAAAATTCCGAAAAGCTACTAAGAACTTGATAGAAAACTCCAATGACACTGCTTTACTTGAAAATTGAACCAAGGACTTCCCGCTCAGTAGCCGCGTTTTTTATCATTAACCCAATGTTAGCGTTGGATCTATTACCTACTACAATTTCATTAACGAACTAATGGAAATAATAGCTACTTATTTTGTAATTCATTCACTAAACGAACATGGCTGTCCAGATGGTTGCTTGTAGTATTGGATTTTCTATTATCTTCAAATTGTTTCTCGACAAGTTTCTTCCAGAATTTCTAAACTCCATGTTCGGCGCACAAACAGAGAGTGCGCGAGTTGCAGCGGCCGCAACTGCAGTCATTCGCTACTAATCAGTGTTTGTACATCACGACGACGTTCAAATCAACATGTTTATTGTCATTACCAAGATTTGTCACTGCTTTTAATGCAATCACACTGGAAAAACAGTGGTGAATTGGCCAGCTGATTCATCAAATGTTTTTCCACTTAGATTTTTTATAGTAGCTCATGGCTAAGTAATTACTAACTAAATAATAGGTTGAATGGCACTTGCCACGGTCAGTGTATGGATGGATGACCTTTCCTAACTAACACATTGAAGCCGATGCCTCTTTTTCGAGGCACGGATTTAAGAGAGTTAGGGCATAGTGAAATCGAGTAATTCCACTCATAATTGGAGCTGTCCTTGCAGAAAATCGTAGCCAAATAACATAGCTCAGTGCTATGTTGTGTTCCTAACGGTGAGCATGGTCGCCAGAGCTCCACGAGCGTTGTGTTAGCAGATAGGATAAGGATCACGCATTCTCTCCTATGCTGCCAGCCCAACTATTCCTTCTTGATTTACAAGGTCGGCTACGTGCGAGTAATACACCTGGTGTTGCAAGCGTACATAGGCAGTATCCGCTTACCATCAGGCGGGTCGTACGCTTGTTTGGTACCTTAGTGGTATAAAAAAAATGTAAAGTCTTCGGTCACGCTTGTCATACTTAACGACAATCAGGATATCGGTATTAACATGAAAATGGGTTGCGGAGGTCTTTCGAAGATTGCTTCGTGTAAAATAATGTTATTTAGCCGCGTCTGGTTATACCGACACCAACACAGTTGGCAAAAGGCTAACAGGATCAAGAAGCTGTGATAACATTTTTGACTTCCAAAATCGCAACTGCAACAACAGAAAAAAAAATAATTATGATAATTATCCTAAATGAAATCCTGCCGTAATAGTGTAGGAGATTTTTTATGATTACTTCCTGACTAATGGTAAATTTGATTGACCTGCGAACTAAGAGCTTAAAGCACTCTAAATCGGCAGTCTTTAATGAGATCGTTTTTGAACGTTCATGAAGCAATAGTGTGTCAGGACCATAGATAATAAATCTATAGTCTTTGCCTCAATGGGACACAAACTTGAAAATATGTAGGTATTTTTCTTGTTAAAGAAAAATTCAATCGCGGGCAGGATTCGAACCTGCGTCTCCTGGTCGGATACACCAAACGCTCTGACCTCTAAGCCACCGCGAACCCCTCCCGCCTGATTGAAATTTTGCCTTCACATTCTGAATTTATGTCATAAGGTGACGTTGGCGACATCTATGAAAAGCAACATTGCTTCTCAACCGACACGACTTACTGTACAGTTAGTTCAATGTTGTACGATGCCACTTTACCTTTTAACTATCTTTTTGCGATTTTTTTGCTTTTTCCATGCTAAGATTATAAAAGTTATTTTAGTGAAGGAAAAATTCAATCGCGGGCAGGATTCGAACCTGCGTCTCCTGGTTGGATACAAGAGTCTCGCTAATATTAATAGCTATATATAATAAAATAATAACTCAAGCCGGCCCACTCGTGCCGAAGCATGGCTCTCCCACGTAAAAAATAATTTTAATAATTATTATGGCTTAATGACTTTGTCGGCAAAAACATTAGATCCGGTTAAGATGTGTATCATTTTCTTCATATTTACCAAATAAATAGTTGATAAAATACAAAATCAAGCTTTGACTTCAGAATTCTAATTGAACAAGAGTGAATAGTAAACTCCTAACAAATTATTACTGAGGATTTTCTCCCTAAATACGCTTGAGCAATCTAAGGGGCAGACGCTAAAGAAATTAACCCGCCAAAGTGTTTAGACGTCCAAATCAAACAAATGACACAAACATGTATACGCTTTGAGCATCCAAAATTAGTCGGGACATTGAAATTCTCAAGTCGCTCTACAGTCTCAGCGTGTGTTCGTGGGAGTTAGTTGGTTCTAATTGTTGTGTTCTAAAATGTACGTCTTTAGACTTAGTACTAGCTCAGTTTTTAAAGTGTCGAGTCAAGATTAAACTAATAGATATTTACTTATCTGACATTTAATTTTATTTAGATTCTATCTTATTTGTAATACAATCAAAACTTGGGTATACGTAAACGTATTTGATTTATACGATCATGCTCCCTAAAACCACGTTGCGATGAAGGCAATTTTTCAAATAGTTAGATATCATTGGCATAACGTAAACTAGATGAGTCATGTCCAACTTTATTTTACTCTTAGGTAGAATATAAAAAAGACGTGGTCCTAAGTAGGACTGCTACGCTACAGGTTAGATTCCTAGGTCGAGCAATGTGTTAAGGGGATTTCCTCAAATTCACAGCAGTTGCTCGGAATATGGGTTTGTGCCCGATTAGCAATAGACTCGCCCCCTATGACATGGGACCTAAAGATGCCAGTAAAATGTGGGTGTTAGTACACCTCTGCCTAACTGTTGGAGGAATACAGGCATACATGAATGCTGTCAAAATAACAGTGCCTGTCTGAATTTGTCCGTAAGTGGTTTTGCAGTGGTAGATTAATATCTACCACTGCAAAAACTGGTATGAATATACCACATACGTCATACATTACATAACATACATAATCAACCCATTATACTGTTCCACTGCTGGGCACGGGTCTCCTCGCAGAATGAGAGGGATTAGGCTATAGTCAACCACGCGGGCCTAGTGCGGGTTGGCAGACTTCACACGCCATCGAGAAAATCTCTCAGGCATGCAGGTTTCCTCACGATGTTTTCTTTCACCATTTACGCGCGTGATAATTAACTATTTAATACGCACATGACTTCGAAAAGTCAGAGGCGCGTGCCTTGGGTTCGAATTCGAGACCTTTGACTTGGCAGTCCAACGGTCATACCACTAGGCTATCACTGCGTAGGCGAGGCTACCACCACATACGTATACTACGTAAAATAAATTATGTAAATAAGTGTTTTTACCTGTGCGGCTGTTCGGAACGACTAATTTCAGACACGCACAAAAATTTTGACCGACTGTACATGTATTTAAAGCTTCGAGCCATCCCCTTCTAGTCTACACTAACTCAATGGCAGATATTGCTTTTTTCAAATGCGAGTTACGGTGAATAATGTACTTTTTGCTATGCCATTGTCTCTCGAAGCGGCGTAATAATGCTTATATTATTACTTCATTCGGAGCCAGCAATTCGTTCGGTGAATGGATGCCAATAAATCGTCTGAAAGCTTACTTGTGCGTTTGGTTATTTGCTTAAGTTACTTTATTAAATTGTATAAAAAAATAGGTACATTTTGTTTAATTTGTTTTGTATAAATGCTCCATAATTATACAACCACTGATTTTTGTAAATCGAAGATTAGTTACTAGGGATGATACGGATAAGATAACAGGTAAAGAATTTAACGCGTTTTGCTTACATAAAATCAAATATGTCTTAGTTTTCCTTAGATCATATAATATGTTGTTTTGTGACCTATTTGGTTTACAATAAAGAATACTCTATCTGTCTATGTCAAAATAAATTATATTATCTATGACCATTCGAAATACAGTTATACTAAAATATCCTCAAACGTTAATAATTAAGGAATGAAGAGTTAACGGTAGTTAGTAGTAATTATTAATATTTCTTTATTAAAATAAAAAATATTAAATAAATATTATAATAAATCTGTAGAGAGGTCAATTCTGTACATGAAATATATTTCCAAAATAACTATCAGCGGGTGATTAGTGATCGATACTGACGCCAAAAATGCAATCAGTAAAATTTTCGTCTGTCTGTCTGTCTGTCTGTCTGTATGTTCGTTATAGAAACAAAAACCACTCGACGGATTTCAACGAAACTTGGTACAATTGTTCTTCATACTTCTGGGCAGGTTATAGTATACTTTTCATCACGCTACGATCAATAGGAGCAGAGCAGTGAAGGGAAATGTTGGGAAAACAGGAGAACTTACTCCATTTTTTAAGCTTCCGTCGCGTGTGCAGCCTTAATGGTTAAAGCTACATAGAAATCATGTATGACGGAAATGTTCTCCTAAAAATTATATAAAAAATATTCCACGACAGCAAATGTCTATCTTTTATGGTTGACTCACAATAACACGTGTAACTGGGTTTAAAGAACTTTATTTTCTCATAAGAACATAGTTCACTTAAAATGAGATTCGACAAATTAAATTATAAATATATATATCTTAGCTCTAGTCTAGTCTTATTTAAGTTATTAAAATTTACAAATTACACAAACCAATACGTAACTGTACTACAGGTATTCAAAGTGGATTTAACAATACTTATTTTTGAATATGTACTTTTAGTTTATTTTTATACATTTTTAGTTTACAACATGCTTTGATTTCGTTAGGTAGGCTGTTATAAAGTTGTGCTCCCTCAAACAGTAGATTTTTTTTTCCATAGGTAAGTGTGCGTGGTTGAGTAAGTTGTATTTTGTGTCTGTTTCTTAAATTATATTTATGTGTTTTTTGAGTAAATGTTATATTTGAGTGGATATTGCCTATGATAATTTTCTTTACGAGAATGCATGTGTTAAGTTTATATAATTGTGTCAAGTTAAGTAATTTTGTTTTATGGTATAATTCTTTTGTAGGTGTAAAGTAATTGTAATGAAATAATGTTTTGATAATTTTGTTTTGTCTAGTTTGTAGCTGTCTTAGGTGCGTTTTGGAAGCCGATCCCCATACTTCTATCAAGTATTCAAGGTGTGTTTTTATAAGTGAGTTGTATATCATAATACGCGCTTTATGCGGAATACAATTAGCAACTCTTCGAAGCGCCCCCAAGACTGATACCAGCTTTGATCGGACATGCTCAATGTGTGCTTTCCAACTAAGTCGATCATCCAAGTATAAACCCAAATATCTTTCCTGACGTGATTTATTAATCAATGTACTATTTATAGTCAGTGGTGTAAAATTTTGTATTTTCTTATTTTTAGCAGCGAATATCATGTAGGAGGTTTTGGATGCATTGATAGTTAATAAGTTATATTGTAGCCACTCATTGAGCCTATCCAAATCACTCTGAGCATCAGCTACAATAGTGGTAATTGAGTGTCCAAAGTAAAATAAACAAGTGTCGTCTGCGTAAACAGTTAAATGCCCAGATAATGCAATATTTTTAATATTATTTATATAAATTAAGAATAGCAACGTCCCTAACACTGATCCTTGTGGAATGCCGCAATTTATGCTTTGCAGACCACTTGTAAATGTATCTCCAATCTTTACAGTTTGATACCGATTTCGAAGATAGGATGTAAACAATCTCAGAGCTTTGCCGGTAACACCAATGTTATTTAATTTTTGCAGTAGTTTAACGTGGCTAATAGTGTCAAAAGCTTTTTTTATATCAATAAAAATACCCAATGCAATCTGTTTTTGATCAATACTTGTTTTTATTTTTGTTATGAGGTCTATAGAAGCTGAAAGAGTATTAGATTTTGACCTGAACCCATACTGTTCTTCGATTAGAAATTTTTTATCGCTGAGATATTTGTCTAACCGAGTATAAATAATTTTTTCAAATATCTTGGAAATAACTGGAAGCACGGATACCGGTCTATAATTGGAGAATTTTATCAACAAATGTAATGGAAAATTCAGATAAATAGCAGATATCTTCACACATTTGTGTTAATTTTGTTTTAGTAGGTACTGATTTCTGGCACAGACTGCACTGAGCAATAACAATCCTCTGCACTCACAAGCATAAATTCCAGTTTGCGAACAATGTTTTTTCTTAATTAGCCACAGTACGTAGATTAATTTAGAAAGCGAGCTTAATGTGTGCAAGTTCGCTAGTCTAATTTGCTCGGGTTTAGAGCAAAGACGTGTTTCCATATAGAGAGTGAAGATTCCCGGGGAGTTATTTAACTAATTTTACATGCGGGGCAAGTTTTAACCCTACTACCATGTGTTTGCGTTGCCGCTGTCGTGGGTACGTCTCGTGAGCGAGTCCCGAAAACGCGACTCGGCAAGACAAACTGGTTCGTACACCCTTCGGAATTAGCTCGGCAAATTCAAACATCCAACTCCCCCTGACAACTAGCGACGATAGCTGTTGTCAGAATTTTGCAAGCCACCAAGTTAACGTACTGTCTTGATTACCCGCCACAGTTTCAAAGAGAACGCTGTGCATGAGCTTTCCTAAAGACATTTTCACTGCAGTATGCCTCTTTAGTAACATTGTTAAGTTCAACCCAAAATTTATGTTCCTAATTTATTGCGTAAAAAACTAGGATGAAAATAGGATTTATTTATTATGCCATTTGGCATACATGTTAGCATAATATAATAAAGTCAAAGGATTTATAGCCCGACGTATCTACAAAAGTATACAGACAATGCTATAAATAATCCTAGAGTAATAAAATCCGAAATAAGAGAGAACTCCGCAAAGAATAGTCGCAACAAGGAGCATATTATTCAGTGTCGCCAGTGGGACGTGTCCTGTAATATATGTTTTAATAAAAGGGTTTCAATTCTCACCCGAACATACATCACACGAAGATACCCGAAGTATCAATAATATCGAAAAAGATCTTCAATTTATTATTCATTGAAGTCGCTGGGCGGGGCGGGCCGCTCTATAAATCCAGGGATCGCCACTAAATCATCGTTTGCAGGCGGCGTGGCGGAAGGACGTGTGCCGGCGCAATTTTTATCCATTTTTCATCGATGGAAACAAATGGATACATTGCCATTGAGTCCATAATTACAATTTCCATTTTCCCGACAAATCACAATTTAATTATTACGAATTGAGTATAACTTTTGACCTCGTTCTTGGGTTATAACTTTTTGTATTCGTGCATTAACAATGTGCTCAGACCTAAACAAAGAGAGCCAGGTGGAACGGGTGGTGGTGTCTACTGAGAGAGTCCATAAAAACTGTAATGGTACCCTCGTCACGTGCGGACATCTTATTTATCTAGTCACGAGCAAAATCATTGTTTCCTTTTGCGTTGTGTGTTCGGGCAAAAACACGCCTTATTACCGCCACCGGCTAACAGATGAACTGCTGAACGAGACCATTGTCCCCGAGCCTTGTGTGTGACGTTTGTTCCTCGCAGACGTGGAAAAAAAACGGCACTCCCTCGTCGAGGAGCGACTATTTATTCATGTGCTCACTATATTTATTTTGTTGCTCACGAAGTAAAATAACAACAAAAATTACGCAGGAAAGCAATAAACACACGTCAATGCGTCGCTTTATATGTAATCTGTTTATTTTATACGGGTGTCTACACATAATTTCTAATTCACGAAAATCTTCTTAATATAAACTGGTTGAAATACCGGGAAATATTCCATATTCATAAGTAAATAAATTGATGACGTTTAACTGTCTAATTTTGCTGGATGCTATTAATTATTCATCAAAGCTTCATTAACTACAAATTAATTATAAAACTCGCCTTGCTCCGTTGCCTCTTCAAAAAGAAGTAATCAGTAAAATTAATTACTAAGAAATCAAGTAATATCTAAAGTGAATTAAATAATATTTTTTTTCGAATTCTATAGACAATATTTTATTTATTTAACGAGACTGCATATGACGTAGTAAAGTAAAGAAAGAATAAGCAGATTTCATTATCTGAAACAATAAAAACTATTATGAAATATTTATTAAGATTGAGCTACACAATGACTGATGCATGCCGTCATCTGGGGCTGCTGTACTCAAAGCCGCTACGGCCAAGCCGCAGTATGCTTAATGAGGCATACCAACAGGCAAATATCATCCTCCTTTTGGTTCGATGAGAACTTTGGCCTTTCCAAATCACCCTATATGTCCTTACTCTGCGACTCAACACAGGCCTTGACCTCTAAAACCAGATTTCTTCAATCTTCTCAGTCCTGTACTAATAAATATTTAAACCTGATAGTTTTGTACGTACAGCAGTAAATGTCCCGAGTGACAGTAGAAACATCTTGCCTCCTCTAAGGATTAAGGGTTTCTTAGCTCTTTCGACTAAAAGTCGCAAATTGCTTTTAAATCTGCGACAGCGTGGCGTCCAGTCGCAATCGTACACCGCAAAAGTTATTTCACTGCTCTGTAAAATTATAAAATAATGAAAAGTAGTTAATTTTCTGAATACTATTTAAAAAATTGTAAGATTTTGAAATTATTATATCTTGATATATATTTTCTAAGAAGCGTTTTGGGATCTCAGGGATATTCTAGAAAGATGTGAAGAAGTATACAGTATGTAATAGGTATGCTTATATATTAATTATAAACACAGACATCGACCACAAGTGAAATAGATATAATCTGGGTGTCTTTCAATCACGAGTGAATCGGTTTCTTCTAGACAATCGCACTTCATCGTAAATCGCAGTGTCGCTTAACATCAGTCGAACTGCCGGTCAAGCGCAAGCCTATCAAGAATTGAATATTTCACTATATAGCAATTTTGACAATAAATAACTGTTCTACATAAGGCAAATAATTCAAACCAGAGCAAAGGATACGTAAACGTCAGTAAATATAGAAATCTAAATACGTATAAATCCTTACCTTTTCCATAATCTGAGATCCAAACCAACATGGAACCAAAGTTTGAAGTGTCATCACAATTATATACAAAGAAAGGAATACATAGTACTGAGTCGTCGCAGGCTAGAATTAAAAACATAAATTACAGTATAGAAGTTGTAAATCTGATAATTTCAAACTTTATCTTAGAATTTATTCACCACCAAACAAGCGTATTGTAACCTAGCAATTTTGGTAAGCTAAATCATAACAAAATTATTGATGGAAATAACTTTGTACAGTAGAATAAATGAGAAAAGAAAATATAACTAAAACATAATGTAAGGTAATATGAATATGATGATAGTCTTGACTTTTCTATGCAACATTTTCATTGTATTTTTTCCTCATTATTCGTTATTAAGAGAATTACTTACAAAAGTGAACCGGAACAGACACACGCATATCTTACAGGACCCTGAACTGAATTGTACAAATAATATCTCGCTAAATGCTTGTTGCAGCAGTTTACAATAACTGAAAATAAATGATACAATTATGATCATTATATTGCAGTCAACATTAATACCATAATAATATTAAATTTTACTTGCAAATCGCGTCATAATGTTTAATACAATTATTAATTTCCATAAGGGCATTGTCATCATCAATGGCTTTATCATTTGGTCCTTGGAGCAAATCAGGATGCTTACAAATATCTGTAACTCTCCTCAACTTCTTATCGAGGATATCTAACTGAACGATAGCAAGAAATATCACTCCCAGGAGAAACGTATCCACATTCACGTTGTACAGCATGTGACATGTTATGCCTAAGCTTTGGAATAAGTACGCTGGATACAAGAAGGTTGACTTATAACTGTCCGGTATAAAAGAATACCTACATACAGGGAACTGTAACTCCACGGGAAAAATTAAATGTGTCACGAATGGCGTGAACACATTCGCAGTATTAGCAACTACGGACATTCCAGCAGTGACCTTCCAATACAGTATAGTATTCTGTTTCGCAGCCTTTATCATTTTGACTTCCTCAGGATTATTAGATTGGAAAACTTCACTCTCTAACATATCAAGCATTCCTTTAAACTTGTCACGCAAAAAAATAAACGCTGCCACTTTAGGGAGCACTCCAACTACAGTGAAATAAAGTATCATTTCTTCGGCGAAAATCTCCAATTGTGGAGGTAAAAAATAAAAACTGATTGTATACAGCAAAAAGTACAGAATAACAAAGACGAGTAAGAATATTCTGGAATAATAAACGTAAAATCCACTTGGATTATCGCCAGGCCAAACGCCAAGAATTTTCAGAAATAGCAAATGTACTTTTAAACAATCTATTTGATGGTACTCCATTATTAAATTTCGCTCTTCGTTTTTTGTGATCTTCGCGTGTAAAATACAAGTGAACGTTTTCATGTACAAATGGACTGTGCTATCTTATATAGTTTTCGATCACAAAGCCCTAAAACAGGTCTGTAATTGCATACACTTATAGCACAAACTAATTAATAAGGAAACATAAATGTGCATCACACGTTTTAGTCGTGAAATTTCTAATTTACACCCATTTTCAGTTCAAAGTGAATTAACAGCCTCTGGGAATTAATTTGAAGGCATATTTCCAAGACGCATTTAAATATTGATGTATGTGTGAAGTATGTGGAGGTTTTAATGGATGTAGGTTAATTGCTGACGTCGTAGTTTTTAAATGAGATGCAATTAGTGAAGCTGACTTTCTTCCAGCCACTACTTGGATAAGGAAACGTAAATATATTATATTAACAAGCTGAGCTAAACATTTAGAGTTGGAAGCAATATGTGAAGTAGAAGCTACTTCTAGAGTAAATTTGTATGTTCAATTCATTGCCATGATTAATGTACGAGTATACATATCTTCTATACTTATAATAAATCTGTAGAGAGGTCAATTCTGTACATGAAATATATTTCCAAAATAACTATCAGCGGGTGATTAGTGATCGATACTGACGCCAAAAATGCAATCAGTAAAATTTTTGTCTGTCTGTCTGTCTGTCTGTCTGTATGTTCGTTATAGAAACAAAAACCACTCGACGGATTTCAACGAAACTTGGTACAATTGTTCTTCATACTCTTGGGCAGGTTATAGTATACTTTTCATCACGCTACAATCAATAGGAGCAGAGCAGTGAAGGGAAATGTTGGGAAAATGAGTGATTCATGAGAAAGGTTTCAAGCTATAAAACATCACGCGCAGGGCGAAGAACTAGGGAACAAAGTAACTATTCCACGCGGACGAAGTCGCTGGCAAAAGCTAGTCCTAATAAATACTGTAGTAAACATTTCATTTACACCTAGTTTATTTTTCAATGTATAGGAAAAACAAAATAATAGACCTTGTTCTTAGATAGACCTAGATTTTTCTTTTAAAAAAAAGTTGCACCGTATTAGGATTTTCTGCTGTATCGTAGCTGCTTTTACAAACACAAATTTTCATTGGCGCAGATGCCGATCGCTTAGCTGCTACGCCAAACGTGTCGTCCTACTTAATATCATATTTATATCTATATAAAAGAAGAACCTGACTGACTGACCTACTGACTGACATATCAACGCACAGCTGAAACTACAGGAGCTAGATCTCTGAAAGTTTGCATTCTGGTTCCTTTAGCACTGTAGCGAGCATTAAGAAAGGATTTTTGGAAATTCAACCCCTAAGCTGGCGAAAAGGGGGGTGAAAGTTTGTCTGAAAGTCCGCACACAGTACCATGTGTTTGACATACGCAAACCTAATAAACGATGACATCGTCAAGATGTGTACAGCTGTCTTTCCCTGTTGACATTTCGAAAATTGTTTTCTTCCATATAAATTAGACTTGACACATTTTATGATATGAAACCGCCATGGTGTAAGTATAGTGGGCTCAGTTTATTTAGAAACCAAAATTATCTAAGGAAGCAGGCGAAGATGCGCACGGGAAAGTCTAGTAATTTATTTAAGTAGATAATAAATTACGCAAATCATTAATGAATAACATGATATTTCATCAATAATAATATACCTAATGAAGTTAAGCTCATTAAATCTTAACTTGACAGGTTGAGTCATAAACATAATCTGTAACGTCAATTTTAGTAATAACAACGAAAGCTTAAAAAACTAAAACCAGACTACGAAAAAAAACAACGGAAAAGTATGAAACAAGAAATTAAGCTCAAACGTTGCCTTACGATACTGTCATGTATTCCTTTCCAATTTCTCTGAATGAATAAGGATGTTCTAAGAATAGTATGAAAAAAACAGTACCCCTCTTTTTTGCGTAGTTGTAGTCGGATAAAAAGTATCCTAAATATTTTTTTGTGTTTTTTTTTGCATTTCCCATGCTAAGATTATAAAGTTATTTTTGGAAAGGAAACATTCAATCGCGGGCAGGATTCGAACCTGCGTCTCGTGGTTGGATACACCTAACGCTCTGACCCTAAATGTTCACCAAGCTCATAATCTACCTATACAACAGATTTCATACCAACCCGTTAAATAGATCTTGAGTTATAAATGGACATACAGAAATACATACATGCATAAATTTCAAAAACCATTAATTCGACTTCAGTAGGTATCGCTTAATTAGTCCTCACCACCGATTTTTTCCCAATTATCTTGCAATTACAGACACGACTTTTTTACAGACTTTTATAGATGAATGAAAAATATTTTATATAAGTAATATTTAATAATTTTCCAATTCACTCAAGAAAATTTCACTATCTTTAATATTTCTAAAATATAACCCACCTATTTTGTTGTAGACATAAACATAAAGCCAAAACTTCAGACAACTTATTTAAGTAAGGTATACTTTCTTTTAAAAGACTGGCTTGTTATTAGCAGAATGCATTCCTCTTTCATTACAAAGTATATACCTATATAGGAGACGTTTCTTCAAAGTGAATACAACTATTAATTCAGGGGTAGTTTTCAAAGGGGGTAGAATTACAATAAGTGCCCACTCTTTCAACAGACAACGCTAAAAGAGGATGTAGGTTAATTGCAACTCCCTACTTTTTTAAATGAGATGCAATTAGCGAAGGTGACGTCCGTCCATTCGCAAAACGGAACCAGAGATCCGTTTTAATTAACAGACTCGGCTGAAGAAAGTCTAAAAAAATATTAAAGAGGTTTCGGTCATCCTTTGTTGTTCTTTAGCAAGTTACGGCGGCATAAAATGATTGATTAAAATAAAATGAACCGGATAAAGGCTTTTCGATGGAGACAACGTCCTTTCATTATCAAATTATTATTAATTTTTTATTATTTTAGATCTTCTGTAGTTTTTTTCATGGAATAGGGGGACAAACGAGCAGACGGATCGCCTGATGGTAAGCGATTACCGCCGCCCATGGACACCCGCAACACCAGAGGAGTCACAAGTGCGTTGCTTGCCTTTTAAAAGGGGATTGGGCCTCTGGTAACCTCACTCACTCGGCGAAACACAACGTAAACGTTGTTTGACGTCGGTTTTCTGTGAGGTCGTAGTATCACTCCGGTCGAGCTGGCCCATTCGTGCCGAACGTTCGCTCTCCCACGGATAAATGGGATAATATTGCCAATTAAAAATATCTATACTTCATTTTTCATAGGCACCAATACTGCAATAACTATCATTTTATTCAAATGCACAATTTTACACCAAATCATAAAATTATTAGTACAGTCGACAAAAGAGTTAGGTCTACAGGAAGCGAACGAAATCTGCGTCTTGATATAGATTGCGTTATAAGTAAATAATTATCTTGACTGCCTCATTAGTCTAGTGGTCCCAAGCGCGACTGCAACGCTAGAGGTCCTGGGTTCGATCCCCAGGTCGAGCAAAGTGTTATTGGGTTTTTCTATGAAATTCTCAGTAGTAGCTCGGAGTCTGGATTTGTGCCCGGTTAATGGCAATAGGCTCGCCCCCTATTACATGGGACCTAAACATACCGGCGAACTGTGGGTTACATTAGTACGCCTCTGTCTAACCCTTCGGGTAATACAGGCGTGATGGTATGTTATGTTATGTTATAATTATCTTGAAATGGAGCTTGGAATACTATCGTGAACAACATTGAAACAAGAAACTGTTCTCGTTTACGAGTCAATAAATAAATCTTAATTGAAACACAATTTATTAAAATTCTGTTATTATTCGGATTCCGAAACCGTTAATCTAGGTTTGTTGCCTACTACACCATTTCTTTCAAAATAATTCACTGGAAATAAATGACGAGCAATGCAATTTTTGATAACTTTACCATATTTGGAACGATTTTCCGGTCTTTTATTTCCAGTGAAGTAGTAGTAGACGAAATAGTATCGTAGGAACCTAGATTAACGGTATCCAAATCCGAATAATAACATAATTTGATAAAATATTCTCTGGATTACGATTTATTTCGGTATTACGTTTTTGTGGGCAATTCAAGCTCCGCCGGAACCTTATGACAACTTCCAACCTTTGATAGCCTATGTTGATAAAATAAATAGAAAATTCATTCTACGGTATGTTTTATTTAATACCATAGGTAAGCACTACGAATTAATATTAGGTACTAGAAAATTAAAGTGCTCTTTTCTTAATTTCAGTAAAGCTAATAAATCATTTGATTAATTAAGATACATCAACATAGCAAACAACTGACTTAGTGTCAAAAACTAAATAACAATTATGTTGATAACATTTTAAGCATATTCCACATGAATTGACTAAATGATTGACTGAAAGGGTTTTGAAGAAAGAATACTATTTAAGAAGATTCTCATCGTGTCTTCTCTTGTAGTAGGTACCTATATTTTATATTGTATTAAGAACTATTAAAGTTGTAAGTTTGTGTTTTCTTGTGTGATAGATTTACTTTCTTTGCACCTGTTGAAGTAGGGTGAAGAAGGAATACGCCGAATTCATAATCTGTAATACAAAAAAAAAAACATTTTATTAAAAGCACACATACAATTAAAAAAAAAGACGTGTGGCACTCGGGGACTGCCGCGGTAAAGCTATTGCATAGCGTTTTTTATCAACTTATGTAATACAACCAATGCCACCTAAAGGCGGGTTGCTGAACTAAAGAGACAAGCGTGTTTCTCTTTAGTTCAGCAACCCGCCTTTAGGTGGCATTGGTTTTTATCAACTTATGTAATACAACCAATGCCACCTAAAGGCGGGTTGCTGAACTAAAGAGACAAGCGTGTTAGGTTTTTTGGTTTTAGGTTTTCGTTACGGAATTTCTGGATTCGGTCCCCAGGCTCAAGGCCCGCGATAGAAGCTATGCAATAGCTTAATAAATATTATAATTATGTAAAATTAAACAAAACTCTAAATCATTAAAGCTTTAACACATACCATCACACATGTATTCCCGGAAGGCGGCACCTGTATTAGGCGGAGGTGTACTAATATATACCGACAGTTCAGACACACAGACAGTAATAGGGAGCGACCTTATTGCCATTAACCGGGCACTAAGTCTTAACTAACATTGAACCTAATATTATATATTTGTACTTTATTAAACACACATTAATTAACATCTAGTGTGTAATAAAATATGGTAGTCTGGACAAAGATCTCTCCCAAACTTCGTCATAACATTCGGTCTTCTACTTTTGGCAGCCAACCAACTTTTTTAGAGCCCGGTGCAAAAAAGAGGAGTGTTTTAAGTTTAACTTGAGTATCTGTGTGTCTGTCTGTTGCATCGTAGCTCCCAAACTAATGAACTTATTTTGATTCGGTTATTTTTAGTATGAAACAATGACATTAATATAGTTATTAAATCATTGGTCTGAAATGTGACAAGATCGAGAGTGTTTTTTCTTAGCTATAATTTAAGTAAATCTGGCCAGCCGTTTGAAGATTGTCAGCTCTTTTCTAGTTCATGAAGTGATGTGAGCAACTTCCACATGTCTAATCGATTTGAAACTTGGTATCCTGTTACTTCAATGATATTGCAAGAATATGATTACCATGACTTGATGTTGCGGTATTTTTATTAATTTAATGATACTAAAATAAATACTTTTTATAAATCATGACGTAACACTTCCGGAAAAGCTAACAGATTCACTCTCACACTTACAGAAGTAAATGTGCTTAGTGAGAGTGAGAACAACTTCCCACCAGATATAGATAGCGGTCGGTTAGTTCTCTCCACGAAGATACGCATATTGCTCCTAAACTGTCGCGAAGTAGTTGTCCAATTGCAGCTGTAAATTGAGAAGGCAAGGAAATTGCTCTGAAAAAAAACACGAAAAATGAAAATTTTGTATTATATTAAATCATTATTTATTATTATTTATACCACTAAGGTGGCAAACATGCATATGGCCCGCCTGATGGTAAGCGGTTACCGTAGCCTATGGACGCTTGCAACACCAGGGGTATCACTAGCGCGTTGCCGACCCTGTAAATCAAGGAGTAGTTGGTCTGGCAGCATGACAATGCGAGACAATGCGTGATGCTTATGCTATTTGCCAACACAACGCTTCCTCGCGGAGATCTGGCCACCTTGCTCACCGTTAGGAACACAACATAGCACGGAGCTATGTTATATGGCTACGATTTTCTGCAAGGTGGAGGTACTTCCCCAGTCGGGCAGTTCCAATTATGAACGATTATAAGCTTCAATAATTCGTTTGCATGGCTTATTTATAGGTACATAGTGTTTATTCAATAATAAAGTAAACGAAAATATTTCTTTTTTTTTAAAGTTACTCCACAGTAGGATTTTCTCCTGTATAGTGGGTGCGTTTACAAATTGAAATTCTCACATACAGAAACGCCCAGACCGGAACCTGTATCGACCTGTAAGTCATACAAATATTTGCTCCGTGTGGGGATCGAACCCACAACACGTAGCGCAGAAGCCGATCGCTCAGCCGCTACGCCAAACATGTCGAAAATTATTTAATTTATATTTATGAATATCAATATAACTAGATAAAATCGGTAAAAAGTGATTATATTTCAAAATATATATTTCTGCAGTATTATAATTATATGATATTCTATACCTTATCCATGATCCTAGTGCCGAACCAACAAGGAACCATTATTTGTATAACCATCACAAACGTGTAGGTGGCCAGAAATACGAAATACTGAAATGGTGCTGGCTGAAACCAAAACTAACATTTTATGATATTGAATTAAAAAAAAAAACTATCTATAGTTATGAAAAATGCGACTGACTGTATATAATGTATATTTTTGTTACAGCTTATCATGTCATGTTATATTTCTGCATCTCTTATCCAGTTTTAATGAAAAGAAAGAGTAATGTATGTGTGTGAATCCAAGTACGTATACATACTTTAGACACACACACACATTCATAGCGTACACACTTTTTCCTTCCTGGAAAAGGTTAGGTACTATCTCTCTGAGAAAAATCTAAGTCTTTTTAGTGAATTATTTTAATGCTAAATAGTTAATTACCATAGTAAATCTCATTAAACAAACGCATATAATACACGACGCCATGCTGAACTGTACGAATAAAGTCACGCCGAAAACTTCTTCAACCAGAGTGCAAAACCTGAAAAGACACACATATAGAGATTTGAAAAATTACCTACAACGGATACATACTGCTATTGTTAATTCTGAACGGTCTTATACTAAGGATTTCTGATTTTATACCTTGTGTCACTATTAATAACGCTCTAAGACACCTACTAATATTGTAAACGTGAAAGTTTGTGAGAACAGAACGGCTGAACGGATCTGTATAAAATTTGGCACAGAGATAGATTATTTATAGTCTGGAATAACACGTCTACTTTTATCCAGATCGGACTCAATCCTGAAGTCCACTCAGACAGAGTTGCGATCAGAAGCTAGTAAAATATAAATATTATCCAAAAAAAGCAAACGTGTAGACAAAATAAGTAATACCCGTAGTAATAGGTGTATTGATCCAATTAACTTACTTGTGCACTTCATCAAAATGTACAATACATTGGTTAATTTTTTCAACAGCTTCCTTATCATCATCGATATAGTTTCTGAAGTGTGCACTGCCATTTTCTTCAATTTTAATGTTATTTGTTAGTTTCCTTAGTTTTTTATCAAGAATATCCAGTTGTGCTATGATAAAAACCATCAATCCAAGGAAAAATGTATCGATATTCACATTGTACAGCATATGAAACGTTATACCTATGCCCTGATATAAATATAAGGGATATTTGAACATTTGTTTGATTGATTCATTAAGAAAAGAGTAACTGCAAACCGGCAACACCAATTCCACTTTCAATATAAAATGAGCTATTAATGAAGAAAGGAGAGTCATGTTTGATGTAACCGACACAAATGCTACAATTTTCCAATACCACTTGTTAAATTTCTTCGCTTTATCTATAATAGCCAAACCTTCATCATCTTCTGGTTGGAATATATCACTCTCTAGTATGTCTAGCAGCTCACTTATTTTGTTGCGCATAATAATAAAGGTCAGAACTTTAGACGATACAGATATATCAGTGAAAAAAAATATCATTTCTCCTATGAATATATCCAATTGTCTCGGCAAGAAATAAAAGTTTATTGAGAACAGAAAGCAGTAAATAACAACAAAAACCGTAATAAATACTTTGGAATAAATATCATAATACCGGCTAGAGTTGTTACCGGGCCAAATGGCAAGAGCCTTCCAAATCCTCATGTTTATTTTAAAACAGTCTACTTGATGCACTCCCATTACCCAAATTGTTGTGTTCCGAGCGAGTGAATTGTAAGAGTGTTGGTGTGTGCCTGTAGTGTGTAGATCTGATAGATGTGCTGTTTCAAAGTAGCCAAGACTTGCAGAATAGATAACATTTAGAGTGGAATGGAGTGTCGCGTATATTGTTACTTTGTTTATTTTCTTACTGAGCAGCTGTATCTTTTGTAAATTTCACGCGAGTCTGCTTTTAACCTGGAGATTATAGATATAGATATTTTTTAATATTTGTTTTTTTTTAATTGTATATTTATCTGATTATGAAGTGTTTAGATTTTTTTTCAATAAAATTATACGTAGGTAGCGTATTTTAGATGGAAATATTAAAGAAATTAAAAAATTGGCAATGTAGAATATTAGAGTACTAAATAAGACAATAATGGTTTATAGCAAAAATTATAAAAGTAAATTCTCCATTACTTTGTTGTTTGCATGACTCACCTTTTCTACAGAATAGTGTTTTTTTTAATTAAAGAGTACATCACGACGTACTTTATCGTTTGTTCAAGGTACATACTAATTTATAAGTGTTCTATAAAGAAGTAATTGCATTAAAAGTTTTATATTTACAAAAAACCTAACGTACGGTACGGTAACTTAGTTAGCTGAAGCGTTATCCAGCGGGATGCAGGTTCGAACCCTGCCAGAGACCAATTTTTTCTTCCATTAAAATATATATCTTTAGGAATTTTTCACACCCCAAAAGGTCCTACCATCGAGCAAGTCAGATATTTTCTCGCCTCTTACGAGATGCTTTCTGTATTATATTCTAAATGGTCCTTACACGGAAAAGAATATTCTACTTAGTATAATAAGAATTTACTACTATCATAATAGACTGCCTCATTAGTCTAGTGGTCCCAAGCGCAACTGCTACGCTAGAGGTCCTGGGTTCGATCCCCAGGTCGAGCAAAGTGTTATTGGGTTTTTCTATGAAATTCTCAGTAGCAGCTCGGAGTCTGGATTTGTGCCCGGTTAATGGCAATAGGCTCGCCCCCTATTACATGGGACCTAAACATACCGGCGAACTGTGGGTGTACATTAGTACACCTCTGCCTAACTCTTCGGGTAATACAGGCGTGATGGTATGATGGACAATCAAAATCTAACAACATTACTCGAACCAAGATTTCACCTCATTCTTAATCAAGTTATACACAGCCAAAATACATTAGGTTTCAATATATCACTAGTTTACGTTAAATAGTAACAGTTTGCGAATAGCTGTAATATCATCTACAAAGCAACCAATTTCCTTCTCTTGATTTATAGCCTCCACTGAAGTAGCTACGACATTTTATCCTCGATAGATATTGTAATGTACCGAAAGACTTTAATATATCTCTCATAGGTACCTATTATGCTTATTCATATTATGAACCTACGTTTTGCTTGAGCTGATTTGCGGCTATTTTGATATCAGTACAATCCACGATCTTTTTTAAGATTTTTAATAAAAAATTATGCACTGTTTGGCTCTTCACGTCTGTGTACTATTTATTTTACTTTTATTAGAATAATCCTAAAATGTTTTATGGGACCGAGTATTGACTGCCTTATTAGAGTACTGATTCCAACCGCGACTGCTACGCTAGAGGTACGATTCCCAGGTCGGATAGAGCAAGAGCAAGTGTTATTGGGATTTTCTGTGAAATTTTCAGGAGCAACTTGGAGTTTAAGATCTGTGCCCGGTTAAATTGCAATAGGCTCACCCCCTATTACATGGGTCTTGTATACCGGCGATCTGTGACGATCCTTCGTAGAGTACAGGCATGATTTTATTGTATGGGACCAAGTATATTTTTGTTTCCACATTGTTCTTTGTGTATGTTCTCGAAAGATCTAAAACGAAGACACCCCGTAATCAGTCGCCTAAAGCGACCCACCTCGCATCTTAGATAATTTATTCATAAGTCGAATGCGGGCCTGTATAGGTCTCTAGATTTACCTTCTACGTTTGCCTACAAAACAATAGTAGGTAGGTACTTACGTTAAAGTACAACTGTGTAATAAAATACATAACTAGTTTTTTCGAAAACCCATTTTATAGGGTTTTCGAAATTCTCGTTATAAAACAGAAATCGATTTTATTAAGCCTTCGGGTATATTTCTGATCCGCAGAGATATTTTGATATTCTTATGATCAGTCCCTATATTAAATCCGTCGATAGATTTGCTTACTAATGATAGGATTTTGACATAATGTTCATACAAGTAATGTCAAAGTCCTATCTCTAGTAAGCAAATCTATCGACGGATTTGATATAGGGATTGACCATTAGTGTGTCGGTGTTTTTTGTAGGTAATTATATTTTATGTTTAATAATTAACAGTAATGTAAATATGTAGCTTAATTCTCATAAATATACTCAGGCATTTTAATTTTTTGGTGTTAACAGAGCAGTGTAAGTCATTATTTTTCTTTTAACCCACTTTTGTATCTTGCTTTCGTCTATGAAGCGAGTACTCTTAGCCGCTCTCTTACTCAGCTCTTCCTCAATAAATTCTTCTTTTATTATTATTCTCCATTATTAGTTTTAAATGACACAGCTTATCGTGTTTTGCTGGGTGCATAATAGAGGTGAACACTGTTGTCCCACTGGTAAAGTTGGAAAGTTCCAGTATTGTTTCACGTATGATAAACTTTGGCTTCAACAGGTAACTTTCAGCGTCGAACGAAATTTGTTGCTCGAAAACCGAATGCTCAGTTCTGCATAGTTGTTGTTCGACACTGTTTTAACACTGTTCCTACACTCGAAGAAATTATTATTCTATTACCTGATTAAACTATAATTTGCTGTTGTAACATAACATACCATCACGCCTGTGTTCCCCGAAAGGTTAGGTAGAGGTGTACTAATGCACACCCACAGTTTGCCGGTATGTTTGGTCCCATTTAATAGGGGGCGAGCCTATTGCTATTAACCGGGCAGAAATCAATAAGTCTTTGCTCGACCTGGGGAACAGGACCTCTAGCGTAGCGGTTGCGCTCAGGAACACTAGGCTAATAAGGCAGTCATAATTTTCTGTTGTAAACAGCAAATCATAGTTTATTCGGGACATTCAACCTCGGTCGCAAGTGCGGCTCATGTGTGTGTTTTTTTTGCATTAGCGTATACTAAACATTGACACTATTTAATTTATACTTTTACAAGTCAATGTTTTAATTTTTTTAAACTTGATGGCACCAACACTTCCTAACTGTTGACCTCTGAGAAGAAACATTGAAACAAACTTAGAGAATCACAGTTTCTCTTAAGGTAGCAATAATGTGAGTGTTACAATGCAGGGCTATCTCTGAGATGGCCTTTTGAAGAAAGAGCCATAGCGACTTTGAATAGACCAGACCCAGCTTACGACACGTATGCAACAGTCATTTTGTAGATCGACCACATTCTAGGGAGCTAGACAACCCGTTGCACGACGATACCAAATCAGCAGAACATTTGCGTTGGCCACAACAAACACTCGGACTTTCAATTTCAATAGCCCCCTATTACATAGTCACAGGTGTACTGCTGTTCTTCCAGCTTCTGGTATGTTTTAGGTCCCATGTAACATGGATGTCTATTGTAATTATTCGTTCTCAAATCCAAACTTCAAATGCGACTGAGCTGCGCTCTCAACCACTAGACTAATGAGACGATTTTTCATTTTATTTTTGCACCAAAATAAAACTTTTGCCCAACATGAAATAGGCTCTGCGTTACCGCGTATTTATTTATTTTTAAAAAATCCTGGTTTTTGTAAAACTACGAGTGTAATCCGATATCCATTATCAGCGCCCGCAAAATCTAGATACATTTTTGTTTTATTTTTCTGTCGGGATAAAACGGAAAAGCCCAAAGGCAGACGTTTGCAGGTACACATCAACTGATTGTATACGTAGTGTGTTATTTTTATTCAGGGGATAAAGCATGCCCCGAGGGGTTCGTTACGTGCGCACATCATCCCCGCTCCCGATGGAAGCTCTTTACCTTCTATTGTTTTACTTGAGATTGTAAGGCTACCTGCGTGTGAAGTACATTCTGGATTGCGTTTTATTGTGCATTACGTATGTGTGTGTGAGTGTGAAAGCATTGTTAGATCAGATACTACAAAACGGAAGCGATACGACTCGTTAATAATAGTGTGAATTTTCCCGCATTTCTATGACGCATACTATCTGTAGATACGTAGGTACGAGTATAATAAAAAATGATAACATCCACATAACTTCGCAATAGGTATGACGTGGACCCGTCTACATTTATACATTATAAGTAACTAACTGTGCAATAAACGTTGCAATAAATTCAATAAAGAAGCATTCATTTTTATTGATAATAATATAGATTTTAAGCAATAATCAACCGTCATATCTAAATTACATAAATGTTTTGTTCTTCCTTTGTACTATTTAATATGTATTTACATAATAAAATTCAACCAGTTTACGGATTTTTATATAAATATGTCGAATATTCGCGTAAGTCTCAGAAATCAATAGGTACTTATTACTCTTATATTTTTACCTACAAAGAAAAACCTTGGACCCTAAATAATATACCATCTATAATAAATACATCTCAGCCTGTAAGTACAACCAGTTTTAAGCGTCTAAAATTTAAATATTAATTCTCGTTTTCCGACCGAATTCGGAAAGTAGCCACGTAGAACGGATAATTTGAATTTTTAAACAGTGAGTGATTAATCCATAGCCCGGCGGGAATCTCTGTAATGTTTAAATTATACTTGAAAGCTGGGATGCGACTCGTCATTTACCAAATTAATTGGGAAGGTAAACTATTTTTGTAATGGATTTATTTTAATGCTAAAACAGAGGTATTTGTTTTGGTGTTGGTTGAAAAAGCTAGGCTATTTATTTTGAGACCTGTTTCCATACCCTTCTGTAAGATCTATCTTCTAAGTTATTTTTTAGTAAAGGAAAAAATTCAATCGCGGGCAGGATTCGAACCTGCGTCTTCTGGTTTGATATACCAGACGCTCTGACCTCTAAGCCACCGCGAACCCTAACCGCATGATTGAAATTTTGCCTTCACATTCTGAATTTACGTCATAAGGTGACGTTGGTAACATCTATGAGAGGCAAGTTACCTTACTTCTCAACCGACACGACTTACTTTACAGTTAGTTCAGTGTCGTACGATGCCACCTTACCTTTTAACTATCTTTTTGTGATTTTTTTGCATTTTCCATGCTAAGATTATTAAGTTATTTTTTAGTAAAGGAAAAAATTCACTGAACTAACTGTAAAGTAAGTCGTGTCGGTTGAGAAGTAAGGTAACTTGCCTCTCATAGATGTTACCAACGTCACCTTATGACGTAAATTCAGAATGTGAAGGCAAAATTTCAATCATGCGGGTAGGGTTCGCGGTGGCTTAGAGGTCAGAGCGTCTGGTATATCAAACCAGAAGACGCAGGTTCGAATCCTGCCCGCGATTGAATTTTTTCCTTTACTAAAAAATAACTTAATAATCTTAGCATGGAAAATGCAAAAAAATCACAAAAAGACACATCTTCTATTTAAATAAAAATTAATGTTTGTTTGTTTTTCCTCTATGCATTGCTAAACCATTCATCCTGCGTGCCGGGAGACAGCTAGTAAGCTATAAAATACTTTGGAACATTACTTCTAACTCTACTTAAAAGTACAGAAAGAACACGTTACATTAATCAGAGAAATTAAGTACAATGTTCTTCAAATTCTTGAACTTCCTAATTCGCTAAACATGCAATAACAAAATTAGACATTGTGCTAGAACGCTACCGCCATGTTTTGAAATCATTAGCATCAGTTAATTATACTGACGTAATATTTTGTTTGTATCACAAGTGAGTTTTGCTGATTTCAAGAAATTAATTACGAATGGACTATACAAATGATTTTACCATGTTATTCATTATTTTCTGCCTAAATATTTGTAGAGGAAATACATTATATTCCATACATAATATAGGCGTGAGAACAGTTGAATATTCACTAAAAATATTCAATTGACTAAATTTGAATTAGACTAAATTTGTTGGCACTTTAGTGTAATAATTACTAGCATCTTCCTAACAATTTACTAATTTGGTGCTCATACTATAAATGTCAACACGGCAGCGGTTCTCGCAAGGTACATAGCACGTCACCTTTTATGATTTCTTAGACCCCGTTCACTCCTGTTTATTCCTGGAAGGTGTTTAAGTTTGCAGAGACTTATTTCCGAGGCACGCACGCTCGGTAATGACCAAGCTCATTAACACTAACTGGAGTACCCTTGTCTAGCCTCCACACAATATACATGGGCACTGTTTAAACGAAGGCAAAATGAGTTTTTGTTACACTAAGTACCGAAGCACTTTGAAAATACTGGCAGGTCAGACTTGACAGGAGAATACAGTGTTGCAAGTGCAATTAGCATCACTATACTTATTGTAATTTTTAACACAAAATGAGACGGGGCGCCCCGTGTCTACGCTTTATTGGCGATTTATTAACTTATTTTCTAGATAATTCAGCAAATAAGGTAAGGGTCTAGGTAATGTTCTATAAATAAACTCAAATCTATTTGAAGACAAATCGCTTAACACTGGATATTAATTGTTTTTCGCCAACAATATCTGTAAGGAGACAGTCCTTGAGACTACCTGCCAGACTATCTCACTGGTCTGGTGGTCGCAGGCGCAGTCAGTGAGTATGAGATCCTGGGTCCGAATTCCAGGTCGAGCAAAGTGTTATTGGGTTTTTCTATAAAATTATCAATTACAACTCAATGTATGGATTTGAGCATTTTACATTAGTAAACTTCTGTCTATCTTCTTGAGGAATACAGGCGTGATGTTTAGGTGGTATCTGTAAGGAGTCCTGTAATGAGTCGAGTCATTAGCGCTGCATATCTCTACGGGGACGTGAACGTTGCATGATAACTATGCAAATAGACAAGCTTGACGCATTGTTTCCAGTCCATTGTACGCCTCCTTTCGCTGGACGTTGTCGAGTAAACATGGCCGTGTAGTGTTTCGAATTTCGAAAATACTTACTTGACAGAGCAGGTCTTAACCGATAGATATATGTAAACTGCATGTCTTTAAACCACGAGTGAATCGGTTTCTTCTAGACAAGCACGCTCCATCGTAGATCGCAGTGTCACTTAACATCAGGCGAACTGGCGGTCAAGAGTAAGCCTATCAATAATAAAAAAAACATCAAGACTTTTTTGTTTTTTTTTTTACAATAAAATACAAATAGCAGTCGGGTCTTCAAACACACGACTGCTATTTGTATTTTATTGCATTAATCTTCTATTTGCCAGCCTAACTTCAATATTTCGAAACCTTTTCTTCTAAAAATTACTATTAATTTCTCAAGCATAAAAATTCTACCAAATAAAAATGTAATTTAGGTGCCTTTAACTTGAAATATAATATTTAAAACTTTAGGAATTTTATAGTGACAATTTCCTTCTTAAAATATATTATTTCCTGCTGTTTAACCAAATTTAAATCTGCCAAATCCAAAAACTGAAATTTCATATGCAATAAAGCATTAAATTAACAACCACATTAAAACTCAAAAATATTTTATACGAACGCTAAAAAAATAATCGTCTCCAGTTTCTGCAGTCAAAATGAAATGAAATAAAATGAATTAGTCGAATAAAAATATTAATTTATTCATGATACCAGCTTATTGGAATTGTGGTGAGGTGAGAATTGCATAAATAGGTAAGTCCGTATTTTGAATTTGATTTAAGTTAATAAGATTTACTCTTTGCTCTCTAGCATGGTGGTGACAGTTTCAGTAACATTTCGTTTCACTCTTGAAGGTTGCCGCGATTTCCAAATTATGCCTTAGTATTATAGCTCTACCATATTCATTCATATATTAAATCATTACTAACTGTAGTAAATTAAATTAAACTCAACCAGAATGCCATAAGAAAGTCATACAGGCAACTGTCACCCACACCATGCTACAGCGCAAAGAGTGTAGATATTTAATAACCGCAACTTTTTTAACGATTTATTTGAATCTTTCACAATAAGTAGTCTTTATTAGTTTTGTGGTTTAAAGAAACCATTATGTTATTTAAGGTATGTACACGTTATAGCTTGGAAATAATATTTTTTTATTATAGTAAGTACGTTAAAATAACATTGCCTTAAATATACCTACCTTTATACCTACCTACCATAGTCATATAGTTATTTTAATTGACGACAATTTGAAGTTCCCTCACTAATGAGTTTAGCGCAGGTGGCGCCACCTATTAGCGATACGTGAGATCTTATTCATTAATCGTATACGATTCACGCTGCCTTAGTTCTGAACTTTGCTGTTTGGAACGTGAAGATTTGACGCCATTATTCAATCGTTAAGTAGTCCCAAAATTCCTTTTTATTGTAAATTCAGTTAAGTACGTAATCAGTGTTCCAAGCGACTATGCATTTCTCAAATCTGAATCGCACATAGTGTTACAAAAAGGACACAAGTAACCAGTTTACTCATTATTATTTTATCATAGGTATAAATGAAACTATGATTCGAGACGGAATAAAAAATTACGGCTATAATATTCAGCCAAATTCATAAAATTCTAAGCCGATGATGAAGTAAAATACAACACTGTTCTATTGTATTTTTGTATATTTAAGTAAGTTCACAGCTAACAACTACTATTATAAATTACAACAATTAATATTTTAATGTTTGAAATAAAACTACTTTTTACGGATTTTATCGCGTTGTATTGATATTATTTGATTCCCACGTTTCGGATCCTTTACAGCATCCATGGTCACGGGTAGACTTGGTTGTTGGATGTCTACTGGATCCATGTATGTATCTACTAATAATAGGTAGGTACTACTTTCTAAATGTCTTAGAAAGCAACTCCTAGGTGTTCCAAGTGTAAAGATGAACAAGGTGTCTGTATTGATTCACCTTTTATGCTTCTTGTACATTTCTAATAAGCGTGAAAAAAGAATAGGCTGTCTTCATAATCTGTAAATGGAGAAGAATAGATTAAACAAAAAAAGACGTGTGGCACTCGGGGACTGCCGCGGTAAAGCTATTGCATAGCGTTTTTTATCAACTTATGTAATACAACCAATGCCACCTAAAGGCGGGTTGCTGAACTAAAGAGACAAGCGTGTTTCTTTTTAGTTCAGCAACCCGCCTTTAGGTGGCATTGGTTTTTATCAACTTATGTAATACAACCAATGCCACCTAAAGGCGGGTTGCTGAACTAAAGAGACAAGCGTGTTAGGTTTTTTTCGTTACGGAATTTCTGGATTCAGTCCCCACGCTCAAGGCCCGCGATAGAAGCTATGCAATAGCTTAATAAATAATGTTTAGTCTTTTTTTCTTTAATACTTAAGTCGATTATATAGTATAGTAAGTAGAAGTAGTATAGTATTTATACGTATTGGTGCGCTATAATTTGAAAAATCCCAATATTATCCAGAAAGTCATGACTATAGAACATGCCGTATAATATAGCCAGTATACGCTGATCACTCTGTCTACGAAAAGGCTATACATAAATACAATACCAGTTTTTTTTATGTCAAACGGTTACCGTAGCCTATGGACGCTTGATACATTAGGGGTATCACTCGACCCAGTAAATTTAGGAGGAATAGTTGGGCTGGCAGCTAGCTGACAACAGCGCGATTCTTATCCTATCTGCCAACACAACGTTTCCTCGCGGAGCTCTGGCGACCTTGGTCGCCGTTAGGAACATTTCCCCAGTTGGGCAGCTCCAATTGTGAGCTGCTCCAATTGGCAGCTCCAATTCGATTTCACTATTCCCTATCTATCATATATCATTGAATGAATGATCATGAATCTTAATATCATTAATCGGTAGTGGCGCTTTAGTCTCCCAGAAGAAGAACAATCTAAAAAATATTCATAAAAGGAATTAAAAAGAAAATAAATCCTACTTCCTACTATCTTATCCTACTTTCTACTTTAAAAACGTGAAAGTGTGTTGTGACGATGTATGGATGTTTGTTACTCTGTCAAGCCAGAACTGCTGAAGGAATCTGGATAAAATTAGGCACAGAGATAGATTATAGTCTGGAATAACACATAGGCTAATTTTTAGGGTTCCAGGCCTCAAAAGGTAAAAAGGAACCTTTATAAGATCACTCTTTTGTCCGTCTGTCCGTGTGTCACCACCGATTTTCAAAGGAAAGGGTGGACCTAGCAAGTGGAAATTTATACCAGATACTGAAGTCTACAGTCCCTATTAGGTGTATAAAATCAAGGTCCTGATTCAACACGATAAAAAGATATGGGCAAATTTAGATTTTCGCGAAAACTTGTAAGTACCAAAATTTACCTTAATTTTTAACATTTTTTATTTTTTGGAATTTTTACCTTATTTGTGCTGTAGGATCTTGCTTTTGGCGAAATTTCATGATTCTAGGTCAACCGGAAGTACCCGGTTTTGGGTTGAAAACCTATAGGGTAGTTCCCGTAGTAGAAAATTTTGATACTTACAAGTTTTTGCGAAAATCTTTTGCCCACACAAATCAAAATTTACAGGGTATATTTTCCGTTGACCTAGAACTATTAAATTTGACAAGTAATAAGTGCCGTCTTATACTACAAGTGTGATAAAATGAAAACTATACATTTGTAATTAATTAATTATAATAATAATTATGTACCTACAAATGTGTACGGAACGGTGGTCGAGTCGGACTCGCACTTGGCCGGTTTTTTATCTAAGTCGGACCCAATTCTCAATTCCATGTAGACCAAGTCGCAAGCAGAAGCTAGTACTAATAATTTTATTTAAATATACTTTTTTAATAAATATGTAAAAACAACTTACAGAAGTAAATGTAATAAGTGACAGAGGAAACATTTTGAGGCCTGAAATCATTATTGGAGTGCCCGCTCGTTCTATGAGCAATCTTAAGCTTCTTTTGAATGATTCTGATCTTGGTATCCACTCTGTATTGTACGCAGCTGTAACTAATAGCTGACACTAGCAAAAATAAATAAAAGAATCATATATACATACACCTGTATTCCCCGAAAGGTTAGGCAGAGGCATACTAATCTATACCCATAGTTCGCCGGTATGTTTAAGTCTCATGTAGGTAATAGGGGGCGAGCGTATTGCCATTAACCGGGTGGAAATCCGGACTCCGAGCTGAATTCATAGAAAAACCCACTTGCTCGACCTGGGGATCGAACCCAGGACCTCTAGCGTAGCAGTCGCGCTTGGGACCACTAGACTAATGAGGCAGTCAATTAAAAGAAATATGGGCCTAAAATGTAAATTTGGTTAATTAGGGTCGGCTTCAAAAGTACCTAATATTACATAGTTAAACCTATTAAGTTCACAATGTATTTTAAATTATGTGTTAGAGTTACTTCAAGATGAAATACCTCTCTTACAAATCTTTAAATACTGACATTATTGAGATTTGTAAAAGAAATGGTGAGGAGTATTGTGAAAAGATTTTTATTCAATAATAGTTAGTATAACGTATCAGGACATACTAATAAAATAGGACTTTCTTATAAGTTCGAATTAAACTTTCTTATAAGTTTGAAACGGCGGTAGCTTAATGGCTAGGGTGTCGGACTTGCGATCATATGGTTGCTGGTTAAGACCCCACCCATTGCACTACCGACGTGAACCCACTCGTAGCACAAGCATTTAACTTAGCTCGAGGGGTTACCAAAAATACTAGTAATGTGCGACCCACATTGCTTGTAATATTCAACCCATTATACTGTACCACTGCTGGGCACGGGTCTCCTCTCAGAAGGAGAGGGATTAAAGTCAGAGGTGCGTGCCTTGGGTTCGAACACGAGATCTTAGACTTGGCAGTCCAACGGTTATGACCGTATGCCACTAGGCTATCACTGCCTCTTCATCTTCATAGCTAGTACGCTTTTTTTTTTTTAAAGTGGAATGATAGACTACTTACTACGTTCACTACGACCTTTTATTTTTTCACGTACAGCTCTTGAAGGCAGACATACCGGCGAACTGTGGGTGTACATTAGTATACCTCTGCTTAACCCGGGGAATACAGGTGTGATGGTACGTTATGTTTTAATAATGCCTATTTTGATGAATCTTATATAATATGATTCAAGATATAAATAAATGCTAAGACTCTGCTACAAATTTGGGCAATATATATAATAGGAATTGTTTAGTAGATATCAATACCTAGATGTTATACGGTAGTGACCACAACGCGTTGTAAGCTATTTTTTCGCTCAATAAGCGCTTTCAGGCTTTGAACCTAATAAATACAACCATAGAATAGACAGACGTGCTTGTCTATGATTGCCTTAAAATTTGATTAGACAACCCAATACGATTTTTATTGGCTTTTAAACCTAGAATAAAATAAAAATATATATAGTAGGTACGTATAAAAGATAAAATATGCAATTCATACATACTTCATGAGTCAGCTGGGTTCCCAAAAATCCAGGCACAAAAATTTGTATTGTCATCGTAAAAAGATACATTACCAGGAACACAAGGGTTTCCGTGGATGATGGCTAAAATATAAGCGACGATTAATAAAATTATAAGAGTCCAACAACACAGTTACACCATGATACTTCTAATTTAAGCATTAAAATATATAACATCAAGTATGGCCTTGACATTTCAAGGAACAATCTTTAAAATATAATTTTAATGAGTCTCTAAGTATGTAACTTGATTTCTACCAGCTTTTCTTATGAAGACTCACTATTAGCACATTCGTTTCTACCAATGCAAGAGAATAGATACATCAAGGTAGTAAGTATTGTTAGCTCCGACTTCAAGGGTTGCCAAACATGCCATATTTTTAATATAAAAAAATACTATTAAAATATTTCAATTGGAAAATTTTTTACAACCCTACCGGTTTCTTTCTTACGAAAATTGCCAGTTGATTGTTAAGTAAGTCCCTCAGAGTACTAGATACCGCATATTTACTCACCAAAAGTAACCCACACATCACTACACATATTATTATGGATGCAACGCTGAACTGAAAAAATAACGTAGCACTAAGAATGTCCTGAACCTTTTCACAATAGCTGAAACAAAACTTAAATATAATAATTTATTGGTGTAGTTGTCAAAATTACTATTATAAAAAAAACACTTACCTCAATATGACGTCATAGTGCCTTAATAATCTGTTGAGTCTTGTAATTTGAATTTTATCTTGAATTTCTATTGGAAAATTGCGTTCTTCTTTTGATAATTTAAAGTTAGTCAAATTATTGTTAAGTAATCTCAACTGCGCGATAGCTAATACCAACAATCCGGCGATCAACGAATCAATGTTCACGTTATACATCATATGCCCATACATGCCGAAAGATTGATATATGAACCAAAAAATGAAATGGGATTCCCGGACTTCGTCACTTAGGAAGTAATATTTGCATATTGGCAATTCAGACTTAGTTTTTCGAATCAAATCCAAGAGTATTGGAGTGAACACTTGACTTGAGTATGCCAAATTCGACAAAATAGCATATAATTTCCAACCCAGTTTATAATTCATATTAATTTTGTACAGAATTCCGTCCTTATTTTCATAATCTCCTACAAATTCATCACAATCAATAAAATTTAGTGCGTCAATGAGTTTATCACGCATGAACAGGACAGTTAAAATTTTCGATGTAACTGTTATTTCAGTGAAATAAAATATCACTTCGCGCAGTAATAACTCGATTTTGCGAGGTGTATAAACTAAATTTAGTGTGAGAAGTAAATTGTAACATATAAATGTTACAAAAAGGTAAATGAAAGAGTAATATCTGTAATATTTTGAGGGCGTTCTTCCTGGACATATTCCAAAAATTTTAAAGAACAAAAAGTTTTTGTCAAACATTTTTGACTGATCCGACGGCATTATCAGGTCTATACGAGAATGGATTCAGGAAATTTATTTAAATACTTCAAACGGAACCTCCTTTTATAAAGCACTAACCGCTAATTTCCTAAGTAAAAAAAATACTATTACCTTGCCTTAAGGTATCATTATGTATTTTAACCCTATTACGCCTTTCTTACAATCCAATTCTTTTCTATCATGTAATTACACACCTTTCCTCAACAGTAAATGTACGTGACTTTATAATATGACGCAGTTAAGGGGCATATACAAACAACATTTTTTTCTTCTGCTCAACATTATTTTGATCACATGTAATATTTTATACGACAGTTATCGTCAACAAGAGCTTGTAATTAATATTTCAATCAAGTATACATTAGTGAATTCCACACCAGTGATACCATCCAGCTAATATAGAGCTCTCTTACGGAACCTAATTTCACGTAAGTGTTGAAGACAAGGGGGTCAAAGCAAACTAGGAGTCCTTTAGTATTATACCCAGGATTCTGGGAGAGGAGGATTAAAACAATGGACGTGTTTGCAATTTGGAAAGCGGTGCAACCCTTCGGGTGCGTTTTAATTGCAGGGGTTGTTCGGTGGGGGAGTGCCGCTGGCACGAAAATCTTCAGCGTTTAATTCTTGGAAGCCCCGGATACCGCACACGGCTCATTTAATGCATACTGATATTATAACTTTTGATAGGCTATCCGACTTGATGGGAATCAATTTCACCGCAAGCGACGTTCATTTTAACTTAAACGTGTTTTATAGATCTTCTTTTAATCTAAACGTTAAAAATATATATTCTCAGTATTGAAATAAAACTACTTTCTTCGGATTTTATCGCGTTATATTGATATTATTTGATTCCCAACGTTTCGGATCCTTTACAGCATCCATGGTCACGGGTAGACTATGTTGTGGACGTCTTAATGTTGCAATTACTAACAGCTACCTTACATTTTCGTTAATTATAGGCGATCCGATTCACGCAGAACGAGCTCACCGTATCCTTCGGTCTTGCAGTTTTGGGCTTGGATTTTGATTTAATGGAATCTATAATAAATTATATAACGTAAACTCAGTATTATTTTTAATTTAAAAGAAAACACAATATTTGTTTTTGCACAATATTACCTTCTAACATATTGCAGAGACATATTGTATAATAAAATTACCTACTAACAGTAGGTAATTTGATTCAAATTAACCCTTAATATATGTTATAGAAATTCATAAGTATAGTTCAAGCAAATGATTTCAATTTAATTTCGCCTTACATTTTACTCCACTCTCAGAACTTCTGTAATAACAATAAAAGGGAGCATCGCGGTTTATGTTCAAATATACTTGAAGGGAGATCTTTAGCCAGGGCCTGCCGCTAATTACATGACGGTAAATTTGCCCTTACAAAAATTTGCTTACCCTGAGCAAACACGGTACGTAGATAGCTTATTTGTTTTTCAAACTAATTTGTAAATATGTAAAACTTTTAACAACACGTAAAAACGCCTTCAGTTACCTAAAAAAAGCTTTATTAGCTTTTTAGGTTTTTGAAGGCGGCTTTACTTTGTGTTTAAAGTTCATTCATCTTTGTGGTATAAGTATTATTTCTAAATTTTGTGTGGCGAATATATTTTTTACTTATCTTTACAATTTTTTCGTTTATTCCAATAATAAATATAATAAACGAAATTGGATGATGGAACGATGGAATGGTCGATGGAAAAACGATATTTCTGTTAAGAATTTTGTGATCAGATCTTGACCAAATTTGAATGGACATCGGGAGTATACTCATTTATATAAAAAAATAATTGTTGAGATCGGTCCACAATTGACGAATATATCGGTGATAAAAAAACAAACAGACTAACATAGAATCCACTAATTTTTTAAAGTTGGTTTAAAACTCAATTTTACTCTTTATTTTTCTCAATTTCCGAGAAATAAATCCTATTCATATCATCAGAGTTTGAATCGAGTTGCTGATGTGTCAAGGGTTGCTACGACGTAGCCGTCAAAGCTACGCCGTAGCACATATGTAGCACTGTGGTAGAGTTGACATAATTTTGATTATAACAGTATTTTTCTAGAAAATAAAAACTCTTCGGGAGACAAAATCATCGTGGATATAATGTTGCAACTCGTTGTGACGATTGTAAATATATTCAAGCTCAAGAGCAATCCATGTTAATATTATGCGAAAGTAACTCTATTTGTCTGTTATCTTTTCACGCCTAAACCGTCAAATCAATTTTGATGAATTTTTGTATAGAGATAGATTGGAAAAAGATCCAACCTCAAAGGTTATATTTTGTTTCGAAAAGTCCTTTAAGATGAGAGTGAAACTGCGGGAAACTTCTGGTATATAATATTTTAACTTAAAATACAACCTTATCATCTACACGTGTCGTACAGCAGTTCAAATAACCTTAATTTTATCTCGTAATTAACAAAAAAATAATTAATTAAGTGCCTCGACTGATGGTCGACTCATTAATCATTTATTAACTAGCAGACACGATAAAGTAAAAACTTTTTACTTAAGCCAAACTTTAGGACAAACTCGACTCTTCTGAACATTCACTAAACCAATACAATTAGGAAGTTAAATAGCGAGCTTTTTTTGTGTATACCTTAACTAGAACTAACTAGGCTAACAGGATGGCAAGAGGAGTGTCGGAAGTGCAGCAGCGTGATGTGTCAATGATATTAGTCAAGTCGGAGGGCGTACCTGGATGACCGTGGTGGATGGCACAAACTGAGGCCTTTATCCAGCAGTGGGTGAAATCACACTGTGGATAATGATAATTATAACTAGACTACTATTAACTAAACGAAGTGGAATTTCGTTTCTTTATAAGTTATACTCTATATACATATTTACCATAACATATCATCACGCCTGTATTCCCTGAAGGGTTAGGCAGAGGCGTACTATTAGTACACCCACAATTCGCCGGTAGGTATTTTTAGGTCCCACCATGACCGATTGTGCTCAGTTAATGGTCACCGGGCACAAATCTCACTATGTAATTTTATGTAAGTACTCTATTTTTTTTTAATATAAAGAAATATTATTCTGAAATTAGACTCGTGCAGCAGCAGTGGGTTAATATAATGGGTTGATGATGATGATATAAAAAAATATGATCAAAATCATTGTTTAGTACAATGACAACTCCTTGACACATTTTTTTCAGCCTACCCTAATATACAGGATGTCCCAAAAATAGCACACCACAGCGACACTGGAAGTAAGCTAGCCCTAGGTCTATTCCAGGAAAAAAAATTGTTGAATAAAAGTCGCATGGATTTCGACATATTAGACTTTTTGGATTTTTTTTGAAAATTACCCGATTTTTTCGTTTTGTGTAACAAAATTGTCACAAATACCTAGTTAACGTTTATTTTTTTAGATCTGAACTCATTACTAATAGTTGTTTGAGTAAACTAATCATTGGTCGGTCATTGGTGTAAAGTACAAAATGGCAGTTCGGTCTTTTAGTGATACTATCTATACTTATAATAAATCTGTAGAGAGGTCAATTCTGTACATGAAATATATTTCCAAAATAACTATCAGCGGGTGATTAGTGATCGATACTGACGCCAAAAATGCAATCAGTAAAATTTTTGTCTGTCTGTCTGTCTGTCTGTCTGTATGTTCGTTATAGAAACAAAAACTACTCGACGGATTTCAATGAAACTTGGTACAATTATTCTTCGTACTCCGGGGCAGGTTATAGTATACTTTTCATCACGCTACGATCAATAGGAGCAGAGCAGTGAAGGGAAATGTTGGGAAAATGAGTGATTCATGAGAAAGGTTTCAAGTTATAAAACATCACGCTACAACCCTTAGGAACCCCGTTCCTACTTCTTTCTTCTAATACTTCCTGCAACCCTTAGGAACGGGGCAACGCAAGTGAAACCGCGGGCGAAGAACTAGGGAACAAACTAACTATTCCACGCGGACGAAGTCGCTGGCAAAAGCTAGTTAGTAATAAGTTCAGATTTAAAAAAAAAACGTTATTTGTGTCAATTTTGTTACACAAAACGAAAAGTTCGGTAATTTTCAAAAATTTTTTTTGTGGAATAGACCTAGCCCTAGCCTTCTTCCAGTGTCGCTGTGGCGTACTATTTTTGGTACAGCCTGTATAAGTAAATCTTACAACTATTATAAATGTGTTTTGATGGATGGATGTTTGTTACTCAATCACGCCAGAACGACTGCAAGGATTTGGATTAAAGGCACAGAGATAAATTATAGTCTGGAATAACACTTAGGCCAGTTTTTGTCCAGGTTGGAGCCAATGCTGTTGTCCACGCAGACGAAGTCGCGAGCAAAAGCAAATTAAAACGCAAATATTTCACAATTTAGGTAACTACGATACTGCAAAGTAAACAAAAGAATATCATTGTCTTGTTTGTGTTTCGATACACTTAAGAGTCCGGCGGATCGAATTTCTCTTACAAACGTAGTACCGAAATAAATCGTAATTCAAATACAATTTAATAAAATTCTATTATTATTCGGATTCCGATACCGTTAATTAAGGTTCCTGATCTACCATTTCGTCCAAAATACTTGACTGGAAATAAATGTAAGCGAATGCATTTTTTGATAACTTTACCAAGTTTGGAACGATTTACCGGTCTTTTATTTCCAGTGAAGTAGTAGCAGATGAAATAGTACCGTAGGAACCTAGATTAACGGTATCCAAATCCGAATAATAACATAATTTGATAGAATATTCTCTAGATTACGATTTATTTTGCTATTACATTATTTTGAGTAATTCAAGCTCCGCCGAAACCTTAAGCAAAATAGCAATTTTTTATCCTATACACAAAATGCGTGGTAAATGTTAATTATGACAAGTATCAGAATTCAACGGCCAAACATTTACACAAAAAGTTCTCGGAGTGGAAATAGGGAAGAATAAGGCGGCGCGAGCGACGCATACACACCTTAATGATGGCTGCCGGCGTCGCTTCATTGTGCTGCGCCCGCGAACGCCGGAAAATTATAGTAACTAAACTTGCTAGAAATTTCATGCAGTGGCAACGAGCAATTTAGTTTTTCACACCCCGCAAACTTCAGCCGACGGATTTTTTGAATGCTAACAGGAAAATTTTTAAAATATTTTTAATCCTTACTCAAGTTAACTCGTACTTGTAAAGTGGCGACCAGAAGTCCATAGGCAATCTCACAACGCAATTGACTTACGACCTTCTATTTATTATCGTTAACAAGTGACACGCACTGGCTGTATCGAGCTCTCTCGTACTGTTCATAGAATTATAATCCTTAGCCTGCTTATGGACTTTTGAATATTTACTGTACATGTGACGTTATTATGTAAGTTGAGTATGGAAATCGTTAAAAATAATATTCAATTTATTTCCAGCTTATAAATGTTCCACTGTATGTTACCAAAATGTTTTAACTAGCTGTTGTGTTGTTAGTTTAGTTACGAAATACGTTGAAGTTAATAATAGGTTAATGTTATTAAATATGACAGCTAGTACTTTAGTGTGAAATAGTGTGAAACGTAAAGAAGTTTTGATGTGTTTTTTTTAAGCTGCCGACTCTAACTTGCCCAATGTCGTTGATATCAGGCCTTTTAAACAAAGAATTCTGAATCCTACAAACATCAAGATAAAATAATGTCAACAGGAATACATCTCAAATGTCACTAGTCTACCTATTGTACGTAGCCAACAATTTATTTTCTACTAGCTCCTGACCGTGACTTCGTCTGTGTGGACTTCAGAATTATATCCGAACTGTAGAAAAAGCCTATGTGCCATTTTAGACTATAACCTATCTCTGTACCAAATTTCTACAAACTTGTAACTTAACTACTTTGGTATGTGTACGGTACGCGGTACGCTATAGTACCGCTTCAACCCATTTGCATTGTACCAAACTGTGTTGAAACTGCGGTAACTTAATGGCTAGGGTGTCGGACTAGCGATCATGTGGTTGCCGGTTCGAACTCCAACCATTGTACTACCGACGTAAACCCACCCGTAACACAAGCATTTAGCTTAGCAGGAGAGTTTAAATAGAATACTAGTAATGTGCGACCAACATTGCTAGAAAGCTTTAAAAAATCATCCAAATCTATTCAGACTTTCTGACGTGATTGAGTAACAAATATCCATACATCCTACATTCTCACAAAATTTCAATATTATAATATTAGTAGGATTTCTTATGCTAATTAATCTCTTAACGAGGCCAAATTTTAAAAAAGTAATAAAGACCAGAATGTATCTGTAACGTCTACTACTTAAAATACTAATATATTTTTCTTTCTTAAAAACACTCTTCACACTCTGGCATACCTACAAACGCAAAAGCGGCTCCATTTTATTTTGCAGCAATTTTTCTCTGCCTCGCGCTGGCTTCCTCTTTTTTAATTAAGTGAAACTAAGAGGCCCTTTTGTTTCCTCGGCCTGCCCACCCGCTAATTGCCCGCCAGTCAGTCACTTGTCATCAACAACGCTTTATTTGCCCACTTGTATATATAAAACGAAATCTAAGCAAAAACAAAATAACAAAACGCTACGAGTACTTAGGTATTTACATTAAATTACATGAATTTTAAACTCCGCCTTATTATTCCGTTTTATTATTATAATTATATCTAGCTATATCCGGTATTATTATTTTAGCATAATAAGTACATAGGATATAATGTAGAAGTATTACTTTATATAATAAACTGAAACTTCCCTAACTATATCAGTAGTTAAATTACTGCACATTTTCTCCTGTAAGAACTTCTATAGAAGTAAAACTTTTTAAACTTAGAATGACGGCCAGTATTTTATTATTGTTAACTAGCTTCCTCCTTCTTCTTCGCTAACGATATTAATTTCTTTGGCTGTTTCAAATTTATTCAAACTTCATCCTTGGTACTATGTTATTTTCTAGTAAAATCCCCGTGCAATTTAAAGTTATAAAAAGATTTAAGGTGGACATACACCTCTCGCTCTTTTAACGTACTAAAATTCTACAAGAAAAATGACAACAATGCTCGAACTCGGATTCAATTTAGGCCTAAAATTGAGCGGCCGTTTTTTAAAACTTGACCAACAATCAACAAAAAATACAATAAATCTAAAAAGTCTACCTAAAAATGTACTTCATCTCGCGCAAAATTGAAAAACTTTAAAGTAGAGCGTACGAGACGGTTGTCCTGGAAAGTAAATTATCTGGAAATCGTTCGAGTGTGTCCTGTTTAGTATGCATTAATCACAAGCTCTCGGCCACCGGCGTGATTGAAACTAAATCCCTTCGGACGCCGCTTACTACCGACTGATTACTGCCCACCACTACAACGCGGATTAGGATATTTAAATTGGAACCACCGATACACGAGGATTTCCCTTTTGAAAGTATGTGTCGAGTTACGCACACATCAACGTCTTTGTTCGATTGGATCTCTGTAGAAAGGAATTGGTTCATCATGGCCGCGTGAATATTTTATACGAATTGAGTTAGTTGTTAATTAACGGACTCGGACTAAAGGACCTTCTTTAGGGCCGGAGTTATCAGGACTTTCGACATTAATATTTTATAGTAATTTAGGATTAATATGTCCAAACAATTATGATACCTATTATCTAATGGTTGCCAAATTGAACAGACGACACTGCTCTTAAAAAATTGTCTATTTTATGCATATAAATTTAAACTTAAACAATGGTTGCAGTTAGCCCCTATAGAATTAGTTCCCCTTCTTAAAGTCAAAGTCAGAAGGTTTTATTTCAATTAGACCATTAAAAAGGTACTTTGGAAAACTCAAAACTAGTTGCAAATACCAACAGAAGATGGTTTATGTAAAATATAGTTTAAATAAAATCATTTTAATTTAAGTGGCTCTATACTTTTTATAAATAATGTAGTATTTTAAAGTGATGGGTTTAGTTTAAACCAATTTCTTGTTAAAAGGGGTTAATTAATTATTATAAAGGTTAAAGTATTCGGTTAAAGTAATTATTTAATATTATTTATCTAAAGAGTTGCACGAAAGCTTTTAATAAAATATTCCTCATTTATTTCCGCAATGAAAAACAACTATCAAATTGCAGTTGTAATATTTTATCGTAAAAATATTTGTTGCAACTACAAACAATAAACAATCGGCTTCTGCACAATAAGAGTAATTACGACTACACCTGAACGGTGCAGGGTAATAAATCCATTTACCGCTGAAGGGGCTGCTGATTCCTCCGACAAAAACCGAAGCGGCAATGGTCGTGAACCAATTTAAAGTTCTCACTCGCATGCAGCTGTCCGTAACCTCATTAGCTAGAAATTAGTTTGACTACACAATTTGTGAATTTGGTTCTGGTCGGCGCTAATGTTTCTTTGCAATGACAGCAGATTTAGTTACAATTAAACACTACAATGAGGATTTACTAACTTTTTGATTGAGGGCTATATTAACTGAGTTAGTTATTTAGTTTTAACTCAACTTGGAAAGCGTAGGGTTGGCAACTATTCTGTATTTTTTGTTTGTTCTCATATCAATCTTCGCAATTTCTCAACCGATTTTAATAATTTTTTTATACATATGACGCTGCATAGGACTGTTTCTATTAAAGTTATATTATCTTGGTTGTTGTTGTATTTTTTCAGTGTGTCTAGATATGTTTATACATATAATTTGGTATGTATTTGAAATCGAGATCATTAGCATTTCGTTTTTATTATTGGAAGCAGCAACGAGTATTTAAAAAAAAAAAAATAACACCTAATTAGCAAGACAAAACATAATAAACACCAATAAATCTGCAAGAAAACGAAAAGTCTATTCATTTCCTATAGACACAAAATAACAGTGAATACATAAAAATAAACAAACCAAGGTAGGCACACGCCTACGACCACTCAGCCCACATAATCAGTGTCCCGCGTTCTAACATATTAAACTTTTTTCTGCTCACCGCTTTACTGAAAGAGAAAACGAAGAGTTCTTTTTGTGCCTCTGAAAAAGTGATGTAATTTATTTTCCCTTGGTGCAATATTTAGTGCTGTCCATTACTACAGTTCGCGACCGAACATTATTCACGGACATCCATCTTTTTTTTCTCGGCCGCACGCGCGTGCGGTCCTCCATATTAACTTTTTCATTCATATTCTTCACAATCTTTCCGATATTACAAGTGGTTTTTCGGCTAAGAGATATTAATTGCGTAAGCACATTTTCGTATTAGTTTTCTTGTTGCTTGAATGATAAAAGAATTTTAGTAAACAGGTGTGAGAGGAGAAATGTTATCTCCGCAACTAGAGATGTAAAATAAATAAAGTTGATCAATCGTTAGCTCATGATTAATAGCAGTATTTAAATTTCAATAAATTAAAATTTTAATCAATTGCAAATTAATTGCAATTGATTTACTGAGTGCCCAACACTGATTAATAGTAGGTATCTAGACATCTTGACAGGTGGATAAATAACTTCTATGCTTCCAATGCTTGAAAATGTAGCTTAAATGTGTCGAGTCCGAGCATTTTCTCCGCATTTCCGCTACTCACAAACAAACTTTGTTGTCAAATAGCCAAAGGCTTGCATTATGTTTACATTACACAGTCGCGAGGTGACGTCACGAGACCGCGGCGCGGGGCGGACGTCCGCCGGCGTCGCATCGCTAATGCGTCGCGCACTTAGCTCAATCACTGCCTAATGCACTCCTAAACGTGGCCGTATGACAAGATAAGTGAACTAACGCCGTACGAGTGCCGCAAATATTATGACCTTGGTATATATTGTTTGCAACTGAGATATTTTAATGTTCCTTGTAAATTTTGTGAAAGAAAAACCGATATCGGCCGGGTGCAAACCTGCACCAGTACCTAAGTACTTCTCTTATTCCAACGACGAATGATAGGTGGGTACTTGATTCTATTTCATTTACGTAGGTATTTACCTACCTATTTAGCCGATTTATTTAGTTAGGCGGCACGCTAGCTTGGTCCATGTAGTAGAACGTAATATATAAGTAGTATCAAAATTTCCACTCAGATTACCGCTAGAATAACCGAAAAATACGTTAATCACCTAAGCTAAGCTATATTTGGGCCACATCACTACTGAAACTATTAAATTGGGTCGCAGCTATTCAATGATAAATGTGGTTATGTAAAGTTATAAATCGCACGTACGTCGTAATCGAGTACTTTCACATTGACGGATGGGCCGGATATAACCTCTTGGTTAGACTGTCGTGTTGGAAGCCCTTTATCATGGCAATATTAATTTATTGGCCGTGTGTATAAATGTCGTTGGGACAAACTTTAGTGATGTACTGTGTGACAAATGATCGGGTTTTGTAACTTATTGGGAGCATTGATTGATGCTGGTTTGGGCTGATTTTAATACTGACTGATGCGTGTTTTAAAAGTGTTGCGCGATTTGTTATTGTTTATGTAATTTGTTTGAGCTTTTAGATTATTTTGTGTTTGTTTTTTGTATAATGGACCTACATAGATACCTCAGCTAGTCTTAGACACCTATTAGGTATAACAAGGCCTTGAACTTCAATATCAATATGTCACGATTAAATATGGTGTTACTTTTAGAGAGCGTTGGAGGAATTGTGTTTTTCCTAAACTGCAAAAGAGACAGTAAATCGACGTCACACTTAGTAAGGTTTCATTATGGTATTTTTTTTTTGTATCTATTATAATTTCTCCCAAACCCAAAGGTTGACTGGCACAGAATGCCATATGGCATTAGGTAATTCCGCCTTATGTACTACTGTTGTGCGTAAGAATAAATAAATAAGGTCTCGAGTCGACCGCATGATTCCGCATAACACGAACCTACCTACTGACGTCTTATTACCATTGATCGATTTCAATTGTGTACGTGGAAACACCCATATACAATGATAATAGATATTATCTAATTAATTATGAAAATATTTTTGCTTACTTGCATTAGATATTGTAGTTCTTTGATAGGGTAGATTTTATACTGTTGGCTAATTATTATATTAAGAAACTTGCCATGCTTCGGCACGAATGGGCCGGCTCAACCGAAGTTATACCACGGCCTCACAGAAAACCGGCGTCAAACAACGCTTACGTTGTGTTTCGCCGAGTGAGTGAGGTTACCGCAGGCCCAATCCCCTTTTAAAAGGCTGGCAACGCACTTGTGGCTCCTCTGGTGTTGCGGGTGTCCATGGGCGGCGGTAATCGCTTGCCATCAGGCGATTCGTATGCTCGTTTGCCCTCCTATCCCATATAAAAACGACCCAATCACTATCATCATAATATCATTATGCCAGAATGATAGTTATAATTTTAGTCACTCTTCACATAGATATGCCAAAACGATAGTTCTAATTACGGTCACTCTATTATCACATATATTTCCATTGACACAGCAGTGAGCCTAATGTTATCTATCGCCCAAACAGACGTGGCCCGCCTCCGGGGCGTTAATGTCGACACACATTACGCCCAATCTAGATTTATTCACAAATCCTGACCCACTTCCAAAACCACCATTTACCTTTTTATATCGGGTTTCGGTCGTTATAGATATTATCGATACGAATCCAGATAAGAAGTGGTGAATTTAACCTTTTAAAGGATGACCATTGACACATCGTCCGAAGATCTCTTTGAATTGAAGTTATAAATTCATAGAAAATAATGGAACTAAAATCAATAAATTGACTAAATAAGCATAAACATACCATCACGCCTGTATTCCCCGAAGGGTTAGGCAGAAGCGTACTTAATGTACACCCACAGCTCGCCGGTATGTTTAGGTCCCATGTTATAGGGGGCGAGCCTATAGCCATTCACCGGGCACAAATCCAGACTCCGAGCTGCTACTGAGAATTTCATAGAAAAACCCAATAATACTTTGCTCGACCTGGGGATCGAACCCAGGACCTCTAGTGTAGCAGTCGCGCTTGGGACCACTAGACTAATGAGGCAGTCTTTAAATTGACTAATTAAATAATTCACGATAGTGGGCGACAAATTAATAATACCCTTAAGTAATCCAAGGCAAATAAATAGAATAATAAATAAAAATAGGAATTATGGTAACATTTTCGATTTGATAATTAAATCTAAATAAAATAATGGTCGAGCTACACCACTTATTCTGTGCCTACTGCTGGTACTGGTCTACTACAAAGCAGCTAGTATATTACACTGCACTGTGACACTCGCATAGTTAATAATAACATGTCTGGAATTCAAAAGATACCATGACTTTGTGATTTTTTCTTTAATAAGTACTAAAGCAAAAATCACACAAATTTGCAGAGGTCGTTAGTTCGGAAATGGTGGCACCATCGATGACTATGAATATGATTAGCCTGGTCTGTCCTGCTGGGCAAAGGCCTCAACTTCATGTTCGAATCTATCTTGATCTTGTGCTATTTGGACCCAACTCATTAAATGAATCAATTCGTCACACCATCTCTTATTTGGTCTGCCACGACGACACCTATCAGATATCAGGGCTCCACTTAGTGCACCATCTATTAGATACTAAAAGTATTTTTTATACTGCCCGACTGATGGTAAGCGGTTACCGTAGCCTATGGACGCTTGCTACACCAGGGGTATCACTCGCACGTTGCCGACCCTGTAAATTAAGGAGAAATAGTTGGGTTGGCAGCATAGGAGACATGTTGCCATACATGACAGCAGCGGTAACAAAACACCATCGGTCCCCCAAACTGCCAACACAACGCTTCCTCGCGGAACTCTGGCGACCTTGCTCACCGTTAGGAACACAACATAGCACGGAGCTATGTTATTGGCCTTTGATTTCCTGCAAGGTACTTCCCCAGTCGAGCAGCTCCAATTGTGAGTGGAATTATTCGATTCCACTATGCCCTACCTCTCTTAAATAAAACACTAAGAAGATTTATATATAGAGAAATGTATAATTCCCATGAATTTCGTATGGAAATAGTCCAGAATGACGCGAGAAAACAAACAGTTATGTTATATGCGTAATGTTATGAAAATAAAGAGAGCAACAGTATTGTAAATGTTATATTACAATGCTCATTTACTTTATACGATTTTGGAGAACAGCTTCGCAGTAAGAAAGGACATTTGGCACATTTCCTAGGCATATGAAATGAGTGGTACATAAAATATATAAGGCTTGTATATGCATTCGACGCCAACCTCTTAGGGAAATTGGCTTCCTTTGTATGTACTTAGCAGTTATCTTGTAATTTAATGTATTTTATTACTGGTAGAGTTAAGCTCTTGTTTTTATACGACAATGCGGAATGTTTTTGATTTATTAATCCCGGGTCTCTGAATTAATCTGTGTGATTAGTTCGTTACAGGCAGATCAACCAACGATGTAAAATGTTTTGTCAATGTTTGCTAAAATAAAATATAGAAGAACACATTGATTTTTTTAAATCCCAGGGATTTTTTAAATCAATATACCGCTATAATCCAAAAAAACCGGACAAGTGCGATTCGGACACGCCCACCGAGGGTTCCATACAAATTTAACATACATAACATACCATCACGCCTGTATTCCCCGAAGGGTTATGCAGAGGTGTACTTAATGTACACCCACAGTTCGCCGGTATGTTTAGGTCCCATGTTATAGGGGGCGAGCCTATAGTCATTAACCGCGCACAAATCCAGACTCCGAGCTGCTAATGAGAATTTCATAGAAAAACCCAATAACACTTTTGCTCGACCTGGGGATCGAACCCAGGACCTCTAGTGTAGCAGTCTCACTTGGGACCACTAGACTAATGAGGCAGTCAGCCATACAAATTTGTAGGTACATATTATTATAATTAATTACAAAGTATAGTTTTCCGATTTTCCCTATACTTGTAGTATAAGACGGTATTACTACTAAATTTTGATTTCCTTGAGAGTGTTAAATATATGTGTTTTGCAGCATAAACGGCCGTTAAGTTAGAAGTTTGATTTTTTTACGGCTCCAAGGGAATGTAGACCTGAGTATTTATGGTTTTAATTTCAACTTGATACCTGCATTCCCGAGATTAAGGGTCTTGACAGACAGACGAATAGATGGACGGACACCAAAGTGATCTTAAAAGGTTTCCGTTTTACTTATGGAACCCTAAAAAAGAATCCGATTTTAAATGCCTTATATTCATATATGCTAGTGTCAGCCAATGAAATGAAATGAAATGAAATTATTTATTCTGCAAGTAGATCTTTAGAGATACTTTTACATGTCAATGGTTTGGGTTTTTTTTTTAGCTAGATGGCTTCGGCATTTCCTAACTGACGACCTCTGAGAAGAAACACCGAAACAAACTCAGAGAATCATGGTCTCTTTTAAAGTCCAGACATGGAAGAACACTTATATGTGAGTGGTACGATGTAGGGTAATGTCTGAAATGGCCTTTTGAGGAAAGAACCATAGCAGCTTTGAGTAGACCAGTCCCAACTGACGGCACGCATGCATCAGTCATCGTGTAGCTCAACCATAATTGAGGGACCTCAACGACCTGTCGCATGACCATACCAGATCAGCAGGACATTCGTGTAGGTCTAATGAAGTTCCCAAAGCCTCCAGACAATACCAAGCCAACAAAATTACAATTTTATTTCACATGAAACTCTACATTACTTATTTTATTTTTCATGTTAAATTTTCACGTTAGAATGAATCGATATAAAAATACAGCAGATTGACTTTTACTTTATAACCAGTGAGAGTGGCTTAAGAGAGTTTTACATGATTTATCTGCGATGTCGGATTCCCAAGGCCTGTCGCCTGCCGCCCTACCACGTCACGTGTCGCCAATGTATTACACATTGAAGCTTTTTCTGACGTTTATGGAACACGAGCGGTGATAAATGGGAATAAAATATTTAGTCGAGGTTGGTTTAGCACACCGACATTATTTTTCATTGCGTGAATTTTTGATACTAATGTATTTCGACCTTCGTTTTATTGGAGCGAATTCGCAGTCATTGTTGTATTCTGGCTTGTAACTTTTTTACTTTTGACTTGCGTACCATCTATTTTTGATCGGCAAAGCACTTTCTAGATTCTCAGTCTCGAGTTCTCGACCTTTATTCCAAATCCATATCTCATTTCATATTGTTTATCTGTTACCTTTCAACGCTTAAACCGCTAAATAGAATTTGACATGGAGATAGATTGCACCCTGAGACAGGATACAGGTCTTTATTTCCAAAAAAAAAATAATTGTAGGTATCTAAATATACCTACAATTATTTTGTTACCTACCTTTTGCGACGCGAGGGGAACCGCGGGCAAAATCTATTATAATTTAACTGTCATTACAAACCTAACAGCGCAAGTGGTAGACGTAATAAAATTCAGTGGTTACTTTAGTTTAAGTTTAAGGCAAAACAATTTCAAGGTTGCCTTGTCATAACAAGATACAAATTGAAATTTCTAACTAGTCGCTTAAGGGCTCACCTTTAGAGAAACGACTTGGATCTAGTTCATTTATTAATTTCCATTTGTATATTGTTTACAGAGGAGTGAGCAAAAGGAATGAAATAGTTCGAGCAAAAGGCACAATTATTAATTATTTACACATTATATTATACTTTAAGTAAGTAGATACTGTCTTTGCTACGTCAGCACAACGTACCTAAGTTCTACTTAAACATTCAGAAGTACAATGAAACACTAGGTACGCCCTCTTCGACACAGTACTAAAAGCCAATTCTCTTAGTTTACTTCTAGATAAGCCTACAATGACATACCTACCACCCAATCCGCTATTAAAATTACCTATATAGATAATGTAAACCTATACCAAAACTCAAAACCCGGAAAGTACCTACATAATAATGTATCAACAACAAAGCATGTTGTGCTTTCAACGTGGTGTAGGTAAGCTTCATAATACAATCAGAAAGCACACATTTATGTAAATGTAATGTATTTTTCTTAAAGCTTTGGCATGTAGGTCGCATAAACGGGAGTTAATACGAAAATATTAACATTAATGCGGAGCGAAGCCTACTGCGTTGGTTAAGTTAAAGAAATTACAAGATGTGAGAGAGCATTAGGTAAAATTTTCCCTCTTAACCTCAGCTAAACGTAATCCCGCTTTAAGAGAAGTAATTTAAATATGGCTTCGGAACCAGCCTCGTGGGAACCGTTGAATATTACATTTGTAAATAAGACGACAAGTTAACATTTTGATAAAGTTACATACATTACCTGAGGGGACCGTTGTTGTCAGACTTGAATGAAATATCAAGCAATGTTGGTTTTGAAGTTTGAGTTATGATAAGATTAATGTGTATAGAAGGGTCATGTGGGACAGTTTGACCCACACTCCAAAGAAATTAGTAACTAGCGTATACTTAGAACACGCTAACTTATTATGTAAAGCTGACGTATACGGCATCCTTATTCCTTAGGGAAGGGCTTGCGTTCGTCATTGTTCAAACAAATATGGCTGTCGACACGGACAATAGTGTAGTGTCCCGTAGTTACACTAGTCTCCTGTGTTAGTTTAGTTAACAAGGGTAAAGATGTTGAATTTGAATAGTAGATTAGTCCTTTTCGCAGACAATGCAGAATGATAAGATCGAAAGCCTAAACTAAATTGTCACTTACCCTATTACTTACCTAATGGGAAATTTAAATAATAGATACTAATATCGCATTTTTTTGCGTTAAGTCACTTCTTAATATTAAATTATAACTATCTACACTTAAATAAAAATACTCATACAAACCATCATTTATGTATACAAAGAGTTAGGCAGAGGTGTAGGTACTTACTAATTTACACCTACAGTATGTTTAAGTTCCATGCTTTCATTTAGGTGAGAGACGGCTGCGCCTATTGCCAAATTGAAACTCCAAACTACTACTGAAAATTTCATAGAATAACCCAATAACACTTAGCTCGACCTGGGGATCGAACTCGGCGCTTCTAGCCTAGCAATATATAAAAACAAAAAGCTTTCTCTATGACAACGATGCTAGAATATGAATAGTTTTATTCTCATTTTATTGTTTCTTGTGGACATTTTCATTTCTACTTTTAATCATGACGATTCACATCCTATTTATAAATGAAAACTAAATATAAAAAGCGTGAAATGTTACTCATAACGTAAAAATAATTCATGCATACTTAATATACAAGAGTGAGTGTAAACACAAATAAAGGCGAGTATATACAGTTGTGCAAGTGGCCCTAGATTCCAGCGAGGCACAAAGGCTTTCAGACTTTTAGCCACCAGCTGCAGGAAGAGTAACGACTTCATATTCAAATGCAGATGTGACAAACATTTGGTAAGTAATGCATGAAGTAATTGTACCTACTTGCCAAAGATTTAACAGGTTCCCTACCTTTTCTTGTCTTTATCTTTTGTATCTGTGGCGTCCTGTTACTGCCATCTCTTATTTTTATCACTTCATTGAGTGTTCAGATTGAGGCTAGTCGCATTTTTTTTCAGTCGGAATGATCGTCTGTATGTACCTATATATTTTTTTATGTCCTATGTTCAACTTTTCCATCAGTTGTGGACAGATTTCTTTTTTTTTACTTATTTAAAGGAATACAACTCAATACAAGTTATAATTTTTGTTAAAAGTTCGTATCGTGCAATGGTACCTAAATTGATTAACCAGTTAGCAGATAATAGTGAGCCTGACACTAATGCGCTCCCTAGTGTCAAGCTCACTATTTATCCACCACATTTACCAGTAGATATCTGCTAATAAAAATAATTTACAAATGGCAAATAATCAAATTGTGAATCTAAAATTGTGAATAAGAAATTCACTGCAGTAGGGCATGACGTTGTGATAGATTTTGCAGAATTTTCAACATTTTATCATATTTGCCCATGATCAGCCTCAGGAAGTCCTTATCAATACAGGCAAAAACACTATTCTCCATGATCCATCTTCTTTGCATACTCGTTACGGGCACGAGTGGGCCGCGTGCAAGCCAGCATTAAGTTGTAAGGCATTAATGCACCGACGCGCGGGGGCACATGACCACGCCTACTCATACGAGAAACTTATTATGCACACTTTTTACCAGCTTTTCCTGCCGTAAACTAGGTTTTTCCACAACCGCGTTAAATCTGAGTGTGACTCACACAAATTAGCCTGCATATATTAAGGTTTCATAAAAATTCCCGTCGTCTCTCCAAAAACCGTAGTTGCTTTGATGCGGAAATTTGCTCAAGTTTTTATTTGAAACTGTATAACTGCCCTTTACATGGCCCCGTGTTTAATAGCAGAGGCTGCAGCTGCGATTAACTCGGCTAGGTTAAACAAAATTGTTTACCACCATCGAAAAGCTCGTAAAACACTCTAGCTTCATAACATTTTGCTATTAAAGTTTACCACAACGAGAAATCCTTGATATTTAACAAAGCTCTTGAGCAGTTAGTTAAACCTAGGGCTCAAGATTAATATCGTAGCTGTAGCTTGGTAAACGGTCTTCCTTAAATAAAAGGTTATGACTTATGAATAAACAATGTCTTTGGTAACAGTCAGCCAGGCAGTAGATTCTTAGATATCTAACTTATTTATGTACTTTAAAATCTAATCATGTTATTTGGGGCCATTTTTTTTATATTACATTGGACAGTTACGGATTTTGTACGTTTGTACGAGTACCTATAGGTACTATGTAGGTACTTATTAGGTTTTTTTTTTTACTTTCAAAAGCTGAAACCTATCTTTACCTATCTCATAATTCGATAATCATAGATAGGTAGGTGGATATTAGGCGGTCTCTTTAAACTTAGATAAAATATGTAGTTGTATGTTTTTCTTGTTTACGGGGGGAAACCTTCAAAAGGCGACCGGTCTTCGGGGATTAGACCGGGGAGTGTGGGATTGTTACCCACTAAAACCACCCCGATAGCCACCAGCAGCATATGAAGGAGGCACTGTGTCCTCTTATAAGACCGCCCCAGAACCCCCCTGTGCACCTATAGCCAACGGGCGTTGCACAGCGCAACGCTAGGTACCTAGTTATTATAAAAATCCAGTTACCTACTTACTGACTAAAGGTATAAGTACGTACTTTTGAGAAAAAGTAAGTACGTAGGTACTTTTGTCAAAATGACACAACAACTCTACAAAATAGCTATTAAGACACCTCCCCGCAATAAAACTTTGTTCCTTCCAAAATGCAGCGGAGTATAAATGGATGAAAATTAATAAATAATGAAAATGCCCGAAGGCATGGAATACGAAATGAATCGAGCTGCTGTGCAGTTACGCATGGCTTTCTTAAAAATAAACTTCCTGCTCCGTATTTATTCAAAGGGGCTATAAAGTTATAATTAATGCTATGAAGTACCTACGTAGTTAGTATCCGTAGTCGTAAATGAGTAAACTTAATTAATATATCCATTAGATCTCGCAACATTCTTCGAAACAATGAGATGTAAAAGGGTGGATTCCCTTCGGCAGGACCACCCCACAGGGAACCCCTCCTACTAATGATCGCTGAAAAGCCTATTTGTGAATGACGTGATAAATAATTAGGTAGATAGGAAAATGTACCTATAGGTACTCATGTGTTGGTGGTACAGTCAGCGTCAAATAGTTCGTGACAACCAAAGTAGCCAAAAAGTTTGCAACACGACCTTATTCACTCATTTATTTACTCATTTTCCCAACAGTTCCCTTCACTGCTCTGCTCTATTGATCGTAGCGTGATGAAAAGTATACTATAACCTGTGGTTTGGGCTGTGCGTTGATAGATCACTGTCAGTCAGTCAGTCACCTAACGTAAGAGTAGACAAATATAATCAGAAAGCTCCGAACTGCTAAGCTATCGGGAGTTCCACGTGTTATTGTGAGTCAACCATAAAAGATAGACATTTGCTGTCGTGGAATATTTTTTATATAATTTTAAGGAGAATATTTCCGTCATACATGATTTCTGTGTAGCTTTAACCATTAAGGCTGCACACGCGACGGAAGCTTAAAAAATGGAGTAAGTTCTCCTGTTTTCCCAACATTTCCCTTCCCTTCATTTCCCTTCTTCGCTACGTGATGAAAAGTCTACTATAACCTGCCCAGGAGTATGAAGAACAATTGTACCAAGTTTCGTTGAAATCCGTCGAGTGGTTTTTGTTTCTATAACGAACATACAGACAGACAGACAGACAGACAGACAGACAAAAATTTTACTGATTGCATTTTTGGCATCAGTATCGATCACTAATCACCCGCTGATAGTTATTTTGGAAATATATTTCATGTACAGAATTGACCTCTCTACAGATTTATTATAAGTATAGATAGATAGATTTATCAGATACATAAATTGACAATGATTTAAACATTATACATACTAAAATACTATACTACATTACATAAACCAAGATAGCTTTTACGTAAAATATATTCAGTCCTACAAAATGACGATGTGTCACCGATATGGATTGCTTAGTTAGATTGCTCTATTTATTATACTAGGAGCTCTTGAAAACAGTTTTACGAGTAAGAAATAGCCCTTCCATTATGTAAAAATTACCTATACTGACTGCACTGTACCTACACCTAATACTTACCCTTGGTTGCTGTACTACTTCACTGACGCGATCAAAATAAATCCAAGTAGGTAAAATATTCGCTGTATTCGAACGCTTATATAATAAATAAGTATCTTCTGCCTGCGACTTCGTCTACGTAGATAAGTGGACTTCAGAATTGGGTCCGACCTGGAAAAAAAGTAACCTACATATCTAAATCTGTTCAGCCGTTCTTGCGTGAAAGAAGAACAAACATATTTATATACATCCTTTCACGTTTATAATACCTAATGGGTCCGGCGGACGCTGAATTATCCATACAAACGTAATAAGTACCAAAATAAATCATAATCCAAACAATATTTTATCAAATTGTGGTATTATTCAGATTCGGATACCGTTAATTTAGGTTTCTACAGTAGGTACCAATTCGTCTACTACTACTTCACTGAGAATAAACGACCGGAAAACCGTTCCAAACTTGGTAATGTTATCAAGAATTGCATTCGCTTACATTTCGCACCTCCTCTAAAAAACTGTCGTAACACAAAAAAATCACATTTTTGCCTAATAATACAAAAATGTTCACGTTTTTTTTCTTTATAATCTACAAAAACGCCATATTCTTAACTAAAAAATTCGTGGTCAGAGGGCACTTGTGACGGTTTTTTACGGAGCGACATTGACACAGCGTCAATCCTCAAAAGTGCCCTAACAGTGTTTGCGACGAGCACAGACCTGCCGGTGCGGGTGAAAACCGTCTTAACCTGATATACGACTTTATTGCAGGTAAGTACACAAACTTTATCATATACTTCATTAGTACAAAACAGTCGTAAGATGGATTACGACAATTTTGTACAACGATTTATTTGTGTTTTTTTAATACTAAATGTAAAATAGAGTCATATCACAGGTTATGCCTATGTTTTAAAGTGTGATACACAAATTTTGTTTGTTTCTATTGCAGTATTTTTATTGTACCTGCCTTTCGTGAATCTCATAAGACTAAGTTATACTCCAAAAGGATTTAAGAAAATAATTTTGTATTAAATTTACAACACAAGTGTTGATTATTGTGATAATAAACATTAATAATTACATTATTTATTGGTATTATTTTGAATAAATCTCCCTATCAGAACGTGAAAAACTGTCATAACATATGACTTTTTTCAGTTATTAGAAAAAATGGAAAAATATTTGTATGATCATACATTATTTTTTTTGTTGAAATTGTTGTTAAGTATATTTTACAGTAGTGTGAAAACTGAAAACAACATCCCTCATTTATAAACTCTCACAATTAAAACGCAGAAGGTATAAAAAACTTATAACTCAAATTTCTCAAAATCACTTTTTTTATGTTATGACGGTTTTTTAGAGGATGTGCGATTTATTTCCAGTGAAGTATTTTAGACGAAATGGTAGAGCAGGAACCTAAATATTATCGGTATTGGAATCCGAATATTATCACAATTTGATGAAATTTTTTGAATTACGATTTATTTTGGTATTACGTTTATATTGGAAAATCGGTCCGCCTGACTCTTAATAGGAGGTAGGATAATTAGTCGGATCATTAGCCTAAGGAAAGTCCTGAATGGCAAAAAGCCAAAATCTGGCCACTGTCATGGCAGATTATGCGACAGCATCATAGTTACCTACAATAATTTTATGGAGGGTCTAGCACGAAACACCGCTTGCTTGTACATCTATATTATTAGGTATAGTATTATTACTGTTTGGCTTGCCTGCACGGTGCGCCTTGGGTGCACCGCTATGTAAAGGCAGTAAGGCACTTTGCTACAAAATAAATCTTATATCATAATCAAATGTTAGTTAATTGTAGATTATATATAATTTAAATTACTATTACTAAGTTTTCAGAAAATGTATTTTTTTCTGCTTTATCTAAAAAAAACCTATACATAACTACGTAGTTCGTTCTTTACCAAAATTTTAAAGAACTAGACGTCTACTTGTTTAAAATTTTGGGTATAGAATTTTTATGAAGATAAAATTATATTTTTACAAGCTGGCAACTTATTTCAGTCAGTCCGCGCATAGAGTACAACAGCTGAACAGCAACTTTGAGAGTCCGCGATATTTTGATTTTGAGGTTATATCTGTGTACGAAGCGCGTACACGTAAAACTGATTAAAGTTTAGTATAAGTAATTAATAACTGTAAGAATTTATATAAGATGCGTTTCACAATTAAACATGCAAGCTGTGGTGGTGAACGAATTGGTACTTTGAGCGGATTTGTGAAATCGCCGAACACTGTTATCGAAACTCCTACAGTAGCTCTTCTTACTCAGGTATTTACTAAAATATTGATTATTGGCTAATTGGAACGATTAAGAAGCTCGTAGTATCTACATATATTTTAAGGTAACCATTACCTACTTTAAAACATAAAACGGAATATACCTATAAAATCCGTGGCAATAATTATAATTTTCCATAAACCTGCGACTTCCTAAAAACTAGCCTTCTCAAGGTCTGAGATTTCTGTTTGTGGTGCAATACTGTAAGACAAGCTTAAAATATGTGGCACAAATCATACATGAAGTGAAAAGCTTTGATTGTTCACAGTTAAACAGGTATCTGTATAATTATCAATAAGACCTTATTGGTCCATAAAAGGGACATCGGTTTTCGTCACCGCCTACATGCCTTGTGACATGAACTTCACCTTGATCCATTTCAATACAAGCTACCTTGGCCTTGTTTTGTATAACTAACTTTTGTAGATATTTGAAAACAATACATTAAGTATATCTATGAACCAAATGATTTGAATTTGAAATGAATTGATTTGATGAATTACGAATACTATTCAGTAAGTCTCAATTTTAAATTTGAATCACTTTGTTTTAGGGAGGAAGTGTATTGCATCTTACTGCTGAAGTATTGTCCAAAGTTTTTACAACCCCACAACTGTTATGGGTACCGGTATCAAACTCTTTACAACTAGAGCCAGGCATGAAGGCACAAGGTGAAGGTGTTGCCAAGTTTGCTGGTCTGCCAGAACATTTTACTTGTGTGACTCCACATAACATGAGTGAGGCAACCCCATCTGGACATTTTGAACTTGAAAGAGTACCTTTTTGGACTAAGAATGGGAAGAAAATGATTACAGCTGACAGGTAAGAAAATTATGTGGATAAACTTTGGTAACTATGGTACCTACACAAAACCTAAGGTAGGTACCTAAACATATTTATAAACTAGCTATAAATTGGAATTGTGATCAGTATTTTAAAATTAATATAAAGTATACAGATAAGATTAAAACAGTTAATTGATACCTGGTGAAAAGTGTACTCACTATAAAATTATATCATTTTGAGTAACTACTTAGAATGATATTATACCTGCTTATAACAAAGTAAACGGTTTTATACCATACTGAATTTGTAACATGTTCTATTTTATTTCATCATCAACTTACATACCTAATATCTGTTCTAAAAAGATTATTTGTAGTTCTAATAAACTTAAGCTCATTCGTACAACATGAATACATTTTCAGATATATGGATTTGATGGAAGTGTACAAACCAGACATAATTTTGGCCATTGCAGATGGCCGAACATCACTTAATGAAGGATACAAGAGGATATGGAAGTCTGTGGATAGAACCTGCAATATGTTGGACACTTGTGTCAGTCGATATAAGGCATCAAAGCATCTTCGAGATAGTGCCCTAATTGGTAATTTAGTTTTCATTGAGATATTTAATAAAAAAAATATTGGGAGGTGTGCCAAACTAACAACCATCCTGTTTAATCAATTTCTGAGATTTTACGAGCATGACTAGATGATGACACAGGCAGTGTGGTATGGTATAAAAACATTCTCAATACTTTTTTAGATTATGTAGCAAAAACTGTTGATGTTACAGTATTTAAGAGTCACAAAAGAAATTTCTGTGCTATGCACCAGTTTTTAACAATAATCTGATGACTTTATCACATGAGAATAAACATATATTTCCAGTTACATAGGATACATTTTAAAATGAATATGTAATGGTTACTGAATCTCCCATTTTAATTTGTCACATGTTTTCAAAGTCACCTGTATTTAATTTAATTGATAACAACTGCTACCTGCTGTTCAAATAATTATTTTGTGTACTTATCATAGTAAGAAATGTATGTACCCAACCTTACCTAACCATAGTAAGAATGTGTCTGAATTTGGTTTCCAATTCCACTTGTTTCTCGGTTAGGCAATAAATGTAGTAACCAAAATTGTATGTACTTAATTTCAGGTGTAGTGGTAGCCTGTGGAATACAAAAGAAATGTAAGGAAACCCTTGAGCATATATTGAAAAATAAAGACTCCTTAACTGGGGTAGCTTTAGCTGGGATAATTGATGGCACAGAAGATTCCATTCAGTTGGCTACCGAAAAATTAGATGACATCTTTAAAACAGTTGGTGTGAGTATAACATAAAAGTGTATTTTAAAACTATGCCTATTGAGGACTAGTAACAATTTTTAATTAAAATCATCAGAAGGTTTAGGCGGAGAATACAATTGACAACCTTTAATTTTTTTAACATCTATCTATACTTATAATAAATCTGTAGAGAGGTCAATTCTGTACATGAAATATATTTCCAAAATAACTATCAGCGGGTGATTAGTGATCGATACTGACGCCAAAAATGCAATCAGTAAAATTTTTGTCTGTCTGTCTGTCTGTCTGCCTGTCTGTCTGTATGTTCGTTATAGAAACAAAATCTCCTCGACGGATTTCAACGAAACTTGGTAAAATTGTTCTTCATACTCCTGGGCAGGTTATAGTATACTTTTCATCACGCTACGATCAATAGGAGCAGAGCAGTGAAGGGAAATGTTGGGAAAATGAGTGATTCATGAGAAAGGTTTCAAGCTATAAAACATCACGCTACAACCCTTAGGAACGGGGCAACGCAGGTGAAACCGCGGGCGAAGAACTAGGGAACAAAGTAACTATTCCACGCGGACGAAGTCGCTGGCAAAAGCTAGTCCATAATATTATAATTTATTTGAAACGATGTACATCGAAAAATAGGATACCCATATTTTTTTATTTTCCCATATTCAATCATTTTCATATTTATTTTCGATTTTAGAGCTCTCCCTATTCTAAACAGACGTAAGTGCCAAATGATGTCATTTGTACGTTGAAACGTGTCAAGCGATCAAGTGTAAGCATATGACGAATAAAACGGTGAAATGGCGTCATATTTCTGACTTAAAACTTTAAACTTTTTTGTTAGTTTGGTGTTGGTTAGTTGGTTGTTGGTTAGTGTGGTAAAAAACAGTGATAGCCTAGTGGTATGACCGTTGACCTGTCAAGTCAAAGGTCTCGAGTTCTAACCCAAGGCACGCACCTCTGACTTTTCGAAGTCATGTGCGTATTGAATAGTTAATTATCACGCGCTTAAACGGTGAAGGCAAACATCGTGAGGAAACCTGCATGCCTGAGAGATTTTCTCGGTGGCGTGTGAAGTCTGCCAACCGGCACTAGGCCAGCGTGGTGGACTATAGCCTAATCCCTCTCGTTCTGAGAGGAGACCCGTGCCCAGCAGTGGGACAGTATAATGGGTTGATTATGTTATGTTAGTTTGGCATCTATCATAATTATTCTTAAATTTACATTACCTATTTTGTTGTTGATTTACTATTATTTCGACAAAATTTCAATTTTCGCAGTTTCCGCCGTATAAGTGATGTCATCACACGTTTTTTGATTTTTTTTTCTCTGCATTAAAGGTATAGGTATAAAAAATAAATAAAAATGTTTTGGAACTAAGGATAGGAAAACAAAGATCGGTATTTTTGTTTTGGTGGTTAAATAATTTTGAAATGTTGTCAATTATCTAGTTATCGATGTCTAATATTTGATGTTTAGGTTCAGTTCAGGTTAATGGCAATTTGAGTCTATTGCCACTGCCTCTATTACATGGGGCCTAATTTCCTAAATATACTGGGGAACTGTGGATGTTCCTTAGTACAACTCTGCCTAACCCTTCAGGGGATACAAGTGTATATTATGTGTCCTGTTAATAACTTATCGTGTTTTTATTCTCTTTTATCTGATGATATAAATTGGTCATTAACTAACCATTGGTTTTAGCGATGCACTCCCAAATGCTTGAGTCAGTGTTTTAATAAAACTAACTTATTACGTTATGACTAACCCCATTTTAAATCTGTTGAATGTTGAATGTGATTAATATATTACACATCATCACCCACTAATATTCCGAAATTATTACACATTCTGCTGACGTAAGAATCGTCTAGCACGTTTCTATTACTCAGAGGTCATTATTAAAACAGTTTCCTGCATTTTAATATCTTGGTTTCATGGTTATTGAATCTATACTGCATATAAATGCCTAGCTTAGTTTTTAATACGGTTTCTAAAATTGAGTTACTTACCTATAAGATCTATGAAGAAAGAAGAAAGAAAATACAATTTATTTAAAAACACAATCGACACACAAAAAAAAGTGTATAATTAGTCTATCCAAAGTAGTACCTAGTAGGTATATAAGAACTAAGCTTAGTGTGGAGTGGTCTATGAATAAGATTATTGAAATAATAATAATTAATCTGTGAATAATCTATTACTTCCTCACTATCCTTACTAATATTTTTACTAGTCCTTACTAATATTATAAATGTGAAAGTTTGTGAATATGGATGGTTGTTACTCTTTCACGCTACAACGGCTGAACTGATCTGGATGAAATTTGGCACAGAGATAGATAGGATAGGCTACTTTTTATCCAGGTCGGACAGACAGTCAGACAAAGTCGCGGGCAGAAGCTAGTAATCCATAAAAAATGCGCTTTTTACATAACAGCGGTTATAATTCATTTAATACACTTCGCTTTGAGTAGGCGAGTGAGAGCATGTGTGTTAAATCAATATAAACTCATGACGTTTGCACTTATCGATAAAAAATATCACGTCATATAAAACTGCATATACCTACGTAGGTTGTTATCATGTTCAAGGTTTTAGTAGATATGCAAATGAGTTATCGATATTGAACCAAAACTTCCTCTGCAGGAAAGTCTGAAAATGTATATACGGTATGTATTATATCAACAGGCTTTATTGAAAAATGTTGAGCTGTATAATATGTATTACTAGCTTCTGCCCGCGACTTTGGTCTGCGTGGACTTCAGGATTGGGTCCTACCTGGATAAAGAGTAGCTTATGTATTATTCCAGACTATAAGTAGTCTGTCTCTATGCCAAATTTCATCCAAATCGGTTCAGCCGTTCTGGCGTGAAAGAGTAACAAACATCCAAACATCCATACATCCATACTCACAAACATTCACGTTTATGATATTAGTAAGGATACTACTTACCTGTCTTTTATTTACACTTTGATGTCATTTAATAATGAATCTCAACTGTCTCTTAGCGAATGAGCGTAAAATATCACAATTATGAGATAATAAGAAGGAATTGCACAGACTAACTTCTTTGTGACCTGTTGGCTTAAAAATTCGGTTAACCCAGCATGGATTAATATCGTGTAGCTAATACAAAAGCAATGGAAGAATAATAATTAACTTACCATCACGCCTGTATTCCCCGAAGAGTTAGGCAGAGGTGTACTATTGTACACCCACAGTTCGCCTATATGTTTAGGTCCCATGTAATAGGGGGCGAGCCTATTGCCATTAACCGGGCAAAATCCCAAACTCCGAGCTGCTACTGAGAATTTCTTAGAAAAACCAATTAACACGTTGCTCGACGTGGGAATCGAACCCAGGACTTCTAGCGTAGCATTCGCGCTCGGTGCCACTAGGCTAATGAGGCAGTTAAAATCAAAATAAAATAATGCTTTATCTCAACTTTGTCTTATTTCAGGATGCGCTGCCAAAAGACCTGTTACGCGTATTAGAAGGTTGTTGGAACCCAGCGATTATAGTAGCGGCCATCGAACATGGCTGGGACTTGTTCGATGGTTCATATCCCACCAAACTGAGCAATGCGGGACATGCATTGACATTAAACTATGATATAAATCGATATAGTGCTGAACCGTGTATTCTAGACCTCAATGATGAAAGGTTAGTTTTTTGCGTTTAAAAATCCCAAATAATGAATCACAATGACAAGGGTTATGGCATACCCTTACCGGCAATATCACATCCTGTAGCGACCTAAAGTGACTTTATTTTTAACTCGATAACAGTAGTTTTTGAGTTTATTCATTACAAACAAAAATACAAGTCTTTTGTCTTTATAATATAAATATATATTAATTAATTGATAATGAGATGAACAAATCATGTTCCAAGGGCCTGGCCTCAAATTGCAAATGGAACAAGATATTGCCGCGTTATATCTTGCTTTGAAATTCAAAGATACCTTATGAGTTGGGCAATTTTTCGTAAAAAAGAAGTATTGGTAAAATGGATTCTAGAAAATTCTATTAAGACCTGTCAAGCATAACCAGTGCTGTAATTGTACGAAGTATATAATGTATATTACAACATGACAGTATCTATAGGATCCTAAATTTAGTCTCAGTGAAGCATTAGGCTTATCCTGGAATCCTTTATGGTAACTATTGGTGATTATTACGCTAAATATTTTTGTCGTTTTTTTTATATTTTGGATACCTTATTTTAATGATAATGCGCAATCTGCTTATTTTGCATGTAGTTTTAAACGTTTTCCTCTAGTTATTTTTTAATCAAGGTCGAAGGTTTTATTTCTCTTTTTAGTGGTTGTATATGATTGTCCAACCTTCGAACAACTCCGTCTTTGGTTTAATCTTGATAAACTTGTTTGATTTTCAAACTGGCTCTGTACACTGAGACCTTTGGGACTTAATTTCGCTTCCATTTTTTTAGATCTAAGATTTTTTTTCATACTACTAAGGTGGCAATCAAGCATACGGCCCGCCTGATGGTAAGCGGTTACCTATGGACGCTTGAAATACCAGGGGAATCACTCGCGCGTTGCCTCAAAGTAAATTAAGGAGGAATAGTTGGGCTGACAGCATAGGAGACAATAGTCTAATGCTTATGCTATCTGCCAACACACGCAGTTCCTCGCGCAGCACTGGCGACCTTGCTTACCGATAGAAACACAACATAGCACGGAGCTACGTTATTTCGCTACGATTTTCTGAAGGTGGGGTATTCCCGAGTCGGGCGGCTCCAATTGTGAGTGGAATTATTCGATTCCACTATACCCTACCTCTCATCAATATAACTGCTGCTGATAGCTGTGTTCTTCGATTGTGTAAATTGCAATTTAAAATTTAAAGGTACAGTACGCTCAAAATATCTGTGCGGGTTTGAAGTTAGCCATTGCTGACATCCCGGCAGGTCAGATAACTTAATTCACCCTGAACCTTTCGTTTTATTTAATTATCTCAATCACAGGGAATTGTGTTTACATAACAAAATAAATTGTTGGATGAACGTTGTTTCTATTTGATGTTCAACATTAACTATTCTACAAAAACTATGTCCTGACCTTGTAAATAATAAGGCCGCTTGTACACACGTTTTTTCTCTGCAAAATCTTCTGTATTTCAATAACAGAATTAACTACCTGACTATGGTTTTTATCGTCACGGATTTTAAACAGTCTTGGTACTTTTATTACAGGTATAAAGAAGATTTTAACCCAGTATTAGCAGGATGCGAATGTTTAACTTGTAAGAAGCATACACGGGCGTATATACGTCATCTTTTAAATACCAGAGAGATGTTGTCGTCAGTTTTATTGAGCATGTAAGTACAGTTATACGACAATCTGCTCTGCAGTTTGGCAAATGTAAATGTTAGCAAAGCCTGTAAATAGTTTTCTTACTTCAATAAATAACATAACACAACATACCATCACGCCTGTATTCCCCGAAGGGTTAGGCTGAGGTGTACTTAATGTACACCTACGGTTCGCCGGTATGTTTAGGTCCCATGTTATAGGGGGCGAGCCTATAGCCATTAACCGGGCACAAATCCAGACTCCGAGCTGCTAATGAGAATTTCATAGAAAAACCCAATAACACTGCTCGACCTGGGGTTCGAACCCAGGACCTCTAGTGTAGCAGTCTCACTTGGGACCACTAGACTAATGAGGCAGTCAATAAATTAATAAAAAAAACTCTAGCTTCACATAAATTCCTGACATAGGTATATTCCTAGTATCAGTTGTTCTCAGTGCAAAATCGCCTTTACAACATTGTGTTACAAAGTATTTCGCTTGTATTCGCATCTTGCCAGTATGTTCGCCAATATCTTCCATGTAATAGGGGGTGAGTATGGGTATTTGCATAGAAGAAATCCTATAACTATTCGACCTGGGAATCAAAGCTTCTCGCTTAGCAACTGCGCTTGCGGCTATTAGACTAATGACTCAGAGCTCTAAATATGAGTAAGTATTGCGTTACCCATATTTATGGGCTTAAATAACATCCATCGGTTTATTGCAGTTTTACGGGTTACGTAGTTCTATTTAGAAGATTTTGTCTTTGGCAGTCGCAATGTAATGATAATGATGTAGGGCATGTTTACAGAGGTTACTTACTTTTATTACTTCCACGATGTAGTTCCTTAATTGTTTTTATACAGGGTTAATAACTCTTTTTGTGGGTTTGTGACACATTTGAGGATGTGTGAGCGAAACATAAGTACCTAGTTCGTTCAACTTCCGCCATCATCTAATTAGTATGCGCAGGGCAACCCGTCCTCACACTAAAAAGCCATGACCTTTGATTGATATAGGGGAATCCAATTTAACAGCTCAAGATCACGTTGCCTATTGCAGTCATCGCTGGTACCGTTGGCAATTATATACACAGATTTAAGCGGTCTGGCGGGTTTGAGACTTTTATGACATTGGTCTACGCAAATATTACACTGATCTGGTGTCGTCGTGCGACGGGTTGTTCAGCTCCTTATATTATGGTCGAGCTAGCAATGACTGCCGTCAGATGGGACTCACCTACCCAAAGCCACTATGGTTCTTTCTTCAAAAGACCATTTCAGAAATTGTCTTGCATTGTAACTCACATATTTGCTACTAAGTACGATACTAAGAAGAGACCATGAATCTCTGAGTTTGTTTCGGTGTTTCTTCTCCGAGGTCGTACATTACTAGTATACTTCTTCACCCCTCTCGTGTTAAGCTAAATGTTTGTGTTCACGTCGGTAGTGCGAAACCCATCCAGGGTTTCGAACCGGCAACCACATGATTGCAACTCCTGCGCCCTGGCCATTAGACTACCGATACTTTATGCTTTATTAAATACTTATACCTCGTTTTTCCAGCCACAATCTCCATCACTTCGATGACCTGTTCCGCCGCGCCCGGCAGCACATCGCAGCGAATACATTCCAAATATACAAGAAACACATCACCAAACAGTATGAAACTTACAAACTACCTCAAACAACCAATAGCAACGGTGTAAAGGAAAGTGATACACCAGTAAATGGAACCGAACCCATCAAGAAAAAACTGCGAGTGAGTGACGATGAGATTACTAACAGTAAAGTAGTTAACGGATGTAGTTATTGATAGTGTTAGTGTAGATGTAGAACCTAGTTTTAGTACCTAGTATAAACTGTAATTATAATTATACTCGTGTATTGTGAGCGGTTTGGCAAGTACATGTTTACCAAGTGTTTCTCAAATACAATTCTGTATAAATTGTTTTAACAAATATTATACATCGTGTTTTATGAATGGTATAATGACATTAGTCACCGTCTTATCCCATTTCAACAGTAGAAATGGCCGTTTTAAATTTGGTTTTCAGAAATAAACATTTACATAGCACTCGATAAGCCACTCAGTAACTTTAGTAGTGGATCAAAAAGTAAATAAGTAAGTATATATGTTATCTAAACCCCTTAAAATGCACGATATATGTGTACTGTACGGAACAGGGGTCAATCGTTTTTTTTGGGTGAAAGCTCTTAAGAGCCCCTGCAGACTACAGAAATATTGTAGAAAAGAGCTGTCTCAGAATGTCTCAGTCAACGCACTACTTTATACCGAACATTAGGAGGTTGAATTCTCCACTGGGCGTCTGCGCGCTCGCGGTACTGACCGATAGTCTGCCGACTTTTAAATTTGAGAATTGTACTGCCCTTCAAAATGTATCACATTTCACATTATATAAATCGTTTGAGTATACACACTTCAACCGATGCAATTATCAGATGAAATCTGTAGTCTACGGGAGGTCTAACGAGATTGTTAATTTTATTTATATTAATATACCATACCTTTATGAACGTAAGGCCTAATATGAAATATGATAAGATCTTAGTATGTAGTAAATACATAGTTTAATTTTGAGTAAGTATATCAATTGATAACAAAGAATGCTCCATTAATCGTATTGCAATGTGTGATATGATTAGGTATAAGTAATTAATAATGTGATTAGAACCAAAAATAACGTTGATTTTGTGATCTTAAAATAGGTTGGCTTTAAATTATTATTTTTTTGTTAATATTGATAGCAAAACACTGTTTTTTAAGTGATGCGGTTTACGATTTTTTTATTATAAATGGCATTTGTTTTTAACCCCCGACGCAAAAACAACGGGGTGGATGTGTGTGTATGTACGTGTGTGTCTCTGTGGCATCGTAGCTACCGAACGGATAATCCGATTTTAATTTTGTTTTTTTGTTTGAAATGTCGGGTGTGTTCTTAGCTATGATTTATGAAAATCGGTTAAAGATGGTCGCCACAACAAAATGACGGTGTCGGGGGTTTCTTTAAATTTTCTTAATTTTCTCTGAGTCCTCGTGTTCAAAGGATGTAAACGACATTGAGGCTTCAAAGCATTTTTAGACTATCAGTATCTAGAAACAAAACAAAATCCCTTGACACCCCAATGTCCTTTATGCCTTTTGAACCCTGAAAAGTCAATAATTATCGTTTAGTTTGAGGTTATTTTTTGATGATGCCCTAGTATGTGTTATTTTAAATAGGTATAGAGCATCTTTATGTAGTGCCCCTTCTGTTTTTTTTTTCATAATACAAACCTCAATCTATAATTTGACACAAAAGTAAAATGTTATTTATAAAAACCTTGAAAAATGATGTAGATGGCTTTATTCATAAAAACCAATTTCAAATGCGCCTATCTTATCATTGTAGCATTTAAGCGATTTCGTTTTAGTTATTTTTCTTTAGAATCCCGGGACCTGTTGACTTAAATATCATTTGATCGTAATGTTTATATTTTGTGGTACGATTTTAAAACCAATACCTTGGCAATGCTTTGCAGGTGTATTATAAATGTTTACCTTACGTTGGTGAGTCTTATCCTCTCCAAATATATGTGATAAAATGTACGCTATATATTGTTATGTAGTATAGTTGGCCAGGAAAGTGATTAATTGTTTGAGTATTTTCGAGTTATGTTCCATTCATCTGCATTCAAATCATTCACTTTATTTTTCATCAAAAGTCGATCACATGAACCAAAGTATTTGCATATGGTTCTGATCATAAAAAAAAACTATTTTTGACATTTTTGACGTGCATATAACGTAAAAAATGTTTTTTTAAATGACATACAACCTTAGGCTGTGACCCTCTGCATTTCTCTGCTGACTATTCTTGTATACTTACGCACTCCTTGTAACGAGTATTTTGATATCAAAATGGGGATAGTACGACTTGCTTAGGTTCTGGGTTGATTCCCAGGTATTTTTATTGGGTGTTTTTTAAGAAATTTTCACTAGCACGAGCTCGTAATTTGGATTTGTGCTCTGCTGGATTGACATTATCAATAGGTTCACCCCTATGGAATCTAAATCCGGCTAACTGTGGGTGTACATTAGTACACATCTGCCTGACCTTGCGGGGATCAGGCGTGATAGTATGTTACATTTATACTTTTAAGGCGCCCTCCATAATAATAATTTAAGTTAAATTACCTCGCATAAATGTACGGTATAAAATACAAAAACTGTTCTAATAGTGCGACTGTTACCGATACTAATTTTAATAATTTATTATTATTTATTATGTTATAAACATTATTAATGTATAATAACGATAGTTAAGGTTTATAATTAGCGTTTCATTGCTCGTCTTCTATTAGATTGGACCTAAACATACCAGCGAATTGTAAATATTCAAATGCATACATTAATGGGGAATACAGGAGTGATGGTATGTTGAATCAAAAATAATGCTAATGCTAATACTTTAATGTAAAATATAGTCGAGAGCTCGTCTTTTTACCTCGTTTAGATAAAGCGTGTTTAATAACCATAGTGCACCGAAAATATAAGGTAATAAGTACTTAAGGAAATAAAAGCATCCATGAATATAAACAAAAAAAATTACAATCTATTCATTATTTCAAGGCCGAATTCTAGTTTTTTTGGTTCATTACTCTTCACTTGGTTAGTAATTAAAATACCTCAATTTGATTTAAATCGTGACCCTGAATTGGCAGTCCTCATCATAGACTGCGGAGTATAATATTATTATCGATCGCTTAAACAGTGAAGGAATCCATGTTAAGGAGAGCATCTCATCTCATGCCTGATTTTCTCGATGACTAAATTCAAATGGCTAAGGCTATATGACTATACACCGTGACATTTAAGTCGTCTTACAGCCGAAAGTATGGTATTATACCTCATCATTATGAATACCTTTTACCGTGGAACTAAGCCTGAAATCACGAAAAAAAAACTGCTGTTCCATACATTTGTGTGCACTGAACTCGACAAAATGTATGGAACACCTGTTTTTTTCGTGATTTACGGGTTGGTTGCATAGTAAAAGGTATTCATAATTATGAGGTATAATACCATACTTTCGGCAGTAAGGCGACTTAACTGTCACGTTGTATAGCTTTCTTTTGAGGGGAATCATGGCCAGTTGTAGAACAATAAATTGCATTCACTGCACTATTTATTACCATGCCAAGAGTTGTTCCTATTCATTGATACTTTTATTCCTTTTTATTATTTAAGTTATTTTCGGCCAGTGTACCATACGTATAACTTAATTTGTAATAGTACAATAAACCACGGGATGACATATCGTTTTATATATTATTTGCCTTCCTTGTACATGTCCACTGCTCTGACGATATAGGGTACGTTTAAAGCTGATATTTACCAAACTATTTCCAGTAAATAAGACATTACGATTTGCCTCTTTGGATTGAGTTTCATGTTTCACTAGCATTCTAAAGACAATGACAAACTTGGTTCGATTTTTATTTATTGTTTTTGGAAGCACCGTCTTACTCAACGAATATTTCGTAAGAGGGCAAAAAGAAAATTCTGTTCCACTGTTTTCCTGTTGCTTCTTCATTATAACTAAATGGCCTACCGTGTTAATTCCTAGGAATGTGGAAATAAAAAAACGTTGAAATAAAACTACTTTTTACGGATTTTATCGCGTTGTATTGATATTATTTGATTCCCGACGTTTCGGATCCTTTACAGCATCCATGGTCACGGGTAGACTAAGTTGTTGGTTTGTTCTGGTTGTTAAATTACTAACAGCTACCTTACATTTTTGTTAATTATTGGCGATCCGATTCACGCAGAACGAGCTCACCGTATCCTTCGGTCTTGCAGTTTTGGGCTTGGATTTTGATTTTATGGAATCTATAATGGGGTTCCAAGCAGGTGGTAAGACCCAGCCATCTTCTCTATTGAAATTTGGATGTTTTTTAATTTCAATAGCCTCACGGATCATCCTGGGAAGGAATCGGTTTTCTTTTGCGAGGACTTGTGGTTTATCAAATCTGATGTAGTGCTGGGCCTTGTCTAGAGTATGTTCACAAACTGCCGACTTCTTGAAACGGCGGTGTTTGACATCAGCGATGTGTTCTTTTACGCGGATCCCTAAGAAGCATAGGGATCCGCGTAAAAGAACACCAGTATTTTTATTTCAATGTCTAATATTCGCGTAAGTGTCAGAAACCAGTATAATAAAAAACGTTTTAGCGCTAAATTAAATTACTCAGTAAAGTTAGGAACACCAATTTAGGGTTTACAAACTAAAGAAAATTAAGAAGAGAATTTTAAATGCTTTATAAATTAACTGAGGTATTTTCTTGAGTTAAGAAATCAATTTAACCGAGGTCCTTTCTGGAGTTAAGAATAAAACTACAGTTATAAATAAAAGACATAGTATTAACACCTTTTACATATATTTTACTGACAATATTTACACAATAATTTATTTTAGTGACCACACTTATTGAGCTAGGCGTATTGTATGAAATGTGCATCAAGTATGTATTAATGTAATTGAATTACATTACAAATAGGGTAATAATTTATATGTAAAGGATTTGGCAGGATTTTGCTTGACAAAGTCACATTCCAAATACTATGCGTTCATTGCTATTAAATAGATATAAATACATAAAAATGTTCGACGATAAAAATCAACTGGTACATAAAATATGAATTTATATTAAAACTGTACTATGCTAATCATAACAATTTTATATAATACAAATAAATTATCGACGCAACAAACATATTGTATGAGAATTCAACTACTATCAAGTATAGTACAATAAAATTTGGCGACACAATTGTAAAATTTACTAAAATTGGCACATTTATATACTGTAAACATTAGCCTATATTTTCTATTGTGTAATAATCGCAATAAATAAATCATTTATTTAAAAAAATCATTAAAGGTAATTACTAAATACCTACTTGGATATTTTCGTATGCAGAATCAGTTCAATTTTTAAAAATATTTAGGAAATTATGACAAATTACTAACTAAGTACATTTCATTATGAAACATGAGCTGTTCATTCTCTCTGAATGCGGATGTCTAGAGTTTAGATTGTATAGGTGTATAACATTTACATTATAAACTAAAGTGGAATAAAAAATTGTAAATTCTATATAAATAATTACAATGCACCAGGCATTTGATAAAGCAATATTTAGAATGTTTATACTATTCACAGTGTATATAGAGAAAATTAGAGCAAACATGTCCCTTCTAACGTCTAATGTGATACAAACGGTACAAAAGCATTACCAAGATCTCTTTAACGTACAGAACCCAGTTATAGAAAAAGTAAGATACCATAGTTTCTCAAACCGATCTTTAATTAGTCTGTTGATTACTTCAACCTTGTTGTTTAAGAGTAGGTATATAAATATACTGAGGTGATGTTCTATTTGCATACAAATTCTCAAATTTAAATATCTACCTTTGCCTATATCTGTGTACGGAACCGACGATTGTGATATGACAGCTGATGAAATTAATCGTATTTTTGAGATCCATTCCGGCGCGAGGCATGGCAGCAAACAGAACTTTGTTCCAATAAACTTCACTGCACTAACGCTAACTATTTTTAGAGTTTACTACAAAAATGTTAGCTTAAGTCCCATTCACTGGATAACACTATTTTAAGTATCACATGTCCTTCTTTTTCTTTTCACATTTAATGACATTATGCTGTATTTACTTCCAGCTTGTACACTATACAAAGTCATTTGTACCCGGTGTATTGAGAGGTTCTTGGGCCTGCAAAGAGAAAATAATATACATTAGTCATCACAAACTCAGATTTTGATAAAGGAAAAGAACGGAAGCAACTAAATGCACTGTGGCATAAAAATATCAATTTCAACTCCTACATTTATTCTACTCTATTAAACTCACCATTAATAATGCCCTCGCATGTTAAGCATGGAAAATAAATATTTTTGCAGTAAAATATTATTATTAAAGTCTATGTTAAGCATTAGGCAGATTACAAAAAACCATATTCGCTATTTAAAAGGGACTATTTACAGCATTTTACACCTACCACTTAGGGCCAATAATTTGGCAACTATGATTTAATACTGATGCGGTAAAAATGTTGGCACATTATAAATTGCCACAATCCTTTAATTCTAAACGAAAATATTTCCTATAAATCCTTAAAATAATCTCTAATAAATTTAATAACTCTAAATACATCAAGTTTAAAATGTCTTAGGCAGACCTTATAATAATATTTACTATAATAAAATAATGCTAGTTTTCATTGGTATTTACAACGTTATCATTTGGCCAAGTTACGCTGGGTATAACTCATTTTACACAAGAAGTCAGTGGGATGTTTTCAAAATAACGATCTTAGTTTACAGTAAAAAATATATGAAAATCAAATCGGAGTTAGTGTGTCGTAACATTAGCTCGTTAATTGGCTTGGCGGAGGGTAGTGTATCCTTGTGCGGCTTATCTTAGACTGTTTTGTATGTTAAGCGTACACTCCATGGCGGTTAGTGCTCTCACCTCTTCACCCACGGTGCTGGGGTACAGCTTGCTGCCCGGTGCGTAGCCATTCTTCTCGAGCGCAAATTGGTCCTCAGTCGTCTTCCGGTACACTGGGTTGTCGAAGTTCATAGAGGTAACATTACGGTGCACGTAATGTCTGTACATAACCACTGCGATCTGAAACGAGTAGTTATCATTAATTTTACAAGTGATTTTTACAAGACATGATTCATTTGCGCAAGATGCGCGAAGGCCGAAACACATTAAAGAAATAAAAACAATTACTGTCTATTAGAACGGTTTGTTAGATGCAATTACCGTTCATAAGTGACACAATCAACAAATTTCCTTAATGTCACGACATGGCTCCATCGCGACTGTTACAGGTTGGAATTTACATTTGCGTTGCGTCTAACCGCGTATGGGTTAGTTTTAGTTGCGTACGCATTAATCATAAACCAATTAGAGTTATTATCGCACAGAATACCTCTCACGACATAAAAGTTTAATGATTGATTAATGTTTTCGGTGCGATATTTTTGGGCTCGGCAATTTAAGGTTTATTTTTAGATGTTAATCATTTTCGTTCGATGTCCGGGAAACGGTGACGTGTGACCCAATATAAATTGACAATTTATTGGTAACAAATATCTTTAAAATGGTTTCGCGGTAATCTGTATCATCAATTCATGTTTATAGCAATTCATAAGTAAATGTTTGTAGCATTCATATCATAATATCTTCAGACAGGTATGCAAGCATGAATAAGGTAGGTATAATATTTATATATGGCCCTTGATTTTCTAAGTCCAAAACGACAATAAGTGATTTCGTCGAAACTTATTAATATTCTTATGATATTCGAAATAAAACAGAAAAGTTCATAAGTATACAAAATAAATAAAATTAAAAAATAACTAAACGCGTTGGAATGTTCGAGATAAAGAATCTCACTACACACACGTTTCCTTGAATTAAAATACATTTATGTAACTTGCAGATTCTTTAAAATTTGCTCGTTTTGTGTCGATAGCATTACGTTACGAATGATAAACTAGGCTTGGAAGAAGGTGTAAAAAAAACAGGAATATCTGTTTTCAATCTCGCTCCGTTTCTTTTTAACGGTATTGTTTTGGTGGCCTCTTTTTACCTGCGCCTCTATTTGTATCTTGTTCGGCAATTTTACTACCGGAAGACTATTAGAAAGTTCTAGACACTAAATTGGTTGCTTACCAGTGCTGCCAATATGAGGATTCCAGAAATTACTGCTACAACAACTCCCGCGACCATGCCGGCATCGCGGCCGCTGCTTGAGATTCCTGTACCTGTCTTGGGCGTTTCTGGTACATCTGTAATAAAAAAAAGACAATTGTTATTGCATTGTTACGTGACGCATTCGGAGTTCTTATACCTTTGCAACGTGTTCATTGATATGCAAAACAAATGAGGAGAAAGTTAGTTCAAGTATAAAATTGATAGTACAGATTAAATTGGAATGAACCTTAAGTACAACGTACAATATTGTTCAACTGTAGAAATAACACGTTGCAAAGCTGTTTGTTACCACAAATAATAATTAATAATGACTGTTGTGTTTTGTGAACAAAATGAAACTCTCACCAAAAAGCGCAAAAAGAAGGTGATCTGTGAAAAGGTTAAACTGAAAGCAACATAAAGAAATAAAGAGTAGATACAAGTGAAGGAATGAATCAAAACTGAAAAGAAGTATGGTTACGTAAATCAGTTCAAAGGTGCAAATTATTAGGAAAGGTCATTAAGCTTAGCAAAAAAACATTTACAAAAACTAACTTCCTGGTAGTCAAGACATCATAAGTACACAATATTAAATGTCCGTTTCCGCGGACAAGCTCAGTGTCAAGTTGTAAACAATTTTATAAGGAACATTTGAAGACGAGTGATTACAATTGCGTAAATACATTGACGTATTTCTACATAGATTGCTAACAGTGCGTGAGCGTCTGAACAATTGTCTTACATCTAATTGACAATTTAACTTTATATTTGAGTGGGCGTTTAACCCGATCGCTCATGACATTCTATTTGCAGCTAGTGTCAATGAAACGTGCCAACTAATGCTATTTAACTAAAATATCCTAACCTACTTTCACATAACATGTATTATGTGCCTTTTTTTGTTTGTTTTATGAGTAATACTGTAAGAAACTATAGATTTCAAGGACTGGTAGCATCTCTTAAAACAACTGCATTAATGCTTTTTTGATATTTTCATAACAGTACCTTGAAACCTGTTACAATAGATCAGAATATAATGTATCAAGTAGGTACATCCTTATGTCGAATGACCTTCTATAAATTTATACAATTCTGGTATATTCGTTAATTGATCATTCAGTTAATGAATTATCTTCACATATTTTGTCGACAGTGTTCATATTCAGTAGATTTAATTGTTTTCAGGTTCTATTGTATAGTAGGTCATGTTAATTGCGACAATAGTTGCAGTAGTTAGGTGTTAGTAGATAATCAGTTAACACAAAAGTTTATGCGACATGCACCCAGCTCATAATGAATCTGTGTGTCTTCCCGTCATAACAATCGTGACTTTTCCGACTTTAGCATAAAATTAAATAAAATTATAATACGTTACCCTCGATATTTAAGTTTTTCAGAGCGTCTGGTAAATAAACCAAAGAGAGTTTTTCATAATTATAATGAGATTCTTTGACGGGCTCCTCCGTGGCGTCTGGTATCCTCTCCAGAGCCGATCCTTTCAAAAATAGGTCTATAAATGGCTGATTCTTGTTTCCCAGATCTCGCTTATCAGCTTCCCAATACGCCTTCATTGGCTCAGCTTCAAGGTCAACGGGTGTAGTGATGGGTTCCTCTGCCTCCTCCGGTGTTTCAGTTGTATCTTCGCTCTTCAAGAGGCCACGTCCCAACTTCAAGAGAAGGTTTAGCCCTTCTCTTTTTAAATTCACCATATGTGTCAAGCTTTCGCGTTAATCAATCGCATTCGAAATAGCAATACATCTGTTTGACAACTAGCAGATTGACATGCCCTGCAAATCAGTCAAGGAATCCCAAGTTGAAGACACACAGATATTGATCATTCAGAATGAACTGTTGTTAGTTGATGGTCTAATAAAGTTAGTGATGTTCGAAACCCATTACCTTATGTATTTATGGGCGATATTTTATCTTATCAAACGATGTGATTCAATGATTCAACCCATCCATGAAGCAATCTTTAATCAAAATCGTGGCGATTGATCAACAGTTAAACTCAAAATGTATATTAAACTGAAAAATATCAGCATCTCTGAAAGCAAGGTTAGTTATACAATACGTTCACTTTCATTTCTGTGAATTCGTGTTTGCAATCAACATTTCAACCGCCACGAACCTGATTAATTAACACTCATGTGAGACAGATCAAGGGTGTAAACGAGCTTTACGAAGATTGCACGTATGTCTCCAAAAATACTCACTGGTTACAGGTTTTTCCTCGATAACTATAGTTTCATTTGAACCAATAGTCGGTTTATTTTGCACCTCCACATCTGGTTTTATTGCATCTGTAGATTTTATTAAATAACAACTTAAAATGGTTCCTTATCAAAAAAATCTTGTTTTCATTTTCAATAAGTGGGTAACTTTGATCACACAGCGAAATATGTACACATAAGCACGGCACACGCGACACTCACGGAGTTCCGAAACGGAATGAGAATTGTCCGAAAACCGGTCGCGTGTAACCGCCATTGACGTCCCACCACCGGGCCGTTCTGTCAATTTGACTGAGCGCGATCTGGCTCGCGCTACAACCCATGGCCAAAGTTAAATCTAACATAACATTTTTACCCATACAATTTGCATTATATTAATTGTTAGTTATATTTTTTAATGTTTCGAGTGACATAAGATGGTTGCTTTTGAACATGTATTAAGTACCGTAAAACATTTAACCATTTGGACAGCACAATAACCATTTAATCTTTTATATAATATTAGTATATCTTATAGAAAACATATATAATTTGGTTGTAGGTATTCCACCATACCATTGAACTCGAATAATACGTTGTAGTATCAGTAAAAATAAATTTCTAATTAAGCATCCCCGTGTGCGGTAATACCGTTGCTAGCATGCGCATGCGGCGTGCCGAATCGCGTGTTGAACCACTGAACAAAAGGTGGCGTGATGCCGTGACGTCACGTCGCCTTACTCGCCAACTGTGGGTGGGTGTGCTATGTTTCCACACCACGACTACTTAACTACATCAAGTAGGTCTGTCTGGTGCATAAGCCCTGGTGTGTGAGGTCACAATCTCACAGGCAAATAAAAAATCGTCATGAGTCATTGATAGTACCTACTTATAACTATCACAGTTAAGATTAAGATTAACAAGAAAGTTAAATTTAAAAACATTGTGTGTATTTTTAAATATATCTTATCATTGCTTATAAATTAGTATGACTGGACTTACTAAATATAAGGTAATCAATGATTCATCCATATTATTATTATCAACTGTAGGTACCTAATAAAACTGAAAAAATTACCTACTAGGTAAGCTAAAGATTAAATTATATATAATTATAATAAATGCCTGCTACAAGAAACAATCATAGCTCCTAAGATCTTAAGATGGACGGGATTAAAGATCATCAATTCGGTATTTTGAAATACAAGAAGGCATTACTGATTTGCTGCAGTCTCACTACTCTTGGGCTGAACATTCTATGTATAGTCACGTTTTACGACACCCTTTGGTACTTAAATGTAATTCAACCTTCAATTGTCGGGAAATAAAAGCCTTGTCTACTAATCATAAATCTAATCATACCGTGGCATGATTAATGTAGGTAATTACAAATTACAAATTGTACTGTATCGACACGTAAAGCATTTCACATGATAACGATTTGCTTATAAACAATTATGAGTAATAACTACCTATATTGAATAGTACAATTTTATTGTAAAATAATTATGAGATAACGCGCAGGCGTGGTATATTCCAACCAAAACATCCAACTTCTCCGTAACTGATCAGTCATACAAAAATTTACCGATTCGACCAAATATTTTTAAAATTCACTTCAATGTTCTAGCAGCCTTGACTTCGCAATGTTGTTACGAAAATGGCCGTCACAAGGATGTACTGAATAGGTCTCGTTTGTTTTCCTTTAATATCACGCCATCTGACGCAATCGCGTGATTGGTGCGTTTAATTTGATAGCTCGAAAGAGTCATGGGTTGAAGCCATCATCACTTTGAAATGTCAATTAAACCGAACTTTTATCCATTGTTTTTACATTCTCCACACCTTGACCTTCTGATTTTTAGGTGAAGATACTTAAACAATTAACAAAATAAGTTTTTCAATAATAATTCTCCCAAAGACGTGTCATTTAAATTAGTTCCAAATATTGAGACACTTGTAGCAGCTTCCTCGTTAATAAAACTACGCGACAAGTACTCGGTGGCTTCTTATTGATCTTGCCAGTTCAATCAATCATAACTAAACGTTACCAATCGTACAACTTAAATGTCTTTTTATTGACCCATTCAATTGTACTCTAATCGACAGATGAATGCATTCAATGAACGGACCTACGTTCTTAATATTATCATCTAAAGTTCTGTATTGTTATAATACCCGCCCCGTGGTACGACACTTGCGAACTTTTTTAAGGCAGACGTATTGATTGTCCCCTTAGGCTGGAAGCTCTTCACGTTGTTGAACGTTGAAGATATTTAATTTATTGCATTGATTGTCAATAAAAGGTAAAGGCAAATAAATTCTCAACTGATTTAACAGAGTAGTAAATAAAAAAAACAAGTGCCTAACTACAGTGGCAGTATCTAATTTAGCAATATTATTGCGCGGGTTTCTTCCATCAATAGATATACCGTACAAGTGCATTAGATACCTAGAAAATTGTATTGTATTCTGTTACCATAATAAAAAGGAAAAATAAAGATCGAAAACAGGTAATTCAAGAGAATTGCCTATTGTGAATTTCCAATTATAAATGTTATGCTATCTTGGTTAATTAAATTATTTTTAATAAACCGTAAATGTTTCATATTCCTATGAAATATTTATCCTAACTATGCCATTGAACATTGTCTAGGTATAGAAATTAATTCAGTTTTCTGGAGATATCTAAACTACATGAGCCAGGCACATACCTAAGTTCCATGCCGAATTTCCAGTTTCTACACCGTTTTTATATTTTATGATCAATCAATGAGTAGGTATACAGATTATAATATATTTATATATATATTTATATACAGAATATTTTTTAACTATAGAAAAAGAACAAGAAAACTCATTAAGTCAAGAGTGTAGATGTCCCACCCGATAGGGTAGTGAAAAAGAAATTATCGTTAAGTTACCTTGTCTTAGATGGTCCCTCACATTATGTGACTTTTGTGAAAACGTTAAATAATAAACATTAAAATAAATGAGGTGTATATAAAAAGCAACTTAAGCACTTTGGGTATGAAATGAAACGAAAATTAACATTCAAATTCGAAATATTATTATAAGCGGTTACAGTAGATTTATGGTAAATAAGTTTTTTTTTAAATCCTTCAGAGTGTAATTACGTGCTACAGAATTCAGAATGTAATAACAATTAAGAATTTGCATATGAGTTCTTACGTTTTTAAGGAGGTAAAATTTATAAATTGACAATATATTTAAATCAATTTCTGGAAAGTTATGAAGAATACCTACTTAACAGGACTGTAGATCTTTGTAAACAACTGCTTACGTCAATACGACAAGTGTTCAATTTGGTAAAAACGTCAACAGATAATGATGATTGAATGAGCCTACTAATTGAGTATGCATTATCGCCATCATTCATAAACACAATTATCTACCAAAAATCACGCCAGATGGTCATTCAAATTAATCCTCTTATAAAATAGTGTCTGATAATTTGTTTTTAACGTATTTTACATTTACACGTAGATATCTTATCAACGGAATACTTTTAATTAATTCCAGTTACCTACTTATAATCTTGCGAAGATATTCACGAAAAAAAAGCATTCAGAAAATTATTAAGTTGTTGAAAAACTTTTGCGAAGCTGCTATGGTTCTGAATTCAATCGAACCATAATCAACAATATCTCCATTGTGAATGTATTACTGTACATTGTTTCGATAAGTAAACACACAACGTTACGGTTACATTTGAAACTTGGCCCAGCTGCCTATAAAGTCAACAGTTTTGAATTGAAAAAATCACATCAAGACAGGTATTAGATTTGATTCAATATCAAGCAAGTAATCCTATTTTCTGAAGAGCTTCCATAAATTTTAGATTGGGACTGAGGTGTCTTTATAGGGCCATACCCGTATACGAACATAACATAAGTACTTAGAGCTTATTCGACGCAAGAACTAAATTTAGATTGATTCCCACCACACTTTGTTGATAAATAAACACTTACAAAAGATAAAAATAAACACTGAAAGACGTAGTCTGGTTTTTAATTAACTCAGTATATTTCCCTCCGTGAAATGTTTTCAAAATACTTTATTAAATACCTATAAGTAGGTACAGACTTTCTCATATCAAATCACGTAACTGTATAAAAAATAATGTCTTCTATCGATTCTGGATACCATAAATTATTATATTTACGGTAAATCAATCACCGACAAGCTTTGACTGTTCACACAGTCATTGTTTCATCTTTCTCATAAAAATAAAGATAGGCCTTTAATGTCGCCGAATTTAACCGTGGGAAACGTAATTATCATATTTCACCAAAAACAAAGCTATAACCAACAAAACTATTAGATATTTATTTGACTTAAAAGTAAATGTAAAGAAAAACTAAATTGCTCAAAAGTTTTTTCCATTTATTATGAGGTAGGTAGGTACCTACCTACACCGAATCGTACCTCGTTATTGTTGAATCAAACTGTACGTAATTGTATTTAACGACACATTATGTATTTTTTTACTGCTACGATTATATGTATCAGCAGTATTTTATGGAATACCCTCTAAGTACCTATTTAATTTAATAAGTAGATAATAATAAACAATTCTAAATTTCTCGATCATGATGGGATTTGTTTTCATAATCAATTATTTATCAAAAAATCACGCTTTCAGTAATATGCGAAGTTATTGTGTAGCCTCTTTTACTTATCTGTCATATTGTCTGCTTAGCTTATCACAAATCGAGTAATTGGTTCGCACTCGGATTTTGTAGGCCGTAGACTTCGACATTTTGTTGCCAACAAAGAACTGTGATCTAAATTGAGTTTACTCTTCTTGATTGAAGTCAATTTGTATCGAATATGCCGCCAGAAACTGCTGCACCGACGATTTTTCACTTCTAATTGCTAGTTGAGAAATTTAAAGAGTCGCTTACGCAGCAACGTTAAAACCTTTAAGAAAAATATTATTAATGTCATAGAAATATTGAAAGTACACTTACTGTCTTCGACGCACATCTGATTGTCTGGCAGCAGTCGTAGTCCGTTGGGGCATGCGCAGGAGACGCGTGGCGAGTGGAGTCCGATGCGCGGCGCAGGGAGACAGAGATGGGAGCAGTGGCCATTGACAGCAGCGCAGTGATTCACACCGTCAGGTTGACGGTACGGATGGTACACGTGGATCACCATGGGATTTTGGAGCTGATTATGTAAAATCTTTGACTTAGTACAAGACTCGTCTTATTTGTAGTTTGGTTAGGAAATATTCAAAAAGTTGTTTTGTCGGCATGGTATTAATCTCGCGTCAAATAAACAGATATATTATATATTTTATGAAAATATTGTAATTACTGGTTTTTAATTGCCTCTATTTCTCACGGGTAATAAAAAATAATTAAAATTAATGGATTTTGAGAATGATTAAAGTTTCGCACTTTTACGGCTTCATCTTTGTTCCAGGTATAAAATGTCAATCTATATTATAATTCAATCAGATAGTCCGGCGGAGCCTAAATTGCCCACATAAACTTAATACGAAAATAAATCGTATCTTAGGTTTTAAGATTTAACGTTATTAAATTAAAAACTCTATTGTGTCTAAGTATTCGGCGTAGAAATAACGATGGTAATATATAACATTTCGAATAATGTCAAGAAATTCTGATAATAAAGTTTTTCTGTGAATTCTAACACACAATACTAATCATTAATAACCTTGATAAACCCTACCTAACAAACATTTATTTGAGCTTTACAAATGCGCGGTGAATATATTTTATGTCTAATTGTTAGACTTCAGTGTCAAGGAGGCTGACCCAAAAATATTTAATAATTTAATATCACGACTGTAAGTATTCCCCAAAAGGAAAGGCAGAGATATGTAGTGTATGTTTTTGGTCCCATTTAACGAACCTATTAAATTCCTGAATGATGAGTGCTACACAAATTAATTCTCCTATTTAGTGGATTGGGTCCGACCTGGATAAAAAGTAGCCTATGTATTATTTCAGGCTATAATCTATGTATGTGCCAAATTTTATCCAGATCCGTTCAGCTGTTCTGGCGTGAAAGAGTAAGAAACATCCACACATCCATACTCACAAACGTTCACGTTTATAATATTAAGTAAGGATTCAGTTTGCAAACATTTGTTAAAACAACAACACAGGGGGTCTACCCAAAACCGAAAAACGTGCAACTAGTGATCAACATGATAAAAAAGGTTGAGTACCTCTGTTCTAAATGATTGTTAATTCTCAAAGTGGCTAATAAAATTAATACCACCTCCTTGCACCGATCTCTACAATAGCTACAACACGTTCATTTTTTTTATCATTCCACTTACGTTATGAGTAGGAGTAATAGCTTCAATGTCTTTTCCGTTGAACTTATTTGCGCGGTAGACTGCAGCTTTATCCCAGTCAGTCCAGTAAACCCAGTCTTCGAATGTGGTGATCGAGAACGGATGACGTAAGACGTCAGTGGAGTACAGAATCACCCGGCGGCCGGTACCATCGTAGTTGCACGATGATATCATATTCATCTTAGCATCCACCTGTGTAAAATGTTTAGATTCAGTGACTCCCAAGATTTTAATAGAAACGTGTAGAATATTCTATTTTAGAAATTGCCATAAAACTGATTGTTGAATCAGACATTTTTATATTTCTGTTTGTTTCTGACTCAAAGATCATGTTTGGTAAAATGAGACAGATATCTAGTTAAGCTTATTGTGTAATTAGGTCATAAGGAGAAAATATAGTGTATAACAAATATTTTTTAATCTAAATTTTAAACGACGCTTGAAGTAGGTACAAATAACCTGATTAAAGAGCTTCTCCTTGCATGCTTTGTTCTTTGAAATTTGGATTTATAATTTCGAATAAGTATACGTAAGGATCTGACGTCAGAAAGTTCTCAGGAAGTTTCCATGAGTATTTTATTTTTAAATTGCTACTGCTCATACGGTCATGTAGTAATTCTTTTGACAATGTTTTGTCTTAATTGGCCCCTTACCCAATAAACGCGTTTTCGAACAAGGTCCAGTGTGAGGCCGTTGGGCCATTTGACGTCATAAGACACGATAGTTTGCCTGTGAGAGCCATCCATACCGGCGCGCTCGATCTTCGGCACTTGACCCCAGTCCGTCCAGTACATCCAGCTAAACAATGATAAATAAATTATAAATGTTTCTTATTCTGTAAAGTAGATCTTTTAGATACACTTTTACAAGTCAATGTTTTGCGCTGGCATTTCCTAATTAACGACCTCTGCAAAGAAATGCCCCAACAAACTCAGAAAACCAAGGTCTCTCTTGATTGTTACAATGCAGGGCAATGTCTGAGATGGCCTTTTGAAGAAGAAAGATCCATAACGGCTATGAGGAGACCAGTCCCAGCTCACAGCACGCATGCATCAGTACTAGTGAACATTTGTGTTGGTCACAAGAAGTACTCATCACTTAAAATGAAAATAAGGAAATGGAGAAAATACATTTGTATAATTTAAGCAAGTTAGATGAATGTGAATATCGGATGAGGGACATCGACACAGCAATGTATGCACATAAATTCGATTTTGGCAGTTTCCACTAAAAACAACTATTCTATACAAAGAAGTTATTATCGCGTTTAACTGCACATAAACAACTCCTTTTACGAAGATACCGATTTGAACTGAGACTTTAAATGCATGTTAATTGATACTAATAGCAGAAAATTTTGTTCATGATTTAGAAGACGGTTATCGACCAAGTATTATCGACGTAGTTGAAATTGATTTGTGTAAGCAAATCTGCGGGTGTAATGTTGAACAAGTTATTAATAAAAAACCTTCGTCAATTGCGTCAACGAATAATGATTCCTATTGCAATACATAGCGACGACCCGAAATAACATTCTTTAATCAATAAAATTGTTCAAATTCGTCTACAGCCAAATTACATTTATGAAGTTGACTTTAATAAAGTACGGTTAAATGGCCATGCTGCTATAATGTAGCAAGTTATTTATGTCCAATTTATTCGTATATTATTTCTAATGACATCTCTAGACACCAAATCTAATATGAAATAATATTTTGGTTCAATGTAAGTTTCAACGTATTTTTGTTATCAAGCTTAGCATTGGATAGCTAGCTAACTACCTATATACGGCCGATTTCTATATCCTATCTGTCAGTAGATTTGCTTACTAGAGATAGAATTTTGACATAAGCTCCATAAGCTTATGTCAAAATTCTATCTCTAGTTAGCAAATCTATCGACAGATTGGATATAGAAACTGGCCGTAAGTAGCAACAAGGGCATTTGGTGCAGAAGGCCCGTTTTGATGTTAATATTGTACCAGTAGTGCCATCAAGTTTCTTATGACAAAAACTCATTTCTGTCTGCTGACTACTTAGGGATCGTGGGAGCCATTTTTTGGATTGGTTTTGCTACGCCATTGTTCTAACTTATATCGTGAAGTATAACTTTATTTAGCTTCAATTTCATTCCATAGAATAATAAATTCATTAACCATCATTATCATGTTTGACCAGCGTGCTATCAGATTCTTGTCAGGCGCGTATTAAGTGACTAATTTTAGTAAATATATTTTTATATGTATTGCGGAAAATTTGGATAACGACACGTTTGGCGTACCGGCTGAGCGATCGGCTTCTGCGCAACGTGTTGTGGGTTCGATCCCCACACGGAGCAAATATTTGTATGATCTACAGGTAGTTGTACCGGGTCTAGGTGTTTGTGTTTGTGAGAATTTGTGGTTGTAAACGCACCCACGATACAGGAGAAAATCCTAGTGTGGGGCAATGTTTTTTCAATAAAAATAAATCCTCATACATTGTCCGGTCATGTCGGACATACCGACTAAAACACTTGCCTTCACTCATAGGTCGAGTGAAGGCAATTGTCGGCTTGTGAAATTATTCCCCTGACAGCTACACTTACCTAAGTACTTACCTACCTCAAGCGATTAGTTACTTTGACGTAGGTAGGTATTGAGCCTTTCCTTTTAGGATAGGTCTATTTATTATTATTAGTAGTTGATGGTTCTTTAAACATAACTTACCCATCTATAGGATTAAGCGCAATAGCTCTAGGTTCTTCTAGTTGATCCCTAATAAGAATCTTTCTCATGTTTCCTTGCAGGTCCGATAGCTCGATGTGGTTCTTGCCAGTGTCTGTCCAGTATAGATGATTGTAAATCCAGTCGACTGCGAGACCATCCGATGTGATCAACTGGTCGCCGATCACGACTGTCCTTTGCGTACCTTCGTCTATTGGCGCCCTGAATAAAAACGCAGTATTAGTAAAGTATATTTCAATAATATACCTACGTAGGTTTAAGTTTTAAATAATATTTATACTAATTTAATTGAATGTCCACGTAAATGTGGCTATGTATAGTAGACTTCATCCTTATCCCGTTGATTAAAATTATTCTATTGACGTCAATTTTATTGTTAAACGACTAAGTATAATATAAAGCAACATTAGACAATTAGTGTTTGGTTAGCTCTACTTATTTAGCACCTAAACGCGACTAGTCGCCGGATCTTATAGTAGGAGTGTCCGCCATAGTGCATACGGCAGCCTGTTACAGACATGCACCATTAGTTTTATCGCGTTCGCCGCTGATTCAAGAGAAATCTGCATTCGAGCGGTAGGATAGTTGTAGATTGTGAATCCTCTCGTAACACAACCATTTAGCTTAGCACGAGGGGTTAACAATAATACTAGTAATGTGTGACTCATATTCATAATGAGCTTTTTAAATTCAAAAGAATTCAAGATTGTGACAATTATTCCACTAAAAATCAGGCCAGTTCTTATTCATCAAGTATATTCCAGAGTATTAAATCTATACTTATAATAAATCTAGAGAAATCTAGAGAGGTCAATTCTGTACATGAAATATATTTCCAAAATAACTATCAGCGGGTGATTAGTGATCGATACTGACGCCAAAAATGCAATCAGTAAATTTTTTGTCTGTCTGTCTGTCTGTCTGTCTGTCTGTATGTTCGTTATAGAAACAAAAACCACTCGACGGATTTCAACGATACTTGGTACAATTGTTCTTCATACTCCTGGGCAGGTTATAGTATACTTTTCATCACGCTACGATCAATAGGAGCAGAGCAGTGAAGGGAAATGTTGGGAAAATGAGTGATTCATGAGAAAGGTTTGAAGCTATAAAACATCACGCTACAACCCTTAGGAACGGGGCAACGCAGGTGAAACCGCGGGCGAAGAACTAGGGAACAAAGTAACTATTCCACGCGGACGAAGTCGCTGGCAAAAGCTAGTAGGTAATAAATTACATTGTGATTATTAGATGCTCTTGTGATAACGTTATTTGGTAATTTCCAGTTTTTTATATCTACGGAGTAATCTACTTATGATCATGAGTTGCCTGCGAAACATTTAAGCACGTAATTGTTATCATTGGAATGAGTAATAGTAAGTAAAAATAAACATTATAGGTAGTAAATAATGATAGATAAAATATTAATAACAGTATCATGAAAGTCAGTAGATACTTATTGTTTTCCAAATTAATCTCCTGAACCCGAAGTAATTTTTTTGTGCTGTTACGGGTTTTAGAATACTTACTTGTAAATCTTCTCATCCGTAACATCGCTCCAGAAGATCATTCCGGTCCTGAATACATAGTCCAATGCAGTAGCCGACTTCGTATCATTGACGATGGCGACCATTTCGTGGTGGTCGAGGCTGATCTTACGGATGTCGAAACGTCGCGCGAAGAGTAGCGACGGGTGACCTTCTGTGGCTTTACACCTGGTGCGGTCGCGAGGGTCGCGGGCGTACCCTGCGTGACATTCGCACTTGAAGGTTCCCTTCTCGTTGATGCACATTTGTGAGCAGGCGCCGGGGTCTGAACACTCGTCTATGTCTGGAAAGAAAATTATAATATTGTAGTTATCGACGCGATGCATGTTTTGAAATCGTGTGACTGACTCTGGCATGGCCACCATCAGGGATTTTAATTATGATAACTTAAAAATCGGAATGACTAATTCCTATTTTTGGCGTCAATGGTTTAAAAGTTATAAGGGTTTATAGGGCTCACCAGCTTGGCCCAATTCGAATCTCAAAAGGCAGGGCACCTAGCGAAGATTACCTTTTGAGATTCAAATTGGGCCAAGCAAGGCAATTTCGACTAATTAGCGACAAATGTATTATGTCCTGATGATGGCCTTGCCAGCGTCAGTCACACTTTGAAATCATTTCTTTCTAACACTATGATTTTCTTTTATATTGTGGGTTCGTTTATAAACATAAATTGTAGATATTTATGCACATACACCTTACTCGGAACAACTATCTGGATGGACCAATTTCCAACAGAACCCGCGATTCGCCAATCGAGCTCTTATGATATTGTTTATTAAACTTATTTTTCCATTCCAAAGATATAATTTGTTTTAGCGAATTGCACCGTGATTATAAAATACCACGGAATTTTCCGTGGGACTAAGAGTGCTACAGCAATGTTTATCAAGTAATTTTATCAATTGATTCCTACTTCATGTCATGGCCTTCACTGTCGACCTTTTGTACTACATTTTATTTTTAAATTATATGCTTCCTACCTACATACTTATTCTAAAACAAACTCCTTTACCGCGGTAGGGCTTGTACACAAAACTGCGATGCGACGTCGCATCGTAAAAATCTACGAGATTAATCATTAAATTTCGAGGTAGATTTTTGTGATGCGACGACGGGCTTGTACACAAAACAGCGATACGACCGACGTCGCATAGTAAAAATCTACCTCGCAATTTAATGATTAATCTCGTAGATTTTTAATATTCTTTGTTCTGTGGATTTTTACGATGCGAAGTCGCATCGCAGTTTTGTGTACAAGCCCGTAATCAGGATCCTAATTGAATGGAATTGGCTGTTTTTTAACATCGAGTTCGTAGAAAAACTCCAATGTTTTTGTGATAATCTTAAGTGATATTTCATTAGCAAGTATTTAATCGTTATCATATACCTAGGCATTATATTACTGTTGACGTGTTACAGTAAAAATTGTAACTATAGATAGGGTTTATTATTAGATCGCCATTGCTTGAAAAAACATTTTGTTTCCAATTGTCAAAACTTCAGGAATCCTTTGTACAAAGAGTCCCTGGTGTATCCTGAAGTAGGTACGTATCATGATCCCAATAAACGTACACTATCTACTTTGATAGGTATAACGGACGTTAAAATGTAATCGATCCTTGCGAGCCTAATAATTAGGTTCATAATCATAGATAAACCGATTCATCTGTTTAAATCCCAAAATCCGTCCCTGAATCTATAAATCTATATTATTGTAGGTATTATCATCAACCCATTTAATTCCGCCCTCGTTGAACCGAAATTGATGAATGTTTCCTAAATCGAAGTGTTAATAGTATTTACCTAATTATGTGCGAGGTAGAGAGGTTACAAAATTAAAGAACATTTTCTATGGCCATTGTCGACTATGGACTATGGATTAAGGTTTTGAGATAGATTCGAGAGATGGTGAAATTATTAATTAGCAAGATCTGAAGGGCATGGCAGTTTTAAAAAGCCTTTAAGTCTAGTGCTGTCACCTTCAGTTTGACATTAAGAAATAGAGACAACATGGGACTTAAAGTTGTCTTAAAATTGAGAGGATAGCGTTTGAGTATTTAACCATTGGTTGTTTTCTTTACTACTTAGTTCTAAAACTAGCTTCTACCGTCAAGTTCGGTAGACTGAACAAAAGATCCCACGTGATGCTTAGAAGTCAAAATTCTCTTACCTTCACAAGTTCTGTTGTCCACAAGCTTGTATCCTTTATCACAGTCACAGTAGTATCCGACGGGGGTGTCCACACATCGTTGTGTGCATCCTCCATTGTTCTTTGCGCATTCGTTCTCGCCACACTTGTCTCGCGGCTCGTCCTCAAAGTTGGGGCAGTCTGGGTGTTTATCGCAAACTTTTGTTAAGGGAATGCACATGCCGGCGCCACAGTCGAATTCCGTCTTCTTGTCACATACAGTCTTGAGTATTGCTGAAATGTAATACATCACATAGTCATTAATTTTTAAAATTATCCGAAATATAAACGGCTAGATTGAAAACTGATCTAAATTAAGTTTAATCCGTCAAGTAACAAATTACAGACACTAAAATTTCTATTTTGGGCGCGCTGTGTTACACTGTTTGCAAATTAATTTGCTGTTTGCGAAAATCATTGGAGTTTAAGATAGTTTCCCTTTTCGCAAAACAAGACGGAAACATTGAAATGATACCCCACATTTTGTAATTTTAAACCAATAATTGTACCTACCTACAATAATACCTATCGTTGACTTTGTAATAAGTGGGTATCTCTTAGCGGATATTAATATTATATAGGTATCTACTATCTACGATGGTACCTACCTACTCAAAAATAAATTTTGATTCTCCAAATACTCAAATCAACTATTTTGCTAGGCTAAGTGAATTTAGTACCACAGTGTCTACATAGATGGCGTTACTAAGAACATAATTTTATGGCACAACTTACTGCAGTTCAATTCATCGCTGCCATCGGGGCAGTCCTTGTCACCGTTGCAGTACAAAGCGCCGGGGATACAGCTGTGGTCCTTGCATTGGAACTGGTCGATTCTGCAGGTGACGTTTCCACGGCACAACTGAGGATCCTCGTCGCCTCCGTCTGGACAGTCACGGTCACCGTCGCACACCCAGGCCTTGTGGACACAGGTCATGCGGTCCTTGCATTCGAATTCTGATGATATGCATGGAGATCGCACTTTTGGAGTCGCTGAACAACCCTGTAAAGTAAATTGATCATATTAGAAGGCAATTTTGGTAAGGTGTTTTTTGCTGTTTGTAATATTTTTTTAAATTTGTGTTACCTAATAATCTTAAGTACAGTCAGCGCCAAAAGTCGCTGACCTGAGAAGTTAGTACCAGTTTTCTGTATATAAGAAAACTGGTACTAACTTCTCAGGTCAGAATTTTTTGGTAAGTAATGATGTAAAAACGTTTTGAAGATTGCATCGTGTTCAGCGACTTTTGGCGCTGACTGCACCTACTTATATTACCCTCTAGTAGTAACCTATTTACTGCTTAATCAACCCAGCAAAGCTAATTCCTCTATTCTAAAAAGTCCCTTAGCTCCGAGACAGCTAAAGTAGGTATTATCTTTAGTGCTGTCTCACTTTATTCACATCTAAATAGCTGAAACATTATCAGTCATTTATTGCTACAGGTATAGGAACTAAGCATTTAGCATTTTGTAATAAGGCTCTTGGTACCTATCTACTTAAAACGGACCTATGGGAGGCCAGACATTCACATGAATATGCACTTAGTTTATCTGTCGAGATATTTTGCTGTGATATTTATTTAATATTTTATTGACTGTAATCCGTTGATTATATAATAGGTTTAGAATTATCATTATTACGCTTTAAGTTTGAAGATAAGCATATTATTATGCGTCAGTACAGTAGCTGCCGGGTGGTCTAGGATGCAAATAGATTACTTTATTATTGTGAAGTGTCGTAACAAGTGATAAACAACGATTGAGATGTTGTTACTCTTTGTCTTGTTATAGATGCTACTTGTCTGAGAAATGTTAACATTTAAATTGACTGAAAGTGGTAGTCTCGCCAGCTTTTTTATGCTTAAAGGAAAGCAGCATCTTCTAATATATCTATCTAATCATCAGCTAATATAGATATAATAGCTGAAGATTCATTTCGCCCACGCTGCTCCGTTCCTTAGAGGCGTAGCGTAATGTTAATAGCCTATGTTACTCAGTGATAATGCAGCTTTGTAACGGCAAAATATTTTTTTAAATAGGTCCAGTAGTTTTTACGTTTATTCGTTACATGCAAAATACAAATCTTTCCTCTTTATAATATTTGTGTAGATATATCAGTTTTAATTTATGATTTATCTGAGGGGGTCAACCGAGATTCATTTGAGGGGGTTTGAGCCTAATCGCCCCCACCTTAATCCGCTAGTCCATTTTCGCATAAGCTATTGCTAGTAACATAAAAATCAAACTGTGAACACCAACAGTTTTGATTGCTGGAGAAAGGGCAGTATTTCCACAGCTGTTAGTTATGCTCTATCGTGACATAACGCCTCATCTTGTATTTACCTAATAATGTGTTTACAAATACAGCTTTCAAATAGGAACTCACCACTTCATCGCTTCCATCTGGGCAGTCTTCTGTGCCGTCGCATCGCCACCACGCTGAGATGCAGTGCCCGTTCCCGCAAGAGAAGTGTGTCTGTGGTTGGCACGTAGGTGCGGGGCATTTGACCTCGTCGCTGTCATCGCCGCAGTCATCATCACCATCGCACACCCATCGTAACTGGATGCACTTGCCATTCCCGCAAGTGAATTCGTCCGAGCGACACGTCTCATCTGGTATGCCAGGTCAAGACTTATTTGTGAGGGTATTGGTGTATGGGACAGCTTTCCAACGAGAATTTTAGCTATGAATTTGTGGCTCATGAAAAGTGAAGATGTTTTTTGTTTTATTCTGTTATTGTTTAGGGGCTTAACATAATTATTTGAAGCGACGCCAGTTCATAGCTTCTATTGAAACCTATGAAAGTGCCGCGATGATATAGCTAAAATAACGTTGAAAATTACAGTCACATCCATATAATAAACATTGAATAAAGGTTTACAAAATCTAAGTGTAACAGCTGATTGGATACATTTTGTTTTCGTGAGAAAATATTTAGAATTTGTTTCATAGCTCAATCGCGTCAATAGTATATTTTCAAATAACCTTTGAAGAAAAGTTTAACGAATCAAAGTCCTTTAGGTAACCTTAATAGGTGTCAAAATGCAAGAATTAACTACGAACTTTAGAGAACTATTACAAAATGTTGCTATAAGACAACGCTTACAAAATAACTTAAATCTTTAAATAGACAATATAAGTTAATTTGAACTTTAATGAAGTTAATGAAAACTAATCGACGAAATCTGGATTAAAGTTTACCTACACAAATACGAGACGGTCAAGTCTGTTATTTTGAACAATCATTTGTAATGTGTCAAATTTTAAATGAACATAGTTTGACAGCAAATTGATAGATAGGTACCGAAGTCTGGTAAATTTAAAAAACAAAGCTTTATAATAAATAGATCTATTTTTAATTATAAAACGTTAATTAAATTTGGAGTGGATGTTTCCAATTCACTGCAACACTTTAACACAATGTAATTTAAAGTCACAAAGTCACATTCAGTACCAAGAGCACATCTAATTTAAAACGAAATGCGTATAAAATGCAAGCGTAATTAAAATTCTCTTCAGATAGTTAGCATTTTAAGTAGGTCTAATGAAGTAGTGAGATTAATTTGATATAAAAGCAAAAGAACTCTCGTGGTGCTTTATAGTTCATAAACTAGGGAAAATGTTAATGACTCCTTTATGCTCCAAGATACTCAACTATTTTTTTAAAGAACCATTCAAGTCAAAGTTTACATTTAATCAGAGGATAGGTACTTAATTAACAGTGCATAAAAAATTGCTACACTTCTTGAGTCTCTGTATGTTTATTAATTTATATTCGAGACACTAAAAAATACTAAGCTTATAGAATTTTGGGACAAATATGTCCCAAAATACTATGGGGAATGAAATACTTAGTAGGTAGTTAATAAGATAAACGATGACATAATCGTGAGGCTTTCGTTGGGCGTAAGAAAAGCTTCACGTGTATTGAAGTACGCACGCAACGTCATCGCTCACGCCACTGGGCGGGCCCAGTGTGGAAAGATAAGAATTTATAGATGGATGAGGCGAGCGTTGATAGAATACACTGAGTTTACTTGGGTCTGACCCGATGATTGATTGATAGGTACTACCGAATACACGCAGTTAAAAGTCGACTGTTAGCACCTAAGTAAATTGATTTCTTTAGATATTGCCACAAAATTTGTTAGAATAATATCATCTGCTTCATCTGAAGGATAGTTTGAGATACATTTTACCTATACTATAAGTACATATAAGTACTAAGGGCACCGCAACCTTGTAGGACGTCCAGGAAAATTACTAAAGTAGGGTGAAGTTTATTTAGAAAAATAATTAAGAAAAGGTACAACTACTAACATGACTTAAGCATCCAATATAGTAACTGAGGCTATATTATGCTTACTAAACCTATGAGGCAACTCACACCAGAATTTACAACGCAATATAATTTTAACGGCGTCCTAACTACGTCACTATGTTAATGAAATAATAACATTGTCAATGAAATAATTAGGTAAACGGAGCAGTAGAGATATCTCAGAACGCTCGAATCAAAATGATGTGCTCTTTGTACTACATTATCTTAAAATAGGAGATAATATTTTTAGGTCGGCATCATGCAATTTCCACTGTATAACACATATATGCCGATTACAATGTTTAGATACCAATTGAAATGGCGGTAGCTTAATGGCTAGGGCGTCAGACTTGCGATTATGTGGTTGCCAGTTCGAACCCAACCCATTGCACTACCGACGTGAACCCTCTCGTAAGACACAAACATTTAGCGTAGCACGAGGGGTTAACAAGAATACTAGCAATGTGCAATCCACATTGCAAGTAATCTTAAAAAAAAATTTGATGTCACCAATGAGTGAAAAATGCTTTAATGACGAATTTGTAAATTTTGATATAATATATCACAAATGCTGACCCAGGTATAAAAAGAATGTAGTGTAATGCAAATACAAGAGTAATTAATTCTAAAGAGGTTTCGATAATAAGGCTCACACTTAATTGCCTGCCAGTCTTTTCTATTTTTATCCTGTAAAATTGCAACAAAGATATGAAATAGACAATAACTCGGATGAACACTGAAACGCGAATAAGATTTTTATGGCGACTAAAATGGCTTTTTCTCGTTTATTTCATCCTAAATCGTCTAAATGCCAATTGAACCATTTTGTGCAATAAATAATTTCACGGAAAATCACCTGACGACATTTGGAGTACAGATTGAAATCAGTTTTTGTCATTAAAAACTTGATTATATTGATGTTATTGCATCAAAAATAGCTTTAATGCTGTTATTCCTCCCAATAATAAAATTTTTAACTAGATTTTTTTTTCAAATTTGGTAGATATTTCACAGCTTTCCTCATAATTACTCTTGTATTGTATGTTAAAACCCTTACTGCATGCTTTTTCATCAGATCCATCCGAGCAGTCGGCATTGTCGTCGCACATCCAGGTGAGCGGCACGCACTCGCCGTCCCTCCCTCTGCAAGTGAATTCTTCGGGCCCGCAGGACTTCACCTCTGTCAACCCATTCATGCACATGCTGAGAACGATGCGAATGTAAACGTGAAGGTAACATAAATTATATACCTCCAGGGATGTTTTGGTACAGTCAACAGAACATCAAGTTGCCACAAACTGACAAATTTTCCCAATGGATAATGAACTCTATTATTTGGAGATTTAATTCAAAATCGATTGAAGAAAATTTACAGTTTTGGATACCATGATTAGACCGTACATGTATTCTACTTACTTTTATCCAAGCCCTTAGGTTTCTTTGTATACAAGGATAATTTTTTGTAACTAGGGCACCCAATTACTTTCATGTCCTTGTAAGTAAATAAGTAAGTAATTCGTTTCTTTTACGGTTTTCCATTCGGAATTCGTAAGTAATTGCGTGTTTTGTTTTGATATTATTTTTAAGTAAATATTTGTTGTTAATTTCTGTGAAGTCCGCGTACGCAAGTAAGGCCATATAAATAGATCAAAGTTATTGAAATAACCTGGCAACATAGGAAAAACGAACCATTAATTTCGACATTTAAGTTTAAGTCATAAATGTATTGTATGAAGTTTATAGCGATCGTAAAATGAAAATACTTTTATACTCGCATGCTCCTGATTTCTTATAATATTGTAGTTCTTATGACGAACTGGGTATACCGACATGCCAATTGTTTCTGTATTCATGCGTTTTTGTTCGTTACGAGACCCATGCTCTTACCGCACTGGTGTTCGTCTGAGCCGTCGATACAGTCGGCCACATCGTCACATTTCCAAGAGATCGGTATGCACTGCCCAGTACTGCACACGAATTTGTGCTCTGGACAGCGCCTTTGCGTAGCTGAATACGAAAATTTTGATTGATATCGAATTTCTGTCATAACAATGAACCCATTTTTATCTCTGATCTTTTATTAGGGTTTATTTTATGACATCGACTTTACTGTCCAAGATGTTAAAATTACTTGCCAATATTAAGCTCCGAAAACGTTATCCCTTAAGCGCTTTATTTGTAAACTATTTCAAATCGATTTTGGTGGGATGCAAACAATTTAATAACATTAAACTATCTGCGATCAGAAACAAATAAATCAGGAGGCTCGTAGTGTAAACAATTTCCGTGATGTAATTAATCTTGGCAAACGGACTGACTTGAAACAAGGCTATCAGTAGCAACTTAAGTTGACAAAGCAAACACGTTTAAAATGCTAGCCCAGTGCTTCAAAATAATAAATGGTAATGCTAAGCACGGGCACGGCTAAAATGTAATTAATGATTCTAAACAGTCCCCTTATTAGAGTGTAATGTTGTTTTCCGACGGTTTTAACGAAATTCAACAGACACGAAAATTGAGAAAGCCTTAGTAACACCCGCTGAAAAGTTTTTGCTAGGATTTGTCAGCTGTATATTAAGTAAAATGTAATTTATTTTACTAGGTCGGCAGGTAAATTCTTGGTCAAGGGTGTATAAGAAAAACTTATTTGGATGTGGATCTAATTCGACCTAACGTCATCACAAACGATTGTCAGTTTACTCCACATAAAGTATATTCTAACAATGTTTGTGATCATACTTCATTAGGCCTTGAAGATGACTTCATACGTAATAATATATTCAAAGCATGATTGATGTAGTAAACCTTATATTAGGAAGCAATTGTCACACTATAGTACACCGTAAATTCATCGAGTGAGAAAAATATAATGAATGATATTCACAAGCTTGGAACCATTTTACTCTACGAACGTGTCATAAAGGTTACTTATCCAGGAAAATACCGCTACAGTTGAAGCCCGGGTAATAAATACATTTGTCAACACAAGGACAACAAAGCCAGATTATCTATATAAACTTCATACGTATACCCATCTTCTACATTGTCGCCTACAAAACATTGCGTGTCCCTGCCAAATAAAAAAGGATTTTCCATTATGTGGGACGACTTACAGTGGGTCTAAGTGTACAAAGTTACGCCCGCGGTTGCCATAACCCCACCTCCCTTGAAATAAAACCTTCGCAAAGTTTCACAAGCTTTTTATACACACCGTTGCAGTTTGTGAAAAACAAGGAATTAAAAGTCTCTTTGACGCTGGATAAAGCTTTGGAGCTGTTTTTATGAGTACTTTTGGTGACAATGCTTGATAAATTGTAATATGTAAGAACTAGTTCAGGTAATTAACATATTGCTTGAAAATTGTGGAAAATTGACTTTTTTTCTGAATTGCCCGATTTATTTAATGTATTGATAAATTATATTTAATTCTGTAAAGAAATATTTTCTTTAAAGTAGGTAGATTTACTACCGGACAATCTCTGCAAAGGAACGTATAATCAAATTCATAAGGTTGCAGGAAAATTTGAGTGTTATAATGAAGGACATTGTTTGTAATGGTCTGTTGAAGAAAGAGACATAGCTTTGAGTTGACCCTTCCTATTGTGTTCACGTAAAGGATCTATTTAGAAACAGCCTATGAAACGGGCAAACAAGTTCATTTCCAACGAAGCGATCTATCATAACTACTTACATATCGTAAATCGCGAAAAAGCATGTTAATTTTACGGGTCACTTATATTGAAAAGTGTCGGTGATAAAAATCGCGATTTATGGCATGACCCTCCCATGGATCGACAAACGAAAAAGCGAACGCGTAATTTTCTACTCGTATCACATTTGAATAATGGGGTGGACATTCGCTCATACATTGTCCTTTTTAACCCTATCTATTTTTAAACATACCAAGCGTATTAATAAAGCCAGGAAAATTCGTATGAATTTGCGTAAGTTTTGGAACGAAATAGGTATTTTATTTGAAATATGTTAGGCTGGTGTGAAGCGGAATACATATCAGCATCTCATATTTCATACCTTGAACATAAATCCCTATCGGGCGCTATTTTCAGCCAGATCCAAGACCCGATATTAAAATTCCAAAATGACGAGACTAAAAAATAAATAATCTATATTTTTATGTTAGACAGAAATTTATTTTTATGAAGTTATTCACTCAATGCTTAATCACGGTCAAGTACTTCATATAAACAGGATTATGCTCCTCGAAACTTTTGACAAGGTGGAGAGTTTGGGGATTACGTCAGTCGGCGACCGAACTCTAGTCGATACCGTAACCGAAACCGCTGTCAAAATGTTCAACTAATCAGAATCGACAGGATCAATATAAGCGAGTTAGCCTATAACAGTCGGCTCGTACGGTCGTCATGAACATGTCCAATTTACATCCATACATTATTTTCCTTGTCCGTTATCTCATATGTCAACCATAAATAAATTAACGCGATCCTCTACTCGCCCCATTGGAATACTTAAATTCGTATTACGTGTTTTATTTAAATACCACAGGCGCAGGCTCTCGGCAAAAATTCATTTGGGGACCCGCGTCTTTGTGAATATTCACATTTTTCACATTAGGTTTACCGACTCACTTATAGGGGCATATTTACATTTCTGTAATGGCATTTTACATAAAGGATAGAAACGTTCTCATATTCCGTAATTCAATTTAAATATTTGATACCTTTATCTACTGTATTCATAATCCGTCTAGCCTTTTCCCGATTATGTTGGAGTCGGCTTCCAGTCTATTCAAATGGGGCTAAATATCATAATTTGACACGGGACTACTGACATCACACCAATTGATAAGCAATACCTATATCCTAAGGAGAAACTGGTTGTCACTACTCATGCTTTTCGCATTTCTGACTACAACTTAAGATTGTCTTAAGCGTTCATATAACAACCGGGCCGACGGCTTAACGTGCTCTTCGAGGCACGGGTTTAGATCTGTTTATAATGACCCGTTCATACTGTTAAGCTGTGCTAGCCGCGATCAGTGCTGTCCCTTCAATCGATTAGCATACTTATTACTTAGCCCCTCGCCCTTTACAGCTACTGTATTATAAAGTAGAAATAATTAGATTGAATTGTGATCGCAATTTTGATTCTTCTTAGAAACAGGTAAGTAGGGGCAGAGATCATAAAATTAATCCTGAAAACTTGGCGGTAATTAAGATTTTAATCTACGTTGGGAGTCACGCTTAGGAAAAAATACGCGTATTTCAAAACTTTGCTCATAAATCGTTAGATAATTATTTTTTACGGTTTCAATTCTTGAAATAATGTCGTGCCCATTACGTTGACCGCCTGGCACTCAATATAAGCGGTTTGAATGTTGGTAAAAAAGTAATTATCTCAAGACGAAAACATAGGAAGTTATGATAGGAGTCTATCCTTATTCTGATTTTTAGAAATAATTTATAATTTGAGAGATAATTTTCATTTAAAAAATCAACCTAAGCACAATTACGAAGCGGCGGTAGTCTAATGGCGTTTAATGGCGGTACTTGGACTTGCGATCATGTGGTTGCCGGTTCGAAACCCACACATTGCACTACCGACGTGAACCTACTCGTAACACAAGCATTTAGATTAGCACGAGGGGTTAACAAGAATACTAGTAATGTGCGACCCACATTGCTAGTAAGCTTTAAAAAAATGTTGATAGCCGCAGAGGGCGCGGATTGTTTAAATCAGATTTGCGGTTCATAAAAACTTTTTCGGTTTCTAATAACAAGGGATAACTCTCGGGTTGGGATCACGGGATCGTCCAATTTTCATACTCTCGCTTGGCTTTGTCATTTACCGACCTTGTTTTTTCATTGTTCTACATCTAAACAATAGGGGACTGACTGCCAACTCGACCCTAAAGTAAATTTGCTAAAATAACAGTGTTTGCTTATTTTCTACAGACACAAATACGCTATGTAGACTGTTAGGTCCTGGTCATGGTCCTCTTACCAAGAAAACTTAATATTAATTGTTTGGATTTACCTACGCATGAACACGTCTACATGGTAATTTTCCTTAGGGTCTCGTAATACTTTAACATTAATTTACGTTTACATAGCAAGGAGTGAATTTGGTATTAAATTCCAGATTTATAATGTTCTAGAATTACTTTACATACCTAATAGAGAGGCAATTAGAATTCGGTAAGTATTTGGCAAGTTTACCCGCTATACCTAACGCGTACGAGTAGGTAATAAAGTTTGATACTAACTGCAAGTGCCCGGCTCTTCGTCCGAGCCATCAGGGCAATCTTTTTCATTGTCACAGTGCCAGGACAACGGGATACATCTTCCTGTCTTGCATCGGAACTCTGACTGCGTACAAGTGCGGCTTTCTGTAATGAAAAAGATGAAATTATGTTAAAAGGAGGCCGACCCAACAAAGTATTAACTTAATCAAATATAAGACAAAAGTATCCAGCAATATCGTTAAGGGTTTAGTTACACAGGTCGCGACAGGGGCGAATTTTTCATTACTTCTCGGCCAACCGCAATTTCGCTGATAAATATTTTTGTAACTCTTAAAAGCCAGTGTAAAACGAACCCTAAATACACATTTGTAGGTGTTAATATTTAACGAAGTCACCACGGGAAGGATCTTACTCGTTTTAATTTATTTGGAAGATGTGACGAGAGCATGTTGACGCTTCGAAGGGTCTTTAATCTCCACTTATATTGAACTAAGCTACACATTATGTAGAAGGCACATAAAATCGAAAAAGGTTGGAAACCGTACATTGCTGTTTTAGAATATTTCATGAAGAATATTCATAATGTACAAATTAAACGCAAGTAATTTCGCAATATTTTTAAAAGTAATAGAAAGTTAGATGTAGGTACTTATCTGTAATTTATGTATGGTAAGTATACAATTATGTGCATATTGTATAATCGTTGATCTTGTTTTTCCTTAATTTTTTTCTTATCGGATGTCTAAGTATATTAAATCAAATTAAAAAAGTTTTATTTTTATAGTAGCTTTTGCCAGCGACTTCGTCCGCGTGGAATAGTTACTTTGTTCCCTAGTTCTTCGCCCGTGATTTCACCTGCGTTGCCCCGTTCCTAAGGGTTGTAGCGTGATGTTTTATAGCTTGAAACCTTTCCCATGAATCACTCAGTTTCCCAACATTTCCCTTCACTGCTCTGCTCCTATTGATCGTAGCGTGATGAAAAGTATACTATAACCTGTGGTTTGGGCTGTGCGTTGATAGATCACTATGTCAGTCAGTCAGTCACCTAACGTAAGAGTAGACAAATATAATCAGAAAGCTCCGAACTGCTAAGCTATCGGGAGTTACACGTGTTATTGTGAGTCAACCATAAAATATAGACATTTGCTGTCGTGGAATATTTTTTATATAATTTTAAGGAGAACATTTCCGTCATACATGATTTCTGTGTAGCTTTAACCAATAAGGCTGCACACGACGGAAGCTTAAAAAATGGAGTAAGTTCTCCTGTTTTCCCAACATTTCCCTTCACTGCTCTGCTCCTATTGATCGTAGCGTGATGAAAAGTACTATAACCTGCCCAGGAGTATGAAGAACAATTGTACCAAGTTTCGTTGAAATCCGTCGAGTGGTTTTTGTTTCTATAACGAACATACAGACAGACAGACAGACGGACAAAAAATTTACTGATTGCATTTTTGGCGTCAGTATCGATCACTAATCACCCGCTGATAGTTATTTTGGAAATATATTTCATGTACAGAATTGACCTCTCTACAGATTTATTATAAGTATAGAAGATAGAAATATCATATACCTTACCAGACGCATGAAATTGAAAGGTTGAGTCTAGGTGCACGGTTCTATTATAATTATAATATTATATATAAGTAGTAACCTAAATAAAAAATATGGTCTCAGAAATTCTTTCAAAAATTTCTTTATAGTATTCGTTTTACAGCATCGCTGTAATTTTCCTCACCCAAGGCAGGGGATGCTGTAAACTGGATCAATCCATTTAAGGCTGAAATCACCGTTCAAAGTGCGTATAAAACAAGGTTGAAGAAAATTATCGGCGGGTAGCAGCAGCCGGTTTATCTCGAGGTGATTCGAGGCGAGGCAGAGCGGGCACGCGCCGCCCCGCAATTTGTAAACAAAACGCACCCCTGCCGAATAATATCGCCTTGCCGCACCGCTGCCGACTAGGCAGCCCTTTTTCTGTACCGACGCGATAAATTCAAGTATACCATCAAAGATTGCAGAAACGTACCTATAGACCGGTATTTTCCACCGTATTCGCATAAAAACGTTCACCAACAATAGGTGTTCACTTCAGTTACAAACTGCTGACTAATTTCACCTTTAACGTACTGTAACATTTACGGTACGGCGAAGTATTAGGTTGTAACTTTTGGACGTTTGTGTGCAGTAGTGTAACGCGGTGTCTTAGAAGTCTTCTCATTACACTTTATATGCATACTCTGTCTTTGTAATCTTTTCACGTTTTGTGTTAAGTATAAAACTTACGTGATATCTTTGTTCTACAGTCTACGAAGTACTACGTGTAATGAATTTTAATATATGTACCTACTTATATTAATGTAATTATGGCGTTAATTTATGGAGATATATATGTTTAATGCTTCTATACTTATCTTTTTTACTACCTAGCTGAAACACATAGTATTAAATTACTTATAATTAGTTATAGGACACGTACTACCTACATAATATACTTACTATACCTATACCAAGTGCTTCAAATAAAATACGATATAATATTATGAATAATTAAATGACCTATTCTAAAGATTCTGTAAGGTCATACATATATTTTACGTTTTATAGACTTACCTACTGATAAAACCAAACTAAAAAGAAGGTATTTTTTTCTATCTCGTGGTAATATATTTTAGCACTCACGATAGCAGTAACTGAAGCAGCATTTCCCATCTATACGTAACAGAATATCCATATACCCGGCGCGCGGCCATTTGCTCGAGTGAAACGTTCACCTTGTAACACCCACATTATTGCATCCTCCTCGCTGGAATGTTAATGGGAGCTTCTTCCCAACCGTCCTGCTTCAATCCTTGTTTGAAGCCCGCTTATCGCGCCAACTTTCTCATTAATGTTTTACATGAGATTTCCCACTGTAACGTAGTTAACGGCAGCTTAAACACCTAGGTTGCTAAAATTTTCCGTTCCACATTACTTTATTTGTAATAACACAAAAATTACGCCAGATGTGAACACATTTATAAGTAGGCAAGGATAATATTCGAAAAAGTCTAACTAGAATACAGCTTAATATTTATATAGATTAGGTTTATCCGGTATATCGAACTGAGGAAAATCGTGCTCGTGGAAAGTATTCGAGATGTTCTTTTTCAAAATAAAAAATATCATCAAATATTTAATAGGCAATTATCACAGCAAATTTTTCTTATTAATCTTTGTGCAAGTCTTCATACAAGTCGTTACTGAACAATGCGATTATTCGACAGTGTTACAGTTAATTAATCCGACAGACGCAATTTAGGGACGCAATTGTTGTACTGTCGATAGAGATGTGAATCGCTAATCGAGATCGCAAGAAAAGGTTATAACTGTCTTTTCTATTGAGCCGCAGCTAGACGAGCGGGTAAATCGAAGATATGTCGGCTGCGTCGTCCGATAAGCTAGTTCGACGGCTATGTCTTCTCGTGGAATGAAATCACTCTTACGCGAAATGACGACAAAAATTGCCGTCTGCGAAATTGCCCTGGAGCCCTCCTATCTTCGATCCTCATTGATGTAATGACGTATCGTGTTCACATTCAATCGCACACATTCGGTTTTTGCGATTCGTTTCGTCGATAACAATTGTGTTTGAACTTGTCAAGCGGTATATTTGCTGAAATAAGGATTATCTATACTCGTATAATATCGGTTTGAGGTAAACACGTTGGACAGTATTCCTCGATTGGGTTTAAATGTTGGTTGAAATTATATTTAAAATGAAAAAGGATCAATGAAGCGTATTCCATGTTGTGGTTTAATTGAAATAAGTAATTATATCCCGATGAATAATATTTTGTTTTTAACTTTAAACGCGTTCATATTTACCATGTTGCTTTTCCGAAACCAAAAAGTGGAAATGCTTCAGTAATTAAGAGGAAATTGTATTTTATAATAACAATCGATCGAATATGCCTTTATCAACCGAGCGTGTATTTTTGGCTTCCGACAATCCTCGTAAAAAATATTTGTGTCTTATCTTTATATTATTTACAACTAGCAACCCGCTCGCGGTTTCACCCGCGTTTTCCTTCTTCGATAAATGGACTATCCAACACAAAAATAATTTCCAAAATCGGTTTTCAGTAGATCCAGAGATTACACCCTACAACCTCACAAACTTTACCTCTTTATAATATGAGTATAGATGAGAGCTCTTGTATTCTGCGACAGTCTGCACTTAAATATTTAAAAAAAAAATCAACGACATTACAATTATTTTAGGAAGATGTGATCCTGTATTTTTATTACGATATCTGAACTGTGTCCCTACACTAGAATGTCACAATTTTATGAGCAAGCGTCAAAAGAAAAAGGTGACTGAACAAGGGTTTTATGTTTCAAAAGAGCTTCGTAACAAATTGTAGGTACCGTGTATTCAAAAAGAGTCCATAGTTGGCAGATACGAGTATACTTATTTCTTATCGCTGTAAATTTTTTTTGAGCTTACTATATATATATATATGTAGTGCACTTACTGCAAGCTTGTTTGTGTCTGTTTGTGGCTGAAACTTACTTTCATTGTGTTAAAATTGAAATTAAAGCGTATGTAAAAGTTTCAATTTCCTTAAAACTTGCCGACAACTACGGCCATTTCCGCGAAATATTTTAAACAATGTTCGTTGCGAACATGAGATGCACAAGCATTAGGGCAAATTGTCCCCAAGATGGCAATAGCGTCAGAGCAGCGGGAAATTGTATTACCGCGCCTTACTCGCAGCCAACAGCGATGAGTGCATTCGTTACCGACGTAACTAGGAACTTCGGAGAGCACTTGCATACATATGTTACTCGCCTCGCAACTCACAAAATGCTCGCCTTGACTATTATGTGCTCCGTATTAAGGTGGACAACTAAGCGGAAACTGTTATCGGCACCTTGTTGACCCATCCGAGATGGAATTGAGTTCGTGCGCGTAACCGAGTTGTAGGAAAAGTTGGAGATTGGTTTTCTACATGCGTAGCGCTCTACGTAGGTAGTGCTACGGAAACTCGGTGAGCGTCACATGTGCTACGACGCGAACGCTTACAAATTTCTGTTTGCGCTGACTGCTGTCATACTGTTGTATCAAAACTGTAAATATTACAAATATTATTGTAAACAGTAAACATGTCTATCTAAATTATTTTATTTAAAAAACAGTTTACTACGTCAAAGACGTTTGACATGTTTACAGTCCTGACACCTATCTTTTATAGGTTTAGGTTCATTATGTAAATATCTAAATTTGCAGACATGTTTCTGCTCAATCGTGTTAAAACAGACAACCGGAGTTCCATTTTAACAGTAAATTAGTGTTACTCTATCCAGACATCGTGGGTACCTACATGTTTTATTCATACCTATTAACTCTAATCTACAAATTCAGACTTGCTTTTAAACAGGTAGAATACTACTTACGTTTTACAGGGTATTAACAACACAACTAAACGGTTTAACGTAACTTCACATACACGCCTTTACAGTTAAATTTATGAACCGAGGACCGAATATAGCTTTGTTCTAATCCATTTCCTTTAGGTACATAGTTCTGAAAATCAAGTTAGGAGCTTCAGCGACTATTGCCGTTAAGGCTTCGTTACAAAACTCGATTTAAGGCGACACTATTCGTTTCTATTGAGAGGCATAATGGTGAAAATCAGATTGGTCGAACAAAAATTAGTGTTCGGAATAAAATGATAAAAGAAACATAGTTACCTGCAGTTTTGTAGTCGTAAGCCTTTGTGTAGGTATCGTAATCATCGTCGTATAGCGTGGCGTTGACTGCCACTGCTAGAGCTACGAAGCAAATAATCCGAATGCACGCCATATTGTCTTCTTCACTCTAAACTAAACTCTGTATCAGCACCGAATACACTAAAAGAAAAAAATGTAAACGCGTGAGGTTGTAAAAAGTTTTAATTATAAAAATAAGCGCACACGCGCGAAGTTCAGAGATTTTTACGGTTCCTTTTTTAACGCAGTTACCAGCTCTACGCGTGAGGAGAGAACTAGCTTACCGCTCGTTTAAAAATGAACAAGGCGTTCTGCTACTCTGTGCGAGTTATTTACTATATACTCGTATATACCTATGTAAAACTTACTAGACTAATTAGTTTTAGTAAGATTAATCTAATGACTTCTATTTTAGATTGCTATTTAATAGTAAACGATTATACAAAAAGCAGAAACATCCTAACTGCACAGTCTTAAATACGTTAATTAAAGTAAAGGTCAAAAAATTGTCCTGTCTCTGGATTCTATGAGAATGTTTAGCATGGTTCCTCTTATAATGTAGCTCGGTAAAGAAAAAACGAAAATTATGTCTCGTAAAGTGTTTATTGACAACCCGTAAGAATGTGGTATGTAGACAACAATATAGTGAGTCAAAAAATAGCATATTTTTGTATTTATATTCAAACAAAAGTTATACAACAATTGCTAGATTCATTATCTATTTAATCTTTATCAGATTAGCAAATCCAACATTCAAATAGTCTGCAAACTAGTGTATTAGAAGTCCGAAGTTAAATTATGAATCTACTGGGAACTACCTGTATTAAAGCAGGTAGTTCCCGGGATAATCCCATTGACCCTTTGTCTCACGGAGGTCATTCTAAAAGTTGCCAGTAAAATATTACATAGACGTATGTTTGTATAGGCTTATTTGAAGGCGGTAGAACCTCTTAGGCTTCCCGAGTACCCTAGAAGTTATTTGTGTAACATGTAATAAAAATATAATATGTTTGAAGTGTACAATAGGTGCTCTTTAGCCTCGAGCATAAGTGCTCGAAACGTGGGCCAAGGGGCGTATTAATATAAGCGTATGGTGTTGGCAAAATATTATAATTCGAAGTAATTTGCTACTGATACGACAATTTTATTGACATTGTCAATAAAAAGATCTTTAGCTCACCATTCACATAATATAAGTCGGGCAAACTGAACGATGCTGACTGAGCACCCTGTGTTTCCCCCATTCTGAGTGACTATTGATGCGGACACAGTCACTCTTACCAGCCCTGACATAGTTTCAAATCATTTGTACAAATACTGGCTACAATACTCTATGACAATCTCAATATACGTATTTATGTCTGCATGTGTTGGATAAAGGATGGAATGGATGATAATACTAGCTAAAGTGAAACTGACCATTAAAATAAATTGGCCAATCGTCCTCTATCAGATAAGAAATGTCCTGGCTGACTGATGCGTTAAGGCTGGGCCTAAACCGCTGCGACCAAGATAAAACATAAAATCCGTACATTTTTGTGTGTAAAACGAAAAACACGACGGAGAAACCTAATTTCTCACGGGCCAAGTAGAAATCCAAACCTAGTAAGGTGTGGATAGTTAATTTATCGCGGTTCGATTTACATCACCTCTAATCCACACTATCAACAACCCTCCAAAGGATCTCATTAGCAAAATAACGTAGGTATTTATCTACCCATTTCTTCCGAACCATAGGGACGCACTTATTTTTCTGTGTAACTGCAATAAATTTCTTCATTCACGTCGTGATTCCGAAACACGTGATACCTTGTTATTTATGATTCAGGGGCGGCACCCTTAAATGGGTCAGTGATTATATACCTATATAATAGTTGTTTAATAGTTTTACCATATTATCCGTATTGACCTACATTTATTATGTATCTAAAATGATCAATTTTCATTGATTTTGATTAAGTCTTATTAATATGTTCAGATAAATAGAAGCTGAAATGATTTTTTAAATATTTTTTTCAATCAATCAAATCAGCCTATTGCCGTCTACTGCTGAACGTAGGCAGTGGACGGCAATAGGCTGACAATATTTTTTTACGGGTAAGCAAACTGTAAAGTTGGAGAGAGACAGTTCCCACGTACCCAACGTACACCCCGTCGTTTTTGCGTGGGGGTTAAAAAAGTATCTTTTTGCAGCTCCTATTTATCTGAGCATAAGGGTTAATCAAAAACATTAATAATCTTTATACAAATCGATAATATAGCTAATAATATAGCAGAAAAAACACTGCTACAGAACACAAAGTACCACAGTAGCTATATAGCAAGGACACAAGCAAAGTTGGATCCACTGAGTTTACACGGTGGTGTTAGAAAAACTTACAACAAAAGCTTCTGTGATGTCCGCACAATAGGTATTGCTTATTTTCAAGCATCACAGTAGCAAAGGGCTATGGAAGAAAATTGTAACGTAAGAAGTAATTACGTCCCTCGCTTCCGCCGGTAAATGTATTATAAGTCAAAAATCTCCGATATCTAAGTAATTACCGTGTGGCGTATTCTTACTCTCTAGAGATAAAGTAAGTAAATTTAATAAATGTCTTTTTCTTATTCGGATATATTGCCTCAATTTACAACTGACTTCAGGGATGTTTTTGTAATTATTGACGAACAATTGTTAAAACAAGTATTTATTTATAATCGTAGGTACCTTCTGAATTTTCCTTTTTTCCCCTTTGGTACTATTTTTTGGATTCCTTACCGTGTTTCAATAAAATTAGTTATTGAATAAGTAGGTACACATGGCAGACGGGGTTTACGCACTCATGTGAGGACTATAGGTACCTACTTTACAATCTACAGCAAAGTATGTTTACTATTAACTTATCGAATATATCCATTTCATTGCAGAGGTTTATAGAATCCTCTGCACTATCCGATAAATATTTACAAAATGAACTAAAAAAGTATGTACTTACAGCGTAAAACTTTTTTGAGATTAACATTAAATTTGAAGCAACGTATTATTAAGTTGAGGGCCGGTCAACCGAACATAATTCTAAGATAATTGGAACAGCAATATTCCCTCAATACGAGCTCCAATAGACGGTCAAATAACTTTTCTATAGCAAAATATCTCGTAAATGGACAGATGAAATGCAAATAAACAACTTCCGTCTGTCATGTACAATTAGGGTATGCGGTCAAAGCAAACTAGGGTATGTACATTATTAATTCCTTGAATTCCAGGCTGGTTATGCGCTGTTTGATTAATTAAGGAAATAAGTATGATAAAAATGTTTTATTCTGCAAGTACCTACAATACTGCTTCTGTGCAATGATATATATGTAGTACCTAGTAGTACAAAGGGTATTTTCAGCATTTTGGGGACTCAAAAGCCTCAAGAGCATAATAGAGATTTTGACATATTATACATTATGTTAGCACGTACCTATGTATTTTTAGTACAAAAAAATATGCGGTGCAGAATTCTGTGCTCCCTGTTAAGTACCTACTTTATACGTTTAGAAAATAGAACTCATGATATTTTTTTGGGAATTAGTTGAAATAAATTGGCGACCAGCATACTACTCCATGTACCAACTCTTATTTATCATTCCAATGTTTTCTAATTTAATCTACATACAGAATAACAGAAACTCAAATTAGCTCATGGACTGGACGGGCGTGTGGTCAACGATGTTTTGAATAACTCAACGTGCAAAATGCTAAGTTAAACTCCGCACATTCAGTGCCTACTAAAATATGCAAGAGTTCTCTTCGTTAGAAACAATATCTAATATTTAACAAAAATAAACGATACGCAAAATTATGATTACAAAAAAACACACAAGGACAAAAAGCAGGTAAATAAAATTTATGAAGATAAGTTTTATTTTATCTCCATTAACAGGCTCAAAAGACCTCGAGACTGAAATAAGTAAACGGTCTGAGACGGCTACCCCAGTTTTCTGCTTAATATAGTACCTAAATGGTAATTTATTGCACTCTGTGAGCACAGAAAAACAAAGGTGATTGTTGAAAATTTAAAGGTGGCAACATTCTAGCTTTTGATCTTAAATATACGTGTAAGATACGAAACATTTTCGAGTAGCTATCTCAAGGTAAAAGGCATGTTCAAATACAGTAGATTTATAAATTACGTTAGCCTGTTTTTAATAAGGCTGGCTTTGGTAACGAAGAATTTATATAATATTTGTAAATTGAATGACTTATAAAGTCAAGCTGGTGCAAATATAGGTTTTTATTTTCAACTTTAAAATTGTAATTTAAAAGGATCATTTTATATAAACTACACTGACCAATAAATACACCTTAATTTAGCCACTGCATAAACCTATCTGTTGCCTTCGTTCCTATTCACAGCTTATTGAAATATATCGGCGTATGTAACATCAAGAAGTGATTTGTTCGCACAATTTCCAATATCGTGATCGCGGATTACAACTTTAATGAAAAGTTACGTATGCAAATTAGGCATGTTTCGAGAGCGGAGGCTGCGATGTCGTAGTCAGGCTCGCAAGTGTGGTCGCAACCTTAAAACGTACGCTTATCGCCCTTCCCAAATCCTTATTAATTCCATGTAAACTCTGATAGATCGGAGCGAGTCGAAAATTAATTACCCCCAAACTTCAGGGACCCGTCAATTACACCGCGCCATTATTCTGTTCGGACTCCCCACATTGGGATGAGTAATCTAAACCAGTTGGATTGTATAAATAATGACCAACCGTTGTCGATAGTTAAAAATCCTATTGGCCAATCAATACGCAGAGCATTACACAGTTTTAATTCGTCCCATTCTGCTAATACGTTGGTACTTACAAGTTATGTAACTCACTTTAAAATTGTTTAAGTATAGATCGGCTTTGAGAAACTTTGAAAAATGAATTATAGAACAAAACACATTAACTCGAACTTTGCAGACAATTAACTAGAATGCTATTATATGTACTTGACGAGTACAAGTGTAAAATGAAAGAAAAACTGTTACAAACCGCTTATCAACTTTTTCATTTAAAGTTTCGCGTAAAAATTTTGAGAAGTGTCTAGACGGAGTGTTATGTTCGGATACTTAAATATATTTTTTTCTGATTTTCACTTTAGTTTTTAAACAAATAATAATTTTAATTATTAAAATACTATTCATAAAAGTATTGGTCAAATTGACGAAATTTTGGATGAAAATAATAACTGACCGCAGCAGTTCAAATAACAGCAACTCCATTTTCTTGAAGCATGCAAAATTCATTCCGCTGTTGCTCATTCATATTGGCACCACCGTTTCCTTTAAAATGAATAGATTTTCTTAATAAGAACAAAAATGGAGAGAATAAAAATCCAGTCAGATCTCTGAATTTCTTTTTTTACGACTTCATTAAATTGTGCGTGTTAAACGACCCATGTACATGAGTCGTAATTTTCCTTGGAACCGCAAGGAGCTCGCAATCGACACTGACGGTCATATAATTAACAACCTCTCGAATTCGCGCCCATCCGTCTCCCTTAAGCCACGCCTCCTTTACGAATGAAGAACGGTGTCATTTACAGGCGGCGGAAAATCGCCTAGAAAAATTATTAAAGAGAGAAGTAGGTAAATTATGATCGAGTGGTAGAATATTTTGAGCTTTGAATTTTTTGAATTAAGGCGGATCGTTCACCTGAGCCCGTCAAATTCAAATTTCGAGTGGTTTTTCGCAGTTTGTAGGTATATAATAAGTTCTACATTCATGGCAATGGCAATTGCGACATTAACTATACAAAATTCACAACGTTTAACTAAAACCATTGCTTAGAAATCATTATTGTAGCTAAAAGTAGTGTAAAGTGTCAATTTTGACCATTGACACAGTTTTTGACAAGTTTTTGGCTTGATAAGGAAATCCTTAACAACAACTGAGACCTAAAACCTTTTCTCAAATACAAGAAAAGGTTTTAGTTCTCAGTTGTGAATGTTGTATAGTTAATGTCGCAATCACTACTGCCATGAATCTAGAACTTGTTATGGACCTAGAAACTGCGGAAAATAACTTGAAATTTGAATTTCGCGGACTCAGGTGTACGTTCTGCTAATAACTAATTATGATAAACATTACTTAGGTACCTACATAATATCTTTATATTAGTCTATATAAATATTGACTATGCATAATATCGAGGATAGATTATCCCCATGCTTCATATGTATGTAAGAAGGCAAAGGTCCCTTGCTACTCTTTCATGTTGAGTTCATACTTCATACGTTCCTACTTAATACGTTTGATCCTACCTTCGAATGTGGAATATATTCAAATCGGGAAAATATTACAAACGAAGGAAATTACAATCATTATTTTTCTTACAACGTATGCAATTTCCAGAAAGGGATTATTATTTTTTTTCAAATAAATACCTTCATTATTATGAAAATCCTCTTAACGTTAGGCTTAGGTCGTTTATAAAGTATATGTCATGGTAAGAATGATTATTTTACCGGATTAATAAAATATATAGTAAGTATTGGGTTTGAAATATTCATGACTTTATAATAAACGTATCTAATTTTTTTAAAGTAGGTACCTATTTTACTGGTCTAATTGAAATAAAAAAAATACTTTGACTTTGAACCCGTGATGATCTTCATTTCCGTGGCAATTTCCCAAATACCCTGACCTTGCTTAGTCCTCACTTACGTGATGTAAGGAACTCTTGTGCAATATTTCATGCTTCCAAACTCTGTGACGTCGCTGTGCGTTGTCTGTCAGTTTTAGAGTTTTAAATATATCGCCTAAAATTTTATTTTGTACTTTGTTCGAAGAATTAGTATTCTGAATTCGATAAAACTGTCACTGACAATGCCTACCTTACACAAGTGTGCCATCCAAATGAACTTCATTTTTAATTAAAATAGGAGTGAGCTCATAGGTCAGTTGGTTACCATTCAATCCATTTTACAACACGATATGCAAATCACTCATGCATCCATTTGCATCCGATATCATATTGAACGTTCAATTCGTTTCGAATTTTTTTTAGTTTTTTTTTTAGTGATTGAAATTTGCAAGTAGGTACCGCTAATAGGAATTCCTATTTTTTTATAAATAAAAATTAAATGCTTTTAATTGGTAAAGGCATATCGTGAGAACGGCCGCACCGATTTATAAATATTTTTAAAATTTTCGTAGTACCTAGTTCGAATAAGCGTTGATGTTTTTTGGAAATTTAGGAAATTCGAGTAGAACTGAAAGCAAAATTTGAACAGGATAACATATGTCGAGTCAGCTGGTTTCTAATAAATGTAATTTTATATAATATACACCAACTAATAAGCCTAGACTAAATAATAATGCCTACCATGGATATGTTTAATGCCTCAACTAGATGGACAAATTCGTAACACAAGTCATATTTTTGTTAAGCTTTGCCCAAATTTTGCCCAAACATACTTTGGTGATTTTATGAATATGCCCAACATACCGAACGCCAACATCATCATACATCTTGAGATCATCTTGTCACTGCAATATCCAAGAATGCACTGTAATAATTACATTGGTTAGTTACATAATTATGCAACATTCAATCTAATTAACCTTGTAATGCAACTTAATCGCTAATTTGGATTGCTTGGCGATCGCGTTGCGAATGTAGTGTGGTTCGAATTTCATTGCGGCGTGTTCACTGTCGCTCGGTATTCTGTTAGCGCAACGCTAATGGTGCATTATGTCGTTCGTTACACTACATGTTACACTAGTCCATAGTTACCTACCATGACATGACTAATATGGTTCTCAGACTGCTCATCATGGAGTCTATAAACTGCCTCATTAGTCTAGGTCCAGTTCCAGAAAGTTCCAGATCGAGCATAATGTTCTTGGGTTTTTCTATGAAATCTCTGTAACAACTTTAAGAATATATTTTTGCTCGGTTAATGGCAATAGGCCCTCCCCTATTACATGGGACCTAAACATGTGCGCGAACCCATTGAGGAATACATGCATGATGGTATGAAAGTACAAGAACAGCATCTCGAAAGACGTGTAGGTAGTTTCCCAAAACCGTCGGCTAGACTACGTCAATGTCAAAGTTCAAATAAAATTTAAACTCGCGACCTATACTGTAACATTGAGGTATAGAGACGACTCGTTAAAATATAAATAACAAAAAATATATTGCTTTGCTCTATTCAGCTTAATCCGCGGTATTTTCTATCGGGGGGCTATCGGGGTTGAGGCAATATTGTATTAGGATTGTATTCAGAATCTATTTCAACTTACTTACATGTACAACATACTTCAGTTGATAAAAGCAGAGATGATCCTGAACCTACAGTCGATCTCGGATGTTACTTAAAAATGTCCAATAAACACCTCTTTGTACCAAATGTCCTTCTGCAGAAATCTCGGGAAATGTTAAGGTTATATATACGTCGATTATGAGCAACTTCCTTTGTCTAATGAAAATATTTTGGTGAAAGTCTTTCAGTCGAAAGAACGGCGAATTCCTCGACTCTATCTCAAATCTATATTCGATTTTATTCTAACATCATTATCTTTACATATGCACGCATACATGAATAACAATATAGGTACCTACTTGCACATGCTGATTGAGTAAGCGATATCTACATACGTGTTAGCTATGTGCTGGTCCTTAGGTACGAATACGCCTAGGTATGAAATTCAGTTAGTAATACATATCTTATTGATAGTAATATTATCTCAATGTATTATTCAAATGTACAGTAAAAGGTGTATGAAAAATCTTTTGTTCTTAACATACATGCGAAACCAGACTACTAAAAAGTTTCAAATAAAAAAATATTTTTTAAACTTTGCCCCACACTAGGATTTTTTCGTTTAGCCACGGTTGCCACCTATAACAACTATGTCATGCAAATATTTGCTTAGAGCGGCAATTAAACCTGCGAACCGCCGAAGGTGCCTCAGCCACTCATTCTCATGAAAAAAAAGACGAATAATATATTTAAGTACTTTACACTGTACAATTATGAACTCATGGCGATAGATAAAGCGTAATGGTTATGCAAATTGGTACTAGGATTATTATGAGTAAAGTAACGACAGATATTCTAGCTCAACTAGGGAGCCTCTCGCTACAGAAATTAAAACTTTCGCCATTCCGGGGGTAAATTATATTTCAAAATTTAATGCTCAGTAAACAAAGCAGAGGCTTGAATATAGCTTTGTGTTATCGATTTATTAACCAAAAGAACAGAGTAAGATCATTTAGAAATCGAATTACAAAAATAGTTTGAAGTTTTAGACTAAAATCATTTCATTTGATGAGGAGATACCTATGATACTAGAATATATAAAACAAAGTCGGGTTTGTTACAACACTTATAACTCTAGAACGGCTGGACCGATTTTCACGATATTGGTTAGTTGGATTTGTCTCCTCCCCGAATAGCAGAATAACTATTAAAACATCGAAAAAGTGTTTAAATGGGTCCCTGAATGGTTTTGATTCACCGCACCGCAATCGTGTTCTACGACTTTTTTTATATACAGGGCAAGAAGACATGAGAAAGGGAGTGAATTATTAAGGTGACGGCTGATACGAGTAGGGATGAATGAAATGAAAGGACATGTTGCACTGATCACAAATAAATTGGGACAAGGGCAAGAATATGATTATACACAGCAAGACAACGTTTTTAGTTATAAATATTTGCCATGTAAATATGACAATACGAAAACGTAACTTATATTGGTTTGGTCAGCAAGCTTCGTGTACGTAAAGTACATACAATCCGATTACAGACCTTTTTAGAACTAACTGGAATTCTATCCTTTACGATTTCGCCAACATCAAAATTAAATGATTTTCTAACACCCTTATCGAGTCAATGTACCCGCGATTTAATGACTTTGCTATTAAAAGTGCCTAATCTGCAATTAAATATGATATTAAGTTTTTAATTATCAAGACTTGAATGATAGTAGAACGTCTCTAGTTACCAGAGTTATTTTCTATAATACTCGTAGATTCGTGTTCAAGTTGCCCGACTAGATATCAAGAGCCATGGGAGCGTAAGAACGTATTAAGAAAGTTGCCAATCTAGCTTAGGCCTGCAATCGCGTATTTCATAGAAGCACTTTTCTTGCATGAATAATAATTATCCATATAACTTTGTATGATGGATTGGTAACATCGTCGTTGAACTAATGTTAAATTAGGTACAGAATTATATATATTATTACATTTTATTACAGTGCTTATCAAATTTCCCAACGAACTTTGATGTATATAATTTAGATAGTAGTCTAAATTTAAGGTAGGTATATGTAGTAGCAACGATAATATCTAGTCACTAAGATGCCCCCGTTGTAATTTTCGCCACGTCTTGAACTTTAAAATTACTTCAAACTTCACCCCTCACTTTTAAAATTCATTTGAATAACGAAAAAGTTAAATCTTTTTTAACTTCAGGCATACAAAAAATTTATTTTTTTTAATATTTCTCGCTAATAACAAACAATAATAAGGCAATTAAAATACGATTTAGTAAGTCCCCAAGTTTACACTTGGATTAAGTTTTTCTTTGACGTTCGTTTTTAATGAGGCGCCTATGTTGGACAATGTAAACATTAACGAGACCCGTGTAAACAGCGAACTTTTCCCGAACTGAATAGGATACTTGACATTCTTTTCAATGCGCAAAACAAATTAAAAACTGGAAGACGAGAATAAATTGCCATTATCCGAAAAAAATCTGAAGTGATATATTGTAATGGGTTTACAACTTGCCAGCTACGTGTTGATGTTAGGAGTAGTACCTATATGGCATTATAATCCCGCGTCAAATATATAGCGATGTTACATAAAGTGCGCCCTCAATTAAGATTCGGTGCCATAAAGGGCTGTGGGGTTTTCGCACGCGAGTGTACTCGGTGATCATCCCAGATAGAAACTCGCTCGTGAGTCGCGGGTCCGGATCGAAAGCGCAGTTTTACGGTTTTTACTGTGCGTGTGAGGCCACATTGCGCGAGTCGCCGACAAGTAGAGTAGGACGGGAACATCGGAACCACTTCCAGTGCAACAAAGTATTGTTAAGGTCTGACATTTGATTGATATCTAGATGTTATATTGTCCCTCAACATGTTTCAAAGGATATTAAGTTATACATTTTATCAAACAGGAATATTTGATTAAAGATTTTAATCAAAGGCTTAGCAAGTATCTAGGTTACTTACTGTTTTCTACATTTACATCTTCAAACAATAAATCTTTGGTATGTTTTATTCAACAACTACGATGTTTGTTTTCGTTGAAAGTAATAAGTAGGTACCTACCTACCTAAATTTCCATTTTTTCTGATGGTTCATTTGATTTATTTGAGCTATGTGTTTGTTTAAAACAATTGAAATTTATTTTGTTATCTAGTTTCAGTACCTTTTTTAAGGTAAATGTAATTTGTTTTCTAGTACAAAGCAAGTAAATAATTGTTTAAATTTAATACATAATTGTTGTTTGTATTAGGTACCTAATTCGGTTTTCAATTAGTTTTTCGCATGAAATTACCGAGACGATGTACACTAGTTGTAATGATAGTTACTACTTATTCTTTGACGTTGGCGCTCATTTCGAGACTCGTTGTTGTTAATATAAATCGGATGTTTCCCGGATACTATAAAGGGTGACACGTCGATGCATAGGCAGCTTTATTGTGACATTAAATGAATAAAAATAGATATCAATCGATCAAGGCAGCCGTTTCACTTGAAGCAGACTAACCTAGCCAAATTTAGCGTTACATCGAATAGATATCGGCTAATCTCATGTTTATAAACTGCAATATTAATATACTTTAATTACAGAAAATTGCTCTTAATAATCAGTCAAGCATTATCACGATAGATAGTCAAATTGTAGATAGGTATACAAATAAATAATTACACTTATTGATTGTCAGTACAAATCGTTGATAAAAACACACGTGAAATAGATACCTAATGTTAAGAAAAAGATAACTCTCCTCTTTGTATACGTACTGATTCTTATTTGTAACCTAAATATATACATAGTCAATCCCAAAATTAGTACACATTACTGTGTAATATAAAATGGCCTAAAATAATAACTATTTAATAGGAAAGGAACCGTAAAAATCACACCGCACTTGTCAACAGTCACAACAAACCTCCGTCACACGAATAGCAAAAGGTGATCAGACGCTGCGTAAGTAAATAAAAATATGAAGCTAATGTACGCGTAATATATAAAGATCGGAGTCGCGCGGACAGGAGGCGCGGGCGAGCGCGCCGAGCGCCGGGACTAGAATGCGGGGGCGCGAATCCACCACCAGCATCCAGCTTTTCCCTCCTCCCTCCCCGCGCAGCTCGCCCCCCGCACCCCACGTCTGATAACCTGCTACTTCGGAAGTCACTAAACTCCGTCATGAATGTTACCCAGGCACCAACACGGGCCTTGTGAAAGAAAATGTGAATTTTATTGAAAAGGGGTCGGTGTTGCGCCACTAACCTCTCTTTGTGTGAAAATCGATGCTTTATCGCCTATTAGGTGTTACGAAATCAACTCGTGTCGTGGCCGAGAATGTTAGCGTTTCTCGCCACTAAAAGCTCTTTGTAAAAGTAAACTCTGTATCATATAATAGCAAAGGGTGGTTGGTGGTCATTTTAAATAAGAACTACATTTGAAAAGCAAAAATATTTTGCATATTTATATGTACGAATAGAATAGAAATGAAGTATTCTAAGTGACCTAATTGTCATAAATGTGCTTAGCATTTAAAGTTATGTTAATCATGCTAAGTAGCTAATTATAAATATTTATATTTGTATATTTAATAATGTTTGCTTTATAGTTTCAGCATTTATATTCAAGGTCAAGGTAGCTAGGCGAATTCAGCTGAGTTCCCAAGTGGGGTCCAACATTAGAAAGGTATATTATAAACGACGTTCGAAGCTCATAAAAAGCACAAAATATTTAGCTTGTAATATTTAGATCAGTAATTATTTTCTTGGTAGAGAAGCAGCTTAGAGTCTGAATTTGAAACCTGTTAATAGCAATAAGCAATAAGGGGCGACCCTTATTACATATGACCTAAAGACATACCGGCGAACTGTGGGTGTACATAAGTACACCTCAACCTAACTTCAGGGATACAGGTATAATGTCAATGACCACTATGGATACTTACAACACCAGGAGTTGCCGACCCTGTAAATCAAAGAGGATTAGTTGGGCTGGTAGCATAGAAGACAATGCGTGATGCTTATCCTATCTGCCAACACAACGCTTCCTCGCGGAGCCCTGGCGACCTTGCTCATCGTTAGGAACACAGCATAGCACGAAGCTATGTTATTTGGCTACGATTTTCTGCAAATTATATTATTCAAGTCATCGTAGCTTTTTACCCGACTTCGCCAGAAGCAGGGTTATGTTTCTGAATTATCCATAAGAAAAATACCTAAATGATGCAAGAAATAATCAAAATACAAAAGATACAGGTTTAAGTTTGCACTAAGGTAATCTACGCACAAGAACTAAACTTTAGCTGATACGACTTAATAACTTATTGCATCAGACGGGCCCTAGTTACCTTTTCCCATATAATTATGGTGCGCGGAATTCGCCCGAAGCTCGGCGCGCGCGCAGTGCTTACCGCAGCGCCACTTAAATTACATCAGGCATCGAAACCTGTCAGGTTTTGCCCAATGAACTTAATTAAGATCTGATGAAATTTTATTACTTCTTTCTCTTGAGTTTTGATTAAATTCTGTCCGAGTGGGTAGGACCTAGACTTCTATACCTTCATATCAGATTATTACAGTTCTAGATAAAGAGACCTTTAGTTTGTTTTCAGAAGAAAATTTAATCTTGACTTCACAATCCTAATTAGGTACACTAATTTAAAATTTTATTTCATTTTGGGAAGGTTATTTTATTTTGGTATATTGGGCACTTTAGCGAATTTTTTTTTTATTTATACGCCTCCTTTCGATCTAAGTATTTAGAATGTATTTCTAAAGTAGATACCATACCTAAGCCTTTGGGGGCTAAAATACTAATTTAAAATTTCTATTCGGCGGAGATGTTCGTTGGGAATTCGTGTAACAGCAAATATAGTATTCAACATTTTTTATAGGGGTTGTGTACTTACGTGTAGGTACCTAGTTACATTTTCCCTAGAAGAAAATGTGTTAGTAAGTACCTACTTAAAATAAAGCATTATTCCAACTGAGGCGCTTTGAAGATGCGTAATATAGACAATTCTAAGTGTATTTAATAAACGAAATGGAAAAGTTTTTGGGCAGGACCAAACCGCAACCGTCAATAACTTAGACAAGTTGATAAGTACTAAGATATCATAAAAAGTTATGTTGGTTGTATTACAAAAATCACAACCGAGCTCTAAATCACATCGTTTACTTCAAGTTTTGCAGACTTTGCACAAAGACTTAGTCCAATTAAGTGCCTGGGAAGTGTTAATTTTGCAACCCTTTGATCTAAAATATACAAGCAAGCAACCAGCCTGCAAATGATAAGAGACTCGCCTCTCATCACTTGTAACAGTCGTTGCTTAATGGGAATGGAGCTTAAGCTTCCTCCAATTAACTTGGAGGACTATCGTCATCGAATCGAATAATCACATTCCAGTATATCCCTATTATATGCATACATCTGCATCGCCTTAAGCTTAAACCTTATCTATTTAAGGATAATCTTATGTATGATTGTTTTGTGTAAAGATAAATAATAAATAACATCCTTACTAATATTATAAACGCGAATGTTTGTATGCAGCTGAACGGATCGGATAAAATTTGGCACACAGATAGATTATATCCTGGAATGTGTTAACATATGCTACTTTTTATCCAGATCGGAGTCAATCCTGAAGTCCACGCAGACAATGTCGCGGGCAGGAGCTAGTACATAATATACCATCACGCCTATATTCCTCCAAGGGTTAGGCAGAGGTACTAATGTACAGCTACAGTTCGACGGTATTTTTAGGTCCAATATAATATGGGGCGATCCTATTGCCATTAACCAGGCATGATTCTGACAGACTAAAGAGGTAGTCAAAAATATAAAATAATTATCATGGTTTCTTTTTTCAATACAATAGGTGTAAAAACGTAACATCTTAATACTACCTACATACTTACCTGTGTACGAGTATGTCGTGCGTTCACTAAAATGTCATTGATGACATGTCCAACCAAAAAATAAGCAAGGCAACGAAATATTTACAAAATGTATTTATTGTGTTGCCCTCGGGTGAAGACAAAACAACGCTAGGCCACCCGCAGAAAAACCCGCAAAGGCGTGTATAAACAAAGATGTGATAAAAATGGTTATCCCTAATGCCGGGCGTTTAACACGGATGGTTGACATTTACGACTGTCTCGCAATGCTGCTGTATTATCGTAAAATTTGATACAACATAAAGAATATGTGACGAGACCAATCGACACTTGTGTCAAAACTAAAAAGAATATGGAAGCATATTTTCGTAGTCAGAATTCTGCTTTGCCAAAAAAAAAATGGTAATATTTACCTATGTATATAAAACAACACAATCTGAATCCTTATAAATGCTCTGTCATAGCATTGATGACACGTTAGGCGTAGTGGCTGAGCAATCGGCTTCTTTGCAACGTGTTGTGGGTTCGATCCCCACATGGAGCAAATATTTGTATGATCTACAGGTAGTTGTTCCGGGACTGGTCGTTTGTGTATGTGAGAATTTGTGTTTGTAAACGCACCCACGATACAGAAGAAAATCCTAGTGTAGGGCAACGTTTTTATAAAAAAAAATTTACGTGTTTATATATTATTATATAGAATTGTTTACCTATTTAAATGTTCCCGATTCTAAATACAAATTGTAAATGCTAAAAAAATACAAATTATGAGAACTCGTGTATTAGATGTTGTAAATTATCTACCTATGTATATCTTGCTGATGCAATTGCACCGTATTTGCACAGGCTTACTCCCGAATACTAATAATTTAAATGCCTGAAAAAGAAGAAACGATCACCACTACGATTTTTTTACATCCCATGATAAAAACTGTCAATGAAAGGGTATGTATAGAATTGAAGAACCGATACCTTGCGTGAAAAGCTTACTTAAGTTAGAAAAAAATGCTTTCAGCTTTACTCTGGTTACAAAACATGTATGATCACGTCATAACAATGTCGCTAAAGCTTTTTTTTATAAAAAACCCATTTTAATCGCCATACTAAAGTTGGAAAACAATATGGCGCGAACATTTCCAATTTACTTTTTGTTAAGCTTCGAATTTCCCCTAGTTACTTTAAGAAAACTTATTTTACAGGTCATTTGTCAAAGATGATCTACCGCAATAGATAGGTACTTATCTATTTACTATTTATGCGTATCTTATGTGTACGGTCGTGATCTTATTTCCAAAAAGTTTCCACATCACAGAATAAAATTAAAGTTACATGGAGATCAATAATTTGTGTAAATAAATTGCTACCAAGTACTATTGAGTTTCTGAGTCTTTTGAACAGCGTATGTATTTCGAGCTTTTATTCTAGTTAAATAGCAGTATAAGTAAGATATACTTGAATACATATGCAACTATGTAGTCGATAGCAGTCATTTATGCTTTTGCGGTAGGTCTATAGATAATCACCGATGAACGGTTCTTTCCGTTAACATATGACACGAGAAATGAGTAATGTATCATACTTTGTTGTTCGGTTTTTAGGTCTGTGTACCTACTGCCGAATGCCGATTCTATGAAAATGAAGGGCCTCCTCCTGATGGAATGAAGGTTCCTCGTCACGGCGGACGTTATACGGAGCGGTTGAAGGCGAAAGATTGAAAAGCACCTGTATCTATGGGCAAATATCAAAGCTTTTATCTCCAGTAGTTGCAATCAAAATATTGTTGTGTTATCTAAAAGGGTTTATTGTCATTAACAATATCTATGCTCGGCTTACTCTTGCCGTGAAGATGAACCTGTGAACGTTGCTCTAATTTTTGTCGGCCTGCGAACAGCAGATAAGAAAAATCTCGCGTATTTTCGACGAATTGAATTGCTAAAGTCCAATCGTAATGTAAAATGATAAGAAAATAAGTCGTCACAAACGGCTATACCTAAATATAAACATCAGGATGAACATCTGTCTGTATTTACTGCGTCTAAATAATAACCGGTACGTTATCGATGTCGGCGGAAAATTGCATCAGGGAAATAGAGGTCGCTTGATACCACAGAGTTATTACGTTTTAAGCAATTGCAAAAATATGCGCTACTAAAACACTACCTATTTTCAATTTCAGTACGTATTCACGGACTGTAGATTTTGGGTGCCTATCTAGTAGGTAAAACGTATTTATGCAAGCCGCTTGAAGGTGATAGATAGGTACCTGCATACAATTATGTAATTGTATGTTTAAATTGTTTTGAATTCGTTTCAAATGTAATGATATTACTGGAAAGTTAGATGGCCGGAACGGTTTAAGTTAATGAAAAATATCTAATTTCCATTGAAAACATTGACCTGCAGATTTAACAATAAAAAAGAAAGTAATCATTTTTAACAATATACAAAAAAAGGTTATTTATTATTAATAATTTATTTTAGTCATCATTTATTTTATTATTAGTCATTATTTATTTTTAAACTCTTGAAGATGTAGGTACTTATCTATCTAATAATCTAAATATTTCAATTAAGTACATGCAATTAACACCGATTTAGATAGTAATTGAGTAAAATCTTCAATCTCGTACAAGTGTTTGTGACGCAAATGTGGTGTTTACGCTGAACTGTGAGTAGGTGTCAGCCACACATGAAACGTCACTCAGAGCAATGAGACTACGATATGACACTTGACTGACTCCCTCGTTAATTTGTAACAGAAATCCTATACCGTACAGTAAGCGAATATAAACTGCGAACCGCAATTCAAGAAGCACACGAGAGGCAATTTTGGGACGCACAATTCGTAAACTGGGAAGCGTTATTACTCACAGTTTACATTTGAGATAAAAACGTCTAGTATGACGGTAGCGCAGATTTATTCTAACTAGACGTGACAGACGAAATAATATTACCGTGGAGCTACAACTTCTGCCTTTTTTGCTCCCCGGTTATTTGTGTAACTTTTTGAAGCTAGTTTGCTACCAAAAATGCTCGGCAGAACAAGAGCGTTTACGTAAATTGGTCTTGATATTTCATAAATATGAGTACCTATTCAACCGTGTTTTTTTGGGAAAATGAAAACTTTGCAACAGTTTCTATGATACCATTTCTAGATAAAAGTAACTTGGCTATTCAAGTAATATACTGAAATAGACGAGTGACTATGTTTCTTGAAATAGACAAGATTCATATTTGAAATCTGCTACGAAAGATGACAGACCAACTAAAAATACCTTGGTATCAGTTTATTGTCACGAATATAACCAAAGTGCCCAAATAGGTATTTTTTTTATTCGATGAATAATAAAATGTAGCTAAATAGATCTCTTATGTAATAATCAAGAAGTACAACAACGGCCCAACAATGAAGAGATGAAAAACATTCCTACAAATTTTTTTGCTCACAACGGATATCGAATTGGCATAATTTCTCTTCACGAGAACATAAAATCGATGCTAGCCTGTCATCTACACATGAATCATTAATTAATGCTCAATAGGAGACGCGACCGGCACGTCACATCCAGTAATACGCAGATATTTTAGGGACAGCCTCCGTCGGTGCCGCCGCTCACCCTCCAAAGATTGGCACAGACCTTTGAATTGAAGATTGAGAACTATTAAGGCTCCCTCGAACCCCACCATTGTATAGTAGCGTTCACTTTTATCCCTGTGAAATATATACGTAATGCGTTCAAAGTTCAAACCTTAAATGGGACATAAAACCTTAATTTTATTGTTGGCATCGCCGCGGATAAAAGTTTTAAGCGATTTCATCGTCTGTTTACACCGTCTTTAGAACTACCTACTTGCGAAGTTTAGTTTGTGATTACATTTATATCGTCTTGGAAAGCAATGCAATTTACTTGTAAGCATAAAATTGATTACAATTTGTACTGTGATTTTATTTATTGAATTATTCCAATAAAGTTACAGCCAGCCAGTGATAATGAGTTCAGTGACACATACATTGTTAATAAGATTACACTCAATCGTCCTGTGCTCATTTACGGATTCAATAAAAGACAATCAGTATCGAGTCGAACATTCGGCGTTAATAAAGGTTTTCTAATAGTGCCAGAGCGCAATAACAGTAACAGTTTAATGCACTAATAGCGACAATATCTACCGATAGCGACCCTCCGGATACGCACGACCCACTTACAGCGTACCTATATATATCTGTGTGTATGAAATGCGCAGATACGACACTCGTTCTACCTCTCACTCGCCTACGAGTCGACAGCTGACCGACTTTATTTATAAAACTATGAAGCACATTATGGAAACTGATGAAATCTATCAGTTATTGGACATATCAGAAAACAAGCTTTAATCTGATGTAGGTAACTAGTTTCTAATTCCATCTAAGAGAAAACTATTAACAGTTCTCTCTGAGAATAAAAGAAATCCATTCTTAAAATATCTAGGGAAAAGTAAGAGATTATTTTCTAATCTCTATAAAATATTCCCGAGGGTCGCCGCATCGAAAAGGTTACCACATTCGCTCACAAAAACTTGTGAGATAAGTTAGCAATGTTTGTGGACAGTTGGTGACACTGCCACACATACAGAAGTTGGTTTGTCCTGTTAATAGATAATGAAAAACGATGCGTCGCTAACGAAGAAGGAATGAAGGCACATCTTTATTATATGTATGTGTAGGAACTTAATCGACTCTATTTCCGTAGGTACACAGTATGTTGTATTTTTGTACTGAGAACATTTCGGTCTATAAAAATTACACTGATAGACAAATTTTATACCCTACAATAGATATTTTGGATTTCTGTTAAAGACGTCTGCGTTTTATTTAATATTGACATTGTCGAAGAAATTAGTCCTATGTGTATTCCTGACGAGTTTCAGGAGCCAATAAATTCTTCACGACACGCTCCCGAATGGAAATGAGTTCGAAAAACTCGTGTCACCGCAAAAATATTGTTTGTTTGTTGACGTGATACGGCCCCGTGGAAGTTGACAAACGTGATGAAAAAAATATTGGCAAAGTTTGGTACGCGAGCTCTTAAAGCGAAGCCTATGATATTCCCAAAGATTTAGGTAATGTTACGAAAATAATCTTGGAAGCCACTGTAATGCATCACTAAGAAGCTATATTATTTTCTTGCGCAGGAATAAACACACTTTAAATATTGAATACATATATATATTATGTTTCCGAGCCTTGACCCTAAATAGTTAGTTTTAGTTGTTAAAAGTACCTAACTATAGTCCCTAAAGTTGGCCATAGACCGACATTATTCGGAATGTAATGTAATGTTACAAAGCGAGTATTCGTATAGTGAGTAGGTACAGCAAACCGCTTGTCGGTGGTAACATCACGTTCGTTACAAATGTTACGTTACTTTACAATATGATAAAGTCAGTCACCAGCTTTACTAATACCAATTATGTAGGTATGGCACACTTACAACCAATTACAACATTGATGTTTTGATAATATCACAACAAATAGGTAATAATAATAAAACAAATAATTTGTTAATAGTAAGTCTAATCGCATTTCCTATTGTTTGATAACCGCATCCAGTGTCATGTAGACAATATGGCACATACTCGATGACTCATTTATCTAACCGCAATTCTATTGATAAAATCTAATTAAGCAAAGCATAATGATTAAAAAAAAAATGAACCACAAAAAACGTCTCGCGTGCCAATAATTTACCTGGATATTTTGGAATCACTTTTTCATGTGGCCTCCCGACTCGTGTAAAAGCTCTAAAATAGTGTTCTCCGTAAATTAGCCTTGTAAGCAAGATTTTTAAAGACTTCAACAAGCGCGTCAGGTTATATCAGACAAAAGAGGGTTCACTTAGTGCCTCATAATGGTGCTCATGGCCGGGCCACTGAAAGAAAATTAATTTATACGTTGGCCCGCTTAGAAAAATTACAAAAGGTAATTAAACAAGACGTCCTTCTTCATTAGCCGAGCCTGGACGCCCTTTGTTGGCTCAAATGAATTTATTTGTCTCACCCTGTAGTAGGTGTTTACTCATTTTAATAATGACAAACAGTTGAAAGGGATGTTTGACCTCTTAGTTTACGAAGGTTCGTTAGGCATTAGTGACTGAATAACTCACTAAGAAAAGAGCATTTATAGTAGAACATCAGTATGAATATTTTATCTTTGTATTTCGTCATGTGTACCTACTATGCAAATGGTTTGTTTTGACGAACTCGTTGGAATCATTAATTTTCAAATTGCTAGGTTATTACGACCTGATTTTAGATGATATTAAAGTACGAATGTATTAGAAATAGAACGTTCAAGTTTAGAACAGATCGAGTTCAACGTGATCTTCGACTAAGTACCTATATTATAACCACCAGGGGGGGCTGCGGTAGCAAGATATTCTTTTATGTCCCTGTATTATCTCCGAAATTATAGCGCGCTCTAGTTTATGCTACTACGTTCGGTCTACTGATTCAAAGTGATTCAATTGAATATAATTATTTAAAAAAAGACGTGATCCTATTAAGAATTTGAAGTGTCCATCAGAAGTTTTTAATTTTGTCATTAAATAAGCGTTTTATTCCATTTACTTACGAACGGACAGCAATAAGTAGGTATTGTTGTAATAAGATAAAGTATTATTGCAATAAACCGTAATGAATAATTTATTGTGCGGATTGATGGCTCATATTATTGAATGATCCTATTAGCAGCGAGACCGAACGAGAAAATAAACATTTCGTAATGATTTATGAAAACTATTATTTTTTTAATTACATGTATAATGTTGCCATTGCTACGATATTTATGCACGTAACTTGCAATACTGAACGTTTTTCGATAAAAGTGTAGCACGTTGCTGGGCAATAACACTTTGAAATATGAGACTCATGACATTTTTATTTTATTTTAGAAAACAAAGTTTACCAGTTGTAATAAATCAAGACAATGGCCCATTGAGAAATATCTTTTCTGTGTACCTACATGTCCGTTGAAGTGTCAACACACTCCGTGTGATTCATTAACCTTTTATTATTTAACTAAAACATGGGTCTTAATATCTATATATATAAAAGAAGAACCTGACTGACTGACTGACGTATCAACGCACAGCCGAAACTACAGGAGTTAGATCCTTGAAAGTTTGCATGCTGGTTCCTTTTGCACTGTAGACGAGCACTAAGAAAGGAGTTTTGGAAATTCAACCCCTAAAGTTGTGAAAAGGAGGGTGAAAGTTTGTATGAAAGTTCGCACACACTACCATGCGTTTGATATACACACACTTACACACATATACATATTTAATAAACGATGACATCGTCAAGATTTAAATACCACTGATTCCATAATGAATAATGATTCCATATTACAGCTGTTATTCGCTGTTGACATTTTGACAATTTGTTTTCTTCCTAAATTTTATGATATATTAAACCTCCATGGTGTAGGTACTATGGGCACAGTAGATATATTTTAGAAACGAAAATGACCTAAGTACGCAGGCGAAGCTGCGCACGAGACTAGTGTTTTTAAAATTCATTATTTATTGCATTTACCCATACACTCAAAATAAATTTTAAAACATCAGTTATAACAATTATTTATTCATGATAAATAAATGATGTAATATAATTAGGATGATGAAATCTGAATTTGCTAATCCTAATTTAATCCAGGATTACTTAAGTAAGTACTTCCTTATTAGCTAAATTGCTTTTGACGTCATAGTTGTATTAGCATCGGGTATGCACAACTCAACTCAATCCACTAAGACTGGATGCTAGAAGCCATTTTAAATACAAATAAATCATAACGTAACAGTTTTTCCTACAAATAGAAATAAAAAGGTAGGAAAAGAATACACGTTTGTCTTTTAAGTTGTGGGGTTTTATTTGGCGACGTTAGAAGCGGGCGTTTGCAGGCACAGGCCAGGCTTCGCCGACAGCTACACTTTTGTTCAAGCTTGTACCGCATGCCGAGTACAACAGACATGCGAACAAGATCCCTCTGCACAGTTGCGGTACAGTCGCTAATATAAATGTGAAGTTGTCGTCTTTAAAGACCCCATTTAGGAGAGACGTGTGGAGTGTAGTGTTACATAGTGACGGGTCGCTAAGCACTTCTCTTAGCACACAATAGTAAATATAGCAACATTTTCTCCCGTCAACTGAAGCTAAGAAGATAAATTGTAAACTAAAAGAGCGAGCTTTTAACCATTCCATTTTGAAGACGTTATGACAGAGTTATGCAATCAAATAAGACTCAACTGTTTACAAAATAAAAATAAAAATCAAGACTTTTTTTGTTGATCTCGTAGATAGTCAACGCGAGAAGGGATTAGTAAATTAAACCTAATTATGAATTAAAGAGTAAATAGGCGAAAAATATTGTTTTGTCATACGTATTTTAGTTGTCCACTGACATTTTTTTTTTATTGTGTACCCTCTATTTTATCCTGTCCCAGACAGACTAATCTTTCACAGACACTCAATGTCATACGTCAACCTTCAGTAATAACTCGTCACTACATTAAATAATTAAGGATTAATGTGTTCAGAGCCCGCCTTCACAGAAAACAATTCAGTCTTTTCTTTATACAATTCTAGACGATGCGCGACGTTTATGTATCATTTCAGCAAGCAAGTCGAGCCCAATATGAATGGAGACGTGTACCTGGTTATTTAAATGTTTGTTTTTAATTTGACAACGCACAATTAACAGAAAAATAATTGTTCTAAAATGGCTTTTCAATTGTGCCTAATGACCCCCTCGAGGATCACCGTTCTTTAATGATTTAAAGAAATATATTTTGCTTTATATCTGAGTTGACTGTGCCTAGTGTATACTAATATGATTATGTGATACAGATATTGTCTTTGCAGCAACTATAATATCAGCCAAAACACGTCCAAAGGTAAATCATTCAAGTGACGCCTACGTCGTACGTCAGAAAATTTTACCTCTCTGGGTTGATGCAACTCAGTACCGTAGGGGTTATGCCTATTGACCTTAATTACTTAGCTTTTAAGTCTACGCAGTAACAAATGTAATAAGGCTTTACATCACTTAATAATATTAAAAAAAAAAAAAAGATTTTTGTCCACTGGTTTAGCACTTAACTAATTTGAGTGACTTCATATTTTCGTTACGTTAAAAGCCTTTATCACACACTGTAGATAGTTTTTATTTTAACTGGAATATTTATCCCATTTCGTTAGGTTAGGTTCTACTAACAAAAATTATGGTGTTGCTATTCATTATGTTTCATTTTTTTTAAGGCATAACGACCTCATTATCTAATAAGTATCACGTACTTCAAAGTAATAAGGCCTTTGTAATTAAGGTAACAACATTTTGACACCGTGTTATTATTCTGTGAGTTGAAATTTTTCAAGTAATGCGAGCGCTTGTAATTCCATATTTGAACAAATTATTTATCTAACCAAATTATCATAATTAGGATGTGGAAGATGTTTGAACTCTAAAAATGAAATATGATAATAGTCGATACCGGCAGCTTTGTGTTAGAATTGCTTGAAAATTGTATAGCAACCTACATTACATACCTACTGTATGTGAGAGTGCGTATTTGAAACATGAATTACAAAGCTCCACTTGTGTAATTTATGGAAAAAAGTAGCGCCAGCCGCGGTTTTCTCGCCCCTGATAGTAACTACATTCTTGATACTTACTGCAGTAAATTCTTACCTGCTGGTTGGCCCGGTTCTTTCCTGCATTTTTGCTCGTTTAAAAGTTTAAGTTTTTATATACGATTTTATATTATTAATGTATTTATTAAATTAAATATAACGTAGTAGGTTTATGTTAAGACAATGAACTGTCTGCAATTATTGATCTACTCTCTCATATAGTTCACAACATCCAGCGCCCCTTATAAATAAATCAGATGTACCTATTTATTTACTACTAGCTACTTGCCCGCGGATTCACCCGTGTTGTCCCGTTTTTTAGTTTTTATTATATGTTTTTGAGTTATTATATATTTGGAAGATCAACAGCACGAACACTAGGAATAATCATTAAGATTATAAAATTTCCGTGCAATTTTGCTTTCCATAAAAACTTTTCTCAGAGTTCAAGGAATAAATAAAAAAATATACTCGAATTAGTCCAGCCTTCTTCTAGTTTTGCGCTTAACAACAAATTTTGCGATTCATTTTTTTTATATAGGTCAATCAGTAGCTATTAACCTTAAATTAACGTAGGTATATAGATACACCTACATAATCAGAGGTAGATAATATTAAAGACGATATGACCCCACAAGTATTTGTAGGTATCTTTTTTTTATCCCGTGTGGAACACGGCAACATTATCGACGAAGCCGACACACAGAATAGGACAATTTATTTGTAATGGATTTCATATAGATAATAGGTAATAATAACAAAAATAGCACCTAAGTACTTATATGTATAACACACCGACACCGGCAAAACGTTATTAAAACAATTACTTATAACACATAGTTACTTATATGATAATAATGGAAATACCATATAATGAAAACAAAGAGAACAATGCTTCAATAGGGAAGCGACAACGCGAAAAAAAATGAATTAAATTTCATGGAACTACATTAGGAATGCGGACACCGGAATGGAGGATTAGACGGTTGCACCATCAGATTGCACGGAGATATCGTTGAAGCCCAGTTGCAGATGTTTAATTTCTCATGAGGAGTTGAATAAGCAGTGTGCTGTGCAAAGTTTTTAAAGCCAATGATGCGAATTAATTACTACTGTAGAGTGATATATATAGTATATATATATATATATATATATATATACTATATATATCACACAGCGCACAGATGTAACTCACAGACCTCGGCACTCGCATCACGAATGAGTAATGATTTACTGGTGGACATTTACGTAGTTTTAAATCTTTCATGCGTAATTAATTTCGCATTCAGTACTAAAGGGATAAGTTTTTAATAAAATATGTTGCAAGACTGATATTAAAAACGTAGATGACAGCCAGACAATTTTGTTTTCGTCCAGAATTTTATTCGTCCTTCTTTAAATGTCATGTAAGCGTAATAATTTCAACGTTCATTAAAGTGTTATGTATTCTTATTTCTGGTGCAGCTAGTGATTTCTGACGGGGCGAGTTAATACGTTAGAAATTTTACGTCATAGGTCCCACTATGCACGAACGGAACAAGTCATGTGTAAGATGACCAGTCAAGCATACAAAATTCTTTGGGTCTTTAGGTATTGTCACAACTATAATGTTCTACTACCTTCTGCCCGTGACTTTGTCTGCGTGGATTTCAGAATTGAATCTGACCTATAGAGATAAAAAGCCTATGTGTTATTCCAGACTATAATCTATCCCTGTGTCAAATTTCATCCAGATCCGTTCAGCCGTTCTGGCGTGAAAGAGTAACAAACATCCAGTCATCCATACATCCATACTAACAAACTTTCACGTTTATAATATTAGTACGAATAGGTTATAAAGCAATGCTAGCCTAGTAATATGAGCATGGACTTAAAGATAATTAGGCGTACTAATAATTAAGGATCTAAAAAATCACGAGGAAGTCGACCCTGAGATGTGTTCTCGACGGAATGTGAATTCTACCAACCTAGGCCAACGTGATTAGGTAATTATAAGCTGCAGGCTTACTCTTGAAAACAATACAATACCAATACAAACGTGATCCGATTCCAATGTCAATTTGGTTGTCGAGCGATTTCGTACTCTTGAGCACAAATCCGTTAACCTTGTATCGGCATCCTGATTGGCAAATGGTTGGGTCGTTTCCCAATCCAATTTAGTTCACTCAATCACCGCGCAATATTGAAACAATTTGACGCTAGTCTCGGATTCAAGAGTACGAAACTGGACGAAACGGCACAATTCCAATGTCGATGTATCGGAATTGAGTTCAAGAGTAAACCACCTGATCAGGCAATCTGATTCTGAGAGAACTCTGTCCAGCAGTAGGATGGATGGCTTAATGAGCATACCTAGTACGTTTAAGAAATATGGCGCCATTTGAGTTACTAAATTATGTTATTTACATTGGAGATAATTTATTTTGGTATCTAATTATACACGGGCGTAACTGGCGACGCGATGTACGCAAACAAGTCAAGAGGTAAAGCAATTATAATTAGGGCCTTGATGTTAATAACTATGCCAAGAAAATAATATTTCACGCCCGTATTTAGATATCGAGCTTTGCGATGTAAAGCGTCTTGTCTGAAGGCACTCAAGTTTATTCAGAGTGATTACAAACAAAACTGACACTATTTTTTTATTATTTTTATATGGGATAGGAGGGCAAACGAGCAGACGGATCGTCTGATGGTAAGCAATTACCGCCGCCCATGGACACCCGCAACACCATAGGAGTCACAAGTGCGTTGCCGACCTTTTAAAAGGGGATTGGGCCTCCGGTAACCTCACTGACTCGGCGAAACACAAGATATGCGACTCACACGTTACATTGTTAAGCAACGCAAGCGTTGTTTAACGCCCGTTTTCTGCGAGGCCGTGGTATCACTCCGGTCGACCCGGCCCATTCGTGTCGAAGCATGGCTCTTCCACTAGCTAATTTACCAAGCCCAGGTGGTATTATGTGTACCACGACCATGACAAGATATATTATACCTAGCATTCCTTGGCTCATATCTCGCACTCCTGCCCTTTTAATGCATTTACCGTAATCGTCTCTGCGCCACTCAAAAGTTGTCTGGTAGAAAACGCCTAATGCAATAAAACCGCCTTTGTACAGTTTTGTACATTGAGTAGAAATAAATAAAACAATAAAGACAAAAATTTAGTACCTACGAACGTGTAAAGACTACCTTTCTGAGGAAAACGTAGAAACAAATTCCCGGATCGCAGTGAAATTGGCCTCTAAACAGGTCCAATTTCACAATGACGACGCTAATCTCAACCGAGCAGCGCGACTTTCATTAGCATTTGTGTAATTTCATCAGTGGATCTTCGTGTGCCGAGGGCGCAGTGCCCTAGTCGAGTGCTGTCCCCGCTTCATTTGTCTCCAATTTCGTTCGTAACTAGCGAACTCTAAATTCTTTGCCAGATGTTTTATGCTAATTGGATTGAATTTTCTCGATGTACCTAGTCTGGCTTTTGTGTGCAGCTGATTACTCTATAGTGCTGATTAGTTCAGGGCGCCAAATGTTTCTTATTATCTTGAACCCGATAAAATTTTTTTTTGAATATTTCGTGTAACTTATAGAAGGTAAGTAAGTAAGATAAGCTTACTTATCCTCCTTGGGGGAGGCCTACGTTCAGCAATGGACGGCAATAGGCTGATTTGATTGATTGATAGAAGGTATTACCGACCACTACAGCTAAATTGTTTATTTATCTATGATTTCATCATTTTCGTACCTTCCCGTTAACATGATATTAGCCCAAATAAAAAAACCCAAAGCCCAAAGAAAAATTGGAAAACTGACTGCTTTTCTCTATGGAATATTTGTATTATTTTCTGTTTGGACAGGACAAAGTTTGTCGGAACAGCTCTTAGGTACTCAAATAAATTATTAATGGCTTTTAATTTTCAAAATTAAACTAACAGAACTATGCAGAAGGTAATACCTACACATACCTATTGAAGGTCCTGTATTAAAAATTCACTTTGAACTAAATTAAAGAAACCCATTTCAAAGTCGGTTTACTCAACATTTTCAGGCCTAACGCGTGTTGTGTATTCAACAACAAATGAGAAAATAATAAAATTTGTTTTATAAATTACGAGGCATGTAGTTCAAAACTTCGGTACGTCGGTTAAGTGCTGTTGTTTTACGTACATAGTTGATTTCCAATTAGTATCCAAAAACTTATCGCGTATTTCATGTAACTGAGTCATTTACAAAATGTCGCGGTCGGTGAAGGTCCCAAACTTCTACCAATTAATGAATTCAAAACAATAAAGAGAATCGAATAAAAAGTTATTATTTACTTTGGGAATTTTGGGCGGTTCTTAGAAAATCGCCGTCAATTTATGAAAACGACAGTTTGGTTATGATTTGATTTCTTTAGTAAATAAAAACTTGAAGAACCACCCAAATTAAGGCAATTAGGGATCCAAAAAGTTATTTGTTTGTTAAAAGGACGCCTGATTTCGTGGTTGTTTTTTAAGAGTCTCTATTGTAGGTATTTAGTTTATTTATATAGGCACTTCGGAGATTATTCAAGGGACATGTCTGCTCGTTACTTACACGAATCACTCACAACTTGCATAGAATGGAGTTCCAGACAGGCAGTTTCGAACCGGTGGCAGGCCGCTTTGAATAGTCATTTAGAGCAATTTGCCGTCCAAACGACTCCCGGGGGCCTCTGTATGATGGACCCTCGAATCCAACTGCGGGAAACGTGGAGTGCGCTTTCAGATGACGTCAGAAGGATTTGCAAATCGTACCCTCATGTACCATTAGGCATTTCGAAAAATGGCTTATTTAAATAAAATTACGCTCATTTAATGCTAACAGTAACCTCAAATGGTTTATAGGATAAGTGGATTGAAAAATATTTATGAAATTGAGCTACGGTTTGAAGATGCGGGTAATATATTCTTGGTTCGCTAAATAGTTATTTGAGATTCTTAAGTTGTGAAACCCCACGTAGGTATAACCTACATATAACAATGTTAAAGGAAAGTGTGACACCATTTTGGCGATTGCCATGGTTTTGCTTTGAACCTATTTCGTAAAGTGTAGATACCTATTAAAAATATCATTCGATACCAGGGCTACAAGTTATTGATCAACTAGACAACAATAGGCCAAGTCCATATAAATATGGAAGGTATTAGTTTGAGCTTTCCTTGTGCTGAACTACTAAATATTATAGAAAGCCATATTATAAATAATAAAATAAATAAAAATTTCTTTATTGTGCCAAATATATTTCAGGTCCACCCCACACTAGGATTCCCTGTGTCGTAGGGTCTAGTCTCTTTCAGTCCAGTTAACATAAAGCTTGGCACAAGTATAGATTCGTATTAGTAGTAGTTAGTATATGTTCATATTATGTGAAATGATATAAAAATTTAACTTAGCATGCCAACCACCACAGCTCTTGTGCCTCTAGTCCCAAAAGGTTAGTAAGAACAGACAGTTCGCAAGTATGTTTTAGGTCTCTATTGCACATTACCTGCCCAGAAGTCCAAACATCGAAATTTTACTGAGGCTCAAAGCTGGAAATAAAACCCAGGAATTCACGCTCAGTAGTCGCAATTGTGACCACTAGGCTAAGGAGAGCAGTAAAATTACTTAATAATAAAATCTAATTAATTTCACTGCGGCTTAGCAAACCCACTAAACGTGTAGTTACGGTCAGCTCCGAAAGCAAATTAACACAGATATACTGCAGTTTTTGGTCGAAACGCTAAAAAATTGTACAAATTCCAGGCAATTTCGGCCCAATTCGGCTCAAAGCTTTATACTTCCAATTTAAGCGCCTTTTGTTTATTTTATCGAGTGTTGTTTTTTCAGGAAGCACTAGATTTCACGTCCCAAGTTTTTTGTTATACAAGGTAGTGTGACGAATCATACACTTCAGACTGAGTATTGCAAGTATTTATTCATCCAACAGTATGTAATTATCAACAATCACTTATCACTTAATCGCTCAATAATTATTAACAATTATACAACAACAGCACTGGCTTATAAGATATTATGTCTACTGCTCAACGCCTCGGAATAGAATGTCTCAGTACAGATTGATCTATTACCAGCCGAATGTTCCCCACTCTTAAACGTAGGCAAACACTCAGCTGGGTTAGACCAATCAGAGCGAAGTACACAGTACGCATGATCAATTGATTAATTTAAATACATTAGATTAACTTTAAATTTAGCAATAGTTATAAATTGATTACACAGACAAATTGATAATATAACGCCTACTTATATTTGACTAATTTGTAATAAAAAGGGCGTTTAATAACGAATAGTTCAACTACAAGCGCCATCTGTCGCTCGTGATAAGGAAACCTTTATAAATGTCTTGTCATTATTTTATAAAATCATTACATTCGGCCATCCGACAACGTGCGATCTCCTGACGCACGTTATCGTAATTCAATAACTAAACTGTTTGAACAAACACGAATCAAAAATGCAAAATCATTACATTCGGCTATTCATTGATGTCCGACTCCTTTCTATGAAATAGTTTGTCGTTATCATTATTGCTTTCAGAAGATGGGCTACTATTACGATCTGATGAATCTTTATGGTCAGGCGAATTTATATTTATATTTACATTTTTATTATATTTATTTATATTTTATAAGGTCTAACACGATCAGCGGAAACGACACTCTTAAATGAATCTCTACGTTTGCTAAAACCGGAATTTCAGTGATTTTATATCTGTCATTGCCCAAAACTTCTGTGGTTTTATCAGATCTATGAATTTAAAAAGTTTTATTGCCTTTATTATTATAGTCAGTTCTGGTAACCTTAGTCAAATCACCTTGTTTATAGGTTCTAGGGGTGCTACCGGCATCATAATAGTGTTTTTCGCGACTTTAGTATTAGTACGACCTCATCTCTTACGCTTTGTAACATGTTTTGTATAATGTCAGCTCCAACATCGAACTTATTACTCCTATCTCTGAATGTCAAAGTCAAAGTTCTTTATTGCATCATGTGTAAATATACATAGATCTCTAGTTTGGTAAGTATCAACATGAAACCCCGTTGGGGCACAGCATAGAATACATGGGTACTAACAAGTTAATTACATAATTATAATTTAACAAATTACAATATTAGAAAATAAAATTATAAACTTTTACTTAAAATTAAATAACCATTTAGGTAGTCAATTTACAGAAATTTAAGGTATTGTTATTATTTTGGTAATTGTTTTTATTGCACAAAGATTTTATTGTTATTAATTATAATTTAATTATCTTTTATTTTTATCTTCAAAGAATTCTTTTAGCGTGTACATGTAATAACATTATTGTAATAGGTGTTTAGTCTGTTTTTAAATACATCGTCATTTAGGATATCTTTTAGTTCTCGAGGTATTTTTATTGTGGTGCCAAATAAAGCCCCTATGGCAGTCTTTTTTGTAGAAGAATTAACTGAATTATTTACACCCCATTAGATTTTGCCAAGACACATTTCCCAATTGCGTTCGTCATTTCCGTCGTTATGTTTTGCTAATGCGTTTAAGATGGTTTGGTTATATCTTTCAGTTTGACTTTTTGCCCTGCGACAAACTACAGCGATAGGGACATGTTTAGTGCTATGACTGTCGCAAAAGCTCGTGATCAGGTATTATTGGAGATGGTAAGCCAAAGTCATTTTCCGCTTGTCCGCAAGTCCGCTTTCACATATATATATTTTGTAAAGCAATCAACTATTGTAATAATTTAGGCATTGCCGTTTTTACTCTTTACAAACGAACCAAGATGGTTTAGGTGAATTGTATGGAATGGGACGCTAACCTTTTCTATAGGATACAATTATTCAGTCTTTTGTCTGGATGCATCATCTTTATTATAAGCGTACCGAATGCACCGAATTTTATCGCCGCAGCCTTGGAAACCAAAAGACAGATTGAATTCTCTCAGTCGTTTTAGAAATGCCTAAATGTCCTATATCATCATGATTATAACGGCATATTTTCCAGCGAGCACTACGAGGGACAACTAGGCGTATTTCATCGTCAATTCTTTATACTCTATGATTTTTAATAACATAATTTTTCCTAATATCTTTAGATTCTTCGTCAGATTCAGGCTTAAGAATTTTTAAGTATACGCGAAATGTCTGGATCTACATTTGTAGTGTTAATATCCAATTGTCAGTCTCGATACTTTAACAGAAGACTCGTCTTTAATGTCAGAAGGCAGAGAATGTTATTTCGGCTTAATGCATCGACATTTGTCATACGAATACCGGGTCTATACTCGTTTGGTTAGTATGGTTCGGAGCGTATTATGGTCTATTACAATTTTAAATTCTAATCCCAACAGATAAACACAAAACTTCAAATTTCATAAGATTGTAAATGACGCCTTTCAGGTGTCGTCTGCCTACTAAAATAAGCAACCGGCTTAAGTATCCGAAGGCTAGACTGCCACTGTACTTTCTCCCACACCTAAGGAACTAACATCTGTATGCAACTCCGTATCAAGTTTAGGATTGTATAAGGCTAGTGTTGGTCTATTACTCAAACTTTTATTTTAATGCTTGAAATTGATCTTCTACCCAAATGATACTATAGAACTAGCACAATCGGAATCGGATTCTTGTATTATATCATTTCGCAACAAGTCATCAATAAATTCTCGTACCTGTCCTCTCTCGAAGTGCGATAAGCGATAGGGTCTATGTGTGACAGGTCTATCATTAAGCAAGTCTATCTTCATTTTAATAGAGTTTTTACAACCTATCTCGCTCAAGTTAAATGCAAAAAATTCACGATACGACTGCGATAATGCGTAGGTAAGGCTTATCCATTTGCCAACTTGAGGGACCGACTTTGATTTCAGACTTTATCAAAGGAGCCAAGTCAGTAATATCTCTCGTGATTTTGTTAGGGCATATAATTCTTTTTTCTTACAAAAGGCATTGCTTTTGCAATTAGAGCATCGCAATGCAACGAATCTTGGGAAAAATTCTTTGGGAAAATTCAGGGTTTGATTAGCTAAATTTGATAATAAGGTGACATTTACCCATGCTTAGACGATATGTGCCTTGAGGTAAGTTATATTCTTTGCCAAGTTTATTACTATTATAACCTTCTATATAAACATTCCCAGGATAAGAAGAACCTAAATCCGAAACTTCAACTAATTCCGATTTGTTTCTGGCTAATTGAATGAAATCCGATAAGGTAAGCTTTAAGGGGCCCAAATCATTGGTTTGCTGCGAAGCTCAGGACTTTAAAATTTTATCCAATGAGTAACGCAGTCTGCATAAACCCATAATTAACCATAAGTAGGTACTTCTACATTCGATTCGATTTCATCAATCCTAAGAACGTACTATATACGGGTGTCACTACCAAAACCTTTGACTATAGGTAATCTCGACACAGTTTTCACGGGGTCAAGGCTGTTTGCATCATATTCACGCATTACATAAGTCAAAAGTCAAATCATCCATTTCAAATAAACAAATAATACAGGTACTTTTGAATTGCCAAAACTAGGTGCAAGGTTCCAAATAGTGGGTCCTACTATACCCAATCTTAATAATCTATCAATCCCAACGAAAACTCGATTATTTACCCGTTTGTAAAACTTGTTATTACTGTTACTGTGTGTAGAAGTTGTAAGGACTTTACGTTCTATTTCATCGCTTGACTTTGGGTCTATTCATGAAATTAACGGTGTCGGTTTGCAATTTTCGTTCTAGCGCCCTGTGACACTTTAGACGCTTGTCGAGGGACTTGGGACATCTGGTGTAAGAGTGTTCTTTACGACGACAATTAAAACAAATAATTGGAGGTATCATTTGAAGTCGAAGGCGAGGTATGATCATGAGTTCATGACGCTTTCTATTTGTAGAAATAGGTTCTAACTAGGTATGCTGAGAACTGAGAATATGTAGCGAGTCTTTCCGGTTCATTACAATTTAAAGCTTGAGCTCCATTTCTAATGGATTTATCATAAATGCCGTGAGTTGCATAACCTACAGCCTTTTTATCACTAATATCATATCAGCTTGTATATCAGCATCAATTTATCATAAAAATATTCACGTAAACTTTCATTACTTCATGTTGTACCTTTTCATTTTGACACACATTATTGTAACTCGTAACATCCTATTTATATATGAAAACAATAAAGATTTGAATTTGAATTTGTACGTACCAATATTTCTTTACCTTTCCTTTTTTTTTTTTGCTAGCCCGACAAGTTTTTGTCGGGCAAAATGTATGGTCTGCTTCTCGTCCCATTCATATATTACACACTTACCTTTCATAAACCACCTTCAATACTCTGAGATTTACTGGAGGGATTGAACTTCGGTATAACATTTGGTAAATGGTTGTACGACTAAACTGGCGGCTCTTCGTCTGGAGTATGCATTCATTGGTTTCATCATCATTCATTGGTATCATCAGATTCCATGGCCTCAAAACATAAAAATGTATAAGTATTGTTTCAATTTGACACTAACAAGTTAAAAACTCCTTTTTTTTACTATTATTATTAAATTCATTTTATATTACTAAAATATCTACTCGAACTGGTTAAAATTAATAGCTCCATAAATTCGAAGTTATGCATGAAAAGATCAATCAAAAATATCTTCCAATGTCTTCCAATAAATGTTTCCCATTTCCAATTTATAAAATTAATAGAGGGTATATACACAACTATCTGCAACGCACTTAGTCGCATAATAATTCTTTTAATTGTTCTCTTAGTATAAATCATGCTTTACTTACGCGTCTGAGGATAGTTCCGTTCCTATTGGGCACACTTGGCCCAAAACTTTTGACTCACTTGGCCAAAATAACTTTAAGCACACTTGGCTTACTATCTTTAAGCACACTTGGCTTAATAGGCGTACATAGCCTCTAGTAGCTAGAGCACACTTGGCTTCCTATTGTAGGTACACATAACTCCTATTCCTACTGGTATACTAAAACTACTTTATACTTCTTTAGTGGAATCTATTTTGGATTATGCTCTTGATTGCTACGGCCTCACATTTTAAAACCTATATAGATAAACTGGAGAATATCCAAATAAGATTTATAAAACTGCGTGTAAATAAAAAAATAAAATAACTTATAGATACCCTACCATAAAACATTAATTGTGCACTCTATTACTAATTATGTACCTACCTACATGTTATTAAGACTAAAATTGATCCCACAGTCAAACTGTTTGTACAGTTTTGTGGGGCTTATATTACTTCGTAAGACCTAATATGTACCTCATAAAAATTAAATAAATAAAATAAAAATAATTAACCTCTAACAATCTAAGCACACGTGGCTCAATAGGCATACATAGCTTCTAACAATCTAAGCACACATGCCTCAATAGGCATGCATAGCCTCTAGTAACTCAAGCACACTTGGCTTCCTATTGTAGTCACACATAACCTCTAACAATCTAAGAACACATGGCTCAATAGGCATACATAGTCTCTAGTAACTCAAGCACACTTGGCTTCCTATTGTAGGCACACATAACCTCTAACAATCTAAGCACACATGGCTCAATAGGCATACATAGCCTCTAGTAACTCGAGCACACTTGGCTTCCTATTGTAGGCACACATAACCTCTAACAATCTAAGCACACATGGCTCAATAGGCATACATAGCCTCTAGTAACTCAAGCACACTTGGCTTTCTATTGTAGGCACACATAACCTCTAGACATACGTCACTCAACATTACTGTATCTGTGGATTTTCTTGTAGGCATATCCCACTTCTGAAATGTGACGAATCATACACTTCAGACTGAGTATTGCAAGTATTTATTCATCCAACAGTATGTAATTATCAACAATCACTTATCACTTAATCGCTCAATAATTATTAACAATTATACAACAACAGCACTGGCTTATAAGATATTATGTCTACTGCTCAACGCCTCGGAATAGAATGTCTCAGTACAGATTGATCTATTACCAGCCGAATGTTCCCCACTCTTAAACGTAGGCAAACACTCAGCTGGGTTAGACCAATCAGAGCGAAGTACACAGTACGCATGATCAATTGATTAATTTAAATACATTAGATTAACTTTAAATTTAGCAATAGTTATAAATTGATTACACAGACAAATTGATAATATAACGCCTACTTATATTTGACTAATTTGTAATAAAAAGGGCGTTTAATAACGAATAGTTCAACTACAAGCGCCATCTGTCGCTCGTGATAAGGAAACCTTTATAAATGTCTTGTCATTATTTTATAAAATCATTACAGTAGGTAGTATAATATTTGTCTTCATTTGATCTTTCTGAATTTGTGGACCAGTCCCAAGGTTAGTGTCCACGTTTCGGCTCCGTAAGTCATCACGGGTAGGACGCACTGGTTATAGACCCTGGACTTTAGGGATTGAGGGATCGACGATTCAAAGATATCACGCAGCTTCCCGAATGCCGCCCAGCCCAAGCGAATCCTTCTGGTCGCCTCCTTCTCGAAGTTGTGACGCCCCAGTTGTATGGTTTGGCCAAGATATATGTATTCTTCCACAACCTCGAGGGCAGCGCCATTTACGTAAACGGGTCCTGGGGTGACATGGTCATTGTACATGACTTTGGTTTTATCCAAGTTCATCCCAAGACCCACCCGCCTTGAAGAATCGCCAAGAGCAATGCTTGGAGTTTCTTTGGTGGATAGAATTCGCAACGAAGTCATTCGCCAGAGAACTAAAGTCACCGACATTGCTCGAAGAATAAGCACGGCGAAGTGGAAGTGGGCCGGCCACGTCTGCAGACGGACAGACGACCGATGGAGCCGACAAGTGTTAGAGTGGAGACCGCGTTTGGGCAAGCGTAGTGTAGGACGCCCTGCGACGCGATAGACCGGCGTTTTGAAGAAGGTGGCTGGCAGCGGATGGATGCGAGCTGCTCAAGACCGGGATGATTGGCGCTCCTTGGGGGAGGCCTACGTTCAGCAGTGGACGGCAATAGGCTGATTTGTATGATTGATTGATCTTTCTGAGCTCAAATAACATTTAAAGGTAGGTAGGTGGAGATATCGAAATAAAGATTATAAAAAAAATAACAATCTTTTAAATTCAGAACTGGTTCTGAGACGCACTTCTGAATGACACAAATTAAAAAGGTTATTTAGGAGAATATTACATAAGAAATAATTATCTATTTTCCAATTCTTATTAATTTCTGCGTCCTTAGATAATTTTCGTTTCTAAAATATACTGTGCCCATTGTACCTACACCATGGAGGTTTCATATTATAAAATGTGTTAAGTCTATGGAAGAAAACAATTGTCAAAATGTCAACAGCGAATGACAGCTGTAGGTAAATATCTTGACGATGTCTTCATGTGTGAAACGCTTGGTAGTGAGTGTACTTTCATAGAAACTTGCACCACCCATTTCACCACCTTAGGGGTTGAATTTCCAAGAATCCTTTTAGTGCTCGTCTACAGTGCAAAAGGAACCAGCATGCAAAATTTTCAGGGATAGTGCTCCTGTAGTTTCGGCTGTGCGTTGATACGTCAGTCAGTCAGTAGGTCAGTCAGTCAGGATTTTTCTTTTATATATTATATAGATAACATCAATGTTTTAAGATTCCAATCTATTTTTCCTCTAAAATCTTTTTTGTAAACTATTAGTTTTAAGTTTTTGAAGCAATTTGCCCAATATAGCTACGATAATGTTAAGTTACCTACATACCTGATCTTTGTCCCCGATAATTAATACTTATTATAAGTCTGGTAAGTATTTTAGTTAGAAGTGATAGCCTAGTGGTATGACCGTTGGACTGCCAAGTCAAAGGTCTCGAGTTCGAACCCAAGGCACGCACCTCTGACTTTTCGTAGTCATGTGCGTATTAAATAGTTAATTATCACGCGCTTAAACGGTGAAGGAAAACATCGTGAGGAAACCTGCATGCCTGAAAGATTTTCTCGATGGCGTGTGAAGTATGCCAACCCACACTAGGCCAGCGTAATCGACTATATCCTAATCCCTCTCATTCTGAGAGGAGACCCGTGCGCAGCAGTGGGACAGTATAATAGGTTGATTATGTAAGTATTTTAGTTAACTGACGTAGTTAGTTCGTTCAGTGGATTAAAACCGCAAAATAAAAACTAAGAGGAAGAACATGCGGCGTAAACAGGCTAAATGTAATAGCATTATAATTAAACGTAATAGCGTAATAATTAAAGCTATGATCGAATTCAGTTCCTGGAATAAACACTACTTTGAACTACTTAAAAGATTGTTGCAATTATTTGACTTATAGTTTGTTTGTTGTAGATAAAGTTTTACACACAGCTACTTAACATTTTTTTTTTGGCGTTCCGATTCACGTAGAACGAGCTCAATAGCTTGACGTTTAGTTTGACTTACATCCTTCTAGTCATTGTCGTTAACAAGTGACACGCACTGGCTGTATCGAGCTCGCCCGTACTGTCCGTAGCAATGTAATCCTTGGCGTGCGTGCACTTTTGAGCATTTACTGTACATATTCATTGTGAAGATTTACAGCCTACATACTACCTCACTATTTAGTGATCAGCTGAAAACATTCTACATGTCCCTTATTGTTAAGCCTCAAATTAGCTTGTTAAAACAGTAGGAACCTACTTTAATATTGATTATGCTAGATCAGCCGCTGTGTGCTAGTTCGAAAAGTTTATCCTAATCTAGTACGGTACCCCATACCTACAGTGTACACCACGTGGCCGAAATATTACCTCACAACTTTAATACTGCGCACGGTGGGCAAATTATAAAATAGGGCATTAATTATAAAGTTTGAGACACGGAGTTTGCACTGCAGTGTAATGTTGTTAACGTGCCGGTGCATAAATACGAACGTTAACACCGGCCATTAACGCTTTGCGAACCCCCCTTATTTTTATTAGCGGCAGAAAATAAGAAGAAATTGTATCTTTAAAATTACTGTAGATACTTTAGTCAGACAGTTTTTGTTCTTCCTCTTATTTTTTAAATTTCATTTATTGTTACCTTCTTTTTAAAATTACTTCGGAATTCAGGAATCAGTAAGATTCTTTAAATTAATTATTTTCATAGGTAAATATCTACTACATCGATCAATATTTGGATTGATTTTTTCCTAACTAAAATCTAACGTACCTACCTACCTACTTACTTGTAAATTTCTTAAACCCTTCTTCGATAACATTTAAAGCTAAATTCCTCAGTGCCATTGCCATTACAGGTAAATAGTCCGATATCTATTGACGGCATAGAAACCCGGCACTGCAGGGAGTTATTCTCAAACGTATTCAGTTTTTAGTCCAATGTCTCCGATAGTTAAATTTACCCAGTTAAGTTACCCAGAATAAGTTACCCAGTAAATGTCAGAAAACAAGCAATGGAATCTTTTCAATGAATCAATATCACTCTGATCATAATAATCTACTTAATATTATCTAGGCTAAGTTACCGTAGCTAGACAGGAAGGTACAGACAGCGTCGGTTATGCTTACGTTGGCGGTTGATCACTTTTCGATTCTGTCGCCGTAATAATAAGGTTGAAAATATCCGACCGAAGACGTTGCCAATTGTAGGTACATAGCTACGTAAAGCTTTGTTTTCAAGAAACCTTCAGTACCCACTAAGGGGCCGTTCACAATCGCCGTTGCCTTGTTTACTTTCATCGAACCTCCATTGTTTACCATTTCGGCTCATCGCGTCCCAGTCAAAACAATTAGATTTTTAATCAAAATTTCCTCATGAATGATTTTGTCGCTAATTATATTTTTAATTCGGACAAAATAACGTAAACAGACGGTATTTTCATGATTTTGTACCCCCGTAGGCTTAAACAGAGAAGGGTTCAGAATACTAATGGTTTTTTTTTCGTACAGTTAATTCATCCAGACATGTCCAATTCGGAGCCTCGGTAAGAACTTCACAGAAAAACCCGATAACAGTTCGACCTGAGAATTGAATGTAGGACTTCACGTTCAACATTCGCGATTGCGCCCACTAGACTAATAAGGTTTCCACTAATACTAATACGACTAATAAGTTATATTCCTTGCTATGTCCATTCTTTTCATTTAGGAACGTCAAAGGTAAACCTATTTGGTTCTCGGTGGCTTAAGTTTACGCGCGCCCATAAAAGCACCATAAAGCGTATATTGCAGCGACAAATAGAGCGTAATACGTGGTTTTTATTATCACATCACGCGACAAATCTAAGCCCTATTGTCTACTACAATGCGTCCGCAGGTTTGACGATAAACCACGGACTTAGGAAATAAATAGCAGACAGCCTTCGTCGGTGTAAGCACGGGCCATTTGAGAAATTTATTGTGTGCACTTAACCACAAATAAACTGGCCAGTACCACGTGACATTCGCTGTTTAGGTTCGTTTCTTTGGTGCACAACGCTTCTTTGTTGTCGTTTATAGTTAACTGGCGACCCCTTAGTACAGACTTCTACGAGTACCTATATGACGTTTAGTGAACATAATATGCTGTTTAACGATTATTTAAGCGGCAAGGCATTCTGCTGTTTTCAATTGCTTGGATTTTTATATTGTCTTCTATACCTCATTATTTTTTAATTATTTTGAAATTGTAGGACTTGAGAACAATGGAAGCAATTCATTTCAAAATTCAAAGTATGCCACTCTACCACTGCGCCAATCGCAACAAAGAAATAACTTTATTTCATAATTAAATAAATTCGATTTTCATAACACATAAACAACACTAAATCTGCGTAACTGCGTTGGCAGTAAGAAGCAATTATGTTATTGTTGTCTGTATATAGACTGAAGTGCTAACTAAATCTTGCATAATTAAGGTAAGGGTTTGCCGAAATTAATCACAGGTGATACATAATGACAATCTCATGATATGTGATGTTATGTCGGTAAGTAATGTGATGACTTAGGTACGACTTCGACGTCACATTTATGACGAGAATGGTCATAGATTATTAGATATTTTATTGAAGGAAAAAATCGACCGTTAGATACAGACGCTATGACCACTAAGCTACCGCGAAATCGAAATTTGCCTTCACATTCTGAATTTACGTCTATAAGGTGACGTCAAAAAATTTTTTAACGTGAACTTGAGATTTCATAGAATTGGGAATATAGATTCTAGTTCTTTTTTTATAATTTGGTACGCGATTAACGTAGGTATTCATAGTTTTCGAGTTTGAACAAGCTGTCCTCCAAATTTGCATGCTCTCTGCAAATATGTGAGTTTCATCCACCCCACACTTTATTCAAACAAACTAAAATTATAATATTAAAGTTGAGAATATTATTCTATGATCGTAGAAATTTAACTAACTTAACTATATCTAGATATAACCTACTTTTGGTTTAAGCATTCGACTATACCTACGTTCAACCTACCTAATATAGAGATTAAAAATACTGAATTTGGTTTTAGCCGCGCGCTCGTATTTAGCTTGAGACTGTAATATCTGTTTTATTGTAGTACCTACTTATATTTGGTTTTACGAGTAGCTTCTTCATTAGTCTAGTGGTCCTAAGGGCGACTGCTATCCTAGAGGTCGATTCCCAGGTCGAGTAAAATATTATTAGGTTTTTTTGTAAAATTCTCTTTACCAGCGTTGATTTGTGCCCGGTTAATGGCAATAGGCTCGTCCTATTACATGGGACCTAAACACACTGGTGAGCTTCCGGGAATACGGGCATAATGGTATCTAAGCTATTTTTTGATAATGGTAAGTATCATTAAAAGGTAAGATCATCTTTAAATGGTAAGGTCTTAGCTAAAGCATTCCTATCATAATTCCATCCTTCTGGATTCACTTCACGTCCACCTTTTTAGACTAAAACATGAACGCAGAATAAATAAAGCAAAGTTCACATTTTAGGAATAAATTGTTACGCAAACACATAGGTGTAGTAGTTACGGATACAAACTGGAAACGTCAGAACATACGTCCCGTGTTTCAAGAACTTTGTACATTAATTAATTGATTAACACTTTATGTCACTCTTACTCGCTGGAAACGAGAAAATCAAATTAACCTAAGAACTGAATTAGATTTCAGTTAGGGCATTAACTTCTAAAATAATTTAAGACGTGCTTCAGTGGTTGATGCGCGATCTAATATTAATTAGAGTGAATAATTTACATCTCATCTAATAAGTGCGTCTAAGACGAAATATTACTCGGTATCTACGAGTATTTAAGCTATTCGTCCTCCGAGCCTTTTCTATATTGGGGTCGGCTTCCAGTCTAACCAGAACCAGATACGGCTGAATATCTGGGGGCACGGCAGTGTCCCCGCCAAGTCGAGCTCAATATTTTACTCGAAGCAACTGCCATCAGACCTCCGAAACACAATTCCTGGCAATACAGATATTCGGAGGGTAGACAGGGTTCTCAGGCATTATCCTCAAGACGTACATACTCGGATGCCATTATTGAAGCTCCCACAAAAGATCAGCGGCAACCTAAATCTGCCCAGGTGCCACCCGTGCCAGTGTGCAACGCAGTACCATCAGCATGGACAGGCCGACGAAGAAGGCTTCATAAAGGTAGAGTACTTATATAACTAGATTTTATGTATTAGTGTATTATTATGGTTTGTATATGTGTATTGTTTTATATGGGTCTTTGTTACCTGAAATAAATAAATAAAATAAATAAATATCCGGAGGGGTGAGCAATAACACGGCTACTTTGCCCTTCCGAGCGTAACAGATCACGCACGGAATCATCCAACATATGGTTACGTTGGATCCGATAATCGCTGGGTCGACCCGTCAATGGTTGGTTCAAGCACCTGAAACAGAGAGCATCCGACCACGGTACGCAGTCAGGTTAGTTCCCCCCTCTGTAGCACCATAATACCGGTAGTCTAGTTGTCAGGCTTTTTAGGCTTCTGACTACCACTAACAATGCGAGTGCGGGTTAATCTTCAGATCAGTTCGGCTTAGTTCTTACTTAGCCACGACCCCCAATATCTATTTAAGATATTGTACCTACATATTAAAATTTAGAGGGTGGGTAGATGAAAATGTTTTCGGGATGAAAGAGAGTAATGGCAAAACACCCAAACGCTACTCAATTTTAAAACGTTCTTAAGTCTCGTTCTTGTCTTTCATGTCTTTATCACTAAGTCAAATTGACTACTATCACGCCTCTATTCCCCGAAGAGATAAACAGAGGCGTAGTTATACAGTTTGCCGGTATGTTTTAAGTCCTATGTAATATAGGGCGATGTCGTTAATGGCAATGGGCTTATTGCCATTAACCAGGCCTAAATTACAAACTCCGACCTGCTACTGATAATTTTATAGGAAAACTCAGTTACAAATTGTATTATTATGTTGAAATAAAACTACTTTTTACGGATTTTATCGCGTTGTATTGATAGAGTAGAGTAGTTCTAGAGTATGTTCACAAACTGCTGACTGTGAACTTACTCTAGACAAGGCCCAGCACTACATCAGATTTGATAAACCACAAGTCCTCGCAAAAGAAAACCGATTCCTTCCCAGGATGATCCGTGAGGCTATTGAAATTAAAAAACATCCAAATTTCAATAGAGAAGATGGCTGGGTCTTACCACCTGCTTGGAACCCCATTATAGATTTCATAAAATCAAAATCCAAGTCCAAAACTGCAAGACCGAAGGATACGGTGAGCTCGTTCTGCGTGAATCGGATCACCAATAATTAACAAAAATGTAAGGTAGCTGTTAGTAATTGTAACATTAAGACGTCCAACAACTTAGTCTACCCGTGACCATGGATGCTGTAAAGGATCCGAAACGTCGGGAATCAAATAATATCAATACAACGCGATAAAATCCGTAAAAAGTAGTTTTATTTCAATGTCTAATATTCGCGTAAGTGTCAGAAACCAGTATGTATTATTATGTCTGTGTAGGTAGGTACTCTATCTACATTTAAAAACTCACATAATTATCTGATAGTACTACTACTACTACTGTCTTGCCTTTAAAGGGAACCATGATACTAGTGTTATGAGTAGGGTTACTTCGCATCGTGAACTAGGAAATCAGTGTTTTCCAATCATTTTTTATTAAGTAATTTTAAAATTGATCTTATTGCCGAGGTCCTTCAAAAGCGACGGTCTCTAATTTTTGCATACCCCTGTGGGATAAGGTGTGAGTATGTATGAATATTTAAGCATGTAAAAGTGCCTTTTTATTAGATATTTTAATTTTTTTATTAGGTATAAATAGGTAGGTATTAACATAAATAGCACTATTCTGACATAAATATATGTACCTACATAAATTCCACACAATTGGAATCTGATAGTGTGTACAAACACGCAAGGTCCAGCAGGGTTTGTTATGACGTTATGACAGTCCTTTGTTCTAGCAGCGCAGTGAATTTCAGCAAAAATATGAAGTTCCAGCTCCTAACCCGTGGGGAAGGAACTAGTTGATTTTCAAAACGTAAAAATGTTTCGAGCGTTAGCGTGCAGAAACAATTGCCTTTTTCACTGTACAAACTTTAGGTTGTTGGGAATAAGGCGGAAATAATCCTAATGTTCTTAAAGCTGTTTCTTATGTTACAAACTTCCTTACTTATATTATGATAGTACCTACTTATAAACAAACATACCATCACGCCTTTATTCCCCGAAGGGTGAGGCAGAGGCTTACTAATGTACCTACACCCACAGTTCGCCGGTATGTTTAGGTCCCATGTAAAAGGAGGCGAGCCTATTGCCATTAACCGGGTACAAATCCAGACTCCGAGCTGCTACTGAGAATTTCATAGAAAAACCCAATAACACTGCTCGACCTGGGGATCGAACCCAGGACCTCTAGTGTAGCGGTCGCGCTTGGGACCACTAGACTAATGAAGCAGTACCTCAATGGGTAAAGTTAAGTCGAAGTCAAATGTTTCACTGTCAATCCTACAAGTAGGTAACTACTTTTGAAATGTCAAAAACAAGTTGCACAGTTCCAAACAGTCGATTTTATGGATAAGAGCCGGCAAGAAACTCCATCGATATCCATAGAGGTCTTAATTCATTTAAAATATTTTAATTTTTTTATAAAAGCTTCGAAAATGGAATCCATTTTGAATGTCAACACCTACTAGTTACCTACTGAACAAGCAAATGGCTTCGGCTTAGACAACAAAAATAATACCACCAAGATAAGCGTGGGATAAGACAAATTGAGTTTTGTTTCGGCTTAACCGAATCAATCAATAAATTCACGACGAAATTGACGACACAATGGCTGATCACATCCAATGTGTTAATGAACATAACGGTGAACTTACATTGACACGTGACAACCCTGCTGTACAATTTATATCGTAGCGTGACCGGATTCTTGTATCCCAAAATTTCATGTTCCCGTATTTCGGCCTCCCCACAGTTATTTACACCAACTCATAATTTTAATGAATGAGCCAAAATTAGAATTTCGTTTGCTCATGCTAAAACATTTACCAACATTTTTGTGGGAAGCGAAAACGCCAACAGTAAACTTTCCTTGTTGCTAAACAACGATAAACAAACACGTAACGTCACGGATTGAACTGATTATAAACTTTCGCCGACCGTCGCCGTTTAGTGTCTGTTGTATTAGCGTCTCGCCATTTCTAACTGGGCCTCGCAGACAGGCCAGAGTGAGCCAGATCCTTTAAACCGTTTTTAGTTTACAACGAAACATCCCCATAAATCACGCCCGGAATACATTAGCTACAACCCAGGCGCAATCTACCATCTCTGTTTATTAAAGGAGTTCATGCAGAACACACGCCCTTTGTTCGTACAGAGGGATAATTAGCGCAACACTTCACACTTAATTAGAACTATCGTCGTATTTAAAAGGACCCCTTCAGTGGAGGGTTACTCTCAACGCGATACGATTCAAAGATGGAATGTCCAGCATTCATAATGAGCGACATGATTCAGCTTAGTGTTGTCATTCTGAGCCATTTAAAAACGTAGCACATTTAATTTTTATCAAAAGCAGATGGTTTTTGATGTTTACTAAACCTTTTACTTTTACATTTTACCTTGCTTTTATGCTATGCTTGATTCAGAAAGTATCAGGTTTATTTTTATATTCATTGCTAAGTAAAAGTAAATACCTACCTACCTGAGTGCTGGCGTTTTTATGTCATAAAATTAAGGACATACTCCACCTAATGTTGAACTGTTCGAAATACAAATAGAAAGATTTCCTATTGTAAAATATAGTCGGTAAACGTTTAGCGGCACAATAGTGTCGTGATAAAGCGATACGTACGTGTGGTTCCCAGTCCACCATTCTTCATTCGTATGCCGTTCTGGCCCGTCCCCAATACCAACTGTCCCTACTCTAGTCTAGACAGACGCGAGCTGCCTCACTGAAACTCATTGTTTCAGACAAAGGAAACTTCGGCTCCGTAGCACACAATTATGTATCTACTTCGTTACAACATTGAGGTTGTTAGCTCGTCCCCTACTTTTTCTTAGCTTACATAATTACTGTTTGAGCTCATTTGGCTAAAAATGTAACCACACAAGCTCCGGGCAGCTTCGTTTAAAACTCTGTGAGAATATTCCTGCCTTTATAAGCATTTTTTATATTGCCAAAAACCTTAATGCTGTACTATATTTTGAAGAGTACATGTCGTGATTGTGATAAACAATAGTAAAGGCTAGAGAGGTAGCCAGTCAAACGTCTATTACGCTAATTGTTAGACCCAGAGGGTAGGTGCATTTCCTAAAGCTTTGTGCCCCGCTGCGGCGCACCGCAGCCTCGCTCGCAATCTGTAAATGCTTTGTGTAGGTCACGTTATGGGCTTACGTGGTCACTACCACTATTACGTAGACGAGCTCTACTAAGCCGCAGTATTCAACAATAACCTGAACTTTGCTCAAATGAATAGACGGCATTACCTACACAATGATTCGCGAGCTATAAACAAAATTTCAGACGGTCGTTAATGAAGATGGAGGATTGACTACACTGTAGCTGCCGCCACATTAACATTTAGATTTAGTTCCAACGTCTGTCACTTCATCCTCGGTATATTGTGGCGTCGGTACTGCGTAACCAAGATTATTGGTACTGAATATATTCCAGTTTATAGCTTCCTGCTACTATTAAAAATTTTTGTACGGGAAAAGCTTAAAAATACTTGCCTATTAGTTACTTAATTCTAATGAAGAATTCAAGATTTACCCATATATCTAATTAATATATTTCATATATCTAATTAATATATTTCTAATAAATATATTTCATTGCAAATATTTCCAAACATTTGAAATAAGTATTTATTCAAATAAAACAAACGTAATTTAAGTTCAAATAGGCCTACCTAATCCAGTTGGCGAGAATTTACTTTCCACCCTCATAACTGAATATGTAATTACCAAAATTTGCAGTTCGTGAGCGAAGTCGCAAATTATAACGAACTCTCTAAAAATATATCTACCTAGATAGTATAAAGTAATATTTGCAGCATGGAAAACCGAAATCTATTTATATACGATCGCGGTTCAAAATTCAAATGAAGGGAGTACCTAGATAAAGGCCATTCAATCCGAATCATTTCCACAAAGGGCCACCATCATTCGATTGGAAAGTCTGTTGCCGTAGTGGCCGGGGGTTATTCACCGCGACTAATCCTAGCAGATTCGGACAAACCCCCATTACCTTGATTGATTCTCGACGCTCCGGCCCTGGTTACAAATACAAAGGTCTGCTGCAATTTGAGAACGCTTTCAATTTGCACTGAGCCGATAGCCTCTCAATTTGCGGCACACAACGATCGCCCAAAGCCGCAACAACCAGCTTGCTCCGTACCCTCAAATAACTAAATCTGGTATTGACATGTCTATCACTCTAATTTGTAGCTACTTGTAACAAGCATAGCGAAGCCCAATAAATATAAAAATTCTCATCGCGAATAACGAATGCTGTTACGCATCTCGTTTTATGTAAGAACGTTAAATAAGTTATAACTTTTCAGAAACAGTTATTATTCTTATGACTTTGAGTTAAATTATGAAATACAAAAGAAAAACCGACAATTTGGAACAGTTAGGTACCTAATAACAAAGTTAGGGCGGAGAAGTATTAAAAAATAACACTTAGAATGCGGAGAAACTGAGATATATGTGTACAGCACGCAGAAATGTTCCATAAAGATGTAGGTAGTAGCGACAGATAGGGGCGAATATTACACAACCTGCCTCAGTGATATTCATGACGTGTGCCGGGACTTCTGACTGATTGAACCGGAATATATTGTTGACTGCGTCTCTATAAACTTGTACGTGAAATGTATTAGTCTTGTTATTGTGTTCAATTTTAAGCTTTAAGGCTCTTACTTTGTCAATAACAAGCTGTTTGCCTTGAGAATTGTTGAATCAATTTGCCAATATAAATCGTATTATTATTCTGTCTCTAATTGAAATATCAATTCTGGCGCACAAAGGCTAATGCTACGTGAAAACTTAAAGCTCTATTATCAGATATAATTAGCATATAGGCCTTCAATGTGAATCAGTCAGATGGCAGACGAGTCGCGCTTAAACCTACCTAATTTTCACGTTGAATGAAAATTAAAGAAGTCCCACGCGAATCCAATTTCACGGGAACGGTAATCTCATTAGAGACGTCTGACTTTCATTAACATTTATACGATTTCCGCGGCAGAAAACTTTGAGAGACGGTCGCCTTCCCGCGAATACGCCAACTCCGTGATGCACTAATCTAAATTCTCAGATCTTGGACGCAGGTGGTCTGATAGAGTTGCCGTTAGCGCGCCCCTATTTCGGAAACTCTCAATTTATGCTGAAACTTTGATTCTTTAAAGTTACCGAGCGAGCTCGGTTCTTCTTTATGTAATAATGAAATTAGTGTGACGTAATCAAGCAGCTTTCGTTTCAAGTTTTAAGTTGCAGATTTTTTACGTATCTGTTTTTTACGTATGCTAATAAAGCTCAGAGATCTGAACCTGCCTATTGATTCTAGCCTTTGACTATAAGCACAGTTTAAAATTCTGTTTATGAGTTTAATAATACGATAGATATACGTATGTCAAAGGTTTTAAGTCACGTCGTGTCTACTTTTTAGTACTATGCCATTTTTTTGTTTTTAGGGAGTAAATAAATATCTGGTTTTTGAAATTTGGATCTGGATTTTACCCCAGGCCAGAGAAAGAATTATTGTCGTTAAAGTAACAAAAACATTTCGTAAAGGTATTAGAAAATAAGATAACAGCCGGCAGTCTTCGGATTCAGTTTGTTTTACCAGATTACGTTCCATGAGCTACTTTATCTTGGAAAGATGTTATCTGCTAGACATGAAACTCGCCTCGCACCTGGGCGAGGAGTTCAAAAGTGTTTACATATTTATGACAGCCGCCGAACATGAATATTCAGGCCGTGAAAGCATCTGCAAAAAACCAGAACAAATGAACGGAATATGCACCATATGAAATAGCAGTGGCTGCGAAATTGCGCGAGAACGGCGTTGCAATATTTTTCTTTGAGCACAATACAATATTGCTTTTCACGAAACACATACGCTATCGTAACTTAAAAATATTAAAACATATTTTCCATATGAGGGTGACGTTATTGTCCCTAATATAGGAACAAATCAAACATGACATAAAGCTGAAATCAGCAGTCCCAATATTATAACTGTTATCTATAAGCTTATTAAGATCTTAATTGTCGAGTATGTCGCGGACGTTCATTAGATCTGAGGGCGTGAGTGCGGAATGAACTCTCAATCGGCGAACATCCCACTTAGCTAAGACAAAGCCGACGGGAAGTAAGTTTCCTCATTTATCGCAACGAAGATCCCACAGGATACCGCCCTGCAATCCACAGGAAATAGAAAGTCAAGTGTGGAATGGTCTAGATACGGAGATAAATCTTTGCAGTAGAATAACGTATGTACAGTTAATTTATAGACACTAACCGTGCATCACGATTCACGCCCCGGCCACAGGGGAGTGTTGTGCCGAATAGCATAAATATTTCAAGTTAAATTGGTTCGATAAAAAAGTTTAATAGAACGTTCAGAGAAGAATGATCACATTTTATTATTGTAAATACAAATTCCGGGAACCCGAGAAAATATTCCGAAGTGTGAAACAAGTGCTGGATTGAATTTTTCAGTAGATCCATTTCTCTTATACTGATGTATAGGTACAACAAATAAAAAGATAGGTATATAACCTACAGATTGAAAAGTTAGGCAACAAAACAATGACCTCAGTTATCTATGTATATCTATCTATATATTTATAAAAGAAGAATCTGACTGACTGACCTACTGATTAACTGACGTATCAACGCACAGCCGAAACTACAGGAGCTATAGCACTGAAAGTTTGCATGCAGGTTCCTTTTGCACTGTAGACGAGTACTAAGAAAGGATTCTTGGAAATTCAACCCCTAAGGTAGTGAAAATGGGGGTGAACGTTTGTACAAAAGTACGCACACTACCATGCGTTTGACACACACATCGTCAAGATATGTACAGCTGTCATTCGGTGTTGACATTTTGACAATTGTTTTCTTTCTTTTTCAAACCATTTTATGGTTAAATTAATTAGTTTAAAACGCTTTAACAATGGTATGATTTACTGTATCTTATAATTTTGGACCAGTATCTCGTCGATTTTATATTAGAAGTACCCACTTTCTAGTAGTGTCTTTCAATTTGTTTATCTATCTGTATACCAGAGCACCTAATCTAAGAATCAGCCTAGTCTAATTATGCACATTTGGTTCAATCTCATTTGCACCAATTGCCTCAGGCTATCTTGACGCGGCAGTTCAATATAATAACATAGATACGTGTTCGGCATTAGGATGTGACGTCGCTATAACGCGCGCTGGGTTATCAAGAGATCGCTGTGACCAGACTTGACCCGCGTCTGACCTAATTAGTTATCTACCAAGACACTCGGGTCTCTTTGTTTTGGTGTTAAACGATTTGGTGAAAACATAACCTTGGCACCGATATTGCTGGATAAAACGAGAATTGAACGCTAGGATAATATTTTTTTTATCTAATTCGACGTATGTACATTATATGTTAGTCCGTATGTTTGTTTTTATGGGATAGGAGGGCAAACGAGCAGACGGATCACCTGATGGTAAGCGATTACCGCCGCCCATGGACACCCGCAACACCAAAAGAGGAGTCACAAGTGCGTTGCCGACCTTTAAAAGAGGATTGGGCCTCCGGTAACCTCACTCACTCGGCGAAACACAACGTAAGCGTTGTTTTTTAATGCCGGTTTTCTGTGAGGCCGTGGTATCACTCCGGTCGAGCCGGCCCATTCGTGCCGAAGCATGGCTCTCCCACGTGTAATGTTTACTTACGCACTTTAATGTCGTGTATCCAAACAGCTTACCTGCAACAAAAACAGATTAATTAGCAACATAACTATAATTCACAGTTTAAATGAAAAGTTTCCCGACTTTTCTTGTTCAGTATTATTTGAATTCGTTGATTATAACTTTAATAAAATATCAGCTTGCACACATAGTTTGGATCCTTGTTAAATTCACTGTACCAACATTTAGACTGAACCTTCCCTAATACTTGTGGGTATACCGGTACAATAATTAGTTTCCAGTTTTCTCGCATAATCAGGGATGAATAATTATAAGAAATATTTGTATGTACACTTGTACATGTCTTAAAGCTCATACTGACATACGAGTATAATATCTTCTCTTTTCCTTGAGACAAATTTTTATTTATTTCTATAAGGTATAAATAACAACAACAATTGTGTCGACAGTAGCAACTATTTTGCCAATGTCAAATTATTTGTAAAATAATTATAAAAGTGTTATACATGTATTTGTATAAGTAAACCTAAAATGTTAGGTGATTATGATAGTTCGGTATCGTCGCAATGTCATCTTTAGACGAAGTGATAAATCGTATGAAATGACAGCATCAAATCACTCAATCACTGCCTGAGCACCATTCTGAACCATGAGCTTTATTAGCCAAACGTAAAAGCTCTCGAAAGTGTATAATTGAAATTCAAATTCATACTACCCAATAAACGTGAACGCGACTGAAAATAATACATCCATATTTGAGTCGACAGGCGGACAAATTCTTTGTCGATTATTTACTTTATTGTGCAGTTTGTTTGTATTGTCGACTGTCATTGAAATAACAGGGAGATGACAGGAGCTAAATTAATGGAGACAATTCAACTGCGCACATAATTACAAATAATGTCGTTTTATTATGGATTTTTTAACATTTCGAGGCTCGCTGGACTTTGAGTGTGGGTTTAGTACTCAACGTCGGTGGGTCTCGCCGCGGCCATTATTCACGTGGCAGACCACCCCACCTTGCCGTTTGTGGGCAGCTACCGCTAATTTATGGCCCTTTAAGTGCCTCCGACATGGAGCACCGCGGCAATTTGGACGAAACGAGACATTACATCAAAACGATATCCGGCAAACCTATGTAATATTCGCTCATAAAATAAATATTAAAATTGCAAGTTTTGGTCAAACAAAAACTGAATCCAGTAAAGCATTAGATATTTTTATTTAAAAATTCTAGAATTGCAAAAAACGTTTAAGGATCCACTCTGATACCTTCAGCGGACTGCTTTAGGGTCATTATTCACGTAAAAGCCCACCTCACCCGCTTGCGGCCCACCAACGTTAATTTATGACTTTTTAAGTGCCATGAACACGATGTTCCGATCTCGCTGATCTCATTCATGAAGGAGAAAAAATCGTTTTTGCTCCCATTTTGAATCGCTCCGAGGTGTTCGCAATTCAAATAAAATCGGAGTAGAACATTCGATATACAATAGAGGAGCCACTCGTCACTCTTTTAACATCACAATGCATCTGTGCTGTCAAAGACGATTATTCTATTTGCTACATTTTATGAAGTTAGTGCCAATTGGTCCTATCAAAGGAATTTGAACTGAATTACTTAGCTGCCGTTATAAAAGGTAGAATATGTGTCCAAACAAAATAATGTAACAAAGTCTATTGGATCCAAGTTAAAAAGCCCAGTTCGATTACGCCGATGATCCATATTCGGAACACGATTTTCCCCTCGTATCCAGCATACATACGTACTAAAGCTAGGCTTGATTGCAATTTGGATTGAACAAAAATGTTACTGTCTGTACGTGATAGGTCTAAATAAAATTTTAATATATGCATTTATAAAATCATTTAATATAAATTGAACACAAAATAATATTTGTCTCTGAAGAAAATCATGCATTAAATACCTATGCCTGGCTTACCACATACGAGGAATTATGGAAATTCATAATTTTGAAACATTCCAAAAAATGCCTGTTCTAAAAATTTTGTTTGTCAAAAATATTGATCAGTGCCAATTCAATTGCTCGACACAGATTCGGCATTTTGCCATTGGTATTGCGCTCCCAACCACGCGGATTAAAGGGGTTTCGGGGAAATAGTGACTAGTTAGTTTATTGTGACGCGTGACAGGATTAAATATTGTATGTGTGTGATCGAATTATTTCCGCAGCTTTTATCAAATTTTTAATTCGGAGCGTACTCATGCAAATTTAAACTGACCTGTATATGGAATACAAACATGAAATTTTAAGCTAGGATATTTCAGATTCATAATCACTAATAAATTATTAGTAGGTATACAACAATGTGGACATGTTTGTATGTCTGGAAACTTATGATGGGATTTAGTAGTTATCGCATTAAAGCTAGATTTACTCAAGCGTGACTGAACGCGAGTCACAGTCATGCTGTCAAATGTGTATACGCAGGGATCGAACAGGATTTCATTGGCCGCTTTGTATCTCATGGACAAGTAGCTTCTGTTATTCAAGCATAGTGCGGTGCAATTGGTTATATTGCACCGCACTATAATTAGGCTGGGAGTTCATTTTAACTTTCACCATCTCGTGTAATAATTAACAGTTCGACATTTTTCACAGTGTGTCGTGTCTTGAAAGTCGAAATCATGTCACAATTAGTAAGCTCAAGGGCTTCTCCCTTGAGCTTACTAATTGTGACATGATTTCGACTTTCAAGACGGATCGTTTATTGATTGTGATGAATTAACAAATTTTTATCAGTTCAAATAAAATAAAATATTCAGTTCGATTTTTTTAATGATTCTTTTAAATTGATGATTACAATGAGACAAAGTAAGCAATTTATTCTACATTTGAACTAATCCTTATTTAAATTCTGAAAAGCCCCATTTAAATATTGGCATAGAAACAACAACAAAGTTTCTTACTTATTCTCAACAGCAGGAGTTGGGGAGGGTGCCTTTCCTTTATAGAGCTAAAGAAACGGAAGGAAGTCGAGTAAGAAAAAAAGTAACAATCGAGCTGCCGTACACCAGAAACACCTTTCCAACGACCAGTATTTTATTTTTACAGCATTCAAAAGCTGTGAGCTTAAAAGCGTACTGGATAATAATTCTGAACTTCGTGATATTTTATTTCAATGGAACGAAGAGAACGTTGCTTTTTGACATATGAACCAAGCACAGAATTACAGAGGCAACTGTTGGCTGTGCAAATATTTGCTGCGCCAGCTATTGTTTGTTTGTCTACACAAAACATTTACCTACAACAAAAACTGATTTAATACAATCGTTACTATACAGAATATTGAATAATAGAAAAATATGTACATTTACGCCTTTTTGCTATGGTAAAAGCCACCACGATCCACGATCCTTGCCACCGTTCCTAACATGAATTGCCTATTATTAGGTTAGTTAACTCTTTCAATATGATCGAACTATCAACCAGATTTTCAATGACTTGTTACTATAGAATCATCTTTTAAACCGCATCGTTATCTTATTGCATTATTTCTGTTTACGATTACGTAATAGAGTATTTTTATTTGTTTATTTAGGAAGGTTCCTTATGCTTTTCATTATAGTTCAGTTCCATAAGCATTTGACTGCCTCATTAGTCTAGTGGTCCCAAGCGCGACTGCTACAATAGAGGTCCTGGGTTCGATCCCCAGGTCGAACAAAGTGTTATTGGGTTTTTCTATGAAATTCTCAGTAGCAGCTCGGAGTCCGAAGTTGTGCCCAGTGAATGGCTATAGGCTCGCCCCCTATAACATGGGACCTAAACACCAGCGAACTGTGGGTGTACATTAAGTACGCCTCTGCCTAACCCTTCGGGGAATACAGGCGTGGTGGTGGTAAGTTCCATAATTTCCATTATTTTCAACTTGCAGTAAGTAAATTTAGATACTGTAATTTATTACGTCTCAACAACATTCCATCTTATTGCGATGTTTAATTATTATCATAATTTAATATCGAACGTCTGACCTTTGTTTCATATTAAAACCTACTGTGATTGTACATAACGTTTGCACGTTATTAGGTTAGGTAATCTCTGCGGTCTCCTTTGTTCGAAATCAAAGTTCATTTATTATTACATTGAGGTCGACCTTAGCTTCCTCGAGTAAAAAGATTATGCATTTTTCTTAAGTATATACATAAACAGTACTATTCCCTTGAGATGATAATAAGCTTATCTGAAACGTGGACATTGAGAATTACGTTTATTTTACACCAACATCATTTTTTTGTTACTATAAAAGTGGTATAACTTCCGTAATCATTGGAATATTCTATACAAATAGTGAACAATTTTTAATCTATCACGTTTATGCCGATAATATTTTTAAATAAGGAAATTATTAATGCTCTGTAGGGACACATCGGATTTTCTAGATTATCCAAAGATATTAAATAGCTATTTAAAATAATGAATTGGTTTGTTTCATCAGAAGCTCAGAGATGACTGTTTATTTTTAACCATATCAAAAAAGGAAGACCTTGAATGTATTTTTATGTGTGTGCCAGTCGCTGATCATCAGTTACTTTATAATGATAACGGTTTACTTTTCCTAAAAAGTTATTATCCGTTACCTAGTGAATGTACGGTCACAAACTTTCTTCGTATGTACATACATAACATTAGCCTTCATTGTTCGACGTATAATGCCCTCATGCAAGCAAGTTCAATGTTATTACCTACGATTAAATTATTGCACCACGAGGGCAATGTAATAACATTATCATATTTTCTTAGTACTTAAGTACCTACCTACATTAATTTTAATAATAGATAGTAAGAGAAGTAAGTAAAACAATTACTTTAGACTAGGCATGGGTAAATAGCCGGATGGTTTGGATTATTAGCGATTATAATCAATTTGTGTCCATTAATAGCCATCCAATGGATGATAACCCTGCTATTAACGTATTGTAGGAAAAATAAGAGTTTGTATTATTTTATTGTAATTTACGCAATACTATCACGAAAAATCGCGGTATTACTCTATTATTATTATTATTACACTTCATTCAGCGAGCTGAGCTACCCGCTAAAACAAATTTCAACGGTTAAGATTATTTGAAATTTTGTAGATAGTGTCATAATGTGCAAGTTAAAATGGCGCAGGAGTGAAGACGGGGGTGCGCGGGCGCGCGGGCGGGGCACAGCGTAAGATCATACAAGTGGCCGCAGTAACTGCGCAGGCGTTGACCGACAAGCATTGTATCGTGTGTCGTACTTGTGCGTATAATCTTATAATGGTTAGACCAAGGAACGATCTCGTGTGGAATAATTATGAGCGTTTAGCAGATAAATCTGTGAAATGTAAATATTGCGATATGATATACAAACAAGCTAATTTAAAAAGAATGTCTCAACATTTAACTAAATGCTTTAGGTGTCCAGTTGATATAAAAAATAATTTATCGCAGGGTACCATAAATTGTATCCCGATAACAAACCGAGAACAAGAACATAATTCAAGCCTAACAAGAACTTTAAGTGAAAATCAGCAGACATCTACAACACTAATCACTGATTATACATGTGATATGGACATGAGCATGACGACTGAAAAAAAATCAACATTAAACATGAAATTTGCAAAGGCTGTATTTGTGACTCGCTGTCCTTTATCTTTACATGACCATCCTCTTTGGCAGAGTTTTTTCAGTGAGTTAAACCCATCGTATAGAATACCGGCAAGAAAAACTCTTTCAACGACTCTTCTTGATAACTGTTACACTGAAACTAAGCAGTCTATAACAGAGAAGGTCAATCTTAGCCAGTATTTGCACTTACAATGCGATGGGTGGAGTAATATTCGTCACGAAGGAATTATAAATTTTATTTTATCAACACCGGAACCTGTTTTTGTGGAATCGTTACCTACTGAACAGTCACGTCATACAGCTGAATATATTTCTGATCAAATCATTAGAATCATGAAACAATTTGATGATAAAAAATTCATTGTTCTAATTGGAGACAATGCTAAGAACATGCAGAAAGCTTTTCAGCTAGTTAAATTGCAATATCCACACATCACCAGACTGGGCTGCTGCGCTCATATCCTGAATTTACTTTGCCATGATTTCATTAAAATTGATATAATAGAAAAAGTTATAAGCATGGCAACTAAAGTCGTGAACTCGATCAAAAACCATCAAGTTTTGAGTTGGTTACTTCAAGACATAGTTAAAAAGAAAGGTTCCGGAGAAACACTTAAACTGGCTGTAAAAACCCGATGGAGTAGTCATTTGACCTTGTTAAAAAGTTTATTGAACACAAAAATAGCATTGAAAACACTAGCTATAGACGAGAAAGCCACACAACTTCCATCAGATGTTAAAAGCAATTTGCTAGAAGAATCGTTTTGGGACCTTTTGAAGCAAATTTCATGTATCTTAGAGCCTATTGCAGATGCTATAAAAAAATTGGAAGGTGATAAGCCTAAAATACACAAAGTATTTCTTATATTCAAAAATTTAAGATCACAAATCGACTTTGTTCTGCCAGAAGTTACAGTTCTTAGCAACGATGATAAAGAAAACATTATGAAATTTATTGATAATCGGACTGCAATGGCTATTGAACCAATACACTTGGCTGCTTATTTACTCAACCCTGCTTCACATGGAATAGAGTTAAATTCAGAAGAAGATATAAAGGCAATGCAATATATTTATGAACTGGACCAACACTTCAAAATCAGCATCATGAAAGATTTATCTGATTATAAAGCAAAAGATTGCTTTTGGAAGAATCGCTTTATTTGGTCTCAAGTCGAAGAAACCGAAGCCCTTAACTGGTGGAAAGGGATTTGCAGCTCTACCAAGCTACATAAAATTGCAGTTGCTATTCTATCAGCACCTTGCACCTCAGCAGCCACTGAAAGGACTTTTAGTACTCAAGGTGATATACACACTAATAAACGAAATAAACTGACTACTGAAAGAGCAGGAAAAATAACTTATATATCACACAACTGGAATTTGGAAAACAGACTGACAGCTAATAGTAGTAGCAGTAATATGGAAAGTGATTTTAACATGGATTGCTATTCGGAACCCTGCTCTCCAACACCAGAAAGAGATGAAATATCCTGTGACACTGAACCTTCGCAAATACATACACCAGAAATGGATCCATTAGAGCTTGATTCATTAGATGTGCCAAACCTACAAGATTTTGAAGAATCCAGTGTTTGATAGGTTTGAAATTGATTCGAAGAATAAAAAAAACAAATATATAAAAAAGTAAAAAAAATGCAATCGTGACAGATTAATAATTATAAAAAAACAACTAAAAACACAAAAAAAATCTAATTAATAAAAATCACTGTAAATATGTAGCTGATTGAAAATTTTTAAATGGGCCAGATTAGTTTTATATTATTTATATTACACATAAATTTATTCACAACGAAAGAGAAAAGTTAATCTAATCTGACAGTCCTAAGCCTGAAAACCATGAAGGAAAATTTTCAATCACTAAATAGCATTAACAGCAGGGTTATCATCCATATTGGCTATTAATAGCTATTAAGCTTGATTTTAATCGATTAATATTCAAGTGCTATTAACTGATTATTAGCATTGCCCATCACTACTTTAGACCCTTATGATCGATATAGATCAGCAGTGGGACATAATTGGCATATCTTAATTACAACAATTTAAAAATGCACAATTATGTAATTTTTAGTCTTTTGTCTTGTTTAAATTGTAAGTAGTGGGTGTAAACCTCTGCCCATTTTTTTATGTGATGGGCAAACGATCTGATGGATCGGCTGATGGTAAGCGATTACCGCCGCCCATGGACACCCGCAACACCAAGGGAGTCACAAGAGCCTTGCCGGCCTTTTAAAAGAGGATTGGGCCTCCGATAACCTCACTCACTCGGCGAAACACAACGTAAGCGTTGTTTGACACCGGTTTTCTGTGAGCTGTATTTTCCCATCCGGGGAATATAACCATAGATGCTATGTTATTTTGTATATAATTATATTCTATAGGATAAGAAAAATGATGAAAACCTAACAAAATATTACGATGATGTAAATATTAATCAATGACGTTGATTGAGCGAATATTTTGTAAACAACAAACTTTATGACGTGGAAAATAAATACTGTTGGTATTAGCTTTGCAAACTTTGACCCCCACGGTTCCCAATTCGTACCTACCTATATGATATAGTTTTTATATCTATACATATAAATTATATCCTTTGTCCTGAATGACTGACTGACAGAACAACGCACAGCCTAAACCGCTGATCGTAGAGACCTGAAACTTGTAACGTAGGCATCCGATAAGAAAGGATTTTTAGAAATTCAACCCCGAAGGTGGTGAAAAGAGGGGGGAGGGGTGAAAGTTTGTATGAAACTCCGAACACAATACACATACAATTCGTTTGACATACGCACACACAGACATACATATTTATTAAACGATGACCTCGTCAAGACTTTAGACAATTAGACTTAACACATTTTATGATATTAAACCTCCATAGTGTAGGTACAGTAGGCTCAGTGTATTTAGAAACGAAAATCATTTATATATTTATTTATTCCCAACAATTATCTAAGTATTCAGGCGAAGCGGCGCGCGGCGCACGGGAAGTCTAGTAAAATATAATATTTTTATTTACTAAAATATTAAGAAATGGATACATTTTCGTTATATAGATTTCAATATACCCCGATTCCCGAAGGATTGTCTAGCTAAACAATTTCTAGTTGGTTTGAGATAACCTAAAATAATAATATCCGCCCATACATCATACATGAGGATTGAATTGCTTTGTTGTAAACAGTAAGACAATGAGCCTTCACTGGAAATATTTCTTTTTTTTTCAATTTTATTCACTACGTTAAATAAAAAATAATTGTAAAATACGACTGCCTCATTAGTCTAGTGGTCCCAAGCGCGACTGCAACGCTAGAGATCCTGGGTTCGATCCCCAGGTCGAGCAAAGTGTTGTTGGGTTTTTCTATAAAATTCTCAGTAGCAGCTCGGAGTCTGGATTTGTGCCCGGTTAATGGCAATAGGCTCGCCCCCTATTACATGGGACCTAAACATACCGGCGAACTGTGGGTGTACATTAGTACGCCTCTGCCTAACCCTTCGGGGAATACAGGCGTGATGGTATGTTATGATGGTATGTATGTAACATACGACTACGATTATCATTTCGGCTCTCACTATCAAATATTTAAGTTCTATAAGTTCGCCTACCAACCAAGTTTAGATCAAATTATAACTGATGATTTGACAATGTCTTTAAGTTTTTGTATCAGCTATCAGAAGTCACTGACTTATCTTCTATACTTATAATAAATCTGTAGAGAGGTCAATTCTGTACATGAAATATATTTCCAAAATAACTATCAGCGGGTGATTAGTGATCGATACTGACGCCAAAAATGCAATCAGTAAAATTTTTGTCTGTCTGTATGTTCGTTATAGAAACAAAAACCACTCGACGGATTTCAACGAAACTTGGTACAATTGTTCTTCATACTCCTGGGCAGGTTATAGTATACTTTTCATCACGCTACGATCAATAGGAGCAGAGCAGTGAAGGGAAATGTTGGGAAAATGAGTGATTCATGAGAAAGGTTTCAAGCTATAAAACATCACGCTACTACCCTTAGGAACGGGACAACGCAGGTGAAACCGCGGGCGAAGAACTAGTATTAAAATAAGTCGAACACACACTTCCCGACTACGGTTATATCTCCGAAATTCAAATAACCTATAGATATGTGAACGTTCTGGAAGCTCTTCACTCCTTTTATTCCGCAACTGGGTCCGCATCTAAAATGCATTTGTGATGCTTGCGACCCGCTGTTACCCCCGTTTCCCCCTTGTTCGCTCAAAAGTATGTACGTAATCCACAAGTTTTCCAGCTATCCACAAATCTTGGGTTAAATCGTCCTCTGAATTCTAGGGACCTGAACTATTTAATGACTAGCGATTATCGTTTGTCCAACGTTTAGGGTAGAATTTGTCAACTGTTCTATTTCCAGATGTTATAGAGGAATTTGATTTGTAACAGTAATAAAACCGTAATGGAATCGGAATAATTGGTTTGATGGGCTTCGTGAATTCGTTGGTATGCCTGAAAGCACTTACTGTTACATATTCTCCCTCAAAATGTACCTATGAGTGCGTGTATTCCAATTCCATTAGAGCTACGAAATAATACAAACAAACTGAAATGAAGCCCTCGATATGGCATCATACAGGGAGTCATTTTATTATATCTGTCTATCTATTGCTTTATCAATGGCTCCCAGGATCTCTTCAAGGAATCTGATAGTTTTTGCCTTGAATTATTTATGTCGCAGTTCAACTGATGCGTTCGCCTATCCGTTACGTAAATGTTCGCTGTGAAAACGTTCCATGTAACATAAAAAAGCACTTTGCGTAGACCACAGTTTTGTACAAAACGTGGAGAATACAGAAAGAAAAATAACTGTTATAAACGTTATATGAGTGCACATAATTGTTATCAATACAATATGAAATTGCTACATTATTTTATACCTCTCTATAAACATGTTTTACTATGGAAAGTCGCATAATTATGTCGTTAACAAAATCCGACAGTTTTATCATAAACAGCTATGTTAACTGAAAAAATAAATTTAAAAAAATATATCCTTTGAATGACGTCGAAAGTTTTTATAGTCAAACCTAACATTATTATAAGCGATATGTTTTTGTTTTACCTTTGTGGAAATGTAAATTTGTGTACATGACTCACGCCTATATCCCCGAAAGATATGGCTGAGAAGTACTGCCGGACATAAGACATACCTACTGGTCAAATAGTGTAGACTGTAGTACAAAATCGGCATCAAATATATCATAGAACCAGGGTGAAGGGAACCCCGAAGGAAACTCAGATGCGAGCCGAAAGCAGCGAGGGAGCGCGAGCCGTGACCGACCGTTCGCTCTGAAGCCTTGTGAAGCACTGAACAACTGAAGAATTCTCCTTAAGCAGTTGTTTTATTTTAAACTTTGTTCTCTAGGTTCTAGAATATTCTGACGCACGCACTGACACCGTGCGCGCGCCGGATTCTAGAATAAATCATCTGACAGTTGCCTGCCAGTGTGGCTGCAGCCCGAGCCTCCCCCCGCGACCGCAGCCCCTACTACTCGTTGTCATCAGGCTCTCACTCCCCTACTACGATTTATTATGAAAAAACATCGAAAAACCTCTTATTTGTTAACAAAAATACCTAAATATAAATACTATTCGTTACATTAATTTCATAAAAATGTGTGCTACGCGTCGTTAACAACAAGTATATCTGATGCTTACTGTATGTATACTGTGTTAGGTGGAGGTAAATCCTTCAGGGAATACAAGCGTGTTGGTATCTACGTATAACTTATTGGTAAAAGTTCCTTCTTGATAGCTCAGAGGAATACCTCGAACTTATTAGTTTCTTATCTTACTCCCATTTTATTAATGAATTGGAATAAAAAATTATACTTCCTTTGTAATATAGAATATGATTGTGCTTGGATAAGCAGTAAGACTAATGTAATCTGGGGCCCCTAGACGGTCGAGTATGGTGGACAAAACGGGAATTTTTCGTACTTGCTTGCATTTTTATAGCAAACTGCGTGCGATGATAATACGTACTTAATGAAAATATTAATATATATTTATTCCTTGTTTGTCAAGCATGCTGGATCGTCTAGGTGCCTCTTTAGAATATTCCCCGAAAAAAGACTACATACTTACTTCCTTTTGCATTATCGTTATAATTGAGTTGTATCTATTGCTATTCCCTACGTAGCTAAGTACTTCTCAGTGATCGGAGCTATATAAGACCATCGACAATAAATATACTTGCTAACAACTATCGACGAAAATGTAATAGGGCGAATCTATTACCATTTAAAAAAAGATATTAAAAATGTATACCTGTGCAATCTCCAAATGCAACTGATGTCCGAGACAAAGCCAAGCGTTTGTCGGAAGCAATTTCGGTAGCCTAAGAGCGAAGGTTGGCTGCTTGACATCCTATATCCGGCGAACATTTCCACGTTGTCAAACGTAGCTAAATCTCCCGGGAAAGAGCAGCGGTCAGAGCCGCCCATAGACAGGAAATTGTATGTCGACCTACGTCACGATTGGCCGCCCACGTCCAACGAGGGAGCACCAAAAAATAAACTCCTAAAACAAAATTAACCGCCACGAAAACAATAGGTATGTTACCTATAGCTGTTTTAACATTTTAAAATGAATCTGGATTTATTTGGATCGCAATTTCGTGACCATTAAATCTACACTCACTACTTGTTAAGTTGTATGGTTTTTATTGGTGTTTAACATTTTTATACCAAAATAAATATAATAGTTTTCTTGCTCTAATTTATACAGAGCGTCAATGGCAGTTTCCAGAATAAAAAAACAATAATATAATAAACAATATAAGATATCAACAGCCTTTATTTTACTAAGATTTGCACAATCTGGTCTAATAAACCCTCATTATAATAATTTTAGATATTATAATCCCTTAACACGTCAGAAGTTAGGTGCCTCCATAAGTTAGACAGACTCACAGACCGAATCCTCTTAATTCAAAGGCTTTTCTCGAGCCAAGGTAGATACCTACGTTATACTTAAGTGTTCGTTACTCAAATTAGTATTTATTATTTTCAGTGCGTTGACCAATTTCACCAATAAACATTAAAGTTATTATAGTGAAGGAAAAACTTACAAAAAATAACTGCCTCATTAGCCTAGTGGTCTTAAGCGCGATTGCTACGCTAGAGGTCTAAGATCGCAACGTTCTGTAAACGTAGTATGAAGAACGACACGTTTGGCGTAGCGGCTGAGAGGTCGGCTTCTACGCAACGTGTTGTGGGTTCGATCCCCACACGGAACAAATATTTGTATGATCTACAGGTAGTTGTTCCGGGTCTGGGCGTTTGTGTATGTGCGAATTTGTGTTTGTAAACGCACCCACGACACAGGAGAAAATCCTAGTGTGGGGCAACGTTTTTTTAAAAAAAAAATGTTCAACTTATTTTTAATAAGTAAGTACTTAGTGTTTCCTTTACTTAGCATGTTTCGCTAGCACTTGCTGATTTGTGCAGTTACACTTAGGTTTTTTTTTTCATTGACTAGGTCGGCAAACGAGCAGACGAGTCACCTGATGGTAAGTAGTCATCGCCGCCCATGGACACCTGCAACACCAGAGGAGTTGTTGGTACGTTGCCGAGCTATAAGAGGCTCTACGGACTGCAGACTGACAGAGCCGCTGCAACCGAGAGGGAACTGGCTCTTACGCGCAAAAGTCGCAACATACACCAAGGTGCTTTACGACAGACTCCGACGTGTAAGGGTGGTAGCCAGCCATTCAGACCCCGAGAGGTCCTACCACCGAGGTTTAAATTTTGTTTCCTTTTTTTTCAGGAAAACACCATTTTACAATTATAACAAATTATCCTGTCTGTTTATCTGTTATCGAAAACACATTTACGTTGAAAACAATTTGTAATACCATAAGACGTCTGTTATTCCTAGACGATACTCATTTTATCATGAAATGTTCTGCTTTATAGCATGGTATAAATATGGAAGAGGAACAAGTTCATAATTCACTTATTTTTGTTCAAAGTTTCATGTCTTTCCGTTGCTATGTTTTATAAGAAAATAATTAAAAATTCTTCCGGCGGAAACGTTGGCTGCATTGGCGCTTCATATTACCGGATGGTACTTATTTCATTATTTATGAGTCTTTTATACTTACTACTAGCTGCTGTCTATGGTTACACAACGGACTATTATTATATTATATACTGTTAAAATTGAGAGAAAAAGTAGCTTACGTCCTTTCCTGGGATCCAATCTATCTCCGGACCGAACTTTATCAGATTCAGATTCAGTGGATTAGGCATGAAAAGGTACCTAATAGGTGAGTTACTTTCACGTTTGTAATATATGAATAGAAATTACGTATTTCTATAAAACTAATCTATTTCTCTCATCTAAATTCATATCAGATTTCTACTGATATAAAGATCACGATGACTTGACTGACCGTCAACTTGCACAGACCTTTATTACTTGTGCATGAATCTGGCAAGACACAATTATTTCCAAATATACTTTGGTAGACTTACTCGCACCAAAATATTTGCAATGGTTTAACTCACATTAAAATGTGCTCTACAATGCAAGTCGTATATCATAGTGTCCCTTGAGTTAAGTACAGATAGAGCGTGTTAAACACCGTAGTTTTTATACGCGTGTGGCCACTAAACGTGTGTTTGGCAGTCGGCCAAACGCCGACCGGCCCGCCCAACCATTTCCCACTGAAGCTCGCAGTTTACTCCGCTGAAGCCTTCGTAAGTTTGCGATTGCGAGGTTCTGTTTGTTATTCGTGTGCCTCGTGAATATTTTAAGTTTTCTTTATTGTATTGCTGTTTCTTTACCTGAAGATTTCGTCATATTTTTGCTCGCTCCCAAGCCAGAAGTTTTGAATGTTATATATGTTCATGTGCTTGTTTTCGTGTACGTAGTTTATTGGCACGAAAAGAGTATTTTGTATAGTTTTTAAGGGTCTCAAAGTACCTATTGTGTCAAACGTAGGTACGTATGAACAGTATATGTACAGTCTAAGCACGTGAGTTTTGGCAAGACAGCAATAGGTACAGTGACGACCAAAAGTCCATAAGCAATCTCACAACGCAGTAGCTTGACGTTTAATTTGACTTACGACCTTCTATTAATTATCGTTATTAAGTGACACTGCACTGGCTGTATCGAGCTCGCTCGTACTGTTCATAGCAATGTAATCCTTACCGTGCTTATGGACTTTTGAGCGTTTACTTTACATAGCCACGTGCAATGACTTAATACCACACAAAACAAAATTAAAATTATGCAAATAATTCTCAGCGAGCGGTAGTGAGCGGTTAATACGTAGCGTTACCAACGAAACGCGTTGTAATAAGCAAACAATATTACCCCCAAGTTCGTAAAATTTATGAGGCGGTTATTCGCTAAGACATAAACAGGGGTGCTATGTAGCAATAACGTAACGTAACAACGTGTTCGGTACAAGTGGCTGAAACATTGTCGATTTCATTGCTTTTCATTTTCAAACAAAGTTTCCCTCGATATAAACTAGAACGCTTAGTTATCAAAGTCCGAGTAACTGTTCAGTATTCATTTGATTTAGAAAGTTACAAAGCTAGCATTAGAAGTTACAACTTAAGTTTTAGATTTATTAAACCGCGGTTGGTATTGATCAGAAGCTTCTGTAAACCAACTTTGGGATGCTATTATGGGATAGATACCCCTAAATCCAATATCGGTCGATGGTAGTAAGTAATAAATAACACGACTCCTTCATGTATGACTAATTGTTATGAGTCAAACGACTCCAACATTCAAAGAAGGTGAAAAATTCTGCGGGTTTATTAACGTAATTTAATATTGGGCTGCTAATGTAATTAGGTTTTCAGGCTTCGTCGAATATTATTAGATATTCGAGTGGCTTCGAAACAAGATTATATCCGGATAGTAATATCATTAGGTATCATTTGGAGGGAAGTGAAAAAGGAGGCCTCAATTTGTCTGTAGGTATGTGTAATGACAATTTATTGTAATGTATTAGACGCTGATTGGTTAAGAATATCTTATAGATACCTGTCGTTTAGATGAGGTACCTACTAACTTTCTAAATACCCGCGATGATCTCATTTTTCCCAATGCCGCATATAAATCATAGCTAAGAACACTCTGGACCAAGTTATTTTTTATACCACTAAGGTGGCAAACAAGCATACGGTCTGCCTGATGGTAAGCGGTTACCTAGCCTATGGACGCTTGCAAACCAGGGGTATCACTTGCGCGTTGCCGTCCCTGTAAAATAAGGAGGAATAGTTGGGTTGGTAGGTTGGTATTGATGCCATGCATGACAGCGGCTGCAACAAAACACCACCAGTCCCCCACACTGCCAGCACAACGCTTCCTCGCGGAGCTCTGGCGACTTTGCTCACCGTTAGGAACACAACATAGTACGGAGCTTATTGGCTTGGAGTTATTTGGTTACGATTTTCTGCAAGGTGAAGGTACTTCCCCAGTCGAGCAGCTCCAATTGTGAGTGGAATTATTAAATTCCACGATGCCCTGCCTCTCTTAAAGTAACTTTTCAAACAAAAAAACTGAATCAAAATCGGTCCATTCGTTTGGGCGCTACGATGCACGCTACAAACATATAACACCCCTCTTTTTCGTCAGGGGTTAAAAACGAGATAACAGCAGTTATTTAAAGTTACAAACAACTGACATTTGAAAAGCAATTGCTACTTTTTGTAGTGTGTGTACTTTTATGGACAATAACAACAAACTAAACAAAGCAGTTTTTAATTGTAGTTGTTTATCTTCTGTATATATAAAAGAAGAACCTGATTGACTGACGTATCAATGCACAGCCGAAACTACAGGAGCTACATCCCTGAAAGTTTCCATGCTGGTTCCTTGTGCACTATAGACGAGCACTAAGTAAGGATTTTTGAAAATTAAACTCCTAAGGTGGTGAAAAGGGGTGTGAAAGTTGTATGAAAGTACACACACTACCATGCATTTGACACCCACATTATAAAGATATTTTGTCAAGTTATTATTCGGATTCCGGTACCTAGGTTACTACTCTAATATTCTATATCTATATTCTATGTCTATATTTCGTTCAAAATACTGCACTGGAAATAAATGTAAGCAAATGCAATTTTTGAGAACTTTACCAAATTTGGAACGATTGTCCGATCTTTTATTTCCAGTGAAGTAGTAGTAGACGAAATAGTACCGTAGGAAACTAGATTAACGGTATCCAAATCCGAATAATAACATAATTTGATAGAATATTGTCTGTATTACGATTTATTTCGGTATTACGTTATTGTGGGCTATTCAAGCTCAGCCGGACCCTTAACACATTTTATGATATGAAACCTCCATGGTTTAGGTACAGTGGGCACAGTATCTATATTTTAGAGACGAAAATTACCTAAGTACGGAGGTGAAGCTGCGCTGGAACTCTAGTAATTTATATACCTACCTAGTTTAATAATTTAAACGCTAAATTCGAATTTACATGTACACTTTATTATCAATGTCGTCAGTATTCGGACGAGCGTGTCACTGAATATAAAAGATTCACAAACATAAATCGAGTTTTTCTCTAAAGAGTATCGTGCAAAAATACACCAGGAGTTAAGCTTGAATATTTAAGGGTGTGATTTATATGGATGGGATATCAGCATATACATTTAAATTGTCACATTGATATTCCACACCCGCACAGAATGTATACATACATTCGCGGCAAATAAAATCAACATGTAAATGAAAACTTGGGATCCAAACTCGTACAAGTGGCGCAGTTTCATTTCTTGGGAGGAACGATATATCTCCCGCATGACATGCGAAAACAATAACTCCTCAAGCGCTTCTAGAGCCGACATGTGAAAACAAAGCACCTCTACCCAGCGTGCGTATAAATTTTGGATGCCGGCATTTTAGGCGACATGACCTTTTTTGTGCATACCTACAGTAACCGCCCTAAGGATTATTTATCTCGGAGAATTCTGTCGAGAATACATAAGCACCTTCACAAAAAACATCTCTGTTTCTACTCCAGAGTAGAAAATTTACATTTTTCGTTCCATTACATAAACAGATCAAATACTTATGTCGGATCAGACAATACTGTTCATAAATTATCTAAAATAATAAAAAGGATAAACTTTATATTACTGGTTATTTTAGTGAAGGAAAAAATCGACTGCGGGCAGGATTCAAACCTACGTCTTTTGATAGTTTATATCAATGGAATAAAATCATGACAAAATTTTACCTCAGTATAATATTGGTTATTATTTGATCAGATTTATTGGTTGATCAAATCATTTTCAAAACTATATCAATGTCCAGATAGGTATATATTATTATCATGTAGACAGTACTCACTAAGGAGTCTTTTTCGAAGAATACAAAATAGAAAAGAAATTCGTACACTTCTTAGTGGAAAATTACGAAAAATATTTTAGTGTGAATTCCGCAAATTTTCGCTCTTGGGTACACTTGACCTGAATATGACATAAAGTAGAGTATTAGAGGCGAGATATTTTCAAACTTCCCTATTAAGAATTGGCAGTTAGTGTTAGCGTGAAGCAATGAACTTTATTTTACTGCAAATACGAACATCGAAAACGGGCTTTATTAATTTCATCGTAACTATTACATTATTTATTATTATTATTAACCCGTGCTGTCCCACAGCTGGGCAAAGGCCTCCCTCCATTCCTTCCAACGGTCGCGATTGTGCGCTACTTCTTTCCAATTCTCAAGGAAGACATCCAGTTCATCCCGCCATCTCCTTCGTGGTCTGCCGCGACCCCGTATCGCTGTTTCAGGGCACCAATCCTGAGCTTTCCGGGCCCACAGCTCGCTGGGCATGCGACAGACATGTCCTGCCCAGTCCCATTTAAGTTGGGCAGCCTTTATATAGTATTTCTTTTTATATCACTAAGGTAGCAAACAATTATACGGCCCGCCTGATTGTAAGCGGTTACCGCAGCCTATGGACGCTTGCAACACCAGGGGTATCACTCGCGCGTTGCCGACCCTGTAAATCAAGGAGGAATGGTTGGGCTGGCAGCATAGGAGACAATAGCGTGATGCTTATCCTATCTGCCAACACAACGATTCCTCGCAGAGCTCTGGCGATCTAGCACGGAGCTATGTTATTTGGCTACGATTTTCTGCAAGGTAAAATAGTAAATTCGAAAGTTAGTTTGTTTGCTACGGTTTCCCGCCTAAACCAATAAACCGATTTTAAAAATTCATTCACTAATAGATTGCTACATTATCAGCGAGTAACATAGGCTATATATTTTTTATATTTTTACAATAATGTAACCCAAGGTATCAAAAATTTACCTATAAAATTCATTATTTGACGTGCGATTACACTGCCATTTTGTTATTTGTTAGAAAATTTAAATTAATATGGCATTTTAATATTATAAACGTGAAAGTTTGTTTGGTACAGAGATAGATTTAAGTCTGTAATAGCGCAGAGGCTGCTTTTTATACACGTTGGATCCAATTCTGAAGTCCACGGAGACTACTCGTGAGCAGAAGCTAGCAAACAATGATGACAAGCCTCAGCAAAATAATGTCATTAAAATCATACTAAGTATCTTGCACTTTAGAGCGCATGTCGTTTTAATTAAGCCAGTTAAACAGTTATGTTGAACTCTTTATGTAGGACTGTCAACGTTACAAGAACTATATTAAGTTGTTCTACTTTGTGCCAAGTTTCGAGCTTCCTGATAATCTAGTTAGTGTCTATCACAATACTGAAATACTCAGGGCTCAGCACATTATTTTGACGAAATCAGTACAGTTGAGATATAGAAGCACGTTTAGAGGAAAAGGGGTGCGTTTATATACATAGTTTGCCTTTTGAAAGAACAAAAATTATAAATTATTATTAGAAATGATATATGAATAAATTTGCATGTTTAAAATATGTATAACTATTGTGATTAATGTGTGTAGATCTTTAAAAGATAATAGGATAAGGCGATTTTATAAAGATCTTTCGAAGCTTGCACCTGCCATTAAAAAGGACCAGATTATTTTCTGCTATTATTAAGTAACTTAAGGCTGAGGCACACACTTGACCCTTCAAATGCTAATTTATGTTGAAACTTGAAATTCAAGTAAAGATTTTCTTGAAATTTACTACCTATATATGGTATGTAATTCCCTACTTTCCTCGTCATCATCGACCCTTACACTATCCCACAGCTGGGCAAGATTCTCCTCTCAGAATGAGAGGGGTACTTTACACAAACGTATATCTAAAAGTTATAAATAGAGGCCCTCTTATTATAAATATCATCGGTGACGGCACAGCTGCATTTCTATGTACTTAACAATCTTAAATTCATCTCTCAGATTATAATAAAATCTTAATAAATTATGATAGTGTAATGGCCCTAGTGGGTGTTGACGACCGTGACAAGCCGCCAGAGGATTTACGTGACGCTGGTGCAAATTTTATTAGTTCAAAGATTATGTAAATATGAGTTTGCAAATTAACATAATCCTTAGAATAAAGCTAAGGCAACTAAATACCTACCTAAATACGTTTTGTTTATATAAATAACATAACATACCATTAAGTGTGTATTCCCCGAAGGTTTAGAGGTGAAGGTACAATTTTTTTATGGATTAAGTCGGCAAACGATCTGACCAGCCACCTGGAGGTAAGTAGTCAACGTCGCCAATAGACACCTGCTACACCAGAGGAGTTGCTGATGCGTTTCCGACTCTTCAGAGCCCCTACGGACTGCAGACTGCCAGAGCCGCAGCAACCGAGGGGAACTGACTCTTCAGAACAAGACAAGTCGAAACACACACGACAAATTCCAACATTTACTGGTACGTGTATAGTTCCTATATAATAAGGGGTGAGCCTCTTGCCATTAACCCGGCACAAAATTTAAACTCCGAGCAATTACTTAGAACATTTCCAACAGAAAATTTCAATACCTAGATCATTTACTCGACCGGGAAATCGATCCTGGGTGACCAGGCCCAGCAAGGCAAGCATTGTAATTGGTAGTCGAATGTGCACGTACGCGATAACGACAACAACCCGTATTCTGTCGCAATAGCAGCGATTTTTGTGTGGCACTGTATGACTTGAAGGGTTGTCCTGAACAAAAGACATTAGGTACTACATCTTTGAAGCAAACTTCCGTGATATGGTTTCATGAAACATAAAATACGGCCATTTTTCACATGTGTCACATATTTCACCTCGGTTTATCATGCAAACATAATTAAAACTCGACTCATAACAAAACGTTATGCAAACAATTCAAAAGCTGTTCAGGTCATTAACTTCAAACAACTCTGAATTAACGACATAATAAAAGCCATCGCTTCGATGCAAATGAACATACATAGCATACCATCACGCCTGTATTCCCCGAATGGTTAGGCAGAGGTTTTTTTATGGGATAGGGTGGCAAACGAGCAGACGGATCGCCTATGGTACCTAACCGATTACCGCCGCCCATGGACACCCGCATCACCAGAGGAGTTACAAGTGCGTTGCCAGCCTTTTAAAAGAGGATTGAGCCTCCGGTACCCTCACTGACTCGGCGAAACACAACGTAAGCGTTGTTTGACGCCGGTTTTCTGTGAGCCCGTGGTATCACTCCGGTCGACCTGGTCCATTCGTGCCGAAGCATGCCTCTCCCACGAATGTACACCCACATTCGTATGTGTAGGTCCCATGTAATAGGGGGCGAGCCTATTGCCATTAACCGAGCACAAATCCCTCCGAGCTGCTATTAAGAATTTCATAGAAAAACCCAATAACACTGCTCGGCCTGGGATTCGAACCCAGGACCTCAAGCGAGATTTTTCATGTAATTTTGAAGCAAATTACACCAATAATATGGAAGGGGTAAGCTAGACACTACGAGACGTGTCCTGGCGTCCCATGGGGTTATTGTTATGGCCAAATAAAACTAGTTTACAATGGGCACTAGGGCTGCGCGCTTAGCAACTTTATCTACAAATAGGGCTACCACCTATGAAAAGCCCCAGTCCCCAGTGCCGTAAATACATCACCGACCAGCTTAAATTCTACGTCGGCAGCTATCTCGGGTTTCAAGTCGTCTTCTAATGCGCTTAGGGAGTCCCTTCCGTGAACTTAGCAACTATCATTGTTGGTTGAATACGATGCTTCACGCACAATGGTCGGCTTATTCTATATTTAATCGCTGTTAGACGTGACAACCCTGACCTTCCGATGCAACGGTTCATGTGCACTGGAAAATATATTCGTAGAAACATGCTACGTAGGTATATTCTTTCATGCAAGTTTAAGTGAAGAGAGACCGGCCGCGATGCCAACTTCTTTTGGATCTTTATTGTTATTTCCTTACATAATAGAAAGTACCAAGGTATTTTTTTAATAAAGTAACTGTTGCCCACAGTTGCGCTCGCATTCCAAAGGACTTTTTGATACAAAAGATATTTATTCCCTTGTCAAATTTTATCTCAATCTGTTTAGTAGTTTAGGCGTGAAAAGATAGAAAACTCAATTTTGAGTAAAGCTCTCCTTTGCATATTGTTTATTTTGTAATTATTCTTATATTATATTTTCTGTACAATAAAGAATAAATAAATCAAAATAAATAAAATATATTCCTGCATATATGCAGCTTAAACTATGTATTACCTAGACTTTGCATAAAAAGTAGCTATAATTCAAAGAGATAAGTCTGCACGGCGGAAATCTCATGAGCGTAAGCAACATATCTGATTCGAGGCACTCGCTTCAAAGCAGCGTATCAGCAATCCTGCTGAGAAATATTTATGTTATCAACTTAGTAAAAAGGTGCAACGGAGCGTAACGGTACCTAGTTAATGTAAGCTAATCATAAAAAATACGTGTCACTGCTAATATTATAAATGCGAAAGTAACTGTCTGCCTATTTCGGGTTTTTTTATCGCTGAACCTATTTTGGCATAGATTGGACCTTGGCGAAGGACAGGATGAGGCCTTTTATCGCAAAGATCCTATAAAGTGCGAGTGACACCACGGGCAACAGCTAATTAACTGCAACTGAGCTGAATACTATTATTTGCTCTGTGTGTTTAAAATGTATTGATTTAATAGACATTCTACATATATAGGACTATTTGCGCGCCGGCGTAACATTATTTCATAAGCCCTCTACGGCGCAACGGCATGCTCTCGGAGGCTCATGTTTTTACATGAAGCTCCCGATTGAAATGTAAATTGGATTCGAATTGGTCGGCAAAGGCAATGTATTAAAAAAAAGTTAGCGAAAAACCGCTCGAAGCTTTCATGTATTGGGATGTGATTTGTAAAAGTTATGGCACAGATAACAGTTGCATTTTTCCTTTTCATTTGTTCTAAAATTTATTTACATAATTGTTAAACAATTGGGTAGGTACTTGACTGTCGTTTGATTTATAATAAACATTAAATAAAAATATTAAGAAACCCCTGAGTCATAAACCTTTAAAAAGAAAAAAACTATATATTGTCCCTTTATGATTAATATAAGTAGAATATTTTAATCCAAGCGTCGTTATGTCGGTGGACCGCTCATGTGCTCGTCAAAACCCATCGTTGGAGCCCAAACACAACGTAGATGCCGCACACCGTTGAGGACATCTTCTGACGCTGCAGGATTTCGTAATATCATTGACAAGTGACAGGGTTTTAAATTTCAAATCGATCAGTCATGTGGAATTTGTTTATAGTTATCTCAGAGCAGTTATTTTTTTAAACAGCTATGAAAACTCGAATAGCACACCTTTCAAACAAAACATATGATCAAAATCATATCACTGGATCAGGCGCTACGACGCAACAAACAGATACACACTGCAAACTTATAACACCCCTCTTTTTCGTCAGGAGTTAAAAATAACAGAGGTAGATAATAAAACATGTAATTAAATACAATTACATTCTGAAAAAATAATTGAAATAAGCTAATAAAGTTCCAAGATTAAAGCATTCTAAGGTTTTGGTGGGGATTCAGAATGGACGCTTTGTCCCTTTACGTAAAACGGGTGTTAGTATAGGATTTGTGAGGCGCAGTGAGTGCTGTTGTGACGTCACAATTCTCTATAATAGGTTCTCTGTCTACCATAAAATAAAAATGCTTTCAACTTCCTAATTTTTTAACCAATTTTAATGTTATTTTTGTAGATAGGTAAACATTTTCATGAGATCATAAAAAAAATAGTCAAGTAACTACTTGCCGATAAGCTTCTAATTAATGCAGGCCCCAAATATGTTTGGGGAGAAAACACAGACAGAGTTTCGTGTAAGGGTCTAAGAGAATTTGATAGTGGTCAGCACAAAGAGCGAAAGATAAGTAGTTACACCACCACCCAGTCTAAGCTAAGTAATTTAAGCAAATACGGGTAAGTGGCGTTTGTACAAGACGGACATAGAAGTATAGTCTACTAGTAAGTAGGTTAAGTATATGCTGACTACAACTTCAATTACCATAAGTGTTAAGTAATCTTGAAATAAACTTAGGTACTGTCCCATTGCTGGGCACAGATGTCTTTTCAGAATGATAGGGGCTATAACTTCACACGCCGACATAAAAATCTCTCACACATCTGCATGTGTGAGAGATTTGGAGTTGAGAGACAAACGCACATACTAACTAAATACAATAAAACGTTTATTAGGAACGATAAAGTATACTTATACAAAATTACATTTGATACGATGATAACTGCAAAAGTTAAAAACTGTGGCGCAGCTATCAGCGCAAAATGATTTCGTAAAGTCAGTGGTGCATACCTTAGATTCGAACTTGAAACATTGGACTCTGGCAGTCCAATGATCATATCAATATGCTTTCACTGCTTCTAAACTTCAACTTAGTAAAATACTTTACAACGTTACTACTTTAAATACGTAAAGTAAGTTTGCGTTGAAGTTCAGGGCATTATTGATTGACGATGAACTGTTGTTTTAGCCTAGCGGTGGGCAACAAAAGACAAAAGGACTGACCACATGGTTCCTATTTAACAAGGAGGCTAATTTTTCTTGGAAATAATCCTAGTAATATTTGAAATAATGCTGTGTTGAACTTTATCTGTGAACACACTGAGCATATGAAACCCACAAAGAACCAACTTCGATGCCGCAATAAAGACCAATGACTAAATTTAAGCGTCTACCGTGGATTGTTTGGTGGGTGCCACCATAAATATCTTCACGTTGTTAGGGTAATACCACCCAATACAATCTCATAACAACATTGTCTGAATGTTGGCGACACTCCAGCTTCCGCGAAAAGACGGAACGGACTTTACACTTACGACCTTACACAATACATTCATGATACTGTGAGTGAAGTAAATTTGTTGGGAATAAAGTTTTCAGCTAAATCTTTCCGGTTCTTTCTTTGTAGTCGGTACATAAAGTTTAATAGTAGGTACCTATAGTTATAACTGTCTCATTAGTCTAGGGGTCCTAAACACGATTATATATAGGTACTTAAATATACGTTCTAGATCGAACAAAGTGTTATTGGTATTTTCTATTAAATTCTCAGTAAGTAAATGATTAAATTGATTAAATGATATTTATTGCTGTAAGATAGATCTTTAAAGGACACTTTTACAAGTCAATGTTGTTTTTTCTTAACTAGATGATACCGGCATTTTCTAACTGAAGACCTCTGAGAAGAAACACCGAAACAAACTCAGAGAATCATGGTCTCTTTTAAAGTTCAGACATAGTAGATAGTTACAAATATGTGAGTTCCAACGTAAAACAATGTCTGAAATGTCCTTTTAAAGAAAGAGTCAGAGCAGCTTTAAGAAGACCAGTCCCATGTGATGGCACGCACGCGTCATTGGATAGCTCGACCATAATCTAGGAAGCTAAACAACCCGTAGCACGACGATACCAGATCAGTGGAACATTTGCGTAGGCCAGTTAGTAATAGTTCTTTAGAGTTTGGATTCGATCCCGGGTAAAGGCAATAGATTCGCCCCCGGGGCGTAAACATACCGGTGTACTGTTGATGAACAGTAGTTCACCTCGGCTTAATCAATCGAATACAGGCAATACAGGCGTAACGGTATGTTATATTTCAATTATGTGGGAGATCTCAATACCTAGGTAAGTACCTATGTAGGCTATTTTGATGTATATTGTATTCAAGATCAAGGGTTTTGATCGGCTTTACTATTCAGCCGTCTTTGATTATGTATGTGCTTACAAGAACGTACCTTTATTAGAATTGATAATTGCGGCTTGGTAGGTATAGATTAAATTAGACCAAATCGCAATACAGTCAGATTAATTGCTTCAATACATAGGTAGGTAATCCTAGTAAGATTACATACACATGAATTCATAAAAAAACTTAAAGTTCTAACAGGTATACTTAAACACAGATATGAAAATCCCGAAGGCAGTTTAATCTTTTCATCCAGAATTGCTCCAGAATTTCATAATTTGGAAAGTTGAGAAGAGCAAAGACATTTATTTTTATCTTTGAAGTTAAATACACAATTGGTCGGGAACAAAAAACATACTTGAACATCACGAGTCGAATGAAAAGGAGACTATAATTGTAACTTGTTTGTTTATTTACGAGGGGGTGGGAAGTCGTAACGAAGTTATTGTTCGTCAGTGCTTGTGCTCGCTCGCTCCGCTCTGTTCCGTAATTGGCTCATTGACTGATGTCATTATTATATAATTATGTGTTTGAAACCGATTCCACTCCGCATAATTTTGCATTCATATCAGATTCCTATAGAATATTATTTTGAATGTTGAACCCTTGATTTAGTATTCGTTTCCCAATTTCATTATCGTCTTGCACGCAAAGGGCTGTAAAATTGTCATACGTTTCACTATGGATATTGTTACAGGAATCGATATAAAACAGATTTGATAAAACAGATTATCGATATATCAAACATAATTATAAACAAGCTTAGAGCTCTTCAATAGTTCCCGCATTGAAGAGCTTTATCGCTTAATGCTTCTTGCATCATGTACCTATGCAAGTTCCGTTTTATTTCAGCCGTATACTTTTATCATTTTTAAATTCAACAAAACTCGTAAATTGGAACGTATAACTAATGATGTGAATACCGGGAAATATAATGAGACGATGTTTTCCTGGAATATGACTGTGAAATTCCACATATATAATAAATTGGATTAACTTATCATTTTGTAAAGTAAAAGAGCAAACATGGGTTTGTATTGTTACCTAGTATTTTTTTCAACAAACCAAACTAACACTGGTTATCGTTTTTTTATAATTGCAAACAAATATGAAATGTAATAATCGGTACACAATTTAAATTTAAAAATATGAATAATGTAATTCGTTGATGAACATGAGCGCATTCTATAAAAAAATTGCTCCTTGCAATCCATCACATTTGTTTCTCAGTTTAAAGTACATAGAAAATGATAAGTAGTAAATAGTAAGCAATTATACGTATAGCTTTCTCACAGCTAAAACACCTATAGTCACAGGATAACTCTATCCTCCGAGGTTAGATAGGCAAAGATCGAGTAAACTAAATCCCCACGGCCGATGAGTGAGAATAACTATGATTCATAGCTTTCTTCCAAATATTGTAAACCTATAGAGATTTACTCGTAAAGAAGAATGCAATCATATTTTACAGAGGATTTCTGTCGTATTCTAGATATTTCTGGATACCTACTTAGATATTAAAACAAGTACTTATATTAAGTAGATTTTATGATAACAATTTAACGATTCACTGCTGGATACAGTCATACAGGTCCGGTTTCAATATGGAGTTTTTAGAACCTACTCCATCACGCTAGTCGCTAAGGATTAACAAACTTCAAACACCGCCGCCCTCAAAATGTCTTCCCCGTATATTTCAGCCGCAGATTTCCTCATAAATCGTGATACCTAAGTTAATACGCATACCATTTCGAAAAATCTAAACTTAGCAGTCAATGAGTTCTTGGGCCATCCTAAAATAATAGTAGCCCCATAGCCAACTATTAAAAATAAAACTACTTACGTATACTCTTATAATAGTAGATAAACAGTACCTATTTTTTTATTATTATTATGAGTTTGCGGCTATAGTATCACTGTCGGTCTATTGTGATCGACACAAAAACTTTGCATGCAGAATTTATGCTACTTCTTGCTATGACTAAACTAAAAGGCAGTTATTTTATTAACTAACATTACAAAACAGTGATGTGACCACTGGACTGTCACGTCAAAGATGCTTTCAAAAAATTTGACGACACCTTTGGCACCGGCCGAGCGATCATCTTCTGCGCCCCGGGTTGTAGGTTCGATCCCCCACGGTAAAAATATTTGTATACAGGTAGTTGTGTCGGGTCTGGGCGTTTATGTACATAGGTGTGTGAGAATTTGTGCTTGTAAAAGTAGGTACCTACGATACAGGAGAAAATCCTAGTGTAGGGCAACGTTTAAAAAAATCTGTCTAACCTTTTATCAATCTCTTTGACCCTTTCTGACTTGTGTATTAATAATTCTTTATTACACATTTAAACGATATATCCATGCCTGAGAGATTCTCTCAACGACGGAGTGTGAAGTCTGCCAACCTGCAATATGCCAGCTTGGTGGAGTACAGCCTAACTCTCATACTGAAACGAGATTCGTACCCTACAGTGAAACAGTAAATGTATCGAGATGTACCGTGTGTAATGTTTATCATGACATAGATATTATTTAAATAGTTTTTAGACATTGTTTTCCATCTATCTATTGTTGCCCATGCTTTAGTTCTAGTTCAAATAATCCTGAAAGGTGTATTGAATAAGAAGTCATTAAAGTCGACGACGACGAGACGACTTGTAAAATCTTATAAAAGACTCCACGAGTTTATAATAACGCAATAAAACCGTTCAAAGGGAAAACAGCAACGAGTTTAAACTTTATCCTGTTAAAACTCTATCCGTATTTTATCCATAACTCTCTGAACATTTTATACATATTTATATTTGTCTATTTGTACAAAGATGGCAGAGACTCGCTACACTCTTGTATAAATATCTAAGGATTCCTAATATTCATAAACCTTACCAAGGAAATGACTCCGTAAATTAGGGAATATTTATTGATACGTGGGAGAGCCATGCTTCGGCACGGATGGGCCGGCTCGACCGGAGTGATACCACGGCCTCAAAGAAAACCGGCGTTAAACAACACTTACGTTGTATTTCGCCGAGTGAGTGAGGTTACCGAAGGCCCAATCCTCTTTTTAAGGTCGGCAACGCACTTGTGACTCCTCTTTTGGTGTTGCGGGTGTCCATGGGCGGCGGTAATCGCTTACCATCAGGTGATCCGTCTGCTCGTTTGCCCTCCTATCCCATAAAAAAAATTGACATTTTGTAGACTGTTGTCCAATATGAAGTGGCTGCCGTCAGAAATATCATATAATGGAACGAAATCAAAATAAAAATATCTTCAAAGAATGTTTATTTTCGTTTAAATTTTCTCGAAAGCCTTTGTGAGCGACATTTCACATTGAAATTTAATAACACGACGCTGTCCGCTGTCTGCCGAAGTAGCTTCGGCCTTCGTATTTTATGCACCCAATGTAGTTTCTATACGTATGATATGAATTAGCTAACGTGCACTATGTTTGTTCGCAGCAAACTACTAGAGCACGAAGCCCGTTAATATTAACTGGAACTCGCAAACTACAGTTACCTGGAAACCGTCAAAGTTGAAAAATATGTGTCATGTATTTGCTTTTATTATAGCTATGCTAGATTTAATTAGGTCGTTGCGTTTCAGATGTTAATTTCTGTAGAAGTTAACATCTGAACTTAATAAATATTGGCTTCAAGAGTTATGCTTTTTTACGTGCGGCAATCGCTAACGAATATCACTGTATCGACGTACAGTGGCGTGTTATCATTGGTATTGCTATTGTTTGCTAAAAAAAATGTGTTTCTCAGGCTTGTGAATGTATTAATTTTAAGTATAACACTAGCTGTAGTAGTCACCCGTTGCTGTAATGTAAAACATGCGAGTTTTTTAATGCAACGTTGTGTCAAAATTCAAAGCAGTTAAGCGAAGTGTTATTGAGTTTTTGTATGAAATTCTAAATTCAAATAGGAGTTTGGATTTGTGCACAGTTAATGGCAATGGGCTCGCTCCTTATGACATTGTAACAACTTTCGGGAATTTAGGTGTGATAGCAAGTAGGTATGCTGTTTTGGTATGTTTTGATGTCTACTTGATATCTTACCTAAAGTTGAAAGTTATAGCTCCTAAGTAAGTACTTAGGCATTCGCATTAAAGAATAAACCAAAGCAAATTGCATTACTTTCCTAAGTTTACTTTACTTTTAACAAAAGATGATAAAAAACACCCACTTAGCTGTTTACGAATAAGTCTGAAGAACTTTACGAAAGCTCATTAATATCTCTTATACATCTATTAAACGTAGTTTCTTATGCAATTAAAACTTAAAGTACGATAAATAAAAGTTGAGATTTTCTTTTTGCTTTTAAATTAGCTTTTGGAGAGCTAAGTGTGTACCGTTTACGCTCCGCCAGAGATAACCAACACTTCAGAACTTAATCAATATGAGACCGTATTCATAACTTGTAAGGATATTATGTGAAGAAAAGTTGCTATTATTTTCTAAGTAAACATAAACTTTTACAGTTTAAGTGATTCCTACTGGAAATCTTCAGGGAAGAACTTTAACTGTTAATTAAATAATCTAGGTAAAAAAGATAAACTGGTATTTGTCGTGTGTTGTTTTGATTAATTACTTTCAAAAAGGTAACACGGTGACACTTATAGAACTGATAACCTATACAGGGGATCATACCATCACCCCCGTAACTCCAAAGGCTTAAGCAAAAGAGTACTAATGCACACCCAATGTTCGCCGATATGTTTAGGTCCCATGTAATAAGGCGCGAGCCAATAGTCATTATACCGAGCACAAATACAAACTCCGAACTGCTACAGCAAAACCTAATGATACTTTGCTCGACTTGGAAACCGAACCCAACATCTAGCGTAGCAACCGCATTTACGACCAATGAAGCCGTATAAATAAGATCCTCAAGAGTCCGGCGGACCGAATTTCTCTTACAAACGTAATACCGAAATAAATCGTAATCCAAACACATTTTAATCAAACATAACATAACATACCATCACGCCTTTATTCCCCGAAGGGTTAGGCAGAGGCGTACTAATGTACACCCACAGTTCGCCGGTATGTTTACGTCCCATGTAATAGGGGGCGAGCCTATTGCCATTAATCGGGCACAAATCCAGACTCCGAGCTGCTACTGAGAATTTCATAGAAACACTCAATAACACTTTACTCGACCTGGGGATCGAACCCAGGACCTCTAGGGTAGCAGTCGCGCTTGGGACCACTAGACTAATGAGGCAGTCATTTTAAGTTCATGTCATTTTATCAATCATCAAATTTTGTTATTATTCGGATTCCGATACCGTTAATCTAGGTTTCTACTCTAGCATTTCGTCCAAAATACTACTGGAAATAAATGTAAGCGAATACAATTTTTGATAACTTTACCAAGTTTGGAACGATTTTCCGGTCTTTTATTTCCAGTGAAGTAGTAGTAGACGAAATAGGACGAGTAGGAACCTAGATTAACGGTATCCACATCCGAATAATATTGTCTGGATTACGATTTATTTCGGTATTACGTTTTTGTGAGCAATTCAAGCTCCACCGTACCCTTAACCCAAAAATGATGACAAAGAGAAAATATAATGTATCTTATTTTAATCCATGGTTATGTGTACGATTATACAGCTCACTGGAACGTTAATCCTTGGGATGGGGCGTAGCTAGTTTAAAGTTATACAACATAAATTACGAGTTAGCAACGAGTTACAGTAATGGACCCATTTCACGAGCTTATTATAGCGTTTACCATCGCTTAAAAGTTTAGAGACCCTGCCGGAATGTTGCGGATCCCTGGTAAATGTCACACATCATTTATGTTACATACTTGCCAATACCCAGAACGCTAACGAGTACCACCAAATTAATTTATATTTATAATTATTAATATACTTCTGCAAAGTCTGACTTATTTAGTCTAGCGGTCCTTTCTTTCTGTTTCTTTTGTTTTTTTTTAAACATTGCCCTACACTAGGATTTTCTCCTGTATCGTGGGTGCATTTATAAACAAAAATTCTCACATACACGTTTGTGTAGGTATGTGAGAATAGAACTCACTATCTGTAGATCATACAAATATTTTCTCCGTGTGGGGATCGCACCCACAACACGTTGCGCAGAAACGGATCGCTCAGCCGCTACGTGTCGTCGTTCGTGACGTAGTGAATTAGTGCCAATAATGAAAATAGTGTTGCCCTACTACCTACATGGGACCCAAAAATACCCGCGAATTGTGGGAGAACATTACCTACACCTCTGCCGAACCCTTCGGGCAATTCAGGCGTGTAATACCTACGAAGCACTAAACTTCTATCTTTCAAAACCAAGATTCGTTGATTGAATTCCATTGGGTTACAAATCAAAAATTATGAACGATTGAGTTGGTTTTTTAATGCATAAAATTATGTAACGTAATTTGGAACGAAAATCTCAAAATGCCAATATTTTGAGCTGAATACTTGAGCCGCTGTTGAATTTATTCAAAAATATAATTATACCCTGGATGCCTTTTGGAAGGTATATTTTTTATCCCCGACGAAAACGAGGGGTGTTTTAAGTTTGTAGTGTGTATATGTGTGTCTGTCTGTTGCATCGTAGCGCTTGATCGGGTCGGGAGTCGTATGCTCAAGCATTATGGTCCAAGTTTTCGACGCTCATGAGACTTGAGCGCTTGAGCGTTGAAGGCTCGATTCTTCATGGCCCGAGCCTTGTGTCTAAGCGCTCGTTTTTACAAACTACCCACAGTTCATCGGTATGTTTATGCATACGTTAAACCAGAATACGGTAAAACTAAATAAATCGATAACCTCTAATAGTCGTAATAGTCAAACTTAGGACCACTAGGTTAATGAGGCAGTCTATGAAATAAATATTTCGTCGATAGATCCATACTGCGTCGATGGGATACTAAAATATTAAAAGCTTTGTCATGCCGCCCGGATATTTCTAATGGTCATCTATGTTTAGCACTATAGTTTTACTACCTTTATTCGTCCTTACACATACGTACCACTCGTAAATATAACGGGATCCATTAGTTGGGCTATAAAAGTGATCCTGCAATTTTATTTATATCGACATTTATGACGAGTAAAAGTGATTAATATACTGAACCCTGCAGTGTTACCCGCGTTGATATCGTTTTTCCCAATCCCACGGGAATTTCCCTTAATCCGTTCTTAGAGGATACACTATGAGGAACTGCCAGCTAAATTTCAAATTTGTTGGCTCATATGTAGATGAAAGGTGAAACACGCAAATGTGCGCCGTAGGTGAGTAGGTATAGTCGCCAGCCAGACCCTCAAGAAGTCTTGCCACCAAGAAAGCTTAACATAAACCCATATAAAATAGACATAGCTTCTCTTATTATCTATAAATAATACAAAGCAAATTATTATTTAAGCTCTTGAGAAACTCCTTGTACTATAGTGGTCTATTCAAGCCATCTTTGGTCCGAAGCCCGCAATAGCTCCGACCTAAACGCTACAGATATTAATAGCATCCCGCCAATAGACGAGACATTTGAAAACCGAATTTCCGAATAAACGGGTATTCAACACAAATATATACGATCTCCAAATATCTCACTGAATGCCCAACTGAGAATAGTGAGAGCCACACAAAGTACCTAGTAGTCTAGAAATTTCGATATTCAAATTCTACACTGAGACATTATTTACGCTAATTTTGTAGAATTTACAAACTATATCACCGTTGCTTTAAAATTGAATGAAACCTAGTACGTATGAATTAATGATTCTAAAGGTATAAATAATTAATTAAGTTATGTTTTGGATCGGCATTGTTAATTTTAGTTTCAAATACCTAATGGAAAATTTTATACCTACAATTCTATACTTAATTTAAAATTCTATTGGATATTCTATAATCCTCAATATTTTAGTAAACAACCGTCATGAATACTAGAGTGATAAATACATAAATATTTTTAGAAAATACAAAACTCATTTAATTTTGTACCTATTTCTTATTGATATGTAGGTTCTGAAGGCGACTAGAACAACAGACCGTCTAAACGGAGAAATTAATTTGATGGCTGTTCTGTTTTGCTATTAAATTCATAGCGGGGCAAACACAGCGCCTGGCGAGAACGCTAGAGTGTGCTATTTACTTAAGGCAAGAAAACAGCCAACGCTACTGCAAAACTGCAGGCGTTTTGTAGTAAGTACCTACCTACCCACACTTGCACGATTGCAATGTGTTGTTGACATTCTTATTGTGTAATTATAAGAAAGTTGGTGACGCCTGCGGCTTCGCCTCAACGAGAATTAAATAAACCTTTTATAGAAATAATGCTGTGTTGTGACTTGCGGTTGCAGGAAAATCCCCTACAGGGAAAATGTTCGTACCGCGTATAAGTAAGGTCCATTAACTTTAGGGTAGGCTCGCATCACGTGGGTATTACAAGACCCTTAAAAGTATTTTAATATAACAACACGGAGGAAATAATCGTAGGTATTTAAAATTTGTTTTTGTTTCTAACCATTTTTATTATATTTATAATGTTAGCATGGAAAATGAAAAAAAAACATAAATAGATCGGTTATTGTTAAGTTTTGTACGAAATGATATATTATGAAGATGCATGTTAGTATATATTTTATTTGACAATTCTAACCGATAAATTGTAATTTATTTGGGACTAAGAAGTTTGCTTGTTTCTTACTACCTTGTCAGAAAATGGGGGTTATAACTTGTGCAAACAAAATATAACTTAACAGAACACGTAGGTACCTATGTTACCTATGTTACCTATTATAATTTACTTTGATTTCCCAGGTGGTATCGTGCAAAATTGTTCAGAATAATATGAATAAGTATATAGGTATATCAGGGGGCACGAGCTTATCTTAACTCTAAACCAAAATTTTGCACACAGCAAGGGGTTACCAAAGACTTAGGTAAGCGTTCCCAAAGACAGGTTTTTATGGTTTTTTTTAGAATGTAAAATTTGCTGATATTATCATATACCTCAGTGAATATGTAAACGGCTTAAAGACGAACGATGGAAATAAGTGCCAATAAATTCAATGAAGATACAAAGCGGCGGTAGCCTAATGGCTACGGAGTCGGACTTGCGATCATATGGTTGCCGATTCGAACCTCACCCATTGCACTACCGACGTGAACCCACTCGTAACACAAGCATTTAGCTTAGCACGAGGGGTTAACAAGAATACCAGTAATGTGCGACCGATATTGCTAGTAAACTTAAAAAAAAAATAGAATAGGTACCTAACTACCTACCTACTATCGAAGTTGTAGAGTCGTAGTAAAATATTTCTGTTAAGAACATTTTCAAGCGGACTACTCGACTTGTATTGGTCTTAGTCAAAACGAGTGAAGTCTATCTAAGGAACTATTAGACGTGAAGCTACTGGTAAGTTCGTTAGCTTTCGATCAATAGACAAACATTCGAGCCACGTTCAGATACTGTGTTTGCGCGGCTCTCGGGGCCGGAGGAATCTGCACAGATTGCTGGCGCATACCGATTTCTAAAATATGCAAGACCCGTACCGTTGTGTTCTAGGTGCATGTACGTCCTTTGTTGATGAAGCTCGACCACAAAGTGCTGGAATCGAGTACTAGCACGATAGCTCGTCGAGAACGGAGCAACGAGGCATTAGCGATATTTGTATAACAGTCGGAGATTCGGAAAAGTAGCAAACAGCGCAGGATCAATTCTTCTTAGGGACTATAATCGATTGATTTTGTTCGATTAAATACAGATACTTAATCAATACTCGAACATTTATCATTAGAGCTTGATATCAGATGTTATGAATTAATAATATCTAGGATCGATTCAGAAATCAGTTCTTTTCGCTCAAGGCTAAAGAAGAGGCGGATTTGATCGATCAGCTTTGCTTAACTTCGTTTGTAACTAATTGTGTGACTTACGGTAGCGTATTTCTATGAAATATTCATAAATCATAATTCCTTTCATTACTGCTATATTCGTACCACCTGAGACATCTTGATGAGTCGCCCTAACATCAGTCCTGGGAGAAGAATTTTTTGTTTATCTTAATCTTTTAATCTCATTTTCGTTTCTAGATATACAACCGCATACTTTTTCATATTTCTGCTATTTCTGGATCATTATTTGTTAAAAACATAAAATTAGTATCATATACCATACTGTACCTAAATATTAACAGTACCTCTCAGAAAGAAAATTAATTATTTTAACTTGCCTACAGCAATATCAACAACGATGTACGATAATTCGATATTTAATGGACATAATAAATAGTTACGCTCGTTCATTGTTTGTCATAACTGCAATAAGTGAAGCGTAGGTACTACACTACACTTGTAAATAAATCAATATAGCCCATTGATGTCAATTGCTCTCTATTAACAACCTAACAATAACACAAGGATAATAACAACGTAAACAGTTAAATAAAAGCTTATAACTCTTCCAATTAATGCCAAATTCTTAAACGCAAGTCGACACTCATATAAGCTATTTTAAGACGCAAACAGCAAGCATTACTGAAATTCTGAAGCCATTATTATAACTTAATGTTTTCAGTAGGTATATTTTCCATCTCATTTCACAAGATTATTTATAAATGTATTTCGTTTTAGCAAGAAAATAATATAAGTAATCCGTATTTGACCTACATCCTACTCCAAATATGTATGTATGTAGTATTTACTTCAAAATAAATGGTGCGATCGATAAACGAAAGCTTTGAAATAAAAGATTTGCAGCTGTGAAAAATATGTCAGGGCGTCTATCATCAAGACATCAAAACGATATCTATAACCGTGATCGATGAATTCAGATGATAAAGCTTTTCTGTCGTTTGAGATTTGAAATTACATAGTTAGGTAGGTACCGATATCAAAGCAACTTCAAATCGAAACCCAACAGGATTATTATTATCTGAACAGTATTGGCATACTTCTGAATTTTCCAGTATATTGGAAAAATATATTCGAACTTGATGCGTAACATCTGCATAGATTTCGTCAATCAAATCGAATCATCCAAATCCCACGAAGCCATCTGCAGTTTAGATTTGGCTTTTGTATTCTTGGTACTGAATATTCCACCGGAGTGGAGTGTATCTGGACCTCACCAAACAATCTGGGCTCACAGTGATATACTGATTAAATTTAACGAAACCACAATGAAGAGACGAAACACTGAACTTAAACTTGAAGACGGCTCTAGTTATATTAATGTGGGAGGTCTTAACAACAGTAGGAATATAGGACTATGGTTAACGAAGCCACATAAGTTTTAAGTGGCCTCCGGGGCTCCTAAGTTGCCGCCGTCCGTTTATCCTCCGCAACTAAGTTATTTGTTAGAGTGTCTACCCAAAATGTTGATGCTTACTCGATTTTAGTAGAGCGCTTTATCTAATGAGAAAAGGGCTTAGAAAAATCGAAAATGCAACAAAGAATTGAACAACTTTAGATGGCTTATAAACAAAACATGTGTTCTTATGTACATAAGTATATAAGAACCCCGAGGAGAATCTCAAGGTAGGTAATGGAGGTGAACTAAATACCATCAACTGGATGCAACTCTCAGCTACTACCATCAATTTCCTGATAAAAGAACCAATAAAACTGGGTTTTGAACACAGAACCTTGGGCTCGTTAAGGGTCCGACGGGGCTTGAATTGTCCACAAATACGTAATACCGAAATATATCGTAATTCAGACAATATTTTATCAATTTATATTATTACTAGCGGGCCCGGCAAACGTTGTCTTGCCCTGTATCATCATCTTCCTGCCCTTTATTTGTCGTTGGCGCAGCATGTCCTTTTCTTTCATTCATCACATTCCCATGTCTTGCCCTGTATATTAAAAAAAATCGTAGAACCCGATTGCGGTGCCATCTACCGGCTCAAATTGTGAATCTAAACCATCCAGGAACTAAATTAAACATACACAAAAAAAAACAAAATCACACCAGCAGCTTATGAGAACTTCGGACAATGCACAGAACGCCATCTACTTACTGGCCTTGCCGAAACAGAAATCGACATCATGTTCATTCATGTCCGTGTTTTATTTCTGTCAAATCTGTCAATCCGTTCCCGAAACAATGTAGGTATGAGAAAATAAATTTTCATCATAATGATTTTTTTTTTCGATGTTTTAATAGTTATTCTGCTATTCGGGGAGGAGACAAATTCAACAAACCAAATATCATAAAAATCGGTTCACCCGTTCTCGAGTTATACGTGTTGTAACAAACCCGACTTTGTTTTATATATATAAGATGACCCGGTGTATTTCGTATCACCTGTCGTAACGATTTGAAAAAAATGGCTGAAAATTTTGATTTTCTACTTTGTATCGTTCTGACTGCAACAGACTCGAATGTCAACAAATAAGGTGCCTATTTTTTTCGGTTTGCACCGGTTGCGCCATACCTATTAAAAAAAATTCAGATCTTAAAAAGTCTAGTCAACACAAAATGTCATCAAATGTCTTTGAAAGGCTATCTTGAGTCGTTTGAAAGATACTCAAAACAGTTTTTTCTATGAAATAGCTATCATGTTCTTGACTACTGACTCTAGTCTGAATCCATTCTTCTAGGTCGCACCAAATAGACGATTGACGTCAATAATTTTTTTTCTGCATTCCAGCAAAATATTTTAAACACAATAAATACTCTTTTTTATATGCACGATTTCAAACAATGACAACCATCATACTATGTGGCAACTATGACAACTATCAAAATAACAGTTTATAAGGGTTTGGTTTAGGAGTATGAAGTACAGAGAGTAAAGCACTCCATGCACCGTAGAAAAGGGAGGATCCCCCGACCGGACGGGTGTTTTGTCCGGTGGGCTACTGCCCGACGTTCTTGTCGGATTTTACTATTTGGTCTTAAGTCGCGGAGAAATCTGTTTGCGCGATGTAGGACTCGCGACTTAGTTCTTCCTTAATCGAGTAGATGGCGCTGTACTTGTAATGCCACTACATGGGTAAAAATGTAAAATTAAATTATCCCATGGGAACGTGATAAAAAATATCCTATGTCCTTCTCCTGGTTTTAAGCTACCTCCCTACCAATTTTCAGCCAAATCAGTTCAGCCGTTCTTGAGTTATAAATAGTGTAACTAACACAACTTTCTTTTATATATATAGATTCGGATTTCGATACCGTTAATATAGGTTCCTACGAAACTATTCTACTTCACTAGAAATAAAAGACCGGAAAGTCGTTCCAAACTTGGTAAAGTTATCAAAAATTGCATTCGCTTGCATTTATTTTCAGTAAAGTATTTTGGACGAAATGGTAACGTAGGAACCTCGATTAACGGTATCGCAATCCGAATAATAGCAGAATTTGATTAAATTGTGTTTAAATTACGATTTATTTCGGTATTACGTTTGTGAGAGAAGTTCTCACAAACGTAATACCGAATCTCTCGATCTTAAGTATATAGAACATTATATAACAGCTATGTTCGTGATCATATTGTAAACAATGTAAATAAACAAATCTAATTTTAATGCAAGGTCGAATGAATTCATCGTTATTGCTTTCGGAACGTCCGAAACATTCCAATACGTGATTGCAACGCTATTTGTTTCCTTTGTCTCGTTTAACGAACCTTCCCACTATTCTGGAACGAAAATAATCGTTTAACTGCAAAATGTGTTTGTTATTCAGGATTATTTTCTGAATCTAGATGGAGCTGAGTCGGCACGAGATGGTTTTGTCAAGTCTCTCTGTCGCGTCGTACCCATGCGTCGCGAATGACTGTCATCCCTCCCTAGTTATTTACTCAGAGCCTCCAGAAATCCCCTCGAGCATAAATAGGTCGCGTATACATCGCTTGGAATATTAGATAAGATCATTCTGAATGTGATTTAACAAATTCAGTAAGATTTTTGAAGGTAGAACTCCGCTTTATCTAGGGTGGTAATGATGGCCTGTCATGTAATTTGAAAGGCAGTGAAATGACTAGGTTACAAATGAGACTTAACAATTGAGATCGCAAGATGACAACGCGTTAGAAATACTAACTACTAGTGTTGCTGGCACGCCATCTTTTTACAACTATTAACAAAAAGTAAATCCGCCTTCAAAAAGATAAAAAATAATGATACTTAACATTATTTGGGGTGGCGATTTGGCGAGTAGAATTTGACTTACTCGATGATGTTCTAGTTTATTCAGTCGGTACGTGTTATTGCCATTTATTCCAAGTTTGACATCAGATCTTTTCTAAATTATGGGACATTTCAGGAGTACAAATAAAACAAAATTTTCCGAATCGGTTTAAAAATGGCGGAATAATTGCGTAACAAATATACACATAAAAGATATACAGTCGAATTGAAAATCTCCTTCTTTTTGAAGTCGGTTAAAAAGAGATTTGAATGTTAGCTTTACAGAGGTCTAATCGCTTTTACACCCAAAACCGTTCCGTACCCAGCTCCTCTCTCGTACAACCTCCATATTCACTTTTTGTGAACCTAGATACAAATTTAATAAGTAGGTACCTACTTACGTTTCATTTGTTTGATACAAAAATAGCAGGGCCTAAAATGAGTCGCGCTAATATTAATGTGTCGTCCACCGCAACGGTTGTGTGCATTACGAATGTTTGAGGCGAGTATATTCTTTATTTATTATATACTAGCTGTTGCAGTTTCACTCACGTCCCAAAAGGATTAACATATCTATATCCCATTCTGGGCGGCGCATCAATCTGAAATATGCTCCGAATTTTAAGTTAGACATCGGTTAAAACTGCATTCAATTCCATGCAGTAGTTTTTGCGTGATGCGCGTACAAACATACAGACAGACAGACAAAAATTTCAAAAAAATGTTACTTTGGCTTCTGATGCTCTAATAAAGACCCCATATTAGTTTTTCTTTAATATCTATAATGTACAGACGTCGGCCTGATACAATTATTTTATTAAAGGTTTATTAGATACATAGGTACGTTAAGCTTTGTTTGGAAACATTTAAGTTAATGTGATGTTTTATGATTTCTGAGAAAACTTATCTGGGTTTTATTTTAAAACGAGATTTTTATGTCAGATTTTTTAAAATTTATCCTTGGTTTAAGATAGAGCACGATTTTACTGCTGTTTTGATAGCATTTTCAATGATTTATGGAGGCAGCGAATCTTAAAATGGATTTCGATTTAGAATGCATTGTTTTCTTGATATTCCCAGCTTTTCTGTTTCTAGTAAACGGCCATAAAGATAAGATACGTTATAAAGAGATTCTTACACACGTAAAACTAATATTCGAAGAGAATCGAGTTCAATATGACTTCGAAATGTACTTACAGTTTGTTACTTACGTACTTGTAAACTGTCTTCAATTCTGAGACTAGTTTCTGCTTAGTTTCAACAACCTATCCGTGATGTAGTATTAACGAGTTTTATAGGGTGATAACAGCCTAGTGGTATGACCGTTGGACGGCTAAGTCAAAGGTCTCGAGTTCGAACCCAAGGCACGCACCTCTGACTTCGTGTCATTGAACACTGAAGTCATGTGTGTATTAAATAGTTAATTATCACGCGCTTAAACGGTGAAGGAAAACATCGTGAAAAAACCTGCATGCCTGAGAGATTTTTGAGAGGAGACCCGTGCCCAGCAGTGGGACAGTATAATGGGTTGATTATGTATAGGGTGTTATAATTCTGAACATTTCAACATTTTCGTATATACCTATTCAAACGTTCAGCGAAAAACGCTTTCATTAATTTTAAAAGGAGTTTTTGAAAAATGAGTTTCATTAGACATGAATACTTTTCGTAAAATTTGTTCCCATTTTACTGATTTATGTTTACATAAGCACTTAAAGGCTTTTCTATAGGCATATTTGTTGTAAAAAATAATAAACAAAATTTTAAAATTCACAGTAATATAAATAACTGAGTTGAATTATTATATTTTTAATACTTTTGCCTTGATGTACCAATGTAACATTATATTGGTTCTAATAGTGACGTGGGCATAAAAATCCTTTAGAATCAGGGATAAAGGACGACCTCCGTCGCGTGTTGTCATTTCTAACCCTTCTCAAGATCGTTAGAAGACGTGTAGAGCGTATAAATGTAAAAAAAATGATTTCTTCAGAAGAACGCACCGGTACCCACTCGAAAAGTAGTTATCCGCAGTGATACCAACCTTTTTGGACAAATTATATATTTATTTTATTATTATATAGGTACTTAGATGATATAATTATTATATAATTATTAAATAAATTAAAACCGCCTTATTTTGTAGTGTAATGGTCGTAAGCACGACTGCTGCGTTAGTCCTGGGTTCGATTTCCAAGTCGAGCAGTGTTATTGGGTTTTTCTGTGAAATTCTCACTAGGTTTAGATCTGTGCCCGCATTTTGGAAATAGGCTCGCGCTCTATTATATGGGATCTAAAAGTACCGGGGAACTGTAGGCGTACCTACTTATATTAGTACAACTGTGCCTCGCCCTTCGAGGAGCACTTTGATTCCGTTGGTATTTTATCGGTAAACAATGTTCAAAACAAACAACTTTCAAGATCAAAATAATTATTCCTGTTTTCGTAAGCTTAATATACGGTAAGCGGAAATTCGCTGTTGAAAAACATGTATTTATATTTAGGAAGTACCTACATAACATTCTCGCATCAGAGATGGATCAAATAGCGAATCATTTATCAAAGCGGGTAGGCACTGTTCCACGAAAAAATATTGAATTAAAAAGCGGAAAATTCAAAATCGGAACGCGATGGAATTCTCTTTGGAATAGCGTGTCCGAATTTGAAATGACAACGTTTATAGAATCTGCCGATGGCTATCTGTCAGTCACAGGAGTATCTCAGAGGCTGTTTGACACACAAAGTTGAAAGTTGGCGTAGTTGTTTGACATTCAGCCATCACAAACTAATCAATTGAATAGAATTTTGAAATGATATTGGAGAATATTAAGTAATACTTACCTTAATAATTGTGACGTCACCTAAGTATTAATTAAATTAAACAACACAATATTATTTTACTATTGCTCCGGTCACACGGCAGCTTAGTCTGGCTCACAGCTAGATTGTCATCCATACTTTGTGCGTCGATAGACAACAGCTATATTTTTTTGTTGACATTACGTCACGATAATAAAGCAGTGTCGAGTTTACTTACTGGACTTATAGCGTAGCAGTCGCGCTTGAGACTAACGCTAAGTCGAATTTTAAGCTATATTTAACTGCCTCTGTAAAAACTAGGTAAAAACCTTTCCTGTCTAGACGCTAACTTTTTATTTTGATGATAGGTAAAATATCCATCAAAACTTTTGGCGACACTACTTGCCCGCTGAAAACTCTACAAAAGATCTTTCATAAGTAGGTATTGCATTGAAATTTATATGAAATTTATTTAATATCGACATGGTAAATAGTTTTCAGCGAGATTTGTATGAAGTACCCTGTACCCATGTATTTGTTGATGTTTTTTTTTTATTTGAGTCTATCTCATTTTTCTTGTGGTTACAATTGCAAAAGTTGAGGCTGAGATCTTGAGTTAGATTTCTAGGTTGAGCAAAATACTATCAGGTTTTTAGGAAATTCTCAGTAGCAGCACTAACCGGGCATTAATCCAAACTCTAAAGTTTGGATTTACGCCTTATAAAAATCTAATTGCAAGTTTAAGGTCAAAAGTAAGTAATTTAACCCCCTCAACATTTTATCTAGTAGATAGATATTATATCTCAGATTTTATCCAAGATAAAGTCTAGATATAATGACGTACTTAGTGACAAAATTTGTAATTGACACTGATAAGCAAATGCATCCTAAACGGACCTATTAACTCTGTACCCGATGCAAACGGATAACACGCGGCTAATAGAAACTGTGTAGGTATTACTCAAATAATTTTCGCTCACATATATCCTGAATCTCATCCAAGATTTTATACTTAGAGAAAAGATGCTTATACACACTGTGAATCTAAAACGTCCTTACCTTTAAATGAATAATTTATCCATTCGGCGAGCGACTGTTTATGAAATAAAAAAAAAACAAACGAAGTGCAGCAATTAGTTTAAAAGGCACATCTAAATGGATCTCTTTAGTCGGGAAAAACCCACTCAAAAAACCCTATTAGAATAAAATTTCCCTCAATTTTGCGTCCTTCTCCCTTTTTGGTGATCGCGCAAAAAATGTTCATTCCCATTGACGAATATTGAATGTCAAATGGCAAACATGGGCCACCGAATACTCGATGCAATGAAGCCGAGCGGAAAATTGATTTCCTGCAGCACATATCATTTTCATTTATGAAGATTAATGACGTCAGACAAAGCCGCTCGATGCCAGATTATATTTAATAGAAAAGGATTATTTCAATGTATTTTAATGAACTTCCGTATTCAAAATTTAATATGATGAATATTATATTGAGCCATTTCACAATGTGAAACATAGTCCCTTTTGTTATACCAGTTTGCCAGTTTTGGATGGTCGTGTTTCATTTCAAAACAATGTTGTCCTCGTAATTTACGTTTACTACGTGTCCTGCCAAATACAGTTACCAAAGTTTACATGACACACAACTCATGGAAGCGTAAACTAATCTTGATAGCCCGTCTGGAATATTGGTGAGGTCGTAGAGACCCTGTCAAAATCTTTCTTGTCAAGGGTAGGTAATGCCATGTTTCCGACAAATGGGTTAACTTGGCCCGTCCAAACGCCTGTTAAACTTGGCCAATGTAACCCGCAATGTAATCGATTAATCCGAAATTTAGCGGCTTTTCAGCGTAACGCACTTGGGCATTCATAACATAGTTTTGGAACGGCTTCAGACGTTGTGGTCTATTCAATAGAATTACTGCGGAATCGATCAAACAGACATTTAGAAAGGGTTTAGTCGGAGAGCAAAGTGAAAGCTGTATTGTTTAGAGAAATTTAAATTAACCGGCCCATTTGCTGCTTTGTATTGCTTGCTCAGCAGTAAGTTTTGTGGCTGATGAATTAATGTGGTAATAATAATTAACTCACAGCTTCCTGTACCATATTAATCCACTCATCTATCGAGGAAACAATCAACGTTGAAATGAAAGAAAGAAAATAAGTTTTAATATGAAAAAACAAAATAAATATTGAATTAATGAGGCATTAGGAATAAATTCCTAATTGTTGACCACATAAATCAATGAATCAATCGGTCTATTGCTATCCACTGTTGCACAAAGGAGTAAATCATACATAAAATAATTTAATTAAAAACTAAACAATATATAAATCAACGTTCTTACTTTAGTTAAGTCAAGACAAAGTCTGAGCGAGATTGCCTAGTTATCCCAAGTACAAGTGCTACGGTAAAGGTTCTGGGTTCAATTTCCAGGTCGAGCAAAGTGTTATTGGGTTTTTCTATCAGACTCTCAGTAGCTGGAGTTTGGACTTGGGCCCGGTTAATGGTAATAGGCTCGCTCCCTATTACATAGGACCTAAACATACTAGCAAACTGTAGATGTACATTAGTATATCCTCTGCCTAACCCTTCGGGGAATACAAGCATGATGGTATGGTGAATCCTGAGCGATAGTGTTTTCACCAAACCAACTTCGAACAACATTTTCAGCGAATATTTGTTTACATCTGGTATTTATTCAAACGTAACATGAGGTAGACATGTTTAGTCAATCAGGGGCGCATGTAAATCAGCCTTCAAGTCCCGCTTCGTGACAGGTGATGCGAGCGAGTCATGGCGACTGCCAGTACCAATTCAACGAAATTGGATACACATATTGCTTCTATAATAGAACTGTCAATACAATTACGTAAAGGAAATTATATTTTGATAAAAATATAAGTACATATTTAATTTATAATGATAGATGTTTGGTTTGTAGATTGAGGAAATTATTCTGCTTATACGAGTATAGCAGAATATAAAAAAAGTTAACCTTAGCATTTATAATTAATTTATAATATATGATAATTAAACGTCATTAGCTTTCTACGGACTAATTACGTTAATTATTTGGTTGGTAGTTAACCAAACTAAGTAAGTAGTTAAATTCAATTAACCACGAAATAAACTTGAATAGGTTTACTTATTGAATTATAGGAGCAGAAGCAACACCATGTTGCTTTTAGCAACAATTTCAGTTGCTATTGTGAAATTAGTTTCACTTGAAAACTATCGCGCCTTGATAAAATGTATGAGCACAGAGTAGTGCAGCGACACGCGAAATCAACAAACACGTCTCTAAATAATGTTGTCATATATTTTTTAAATAAGACATAATCCGGTGACAATCACGTCGTGGAACGCACGGTGACCCAGGCTGAATTGACACCTCAGACGAAATTTGATAGATGATAATAAACCTACGTTTTCTAAGATTTCGCACTAAGTACGCAAGTAATTTACTGTTTTCGAAAATGCACTAAATTCCAGTAAATCTTATGTGTGGACATTTTTATTTAAAAAAAATTTTGTTCACAGAACTTTCGGTTTCTAACTTTCGTCCTATTTGAAATGCGTAATTTTCGAAGTTCAGTCAAACTAGCGACGTTCGGCTGGTCGGCAAGACGAAATGTAGTTTCGGCATAGTGTGTCGCTGCACTAAGTTGGAGAGAAACAACCGCAAGCTAACATTACGGATGGCTCGCTTCTTGTTTGAATTGAGATACAAGCATAAACTGAAGCACGCGGAGAAACCACAGAATACAAACACAACCATAAACTAAACATTTTATTAAAAACCTAGTTGTGAAAATGTTTTAAACGAATCAGCGTCGAGGTTTTAGTAAACCAACAAACAGTGCGCCAATTTAAAGTTTTGGAACAGTTGTTAGCGCGTATTTTTTCCCTGAATACTCTGTATAACGAACATTATTCATTGGAATGAAGCAATAAAACACCGACCACCGAAACCATGAGAATGAGAAAGTAATTTACTCTCAACGACTCCTGTGGGAGACAGTCTATCGGTGAGGCCTACCGAGATGATTTATGAAAAACATCGACGGCTATGGCATTGCACGTGGTCTACAAAAAATATATATATGCTATAAATATATGCTATGCTATGCTATAAATATATATATTTATATATATGCTATCGGTCTTATTCATAATAATACATATAAGACGTTTTATATTATTATGAATGAATAAGGCCGTCTATTGCGCTATTATACTAGCGCAATATATTAAAAAAATAACCTAAAACCTATTGGCATACTACACAACACAACGCAATATAAAACCAATACCGTATCTACGAACATCAGCCTAAACAATATGTCTGCATGCAATCGCTGTGATGTTTCTTAAAATAGATTGTATTGACTCACACGAGGGATGTATGAGGAATAAAAAGTGAGCACTATGGCCGCACGGGGCCGCACGTTTGGAAACAGCAATCCATTTGACCAGAAAATTGAATCCTCGTTGTTATTTCGCGTAGAGGGAGATTAATTAAAACGGCCAACGCCAATGTAGCAATTCATATATTATGTACCATGCTCATAATTCCCACATTGGTCCGTATTTGTTTTATACGAATGTAAATTGCGGTCCGTTTTAAAAACGCAAAACGTACCTCAAATATCCTATTTTATTTCAACACAAAAGCTGGCGACATTACAGCAACTATTTACATAATTAACAAAACTCTGGTGTTTTATAGCGACAAGATAAACGTACTCTAAATTCTGTCTTATCATCACAAATGAAGTTGATATAAAAACAGACACAATGGAGGACTATAAAAACGTGCTACTGAAATTTCATTGAAGTTGACGATGGGAGAATTTGGCAAGCCTTTAGGCTCGCATGCCATCAGAACAAAAGACGTCCGCCAACACGAGCCCTACGAACAGCAAAACAAGGACAAGGAATTTTAATAAAATCCTTATTATCTATTCACAGCGGCAGTTACGTTCTTTTACGAGCTAAACGGCACCGGAGAAGTTTGGTCGCGGGATCGCATCGCGCTGCTCCTTGTCGCAACTTTGCTAATATCTTAAAGAACATTTTGAACCGACTTAATTGTTCACCGACAACAGAAGCACGCAATCTGTGTTTAACGTGTGTAACTTGCCGAAGTCGCGATAATGATACAAGTGAGCCTGCCGCGCCGCTAGCTAGCTTACTTATGTACTCGCTTGCTACACTCTAAGATATTATAAGGATTGAAAATACTTCACATTTCCGAGAAAATCTAGACCTTTTCCCTTTTGTAGCGGATAGCACGCTAGCTCGGGTGAATAAACATGACTGAGATACGTAAATGTTGTCTACGTTGCTTTTGTTTATGTTTTAGGTGTTCCTTATGCAAGTTGATACATAGTTTAGTTATTGTGTGAGATTTCATGGAAAACGCCATGTTTGCCTAAACAATACTATGATAATCTTTCCCTATACCTACTTCATTGAGGTTCATCAATCTACCACAATACCATTCCGAAACCTTTCACCTCTAGGGATTACAAAGGGTTCATTTGTGTAGTCACGGGGTATACAAAACGGCCCACGTGATTGAATCAGTTTCTAAAACTTTAGACATACGGAGGCCATTTTAGTAGTAGTCATTCATTCGAAATTTTAAGTTGAACCTTTTATAATGTTTTTTTTTATATTTCAACCATTAGCATGGAAAATGCAAAAAAAAAACACAAAAAGATAGTTAAAAGGTAAGGTGGCATCGGACGACACTGAACTAACTGTAAAGTAAGTCGTGTCGGTTGAGAGGTAAGGTAACTTGCCTCTCATAGATGTCACCAAACGTCACCTTATGACGTAAATTCAGAATGTGAAGGCAAAATTTCAATCATGCGGGTAGGGTTCGCGGTGGCTTAGAGGTCAGAGCGTCTGGTATATCAAACCAGAAGACGCAGGTTCGAATCCTGCCCGCGATTGAATTTTTTCCTTTACTATTAAATAACTTAATAATCTTAGCATGGAAAATGCAAAAAAAAAACACAAAAAGATATTTCAACCATGCTCAGAAATTTATGTACTTTCAAGTATAAAACCAAATAACTTGAAAATAATCTGGCAATAGAAGATTATTTGTGCAGGGAAATTTTGCATGCATTTTAGTAAATTTATAGCATTTATCATTGTCTTAGTTTCCATAAATAATATTCATATAAAACGAAAGAAGGCAATTTGAGCTTATGCAAAAAGTGTCGCTCTATGAATCTTCTAAAATAAATCGTTTTCTAAAATGGCCTCTTATCACAAAAAGTAAAAACTAAGTAATGCTAACATTTCACAAATTTTTAAACCTAATGAACATTAATATTAGTTACTTCAAATTTATGTATTCAATCAAAAAGTTCAATTCATAAAGTTTTGAGTTGAAGATCAGATATAATTTCTAGTCTTTTAAAAAATGAAAAAATATGTGTAGTCTTTGTGATAAAAGTTGGCGCTATTAAATTGTTGTGAATTTTTCTATTTAGGTACCTATGTTTCGATCTGTAGGCAGCCGAATAAATATTTGATTACGGTCTCAGGTTCATTGGTATTCTTGGGAGAAAGTGCCGATACGACCTTCAGGCCGGGTCTGCACTTAGCGGTAATTTACAGTTTAATTACTGGTTCTGCTTGGGGGAGGTGGCCCAACCTCAAATTTATACGGTGCTCGACATCACATAGTTATCAAGTTGTAGTCATATCCTTTCATTAGTTGCGATCGATGAGGACAAGAACAACCTCTAAACAGGGGACCACATGTGCCAGATTTCTAATAATATGGGGAATCGAGGGTTAAAAATCGAATGAAGAGAGTCAACATTTTCTAAATCTTCTCATTTCTCCAGTATTAGAGAAAAGTAAAATTATTATGCAATCTTGTTCAATCAATGTGAGAATAATGTGTATACAATTTCGAAAATAATAAGCATATTGAGAAGGTTTCCTAAACTGTAATAAAAGCCAGTATAATGCATTCAGTTGTGACACTTGTGACGCATCGCCTTAGAGCACACTTAACCCGTTTACCGCGGGAAAAGCAAGCTGTTTGTATTATATTTTCATAATTAACTGTTCCTTCCACTTTTCGAGCGGATATTGTTATCTCTCTAAGTTGACGTTGGCTAGTCGCAAAGATGGCCTTCTTAATTTATAAGGTACTTGTAATATATTTCGTTAGAGCCCCAGACCAGCTGTCTGTTTAGCGTCGTTTGCCCTTTGAAACTTAGTATAATATTGAAAATGTACCTTTTTCTAAGCAATAAAGAATATTTGACCGTCGGGATCGAAGCTTCACAACACTTTTCCATTCATGGTATCTCGCTAAGTTTCCCTATCTTCAGTAGAAAGATAAATAGTAATACGCAGTACCCAACTATACGATATTTTTTATTTCTATGAAATCAGTCAGACAGCTGTATTAAAATAAGTATAAACTGATACCACATGCCACAGCTAGCGTTTGAAAATAATTAATTTAATATATACCAAGTTATTTTAGATCTATTAAAATAGCCCATTAGTATCGAGGATAGGGTCGAAGTTACCAGTGATCAGCGCTTCTTTAAATCATAGGTACCTCTAACGTCTCTATACGTCGTCTCTATACTTTTTAAAGGATATAGTCTGACACCTGCAGGAGGTTCAAACAAACATTCCTGCAATTAAGAGGAACAATCCCCCTTTATTAAAAAAAAACAATAGAAATAGACAAAGTATGTTATGACGCGTCCCCTTAGTGCAACATGCAAAGTTGTCATTTACGTAATGCAACAAATTTTGTTAATTCTAATTGTTTAGTGAGTAGGACATGTAATTACAATTAATCCCTTGGGATTGAATTACGTAACGATTATATAATGATCAGAAAGCAGTATTCATCAGCATTACGATAAAATCCTATTGGTATCGCCAACCCGCCCGTTAAATTAGGTTAATCATTATGGTGCCATCGACCGGTTATCTAATCTAACTGAAGGTGTTCCCCTGGGTCATTGCTTTTTGTTCTATGGTTATGTCATAGCATTATCACATACTAGAGTAGATGATTATTTCCATAATATTTCCTGATTTATCATCTACATAAATAAGTTAATTATTTTCTCAAAAACAAATTTACGTATTGATCTAATGGTTGCAAAAGCGTATTTATCTAATGGACGCAAGAGCGTGAGGTTATGGTTTCGATTATCAGGTCGATCAGTCTTAAAGTAAAAAAAAGAATTTAATTCCTAAATCACATTATATTCAATATTTTTTAATATTATGTAACAGTTGTCTACAACCAAAACAATACCGTAAAAACCGATTACAACAAAGTAAAAACACAATTCTCAAATAAAAACCCATGACAATTATAAAGTTTTAGTTCTCCTTTGACTTTTGAAAATGCTAAATGTCAAACATTACTGGATACAACAAAGTCATCTTTTCACGTATCATGTAACAATATATAAAGGATTACGTTTAATAAGGTACATCCTGTGCAAGATGAGCAGAATTTAGTCCAGTGATGATCGGAAATTGTGCTCCGCATTAAACTCTGCGTTCAATTGTTTATATTTCAAACGGCAATTCCACGAAATACTGTTTTCCCCGATTACTTCAAACACGGATTAGCATTATTCCAGGTATAAATAATAACGTTAGCATAAACATAATTTCCGATTCAGACAAAGGAACTATCAACATTGTTACGAAGAAACTACGAATACATAGAATTACGCTTTTACATATTTATTGAATGGTATTTGAAAGCAGAACATGCGAACACGGAAAAAGCATTGGTAATAATGTTTTCGCCGCAAAAAATACATAGAAAGGTAATCCTGAAAATGGGATAATAGCGCGTTCGGTAGACCGAAATCCCGTTTTAACTTACATATCTATTTTTCAGTATTGTACATCGTTGCGTAGGTATATTTTTATTTTATTTTAAGGGTAGAACTGTTGCTGACTGCATCGGGGTGGTTACATTGCGTTGTGAAATATGATTATAAGGCTAAGCTATAATGTTCTGTGGGATTAAAATCGACACTTCGAGCAATACCTCTGAAAGTAATTTATATTTGGAATTATCCTTAACAATGCACTAATGTGAATTCATCAAAAAATACCTTTTAACCGACACAAAAATCAGGATGTTATAAAGTTAACGTGTGTATCTGTGTGTCTGTCTGTTGCATCGTAGCGCCCAAACGAATGGACCGAATTCTTTTTGTTTGAAAGAACACTCTCGATCAAGTCGATCAAGAGTGTTCTTAGCTATGATTATAAAAAATCTGGCCAGCCGTTTGAAGATTATCAGCTCTTTTCTGGGTCATGAAGGGATGTGACCAACTTTCAAAGGTCTGATCTATTTGAAATTGGATATCCTGTATTTTAAATTTCATTTTTATTACTCGATAAATTAGACAGCTAGTTACGTCAGCAAATAGTAACGGCGTTTCCAGGGTCCTTAAGCTACGTAAATCATTCATGTAAATGGCATAGATTATTTCGGTAATCTAACGCCTGTCTATGTTCCTAGATAGTAGGTAGGTTCCTGCGCAGTATATTTATTACCTAAAAATTATGTATTTCCTACAAACAAAAGCACAATACTGTATTCTGGTCGATTAACGATTATTCAATTCATTCCGAATCATTACCATCGTCATTTTCTTTCACGCATGAATGAACGACCGATTTCATTCTATATAAGTACAGTTTTTACAAATAAAGGAAAATCGTTAGGCACGTCGGGATAACATTGACTTAGGGAAAGTGAGAAAATGAGGGATGACGAGTCGGCAGCAGTCCGCAAACATTACTTTATATGTTCAAGCTTATTTATACGAATATTCCAGGAACATACAAGGAAAAACTGCCTCATTAGCCTAGAAGTCCTGATCGCGATTGCGATGCTAGAGGTCTTAAGTTCGATTCCTAGGTCGAGGAAAATGTTATTGCGTTTTTTCTATGTAATTCTCAGTAGCAGCTCGGAGTTTCGATTTGTACCCGGTTAATGGCAACAGGCTCGCTATTACATGGGACCTAAACATTCCGACTAATTGTTGATGTACATAAATAAGTATGCCTCTGCCAAATCTTTCGAGAAATACAAGCGTGAAGGTATGTTATAACTATGTTATTCAAGGAAGTCTATTTAATAAACGCAATAGTCCCATATCACTTTTTATGTACCCTGTTCAGTAATGTATTGAACATAAAATCATTTTTAATATATTAATATTCATTATTATTGTTGCCAAACTTCCTCTTTTAGACTTTCGTGCAAGGTTAGTTTTTTCTGCAAAAACTAACCTATACTCACACCTATTTAAGTTTTATACATACCTATTATAATATACATATTCTGAAACAGAAAGCCTTCTAGAAATAGCAGTGTAGACAATAGAACATTATAAATATCAAGATGTAATACACACACACACACGCGCGCGCAGACACACTCACACACACACACACACACTACAATGTTGGCAAAACAATATTGTCACTACAATTACTGGGGGGCCTGGAGCTCTAAAATACAGGCCACGGCTTAGTTTAGACTCCAGATTTCAAATATAAAATTGTCAACCTTGTGTAATTTGTGGACATAAATAAATAAAAAAATTAAATCATACACGTAGGTACCTACAATTATTCGGTAAATTCTGTCTAGTTATTTTACTATAGTAAGGCCACAATAAATTGGCTTTCCTAATACGATCAAGGGAAGGGCCAACTTGGCGACCAACTTGCAGAAATAGTTAAATGAGGAAGCTGTCCGTATCAAGCGTGCATCGGGTGACTTTGAAAAATTGTCGCCAATAAGTCGCGTTTCGCATTCGGCGCAATCGTCCGTCAATGTCGGCGTTCGGTCGTCGGACGGCGGGCCAATAAATGTCGTGCGAACCGACGGATCGTGCACCCGTCCGCAATATAACCACATTAACCACTCCACGAAAATGATTGGAACACGCTTCTTTGACGTTCCTTACACAGTGTTAACAAAATTTCAGTCTAGATTAGGTAGCTAATTATTGAGTTTCGCAGGAGGATGTTAATCAGAAAAGTTAAACTATGTGCGATTACAGACTTCTAAAAAAAATATTTCGTCTCTTTTTAACGGACTACCTTAGGTATATACCGGAAAATAAAAATACGTATATATTATTAGTTTTTTATGTTTACTTGCGCACATTGTATAGGTACTTTCAAAAAACTATTTCTATCCATCTAAAACGATCCTAGATAGGCCTTTATTCTTTTGATTTTCGGACGGAATCCATATTATACTCTAATCGTTTAAAATCTTCGTTTTTCTTTTCCTGTAAGTAAAAGTAATGATATCGCCTATAAAAAAACTTGTTAGGTACTTCAACGAAACTTTAAGAAGTACCTACCTACACATTATATAAAAAAGTTAAAATCGAAACTTGTCGAGTCAATAAGATTCAAGTTAATAATACCTGCTGTGTTGAAAACTTGACTGCTGCAGAATTCAGGTTACGCCTGCTCCCGGTATTCGTATAGTCGTATAGGGTTTAGACGATGAGTTTTCAGCGAAAATAGCTCTGGTAATATTAATAACAGTAATGCCTTTATGTACGCGGCTTCAATGGTACGTTTAAAAAAATTGTGCGTAAAAAACAATAGAAAAACAAAAGCCAAATTATCCCCCACGTTGTCGGTGCGTGACGTCATTCGTGTATATTCGTTGACACACGTCACAGGGACTGGCTAAAAACATGTAGTAGTCGACCACGTCTTGCCACCATGTCACCTTCTTGGTTCGCCTGGTGACGTAGGCGGCAAGATATCGTACCAACATTTAGTTTGAGGGTACAATATAGTTAGTGTGGGTTTGAAATAGATAGACTTCTAACCCACACCGTTGCCATGTGTGCATCAGTCTTCCATATCAGTTCGTTAAATCTTTGAAGAAGATCGATAACTTTTGTACACTCAGACTCAGATTTAAATCTCAACTCGAGATAATTACTATCGATAAGTGCACACTTCTACTCGAACAGTTCGCTTAGATATCGTTATTCATCAGATAAGTCGTTTTTTTATTTACGAGTAACATACGGCACATAACTTTACTTATTAAATCATACGGTTCACGAGTCAAAATATCGGTTCATGACACTTTGCCTTTCATATTTTCAGGTAACTAAACCGAGTCTAGAAAATTTGTTGTAATTAAAACTTTTCTTGAGTGTATTATAACTTTTTCACGCGTGTATGTATGCCAATAAATATAAGAACACCTACTTTTTAGGGTTCAGTACCTTAAAAAGAGAAAATTAAGTGTTAAAGGATAAGTGGAAGAAGGGGAGGGAAGTCTTTGCCCTGGGACACCATGGGTTAATAATAATTAGGATTACATTAAGGGCACTTCGTTGCCCGTCTCTCTGTCTGTTTTAAATTTAAGACCCCTTTACGCAAGCACGTGGAGAGATATAAAGTTGAAAATAATAATATATAGGTCTACGTCACCCTAAAAGGACATATTGATCCGATCTTGGCGGGGTTCTTAAAAAAGTCAGGTGCGTAGTACTCGCAACCAGCGTGTGTGCATGAGAAGATATATGAACGTGGAAGAAACATAAGAAGTAGGTATACAAGAACCGTAGCTAGTGTATGGCGGTCTGTAATTTCTATCTACCCCTGTGAGAAAAAGACGCGAGTGTATGTATCTACGAAAATCATTACTTTTTAGTTAATTATATCCCTTGAAAAATATTTCTTGCTGTTCTAGAACCATCGTCTTCCTTTACCAAAACTGCTATCTATCCGTCGCTATCAATTCGGCGTATCTATTGTGATGCAGTAGTGTAACTTTGTTAGTTTCGACAACAACCGATAAACATCCAAACAACGTTACCTGCCCTGGGGACCACGTTACATGTACCGAACACCAGGCATCCGAGTAGGTATCCCTGTTTACTTGTTGGTACATTAACATTCGACCTTTAGGGATGCATATAATTATGGCATGTTAGCTTGTTATAGCACTGATTTCAGCAATACCGCAACAAAGAATGCGTATCTTTCCCGTAGCTCCATAATTTATCATTGGGCCATATGTTTAGTGATGACAGACGTATTTTTAGGACAGGTCTCCTCAAAGTCTTTCACATACTTGATTTAAGATTGCATAAGTTTCTTTCGGCGTTTCTTTTCATAGATTTACAGAGTAGTCAGAGATTAAATCTTTTTTGTTTATTTATCTAAAACATTTATTTACAGGCATGGTTTATCGTTAGCATCAAATTCAATTATATTTTCACGTCGATGGATGAGTAGGTATAATGTCTGCAAGTGGATCCTACACAATAGGCTGGATGACTATAAAAAGTTTTTGATCTGTCAAATTATAAATATAATACGTATTCCTTTTGTTTAACAAACAAAAAATGACGGCGATACAGTGCATTTAAGTTTCACGTCACAACCAACCACTCCGGAACTTAGATGCTCTTTATTCCTTTGTCAATTCTTATTATTTTGATAAAACAAAAATACGTGTCCGATATTTTTTTGTGCAGTCATCATCCCTATTCCGCTAAACATTTATCTACGACACAAATATCGACGTAAAAAAGTTCATTATTAAATGTTGGCGCTTGTGAATGCATACCTACATCACTGTATTAATCTCGGCGCTGAACTGAGTCCTCAGTTAGACAATGATGCCGCAACGCTCAGCTCACCGAGCAAAGGAATGGCCGACGTTAGCATACATAATGTCCTCGGACAAAGCAAGATTTATTTGAGGTGCCACGCCGCCGGATCTACGGTACTACGCGGAACCCGGGAACCGAGATGCTTATACCAACATTTGTTTCACCCCAGCTTAGGTACAAAATGTTTCTAGATAAACGATAACATCGCTTGTTTACTACCTGAGTTGAATTTCAACCCATAAACATGCATATTGTAATGAAACAACGCATAAGTTATTAACAAAGAAGCGGACACAAATCCTTCGGTGGAATTACTCCATCTGTCCGCTATCTTAATCCCCAGGACATCCTTTTGGGTACGTGGTTTGACCGTGTACCGTACAGCTTTACGTGTCCCTAGATACCCACGATATACCTGATGTTGAGGTATTATTTAACAATGTACCGTTTCGAGGTGTACAGTAAATTTTGTATGTAACATGCCCAGTGAAATGTAACGAGATTTCGGCGAGTCTCAGTAGCCGCGTAAACATGTGGTCGTTCCACAAAAGCTTCGGTTTTCATGTGCGCTTCCTATACAAGGCATAGTTGATCGCATCAGTGGTCGGTCGTCGATGCAAACAGCAACAAAGCGCAAACATAAACATGGCCGCCGAGCGTGATGTACGAACTAGAGCGGATTTATAATTTAATAGATGGATGGGATGCCCTTGTCTCCTTTATTTCGAAACTACGAACAACTAAATTAAATTCGAAAATCCAATTTTATGAAAATAAATGTATATAAAAAAGAGATAACAATATCATTTTTATTGTTAACGAGGAGGCGAGTTTTTATCCAGAAGATGAAATTTTAATACAAACTCATAGCTGGAGGGCGATAAAATAATATCTCTTTGTTATTTTTGTAATAGAAGCCTTTGCCCAACTCGAGTTGTTAAGGAAGCCGTCGCTTCTAAACTTTTTGATTTATAAACTGTACCCACGTCTTACACATTCGCTAACGTCCACCATTTGGCCAGAATGGCGAGATAATGCCTCCAGGCTTTAAAACTTTGATCGCTGTCGATGTACTCTGAGTACTTACATAAAGTGATCTAACTTTGGCAAAAAACGTAGATAATGAGATTTTTTTATAGCTAATCATTTTGGAGCTGGTGGTCTTTTATTTAGAAACTAATTCATGAAAACAATTTGGCGCATGACAGAACTTTATTGGAACTATTTTAGGAGAGTACCATATCAACAGAACATTGATTGATACCATACAGTAGGTACGCACGGTTACAGGTACTTACTTCTGACTTGTATATAATTTGTTTGTGTTTTTTTGAAGCAGCGGTAGTTTAATGGCTAGGGCGTCGGACTTCCAACCATGTGGTTGCCGATTCAAAACCCACCCATTTCACTACCGAGGTGAACCCGCTCGTTACACAAGCATTTAGCTTAGTACTTAACAAGAATACTAGTAATGTGCGACCCACATTGTTAGTAAGCTTTTTTAAAAAAATATATAGATACTTTTATTGGTATATAGAAAATAATGGAAACCATATCACTGTAGTGAGCCAAATTTTTTAACCGACCACAAAAGAAGTTTCTCAAGTTGATGCGTATTTTTTTTACTGGAATAGTAAGTATAAATAGGTACCTAACTACAAAAAGATTTTATAAAATAAAAAAACAAACGAGTATCAATAAAATATTTGAAACATAATACAGACACGTCAAATACATTAATTTCTGTGTTTTTATATCCAGTAATAGGGGGGAAACAAATAATAAACTACGTATACGATCAATTTCTGGAAGCCTGTAAGTTTATACCGCCATTACTGGAGGATAATCTAAACAAATGCGAAGTATATTCCATTGGAAGACGTTCAATCAGACTTTAAGGCGATGTAACTCGGTCTCATGTCGTAACTTTATATTCACTGAGGAGGAAATTCACAGAGTTTACATATTATGTATGCAAAGGGAGATCGTAAGGTCCAGAAAGATCTCTTAAACATCGTAAAGGCGACGTATTCACTCGGATGCTGCTAGGATACCAAAGCAAATAGGCAAACGTGTTTGTGAACTGTCTATACATAACATACTAATATGATAAATGCATAAGTAACTCTGTCCGTCTGTGTGTTATCTTTTCACATCTCACCACGCCGGTATAAATACGTATAGACTGAACCTTGGAGAAAGACAGGGCTACCTTTAGGCTCGAAAAGTTTTTTATAAACAGAGAAACCCCGGGCAATAGTTAGTATCAACAACAAAATAATACGAATTGGTAAAGAAAGCATTAAGAAGCAGACCATTTATTTTTCTTAAAACAATTTAATTAGAATCGGAATCTAACGTGGGAGAGCCATGCTTCGGCACGAATGGGTCGACTTGACCTGAGTGATACCACGGCCTCACAGAACACCGGCGTCAAACAACGCTTACGTTGTGTTTCGCCGAATGAGTGACGATACCGGAGGCCCAATCCCCTTTTAAAAGGCGGGCAACGTACTTGTGACTCCTCTGGTGTTGCGGGTGTCTATGGGCGTCGGTAATCGCTTACCATCAGGCGATCCGTCTGCTCGTTTGTCCCGCTATCCCATTAAAAAAAAAAGAAATAAGTTCGACAAGAAAATGACTTTTTAATTATTCATTGAACAGTCGGCAGCCAAACGAACGTAACAGAGAATAAATATTCAATTAGTAAGGTAAAAAGCTCTTGACAAACCACGAATTAAAATAGCATGAAGCCATACGTTGAGGAAGAGATACAAATATTTTGATTTTATACTTCGTATATTATATTGTGTTCGTATGTATATTTTATACGTCGTTTTGATTAACGTTCCCAATATTTGCTGCAAGATGGAGCTAGTGCCAATCTAAAAAGGGGTGATTGGAATATACCAGTCCAAAATGGAGTTAATTACTCGTATATACGATATATAAAAATTTTTGTTCTATAGCATAAATAAATCTAGGTGTTATGTTAATCTATGTATGTATGTACCTAAGTATGTTATTTTGGGTTTATTACGATTTTTTTATAATGTAGATACTTAACATACCATCACGCCTGTATTCTCTGAACGGTAGGCAGAGGTTTACCAATGTACCTACATCCGCAATTCACCGGTATGTTTAGGTCCCTTGTAATAGGGGGCGAGCCTATTGCCATTAACCGGGCACAAATCCAAACTGCGAGCTGCTATTAGGAAATTCATTGAAAAACCCAATGACAATGCTCGACCTGGGAATCGAATCCACGACCTCTAGCGCAGAGGTCGCGCTTGGGACCACTAGACTAATGAGGCAGTTTTAATATTTTTTCACAATAACAAAGAGACAATTATATTATTATGAATAAAATATCATCAAAATTATGTAGTCAAAAATTAAAAACAGAACTAGGAGAGACCAACGATAGATGTGTATTTGATTAGTAGGTTAGTGGCAACATTCCGGGTTGCCAGAGACATTCCAGCAATAGCTTTGGTGGGCCTAACAATTCTGGCCTCCTTGTGGTTATCAATCGCTTGCTAAATACCAGACTAAGTAGACATAAATGAAAGATAGGTAAGTTATGTTTAAAAATATTATAATAATATTAAGAACTTCGATACCCAAAAATGCCTATAAATGCTTTCTACCGGCAAAATGCGCATTTTTGGCGATTTATAGAAATACTTAATGCTTTGAATATACCATTACATGTTCTACGTACATGACTGATCTAAATAATTTTTACATTTTCCTACCTACCTTTGTCAATATAACAAATATCCTATTGATATAAGCAAATTCTTTAGTAGATACAAATAATATCTTTGTCCTGTCCCTTTTTATAGATTTACAAGAGGTTCCGTTTACGCATAAAGATTTCTTTTGTGACATTAATGTACCATAAACCAGATATCCTATGTTACACATATTCATTTATACGACAAAATAGGCTATGTATCTGCTTTGATCGTATCGGCATGTAAGCAAAATATGTGTTCAAAGATTTTTGTGCGTAGGTGCTTAGACACTGTTTGCGTAAGATATCCAATTAAAAATCGTTCAGCATCTTTGATATAATATTACCTCATTAAAGTTCAAGGTATAGCGTTTAGAAAATGATACGAAAATTCATTACAGCCTCAAACTCTTTGCGTAAACAGAAATAAGAATATATACTGAAAAGAAAATATCACAATATTTATTATTAATTTGAAAATGGCTTCCCAACACCTCGGTTATAACAAAGGCTTTTGTTCAAGTATTGTTTACGCGTTACCGTCGCAACGTGATATTACTGTAAGGCAATTTCAGTAAAATATAAGGGTTGACCGCAAAGTTCCACCGTAGTTAAACCACTTACAATCACAACCAACCGGCGCGCAGGCCGCGGAAGAATTTCGTTACTGGGGTCAGAGGGCTGACCGCTTGGCGAACGTTTATGACTTGGCTTACGAGATGATTAATGTGGCAAGGATCTGATATTGATCTGATTAGTTCCGGGTTATCAAGAGCACGTCTAAAGACATCGTAAACAAATTCTGCGCCGGGGTGCGAAAGTCAGCGTACGGCCCCGCCAAAAGAAAGCAATGTATTTTTTATTTATTTGCACCCCCTGTAATGCGAAAATAACTTCCCCTTTTAAATTATAAGTAATGTACCTTTTTAACTGCGCTAACTTTAATAGGCACCTATTTTTCATAAAAATTACACCTAAAAACACATTATACACAAGTGAGCGTCCTCCCGAGCTCCACCATTTAATATTACCGTAGGTAGGTACTACGTTACCCGCTTTGAGAAGTTTTGTCGCTGACACTGAGAAAAAAGCAATTTCACACTGAAATAGTCGTAGCAAGAGTTGTGAGATATATAAAGTTTTATCCAAACAAAACAGTATTTGGGACACTCATCTCTATTCTGTGCGATAAGGCTGCAGCTGTCGCTTAATTTACACCGAATATGTGACGCGATACACGACGTTTATTGTATAGTAAATTCTATTCTAGTTGAGAATTTTAAAACAACTGTGGAGACTGGGTGCACGTGTTTCTACAAAATTATTATATTGGCCTCACACAATTCGCTTTATGTTTTCGTTTAACAAGAGTTTTCATGACTTTAGTGTTTGTTAGCGTATATTCTCCGTATAACGTACAATTTCACCAAGAACAATAGTTTACTCAACATAAAACTGGAAAACACAATATCACAATAAAAAGCATTTTCATAAATGTTATAATCAAGTCTGAAGCAAAGAAAATATAAATTAATCACCAGAATTTCCTCACAGCTAATTTTCTCGCAGGATCTAGACGTCCATTTGATAGCTTATGGGTCATTTACCCTGTTACAAAAGGTTACAGCGGAGAAAACAAAGCATTAATATGTACATATTTCATAGGCATAGCCTTTGTTTATTTTGCGGAGTGAAATAACACGGAATGTTCCTAAAATTTAATAAAGGAGCGAGAAAGACTAAGAGAGGAGTTTGAAAATTGAATTTAAACTTGTATCTAAACGTTTTCCAGTGAAACACTATACGATGAATGTGGGCCACACTTAAGAGCGATCCCTCACTATATACGCGGTTATACGTGAGAATATAACCAGAATTGAATTTCTTAGTCATGTTCGTAGCAGCGTTACGTTGAAAGCTCGCTCCTGCCTATACATTCTTCGCTGAAGCCCGCATATTTACATGAAACACAATACAGCTTGGTAAGAGGATACGGCATGAGGATAAATTTCGAAGGTTATAGATGGTTGCTACGGTTTTGTGTTAAATAATTTCAAGGACATCACAGTAGCTAGTGTTGTAATATTTATACTCATTCAATTACTATATTAATTGAAATTCTTATTGATTTCATTTGTTAGCTCTCAGCAAACTTATTTTATCTGTCATAAAACTTTTATCAAGTGGCTACTAAAGTGTTTTCAATTTATTCAAGGTTATTATTAAATAATTCCACGTTTTGTAATCAAAGTAGAATTATACGAAATGTTCAAACAGCTCAATTTCAATTTAAATAATTTTTACATTATCTTTATCAGGCTCCGCTGCAGGTTTTAAGCAATATCATTGTTACCCGCACTGGAAAAAAATCTTGATTTGTTATCTAGTTAGATATTTTACTATTCAAAAGCAAAGCTGATTTACCAGTAAAAACATACGTAGGAGAAGGCAGAAAGAAAATATAATACGAAAGTATATTTCAATATGTTATCTTTCATAAAATAATCCTTAAAAATTCTAAAAAGGTTTCTAATCAAACGAATTAGATGTAGGCTATGTAGCTCTAAGCTAATAAAGAATAATGTTTTTTACTTTAACAAAGAGCAATGTATTTACATTACTCTTTGTTCGCTTAAAGCCTTAAATGTCATAGTCCAATGTTTGAGGTCGACCCCAACCATCATACTCTAGCCGACCATTATTGAACTATAGAACTCAATAAGGGCAAAATGCCCGCGACTTTCTCTACGTGGACTTCGGGATTGGGTCCAACCTGGATAAAAAGTAGCCAATGTGATCTGTGTTCCAAATTTTATCCAGATCCGTTCAACCGTACACAAACTTTCGCGTTAAGTAAATATACTGAATAGAATAGGTACCTTTATAATCGATAGCCGGAGGTTTGATCAGAATAGGACGCTTCGTTTGTTATATGGTGAGAGCGCGTGGATCTCGCGTACGTGCCCCGAAATTTAATGCTAAACACCCACGGAATTTACGCAAAAAAGCTATATAATTAAACCTTAGTAATCCCTATTTATGGTTAATCCTTTTGCGGAGTCAGGACTTATCACGATGAGCCCGTGAAGCGAGTCGCTACGACATCGAGATCCTTTATTGTATCGAGATCGGCCGACCCGACTTTTAAATTATAAAGCAAAATGGAAAGCCATTATGTTTCCATCGTGACGTGCTTGAATCGCCACTTTATTTTGATTAAACGTCCAGCCTTAGACGTATTTGGAGATTTACAAAATGCCACCTTCGTAATGAAGATTCAACGCCATTACTATATTTTTGCTCTTCTTTAAAATATAAATGTATTTTATAGACTTTAGGTAATGTACTTTATCTTATTTAATCACCGAACTTGTAATTTTTTTTAATATGTTATTTGATAATTGTAATATTGACAAATTAAAATAAATTTCTTCGTTATAGAAATGAGTTAAATCATTTATCTACGTTCTTAAGATCATAAAATAATTATGTGCCAGAAATAAGCGTAGAGTGCTTCGTTAAAATAACATAAAGCACAATAAATAATCAGTGAGGAGGGCTCAGTATCTCAATATGTCCCTAGTGGCTACTCACATTGCGCTGCCTACATTATTTCAGCTGTTCACACATAATTTACAAGCAGAGCCTCTATTTAACAATTACATTTTTACTATATAATACGATACAGCACTTCAGACAGCTTGTACCGTTTCTGTTTGATGTTGGTCTCAGGAATTTCCGATTTTTAGTTAGATAATACAAACCTTTTGTCGCCATTTTAACGCTACATTCGCAGACGCTTACCTGAAATGAAAGAAAATAATGGATTAGATTTTTTGGAAACTTTCATGAAAATATGTTTTTATACAACTTTATGATTTAATACCGACTGCGAGGGACCTAAAATCTTTTTAAAAGTCGTTCTAGGTTAGAATAATGGAAACATAAAGTTAGAAAAAAAGAATGACCTCGTAAATAAAATTTAAATTGTTTGTCCGCAAAAGCCCAATGAAAGGAAAAACCCGAGCGGGTAGCAAAAAATAATTAAACAATAAAATTCAAGCGGCAGATTTGGAATACGGCAGTGTGCATACTGGGGAATAAATGAAACATTTATCACTGTCGGGATGTAAACCGAGCCCAACCCGCCCGCATCACCGGCTTGGAACAATAACCCTCATCTGTATACAGATGCAAACGCATTTGGAATGAAAGGAAAACTGTCTTTTGCTTCGTAAGCCCTATTTCATACGTCATCGAGCATTGAGCAACGATATCAGTTGGTTGTTCCTTTTTTAACTTTTTACGTACAGACAATTATTAGCGGGAGCTTGGTTTCTGTTCGTTCAAAAATCTGTTCAGAACATAGAAATAAAACATTTTAAAGTTTTTATCGCGTTATATTGATATTTAATTCCCAACGTTTCGAGTCCTTTACAGCATCTGTGTCACGGGAAGATTGAAGTATTATATGTCTCAATGTTAAAATTACTACATAGCTACCTTACATTTTTATCTATTAATTGTTACCAATCTGATTCACATAGAATGAGTTCACCGTGTCTTTTACTTTATGCTTAGATTTAGATTGAATGAAATCTACAATGAGATTCTAAGCCGTGCAGTACCTACAAAAAAAAATCCCTAAATGTAACGCAATAAAATAAAAAGTAGTTTTGTTTCAGTCTTTTCAGAATTCAGCAGAAATTTCTATGAATTTCCGTCCCTTCCAATTATTCTGATTAATTTTATCGGAAACAAAGATTCGAATAAAAAGAAATATTCTTAGTGGCTTCGAATACTGTCTTTTATTTAATTACTACAAAAAGTTCTTCGGTAGATAATAAGGAGTGCAAACGTTAAATAAATAACTTTCATTATTTGCCTCAGACACATTCTGCGGGTATCTCGGTCCCTTTATGAACTTAGGTAACCACGTCACGTAACGCCGAAGACACTCGTGATGAGGGAAAAAATATCTTGGGTGCTTAATTTTAATCATTTCGTTATTGGTACGTATGTGCGTGAACTTTATTGTCTTATCAACTTATTACTAATATTTTCAAGTTATGGGATCTCTATTCGCCATTTATTTTATCATTAAACTAATAACGTTATAACGCCATCGGTATTCCACTATCTATGCAACTAATAAGATAATAAACTCGGTTATTTCTCGATAAATACAAAGAAAAATAGATATACTATTTACTATTTACAAAATAATATAGTTAAACCCTAAAATATCTACTTCGCCGTTATTTGTCTATTGCAAAATATAGTAAATGGATTATAGTTTGGATTCAAGGCGAGCATCTCTTAATATTTAACTATGAATTGGTAGCTAACTATTATATGGGGAAGGAACTCACTGTGAGAGAACCTACATGTCTTTGAGAATACTTTGACGGTGTGTGCAGTCTGTCAACTTGCACGACAGTAATTGGGTAGCCTATAGGCTAACCCCTTTCCACCTTCAGTCTGAGAGGATACCCGTAGCCAGAAATGTGACATTTATTTTACGCAACGTGTTTTATAATGACCTTGTGACTTAAATTACTTTAATCGTATTCTATTTTCATTGTCATACAAAGTTTGGTATCCAAAATAACTTCTGCATCTTTTACATTGATTTCTAAATGAAAATTATGTTAATTATAATGAATTTTAATAAAAATCTTTTCGTGTTCAGTTATTAAGTTATTGGCCCTTAGGGTGTTGCCATTTTACCCTGGAAAATTGGCAAACATCCCTAAGGTCCCAAAAAGGTTGTTTAACAATCAACTTCTGATAATTTGGCTGACATTAAATTTGGTTTTCAATATATATCGCGAATTAGTAACAAAATATTTAGAAAGGCTATTTAACGCATTTACAAACTCTGTGTTAACGTTAACTTCGTATCCTTGCCACACATATACGCAACAGCTGATTGATGGGCCACTACGCCGATTACAACCGTAGGTATATTTAATAAATATTTGTTTTTCAGTCGTACTATTGTTGGATATGCAATTATTTATTTAATTAAGATTTTTTAAATTTTTATGTCAACAAACGACACATGAGCCACGCAAGCACGCACGGTGACTACTAAGTCACCGCTGCCCATGGATACCTGCATAATCAGAGGAGTTGTTGATGTATTAACGAGTCTTAAAAGCTCCTACGGACGGACTGCAGACCGGAGCCGCAGCGAAACAGTGAAACTTCTACTATAATGTTTATTTGGTGTTTAATAATTTGCATCGTTTATTTCCAATCTTTTCAGCCATTCTACACCTGATAATACATTTAGATTATTGATTGCCCCCTATGAAAACAATCGCCTCTCCCCACGTAGATGTTAACCGTATTACTTTTACGGCTGAAAAAGACAAGATCGTACAAGATGTACTCGTACATTGTATCAAACACAAACATCTCAGAAAGGCAATAACCACTCGTAAACCCGATGGTCCTTTGAGGATTATAAATCAAGTTACAATACTCGCCATATTGGACAACAAAGCCTTTAAGCAAAGAGTTGTGGAAATATTGAAATGTATTCATAGTAAAGCACTTACCAAGGTAAGTAATCAGGGCATTTTATATAAAATCCACGGAAATCTTTTGAAAAACTTCCCCTTTATCCCAGGGGTGAAACAGGGGAAACGTAAGCAGGTTAAAACAAACTTTTTCCGTAGCTCGTATTTTAACATTGTCTTGTTTGTTTGATACAAAAAATGTTTTTTTTTTAATTTACACATAATAAAGAAAATCGTCCTTATTGATATAAAATTTAAGCAAATTACAGTAATGTTTGAAAACAGTTGATCAAATAGCGGTAACACATCGATTAAAAATGTTATAATGCGTTATCATCACTTAAATATTTTAAGTAAAAAACAATGAAATTAAACAACTCAATTGATCATAATTAACTCTTAATCTCAACAAGGCACTGAAAAGGCAATAAGCAAGATCCAATACCTGTCTCGTGAAGTATCGACTACCCTAACTTGTGACCTCTTGACTACGCAATCAAATCCTCCTTCAGATCCCTTTCTACTAATAAACATACTTGAGGAAACAATAGGCCGAGATAAAGACACGGTCCTGATTAAAGACCGAATATATCAAAGCGGAGATAACTAAAGCCGGATAAACAAGGCCGTGAGGCCGATAGAGATGAGATATTGATTCTAATTTATTATGCAGACAACGGAAATCTAATCCTACACGGGCACGCGATTATATCTATTCTAAGCTTACGAAAACACTGACCAAAACTAATTACGACAGAACCCCGAACACGACACCGTATGAACCCAATTTAGATATCCTAAAACAAGATAAAGCGCAATCATATGGTTATAGGGTATCTGGGGAAACCGTCGAGAAGTCAAATATAATTAGAGAATTTTTTTAAAGTCGAAAATGTTTATAATGTAAGATAAACAAGGGCGCTGTTTGCAAGAAATGTTAAAAGTATGAAACACGTTCGTCGCCTGCAGGAGGGTGAAACAAACTCGTAAATTCGCGTTTCCGTGTCATTTTCCATAACAACGTCAAAATTCTTGTTATGAACGCATTATTTTGTTGGAACAAAAACAGTGCCGTTGGACTTTTCGCGACGACTGCGGAGAAATGCAACGTTTTGATATCTTGAATCTTCACCGTCACCAACAGTATATAAATGCATATCACAGATCATATAACATGAAAATATATATATTAATCCATAATTGAAAATGTGAACGACAAATATTTCACAATGTTGGCAATATGAAAAACCCGTACGCCATTAATGTGAAGAATGACATGTATTGAAATATGATATCGATTTCTCTCGGCGTTTTGATCTGCGAATATTTGCCTATACATACCTACGAATAGGCATCCGTATTTGTACCAACACAAATTTATGTAAAGGGGAAACGTCTTAACATAACCGCGGGAGTAAAACTAAGCGTAAACGAACCTTTTCTTTACAACGTTACTAAAATATTACAGCCGCAACACATTTTCCAAGTTCGCGAACGTGACGTTTTTCCTGCTACCCCAAATATTCTTTTGTAGACAAAGAAAACAGTGCACACAAATATCTGTGCAAAAAGGTACTTTAACAGTATCACGAATACGCGCTGTTGGCAATTTGGAATTACTTGTAATTCGCTCAATTCAAGCGAATTTTGAAATTTCGCATATAACAACATGGATTCATGATGGTAATTATTATTCTGCAACTTTGTTTGATAAACATTACCGGAAATATTAATATTATTTGCTATTTCAACGTAAAATACAAAACACGCAAGAAAAATCTTAGATTGTTTATTGTTATTGGTGGTTAGACAATTCGGTAAAACGGCAACGATACAGCTTTGTTATTGAAGGCGTATCTAAGCTTATGGTAGCAGGGACTGTTAATTAAGGGAACAGGTTCGAGTCACCCTGATGGGATTAAATAGGGGAGCGCTGCGTGGCCATGCAAACTTTGAAATCCAAATGAGATTGGATGCGATAGCGCTCTGCTGACAAATGCCGTTACCGCACGGAGATCTGATAGTACACCGTAACTAAGTACTTGGTCAGATCAAAATAGCAAAATGTAATGAGAGCCGTTCACTGGATCAGGAATTTTATAGTTGTTGAGTTAACTTCGATTTAAAAGAAGTGAAGAATCTCAAAATATGTTAGTTTTTTTTTGAGGGCAAACGAGCAGACGGATCGCCTGATGGTAAGCGATTACCGCCGCCCATGGACACCCGCAACACCAGGGGAGTCACGAGTGCGTTGCCGACCTTTTAAAAGGGGATTGAGGTTAGTCGTAATATTTTTTCAATACGGTCTAAAAATTAAATACAGGTTATCTACTTCCTATCCGGAGGCAAACAGAAGACACTTGCTTTAATTAAGAAATTATTATTTATAAGAAAAGTTTCCAAGTAAATTTTGTGTAAGTTTTTTTTTTGACACCATGCATAGTAAGCATAGCAAATAATACCTACTGATTAAGATTAAGGTACCTTATCGTGAACAAGCTTTTTATTCGCCAGGTATTGCAAATTTTAAAATTGGGATTAAATCTAACCTCGTATTTTCGATTATAACCACCAAAATAATCTAACTAAAAATAATAAACTAACCAAAATATCATAATATAACTCGTACTCATAACATAACTCACAGCTTTCCGCAGTTAAGTTTATAATTCGTATTACTTTTCAGAGATAAAAACAGAAACCATTTCAAAAATTAAATTATACACTGTTTTTTCGGGCCACACATTTCTATATTGACTAAACCCCAAGGCAAAATTTCAATTAAAATATTTCTATTACCCTTAACGCTAACATTTTGTGACGTATAATAACTGAGTGCCTAATAAAACATCGAATTGCCGACCAGTTTTATTAGTATAAAAACTATATAAAAGCCAAACACTTAGGCGTTAATTACAATTCGTAATAATGTAATTTATTACTGAGGAGAGTCGTGGGGACTGATATTAATTCTGTCTTTATTTATAACTCAAGTAAAAGCTCGGAATGGCTCAAGTACGTTTTAATGTTGAATTTTATGACGCCAGGTGAAGGTACGCAGAAGAAAATGGGGTTACTTTCACTTTAGTATTTTCGTTTAAATTACTCTTAAATAACAGAAGTAAAATCGATAAGGTATCTTGATTAAATTACTTAATATAACTATCCATGGACTTATTTTGTTTATAAGAAACTAATCAATAATCTTATGTTACCACTAGATATGAATTCAATAAATAAAAACGTATCTAAAATTCGATTTCAGTTACAATACGTATCGTATCGATAATCCGAACTGATTTCACATTAACTAAACCACTGCTAAATCTAAATCAACCTCACAAAAACACGATACAAGAAATGCAAACGGTATCTAACAATAGCAGATGATACAAATCCAAAACGCAATCTCAATTTCTACACACAAACCAATGAAATACACTAGGTACATCTCTTTCTAACTAAACAAACGTTCGGCGGAATAAAAGAGACGAACCGGTTTCACTACACTCAGTAGATATGGATAAAGATATGGATAAAGTCCACATTAAAAAATAAACTACTGTAAAGTACCCAATAAGATCTAATTTCGATTGTTACTGTTATTGAATATACGATATTATCGATGTTCAATCGATTTATAAAAACGGATTTTGAAATCGTTTTGACAAACAAAACATGAACACGTTCTTACAACTTGCGAGTCTTTTCTACGTCTAAGTCCGACTACGCCCTACAACCATTTCCTGTTTATTATTCAAGAATATAATTATGTCATACCCTTTGCAACTATGTCCATAATAATAATCGTTTCTAGTTATATCTACTAAATTGTTACAAGCAACCAATTTTATTACACGTAGCTAACATTCGGCGTAACGAGTAACCCCACTCGACGTAGCGCTACGGTCTACAAAAGTACTACGCTCGTAGCACCGCGGCGCGGTCGTAGCCGTAGTACTCAAAACGGTAACAAATTTTACGTACCATTAGGTAGCCGGATAAAGGAAAGGCAGTTTGACTCGCTTTCAAATGTACCCGCTTATTTTATAAGATTTCATCCGGATTCCAAATTCCGCTGGTTCTGTTACAATATTTTAGATAGACATTTTGAAATACAGTGAAAAATAATGTACCTACATAAAATTATTAAAAAATATTTCGTTTTGCATTTTTAAGTCTTATTCCATTTTTAACTGACTCATTAGCCCAGAGGTCCTAAGGGCGACTGCTACGCTAGAGAACCTGGGTTCGATTCCCAGGTCGTGCAGAGTATTATTGGGTTTGTCTATGAAATTCTTCCCAGCTGCTCGGAGTATTGAATTGTGCCCACTTAATGGCAATAGGCTCGCCACCTATTATTTATTAGACGGGACCTAAATATACCGGCAAACTGTCAGTGTGGATTAGTACACCTCTGCCTAAACCTTCGAGGAATACTAGCGTGATCGTTTATCGTTAAATTTTAGACAAAATTTATCATCTTGTTAAACATCTAACTGCATTAAGAAGCAAAAAATACGGGATTACTAAAGACATTTTCCTAGAAAGTTATGCTTTACAGGAAATATTTTTAAAGTGATGAAGTAAAAAGAAATGGGCAAATATTTGAGTTTCCGGAAATTTACTCGTAGCTCGACGTGAAAGTTATATTACAAAGGTTCGTCTTATATACGCATCTTTACATCCAACTTTCAATTTACGAGCAAGAAGATTAGAAGCATTTTCCATTTTAACCTACCACCAAAGTGTTTATCCGATCGGGATTCAAATCAATTGCTTAAAACGCTGGAATAATCGGTTTCCGAGCAAATCCTTCCATCTTGAAGCGCAGTTTTATCGACGGATGTCAACGTGGACAGATATTGTTCCAAATGAAGTATAAACAGATAATACGGAATTGATTCTTAAATAAACCGGAGAAGTGCGAGTCTTACGTTCTGAGGATTCCACACTGTTATACGGTGATTTTATTTTTGTTTAAAAGCTTACTAGCAATCTGGGTTGCACATTACTAGTATTCTTGTGCTAAGCTAAATGCTTGTGTTACGAGTGGGTTCAAGTCGGTAGTGCAACGGGTGGGTTTCGATCCGGCAACCACATGATCGCAAGTCCAACGCCCTAGCCATTAGTCTACCGCTGCTTCAAATATTATATAATTTTTAATGTAATTATATAATGATCATCATATAATAGTGTAAGTATTTAACTCATTAAACAACTACTTACACCAAAATAAATGACATTATTTCGTAAACTATGAAAGCATCGTATATTAATGAAAAGATAAATCGGATTAGAGGGGAAATTTAACGTAGATTTAAAAAAATCGATATCGGTGTATGGTACATAAATATGTACATCACGTTCCATTCCTTAATTGCTGAGTCCTTGTTTCTTGCCAAATTTTACGATTCGAAATCAACGGGATCCCTAAATAATATTTTGATTTATTTGAGTGCCAAAATATACGACATGAATACCCATATTTTTATTGTACTTTTTGGAGCTTAATTTTTTACAGCTCCAAGGAACGTAGATACCATACATACATACATACATATTTTCACACCTGTCTCTCATTGGGGTAGGCAGAGACTATAGATTTTCATTGCTATGATCCGGGAACACCACTTTCGCTTCATCTAGGTTCATTAATCTCCTCATGCATGATCATCGGTTTAGGGTGCTTTTAACCTGACCTTTTTTGAGAACGTCCCCTTCGGCCCCTTCCAACTCTTCCATCCATCCATATCAGAATTTAAAATTAATTTCAATTAGATACCTTCACGACTTCTTGAGAAAAATATCTTGACAGTCAAATGAAACAGCCATTGTATAAGGGTCACTTTTTCCTAACGGCTTTTTCGGAACCCTAATAATTGACACAATTTTAGGCTATTGTTAATTCAAGATCCATTATTCAGAAATCCACTTATTCTCGCCCGTACCACTGGAGAGCAGCATCATCTGCCTTATATCGTTTGACCTAGAAAGCTCAGTTTCGGCATGAAATATGTTTTGCTATCAAATTTGAATAAAACAAGGGCGCGCGAATTGAGCGGCGGCCGAAATAAAATTAACAAACCTTCGCAGCCTGTATCATGCTAACAGTTGGTGTAATTCATTTGGAATGATACAACGTTCATTTAGATACACACCCTGTATAACACACGGTGCTAAATGTGCGGATTATATCAACATATAAAAATGTGAACGAGAATATTTTTACGTAAATAAAGATGAATTGGAGATAAAAAAATATATTGCGCAATTAACACAGAAAGTACGACATAATTTTTTTCGCTATTTTACTTTTGGGTATAAAAACAACGCTTGTTAACAACAAAATATCTGCGTGGTTTATTAGCGCTTACCAAAGTCAATCCATTTTTTTGCGAAAGAACATCTGCAATACTTTTACTGTTTCATTTATATCAATACATTATTTTGTGTCGTATAAATATACGTCATAAAACGACATCACAACACCTAAATGCGACATTTAAGGGTCTTACCTATTTAATTCAAACAAAGAAAGTTATATATAAAGCAAGAGCCAGAAATATCACACCACTATATCATCACGCCTGTCTTTCCCAAAAGCTTAGGTAGTAGTATATATGAGGTAGGTACGGTTGAGAGGCAAGATAACGCGATTGCGTTATAAATACCTAATTATCCGCCAAAGAGTTAAGTCCGATCCGCTATCGTACAAATAGCAGATCGAAAATTGGCTCCCACAAGCGGGTTAACTGATGTATTTAGAAAAGTCGCACTTCGTACCAAATGGCCAGGTTTATAGTCAGTAGGGTCTTAGGTAACCAATATGGGACCAAAGGCTGCATTGTCTTAAAAACATAGCCACACTGTACGCATTTGGAAGAACGGTAAGTTCCTGGTGCGTGCATACATTTTGGTCCTTCGAGACGGATGAAGCGAAGATCTCAGTAGGTCACTTCTTGGCGCTGACGGGGTGCCGCTGGCGCGTGGAACGAATGCATGTTCAAGGTTGAACAATGACACAATCCATTCATGCCATTTAGTTACAAATATATATAAAAAAATGACTTGTAAAAGTGTCCATAAAAGTTCTATTTACATAAATAAATATAATTTATCATTCAATTATCAATCTTAGTCAAATCACAGATGTCGTTAACAGCCTGAGTGTAAACCTAAATGAAAAAAACCTAAATCTTTTGTTGACTACTTTATTGGTTAAATGGGCAAAATCGACGAGCCATCTCATGGTAAGTAGCCATTGCACCCCATGGACACATGCATAACAAAATGGGTTACTGATGCGTTTCCGAGCCTTAAGAAACAAGCTGCAGAATGCCAGAACTGCAGCAATCGAGGAGGAAATGACTCCCACGCGTAAAAGTCGAAACACACACCAAGGTGCGTTCACCAAGGTCCTACCTACCACCAAACTAAAATGACTGTACACAGTTCGCCGATAATGTAGACATCTATGCTTTTAGATCCTATTTAAAAGAGTTTAGGGAGTCCGGTTGCTATTAGAGGATTACTTAACAGAAAACCTTTGAACTCATTGGGAGTAAAATCAAAACCAGCACCTCACCTCTGATTCTGAAGCTCGAACTGAGCTCTAATGAAGTAGTTACAACAACAAAAAAATCAAATGAAATTACTTTCAACTGCACGCAATTTAATAACCCAATGGCTCATTTTTGACGGACTTTACCATTAAGGAACTTTAGATACTTATTGGTACATTAAACTTTCATGGATGCAGGCAGTTTTCTTCTAAAGCCGCGGGATCCCGCAAAACTTAGCGAGGAGGCTCTCGCCGGTACCGAGGGAATTAGAACGAGTCATTAACCATAATAACAAACTGCCGACACTGATTAAGCTGCTTAGTAAACCTGCCTACCTCAAGTAATGCTTCAATTACCCCGACTCAGTAATACAGGCGATAAATCAGGGGAACACTGCGGTGTTATAATTAAAATTAATCAGCAATATTTCTTAGTTACTTGTTGAAACCAAACAGGCGCCGAAATATGGAGATAACGATTCGTGTACTTGACAATTAGACGGTACAATTAATTGTATTAAACCAATTATCGATTCATCAGTCGACAAATTCAATAATGGAATTTGTCTAAGTATTATAGACTCGACTTGGCGTTGTCTATGTTTGATATCAGATCGGGCATACCCAATTATAGCCCATAGACACCCGCATAAAGGAAAGCAAGTGAGTTGTTTATGAATAGGATAAGTGTATGCTACAAAGTTCGTACAAAACACACTGTGAAAGACTGCCAAACGTCAAGGTGGTGAGGTTTATTCTATCTATCTATCTACCTACCTATATAACCAGTAACAACCCCAACAGTTTATCCTTTAAAATATTACGATATTAAAGTAATAATTTTAAACCTACATACACATGATAGCCTAGTGATATGACCATAGAACTGCTAAGTCAAAGGTCTCGAGTTGAATCCAAGGCTGACTTTTCGAAGTTATGTGCGTATTAATAGTTAATTATCACGCGCTTAAACGGTAAACGAAAAACATCGTGAGGAAACCTACCTATACCTGAGAGATTTTCTCGACTGTGTATGAAGTCTGCGAACCCGCGTTAGGCTAGCATGGTGGGCATAGCCTAATCCCTCTCATTCTGAGAGGAGACACATGGCCAGCAGTGGGACAATGTAATGGGTTGATTATGTTATATCTACATAATATAATAATATTTCCGTATCAGCAATGCGATAGTAAGTACTATTTGCAGTAATTTTATTTTCACGGTCCATGTATCCAATTCATCACTTTGAAATGAAAGGATTTAAGGACAATGACGCTCGTAATTTCATAACGTTTTCCATTATCCCGCCTTCATATTCATATTAATTCAAACGCGTATTCGAAATTATTATCGTTTATTTCAATAATTAACTGTGTCGTATGATTGTTAAAATGCATGAACGCGCTAACACCATCAATTTGGAGCTATTTAATTAGCTTTAAATTATTACTAACTGGGTTGTCGATACAAATATGAACGTATACGTGATTATAAATTGATAGCTTGCAAACAAGAAAATAATTGCGATATGTATCTATTTACTACGTATATAATATTGATGGTTTTGATTTTCAAGCACTTGATAATGTTTAGATCCTATTAACCTTGCGACACGGCCAGTGAAGTATTAAAAGGTGGAAGAAGGCGCAGACGCATGTTTTAAATTCGAAGGTCTATTTTGAAGGCTATAGGCGATGCCGGTGGGCTGAAGTAAATTGTTCAATGGAACGCATCATTATATAAAACACTGACGTGTAAAGCTACTTATTGAAGAATTATTATGTGAGGATATATTTTTAATGACCACCAAATTTAGTAAATTGATCACCAAAATGCTTACCAGAACGTGCCACGGCAGCAGCCGGCGAGTGCCAAAGGCGAATTCTATCTAGGTTATATACTTGTTTTGTGAATTTATTTGGTTTTTCTTTTTGGCTGATACAATAATAATTTGGAGTTGGTTGCTTTATGTAGGATAGCAAGTTATAAAATTTTTGGTTCTAATTTCACGCTAAAATGGGGATATATTTTGGTGATCATTTACTATTTTTGGCATTATTAAGTGTTTTTTTGCCGTTACATTTTCAACATAAGCCATTTTTAATACCAACTGAATCACCCGACGCATAGGTATAGGTAGGTATAATAGTATCGTTAAGATACTTAGGCCTCAACAGCCTGGTTTGCGCTTGACGTAGTTTCAAATTCAAGTCAGTAATCCGGCGCTTCATACGCTTTTGAACTATCAGAACTACCAACATTTGGAAACATGGGTAGGTAACTAAGTATAAAGCCCGGCAAATATCTTGGAATAGAAAGAAAGAGATGGCTAGAACAATGATGTGTGGCAGTTCATAACACGTTGCACTTGCCGTCCCTTTCATTCATTGTCCAAGTTATTTGCTGCTCACTATACCGTAGTGTTTATCATTTATCAACTATGTATTACTTTACTATCTGATGCTTTGGCAAATTATCCCCATGAATATTAAATCAGGGTCAGACATTTGGATATTCAAGTACAATTCAAAATCATTGCAACAATAATTGCAACGAAGCTTTCACTAATATTTGTAATTTTTCATTTAATTTTATAAAAGTTTAGGAACTGCCGGTTTAGGGTACGACATCGGGAAACCAGCACTGTCAAGCAACAAAAAGCGCTGACGTGTGTAATGCAATAAGCGAACTACAATCGGCGCCGAGGGAACGCTCTAGCGGTCTTGTATTGTTTCTTAAGACTGCTTTATAATATACCCCATATTATGTGAACATTTTGTTTCCATTGTGACTGTGCCGTCAAGTTTAGCTTTGAAATTAATTATTATGAGTATTGTAGTTTACTCGATTTTCATCGTGGATTAGCTTGATTTTAGCACCAAACGTGGCGTTCAATTATTCTCATATGCAGAAAATGAATGTTGGTTTTATATACTTGTAAATTTTTATAGTTATGGTATTCATGCGATAATTTTTCATTACTGCTACCACAATCATGATAATTCAAACTTCGCATAAGTATATATAACCTGCATAAATAAATTTGGATTATCATGCAATATTTGATTTTTATTTTATTAGATTATTACATTGTGTACATGTGAAAGTACCTATAACGTCTAAACTACTGAACCAATGTTGGTAAATTTTGACAGAAACAGGTAAATTGGATACAAAAAAAGTCCTTTGGAAATTTTGGAATGCGAGTAAAACCTTTTGCAACAACTGTTCTTTATAAAACATCGTTGTCGACTGATCTCATATCACAGAAATCGAATTTGGTTTGCCAACATCAAAAGTGCTCGAACAATTTTGCTTTCTTTGTATATGTATACAATTGTTTACGTCTATGTTTTTACTCACAAATGTTGTGACTTCCTAGATTTGAACCTAAGCAATGAAACTTGGCCTTTTATCATAAGCTCAACCGCACTAAATTATACGCGTAGTCTTATGGCCAGTCCCAATATCAAATCAGTTAGTAGATTTAATTACTTGAGATAGGATTTTGACATAAGATCCATACAAGTAATGTCAAAATCCTATCTCTAGTAAGCAAATCTATCGACAGAATTGTTATTGGGACTGACTCGAGATCATTTTGTATCGAATTTTTTTTTATGTTCTTCTTTATCATGCGTACTACAACCTCCTTTCAGATTAGAATAATCTTTCCGAACAACTTCGTAATTCAAAAAGTGCTGGAATTCTCAGAATGTAGCAATCTGTTGTGTAAACAAATGCCTTGAAATACGACACCTTGCAGCCATGCCTGAAGTACCGAGCTTCACCTAACCGGCTGACAATCGATAATTATGCCTGCCTATCTCACTCAGGATATACGTCGAGTTATACTCCAAACTAGATTATGCAGAATGCGAGAACAATCCAGTTTTTTTTTGTTTTGTTGAAACCTACGAGTATTTTGCTCGAATACAGATACAAAAATACGATGTATGGATTGCTTTGCTATTGTAAAGTGTAACTCTGCCTTTGTGTACAATGAACTAACTATTCATAACATTAAGTTTAAAATTTAAAAATCCCCCGCAGCATCAATATATGGTTACCATTTTCTTGCAATATCATTGAAGTAACATGATACCATTTACGAGTATAAAATCAATGAAGTCGCGCACATCCCTTCAGGAACTAGAAAGGAGCTGATAATCTTCAAACGACTGGCCAGATTTTCATAAATTATAGATAAGAACACTCTCGATCAAGTCACCTTCCAAACAAAAACTGAATTAAAATCGTTCCATTCGTTTGGGCGCTACTTAAAGAAATTAAAGTATATACCTAAAGTCATAAAGGATGTTTTATAATGAACACCTTATAAGACGGCTGTCATTCTGACATGAATTTTATACCAAGAAACATAAAGTTTAATTCCTTCAGTATTGTAGATGTTTCTGTTTATTCCGATATATTTGACGCTGATTATACCGATCGTAATTTTTATTTGTTATATCACAAAATCGCCATATTTCATTCGATGCTAAACGCCGGTGATATATTGAAATGTAATAAGTAGTGATTCATTCTCTCGTTTGTTTCTTATACTTATCTCCTCCTCGATGGTGTTTATATTAGATTTATCGAAGCACCCACGACGTTGGAACACACAATTATGTTATATTCCCCTTTCCCCTGTTTTTACATAATTTATTGGAGAATATACAGCGTTATCGTTTTCTTATTTATATCGTTGCCAATATTTACTTGTTTTTATTGGTTTTTTGTATATATTTTCTTGTTTCAAAATATGCTCAACTCACTCTAAATTAAAAATTTTCAACAAATATAACATACCATCTCGCCTAGTATTTCCTCAAACGTGCAATCCTCACGGAATGCAAGACATATAAGGTAAGTGCGCAACATCACCACATCTGTATTCCAGGTGGAAATTCCCCTCCTGAATAGGTTTTTCTTATGTCCTCCCTCTTATGTCCAAAGTCTAAAGTATTCGTCTATGTAAGGTCAACAGAAAGAAAGAAAGAAAAAATATTTATTTCATGTTCACGAGGACACACATCATTGTATCCAAAATTCTTCAATCGATTTTTATTTAATCACTGTTTTAGTTATTTTAAGTAGGTAGAGTTTGTGGAAATTTGACAGTTTGTGGTAGCTTTTTAATATTCTGCCACCAATAAGTACCTATGTTAGGTAAGTAGGTCGTGGCCATATGGTGCTACAATGGGGCTATGGGGCTACAATTCAGGTGCAAGTAATACCGCTAGTGTTGCTGGCATCTTTAGGCTGCGGTTGCCGCTTACCATCAATCAACCCTGTATCCTGGTATGTCATCTTATTACAAGGACCTGGGCGACCGAGCTCTTCGTATCGTGGTTATCTAGGTCTAATTTGAGGGCAAGGGAAGTTGGTTACTTTATGCGCGAAAAAATAAGGTTTTTCTTAGAAATTACACTCATCTTAGCACACTCATCAATTATTATAGTTTTCATAAAATCGTTAGAGTCATCATAAAGAACACGATTAAACAATATACAGGGTTATTTTTCAATGACCGGCCAAATTTACAGAGGCTATTCAGGAATCGATATACTATAACGATATACTTACGAAATAAAAAAGTATAATTAAACATTTTTTTTCACAGGATATTATTCCTATCCACCTCTAAATTACAGAATTCGTGGATATAGTTAGCAAATAGCAAACATTAATAAATAAGTTTCACAGCGCACGCACACGACCACAAATCCGCAATATTTACAAATTTCGGGTTTTTTTTTCAGACATTTTCAAATGAATGTTTTACAATATATTGTGTTAATTTGACACTAAAGTTTAAAATGCACATTTGGTTTGACCTTAATCTCTTAATATACTGGTTTCTGACACTTACGCGAATATTAGACATTGAAATAAAACTACTTTTTACGGATTTTTATTTGATGCCCGACGTTTCGGATCCTTCACAGCATCCATGGTCACGGGTAGACTAAGTTGTCGGACGTCTTAATGTTACAATTACTAACAGCTTTTATATTATTTTATTTTATTTCAATGTCTTCATCTCTTAATTTTAAAATTCGGCCGGTCTTCGCTATTTAACCCTTTATAAGGTATATGCATAAGTATTGCTACTAAAAATGTATAAAATAGGTAGTACAGGTTGTAAATATCGGTAGCCAGTGAAATTACTGGATCTCACAATTACAGAGCCGGAGTAAATGGGCAAGGCCGTCGTACCAAAAGCCTTCGTCAACATGCACATGACTAAAGTCCGCAAACACTCATAAACAGTTAGCAACATATTTAATTTAGTAGCTTGCGACCCGGCCGGCGACTATCAGCACACACTTCGGCTGAACAAGGGCAGGAGACTGTAGTTAATAACGATTTATGGAACCCTTTTGTTCCTTGACTGTTATCTCCGTCGCGTGAGCTTGCTATTCACCCGGTGATATATTGTGCTACCGGCACTGTGTCCAAAGAATATGAAGCCTATCTGTTATTCTACTAAATTATCGTTGTAATAGAGAAGTTGGCAGCTGTATCAGCTTCCGTCTTTTGTTATCTTTTGGAAAATTCAATAGTGGAAGTCAAAATATTATGAAGCAACAAGGTCGTTCTTTAATGCTTAAAATTGATTACGTATGTAGGTACCTACGTAATTTGGAAGCAGAATCTCAAAATTTCAATGATGTCACCTATTCCATAATTTAGGTTAAATAAACCAAATCATGAACAGCGTCGATCTTAAATAAAATTTGGGCCTTTTTTGTTTTGAGCTGTAACCAAACCATGACTCGTGGAGCAGGACCCAAAAGTAGATTTGCTACATTAACCAAGCTATTATATCTTCCACACCTTACAAATTTTATCAATAAAACAAAAGGAAACTAATACTCATCTCAAAATCTTGTAAAATACTGCATAATTGTATTAAAACAGTTATAAAAACGTAAAGTTAATTGAGAACACTTGTCCGGTCACTTCTCAATTCCACTTACACTAATATCTTAACAATACATCGCCTTATAACGACGTGAGCACTGTTAAGGTTAAACTTAATCTAATCTAAAAGGATTGCCGCCACCGTAACTCACTCAGAGACGGTCGACCGCGACACTGCCTTGTAGCTGCGCTCGAAAAAGAAACATTCTATAAGGAAAGCCATTTGGTTGGCACATAAAAGAAATACGTATAAATCAGAGGCGTCGGCCATTACGGCATAGCCTACACGTTATTGTGCCCGCTCCGTCAAGTTTATGCGACGCGAATGTCACAGAATAAGCGCTATCGTACGACAAACATCGTAACTTTTTTATATTTTCTTCAGTGCGATCACTTGCACAACTAAAACTTCCTACTACCTCATCTAAACGCTCTACTTCTCTTTATTGAAGTACATAGCTACATTTAGCTAGATACGTATATGCCATTAGAGTCTTCGATCACTGTCAAGTGGATGGCCAACAAATAAAACTATAAGTAACAGTCTTCGACTAGACAAGCAATATAGAGAAATTGGTTCAAAGTGACTGGCGAAAACAGTCGTGTTAAAATTTTATAAGCCTTTTTCACTCAACTAAGGCAGTGTTGATGATAGAAATGCAAACCCAATTAGCTTTTATGAAATATAAAATTATGTGCACAGGAAAAAAGGAGAAAATATGTTTCATGCAGTTCAGTGGGATTATTAGCATACGATCGCGTTCTAAAAGCTGAAAAATACGGATAGTGAAAAGAACGCTCGGTAGCCGCCATTGAAATGCGAATGCACAGCTCATCCGCTTATAAATTATGTAGCGAAACGTAACAGAAACATAAATTTCGCGGCAGGGTGTTGTGACGGAGCCTTAGGTACTCACATACTCGTATTTTTTCTTAATGCAACTTTTTTTTTTCGTAGAAACAAGTCGCAAATCTAGCACCGATTTTCAGCTTAGTCAAACCATATTTTACGCTCCTCTACTTTTGGATGGCAACCATCTCGCGTACGAAGGCTGACATTGTGAGCGTTTTGACTGATTCTGAATTCAGGTGGCTCAACGTCAGGTAATTTGGGAGGCTTTTTCTTATACCTTATGGAAATCTCTGCTCCGTGAGTTTTTATCATTCTTTGTAGGGTAAGTACGGCACATCATTTTTATAGTGTGTTCATGTAAAAACTACTGCGTTGAAAATAGCTCCTGTTCATGTTATTCTTAAACGAAAATGTATATTTGTACGATGGGACCAAAGAAACTTTGGGTTCCAAAGGTTAGCCTCAGCTTCTGAAGAAAGTTTCCCAAAATTGTTTTTATCCACCAAGTAAATTCTAATCAAGAAGTCGATTCTAAAATTATCCGTCAAAAGCTATCTAAACGTCTACTAAAGACTATCAATCCCTCTGGGCATACATTTTCGTTGAAGCGTAAATCAATCCGTTACTAAAATGAAATGGATCGTTTATGTAGCAAATTAGCAGAACGGGCATCCATTCTAACATATATGCGAAAATAACTCTGTTTATTTGTTTGATACGTTTTCATATTTAAGCTACAAATCGATTCTGTTGAACTTACTTGGAATAGAGATAGATTGGACTTCGTAAAACATCAGTGATGCGTATCGTTCAAATTTGCACCATATTCAGTACCTGCAGGTTATATTATTTATTAACTACGAATAAGAACTTAAACAATACAGCAAACTCGCAACTAAAGAAATTCAAGTAGCACATAGTTTCGCAACTAAAATTACGCGGCATGTCCCTGAGCTTATCAAGAGGAAGCGCTAAACTTAGTCAGGTAGATGTAACTTAATTTAGCTGGCGTTCAGAGCCAATCGCGGCGACGCTGTTTGCGGAAATTCGTACGTCGACAAGCGTTTTTTTTTTTTCAATGTCTACGTGAGGTGAAAGTTATCGCTACGTAGATACTGGGTAGATACTTAGGTAGCCTATTTACAAATTCAGTTACTCGGTATTGTATTTCAAATGTTTTAGGATTAGAAGGGATTCTGACGCAATTATATATAAAGAAGAAAGTCACGCATCAGAATAATTATCGGAATCAAGTGAGCAAATAATTATTAGCAAATAGTTTCAGTATACAAAAAACTCAACACTCAACGTAGAAAACTCGTTCAACAAACCTTTTGAGTGTCATATTATTCTTCCGTGTTTAATACAACTGCTTCGTTATACAAAATAAACAGGTGCACCAACTTCATCGCGAACTATGAAACAAAGCTTGGGTTCGTTTGTTTTGTTATGTTGGCTCTTGAGCGCCGCAGCCATGTTTAATGACACGGAAAATTTCCCGGCTCATAGCGGTACAGACACCGAAACTGGGATGGTATACCTTAATATAAAGGGGGAGGCTCTATTTGTATATGAGAATTGTAGTTGGAGAGTCATCATTAACTCATTAAATGTGCTACTCTACTCTCATAATAGAGAAGTAGGAAATAGGAAAAATCATAAATATAAGCAACATAATATTTTCGATTTAGTGATACAAAATTTAACTATTAGTTACCTACTTATCATTGCGCAAAATTATCGTTCATACACTTCGCTTTCGTTCAGCTACAGAGATACTTTTGACAAATAAAGATAAGGCTAGCAATTCTTAATTTTGAAGGACTTTATAAGCAATAATGGTTTCAGATTTGAAAAAAGATTATGGAAAGTTAGGTGAGAAAATGCACCGTTATTAAAACAACTCACGAAGAGCTTGGAGCCTTCGAAGTTTGAATTCCGTACCGGATTACGTTCAGTAATAACAGAATAATATGCACCCGTGCCGTTCGCGCTAAAATTATGCCTGTCAGGTGCAAATTTTTATATTACCTACCCATGAGATCATTTTTTACCCGACTGTGCTAGAAAGACGGTTATGTTTTTCAAATGTATGTATGTAAGTATCTATGTATATTACTTTGGAACCTTCTGGGCTAAACGTATTGATCGATTTTAGCTTGAAAGGGATTGTTAGATTCGTCTCAAATTGTGAGAGAGACACTGAGTATATCAAAAACTAAAAAGTGTAAATTAAAGAAAAAGCTAATTAAAAAGATCAAAAAACCCGACTTCAAAAAAATATGAAAACAAGATGACCAATCTCATGCAGTCGGGGCCTCCGACTGAGAACAGAATTTATTAACCCTTTGACCGCCACGTCAAAACAGAAAAAGCGTGCCCTCGGCGGCAAGCTACCGAATTTTCTATAGAAATCAGTCGTCCAATCCGTGGCGTGCTGGGCACATTTTGGCTTGACGTCTTTACACGTCTGTGGTAGTCAAAAGGTTATGTAGGTATGTATGACAAGATGTATGAATGTAGACAAAGCAAGCAAGCGGCGTTCTATATAGCTTCTACCCCAAAAAAAAGGCGTAAGTGTATGTATGTATTATCCAAGCAAGCACTATGTTCAAAATACAAGCATTTATATTAAAAAAATGTTGGGGCAAAAATAAAGTAGCTTGGCTCCGCCTAATTAACTTTTCGTTCATACATTTAAAAAAATGCATGTACTTACAATATATTTTGCATCAAACAATGTTTATAATAAAAAATTTAATGAAGACCTATTTTACCCGAGCCGGCCCATAAATTTGCTTTGGGCCGGCTCGACCAGAGTGATGCCACGGCCTCATAGAAAACCGGCGTTAAACAACGCTTGCGTTGTGTTTCGTCGAGTGAGTGAGGATACCGGAGGCCCAATCCCCTTTTAGAAGGCCGGCAACGCACTTATGACTCCTCTGGTGTTGCGGTAATCGGCGGGATCCGAGATGCCCTCTGCTCGTTTGTCTCGTTTGACCCATAAAAAACCTTCCAAGTAAATTCTTCTAAAATATCCTTTTAAACAAACCTCTAAATATTGTGTTGTACGCGCCCACATTCCACCAATTATCCATAAATATGTCGTAAAAATTTACAAATTGAGCGCAAAACATTTTAAGAGTAAAAATTTTATGTAAAATTTCAAGCACTTTATCTTATCCGTTAAGTTTATAAGGAGCACGTCGGCCCCGGTTTATGCTTAATCCTTGTCTTCTTGAGTTCCTGCTTCCCAGCGAGTTTTCGTACCGGATCTTGGAAGTGCCGAGGCAGCGTTCCGGGGGTCTTAAAATCTCTCTATTGAGCTAGATTTCTAGTTTTAGGACCTACAGCACAGCTTGTATAAAAAAATATAGGGGTTAATTTTACCATGTTTTAGTTAGGTCGTGCGAGCGATATTTATCTCAAAAAGTTACTTACGTACATCATCTATCTAGTTTAGGTATATAAATATACTAGTCCTCTTCTAAATTGTGGTCAACCTCCAGACTAACTAGATGTGGCTAAAAGTCAGTTTTTTCCACGGAATTACATAAATCTGGGACCCACTGCCTAGATAGTTGTCAGATTTTCTGATTACCGCAACGCAATTATCTCATACAAAAAGACACAGTCCTCGACGATCTGCGAGTTATCACTAATCCACTGACTAACCGCAGTAAATGGAGCTCAGTGTTACCTCTTTAACAAATGTGTGGTTATCCACGGGCCCGGAACCTATAAAGTTTTTTATTTTAAGTATTTCCGTGCATCTAAATAAATGGTAGATTGGAAATTAAGTAGACCACTAACGAATTTATAACAATGACACAAACAGTTAAACAGTATCCTAATTATAGTTAATTTCGCTGCTCTGTATATCACTAAAATTGACCTAAAATTATATACGAAAATACATTTTGCGTGAACGTTTAATAAAATTTGCGTGATTCGACGAATTATTAGTAGGTTCGGGATCACAATGCCAACAAAAAGTATAGGGCCAAGTGAACAACTTCCAATGTCGTTCATTTGAACAGACAATATAGGAGCGGGGAAATCTAATCTGCTTCTGAAATTTTCCAACCGACCCTCATTACCATTTGAAGGCGCAGAGAAAAGAAAGAAATATTCTCCATGACGGAAATTTCATGTAAATTGGGTGAAGTACGCGCCTTTTGCTTTCTTAAAATCTTCGTTGTACTCACAATTTTATTGTGATTGCATTCGCAGCAGTCTGTCACCGTAGCGACTAATTTGATTAAAGCCTTGTTCCTATTCGTGAAATATTTTTGAACGAATCGAGAAACGTCAACTTTACCCTCGCAATATTGCGTGATTATTATTCAAATATTTTTCAAAAGATTGCAATATTTATTATTGATCATTTTTTAATTGCATCGGTAAAGTTTTGTAGTAACATAATTAGAAAGCCCATCGTAAATTTTAAAACGCGAGCGCCGCGGTACCGTGGCGGGGCGACAATGGGTCGTGACCGGTACGACAATGAGCGACACGACGAGTACGACGACGCCTTGTTACTCCCACACTTATTACAAGTACGAGGCACATGTACAGACGCCTTCAAGTGTCACTTTTGATAACTCTTCAGACCCGAAGATTGACGTTTTAATAGCGCAGTAGTCGGACGATTCCTGAACGAAACAAACATTTCTATATCATTTGGATAGTTACTTTTCATAGAGTATTTTGGTTATTAATAAACTCACCGAAGAAATGTTGAGAGGCAAGGTTTCAAAAACAAGGTAGGTACAGGATTGTTTTTCAACGACATTCGACATAGCCAACAGACGACTGCCTCTATTGGTATTACTATTACTATTACTCTCTTCTGTAATATTTTTTTTTAATCTATTTTGCCGCCTCTTTACTTTTATTATGATATAGCTGACCTAATACCTAAGCAATCAAAGTCATATTGTTGTTTCAATAATTTTAACGAATTCAGGAAAAATCTGGGTTGGAGAACAGGCAATTACTTTCAATAACATTTGAACTCTATTCACAACCAAATAGATTTCTAGGTTACATGGAATATGGCAGATAATATTTTTAGGGCCATTACTAGATACCTATATATCCTCAAATTGCATTGTAACGTTGAAAGAGTCACAGAGAATAATAAAAAAACAATGCGTCATACAAAGGTAGTTCTGATTTCATTCACTCCTCTTTTCATATTCAGTCCATCCTTCTTTGGAATGAGCTGTCTCTAGAGCTCAGGACGGCTGCCAGTCGTGAAACATTTAAAAGGAACCTCTGGAAACACTTCCAGGATAGAATTCTTGCAGATTCATTATCAAACAAACCGTGATTACATATATGTATATTTATTTATGTATATATTATATAAGTAAATATATTTATAATATATATTTTAATCCAAGTAGTTATATGTTTATGGTCTAACTTAAGTATAAGTATATGTATATAACAATAACGTTAGTTATTTATGTTGTCTAAATTATGTTTTCCTTTAGTATAACTTTGCACCTGCCTCATCATATCTGCACCACCCTATGGTTGACTGGTAGAGAATGCCTAAGGCATTAAGTCCGCCGATGTATTATAATTATTTAAGATGCATGAAGTTTAAATAAATAAATAAAAATAAAAGGTGATATGAGTAGTGACGATGTTGATAACATGTTTTCGATATTGTGGCCCTTTTGCATAGAAGCAGTGATATAATCAAATATTAAAAAATCTAAAAAGTCGTTCAAATTCTGATCTTAATAAAATTGCCGGGATGGCAACGCTCTTTAATCGCGTAGGATTAAAATCTAAGTTTGAGAAGACAAATTATTGAAATAAAACTACTTTTTACGGATTTTATCGCGTTGTATTGATATTATTTGATTCCCGACGTTTCGGATCCTTTACAGCATCCATGGTCACGGGTAGACGGGTAGACAGTCTCCGTAAAAAGTAGTTTTATTTCAATGTCTAATATTCGCGTAAGTGTCAGAAACCAGTAAGACAAATTATTTTAGAAAAGTTATTCTAACGAATTCAAAAGTCCTAAAATAGTACTTAGGTACCTATCTCGTTCGTCCAGTGAAAACAATGTAGAATTCACGGTGCAGGGTTTTCTACTTATATTATTTTTATGATCTTAACGTCTTTCCTTTTAACTGAAATATGTTTTAGAGCGAGAAGAGTTTTTTACGAAAATATAAAGAAACAGATCCCATTTGGGTTAAAGAAACACAGATGTAATATGCTCATAATAATGTAGCTAACAATATCTTGTAAAATTCAGCGCACAAAGAAACCTGAGGCTTTTGGGATACGTTTTGGGATCTCGTTGACGGCAATTTTGTTTCTACTTTTCCCAAACGGAACACCTTCATACTAGTCTTTTTCTACCAACTAGGTTAGGAGCTTACAGGTGCAGCTGAACGAACGATAAACTGTTTATCAGAATTTTTGGGTATCTGATTACTGACTAATTGACTGAACAAGATTCGTCAATCCGAATCTTGTTGACATCATCGTGTTGTGGGTTCGATCCCCACACGGAGCAAATATTTGTATGATCTACAGGTATTTGTTCCGGGTCTGGGCGTCTGTGTATGTGAGAATTTGTGTTTGTAAACGCACCCACGATACAGGAGAAAATCCTAGTGTGGGGCAACGTTTTAATTAAAAAAACAAAAACAAACCGCGACCGACGGCATAATGTGCTCTCTAAGTCACAAAGGGGCCAATATCCGTCCCATACACGAACTGTGCCAATTGCAGCTTAGTCTTGCAAATTGATTCAGCCGTCTGTATTTCTTATCTTCCAGCTTCTTTTTCCGAGGGATCAGTAAGCGTTATACATAATTACATAGTTCCCAATCGAGTTATAAGTGGCAATATACTATAATTTTTTTTTTATTCGTTATAGGCTTACGCTTGATCGCCAGTTTGCCTGATTTTAAGCGATATTGCGATCTACGATGGAGCCCGCTTGCCTAGAAGAAACCGATTCACTCGTGATTTAAAGACACCCAGATTATATCTATCAGGGAAGACCCACTCGGGAAGTGCATTCCATATTGCAGCAGTATCAACGTAATATAATAACTAATAGGTATTACTACTTCTACTAGTACTACATAATAATACATCATTCCTATGAGACAATATAAGATGAAAAGAGTTATATTGCGCACTAATAACTCTAGCTTTATCGCCAATCAAAAATGTTTTATTGGAGCCCGTTATCAAAATTCATGATGATAATAATTACTGCTATTCGATTTGGTCGGCTCGTTTATTCGAATGATTTTCATTAACGCTTGTAATGTATAATCGAAATAAAACGCTGAAAAAGCTCTTTAATTATTTATGATTGCTCCATTACTGAGTCTACAGTCACAAAAGGTAGATGAATGAGATAAATTGTGACATAAAAACTCCAATTAAACATTATAGAGGTAATAATTAATAATTATAATAAATGTTATAGAGTTGATATTAACAAACAACTTTTAAAATCGCCACCGAAAATCTATATAATCTAGTTCCAGGCACTCCAAGCAATCGAATTTAAAAATAAAGTGAAAGACAAAGTAATCGATAAGGATTTGGGGCCAAAAATTTGGGAAAGCACTAAAATTTAATACCGGAGCAGTTGAGGGGACACCACACTTTATGGCGGCAATTGCTACCCTTCATCCTGGAAATGCTGTAGATTGGTTTGTCTTGAAAAGGTTTTCCGGAACCGGGGTTATTGCAATAATAATTCCAACTTCTTTAGTGCTTCAATAATTTTGAAATTATTCATACTAATAACAAATGGAACCGTTTCAATTGATATAAAACCTGACCGGTATGATCGAGCTGGTCAAGATTGTGCATCGTCCCATAATTTATTTGGGGTTAGCGCAGCATGTCAAGATTAGGTATTGTTTATTATTCTTAATAGGGTTGATAGTATGTATGAGTATCTGATGAGATCGGTATAACCTTAACTTTAAGGTTAGTACTACATATGGTATTATACTATTGGTACATGATTTTTTGATATTATTGCAGAAGGGCTTATTATTGTAATTATAAAAAATTGTATGAAATCGACGACTTTTGCCGTAAGCAAAATTCTTTTGCTATATTTAACAAATATAGCAACTGTAATTGTACGTGAATTTGATCGGTACTTTATGCAAATTGGTAGAAATGATCAAGTATTAAACGAAATAAAAATATAAGCAACATATTATTACTAAACTAATGCTTATAAATTGTATAGTGACGTCATTAAATTCTTAAGTTTCTACGTCAAGGCAAGTTCCAAGTATTTCGAACTAAAGACATGTAACAACAAAGAGTAAAAATACACGCAGTTCTGAGAACAGTGATGTAAGTTAAACTCGATAAATAAATATGATACTTGGGATACATACTTAATATAAACTTGGTTAAAATATTATATCTATAAGAGACAAACTGATAGAGGTAATAAAACTGACCGAAAAATAAAATTCGGACGTCGGACTTGCGATTTCGAACCGACATGCGGTTCGAAATCCACTCGTAACACAAGCATTTAGCTTTTAATTTAGCTTTTAGCTTTTCAAGCATTTAGCTTAGCACGAGGGGTTAACAAGAATACTAGTAGGTAATATGGGGACCCACATTGCTAGTAAGCTTTTTTAAAAAAAAAAAACAATTAGCTAAAATATAGCTAGTAAGTACCTACCTAACATAGAACTTTCTTGGATAAAATTCACTAAAACAATTCCTTTCTTCACGCGTAAATACATTTTAAAAGTCTCATTATTAAGAAACGATCTTTCTAGACAAAAATAAGAATAGCGAACCGCGAAGGTTTCTTTAAATTCAGATCGAGAAACGTATTTTATCTTTTTCTTTTATATCATGTAAGTGTTGACCTTATCATATACAGAAGTGCTTACTTTCTGCCTCATTACTTGTATGTAGGTGTTTCACCTCACAAAGCTGTATTGGAAGGAAGCAACTCATATATTTAAAGCGACACTTTCATAGAAAATTCTCTCTTAAAGCTTGTTACATAAGACTAATATAGTCTACAGCTTAGAGGGCAGCCCTCGGAAAGGGTTGTCACTTTATATAAAGCTGACGTGGCCGCAAACGACAGTTAATGGCGCATAAAATTCACAGTAAGCCTGACACAGTATAATAACTTCACGGTACTGTAATTTCAGGTATTCCTATAAAATAACACGGTCTAAAATTTCACCTCGCAAGCTCTATATAAAGGAGCAAATAAGCAACCTTATTATGACGTCCTTGACGTTTAAAATACTTTTATTTTTTTTGATGAGGGAATGCGCAGGTAGGCAAGTATTGAACTCAGGTGAGTCAACTTCCCATGTATAAAAATATTACGTCAATTTAAAGAATAATCGACGGATCGAAGTTTAAAACAAAGTTAATGCAATGACGGAATATTCGGAACGAGAAACTGAAGGTTGTAATGTATCAGGAGATTCGGTGGCTAACATAAACAAAAAAACAGCTATATCATATAATTATTAAATATAACTCATTTGAGTTTTTCTATGAAATTCTCAGTAGCAGCTCGGAGTCTGGATTTGTGCTCGGTTAATGGCAATAGGCTCGCCCCCTATTACATGGGACCTAAACATACCGGCGAACTGTGGGTGTACAATAGTACGCCTCTGCCTACCCCTTCGGGGAATAGAGGCGTGATGGTATGTTATGTTATTAAATATAAACACACCTACTGAAGTAGAGTAATAAAAATTGCACTTGACTTTTTCATATACAACGTGTAACCGAATAAACGTAAGACCTCGAACAGTTCGATTAGAATATCGCGTCATAATTATAATAACGAAACCCGACAGTCATTTTGAGATGAAAGCATTTTGTTTTTCAAGAAATTATTTATATCGACTAAACATAAAACTTTTGGACGTACCACAGTCATACTCGCAACGTTTATGATATAGATGCGCACACGCACACAATAACAATTTGTGCAAATAGGTCTCAGTTTTCCATACCTCGACCCATTGATGGATCAGGGGGCCATATTTCAGAAATTAATTTTATTTTTTTGAAAAATTAACACGTATTAAAAACCACTGTAATCGATACAGTAGTCGATTCTGAACAAACTCCTTTCAGGGCTTGCATTTATTCTGTTACAGGTTGTAAATTTTGACTTTCAACATCGCGTTAGGTTGACTGAGCTCGAAATATCTGTATAGGTATAAGTATCTTGTAGTTAGCGACCCAACTACCTATACAAAATTATGTAACACGTACTTAGATATTTAGTTCAAAGAAACTTTTAAGAAAATAATATGGTTAAAATTTAAGGGTATTACATTGCCCAATGACCTTGAGGATTTAGTCTTTGTGCTAGTATTTGTTAGTAGTCATAGGCATTACGGGGGTGCTTCACGCGGGGTGCCAGTGAGGTTTCGGGTATTTCTTTATTATTTCAAAATATTCAAAGAAATAAGAAAATAAAAACAATACAAATTGTTAATTACGTCGTTACATTTTTTTTGGTATAAAATTCATGAGTAACTATTAAGCCTTTAAAGAGAAAAAATACAAATTAGGTTAAAAAAGGCCTATTTCCTTCAATTATTATCCAAAATTGGGGCAAATTTATAAAAATTTTAAACAATACAATTTGTTGACCTTTAAGTATAACCTATATTTTTTATATGGCAAACGCACATAAGGATGCCACAGGAAATTTCTTTAAAGCTAGGGTGTTTTTTGGATTTGAGCGATGTAATGCCCTTAAACAAGAATCCGCACAGCGGCGATTTTTGCAATAACAAATCGCTTCACCTCAATCCTTTGACCACAATTGACATAGGTCTTAACAAGAGACAGGGTTAGGGTTATTATTCAACTAAATCAATGTAATGCCTCACTCAACGTTAGCAGCGATAAGGTCACAGAGATACAGACGTGTCTCTTTGAGGTTTGTCCTTCACCCTTTGAGTCCCTACCTGCCCACCAAATTTCAGCTTTATAAGTCTTGTGATTATCGTAATATTTTCGTTTGGACATATGTATCTAAAAAAGAATCCATTTTGCTACGTACTTAAGAACTTTGGAATTACGATTTGTTTTTACCTACGTCAAATGTATTAGACAAATATAATTGGTCAACTCTCTTTATCAAATCAAGAAATGCAATGATTGGATGGTGTTGCCATTCGTACTTATTACATACACTGCGATCTGACTTTGGTAAATACCATTACGCCAGATCAAAGGGGGCTTTATAATCAAAATTCTACAATCTACACCTTTGAAATGCATGTTTGAAATATGATTAAGCTTTTCAGTTACGTGATCACACTTCAAGAATCTTAGAATTTGAATCATGAAAATTAATTCTTGTAACACTTGATATGTGAATAATCCTCAGGGATTTCATTTGAATTGTGAAAGTCACGTAGTTAATCTAGGACCATCTAGATATAATCTTACACTTCGTAAAGACGTCATAGAAATTTGACATACCATCACACCTGTGTTCCCCGTAGGCTAAGGCAGAGGTGTAGGTACTGAAATTAATATATTATTATGCAATTATTGTAGAGGAGGGCACAACCTATTTTACTTAACTTTTAAGTTAATCAATCGGGTCGCAACACTAAAAAGATTGAAAAACGATGGTCTAGAATCGAGATGTACCCGCACAATTTTCTCCCGCCGAGGCTATCGAAAGAGGTGCGTGACCAGATTTCGGAATGTGAACATATTACACCTGGCATACCCAACTACTTATACATATCACCAACATCAACTAGGAACTCTCGAATACGAGCAAATATGTTGCCATCTGTCCCAAAACCTTAGCTGGGAGAAAGCGTTTCGAGAATCTACGGTGAAATATATACGGACGGCGATTTTTTCTCGCCTCTGTTGTGAATGTGCTCTACGTTGGTGTACGAAATTTTATTCATGACTGTGTACCTCGGAATATTTGATGATTATTATTTTTATAATGGTATAAAGTATTTTCTTCTGACTAGCTGATGTCCTTAAGAGTTCAGCGGACCCAATTTCTCTAACTAACGTAATACCAAAATAAATCGTAATAAAAACACAATTAAATCAAAATTTGTTATTATTTGGATTCCGATACCGTTAAACTAGGTTCCTACGTTACCATTTTGACAAGAATACTTCACTGGAAATAAATGTGAGCGACTGCAATTTTTGATAAAATTACCAAGTTTGGAATTATTTTCCAATTTTTTATTTCCAGTGAAGTAGTAGTAGATGAAATGGTAGTGCAGGAACCTAGATTAACGGTTTAACAGAATTTGATAGAATATTGTCTGGATCATGATTTATTTCGGTATTACGTTTTTAGGGGCAAATCAAGCTCCGCCGGACCCTTAAAAATTATTAGCGAACGTCGAACTAACAATTTTGTGACTGCCTCATTATTCTAGTGGTCACAAGTGTGGCTGTTGGGTGTCAGGTAGGTACTGAGTCCAATTCTCAAGTCAAGTAGTGTTTTTGGATTTTTCTATTAAATTCTCAGTAGCAGTTCGATGTTTGGACTTGTCCACTGGCGGCAATAGATTCACCCCCTATTACATGTAACGTAAAGATTTATTAATAAGGGATTATGGGCAGCATAGGTATTTAGCCACTGCTCTGATTATCCTTCTTGGATATAGGCATGATAATATGTTGTGTTTAAGTATATAAAAAATATTCTTATCTAGGAAATACGACTAAAAGAAAAAAGAAACACCTAACGTGCTCAAAATAGCTAAAGAGCTTTTTTATTCAAATTCCTCTGTATTCAAATTTCCCATCATTTATTTAAAAACTTTTATAATTTGCTAACAAAAAAAGATTGAATCCAAACAACAAATATGTCGAAACTCAAAAGTAATAATGAATCTCATAAACGTCGGTAAAATAAAGGGAATTTACCGTGCCTAATTGTTTAGAGGTACGCGACTTCGATAAAATTCCTATAATCAAGCTCCGCGTAACCCAAAACTCACAATTTCTGTTTCTCCGAAAAGTCATTCCGTTTGTTTGACACGTAATTACATCAAAACAATTTGATCAAATATTCGTTGATGTTTGACTTAAAAGACTTGAGTAACCGAATATTGGATATAATATTCGGTAATACTCAGTAAGTTGTTTCTGAGAATATTATCTATCTAGTATCCTTCGGGATCAAAGTTATATGGATATCATTCAATGGTAGATCATCATTATCCTTTGTCAACTATGTTGACATTGACAACCTAATCTCGACATCGAATTTTTTTTACACCACTAAGGTAGCAAACATGCATACGGCTCACCTGATGGTAAGCGATTACCGTAGCCTATGGACGCTTTCAACACCAAGGGTATCCTCGTGGAGCTCTGGCGACCTTCCTCACCGTTAAGCACACAACATAGCACGGAGCTATGTTATTTGGCTACGATTTTCTGCAAGGTGGAGGTACTTCCCCAGTCTAGCAGCTCCAATTATGAGTAGAATTATGTTAATGGTCTTGTCTATATAATATCAATTACACAACGTGGGTTGCTTAATGGTACGCCTCGGAGGGAGGGAGTAGGTTGAGTAGTGACCTATTAAACACTAGAATTGCAGGTCCCTATTACAATTGTGTACCCAGAAGGTAGTTCCCGTGTTAACTTTCAAGAATACGAAACTTCCTTGAATATTTATTTTAAAGTAACTTCGACCGGTGACGTCGCCCTTGTAATGCCTGTAACTATTGAAAAATAGTTTTGATTTCATATGAAATACGTTCTATCCTACACAGTCCTTCGAGCTTATATTACTTAAATAGGTTTAGTTATTTACAACAATTTTTATCAGGATTTCATTTTCAGTATAAATTAATGTATATAAGAATTTGATACGTAATATCTATGCAAATATATTCATTATTTTTTTTATTCGTGATGGGCTTCCGTTTGACCACCAGTTCGCCTGATGTTAAGCGACACTGCGATCTACGATGGTGCGCGCTTGCCTAGAAGAAACCGATTCACTCGTGGTTTAAAGAGTTCATTCATTTCTTTTTTCCGGTAAGTATTTCCGATTTTCGAACCCAACTTAATACTTAATACTCAATGTTTTATTGTATTCCATAATGCATTACAAAGGCGCCAACTGAAGAACTGAACAGTTTGGCTATTAAGAAAATTAAAAGACGTGTGGCACTCGGGGACTGCCGCGGTAAAGCTATTGCATAGCGTTTTTTATCAACTTATGTAATACAACCAATGCCACCTAAAGGCGGGTTGCTGAACTAAAGAGACAAGCGTGTTTCTCTTTAGTTCAGCAACCCGCCTTTAGGTGGCATTGGTTTTTATCAACTTATGTAATACAACCAATGCCACCTAAAGGCGGGTTGCTGAACTAAAGAGACAAGCGTGTTAGGTTTTTTTCGTTACGGAATTTCTGGATTCGGTCCCCACGCTCAAGGCCCGCGATAGAAGCTATGCAATAGCTTAAAACCTAACAATGGAAAATCTGAAACATGTCCAACACGACAGATTAGAAATTTCAGTAGTACCTACATTACCAAGAAAGTATAAATACTGCCAAGTCACAACCTTTCCAATAACCTCGTCGCATTGAAGTAAAAAGCTATGCCAACCCATGTCACACCGAAGTAAAAAATAATAAAACATGAAAGCATAATTCACTACACAATATAACAGATTAAAAGCTTATACTTGCCTAATTTAATCACGTCTCCTTTGTTCTACCAGTTGTTTGGCAAGTAAGTTGATTACTTTAGGGAATCGCCAAGATGAATAAGATAAATAAACTGATTCAGTGAAAATATAAATTAACATCAATGAAAGTAGAGTAGATTGGAGAATGATTAATGCTTTTCTACGTGATAATAGGAAAATCGGATCTTTGCGAAAGGGGAGATAAGGCGGGACACAGACAAGGCCGACAAAAGGACTTCTTTGTTAAGAATAGATCATTGTTACAAGTGTTGAATAAGTCTACTCTCATTCAATAATACCTACGCCTACCTAGCCTAATACCTGCGTATTAGGCTAGGCGTATTAGGAACACCCTTTGTGGCAGAAATATGAAAAATACCCAAGTGGTATTTTTAGCCCACTTGGAATATAATATAACGGGTTTTTGTGGAGTGTCTTTTTTGGCGGTCAAGCTTAAGTATATAGCGATTTAAAATAAATGTGCAAAATATCATTATACGTTGCAATTTCGTATGTCCTTTTACTTTAAAATTAACACTTATTTTTTTAAACTTCCTACAAAACGTGTGTTCTAAATGGCCAATGGAACCAAATTCGAATTTGGTTCGCACGAATCGTGCCAGACGACACTTTTCAAAATTGATTATTTAGTAGGTGGCGTTTCGCACGAATTATATTATAAGGATGAAAAAACCCAAGTACAGTAGCAAACATACATTGTGGCAATAATAAATTTAAAAATTAAGAAACCACAATTCATTTTTGTATATATTACCTACAGATATTTGAAATCTATATCTATCTATATCTATACTTATAATAAATCTGTAGAAAGGTCAATTCTGTACATGAAATATATTTCCAAAATAGCTATCAGCGGGTGATTAGTGATCGATACTGACGCCAAAAATGCAATCAGTAAAATTTTCGTCTGTCTGTCTGTCTGTCTGTCTGTATGTTCGTTATAGAAACAAAAACCACTCGACGGATTTCAACGAAACTTGGCACAATTGTTCTTCATACTCCTGGGCAGGTTATAGTATACTTTTCACGCTACGATCAATAGGAGCAGAGCAGTGAAGGGAAATGTTGGGAAAATGAGAGATTCATGAGAAAGGTTTCAAGCTATAAAACATCACGCTACAACCCTTAGGAACGGGGCAACGCAGGTGAAACCGCGGGCGAAGAACTAGGGAACAAAGTAACTATTCCACGCGGACGAAGCCGCTGGCAAAAGCTAGTATATAATAAAACAGTAAAAAATGTGCCAGTGACGTTTGGCACGATTCGTGCTAACCAAATTCGTGCGAAACGACTACTAAGCCTTCTAAATAAATATCAATACCTAAACAACCTGGTAACAAAGTCAACAGTTCGTAGCGTAACATCAATGTCATTTATGGATTCTTATTTCCCTTCCAAAATATACCAAACTAGTAAATATTTTCAGCCATTTCCTATTATTACTCAGGTTTCTGATAAACATAAAAGCGAAGGCGAAGCCCTTAATGTAATATGAATCCCAGAGGTCAAAGTGCGGTCTCGCTAAGTATGTCACCAACTTAGTACATACAAAATTAAACTAAATTGTTTAAATGTAATGAAAAATGTAGTGTGAAAAATGGGACACGCGACCTCCAACGAGATGGACAGATGACCTGACCTTTTGTTCAGCAGTGGCTTTTTTGGCTGATCAAAAATGTTAAGATTGATTTTATTTTGCTTTATTTTATTAGTATTGTATAGTATAGAAATAGTATTGACTCGGTAGTTCGTTTTCTTATTGATTTAGTAGTGCCAAAACATTTTTATCTACTTATTGATGTATGAACATGTAGATAATATGTATTATGCTACAGTGCAAAATGATGGATCGTTCAGTTTCGTACATTGTTTATCATTATTGTTTCACATCTCGTCTCTGTAAAGGCGAGGATGGTATGTTATTATATGATCGTCTAAAATTACAAAAAAGGTAAACACAGATGGGTAGCGGAACTCTCTCAAACTATTTTTTTACCCAAATCTAAAGAGGTAGATTATACCTGTTTGCAGTTATGGATAAAAATTACAGACTAAGAAGAATAAACGTTCGGGGAACGTGGTTTGAGCTCGGTTCTGCAAATTGCTTTGAATAAAGATAACGAGAAAGGAAACCACGATGCGGAAGCGTTTTTAACTTTAAAACAGTAGATATGCTCTGGAATTGTTTACAATTTTCCGCTTCGCTATTATTCGCTTATACTTACTGTATCAAGTTGTCAAAGTCACATGATCACGCCTGTATTCCCCGAACGGTTAGGCAGAGGTGTACTTATGTAAATCCACAGTTCATCGGTGTGTATAGGTCGCATGTAATCGGGGGCGAGCCTCTAGCCATTAATTCACATGTTAGGGAAATTTGATTTGCTCGTATAACTATAGTAAACTGGTTTGAATCCTGTTAAAGTAACAATTACCAGACACAATAGAATAACAATAATTACGACCTTCCAGAGGATGATCACCGTTCTCTAATTAATACTAACTTCAATAAAAAAGGCAGCGGTTCTCAATTCAACTGGCTTTTTTTTTTCTTTTGTGTATATCACGCGATATTTTCGCCGATCATGAACTAATTGAGATTTTTATTTGATAGAATATGTATCCTAGATGACCCCATATACATTTTATGGTGTCGGACTGCCGCTTCTGAAGATACAAAAAGAAATGCGTAAATTTGGTGTTTTTTTCTAAGAACTTAGAATAGGGTTAATAAATATCAAATCGCAAAATCATCACGTTCAAATAATTTATAGAGGACAATAAAATACGCCTAATTCCTGGTTCCAATTAATGATATTCCAGAAAACAATTAATACTTTTCTTAATTCAGGGACCACGCATGCGCAGTGACAAGCATTTAAAGGCGCCATCGAGACGGAGCAAGTCATCTCCCATCAATAAAGGAAGCCCAATAGCAATCTAGTGGTCGCATGCATCCATTCGCTAATAAATTGTTACAGATTGATATTAGATGTACTCAGGGTCACCTTATGAAACAATTCATACAAGTATAGTTGTGAACATCATTAGTCACTAGATACTACTACTACTACTTAAGGGCATTACATCGCTCAAATCCAAAAAAACACCCTAGCTTTAAAGAAGTTTCTAGTGGAATCCTTATGTGCGTTTGCCATATAAAAAATATATGTTATACTTAAGGTCATCACAAACAAATTGTAATGTGTACATTTTTTATAAATTTGCCCCAATTTTGGATAATAATTGAAGTAAATAGGCCTTTTTTAACCTAATTTGTATTTTTTCCTTTTAACGGCTTAATTAAGTTTTAAATTAGTCATGGATTTTATACCAAAAAATTGTAATGAAGTAATTAACAATTCGTATTGTTTTTATTTTGTTATTTCTTTGATTATTTTGAAATAATAAAGAAATACCCAAAACCTCACTAGCACCCGGCGTGAAGCATCCCCGCAATGCCCGTGACTAACAAATACTAGAACAAAGACTAACTCCTCGAGGTCATTGGGCAATGTAATACCCTTAATGTGTTGGTGAATGACCTTTATATATTCTTCGGAATATATTGTATTTATTTAGGATTCGGAACACGTGTCCAATAAGTATTTTCTATATTTATCCGTCTATTGTTCGTTGATGAGGAAAGTTATGATAATAACTTTCGTAGTTACTGAACTAAAATCTTAAATAAATAGATAAGAGCGTTATAGTTGAAACTTAAGTAATATATACGGGGTGCATGTGATAGAGGGCCATTAACCGGGCACAAATCCAGAGCTGCTACTGAGAATTTTTACAGAAAAACTCAATACCTAACACAGCTTGACCTGAGAAACCAGGAACTCTGGCAGTTGCGTTCAGAACCACAAGGCTAATGAGGGAGTTCAATATTTATTCACCGTATAAATACCGGCCAACCATACCTGTAGTAATATCAACTCATCTCACAGTAAATTTTGGAATAAGAGTCTTGCGTAATCGCATGAAAAACGAACCCATTCTTAACAGTCGATCAAGAAACTATTACCAAAATTGACTCTTTACCTACACAATATCAATCATCTACTTCAGAGTAGATACCTCTAAACGTGTAGATTACTATCTTATCTAAAAGATCTACAAACACCTTGGTAAAAAAATGTAGTTATGTTACGTCGTGCAGAATAAGAAAATATAACAGGCATTCCTGAAATGAATGAGGAAAATAGAAACAGAAATGGGAAAAAATTACTGACATTAAGCGTTTAAATAATAGTTGAGCGACTTAAGGTAACGTTCAGGTGTAATACCAACATAACGGAGAAACTTATGAGCCTGCTTTATGTGTTAGCTTTATTTAGAGAAAAGAATTCATCTGGTTTATTGCAACATATACAACATTATGCCCGGTCCTATGGAAAGAGGCGAATCTATCATAAATCTAAACTCCGAGGTGATAGGATACTAAGGATTATACACTATGTCAAAAACACCTGTCTGATCGTAAAGGGGCATATACATAGGTATTCCAATGACATCACCAAATAAAATTATAAACATAAATATTCATGGAAGTTATCATATTAATGAAGTTAAGAATTCACGATTGTCCTGCCCAAATTGCTGCAATTACCTCAAAAACTAGCAAACTTTAAAAATGTGATAGGTCCTTGTTGATGTAACCTTAGTGTGTTTGGCACCCACGGGCGGGTGTCCCTGCCACCGTAAGTATTGCGAACGATCACAATAGACCGACAGCGGTCGCAGTGATACTATAACCGCAATTTAATAATAAAGTATTGCGAATCAGTTATCTCGTTTTATAATATGATTTTTTGGGGTCTTTTTTCTTGTAAAATGAAATTTATTATTATATACAAATAGAAGCGGATCACGGTACTTAACAATACCTTCACGTGTCTGACCGGATTTTCTTCACACATTCTATATAAAACCCAGAAAAACTGTTCGACCTGTGAATCAAACCCTCACGACCTTGTGTGCCGAACATATAAAATTTATCCAGTAAATTAATATCACGGACTCACCGCTCTTACATCTAGCTGTAAGGTATGTATTGATTTTTCCCTAAATTGCTTCTGAAAATTAAATTGAATAAACTTGAGAGAGACCAATTGATCTAAAATTAGGGGGAGGCCGTCAAGTTACCGAAGCTATTTCCCCAATAAATATTAATAGGTCGTCAATACAAGATGCCTTTGTCAGCGAAGGAGACGATAGCGTACGTATTTTATCATAAATATCCGAACAATTGTTAAATTCATTTTGTAAGGTGGTAGAAACGTCGTGGATTGTACAATAATCTATGTGATTTGTAAATCTAACTAGATGTAATACTCATTGTACAATTGTTGGTACTCTCAAATAAAGAAAAAAAAATACAACTCTCATCTGAGTTGGTACGACCGCATTATCAAATATTCGGCTGCCAAGCAATAATGTGCTTACATTGTGTTCCGACTTGATGGGTAGTAGCCAGTGAAATTACTGGCCAAATGAGACTTATCGACTGATAGGTACTCACCAGCAAGTCATACCTATCACCTATGTTGCTGTCTACAAGCTGCAGGCCACTTACCATCAAGCGGCCCGCTTTTGTCATCTTATAACATTAAAAAATATATAAATGTGACGATACGATAATCGACTGCTAGGCTGGAGGACTTGGGTTCGATTTCCAGGTCAAGCAAAGTGTTACTGGGCTATGAAATTCTCAATAGGAGGACAGGCTCGCCCCCTTTTATGGGACTTAACCATACCGGAGAAACGTGGATGTGCATTAGTACACATCTGCAGAACCCTTCGGAAAATACAGGTGTGATGGCATGAAAACAAGTCCCTAATTAAATAAACTGTAGTCATTTTGGGGGTCGTTTTTTGCTGTTACGTCATTGTGTATCATCAATCTTTACAGTAGAAGCTATATTGAAATGTACTGCATGTCCATAAAGATATGCAGTTACTCTTGAAAATAATGATGCACTTACGTAATGTTATATTGGCTACTGTCTGGTATTTTCGATGAGAAAAGTAAGCACAGTACCTACTTATGGAGGTAATTCCATCGCATGGTCATTTTAATGCAATAAACGGTACTATTTCATACAGCGACGCATACAATACTATCTTTGTTAGTCATAATAATTTATTACAAGTAGATATTGGCACGAAAATGTAGTTAATAACGCATTTGTTATACAACGGTTGAAGGTATAGAATAAATATAAATTATTTGCAACAATTTACCAGGTTTTATAGCTTTATTTTTTAAAAGCCATAGGTACCCGGCTATAAATTGCTGTGTCTTAGAAAGTATATAAATAAAAATCAATTGCTACATGTATGAAAGATCATCACTTGAAAATAGCTCGTCAGATTTCGCAGATTTTTCTGTTGTGTTTGTAATTCCCTAAATATCAGAAATATTGATGGAAAAATGTGAATGTGTCTAGACGGTGCTGCGCACGACTCGCTAGAGTAATAAATAAAAACTTGTAAAAATAATAAATTAAGTAAGTATGTAGTTTGTTTCTTACCTTTTTTGCATTCTTCAATTTCCTCATCGGAGTTGTCCTCGCAATCTTTTTCCAGATCGCACACCCACATGCTGGGTATACACTTGCCGTTGGAGCACTGGAACTGCTTCAGGGAACATATCGCTGGAACAAAAAGTTTCATTTAGTTTTGTGTTGTACCTTAGAGACTTTTTGAATAAAAAAAAAAACAAACGCCGCTTCACATATGATATATTTATTTAATTCATGTTTTTTTACTCAATTTCGGAAAATAACAACGAGGTGTCACTTAAAAATGTTCTTTGAGCAAAACAGATAAGAAATAGTTTCCTTTCAATAACAAAACCTTGAAGTCAAAGGTATTCATACAATAATCTCCGTACATTCACGTGTACGAGCATACTTCATTAGACACCGCTATCGCACAAACGTAGTATGTATGGATTTGCATTTGACATGTCAAACATGGCACTGTAATTGTGTATGGATCTGTATCCGACATTCCAGATACGATTGGGTGCACAACGAAGTAAGTAATGAGTGGGTAAATATACTTATACATTAATATAAATTTTGCAAATAATTCAAGGAATTAGATATACGGTGACAATCACTATAATTTGGTAATATAAGTAGCTAAATAAGATCTTTTACATTTAACTTATTTCTTAATTGTCCAGATATAAGTTATAAAGGCTACAGAATACTGTTAACCCATATAAACATTATACTTCCAAAAGTATCTATGTTCCAGATGCCCATCTTGCTAATTTTAGACGCGGATTTACCTATTTTGACTAAACTGTACGTATGGTAGGGTAGGATGTTTAATTTACAATACAGGCTAAAAACTCAGCTATAAACTGGAACGTAGAACGTCTCTGACCACGTCATTATAAGTCTCATCTCATTTTGTATAGAACTTATTACTTTTTCCATACAGGATGCATTAAAAAAAGTAAAAGTAGTAGATTCATTTTACGGAGGATATTGAAACAGTAGAGATGCATTCTGAAGTAAAGAAAATATCATGATTACCTATATCATATCATATAAGAAAATATCATATAGGTATTTGAAGAATACGTTAAGCATATTTACAGGTACTATTACATAGAAAACCGACGTCAAACAACGCTTAGTGAGTGTTTAGTTGTGTTTCGCTGAGTGAGTGAGGTTACCGGAGGCCCAATCCCCTTTTAAAAGGTCGGCAACGCACTTGTGACTCCTCTGACTTGCGGGTGTCTATGGGCGGCGGTAATCGCTTACCATCAGGCGATCCGTCTGCTCGTTTGCCCTCCTATCCCATAAAAAAAACATGAAGAAGATGGAAAAATAGATACAAAGTATTTGGTAAATTTATTTTCCGACTTTTATAAAAGTCGGAAAAGATTGGAAAATTATACAGCGGAAGCGCAGTGATCGCTAGTTTGAAATATTTATTACAATTACTTTACCTACAATTTTATAGCTCGTATTTGTTATCTTCTACAGCACAGACACAACTGTCATAAGGCAAAGAATTATTCGATTCACGTCAAATTACATTACACAGATAGCCTTCAAAGACAGTGACTGCCCCGTTAAGCAAAAACAATCGCTTCCCTTGTTCTTATGAACAAAAACAATAAAACGTTCAAATGAAAATGATAAGATAACATAATATGCTAATATGCGAATGTTATTAGCATGTCGGCTACATTAATAACTACCTACGTCGTAATTGTTTCAATAATTCCGCGATATTTCGCCGTCACTGGCTAATGATTAGGATTTAATTTATAAATTGTTCGTATCACGGCAATTTGATTCATTTTGTGAATCAAACAAAACAACATGTGTAACATAATGTATGATAAGATTGCAAAATATAGAAACCTATATTATTTTCTTTATCGCCGTTATTGATAAATCTAGATTATTTTGTTTGGCGTATTTATATTAACCGACGAAACATTTGATGCTTCATCATTATTAAAGTACACAGGTACATACCATCACGCCTGTATTTCCCCACAAGTTAGGTAGAGGTGTACAAATGTACACCCACACTTCGACGGTATGTTTAGGTCCCATGTAATAGGGGGCGAGCCTATTGTCTTTAACCGGGCACAAATCCAGACTCCGAGCTGACTACTGAGAAATTCATAGGAAAACCAAATAACACTTTGCTCGACCTGGGAATCGATCCAGTCACGCTTGAGACCACTAGAATAATGAGGGAGTTATTAAAGTACTTCAAAACATATTATATATTTTCTTTTTGAAAATATCAAATTCGGCCATTCAGCCAATGTTATGTAAATAATACCCAAGTATAACTTTGTAACTAAATAATATTTTGTCATACACTTAAGAATTATTTGGTTTGATTCAAACATTCGTCTCCGGTTAAGTATACCTACCGGACGCATTGGCTAGCGAAATTTACCAATGTCAGAAAAAAAAAACTTTAACACAATTAAAAAACTACTTATCAAATGCTTTTTTCCTCTAACACATACCTAACTCCAAAACTACTTCTGTTAACATCACCATTACATCCAACAAAAACTTTCATTCATACATAACACTGGCACGCCCAGCATACATTTCTAAGATAAACACACAATAGAGGAAAATGGCCTATCAAAACTTGGCATATAACTCAAACGGGCCTATACTCTTACAATATACGATTGGACTTACATTGCCATGATCCTAAACGGCCTTTATAAGTCCATTATGTAATGGACGCAAGGAATCGGACAGTCAATACAATCGGTGGGACTATCTTGCCTGTCCGCTACACTTGATTTATGCGGTAATATTTTCGAGAAGAGCCATCCGATACAGTATTCAGAATATTGCAATCAATGATTTACATGCGTGTTATTGATTTATAGCGGAACACTGCAGATTGCAACATTTTCGAAACAAAAGGCTCTCTTATTAATGCAATGCTCATGGGACATAAGTTTTTTTAAACCATGAAATGAAGATGAATTCTGGTAGGCCTTTTTGTATGTTTTTTTTAAACTTTGGTTTCGCTGTAATAGATTTGATAAGATAAGTAGATCATAAACCCGCCCAGTAACAAATTACAGACAATGAAAAATCTATTGCTTTTGTGCCTCAGAGACCTAGCGCAATTTATTGAATTAAAAAAGGATCGTCTTGTAACACAAAAAAATATACTAAGTAGATAGTAGACAAGTAATATTTCTATAACAGCACAAAACTTCATATTTGTCGTATGGCTTATACCCGGCTCAAATTCAAATTTAAAGCTGTACTGAGAATTTCTTAAAAAAATCCATTAACATTGCTCGTTCAATAACCTAACAATCCAGCATCTCACGCACAGCAGACGTGTGGCCACTACTATTCCATCGCGCCAGTCAAATTAATAATATGAATATAAAATTGATGAAGCGACGGTAGCCTAATGGCTAGGGCGTCGGACTTGCGATCATGTGGTTGCCGGTTCGAACCCCACCCATTGCACTACCGACCATTGAACCCACTCGTAACACAAACATTTAGCTTAGCACGAGGGGTAATAATACTGGTAACGTGCGACCCACATTGATAGTAACTTTAAAATATATATAAATTCTTAACAAGTCTATTCTAAATCATTCCACCGTTACGTTTTCCCGGCTCATTGCCAGTGTCGCTAAATGTATCTCGCGTGCTCATTCGCGCGTCGCCTACATTCAAACGCAGGAAGCAATTGAACTATTGCACTCTAGAATTTATAAATATTTTGGATCATTTAACTATTTATTTGTAGACATACAACATTACAGGCAAAGCCAATGCGTTGTACTTTTAAAAATATATTAAAATGAAAATAAAAATAAGCAGTAGCCTAGTGGTATGACCGTTGGACTGCCAAGTCAAAGGTCTCGAGTTCAAACCCAAGGCACGCACCTCTGACTTTTCGAAGTCATGTACGTATTAATAGTTAATTATCACGCTCTTAAACGGTGAAGGAAAACATCGTGAGGAAACCTGCCTGAGAGATTTTCTTGATGGCGTGTGAAGTCTGCCAACCCGCACTAGGCCAGCGTCGTGGACTATAGCCTAATCCCTCTCATTCTGAGAGGAGACCCGTGCCAGTGGGACAATATAATGGGTTGATTACGTATATATCGTGATAAATAAGTTAAAACTAGTTTTATTTAAATACCACCGGTAGTATCTTCAATTCTTTAAAACGCAAAGATCTAAGTAATAAACTCGTGTACCTTACTTATTTTAATGGTATTAGGTAATATCATTCATGGAGTCTAAGTGGTCTGAAAGGGACACTAATTTCATTTCATTACTCTGTGTGGAGGGTTGTTGTATTAAAAGCGAGCCGTGTGGCGGGTAGTGAGGCGCGGCACGCTCGCCCTGACATCCAATCTAGGTGGAGAACCCTCATGTCTGTCTCATTGAGAGCAAATCGCTCGAGCCTGGGGGGACTGGCCCGGCAAATTTGAACATTACGGTTATCGCCGCTGGAAGTTGTTTTAGGGACTGAAATCCCACGACCAATCTGCGTAACAGTGGCGATTGTCCAGCATTCGATTAAATCTGTTCGTTTAATCTGAAGCGTGAATTGCTTGCCTTACTCGAGTGTGTTGTTTACGAGACCTTTATTGTTCGAAGAACAACTTCGCCTAAAGCGCTGCACATTTATTAGAAATTATCTTTTTTTTATGTAGGTAGACATACACAGTCATCTTTTTCAGTTTTACTAAATGAAGCTTAAACATTTTCGGTAACCGAATTTGTTTACAATAGATTCAAGATATTCTAAAACAACCTTTAAGCCTGTTAGGTAAGAAAATGATTGTAATATTATAGAATACCGAAAGCGTAAACGTTTTACTTCACATTAAATAATCATATTCCCCAAAATTACTGATATAAAATCATTTTAACTACAAAATTAATCCTTATTTACCACCCATTGAATATATTGGAATATTCCAATTAAAATTTACGGTATTGGAAACTTGTGACCCTAACTAGAACTAATATATTTATTTGTAATTCGATTTGACTCCGGGCTTAGACAAGGGTTTGTCGCCATTTTAGGTCCGGCTCGACCCTTCTGTCCGTGTTATTTCTAGTGTCCATTAAATTATCCCTTACCCTTTGAACGTTTGCGTTTTTTAAGTTTCTTTTTTTTAAAGCATATAAAAGCCAGTCGTAATAGAACAACTGGTATTTTCGGCAAAGCGTGAAATTAAACAAAAGTTCTCATATTTTTGCATACTTAGGTATCTACATCACTATTTTTAATAACATTCTATTACAGTGAATGAATATGTCAAAAAATCAGTAATTGTATTATAGCTAGACCAGGTATGATTTTACATCAGCACATTTTTGTAAGAAGAAGAAGGACACAAACAAAACAGATCCTCTGTTTTATTTGTGTCCAAATTCATCAGAATTTCAAATTCCTAAACAATAACAAGGACAAATGAAGAATACTTATCAACAATCCCAAAGTCAGATTCCACAAAACTTTACGCAGACTAATTACAATACTATTACAAGGAAGTTTTGATATTATTTGGCAACATTTAAGAAATATTTTCATCGCTACCCTACCAAGAATTTGCACGAGCTCAAAATTATTTTAATTAAAAAACTGAGGAAGGAACCAAGGAGGTGGGCATTCTTAATTATTTGCTCGACGGCAGGGTTTAATCAAATTATACTTGAGTGAAACTCATGATATTAAATTATTACGGTATTATTGTTGGAAGTGCTTTGAAACTGGGGATCGAGCATAGTGCGGTAAGCATGGTTGCGGTGCGTATGCGTGACTCGCTCTCCTGTCGAAACTTCGGAAGGAATTATCTTACTTAACCCTACTTTGTGAAGTTTAGTGCACTACAGAAGCAAAGGGTTACGGATGACGCACTCACTTGAGATATAGTTTTAACACAAGTCGATACTTGTGTGTGTGATAGCTGAAAAGCATAACAGCTTCTTCATGCAGAAAGTATAGACTTTAATATCAACGTCATAAAGAAGTTGTTCTGTAAGCCTAAATGAACAACATGAGACGATACAGTGAGAAGAGCTGCAAGGGAACCTCGCCACCCCATAAATAACTCTAATTTCGGAAATTCGTTTAGGGGAGCTGTTGTAATGTGATAGGAATATCGTTTGCCTCGCGCGGGAAAGGATAAATAGGAGTAATTTCCATTGAACAGCTCTATCTCTTTTTCACAACCGAAAAAATATAATCGCAATAACACATTGTGGTACGACTTTAGATGCCTTGAAGTATTTTAAATCCAGTTGTAGATAAAATTTAATACTTCCAAACTTAAATAAGTAAATATCGTTTATTAAATTACCAGCCGATGTGTATTGCAATCGTAAATCGGCTAAAAGGATGATTACTAGATACATTTATTTTTATGATGGGATTCATCATAAAAATGAATCCCGAAAATGTTTTATAACCTACAATTATTTATCTCAAGGTTGGTACATTGGACTAGCACCATGAGATTCATTGAGAACACGTACTACGATAACCTTTAGGTTTAACGAGCGCATTAGCAGCAGCAAACTGGAAACCCTCCCTTCCTTACTACCCCTCTTCACATTCCTTGCTCTCTCACGCAGAATGATAAGCAGTAGGTTTGTTCATAAATATAACTCTATGTATAAGATCAGTAAAGGTACCTAATAATAGCCAAACCTTAAAATATTCCAACATAGTTATTCCAAGATTTGTTAGGTAAAAGTATTATGATTAAATTTTGGGTGCCTCGGAGGCTCAGACAGAACATAATACAAGATCTCAAAGAAGTCCATTTTTCGTAAGTTTGTAATGTACTAAATATTCATCATAATATTTAATTTCATGGACGAAGATATTAGATCACTTTAATCGCGCATTTTTAATCAATAAAAAAAATTAGTTCAATTTATCTTTTTAAAATATCGGTAGGTACTCTGTAGAGTAATAAAATCGTTTTTTCTATAGTTTTAAAATATACCTTTCAATTCCATGCCCATTTTGGGTATAAATGACGTATGTACATCGATTCGATCTATTTTTGCACTCCCCTCGACGCTTGTCAGCTTTGGCTGTCTCGGGCTGTTCGTAAGTCATTCACCTCAACTGTGTATTGTGTCTCTGAAACGACTGGATTATGATTTTATGGTTGCCATTTAAACGCAAAAATACTATCCGATTAATACGTAGCGGTTTGTATAAGACATAGGAATCTTAACAAAAATATTTTCCATGTTTATTTAAAACGTCATGATCTTCTTTTTTTGGTTTTGACCTTCCGGTGGAGCACAGAAATATCATTTAGATTGCTATTAAGCCATTTACTAATTAATGTTAAGTAACAAATGTAAAAGAGCATATTTCAGACAGCAAATTAATACTGACGAAATATAATAAAAAAAATCACAATGCAAATTTAAAATCGAATAAAAGTCCCCGTAATCGTATATGTATATAAATGTTCATTCAAATTGGAGAAGGATCCAGTGCCTGCCAAATTCGGTACCTAAAAACTGAAACTGGCAAGCGGCCAGAATGAGGTTAAGTAGAAAGGAAAATATTCTACAGTAGAGTGACGGGAGTGCTTAGGAGTACATGATATCGATAAGCAGATGATACTGTGGACGATTTAAATCCTAAACTGGATAAATGCTTCTCGACCACTGAGCTGAGCTCCTGCGTTTGAATACAAATGGAGCGTTTATCCCTGAAAGCCAATCTGTATGCAAATTACAGGTCCGTTTAACTATTCTCGTTAGTTGCTCATTTTCGGAACGTCTGCATTTTGAGTTTTACTAAAATATAATCCTTTCGATCGTGGCGATGATTGATAATCTCACTTGGTTAAATAGATTTCAGTTGAAAGGTTTTTAGAAGTTTTCGCTTTTCCAGCAGTTAATTCTTACATGTTTGACTGAGAGGTACGATTTGAGACAATTGTCGATTCATCATCGTTGAAGTTGTAGTAGCTTCTAGTTATCCTTTAGTTTCTAGTCTAGTTCTTTTTTTAGTTTCTAGTTTACCTACATAAAATAAATATACCAAAACCGACCAAATGATTTTGCTATTAACTTTGGGTGTAACTTTTGCAAACGCCTTGCGATTTTACTGTCTTTGCTAGAAGTTATCGTCAAGTTTTTCATCCCCTTTTTCCGGTTCCGCTAATGCGCAAACTTTCCTTCAGATACGCCGACTCGCCTTGCGAAGTGGCTTGTTCAAAATTTCATGAAAGTCCACGAAAAAGTAGCGCTAGTTATACAAGAGTAGGTATCGACAGCATTATATAAGAACAAATCCTCTGCGAGCTTAGTGAACTTAGAGGGTTCAGTTTCAGAAAAGAATCAATAAAACCATGAATTGCGTTTTGGCTTTCGCACAGCTTAATAATTTCTTCGTGGATTTTGTAGGTAAGCCTTGTCTCAATAAATGTGTTTTTCTTTCTTTCTAACTTAAAGTCAATCCTAAACAATAACAGAATGGCATGAAAAATATCTCACGAGGATTCTATATCATTTCATAAAACCAACCTCAAAGTAAAAACATATCTCCATCAAGAATAATCCAATTTCCGTATTGATAATATCGGAACCATAGCATATGAATGAAATATAACCACACATCGTTATCCCTTATCACGCGATTCAGATCCCAATAACGCAATATGTGCTCGCTCATAACGTCAACATAATGTGTATATCTTATCGTCATTGTGTCTGCATCTGTGTAAGTCGCATTACTTTTTCCATTTCGCCACTACTCGCAACTGGGGGCCCATTCTGCGGAACCAAACGGTTCAGCGCTTGTTACGAACATTCCATATGCAATTTTCTCTTCTTTACATAGAAACGCTTCACTATTTTCAGTTTTAAAAGAATTTTAATGAATATTTCGTCATAACATTCACTGTATTTGAAAAAAAATAACTATATGTAACAGTAGAAATATTTTCATATTGCAGTCCACACTTTTCCATCAATTTCACAAAAGAAATGTGTTGAAAGAATCTTTAATGTCTTATGGAATAGGAGTTCAAATCACGACAAAAAATATATTTATAGGTCGCAACTCCAACTCCAAGGGAACTACCTACTACCACTACTCAACTAACTCACTACTATTCAACAAATGTCGACGACGGCTTTAGAGAATCGCTTGTGAGCTCGGGTCACAAGTGATCTAGACATTGCTCTGAGGAACTGTTTACCATGATGCTTAAGGATACTTTATATAATCGCAGCTATCGCTATTGGCATGGAATTAATCCCCATTTGAACATTACCTTAGAGGCAAGATAATCTCGTACAGTTCCAAGCATTCACGTACGATGTAATGGTATAATGGGTGGGATGCTCATTCAATACCTGTCCATTAGGTTTCTCCAAATGACCACTGCAAAAAAATCTCCAAACGCGGCGTGAACAACGCGACTCTGATGTATGGTGTTACTAGCATCCATAGTCATATGGTAAACGTTTACCATCAAGCGGAGTCCTATACTTTACCACCATAGTCGTAGTAGTCATGAAGGACTGAATTTATATTATAATTTAATAATAGTAGGCATTGGCAAAAAGTAACGAAATATTTTTTTTATTTTTTTTTTTTACTTGAAGTAGCTATAATTTCCTCTGGACGTTTTGCTACACGAAGAAAAATCCTCATCCTTCTTAAATCAATTCGTCTGTTCGTTACCGTCTGGTAGATGCCTACGAAACCGAATTACTACCTACTCAAGTCCAAGGGATTGCAGAACTAGCACTAGCACTCAAATAATAGAACCGCCTAGCGTTGCTACAATTAAATCGGCGTAATTCAGTACATGTTGAGAGAGAAATCCAGTATGAGTTGGCTCATTAGGGACTAGAAATAGCTTGTTCGAAACTTTATTAAGTGTAGATCTGAAACGGTCGCACATAGTCATGACTGAGCATTGTAACAACAACTTTGTGGTACGGAGCTCCGGGCCTCCCCCACAAAGACGAATTGAACTAGCGGAGTTCTCAAGGAGTGTAAAACTGCTTTCATATAGACTTTTAGTGCATGATTTTCAATTTTATCAAGTTCTCTAGAACTTGAATCCAAGTTCTGTGAATGCCAGATGTTACTTACAGTAATTTTAATACTTAGTAGAATCTATACTTTGGTTGAAGATTGTGTAGCTTGTATCGGTTTAAAACTTTCTAAAAACTTTTTTTGAATTAATCATTAATGTCTGGTTCTTGGTGTGGTTGACAAATCTACTAACTGAATGAAGTCTAAAATGTAAGGTCTTTTACAATGACAACCACACAAGTTGCGAACGACAAAAATAAACCACCGATCGGAAATGTACTGAACGTCCGAGTCGGCCACAATTAATACATGCTTGGAACCAAATGGTTCACTCAGGAGTAAAACAGCTGAAACTGTGTCGCTGTACAACGAAATCTCGAACATATTTTAAAAGGTAAAGAGATTGAAATCGAACGGCCAGGATTGGAATAGCTCCGGACTAACCCCTGTCATAGAATCGTCTATGTGTATCATTGATATAGCAAAGGGCAGCGGCAGTAAGGCTTAATGACATCGGACCAATACAGAATCGAGGTCAACGTTAAGTGTCGCATTGGACTTGGCACGGACCCTTAATTGAGCGGTTATCGAATGGTCAGGAACGGAACGAACTAGACAGGATGAACAAAATTCGAGACAATAACAAACCTTAATGTTTACCTTTCGAAACAATTTAAAAAAAGGACTGAAGTTCTAAATAAATACGTTACGGCATTATATAATTTAAAAAAAATACATAATTGGACGATAACAGCGCAAATTGTGCTTTTAAAGCTTGTTTTGCTTTAATACTTGTTAGTTTTGTTTTTTAATGCAAAATACGAGTGGCTTCTTTGATTATTTAGCAATAGTTATAGCATATTTGATTATTCGACGGTTTATTTATTCAATTAAGTCGAACGGACTCTTATCACAACGGACATAAGGATAGAAATTTTTTGAAACATGACTATCCTTACTAATATTATAAACGTGAAAGTTTGTGAGTATGAATGTATGGATTTATGGATGTTTGTTACTCTTTCACGCTAGAACGAATCTGGATAAAATTTGACATACAGATAGATTATAGCCTGGAATAACAAATAGGCTACTTTCTATCCAGGTCGGACCCAATCCTGAAGTCCACGCAGACAAAGTCACGGGCAAAAGCTAGTACTTTAATAAACTATAATTAGGTTGCGGAAGTCTGATAACGTTAGTTTTTATAGAATACCGATACTCAGCCGCTGTGGTATTGTTGGAAGTAGACCCTTCAAAATACATAGTTGGGAAAAGGCCAGGATAATGATGATGAAATCTAGATAATAATTTATTCCAGGCTTCGATTTAAAAAACGCTTAATATTAAAGAACCTAACCTATTAGGAGATAGGCAAGAATCAAGTTACACTTATGCATAGCCTTAACTATAGATTTATTTTAGTTTTACAGATTTAATGTAATAATAGAAATTTGAATTGCCAATAACTAGATCAGGGCCCTAATGAAAATCACTTTTTCGCGGTCTCCCAAAATTGTTTTGTTTTCAGTTAAGCCAATTTTGAATTTTTTTGAATTTGATTGAACGCGAAATGTAATAATTACTATCTATCTCCATGGGAAAAAGATTGAGTGAGTATTCATATTCACTGATATGTTTTTGGCAAGATTCTTATTGGCATTCCATTAACCAGGCACAAATTCGGACATCAAACTGCTACCGAAAATTTCATAGAAAATAAAGTTTTATTTGACGTGGGAACTCAACTTTCATTCTGAGCAGCGGCGCTTGCTGGACCATTGAATTTATATGTTAACTAAGTAACGTGTATGTATTATAAATAAATAAGTAAAATAAATAAGGCAAGGGATTAAACTTAAATTATATTGAAACTTCTAGATACACGACTGCAATTAATGAACGAGTGAGTAGACAATTAACTCTGTCTCAACTATCAAACTAATAATTAAAAAACAGTGACTTTTTGATTCACGTTATTTCATATTTCGACACATTCGTTGACGCCTATAGGCGACGCCTATGATGCGGCTTGAGTATTGAATCTTGGAAATGTCATAATTACTTAGTTGCATCTCTCATCATTAATTAGAATTTAATTCATTGGCACTAATGAGAAGATTATTATAAATTACATACCATCACGCCTGTATTCCCCGAAGGGTTAGGCAGAGGCGTACTAATGTACACTCATAGTTCGCCGGTATGTTTAGGTCCCATGTAATAGGGGGCGAGCCTATTGCCATTAACCGGGCACAAATTCAGACTCCGAGCTGCTACTGAGAATTTCATAGAAAAACCCAATAACACTGCTCGACCTGGGGATCGAATCCACGACCTCAAGCGTAGCAGTCGCGCTTGGGACCACTAGTCTAATGAGGCAGTCAATATTATAAATTATAAAAATAAAGTTACCTGTAAATTAAAAATATATAACTTTTGTATTCATATGGATAAGAATTTAAATTTACCTGACTGAATTAATAACTCTTCGTACATGAACGAAGAGTTATTAATTAAACCCTGAAATTTCTTTGAAATCATTTAACCCTGTGCTAATCCGACACCTGTAATTAAGGTCACGAACAAAATGTTCATTTATCATCGTCAAAAATTACAACACCTTATCGCGATGATCCATCATTATTGCAAATTGATTGCAATGTTATTTATGGGAATCCTTATTTAAAAAGAAATTTCGGTTTTCATCGTGTGAAACTCGTTGGTGAATTTGTCCGACCAACGCGTCGGTACGCAGTCGCTAAAATAACCAATTTGGAGACCCTCATCGCGCGTCACGAAGTAATGGATGGTTCCGAGCTCACTGTTGCGGTGATATTGGACGGGGAAAAAATTATATTTCGCTATTACCCTGTAAATTTCCCTGTAGCTCCGAAATATAAGGAAATAACTTTGCGAAGTGATTGTCGGGACATGGAAATGTTTAGCTGCCGAACTTGGAAAACAGTGTAGCTCTATTCCTACATTGGTTCATTAATGAACTTCCGACAATATGGAAACCCTCTGCTATCGCGTTGGCGTGAGAGAAATATTAGTAAGTCCATAGACTAGTTACGAGTTCAGGGAATTTTAATTTATTGTATCACTCAATTCGCGAATACACTTTAAATAATAATGACTGAATTCTACGGTATATTACTTAATGAATTTTTTTTTTAAAAAAAACGTTGCCCCACTCTAGGATTTTCTCCTGTATCGTAGGTGCGTTTACAAACACAAATTCTCACAAACACAAACACCCAGACCCGGAACAACTACCTGCAGATCATACAAATATTTGCTCCGTGTGGGGATCGAACCCACAACACATTGCGCAGAAGCCGATCGCTCAGCCGCTACGCCAAACGTGTCGTCAAACTACATAATTTTAATTTAATTTTTTTTTTAATTTTACTAACATAATTATTTAATGAATTATTTTGTACATTCAATTGATTCAAAATGTAGGCTAACCTATTTTCCTTCCCTATAATAGATGAGTGTGTATTTAATCTAAGCCAATTCACAGCACTATGTCCAACCGGAAACCGCAGTAGTTCAAACAAAAAATAACAATGACATCACTGAATCACTTTAATCGCTGACTTTAGAACAAGGGTAGTTGTAATCCTTTTTTTTATATTATAATAGGTATAAAAAGCCAAGAGGTTTAGCAGTATTTGCTTCATCCATTACAGAGAGCCCTGGAGAATACGTGTCTTAAGCAACCTTTGTAACATTTTTCTTGCCAAGACTAAGATATATCTTTTCTTGCCGACAAATTAAATTATTCAGACCATTTCTGATCGTCTGGGAAATTTAAAGAAATGTAGATTTGTCGGCAATGAAGATTTTTTTTAAAAGACATGTTTCATTAGCAACTTTTAATTGACTGACTGTACATTTGGCGCAACAGCCTCGCCACTACCGTTGCGCCGATTGTCTTGGGTTCGATTGCCACCAGAGGCAAATATTTATATAGGTACTCGCGGTGAACGAAATGTATGCCTAACCATCCTTAGACCATTTAAATGGTCTGAGGATGTCCTTATCCATGTATCTGTATTGCTGTCCTTTTGACGCAACCCACAACTAATTATGACCTTCGAACCCACAACTTATTATGTGAATATAAATGACTGTGTTCAATCGTGCTACGTGAAAACGTCAAAAAAACTATAAAGAAACTAAAATAAATTATTAAGTTAAATAAAAAATCTAAAAACAATGTCACGAAATGTAAATTAATAATTCAGCCTTTTATACCCCCCTCCAACCGCTGAAAACAGAATCAGATGAAATAGGTGATACACCAAGCTAGACTAGTGCTCATTTGCGGACATGACGCATTTTGAAAAACTTTTGGAAGGCCTCTTAAGTGAAAGTGTCATAATTAGGTTTTCTTTCAACACACAAGTGAAAAAACTATTTTGAGTCTTTATTTTATTCCAAAAACTGAAAATGCTGTCAACCAATTTAAAGCCAGATTAGAGACAGGCCTCGAGAGGATTTTCTAACGTAAAAAAATTGGACGACGCGTCCCGTCCGTACTGAGTACTCATACAAATAGTTTTGCCCAAAACCCTTGGACTAACGTGCTGCGTTTGCAGATCGTGGGCCCTTCATTAAACTCAAAGGCAAAAAGAGGGTTCCTATCTTATCTGCAGTTGTCCCTTCAAGATTTGCAGCTGGTACCAAGCCCTACCGAGGCATACTTGACCTCAATTTCATCTACTGCTTTAATAAAATTTCTCACCGTTTAGTTAGAGGATCCACCTGTCTTGATACGCCAGCATAGTAACTTATCAAGCATGACCAAGGGGTCAAAATGGCCACTTTTAACCATTTCTCTGTACTCTCCTCATATTTAGAACCGATAACCGCTCATTGGCAATTTTCTTAGAATAATCATAATGTTTTATTATTGTGTTGCATATATTTTTGATTATAACGTCCACATAATATTGCTAACACTGTAAAATTGTAGTTATCATAAGGGTAAGAGAGGATATAATTAATAAGTGAACTGTGAATCGCTGCTTATGAGCTGGGCTCGGGCGTCATTTCATTACGCTCATTGACCAATCAAATCACGCTCTCGATAAATTAGCATCCTTGTTGACGCACTGTCGCTTGTCAGAGCATAAAAATATGCAATGCATATTAAATACTTAAATAAAATGTTCGCTTAGATGCTGAAGATTTATAGCAATATAATGGTGCCAAATCGACTTTCTCAGTTGCGCCAATTGCTTAAATGTCCAAAGCTTTCAAAAGAGTGGAATTATAAACAGAATACTTCTATCAATTGACAAATTTTGACTGTACTTCTAATAAAATGGTGCTGAATATGACAATTGCGATTCGTTTTTCATTTTTCATATATAATGACACCACCTCGGGGCACAAAGCCCGTTTTATAGCCATCACAATGGGATTGTGCTCTTTCATCAGCGGGACTTTTATGGACGTCGCGTCAGCTGCTGTGGGACGCCAAAATTGAGACAGTATAACGAACTACTTTTACCCGACCGCCCATTTAGCGGTTGCAGCTCTTTGTCACATTAAGTGACCGCTCTATTGTCGCGTAAATATGTGCAAGAATCGGCGGGAAGGTTACGGCAAAAAAATTGTAAACAAAATACTGCAAAAATTCTTTTGGAAAATTGGCTTTACGCCACAAGTATTGAACTTTGTACCGATTCAGGAAAACATAGTGTCTACGGCCACTTTCGTCTGTTTATGCCGTCTATTTTCAACTTTTGGCACGTGCCCACTACTATATGTATATATCAAGCAAAATGATACAGTGCATGACGTGCATGGCGGAGTATTGTTTATAAGTTAGAACGAAATGTAAGACAGAAGCTAAGCTGATATAACTGCTAGGTTTCAGTTTGCTCCTCGGATATCTGTAGGTAAATGGTAAATGCTCACATGTCATTATGACTAACATCAGATAACATCAATGTATCACATTCATGCTGGCAGCTATAAATATGATAACATCTGTAGTAATCATTCTAAGGATACACTAATATCAGTTACCTTCTACAATGACATATGTACTTATACATAGAGATACTCAGACGTAGCAACCACAGCATAAGACCTTGAATCACTTGTGTAAACACGTCGACTGTTTTTAACGTTATTTTATGTGTCACCCTAGTACTCGTATATGGAAACAATCATCAATATTTCATAACTGGATAGTAATGAAATATTGGTGATTGTTTCCAGTAAACATTAATTACCGCATTCATTTTAGTATCTGGATCTAATGTTTCTGCAATATATGTATAATCATAAGCTTCAAATTTGGTAAGTATATACATAGATCATGCGTTTCTTTTGCCACTGTTTCGTTGTTTCTTTTTGGGCATTAACAATATATCAATCCACCAAGATATCTTCCTCATCACCATAAAATTGTCATAACATTATTCTATTCCATTAAAGTTAGGGGCAGGAGCTACATAATTATACTTTTCGTAATAGATTCCTATCAGTCGTGATCTCATCACTTAATTTCTTCATAATTTTATCGTTCATACAATCCTTTAACTGAATATGTATGTGTAATCTAACTCTAATGTGCTGTTCACAGCTCAAACTAAACAATTTATGAGAATTGTATGTATCAGTCTAGGGTACTTTTATTATTCGTCTCAAAGATAGAATATCTACTGCTGCTTATTGCAAATCAACCGATGTAAGTAGGTGTTGTTATTATAATAAATTAATGTGCTCCTTCAAATAACATACCATCACGCCTATATTCCTCGAAGGGTTCGGCAGAGGTGTATTAATGTACACCCACAGTTCGCCGATATGTTTAGCTCCCAATAGGGGGCGAGCTTACATACATAATCAACCCATTATACTGTCCCACTGCTGGGCACGGGTCTCCTCTCAGAATGAGAGGTATTAGGCTATAGTCCACCACGCTGGCCTAGTGCGGGTTGGCAGACTTCACACGCCATCGAGAAAATCTCTCAGGCATGCAGGTTTCCTCACGATGTTTTCCTTCACCGTTTAAGCGCGTGATAATTAACTATTTAATACGCACATGACTTCGAAAAGTCAGAGGTGCGTGCCTTGGGTTCGAACTCGAGACCTTTGACTTGGCAGTCCAACGGTCATACCACTAGGCTATCGCTGCTGCTAGGGGGCGAGCTTATTGCCATTAAATAACGTTATAACTTAGTTAAAACGTTTTGATAGGGTATTGTTTTATTTTGGTATGAATTGAATTGGTTGCCTTCGTTTATTTTGCAGATTTTTCTTCCAAGCTGTTAAATAGTGAGGAATTCTCTAGTTCTTTGTAAATATTTCGTACAATATGTAACAATATAACTAAATTAGCGGTTCAGTTTATAAGAATATCTATTGAAATTTTACATTCAATGTTGCCCGCAGCCTCACTAATGTCCCAAAAGGATTTAGTACTATATATAACTCAGCTCTTAGGCAGCGTATCAGATGAAACATGCACCAGATTTTAAGTTAAACCTCTAGCTACTTATACAACCGTGAAACCCCATCGAATTTCGTGCAGAATTTTTTGAGCGTAGAAACAAAGTTATTTTCTTTGGTCTATTGCTCTTAAAAAGTCCCGTCATATTATTATTTCCTAAATAGGTCTCCCTTTTATTCACGTAGGTAGGTACTTACGTCTGTTTTATCTTACTGTTATGATGACCATGCTAAAATAGTGAAGAATTAGCACGATACATATACTTAGGTAGGTACATAATGCCGCAGATATATACACATGGGTTGGTTTAGTATGGTTAAATTGTAAGTAGGGATACGTAGACGTAAATGGGTAGGTAATGTTAAACTCTACATAGGTACTTAAATAGGTTCACATAATTCTAGGAGCTATGAATAAAGGTTAATTAGGTCCAAAATCAATGAATTTTTACAAAAAAAGTATTTTTATAAAACATGTACTTAAGTCGTCTCAGTAGTTTTTTTTTAAATTGAATTCTTTATATCTGTGACGGCAATAATATTTATTAAGAACCTACTTAAAATTCGGTAAGCCCTACGAATTAACTCATAATTAATAGGTTTATAATAAATAAGTAATATTGATAGACTGCATTTTTTTAAGGACTAACTCATAACAATAGTTTTGTACCTATCTAAAATCATTTATGACTTCTCACAAAGTGGCGTGACTGCCTCACATAATCTTATCTTGTTTATCTGATTTTTTGTAGTTCCTTAAGTATAAATATAAACAACTGCTATTAAGTAAAACACACGTGTTTACGTCAAGTAGTACGTAACAAACCTGTTTGTGCTATGAATAAGCTAGTAAACGCATTCACCAAGCGGCTAGCAAGGTGTTTCCAGCTGTTAAAAAGATCACACGATCAAACAATTACATACCTATACGCCAAACCAATTTGTTTACCTCGTTATTCAAATATATATTATGTTATCATGAGTCTTAAAACATTATTCCATAAAAGCAATTTTTGTTTAATACTTTCATTTTAATAAACAAACATGAATCTCTTAAAACAGCAAAAATACTCACTCTCCGCTTCAGTTCCACTGCTATTGGACGCTTGCACTCCAAATGTCTTAACATTTAAAACACATAAAAATATAAACCACCACATTATGGCACAAAATTTGGGGGCTGCCCGATGACAGCCCACAAAAAGGAACATTCGTCCTGTAAACTTTCGATTTTGTCAAAATCACAATGAAGCAACACTACAGGGCAAATCCAGGACTGTGACGGGATTACGTCACATTCATAACACTGTTAGCCGTGTTAACCGTTGTAGTCACTGTTATTAATACTGCGAGGAGAAATATTTTGGTAATTGGTTGATACGCGAGAGTTTTGAGGTTATTTCTACGTGCCACTGGTGCGAGCGCGACGGAGAAATGTCGCGCGAGGCAGGTGAGGCGATGCGGCGGAGGCAGCGGGCCGCTAGATGGCGTCGGCGGCGCACGCGTGACGTAGCTACGTTTAGTTTCGGCGACCGAACGACGGCGCTGCACTGCTGATTCTAGCTACAGATTTTTCCAACGCATCACGCGAACGACACGATATTAAGCCTCGCTCACATGCCATCTTGATAATAGACGACTATTTACGACGGTTCGCGGCTGAGGGTGCACCATTTGTTTTTAGGAGTCAGTGTCTTTATGACATGAAATAGCAAGCGTCGCATCTGTTAAAGCAAGAAATCTAATACCATTGATGTTGTGATTCCCAAATGAAACAAAGATACGGAATGAATTTAGATTTACTTTTTATATGTAAACGAATGATATGAAATATGTAAGTAGGACCTAACTCGTTGGTAGGAATAGAAACATAATTCAATGAATAAGTCAACATTCAAATAAGTAAATAAAACACTGTTCTTTACTCAACAATTATTTTAATATTCAAATTCAAATCTTTATTGCTTTCATGTAATTAAGATACAATAGTGTGTCAATATGAAACCCTGCAAGGGCGCTGCAAATTTAATAGTCTAAATGCAATTAGGTAGGTACTTATGATTAGATAACAATACATTATTATTATTAAGTATTTATAATTACAATTGAATAAAGATAAAATATATATACTACTAATACTATTTAGAAACTCGTATGAGTTTCTAAATATTTTTTTGAACTAGAACTCTGAATCCCAATTAACAAAACAAAAACATTACCGTTCAATAGTGCCATAAAAAATTGCAAAAAGATGAAGGGATGTGATCTCGCCCTAACGCTAGAACTGGAATGCGCGCGCATCTTAACAGTGCCGCCGTGAGAAGACGTCAGGGGGCGTGGCGTCAGTCGTTACGCACATACGCCAGTACGCAACGCCGCGATAACACACCCGCCAGATAACACCACACACAGATACCAGGCTTTCTACATTCTCAGTCACACACACACACAACGCTGGTTTTCACGCAGTTCCAAGTTGAGAGATCGTGAGCGAACCCTTACTTGCTCACTGACTTCCATGTAATAGACCTGTCTGTATGTGTGCGTGCACATTTGACGATTCTACGAAGTTATGATGTGCTTACATTTTATTAACCGGCTGCATTAAAACAACATTCTTTCTGATTCTACCAACAAACACACTGTGGCCTCTTCAATTTGGCCGATTAGCATGAGATTAAGAAACCGCGCTACTGTGTTTTCTAAACAAGGTTGAAAGTGTATTATGAATTTTTTTATCCATTTTTCCACACGAAATCCATAAAGTGGATCTACCACTTTATGGATTTCGTGTATTTTTTTGTATGTGTATTTTTTCTAACCGCAAAGAAGCCGGTAAATACAACAATAATATTAATAATCTTTAGAGGAAAAACAGTCTTTGTCAATTTTGTTAACAAATAGGTACTACTTACATCACGCGTTTACGATATTTTTAAATTTTATATTACCTAAAAATAACTTCTGTTACTAGCTGTTGAAAAAGGACTGCTAAAGGAGTTTTAAACCAAATTTGTTTCCTTAACAAATTTTATCGAAATCTGTTCCGCGGTTTAGGGGTAAACACGTAATGAACTATTCAGATAAATTGGATCTATTTGCCACACGCATCGTTTTCTACCGTCATAGATGTTTTGTTGCGACAGATTGTTAACAGAAGCATCTTTTTGCATCCAATTTTGTAACAAAACCTCAGCTGCCTCGACAATTTTGTATTCAAATTAATTTCCAGGCATTAACTGCAATATATTTCACGCCTTCCCAAATAGGGTCATTCCAAATTGCTATCCACTGAACATACCGAAATTCTGGGTCATCGGAGGCGAGCGGACGTGGGATGCTGCGATTTTTCAGAAAGCAGCTGAAACGTGGGCGTTACTCAATAAAACATTTCAGGTGAAACGTGCGCTGAAGCTGAATTAGCCGAACGTGATTGCCAAGACATTTTTTTGTTCACAAACAATTTAAACAAAGAAAAGTAATAAAATAATAAAAAATACACAACACTAGAATAATAAACAGAAATATAAAAATTACTAAGTTTGACGTGCGGTACCTAAACTTATTTTCCGTTCGTTGGAAACCTAGCAACATCTACAAACCACGAAGTACATATTTGCAATCGCTTCGCAGTGTAACTTTATTAGATTTAACTAGTATGTTGCTTCGTTTGAAAATATAAAAATACCCTTCATGAAACATCGAAAACTAGATAACATTGTAACTACAAACAAACTCTTAGGCGGCTTGAAGTTTTAACAAGCAGTTTTAACAGCAATGTTTAAACATTGGCTTAAAAAAGCTTCATAGTGACATCTATTTACTCTTCTATTTGATGATCTATTAACTGCCTCATTAGTCAAATACTCGTAGTCACGACTGCTACGCTAGAGGTCCTGGGTTCTAGATCCTCGGTTCTTGGTTAGCTAAAGGCCCAGGTAGCCAGAACAAGCCCTTGCCCTGCTAGGCAGCAGGGCCAGGGCGTTCTATAAAATTCTCAAAACCAGAAATTCTCAGTAGCTATTTGGAGTTAAGATTTGCAGCCAAATTATGACAATAGGCTCGTCCTCTAGGCTTCCTCTCATGGGACATATTGGAGAACTATGGCTGCACCTAAGCACACCCCTAGCGAACTCTTTGGAAAACAAAAATTATGATTTAAGTAGGTAAGTATTTAAAAAAACTTACTTGAAAAAATATTTTTATTTTTTGTTTACGTATCAGAATTGCCTAAAAGTGTGTTCAAGGAAAACATGTTTACCATTTCATGAAGCAAAACAACAAAAGTATAGGAAGTGTTAACGCAAAATTAATTACTCCCAAGAAAATACAATACAAAATGTTATTTGATAGGAGCGACATCTCAGTTCGCAAATGACGTAGGTAATATTTGTATTTACCGGTAACTTCAATTAAAGCAATTAGCGTTACAAAATTTAATTATACTGTTACAATTACTTACATAGCCTAAAAATATTTACCGGAAAATAATTATATAATTATTTATATGGAATGCGCTTCCCGAGTGGGTCTTCACTGATGGATATAATCTGGGTGTCTTTAAATCACGAGTGAATTGGTTTCTTCTAGGCGCTCCATCGTAGATCGCAGTATCGCTTAACATCAGGCAAACTAGCGATCAAGCGTAAGCCTATCACGAATAAAAAAAAATCCTTCCACATATGGAAGACATTATAATTATATTCCTGTGAATATATAGAGCTAGTATATGCCTATACCTACGGCACGTTGTTACGTTTATTAATGACATTGTAAACTGCTACGAAACAAAGTATCTCGTTTAAATTAATACGCGTTTATACATGAATAGTGAGGGCCCAAATTAAATGCTTTCATATCGACGTAAATTAATACACAACCCTAGTTTTGTGTGCATCGTAAATTAATACACATACATACATACCATCACGCCTGTATTCCCCGAAGGGTTAGGCAGAGGCGTACTAATGTAAGTACACCCACAGTTCGCTGGTATGTTTAGGTCCCATGTAATAGGGGGCGAGCCTATTGCCATTAACCGGGCACAAATCCAGACTCCGAGTCGCTACTGAGAATTTCATAGAAAAACCCAATAACACTTTGCTCGACCTGGGGATCGAACCCAGGACCTCTAGCGTAGCAGTCGCGCTTGGGACCACTAGACTAATGAGGCATTAATACACATATCTAACAATATACTTAGTTTAGTTGAAATAAGTATGTGTATCTGAAGTTGTCCCGCAAGTGGTTTTGCCTGAATATCCTAGGAGCTGTATAATAGGGAAAGAGCCTATTGTCATTTAAGTAGGAACAAATCAAATCTCAGACAATTTCCCAAAACAAACCCAATAACATTGTTCTAGTTCACTGATTCGTCGGAGCTCTCACTGAAGCTAATATTACAAATCGGAAATCACGTGTTAAAACGCCTCCAAACGTTATCCAATCTTAATATCTGAGAATTAAAATAAATTCTCAGGATAGATTAAACGCCACAACCGTGGTCTATCGTACGTGTACCATAGGTATAGACAAAATGTGGAACAACAATAAAACGTAGGACCCACAGACATGTGGTCACATTAAAATGCAGTTACGATGTGAGCCGTAAACTGACAGACCATTATTTATTACCGAGCGGATTTAATGTCGGGTACCCAAATGGAATTGTTTTACTTATCTTTTAAATGTTGCTATTTTCCGATTCACTCGCGTTCCAAAATGTCTATTTAGGTATTATTTCTTTTTTGAGATGTAAGGTAGCTTATATCCTTCTAGATTTAATCTACCTCATTTTCACATTTTATCAGTAAAGGCTTGAAAAGGCAACTAACGAATACTTTCTCATTTATATGATTAGTGTGGAGTACTAATATAAAACTATACCAATTATAATTGTTGGAATCTAAAATGTCTGATGATTTAGACTTTAGATTGGTGATGTAATCAGACTACTTAATCGAAATCATCGGAATAGTTGATGCCAATTATGCCATGGTAAGCCGCAACCATACCAGCCAATGCGGCAACCACATAAACGCCAGTAACACCAACTGGTATCACTGGCGCCTTGTTATCTTTAGACTTTAATTTTTAAATCTCACATAATTATTACGCCCAGTGGTTTCGCTGACTATATTGCCCTTAAATATAGGCAGCAATCTGTAGCACAATCATGTTAGCAGCACATGATATCAGCATTCCTTCTGCTGCTATCATGATGATAGCATAGCATAATCATGTGCTAGCGTGATTGTGCTACAGTTTTAAGGAATATTTGACAATGCGTTGGTGCCTACTCAAGACGTCAGACGTACACTAACTCGGACGGACTAAACAGACTCGGATGGCGAATCGTTTACAAAATAATTCGGAGATGATTCATTAGAACCATCGTATCTTTTTTTTTAAATATGTGTGTGTGGCATGAGACATTTTTTTTAAATGCTTATTTTTTATGGGATAGGGGCCAAACGAGCAGACGGATCGCCTGATGGTAAGCGATTAACGCCCATGGACACCCGCTACACCAGATGAGTCACAAGTGCGTTGCCGGCCTTTTAAAAGGGAGTACTCTCTTTTCTTTACGGTTTGAAGGTCGTATTGGTCCGGAAATACTGCAGGCGAAAGTTCATTCCACAGTTTTGTTGTCCGAGGCAGAAAGTTTCTAGAGAAACGCACAGTTGTGGACTGCCAACCATCAAGATGAAACTGCTGCCGCATAGAACGATGGCGGAAAGAGGCAGCAGAAATCAATCCGAACAATTCCTCGGAGCACTCCCCACATTATAGGCGATAGCAGATGCATAGCCGGGCCATATCTCTACGCAGCGCCAAGGGGTCTAGCCGGTTTGAAATATCTTAATGTAAGTCACACATTACTACTATTCTTTTTAACCCCTCGTCCTAAACTAAATGCTTGTGTTACGAGTGGGTTCACGTTGGTAGTGCAATGGGCGGGTTTAGAACCGGTAACCACATGATCGCCACAAATTTCTGTTTGAAATTTCGATGATTGAACATTCCAATTTCAAATAAAAAATCGGACGAATCGTCACTTTGACTCGATTACTCTCAGTCAATCAAACTCAGTTGCGATAAACTCAATAAATTTTCAGAAATTTTAATTAATCCCGCTCTAGTATTTCACTTTTAGAGCCCTTCATTAATTAATGTAATTAGTACTCTTAATCAAACAGAATGGTTATAAATGATTAACAAATCGAAATGTAAGATCTGAGACGCTACTCTTAGCTTGAATGCCGAACATGACCTCATTCAGCAATTAAACCAACGAGGCGCTATATCGACGTCCTCATCCATGTCTATTAATCCCTACAAAGACAAAGTAATGTATATGTTACTGTAAAAGCCCGAACTACGGCAAATTCTAAGATTTACCAACTCTGACTGGTAAAAGTCCAAATAAACCAGTTAGGTTTGTTATTACCTTTTTTTTTAATATAACCACCTAACCTAACCATGGTGGAACATTTGCATGGCGTTGTAAGCTTTTTTTTTAAAAAAAAACCTAACAACCTAACCTAACCATGGTGGAACATTTCAAACTTTTACCAGTCAGAGTTGGTAAATCTTAGAATTTGCCGTAGTTCGGGCTTTTACAGTAACATATATACCTTAAACACACTGCATAACGTCCTGTACTGTATTAGTATGAAGTTAATACCTATGTTCTGCCTAAGAGCTGAACTTACAAAAGTTTATCAAGTTGGACTCTCTCTGTAACGAGTATTAGACGTTATGTTGACCGTAGCGGTCAAATTAATCTTTCTTTTATTTGGTTTATCCTTGTTTCTTTAATATATTTGGTACTGAAGTATATCATCACGCCTGATTCCTCGAAAGGTTAGGCAGACGTGTACGAATGTACTTACACCCACAGTATTGAAGTACTAAATTTGTTATACGATGTATTAAAGTAAACAATATTTTTTTTAACCTTTAAGGTCCCACTGCTGGGCAAAGCTTTCCCCCATCTTCTTCCACTGATCACTGTCGAGGGCAATCTGAGGCCAGTCAAATAAAAATGTAATAAACAATAATTATGTACTGTTTTATATCATTGATTTGGTGTAGGTATCTACGTATACTGTCAATGTTTAAATAACAAAATTCATAAAAAATATGTTAATGAAATGTTATTTATTTTTGTAAATTGGTAATTATATTGGAAACTATAAATTGTAAATTTTAGTAGCTTCTAGATCGGCCCGGATAGGCATATATTCGTTCGACATATTAGTTTCCTATGATTATTTCCTCATTACAATTAAACCACACTGTTTTAACGTTACCAGGAAACTTTCAAGAATAACAATTACTGGGTGAGTATTCTCAGAAAGAACTGTTTAAAGCAATATTCCAGCCAGCGTTAGACACACACGTCGGCGAAACAGAAACGGAAAATAATCAACTCCCTATTTCAAGAAAAGGCTGAATTTAGAAAAAGATTTCGCCTTTTCCTGTCAGTGGCGTTGCTTTTAAACCCAGTTTGAACTAAAGCTGAGTCTGCGAGGATTGCGGGAACGGATTCACGTGTAATTATGGTGGCAGCAGATAATTGTCGCCTCCTCGCACAAAAGACCCCGAATCATAGTGCTGAACTGGCACTGACTGTTCGAAGCCTGTCTTTAAGGCTGCGTAATTACTGATTGCGATTGCGTCCATATATTTTGAACAGAATCTGGACTTCGCCAAAGTACTAACTTACTCGTACTTAAAGATTTTCTTTTCCGTTATAAAATTATTTTACATACTAGCTTTTGCCAGCGACTTCGTCCGCGTGGAATAGTTACTTTGTTCCCTAGTTCTTCGCCCGCGGTTTCACCTGCGTTGCCCCGTTCCTAAAGGTTGTAGCCTGATGTTTTATAGCTTGAAACCTTTCTCATGAATCACTCATTTTCCCAACATTTCCCTTCACTGGTCTGCTCCTATTGATCGTAGCGTGATGAAAAGTATACTATAACCTGCCGAGGAGTATGAAGAACAATTGTACCAAGTTTCGTTGAAATCCGTCGAGTGGTTTTTGTTTCTATAACGAACATACAGACAGACAGACAGACAAAAATTTTACTGATTGCATTTTTGGCGTCAGTATCGATCACTAATCACCCGCTGATAGTTATTTTGGAAATATATTTCATGTACAGAATTGACCTCTCTACAGATTTATTATAAGTATAGGTTAATTATCAAAGAAAATATTAAATACCAGATGAAATTGTATGACGACCAGGTATGGTTAAGAATAATCTAGAAGATAAAAAATTAGCATATAAATAATAAACTTTATATCCGGCTAAACTAACGAAAATAGCAAATGTTGATATGATTCACGTTAAATCCTTGTTTAATTACGTTTGAATACCCCAAAATGCATTGTTCCAGCTTAATCTGACGTTAAGTTTGAAAGATTAATCGATGTTCGTAATCTAGGATTAGCCGAGTTTCACAGTAAAATGATCTTAGTTTAGGGTTTATTACTGGATATCAGACCTTTGTGAAGCCCTGCTTTACCCTACTTAAATTTCATTATTGATGGAATCAACCAACGGTCAAGTTACAGGCACCATCTGTTAACTATCTAAAAGCTCCTATTACATTATTAAAAAAGTTATGTTTAATTGGTAATTAATTTATTCATAAATTATTATTCCTATTACTTAGGTTTTATAATTACCTTTTCAAACATGGACAAATATAGCGCTTTATTCATTAAATATATACCTACTTAATTAGGTACCTAATTGTTAGAAAAAAAAAACAATTTGTATACAATAATACATTTTATACAGAGGTGTACTGACCCACGTATAATCCACAATACACCGTTATAGCTCTCTGTATAGCGAACCGAAATCGTATTATCACAAACCGGGCACAAATTCAATGCTGAAACAAAAGCTGCTACTGGGAATTCCCAATGAACACTATTTGATCCAGACCCTCACGCTCATCACTAGCACAAAATCTTATCTTAGAAGCAAAAAACCAAATTACAGTAGTGAAAATATCCGTTGATATCAAACGCTACGTACAACAAAATATTGTGAAAAAAATCTGACAACCATTTATTTTTCACAGAGAAATTGGTGAATTTTAACCAGGCGTCATGGTATGTTGTTTTCTTAAAAAAAAAAAAACTAAGTATTACCAAACCCATAGGTAAAGAGAAAAGTCAACCAGAGAAGTTCGTGCTATCGAAGAGCTTTAGCGCATTTTCGGGTATAATAAGTAGGTATCGCTTTGAGCTAATGCAGTGTAGCCTCAGAGTAAACGTATGGTCTCTGCCCGCCGGCGCCGGGTAGCATAGATGAAAGAGTTGCTTTTACGCTTAATAAAACACCCGGTTACAGACTATACATAGGAGGCCGATTCTATCATCAGTCACAAAATGCTAAGTGATAGCTTTTAACCATTCTCTTAGGCAGCTTTTCACCAATTTCGAATAAATTCTTTATTACCTCACCGGATGTCAAGCGACGACGCAATCGACATTTTGTCACGTTTGCTAGTAGTAGATATTCACTCTTGACGTTGAACTGCGAGGCTGCAACTGTAAAAATACTGTCCCCTGGTTTGGCTGTAAGAAAGGGATGATATATCTCCCTCTCAATAACACGTTCTGGTACGGCCTCAGGTATCATTGTAAACTGGATATTAGAATTGCCAGCTTTCTAAAGATGTAACAATTTATTGATCCTGCCAAAAATAACTCAACAATACCTGTCGTCTCCAATACTTAATAGAAACGAAATTTGTAGCAATTCAATACCATAATTTACTTGTACCTACTTTATTAAATTCCTATTTAATTAACAACCTACCTACATAAATAGTCAACTTCGTAGGTAAATTCGACCAATTCAGTAGTGGAAAAAGTCCTAACCGCAAAGTTCATAGCAATTAGATTTATATGAATAAGGATTCTACTAATTTAAACATTACTTATTACACGCATTACATTAGCGAGGGTTTTAAGTAACTCCATGTTCATATTTTAATTGGTGTAATTTAAGGCAATGATGCAATTAGCGCGGCTTGTTAGAAACCCCTACACCTTGCAGGCTAAGGTAGGAGCACACAGAATGCGTGTTTAAAACATGTGTGGGACCGAATATGGAACAGTTAAAATAGCTTAGGCTAGAACATTGATTAATATTTTTTATGCCTTCATAACAAACTCAAAACACGACCAAAAATAACAAAATTATTGCGCCAAACAAATTCTATACTTAGGTACTTTGCGGAAAAGGGATCCCCTCTAAATCTCCATCAACAGTTTGAAACGCCTATATTTATCTCAGAACTTTATTACTTGACTTTAATTTCCTAATTTTAGTAGACGAATTATATAATTTGCGTACATTTTTCAATATTTTAATAAATAAATCAAACAGCAGTCCTTTCCCCGACTATATTTGGAGTCGGCGTCCAGGCTAACGGCCAGGCTAGGCGGCAGTTCTAAACCCATTTTCTCTGATTTTACGGCTTATCTTTTATCCATAGACAGACGTATGTACCTATCTTTTATTATAAAACTTTCACAATAAAATTTAAAACAAAGCTCCACAAAACCGTTTAGGTATATGGTTTGTCTGTGGGAGCAGAAGAAACTCAGTATAACTGCCAGATAAGCTCTGATGCGGGTGCAGGTGGAACAACAAGATCGTCAACATCAGCGTGACACCTGAAATGGCACTTATACAAAGTTTCATACAACTGATATTGTTCTGTATCGGTCCCCAAGCAAAAGTACAGTTTCATATAAAAATGCTGCTATTGCGCATCGGTCCCGCATTCTGTGTGGCCCAGCCTTTAAATCCTACCCCGACGCGCAGAAGGTCGCTTGTCAAAGCATATGTAATAACTTCTCGAGGGTGACTACTTAGCCTTATAAAACTTGGAGTGGTTGAAATGAAAATATTTAACATTTATCTAAACATTTAACTAACTTTCATCAAAGCAAAGTAAAATGTTCTTCGGAGAAGCGGTATATTGCCTTCTATTTCAGACAAATGAACCTGCATCTTCTTTTATTATGTTTTGTAAATTTTGATACCATTTTCTTGTTTTCTGTTAGTTGGATATACATTACATCAATTCATTATTTTTATTTTAAGTATCTAGTGGCAGTCACAATAGACCTATTACTTACACAATAATTTTACCATACGTAGCTAGGCCTATTTATATTCTAGTCACCATTATTTTATGCTAATTGATATGAAACACTTCGTCATTCTTAATTAATAATGGTTAATAATACCTATTTATCACATTAAAAACTTAGCTTTTACAAAATGTTTTAGCCTGATTATTTCATATTAGCAATATGTTTCCAGAGTAAAAATTACAGTTACCAAAATTATAACACTATAAATGCAATGGTTTTATTTAAAATGTTAAGTCTATAATTAGTATAAGATAAAGAGAGATCTTTACCTTCTTATGTATATATGTACATTCGTACGAATGGGTACATGAGAAATATTAAGAAACAATTTTGAGGTGCTAGAACTCTGCTGCGTAGATAAGTGATAGGTACTTACTACTGTTGTTGCTAGCGACTATAGGCTAGGGTTGCCGCTTACCATCAGGCGAGCCGCCTGATAGTAAGCGGCATGTATAGTACCTATGTGTGTTTTTCATCAATTACCTATAACAATAAAAAAGGTATTTTAAAAGCAAACAGTACCATAAACAAGTAACGATAACAATATTGATGTGGTACTGTATTAAACTTAGCCGAGTCTCCGTATAAGAAGAACTCATAACAGACCGTCAGGTTTCTAGTAACTTCATACTCTTGGGAAATCAAAGAAGGCGCGTCGAGCGAGCGTTCTTTAAAATTGAACTGATTCAAGCCACTCAAATTTCCGTTGATAGTGCAATTTTCATTCACTCTATCAATAATAAAATCGTGCTCGAGCTTACCCGTCACTAGTCTATAATTATCAGGAATAACGACACAGACGTGATGATTTAGCCAAATTTAATTTCTGTGTGTCTTCCAGATTAATAAATTAACTAACTAACATTATCTCCGCATCAGCTAATACTCAAATTGTTTTAGCAGCTTAATTGAATGTTGTAAGGACCAACGTAGATAAAATTATATTTTACACATTGTTAGAATTGGCCGCGTGGCCTTCCGAATAATCCTATTAACTGAGCCACAATGTTTAAAATCATGCAACCATCCGAGAACCGCCACGACTTGACCACTCGTACGCATCATCATCAGCGCGTGGTCATCAGTGGTCGCCCTTTTCCCCCTGACGTAATGTCTCATTCGACTTTTACAAATAACGGTGCTAGTGGTCATCCTTTTTGCATTATTACACGAAAAAATCTTTAATGACAGCTACAGAAATAATTGTAGCAGATGAAGGTTGGGTATTCTGCGTGCAGTGTGACCCAGTCTTTACTCTTGACTATATTACACACTGCCATTAAAATATATAAATGATATTTCACAAAGTCAAAGCATTCTACACATAACATTTTGATGTTCATTTAATAACACATACAATTTTAACGCTAAGTCACAAAGCGAGAAGTCACAAAGTAAACCCTTTTAGTATTGGATCTTGTCTCTTAACTAAGTTGCTACTTAAGGGGACTTGTTTCAACTGAATTTTGTTCTGAAAGATTAGGAAAGATAAACCTTTGGGGTATTAAGAGATTTGTAATTTGCTTGAGATTTAAAATAATTTTGACCGTAGCTGAAAACTTTCGACCGTGAATACTATGGTATTGTGCTGATGTAACAATTAAGTACTTAATACAAAACTTAACGATTCAATTGAAGCCATACTAAGCACTTCGTCGAATCAAGTGACTTACTTAAGCTCTCAAACACAATGGGTTATTACACCCATTTTTGAAAAGTGCCTCAATTAGATTCTGTAGTGCTAATAAGCCGCTAAAAAAATACAACATTTTTATTCCATCGATAAGTGCCATAAAAACGCATTTAAAATTTACATTTTCAAATTTCGCGCAAAAAGCGCTTGACGCAGTAGACTCCACAATTCCTTGCACTCTGGTTATGACGTCAGTTGGCTGTGTAAACAGAATTGTTTATAATTTAAAAATGAGCTAATATTCTACATATCGTTGGTATGCTGTTCCTGAATGCATAATATAGTGAAAATAATAAAAGTACAAAGCCTATATACGCTGATCAGTTTTACAGTTGTCACTTTTTTGTTTAGTTTACCCAGTCGTATGATGTAATAACATGGCGGCTACTATTTCAAGGTGTTAAAAAACAGTTTAAAAAAAATTGAAAACTTCAAATTTAATTTTAAAATTTTACTTTGTTATTTTATGAACTAAAACTAACATTTTCCGACTGCTTTTGCCTAAGCTATCTCAATAATATATTCTTTTATTTTTTCTTCTATAGAGTAAAATACCATTTATTATTACCATACTATTAGGTACGATACAGATCTGGATGTAGATACTACAATGGACAATTTTGGCGGTTGACCAAATACCACCCTTAGTACGAAGAACATAGGTTTGAAAACTGCCTTATCCTCATCGCGCTGGCACGCTCAGCGCACGCGCTCAGCGCACTGAAGATCACTAGATCTTCAGAGCGCTGGGTTCGATTACTGGGTCGAGCAAAGTTTTATACGACTTTTCTATGATATTCTCGGTAGCAGCTCGCAGTTTGGATTTGTACTAAGTCGTAGTCATTTTCCTAATAAACCCCTCTAACCAGTTAAAATGCTTATAGACTTCATTACCGAGGTATTCCTCGAAGTAGGGAGTCTCGGTAAGTCTCTTAAGCACCTAGTTCCAGTTCATTTCTGTTTTCCTGGTAGTTTTAGTAAATAAACAATTAGTTGAATTTTAAAACGTTTATCGATATTGAATCCGAACTATGTTTCATGGTTGGTGCGTTTCGAGAAATAAAATTATAATATACTGGTTTCTGACACTTACGCGAATATTAGACTATTTTTTACGGATTTTATCGCGTTGTATTGATATTATTTGATTCCCGATGTTTCGGATCCTTTACAGCAACCATGGTCACGGGTAGACTAGGTTGTTGGACGATTTAATGTTACAATTACTAAAAGCTACCTTACATTTTTGTTAATTATTGGCGATCCGATTCACGCAGAACGAGCTCACCGTATCCTTCGATCTTGCAGTTTTGGGCTTAGATTTTGATTTTATGGAATCTATAATGGGGTTCCAAGCAGGTGGTCAGACCCAGCCATCTTCTCTAGTATAAACTTTCAAAGAATGGATAGGTAGGTTCATTTTATGACGGAGCTACTATGTCTATAATGAAAGGAAGAACCGTATTGGCAAACGCTATAAGAATGAAACGCAAGCAAATTAGGGATATTTTTGACCCCTATTCCAAATGATTTAATGTCAAAGGCAAATACTTGAAAGAGCGTCAAACATTCAACTCTATCTTTTGATACTCAATCTGTTTCCAGTTCGACGCATTTTCTTTCACAAACGCGTGTATTACAGTTTCAGTCTTGCGATACAAGCCTTCGGATTTTTCATCTGTTGCTTTTCACGGACTAATTCTCTCACTAATCAAACGCATTTAGGGCATTTTTTCCTTCCGTCCTTTATAATCAACTAAAAATCCTTATTATTTCGCTATTAGGTATCCAGTTGACCTTTATTTTTTAGTTTTGTAGATTTTTTTATATATTACACTGTAGTAGTACTATTACTTATTCTGTGGCATTAGTGTGGGTTCCTCATATCGCAATATTTTAAAATAGTGTCCATTGAGTTTCATGCCGGATTCTACTCCATGGGATCAACCCTTTGGAACTGTGCAACTAGAATCTTAACGTTTCATAAACGCTTGTAAAAGCTTATTTGAAATAAAAACATTTGAACTTGAACTTCCGAAAAGTTTTTTTCCCTATTATAAAATTTTGTAAAATAAAACAACTTAGCGATTTTTGTAGCTAAAAACAGCGGAGAACTAATGAATACTAAGAAAAGCTTTACGCAAACTGTCTTTTCCAGGAAACGTACATAAATATTTATCAACAGATCCTCTAAATAACTTTTCACAGAAGACGAAAGGTCTCGTATCTAAATCTCGTTTGAAGTATTATTATTTTTTCATCCTCAATTTCCACGTGTTCCACTGCTAGGTCAATGTGCCGTAGTATAATGTATAATGTCATTATTTCCCAAAAAAAAATAAGACAATACTTTTACGACAACAATTTTGTATTTAGCAACTAATTGTTATGAAAGTACTACCTATATATTTTAGCACATAGTAACCCGACTAAGTAAAACCTCTCTCATCTACGAAATACTTACTCAGCTACGGTTTCTACTTTCCTTTACGGATTTTAGTGGCCATAAATTACTAGCCCATCACCTCCGAGCATCATAGAAAGAGCCATTGTTCTAAAGGTAGGTTTACATACGTAAAATAAAAGCCGAATAAAACATGAAATAAAATCTTCTGACGTCACCTTTCTAATGGACACTTTGGATCAACACATAATATACGAAATACAAAATAATTCGGAAGATCGCAGCCACAGATCATATCTATCCCTTGTTGTAAATTATCTATTAGGGAGAAATATTTTCTTGTTTCATTGTTTTTTTTTCGTAGTCGGGTTTTATTACAAAAGTAACAATATATATAGGAAAGTAAAAAAAAATTAGAAATACTCTTTAATAGTAATGGGATATCCAGCCTGCCTCATTAGTCTAATGGTCCCAAGCGCGACTGCTACGCTAGAGGTCCTGGTATCGATCCCCAGGTCGAGCAAAGTGTTAATGAGTTTTTCTATGAAATTTTCAGTAGCAGCTCGAAGTCTGGATTTTTGCCCGGTTAATGGCAATAAGCTCGCCCCCTATTACATGGGACCTAAACATACCGGCGAACTGTGGGTGTAATAAGTACACCTCTGCCTAACCCTTCGGGGAATACAGGGGTGATGGTATGTTATGGGATATCCATATTCAGTAACGGGCTGCCGACACATATACAGGAACATTTTATACTTCGGATTTACTACAGGATTGAACAATCCTTTAATATGAATATTTTAAGGATATAATCGCTCGTCGCATTATCTCGTGTTCAGCGTTTGTTTCGGCATGCGTTAACGTTAAAATTATTTCATGACACATACATATTTTGTACAGTACCTATATACACAAGTAAAAAGAATATGCGCCACCTACTTATATTTTTTGATAAGTTATCTCCACTGGTTTTTAAAAGGACATGAATAATTCCTTGTTTAATTGATTAGAATAATTCATAACATAACTGTACAGCATGCTGTTAATTAATTAGACCAGTTGTCTGTCAGCCTTCCTATTAAAAGAAATACATGATGCAAGATCGATTACCAAAATGTTGTTACAGTCTAGTGAACACAAAGCCTTAGTAATTATTTGCACAACCACCCCGACATCGACAAAATGAAATCCTTAATTTAATTTTTCTTTGGCGGCGTCGATATTTGAAAAACTAGGAATACTGGAATAAACCTACGAATGCAGAAAGTAACGAACTTTGACCTGCTAGTCTAGACTCGGGACTGAACTAATTTCCTCTTGTATTGATTATGACAGGTCTCGTTGGAAGCCAATGAGTATTGGAATTTAATTTCAGTGCTACGCCCAGCAGTGGCTAAAGTCACTTCGATAATATGAAGTAACATTGTTATAAGTATCTTAATTTTATTTAAGTATGTAGTTTAAACAAATTCAGATATGCTAATAAACTATTAGTATTAAAGTCAACAGCTTGTATGTTGAAGTTACAATTTAATATTTTTATTATATTAGCCAGAACATGCAAAAACGCATTGCATGTTTGTTTGTTATGTTATAGTTATCTATCAATTCACGTTATCGGAAAATGAGTTCTGGAAATACGTAAAGTATTTCAATACATATATTTTTGTATCAAGACAGATTAAATTTATCATAGAATCTGTCGCACATACCTACATCAATTGTCATCATGTATGACAACAATCAATTGAGCTAAACGGCACGCCGTTACATAATGCAGGAGCAGCCTTAGGAATTAACTAGTTTCTCGCTTGTGAACAGAATAATGACCCATTTCCTCGCAGCACCCTAGGTAGATCTGCATGCCGTGATATGTACACATGTCGTATTCTTGTGTTGTACAATACCCAGGCAATGTTCTCGTAATTACAAATAACAATGTAATTATTTCATGGAATTGTGCTCAGTATACTGTAGTAACTTGTCTTTCTAATTTAAACTAGACAATGACAAAATTACATAACATCTAAGTCTTTATATTTCTTTTTAAGTTTTTGAAGCAGTCCTTATTTACTGTAATCGAATAAAAATATAAACATTCTTAACAGACGTTAAATAAACGTGAAAACGACGTATTGAGGGCAGAGGTCAAGAAAGTTGCGGGCTTCAGTAAAAGAAGGCAACAGAGCAGTTATTCCCGACCTAGATAAAGCAGCTACTTGCTGATACTAAAATGTTGCCCACGATCTCTAGTTCGCGCCAATAACATAAAGAAGTAGTGCGGATAGCCAAGGGTGCACTACCGTAGAATTTCAAATGCTGAGTTCACCGAATTCACCTATTACTAGGGCTGTAAAACTGAAGGCAATAAAAAGAACTTTATTTTCCCGATCTTTGGGCAGTAAAAGAGTAAGCATCGCTTTAGTATGTAATTCCTTTTTACGCTCATTCGTATGACGTTCGCAGAAAGGGAATTCGTGTCCATAGGAAACGTTTTTGAGCGCGAGCCTTCCGTAAAATTTAAATTGGCTCGTTTTCCATTTTGCAATTTGTACGCGGTATAAGTACCTAGACGAAATATGATTACATCGTACCTTTCATGACCTTTACTGTTTCTCTTCGGGTATTAGAATTGTCTAAGCCGGCTTACAGTTGCGGAGCGGGCGGTCAGAGGACTTATTTTCTTTGATCGATCAATTGTTGTTCTAGTTTTTGTTTGAAGCCACATCTAAACTTTGATATTGTGGCGAGCATTTAAACAGCCAATATTTGAAAGGTATTATTTTAAAAATAGGTTTCATTAATATTTTACTTAATTGAAAGATTTTCTTTGTGTACCTACTAATCTCGTTCATTATATATCTTGTACAGTTTCGACATAAAAAATATATTTATATAAAATTAAATTGAAAATTTAATGAAAACGCATCGTACTCAAACACAAGGTAAATGCCGTACACTGTAGAAGAGTTCTTCTGGCTAGTTGGGTATGCTGCAGGATTTTGTAATATCATTGACAAGTGACAGGATTTCAAATTTTGAATTCGATCAGACCTATGGATTTTTTTTATAACTCTTCATCAAGAAAAGAGGTGATGATCTGCAGATTTTTTGAAACACAGCTAAAAACAACACACCTTTTAATAAAAAAACGTTAATTAAAATCGGTTCACCCGATCAGGCGCTACGATGCAACAGACAGACACACAGATAAACACTACAAACTTATAACACCCCTCTTTTTCGTCGGAGGTTTAAAAAATAGTTTTATCTGCGTAGTTCTTTAGCCATCGTCTGAGATTCAAAGGTTATACTTAGTCTAGCCACAAAATCCAAATCGATAAATATATATCTTGACTGTTACTCCAAATGTAGCGTGTATTACTGCATTCTGCAATGTTTAAAATAGTGAAGAGGATTAAGCCATATATTCACACTGAGTTAACTCGGAACCATCAGAAACTAATCATAGATTGTTACATACAGCGTTAAAGTTCATCTCTGCTAATGTCATCATCAACCCATTTATTGTCCCGCGGCTGGGCAAAAAAAAAGGTTTCCTCACAATATTGTTTCTTCGCCGTTTTTTAAGTCACTGATAAATGAATGATTAATTACACACACATGGCACATTATTACGAAAGTCAGAGGTGTGTACCTAGGATTCGAACCAGAGACTTACGACCTGGCAGTCTAATGGTAATATCACTAGGCTATCTGCTACTGCTCTTAAAGCTCTCGGAAAAAGAATTTCGAGACTTGCAATCGACAGTTTCTTTAATATATAATTCTGCTCATAAAATTTCTTTTGACTGGAAAATACTTCTAATAAATAAAAACCGGACAAGTGGGAGTCAGACTCGCCCCCTGAGGGTTCCGTACAAATTTGTAGGTACATATTATAATTAATTACAAATGTATAGTTTTCAGATTTTTCCCTATACTTGTAATATAAGACGGTATTACTTGCCAAATTTCATAGTTCTAGGTCAACGGAAAAAAACCTATAAATTTCGATTCCCTTGAGAGTGTCGAAATATACGTTTTTTACGGCTTACGGTCGTTTCTTTTTTACGTTAACTTAGAACTTTGATTTTTCACAACTGCAATCACTGTAGGCCTGAGTGTATGGTTTTAATTTCAACTTGATACGTTCCCGAGATAAAGGGTCTTGACAGACAGACGGACAACAAAGTGATCCTATAAGGGTACTGTTCTTTCCTTTTGAGGTACGGAACCCTAAAAACGTAACAATTATTACGTGACACTAATATAAATGGTAGTCCTTCGTTTCCTCGCTCCTAAACCTATTTAGTTGGAATAAAAAGCGTTATTACAAAACAAAATAGCCTCGCATTATTTTGTACCGTGTGCGTGTCTTTTATTAAGTATAAAACTTGAGAAGCTGTGGTTGGAATACCGATGAGCTCAATCACATATCTTGAGAATAAAAGAGGGTGGCCCTCCGGAAGTTTGTCGCTCAAACGCATATAGGCCATATGCAAATTGATTGAACATGAATTGAAAAAGCCGCTCGTACGTAAACAAATAAAGTAACCAAAACATGGACATCTATTTTTATTCAAGCAATTTTCACTGTAATATCTTTTTTTGTTTACTACCCTTTAGAGCCGTATAACAGTGAAAAGTAACGGCCTTCCCACAGTTTAACTCGAGCTACATAGAACTGTTTTATCTTTATCCTTTCCGCCCTTTCCGATCTTTTTCATTGCGCAGTTAACTAGACTTTGTGCTTGTCTGACAAAGAAATCTTAAACCTAAGACACTTTAGATGGAACCTTATTTTCTGAAGTGTAATATTAAAATTACTTTTCAGATACGTTGACGGCTTATTGATTCGTTCAATTTCGCGGCGTCTGGTGCGGTTTTCTAACAAGTTGAATATTTCACTCGGCGCATACTGGAACTTTCCCTCTAAACTCGCCAACTACTGACTCGTTTCTACGAAAGAATTCTAAAATACTTGACTATTTCTCGCCTCTATTACAATAGGCATTAAAGTCCATTATTTACAGCACCTTCTTGTCTATGGATAGTACAGATCCCACTTTTTTAACAATGGTTTAAAATGAACAATTAAAACTTATACTTAAGTGGAAATTCACTTAACAGAAGTCGAAGGCGGATAATAATAATTGCTCTTGGAGACTCTTGGAGCAAAACTCGTTAAAATCTAGTGCTCTCCTCGCTGGCAAACGCACAACGAGCGATTGGAGAACGAATCTAGTAAAATCAGTGGTTTCTTCACGGAAATCGCTCAGTTAACATAAATCGCTTTTCCATTTCAAATATCAGAGTATAACATTTAATGGAGACAGGCAATAATTTCCTTTTTTCTAAGAAAAAATTATGAACGTAAAATATATAAATTTCCAATATTTTCTCTTATAAAGAGTTTTACATGCACGTACATAAGCATCCATTTCTTGGTATCGCATGTTTCTTTGAGCGCTTTCATGCTCAATATTTATGCAAAGCATTAAAAAGTAACTGCAGACTCATAAATACTCAATCACACAGACGACACAGAATCCAATAAGGGGAACGGTTTTAATTTTGTTTTGACGGCGTATTAAAACTGTATAACCTTAACGAATAAGCACGGCGCTTCTATCGCTAACGATTCAAAAATATGCTCCCGTAAAAGCTGGATTTTTCGATAAAATCTGAATCGCGACAGTCCATCGATCATCTAATAACGAAGTTATCTTGACACCTGAAAGAGTTGACGTTGGAGTTTCGGAACATTTTATATTAAACAGGTACAGAACCCGTTTATATCAGCTCGAGGGGAAATTAAAAAGATAATGAATTCATTAATTACCACAGCGACGGTCGTTAGTTCCTTTGTCTCGAAACCTTTGAAGCAACAGCCACCTTACTCTTTACTTAACTTGCGAAAATAGTTACTTTTGCTAATCCAGACCCTATATTATGTTGCTTAAGTACTAAAACCTCTCTCTTTTGTGCGAATTATCCGCATTTTCCTGGAGATTTATAGGATCGCCGATTTTAATAATAATAATCCCATACGGTTGTATATGGGTTGGGTTGATGTAACATTGATGATTCAACATTAACAAGAATACTGAGAGGCTAGAGAGAGGCTCAAGAGTGAGAGAGGTTAAGCTATACTCCACCTGCTTACTGCAGGTTATTAGATTTCACACAACGCTGAGAAAAAGTGTCAAGTGTGTAGGTTTCCTCACGATGTTCCCACCTTTTAAGCGAGTCATAATTAATAATTTGCACGTGAATCCGAAAAGTCAGAGGCGCGTGATTTGTATTCGAACCTAAGGGCTTTGACTTAGCAGTACATTGGTCATTATATCACTAGACTATCACTGCTCCCAGTGCTGATAAATATGCTCGCATGTATGTAAATTGCAGTATCACTTTCATCATACGAATAAGGGCTTGAGGCGGGTTATATGTCTGGGGTAACCAAAAAATCCAATATCTTCAAAACGACGTTCTCAGGGAAACTTTTGCCTCGAGGGTGCGCCATTTTTTGTAACCGAAACATAGGAAATATTCAGACAGAAATTACTTATGTAGTGCGCGTGCTCCCCGGGGTAGTATTGAAGAATCGCCACGGAGCTCCGCTGCGCTAACTTTTGATTTACGATCTTACCTATTTTTGACCGACATAAACACAGAAAATATAACATACTCTCAAGCCTGTATCATTGAAGGGATAAGCAGAGGTGTAGTGTGTACACCTACAGTTCGCCGATAGTTTAGATCCCATATAATATGGGGTGAGCCTATTGCTATTAACCTGCACAAATCCAAACTTCGAGCTGCTGTTAAGAATTTCATAGAAAATCCCAAGAATACTAGATTGAATTCACAACCTGGGATTGAACCCAAAACCTCTAGCGAAACAGGCGCACTTATGACCATTAGACTAATGCTTATGTATTAGTCTCTATTGCATTTGTCTGCTTATGCTTTGTTATCCATGCGAAATATTATACGATTATGTGCCCTTTTATTCGTATATTCGTTATTAGCACAATAAGGAAAATTTAAGAACAAAGGCGGTCACTCTCATTAAATCTGTTAGTTGAGGTGGAAAAAGTAAAAAATAAGATTATCTCCATTTTGTCACAAGTTAATTGATTTCTGATTATTACACGCGCCGCCCAACCTCGGTAGCAAGCGGCAAATGAAAGGCGAAATTGTGAATTTTATGAGTGAGCATGCGTGCTTCCAATTCTACCCGCCATCGCAACTTTCATCGCATGGTTTATTCACGTCTGTACGGAAAGCGATTCACTTTTGACTCGCTTTAAGTAAAGCTATATCTTTATTTTTCTTACCAACTTACTTTTATATACGATTCTATTTATGTCGCAATACAATCGTGAAATTATCACGCTGTTGGGTAAACGTGGTGGACTATCACCTAAACCCTTTCATTCTGAGAGGAGATCTGTGCCCAGCACTGAAACAGTATATGGCTGATGATGAAACAGGCAATTAAAAAGAATATTAGTTATTTCTTTATTTTATTTTGCACTAATGCACGCTAAACATTTCCAAAGATTCGGTCCCTGAAAAAGAAGATTATGTTTAAATCTCAGTCATTTAAAAATATTGACATATGTTTCGTTAGTTCAGTAAAACCAGTATGCAAAGTTGTATGAGCTATCATAGCACTAAATATTCTTGGATAATTCACACAGTTTAAAAAAAAAATCAGTCACAGTTTTACAGTAAAAACTGTACTGAAATGAAATGTAAATAGGAAAAGTATTAGGTAAGTAACGGTGTTCTTTGACGTCAACAAATGTTTCAATGTCTCAGTATAAAGTCGATAAGTCAATGTCGACTCAATTACCACGAAAAAAGTTATTGTTCTCTTAGCACCTGTTCAAACATGACCTTAATCCAGCATCAGCATACAGCACCCATGACAACAAATAAAAAAAATAGAAAGTTTGTAAAAAATAAAATTCCTCGATCGTCCTTAAGTCGATGGATATTCTGTGAACGACTTCGTAGAATATTAATATTGCTATCAAATTATCCAAGTTGGTTTCTGTGTAATAAAATATGAGTATCTAACACAGTTAAATTGAGATTGAAACGGATAGTATCAGATTGATGAAACATGTCAATTCATCGATATTTATTGGGGTTGCCAGAAAAGCCAATGCGCTGGACACAAGTCAATATTTTCTTATAAAAATTCCATGCATTTATGGGGTGATAAAATTTTCTTTGACATTTTCGTGAACGAAAATATTTCTTGTCGGTACGCGGGGCGCTGTAAATTGTGTTGAGCTGACATTTTTGTAGATATTGCAGTACAAAAAATAACAAATGATTCATTTCTATTCTTATATGAACTTACATATCACACATTTATACACGCATTTATTCCCCAAACGGTTAAAGGTGTAAATTTCCCAGTAGCAGCATGGAGTTTGGATTTGAGCACAGTATAGGCTTGTCTCTTATTCTAAGGGACCTAAGAATACCGACGAAATGTGGGTGTACATTAGTAAACCTCTGCCCAATCCTTCGTAGAATTATAACAGCATCACAAGCGTGATATCTTATCTCTCGTTATCTTACGTAGTAATTTACCATATGCAACTAGACTCAATAACGTTTTATAAACGCTTGTAAAAACTTATTTGAAATAAAAACATTTGATCTTGATCTTGATATAGATAGCAGATAGTTATAAGCAGTGATAGCCTAGTGGTATGACCGTTGGACTGCCTAGTCAAAGGTCTGGAGTTCGAACCCAAGGCACGCACCTGTGACTTATCGTGTTTATGTGCGTATTACATAGTTAATTATCACGCGATTAAACTGTGAAGGAAAACATCGTGAGGAAACTTGCATGCCGAGATTTTCTCGATGGCATGTGAAGTTTGCCAACCCGCACTAGGCCAGCATGAGAAGAGACCCGTGCCCAGCAGTGGGACAGTATAATGGGTTGATTATGTTATTCCAAAAACCCGTACGAAACGCTTTACGTCCACTTTACTCGACCTGGGTATCCAACTTAAGACCTCTAGGTATCTAGCGTAGCAGTCACGCTTAGGACGACTAGACTAATGAGTCAAATAAGTTGAATTAATTTTCCTCAATAAGTACAAACGTAACAAACAGTAACAAAAAAGCTTTCCCTCGCAACAGTTGATTTTATGTTTTCTTTTCATGTGATTTTCTTTGTGCCAGAAGGCCGTCGGTGATAACCGACAGTTTACTGCTGCTAGTATTCATTATTCCAAGAGGCTTATATGATGTTAAAGCTCTTTTATTGCGTATTGTCCTGAATAATAAAGCAATTTTGTTTCTATGAGGAAGTTATTAAACTTGTGTTGGTTTTAAGCGAAGTGACCTGTTATATTTTGTAAGGATGACACATTTTGACACATTTTTGTCTATAATTACGAGTGTCGGTAGCCTAATGGCTAGGGCTTCGGACTTGTAATCATGTGATTGAACCGGAAGCTTCCGGTTTATAAAGCTGTGATGCTTTTTATGTAGGGATCGAATCAAAATACCTTATTGTTCTTGATTTATTGATCGTTAAGACAATGTCATTAGGATTTTTTAAATAACCTGAATAATTAGCGACAGACACTGTTGGGATCAAGATCTTGATAATAAAAGTGAATCTAGACAAGTTATAAAAAAACATACCTTCACGCTTGTACTCCTCGAAGGGGTAGCCAGAGGTTTCCTTATGTACACCCCCAACTCGCTGGTATGTTTACGGACCGTTATACGAGTAATATTGCCGTTAACTGAATATATAAATATTTTTAACGTGGAGAGCCATGCTTCGGCACGAATGGGCCGGCTCGACCGGAGTGATACTACGGCCTCACAGAAAACCGGCGTTAAACAACGCTTACGTTGTGTTTCGACGAGTGAGTGAGGTTACCGGAGGCCCATTCCCCTTTTAAATGGCGGGCAACGCACTTATGACTCCTCTGGTATTGCGGTAATCGCTTACGGTGAACCGTCTGCTAGTTTGTCCCCCTATCCCATAAAAAAATATATCCAAACTCAGAGCTACTACTGAGAGACAGGGTATTTTACTCTATATAAGAAAAAATCTAAAAATATATTATTGAGATAGCGGCCAAAAGCAGTCTAAACATGTTAGTAGGTCATAAAATAACTAAAAACATTTTAAAATTCAATTCAAAGTTTTTAGTTTTTTTTATCTGTTTTAACACCATGAAATATTTATTAGCCGCCATGTTACTGCTTTGTACTTTTTAATTTTCGTAATCAACATATTTTTTATTGAAATAATATCATGGGAAACGGTTTCGTAAAGGAAGACAACACTTATTTACAATAATTTTATTTACACAGCCAACTAACGTCTTAAAATCACAGAGCAATATGGCGTCCACTGCATGTATTTTTATAGCATTTATCGATGTAATAAAAATGTTGTGTTTTTTTGTGGTTTATGAGCAGTACAGAATTTAATTGAGGCACTTTTCAAAAATGGGTGTAATACTCTCTTCAATATCACTTTACTGGACCTGGAAATCGAACCCAGTACCTCTAACGTAGCAGTCACGTTTAGAACCACAGGAAATAAAACTTTAGCGAGATAGTAATTGCACCAAGCAGTTCTTTTCATCTTTCCGGTACAGTACCTACCTCTGCTAAAGTACTCCATAAATTTGATGCACAACTTGAAAATCGTTGCTCCTCGCTTAATGGCTTCCTGCACTTATAAAATTTATAAAGTTGCATTCGACGCTGCTCTGTGTACAGTTAATATTGAAATGTATGTAAATAACTATAAAAGTCAGTGCGACTACTTGACAAGCGTTTGCTGCAAAAACTCAGAAAATACATAAATAATCGAGTGCATTAGCAAGTTTGCATGGAAGTGACGTTGTCTCACCAAAGAACAATAGAACTTTTACGGGAATTGACGTTTGTTTTTAACCGCCAACGAAAAAGAGGGGTGTTATAAGTTTGTAGTGTGTATCTGTGTGTCTATGTGTCTGTGGGTCATACCCAACCCGTCAGAAGAACTCCTTAACCGTGTACGGAATCTACGTTGTGTTTGGGCTCATACGATGCGTTTTGACGAGGACATGAGTGTTCCCCAACACAACGACGCCTGGATTGAAATACATATTATATTTACATTAAAAGTAATTTTTTTTTTCCATTTTAGATTTTTGTTGCGTCGGGGGTAGTTATCTTTAATTTTTAATTTAATTGTAATTATATAATGGCTTTCCTTCGAAAATATTGCGAGACGTCTATGGAAAAGTATGTTTATCAAAACTGGTTCAATGACATCATTATTCATCATCATATCAGTTATTTAAATGACTTACATATACTCATTACTGAATTTCACCCTTAACTTTTTTATATCGTTCAGGCAAAGGTCTGAGACTTTGGTTTGACTCTCTTCTATTACTCTTACTGGTATTTTGGTCCCAGGTTTCATCAAAATCGGTTCTGTAATTTAGTCTTGAAAACTGTCAGATATCATACTGAAGTACTACTTCTCAAAAATACATTATCGAGTACATACAGAAGACATCCCGCAATAAGATTACCATGCAAAATATATCAACCCTTCGTATACATCAGAATACGTAACATTGTAAGAAGTATATATACGTTTTTCAGCAGCCTTACGCACGACGAAATCACTTTACGCGCTTTTTGGCGCACCGGAGCGTTGCGTAGTTGATCCTATCACGAGGAGCACACGTATCGATCCTTTTTTAAGAGCTCCCACGTAGAGGAGTGTCTTGTTTATATTAAATAGATAGGTAGAATAAACTTTAAAGAATAATATGCCTGGGGAACGCTAAAAACATACCTTAAATTTGATTACAAATTCTGTGGTTATCAAAAAAAATTTCAAAAAGTGTTATTTAGCCCAGAAATTCAGCAAGGAAGAATTCGAGTAAAATTATGATTATTTGATTAGTCGACTGCCGACTGTGACTGCCTCATTAGTCTAGTGGTCCACGCGACTGCTACGCTAGAGGTCCTGGGTTCAATCCCCAGGTCGAGCAAAGTGATATTGGGTTTTTCTATGAAATTCTCAGTAGCAGCTCGGAGTCTGGTTTTGTGCTCGGTTAATGGGAATAGGCTCGCCGCCTATTACATGGGTCCTAAACATACCGGCGAACTGTGAGTGTATATAGGTACGCCTCTGCCTAACCCTTCGGGGAATACAGGCGTGATGGTATGTTATGTTACGTTATGTGATTAGTCGGTTTTGCGTATCTTGTCGCAAGATTGGATTTGATGTCTAAAAAGCTATACAAAAAAAAAATATTAAAGAAACCCTCGACATTGCCATTTTATGGCGGCGGTCATCTTGGACAGATATTCATCAAACATAGCTAAGAACACTCCCGATTAAATCACCTTTCAAACAAAAAAAAAGGCACGATGCCATAGACAGACACGTCAAACTTATAACACCCCGTCGTTTTTGCGTCGGGGGTTAAACAGAAGTTGCATTGACCGTTTTTATTTATTCGTAATCATTATCAGTGACATAGTCACCTTATCAAATATAGCGAATGAAAATCAACACCTTGTAAACATACCATCACGCCTGTATTCTCCGAAAGGTTAGATAGGTATAGGATAGGTTAGGTGTACTAATGTACACCCACAGTTCGCCAGTATGTTTAATAAGGGGGGAGTAACACCTTGTATATAGCCAATACAGAATACATAAAAGTTTCGAAACGCCAGCACGTCGTAACTGCAACTAAGCTCTAAGAACGCACAAGAGAACAGTTTTGAAAGATAAATGATTTAGTTCATGGAACTAATCCCAACTCCGGTGCCAATGCTCAAGTCAATTGCAACTTTTAATGGATGTTTCCGGCGCATGCAAACGGCTGACTACGAACGAGGCAGTTCCTGTACCATTAGACATTAAGTGATTACTAGCTGCCTTCAAACTGACGCGTATCATTCATTCTATGTTCAATATCTATATATATAAATTAGAGTTCCCGTGCGCAGCTTCGCCTGCGTACTTAGGTAATTTACGTTACTAAAATATACTATGCCCACTATACCTACACTATGGAGGTTTCATATCATAACTAAATCCACTGATCTTTATATTTCTCTTTGGTATTAGGATATAGAGTATTATAGAGGTCAGTGGTTAATTTTTATGGAAGAAAATTGTCAAAATGTCAACAGCGAATGACAGCGGTACTATGGAATCTTATTTAAATCATGACGATCTCATTGTTTATTATAATGTATAAATGTGTGTGTATGTCAAACGCATAGTAGTGTATGCGAACTTTCATACTTTTTACGTGGGAGAGCCATGCTTCGGCACGAATTGGCCGGCTCGAAAAAGTCGGCAAAGCACTTGTGACTCCTATGGTGGTGTTGCGGGTGTCCATGGGCGGCTCTGGCGTCTGCTCGTTTGCCCTCTTATCACATAAAAAAACTTTCACCCCCCTTTTGCACCCCCGTTTTCCAACACCTTAGGAGTTGAATTTCCAAAAATCCTTTCTTAGTGCTCGTATCTACAGTGCAAAAGGATCCAGCATGCATACTTTCAGGGAATTAGCTCCTGAAGTTTTGGCTGTGCGTTGATACGTCAGTCAGTCAGGTTCTTCTTTTATATATACAGTGTGTCCGGACATGGACTAGCGATATTATAAATAATTAAATATAAACTATTTTAATGTACAATTACACTCTAGGCTTGGGTCCAATACACTTCCCCGCTATGGGGCAGCCATTTTGTTTTTTTTGCTGAAATATGCTCTATGCGAGTACAAAAAATATCATATATCTCAAAGTTATAGTCATACTGAGATAAAAATAGGCTTATTCGAAAGGCAATAATATTGTCTACCATCTGCATTACAAAGCAATGTGTTCACAATTCCATAACTTCAACAATAACTCTTAAAGTATTAGACATACAGTTGTGAATTTTATGTTGTATTGTTAAAAAAATAAAAAAGTTGTCGGGTATTTTTTTGTAGTAATTAACAATTATTGGCTGAATTGCATAATTTTTTTTTTTCGACTTTCACATTTTTTTTTCAAAAGTAGTAGTTAGTTAGTCTAATACTTTAAGAGTTATTGTTGAAGTTATGGAATTGTGAACCCATTGCTTTGTAATGCAGATGGTAGACAATATTATTACCTTTCGAATAAGCCTATTTTTATCTCAGTATGACTAAAACTTTGGGATATATGATATTTTTTGTACTCGCATAGAGCTTATTTCAACAAAATGGCTGCCACATAGCGGAAAAGTGTATTGGACCCAAGCCTAGAGTGTAATTGTACTTTAAAATAGTTTATATTTAAGTATTTAGAATATAGCTAGTCCATGTCCGGACACACTGTATAGAAGATAGAAGAAGAACCTGACTATCTGACTTAGGATACACAACTACACAGACATACAGATATACACGTTAAACTTATAACACCGCTCTTTTTGCGTCGGGGGTTAAAAAATATGGTAAATACAAAAAGGTTACGCGAAATATCTTAAAATTTTGATATCCCATAAAAAAGCAAAAATGTTAAACAGCAATCGTAAAACACAAACATTATCCACATAAAAAACATTACCTAGCTGATGAGTAAATATCATTATAAAACTTGCTCACAGTTAAAACACGAAACATAACATAACATAACATACCATCACGCCTGTATTACCCGAAAGGTTAGGCAGAGGCGTACTAATGTACACCCACAATTCCCGGTGTGTTTAGGTCCCATGTAATAAGGGGCGAGCCTATTGCCATTAACCGGGCACAAATCCAGACTCGGAGCTGCTACTGAGAATTTCATAGAAAAACCCAATAAAACTTTGCTCGACTTGGGGATCGAACCCAGGACCTCTAGCGTAGCAGTCGCGCTTAGGACCACCTAGACTAAACACGAAAGCTCTCTATATAATATTTCCAATTTTTAGATAAACATAAAACTAGAAACTGCAGGTATGAAGCTAGAATATTCATTTATTCGCAACTAAACCGTGGTACGCGTTTGCGGAAGTCTAAAATAAAAAAGTTGAGGAGCACAAATGTACTGCGCATGCGTCGACGGAAGGAAGCCGCCTGTCCGAGCCGCCAAATTTATGACGAGACTTCCCAACATTGTAAACCTTCCTGTAAAAAAACTCGCAGAAGCTTCGTTCTGAAAATAAAAGCAAACTCAGTCATTACACTCGTTACTCGTGTTGTCACATCATCATTTCAATTTCAGGTTTTTTAATAATCATACCTAATATAATATAAAATACCATTGCGCCTGTATGGTTCGGCAGCCCACAGTTCGCCGGTATGTTTAGGTCCCATATAATAATATAAGGGGCAAGCTTATTGCCACTAACCAGGTAGAAATCCAAAATCCGAGCTACTACTGAGAATTACACAGAAAAGCTACACTTTTCTCGACATCACAATCGAACCCAGGACCTCTAGCGTAGCAGTAGCACTTAGGACCACATACTAAAGGAGCCTGCCAACTCTTAATCCACAAGATTATAAAACAGTACTGTCATAATAATTTATGTCACCAGGCCAGAGGCAAATTCTGCTTGCCAATTTATCTGTTTATTATAACTTGTCTACAAGTCCAGAGGTTTGTAAGGAGTTTTCTTTCTGTACCTTCTTGCATTGTCCCGTCCCTTTTAGATTTATTTTACTTTACCTATATATCTGCAACTACCACTTACCCACTGTTAAGGAAAGGAAATTCAGAGCTGATAGATACCCCCGAGATTATCAAATATAAGTTAATTAAAAGAAGATACGAAATGAATTCCTTAATTATTTAATTTAATCCTTACATAATTAACTTAAGTAGGTATATTTAGCTTAGCTAGTTATTAAAATAGAGAAATTATATAGTTGACTTTTTAAGAATTAATATTGAGTTTTTGAAGCCATTGCCATCTACGCCCAGATGACAAAATCTGTAACTCCAAAATTATGATATTTATAGAGTGCATTGCTTCTCTATTTCTCTCTCTCTCTCTCTCTCTCTCTGATAGATAAAATGGTTAAATTTCGAAGAATAATGTATGTCATTACTTCTTAGAATTTTAATCATTTTATCATTTCTTTTCATCGGATTGTGAAATAATACAGCGCGTTTTGTTCTAATCAAGGGGTTCTATTCCTGGCTAAGAATATTGTTTTTTTTTTAATCCAGTGATGCAGTTTGTTCACCAAAATCAGACCCGAGATTCCTTTGAGTATTTTTCGCTATTCCTTATAGATTTGGCCTCCTAATTGAAAAATTCACATGTATAACATTAAATAAAGACCGCTTTTGAACAGAGTTCCCCTTATCAGTTCGTCGCTATTAATTTAAAAGTAAATTATAAAACATTACGTTCAAAATTAATAATAAAATCCAAATATAAAATTATTCATAGATGATTGACGAAAAAGCACATAATTAAATTATTGAGGGCCTTAAAATTGCCCGAAGCACTCTAGAAAATGGGGCATTAATTGCGTGAACGGCAGTCCCACTTGACCGGATACTTCCTGAATTAACTAAGTTTACTAAACATAATTAAAAAATCGTTTTTGGATACTTTAACATCTATCATCTATATATATCCTTACTTACTAATATTACAAACGTGAAAGTTTCTGAGTATGGATATATGGATGCGTTGATGTATGGATGCTTGTTACTCTTTCAGGCCAGAACGGCTGAACGGATCTGGATGAAATTTGGCACAAAGATAGATTATAGTATAGTAACACATACTTTTTATCCAGATCTGATCCAATTCTGAAGTCCACAAAGACAAAATCGCGAGCAGAAGCTAGTATTTTATATACATAAATAAAAATTAATATATGTTTGTTTGTCCTATATTCATTGCTAAACCACTCATCCTATTGCAATGAAACTTTGGTGAGTTGTGTGCATGCCTAGGAAGGTTTATGATGAACAAAAAAAAACAAAAAAGATGCATTGCAACGCATGCCGGGGGACAGCTAGTTAAAAATACAAAAATACATTTAAATAATAGCATCTAGCGAGACTGAAAAAATCTTAACGTAAAAAAATCATGGATGTTACGCAGTTATTACATGAAAGATGATGGTTATGCGTCGAGGCTTCAATAAACAAGAGAGGTAGGGCATAGTGGAATCGAATAATTCCACTCACAATTGAAGCTGCTCGACTGGGGATCGACTGGGGAAGTACCTACACCTTGCAGAAAATCATAGCCAAATAACATAGCTCCGTGCTATGTTGTGTTCCTAACGGTAAGCAAGGTCGCCAGAGCTCCGAGGGGAAGCGTAATGTAAAAAAGTACTATAGGATGCTTAAATTAGAAATGACTAAAAAATTGACCTGTAAAAATTAGTTTGTCCTCAAAGAATACTTCAGAAATCACCAAATACCGTGTTTTTTGCACTTCAGAGTAAACTAATCGAATAACGAATTACGTATTAACGAATAACTAGTTTCAACTACGTTATTAACGAATAACGTAGTTGAAATCACGGGAAAACCATCATATATAAGAAAAAAGAAAACCTGGAACGTCAACACTTTTCATTTCATAATCGGAATTTCCCCGAGGTGGTAATAATAAACGTGGCCTACGTTTGCGTAAAACCTAAAGAAAACCCAACAAAAATTTGTATCACGCATATAATATAAGGGCGTACAGTTAATCATGGCTAAAAGCCTTAAGTGCGTCACGAGCTATGTACTAATATTTACTTAGTAATAGATCCACGGCAACCATCGCGACTCATACCGCGCCTTCCATTTATTTCCAAGTCGACTTCGTTTCAACTGTACATGTATACGTATACCCACTTATCTCGCTTTATGGGTCAGACCTTTTACCACATTATTAATTTTGACAAGAGAGATTCTTTTTACATCATGTAGGTACATATCGATGCCCCCAAGCAATAAGTCGGTAATGTGCTATTATGGACTTAATGCTGTTATGTCAAATTCGGCATCTATGGGTTGGGAGACATCTATAATTTTTTTTTCAGATTTTTCCAAGTGATATTAACGAAGTTATAATGACATACACTTTTATTGTAGGGAAATATGCAAACAAAATTATGACGGTAAAAGTATTGTTACACATCGATACAAAAGTTTCTTTCATATTTTATTTTGGTAAGTCGCGGTTACCGGATTATTGGCGTAAATAAACTTCATAGAGTTTTTGGTAAACCGTTACACAGATTTCTTGTCGAATTATTTAAAATATTCTTACTCCGTAATAAACACTAACAATGTTTTTAAAGTAAATAATTGGCTAATAATTATGCGTAACATTTCAATACGTATCATTTATTCAAAATTTTAACACATTTAGTTCCGTTATCTGTTTTTATTTTGCCGCCCGATAGTTTGCAAGATGCATTTCTCTCTTTCTCCAAATAGGATTTAGACAGTTAGACATATGCCACCCCCCCCCCCCCACACGCGATGGCCGTCCGTCGACCGGTGCGTAATGTTTTTTTTTTTATGGGGCAAACGAGCAGACGGATCACCTGATGGTAAGCGATTACCGCCGTCCATGGACACCCGCAACACCACAAGAGGGGTCACAAGTGCGTTGCCGACCTTTTAAAAGAGGATTGGGCCTCCGGTAACCTCACTCACTCGGTGAAACACAACATAAGCGTTGTTTAACGCCGGTTTTCTGTGAGGCCGTGGTATCACTCCGGTCGAGCCGGCCCATTCGTGCCGAAGCATGGCTCTCCCACATGTAAAATGTTTGTTTAACAGTTGCAAATTTTCGTTTCATTTGATGTGACATGTTACTCTAAAATAATATTTTTACCTACTTCGAGTTAAAGATTTTATTAGTAGTTAGTAAGTGGAATCCCACGTTACGAGGAAGAGTTCTAAAAGAGAATATCTCTCAGAATATTTGAATATATCAAAAATGTATATTCTATATCGTTTTTATATTATGTGGTTTGCACAACAAGATTACACCGATGTTGTAATGGCAACAAAGCGCCAATATGAAACAGTTTTTAATTCACAATATAACTACTCATTTCTTAAACCAAAAACAGACCAATATCCTTCATGCTCTGTTTATGAGCAGGCTGATTCTACAGTAAAAGCTACTCTAGAAGAAAAACATAGATGCCATTTACAGAAAAAAGAAATGATTAGATTATTAAAAAAAGAAGGAATAGGTACCAAGACAATACAACAATAGCCATTTTTGATCTACAAAAAGTTTTAAATATACTCCAGTCTGATGACGTTTCATTATAAACGAAAATATCCTGTCTACAATTTCACTGTCTTTGATGCTCTACTGTACTGTTATGTTTGGCACTACCAAATAGCAAAAAGAGGCAGCACTGAAATAGGAAGCGCTTTGTTCCTTTTTTAAAAAACTGAACATGAAAAAGGCATTACCAAATTTTTATTATTCTCAGACGGCTGTTATGGCCAAAATAAAAATCGATACATTTTTGCCCTTTACGTTTATGCTCCCAAATTACTCGGCATTTCCATCACGCACAGGTTTTTTGAAACTGGACATAGCCAAAATGAGGGAGACTCCATGCATGCATGTATAGACAAAAATCTAAATAATAAAGTTTTATATACTCCTGATCAAATATACAGTGTTGGTGGCGTGATATAGGCGGAAATGTAATCCACTGGGCTAATGTAATGGAGGTTAATGTATCAAATTTGGAAGAAAATAAACTTTTTTTAAATACAATTTTGAAGATACATATTCGGAGCTGGATATAAATAATCCACATTCTTCAACCTTGAATGGTAGAAGAAGGGGACGAAAACGTATTCTAGATGTATCTGGAGGTCTAGATAATGTAGAGTTGAAACATGCATACCACCAACCCCTTCCGATTAGTAAAGCTTTACATACAGACCTACTTAGTTTATGTAAAAGTGGAGCAATTCCGAGATGTTACCATCCCTTTTTTAAGTCGTTGACGTATACTGAAGCCACGAATGAAAACATCAGTGATACGGATGAAGACTGAGATTTCGGTGTTCAATTAATGGGTTTCACTGTGATTGTTATTATCTAAATGTTGCTAAAACCTAACATGATTTTGTAATGTCATTTTTTATTCTGTTCAATTATTATACTTTTCGTATAGTTAATATTTTATGAAGCTGACTTGTTTTCTAATAAATTACATGTTTTCTAATTCAAGTTACCTATAATTGTTTCAATTGTTATCTTGATATAATTAATATTTTTGATACTCAAATATTTTTGAAGCCTTATAATTTAATTTTTCATTTTAAACATTATTAATATACTGATCATCTGTATTTTATTCTAATAAACCCTGACCTATTGCATTTTAAACAATCCGAAAATTTTAATGGTATCAGATGGTTGCATAAAAATCTTATTATGAGTTATCCTGGAAAAACAATGTTATATAACAATACTATTAGTATATCTATTAAAAATTACCACAATAACATCGTATTAATACGTTACGCATCATCTCTACTACAAAAAATAACGTTAGAGAAGTCCGTAATATATTATTACTTTTTAACAATTTTGTCAAATTTACTGCAATAATCCCGTAAGTACCATTAGTAAAATAATTTAATTATCACATTTCTTGTAATATATATTTTCTTAGATTGCTAGGTTTAGCGCCTACATAATTCCATGTTGATATGACAATTACATTTCACAAAAAAATAGCTTTTATTTGATATATCAATGACCGCAGTACTCCGACTAGTTGGAAAGATATTTAACAAAAACAGTAAAACATTTCTCCTGTAAAATTTGGATTTTACGGTTACCGACTTATTGCTTGGGGGCATCGATATGTAAATGGAAATACTCTTTGTAGAAAATTAGTTATGATTTATTTGTAAAAAAGAAACCTCTAAATCTCTCTGTTTTAAAGTTGCCAAAGTGACGCTTTAGCATTTATACTTTTACAGTCACGCAAAGTTGTACTAATGTACAGTTCACCTATAGTTTGCCAGTATGTTTCAGGTCCAGCGTAATTGAGAGCAAGGACTCAAATCCAAACTTTGAGCTGCTACGGAGAATTTCATAACGAAAATACCCAATAACACTTTGCTTGAAATGTTTTTAACTCAGGATCGGAGAAGCGGCTGAAGAAACCAAAAAGCAATAAAGATATAATAGAAGATTTTTTTTGTATCTCGAGTTCACAGGTTAAAATAAAAAAATCAACGAGACCGCGCTGATAATATAATATTTATATTATTTAATTAGGTAAAGCATATAAATTCGAAAGCTAAATTAATTTATTTAACAATTTATTTTAAAGGACAAAATATAAATTGGTTTGCGGCCGTACATTGAAGCGTAACGCTTGTGCCGCTCATTAGGTACACCACAGCGGTCCACCCCACGTCCATTCTATGGACAAATTACATTGTTAATTCATTATTTCGAACAGGTTATATTAAGGATCTTTATAAAGTTAAACCTTTGTTTTGTCCGCAATATTTCTCTGAATTGATTCGGGTATTAAGATTTATGAATGAAATCCAGGAGTTAACTAACTGGAAATCTCTATAGCCACACAACGTTGAGCCGTAGGGTACATGAGAGTCCTCAGCTCGTTCAACCAAATAAAAGGGATGGAAGTGACTCAATATTCGTAGAAACGAGGTTTGTCTGACTGAAGAATTTATCCGCTATTACTGCCAAGAGTACTGGTTGCATTGAAACATGTTGATCCTATCAAGGCTGGATATAAGATCCTTCTCAGAAGGATGGGACTTGTAAGCTATTCACGGGAACTAAATTATGAGAAGGCTTATTATATCCTACTAATATTATAAACGTGAAAATTTGTGAGGATGTATGGATGTTTGTTACTGAATAAGATCAGAACGGCTGAACGGTTGTGGATGAAATTTGGTGCAGAGATTGATTATAGTCTGGAATAACACGGCATTATATCCAGGTTGGATCGTATTCTAAAGTCCACGCAGACGATGCCGCGCGCAGAATCTAGTAATTTATAAATTGTCAATAAAACTCACTTTTCTCGTTGGATACACTACTTTATAGAGCACAGGCATCACGCATACAAACTTTGCAGTTGTGAATGTAAAAACTGACCCCTATTCTAAATATTTATTAGCTAAGAAATGTTTAGTGCGTAGGTAGGTATTAACTAGTAAATTACATAAAATTACAGACAGATATATATTTTAAAGTGTAATTTCGTAAATGTGTGCTGGTTTTTGAGAATCAATTGACCATCATCATCAAGCCAAAGTGAGAGAAAAGTCTATGTTCTTCTCTAAGGTCCAATCTATCTCTATGCCAAAATTCATCAAACTTGGTTTTGCGGTTTAATCGAAAACGTAACAAGTTGACAGGCTGACAGAATACTAATTACTTTCACATTTATAATTATGCGTATGGATAGATTAATTATAGATTAACCCCCCCTCCCCAAAGGCTCCATGTCATACTCAGCCACTCATTTACAGTACGATACAGTAAATAGGTTAATCTAATAAACGGCTCCACGTTCAAGACAAACAAGAGAGAATCGCCGTCAATGCGTGGGAGAGCCATGCTTCGGCACGAATGGGCCGGCTCGGCCGGAGTGATACCACGGCCTCACAGAAAACCGGCGTCAATCAACGCTTACGTTGTGTTTCGCTTGTGTGTAACGCTTAGGTTACAGGAGGCCCAATCCTGTTTTAAAAGGTCGGCAACGCACTTGTGACTCCTCTGGTTGCAGGTGTCCATGGGCGGCGGTAATCGCTTACCATCAGGCGATCCGTCTGCTCGTTTGCCCTCCTATCCCATAAAAAAAAATGCCAGGATCCCTTTACCCCTAAACCAAGGGCAAGATCAGTTAACCTATTTCATTATAATATCCCATCTAGAAATTTAATGAGGCATAATTATTTGATAAGCCAACTTCAAACACAGGTAATAGCCAGTTCATTATTGATGTACAAATGAGATCTACTTGTTGATGAGAATAGTTAGACGGCCTTTGTCGATTCCGTTTTATGCTAATATCCCTTGATTACAATTTGCACATATGTACCTTTAATACACATATATACCTACACATATCTGCATAAATTATGGACGCCTACTGGCCAAAAATTGGTTTCGGTTTAACTGTTAGCTGTCGTTTACCATCTGGAAATGCTGTGGTTTCCTATGTTAGAGCCAGCTTCTAGTAATTCATCAAATCGTATTACCCTGGGCAAGAGTAGGTAATAATAGATTTTGCGTTGGGTCTGTATTTCGTTATTTGGCGGGTTAAATTGACTGATTGTAATTTTGACGGAAATTATAAGTCTAAAGTAAACGTAGGTACTGATTGATACATTTTTGATACGTATCTAATATATTCACGTCAAAAGTAAAAGTGCTAATGAATAAAAAATCACTGTAAATACACATTGATGTTGTCTGTACGAAAGCTTATATGCTTTCGTACAGACAACATCAATGTGTGCGAAATAAATTAACATAAATGCGAAAATAAATTAACATAAATGTGAAATAACCAATGGCAACACCTAAAGCTGCCTGGAAAAGTCGAAAGGTAGGAAAAGCAATTCTCGGAATTCACAGTAGCAAATGGACCCTGTCAGTAATGATTATACAATTATTCAAGGCTTTTCCTGTTACATTTTTTATGACAACAAAGATTGAAACATTTGTTGTGTTTATTTTCTTAATGGGACTTTGAATTATAACTGAAAAATGATACAAGGGAATATTCCTTAATGACTTATTTTTCTCGGTAGGTATATCTGCGGCTTCGATAAAATAATAATCTCGAATTATATGATAGGTATCCCAATCACATCACCAAATGAAATAAGAAATTTATTAAATACTATTGAAAGTAAACTTAATAATGATGTATCGTTTTATGATCTTTTTTTGCATTTTCCATGTTATGAGTTATTTTAGTGGAGGAAAAATTCTCGAAAAATTCTGCCCGCGATTTAATTTTTCCTTCACTAAAATAACCTTAATAATGTAGTTCAAAATTCACGATTGTCGTGCCCAAAGTGCCGCAATTACACCAAAATCTAGGTAATTTTTAAAATATGATTATATCATCATCAGTGGCAGTGACACCAGAGACGGTGTCACTGCCACAGTAAGTGTTGCTATTTCAGTTTCCTAGTTTTATTTAAAAGATTCGGGGATTTTTTCTTGTAAAGTGAAAACAATTATATAAATAGAACCGGATCTCAATACCCAACAATATCTTTACGGTTCGGACAAGATTTTCTTAACACATTGTATGCTTGTAATTAGTATTTCTAATATCTCATCATTTTCTGAAAATCTATATCGTCCCTCATTAGGGAATAAGCCCTGTGTACTTTACAGAGTACTTTACAAACATACAATGAACACAAGTAAATTAAAAAAAGGCCCGAACACTGCGTAGGATTATCTAGGTGACCATCATTATCATAATCATGATATCAGCCAATAGAAGTCCACTGCTAAACAAAAGGCCAAGGCGAAGGCGAAGGCGAGGCTCCAAAGGGCACCATATACCAAATCGTGCAATCGATATGCGTTCTTGGAATAAATGAGAATTTTAAGAGAGGTAGGGCATAATGGAATTGAATAATTCCACTCACAATTTATTGTAGTAGCTCGACTGGGGAAGTACTTCCACCTTGCTGAAAATCGTAGCCAAATAACAGAGCTCCGTGGTGCTATGTTGTGTTCCTAACGGTGAGCAAGGTCGCCAGAGCTCCGCGAGGAAGCGTTGTGTTGGCAGTGTGGGGGACCGGTGGTGTTTTTTACTGCCGCTGTCTTGCATGGCAGCATGTCTCCTATGCTGCCAGCCGAACTATTCCTCTTTACAGGCCTGGTGTTACAGGCGTCCATAAGCTACGGTAACCGCTTATCATCAGGCGGACTGTATGCATGTTTGCCACCTTAGTGGTATAAAAAAATTAATGTAGGTACCAAAAATGTTACTTAAAAATATACACAACTTAAGTATATATTGACAACAGCACTCAATATAATATTTACTTTCAAAGCAGCTTCAATATAAATCGAATATCCTCTAATACTCGTGCAATATTAATACTAAATTGATATCACCAATGAATGGATTAGTGATGAAAATAAATAAAAACAACAATATCGTCGCTTACTAGTTTCTTTCTGTCATTTTGGAAAAAAATCTCCATCTGTCGAATCGATAATTACATTGCTACATTAACCCATCCATTTTTATATAACTAGTAGCTGTATCTATTAAAGCATAATAAAAATCATCATAATCATAATCAAAATCAAATTCCAATATTCAGAAATAACAAAATATCCAGGTCGCATGTTAAATAACTGAACCGCCAATAATAAGTACACATTTTATTTGCAATATTTTGTACAAAAAACGGTCGGTCTGTGCCAGATAGTAAATTTATCGAATACCGAATTCTCTCAAGCTGTAACAATTGGATTTAAAACAGGAATCCGAAAGGTTTTATTTATATTAGTCAGGGAATCGTTTTTGTAGCCATTCTCGTAATGCCCGGGCTGCATCACTTTTTCAGGATTATAGAAGAAAAACGACGGCATTATCGGATCTTAGAGTAATCGTTGGGGCCGCGACTGTTTTCTCATTACCATACCATTTGCTGTTAGACACCTAGCGGCTTAGTTGCCAACTGCCATTGTAATTCTTGTATACATTGCTAGAAAGCAGTTTAGGTACACTAAACACTAAATAGTAGGCTTAAGTCCAGATCTAGTACCGACCCGCGCAATTAATCCTGTCCATTGAGATCTAATCTGGCTCGGCACAATTAGTATAAACAAGTTTACAGCAACAGCTCTTCTTATTTAATAGATTATGCTACGTTAGATTTTCAAATGACAAACATCAAAAGCTAGGTAGTTGATGACCGTCCTTAAGACCGCAATTTACTGGCCGCACTTTTCCCCCAGAATTATGATAGCAACAAGGAAATATTTTTCAGACCCATGCTGTTAAGAACTGGTTTTAATAGCTGTCTATCTTTCAAGTAAATAAAGTAGTGACAAGGGTCTGCTGCTCTTTGATCAGAATTTAGGTCAACGGAGACCAACATCGCTATTTCGATTATAAAAGTAAACTACACGAATACGTAAGTCCCGCTATTTTTCTTTTTTGACAGGTTTTACCACTCCCGGAAAACGCGGGATATTTATAACCATAGACTTAAGTTTGTTATGACGTAAGTATATTCCTAAAATGTATATCTGGAATAAAATACGACTACCTCTTAAGTATTATTTCCATTTACAATCATAATAAAAGCCTTGGGTAGCTTAGAAATAATGCTGTTTGTTTAGATATAAAGTAGGAAATTTTCCAGTCCAAAGCGTCCCTGTAACGGCCCCGCGCGCCGGAATTATCGCCAATATAATGGCTCATAAAAGGTAAAATTTACGAGTGGCCGGCCGGCCGCCCAGCAAACACTTCCGAATTATCTGATCACACGAACAATATAATACTGTCACGCCAAGAAATATGTACCTGCCTTCCTGATACCGCACAGATAAAATAATGCAACCTTTATTTCTGTTCCTTCAATCTTTGAACATTGTTCTGTGAGTCAGTTTCACAAATAGTCTCACAACATTGTAGGTATTAGAATCGAAATGACAGAAACAGGTAGTTGCTAGCTGAGTGATCACAGAAACTTGATACCCCAAAGTCAAAACTTCGACACGATACGGCATTTCGAATTAGTTAGACAGCTTTAAAGCAGTTCGCGGGCAGGTGGCGCCTTTGTTCCAGTGCGGTCTCACTTGATAATAACACAACTATGTTCTAGTGGCGTTAAACTCACTAGAACTAACTAGTAACTTGCGTCAGACAGATAAGTTACCTCCGGTGTATTCGTATGCTCTCAATGTTCACGGCTTCGTCTGACAAAGGCAATCTAGCGAGCATATGGTGGGCAAAATCCCGCCTGAGGCTTATCTGTGTTCTGGGAAACGAATGCGGGTCGTCCATCACGAGGTGAAGGCTGCTACATCCAGCTGTATACTAAGGCCGGCTTAGCGGTTTATTAGATTTATTGTTATTTATGTCAGGAGATTTTTTTTCATTTCATCCAACAACGCCTTTTTTAATGTATTTGCCAATTTTATTTGCTGTATTAGTTTGCATCTACGAATATGATCGTTTTGTTAAATGTTTACGTTTTATTTTCAGGTTTTGGCTCGTTCGCATTCCAATAAGTCTCAAAACATTCTTTTTAGTTACTTGTCCCTCAATACTACAGTTTTATTCGGAGTCTATTGGTCGTTTCTTACGTTAAAAGAAAGAAAATAAAATAAAGTTTAAATCCCCCAGGCAAGACGGCGATTCCACGGTTGCTGTGGAGAAAAGCCAACAGCTGCACGATTCAAAAGGAAAAGATAACTTTAGAATCTTTTCACATTTCGTTGACTGACTACTCTGTTTTGGGTAAGGGAATAAAGTTTACGCTTCACGCGATACAAATGGGATTGGCGACAGGCGAAACTATTCAGAACTAAAGCCCCGACGTCACGGGGTGAAATAAATTGCGGGAATAAGTCCCCGGGGTGACGGAATGGACGTCGGGCACCGTCGCTACCTGCCCCTACCGTCCGGGGACATACGAGTGCAAGCCAGGCAACAAATTACCCCATGTAGGTACACACATTACGCGCCGAATTCCTTGTAAAGTCAGTAGAGGTGTTCTGTGTTCCGACAGTCGGCCGATGACGGTTTGATAAGGGGCAAGCCTGCTGCCGTTTTCCGCGTACAATTCCACTCTCCTTTATCAAGAATTTTCAATCAGGAAATTGCTTTATCAGTTTTCTCGCCCTTAGAATCCAATCACCTCACACTAAATAAAATATATCACTAATCTAATCGCGATATTCTGAATGCGGAGTATCGTATTTTGCTATCGAAGTAAACGCTTATTACAATTTTAAGACGAAGGTCATAATATTCTGAGCACACACACGTAAAAGCACGGAAAAGGGATGCTTTAACGGCTGTGTTTATGGAATATTATGCAAATATGCTACTACTCCATTTCTCATAGCTGATCCGTTACCTTAAGTAGAGATATTTTTATCGTAAATCTCGTCTATATTGTGTTCTGTTTCATCACCGTTTATCAGAATACTTGTACCTACATGTAAACAACCAGGTACTTAACAAAACCCGTATCTGCCATGTTAATCGTTAGTATCCTTTCAAATAGGTATGGAATATATTAGAATAAATCCCGACCTATTTTAAAAATGATCCTGTAAGTATTTTATGTAGATATTTCAATCAGTTTATGAAGCTTCAATTAACAATATTTTAATATCAAGTGAAATTTAGTTGACCTACTTTATTTTTAAAATATTGTTTCATTTCGTCGTAGGTATTCTACGTCAGCTTCCCTTAATTCATTAAATAGCTTTTCTGTTTTGTTTCGAGTAATTACTCATTGAAAATAAACAAAATAGTATTAAAAATAGGATAGAAATCAAAATACAGCATTCATTTTAAAGCATTTTCTTGAAAGCAGTTCGAGACCTATTTTATTTTATTTATCCGATTCCAGCACGTAAGTACTAGCTTTTCAAAAAGGAGCCGTTAGCCTTTGGATTGCCTTGCACTACAGAAAACTTGGACTGAAAAGAGATTTCAAAATGGCTCCCGAGATCTGTTATTTTAATGAAGATTATTGGACCATGGAGAAATAGTCAACTATGTTGTACTATATCTTGTTCAAAGCCACTACAGAATACGTCGTTAGTGAAGTCGAATTATAAAGTTAGCGACGCATAGATTGATAAAGTTTGTTGCATACCCACCACTATGTGAAATTAACAAACTTAGTGCCTTCGTCCTTTGGTGCTCTGAACTTCAGGATACAGCTTTAGATTATATATAAATTTTACTAGGGACGGACCACTAACAACAATGGCATCAACTATAAAGAATAGGTATTTATGAGTCTTCTGTATGATATTTCTCATAAAAATTACATTTAGTAATGCATCTCGAGGTAGCCTTTGCGCATATCAACTCCATCAGAAGTTTCCTACACAAAAATAAACGGTGCCACGCTGAAGATAGATAAGGCTTAAAATAATTAACAGTAATTGAAAAGGCATCTCGAAGTCAAAGTTTTTAATTAACGTTGAGAGCACTAAAACGGCAGCGAATATTCTTATAGAGAACTTACTAGGTTCTGCAAACCAAGTGGAAGCGAGAGCCAAGTAGGCAAAGAGTTCTTACGCGGAGTGTTTACTCAAACGAAGTTAGTTGCCGAAAGCGATGTAGTCTAAGAGCGCATCTTGCATTTACTCTCACTATTGGATTTGGATCGAATCATACATGCCCATTTTCCAGACAGAAAAGCGCTTGGAAAATCGGTACTGTCTATCTTATTTCACAGAACAGTTTGGACGAATAAAGAAGTTTACGTGTTTTGAAATAATATGCATAAACTTTAGAAACAAATACTCACTGTTTCTCACTACGTCACTCGTTCAAACAAATTGCTGTCATAATCATCAATTCTGTATACGATAATTGTTTGACAGGCCCTGATGTTAAATTAGTTCGTAACAATACGACCTGGCTACAGTGGACAGATAAACCCTAATTTACCGCGCCCGCAAACAGTGAAGGATGATTTGTAAGCTTCGGCCGCCATATTGGTATTTGCCTTATTTCCACGTAAATTTTGACAGCGAATGTGCATGAAAACTCTATTTTCACCCAACGCTACTGTTATGTAATTTATGCATTGGTTACCTTCAAAGGTATTTTGTTCTAGGTAAGGAATATGGATCTAGCGAAGCAAATATGTAATATAGGTACGAGTATAAGAAGATGACTTGATACCGCTTTAAATACAAATGTGCGTTAATATTTTTATCCCCCAAAATATACTCGTATTGGAGAATAAATATATTTGGTTAACATAAATAAACATTTCTTTAAACCATAGGAAATTGAAGTTTCGTTTCTTTAGTTAGCATACTTAAATATACTTATGTTAAGAATAAAAAAATAATCCCTAAACATTTGACTAGAAATGGATGGCATACGTTATTACTCATAGATAGGTTAGAGATAGAGAGAGAGAGAGAGGTTAAGAGGCATAGCGGTATTGAATAATTCCACTGACAATTGGAGCTGCCCGACTGGGGAAGTAACTACACCTTGCAGAAAACGGTAGCCAAATATTATAGCTCTGTGCCATGCTGTGTTCCTAACAATGAGCAAGGTCGCCAAAGGTCCGCGAGGAGGCGTTGTGTTGGCAGTGGATGGAGCCGGTGGTGTTTTGTTACCACCGCTGTCATTCATGGCAGCATGTCTCCTAAGCTGTCAGTACAACCATTCCTCGTTAATTTACAGAAGCTGCAGTGATACCCCGTGGTGTTGTGGTGTTGCAAACGTCCATAGGCTACGGTAACCGTTTACCATCAGGTGGGCCGTTTGCTTGCGGTACAAAAAAAAAAGGTTGGTTTGGGTGGTCGTATTATAGGTAAGCACACTAAGCAACTTCCAAACGAAAATACCAAGACATACAGTACAATTTAACTCCGTATAATTCCATCGTTATTCCTCGCACACATGTGGCAAAAGCTATCCATAACTTGCACGATATTACGTCTATCCTAATAACGTTACGGAACAAGGAAATAGTTTGACGATACCCACGTCGTACATTCCTTCATGTTCCCACAACACAACAGCGGAATTAGGTGTCATGTCAGACCGTACTGTTCTTCGTTTGTATTCTTTACTCCTGTTTTCGAGGTCCATTATTGCCACAAAAAGTCCAACTGAAACAAAGCCAGCTGGTATTGCCAGCGTTTAATTTCCTTTGAACCGAAATCCGGGCAAAAGAACTTTACTCGTACGTAGATTTTTAATTTCTGATATAAGACTCAATCCTACTCACCAGACCAAATCAATTTTTACGAGTATGAACTGGAGCGAAAGAAATATTTCGAAGATTACAACATCCATGTTCGGAGAAAAATGGTATAACTGGGGGCTATCTTTCCTTAATTGGACCTTGTATCACAAGTGCGTTAGTATACACATTAATCCTCATTAATACAAATACTTATAAATCCTGCGATTGTTACACTAGAGGGCTCTATTGCCAGATCAAAGAAAGTGTTATTGGGTTTTTTTACGAAATTCTCAGTAACAACTCGAAGTTTTGATTTATGATAAAAGGCCCCCGATCTGTGGGTGTACATTCGTACACCTTTCCCTAACCATTTGGAGTATACAAGCGTGATGGTATGATGATGATAAGACCGATCATCTTTAATGATGTTACAATTAGAAACGGCTCCTCAAATAATACACAAATTCACTGATTAAATTGAATATAATACGATTATAGTTACACGATAATTATTTCGTAGTAATATCATTACCTACATCATTACTCTGTATTGTTCCCCTTGAATACGCTTTGATACCTAACACAATGCGGTGCGTATTTATTCCGCCCCTATGAATATCAATGCTGGAGTTCTAGCTTACGTACCTATCCATCACACTATTATTGAATCGATCTCTGAAGGACCATTCAGGCAGCAATTTAATCAAATTAGAACGAACTTCAATTAATACGAGTTTAGCACACAAACGATAACATAACATACCATGGCGCCTATATTCCCCAAATGGGTAGGCAGAGGTGACTAATTTAGACCCACAGTTTTCTGATATGTTTGGTTCCATTTATTAGGAAGCGAGCCTACTGCCATTAACCAGGCACAAATCTAAACTCCGAGATGATAATTGAAATTTCTCAGAAAAACCCAACATTTTGCTCGACCTATGAATCGAATCTAGGAGCTCTAGGTAGCTCTAGCAGTCATATATTGTTGTTGACGTCCCAGCTGTGATAATTTTTCGTATAGTGCTATTTATATTTTAAATAATATTATTATTTATTTTGGCAACTGCATTGATTGAGGTCATCTGCACGGCAATTATTCTGAACATATGGGCCGTTAAGTTTCCAGAAAAGTTAAGATAACAATCAAGAATAAAGTTAAAAAAAAATAACACAAAATTAAAATAAAGTTGGACATTACAGGAAACAATTTTTTTAAATAAAAATTGTTTGTCCGCAAAACTCTAAAAATAACCCATGGATTGACTTGACTTTTTTGCACATATTTACACCATGTTTTCTTATATAATTTTATATCGAATGGTATAGAACCGCATACAGGACAAACCTACAATTTATTTTGATTTATAAAGATAATCAGACTGACACGAAGCGTGGCCAGAAGCAGTGGAAGCTTAGCTAGTTACAAATTTTTTTTTTATGGGATATTAGGGCAAACCAGCAGACGGATCGCTTGACGATAAGCGATCACCGCCGCCCGCGGACACCCGCAACACCAGAGGAGTCACGAGCGCGTTGCCGACCTTTTAAAAGGGGATTGGGCCTCCAGTAACCTCACTCACTCCGCGAAACAACGTAAGAGTTGTTTAACGCCGGTTTTCTGTGAGGCCGTGGTATCACTCCGGTCGAGCCGGCCCATTCGTGCCGAAGCATGACTCTCCCACGTAATAAAATACGTAATAAATTATTAATAGAATGTTCTTTGGTTATTAGAAATCATATCACAAACCTTACTTTATCTTACGTTTCATTTAATTTTATTCATAAATGACGTAGCACAATCTTGTGCAATTGTAGCAGCATTATCTTATTTAATTTGCTGATTTATATTCTCTGCTTTCACCTTGATACCATAACATCAATCGACCTTGACCGTAGCAGAGGTCCTAGCAATCTAATACAATCTAATGTTTTATACATTATGTATAGAAATGACATTTATGAGCGACCGAATTGTCAAAATATATGAAATTTATATAACCGTGGGAGAGCCATGCTACGGCACGAATGGGCCGGCTCGACCGTAGTGATACCACGGCCTCAAAGAAAACCGGCGTGAAACAACGCTTACGTTGTGTTTTGGCGAGTGAGTGAAGATACCGGACACCCAATCCCCTTTTAAAAGAGCGGCAACACACTTGTGACTCCTGTGGTATTGCGGGTGTCCATGGGCGGCGGTGATCACTTACCATCAGGTGATCCGTCTGCTCATTTGCCCCCCTATCCTATGAAAAAAATGGGTTCAACTGTTAGATTACAATTTGTCCCAGGTGTACTTTTGCTAGCTAAACAATACTATTCTAAGTAATTTCAGTCTCCTTATCGTTACCGTATTTGAACTTATCCAGTCGTATCAATCATGGTCTCTCTCCCTTTTCGTTACATTTAAATTTCTAACCAATAATACAATACTTATTAATTTCTTTATTCTTGTAACATAATAAGTAATACTTAATAACATCACAAGTTTCTAGAACAAGGTCTATGCAACAGGTTTTATTGAATTACTTGCCCTCTAATTGCATCGTATCTAGCGTATCTTTATATACTTAATATTATTTTAAAACAAAAACAAAACAATAATAACGTATCATAATTAAAGTTGCATTTCCAAACTCTTTTGTGCTAGCAACGTGGTTGAAAAAAGTAACTTAATTAAGTTAGACCGAGAGACTGCAAAATAAGAGAATGGACGGCTAGCCTGGACCAAAAGATGCAGCCACCGTTTAACACTTTAATTAAAACCCTATGGGGCCGGCGAAGCTGACTCATAAATAGCGAACAGTTTCGAATATCAGCTGACATCTAGCGGTATCTATAGGTCCCATTACTAATGATTTATGGCAAATGCAAATGGACTTTGTGAAATTGCATAGAATTTCAGAAAGTTTTCCTGAAAATTGTATATTTGTATTGAAAGTCTCACTATTTACTATACACATACCCCTGTTCTTCCCATATTACATACCATACCATCACGCCTGTATTCCCCGAAAGGTAAGGCAGGGTAGGGTAAGGCAACTTTACCATATTACATAATTCAATAATTTATTCTCATATGTACTTAATCACTGCCTCATTAGTCTAGTGGTCCCAAGCGCGACTGCTACTCTAGAGGTCCTGGGTTCGATCCCCCAGGTCGAGCAAACTGTTATTGGGTTTTTCTATGAAATTCTCAGTAGCAGCTCGGAGTCTGGATTTGTGCCCGGTTAATGGCAATAGGCTCGCCCCCTATTACATGGGACCTAAACATACCGGCGAACTGTGGGTGTACATTAGTACGCCTCTGCCTAACCCTTCGGGGAATACAGGCGTGATGGTATGTTATGTTATGTACTTAATCAGTTTAGGTATCTTATAATTTATCCATATTTTATAGACAACTCAAAAATAAATCGATACAATTAAGAAATGAGAACTAGAATTCTAACGAGTAATAAAATAAAATCAATAAAATATACCTAATAGATATCTATAGATTTTAAAGATTAATTTTTATTATTATTACTTTTAAGTATGCGATATTTATTCACTGATACCAAATTAGCTACCTAATAAACGGATGTGCACTAATCAGGATATAAATGGTTAAATCGTGCATAATTACTTATAATTAATGATGATCTGATAAAACTAACGAATAAAGCGTACATAAATTTGATTTTAAAAAGAGAAAAAATGCAAGTATCTAAGTATTAGTATTAATGCAACTATATAATGTTAAGTGTATTAAGCAGGAATTTTAAGTTTGAATACCGTAGCCAATTTTCAAGGTATGAAGTGAAGAGCTCCGGCCTCCATGAGCTGTGGCCTGCGGGAGGCTGATTTAGGGAATCCGCTGCCCGACCAGATAATAGCCCCAGGAGGCGGCACGAGTGTTTGCCACACGAGCGCCTTTAAGTTGCATTTGAAGGGGTCCAGCGAATGCTGAACTACGACCTGTCATAGTAGTGGCCAATGTCTCCAACCCCATTTCAGTGACAATAGAGCAAAGAAAGGTAAATGCAAAGGTAAATTTTTAGTCGGTACGAGTCCACCAGTCACGAAATACATTATTTAAGTGTGATATTTATTTTCTGGGCTCATATTACCTTAGTTATCTATAATTTTCAAAATAGGTAATAGGTAGATAGGAGTCTTTATTTGTTGAACCGTTAGCAAATTATGTTTTAATATATTTAAATTAAAATAATATATTTGACGTATATAATTTTATTAAGACAAAACTAAATGACATCTTACCATAACTCATATAAACCAAACATAGATATTTCTTATATAAAAAGGTTGGTTATTACAACAAAATACACACCACATTTTTTATGGTTATGGGTCGTTTTTAAGGGGTAATACAGGACCATTGTCTTGTTATTTATGTAAAATCAGATTTTTTATTTACTCTTAATAAATTTCAGCTTGCTATGCGTGGTTTTATTCAAAATCATAAGGAATGACGCCTTTTCTCAATACAAAGTTTGTTAGATTTCAATACTAGTATAGTATTATTAGCTGTAACTAGGTGACCCGGCAGTCTTCGTACTTTCATATTTATTCACCTTTTAAACCTTCTCTGGACTTCCACAAATAATTCAAGACCAAAATTAGCCAAATCGGTCCAGCCGTTCTCGAGTTTTAGCGAGACGAACGAACAGCAATTAATTTTTATATATATAGATTCTAGTAGCTTCTTCCAATCTTTAAAGATAACGTTTTTTATAACGCGATTATCTTGATGAAATAGATAAGTAGGTAAATATGTAGATACCTACAACTAATAGATAATTTATTCAATTCTACCGGATCCATATTATGTAACTAGCTTTTGCCAGCGACTTCGTCCGCGTGGAATAGTTACTTTGTTCCCTAGTTCTTCGCCCGCGGTTTCACCTGCGTTGCCCCGTTCCTAAGGGTTGTAGCGTGATGTTTTATAGCTTGAAACCTTTCTCATGAATCACTCATTTTCCCAACATTTCCCTTCACTGCTCTGCTCCTATTGATCGTAGCGTGATGAAAAGTATACTATAACCTGCCCAGGAGTATGAAGAACAATTGTACCAAGTTTCGTTGAAATCCGTCTAGTGGTTTTTGTTTCTATAACGAACATACAGACAGACAGACAGACAGACAAAAATTTTACTGATTGCATTTTTGGCGTCAGTATCGATCACTAATCACCCGCTGATAGTTATTTTGGAAATATATTTCATGTACAGAATTGACCTCTCTACAGATTTATTATAAGTATAGATATTGTATAAATTATTAGATTAGAATTTTTCCACCGTTTCCAAAATTGTCAGACTAGTTGAACTGGTTAGAAACGACTTTTTATTACTGTGACATCTGTTTAATTCTAACAACTTTTTTTTCGTAGGACAAGTCACTAAAGCCATCTTCTCGAATTTATTAATTATCTAAAAATACTCCTCATTAGTCTATTCCCCGAAGGGTAAGGCAGGGTAGGGTAAGGCAACTTTACCATATTACATAATTCAATAATTTATTCTCATATGTACTTAATCACTGCCTCATTAGTCTAGTGGTCCCAAGCGCGACGGCTACGCTAGAGGTCCTGGGTTCGATCCCCAGGTCGAGCAAAGTGTTATTGGGTTTTTCTATGAAATTCTCAGTAGCAGCTCGGAGTCTGGATTTGTGCCCGGTTAATGGCAATAGGCTCGCCTCCTATTACATGGGACCTAAACATACCGGCGAACTGTGGGTGTAAATTAGTACGCCTCTGCCTAACCCTTCGGGGAATACAGGCGTGATGGTATGTTATGTTAAAATACTCATAGGTAGCCATCGGCATAGAATCATTTACAAGGAACGTATAATAACTACTATGATCAACACAACGTTTTTTTTTTCAATAACGTAACATAACATAATCAACCCTTTATACTGTCCCACTGCTGGGCACGGGTCTCCTCTCAGAATGAGAGGGATTAGGCTATCGTCCACCACGCTGGCCTAGAGCGTTTGGCCGCCTTCACACGCCATCGAGAAAATCTCTCATGCATGCAGATTTTCTCACGATGTTTTCCTTCACCGTCTAAGCGCGTGATAATTAACTATTTAATACGCACATAACTTTGAAAAGTCAGAGGTGCGTGCCTTGGGTTCGAATTCGAGACCTTTGACTTGGCAATCCAACGGTCGTACCACTAGGCTATCACTTGCTTTCCAATGCATATATATAAATAATATAAAAATAACCTTTATTTCCCGTTTCATACATAAATTCTACACAATATATCTATTATTAAAATGTTGATATCGGGATTACCCATTTTCTAATGAATACCTTCTTCATCTTTTGCTAAGTATACCTATACTGGGCCGTCCTGGTGCAAGTTTCTCCTACCATCACGTCGGTGTCATCTCGCCAGCACAATAGTATATAGTATTGTATACACCTCTGACTTTTCGGAATCTTATAATCATTAAATTACTTTTTGTTATGTATGTAAAACAATATCCCAAAGTGCTGTGTGCTTCTTTAGATGGCTGGTTTACTATAAACTGTTAGTAAAGATGTAATACCCTACCTGATTATGAATATCATTGAAGGATCATCCTAATAAATAAGTAAAAACTCCCTAGAGTGGTGAAGGAAAACATGGTGAGATAATCATGGAGAGATTTTGAAACGGTGGCGTGTATACTCTAGCTAAAGCCCAACCCTCTCATACTGAGAGAAAACCCCGTGGAACTCTAAAGAACTTGATCATAATGAATCACGTTCATCAATGGAACAGAAAAATCACAATCATATAGATGAATTGCGTCTGAGTTTCTTCCGTAGCCTTCGTTTCGGAGCTTTCTCTACCATTTCTGAAAATGTTATTTATCATCGGGCAACCTCTCCATGGAGAATAATCTCAGCGATATTATTCAAAACAATGTTGATAGTACGTTCTTGAACAACATGTCGTTTAGTATAATCAAACCAGATAGAACAAACTTGAGCAGAAGGTAAAGCGCAAAATAAATTCTAATGCATCCCAAGCGAGCTGCTTGGTGGCTTTGTGATCTATCCGCGCCAACAACTCGGAAAAGCCTCACAAAATACTTTCACCGTGTGAAAATATTGTGACTTTGCAGCCATTGTGTTTGTAAAATCTTGAAGCATGCAATTTTGATACGTTGAAAGCTTTGACGCTATATAAACATTATTTTTAAGACATTCTGTAGACTATAAAGGACAGCACTCATGTTTATTGCAAAGATTGCTTTGTTGACATCTAGCGTTCTCCGTAAAATAATGTACTACCTTACTGCGCTGCATCTAAACATTCTCAAAAGAAAAACTAAGCTATTAATGTATATACATTATATTATACTTAAGTTATTTACAACAAAACACCAGCAAGGATGTATTATGTACTTACGGAACAGGATTACACAATTTAAATACAAATTTCAATGTTTTGGTTTTTAGTAATTTGTATAACATTGAAATTTGATCATTTACAACTTATAAAATAAAAAATGTACTTATCTTATCTTTGGGCAAAACTAACTGCTAAGTGCCTGAAGACAATGTGGCTATCTAAAATTCGAATCGATAAAGTAGAAACAACATACATATATAATATATAAAAGCTCGATTTATCGATAAAAGAAAAATAAGTACCTATAAAATTTCTATACATTATTTTTTGCAACTCATGTAGACCCCAGTTATTTCACCTTTTTAAAAGGTACTAATTAATCGAACTCACTATTGGCCATTTCATTCAGTTGGTGGATCATTATAAACAGCAATTGCAAACATTTGCATACGTTTTACTCTCGCAAAGAGGAGCGCTTCAATAGGGAGTTAAAGCAAAAGAGGGTTTCAATATTTTCTTCTACCAAATTTAGTAGAAACTGACTCGTTAGTCTAGTGGTCTCAAGCGCGACTGCTACGTAAGACGGCCTGGGTACGATTACCGGGTCGAGCAAATTGTTATTGGAGTTTTCTATAGAATTTTCAGTAGCAGCTCGGAGTTTAGTATTTCTGCCAATAGGCTCGCCCCTTTTACATGGGACCTAAACATACCGGCAAAATGTGAGTGTACATTAGTATGCCTCTTCCCCTTCGATAAATACAGGCGTGATGGTACGTAGTAGAATTTTAACAACAGTATAACCATCATACATACCATCACGTCTGTATTCCCCGAAGGGTTAGGCAGAGGTGTACTAATTTATACTTAGTTTGCCGGTATGTTTAGGACCCAGGAAATAGGGGCAAGCCAATTGCCATTAACCGGGCACAAATCTCAAATGCGAGCGGCAATTGAGAATTTTATAGGAATACCCAACAATATTTTACAGAATGGGAATCGTATCCAGGACTTCTAACGTAGCAGTCACGCTTGGGACGACTAGACTAACGAGGTAGTTGAACTATCAACTCAAATATATAAAAAAAACTTTGATATACATATATCTAATACAGCCCGTGCAAATGTGCAGTCGTTCGAGTTCGAATCTGTTTTATTCGTTTCTTTATAAAGAGAAAACAACCTTCGCTGTAATTTATTGATGTCAAAAGTAGTTTAAAAAGAAAAAAAATGTCATTGACAGTTTTTATGTTTAGAATCTGGTGAAATCTTTTTAAATACTCGTAGCTAGATGGAGATTGTTTAATAATACCTTAAAATTGTATACAAGCGAATAATAGACGTAACACTAACATCACGGTTATATAATTCTCAGAAGTAGCCAGGAAAATACCTACAATCATGTTTAGTATTTATGTTAACTTAAGTCTTGAATACATTAGACTCTTGGCTTGCTTGATGGACAGTGTTTAAAATAGAACCAGGGGATCATTGGGATTTAAAGATCCCCTGACTTGACCAAATCAAGTCTAATCGTTTCGCTAGAATTAGGCTATGAAAATAGATCCTTTTAAAAAGAAAAAAGTAATTGCACGAATCCTATAGTGGATCTTACGAAGATGAACCGCCAAGATGGTAAGACACTACATAAATACTCCTTAAAAAATACGATGGTAAAATTATTCTTGAGTTTACAATTTTACGTTGTTAAGTTCGCCGTTAACTGACCACGTAACAAGAGACGTCTGTCAGTTATTATGCAGACCCTCCAGGTCACACCCAAGTTGTTAATAGAAGTGGTTAAATAATTACCTCTAAGAAAAAGCTGTGGTTAAATTAATATTCAGCCGCCACTTCCCGGCTGCGAGAGTTAACTCGCCCTCAACAAACTTGTGGCCTCGGCTCACCCAAACTATCCTACATCTTCTCAATTATTTATAAAGGAGCTATATTTTCTTTGAGGATTAAAACTCTAATCTAGCAATCTTCCTCCTAAATATGGAACTAATTTTTAAACTAGCGGTCAACCATAAGAATATCACGAATAAAAAAAAACTGGCTTTCAACGTCTTTTAGGCGGGGAGTGGCCTCTCGTGAAACGTTTTTGGTCCATTCTTATACTACAAGTCTAAGGGCTTATATTATTTTATTATCGTGGATTGCAACATACCCGCACAACAGATATATAAACCGCACTCTCTTCAATCACAAAGTAGGTGGGCAATGGGAACTGCACCTTTATACGGTTTCAACAAGTTTTCTTCTCGAAATAAGGAGCCCTATTATTCTATATCAATATTTCTCTAATAGTTTAACGATAACGATTTGTTCGTAGGCTAGGTTCTAAAAGGGCAGTAGAAGACTCTGAGTAAATCTTTTTCTGTTTTTTTTAATAATCTTGAAAAGCTCTAGACGAAACACATGGGTTTACTGTGTTTTACAAAAAACATGAGACTCTTACAAACAATTCATATATTTCCAATGACAATGATATAGATAATAAATAATGCGTACAGCAAATAAATGGCACACTATTATAAGTAGGTATTATGAGATGGTAAAAATACAATCTCGTTAGAGGAAACGAATATTAAAGATGTTTTGCTTTAATTATAGTTATAATATGTTTATATAATACCACATTATGTATATTTATGCACATAATTATCCTTTTTGGTAACATTTTATAAATTCAAAATCAATTATTGAAGATACTAGTGTTCGAGTAGTTTCGATCGCTGCTGTTTGTTTTGAAAGGATTTTATGCTTATGTAGGTAATAATAAAAGAAAATGGCATAATGGTTTGTTATTCTAATTTGAATTATTTTGAACCTTCTTAAGGGGGTTGGATATACAAAGGATTTTATCGCGTTGTATCGATATTAAGTATTTAGACTAGACTAAGTTGTTGGAAGTCTTAATGTTGCAGTTACTAACAGTTACCTTACATTTTTGTTAATTTTGGCGATCCGATTCACGTAGAACGAGCTCACTGTATCCTTCGGTCTTGTAGTTTTAGGCTTGGATGTTGTGGATTTAATGGAATCTGAAATGGGGTTCCAAGCAGGTGGTAAGAAACCAGTTAGTTATGAAATTTTGAAGATCACAGATTAAGCTTTTTTTTTCAAAACCTAAATCTCTAGTTGAGTTTGGGGAGTTGTTTGATATCATCAATGCTATTTTAATTTAGTTTGAATGATATACGTTGAGGGTCAAGTACCCCCCAATTATAACTATGATAATAAAACCATCATCATCTTTGACCAACATTTCCCTTATTGAAAATCTAGTGGAAATATCTGTATGTAGCTTCAACTTGCTTTTGATGTGAGAACATGCGTTATCCATGATTGATCACATAGTAACTTAATATCAGGTGAGATCAATTAAAACAAGTCATACAGAAAACTTTATTTTCTAGTCCATTAAAATGACGAAACTACCATTAGAAACCTTATCTCTGGAATTACAAACTTAGGCACCCGTAGGAGTATTCCAAAAGCATTCGATAAAACTACATTAATGCGAGGCACCATCGATTGACGCAGTTAGCAACTTTTTAAAGATTACTCCCGCTTTCTATTACATATTATCTTTACAGGTATTATATTTAGTGAGATGCCACTGGAAATACACCTCTTTTCTCTTAGGTTCAGAATAAGGGGTATACAGGTAATATTTTCTAACACAGCGGGCTGAGATTACACGGAATACCTTTTACATAGTTTAAGTACAATATCTTAATTCCCCTTAGGTTTAAACATCAAGGTAGGAGGAGTAGAACAAAGTACCTAGATAAGACGTGGACGCCATTCCTTTGGGAGTTTTTTTTTGTTTTTCTTTTACTGAGTTACAACTAAGATAAAGACACTACCTACAATTTATTAGCCATGAATTATACATGTAATACTGGAGTTCCCGTGCGTAACTTTGCCTGCGTACTTAGGTAATTGTCGTTTCTAAAATATACTGTACCCACTGAACCTACACCATGGAGGTTTCATATCATAAAATGTTATGGAAGAAAACAATTGTCAAATGTCAACAGCGAATCACACCTGTACTATAGAATTGACGACGTCATCGTTTAATTCGTTTAATAATATGTGTGTGTGATTGTGTGTGTGTGTTCGTGTGTGTATGTCAAACGCATGGTACCTAGTTTGTGAGGACTTTCATACAAACTTTCACCCCCCTTTTCACCACCTTAGTTAGTTAGTCAGTCAGTCAGGTTTTTCCTATATATATAAAGAAGATTATAATAAACACGGCGTCGTGCCAGACCAAAGAAGATGGCGTGACGATTTTGATTCCTTTAATGTATATTGGGTCAAAATAGCAAAAGATCGAGATAGATGGAGATATTCGGGCTACCCCTCATATCTCCATCTATCTCTCTATCAAGGCCTACGCCTTTGCCCAGCAGTGGGATATACCAGGCTAATCATAGTCATTAATTCATTATACACATTTGATTGGTATCATTTATTAGTTCTGAGAATACTGCTTTATATATTTGTCGCTTTTCTTTGTCTACATGTTTTTTTTTGCGATTCCCGTAGGAATAGAAATACTTGGAAAGAGTTTTTTACGTACACATATGCAAATATTTTACACGACCAAAATATTTGTCATTCAATCCGGTGCTATAGGTATCTTTAGTTCAGGTCCACAAAGGTCGCCTATTCAAAACGTACGTCTTTACTGAATGTCTGGAGAGCTCTCAACGGACGTCCGTTCCTTTAGTACCCGTAAATCTACGAAGAAATAACCCCGTCCTACGTGAGTGCCTATGTGAGAACGTACCACATAAAAATTCAATTGGTGTTCCATCTTGTTTGGTAGCCTTATAACTTTTGTGTATTAAAAAAACTTAAGTACAGTAGTCAACACGCAGCTTAAGCCAGTGATTTTAAAAGATAACATTTTACACAAGAGTTCCTGAAGCAGGTGACCACCAATACCGTATTATCGTACCGTACCGTATATATTACATTACCTACTGGAAATTTCCATAACCGATGACGATAAACACGAATACAGACTAGAATAATAAATAATTTTATATCTAATAATTTGACGGGCTGTAGGTATCTAATTAAATTCATATGCCGACTCTCCTGATTTAAGCTTCTAACTAGGAGCAGCGCAGGAAATGAAAGTAAACACATAATAGATATATCAGTTGAGTGCATTGACTGGTTTTTGATTTGCGCCGCGTGAGAAATTACTGATTGGAATGACAGGTAATATATAATATTCTTCCGTGGTTCCAGTGGATGATTTTGCATTATCTTTGATACCATCTATAAAAAGATTTGTGTCTCCTTCCTTTACGAAAAGTCGATTTTAAGTATTTTCTTTTATAAGATTGAGACAAAATGCGATAATAAAAATGCTAAATGTTTGTCAGCACATCAATTTGATTTGTATGAAATATTGGAAAAAAGGGGAAGCCTTTGTCCAACCGTGGATAGTCACAGGCTAAAAACAAATACAAGATAACAGTGGAACAGAGAAGTGGAATTAACCTACTTACAGCCAATTATAACACTCTGTTCAAACTTTATAAGGAAACTCGCATGAAGTATAAAATCCCGCAGCTTTTCCTTAGTTAAAGCGAAGTCGATCGATAAAACCAAAGAACCGGGATATTGCGATGTCCCAAAAATTTATGAGATACGATTGGACAGCAGTTATTTCACCCGATGCCATCGTAAACTTCTGAATTTTACTATCTCATTGAATTTGTTTTAACAGATTAGAATTTTAAGTACAACGTAAAGAACTGCTTATCTTATCAAATCTTTGAAATCCTTAAATGTATTTGTGCTTTATTATTTATTTGAACTGGTAAGAAACTAGTGTATTTAGTTCCGTATTTTTGTTTTCAGTTTTCAGGCTTCTGTACATATAGCCATAGCCCTATAGCCCCATAAGATGTAGATAGTTGATCTACTGTTATACCTAATTACAAAGAGTTTACTTCCACGTAGACTATGTCTACAATCTTTGGGAACTTAGGTGATAACAATACCTTAGCAATAGCAAAACCATTATATTATTATTGCGACCAGTACATACTTATATGTATAAATAATTCGGAGTAATCAGGCACTAATCAAATTTATATTAACTATCTCGAGTTCATAGAAAAATCCCATATAAAAAGTACTCTCTGCCTTTCTAGACTTTTAAAATTTTCTGGGGAATTTTCTTTCCCTAAAAATCTTATTCGGATTATTACGAATATTTTTGAAAATTTTGCAAATAAATACAGCCGTTATAAAGTAATCCGCTCACTAACGAACACTGAATCCCTCAAGCGAAATGAATAAAGAAAATAAGCCTTGCAAGCTACTTTGCACATTTGATATGCAACGAAACGAAATAAATTAAATAATATTATATTATTATACATTTAAATTATTAAAATCTCTAGAGACAACCTTGTTTACAAATTTTTGTACAAAATTACACCCATTTACTTCCTGTGCATTTAAATAAAATTCATCCTTTAACTGAAAGCGAGGCATATAAAATATCGCTCAGGGTTGGGTCCATAAATGGCAAGTGGCTCGTGAGTTTGTGCCTCAATGGGTTTATTGATGCAATGCGTTATGTCAGCGCAGGCGACGATTAAATGAACACTGACATGGATGCACACATGCGCAATAGTTTGATATGCCATTAATAAGTGAGATGTGTTTGTATAAGAATTAGATACAATAATAATATGTTTATTTGAACGTAGATTTTATCAGTAAACGGAATGTGCTACTTTACCTATGTAGGTTTACTTTACGTATTGTTTTCAGTTGCGTAAATGCGAGTGTACTGCGTGTTAAGTGTTTTAATGATTTCAGCTTTAAATACACAAATCTTGTTTTGTTCAATTCTCCATTATTACGTATTTTTAAACGTTTTAAAAGGTCAGGTCAATCAGTCTAGTTGAAGCGATGAGTTCGTGTGAAGTACATCTCCATTGGATATTTTTTTTTACATAAACTATTTATGTACGCTACGATTCTTAAATATTGGGATGATATGAATAGACATAAATAACTGAACTGAAAATAATTGTAGCACGTAGGCACTTAGTCTTAAATATTGGAGGTGGTCCTTTTTCTTACAAAAATAAAGTCTTTCGTTTATATTGCCAGAGGACCTCAGAGCTAGATAAGAGCAATAAAATAGTAATAGCTCCTCATAAACTAAATCGTGTTCGATGTATTTGTCCTTCAAACAATTCAACATCGGCAGATATGAAGATTGTCATAACGTGATTTTGAACTGAAATAATTATAGGTATTAGAATACTATCTACTAGCTGTTGCCCGCAATTTCACTCACGTCTCAAAAAGATTAATGAAATGAAATGAAATAAAATTGAAATGAAATGAAATGAAATGAAATGAAACAACATACAGACCGTCAGATAAAAATTCAAAAATTTGTTATATTGGCTTTTGTTGCTCTAATAAAGACCCCCCATAATTATATTCATTTTTCTTTAATATCTATAATGTACAGACATCGGCCTGTTAATTTTAATAGAAGTAGGTATAGGTATACATGTAAACGCGGTGGGTAACCGTGAATGGGACAATTCACGAAAACCTCACAGAAAACCGGCGTCAAACAACGCTTACGTTGTGTTTCGCCGAGTGAGTGAGGTTACCGGAGGCCCAATCCCCTTTTAAAAGGTCGGCAACGCATTTGTGACTCCTCTGGTGTTACGGGTGTCCATGGGCGGCGATAATCGCTTACCATCAGGCGATCCGTCTGCTCGTTTGCCCTCCTATCCTATAAAAAAAACGGTGCGAAATACGAATGGGACGAACCTTACCAATTCTAGCCACGAGAACTGCTTATACCTAACGTATGTTATTAAAACCATTTCACATCCCACATAATCAAGGCGTGAAATTTGACTGAACTGAAAACTAATAAAGCATGAAACGAGTCACAAAAACAACCTACATTCATGTTTTTCTTCGTACAATTAAAAGTCAATTTCAACGATGCGGTTTATTACTGCAAACGAGACGTTATTGGCTTAAACAATCTATAATCATATACCCACCTGTTACAGTGGTACCTATGTAATCATTTATAGCCTTTTAAACAATCGTCACAATAACCCGATTCTCGGAAACTTGCGTAAAATATTGATAAGTTGATACTATAACAATGGAGTGAAATGTGGGCTCAGTAATTCATAGCGAAATAAAAGCTATGGCAAATGCTTTCTCACTTTTGTTGTCATTACTCATAACTTTTTCGAATAATACCTAGTCCTAATCACGAAGTTTTAATGTTCTAATTAATTAATTAGAGCATTCCAATTCTGTGATTCAATGCACCTATGTGTATAAATTTGTAAGATTTTCGTAGACTAACCAAATGGATAATCCATACTTAGTTACTAATTTTTGACAATATTATACAATTATAAAATCTGTAAAGTGAATTTTATTTCAAAGTGGATTTTATTGATCTGGATCTTTACGTGGGAGAGCCATGCTTCGGCACGAATGGGCCGGCTCGACCGGAGTGATACCACGGTCTCACAGAAACGCGGCGTCAAACAACGCCTAGGTATGTTATGTTTCGCCGAGTGAGTGAGGTTATCGGAGGCCCAATCCCCTTTTAAAAGGCTGGCAACGCACTTGTGACTCCTCTGGTGTTGCGGGTGTCCACGGGAATTATCATCAGGCGATCCGCCTGCTCGTTTGCCCTCCTATCCCATTAAAATAAAAAAAATATTATCAATATTTACCTAGGTAGTGAATTTTCGCATTAACAAATACTCACATTAATATATTGATAAGGATCTGTTTTTTGATCTGATTGCTAATCATGGCCTTTTAAACCCCGAACGCGACTTTCCAAAAGATATTATAATTTCGGTACTGTTCGATGTGGAGTTACCTACTTACCCAGTAAGGTATGTACGTACGTAAAGACAGCTTTACACATCTTATTGCCCAAAGTCTAAAATTCGGGGTCATACAATTTTAAAAAGTCACCGAGAGCCTCTTTGCATAATCCTTTTTTATTTATATCGTTGAATAAGCTCTGTTTTTTGTCATTGAAAATAACAGTCACCAAATGTCAAGTCTCTTACTAGGTACTCTGATATTTTTGTAATAATGTAGGCTCATTGCTTGCCTGAAAGATAATTATAGGACTCAACAATAGCGGTATAAAGGTCATTCAATATCTTCTATCTATACTTATAATAAATCTGTAGAGAGGTCAATTCTGTACATGAAATATATTTCCAAAATAACTATCAGCGGGTGATTAGTGATCGATACTGATGCCAAAAATGCAATCAGTAAAATTTTTGTCTGTCTGTCTGTCTGTCTGTCTGTCTGTCTGTCTGTCTGTCTGTATGTTCGTTATAGAAACAAAAACCACTCGACGGATTTCAACGAAACTTGGTACAATTGTTCTTCATACTCCTGGGCAGGTTATAGTATACTTTTCATCACGCTACGATCAATAGGAGCAGAGCAGTGAAGGGAAATGTTGGGAAAACAGGAGAACTTACTCCATTTTTTAAGCTTCCGTCGCGTGTGCAGCCTTAATGGTTAAAGCTACACAGAAATCATGTATGACGGAAATGTTCTCCTTAAAATTATATAAAAAATATTCCACGACAGCAAATGTCTATCTTTTATGGTTGACTCACAATAACACGTGTATCTCCCGATAGCTTAGCAGTTCGGAGCTTTCTGATTATATTTGTCTACTCTTACGTTAGGTGACTGACTGACTGACATAGTGATCTATCAACGCACAGCCCAAACCACAGGTTATAGTATACTTTTCATCACGCTACGATCAATAGGAGCAGAGCAGTGAAGGGAAATGTTGGGAAAATGAGTGATTCATGAGAAAGGTTTCAAGCTATAAAACATCAACAAAGTACAAACAAAGTAACTATTCCACGCGGACGAAGTCGCTGGCAAAAGCTAGTAATTAATAAAATATTTGAAAAGACATTAACAAATTAATATTCTCTTGATATTATTGGAAACGAAAACAAAAGAACCATAAGACTTGTCTACTCTTCAGTTCGACGAAGTTCAGTTTACAAGCATTTTTGAAACGATATGATTCTAGTTGTACGGTTTTAAAAGATGATCCTCCATCCTCAGCACAGATACCTGGCTTCATGTTTTTTATTTAGATCCTGGGTCAATAAGGCTAATTGATGGGATTCCTTTAAATAGCTTCAATTTATTGCATTTAACTTACCTACCTGACAAGTATTACAACCAAAGTAAAACTATAGTGTCATAGTCAAAGTCAAAGTCAAAATTATTTATTTCAATTAGACCATTAAAAAGGTACTTTTGAAAAGTCAAACTAATTGCACGGCACATAATAAAATAAAAACCTATTATTCAATTAAAAAGTAATCCAGAACATTTAAAACGTGGAAAATTACAATAGGTACGAAACACATAAACAAGCCAGAATTTGTTTTTCCCAAAATTAACGTTTACACAGTCTTTTTGTTTCACCGCAAAGAGCGGTAAGCGTAGCAAAAGTACACAAAGATATGCCAACTAATGCGTTATTGTACAAAGAATGTTGTTTATGGTTTAAGTAGGACACAATACACTTAAAACCTCATTCTTCTGCCTCCATTAAAAAAAAACTTCTTATTTTGTGTTGCTTTTGTTTTCCTAGCAAATTATGCGGGTACCTTTAAATGTGTGAAGGGTGACTTAATAATACCAATTTTGTATGATATTTTTTTTGTAAATAGCGTGGTTGATATGGCAAAGCGATCGACTCGTGTGATATGGGTCGCGGATTCGATTCCAGCACGGAACAATTTGTTTCTTTTTAGGCTCGGATATTTGTGCAGATGTAAATTATGTATGTAAACACAAAGTAACTATAAGTATGTGAACATGTTAGCTTTAACAAAAACATTGATAATTTATTTTCTAGTTCAGGAAATGATCACATTATAAATATAGCTTCCGCTTATATTTCAGGAATATTTCCTTTCCTACTTCCTGTTATCGTATTTTGTTGACTCCTTCCTAGAGAGATGTAGGTAGCAAATAGAAATAGACCTTTCAAAGCAATCAAACATAATAAATAATAGATGTATTATGCGGTAAACCTTAATAAGACGTTGTCATGGCAATAGTTCTGTTCTAGAAATTCGTAGAATCGTAGTCCAATGTACGCGTACGAACTAGTGAGTCAGTCAATCAGGGCAAACTAAGATAAATATACCTAAATTCAAGGTTTGTTAGTTATAAAGTATCAGACGCCACACACGTGATAACTATACCATGCATATACTTACATCGATTATAGATATATACGATTAGCTATTAATATTCTAACACTATCATTTCCCGGTCACAAAATACATACTAAATACCTAATGTAAATATTAATGCGAAAATAAATCTGTCTTTTTGTTTGTTTGTTACATTTTCACGCCTAAAACGCTGAACGCATTTAATTAATATAGAGAGATTGGACCCTGGAGAAAGATATAGGCTACATTTTGTACCGAAAAGTCCTTTGGGATGCGATTGAAACCGCAAACAACAGCTAGTATAATATAAATATAACCTAAGCGACATCCATAACTCATATTAGCAATTTGCCAACAATACTATTATGTCATAAGTCATAACCTAGTATGTATAAAATGTTACCCACTTCATAAACAACATAATTACTTAATTATTTTTATTTCTTATTAGAATCAAACTGAATCATATTATTTGCTGCCTAGACAGTAGACAGTAATAAAATGCATAGGTAGTCGTTGTCAGCTATGTCGATTATATTAATAGGCCATCACAGTGGAAATGCAAATTCTAAATATTAGCATTATTCAAAAGTAATCATGTAAACAAAAAATACAACAAATTTTAACGCCCTGAAGTTTACACGAACACAGTGACGTTATCTGTCTGGTCGACCGCACACCAGCGTACGATAAAGCAAATAGCAGCATTATCTGAAGCTATGTAATGTAGGCAACACAGGCACGGCGGAGGCTCCCCGCCGCGGACGGCTACACGCAGCACATTGACAGCTGAAACCGTCAACAAAACGGGAATATTATTGTCTTGTCTGTACGACACGTTCGGCTAACCATTCACGCTTACGACGAAACGCGGACAACACGTGGCAGAGTAATATTAGAGCGGCATGCTACACCGCACGGTCGCTTCCAGTCCGGCACGCAGCACGACACAGTGTACTCACATGCGTACTCCACTCTGTCACAGAGCATAAATGTTAGTACCGAAAGTGCGCGACAACACCAACAATGAGCCACAACCGCAAGTGGAGGGAATATGTGACGGCACTCAGTGGTTCGTAGATTTATTTTTATTTTTCATGTGTTCAGTGCGTGTTTTAAAATAGATTTATTAATATTTATGTTTTTGTGCGCGTGCATTACGGTGTTTGTCGGCAACACCGCGGTTTTTAGACAACTGTGCACACTCGCGCACAATAATGTCACTAAATAAAATGTTCTACTGATGTTCCTGTGTTTATAGTAAGCTTATATAGATACTTTGTGTTAAGGTTCAGGGATATTGTGCAATAGCACAAATTACCATGTAACTGTAAACAATAAGTAGGTACCTGCTTTGACCGTTTTCGTAACAATATCGCATTGTTACTCAAAGTATATTTCAGCAAATGGAAGTGTCATTTTTTCTTTTATAATAAGATAAGATCAGATTTCTATCTATTAGGTTAGGTAATGTTATTTTATCTTTTTACTATCATAGAACTATGGAATCTAAATCCTTTTTCTTTGAAATTATTTATCATGTTTTTCATATCCTTAACACCATTATACGGAAATGATTGTAGGTAAGTATGTTACGAAATTGATGTATGAATCTTCATTCATATGTTTGTTAGTATCATAGCTTTGCCAATATATACTGTCCATTGTCGCACATATACTTATGTGTTTACTTGACGTAATTTTAAGATCCACGCGTGAAAATTTTGTGGTAGCTACACGGAAGCGATTTATAAAAGCAATCAAATTTATGCTTATGTAAATATATTTCGATACAATTATACATAAGTATTTAGTATACATATTTTGATATATAGACATTGCCATGAATTTTTTAAGAGATATAACATTTCTATATATATTCCTAACCTCTACATTCTACAAGTTTATAACACTTGCAAATTTTAGTAGGTACTACATGCGTCATTAAATTAAATGTCTCAAAATGGAAATGTCATCTTCAATCTTTACACGGGCACGGATATCTTTCTTTTTTATTCTTCTTCTCATTTAATCTGGATCACTATTAGATATGATTATTTGCTAAAAACCTAATTACAGCTATCTTGCTTCTAACTTGTGACACCTACATAGTAATAGTAAATACTAAGTATTGTTTGTAAGGGCCGATTTTTCCATCGCCACGTGGAATAAATTCAAATTTTTGACGGTTTTTCTATACAAAATCTGTCAAACGTCAATTTTATTTCTCAGTTAAAATGAAGGTATCTGGCGATGAAAAAATCGACCCTATTTAGTTCTTGTAATGGTCCCAGTGCCCAAGAACAATAGATTTTACATTGTGTCTCAATGACATTATATAGTTAAACGTAGTACCTATTAGGTACCTATATCATTGTTGTGTCTGTAATTTGTTACTTGGGGGGTTAAAATAAAAATAGATACGTTGATATAATATACTTCATAAGCTTAGGTATATCTATTGCATTCATTTGTTTTTAAAAATTTTGTTGATTTGAACGCAGTGTCTTCTGCATTTAAGATCCCCTTAAGATACCTTATTAAGATCTAGACTAAACTTCAGCTACCAAGTGACTTTGATTAACTAATGATTCAGTTCAATTTAAAGTCTATCTACACTGGACAGATCTTTTCTAGTTCAGGGTTTGAAATAATAATAATGAAAAGCATCGTTACAATTCAAATAGAATATTAAAGAAAAATACTATTTATAAAGAGTGGGATCGCTCTCAACAAACTTTATCGGGTTAACGTACCTATAACCTTTTTGCTTATGCTCTCTTTTGAAACCTGAAACGAGGAAAGGCAAAGGATTATGTTCGGAGTGATTACCAGTGCATGTCAGAAATTAACCATTAAAAATCATTTTTTTAGGTATTTTTGTGAAATTAGTACGGTCAATATTCACGAATGCGAAACGTTTAGGACCTTAATTATTTAACATCGAGTTTTTATGGTAACCACTACCATTGCAAAACCTTTGAAAAAAAATTTAACTTGGACAACTGCAAACACGCAGTTATTTTGATCGAACCCTAAAAAGCACTGGTTTACGATTGTGGTGGCTTAGGATTGGGATTCTTCATGGGTACATTTGTTCCATGACCTCAAATACTTACCTACTATTGCTGATAAACAATAGATCACGTATTTTCCACGTGTGAATATCGTAAATAAAAGAACGATTATAATATTATGTCCAAACGATAAGTTAGCTATCTACCAGCATTTTATTGGATTTTTTCTTTAGGAATTATTTTCATTACTAGCTCGGAGTTCGGGTTACTTACAATAGGCACGCACCCTATTTCATGGTACCTAGAAATATTTATATTTACCAGCAAACTGTGGGTCTACATCTGTAACACTCTGCCAAAACTTTCGAGAGTACAAAATCCACTACGATTCTGTTTAGTGTCTGCAATAGTCCGACTATACCACTATTTTTTGCATCAGTACAATAGTACCCGACAATCAACGTTCAATCATTGATTTCATCACAACTTTCATGTTTCAATACAATTGACGGTTTATCTCTTATCAAATAGGTTTGCGATAATAAATTACATCGTTATACTGTAATCCAGTAGATATTTCAATCAGCAGTATTAGTACGGTATAAATGAGTTTATAACTCTCCACAATCAGTGTCTCAGTGCGTTGAACTTTGTATTATAGCAACTAAGAATATTAAATCTTCATGAATTATTTAACTTTGCAATTTGCGTCTCGTTCAAGATCCAATAGATTAGGAACTGGGATAATGGATAGTTTAATTTCGACATAATTTCAATTACCTTAATCTCTCTGCTTTCCTCAATAATCTTAAAAGTATTATCTATACATATAAAATGCTTTGTCCTGAATGACTGACTGACGGATTAACGCACAGCCTAAACAGCTGATCCTAGAGACCTGAAACTTAGAGGGTGGGATCAAGCTTCTTTGTATGACGTAAACATCCGATAAGAAAGGATTTTTGGCAATTCAACTCCTGTGGTGAAAGTTTGTATGAAAGTCCGTAATTTTTTGCGGGTGAAACCGCGGGTTACAGCTAATCTTAATATAAATAGTGAATTAATATTAATAGAAACAGTGTTCTGTCTATTTTGCACAAGGTTCATTGATCTGTCAAAGCAACTAAACCGCTATATTTTATGTTAAAAAGAAATCATGTCCAACCAGAATTGCTTACTTATACTATGAGGTGTTTATTAGTCATGTAGTGCGTTTTCCAATGTAGTGGTGATGCAGTGCATCGGAGGCCGTAAAATGTGACATTAAATCCTTAAGAAATAACATGGCAACTATATAAATGTGGTATGAATTTGCCATAATCACCACGTTGAGAAGATAGATATCATTGCTATTCCTTGCACGCAGGATAATCATACACGTACTCTTCACTTGATTACATTAAGTCTTGTCTACATACATACATACAGAAGCAGAAACTATAGACTGCCACTTGCTACGATTCTTGCATACTTCTTTTGCTTCTTCCACATTCATACATCTTCTCATACATACACGCCGGTTGCGAGTGCTACGCACCTGACCTTGTCTACATTAACAACATTATTGTGATGCATTGTATCTCCATTATGTACTGAATCACATTATATAAATGATGGCTGGTTGGATGCAATTATAACAACATGTCGGATGTCGGTAATACACAGTACTAAAAAACGCTATAAATATGGACTATGCCTTACCTTTGTGATTCTTAGGTTAATCTTTAAAGCTGACTTGGCCGCAGTTTACGAGTAACCTGGTGGTTACAACGTATACTGAGTAAACACTGAGACCAAGTAAGCTCTACAGATAAAACAGTCTTAGTAACATTTTGCATTACCTACCCACAAGAAGGGACGATGAATTATTATTTAGATATCTAGGCTCGACCTCTATTACAATGTAAGTATAAAGTATAAAGCGGCGGTAGCCTAGTGGCTAGGGCGTCAGTCTTGCAATCATGTGGTTACCGATTCGAAACCCACCCATTGCACTACCGACATGAACCCACTCGTAACACAAGCATAGCTTAGCACGAGGGGTTAACAAAAATACTAGTAATACGCGACCGACATTGCTAGAAAGCTTTAAAAATTAAAATTTAATTTAAGCATACCTATGAACTGTGGGTTTACATTTTTACGCCTCTGCCTAATCCTACGCAGAATACAAGCGTGATGATATGTTATGAAATGATAAAAGAAGTATTCGCATATTTTTTATTACCTTTGTGTGCTTCTAGGTCATAGGCGATGTGATAATGACCGACAATCCAACATTGTTGACATAAAATATATTTTTTTAAATCTAGTCTAAATAATATTATCTAAGGCTTGGTACAGACGTACACATAAGTAGTAGGCATATTTTCTTGCTATTTCCAAGCATATTGTGCTAACAACACTGTAAAGAATGTGGGCCCTTGGTAATGTTAAAAAATAGTTCTACTACAAATGACAATAAAAGTCAATTAACACTGAAGTGTTATCGTTCTGATATTGCTTCGTCCTCGGCTTGATACCATCATTTCATCACATTATCATATCTGATCGTTATCGGACTCTGTACATGGGCTCGGTGCATGGTCCCGCTACTATTCCGCCTAGTCAAGGGATTGATTACTTACTGATGATAACATACAGTTCGCCGGGATGTTTAGATCCCATGGAATAGGGGACGAGCCTATTCCCATTAACCGAGCACAAATCCAGACTCCGAGCTGCTACTGACAATTTCATAGAAAAACCCAATAACACTTTGCTAGACCTGGGGATCGAACCCAGGACCTCTAGCGTAGTAGTCGCGCTTGGGACCACTAGACTAATGAGGCAGTCTGACTATATAGGTACTTATTACTGATGATATTTCTTTTATAAAAATGACTTCGTTGCCCACGGCCTGAATCTCCCTGTATAAATATATACAAATCCCCCTGTGTGTAGTTCTCATACCGATCGCCGATCCATTGGACCGAATACCCCACTTACGTTGGGTACGTCTGTTACGGCACACGATCCTGACAGACAGTGGTCCAGCACTATCGTTTGACCTAATCGAGAGGAGGTCCTGGACTTAATTATTATTATTTCCATATTATATATTTATTTGTACAATAAAATATTTTATTTCGTGTTTCAATATTTATACGAAAAAAAATATAATATATATTATATACTAGCTTTTGCCAGCGACTTCGTCCGCGTGGAATAGTTACTTTGTTCCCTAGTTCTTCGCCCGCGGTTTCACCTGCGTAGCCCGGTTCCTAAGGGTTGTAGCGTGATGTTTTATAGTTTGAAACCTTTCTCATGAATCACTCATTTTCCCAACATTTCCCTTCACTGCTCTGCTCCTATTGATCGTAGCGTGATGAAAAGTATACTATAACCTGCCCAGGAGTATGAAGAACAATTGTACCAAGTTTCGTTGAAATCCGTCGAGTGGTTTTTGTTTCTATAACGAACATACAGACAGACAGACAGACAGACAGACAGACAGACAAAAATTTTACTGATTGCATTTTTGGCGTCAGTATCGATCACTAATCACCCGCTGATAGTTATTTTGGAAATATATTTCATGTACAGAATTGACCTCTCTACAGATTTATTATAAGTATAGATAATAATATATCATTACCTACCGTTCATATTTCGTAGTCGGGTAGGTACCTACTTCAGCGTTATCGAGAGCAGGATCGAAGCTTCCGATTATGTTATCTCTATTTAAATAAAACTCAAAGGTGACTGACTGACATAGTGATCTATCAACGCACAGCCCAAACCACTGGAGGGATCGGGCTAAAATTTGGCATGCAGGTAGATGTTATGACGTAGGCATCCGCTAAGAAAGAATTTTGATAAATTCTACCCCCAAGGGGATAAAATAGGGGATGAAAGTTGTATGAAACTTTGTCAATTTTAAACCGATCGGGCTGAGACTTTGTATGCATATAGCTACTATGACGTAGGCATACCCTAAGAAAGGATTTTGATAAATTCTACACCCAAGGGGATAAAATAGGGGATGAAAGTTTGTATGAAACTTTGTCAATTTTAAACCGATCGGGCTGAGACTTTGTATGCATATAGCTACTATGACGTAGGCATACCCTAAGAAAGGATTTTGATCAATTCTACCCCTAAGGGGATAAAATAGGGGATGAAAGTTTTTATAAATCTTCTTTGATTTTCGACTGATTGAACTGAAATTAAACATTGGAGCTACTGTGATGAAGACGTCCGCTTAAATAGGATTTTGATAAATTCAACCCCCATGGGGATAAAATAAGGGATGATGGAGGATGTAAATTTATTAATTTGAACGAATAAATTAAGACGAACAAAATATTAATAATAATACTTCTTAACGCGAGCGAAGCCGCGGGCAAAATAATTAATAAATTTCGATCTATGTAGGGGTGAAATAGGGGATGAAAGTTCATATGGAACAAAGTTACAATTCCACGCGGACGAAGTCGCGGGCAAAAAGCTAGTTATTAGATATAATTATTATGTCAGCGCAGAAACGTAGATATAGGGAATTAGTAAAGTCACGAGGGATTTCCCAAAAAGTCAGAATAACACGTATTAGTAGTCTCATTACGTTACGTTACTTGTTAATTATGTTACGGTAATATAATTAGATACCTGTACAAATTAGATCGTCATCGATAACTGGACACTATATTTACCATAATTATCCTCTTTTATGTTGAACGCTGTTCTGGCCCCTCATTAACCCCAACACCCTTTATTAAGCAAAAACATTATGAAGAAAACGTTCGAATTCACTACTTACAAAATTATAAGTAATTAGGTACCTATTCGTACCTATTCTATTTATTATTTAAAATACCAATACCTAAGTAGCAACTAAATTTATTTGCATTGCAACTCATTAGTAAATTAAACTTATTTATTCGAAAGAATGACAGGCACGATATCACTTTCGCCAACCGATTGATACAATATATCCAATAACATTTTACAGAGAATCTAAAATAAATTGAAACGAAAAATAAATATAGGTAGCCTTTCTTGAATTCTTCGTAGCACCTAATGGTTAACATCTGCATAAACACATAAGACTTTAACCAGAAGTATATAGGTATAAAAATAGACTTTGCTTTATATAATGGCCTGAGTCAATTAAACAACTTCATCAACTGTTTAATCTTACCCGATCATTTCCGCAGCATGGCAATACTAATAATTAAGTAATGTAGGCATTTATCACTTTGTTATGTTGCAATTCCGAATATACCTAATTCTGTTGTACCAGGTATTACGTACTTTGGTACTATTCTATCGTGTAGTATGCGAATACCTAAAAGTGACTAAGCAGTAAGCCAGTAACATTATGAAAAAGGAAAAGAAAATCTTAATGCAGCATTTTCTTTTTATTTCTATCTTTACACGACAATTACAAGGTTTTTTCACAGATAGAACAAAGGAATCGTATAATTAAATTCTACACTAAAAAAATAACGCTAAAAAATGGCAATATTAATTCAGGAGCGACGACCGAGCCGCCCAGGCGCGACGTTTAGGGTCGTGTCGCAGTACCGTATCTAATAATTGTGTTGCTATAAACGAGCCATACTTTTTTATAGCTTAAAAATCCGCCATTCGTGAACATGTTTACCACGTCTCCTACATTAAAATACTATCATACTAGGTACAATTATTGTTATGTTTCTGTAATCGCACTGTCATTCTGTACTAAATAAAAATACACTGAGGATTGTTTACAATTTACTCACGTACAATTTCGACATTATCTATTGGATTAGTTTAAAAAGATGGCTAACAACAGGAAAAACTGTAAACAATTTACTGTAATCATTAATTACTTCACGACAACATTTCCTGATGTGATAAATCTTTAAAGCGTTATTATTGCATGGCAGCATAGCAATAGTGTCTACAGAGAAACCGCTATGATATTTTTTCACACATTGGTGAAGATACCTATTTGTATAAGAATACCTTATGATATCCTATAAGAACAACGTCTTCCACTAGAATAAAAAGTACCAAACTTTTACCTTTTTCTAAACTTCGAAAAACTCTCTTGCCAAACATTATAAGTTTGGCTTGAAAAGGATAGTTCAACTGTGAAGATATATATAACTATTATAAGCAAACAGACAAACTTCCGTCGATATAGGTAACCCTGAAAGATAATCTGGTTTGTATTTTAGACCAAAGACTAAATAATAGATTACGTTAATAATTTTTCAATTAATACATAGGAATTCTTTCCACCAAACGCCAACTGAAAAATATATTTTTAATTTTATAAAGAGTACAAAGAATAAATAATTGCGGAAAATTTTAAAACAATATTAGAGACGCCTTTATATAATTTGTACATGCATAATACATCTCATCTTATCTTATATGGGGCCGAGGCAGCAAGGCCTCTGTGCACTTCGACCCAATGGAATCTTTTGTGCTTCCCCTGGATACCTATTCCACATCCTCACCCAGATCTTCAAACAGCTCTTCCATGAGCTTTATAATGAGGCCTGGGGGAATGAGTCTGTAATCCTTTGGTCTTGGATAACCCTGCCCCAAAAGGCGCATTCGCTTTCTAGCCATTGCATCGCATGTGTACACAGAAGGTGTTCCATGCTCTCAATTTCCCTTTTGCAGGCCCTGCAGGCTGATGTCTCCGTCAGACCCATCTTTTGTAGGAGGGCGTTAGTCCCGAAATGTCCGGTCAGCGCCCCCATTAATTGACGGGCCTGCCGCCTGCTTAAGTTCCAAATGGCATTTTGCCATGTCGATGAGGAACCAATGAATTTTTTGGAGTGAGCAAGTCCTGTGAGGCTCAACCACTCATCCATGTGTCTCACCCTTGCGTACTCCCGAATGGCCGTTTTGACTGTGCTCGAGGCCAGTCCTACAAATGGTTCCGGTCAAATTAGTGAGGTTCCAGAACCTTCCCTTGCCAGCTCATCAGCGTGCTCATTGCGCATTATCCCCCTGTGACCAGGGACCCATACAATCCTGACCTTGTTTCGCTTTCCTAGCTCATTTAGAGTCCGGGCAGCGTCCATAACCAGTCTTGAGTCGATCCTGTAGGAGGTCAGGGCCTTGAGTGCCGCTTGGCTGTCACTAAGAATGTAGATGGACCTGCCTGCGGTACCGCTACTTTCTATCTGTTGTGCACAGGCAAGAATAGCATATGTTTCCGCTTGGAAAACTGTAGCTAATTTGCCCATGCTTTGACTAACCTTATGGTCCTTTGCGTATATACCCGCCCCTGTACCCGATTCTGTTCTCGAACCGTCAGTGTACCATATCAGACAGCCCTCCTCTGGTGGTTCTAGTCCCTTTATCCATTCTTCCCTTGACGGTAGATGAGCCTTGTAAGACCTCTTGAACAAAATATGGGCTGCATTTTATCGCAGTGCATGTTCGTTATTCCGTCTAGGCCTTCCTGTATTTTAAACTTCGTGTGTTTAGTTCTAGGCTTAGAACAATCCCACAGTCCATTTATTGCCAGTCTGTGTAGTGCTAGACGGGCCTCAGTCTCTATGACAATATGCAGCGGTGCATAATACATAATATTCACAGTTATATCTACGTTATTGTTTTCATTAAAATTCGTGACACAACTCTCAAAATATTTATCGCATTTAAATATACCGGAAGTGTTAATTTAAGTTCTGAATGTCAACATATTATAAGGAAATGCGAGTTGTGTGGTTGTTTTTGGCAGCAATGTGAAGTGTAAGGACAGATAAGTAATGTATGATCTTGAAATTCGTAAAAAAGTTGGACATTAAATACATATCGGTTTCAATTGTGACCTACCATGATCTTGTATGTAACTCAAAACACGCGAGGCAACTGATAAAAAGGATGTGAAGCATTTTTGCTTATTTTAATGTTTAGCAGTATACTAACTTCAGTATAATAATATATCGCAATCATTATTTTTCTTAAAATAACATTTAAATGTTCTTTAAGGCTTCACTAAAGCAAAAGCAGGCCAGGAGCAGTGCGGGGCCGTTGCTGTGCATGTCCTCGCTTATATCTATTTAGTGTTTTGTCCTGTATCAGGGGGCCCTGTTTTCATCTTTTTAGGGTCCCGTACCTCAAAAATAAAAAAACTGAAACCTTATAGGATCACTTTGTTGTCCGTCCGTCCGTCTGTCAAGACCCTCTATCCCGTGAACGCGTGGAAGTATCGTGTTGAAATTGAAACCATATGCTCAGGTATACAGTCTCGTGAAGCTGTTTTGTTTAAGTTAACGTAAAAAAAGATACGGCCGTTTATGCCGCAAAAGAATGTATATTTCGACACTCTCAAGGGAATCAAAATTTATAAAGTATTTTCCGTTGACTTAGAACTATGAAATTTGGCAAGTAATACCGTCTTATACTACAAGTATAGGGAAAAATTTGATAACTATACATTTGTAATTAATTATAATATGTACCTACAAATTTATACGGAACACTCTGTGGGCGAGTCCGGCTCGCACTTGTCAGATTTTTGGTTTTTTATTTTATTGGTTGTATTACGTATTACCAACATATTTTTTAAGTAGTTGTAATTATGTATATTTTACAACGTAATAATATGTACTTCAAAAAGTAATTATACATTAATTATGTGCTTAAATTAGCCTCTAGTAGTAAAATAATTAATGTAGGTATAATTACTATAGTTTAAGTCTACATCTTTGCTACGCCTGAAAAAGGCACTAAGTCATGTACTATGTACAATGTAAAAACTTATATACACATAGTTACCAAATAAATGTTTGAGTCTAAAGTTTTTCTAATGATTAATCTATATTAGGTAAATTGTTTTTATTGATAAAGTGTGTCTGCTTTCATCACACTTTAAAAAAAACTCGAAGAATTAAACAGAAGTTGCGGTATTATTTACTGTACTCATATCTTACTGACACCATTTGATGCTGATTATATTCTTATAGTTAGTTATTCAATACTTCAGCAATAAACAGGTACACGTCAGTTAGCGTTAAATAATCGGAAAAATATTATAAATTCGGTACTACTTGTCCCCCGGCATACGGTGCAATGTCTCTTTTATCGTTTTTTTTTGGTTTTATGTTTTTTCTGAATAGGGGCACCCTAATTACCTAGCGGTATGAAATATACTTTACGACCTATTCTATACCTACCAAATATACATAAAAAAAATATAAAAATCGGACGAGCCGTTTTTAAGGAGTGCGACCACAAACACCGTAATTCGAGATTTTTATATATTAGAAGAGATTATATAAATTACTATAATGATATGTTCTACTATCTTCTTTTTTACTTATTCGTGTACGTTATCTCATTATTCTATTGACCGTAAGATTTTTTTTTTTTTTTTTTAAACGTTGCCCCACACTAGGATTTTCTCCTGTGTCGTGGGTGCGTTTACAAACACAAATTCTCACATGCACAAACGCCCAGACCCGGAACAAATACCTGTAGATCATACAAATATTTGCTCCGTGTGGGGATCGAACCCAACCCAACCCATTATGTTTCTATGAAATTCTCAGTAAGTAGCAGTTCGTAGTTTGGATTTGTGCCCGGTCAATGGCAATAGGCTCCCCCCTCCTATGATATGGGATCTAAACATAGCGTCGAATTTTGGATATCATCTGCCTCACTCAAAGAGTCAATAGATTGTATGTTATAATCTTAAACATTGTCACGTTAATTATATATTTTAAATATGTCGAATTAATAGTTATCCACTGACATTGTGACCAGTATCCCAGTGGTCAGATCCCATGAGAAAGTAACTTTATTGTTATTATTACAAAGGACTGAAACAGTACAATTATATTGTATTGTTTTTACAACTCAATTTATTCCATAAATCACATTGGTCACATACTTCGCGCCTCATTCGATATTCACGGAAATTATGATCGTTAAATAGTACATAGGTATATAATATTAATTATATCTGTTTGTGCGTCTGTTGACAAATATATTTTTTTTCTTTTTCTTTCTTCTAATTTAATTAAAACTATAAAAAATAAAAAATATACCAAGCTCTGTAAAGATAAATTAGCTTCACTCAAACTCGCCACCTAATTGTAAGTATCAGGAATGTTCAATTCTATTTCAAAACTTTGGCTCTAATTAGCATGACCCGGGAAAGTCAGGAGACAATCATATTATTATTTTTCCACTATTTAGAGGACTATGAATAGTATACAACTAATTATAATTTAAATTCCATAATTGAATTCCAAATAGTAATTTGGTTCCTAAGAAACTAATTAGATACTTACCCGAAATTTTCTATATTTAATCATAATAAGACGGTGTTCCGAGTATTTTTTTAAGATTAACATTACGTGCAAACATGTGAAGTGCTATGAATCGATATTTGATAAATGCTGGTAGGTTCCTCCTCTGCCTTATGGTTCGTGCATGACGGAGTAACATCTCAACCGTGAATGTATAGCTACAATAAATAATCGCGTATTCCTTTGAGACTTTACAGACTGAACGCTAATAAAAACTACTTAATACCGCTTGCATATTTATTAATTCACTGCCAAGGTTGAGGCATGACAACGCTTTTTTGGCGACAAGAGTTTTTGCATTCAGTTTTTGTATTATTAACATGAATATAATATAACATCTGTCTCCCTGCCAACGTAAAAAACACAATTCTAGTCATATCTAATAATATGCCTACGTCTAGTTTAAGTAGTTTCTACGCGAGCTAGCACGATATCAATTTGTACACACGAAAACACCTTAACTACTAGGTAGGTACTTAATAAACAAACCATAGACTATACCATAACTGCGAATACAAACACAGTTTATATTCGCAGTTATGCTAAAATATATTGAGTTATGATAAAATATATATATTATATGCGTAAAAATTATAAACAAAAAAGAAAAATGTAACATTATGTATCATACATAATTTCATATGAAAAAAGTAATAAGGCCCGTATCATCACACGTTGTCTAATACAGAGCTATTAGCTTTCAGTAAATAAGGGACAGATAATGGATATTTTTCCCGCCAAAAGCTTCTGTCACATTGCTTCATTAGAGTCTAACCAGCGACCCGTGTCTACGTCAACGAAAAAAAAATACATTAACCTCTAATAATTACTAAGCATTCGGTACCTACCTACATTTGATAAATTCTTGGTTATTTGCGTGTGGCGACGCGATATGGTTGTGGTGTGATTCATATGCATGTAGGTAAAATGCACGTAATTATACTTTGCGTTCGGCATAACGGAATAAATATCTTTTCCAACTTCTTTTACGACTGGCAAACCTGGAGCCAAGTCTGTAATTTCAATTGTATCAGAATGGTCGCTCAATGGCATTACATGAAATTTCGTAGACAAAACTGCTGAAGTCACTGTATGGCGATTTTGATAAAACAAAATAGCAAGGGGGCTCTTGATATCCAGGGAATTGAAACTTGGGTTTTTAAACTCGCATAAGTTAGACCATTAGTGTGCCGAGTCGTTCACTTAGGTACTTATAAATAATATCCCAATGAAAAATTTACGACTACCCAGTGAATAGACTAGTTTTGACGTCAGGAAGATGTGTCTCTGCATTACATTTTGCAATTAACACCAATGTTTTAATGCAGTAAATACCTAATTATATTATGAAACTAGGTACATAAGACAGCTTCAGAAAATTGCCAGTAAATTAGGACCGACATATTTTAATATTATTGGTCCTTTGGTACACAATTTACAAAACTTGTGTCAAAATACGTAAAATAAATTAAGTAAGGCATGTAACATTATTATTAGTCACTAATAAATCTTAATCGTGTGTTTCGCCTGTATCTTGGGGCCAGACGTAATAATAATGATCACTAACTAGTTCTTGGCGGAACACAATATGACATCTATAAAATGCTACATGACTTGTTTTGTTTTTATGATACCTATTTGTAATCGTGATTAATTATTTCGTATAAAAATTGGTTGTTTAATGAGATGGCAACAAACTTGCCCGCTGATAATAAATACATGTTTTATGTTTATTTTCAAATCAGGAAAACGCATTTTAAAATATATTGTAGATACCTTATTTCATATTCATATATCAACGACAGTATTCCTACGCATACGAGTATATCTAAATGCAAACTTCTGGCAACGAATTGCTACGGGTGTAAGCCATGGAATACCAAGTTACATGTCTTGAGTTTGAATCTAAAGCTCTCGAAACTATAATAAGGTTTCATTCTCATTTTGGGAATAAGGTTATTGAGTTTTCTTATCCGGGATCTTAGACAATATTCCTGCAGCCCCGCGATTCGGTTACATCAATATTTCTGTAAGTGTACCTCTTTGATAGGTAGTCTTTAAACTACATATTCAGATATCTTCAAAAACGCGTGCATTTCATTACACCCCTTAAGCGTATGTACACTCACCTTCCAGGGAGACACACAGTACCTGCATCTATCATAGCAGATCGGTTGATCAGTATAGTTATTAGTTTGCCACGAGCTCATCATTTTCACATTCAGGTCTTTATCAATTTTACAATAAACAATATATTCATTAAGCAGATGAACAAAACTGATAAATACCTCTAGAAAACTTATGCAGGCTGCAAATATAGACATAATGGCATCAACTAGGGGAAAAACCATAGGTCGGTTCTCTAGTCTGTTATGAATAGATAACACTACAATAGTTCTGTTTAAAACATTCAATAATGCCATATCTAAATGTTTGTGTATTTGTTTTTGCATTTCAATGTTTATAAGATCAGACACGAACTTATTATCTTTCCTTTGTTATGAATTATAATTAAGATTCTAGACTTCAACATGTTAAAAATATTCGGTGCTAATTAGCTGAGAAAGTCTGAATAATTCAAGGACCTTTTACATTCAGTGAGTATTTAACTGGAATGTGTCCAGATTGGAATAGAGTGTGTAGCCTTGAATATATTGAAATTAAGATGCGTGTTACTCTTCGAAAAATAAACTATAACACCAAAGAAGCAGACTTTTCTTTGCCGATTATTTTTGACCAATCTGTATTTATTTCAGTCGTCATAAATTAATAAAATGAAATAATTATGTATTAGTATCTACGAGGAGCTCGTGGCTAATTAATGACTAATCCGATCAACTGATCTGCAAGTGATCTGGGCTTGCTGCGGTCAGTCTGTGGATGGGTGACCATTCTCAACACATCGAGACCCCTCCGTGCCTCGGAGAACTCGTAAAGCTGTCGGTCGCGGTTGTCATAGGAACATCTTTGACTATTGTTAGGGGTAATCAGAAGCCCAAAAAAGTCTACCCTCCGGATATCAGTATTGCCCAGAAATTGGATTTTGGAGGTGTGATGGCAATCGCTTTGTGTAAAATATACTTGGGCAAAGGTTGCGAGGATGATGTATCTACGAAATAGTAGCCATCATCAATTAATAAAAATATATTGCTTATCATAACATTGACAATGAGAGACGACAGCGACGCAGAATCAAAAATAGGATCAATATTACGTCTACAAAATAGGTAGGTAGCCGTGGCTATGATTCAATGCCTATAATTAGTATTTATGCAAAAATATTTTATATTTCTATATCTTTGTAGTAAAAGGTCGGTATCCCGATCAGTACCTACAGAAATATGATTAATGATAAAACTTGTGGGCCTAATAAAGAAAAGATAATTTATCATCTACCTTCTACCTTCTATCTTGCAACTAGGACCCCGGTAAGAATTAATTATTAATTAACCACATTCAGGAATACGAGTAGGTGTTTTTTATTTAGGTTAGCGGAATTTTTTTAATCTTAAAGTTATTCTTAGAGGTTCTGGTAGTTCAAGATCCTAATTGGCAACGATTCAGAATTACCTATGTATCGAGACCATTCTGGGAAAAAAATGTATTTCTTTTGCTGTGCCCACAACGACCGTGTCTAAAAATGTTATATTTTTTCGGGATAAACTACCAATAGGTATTTTTCATTTTACATAAAAATTTTCTTAGTAATTTATTTGTCAAAAATCGATTTCCAGATCGAGGTCAGCTCAGTGACTTTAGATTTGTGCCCAATGGACCTTCTATTAGAATATTTAATAATAGTACTTAGGTGAAAATTCAAGTATTGTTAATTTAAGCTCTTAACAAGTAAACCACAGCGGTCCCACTGATTGAATCTAGAATACAAGTCGGTAGTCTCTCATATTCATACACATATTTAATGCTGTTATCTGTAGATAAATGTAATAGGTACGTCACAGAGTATTAACTTCTTTGATGCCATATTTACCTAATATCCATTAGCAAGAGAAGCGACGACGGTACCTATGTGTGAAAATAACATGTTTCGCATAATGGCTGTTTTTATTTTTTACGCACCCTGCATACCTTCTTCGATATGCTTTATCAATATTGGGCACATTTGCATCGATCCAAACTGGTACTCGGTATAGGTCCATAATAGCCACATTGATGAATGGGAACTCTAAGTTTTTTTAACAATGATTGTTCAACAGGTTCCGGTTCACAGTGACGTACGTTCCGTACAACTGGAACCTATGTCACTGTTCTCTAGACAGTCATCTTCTTTAAAACACTATCTTTACAAGTTTTGCCTCATTAGTGTAGTGCTCGTAAGTGCGATTACTACGGTAATAGGTTCGAACTTCGAACTAAGTATTATTGGGTTTTCCTATGAAGTTTTTAGGAGCAGCACGGTGTTTTTCAGACAATTTCCGCACTACTCTTCTCCAAACATAGAATTAATAGATACAAAATATACCCAAAGTACGGAGTTTGGATTTGTGCCCACATGAGGACTATACGCTCACCCCCTACTACATGAACCTAAACATACCGGGTAACTATGGGTGTCCTCTGGCTAACCCATCGGGGAGTACAGTAATACAATAACATATTATTATAGATGATATCTTTATGGTTTCCAGCTACTTTGATCACGGCGGCGGCTGGCACCACAGTGGGATGGACATCACCCACTCTGCCCATCCTACTAGCTGCAGACTCGCCCATACAGACATCAGCAGACCAGAGCTCATGGATCGCCTCACTTATGATATTATGTTCAGGTATATTGATATTTATTTTAAAAGAATAAAGATCAGGAAGACATTATTATGGTATTATGGTATTTTTAACATTTTCAAAGTACTAAAATTAAAGAAATATATCTCTCTTCCTTTCCGCTATGTATCTAATTTTACATATGCACATCATTTTAATCAGTATGATTTTGAAGAAAATTCTGACACTCATTGGAAGGAACTCTGCTCGATTTATTAAATACATTTTGTAGATTCCGTAAACTGTCAGAATTTTTCTGGATCGAGCGTCCTACGTTGTGCCGCCAGTTGGATTTTAATGACAGGATTTTTCTGACCTGGCTTAACTATTAATGTAGGCATATATATTTGCCATTCGCTATTGAGTCAGCAATAGGTACCTAATCGTTTAAACAGATCTGTGCTGTAAAGTAATTAGAGTGCTCACATACAAAATAACAGTATTTTCGACCCTGCAGGTCACCAACCATAAATATTATAGGTTCCTATATAGTTGTTGTATTTGATTAAAACCCTAAGACAAATCGATGTCGACAGTGAATTATGTTTTTTACATTACATTATTATAGTTGGATTACATTATTATAATTGAATATTTATTTGGTAGAGTTATCAAACTATAGACTTTTGTTCGGCCTCGTAAAACGAGTCAATTTTCGGCGCGCATCTTTTTAGTGTATCATATTCCCGCCTGTAATTCGATCAAATATGTGTAGGAATTATTGTAAATGAGGTATTTTTAGAGTTATACTTAATTTTTAGATTTAAATAAATTAATGGTGAAATATGTATTGTACCTAGAGTTTAGGAACTCTAAATACACTATACACGAGGTCCGAAACACACTGGACAGTCAGCATTAAAAAATAAAGATGGTTTTACAATAAAGTTTATTTAGCATGAAGTTTTAAAAATAAATTATCGTACAGAAACCATCAGTGTTATTTAGCAACCTCTTCATTCATCTTCACGTGTAAGTATTTCTGGTAATTATTTCACAGAAACTTTTTCGCAAATATCACATGTTGACTGTTTACCTTTCTGCTCTCAATCGTCGGGTCAATCACTTTGTTTGAGCAATATTTACGATAGACGCGCTATGCCGAAGGACTTTGATCCCAACCTATACAGAGTTCAACGTCATATGAGTTTCAATCTAAACTGATGAGGACTAAACCAGGTCACGCTTATGAAGAGCAAATACACTGACTTATAAGATATGCAGTCCATATAGTGGCTACCTAATATTTGCATTACTCCGCTAGTTGGCAGGAGAGTGGACACTGTTGACATATTACTTACATGATGAAATAACTTTACCCAAATAGCTTCATGAGTTCAATTCCTAGAAATGTCTCAGGGTCTAAGCGCCATTCGCACCCTAGATTTCGCCCCCGTCTAGTAAAATGTACCTCTGTAATGTCTCCTCTTCTAGTAAAGGGGCGAAATCAAGGGGGCGAGTGGTGTCTACATCATCATCAAAAAAAATAAAGTTTATGAGTACCTGCCTACCTTTCATATAAGGTTTAAAGGTTTTAACTACATCAATCTGTTGAAATATGATAGCGATTCTTCGTCCCTTTCATTTTTCAGCTCCTAATCTGATGTAGTAACATGAGCGCCGATGATAGCATTAAATGTACACTAACAAGTGATCAGATTTGCAACTTGATTCAACATAATACAGTATTAGGGTTGCCTGTTAAACTATAACCTACTAAGGGCCTTACTCCAAAACGCTGAGTTAAACTTATTTAAAGAAACCTTTAATGTAAACCTGTTTATCATTAATATATTAATAAAATGAGATGACACAAGAAATAAGATGTTTAGTTTTTAATTAGTTTTGCAAAAGGCATAGAGCGTTCCTATAAATGCGGTTGCTAAGGCTAAAGCAGTTCATGAGTGGATCGATATTGATATATTATCAATTATCATAGCACACAACACTAGTATCGTAGCTTGAGGCCCCATTACAAAAGGTGTGAGTTTCGCGGTTAGGTTTTCACAAATTAAACGCAAAACATAAATATTTCATACTATTAAAACTCAGACCATGACAATGAATAATAATGTCATAACAAAACTTGAAGGTACTGCAATGTGAGATAGGTTTAGCTAGAACAAAGACAATGAAACATGACGTTACGTGTTACTCATTGTATTGTTTTCTAATTTCAGCCGCAAGTCCCATTCCTGCCTCGTATCTCTCCGACAGGATCGGCACAAAGAAGACGTTGCTCCTCGCCTCGGTGCCTTACATCATCGGGTGGATACTAGTGATGTTCGCAGGCAACGTCCCAACGATATACGCGTCCCGCCTCATCTCGGGCCTCGGCTACGGGATAGCGTACACCACCGCGCCCATGTACCTCGGCGAAATCGCCTCCGATGACGTCAGAGGCGCCATGGCAACACTCATCACCGTCATGTCGAAGGTCAGTCTGCTACCCGTATTACGACTGTAAGGTCAACATTTGTTTAAACGAGTAATTAGGTCATACACCTACTTTATGATGACGTTTATCTTGTGAATTATATACACGATAATGATATCAGTGCAGTGCACCGACAAATTCGTCATCTCATGTTTGCGGTTTAAACCACAAAAGCAATGGTCTTATAAGGATACGCAAATATAAAAATAGTAGGTAAACATATTAAAAATCTATGTTAGAAGTTGGCATCATACTTATTTCTATCTAATGTAATTAATGTCATTCTAAAAATAGGTAAAAATAAAAAGTTTTAAGACCTGTGAAATAAATAATGATCAGTATCGACATTGATCTCGTTCCAAACCACTTTAAACAAGTCTTATCGACCTTGTGTAGTAATCTACACAAGGTCGATAAGACTTGAAGACAGGACAAGACTCAAGACACAAGATCTGAAGACAATTTGGATGCAGACACTAATGGGCAGTCCAGAGCTACGCAAACGATTTTATTTATGTAAACCTTGTTTGATTTGCGAACATTGATGTTTATTTTATGACCTAGGAAATTAATAATGCAAAATAATGTAAATAAAAGTAGTTACAAAGGAATTACACGATCTACACGTGCGGTCTGTGGGTTCATTTTGCTCAAAAGTCATACAGCGCCCTTCACGTCCAGTATAATGATGCGTTCAGGGTGCTGATGCGGCTGCCCCGTTACTGCAGCGCATCAGATATGTTTGCGGAAGCTAGTTTATGCAGTCATACGTGGACGATGGACGACACGTTTGGCGTAGCGGCTGAGCGATCGGCTTCTGCGGCACGTGTTGTGGGTTCGATCCCCACACGGAGCAAATATTTGTATGATCTACAGGTAGTTGTTCCGGGTCTGGGCGTTTGTGTATGTGAGAATTTGTGTTTGTAAACGCACCCACGATACAGGAGAAAATCCTAGTGTGGGGCAATATTTTTTTTTTAATAAAAAAAATACGCTCCTTGGTGCGTAGGGTGCGGGGCAGCACCAATAGTATCCTGATTACGATAGTAGACTTGACTGCTCATTTATGAATCGCTGCTCCAGGGTCTCTGCCGCACCAGTAGTGGGTCTGCAGTGGTGAATATATGTATTTTGATTTAGGTTTAATTCACTAACATAGTCTGAAAGAGAAATTAATACTAACGCTATAAGTACACATTACTTGAAATAAATAAATTTATTATTATTATTATCTACTTTGAACATCCAAAATAAGAAATATTTAAAACAATATATTTTACTTTTTATTTATCTTGTAAGCATTTTGGCATTGTAAACACACATTACGCCTGTATTCCCCGAATGGTTAGGCAATGTAGTACACCCACTGCAGTTTCACTTGCTCACAGCTTGCCGGTATGTTTAATTCCCATGTAATAGGGGGCGAGCCTATTGCCATTAACTGGGCACAAATCCATACTCCAAAATGCTACTGAGAATTTCAAACAAAAACTCAATAACACATTGCTCGACCTGGGAATCAAACCCAGGTCCTCTAGCGTAGCAGTCACGCTTGAAACCACTAGACTAATGGAGTAGTTTGACATTGTAATTTCTTACATTTCAGTTCGGAATCTTGTCTCAGTACTGCATTGGGCCTTACGTGTCAATGCTGGGCCTGGCCAGCTTCAACATCGCCATACCGATCCTCTTTGTGGTGACATTCAGTACCATGCCTGAGTCACCATACTACTATATTAAACATGGACAGAAGCAAGAAGCTGAATCTTCTCTCAAAAAATTACGCGGTAAGAGCTACGTCAGAGAAGAATTGGAAAGCATGAGCAATTTAGTCACAGAAAACATGAAAGAAAAGAGTAGATGGAAGGACCTGTTCACGGTCGGAGGTAATAAGAAAGGCCTGATTATTTTAATGGGCATTTACTTTACGCAACAGTTTTGCGGCAGCACTGCCATCATTACTTACGCCCAGCAAATTTTTGGGGCAGCTGAAGGAGGGATGGGAGCTGAAGAATCTTGCATTTTATTCGGCACTGTGCAGCTATTAACATCTGCGATGTCCTCGCAACTCGTCGACAGATTAGGGAGAAAGCCCTTACTACTAATCTCTTCATGTGGCGTCGGACTTGCTAACATCATAATTGGAGCTTACTTCTTCATGAAGCACCAGAACAGCGAGTACGTCGTCAGTTTGAAATTCATTCCTATCGTTGTGATACCAATATTTATATTCTCGTACACTATAGGTTTAGCCACGGTGCCTTTCGCTATTACTTCGGAAATATTCCCCACACATATTAAATCGAAGGCGACCTGTGTGATACAGATTTTCGTAGCTTTAATGACATTTGCAGTAACAAAGTTGTATCAAGTGGTTGCGGACAATTTAGGAAATCATTTTGTATTTTGGGGATTTGGTGTATTATCGGTGCTCGGTGTGATATTTATATTATTACAACTTCCTGAAACTAAAGGACAGTCGTTTGCGGCGATACAAGAGAAGTTGTATTCGTCCGATAAAGTTATATATGAAAAGGGTGAGGACCATATGGCTAGCGTTAAGATTACCTTGTGACGAAGTACATTACTATTAATGTATACGTATTTTGTAAGTAATTCAATTCCGCTGTACACATTATGGCGTTTGTTATGCATGTACTATAATAATAATAGTTCAGTACTTAATTTTCCGTCCGCGCTACGTGGCGACATTCCGCAAGAGAACCTAATTTGTCGTGCCTGTCTTCTTTGTTTGTGTTATATCGTTGTTGTTAACTGTTACAGCGGGAGCTATAAAGACCAAAGAATTTACTTTTAGTAAGGTCACAAATTTCAGGTTTCTCGTTCTGTATTGTTAAGGTTCGAATTTACAAAAACAAAAAATATATATTTATACTTCTACCAGAAGTACGAAACGGACTTCCATCTTTATCCAATGCCAAGTTTTGTAAGTAAAGGAAGACTTGATCCGTTATTGGTTACGTTTGTTATAAGTAATACATGTGTCAATAATATCACATGAAACAACTACTTAAATATTCATTTATAATAGACAATAACTAAGCTTTTACTACTTACAAAAAGGAACATACTTAAGTATTTTATAATAATAATATAAAATTTTACTATTTATTACAACAGATATATTAAGCCATAGCTTAAAAGTGCCTTTATATATATAAAAAATAAATATCCTTATAGATAATAACAAAACAAGTACAATCATAATCTAAGTTACTGTAATGTAAGTTCTTGTAAATTTCCGCTGATTTTATAGGAATTGCAAGCCTTGCAAATAAACGCTTTACCACCACAAAATAAAGGAAGAATTTTATATAGAATCTCTAACATTGCTCTTTGAATGAATCCGCGAACCTTACGAATGTAAACGCTAAGAAATCGACTCATTAAGTAAGTGCAGTTCACTAAACGCTCTGAAGGCGTCATGGAGGAATTTATTATGACCCTTATTATTATCGACAGAACAATAAGGATCAATTGCAAAAAATCCTTTGATCCGCACAAACGAGCCATACAAATATGCGGCCGCGGTGTTTTTTTACATCTGCATACAGACAGAATAGCAATAAACCTTGCAGCTAATGCTTTCTGAGTTCTTAGCGTTAAAAAAATATTAAATGGGTACACTACACTAATTAAGAACTATGTATTTGTGTTATGCAAGTTATAGTGGTTACTAAAACAGGGATATCTCTATTTTGAGCTTCATAATAGCGCATTAACTGCACTTCATACATATATATACATAAAACTCCCCCCTATATTTTTGCTAGCAACTTAGTCTTACCACTAGCAAACTTGTTTGCAGTTAAGAGGGGTACATTTAAAAGTCGATATTGTCTGGGATTTTACTACTTCACTAAAATCTATAGAGCAAGGCGACGCTTTGCCGTGTCTTTGCTCTTAGTAAAATGTTCTGTAGCCTTAGCACGAACAACTTGCGAAAAAGTATTCGTATCGTCACGATAAAGGCGGTGGTCCAAATCTCATACAAATTGGTCTCCATGACGATGCTAAGGCTACTGTTCAGTAGCCTTAGCACGAACAACTTGCGAAAAAGTATTCGTATCGTCATGGAGACCAATTTGTATGAGATATGGACCAGCGCCTCTATCGTGACGATACGAATACTTTTTCGCAAGTTGTTCGTGCTAAGGCTACTGATTATGAAAAGTATACTCGAACATGATCGTAAGCATACATACAATATTTTGCTATTTTGCATTTACATCCTTTTATCGATATTATAGCCTGTAACATTGCTGTTACGTTATCTCTTAGTTAAACCAATTGTTTTAAAAAAGCTACTTACGCTTTAAATTTAACAACATTAACATCTTAATTTAATAATCATTAAATCTTCTAACTTATTGGCATAACCTACATTTACCACAACGAACGGACGAACGATAATTTACCTATACAATATTATCGTCAAACCTGTAGATTTTTTAATGCAACCAATTATTTAAATATTATTATTTCATCTCGTAACAGCCTTAAAATTTATATCTTCCCTATTTCCTAGTATGCATGCATCATAAACACTACTTAAAAAAAAATTGTGAATAAAATATAATTGGTTACCATTCAGAAATGTTTACTAAAAGCAAACATTTTTATAAGGCATGAAATATAATATGATATTTCAATAATAGTTCCTTTTCGGCAATTAACTTAAGTACTGTAACGGTACTAGAAAAAATTAAGAATTATTTAATAATAAAATTACTAATATTGTTATTTTTAAGTTAAGATTTTGTATGTACTTAGACCGCACAGCATTTAATATCAAATTCGGTAATATTTAAGTCTGCGTTATTTTAGCAAATACCTAAAACGGAATTGGGAATCTATGCAAATAAAATGCGTATAGAAAGTATATCAACACTAGCTTCTTTTTATTGCTGAGTTAATTTCGTATGAGTGACATAGGTAGTGGTATATTACAGTCAATTTATACCTTCTTTAAGAGTAATTTATTCGCAATAAACCATTAGATACTTTTTTATTTTAGATTGTTTATGGGGAACAATTCTGCCTTGATACTAAAGAATGCAGTAATCGACAAAAAAAAACATTAACATTTTCACTGACAGTATGACATAATGAAATTTTCTTTTTCATGTAGGTAGGTGAATCCCTTGCGATGACATTTCTCGTAAAAAGTGAAAATCCCAAAAATTTCGATACTATTATTACTGCATTCTCTATTATCAAGGCAGAATAATCTTCTTTATCTTTTTTATCCCTGCCTGAACATCACGCTAGATAAATGACATAAAAAGTTATTGATGCTGAAAAAATGCTGGCATGTATGTAATTAGTCCTTAAAGTAACAGTGGGCTTAAATATTACCTTAAAATATATAAATAATGAAAAAAATGTGATGATACAAACATTCCGAATGTTTCACGGATTCTCGTGCCATTTTATACATTGTAAATTATTTTGTTAAGTCGGAATGCAAAGTTTTGTAAACATCTCTAATTTAATATTAACATTTGTAATAAAAACTTATTGTGATAACCTTATATGATTTTTGTTTTTTATATAACTTAGCATGTAAGAACTGCCTTAAGGCAAAACCTAACAATAAAATGAACATTTTGTGTCGGTCTGATTATGATTATTTTTAAAACATAACAGTTAAAAGACACAAAGGTTTATTCTTTGTTGTTTTCCACCGGAGGCTGAAGAATCAAATTTAATCTTAAAAGTACCTTCTTCTGAAATCTGTAATCGGTCCTATCCGGTGTAATCCTGTCAAAATCTGTCTATAAAAATATCACAAATTATAAAATCCCTTCAATATTATCCGTTTCGGAGACAGTATACCTACGTACCCCTCTTTCTAAATTTCGAAACATACATTGGTCCTTTTTACAGTCATTTGTTTCACAGAAGCCCGTAGCTTAAAAACTTAAAAAGGGGTGAACAAAACTATGAACACTGTACAGTCTACAGTTACAAATTAGTGTTGTCTGAGACTGTTAGTTTCTTACTTTTCCATTTGCTTTTGCCATTATCCTAATTATCAGCTTGGGATGCATAAGCTTGCACTGTTTTAGTGGATAGAGTATTACGATGACCCCTCATGCTTACTAAGAACAGAATTGTCTAGAACAACACATCGTTATGGTTTCAATTTAATTAAATTACACGTGCATATGTACGTATACATACCTCATTTGCTAATACAGAAGTGACTAGTGATCTTCAAGTTGCAATTTTATGTCAAATGCTAGCGAACACACACATGGCTAGTTTATCTATTTTATTAAATGATATGCGCATTTTAAATTCTTACTGCATCACCGCAATGGTGAAAGAAAACATTGTGAAGGTACTTGAACTTTCTACTCATCTCCCATAGATCTCTCTTTCAAGGAAACCAGTGGTATCCAGATAGATACTAAGAAACATTAACAATATCGAAAAGGTAAACATAACATACAGGGAATAGGATAGGCACCTATGCAGGGGTATACTAATATACGTTTATAGTTTGCATATTGCCAAATCAAAACTCCTAGCTGCTACTGAGAATTACATAGAAAAAACCAATAACACTTTTTCGACCTGGAAATCGAACGCAGGTCCTCAAGCGTAACAGTCGCGCTTAGGACCACAAGAGTTATAGGCCCATAAAAGATCAACATACGGATATTGATAACTATAAAATTTATATTAAGCTTCAGTAGGTACATAGTTTTCAGGCTTTTACTTTGAATCAGGTCATAATTATTGTTACGTAAGTATGTCTATACAGTTGGTAATAGGTAAACAAAAATGCATACCTACCTATATCTGTATATAGTAATCGTACCTACAATTTTATTGAACTAGATAAACAAGATCAAGTAGCATTATAATTAATACCTTAAAATGGAAACGTACTAGGTTTTAGCCATACTTCATATTATAATAGTAATGTAGGTTAATATTAGAAAGGCCGGTATTATTGATAGCAAGAACAAACAAACGGACATATCGCTGGAAAATTCTTAGCATCGATGCGCTTATCTCAAGATATTTCTTGTTTACATATTATTACTACGAATATACTAATATTTGTGTATGTGTCATTGAAAATTATCGAAATATTGTTGTTTTAAACGTTGTCGTCGCTGGATGTTATTGTAGCTACCGGTATGAGCTAGTGAATGCCCGATTACGATTAATCCATTATTTCGTTAGGTCCGATTCACAGTATTTCATAGTCGGGAAGGCAGATTAGTGAGAACCAGTTTTGGGTATCAGTAGATAAGAAAATTGTCATCTAAAAATATGGTGATGCAATTATTTCAATTAGAAATTAGTATTTGCATCATAAATTATTTGCTTATTTTACATGATCGTCGCCATTTTTTGTCGATTCGTATAATTATCTACGTAACATAACTTGCTACTCAGTCTTTTTCTTTTCCTTACCACGTAGTTTCTCAGAGTTTTGGCAACTTAATTACATTTTGTTGATGCGTTATGGTATAAACTGAACAGCTTTACTACATGTAGATACGACATACTACATATTGCTAGTGACCATGAACGCTGAAAAGAGTCCGGAACGTCGGGATTTATTCATGTGAATTTGACGCTTTAGAATCCTTAAACTGGTTTTATTGTAATATAACTTTAATTTGTAATAGTGCATAGGTGCTTTCAAGGTGTAACAGTGCATATTGTAGATTGATCTCAAACCCAATGAATTGATTAAAATTTGAGAATATCATAGGTTTTTTTTATGACTGTCTATTGTACCAAACTCGTATAGCCCATGTTTATTAGAGGAGTATCTAGCTGGTATGACAATACTGTACAAGATATTCCAATGCAATTGATTTTTCTCATTAGGAGCCAAACAATAGGTACAGATATTATGGTATGTATACGTATGAGTTCACTGGAACCCCATTGTTTGTTCAACTTCGGAGAAAAATAGTAGAATAGCTATTGATTCAAAATACTAAATGTTCTAGCAGTCGTAAGTGCAACTGACGAGCTTGAGGACCCGAGTTTGGTTTCTAGACCAATAATCGGGCAATCTACTCAATCCTTTGTTTAAGAAATACACAAGATTATTTCAATTTTGCTTTTCCGAAATTGCAATGGAGATTAGACTGAAGTTAGATATTGTAACCCTTCGAAGGATAATTCACGCACATGTCGTTTACATGTACATGTTATACAGAAAAAAATGCCCAAATTCCAAAATGAAGCAGATAAATAAACGATATTTTTAATATAATTTTACGTGGGAGAGCCATGCTTCAGCACGAATGGGCCGGCTCGACCGGAGTGATATCACGGCCTCACAGAAAACCGGCGTTAAACAACGCTTACGTTGTGTTCCGCCGAGTGAGTGAGGCTACCGGAGGCCCAATCCCCTTTTAAAAGGTCGGCAATGCACTCGTGACTCCTCTGGTGTTGCGGGTGTCCATGGGCGGCGGTATTCGCTTACCATCAGGTGATCCGTCTGCTCGTTTGCCCTCCTATCCCATAAAAAAATAAATAATAAAAGGTGATCCTTTGATTTCGAATCAATCGTGATCCGTGATTTGTTTATTAATATATTTCAAACGGACCGGATTTGACCAGGAAATTATATTATGTATTAATGAGATGTCTAGTAAGTCTAGAATAATTATTAATGAAAATATTACCACCAAAATAAATGCGTATTGACTTCAGTCATAGTCATGTCACCCCATTGTCAACGTACCCTGTAAATAAAATGGATTTGTAATCTAAAAAAATTCGGTTTACCTAATTTGAGGTCAGTTTTTGTACACATTAATGACAAGCTATAATTGAAAATGATTTTTTTTTCACATCCGCCTCAAAGGACTATAAAGGATGATGATTTTATTTTGACAAGTATATGATAAGATAGTCTCAACAAGATTTATTGTAATTTTAATAACATATTGCTTAATGATTATTGTTATATGATAGGGGCACGTGCGCCCTGAGTGCTATCCGGATGACGAATTCGTATGAAATAGTTTTATGGTTCCTGAATTATCGTGATAAAATAATGCTGGCTGTTGAATATAATTACGAGCAAGAAATTGTTACACTCGACTTATAAAAAAGAAAATGGAAAGAGAAGAGTACAGTAGTAGAATAGATAGGTTAAAGTCAAAGACATTTAATACATAAAGTATAGAGTAAGTTCAACATGTAGGACATTCGATGTTTTAAAATGTCACTATATATACCATAACCTCCAAATACATAACAAGCAATGGTTAAGGCTCTATACAACTGAATTCCTACCGCCTTTCCTTTTGAAGAGTCGCTGTTTGTGTTTACTATTGATAAATTAGTAGCAAATTAGCAATACCACATAAAGAAGATTATCATATTTGGCTTCTGTTTTCATCGTACCAAAATTGACCGCTGATGCGGTGAAGGGTCATTTTGGTGATCTAGGTGATTCCATATTCAAACATAATCTCTTATCAAGTATGGAGAATCTGTCAAAGTCTTGCGCAGTCCGCAGAACACAGTTTTGACGTGGAAACTACCCGAAGTTTTATTTTATTTTACATCACGTAACGAGATAATGAGATAATGCTTGCTTTGTACCTAATTGTGAGCCGTAACGAGGCACAATATTAGACTTTGAATACATTCAATTGAGCTATTAATCTTCCGAATTGTTGTTTAGGCTCCCACACGACGCCTACAGTAAAAAACGAACGTAGATTCGGTCAATCGTGCACTGGCCCCTTAGCTAATCCTGAAAGCTTGACAAGGTTAAATAAATATACATATAATATATTCTTAAGAAATCTGCTATCTGCAAAATGTCAGAATATCAGTAATTTAAGAATTTATACGAACTAGTAAATTCCAGCTATTCATGAATGACTTGACAGTACCTTTAAAGATGGATTGACCTTCGTTGCTTTTGAGTATGACTCATGTTTTTTTACAGAGATATACTTATAAAAGTGCCCATAAGATAAAGTCTATATTTTTTACTTTCAATATCTGTACTTTTATTTTTACGAGATGCGCTCAGTTGTTGTTGTTAACTAAGTTGCGTCATCAGACATCAGATAATACCATTATGCCCTCAATTATTTGAAATAAGTGCAGTGAGTCTTTTTAAACAAGGCGAATTGAAACAGGGCTTATAGTTATAAAGCTATACTTACCACAAAGAGACAGTGTTTTCTTATGTGAAGAGATACTCAGAATCAACATAACACACCTAATCTCAAGTCTAATCAAATAAATTACTTACATAGTAGGTAATTTACACAGACAACTTCATATTCCCGGTGCCTGTATGCATTTAAACATGAGAAATGCATCGCGATATGTAATCTACCTCCAGTCTTAATGAGCGGGATTTGTCGTCTGCATTCCGTCTCATAACATCTCATACAATGTTTCTTAGTTCCAGCATTTGCAACTGATACGTAAACATGTAGGTATGTAGTTTACGTTCTTATGTAATCAATGCATGTTGTATTCTTATACTTTACCATCCGTGAAGATTGAAGATTGACAGATTCCATCTTTCTCTTCTACTTATTGCTTATTATAGGCTTAGGCTTATAGGCTTATTGATACAGTAACTTTCCATAGATATAGAGATGTTGATAAATACTGCGGCGAGTGAGCACCTCCAAAACACTTTACCGATAGTAATACTATATAGGTTTAATCTCCAAACTGCAGTCTAGAACGTTCTTTCATTCACCCACAGCTTCCGTTCGTCTTCATACGCACATGCATCCTACGACATAACAAAATTTCATCTCGAGCCTCTCGATTATGCAAGAAATATGTTAGGACAGAATTATTTCTAAATTATGTCAGCCTTACAGGAATTAAATCTCCTCGTTAAAGGAGGAAGGTGAGTAGACATCGCTATTCGCGATAAGACTACCATCGTAACGTTCATTTAAGATATTCACTGGTGTACAATAAAGCGTATTATTATTTTAAAAATAGAATTTATCTATTGTTAAAAATGCGCATAAAAAGATGATTTCCTAGTACGTTGGCCTTGTAGATGTTTCAAATATCTACTACTTTTCTATAAGCAGGTAGAATAAAATAAAATGGAGATCGAAGCTTAATAAAAATTACACGCAGCTTAGCTAATTGATTGATCAGCAACTTTAAGCTGCACTTCCCACTGTAACTCTATGGATGGGTAACTTTCTTAAACTGCCCTGCGAAGAGAGGTGGCGTCTCTATGTGTCTTTGATCGCATTTATCAAGGGTCGAACTTGTACCTCCCGCTTCGTTCCGTCACAGATCCACTCGCCAGAAATGGAAATTTCATCCTTTCCACATTGATGAATGGGTGTCCACCACCGTGCGGTGCTCAAGAAACTTTTTACCGCGCACGACTACCCTATGGAATCAATTACCAGCGAAGGTATTTCCGATCCGATACGACATGGCAACCTTGAAGAAGCGAGCCTATTCTTTTCTTAAAGGCCGGCAAAGCACTTGCGACCCCTCTGGTGTGTGTGTCAAAGGGCGGCGGTGATCTGCAGTGAGTGGCTATCGTACGAACATCTAAGACAGTCGTTGGTAGTAGTCAGAAGCCCTAAAAGCCTAACCACCACACTATCCTTAGTATATCGGGATTGTCCAGAAATTGGATTGGGAATATCTTATGGCAGTTAGTCACTTCATGCAAAATACGGATATTCAGCTGCATTAAGGCAACCCCATAGTTGATGAATATTGCGACGACAGTTTGCTATTCATTTTTCCGAATTTCCACTAACAAAGCAAACTATGCAATAATTTTAGCGGGACAAAGCGCCGCTTGTCCAGTGCTCTCATCTATTCGTTGTACGGTCTCGGGGACAGGACAAAAAGCCACGTATAAAGTTACAGGTGTATGTATGAAAACAATGCAACATTCACCAGGCATAAATACATTTTGGTCTGAAACAAATTTTGGCTACATGATACCTACTAATAAGGATGCTAGATACATAGTTAGGTTACTAGTATTATATTATCTGTGGTTAGGTATATTTATCTGTGAGTCTGCCTGTTCATCTATTTACTCCAAAATGTACACACGGGAATAGGACTGACTTATCTAAAGTCGAGTCTGTAATGTAACTGTTAATGGTATACCTAAATATCTATGAACTTATGAACTCCTTTACCAAGTATAACTAGACATAGTGGAACTAGTCAAAGTAACTATTAGTATTTTAATGCATACAGGTCTGTTTTTATAGGCTAGGTTTATCTCATTCTCCCCGTACTGGCTAGAATACAATTCCTCACTGCCATTCGATTAACTTCCTCGATGGTGGAAACTCTTGGCGTTCGCCTGGCTACCGACCACCCGAGAGTCGGAGTCTATCAAAAAGCACCTTGGTGTGAGATTCGACGTTTGCGCCTGAGAGCCAGTTCTCCACTCGGCTGCTTTGCTGCGGCCTTGGCAGTCCGTTGGGGCTCTTAAGGCTCTGTAACGCATCAGCAACTTGCCATCAGTAGACTCGTCTGCTCGTTTATCAATATAATCCATGAAAATAAATTAATTAATGGAATTGGCGAAAATGAATTGAGAAATTTTACAGGAGAAATATGAAGATAATTGACATGCGTTTGCCACTGCATTTACCAATAGGTACTTATTATTATATATTAAAGACAATGTACCTACCTTTAAGAGTATGTACGGATTGCCCGACAATACCGAGCCAAAATACCACAATTTTCTTTGGCTTTTCATTACTTTTTTTACTTATTTGCCAAACACCTGGTAGGTTTGTTTTGAACTCTAACTGAGTATATCTTAAACTAGACAATATAAACTTATCTCAAATTGAGACGCCTTTTTCATGTCTCTCGATGAATGTAACCCATTCTAAATACAAAATTAGGCAAAGGAATCCGGATGTAGAAATTCATAGAGTAGTATTCATATGACTTTGACTATGATACCTACCTAACCTACTATAATTTGGCAGCTTTATTTTGTTTTCACTACCTATTCAAACCTATTCGCTAGTTCAACTCAACTAAACAAAGATCCTGAAAAGAGTTCCACCTAACATGTTTTCTCAAATCTTAATGACAACGCTATTATAATTAGCTCGGTGGCATAGTCACCTACATAGTAGACGTGGGAGTATATGTTGCTGCTACTATGCAACTACGATATGACAGTTTTATAAAGTTAAATCTCTATATGGACACCACGGGGCGTACTAGACCACAACGCACACTCAACCGCTATGAGTCTATGACATATGGATGCACAGTTGAGTAGGTACTCACTTGTTTGTCTTGTGATGCTTCTACTAAAATATACACCAAACTCAACATCATTACACAAGCGTAAAGCAAAAATGGTAGCGATAACACAGCTTGTTAATTAATTTGACATTATCTACGTGGGTGTGTTCGATGCACGTCACACAGTCCATATTGACTCACTCATTTTACACACTACATATGTATAGAAGACATAATTACGCCACTTAATACCAGCTATGCATGGAAGTACTGCCTATTCACAATTAGTCGCTCTTGCATGAAGGTGACTATTTCAGTCAATGCAACCTGTGCAGGATGTACATTTTACGTGATATCAACTATGTTTTTCGGAATTACGCTTTTTAAACAATAACGAGTATATGCAAAGGTTAGATTGAAATGTATTTTTTTTTAACATGAAGCAGATTATTGAAGTAGCAACAACGCGGGTTATCGAAGACATGTGAACCCTATACTAAAACCCAAATTGTTCTTTTATCACTGGAACTGTCTATTGACAAATCACCGTGCCAAACGGTGACGTCAGCTGGTGAGGACAGGGTCAACGTTCTACCAGAGTAATTTTAAGTTCGGAATGAAAATACGCTAAAAATACTTTTTTCCAGGTACCACCTACTCCTCATTACATGGAAAGCGTCTTAAATGTCAGAAAACTTCACCCTATAATGTCAAGTTGACCTGAATCTTAATATCGTACGGATTTGAAAATATATGGCCAACTCGCGGTGTGCATGTGTGTCTCTATAATGAGTGCTCACACACGCGTAGTTGCCAACAATGCGTACATTGGCATTTGGCATACATGACTGCGACACTTGTATGTGTGTGCGTATACAGACTTCACGTGCTGGACGCGTGATCAATGTTCACATTCCAACGTGCTTCGGACCGCTGTGCAAAAGCACACTCCATGCACTTTTGATGGCAACGTTACTGCTCGACATCGTAGTGAAAATGTTTCCATTAGTGTTACAAGGTGGCCAAGAAATCAGAAAACGTGAAAATGAAAATGAAACCGAACTTCGTACTTCACACCTATTCGTTTGATTGTAAATGACGTGTCCGGGGCACACACGGTGCAGCTGACTGAAGTAATAACAATAAAATGCTTCAAATGTTTTCGGGTTGACTTGCCGTGCCTTTATGTATGACTATAAGATTTTATGCAAGCGTCTCTTGGGTCTTAATGCTATTCAGAGCCGCAATTGAGCCTTATTATGCTTAGGTCCTTATCTGTCAATATTTTAGGATACCTATAAAAGATCTCGTGATATATTTATCTATTTTTATTTTCCTTATTTGGTATTCCTTATCGACATAACATGTATTCTAAATTCGTAATGACTTAATTAATATTATAACTACCTAACTCGTTTACATATTACTCCCCCTGCTCCTATGCAATTCAACGATGTTATTTGCTTAATCCGTCTTTAGTGTTATTTTTCGGGGAAATGATTCGTAACATATTATAACATGTCATAACATACCATCACGCCTGTATTCCTTGACGGGTTAGACAGAGTTTGTGATGTTTAAGTCCCATGAAATATGAGCAAAGTTTATTATTAAATGATTCGGTAATTAAGAGGTGTTAAGTGTAATTTATAAGGAAGAAAACAATAGCCGTTATAAGTTTCCTTTCTTGGTATTCCTTACCTATTGATCTTTACCAAACATATTAAATTAGTTTTCCTGCGCTTGTTTTGTGTTTTCCACGTGTTTATTTACCTGTTTTTTTTATTATTTTTATCTTGTTTCTTTGCTTCCAAACGTAACTAATCACCTTTTCTGTCAAATTGGATTAAACAGTTTTGATAACTGGTGTAAACAAGTTTGTTAACAAATAATTATGTATGCTTACTCGTTGTTCCACTGTGTAATTGTATTCTGACCTATTGCCAGGATCTGATTTACTAAAAAAAGAACTAATATGTACCTATAATTGCATTGCATTATGTATGTTATGTTATGTACTTTTCTCAGCGTCTTCCAAGTTCTAAGGACCAGCATTCAAAGTAAGTGTATGCTGCAAGCTATTCACCTGTCAATCTTATCTCTTCCAATTCTAAGAACGTACCTATGCCACGTAGACCAAAACGTGATAGATTAAAGAGTTTTAGTATTTATATCTAGACTGTAGAATTGTAGATAGTAAAAACGTGGTCAACAATTTTATAGACATTATGATTTATTAACATTATTGCATTATTATTAGGACTTTACATAAATTGCTCCAACCATAAATAATAGATATGTATACACGTATATTAAAATGATTATATATGTGCAGCTAGTATCATTATATTATTATCATTCTGCGTACCTCTCTCTCAACCCTTATAGGTAAGTATAGGTATAACTCAGGTGGTATAATGCAGCTCGCAAGCCGCAGTTTTCCGACCTCTGCACTAGGCTATCACTGTATCCAAGTTACTATAAAATTAGAAAAGTCCCTAATGGCAATCACATAGATACACAATACATAAGTATAAGTACCTATATCATTACCGAATAGGCATTCTCCTTTGACCTAGCATCATCAGTTTCACCTACAATATCATATAAATAGCTGCACCATCTATGGATTAGATTTAAAAACGTATAAACACCGCCTGAGATAACTGTTCCATCATAAACGAGTCCAGTTTTCCTAAGTTATACCAGCTAGATTATGGAAAATAACGCGATTATTTACTTAAGCCTCCGCTTACGATTCGTTTAATTTGATAGATATTATCGTACGCACTTTTATTTGAACAAGTGTTCTGAAAACAACGAGTAAGCATCGGAATGGTATTACATGTTAAAACTGAACGACACACTTGTTATATAAAATGCATGATCATACATAAATGTAGGTTTATTTCCAGTTCTCATTGAACACAACCTGACTAAGCAAATTGCCAATAGCTTCTGTCTCAGGAAGCATCCAATCCTGTCTGGCTTTAGTAGATACCTACTGTCCAGTTCGTACATGATTATTGCAGTCAAACATGTTACGAAGATTTGTCACCATTTAATGTCATTCTTAAATTCTTCATTTCCTTCGAGTAAGCTATCATCACTTAATGCCCACGCGCAGAATCTGTATCTATGAGATGAAAAGACAGTACGTGACAAACAACGCTGCCAAAGTATTCCACTGACAGACGACATACCTAACTTGTCTTATTTTCACAATACAACGTTCTGACTTCATTATGTAATGTACCTAATCCCAAAGGAGTAACCTTTTCTTAACAAAGCTATTAGTTTCAAGTCTATTGACTGAACCCAAAAGTTTCTCCAAGGCGGGAAGTAACTAGAACTCCTTGGTCTAGATACGAGTATATCCCTACGTACAATACGAAACCCGAAATTGAGCCAAATAATAATGGTACTACTCCAATCGAATTATTTTCCATTCTGAAGGAAGAGCGAAAACGCGTCCTCGACACAATTTTTGCGTAAATGAATTTTATCTCACCTACCTACTGTGTGATACACAAAAGGAATTCAATCGTGCGAAGTTCAATACAGCTCAGATTAGATTGTCATTTGTCATTCATAAGAGATACCGATGAAAGGCGATGTCGCCTACATTTGTCCCCTATTTATCAAAAATGTACCTAATAACTACTTACACGTATTACTAACTAGTACTAATTGATAGCTTACTGACTCCTGACTTGATTGTGCTCCGTACCTATTTTTTTTATTGGCTGCAATCGAGCTGACGAGCCACCTAGCTATGCTAGAGGAGTTTCTGGTGCGTTCCCGACCCATAAGAGCCCTCTACGGACTGCAGACTGCCAGAGTAGCAGCAACCGAGGGAGAACTGGCTCTTACGCGCAAAAGTCGAAACACACACCAAGGTTATTTATAACAGAATCCGACGTAAGGGTTGTCGCCAGCCAGTCAGACCCCAAGAGGTCCTACCACCGAGCAAGTCAGATATTTGCACGTCTCTTACCAGATGCCTATCTGATTGGCAGTGAGGAACAGTATTCTGACCCGTCCCCACACAGGGAAATTACCAAAGCGTTGATGTCTGTCTATCACGTTTTACCCAGAGGCTATTAGAAGTAAAAGATTGAAATAAAAATAGTGACTAACATATACATAGTAGGTAACATTTGACATGAGTAAGCGATCCAAAAGTTAAGAATTACTCCCACGTCCAGTAAAGTTAGAATGACTCCTTTAAACACAATTATGTATACTTATTATCATGCAGCGTATAGGTATGTCGCGTGGAAACAGCGCAAACGCCGCTACTACGCTACGCATACGCAGCGTAGACGTAAGACCCTGAATTTAAACATAACCCTTTCCAATCGGCTAACATATTTTTAATATTTTCGTGTGTAACTTATCTTGTAAGTTATTTGGGCTTCAGGAAGCTTAAAAAAAATATTGAAAAAAATCCCCTAACCATCCTTTCCCCACAAAAGTACCCTCACAATCGTGACAATCAGGAATAAATCAAATTTTGATGCAGTTTTTTTTATCGATCGTCACGCTCGTATTGTACCGGTTGGAAAGGGTGTAATTGAAGATCAAAATTGACATTTACTAAATCAAATTTTGCATGTTAATTTTATTTTATTAATCAGATAATCTTAATGATTTACTTATAATAATATCCTGTAAGTGCTGTGTAGGTACTTCTTTACGTGTAGTTACTTCTTCACTTTAACCGTTTAATCTATTACCGAATGTAAGGATGTATGGATGTTTGTTATAGATTATAGCCTGGAATAACACATAGGCTACTTTTTATTCAGGTCGGACCAAATCCTGAAATCAACGCAGACAAAGTCGCGGGCAGAAGCTAGTATTTCTATACTTATCAAGTTGTAGATATATTTAAAATCTATAAATGGACCATTATTTATCTTCCTACGTAAATAGTACAAAACGATTCTATCAAAAGGTAATAATAGACGAAGGCAATGTTAATGCCAATGAGCTAAATTGACAACTTATTACATAATCAAAAATTGCCCAGTGATAGTTGTTTTGTACAAGTCATGCTGGGTTCAAAGTCAAAAATCTGATTTTATAATGGAGCAATTTACAAGGGCACTTCGTATGAACTTTATGAACGATCATTCGTAAAATATAAAACATTATATTTATATTAATTAAAAATATAAAACTTCGCTAGAGTCGTGCATTGTAACTACTCGACTTAGTCTAATGGACAAAAAATATGCAAATGACACGTTTTCTTTATTTGCACACTTGTCTCTTATTACGAGAAGAAACGTGTGATACTACATACGTCATAGAGATAAAAAAATAATGCTAGAGTATATTCAACAAGTATCTAAAAATAGTACCTAAATAATAGGAAACAATAAGTTACTTCAGGTTGGCACAAATTTAGTTTAGTTTTAGTACTGGACTAGCTGTTGTCCGAGGTTTCACTCCCAAAGGACAATTTAAGACAAAAGGTAGGTAACCTACGTCCTTCTCCAAAGTTCAGTCTCTCTGTACACATATGTATAACATGTAATTATTATATTCTAATGTGATAACTTACAACGATACTCGTCCACAAGGCAATTCATTACCGAAAGATGACCTTAAGACCGCCATATAATACGATTAGTTTTAGTAACGCTTTTTTTCCACCTAATATATTTTAAAACTTTTTTATCTGATTGTACTAAACAGCTGCAATAAATTGATGGCGCCAGAATTGTCAGTGAAAAAAATATTAAAATTAAAATGTGTCAATTCCGAGTCGTCATCAACTCACCAAAATACATCAAAATTAGTTCGGCTGCCTAGGCGTAAATACGTAACAAACAGACAGAAAAGTTACTTTCGCGTTTATTATAAGTACTAATATGGAAGTATGGAGTGCAATATTAACTGAAATAATAACTTATAATAAAGTTTTCAGCCTTTATTCTTCCACTAGTGGACGATTGACTTTGGAATTGCATACCTACATTTTAATTCCTTTGCAATAAGCATGGTGAATAGGAGGAACTGTATATTATGTAAAAGAAAATATTAAACCGTTTCAAAATCAAATTCAGTTTCAAAATAATCTTCAATCACAGCTTTAGATATTCAAAAATTGAAATTGACACTAATATTCCAATAATCCGGTCTTAACAAGTCCATTAATCTTCGCCCCTTTGCTACCCAAAACACTTTCTTTAAACAAGTCCTCCATGACATTCACATCGCGCTATTATTGCAATAAACAAAAGTGCAGTAAACCCGAAATGTGATATTTCATGCAATACATAAGTTTATTCCCCGTAATCCCCTCAATCCGAAAGAAAACAATATCGTACTATATTTATGGGTGTTGCGATAAAAGTGTCACTTTATTTATCAGAAAACATGAAGCAATTTCACCACTGGGCGCTTACTCATAAATAACTTTTAACGTCATGATTAAGACATTACAATAGATCCCTTATCAAACATTCAAATTACCCGCGTGAAATTCAGCACAACTAAATTAACTAAAAAGGTTGGTACTATTAATAAGTTAATTAAAGATTAAAATTATTTATAAAAAAAAATATTATTGATTATCATCCATTGATTAAGACCATACGTAATCAAACATTGCAAGTAATAATTTGATGCACAAAAAAGAATCGATCAATTCATAGGCTTGTACCATGACGTGTATTGCGATTTTTTGCGATTGAGAGAGAGGGGTGTTGCTCTATTTCTTTATATCTATAATATCTATTTCTTTCCTAGAATCTCAAAATGATTGCAATAACATGTGATGGTACGACCTCAGGACAAGATTCCATAAAATTTTTCGTGTCATCTTTCCTAATTAAAAACCAGCACTACATTATGCTTTTTATGCAGCATTGTGCTGAGTCAGGCTTAGGGCCTTTTTTCGCTGCAGTACTAGAGGGTTACTGCAAAGTATTGCAAGAACGCTCTGCAATACTTTCTTATTATGTAAAATATATAATTATTCGGTGCAAGTCCGACATAAATGTTTTCTTTCTTATCTTCATTCATAGGTCAAGCTTCTGTACTTATATTTGCATCATTTTGGAACAGTAGTTTCTCGCCCGCGGTTTCACCCGCGTCGCCTCGTTCCTAAGGGTCGTAATCGTAACGCGATTAATAGCTTAAAATCTTCTTCATGAATCACTCAAAGGCCGGCAACGCACTTGTGACTCCTCTGGTGTTGCAGGTGTCTATGGCTGGTAATCGCTTACCAGGCGATCCGTCAGCTCCCCCTATCCCATAAAAAAACTACTGGTGAAAACCATATGAAAATCCGTTCCCTAGTTTTTGCATTTATCGCGAACATACATATGTATATATATTTAAGGTTAAGCGAAGCTCAAAATGTCAATTCACCTTTTTCTTCCTACTTACACTTATGTCTGTTTACTTCATTAGATGTAGATAGATATTTTGCATCCTTCTGTGTTATCTTTAAATTATCTTCGATTCCTTACTTACGTCATTACCAGTTGTCTTTTAATCTGCTTAAGATAGTCTAATTACCGTCGAACTTGTATGTGGTACGTTGGTACATAACGTAGTAAATTACATATACCATGTAATTTACTTACCTAGTTATGCACTAAAACAGAAATTTTAAATTTAAATACACCAACAATATAATAAAATTATTATTATGGTATATGGTATATATGGTATAGAACATATATCTATACCTAAGATTTGTGAAAACAGGAAAATTTACTCGCTACAAAAATCACAAATTATCGCACTTAAGTGTTAATAAAAAGATAAAAGCTATTCATTTAAGTATTTAACATGCCAACCATACCAGGAATGTATGTATTTATAGAAAATGTTTCTAAACAAGTCACTCAAGCCAAACATGCATTAGCGCATCCCTTGCATCCTCGACAGCAAATGTCCTCTGTATCGAATATATTAAATTAATGGAATGAAGCCAAAATACATACTGAGTTAGAATCGATATAATGAGTATTAAAGTACTAAAATAACGTAACTCTTCAACAATAAAGAAACAGGAATAAATTTACCTACGGTAGATATAAAATAATTTGTTTGAACATTTGACCTTGTCCGTTCTGTGATATCTAATTTTGTTGACAATAATTTACTTTCATTAGACAATCCCCAGACATTCAGTGTTGACCTTCCGATTCGCACTTTTACCACAACATGTAAACATGAAGTGATTCCACTGTCCGGTGCATGTGCAGCGCCAAAGACGAATCAGACAGATTTGTCCATGAAATCCATAAATAAGTTGAACTATGTACTTTACGTTAATAAACGGAAGGGTTGAAAACAATTCAATCAGTCCAAAGATACCGCCCCACTTCTCTGTTAGACTCTATACGTATGTATAACTAGCTATTATAACAGTTTAGTATAGGTAGGTATATTCTAGAAGGCATTCATAATTATGTTTCTTAGTAATTCCATCTCCTTTGAATATTTAATATGAAAACCTTTACGAATTCAAACAATTTAACGCCTTGATATAACCAGATACAAGAATAGTGTATAAATAAATATTACATAGGCATCAACTTTAGAGACTAATTTTCTTAGTCTCAACACTAACCCAGCTTGGGCATATCAGCAATTAAACCTGAAATAATCTTGACTAATTACATTAAAACTTACATAGTACCTACCTACGAGGACAATAAAAATCGCCTTCTCAACAAAAAATACACATTTTCAAACTGTTACCGGTTCAATATTTTTTTAATAATTGACCTAAAATATTGTTAATTAAAACTGTTAATTAGCAGAGATACCTATAACAAGAAAGAAAAGACGGGTTTATGACAAGAAATTAACTGTAATAAACGTAGAGATTGATGAAATGCGAAACCTCTTGTGAATATTGGTATCCCACATAATTCCAGTACCTATAATGAAACTGTTATAATCATATTTCGGATAAATAACGAGCAAAATAGAAAAGCAACTGAATATTATTTTTAGAAGCAGATTCTATGAAGTAAACAAGAAGGCGTGTCACATTGAGCAAAGTGACACATCAGCAAAATTTAATGAATGTCATCTATCTACCATATAAGTAGAGTACATCCACCAGTATTTCTTACTCTTTGAATGAGACGTTATAACCATTAATTTACAATCATTTTTTCCTCTTAAGAAAACAAAACAATCGATTAGCACCATTAATAATACTATTTCATTTCGTTGAATGTAGCGTTCATTTGAAAAGTTTCCGTGTTTATAAGTAAGCACAACAGAAAGAGCACTGGAGCGCAAATTAAATTGATTGTTATGACCTATTATTTAAAAAATAATCACTTTTATTTTCCATTGTCGAATAAAAGAGATTACCTAGTACTGGACCAGTGTCGTATAAACCTATTCCATTAAAACAGGTCTCGTGCACCGCACGGGTCTAACGTTTGTCAGTGTTATTTTTGTACCGTAAAGTCTATAAATAAATTAGTCTTAACAAAATATTCGGTGTGTCGGGAGTGTACGGCAGTGTCTGGTCGGCGGCGTGGTTGCAGTCCACGGACGCGGCGTCACCCGCGTGTCTCGCCGCCGTTATCGACCTTCTTCTTATCTCAACAAGAACTACTCAACCGCCTGATAAACAAGGAGCAAAAGCGTGCGCCCGCGCCGTTTTGCCTCATTCCATCCCACTTGGTGCCTTGCGATTAGTTCGTTCGCCTCTTCGTATCGAATCGTTTCGTTCAGTTGCTCACTCGTTGCCGTCGCGCTACCACGACACCGCACGCGTCCTTCCCGCGCAATGTACCAGCCAGCCAACAACACATAAACCATCAAAATGAAGCCTAATCGGTTATAACGTTTTGTTAACAAACCCAATTTTTAATTTAGATCGAATATATATAATTATTGTGATATTTAGTTAGTTATCCCGTATTTTTAATATTTATAATCGTTACGATGAATTCAATTTACTTTATATAATATTCTTATTTTTAATAATTAAAATAAATTCAGTGCTCAAGATAATCTCATTCCAAAATCGCGCAGTAATTAAAAAGAAGTCTTGTTACAAGAATTGCGATGACAGCAAAAACTCGTTCACATTGGAAGGAATATGGAACAGCACTTTGTGGTGAGTAGAGTTCGTTTTCTAACCTATCATTATATCGCATGCGTCGGCCATGTGTCCGTATGTGATGTGTGACCGGCGGCGGCGGTAATCCAGCTGCGGCGATGACGTAAATACTCATTTATTAACTTAATTACCCGTAAACATTGAGTAAATCCCTGTCGTTTTAATTTTGCCACCCCCCACAGAACCCAGGCTCTCACTATTATTCCACGTCTTTAACATCATTTTGTGAAAGCTACCAATGCAGGATCTCACCAAGAGACACATAATGTTGAAGTAAACGCAGTGAGCTATTTTGAATATGGTGGCATTCACATACACAAAGAGAAAACTGTTATATAGACCTGTGCCTAAAGGACAACAATGACTCTACCAAATGTAACAAAAACTATGGTGATATCACTATCAGACCTGTTATTATCACTAAACAATGGAAAAGTTAAAAATCATGCCGATTACTGTTAGCATTGTTAGTTGTATGTATTCCACGTTTATAGGAACTTACCACGTATGCGTATTGTGCAATATGTTTTGCCTTTTATTTTTACCCAGAACTTTCAATACGCCGTGGATTCTCAAGTACAATTTGCTAGAAGTGGCAATCTAGCCGCACGTGCATCCCAATGTTTTTAGAATAAAGCGTGCAGATTTTAGCTCTAAAACCTCTCAAATTGCAAACTTTAGGAGTACTGGAGTAGAATACTCAACTGCATTTGTCTGCGCAGCCTCCAATACTGAACGTTCGGTAAAAACTAAAACAAGCTTTGTAAATATTCCTTATCGTTACGCAATAATTACTAATAGTTTTAGCTTATGATAGATTAACATCAAACAACATGGATTACATGATACGATCTACTTATCACTACGCATCTTTACACAGTCATATTTCTTTACATCCGTTATTTCTACGAGGTGTCGACTTGCTCACTAAGTAAGGGAAAACATGAAACGTTACTACATATAGTAATTATGTACATACATAAGTTCCTCTCGATATTACAATGATAGCACGAATTATTAATTATCGTTGGTGTACACTAGATTTTCCTCATTCATCGTGCATTTTTACTGCATGAAAAGTGTACATTTGACGTTATCTATCTCGTTTTCCTAATGTGTAATTGTCACGTGAACGTTAATTTGCCACAACAAAACCAATAGGTCAATGAGTTATCAACCGCTCTTACGACAGGCTACATTGAAGTATCGTAAACTGTAACTTATGACCTATACAAAAAGATTTATTTATCAAAAAGTTTTGAAGTTTTTCTAGAATCACATGACTCTTTATAAAATTTATGAGCCGTGTGAAATATATTTTTATTCGACATTCATCGCTTCCAATAATTTTGTTTTGAACATTTTATGATTTTGCCCGTTTCTGAAAGATATTTCCTGGAACATTATTTCTAAAAATAGTATTAATGAAATATTCAGCAATGTAATGTATCTTTTGGTCTGTATTGTATCTTTAAAATTATTCAAAAACTAGTCCCAAAAGGATTTAATTACTACCTATAACTGGGTTTCTGAGCACCGTAACAAAATAATACTTGCATAAAATTTTAAGTTCGACCTCCAGCAATAGAACTATGAAAACTGCATCCAATTTTGCGCTGTAGTTTTTGCAAGATGCGCGTGCAAACATACAGATGGACAAACAAAAATCCTAAAGAAAATTGTTATGGCTGCTATTGCTCTTCAAAGGCACCTCATATTATTTTTTCTTGAATATCTCCTGTGTACAGACATAGGCCAGTTAACTTTTTTTTATTATTAAGATAAATTTTGGTTTTCATATTTGCTTGTGCCTCTATCTATGTATGTACCTCTATCACAAGTTTCTTACCGGTGCGTCGTGAAATCGTGAAAGCGGTGCCAAACACGCTGTTACTTCGCATTGACGAATGATTTATGGATCATTAAAATGTAATGTACTATCAACTGCAAACTCTATTACCTCAATGAATATTTCATTTTAATATTTAATCTATAAAATATACATACCTATTTATCAGTTAATCTTTTCATTAACTGACAGTGATCTGTCATCCCCTCATGAATCCGTTATTCATACTTACGGTGGTGATTTAATTATTTATTTTTTTATTTATTTATTTGGAAAACCTACAGCATTATCTAAAAACAACTATTATCTAAATTTTTTTCACTGATAGATTTACTTTACACTTTTGTGAACATTTTGCATAAATTAGCCAACTACTCTCCATTCCATATATCATCAGATACAGTAAAAAACGTATCACATTGCTCGCCTTCTTTTTAAGGAAACTAAGAGACTTTTCTTAATCAGAGGGCTGGTTTATTCTTGGGTCAAAGAATTGGCATTACTATTCAATGTGGTAATGCTGCCAGTCTTCTGGGTATGTTACCGGATGACAGCAATGGGTATGAGTATTTTGACGCATAGGCATAACAATTTACCTCCTATATATATTTTATTTAAGTGTTTTAAGTTAATTTTTTGCAGAAATAAAACAATAACATAACATAATTGTTTGTAACTATTAAAGTAAACCTTTATTTGAAGGGATTATAATTACTGACCGCAGCTCTTAACTTGTTTCATGGGGTGAATTCCATTCTTCTCGAGAATTCCAAGGTATCAGGTAAAAAAAGAAACTAAGCGGTGGTCGTAGCGAGCCGCTATTAAAGAGACACAAATGAAAAAAAGAACCTTTGTAGTACGAATTAAATTGCCATAATGACTCACTATTTGTGAGGGTACTTTGTCACATTACAATACTCGTGACAAATTCAAATTGGAGCTCAAGGCTCAAGATTTGATAGCGCTTTGTCTCGTATTAGTTATAATATATATTTTATAGGTAATCTATACTTATAATAAATCTGTAGAGAGGTCAATTCTGTACATGAAATATATTTCCAAAATAACTATCAGCGGGTGATTAGTGATCGATACTGACGCCAAAAACGCAATCAGTAAAATTTTGTCTGTCTGTCTGTCTGTCTGTCTGTCTGTATGTTCGGTATAGAAACAAAAACCACGGATTTCAATGAAACTTGGTACAATTGTTCTTCATACTCCTGGGCAGGTTATAGTATACTTTTCATCACGCTACGATCAATAGGAGCAGAGCAGTGAAGGGAAATGTTGGGAAAATGAGTGATTCATGAGAAAGGTTTCAAGCTATAAAACATCACGCTACAACCCTTAGGAACGGGGCAACGCAAGTGAAACCGCGGGCGAAGAACTAGGGAACAAAGTAACTATTCCACGCGGACGAAGTCGCTGGCAAAAGCTAGTACAAGAATATATTTATCAAGATTTTTAATCCAATTTTATAACCTGTATAGTGATGTTTGTAAGGAATAAGAATGCCCTATTAATCAATGTTAATTAAACTAACGCCTACATTTACCTACTATACATTATTGAGCTTGAAAGTGCTTGATCTACTGACACCCAGACCAATAGTTTTACTATTGTATCTGCTAATTAGTACATTGATGGATTAAGGAAATACAGTAATAAACTTGGCCTTAAGTGATCCCGAGTTTATTTATAAGAGGTTGGCTCACAATTTGTCACAAACAAAGTACATTTTAAAGTAAGTGTGTAACATGTATAAGTATGTATATACATCTTCAGTAAACATTATATGTATTAATAGTTTCCGCTTAATAATATGGGAAATATCCACCGTAATCTATTACACGGGGTTTTTTCCAGTAGCAGTTCTTAAGAATATTGACATATCAGTGTTAAGGAATATAAAACGTCTTCTGTGCTTCGTGCTCGACCTGGGCTTCAGCACCTCTAGCGTATCAGTCGCGCTTACTAATGAGACAGTCAAATATGAGCCGTAGATAACCTCTAATGAATTGTGATCCTCTGCCGATCGTCACTATTGCGTCGATAATGTTGTGAATAGATTTATGTTTTCTATGTAAGTCACGTGCCGATTTAGATAATAGTAATCCGATATACATATTTATATAATTTCCGTTTACAAACAATTTAGCGTGTTTTACACACATAATTATTATATTTATACTTAACGCCTGTTTCTTGCGTCATTAGATAAGTTTATCTCTCTTTCTCTACAAAATTATATACTTCTTTCTGTAATTAATTAACTAGGTCGGCTAAAAAGGCCATATTGACCAATTCCTCAGCCATCACTTAAGGACCTCGTAGCATATTCTTTGCAATTTTCTAATGTGACTCATATAAATTATCTAAGCTGCCTTTTTAGGTTTGTAGATTTAACAGTTGAGAAATAAACTTAATTAATGTCATTGCTAAAATTGCCTCAGTAGTCTTGTTGTTGCGGCTGCTGAACAAGCAGTTCGGGTTTCGATTCCTAGGTCGAGCAAAGACATTTAAATCTCTTTGGGTATTTCTATGTTTCTTTCACTTGCACTAGCAGTTTGGAGTTTCGATTTGTGTCCGGGTGATGGCAGTAGATTCATTCATATATATTAATATATCTCTGCTCTTCCTGTCGAGGAACACAGGCGTGATTCCTCTTCATTCTTATTTCTACATGAAATCAATTAATCTGGAAATTATAATCTAAAAGTAATGGTAAAATACAAAATTACTTAGTCTTTGTTTAAAAATTTCTCTTCACAATAGTTAATTAATGTCGTTTCGCATTGATGACTATCATCCTTACTAATTTCGATATTTTTGTTTAAAAACATTTGTTCAAGTGATTTTATATGCGCGATTTCATGAAACGGCAACTTCAGACAGGCACATCATTTTATTTTATAGCAATCTCATTACCCATGGTAAAGTCAGGTAAAGTGCAAGAAATGGAAGAGATATATCTACCTACCTAAACAAAAATGTTGTATCTCTCTCGCTTACCATGTAAGCAATTGTTTTTAAACTATACATACATTACTTATATAATAATTGTCATAATACAACTGTTTAATAACAAATTCATGTTTTGTGATTGCGCTTTTACTGGTAAACTTGGCAATATTTATTATTCTTGTTATGATTAAGACTACCTACTTACTTGTACTACTTATATACAAAGCATAACTTCAACTTCTAAAATGTTGTGCGAAATTTCTTACAGAAAAGTTTAACTTGCCAACGTCAGAAAAATTCGGGCTTAACTTTCCCGACGAATTGAGCTCTAACCATTTGTGTTTACTATTCTCTCTTTTTACATATTAATATAGTGTTGTATTATCTGTACCTACTATTGGTACTTAAATATTTTGTTAATAATTTCAAATTTCAATTTAAATAATTTCTTTAACGCTGCTAACAGATACGTGTATTAAATAGAGAGATAAGGAACGTTATTTAACGATAGAGCTACAGGAACTTTCTTTTCAAGATGCAATCTTACTAATATCAATAAGTTAAATGTGAAGAAAGCAATTTCTTGCAAAATTTTATAAGCTTCCTCAATAAATATGGCAGTGTAACAGAGATTTACCAATAGGTATCAAACAGCACGAGATATTCACGTTACAGGTCATCGCCATATCTTTAAAGCAACAATCCCAGATAATGTTGATTGTTGACCGTTTATTATTACGTAATTCCAAAAATTCCAAGTAATTAATATCATCAGCCAACGTTGTTATTGCCATATACTTTTTGCATTTAATGCTAAGTTTTAAATTAACCGCGTATTAATGTATGAACCGTTGATAACTACGCCAGTGCATTGTATTATGTACTTCATATATGTAGTTTAAGAACGAAGTTTATCTTTGAATAGTTTATTAGTCGTGTATTTGTTCTCAGATATTTAATTTCTTTCTCACTATCTCACATGTTGAATCTGTTTATGTATTTAAGTATTATGAATGGCACGTTTTACGATTTCGACTAAATCCATGAGCCAGACAGACGCTTTACAAGAATATTCGGGAATTATCGATCAAATTGGAACCATCGAGACTCCCTAGTCATGTGAATCACCACATGCTAATAATAATATACTAACGAAGTCTTTCCCTTACCAACAACATTATATTAAACTACCAATATGCACCCCTAACTTCTGCTTATGACATCTGACCACGCAAAGCACGCAAATAGTAAGTGTGATACTTATAGAAAATAGCGGGTATTTGCCATAAAGTCAGGTATTCAGTTCCAGATACCCAGTTATACGCGAATGTCGTTGACATCCGATAGTTTACAGTTGTATTGCGATTTTCTGCGATTCGCAGTCGTGGAGAGAGCAGGGGAAACGATGCGGCAAGCAACCGTCCATGTTTATAAACAATAGCCCGCCATCGTTTGTTCCACTTCAAAGACAGTTTCTGGGAAACGATACACAATCAAGTGAAGCGATAAAGGTCCTACGTCCCTGTTTCGTCGAAGAGAGAGATCAGACGGACTTCTCTCCTTTCTGACGTCATCGCGCCATGACCAAAGTTCTCATCGAAAATATCATCATTCACAGAAATTGCAGAAGCTGAAACTAAGGAATTTACTAATTCAAATTTCCATTATTTATTATCTCCCAATTTCGAATTTGCATTTGACTTTTTGGTGCTTAGAAGTAAATTGGACTTAATTTAATCAAAAATCTTCCATTTCGTGTATCAATTATCATTAATATATTAGTTTTATTTTATTTACTGAATAAATTAAATAAGGCTAGTATAGTACGTAGGTACTTACTAACATTTCCTGGTTTTAAGTCTTTAGCAGTTTAGCATCAATCTTACAGATAATTTACTCGAACAAAGCAGCAAAATTATATTATTATACTTATTGTATTATTTTACAATGGCTGCATAGAAACAAAATAATAATGTGTAGGTACCATAATGAATTTAATTTAGATCCGTATAATAGAATTTTATTACAAATTACGTCCATATTATGTATTATTAAACGATTTTTACGCAATGGGGCAATCTGATAATCATATAATATTCATAATCGAGTATAAAGTCCACAAATTAACTTACATTTAGGTATAAAGTTATAAGTAGGTATATAGTTCATAGTAAGTATGTATTTGTTTAAACAATAACATGCAAAGACATCGAAATCTGAGAAACTATAAAAACTGTAGACGAAATTTCGTCAGCAAAATTCCGATTCCGAGGTACCTAATCTCTTCGCAGAAGAATAATAATTAAAATAATTATAAACGTCATGGTAATAAGTACTTAGAAGGCAGTAAAATAATTATTATATAATTAAAATAGGAAAATCGAAACCAGTTCTAGAGAATTCAAAAATCTGGGAGACTTGAGCATTTTGCGAAAGAGGCTGAATAATGTAAAAATTTTAAATGTTACCAGTCTTCGAGTACTTTTCATACAACACAAAAGTGTTTTCGACAACAACTCCTAGTACTAACTAGGAGTTGTTGTCGAAAACACTTTTGTGCCCGACTGCCTATAGCTACAAACAAGAATAATTAGCTACGGATATACTTAATCTAGATACTTACTGTATTAATCTGAATGTGGTTGCTTCACGTGGCGATGGGACTCAGCCAAAATTAACACGCTTGACAGTGGGTGGACGATCAAAAGTTACACAGTAATAAATAACTGAATATTACACATAAATTAATTAGTATTCGCGTAGTAAGTTGAAATCAGCGACGCTGTACTGGTAAACACTAATATTTATTTATCACTCATGCATGTCTGTTACATTTTATATTGATCACAGAAGTATGTTGGATGGTGGACAAAATAAACATTTAAAAGTAACCTAAGTTACATTCACTACATTATTGCAAGGTTATTGAACTAATAATTTGACTGTTCTAAATTTAAATTCAAAATTAAATTCGACGTATAGAATTGCAAAAGGTGACCCTAAAAAAACTTGCAAATAATATGAGTTTTATTTTGGCAACATTACCAGTGCTGTCATATCAAACAATTTTTTTTTTTCTATTTTGTTACATCTAACCGAAGTGATGGTAATTTATCAATAATTTAAAAAGTACCTACATTTATATTTTTGATGGAATTGAATCAGTCGATTGCTATACATTTGGCCAGAATAACGCAGTTTGCTTATCCCTGCTGATTGTAATACATTACTTGCAACTAATAACATAACAGACTTATCTACACAAAAGCATTATCGTATATTGTTATTTTTTATCTACTAAAGTACGTTATATGCTTTACCGTCAGTAACAAAACTAATTTAAAATCAATGCTATCAAATCGAATCACCACGATCTATCAATTTAATATTTTAAAGAATCTCATATATTTTTAATTAGGATTAGGTATTGCACATTAATTTAATTGATTTAAGGAGCAGTCATTCGCAAAACTAATCGAATTTCTATTATTTGATCAGTGAGTGCTCAGTGTCTACAGTTTGCAATTAGATTGGACAGAACGATAGCTCTTGACAGTGCGCATAATCTTTCCAGCTGCAGAACTGAGCAAATCTTTTAGCTGAATAAAGCTTACGTATTTTTTAATATATTTCAATGAGAATTCATCTAATTCATGAATAGTTAATTATTTAATCGTTTTCTGAGAATTTTATAGTAATCAAATTGCTCGTAACTCACCATAAAAAAACATACGCCTTATGCTATTAGGACCAGTATAATAACAGTTATTAACAGTTTTTATTAATATAAAGTAAATAAAAACAACTTCATCCAACAACAATCCAACGCTACAAATAGTCCAAACATGAGGTTGTTGCCCGATAATAGGCCTCCAAAACAATCCTAACCCATTTTACTCAATAGGCACGTTGTTGCCATAAACTCGGAAAGTAAACAAACGATACGCTTATGGTTTTTTTTTCATTGGCAAATCGTCGGGAAACAGGTGTTAAAAATAATAGAATGCATTTGAAAAAAGAATAAGACGCCTTTTCAAAATAAGATGTCAGTACATGTTGTTTAAAATGATGGAGGAAAATAACGAAACGGAGACAAAAATAACGTAAATAATTATTATGATACACGTTATTTATTAAATACCGAATAACATAATAAATTTCGCTATTAACGTACCCATGACACTCTTTCTCAATTTAGTTAATTTAATAATACAACTGTCACTGATCAATTATCCAAGTCTAGTACAATAGTGTGAAACTTGCCTCACGAACTGTATATGAGATCCTCATTAATGGTCGTCTTCGAGATAACAGGGAAAAATATAAATATAACTTTGTAACTGCTCGATTCACTATAAGAAATAAAGTAAGTAAAGATTGTGTATCTACAGAGCAGTTAGTTATACTGACAGATTGACGTCATGAGGTCTTGAACCTAGTGCTATAAATGTGCCAGTGTTCGGGCACCACGTGCTTACAACACGTGTGTATTGAACCATTAGTTATGTATCGATTGAAAGTAATATAATAAGGATGTTATTGATCAATTCTGCATCGGGATAAATATTATACTATATGCATACATCACAATGTGGCAATATGCCGAAGTAATACCATCATTCGGTGTGATACATCAACAATCCACTCAACAGGTGTGGTTGTTATTAAAATAACCTCAAACTGCTCATCACAATGTAGTAAACTTAAAACAAGAGTCACGTTCATCAGCAGACGATACCTGACTGATGAAAAAACAGTACCTTAGTCAAACACCAAGATACGAAAGACAATAAAGTTTTTTTTCTGATAAAAAAATTATTGTATTCTAGACAAGAATCCCAAAAAAAAATGAAAGTCCACTCACCAACACTTGATTTTCTTTTTGCACAAAACAGGCATTTCCTTCCAATTTATTATATCAGATAATTGACTTAAATACTTTACCTACAGTCTGGTTCGACTCGGAAATTGAATTTCTCTGTCTTTGTGAACTGAATAATGACCATTTTCAGGATCGCTCATTTCCCATCGTCCAATACTTATGATAATTTATTTATTGTTCTATGAAAGTACAATAATGATCACGCGCCATCGAATGTTTATGTGTATTACAGTGTTTTCCCTTATCGGTATTGTGGACCAATCACGAAGTCATAACTTGTGGTTACATTATACTCGTGCATACTGCCTTAAGTAGGTATACAACGATTCTGTTCGAATATAGGTATATTCTGTGCGATATCGATCGTAATTCGTAACATTCGAAGCTAAACATAATATGGCATTCAAACGACAAAGATTCTCTTTAGATGTCTTCATAATAGCCTGGTTGAAGTTAATTCCATTCCGGTAGTTTGAGTTGTGCTAAGATATTTCGAACAATCAAGAAACAGTAATTTATTTATTCGGCAATCGAAAAGTTTCTATTCCCGGATTGTATTGTAGGACCGGACGGCGGCGGCGTGGGCGTCCAAACAAGTGAAGGGTTGGCTGACGGGAGTAACATTAAAATATTAGAATTGAATTAAAAGATATCTGTTTTCAGGTACCTTACTTATAAGCTAACAAGATGCAAGTACCATTCACACACATATTCTTTCGGTATAAAAGCTGATTAAAGGTACATGACATTTTTTTTAAGCTAATTAATTTTGTCGGTTTATGTACATTTTACTTGTTCTATGCATTCTGTCGAAATGATTGAATATTTTGTCGAGGTAAATGAACATAAAAGTATGGAACAGCTGATTTTTACGACTTCAGGGTTGGTCCCATAATAAAATCGTTATAAATACTGACCATTATTAATAATTATTGAACATTATGATGAACAATTGGCTAAGACACTGAGGTTGTTAATAACAAATACAGTGAGTACACAAACTCACTTGATATCTTTTTTATTTAACACTAGCTTTTTGCCAGCGACTTCGTCCACGGGGAATAGTTACTTTGTTCCATATGAACTTTCATCCTCTATTTCACCCCTACATAGGTCGAAATTTATCAAAATCCTTTCTTAGGGGATGCCTAAATCATAGTAGCTATATGCATGCAAAGTCTCAGCCCGATCGGTTTAAAATTGACAAAGTTTCATACAAACTTTCATCCCCTATTTTATCCCCTTGGGGGTAGAATTTATCAAAATCCTTTCTTAGCGGATGCCTACGTCATAACATCTACCTGCATGCCAAATTTCAGCCCGATCCCTCCAGTGGTTTGGGCTGTGCGTTGATAGATCACTATGTCAGTCAGTCAGTCACCTAACGTAAGAGTAGACAAATATAATCAGAAAGCTCCGAACTGCTAAGTTATCGGTAGTTACACGTGTTATTGTGAGTCAACCATAAAAGATAGACATTTGCTGTTGTGGAATATTTTTTATATAATTTTAAGGAGAACATTTCCGTCATACATGATTTCTGTGTAGCTTTAACCATTAAGGCTGCACACGCGACGGAAGCTTAAAAAATGAAGTAAGTTCTCCTGTTTTCCCAACATTTCCCTTCACTGCTCTGCTCCTATTGATCGTAGCGTGATGAAAAGTATACTATAACCTGCCCAGGAGTATGAAGAACAATTGTACCAAGTTTCGTTGAAATCCGTCGAGTGGTTTTTGTTTCTATAACGAACATACAGACAGACAGACAGACAGACAGACAGACAGACAGACAGACAGACAGACAGACAGACAAAAAATTTACTGATTGCATTTTTGGCGTCAGTATCGATCACTAATCACCCGCTGATAGTTATTTTGGAAATATATTTCATGTACAGAATTGACCTCTCTACAGATTTATTATAAGTATAGATAGATTAAACGCAATCGTCACTGGCTATAAATAACATCCACCGTGTTCACACGACGTCCGCAATTCCTTTCATTGATCCACTAAGTGAAAATATTTTTACCATCAACTGAAGAACTCGCATTATATCTACCCATTGTTCTATTCTGTTGCGGGCTTGAGACTTATGCACACATACCTATAATGCTATTTCTACAACTTCAGTGACGAGCACAGTGCCGCAAAATACAACAATATCACAATCACAATAATTACTGTTATTCTGACATGTGTGTTGATAATAATAGGTCGCGTTTACACTCACCGACGCAGATAAATCGCAAAAGTCATCCTTGGCAAAAGTTAATCTGATCCATTTACATTTTGCCATCGGTGTGTAAAAAAAATCTCGAATAATAAAATTTTATATACCAACATGTTTACATAAAAAGTTAGTCTTAATGCATAAACAAATGATATGAGGTTTTGTAATCAAGGCCTCTACCTATCGTAAGCTAAAGGTTATGTAAATACATATAATATTGTATCTTGTATTTTATCATTGAAATGGATCTTTAGTAATTAGTAATATAAAAATGCAAATGGAAGTGTGGTTTGAACACACCCTTCGTGTGACGCATAGTGTTGCGTCACCGGATCGGAGTAACGGGCCATCACCAGTTTTCCACGGACTCTGGGGCCTGGGTAGTCTCCGGTGAGGCGAGGCAGCGCGGAGAGGAGCGGTGCTGGCGCTGGCGCCCCACGCCTCGACCTCGGCAAACCTCAGACTCACAGAGACCATTTTAAAAACCCATATTCATCAAATTATACCTTCGTACCATTCTTAATAGGTCCATTACTTGTTATTAAATAATAGGAATAAAATGGCTTTGCGGTTACACGCGAATGAAGATAGTCGTACCTATAAAAGTATTTACCTATAAATGTATTCACAAGGGCTTCTGCGCGTTGGACCTGTGTCCCCCCGCAAACCTTCCAAAGAACCGGATGTCTTCCTCATTAGAGGCATGCCGTGATAATATATGCAAAAAGGAGATACAAACACTATTCATAATAAAAATCTTTATTGCACTACACTTTATGTTACATTTAGCTTAGCTTAACATGCGGCAACATATAAAAGGTCACAGACAGTTACAATATTTATTCTACTAATACCTAAACTAGGAATATCTGTATTATAGGTTACTAGCGACCCGACGCGGTTTCACCCGCGTTACCCCATTCCTAAAAGTCGTAGCGCAATGTTAAATAGCTTAAAACCTTCCTCTTGAATCACTCTATCTGTCAAAAAAAACCGCTTCAAAATCCGTTGCGTAGTTTTAAAGATTTAAGCATACATAGGGACGGATAGACAGCGACAGCGACTTTGTTTTATACAATGTAGTTATTAGCGTCGTTCTGTGCATTTAGTTATGTACGAATCTAGAAAAACAAATTTAGTTTTTTTTTAAATCCACTCTGCCATAAATTCTTCTTCAATTTTTTAAACTCCTGCCTACTGTAAGTCTGTAACCTTACATAATGATGATACAAACCATAAATTACGTCCTATACCTGAAATTGGCGATTAATTATATTATGTGGATATGGAATTAGGTTTTCGTTTAATTTAACCTAAGATTTTCGCGAAGTAAATAAAGTAGAAAGATTTACGATAAAATTACCATTCCTGTATATAACAAGAAATTTACTGGTATATCCCACAATATTTAAGACTACATTCTACATTTGTATAATTTTGTGTTCATATTAATCTGAAATGAAACATCTCACGCAAAGCAAACTTTCCGTTAACACAGTGAGTGACAACCAATGACAAATACGTAAATGATAAATATCACTGACGATCTAACTAATTTAATAATTCTTCTAATCTACTAGTTTAAGGATATTGATATACTCGTATGAAACTGCGTACTTTCTTAGAAAACCACGGTATTTATGTAGTCGGCCGACGCGGACACGAGTCGTACATCCAAAACTAAACATTGACGACGCTCTGATGGTGCCAACTGGCATACGGCAGCCGTCTTGTATCTGCTACTTTATAAATTAAACAGCTTCACTGTTTACATGACGTAGAAGAAACAATTTCGGACGCATTCAAACGCAAAACTGGGTTTTCGTCGCGCGTCGTCAACATGACAAGTTATACTTGCGGGCTATTACAATAACCCTTAACAGTTTGTTATACGACACAACACGAATCAAGACCTGTATAAATGCCTTAATTTTTTACTTAAGTATTGCGAACCACCTTGTAACGATATACAAAAGTAAATGATAATTTACTCTATGTCGTTTGTTAATAGTCACACATGTAAGTAAAAAACTATGTCAAAAAGTAATGTTTTTTTTTTATTTATTTATTGTAATGTTATTTTACCTTCTTTAGGTAGGTTAGATTATTAATACAGTTACAGTTGATTACAGCAACTAACGGAAAACATTTTGAGACATTTATTTAGACGACAGAATTTTCTATTCATAAGTAGGTTGCAATAACAAACATCTCGCCACAGTAAACAAGTTTAGCGTCTAATAAAAAGTACCGTCTTTTTTGTATAGAATCGCAGCTTCCTTGTGTCTTGTGACTCACATGTTGGTTGTCTAGTTCTTGTAAAGCTTAATTTGCCAACGCAAGGTATTTCCGTGCAGTGGTGTGGGCGAGGCGGTCCTCTATCCTGTAACAATCGCAACTAACACAACACACGGCTACTATGTAAGCTTGAGCATTCAGTTTGATTCCGCTTCGCATTAACTATGTAGTTGTGTTTGTGATTAAACTTAAGTACAACTAGAATCGAAGACGCTTCTAACTCGAATACTGCATGTACACCAGTTACACTAAATATTAAGCAGTTTCAATAATGCACTCCAATACGTGTTATTGGAGCTCTCTTATAAAATTTATACTGAAATTCAATTGAATGAAATTCAAAATCTAAGCTTTCAAACCTCAACGCTATATCAGCTTAACCTTTTCAGCTTCCATTGTATCCAAATGCGGTTGATTGTATTAGTATTTCATCCCAAACGACTGCTATCTGACCTCCACAACCCAATTAAGACCAATATCAGTATCTTAATGTTATAAAGCAGCTGTTTGTTGTGTAGTGTTTTTGGTAACAAAATAAAATAGCCTCTGCTTCGCAGAATGATTGATATGCGTATTTGTTTTTGAATCGCTCCTCTAAAAACCGAGCATATAATCTAGTTCCAGTTTTTGAAACTCTAAAAAAAGTCTTCGTAACATTTAACAGCTTCAGAAATCCTTTCCACAAATAGTATCTGATAATAATAGAAACAGGGTCAATATGTCTCTAGAACATCTTTATATGACGAACGAAAACCTATATCGCGATACTAATTTGTATGGTAGAGGAATAACATTCATCGAATAGCAAATAGGTGTAGTAACTTTCTAATCTCATATTGTCATGAAACCGTGGCATCTGTCATATTAATTAATCAGACAGGGTCGAGGAACGCGTCGAGTATATTGGAGTGGTCAGAAGTTTCCACTAGCTAGCGATAAGACACGATATCGTCGCCACACCCAAACTTGTTTTTACTAGTCAGACAGGAAGTTTGTTACAGTAACATAATTATATTATACAGGGTTATTCTGATAGGTTATACCCATCCGAACAGGGGTTAAAGTATTCACAACTTTTGTCCTACAACTTTATTCCAAAATGCATACATCTTAAACAGGACTTTTTTTATATAACCGCAACCTACTGAATAACCCCTAATGGTATAGTAATAACCACTAATCCCCATTATTTACAATGCACCATAATTTTAAATTGGGCTTACGAATTACATGCAAGCATCAGCAATCTACTTGAAGAATGATAAGTTAACAATGCGGTGAGGTGAAACAGTTTGTAACTGATGCTTAATAGACAAACTGGGGCAATGAAAAGGAAACGTGATGCTTTGGCCACCTGCAGTGCATTATTGGCTTTTGATGCACTATGTTTATGCCAAACGTGACCTTCGATAGTTCTTTGGCATTAATTGAATCTGTAATAAACCTGTTACAATCATTAAGCAGGATTTAATGTACATTTGTTTATTTAACCATTGATAGAATATACATTAAAATCATATATTAACGCTTAAGAGTTAGCTCTTTGAAAGACATTAATACTTTAGTAATTAATATTAAGTATTTATGCACTCTTAAAACGGAAATGAAAGTATAATTTCCCGTAGATATTTAATCATTTTACATTCACATTTCATTAGAAGGAAGAAATATATTTTTATTTGGACAAGTTTTACCATCGCATGAAAAATGAAGCCTGGATTGTCTTGGTTAATTAGATTTACAATGTTGCGTAGTACAAATATGAGTACAGAATAAGGTATTAGGCTTACTATGATACTGGAAACTGATACGCATTAGGTACCTATCATACACCGTCTTTATGGGTCCGGCGGAGCCTGAACTGCTTACAAAATCGTTAAATCGTAATCCAAACAATATTTTATCAAATTGTGTTATTATTCGGATTCGGATACGTTCGTTATGATCGTTAATCTAGGTTCCTGCCATACAAATTCGACTTCTACTACTTCAATGGAAATAAACTTCCAGAAAATCGTTCCAAACTTGGTAAAGGTATCAAGAATTACATTCTCAGTGAAGTATTTTGGACGAAATAGTAGTGTAGGAACCTAGATTAACGGAATCCGAATAATAACACAATTTGATTAGGTAAATTGTATTTGAATTACGATTTAGTTGTGGTAGGTATTACGTTTGTATCTGAAATTCGGTCCGCCGGACTCTTAAAATGCACTTTTGCAAACTTTGCGATTAAAGTTCACATGGAGCATGGATTGCTTTAGAAATCCAAATTCGACTATCTAGTTCTTTAAAATATTCAATAAAATCTATTTTTTAAGGTTGTAACATTATTTGAACAGTATTCAGTTAACGGCTCACGCATACATCTTCTTCTTCATTCTAAACATTTTCCTGGCTAAGCTCCAGATTCCGCTTTGCTTAGGAAGGTCGTGCGCTCATTAGCAAACCATCCAGTTCCTATAATAATTATTAAGAGTTTCTTATTTACAAAGCAACTTCTGACAAACATCTTCAACCCTTAAAGAACCCTAATTACAGTCACAGCGAAAACAATATCCAGGTACATTTTTTTTTTTATGGAATAGGAGGGCAAACGAGCAGACGGATCGCCAGATGGTAAGCGATTACCCCCGCAACACCAGAGGAGTCACAAGTGCGTTGCCAGCCTTTTAAAAGGGGATTGGGCCTCCGGTAACCTCACTCACTCGGCGAAACACAACGTAAGCGTTGTTTAACGCCGGTTTACTGTGAGGCCGTGGTATCACGCCAGTCGAGCCGGCCCATTCGTGCCGAAGCATGGCTCTTCCACGTATGAACTACACTTGACTCATTTATTACAAATTTGCATTAGTTAAATCAAATTCAAACTAAGTTTAATTTCATGTGTTCCGCATTGTTGATTGTCTATTGCAACTACTCTTTGAAAATGATGTAGTTATACAAGGTGAAGTCGATAATACAATAATGAAACTACGGTAATTTTAACCAAAAAAGCAACTTCCCGTACATGTTTGTCACCTTATCAATTATTGTTTAAAGAAAGTTATTTTTTTTATAATTATTATGTTAAAGTGATACTTTGGACTAGTATTAGACTCTGATTTTGTTGAATGCCTTCTTCATCCTGTATAATGAAGTATGGAATGCACTTCCCGAGTGGGTCTTCCCTGATAGATATAATCTGGGTGTCTTTAAATCACGAGTGAATCGGTTTCTACTAGGCAAGCGCGTTCCATCGTAGATCGCAGTATCGCTTAACATCAGGCAAACTAGTGGTCAAGCGTAAGCCTATCACGAATAAAAAAAAAAAAATGCTGTTTAATTAAGACTCTTGGTATCATCAATGTCCGGAAATTTTAAACACAATAATTACCGTCAAGGTTTCGACCCGTCGTTATTATTGTTCGACATTCTTGTAGCACGCAATACTCATGTACATACTTCTATAAACACATACCACCGTCAAAGTTTACTCCAACTTTATCAACACATGTAAACATTTTCACATTTATATTTCTCAACTTAGATAAACACCTTCTTCTAACACCTTGTCGAGGTCAATGCACTCGTAAGCGATGAAAACAGTAATAACTATCAATGATACTCTAAGGATATGTAATTGGTTTAGCACACAATCCTTTTTGCCAAAATTGTTTATTATCTATTATCACAATTAGCATTGTAACCAAAATTTACGTAATTATGCCTAAAATTAATGGTTGTTCTTTCTTTATTTCAGCAACGCTTATCACCGCTACAGCGGGTACCTGCTACGGATGGCCCTCACCTACATTACCGTACCTACAGTCACCTGAGAGTACGATACCAACATCACCCGACGAGGGATCATGGATAGTGTCGATAATGATCCTGTGCTCAGCGTTGACGCCTATTCCTTCGGCATACTTCGCCGACCGATTCGGCAGGAAGACAACGCTTCTCCTCGGAGCAGTGCCTTTCATCCTGGGCTGGGTTCTGGTCATCGTAGCTAAGTCTGTTGCTGTTCTGTACGTGGCGCGTATGTTCTCCGGTCTGGGCTACGGAATTGTCTACACAGTTGCTCCAATGTATACAGGAGAGATCGCTACCAATCAAGTTCGAGGCGCACTCTCTACACTCATCACGTTAATGAATAAAGTAAGTACAACAATGCACATTCTCCATTTCTGATATAACGCGAACAAAATATACCGTTAACACCTTGTTTGTTGAAATCGTTAGATTACCATCCGGTGAAACGAATCGTATTCAACCTAGAGACATTAAAAAACATGAGCCAATGCCAGTCAGGTGTTAATAAATTATTCATCACGTTAGTGGGTTAGTTTAGTTCTATCTGCGACTGCTCGAATTTTAGTAGGTAGCTCTTAATTAAGTTATAAATGATATAATAGAATAATATTGCTATTGATAGAACTATTATTATCATGGCGTGAGAAGTTTCGTGTGTAAGTAATAGATCAATGTCTGCTATAATGACGTACCAATTGATCAAGTTCAATGAAATAATTGAGTAATTCCATCTTATTGCAATTATTTACTCTGGATAAGTTCACATAATGGACGATATCCTTCGCAACGTAGCTAGCAATTCCAATTACAAATTTGTCGTGGAGCCTGTTCTGCCTTATCGCAGCGCATTTACATATTCCATGCTCTGTTGCCTGTTTCATAAGCTTGCTTTCTGCTTTAGGATTTAGAATATGCGATTTCTAAACGATATTCGTAGAATCGCAGTGAGTATGTAGGTACTTGTGCAACCAACAGGTGTATGGTTTCCTTTGTTAGACTCAAAGTCCATTGCACTAAATAGTCATACATAAACTTAATCTTGTTATATTGACAATATCATGCGAGAGCATGCTAACAAACATCTTCTATTTGAGTTCTTACGCTAATCGTAAGAACTTGCCTTCTCCATGCTGCAGCATAGTGAGAAGAAATATTATTCTTAAATTAAGAGCAATGTGTTTTGCACTAGAATTTGCAAATGCATCCCCTTTGTTCAAAACTTCAAACCCCAAAATAAATTATAAGTTCAGCTTTTGACTTTTCTATATTCAGTACCTCGAAGAACCTAAAAGTGAATCCATTTTAGGTTTTTTGAAAACTTTATCCTTAAGAACAAGGCCTTGTATAATTAAAATATTCTCATTATATTACTGACGTAGGTATACAACAGAAGAGCAAAGAACCAACGCAATAATATTTTTTTATCAAGAGCTATAAAATGTTCACGTGATAAGCCTGTGATATTACCATAAAACACATTAAATGTACGAATACTTATACAAGAACTATCGCTCTTAGCTGGTGAAAATTAATTAGTCCCGGGGACGCCATACAACATCCCGAGGGAATGATATTAAAGAGTCATTTCACAGCGTCTGCAGCGTCAGCGAACATGACTTTAATCAAAAGCTATTCACCGTGATCTTATATGACAACAATTTATTTCACATTGTGTTGTATTTGCACGTAATTAAGGCTGCGTGCACACGAGCGGACACACGACGCGACGTGGAACGTGACTCATTACCTCAATTACGCAGCGCGTTTGGGTTCCCGCAATTCATATAAAACTTGAAACGTATACAATCATGTTTAGAAAATTAAATGTATTTACGTATCTATGAATGTTCTGATGTTTATTATTAACCTTTAAAACTACAGCTCATATAACAAAATCTCGATCTAATGAGCTTTGCTTGTTATGACATTGATTGCGCTGTCATGAATTTCATCCATTGTAATCGCATAATCGGTATAATGATCGTTAAAGCTGCCTTATCTTGATAAAAAATTGTATTGTCTATGTATGTATGCAGTCTACTAAGTAGGTACTAACCCTGGCATCACACTATTCCATCCTTTTTAAATTATGTGTAGGATTTACATAGGCAGAACTATTTTTTTATGTAATAATATATTTTCAAAGAAAACTTCCTTTGCTTCCAGGTCGGAATTCTTGCCCAGTACTGCATCGGTCCGTTCGTAAAAATGGAAACCCTCGCCGCCATCAACTTGATCCTGCCCATAACATTTGTAATCACCTTCATCTTTCTGCCTGAATCTCCTTACTACTACTTAAAGTTTGAGCGAAGTGAGAGGGCCGAGCGCTCCCTTAGGAATCTACGTAGTGGTGACATTAGAACTGAACTGAAAAGTATAGAACTCAATGTTCAAGAAGACATGAAGAACCGTGGAACTTGGGGGGACTTGATCTCTGAAGCTACCAATAGAAAAGCAATGTGGATCACGCTAGGAGTATTCACGATACAGCAACTATGCGGCAGCGCCGCAGTGGTAGCGTATGCGCAAGTCATATTCAACTGCACCACCAGTGCCGTCAGTTCAAATGTTACGATACTAGAGAATGTAACCGTCACCGCACCTATAGAACCCTATCAAGAATCTATAATCCTTGGATGCGTACAAGTTGCCACTTGCATCCTGTCAGTAATACTCGTCGACCGTGTTGGAAGAAAGCCTCTTTTGTTGCTATCCGCTCTTGGAGTAGGGCTTATGAATGGCACAATTGGAACGTATTTCTACTTCGACCACTTTAACAAAGCTGCAGTGGAACAGCTTCACTGGCTGCCCCTAGCTGCTCTCCTCGTCTACATTGTGTGTTACGCCATCGGACTGTCGACGGTCCCCTACGTCATCATAGGAGAAATGTTTCCGACTAATGTCAAGTTGTACGCTTCCTGTATCGCCCATATCTATACTGGCATCTCGATGTTCGCGGTTCAAAAACTATTTCAGGTGAGAGTTCATAATATCATACAATTCTTGATACATACATTCTAAAACACCAATCAAACGCCACATTGTAACAAAATCCCATTTATTTTATAAATATTTTTTGTACATGTGGACCTCGCTGTACCAATACGAAACAAAATGCTTTTAAAGCGGCAATATAAGCTCACTACTTTTTGTAGGCACATAATTATATACAATATATAAATTATACATATACAATATCATTGACATAATTCTTATTATATCACATTGATAAACTTGGTTACAATATACTTATATATATTAATATTACAGGTGGTCAAAGACGCGTATGAAATTTACACAGTATTCTGGGGATTCGCCATATTCTCTCTGCTGGGCTTGGTGTTTATGCTGATCGTGCTGCCGGAGACGAAGAGCAAATCGTTCGCGTGCATCCAGGCTCAGTTGAAGCGGGAGGTGGCGCGCGACAACGCTAAGAAACTTGCCACCGTAGAATACTGAGCGCCGGTGACAACGTCCACCGGATTACTTCTCACTAGTTTAGCATAAGCTTTACTTTAATGTGTTTTAAGGGATCAAGCAAGTTGGAATGACAGTTAAGGATATTGATACTTAAAGTTAACTTATAGTATAGTGTAATAACGTACAGTTTTCTATAAAGTATTGTAGACACTATTACAAGAGTAGCCTGTGTATACACAGTAGAGGGAGAATGGATGGGGCCAAAAGGCCTGCGCCCGAAAAGGCAGTGAAGTCCTCAGGGTCGTAGTCGGCGGGCAGGGCGCGCGACCTGACCACGCTCGCGTACAGCTTGGCCGAATGCTTCGCCGTCCTCGTCTTGTTCGGACTCTTAAAATCAACCAGGTACAGACCGAAGCGGGACCTGCAAATGCATTTACAACTGTGAAATGAGTGAAATTAGACATTTCTGACTGATGTATGCGTTTTATTCCTCACCAAATAGACAACTTATATGATAATATGCATATCTTGGAGAAAGGTGCAACTATGAAATATACGTCAAAGTAACTTTTTGTTAGTGAGTAATTATCATCATAGATATTACATTATTAGGTGAATAGTGTAATGACATTGTATCTAATAAAATAAAGTTTCATTGACTTATTCACATTGATTTGCATTATAGCGTGGTAGAGCAAGTAGCTAATAAACTCATATATTTAATTAGATATTTGTATCTTTAGAACGAATATAACCACCCAGACTCAATTAGGGAGACCTAAATCCAGATAAATAATTTAATAGGATATTTAACTGCCTTTAAATCTTCTATGTATGTTTTATGTTGGGCTCTTAAATCTTTGGAGACCAGACATTTTATTAGAATAATATGCTTAATTAGTCTTTATAAATATTGAAGATACTAAAACTGCCTATTATACAGATGATAGATGTATATATATATGGTAGGAATAAAACGAATCAGTGGTTGATAAAAGTTATCAATCATTAATATCTGCTCTTTAATCAGGACGTGCCTCCAAAGACGGGTATTTTTGGATTCGATTAGATAGTTCGATTAGATTAGATACTTTGCTGATATAGGCCAATAAAAATAGATTCAAATTAGGTGACTACTGACGCAAGCAGCATTAAGTTTAGTCATATAAGCTGTATCGCCAGCGAAACGGCAATTAACGGATATTAAGCCAAGAAACATTATAATTATTTCGAGGTTGTATTCCGGCAACATTGCAAAATTAGTGGCTATACCTATTTCAAAATAATCTCAGTAGGTACAAATTTTTAATTGCGCGCATTTGTGTATAAATTCATTTTTTTTATTGGTTAAAGGAGGGAATATAAAGTGACATAAGATATTCTTGAAAGGTCACATAGAATGAATATCTTAAATATCTTTAGTCTTTCACATACCTACTTCGCAGATCTTTCACCTATCTACTAGATACATACAAATTACAGACACAATGATATGGAAAAAGCAAAATCTCCCTTACGCTTAAATTCGTAATTCATACATCTGATAGATATAATCTGGGTGTCAACCACGAGTGAATCGATTTCTTCTAGGTAAGCGCGCTCCATCGTAGATCGCAGACAATAACTGGCAGTCAAGCGTAAGCCTATCACGAATAAAAAAAAAAAAAATTCGTCACAAAACCCCTTTGAGAATTCAATTTCTTTTTGTAGTATATATGTACCATTTTTTTCTTAATCTTATCATAACTAAAATATTTGCACATAAAATCCCAGACAAACCATAAAGTCACCATTATGTACATAATTATAGTAGGATAATAATTGTAGCTAATATCAGATCTTTACTAACATTCCGCACCTTGTATATTAGCTATTTGCCATGATAAAGAAGGTGATATAGAATAAATATCTCACACGCATCCGTTGAGTGTCAACACAGGAAGGTGGATCAATCGTGACTATGGTGCGTGGACGCTGCGTTTCCGACGCGTGATAATACCATAATGATTATGTAGGTATACAGTGTGACGAATACGACGTAACACGATAAAACGTAATACCTGAAAGATCCTCATAGTAAATCATGTTTTTTTTGTGAGATAGGCGGGCAAACGAGCAGACGGATCGCCTGATCGTAAGCCGTTATCGCCGCCCATGGACACCCGCAACACCAGAAAAGTTACAAGTGCGTTGTCAGCCTTTTAAAAGGGGATTGGGCCTCCGGTAATCTCACTCACTCGGCGAAACACAACGTAAGCGTTGGATGACGCCGGTTTTCTGTGAGGCCGTGGTATCACTCCGGTCGAGCCGGCCCATTCGTGCCGAAGCAGGGCTGTCCCACGTATAAGATACTGACTACTTTGCACCGAAGCTGTTCAATACCTATCTATACTAATATAATAAAGTTGTAGAGTTTGTTTGATCGCGCTAATCTCGAGAACTTTAAGAAGTCGGATTTGAAAAATTATTTTTGTATACGACAACCATATTCATGAGGTAGGTTAGAGGCGGTTAGGGCAGAGCAAGTGAGTGAAGCCGCGGGACACAGCTATGTAGATACTATATTTTGGAAAAACCGAAAAACTACACCGAGCAAGCCTGCAACACCAGAGACGCTGACATAATCCTATAATTATTATAAAGCTGCCTCTGCATAATCCTTCGGGGAATATAAGCGTTTCGTAGGTATGTGAATTTTGAACATTAGATAAGTATTAACTTAAACCTAGTGGTCCTGGGCGCAACTGCTACGCTAGATATCTTGGGTTCGATTCCCAGATTGAGCAAAATGTTATTGGGATTTTCTATGAAATTATCAATAGCAGCTCGGAGGTTGGGATTTGTGCCCGGTAATAGCAATAGACTCGCCCCATATTACTTTTGACCTAAACATACCAGCGAACTGTCGGTGCACATTAGTACGCCTCTGACTAACCCTTCGGAGAATACAGGCGTTACGGTATGAGTATGTTACTCAAACTTATACAAAGCACTAGCTCTGCTCTCTAACTACTGTCTAACCCTCGAAGATCTTATTTTCCCTAATCTGTGGTAAGTTCCCTTCACCCCGGATGACTATACTCCATGGCGCCATAAGAAGTCTACGAAACAAGTGGCAACTTTTCGCTGGACTTAAAACATAGATGATTCGTTTTTCAAAATGACTAGTGCCATCTAGTAACTGTTTGTACAATCATAAAACTACTGAACCGTACGCAGTACCTTTATACCTACACTTATGTTTACGTCATAATGTTAGTTCAAGTTATGCGCAACAGATGGCACTTTATGGACACTATCAAAGAAGTCTATCATTAAGACTGTGCCCGAGGAACAGATGTAGCAGCAGAATTATGAAGATAGGTCCTGAAAACCTTATCAAAATGTGACTTTTACTTTAGAAATTGTCCGCGGTTAGGTTAGGTTATAATTACCTACACCTAATCATCTTCAATTTGTTTCGGACACTATTATTTATTGTCAGGTTATTAGCTCGATACTTCGCAGCCAAGGTTATTATCTGCTCTTGATTATATCCTGTAAATGTTGCTTTAATAACAACATACAAATTACCTTGGAAATTATTCATAGTTCAACAAAGGAACTATTAACTTCTATGTCGTGAGTATAAGTATAGTTAAAATAACCGGTCAGGTTAAGTAATGTAACCAATAACGTTCCTCTTTTATTAATTCTAATAGTAGATACCTTTAAGCGTAGCTAATAATTAAATTGATTTCATGATTTTGAAATTATCCAAAGTAATTAACTACCTATAAAGACACTTGTTTGCTTAGAATATCTAACACGCATGTTCTAAATTAATTAATAAGTAATTCCGATCTAGTCTACCTCGGTAACACTGCATAAATTACTATATTGTTACTATCCCTGATATAAAAACTGGTTTTGTTCACTTAAGCTATTAGAACAGTTGTCAAACGAAAATCGAACACAATAAAATAACATACCATGCTGTTTTCCCCTCAATGTTAGGTATATTTCTATGTTCCATGACATAGGGGGTGAAACTATCACCATTACAAAACTACGTAATACGAAAACTTATAATAACAGCCGTTACAGCATTAGGTATATGCTGTAAAGTATGTTAACCCCATAGAATAGGACCTTAGTTTATAGTACTTATATCCCTTTCAGATACGAAATATTGCCAATTTTTGAAACGCAGTCTGGAAGGCATTAATTCCAGAAAAACCTTTGAAATGGAATGATTTCCATAGTGTTATGCGATCGTTTTAGTGGAAACGCTATTGTGTAGTTGTCATGAAGCTATAAAATCAGTATAATACTCACACATAACCATCATCCCATTCAAAGTTATCCATCAAACTCCACGCGAAGTATCCGAGGACATTACTCTTGTCCTCGTGGATAGCATGAAGCAATGCATTCAAGTAATGGCTGTAATACGCAACCCTAGCCTTGTCCTCCACTCCGCTGAAGTCTGCGTAACCATTTTCTGTTACTATTATAGGAACATTATTGTAAGTCTTCGTTATCCACTTAAGTAGACGCCTGAAGCCGAAAGGCACCACCTAGACAATAGAAATACATGTTATTTGTGTTTATACCAAAACATTATGCAGGTGTTTATGTAGGTGTACGTACATACATACGAGTATTGTACTCAAAAGATTCCTAATAACTGTTAAAAACGCCGTCAAACTATTTTATGATTCCAAGTTAGTTTAGACAATTTCGAAAATGTTTGGTAATAATACTGTATAGATTTTTTTTATTGATTAAGTCGGCAATCAGGCAGACGAGCCACTTGATGGTAAGGAGTCATCGCCGCCTATGGATACAACAACACTAGAGGAGTTGCTGATGCGTTGCCGAGCTTTAAGAGCCCCTACGGACTACAGACTGCCAGAGCCGCAGCAACCCAGGGGGAACTGGCTCTTACGTGCAAAAGTCCAAACCTACACCAAGGTGTTTTTCGACAGACTCCGACGTAAGGGTAGTCGCCAGCCAGTCAGACCTCGAGAAGTCCTACCAACGAGCGAAATTCTTGTTTTTTTTAAATCTCAAATTGAGAAGGAAAACTAAGAATCGAGCCGAATTATTCTTCTTTAAAAATAAGTATCCTGCGAGGCCCCTGTATCGTCAGTGCGTTAACAAAAATAAATTTTCACATATATAACACCCAGACACGGGATCACGTCCTGTATGTGATCTTTTATGGATCCTACTACCCCTGGAATTGTTACTATTATTTTCCCTGACGCAGAAGTCAATCGCTCTGCCAGTACGCCAAACGTTTTATCTAATTATGAAACAACAAACTTTCAGGAGCTAAACTTCAATTCAGAGACATCTTACATTGTCTAGATAATAAAATAAAGGTGTGCCAGATAAGTCCCATCAATTTACATAAGAATCACGATGTAAATAGTTCTGAAGTGCGAACGTCGTTAGAGGAGATAGCGTTAGTTAGCGATAACTAGATTAGCGTCTTTTATCAATGTCCTTTCGTTATCAAAGGTTCTTTTTACTTTGTTAAAGAATATTCGTGTAATTCTTGAAAACTGCCGATGCTGTAAGAGTGAAATATATCGTCGATTAAAAAAACTGCTGCTGAAAATAATGATTGATTTGCAAGCATACTCTTGCTTGTTGGATATCAGTGACAGTAATACCAGTTGATGAAGATACAAATATCAGCTAAATCTTACCTTCAGCCAAGATGAAGATGAATCGGAAGGCCACTTCGGATCCTGGACCCTCACAATGCCAATGTCGTTTTCGTGCGATGGCACAGCACCCACTTCGTTATCGGCCATAGAGAGGAGGTACGTGGTGTAATGATTCAACCCGAAGAAGTCTGCTGTTCCCCTTATGTAGTTCACCTCTTCTGGAGTGAACTTCGGTAGCCGAGATCGAGTATAGTTCTGTTTTAAACTTTTCTCGTCAACTAACTTAATAAGTTCCGGAGGGTAGTTGCCCTCTTTTGAGTAAACTGGATGCGCATACCAACCCAACTGGAATGGAAAAAGATTTTGTATTATTTACTTTTATAATTCTTGAAGTTCATTATTTTTTCCGCTATTGCACAGCAGGTTATTAACCTCCGAAACCTTTAGGGAAACCGGACTTTTTATTCTATTGTTAGGCAAGTGCTGGTGTTCATGGCCGTAGACAGGGGGGAAGGGGGTCGAAGGGTTCCCAATCATGATCATTTCTCCAACAGCAAATGTAAGTTTGTAATCACAAAAAAGTGATTATTCCAGTACTTGTGCTGTAAAACCCTGTAGGGTAAATACACTATACCTAGGTTTTGATTTATTTGTCAATATAGAAATATGCGACATAAATGGCCATATTTTTATTGCGTTAACTTAGGAGCTTAATTTTTTACAGCTCCAAGGGACCGTAACCCTACGTATGTTCAGGTTCTGGATACCTCTCTACACGTCCCTGAGAAAAACAGTCTTCACATACAAACTGACAGACAGACAGACGGACAGCGAGTTCCTTTTGAAGAACGGAAGACAAATGTACCTATTTTAAGCACGATACCTGTTGCGGAATATTCATGTCTCTTAACAAAGCAAAGGCAAAAAGAGCACCAGACAAAGATTGCCATAATATTTTACAGATAACAGCTATAATAGACATGACGCGTTCCTATTGTATGTTTTTACAATAAAAATAACACATAATTTTTCATAGAACTCCTCAAGGTTTCAAAGAGGTCTTATAACCAATTAGAGACAAAAAGCCTCCTTGAGATCGTCCCAATAATAATAAATTTACATATTTCTTAAAGAACCAAATTAAAAAATATGTCCTAATATAAGGTAACTTTGAAAAATATCTCATTATCTTTTTACCTTTTTTTATAAAACAATTCTTGTCACTTATCCATGATAAAACCTCTTTGAAACCTTAAAAAAATAAGATTTTTTTAAAGCACAAAACCATAAAACCGTGAATGTCTTGTTTTCATGACCTTATTCCAATTTTCATAGATCTGCATCCCAAAATTGTATGCCTTACTCTTTAACTACATTATTAATCAATCATCTGTCTATAGGAGTCCACAGCCAAGCTGTAAGAGTCCTGCACTTGGTAAAGGATTGGCCAATAATATGGCTACCTACATAATTTATTTATTTTTATTTATTTTTTTGTTTATTGACCATAAGTTTAGGTTACAGTACACCGGTAATACGTTTTACATAGTACACAGTGGGCACACTCACTTATGTTCAACTACACTAAGTTAGGACTTATAATAACAAGTAGCAAAGGGAGTAGAAGAACAGTTAAATTATAATCATGCTATTACAAATAAGCAATGGTTAACATACGTCTTGTTGAGATAATAAATGCCCAATGACGGTATACAGAGAAAGTTTTTTATAATGATAACATAAAATACTTTGCTCACGTAAAGTAATCCGTTACTTTGCATGCATAAACATCTTTGTATGCACATGCATACTGAATAAGACCGATAACAAACGTCAACCATTGTATCTTATTTTAATGACTCTAAAAGGGGCTTAACAGAATGTTCAGAAAGATTGTTGACGGTTAATTATTCATTAACCCAAGTCGGAAACAACTAGTATCCATCTGAGTTTAACACGACAAGACAACACAGACATAACTTAGTTACCTTCATAAATATAATCACATATGTATATTTCATAAATATGATCCAAACGTGATACGATCGCGTTGATCGTGACCGATGTTGATCGTGGTCGGAAATAGGTTGTATACACAAGGTCGCTTTCATACAAGAACAATACCTATTTTGTTATCGGTGAATGAAATGGCATTCAATGAAAGCTGTCCTTGAAACATCCTTTGAATTTACAATAAAGGCTGAATATTGTTGAATAGTATGAGTAATTATAGGTACGAAATATTAAGTAAATAATAACCTGTGAAAAATATACTTACGTGTGTTTTTAAGTACAGCTCAGCAGCTTCTCTGTCTTGTGGCGTATCATTTTTTGGTTCTGCCCAGTTGGAATCCAGAGATAAACCAATTTTACCTAGAACCAAACAAACAAAAAGTTAATTTTGATTTACATTTCAGAGAGAAGATATTTTAATTGAAACGATAATTCGACTCATACCTTCATTAATATGACGGTAATTTTCGTTGAAGAGGTGATAGACGCTCGCGTGTGCTTTTAAAAGGTTGTGTGCACAAAGGTACTCTGCAATACCGTGCCGGTTCAATGCCGGCGCTCGGTACGTGCCGCCGTAACCTTCTAAACACGTCTGCATCGGCTCATTGAAAGTCACCCAAAACTTCACCCTGCTCGCAAAATTGTCGAAAAGAACCTTGGCGTAATCAGTGTAATAATCAACGATATGTGCGTTTGCCCAGCCACCCATTTTCTGCAATTTCTGTGGCAGATCCCAGTGATAAATCGTCACCATAGGTGTAATGTTGTACTTCAGTAGTTCGTCTATAAGATTACTATAATACTGAATGCCTAAAGGATTTATCTGATTAGTGAGACCGCTTGGCAATATTCTCGGCCATGATATGGAAAATCTATACACGTCAACACCAAGTTCGTGTACCATCTCAGCATCTCTCTTGTACAAATGATAAGAGTCAGCTGCCACGTCAGCATTTGATCCGTCTTTTACAAATGATTTGTTGGTGTGTACTAGGTGATCCCATATGCTTTCAGATTTTCCTGTAATTCAAACAAAAATCAGATTATTTTGTGTATAAAACATAATGTAGTTATTTATTAATAAAATAATTTCTGAATAGCATTATTCAATTCGAAAATTGCTTCCTACAGTATACGCTAGTTTCTACTTATAATAGGTATTATATAATAGACGTAAAAAAAAATTAAGCTATATAATTGTAAGGGACGTACCATCTTTATTCCATGCTCCTTCAATTTGGAATGCAGCAGTAGAAACTCCAAATATGAAGTCTTTTGGGAATGTGTAATTCGATTTTAATCCACCGGAGAAATTTAATATTTCCGCATTTCTGTGAACAAAACATGTAGAATTTGATTCAATAAGTAATTCTTTTCAATTTTTTTATAATATTGGGACCTGACTGATGACAATGACCAATTTCTGTAATACGAGTAGTATACGCTAGTTTTCAACACTTAAGGCAGTGTTAAATTATTGTGACTTATTATTAAGATCCAAGATCCAAAAGTTTATTTTATTTGTATCTCAAAAACGCCAGGAAGTATCAGTTTGGTCTCCGAAATTAACGTTTTTGACATTTGTGGCGTTATCAAAAATTGTGGCTTTAAAACCAGTTGAGCAACTTGTTATTTATCATCTAATATGATACTTGGAAACAAAGAACATTCAACGTTAGCTTATGCGTAAATTCCACGACTTTTGCTTCGCCTAGTAGACGGACTTATCTCCTTAATGATTAAGAAAGGATATAATTCAAGGGATAGAAACGCAATTTCATAGCAGTTTTGTCATAGTGCTAATGTCAAATACTTTAAGGGCTGCAATTCCTTAGATTTACGTAAAGAATGTTGAAGCCCTCTAATGCCACCCTAAACCCAGGCCTACAAGGAAATCCACCCTTGAGTGAACTAAGACAAATCTGAAATAAAACTGAAGTAAATATAATTGAACCACACAGGTTTTATTTTCGTAGTTACGTCAGTACCTACCTACTGACGTAACTACGAAAATAAAACCTGTGTGGTTCAATTATATTTACTAAAATTACTTATACCTACTAATATTTATAATAGCCGGTTTATAAAGTTTATTCACATGGTTCTTTGAAAACATATTCGCTGTCTGTGATTTTTACTGTTGTAGTTTTTGAGTTGATATTCTTTTTCATAAATAATACCTACTTAATAAATAAAAATATTATTCGTCTGCGTGTTTATAGAAAAACCCAATATGACTTCGCTCGATTTGGGAATCGAACCCAAAATCTTTAGCGTAGCAGTTGCGCTGACGGCTAATAGATTAATGAGGCAGTTAAATTATATTAATTCACTAATAAAGTAATATCCAGTGTCGCTACTTCAAACGGAGTACGAAACGGAAACGCTTAAATAGAAATCAAGTGAAACAGGGCCTTCATAACATTCCTTCATGTGATAAATATAAACTCAGTGAATGACCGGAATCAAGCCTCGGTCACCAACACGACGCGCACGCACACGCCTTACTTATTTATACATACGTCTACTATGTGTAAGATGCGTTTGACAAGATTACGTGGTGCAACCCCCGGCTTTCCCCGTGAGGTAAAATGATCCGACGGAGAAACCGAGCAAAGCCAGTAAAATTATGTTCTGCAAGCTTGTATGCCTTGCTGTTAAAAATAACCATTCCACCTCACTGAGAAAAAAATACAATGCATAATTTATACAGCTTATGAAGTAGCGCCAAATACCTACGAAAGATACCAAATAGCAGGCTGTGTCGCTGTGTAGTTGAAGCCTTGAAGGTGACTATGAGAGGATTGTATTGTATTTTTTAAAATTAAAATATTAATATTTTTGAACGAGTTTTAGTACATACATACATTCACGACTTTTTCCCACAGGGGTAGGCACGAACTACAGGCTTGCTACGCCACTTGCTACGATTCTTGCATGCTTACTGTACTTCTTCCTATATTCATACACGCGCTGGTTACGCGTACTACGCACCTGACCTTTTTGAAGGACCTCAACAATAAGATTGGTGTATGTCCTTTTAGGTACCTACAACCTCTCCCAACGCTACCGCTGACATTCGCCTTCAATGTTTTTAACTATATAATGTCATTGTTTGTCTTATAATCCTTTTGTTAATTGTCTTTCATTCACAAATCTGCCGTGTTCATTTAGTGGACATTGACGCATTGCAAAATATTCGGCACTGTTATACTTAGTACTACCGTGAGTGTTATTATTATTCTGTGGTAGTGCGAATATATTGCTTTATTGAATAGTAAAGTAACTTATGACTGGGCAAGGCAAATCAGACATAGGTAACAACTACATACCTAGTGCAAATTACTTTATATTGCTATCGTCCGTGGCTACGGCAACCACTCACTATCAGGCGAGCTTTGTGCTGCTGTAGTCCCAAGTGTAAATATTTTTACCAACGCCTTATATAGCAGTCATCATATCAGCCAAAAGAGGTCCACTACTGAACAAAGGCCTCCACCATAGACTTCCACGAGGACTTACGCCGCCCGCATCCAACGACTGCCAGCGACCTTTGCCTACTAGGTCGACTGTCATTTCGTTGAAGGTCGTACAACACTGCGTTTGGTGTAATATACCCATCTAAGTCAACCATAACATCTCATAGCTTCTGTGGTTTTTTACCATATTTTTTTAGGTTAAATTAGCTAAGTAGGTATTACTTATACCCCGCGACTTTGTCTGCGTAGACATCAGAATTGAGTTCGACCTGGATAAAAAGTAGCAAATGTGTTAGGTATTCCAGGCAATAAAATGTTATCCAGATCCGTTCATCCGTTCTGGCGTGAAAGAGTTACAAACATCCATACATCCATCCATACTCACAAACATTCACGTTTATATATATTAGTATTTACATTTTTTAATAGTATGGATAACACTTTATAACTTGAATGCACAATCATATCTTTAGCTCCGTTACATTAAGTTATATTACAATTTACAATCAATATTAACTCAGCTTAGGTTTACCTATTCGCTGTTTGTGACTGCTTTGCTAGAGAAGATAAACTAGATTATTACGTTACGTTTTCCTTCCTACGTACGTGCGTAATTTTATAACAAGCACTAGACGAGCGTCATTTATGCAATTATTATCTTAGATGTTTATTATTAAAATTTACTTGAGAAAGATGTTTATAGAATCTACAAGGTGTACCTCCCTACCTTCCAAAAAAATTGTCTTTTTATTTCTCCATTAGGTGTAAGTATGATAAGTATTATCATATGATTCAAAATTATAATATTTCAAGTCAAAACACGAGGAACAGTAGAACCAACAACAAAATTAATTGTTGCAGTTAATAACGAACCCATTGACTTATAAACGCAACACTTGTACAAGTTTTGCGTGAGAGACACGACCTCAATACATGTGTCAACTAATCTATATGAGTAGCAATTCGATCAACAGATCTGCGTTGCTAATAGGTACCTATTGGTAAAGAGGTAGACATATATTGAACTACATACAATTCCGCAAACGTGCCTTAACTGATACAACACTAAGCGACCTCCCCTCTTGTCTGATTGCTCTGTTATCAAATGTATACGACCTACTTGCAGAACATTGATTGAAAAAGCACGCATTTCCGGCTAATGATCGCGTTTCTCAAAAGCTATTACACTCCATGATCTGATAAAAATAATAACAAAGCCATAGGTTAAAAGATGATATTTAGGTTAAGGCTTTAGTTCTATTATTTAATGTTTATGATTATAATTTAAAAAACATGCGACAAATGGAAATGGGAGCTTCAGTAACCATTACCTACTTATTTATTTTAAAATGTAATTTCAATTATCTAAATTGTGCAAAAAATAAACTTATTTTAAGATAAAATATAAGTTTATTTTTATCTTAGATACAAACTAACTAAAGCAAGAAAACAAAGCAAACTAAGCGACTGTCTTCAAGTAGGCATGAAATATCGGTAATTAACTAAAAATGAAAAATAAATAATTTCAAGCAAGTATCAATATAATTATTCGCGCGGCCGCGGCGACGCGCCCGCCCGTTCTACTCAATACGCAAATAGTTACTACGTAAAGTATCAAACACTACAACATGAATGCTTTGCACTTACTATGATTTACGTATTGTTTTCTATTCACGAGAAAAGTAGCAGTAGATGCTCACAAGACGTTGCCAAACTCTCTTTACAACACTAAAAAAGTATATATTTTTTCTGTTCTAAATTGTCTTTGTTACACATCATACATTTTAACTAGTCGTGTCTATTGAATTTCACCCTTTATAGCCTTATATATTCCAAAACCTTGAAACTTTGTACGAATACCTATGTATTTTCCAATATCAAAAAAGGTTAGGTATGTACTGTCATTCTCAGGCCTTTCTTTTCCATTATGCACTATGGGCAAGTGCCCAGGGCCCCGCGCTCCGAAGGAGTGTCCTAGTCCCCACTGCTTTTGATTTTTTGCATTTATTTATAAACTAGTCACCTGACATATCATTGTCACTGGGGGCAATGGGGCCCCATTATCGTAGAGTTCTCAGGGTCTCCAATAGGATAAAGACGGCCCTGGTCCTTCTAGTTAATTTATTCTACACGGAGATAACAACATTCCATTTTTACGCACATCTACATGCTTAGCAAATATTAAATGTTCAAGCACAAACCACTGGATCACTGGTATTTAATAAACTACAATACGCAATAAAGTTTACTTAAAAAGTATCATCTTTCAAATACATATTGTTCATCCGTGAACGATAACGATGACGGATAGTCAACGATCTCCAAAAAAAATATTTCATGTCACTTAATTAGATATGGTATAGATAGGTTCTTTATTATCTACTTACACGAATTGCATACATAGGATTCTATAAATTCTATATTCTTAGTTGATAGGTGCCTACTATAGGTATACCTACTTAATTGCTAAACCTGTATCAATTTGCGTCTTATTATTAAAACAGGTTTTTATAAAGTAAGCTTATATATTATTTATTAAACACAAGCAATCGATATGTATTACAACCGAATCAAAGTCATTACTCGGGGTATATTGCACAACGATTGAAGAATTAAATAGACACTTTACTTTCCCTTTGTTCAATGACTTTTGATAAGATAGTTGCATAAGACCTTTTAGAGACCTTTCTTGAATTATTAAAACTCGTAGAACTATGTCATTGTCAATGTGAAGTTGCTACCTTTGGTATGTTTCCGCGAGGAAAACCTTCATATCTGCCGTATCAAGATTTTTGCGGAACACTAAATACATTTATAGTTTCCAAGTAACCTACTGTTACAAATACCTTGTCAGTAACTCAATATCATTTTAATGCTATGATAAAAAGCGCAAGGTTTTGAAAGGTAACAAATTATACCTAAGTAATAATAAAGGTTGGTGCTATGCTATAAAAAATAATATTTGTCTGCGGTTGAATAATTGCTATAAAATGTTCTGCAAGGACTATTTATGAGGCAATAAATAGATAGGTAAAGACCGCTATGCGTCTTAACACCAGTTAATTCAAGGTGACATTTTAAACTGATCCATTTACCCGAATTTGCTTGGTTTAATTCACCCAAACGAATTTATTCATAATGCGGGCTACAGAATATGTGTATTAATTTTCTATGGTGTAAATGGACAGTCTATCTTTCTAAGAACCCAATAAAGCCTAACCTAACTAACTAACCTAACCTACGAAGCTCATTAGCAGACATTATTGAAATTGTCGTCAGTATTGTTATTGACATAAACACGTCATAAACGTCCTGCACTTCGGCCATTGGGGGATAATTTCGTTGAAACTACGATTTAGTCTTCTTATTTGCCGCCATACATTGCACGCTCTACCGTAATAAACCAATAATACGGTAAAGTCAGGCTAGCTTATATCTACCAAAGCCGGAATTGTAAGTTTGTAATTATTATACAACAAAATGATTGGCCTAACTAACCTGCAAGCTACTTTGCTTAGCTTTAGCTTAAGCAGATATAAAGTGAACGGACCATCTGTTTAAATAATTATCTCTTGCCTTGGGTTTCCCCCTTAGCAGTAAGGAATATTGAAAATATCTAAGGAAATGTAAATGCTTGAACTTATATATGTAAAAACCAACTTTATGTTAGTAAAAATAGAACTTACAGTCCTGTGGTACGCGTTGTGTAGCAGAGACAGACACGGATGAGAAATCAACAAACAATCCGCAGGAAAATTTTCCTTCGAAATACAGTAAGTAATTACTCTTTTTTATAAAAATCATATTAATATCACCAGTTTCACACTCAAACGTAACTTAGACAGATAACCTGCAGTACGGAGAAAAATAGAGATTAATTTTCTTTTGTGTCCGTCAATAATTAATTAACTACAATTTCCTTGATATCTTTATCAATTCGAACAGTAAGAACGAACTAGGTACCACGACATAAAACATATGCAATCTATACTTATAATAAATCTGTAGAGAGGTCAATTCTGTACATGAAATATATTTCCAAATGAACTATCAGCGGGTGATTAGTGATCGATACTGACGCCAAAAATGCAATCAGTAAAATTTTTGTCTGTCTGTCTGTCTGTCTGTATGTTCGTTATAGAAACAAAAACCACTCGACGGATTTCAACGAAACTTGGTACAATTGTTCTTCATACTCCTGGGCAGGTTATAGTATACTTTTCATCACGCTACGATCAATAGGAGCGGAGCACAATTAAAAAATTTAGCAAAAACGGGAAAATTATTTGATTATTTTGTTCTGGGAAGTGACATGGGTCGTTGATAAAGCGGGCTGAGCCGCTGGCGGAAGCTAGTATTAAAATATAATTCTACAAACCTGATAATAATATGTACGTCGTAGTCAAGTATGTAAATCAAGAATCTTATAAACATAAATACGAGTATATACCTACTTTGTTTCTATTAATTATTTATTTTGAAAAAATTAAGAAATAAATATACGTACCTACTTACTTACTTTACGTACAAAACTTTGAAACTTGGTCATTTGATGTAGGTACCTTTATCTACTATTTTAATTATCCCTCTTGTTTAATTAACTAATTGTTTAAGTAAGAGTCATAAAATAATAATATTACTTAGTAATAAAAATGAAATAATGAAGTATACATCTAACATCATAACATCATACTAGTCAATAGACGGCCTCTACTGAACGAAAGCCTCAGTCATAAATTTCCACAACATAGCTGAAGGATAAATAGTAAGGTATGGAGAGGTACAGGAAGACCGATGGTATGAAATGATGAGGATAATGCCGTTTACTCCACCGCAACCTGCTTCAAGGACAACAACAAGTGACCGAATTCTTTTATTTGAAAATGAAAGGTCGTCCCAGACTGCGTTTTCCCGTTGAGATTATTTCTGCTCCAACGGCAAACAGTTCTACAAGCTAAGCAACTCTATAATTTTCAAATAAATAATTTTAATATTTTGAAATTTTAATTGTAATAGTGAATAAGTCGTTGAAGTGCCTTAAATAAATAAATAAAAATCAAAGACTTGCTTACATTTTTCCCAAAATTGGACTCGCGCATCTTTTTTTTTTTGTTTTTTGATCTTTTTTAAATGCTTAATAGTAATTTCAAGGATACTGGTCGACACTTCATGTGACCAGAGGGCTGGCTTGTTTCTAGGACAGGCTATAAGTATTGCCATTCAGCGTGGCAATGCTGCCAGTCTTCTGGGCACCTTCCCGGATGACAGCGAGGCCAAGGAATACTTTGACGCCTAGTCACGCCTCTGTATTTTAGAATTATATAGGTACATGTATTTTATGTAAATAGTGTAAATTAATAGGTTTCTTTTTATGATGTAGGTATTATAGTTTATTGTTGATGTAAATAAAGAAACCATTTCAACTTGAAAAAAAAAAGTAGATAGGTACAAAGCGTATGAGGATTTTAGGCTACTTAGTACTTGTATACCTATACCATAACCATGCAACGTGTACAAAGTAAAGGCGTAAGTAAGTAATTATAAGTAGGTGTTCATTAAAAATAATTAAAAGGCGTAAGTATTAGGTAGCTGCTTAAATTTTTACTTCTAGTCATAAAAATAAATGATTTGTGTATAATATAGTACCTATGTAGATATACCCTGCAAGTGACGGCAGGCCAACTGACGTAACTAATTTACCGCATCGGACTATAAAGCAATAATCGACCGACAGACGTAAGCGTACAACATGTTTTAAATAGCTAACTGCATCTTTTATATCGTTATTTCTTCTCAATATGACGTCCCTTGACATCCGTCGACTAAACTATGTCTCTTAATTTTTTTTAACGGCAAAATAACAATTCCATACGTGTCAGTAACATTATTTTTGTCTTAAAAATAATAATTAATGTTTGCGGTAACATGCAAAATTTACGATATTTCACTCTTTAGCTTGCTTGTAGCATACCTACCGTGCATTATTTGGAGAGTGATAAGTAGATCCTTTCAATTGTGAGATAATTTCAAAATAAATGACATAAGAAGATACTGTTATCTAAATTAAAGTTTTAGGTTTAATTGGCAAGGATTTTTATGAGTAATGACAGGTGCTCCTAACATTAATATTTTTTATATGGTATGCCAAAGAAACGTTGTCTACTACAAGAGCCAATAAAATCTTTCTCCATATAAGTTATCTATACTTATAATAAATCTGTAGAGAGGTCAATTCTGTACATGAAATATATTTCCAAAATAACTATCAGCGGGTGATTAGTGATCGATACTGATGCCAAAAATGCAATCAGTAAAATTTTTGTCTGTCTGTCTGTCTGTCTGTCTGTCTGTCTGTCTGTCTGTCTGTCTGTCTGTCTGTCTGTCTGTCTGTATGTTCTTTATAGAAACAAAAACCACTCGACGGATTTCAACGAAACTTAGTACAATTGTTCTTCATACTCCTGGGCTGGTTATAGTATACTTTTCATCACGCTACGATCAATAGGAGCAGAGCAGTGAAGGGAAATGTTGGGAAAACAGGAGAACTTACTCCATTTTTTAAGCTTCCGTCGCGTGTGCAGCCTTAATGGTTATAGCTACACAGAAATCATGTATGACGGAAATGTTCTCCTTAAAATTATATAAAAAATATTCCACGACAGCAAATGTCTATCTTTTATGGTTGACTCACAATAACACGTGTAACTCCCGATAGCTTAGCAGTTCGGAGCTTTCTGATTATATTTGTCTACTCTTACGTTAGGTGACTGACTGACTGACATAGTGATCTATCAACGCACAGCCCAAACCACAGGTTATAGTATACTTTTCATCACGCTACGATCAATAGGAGCAGAGCAGTGAAGGGAAATGTTGGGAAAATGAGTGATTCATGGGAAAGGTTTCAAGCTATCAATGTATATATCATCACGCTACAACCCTTAGGAACGGGGCAACGCAGGTGAAACCACGGGCGAAGAACTAGGGAACAAAGTAACTATTCCACGCGGACGAAGTCGCTGGCAAAAGCTAGTATTTAATAAGAACACACGAAAGAACTCATATTTCCATATTTTCACGATTATATTACAACATATAATTGCGAAAATATAGCTAGGTTTTTAAAATATTTTGAAACCACCTCTAAATAAATTCAGATTGTCAGCGAGTCCTTATTATTGAGATTGGTATTGGTAGTCGGAAGAGCCGCAAAGAAACCCTTTTCATTGTCCGTAGTGTACCGTACCTACTCCCAGATTAAAATACAATTGAATGTTGTGTTGAATTGAATTGTGACGGCATAGGATAGACTAACTTTCAATTTCATTTTATTTATTAGGCTCATCAACAATTGTTTACACTCAGACAAATAATAAGTCTAGCACAATTAAATAAGTTTAGTGTAACAATCTCTTACAGATAAGCACTGCATGCACAACATTAAATCAACATCAGACTATGATTAGAATTTACAGTTACCTATTCCGAATTATTATTTAACATAACATATAACATACTATAACGCCTATATTCCCCGAAGTAAAAATACATAATAATTAAACTTAAATGTAGGTAGGTACCTACTATAAAAATGTTCGCAAAATACTGGTTTCTGACACTTACGCGAATATTAGACATTGAAATAAAACTACTATTTACACACACAACACAGATGCTGTAAAGGATTCGAAACGTCGAGAATTACATAATATCAATACAACGCGATCAAATCCGTAAAAGTTAATTTTATTTCAATGTTCGCAAAAAGTCACATCACAAGTAGATATAAATTATTCAACAAATTATCCTATTACTTAAGGTTTTATTATAACCCGCACACGCATACCTATAAAATAATTCAATAATTTCCCATCATTCTATTGTTACGAAGAGGGGTATAACTTAAGGTACCTACTACAATAAAAATCTACAATAACTTACTTTTTCTGGCAATTACTAAGTATTTATATAGAAAATGAACAAAAATACATTTCGTAGATGAAGATATAATCGAAATGTATGCATTTTTTTGGAATTATTACAGATGAAAAATACTACATTTGCTGCCTACCGCATAAACAATGTTTCCACGTCTTCTTCAAACTTTCAAAGAATACAACGTTTTGTCTTATGGATCATCACAAAATATCACTTAACTGTTAAATACTTATCTCTTGATATTCAATCTTAGGCCATTCAAGGCTAAGGAGTACAAGAGGCTGAGACTGAACGGACGTGAAACTATTCGCATTTTCATAAAACAAAGAGTTTATTAAAATATATTTATGAACAGCCAAGGAGGATTGAATTTGATCACCTCAAAATTATTTATTAGAAGCAATTTTTGTTGGAAAATTTGAATATGTACTTAGCACACGGAGATGAAACTTATGATATTGAAAAAAATATGCTTACCCTATAGACAATACTGCAAATATCACTATAAATGTATATAACTCCATTATTATTATTGTTAAATGGTCACTAAATAAAATGTAATAATAAAGAAAAATATCACTTTACTGTCACTGCGAGATTTAAAATAATTTATTAATTGATCTTAACATTACTTATTAAAATAAGTACATCTTATTTTAGCATAAACTAAAATACTAAATAGAAGTCGATACATGTAATGCGCGCCAAAAACCAACGCACACTGAATGCGCGGGCGCACTCAGTCAGTGGTGCTATAAAGCTGACCGTGTCCAATAGAAGTGGTGGTTGTGATAAAACATGTTGTGGTGATGTCGTCATCGCGTCTGCAAAGTCCACTGACTTTGCGAACCTGTCCGTAGAACTTTAACTACTTTAATTTTAGTGGCAAATTAAATATCGTCATATTGATCAACGTCAATGATCTTGCTAAATGTTCCGACCTTTCTAAGTACTAAATTATTAAATAAATTAAATTATCATACACCTACCATGCGCTATGAAATGAACTGTGCGTCACATTTTACAGAAATATGTAATAAGGTTGCCATTTCAAATAGAACCAGTTACTTTAATAAAGGTATTTCATGTATTTTCAATAACTGTATGAGCAATTTAAGGGAATCACCTATTAAGATACACAATAATTAACGCACACTGATCAGCTAAATACTTAGTCATTACGAAATCCTTACAAACTCAGAGATTTCCTCATTTAAAGAAAATTGGTATTTAGCTTATTATAGTTACAGTCATGTCGTATTTTGATTGGCAGTAAATATTGTATTGTACCAACATGTGGGTACGGGTTAGAACACAATTCTTCACTGCCATTAAGATAGACATCTCGTAAAAGGCGAGAAAATATCTGACTAACTCGATAATAAGGAGCTCTTGGGAGCTGACTGGCTGGCGTATCCTTACGTCGGGGTCTGTTTAGTGCACCTTGGTGTGTGTTTTGACTTTGGTGCGTGAGAGCCATTTCCTACTTTCAGTTGCAGCAGCTCCGGCAGTTCAGTCTCGAGCTCCCGGGGCGCAATAATTTCTCCGGTTTTTTCTAAATTTTTATTTTTATAATTAACGAAATCTGCCGCCTACAAATATTTGTGATTTCCTTTCCTCCCGGGTTGGTTCTTTCGAGAGCTGGTGGCCCTAGTAGGGACTCTTAAAGTTCGGCAACGCATCAGCAACTCCTCTGACGAGGTGACTATACTTACCATCAAATGGCTCTTTTGCTTTTTTGCCGAAATAATCAATCTAAATATATATAAAACTCAAAGGTGACTGACTGACATAGTGATCTATCAACGCACAGCCCAAACCACTGGAGGGATCGGGCTAAAATTTGGCATGCAGGTAGATGTTATGACATAGGCATCCGCTAAGAAAGGATTTTGATAAATTCTATCCCCAAGGGGATAAAAGTTCATATGGAACAAAGTAACTATTCCACGCGGACGAAGTCGCGGGCAAAAAGCTAGTAAGTCTATAAAATAAAACTATTTTTTTCCGGATTTTATCACGTTGTATTGTTATTATTTAATTCCTAACGTTTCGGATCCTTTATAACATCCATGATCATGGCTAGACTGAGGTGTTGGACCTTACATTTTTGTTAATTATATTGGCGATCCGATTCACACAGAATGAGCTCACCGTGTCCTTTGGTCTTGCAGTTTTGGGCTTGGATTTAAATTTAATAGAATCTATAATGGCAGAAACCAGTAAGTTTTTATGATAAATAAATAAATAATGATTTATTGCCAGAAATAAGTTCACAAAAAAAAAACACTAAGACTAAAACAAAATACAAGTCTTATTTTGGCAATTGGGGTAAGCTCAGCACTAACACTGTGGAGACAAATCTCCACAGGGCTGTTTTTCAGCATACCCAATCACTCGAACTCAGGTGGTCGTTACGTAAAAAAAAACAAAGAGAATGTTAAGCCAGTTGAAAAAAAATAACTTATCCAAAAAGTTCTTGGCAATTTTATTAAGATGGACTAATTTTTTTTAAGTGCGTGTGTGTGTGCGTATGCATGTGTGTTATGTGATGTGTATGTATGGATGTGGATGTGGACATACATATATACATACACACACACATATATGCGTGCGTGTGTGTGCATGTGTTGTATTAATTCAATTTAAAGGTTGCTTCAAAAATCTTTCTGGATCGTTGCAGTAGAAAATGTTTATATATAATTTTAAATAGAATAAAACTATTTTTTTTTCGCATAGGTAGTGGAATATTTTTCCAAATCTTGGACGCACTATATTTGAAGCAACCCTTGAATCCCGCGGTCTTATGTTTGGGTATGAATAAGACATTTTGAAATGTTGATCGAGTAATAAGTGAGTGAGAATCCTTTATCCACGTGAACTTCTCAAACAAATACCTAGATACTCTAGCTTTTTACTCCATAAGATTTTGTGAGCTGTACAAGCTATATGAAGTTCTTCTAGTCTTCATATTCAAAATATTTCATCCAACTAAGTAAGGAGTGACATGTTCTCTTGTTGGAATGCTAAAACAGAATTTTTTCAACATTTTCCATTTTAACATACAATCTGGTAATACAACTAAAAGGTCACATAACAAAATCCTTACACCCTCAGAGACATGATTTCTTATACTATAAAGAACCTTTAATTTGTAAAAAGCTGTTTTAATTTTATCATTGACATAATTCGCGTTTCGCTATAGAGAATCAGACCCAAATTTCTCGCTTCTGACACAATCGATATAACGATACAGTACACATGCTAAGGATTATCTAATTACTTATTTTTATAGAAGTAAAGTACCAGATATCTACCACGTCGCCGTAGGTATATCTACCTACTTGGTTACCGCAGTTCCTACAGTACCTAGCTAAAGTTTGCGCTTCCCGTAAGGCGGACCCTACAGAGGTTCGGTAGGTAGTTTATAATAAATTCTTCGAAGAAAATAGACAAAGAACTGATGTAAGATATCAGCGTTTTAAATAAACGTAAACTAAAGTATCACGCGATGTAAACTATTGGACACAAGTTGTGTTTCTAAGTAATCATTTACCTCAAATTATCTTTCATTTACAAATAACAACATTGTGCTTAATTCGTTTTTTTTAGTGCAATGAATATTGCAATCTTAGTAGATACCTTAATTAGTTTGTAGGTATCTGTGTGTCTATAGATACAAATTATACTTAATCGCCCACTTTAAAGCCTGTTTCATTGATAAAGGTGAAATAATAATAAAATATACCTACTTAAAAATACTTTTTTATAAATAAATGACCACTAGGTCAATACAAGGACATTTATTGACTCCATGTTTTTGTTTTAACATAAATCATAGATTAAATATGTAAAAGTGCATGTCAAAAAAAAATTGTGTACATAACCCTATAGACAATTTTTTTCAAAACAAAACTTCGAAAAATATTTTGTTAACTAATCACTAGTTTCTTGGGGCTAGGTAAGTAGGTACCATATTTTTCAACTATAATATAATTTATAATTTTCCTGCACACACATCATTATTTAAGTTTCCTCGAATGACGTGTGATTAACGTCAACTGCAACACAAATCGGACTTCCCTAATAACCTAAGTAAATAATGATTTGCACAATAAATACGGTGTAAAGGTCTCACAGTCCAGGAGGATGATACTAAGCAACCCTGACAGTAACATCAAAATTTAGCTGCTTATCTAAGAATCTAAAATATTATTTTAAATAATAAATTAAAACAAAACTACATTCTACAACCCGCCTGCTTAAACAGATTGTTGCTAAATAACCCGGTTAGTACTACCTCCGTCACTAGTCGACCTCTAGAATATACAATGATACTACAGGGTTACATACATACTTTATAACATAAGTAACATATCATACGCTTGTACCTCCGCAGGGTTAGACAGAAATGTACTGATTTACATCAACAGTTGTATAGGGGGCGGTCTCCCCCTATAATGTAGGTAATAGGGGGCGAGCCTTTTTTTTTTGTACGGAAAATATTCATGGATCGTCTGCCACCCAGGGAGGTGGCAGGGTATGTCGGACTCGTACCGACTAAAGACCGTACATGCATTGCTTTGCCCTATAGTCATGGCCATGGGATTCACCCTAAACTCCGAGTTATTTATACTTTGCAAATAGAACCCAGGACGACGCGCTTAACAACTGCTCTTGCTACCAGACCAATGAAACATTTTGAATTATGTATATATTTATCACTTTTTTATATACCTATCAATGACATTATATAGTTTAAAAGACCTATAAAATAATGTAACAAGGGTAACAAGACCAAAAGGCCAAGGCTCCATACAGCTAGATACTTAAAGCAATCATAAATATTAATCTGTGTTAAGAAGAAGATTGTGAAATAAAGGGGTTTGAAGATTTTGGCCTTGTGTGGCGTCCGCCATTAGCTGACATTAATATTTAAAACAAAAAATGTCAGATACATTTTTTTTGTAAAGCATCACATTTCCAAGATAAACTCTATAAAAGTTGATTGAATTCAAATATTATTTTGAAAGTCTTGCAAGTCCACAAAAACAACGGAAGGCGCTGTACAGCATATAACAACAGTAGACATTTCTTCTTCTTCTTAAACTCTTTATAGGTACTCATGATGACGTAAATCGTTGAAGAATATCCAAAGTAATCATCACCTGCAGATACTTAATCTCAAAAAGTACTAATGAATAGTACTTACCTATATTCTAACATAGACATAGGTACCCATACCATCACGAATGTATTCCCAGAAGTGTTAGGCAGAGGCGTACTAATATACAAAAACAGTTCGCCGGTATATTTAGGTCCCTTATAATAGGGCCGAATAGGGCCAAGCCTATTGCCATTATCCGGGCACAAATTCCTAAACTCCGAGCTGCTACTGAGAATTTTATAGAAAAACCCAATAACACATTACCTACTCGACCTGGCAATCGAACCCAGGACCTCTAGCGTAGCAGTCGCGTTTGGGACCACTAGGCTAACGAAGCAAACCAACATAGACGTGAATTACTACTAAAGGAACTCTTTTACTGAATAATATGATTTATCTAAAAGTAAGTATTTACTTTAGTTTATTTTTAAAAACATTATTGTTCGAGATTTCGAGTAATGAACTGGGTAAATGATTATACACTCTAGGAATCATGCAAAATTCACTATTGTTCAGAAGTTCTGTTCTATTAGAAATAAAGCTTATATTAGAAACTAGCTTTTGCCAGCGACTTCGTCCGCGTGGAATAGTTACTTTGTTCCCTAGTTCTTCGCCCGTGGTTTCACCTGCGTTGCCCCGTTCCTAAGGGTTGTAGGGTGATGTTTTATAGCTTGAAACCTTTCCCATGAATCACTCATTTTCCCAACATTTCCCTTCACTGCTCTGCTCCTATTGATCGTAGCGTGATGAAAAGTATACTATAACCTGTGGTTTGGGCTGTGCGTTGATAGATCACTATGTCAGTCAGTTAGTCAGTCACCTAACGTAAGAGTAGACAAATATAATCAGAAAGCTCCGAACTGCTAAGCTATCGGGAGATACACGTGTTATTGTGAGTCAACCATAAAAGATAGACATTTGCTGTCGTGGAATATTTTTTATATAATTTTAAGGAGAACATTTCCGTCATACATGATTTCTGTGTAGCTTTAACCATTAAGGCTGCACACGCGACGGAAGCTTAAAAAATGGAGTAAGTTCTCCTGTTTTCCCAACATTTCCCTTCACTGCTCTGCTCCTATTGATCGTAGCGTGATGAAAAGTATACTATAACCTGCCCAGGAGTATGAAGAACAATTGTACCAAGTTTCGTTGAAATCCGTCGAGTGGTTTTTGTTTCTATAACGAACATACAGACCGACAGACAGACAGACAGACAGACAAAAATTTTACTGATTGCATTTTTGGCGTCAGTATCGATCACTAATCACCCGCTGATAGTTATTTTGGAAATATATTTCATGTACAGAATTGACCTCTCTACAGATTTATTATAAGTATAGATAGATAAAGCTTATTTTAAATCTGTGCCTCTTACTAAGTTGTTGTTATTTCTAACAAACATAATCATGTCCAATATCTATAAACAGAATAGAGTTAACACCTTAATTTTAGGGAATATTGGTTTACAGTTTTAAGTCTGTTTCATCCTAAACATCGCTTTATCGCATCTTTGCGCTCTAAACTCTCTTCTGTTTCGGTAAGGCCAGTAGATGGCGTTGTGTACATTGTCCGAACTCGTCAAGGTGCTGGTGTGATTTTGATTATGTTTTTGTGTGTGATTATGTGGGTCCCTGGGTGGTTTAGATTCACAATTCGAGCCGGTAGGTACAGGGGCGTATTTACCCTAGGGCCATCCGGGCCATGGCCAGGTGCGCCAAGCCGCCAGGGGCGGCCCAGCTCGCCTGGCGGCTGGGCCGCCTGTCTTGCGCGATGGGGCGGATTGCGCGGATGAAAAAATAGAGAATAGAATATCCTTTATTGCACACCAAAAACTAATGCAAACAATTTTACAAATCATAAACCTAATGGTACAATGGGCGGCGTTATCACTAAAAGCGATCTCTTACAGACAACCTTAGGATGGACTCGTGAGAAAAAGGAATGGTAATACTTAGGTAGTCTGGCGTACTTAAAAAGAAACGGGGTTCTGAAATTATGAGTTACACAAATTAACGTCCCCGACGCACTGCAGTAGCGGGGCAGCCACAACAGCACCCTGAACGCGTTGTTGTACTGCACGCGGAGGGCATTACAGTACGCGGGGCATAAGTTGGCCGGAGTGAAGTTCGCCGTTTTAATGCGCAGTGCATTGTTTACGTTAAAAATTGTGTACTGCGCAACCAAAAACTGACAAACAGCTAACTTCAGTTTGGCCAAGTTATGTCGCGCATACTGTACACAATTATTGAGTATATCTAGCCCACAGACTGCTACGACACCTGCAGGCCTGCCGGCCTGAACCCGAAATGATTATCTTGAAGCGTTATATATTTATTTAATTATGTAGGTATGCTGCCAAATACTTTAGATATATAATTATCTCTATCAGCAAAGTCGCCATACTTATTTTTAGCTATGGGCACTAGTGTTGTAAAAGACTTAAGTCTTTTAGTCCTAATTTTGAGACTGAGTACAGTTTCTCAGAACTCAAGACTAAAAAGTCGCAGTCTTTAGACTTATCTGTTAAAATTGAGTCAGGACTCATAAAATTTTCGCTCTAAGTCACGAGCTCTAATAGCAGGAGACACGTGTCAAATCAAAAGCACTCGCATACGAGTCTTTTAATGTGAGTAGATAAGTCTGAAGTCCTAAACTATTAGAAGTCTCAAGTATTTTGTAACATTAATTAGTTTTTGGGAAGGAAACTAACTTACTACTACTTTATAAAAAGATTTACTCTTTGCAAAAGACACAGAAATAGAAAGGACTTAAGCTGTGTAGTGATTTTTGAGTCTAGTCTTTAAAAAAAGACTCAATTCCTATTTATTCGAGACTTAGTACTTGAGTCTTTTACAACACTAATGGGCACTACCACAGTCCGTATCATCTCCCCAGGCATATACCATGTGACACACAAAAACTATATAACATGGCGAAATCTCTGGGTAGCTATGGACCAGCACATTTCCATCTCTCATTGATTTCGTTTGTAGCAGATAAATGTTTTGATGCTTTTGAAGAGGCAGGAAAAAAAATCCTCAGAATGTAGAAGCACTCAAAAAATAATTATTAAGATGAAGAAAAGAGACGACAAGTCGAGCGAGAGAGAAGTGTTGTTACAAGGCCGTGACAATTTCAGGATTAATTATTATTATTTTTTATTATTATTATTCTTTATTGTCGAGTAACAAAAGACTCATAATAATTACAAAATCACAAATTCAATAAAATAATATAAAAATAAAATACCATACAAAAATAAAATCATAAATCCAAATAAAATCATCACAAAACCGTCAACTAAAATCATGTCATATATATAAATCAAATCAAAGTAAAAATAAATAAAATAAAAATACACAATTATAATTTTCTAAGCGGCATTGGAACAGCAATATGCCTGCCACAGCTATGCCGAATATAAGGGCAGTCCAACCTATCGGCAATCATATTCAAGACGGCATTAGGGCTGACCCGCACCCGGCGCACCAGGGACGCGCACCTCTTGCGCATAGCAGCGTGGAAACAGTCAGTGCGCGCCTCCGCAAACATCCCTGATGCGCTACAGAAGCGAGGCAGCCCCATCACCGCCCGGAACGCGTTGTTATATTGGACGCGGAGGGCACTGTATGCCCTTTCTGTATAATCAACCCACAAACTGCACGTGTACAGGGATGTGCAGTACGCTCTAAAGAGAGTAACCTTCACATCACCGGAACAACGCGCAAACCTGCGGGCTATCATATTGGCTCGTACTGACAGCGCCCTCCGCTCCCGCTCCATGTCGGCTTGGTCTTTAAGGTCCTCGGTGAGTAGATGCCCTAAGTATTTAAACTGATTCACTCGATCTAGTGTAACACCATCAAGATTAATGGTAGGTATGTTCAAAGGGCTGGACACACCGATAGCCTACTTATTAATACCTTCTTTCCTATAAGTGACCAATTATTGGACGAGCTAAAGCGCCGCAAGACTTTAAATGACGCAGCAACCGACATTTCGCTTTCTTGTCTAAAATGAATTATATTGTCTAAAGAACATGTTTGACTTCACGCCAAAACTCTTCAGCAATTATACCCGAAAGATCTTGCTGGAGATTTACAAGAGGAATGTATGTAACGTTTTTTGAAATGGAATCTTTTTTTGGCAGTTTGTCACTGCAGTGCAGAAAGACTGAAAGATCATTTTCTTTTGTGAAAGTTAAGAATTATCTTCGCCCACAGATTTGTGAAGAACATTTAAGGCTGATCGTTCACCTGAGCCCACCAAATTCAAATTTCAAGTGGTTTTTCGCAAGTATCTAAGGTCTATTATCTATAATACTACATTCATGGCAATTGTAATTGCGACATTAACTATACAATATTCACAACGTATAACTAAAACCTTTGCTTAAAAATACATATCAAGCCAAAAACCGTGACAATGGTCAAAATTTACACTTTACACTGCTTTTAGCTACAATAACAATTTTTAAGCAAAGGTTTTAGATAAACGTTATAAATATTGTATAGTTCATGCCGCAATTATTGTTGCCATGAATGTAGAACTTATTATAGACCTACAAACTGCAAAAAACCACTTGAAATTTGAATTTGGCGGGCTCAGGTGAACTATCAACCTTAAAATAGTTTACGATTCTCAATATTGAAGCAACTTAACAAAACAACATTAGACGTTATTAAAAAAATAATTAAAAACAAAATTCTTATTTAAATCGTTTTTTCCTTGACTCCTGGGGCGACGAAATTTATTGGCCCGGGGCGCCAAATTTCAAAATACGCCCCTGGGTAGGTGACACCGCAATCGGGTTCTACGATTTTTTTATTTACAGGACAAAGCAACGATTGCCGAGCCCGCTAGTTATTCATAATTCATAAATACCTACTTATCGTCGCTTCTTATTTTTTTATAATCTTGAGTCCTGTCAATGCCTAATAACTTAATATGGATGTGTTTGTGGTGACGGGTGGCATGACAAACACAGTGTCCTTGTCACTCTTAAGTAATGATTAGGTATGCGCTGACTCTTTCATTCATTTAAAAAAATAAATAAAAAATAAAATAAATTTAAGCTAAGAATGTAGTCAACTAAAATTCGGTGGGACAAGTTTGGAGACTTAATAACGTGTCTACCTCTTTTAAATTATAATACCTATGTCATTGTTACGAATGCAAATTACGTAAATAACCTTTTCATGTACTTATTTATTGTACAAATACTTATTTTTGTAAGTTTTGACATGCTGAACATCTTACAAGATTATCTTTGAAATGCACGTATTGACATTTTAATCGATTTGTTTGACAGTTTTGACGTGCCGCCTTTGACGGGTGTTTGACATTAACGGTTTCAAAATCTCACTCACGGTCACGGTTGTCGGTATTGTAGGGCGATGTACGTTTTGTTCTGTGTGAAAATGTATTGAATATTTTTCTAGAACGTAAAATAATTGTATTGCGTATTTATATAAATTCTTACTGATTACCCTGTCTCGTAAATTGTTTATCATACGGTATTGTTATCCATATTCACTATAGTAAGGTGTTACTGTGTCTGATGTGCTAAAATTTGTGATGTGACGACGTTACTCTTCGTACAATTTAAAATCATGAATATCTTCGTGAGCTTTGCGTCTTTTATTTTATATTTTGTGGCATTATGTCAAGCTTCAGGAACAGATATTGCGCTGGACGCAAAAGCTACTCTTCTACATCGGATAGACAGCTTGAATCTTTTAATATACACCTGTCTATTAACGCTGACTGTGCTTACTATATGGGTATTTAAACATCGCCGCGTGAGCTGGCTTCACGAAACAGGACTTGCAGTTATATATGGTAAGATTTCCCCACATAAAACTGTAATTCTTTCACAAATATCTGCACAGTCATATGATCCCTCTGTCACTCAACAATATAGTGATGCTAAAGACCTTGACAAAAATTGCTTTTTACAATCGTTATTTGCTATGGTGATTTTATACATGAATACTGTATAATGTACCTATACTGAATTCTAAGATAAATAACCTATTGACCCTGAAGTTATTTTAATTATGTTCTTAACTAAGATATTGCACCACACATTTAAATTTTAGAAGATAATAGCAACAGTAATCAAATGTCAAGGAAGTACCTGCAATAAACTGGTATATTAAAGAAAAAACTTACATGCTCAAAAAAACTCATCAAGCAACAAATTACAGACACAATAGGAAGTTTTATTGATTTAGACTGAATATGTCCTACGACCAGTCCCTATATCAAATCAGTTGTCAGTAGATTTGCTTACTAAAGATAGAATTCTGACATAAGGTCCATACAAGTAATGTCAGAATCCTATCTCTAGTAAGCAAATCCATCAACAGATTTGTTATTGGGCATGGCTGTTAGTGACTTATTTGTACATGCACAATTTATCAAACATTTCTATTGTGAAATTTAAATGACATAATGGTCTGGGTGACCAAAAACAAAAGATTTTTAAATTGTGTCTGTAATTTATTACTTGAAGACCATGAAGAGATTTTATAGGGGCTAATTATTATTAGCATTGTTTTAACATTTAATTTATGTAGGTACATACATCAATAAGATTTTAAAACAATGTGTGCCTTGTTAATGGCAATAAACTCGCCACTATTGCATGGAATTTAAACATATGGGTCAATTATTACATATATACATAACATACATACACCTCTGCCTAACTCTTTGAGGTATACAGGTGTGATGGTATGTTATACTAAAAAAATTATATATTACCAGGTCTAATAGTAGGGGCCATCATTCGCTATGCAGCCAGTACAAACCAAGTTACCTACATCAATGTACAGGCAGCACCGGAAACAAAGTACAATCTATCAGTCCCACCAGACATGCTACGCTTACACTTCCCTGACAAGATGCAAGTCTCTTCTGGAGGTAAGTCCCTATCACAATACATTTTTATAATTGTTAGAACTTAGCTTTTCAAGAGACATTAACAGATTGTTATTGGGTTTTTCTTGGAATTAGGACTTAGTACCTGGTTAATGGGAATATGTTTGAACCTTATTACTTAGTACCAAGACTTACCGACGAACACCTCTGCCTAATCCTTTGGGCAATACATTGCAGCAACACATTTTACACCATATCCTGTATTTCAAATTAACATGCATATAACTAAAAATATCAAGTTGGAAAGACTAAAGAAATATCTCATTCTTGTAATATATGAGATTATGTCTCAAGTTAATATTAAAATATGCACATAATTTAATAAAGATCCCAAAATATATTTAAATATTCATATATTTAAGTACCTAAATAAAATATTTAAATAAATATTTAGCTATAGAATATAGTCAGAATGTAAAGTAAGTTTCATACAAATTATTAAGCCGCGTTTTCACTAGGGGACGTGACAAGTCGACATTCACAAAGTGTCAACTTGCGACGAATCCCGCAACCGGTAGATATTCCAAACGAGGTCGGACGACATCGCGCAGTACACGTAAATTTTGTGTCGATCAACAGAGTCGCGAGACAAATTTCCCCTAGTGAAAACGCGGATTTATTCTTGAAAACGTAAAAATAATATATCCCTTGGTTTTTTCCCAATTCTACGAAACAAAACCCGAATTGTATTCAATTAGTTTACTATATTAATAACATTAATTTTTAATGTGATTGAATGATGTCCCGAAACTCGGCACAATTTTCGGCCCAGAAAAAATGTTGTCGTACCTAAGGCAGTCTGCTTGTCTGCTGTACCTAAGTTTAGGTACATTAGCTCAGCTTTTTCCGATGACTGCTTATAACTTACATAATAAACAAGTTTTTAAACCAAAGGATGGCCTTGTTTGCTACATTTAGTAAACTAGTATTTTAGTAGTTTTAAAATAATTGTAATAATTATCATTATAAATTCCGAGCACTGTCTGGTGAAATCTGTATCAGTCTACTCGCCGCCCGATCCCAGCCCTAGAGGCAGCCGGCGAGTATGGCGATACAAGTCAGCAGATTGGGATGAGATTAGAGGTTTTTTCGCCTCTTATCCTTGGCAGTCCATGTGCTTTTCTCCTGACGACCCCTCCATCTGCGCGGATGCCGTCACTGATGTGCTACGTTCGGCTATGGAGTACTTCATCCCATATTCCGACGAGCAATTGTCCGGCAAGACTCGCCCTTGGTTTGGTCCTCAATGCGAAAGCGCTGAAGCAGGTTTACCTGGCTTGGGTTGATGCTGGACATCGCAAGGCGAGGAACGTGGGTCAGAAGAAAAAGGCGTTTAACAGGGCTGCTAAGTCTTGTAAAAATTTCCTTCGGAAGGCTCGCTTTGACCACATTAGTTGAATAGGGAACAAACTGGCTTCATACCCAGCGGGTAGTAAAGCGTTTTGGTCCCTAGCCAAAACAGTTGGAGCGATCTTCTGCCGCCCCACTCCTCCATTGCTGAAACCTGGTGGGTCGCTGGCACATACCGCTGAAGAGAAGGCCAACTTGATTGCCTCTCTTTTTGCGGAGTCTTCACGTCAAGACGCTGGTAGCACAACACCTCCCACTTCGCCTGGCAGCACGACAGTTATCACGTGTCTGAGTCTGTTTTCTGCCAAAAATAGACCATCCCTACTGGCTCCTGCTTCCAGAGATGTATCTGTGCCGATAACTGACGAACTTGAACTCTTGGGCGTTACTTTGACGTCAATCCTCAACTTCGACTCCTATATACATATCTATGTACTCTATTGAGCTCTTCCAAGGCTCAAATAGCTGCCAGAAAGCTGGGTGTCCTTTTGATGGTGCGTCGTTACTTCACGCCGGAACAATTGCTCACGTTGTATCAAACACAAGTTTGGTCGTGCATTCTCGTACCTACTGTTGGGATGGGTCGGCTAAGTACCAGCTCGAGGCGTTGGAATCTGTCGAGAAACGTGCCAGGAAGCTCATTGGCAACGACTCCCTTGTCCGGGCTATACTCCAAAGTCTGGAACATCGCCGCAAAGTTGCTAGTTTGTCGGTTTTTTATCAGATCCATTTCGGAGAGTGTGCATCAGATCTCCACAATCTTCCGTTTACTCTTTCTACTATAGGATGACCAGAAGCACGAAAAAGCGAGCATCCATTCATGGTGGACATTAAAAAAACGCGAACGAAACGCTTTACGTCCACTTTTATCATGCGTACCGCTCAAATGGGGAATGCGCTTCCCGAGTGTGTCTTCCCTGATACATATAATCTGTGTGTCTTTAAATCACGAGTGAATCGGTTTCTTCTAGGCGAGCGCTCTATCGTAGATCGCAGTGTCGCTTAACATCAGGCGAACTAGCGGTCCAGCGTGAGCCTATCAGGATAACAAAAAATGTTTAATGATAATTTAATAAAATCTAATATAATAAAAATTTATAAATTATAATCTAATCATTCTTAATTGTTGAACTAAATAACTACAAAAACTTTTTACTTTGTTATACAGATGCTCCACTACCTAACAAGACTTACGCATATAGCTTTAGAGGCGAAATAGTGAATGTAGAGCAAAATGAAATAGATCTGAAAGCAACATTTGATCCTGAGATATTTTTTAATATAATTTTACCACCAATCATATTTCATGCTGGATATTGTCTTAAAAGGGTGAGTAACCTGATAATAGCTCTAAGTCTGCATACCATTGTCAAATAGAGGATATTTTTATATTTTTTTAAGTGTGCCCTTGCATCAATCAATCAAATCAGCCTATTGCCGTCCAATGCTAAAAGTAGGCCTCCTCCAAGGAGCGCATACATTATTGATTAATAAAAAGTTTGTAGCCAAGCATAACCAATCAATAATATTGGATGAGTACATCAGAGATCCTTATAAATATATTCGTTGTTTGATAGAAATGATATTATTTATTATTTGAAATGTGGAAATCTGTACAATAATTCCAATTAATAAATAGGTATGTACTGTTTTCGATTATTATATTTATAAATAAACAGAGGAAAAGCAATAACTTAACTTCTCATTTAAAATAACATTTTGCTATCAGTTTTCCTTATTGAGTATGCAGGAATATAACATACAATATCAATTATACTGTCACACTGCTGGCTGTCATCAACTGAAATTCTGCCAACCTGCACTAATAAAAAGGCAGGTATAAATCATACCGGTAGTAGTTCACATTCAAGCTGTTCCAGAAGATGTTGGTGGTGGATTTTTACCGAATCGACGCAGGTTCGAATCCTGCCTGAGATCGAAATTTTCTTCAGCTTATTATTACTTTAATAGCATATACAATAAAGGGTATCTATTCATATCAATTTAACGAAAAACATATCTTATTATTGCAGAAATATTTCTTTCGTAATCTTGGTGCGATCTTGACATTTGCGATGGTTGGCACGGCGCTGTCGGCCCTAGTCATTGGGTCTCTTATGTACGGCTGCGTGCAACTGATGCCGGCGTCCCTAGGATCCAGCTTCACCTTCCTAGATACCTTGTACTTTGGTGCTCTGATCTCGCCCACCGATCCACTAACAGTGCTTGCTATATTCTCACAATTGAAGGTAATAATACAACACTATCAACAATTATTTTAATACAGTTTGCTATTGAAACAACTGAGCATACGGGACGCTTGATCTTAAGCGACAACCGCAGCCTAAAGTCGCCAACAACACGGTGGTATCACTTGCGCATTTTCATCTCGAGTTGTTAAGTGTCATTTGCCTAGTAATTTCACTGGCTACAATTACCCCTCAAAGCGAAACTCAATAATGTTAGCACATGAATGAGTGGCACAATATTATGCGGTGGCATCAACCCAGCAAACTCAGCGACAAACTCAGCACTTCAGCAGCTGAGTTCTATCTATCATGTGAAATTTATAATACACTAGCTGACCTGGCAAAAGTTGTTTTACCATTTAAATTATAAAAAAATAGGGGTTGGTGGTAGAAAAGTGAAAATTTTGGGTTGTATGTATTTTTAATTCCGAATCATAAAAAACCTAAAATAAATTATTTGCCCAAAAAGTAAAAAAAAATTAGGTGGACCACTCTTATCGCTGAGGGGTATGAAAAATAGTTTACGTCCTATTCTCAGACCTACTGAATACACACAAAATTTCATAAAAATCAGTCAAGCCGTTTCGGAGGAGTTTTACGAATTTTAGAATTTTATATATTAGATTTATCTATTCCTAAATCGTATTCACTATGTTTAAAAAATCCTCACCATTCCGAACGGTATTAGATATAGGTATCACAATCACATCAACAAATAAAATAAGAAACATTAAATATTCATGGAAGTAAACATTAAAGAAGTTTAAAATTCAAGGTCGTCGTGCCCAAATTGCCTTAATTACCCCAAAATCTAGCATATTCTTAAAATGTAACCAAAGATGGTGTCGCTGCGATCGTAAGTAATGCCAATTTCCTTTTTTTTTTCGGGGAATTACTTTTTTCTTGTAAATTGAAAATGATTATATAAATAGAACCGGATCTCTATACCTAACAATAGTTTCACGGTTCGGACAGGGTTTTCTTAACACATTCTGTAGATAATGATTTATTACCATTCTTTATAAATGTAACCTCGTAACTTATCTCAAAGCAACTCAACCCCTATATGAATTAACAAACAAGAAAGAGCATCGTCACTTAGGTATATAAAAAAGTTTAAACAGCAAGTATTGTGAACAATGACGCATGATATATACTCGTAATAGTATTTTATCTAACTATAGCTAACAGATAGCTAGAGTACTGTTATACAATAATGTTAAACGTTAATATAACATAAGTTTTTAAACTTTATTGCCTCAGTAGTCTAACATTTCAAACCCTTGAAGCGTATCTTGTGTGTACCATTGCTGGGCAAAGGCCTCTCCTAACTTAGTCCAGGATTTTCTATCCTGGGCTTCTTCATACCACGTCGGCAAAAAGGGGCCAAGATCATCTCGCCAATGCCTCCTAGGCCGATCTCGTCCACGAATAACATAACGAATATCTTGTTATTATATTATTTAATTTCTAGGCTGATCTTAGATCTTCGAACAAAAGAAAGGCGAAAGTACCTGTCGGTTTCATTAAAATCTATCATTCGACTGATAGATAGTCTTTTGATACCTAAAAGGAGGTTCTACATTATACTTACAGAATGGTCCATATATAATAGTCTAAAAAAATGTTGTGTAACTTTTTTTGTTGCATTTAGGTGTACTTGCCATGTCCTCTACCCAAAATAATGTTGTAGGTACCACTAGGAATGAGCCACTTGTATATGGAGGTAATTAATTGCCTCATTTTGCGAAGGATGCTTATGATAATAATTGCTTAGAACAAGGCAACACACTGAAGCATAAACCAGATATAAATATTCATAACAATTTTTTTACTTTATTTCGAATTGTTACACTGCTACGTTATTTGTAAAACAGTATCAGTAATTAACTATCATTGACGATGACGATGTTATCGGTGCCACATTGTACACCGCTATATTTATCAGATCTGCTGATTCACGTGTATTTAGGTTTTTCCTACATACACGTACACACGTGTAATGCTTTCCCACAAAGCATTACACATTGTCAAGCAATCATAAGAAATATGTCAATATTGTTACAGGTGGATGTTAATCTATACGCAATGATATTCGGGGAAAGTGTCCTCAATGATGCTGTTGCTCTAGTACTTAGCGGGTAATTATGCTAACGATTTCACTTATTTATAAATATAACGCTTAATACTTTAATCACCTGTAATACCTAGTAGCTAGGCGACTGAGTCCGAGCTGTAACCTACTTCGTCAATTAAAAATCAAATTTTTATTACAGGAAATATCAAAAATTATGAAACATAGTCACCATTTAACCATTTGGCAATGCATGACTATGTTTCATAATTTTTGATATTTCCTGTAATATGTTTACAGTACATACATAAATGGTTATCAATTGAGGTATTTCTTGGTTACAGAGCTATACAAAACTATGAGCTGAGATACTCGAATGATGGCGGATTTGAAATTACTGCGTTCTTAGGGGCCATAGGAGACTTCATAGGGATCTTCAGCCTATCCCTGCTCGTTGGGGCTCTAATGGGCTGCTTCACGGCATTGATATCCTTTTTAATATCACAACGATTTTTTCTTCGCACCTAATTACGAAACAGAGGTTTTATATAAAGGTTAAATACTAACTAGATGTTATAATAATTCAAAAGCACCGTATATTGTTTGCGTCGTAACTCGTACTAAATCATACTACTTTGACTGAATAAAGTCTGATACATACTGTCCGTTTATTTAAATAATATTTCATCAAAGCAATGTCTCCTTAACCAATGTACCTATACATGACGAAATTCACTCACGTGCGCGAGTGGCCGTTGCTGGAATCTGCTCTCTTCGTGCTCATGTCGTATGCGGCATTCCTTATCGCTGAGGTCTGCGAGCTGACAGGTAACGTAGTATTTTTTATGGAAAATCCAAACACATAATATGTAGATGTACACACAGTCTTACATTTTTCAAGAATGAAACGCATAACTGCCACACTAAGTTATTGAGATTTCTTACGTTACGTTACGCAATAGAAAAATCTTGTAATAGAAAATAAGAGCTTTTATCATTTCCATGCGAGATAAAGCTTCTTTTACCACAGTTATGTTTATGTTATATCTAGATGGGTCATAAAATTAGGGCTAAAACGCTTCACTAGATAGAAGTGCTCTGTTAACTTGCCATTCCCAAATATTTAACCTAGATCATTGATATATTAATAGTGTTATTACAGAAATATTTCATTCCCGTTTGCGGTCAGTTTCCGAACGGTGCGGTTTTCTTAATGCATGTCTTAATGGTATAATAAATCTGAATTGGAATTCCATACTAATATTATACTGTGAAAGTAACTCTGTTTGTCGGTTATATTTTCACGCTTAAACCGCTAAACAGATTTCGATAAAATTTGGCATGGAGGTAAATCGCAACTTGAGGAAGGACAGGATAGGACAACAGGACAAGGACATTATCTCAAAAAACCTTTTGGAATGCAAGTGAAGTCGCAGGCAATAGCTAATAGGAATATATTCGTAAGGTCCATTATAATGCTAAACTATATTTCTATTGCCCTAAACTTTTTTAGTTTAGGGCAATAGAAATAGTTTGGATGTATTATAAAAAAAAAACAATATAATACGTAGGTACAGTACGCGCGGCATAAGTTGGCCGGAGTGAAGTTCGCCGTTTTAATGCGCAGTGGATTGTTTACGTTAAAAATTGTGTACTGCGCAACCAAACAGCTAACTTCAGTCCGGCCAACTTATGTCGCGCGTACTGTATATAATATATAACCTATTCCAAACATTATCAATTCTATATTACATGGGTAAGGTTAGGTTAGGTAGATATAAAAAAATGAAATATAAGTTTTAGATACGCAATATGGTGGTCTTGCTTCTCCTTTAAAGCCTCAACATAATTGTGTAAATTTAGTACATGCGATTTCGTACTACTAAACTGATAAACAAGCATACGGCCGTCTGACAGTTTCGTTCTCTCCAGGTGTGGTGGCGGTGCTATTTTGCGGTATATGCCAGGCTCACTACACATACAACAACCTGTCTTCGGATTCGCGCAACCGCACCAAGCAACTGTTTGAGCTACTCAACTTCTTGGCTGAGAACTTCATCTTCACATACATCGGCGTCTCAATGTTCACTTTCCCTAAGCACCACTTCGACCCATGGTTTATCATCGCTGGCTTTGTATCCTTTTGAAAATTGCCTTGTTGTTATGAACCTCTGATTTTTATTGGAGCTACCATAGCTCCTATTTAAATCATTAAGTTAAGGTTATGTAGTGTAGAGACAGAAAAAGGAGAAGCGATGCATATGGGGGGACAAGTTGAAAAGTGTCCAGCTATAAGCAGTGCGTGAAATTATATGTATGTAAGCAGTAAAGAACAGTTCCAAATCCCTCCACAATGGCGCTAGAGTAGCTAAAGAGTATGGTTTTCCTTTTCACCTCGATCGAAGTATTTAGAGAAATTAAAAAAAAATGTTTTCAATTGTGTTGCATTTACGCGATACGCACATAAAATCTCTTTTTTGTTTGAATAAAATTTTACTTTTTAAATTAGACATTTTAAATTACTTTATTGGTAACGTGAAAAAATTTGAAAGGCGCTTCATTTATTTATTGTATTATATTAATACATATATGTATTCTTTCCTTTAAATTAGATGTATTATAATGAATTACTTAGATCCCATAAATGTCGACTGTCGATATTAATGGCAACGAAACCATAATTTACAGTTTTGAGCGAATGCCATGATGAGCATGCGTGTAGTATATTTTGGCCGTCAAATTCTTGTTGAACATTATATACATGCCATGTCGTGAAGTTTCACGACATGGCCCGTATTTTTCATGCAGGTGGGGTAGATAATCTATTGATACGCACCACGGTTACCCTAACGCCTCAAACCTCGGCAGCTTTTATAATATTCCTTAGCAATGTACAGATTACTTCAGTCTTGGGGCGCGCTGTTAACATATACCCGCTGTCATTCCTACTCAATCTTGGACGTAAACCACCGATACCGATGAACTTCCAACACATGCTATTCTTCTCTGGTAATCTTTGATTGAATTGTATTTTATAATTCTGAAACGTAAACTGTATCACTATATCGTAAACTGTGTCATTTGTATCTTAAATACATCCGATGGTGAGCCAAAATTCACACAATAACATAGAGGGCATGGACATCACGCAAACATTGGCTAGATTTCTTGAACAGTTGTCGATAATTAAGAAGGCAACAATTAGGGAGATATGTAGAACGTTGCCCAGCAGTTGGCAGTATAGGTAAAAAAAAATGTTACAGGTGATTAATCAGCTGTGTCAATTCCATCAAAAATAATTTTCAGTACCTAGTTTCTTTGTCAATCTAGCGTCATGCATAATATTAGCGTTTTTATAGGAGGTAAACATTTTAATTTTACTTTAAGGTTTGCGAGGAGCAATGTCGTTCGCGTTGGCCATCCGTAACACTGTGTCCGAGGCCCGGCAGGCTATGTTGACGACGACTTCATTGATAGTTATAGCAACCGTGATACTACAGGGCGGTGCCGCCACACATGCGCTCGCGTATCTACGTATACCTACAGGGTATGTATTATATATTATACTGCTTATAAGAAACGAAGGTCTTAATACAGAAGACGTTATTAAAAACCGCAATACAGTGTTGCTCATATTCAATATCCATATTCAAAGTGGCGTTATCTAGTTAAAAATAGTAAAACATGGACTTGTAAAAGTGTCTTTAAAACATCTATGTACCGAAATAAATATCATTTATCACCTCGATTGAGCAAGCAGATAGCAGACGATGGTATTAGTGGTCTGATCGCAATAGGGGTGTAGACGATATTTTTTAAATATTTTTATTTTATAAATGTAATGACATAAAATATATTTAAATAAAAAACATTCGTATATTAATTTAAAACGCCCTAAAATAAATTTCATTCTAAAATTTTCCCTTAAAACGCTAACTTCGTCACAATCCTCTAACTAAGCAAACACCATCATAATTATATGTATGTGGACGCTGTTCAATATTTTTTCAAAACGTACCTAATCTATTGTAGTGAACAAAAATGATATATAATCACTTTCTTAACAGTAACTCTTGGCCGTTACTCTGACGTCAACCCTCAACTTCGGCTCCTATATAGAGTAAGGCTCAAACTTCTGCCAAAACTGGCTATCCTATCGAAGGTGCGTCTTTACTTCACTCCGGAACAATTACTCACATTGGATCATGCACAAGTTCGGTCGTGCATGGAGTACTGTTCGAACCTTTGGATGGATGGCTAAGTACCAGCTCGAAGCGTTGGAATCCGTATACACCAAGAAGCTCATTGGCAACGACTCCTTTGTCCGGGCTGAACTCCAAAGACAGGGACATCGCCGCAAAGTTGCTAGCTTATCGGTTTTTTATCGGATACATTTCGGAGAGTGTGCATCAGATCTCCACGATCTTATTCCCCTTAGCCCTTTTTTATCAAGCGTACCTCTGAAATGTGGAATGCGCTTCCCGAATGGTACTTCCCCGATTGATATAATATCTGGGTGTCTTTAAATCACGAGTGAAGCTGTTTCTTCTATGCAATTGCTTTCGCTTAACATCAGGCGAAATGGCGGTCAAACGGAAGCCTATCACGAATAAAAAAACTAATTTTCTATAATAAATTGTATCAAATCAGCAAACCGCTCACGCAAATGTTGTTTCTTAGCAAATGTCAAAATGTTGTTTACCGGGACAGTGTCGTCACGCGCGTTTTGCGATTACGTCGTTTAGTGTCTACACCCCTATTGTTTGGTCATAAAATCGTGCAGTTGCAAAATGGCCCATTCCATTCACAGAATGCAATCGTAAATATTTGTTTTTTTTTATTCGTAAGATATCTTTCGAATGTTTTAACATGGTTCAATCTTAGTATGGTAAAATTGCGAATGATGAATTATTTCAAAGTTTTCAATGTAAAAATACTCTTTAGAAAATGTCAAGATAAACAATGCTCAAAAAATTTTCAGTGAATCCGGTAACGACGAAAATGACGCGCTACCATATCGAGACGTACGAAGTGTAAGTATTCTCTGCAAATCCTACACAATATTTACTATTAGTTGTATAAGAAATTTAATTGAAAAGTAGTGCAGCAATTAATATTTTTGTTTTCTACTAGAATTAGACAAAATCGTTCACCCGTACGATTGGCAAAACAGTTATATAGAAAGCACTTCGTTTATATACTATCATTTGTTATTGTTAATCCTGTATCTTCCTGCTAAAACTTTCTTCACTATTATTTACTGCAAAAAAAATTAGATGTTACACAGCAGTCATTTTACAGTAATAATGTTACTAGCTAAATAAGAACCTATGTGGACAACAACTTGTGTTGCTTCCTTTGAGTATCCTTCTGTTTTTGACCCCTGCTTTCTGTGTGCCTTATTTTTCTGTGTTTTAACAATCTTTAACCTTCCAACAACTTATTATTTTATTATGTGAGCAGTTCACTCCGAATTTAAAAAGCGTAAGTAAGTCCGAAAAATAATGCCAAATTTTAAAAACGATTGCTAATCTATTCAGACGTTGTTTATAAGTTATGCTTTTTGAACAGTTTAATAAAACATACACGTTGTTTATACAAAATATTACTAAAAATACCTTTTTGATATTTGTTATACATATTATAACACTAAGGTATAATAAGTAGACTCCATATCTCATCCTTAAGTCAACAACCATGTACATAATGCGTCACATAACTGTAAATTATGCACGTACACACATTAATAATGGATTGCCTGAATTCGATAGTAATATTTTGTATAATACTAAAACTTCGACATCAAAGCACTGTAGGACAGTCGCGGGCGCGCACTTATCATTAGTTCGTACATAAGGCACGTTAGAAGCGTGTGTTACGGGCAAGCATGTGATTAATAAGACATTATTGTGGCAGCTGTACCAGGCCACGGACGTTGCTGGATCGGTACGTATTAGTAGCGCTACGTTTGCACTTTATATAAGCTTTTGGTGTTCATACATCGTGCTTTAGGTACATCATCTTTGTGACTAGTTTCTCAATCTCTCTAAGTCAGAATATGGAAAGGACCTAAATTACGGTGACTAAACGTACTATTATTATCGTAAATAATACGTCAACGAGAGAATGTTTTTGCAACTAAGTGCCAGATTGAGAAACAGTTATTTGAAATCTTCTTCAAACGCATACTAACAGTACTGCCTGGTTCATTATTATGTTGTTACAGTTTACTGTTCAATAAAGGGGTTATTCAACTGAGAATCTTATTGGAGAAGGTTTATCGTGATTGAGATAATTAGAATAAATGTTACATATATTATTATTAATGTTTTTTATCCGCCATACGGGAGGTTTGCTATGAAATTACAAAATAAAGCATTCAAAGATTAAGAATTAAAATAATTTAATACGGATACCTAAGTTCTCTTTCAAGTACGTCAAATTTTAATGGCTGGTAGGTACTTTCATAGTTATCCTCCCTACGCCAGGCCTACCCGCATAAGGGTTTTATTGTCCTGGTATTAGCGTTTCATTAACACATACCTAAAACTGTTTTGTTGTTCAGCCCGCTGACATAGGTTTCGGCCTACGTAACATGGACTCAACGCAACCAGCCAGTTGCGACAGGGCAACAGTAAGACTAATAAATACATGCACGCATTACAAATTCTGCACGAGTCTTACTAAAATTAATATAACACTAAACACTAACCAATTCAATTCTATATTACCACAATACACTCGCTTAATATATTTTATGGAATCTGCAAGCAGTTTGACACTCACAAGTAACATTTGACTATATGTTATGATATTATATGGATTTAAGGGTCGGTTTGCACTAATGCACCGTGGGTGTAAAAGTACATACATATTTCATTGAAATTAATTTTCAATTAACTATTCTCTCACTATAATTATTATTTTCTATTACTTACTCTGAAAATTCTCTAATAGAACATAAAGTAATAAAATACATTAAAAGTATATGTAGTATTGTGTCGTGCATGACATTTACTTTTACTTTATTGCTTTGTTTGGTTTCTTTTAATATCTAGAGAGGCCGCATGGTAGTTAAGTGGGCTAATGGAGCGAAGGAAGTGATTATGCCTTGGGAACTAAACGGTATCGAAGTATGTAAATACTTTTAATTATTTATTATTATTTAAGCAGGTATATAGAATTATTTACCACTCACATGCATGACAAACATAAGCATTATGCAAATAACATCACATACCATGCATGTATTTGGTGAATGTTCATAATTATTATGAATGCAATAATTTCAGTGCTTCTTGGATGAATAAGAAATTGTAGTAATTACAAATGGCATAGCATGGAGAATGCAAAAAAAGAAAACATAAAAGATAATTACAATAAACAATTTTAATAACTCGAAGATTAAAATGGCGGAGAAGAAACTCCAGACCTAACTCCTCGTCTTCCTAAAACCATTTTTTTTTTTCAGAATTATATGTTTATAGATAGATTTGTGATTATAGTGTGTATTAGTTTAATATTTAGCTGATATAACAAATTCTTAAAATCTTGAAAAAATATGCTTAATGTCTCAAAATTACTTTCGGGTTTCGTTATTATAATTGAAGACATGAGTGGATGAAGGTGATATGTAACATTTTATCATTTTTATACTTTATAGCATAAATGAAGGTGCTATGTCCTTACACGCATTTTGTTCTTTCAAACATTGTTGAAATATGTCTAAAAACGAAGATAATCGGTGTATGAAAGTGTTATGTGTAGGAGGTCGGCAGTCGCAAAAATGTATGAAAGTGTTAAGGGCACTTAACCATAGACCCGTACCTTTTATCAAATAAATTCTTTCAATTGCGCAATGAATGAAAGCGTCAAGTGCGCACATAACTCTTTCTTTCGTGAAGGTGTAAGCGAGAGAGAGAATTTTGGCGGCCAAAAATGGGACGGTTTCGTCCGAAAAAAAAGCTAATATAAAGGATCAACTTCCATTTATTAAGCCTGAATACCGCTTTTATTATGAAACAATACTTGCGCAATGCGATTAAACCTATTTCATACCAATAAACAGACACTTTGAAGGTTTTTGTGTTACTCACCACGTAAACTCAAAAAGGTGTTATGTTCCTATTAAATAAATCCTATTATTTCTAACTTTGTATTATTTTTTACCGACTACATAAAAATACTCAACATTATTTAGTATTTCGTCCAGTATTACTAACTAAAAGTAACTAATATAAACAAATATCCACAAAATAATAATGACAACTTTGCTGATAAACTCGTTCCTGATAAATTATGAATCTGTGACATATCACCTTCATCAACTCATGTTTTCAATTATGACTCGATATTCTAATCGACCTGTTCGAGGTCTTGCGGTTTTTCCGTTACACGTTGTATACAATAGAGAAAGTAAAATATCGTCTAGTATCTATATATATATATATATATATAGTCTCTATCGTCTAGTAGTCTTGCCATCTTTTTGCAAAAGATTGCCTAAGGAGGACTAAGATTTTAAAATAACTCTTTGTGATCAGAAATTTAGATAATATTTTAAATATCTTAATCTTTTTTTTGAAAAATGCTATGTTATAAGATTATATGTATAATTAGGTGCTCACGAGGCAACTCGTAATAATGTTATCATTTTAAAAAAATCTAATGAAATTTAAACTTTGTTATTACATAGTCCTATTTATCCAAGACTCACTATTAATGTACATTTTCAATTTTTAACTCGAGTGTAATTTCACAGCCGGTATCAAAATCATACGTATATAATTACGTAATAAAATACTTTATCTGAAATGTGCTGTTGAATTAACCTACTTTGACACTACTAACTGCAACTCATTAACACGTTTTGATACCAACTGTAAAGGTATGAATTTCTCTAAAAACTGTTTGAGTGGAGCTTAACTAAACAATAATTTTGGCCGATTTTATATTACCTAAGATCAAATAAGTTTTTTCCAAATAATTATAACAATACGAGTATATAATTACACTAGCGGCCCGTCCCGGCTTCGCACAGGTGGACAGAATTGAAGTTTTAGTAAGGATCCCAAATTTTTTCTAGTGCCTACCTTACTCAGGGATAATGTAGCATTCTAATGGTGAAACAATTATTTATCGTTTTTGTGTTCATTTGTCTTTAATCGTAACAAACAAACATTATCTTTCCTCTTTAATATTAAGTTTAGATTATATTAAAGTGAGGATATTATAAGAACCCATAAATATAGGTACTTACTAGAAAATTAACCAAAGTTGAAATTAGTGCAAAAATAAAAAGTTAGTTAATCTACATTCTATAATTATATTATGATAGAAATTTATTTATCCGTGTAAAAATATTTATTATGATTACCTACACCATCCCAAATAGATAATAATTCCAGTCCACTAATTACTTTATTGCTACGTCAGGACACTCCTCGCGACCGCGGCGATGGCGGTACCGGTCAGAAGGCTCGTCTCGCTCGGTTATGGGGCGCAGTTGACTCCAAACTGCTAAAACCACTGCTGACTCACGCTCGCCCACCACTCACCGAAACGCTACCAGCCTTCATGAGGCCTGTGGCGAGAGTACTCACCACCACTCATCAATATACGCAGGGGGTAAGTGGAACTTCAAAAGACATTCTAATATCGCACGTGTACGTCTCAGCGCTGCTCACCGCACCGAGCTGAGTTACCACAAACTTATTGGTTAACCTAGATAGGCATTATATTTTGAACAATTTTTAAGTACCAGAATTACCTTTCAGAGCGTCTATGTCATGTAACAATTTTAACAGCAAAATTTAGGAAATTTAATTAAGTTTAGACATGGGACTTGACTTTCTTCATGTTTGTATCGAATTAACCACGTTGGGACACTGCTGAGCTGAACACAACAAAATAATAGGAGAATGACGCTTTGTGCAAATGCGGTCTTGCAATAATGTTACTTTGGTTGTCCGTTGATGATGAAAAAAAATTAAATTGCACAATTACAACGAATTGTCGCCGAAATGCATCTGATACACCGCTAAGCTAAAGTAGGGTAGCCATCTCTAAAATCTGGAACTAACTAGAACAAGAAGCTTGAAAACCCCGGTTTTTGGAGCTTCGAACCCGGACAGCGATGTGTACGCGCACATTACTTAAAAGAGGTGACTTAAAAACCTTTAAACCCGGACTACAAATGAAACCCCATCCGGACGCTCTCCGGACACCCTCTAAACTAGGACAAATCCGGGGAAATCCGGACGGATGGCAACCCTAAGCTAAAGAAATATTTAACTACAAAGGCTACAAGGCATTGCCTGCCTTGATTAGTTCATCGTTGTCAAGAAGAACGAACGGTTGTAATTACGGTAGACTACATTCAGAACCAGAATGCACTTTTATTAAATTGAGCTTACTGCAGCTTGAGATTGAGTTATAAGAGTTTTAATCCAAAGTAATAGATAGTAACATTTAAGTAGTATTCTCTATGTTCACAGGACAACTCACTGCGAAGGACCGACTCTGATTCAGACTTATGCATTGATGAACAACCAGTTCCTACGAGTATTGACCCACAGGTAAACTTTCTATTTTATTTTTTATTATAATCGTCATGCTTTATTTGTTGGCTAGTAAAGATTTTATGTCGAAATAAATAAAAATAAAACATTCCCTTTTTTTATAAATACATAACTTATTTTCTGAAAGTAGCCGTCGCCTAATAGGTATATTTTTGAAATTTCAATCGGGTTTTATATTTATTTTTAAATAATACTTATCTGTATATTTATTTTACATTATTTATTATTTGTACACATAATTGTTTATTTTATACTTCATATATTTCCTTTTTTTGGTTGCAGCTATCAATTAACGTTCGGAATGGATATGGGCATGTTTGAGCTTTGTAGCGATAGTGATCCACGGCTGTGATATGAAATTTGCTCTAATAGCATATAGAAAAATATATAATTAATAGGAAATTCCTTTTTAATTATTGCACGCAGCAACTATGGCCAGGACTGGTGGACACAAGGATTTCGGTGGAAGGTATCACCGGAAGTAACATCTAATATTTGTATTTGACTTAGTACTTTTGATTAAATAAAACAATTGGAAAATTGAGTGCCACAAATTTTAAATGTAATAAATATTAAATAACTTTTTCTGTGCTAAATGTAACAATTTAACTGTTTGTAAATTTCAGCTTTTAATATGCATAGTCGAAAATTCTTACAGCACCATGAAATGAAACGATGCTATGCTTTTATCTATATGTAAAACAGTTAAATTGTGTCATTAATATTGTTATGGCCAGTGTTTGCTTGAAACTTTACCTTAATTCACACAAAATTAGAATATGAATGAGTTTGTATGTGAAATGAGGAATGTGAGATCTGATTTTAATGACCCTGATTAAAAATCTGTAGCTGCAATGCAATTAATTATAATGTTGTAGGGGAGTCGTATAGAAAGCACTCCCAATTAAGGTAATGCAATTATTCTTTTTCTGCAGCAGTTTAGTAATACTTTTATTGTACTGAATTGTTCCTTGTGATAGGCAAATAATGAAAAATGCTCCACTTCCAAATGTTAAGTTAAATTCTTGTCTGCAGCACTATGTTCCCTAATCAAGCAATAGCTATCTTTATCAGAATTTCGTTCTCGCTTAATAAATGAAAGCAATGCTTTTATAAGAGCTCACCTATCAAATCATTTTCATGTTAAATGATCTAGTCTTCTAATATGTACCTATATAATGAGTATTAACATCATGCTCGATTTAGAAAAAAACTATTTTTAATCTTTTTGTTGACCATGAAATGGGCAGTTTTGTTATGTTGTTGAGAAGGGTATTTACTAATAAATTGTTTAGTTTGACTCTGTTTGTATGTAATGTCCATTATTCTAAAATTAAATTTTCACGCATGGGGTTTCTAAAACCACGTAATTATTCTGTAATGTTTGATCACTACATAGAGTAAAGAGGTACAACTTGATTAAAACCATTTACGTGTTTTGCATTTCGTGTTTCAAATTGCTGACAGCTTTTAGTAATCCGATATCATGGAAATAGAATAGTATCTTACTAATTACATTATTTGATCTCAGATTGTCAGGATATAAAATGTATCGAAGAATTTATAAAAAAATATATTACCTATATGTTGTGATTCCCTCATTTGGTTTTTGTAAGATAAATGTGCTTGGTTTTTAAAACTTAGCAAATATAATTTTCTTTATGTGTATTAAAATTGACCTTTACACTTGAATTTCATTTCATACTCCTATATCTATAATCAGCGTACCTGTCATCCACTGCTCTATAGACCTCCACTATTATATAAAATAGTCCAAATAATTTTCATACATAATATTGTACATAGTGGTAGTGATATAAAAAGGTTGTGTAATGCTTTGAATACTTAAATTGTAATATTTTAAAATAAAATAAGTTGTGTTTTATGATTTTGAGCTTATATTATTTAAATACAAAAGTATAAATGCTACATTAGTCTTGAATTCAGTTCTAAACTATTCATGAAGGAGTTTCGGGAGCAATTTGTCTCCGAAGAGTATGCCTAATTTCTTCAGTAACCAGAAACTTAGGGCCATGCCCAGGTACAATCCAGTTAGCTAAATCTGCAACTTTTGACCTGTTCTTTATTTGCTGTACTGGATCCTCACTTCCTGCCTCTAACCATATGGTAGGATTGTCTATATCTTCAAATCTTTCAAATAGATCTCCTAAAAAAAATATTTGACTAAATATTTCTTAGGAACTAGAAAATGTGAATTACATTTATCAGATGAAATGAAACTGCTAGGAGTTAGTATAGGAATTTCATATGACTGAAGTGTTACATGAATATAAAAAAAACTTACCAGTAATAGCAATAACAGCATCTGTTGCTTTAACAACTACAGTAACATCAGAGAGTGTATGGCCAGGTGTCGGGATAACTTTTATATTATCATCTATTCTGAGTTCCTCACCTGAAAACATGGTACCTATTATACATGTGCGCCGTCAGGATTACTTTCAGGGACGTGCATCTGCATCTACACATACTATTAACTAATATAAAATTATACATAATATGTAGATATATATAATAGCCTTCAGTTTTAACTTAATAAAAAAGGTTATTTTTTCCTTCCTGACAAGCAAGTGCACCCCCTTGCGCACTTCTGCCAGCGCCCATGGTATACTAAAATAAATGGTTATTCTAAAAAAATTGTATTCTAAAATAAACTAAACATCCTGGTTTACAACACTTGTACCTGATGTAATTTTTATTTACTTTTTAAAATTGATTTTTTATTTAATTTAAGTTTTTTTTATGGGATAGTGGGCAAACAAGCAGGGATCACCTGATAGTAATTGATTACCGCCGCTGACGGACACCCACGTTGCAGGCCTTTTAAAAGGGAATTGGGCCTCTGGTATCCTCACTCACTCTGCGAACACAACGTAAGTGTTGCGAGCCGGCCCATTCGTGCCAAAGCATGGCTCTCTTACCGTTAAATAATATAAATAAGACAGATGTGTCTATTTAGATAATTATGGCATAAGTATATTTTTTTAGTTATTAGGTATATATATAATTTAATGTAACTAATACAAATAAGGTTGGTCTAGTTTGACTCTGTGGCAGAAATACTGAGACGGCCTATCCTCTATCTATATATAATTAAACATATTTCCGCTTCTTATTACAAAAATAGTAAGTTTTTAAGAGTTTATTTAGCGTAAGTGTTGATGTATTTGATGTGGCTGTACTATTTCAATAAATAAATAAATAAATAAATAAAAAAATAGACAAAGAAAACCTTAGGTTTGACTATAGGCTAACCTTTTTGACATAGAGAAAATATGATTAGTGTTATTATTTCAAATGATTACATAGATAGTTGGTTGATAGAATGTTGAAGTTGATAAGACTATATGACAAGTGAAGTTAAATCTTCTCAAACCTTTGAAGAACATCCATAATATTTACCTTTATCAAAAGGATGCATACTATATTCATCTTGGAATGATACACTGAAACCAACTATATGTTTTGCCATTAAAAAAAGATTATTATTGCCTATGTGATCTGAATGTCCATGAGTGGAAATAACGTAACTAACATTTTCTGGTTTTACATTGTGTTTCTCTAATCCTGTAAGAAAACAAAGATAATTAACTCGAAACTTTAAACAAAGAAAACTTGGGTCAGTGTGTGAAGTAGAATGTACATACCAGTTATAATTTTCTGAGAATCCCAAGCAGTCATTGTATCTATGATAATATTATGAACCCCTTTTACTAGTGTACAAGTACAATTTGCAGACATCTGATCTTTTCCTGTCATTACTGAATATCCATCATATAAAACTATAACTTCACTCATTTTAGAGCTTGGAGTTGTTTGATCTTCTGCAGTTCCACAATTTATAAATGCTGTATGTACCTATTGTATTGTTTGTAAATCTAGTTAAAAACAATCTTGTTGTTGATGCTGACTTGTTAACTGTACCTACACAAATATCACAATTAAATTTAAGCAACTACATAACATACCATCACGCCTGTATTCCCCAAAGGATTAGGCAGAGGCGTACTAATGTACACCCACAGTTCGCCGGTATGTTTAGGTCCCATGTAATAGGGGGCGAGCCAACTGCCATTAACCAAGCACTGCTACTGAGAATGTCATAGAAAAAACCCAATAACACTGCTCGACCTGGGGATCGAACCCAGGACCTCTAACGTAGCAGTCGCGCTTGGGACTACTAGACTAATGAGGCAACTACAAGATAGTATAATTTGGATTTTTAGCAAATAAAAAGATATTATGCTTACAAACTTCAGTGTATACCCAGAATATGCACAAATTATTGATTTGATTTCCATTTGATTCATTCAAGCTTCTTCAAGTTCGTTGAACCTTGACTTGACAATCTCTGATGACATGACAGCAGTTTCTACCTGAATTACCTGACAGCGGACTAGGAGTGAGTGAAAAAAAGTCTCAAAGTACTCTGTGATGACAATTTATGAAATTTCCTGTTTCGTTCCGGAGCGAAGTGAAATAACATACCATCACGCCTGTATTCTTCGAAAGATTAGGCCGAGGCGTGTTCCAGTTATGTACAGTGTATACGCAGAGTATATATAAAGTATTTTGTGACATAGTAAGCCGGTATGGGTCCCATGTAGTAATAGCCTGCCTAATGCGACTCTGACCTTATTACCCTAAAATTGCTAATTAAATTACCCGCAACGGCAGCAAGTAGCAACTAATGTTATTATTATTGGTAATAATCACCAAAGTAGTAATCAAATAGAAATATAAATTATTGTTCATGAGTAAATTTTTCTTTTTCATTCTGAATTTCTAAACTGTACAGTTCTCATCTATTCCCGTCTCCCTCCTCAGCTGTCTTCGCCGGTTATTTTTAGGTTAAATTCTAAAATAAATTATTGAAGAAAGCTGCGGAGAGTACATACTTCTCTACGTAGGTTATTTTAATATTTCACCGTGCGCCAAGCATTTCTTTATTCATGAAAATTGCGCATTTAGATAATTGTATAAAGCGTGTCGTACATTTGCAAGTTCATTGTTTACTCAGGGTTATGAAACTATAAAGTGGATATCTGTCGCCTCGGGAGCGCCAGTCTTTGTGAACGATGTCGGGTGACGTGCAGCCAAGGAAACGTAAAGATAAAAAAAGGAAGAAAGGTGAGAAATAAAGAATTGAGTGATAGGATTTGGTCTGCTTATCAATTTTACCAACCTAAACTAAACATAAATAATTTGCGTTACAGATGAGTTAGGCCTAGAAGAGCCTCGTGGTACAGCGGCGGCGCTTGGGGAAGGCGACGTGTTTATGCATTCCCAGCATGAACATGGCACTGGTGGACACTGGTGTGCCAAGATCATATTCTTCTCTTTACTTGCTGTACTTATAACTCTTATTGGACTCATCATACTCGAAAACAGAGGCCTTACGGAATGTAAGTACTAGTAGAATAAGAAGAACTCCACTCTTAGACGGCTAATCAGAATCTTTAAAAAAAAGTAACAACAACTCCATCAACAACTATGTCATTAGTGGTTCTAAGTGGGTACCTGTCAAGCAAATTTTCATTGGTTATATGAAATTCTCAGTAGTGGCTCTGAGTCTAAATTAATTAATAAGTAAATTTTGTTTATAAAAAAATTACAGTAGAAGCAAATGCAGTGGAATCCCGCTACTCCGGGGTTCTTGAAGGTTGGCTGGAAGATGCACCGAATGATGATCATCATGATGAACATACTCTGGAGTTAAAGCACCATGTAAGTATTGAAGGGATAGAAGATTAAACATCTATAGTTAAGAATTTAGTGAATTGACAACAATTAATTTTTTAACACCCATTTATTAATTTTATTTGACTCTAAATAAGAAAATAGGATACCTACCCATATTTTTTATTTTACTGATATACAATCATTTTCATATTTTTTTCGACTTTGAAGTTCTTTTGATTCTAAATAGACTTAAGTGCCAAATGACGTCATCTGAATGGTTAAACGGGTTTAACGTCATTTTTCTGACTAAAAATTATCTTATGACAGTTTGGCATCTGTCACAATTATTCTTTTGTTTTTTATTCATGATAGGCTTACGCCTATATTATGTGAATTATACGCTTCGTTGTATACGTGATGTCATCACATGGTTTTGATTTTCATTTTTTTTCTCCAAAATGAAGAAATATATAAAATAATGTTTTGGAACTCAGGATGGGACAAAGAAACAGTATTTTTGTTTTCGTGGCTTAATAATTTTGAAATGTTGTCAATTCCTTTCAATGTCCTGTCATTTGTTACCTATCAATAGAGAATTTTTAAGTAAATTTGTTTAAAAAATGCTAAAAAAATTAATAAGAATATAAATCATGTGCATCTTTGTGGATACAATCAACATACTCTAATTTATATTTTATCATTAATTAACCAAAAACATTTTGAGGCAGACAGCAATACCACCATTACCTACTGCATTCAAATCACAATGTTTTTTCTCAGTATGATATTAATACAGTATAAGTTCATATGTCTGTGTTTTACCATAAGCCTATAACTTAGGATGTTGAAGATGATAATAGTCCAGAAATTGATGATGAGCATGGAGAAATTGATGAACATGATGAGAATGATGATGATGATGAAGATGAAATTGATGATCAATATGAGGAAGATGATGAGAAAGAGGATGAAGATGATGACAAAGAGGATGAAGATGAAATTTATGATCGATATGATGATGATGAACATGATGACAAAGACAATGAAGATGAAATGGACAATCAAAATGATGAAGATGATGATGATGAAGACAATGAAAATAAAATTGATGATCAATTTGAAGATGATCATGATGAATACGGTGACAAAAACAATGAAGATAAAATTGATGATCAAAATGATGATGATGATGCAGATGAAGATGATGAAGATGAAGATTATGAAGCAGATGAGGTGCGATTTTAAATAATTGTTATTGTACTGTGCTGGTTTTAAATTCAATCACTTTTATTTACTAAAACTTTTAACAGGCCAATGATGATGATGATGATGAGGAACGCAATTATGACGAAAGTAATGAAGAAGGAAAAAATGAAGATCTTGAGACTGATGGAGACGAAAATGGCGACCTTCTGGCGGTCAACGAAAATGATTCAGCAGAAGCTGATAATAAACAAAACAAAGATGTCAGTGATCAGAGTGTAGAAAATGATCATGATACTGAAGGTATCGAAGAAAATAGTGGTGAAAATGACCTGGATAACAATGAAACACAAGAAAATGAGGTGCAAAGTGTGATGTTTGATGACAATAAACAATTTTGATTTTCTGATTGGCACTAACATTCAAAAGCTTATCTATATTTTCAAAAATTTCGACATAAACACTAATGCTGCACTGCATTTATAATTATTGTTTATTTTTTTTTAACAAACAATTTGTATTGCCTCTTACAATACTCAAAATGTATTATAAGACTACAGTATGGCTTTTTTGTATATTGTGGTGTTTAGGAAGTTATGTTAAAGTGAGAATTTTCAAACTATTCTTGCAAAGCAACTTTTACAATACTATGTATGCACTCATATAATAAATAATCTCGACTTGTCGAACCTCATAAGTGTTGGGTATTAAAGTGCAGTACAGTGCTTCAACAAATTATATTTAATATAGCATTTTAAACTATTTTCTAATTTAAATATGTATTAGGCTATTTTATATGTGACTATTTTCAAACTTATTGTGTGGTTGCCATCATTCAAAAGTAAGGTTAACTAAATTACAATCTGGGAATATTACAGGAAGATGAGTCACATGAAACTGAAGAGGAGGAAGACTTAGAGGTGGAGGTGGAAAGGCTGGAAAAAGAGATTTCTGATGAAGAACCGCCTACGGCTGAAACCGAAGAAGACGATAAAAGTGAAGGTTTGTATATAAACCTATTTTTGTGGCAGTTTGGTAACACGATATTAAAAAATAGAAAAAAAATCAAGTTATTCCGTTAGGGTGCTGGGGCAACAATAGAATTTGCATTTTGTCTTTATTTTGTTACTTGACGACCTAATGGTTACTTTGTTTTGGTTATAATACTTACTGAAGTGAACATAATAAATTAATAAAAATACACTCAAATGCGAGTCGGACTCGTGCACCGAGGGTTCCGTACAAACTTGGTAGGATAAACTGTATTGAGGGACAAACTTAACTTTGTCGTTGGGAAACTGTTGTCCGCATACATAGACATAGGTCGCGGTTAGTTTACCAACTGCAATTAAGTTTGTAATCACTAAACTAAAAAAGATGTGATGTTACTACTTTACAGTTTTCCGATTTTTCCCTTACTTGTGCTCTATTACATTGCTTCTTGCCATTTTTCATGGTTATAGGTCAACAGGAAGTACCAGTTTTGATCCTCTTGAGAGTATCAAAATATGCGGCATAAACGGCCGCATTTTTTATGATATTTTGACTGTTACAAGGGATGTCAGACCTGAGTATTTGATATTAATTTTAGCTTGATACCTCCACGCGTTCCTGAAAATAAAGATCTTACAGACAGACGACAAAGTGATCCTATATGGGTTTGGTTTTTTCTTTTGAGGTACGGAACTCTAAAAACATTATATTAGCATTAAAATCCATATTGATCAAGCCAACATAATAAATTCAGTTAGGCTTTATAGTTTCTGAAAATTTCTGATTAGTTAGTAAGTGATATTGCACTTTATAGTTGACAATATAATTCAAACCAAATTGTGAAAGAAGCCCAATTAATGAAAAGTGAATCTGCAACATTCATGATTATAATGAACTGAAAATATGTACTGGCGTTTAATTTACTCTCTTAAAATATAACATCTGGGACAGAAACATCGAGGGAATTTGTTACTGAAGCTGACATTGAAGATGCAATTGACAATGATGATCAAGTCTCTGAAGACGAAGAGTTTTTGGAGCCAGACGACATTGAGGAAGAGCTGCCCATTGTCGAACACATCGTTGTACCGAAAGGAAAACCTTTAGTTGAGGTATGCCGACTATACACTGCACAGTTTCTATCAAAATTTTAAATCTTTCAATATTTTGAATATAGTAGCATTAATTTGGATATGTATTATTAAAGTACCGCATTGTCATCTCAAAAAATCACTGAAATAATGTACATATTTCCCTTGATACAAATGTACCCCAAAAGGCAGTCTATACTTTTATTATAAAATAGCGACCAGTGTGCGGCTTCGCCTGCGTGAATTTTTCCATCTTAATTTTCGACTTCTGAGGATTTTAATTATTTTCTTTCCTTGTTCAGAAACAAAAACAACAAAAAAGGAATCAGTCAAATCGATCAAGCCGTTCTCGAGTGATAATGTTACATTATGTACCTACATGCGACATTTTTGTGCGGGCTGATTTTTATTTATACACTAGCTGTCCCCCGCTGCTGTGTGTCCAAGACATGCGTTGCAATGTCTTTTTATTTTTTTTCCTCATAATCCTTCCCAGGCACGCACACAACTCATCAAAGTTGCATCGCAATATTCGCAATAGGATAAATTTAGTCCTCTATGCATTATAGAGGACAAACATACATTTCTTTTTTAAAACAGATACAGGTAGATTAAATTACCCGTAAATAAAGTACTATTCCCAAAAATACATAAATCATCCACACTTCATACTTATTTGATAAATCCGTAAGTAACTCATTCTGTTTGTTACGTTTTCACTTTTCACACCTAAACCTATGAACTAATTTTGACTTTTCTCTCCTTTGGAATAAAGGTAGACTACCTTTTAAAGACACTATTTTAAAATTAATTATTTAAATGGCTACGTGCGAAAACTATTTTCCATTCTTTGATAAATAAATAAAAACTCGTATTTTATTAAGATAAACCAAGTTACATGTGATACTTACGCACAAGTAGGCTTTGCACAAGCCTCGGCAGTGTTATGCTGTATTGTTTTTTCCTTATCATTTTGCATACACTTCATTTACAGTAAGGTTATTAAAACAGGTTGAGGAAGAAGCCTCTACTATGAAACCTGCAGACACCCTCGCTGACGAAGAAGAATACGAGAAGCAACAAGAAGAATTGAAACGAGAGCAGGAACAATCTTCTCATGGTAAGTTATTTTATAATTAAGTTTTTACATGCATATATTTTGCGATAAAAAATATCTGTTGCTACCGCTTACTAACTCGCCGTTCACAAAATTTAGAACATTAGAAGCTTAGCATGCGTAATTGTGTAATACAATAAAAACTGAGTTATGGCTTTAAATCAATACAAATTAACTTACAATCTAACATCTGATAGTATATTTTAAAAACTATGTTTAAATAAATGTTGTTAAAATTATTTTCTTTTATTTCGACCCATTTGCTTTAGTTGTGCTGTCTAAGATTTATTTTCATTTTCTTTTTGTTACACGGTACTCACAAACACATTTGTTTTCACTTCATTATTTTTATTTATATTTATTGTGTCTGTGTTGTATTGCTTGTCTAATTCAAAAGACAGTGTATTATTACTATGCGCATTCTCTTGAATTGAATATAAATATTTAAGAAAGTGTTTGATTTTGATGTACATAACAATAAAATCTGATGCACACCAGCAGAGTTAATGAAGTGTTTCCAAAATTTTTATAGCATGTTTGTATCAAGCAAAATTAGTTAGAAACATTTTTGAATACCTATAATACTTTTTACTAAGCCGGTTATAACACCAGTCAACTACTATATTGTTGATATTATTCTGATTCTGATGCCTAGTTTAGCTCCAATTTGCAGTGTACAGCAACACATCTTGGTGGTCTACCACTTTTCACCCTTATACCCATAAAGTAACTTACCATCACGCCTGTATTCCCTGACAGGTTAGGTAGAAGTATACTACTGTACAACTGTCCAAGTCTTATGTCGCAGGGACTTCACAAAAATACAAATAACGGACACAAAGCACACCCAGGCTTGAAACAAATATCTGTAAAAAAACAAATATTTGCCTCGGTTGGCAATCGAACCCACAACATGCGGTGCAACGATAATGGCGAGGTGTGTGCCTTAGGCTGGGACCGCGCCTGTTGTTGGTGTTGCACAATAACACTTTATTTGACCGCGCAGCCGTTTGGAAAGTGTGTAGGTATCTTCTTTAAAATAGTATAAAACAAAGTCGCTCCGTCTGTCTGTACGCTTAGATCTTTTAAACTACGCAACGGAATGCAGTTTTCATCAATAGAGTGATTTAAGAGGAAGGTTTAGGTGTGTAATTCGTTTGCACCCGGGTGAAGCCGAGGCTGGTCGCTAGTACTGTGTATGTATTGGATACCCGACCTGTAAACTAATATTTTGTATGTGGTATACCCATAGTACGTAAACAGTATAACAATAGTAGTAGTGTTTATGCCGAAAAAAAAACGTCATTTTGTGTTTGTAAAAAGCAGTTATAATTAAATTAAATAAATATTATTATTTATTTTTCCTCGACTTTACATAGAAAACACTGAATCGGTGCTGTAGCAGAGGACTAAAAAATTTTCACGGAGCTTTGGCTAAGGACAATGAAGTTTTTCAGCTTCATTAACTCATCTGACTACATATAATACCTACTAATGTGATAAATAATTACCTACTGAAAACATAAGTATTGGCATTACAACATTATTAGATTACTAGCTTTTGCCAGCGACTTCGTCCGCGTGGAATAGTTACTTTGTTCCCTAGTTCTTCGCCCGCGGTTTCACCTGCGTTGCCCCGTTCCTAAGGGTTGTAGCGTGATGTTTTATAGATTGAAACCTTTCTCATGAATCACTCATTTTCCCAACATTTCCCATCACTGCTCTGCTCCTATTGATCGTAGCGTGATGAAAAATATACTATAACCTGCCCAGGAGTATGAAGAACAATTGTACCAAGTTTCGTTGAAATCCGTCGAGTGGTTTTTGTTTCTATAACGAACATACAGACAGACAAAAATTTTACTTATTGCATTTTTGGCGTCAGTATCGATCACTAATCACCCGCTGATAGTTATTTTGGAAATATATTTCATGTACAGAATTGACCTCTCTACAGATTTATTATAAGTATAGATAAGTATAATTACAATTTGATAATAGTCTTAATATTAAAAAAAAATCGTAGATTGTCCCTATAATAATGACTAATACCCAAAGAGTTTAAATTCAAATTAAAGAGACACGGAATATGACTTTATTTTATTATATATATATTTTATATAACACATTTACAGAAGTAGGTACTTAACTAGATTTATTTCGATGCAAGGCCAGGAATTAATTTTGGGGGAGCTTGAACCCCCCGTGGATGAAAATGGTTTTCGGTCCTGAGCTTTAACTCAGGAAAACCATTTTTGAGAGATTTCAGCCAGATACAACGGTTCTATAGTGCTAATAAACCACAACAAAAAAAACAACAATTTATTCCATCGAATATGCGCCATCGATAAGCCATAAAAATGCATTTAAAATGTACATTTTAAAATTTCACTTTAATTTGACGATAACGCTGGACACAGTGAACTCCATATTGCTCTGTGGCTATGACGTAATCTGGCTGTGTAAAGAATAAAAGTTCAAAGCTTATTTAAACTAAAAAAGTGTCAACTGTCAACTCATCAGCGTGATGAGTTGACAGTTGACACTTTTTAGTTTAGTTTACACAGCCGTATGTCGTAATGACATTGCGGCTACTATTTCATGGTTTTGGTAAAACAGATTAAAAAAACTGAAAACTTAGAATTGAATTTTAAAATTTATTTTGTTATTTTATGAATTAAAACTAACATTTTCCAACTGCTTTTTGCCTAAGCTATCTCTATAATATATTTTTAATTAAACTACCCTATTAGCTGTTTCGTAGCTATGGCTTACGGCTTTGCGTCGGTCAATGTTTCTTACACAAAAATATTTTCAATCACAATTTCAACTTCAGTAACCGTCGCCATTTGATATCGTCCGCTTTAAACTATCACTATCGGATACTTTCAGACTATCATCATTAGTAGTTCTATGCTATGGGGAAAGAGAAACCTCGTTCTAGTAACGCGCCATCTGTGTTTACATATTATCTTACGACTAAAGTACTTCTATTTTGTGTGTACGCTTAATAGCTATCTAAATGTCTACGTAAAATAGGTCATGTTACATATTTCATCGATAGCTAGGGGATATCTGTCTTAAATAATTTAAGCTATTCTTAGGACTCGTTTATCAGACAAGAATTTCTTCGCTCTTATCTAGTGGACCCCGCCTCGATATTCATTAACTACGATACTCTACTCTACTTATTTTCTGAAAATTTGGACATTTAAATTTCACCGCACGCACCTAAATGTTCGTGTCGATTAGCTTCGGCTTCGTATGCGTGCATACTTTACGCCATGTTACTGATTAGTCGCTTAATTTAAATCTTCTTTGGTTTGCTGATGTTCGCTTACGATCAATCTAATAAGGTCTGTAAACAAGTTATAATTTACCGCAGCCGCTCGAATCGACGAACGAATCAAAACAAGAGTATGGCATAGCGTTCGAAAAATTGGGCGTTGTGATATGACATAATGAAGGCTATCGCGTCTGAATTCGCCGCTAGTGTAGCGTGAGGTCTCCGTAATGTCAAATTGCACTGTTTGTCGGTGAGCTACGCGGGTTTATTAATGTTTAGAATAATTTACTGAATATTTTGCAATACCTGAGATTAATTATGGCAAATATGAGTTATGGGTAAATGATTGTCAGTGTTTTGTGACAGTTTAATCTTTTGGAAATTTGTGTCCTCCTTTTTTTCCGACCAAATTTATTTCGGTATTTATTGTCATTACTTTTTAGGAACATAATGAATTTCCCCGGCCCCTGCTCTAGTGTACACTGTATTACAGAAGCCAAATGGGACTACGTATATCTGCGGCATGCTAAATATTCTAACGGTACGGTTTTAAGGTTTTAAATATGATTTAATGTATTAATTTGTTTTCACGCGCATAATAACAAACTTTAAAATCTATAATTCAGGACCTTACTCGCCAGTAGTGAAATCTAGTGAGATTAGAAACGGTACTCCTCATTATGTCATTTCCATCATTTTGTTTTGTTTCGATTCGAAGAGTAGATTGCAATTTGTCTACAGCCGCGTGGCTTTATGAAAATAAGTGCCGTCTTAAAAACAAGTAGATAACGCGAATAATACACCAAATTTATCGTTTACTGCTCAAAGCTGAGTATCTGTATTTGTCTAAGGGGTAAAGCATATTGCTACCGCGTGTGTTGCAGTTTGGCTGAAGCTGTTGGTGGGTGGCGCGCTGCTCGTGGCCACTCACGCGGTCGTGCGGCGCGTCGCTGCCCCGCGCGGTGCGTACAGTACCTACTATTATATTAACTAAACCCTATCGTGTTTATTGCCCAATCTTATATCCTAATATAACGGGACCCAAATATTAAAGCTACAAAGTTTTGCAATCCGACTAGGATCCAATTCATATCCTCGTATCAATCATCATATCCAAAAATAATAAATAATGCCAATACCTCATTGCGAAGAAATGTGACATGTTTTTACATAAAGTTTAATTATTTAATCGGCACGCATCCGTCGTGCCCAATATTTATATATAAATAAACATATTAAAATACCTAACGTTCCAAAATTCGTTATTGCTTGGATTCACTGTAAAAAAAATAATATTGTAAAGTGTGTCAAACTAACAGTACCTACATAGTTATTTAATAGTAAAGGAAAAAATTCAATCGCGGGCAGAATGTGAAGGCAAAATTTCAATCATGCGGGTAGTGTTCATTCTGAATTTACGTCATAAGGTGACGTTTGGTACGTAAATTCAGAATGTGAAGGCAAAATTTCAATCATACGGGTAGGGTTCGCGGTGGCTTAGAGGTCAGAGCGTCTGGTATATCAAACCAGAAGACGCAGGTTCGAATCCTGCCCGCGATTGAAATTTTTTCCTTTACTATTAAATAACTTAATAATCTTAGCATGGAAAATGCAAAAAAATCACAAAAAGATAGTACCTACATAATGATGAAATAGGTTACTTTAACTTTAAATTTAACATTAACAATATAGACACTTATTCTAATAATTTTATGGTAGCATGTCCTTTTACTATAATTCCGAAATATGAAGCTACGCAGTCAAACGCACGGTTGAGTGAAAATATACAGCTTATTAGGGTTTGTAAACTACATAGATACCTGAAATGTAACTTTCATAACAGATGATACGCCGGCAAGTGATGTACACACTAGTAGGGAGGAAACACCAGTGATTGACCGCCGCATGACTCTCGTAAGTGAAGAAACAGCCGCAGCTGGTAGGCAATATTTCTGTATGAGATGAAATGTTACATAATCTTTTCCCTTAGTTTAATAAAAATTGTTTTACGTGCTTCAGCAATCTTAAAACAAGTTCCACTACAAACTACACAACCAATAGTGCAAGAACAAATATTTGAAAGGGTTACTTCTGTAAGAAATTCTGCTCCACTTCCCGCGGAAGAAAGCGAAGAGGAGGAAGAAGAAGATGAAGTTGTGACTGAAACGAAGGTAAGATTTAAAATATTTTTGTTTAAAATTGTATGCTTTAAAAATTGTCTTTATATAAGAAAATATCCTTCAGGACATAACTGCGCCGGAACCTACTAAACAAGTAGAGACAGATGACAAAGAATTGTTTAGCGATGAAGAAGAAACTGAAGATGAGGTGGAGGAAGAAGAAATTATAAAAGAAGTAGCGAAGAATGTTCCGAAACAAACCACTCCTCAAAAGGCCTTGACGCCTAAACCAGAGGTGGACGAAGATGTACCTGATGACGTAGAAATAATCGATGATGAACAAATTGAAGAAGAATTAGAGGAAGAGGAGAATGAGGAAGAAGAAATATCAGATGTGGATGACGCAGAGCTTCTTAGTCGTCTCGAAGCAAAATACGGACGCTTACCCGAACCTCATAGAGCCGGACAAAAACAGAGTAAACACAAGTGTATGCGCGTGACCGCTTGCTCGTGTAGATTCGCTGTTAGCTTCATCATTCTAACAATTATTAACAACTCCTGGCATGACTAACAGTACCTGATGTGAGTGAATGAACTGTCAATTTTTTTTTTTTAATTTGCTATTTACATTTGGTTGTTTTTGAAAACGTTAGATACATATTATTCATTTCCTATATTTAGAGAAGTCCAAAATCGTTAATAAATCAAATTATTTTATTCATCAATAAATTACTTAGGTTATTACTGAATGTTAAACATGACATACCATCACGTCTGTATTCCCCGAAGGGTTAGGTAAGGTCTAATAATGTACACCCACATTTCACCGGTATGTTTATGTCCCATGTAATAGGGGCGACCCTATTGCCATTGACCGGGCAAAAATCCAAACGTCGAACTGTTACTGAGAATTTCATAGGAAAACTCAATAAGACATTACTTATTTAAATAAAACCACTACAAGATTTGATAATGTGGACAGAATCCGTAGTGGTTCTATCGTAAATTGTTAAAATTTTACTTTCGGCTGTCCAGTTACTTATTTTCTCTTTCAGAGGATGGCGGGAACAGTATAGAAGACGAGTGGCCAGGAGAGCCTAACAATCAATACTGGCGCCAGCAGCTCGACCAAGCCGAAGAAGAGTTGCGCCAGGTGAGTCACTGTACTTTGTCATGACGACGATTTCTTACGTAGTATTTGATACAGCTAGATCAAATATGAAGATCTTTAGACTACATAACATTGCACAATCTAATAATCCATATTCGTGTAATAAATATCACGATAGCAAGCGTTGAAACCATAATTTATAAAATTCGGCAATCGACAGTCCCAGTGACATGACGACTACTTGTGCTTTCAAAAAATAATATTTAGATTTTTACTACATATAGAACTATTCCCAAAATTTGAAATATTGATACCTATTGATGTATCATATGACATATGCACACTTACTGCTGAGCTGAGCATTTGCCTCCTCTGACTATAAGCAGGTTCACACTACTTAATCCACCATGATGACCAAGTGCATACAGATTTCATCTCGAATTTTTCCTTCTCCGGCAGAAATTCTCAATCCTCTAAATTATCTGCAAAGAATTTAAATTGTAATGCTTTCTCGTCTGAGATAATTGTTGGTGTATTCTTTTTTAGACTTTACTTTAGATAGATAACAATAACTCATGTTTTATGTATGAAATGATTTCGTTTGTATACAATTAAAAAATATATTTTTTTAATGTGCATGCAAAGTTTTTTTAACGCGCATGTTACCTGAATCCGATGTTTTTTTAAGCTTTGCTTATATCACACATAAACTTTCCAATAAAAGACGATCCATTGCGAATACACCAACAATATTTCGAAATCGTAGGTAGGTACTGTTACTGCAACTTAAATTTCTGACGACCAATTAAAAATTTCCAGGATTGGCTCGACTAACTTTTTTAATTTTTTGCATCCAATTTTCATAAACATCATACTTTGCTCGTTGTGCCATTTTCCAATCGACTCTTCAGTGGACACGCCGGGCTGTGAGCCGCGCCCGCACCCTGCGCGGTGCACCCCCGGCTTCCACCGACGATATTCCCCCTATCCCCTTAGTGTAGGAGAGGTCGCTCGCCTCCTTTTGTAAATAAAGTAAACTATGATCTAAAAATTTACCTTGCGTGGCTGATCCAATGTACTGTTGCTCTTTTATACCTTGTTAAATACCATTATTCAGTGTGTATTAGTCTTAATTTTTTTATTACTTCGTTGATGATGTCTTAATGCATGGGGGTGAGCGACGTTTGTGTTTGCTGCGTGTGTGTGAGTGTATCGTGTACTAACGTGCGGAGGGCGACTGGAGAGCGGCGAGTGAGCGCGCGGCCGCAGAACAGCTGAAGGGCAGCGGCCGCGCGCGCTGGGTGCTGGCGCGCGCCATCGACGCGTCGGCCGAGGCGCGCCGCGACAACCGCCTGCTCACGCGGGCCATCACCGCCTACCTCGACCTGCTCAAAATGAACGATCGCCTCACCGACACCAGGCTGCTTGAGGTCGCTCATCGAACGCTTGACAGAATACGATTTAGAGGTAAGAACGTTTTCTAAACTAGGTAGGTAATGGTATCAATAGCAAGTCTGTAATTTACTGTATATTCATTCGCAGGTAATTACTTAAGTGCCGAACCTGTCTACAGATTGCTGATTCGTCGGTTTCCTGAAGTGCCCGATTTTCATAACAACTTAACGGTTTCCTTCCTTATGGCTAACAGGTACTTACCTTCTAATTAATATGATTGCTAAATAATATTATTCAAGAATAATAAATTTATCATTTTTTAGGGCCGATTTAGCAGAACAAGTTATAAAAGAAACTCTCCAAAAGTGGCCCGACGATCGTGTAGCGCTAGCCCACCACGGCTTCGTTCTCAAAACTCAACATAACCGCCTCGAAGAAGCAGTAGATGCATTTCAAAAGGCTTTAGATGGTGACACCGGTCCCGCGACCGAGTCACGTTTCTACTACCATTTGGGAGACTCGCTCCTCTTGTTGGGTCGTTATGCTGAGGCTCATGAAGTACACAAGCGAGGGGCGGCAATGGGACATTTTTTGTCACCCGCACAACGATCACTATATAACGTAGAAAGATTAAAAAGTCAACCGTGGTGGAATATCGAGCAGACACCTTATGTAAAATTGGCTCGTGCTCTAGAAAAATCTTGGAAGGAAATTTTAAAAGAAGGTGAAGCTGCTAAAGCTTCCTATGAAAAAGAGAAAGAAGGATTGAAAGAGCGTGGCGAATGGTCACAGCTGGACTTATTCGTTAGAGGGCAAGAAATACCAAATAGATGTAAAAGGGCACCAGTAACCTGTTCGATCGTACGTTCGGAAGCGGCCGCAGCCGGCTGCCGTCGCGGCCAAGTCAAGTTTAGTGCTATCGAAGCAGGAACGCATGTGCGTCCACACGTCGGACCCACCAATTGTCGGCTACGGATGCATTTAGGCCTCAGCAACACCAAAGATACTTACATAAGAGTTGATCAAGAAACCAGGTAATTGGCATTAATAAAGCTCTTTATAGAGATCAGGATCTGCCGTGTTAGCAAAAAATAAAAACAATAAACTAGCCCTGGCTGTTGGCGAACTTTTAGTGCAATGACAACCAAATGCTTATTTTATTACGACTTCAACTGACTTTCAACTGTAGTTGTAAGTACCTATACCATGAGCTAATTTTTCTTTTATATTGAAAACACCTGTATTGTTCACAGACAATGGAAAGTGGGTAAAACGTTAATGTTTGACGACAGCTTCGAGCACGAGGTGTGGCACAACGGCACCGGCTCGCGCCTCGTGCTCATCGTGGACGTGTGGCACCCGGCGCTCACGCCCGCCGAGCGGCGCTCGCTGCCGCCCATCTGATAGTCCCGGTCACCCTCCACAAGTACACGCTTCAATGTACTCAGGATATCAAAAACATGCGTGCGTTGTAAGAACATCGCATATATCATAAATAAACTTGTCCTGCGCGTTGCAGTATTGTTAATGTAGAAATGTACAAGACTAATACTTTAAGGGCTTGATGAAGAAACTAGTCATTTTCAGGAATAATTTCACGATAAATTACAGTAACATTAATGCATTTAATGTCAAGTCTGCTCCGAATAAGTAACGTGATTTGCAGCTCCACTCCTCTATCATCGACGATCGGTGCATGCTAGTTTATATGAACTTCTGTAATGACATTTGTCTACAATTAATTGCCTCCAAGCAACCATTCAATGCGTTCGTAATCGCAATTAACAAAACGACAAGCGAATCAACGATCGGTGAACAGATTCATTAGACTACTAGGCCCGCACGATCTCGTTCTACTATCATCAACGATCGTGAAGAAGGCCAATTAAAGAAATATCTCGTCACGGTATCATATTATATTCCGTTTATATTTTCCCTTTGCACATAATATTCTTGATAATAATTGTTTTAATCAAAAGTACAGGAAGTAATTAGTCGATTTTTATATTCAAATTTAAAACATTTACATATTGGAAACTAAGTGTATTATCACTTGTGATATTTCTTATACTTTCTACATCAGTCATTTTTCTATTTAATTGGAAATATTATAGTAAGGTACATTTTACTTGAAATCAATATTTAGTTTTAATACCTTGTGATACATTTTGCTATTGTATATTTAGTCTGTTTAAATTCATTGATAAGAATAAAAAACAATGCTCGATATATATTGTTTTTTAAATACTGCTTTGGTAGATAAAATAAAAAAGTTCCTTTTCCTTATTAGGTGTATATTTGGTATAAAATTACCAGACTTTCTGGTTCAAATATAACCTATAACTTAATTTCTTAACCTAATAAAGCTCGTTGTATTCTAATAATTGCTAGGTACAAAATTGGTCCATAGTTTATCATTAAGATTTAGGTATATAAATAGTCATACTTACAAAAAATATAAATATAGAAAATTCGAAAGCAATATTTTAACTTTTATGAAAAGAGATTCTAGTAAATTCTATTGGACGGAAATATAAAGTTTTTAAATTCCATAACAGAAATCTAAATAAATAGCACTCTCATCTGAAGTATTAAGGACTAAGATTAAGAGGATTAAGGAAGTAAGTATGTCATTCATAACCGTGTCAACATAACATTAGTGCCACAAAGTTATCTGACCGAAGAGTGCTGTGCGTGACCCACGTTTATTGTTGACGTTTTGTAGAAAATTATCGAGGATTTCAAGTAATAATTGACTACAAGTACTAAGATTATGAGAATTAAGGAAGATGATTAACATACTTTTTCCTAATTCATTTAAATTTATTGATCGGTTTTGAAACTATGGAGTAACAAAACGGAAACAACTGTAGGTATCCGGTACCGTAGTTATGTTGGTTACAGTATATTATATTAATCCAAATGGCAAGGTTGCTCTGAATCAAGGCCACCGGGTCAGATAAGTTTGACGCACTGAAGATTAGAAGAAATGTTTACAAAATAATGTTATCTTATATCTACAGCTTTTTTCAGGAACATAATTATGCTAATGGAATGAAAGTTTACGTTTAGACAATGCCAGTGTCTTTACCTTAGACTTATGTATAAATTAAGTCACTGGGCATAATAACTTATACAGATATGTAATTATTAGATGATACCAGTAATAATTACAAATTATTTTACATAAATGTGTAGACTAACTTACTTCTGACAGAAACTTAATGCTAACAGTTAAAGCCATTAAAGCTGCCTTGTAAAATATAAAAACAATGACTTAATGACAGTACACTCGCCTAAAACCTAATACAATTATAAAATTATTTGATATTGAAATAACTCCAAAAGTACTTTAAGACTAATTCGTATAAAATCACATTCATGTTTCAATACATTAATTCTGACCACTTGAGGGCAATTAAAATTAAGTTAGTCTTAATTCATAATTTACTATGAACTATTAAAAAAAATCCATTACCCTCAACAAAATATCATTGTAGTAAGGCACTTAATCGGTTGCATACATTAGGGAGCTTAGGTTGCTATATTAAGGTTATAGTGATCGTTTGATGGCTGATAGGCGGGCGGGCCAGGCGCCTGTGGCGTGGCTCTAGCGCTGTAGGGCGGCGCAGGCGGCGGCGGCGTCTGCCAAGCGCCCTCGTCGTACGCGCCTCTATACACGTACGACGGGGACTCACAAGGAGTTATATTTTCTCTATTATCGTAATTTGGCGCGGTTTCATAACTTCGTTCAATATTATCGTAGGATGGAATGTTCGCTTCGTATTTTCTCGGTGGGTTGGGTTCGTTATAAGGACCGACAACGTCGTAGCCAGATTTCATACTGCTACGCCCAATAGTGTTATACCTATTATTAGTTACTATAGGAACAGATTCGGCAGGAGGCGGTGGGTCGTAAGCGTCATCTATACAGGGGAAATTTTCTCTTTCTGTCGTGTGATATGAAGCAGGGCGAGCTGCGTGGAAATTAGAATACGATGAGTGCGCTGAAGTAGGCCGGGAAACTCTTTGCTCGCGTGGTAACGAAGCATTGGATGACAAATAACCTGCATTTCTGTACGAACGACGTGATCTGCGAACTGAGGAGTTGTTTCCCCGTGAACCTGAACGGCGTTTGACGCGGCGAGGTGTCATCGGTTTCATTGAAGTTTCACTAACATTTGTTTCTGTGGGACTCAATTCAATCGTATACACTGGGCGACGCGATATTGTTCCTTTATCTGTAAATATATTATCTCATCGTCATCAATCCATTTATTGTCCCACTGCTGGGCACGGAGCTTAGTTTAGTTTTTAGTTTAGTCAAAGTAACATTATAATCTCTACTATTATAAAATAAACAATACAAGTAGTGATAGCCTAGTGGTATGACCGTTGGACTGCCAAGTCCAAGGTCTCAAGGTCGAATACAAGGCACGCACCTCTGACCGCTTAAACGGTGAAGGAAAACATCGTGAGGAATCCTGCATGCCTGAGAGATTTCCTCGATGGCGTGTGAAATCTGCCAACCTGCATTTGGCCAACGTGGTGGACTATAGCCTAATCTCTCTCATTCTGAGAGGAGATACTGTCCCACTGCCCAGCAGTGGGTTGATAATTATTATGAAAAAAAATATAAATATCTATTTATCTTACCTGTTGATGGCTTTTGCTTTCTAAATGATCTATAGGCCGAAACTATGGCGAGTGGAAATGCAGTGGCGGCAAGAGTAGCAGCAACAGCTGATTGACCCAGTTCAACATGATCCCACTGCATAAAGCAGCCCTCCACGCGCGTAGGCCTCCAAGTACCTGGACCATCCACTTCATCCCAAACTGGTTGACATCCCCAGCCGTTGCTTTCCCACCAGCTCACACTTCCTGTTCCAAGAGATAACAAACCACTGTCCTGCAAATAGAATCAATAAAAGAATCCTCATTACTTGCAATGCATCAGTTATTAAATAGAAGGTTTAATTGAGATTATGCAGGAATATTTTTAAGCAGTGCGCAAAAAAATTTTGGTGGTTCAATATCAGTAATAGAACACTTATCCATTATTTGTTCAAAAACTTTTTTTATTTTTTCATCCGGCTTTAAACAGAAAAATATGGACACTATCTATTCGTAATAATAACAATAGGCGCGCGTACCGGTGCACGCACGCGGTGGTGTTACAGCGAGGGTGAAACTGGGGCGCGGGACGGGGGGGGAGGGTGCAAGTCTGCTAATCACACGCGCAGTCGTGACATCGCGTGATCGCGTCTAACTCTAAAGTCTAAACGCTTTCCTGCTCAAACCCCGCGCCGCCACCGCACGTATGTCGTATGTACTTGTACCAACCGGTCATGTCGGTCTTTAATAATCGCGAGTTTTATGAGATACAAAAATATTTTATTACTCTTCACAAACATCAGGGATATACATATAAGGCAGTAGTATCACATCTTTATAATTAAAATACATAATTATAATGTTTGTGAGACACTGGTGTCTGAACTAGGCACAATGCCTGTACTACAGATCACCAGGATCTCACTTCGTGGTGCGATTGGATTATATACGTGGTGAAAATGTTCTAGCAGCTCGCGGAATGTAACCTCGCGGTACGTAATGAATGAACCATTTTAGCCATAACCATGATCACCGTCAGTTCAGGACCCGGCATCACAAGAGTCTGGCTCCGGTTCCTACTCCCACACTCCGCCCCTAAGGCGACTGTCTAACCATCACAATGCTTTATTTCCTGCATTTGGATGGTCCTACCTAACAAAGCCCATGAAAGTATGAAGGAAAAATTTTGTAATGAATATACTTTTCAAATACCGTGAGATCACGGCCTAAACATAAAAAAATCTAATTAGAACCTTAAAAAATCACCGATTCAATGTATGTAGGTACTGAGTGATCATACATTGAAACCCTGCCATATTATTATCTACGCTGGCGAATCAAACAAGCGCACAGCTAATAAGTAGGTACTTAGCGAGCCTGTAGAGTAGCCATAAAATCAGTTTCAAAGTTAACATCTTTCGTCATCGATAATTTTTTTTTGCATGTCAAAAATACAACGGACAAGCGCGAGTCGGACTCGACCAGCGCGGGTTCCGTACAAATTTGTAGGTACATATTATAATTAATTACAAAACAATAATTTTGAGATTTTTCCCTATACTTGTAGTATAAGTCAGTATTGCTTGCCAAATTTTATAGTTCTAGATCAACGGAAAATACCCTATAAATTTTGATTCCTTTAACAGTGACGAAATATACATTTTTGCTACATACATGGAAATATTTTTTTTTACGTAAACAAATTTTTTTTTTTATTTAATAGCCTCAAAGGGACTATAGACCTGAGTATATAATTTTTTATTTCAACTTAATACCTCTACGCATTCCCGAGATGAACGGTCTTGACAGACAAACAGACAGACGGACAGACAACAAAGTGATCCGATAAGGGTTCCGTTTTTTCCTTTTGAGGTATGGAACCCTAAACATAGGTGTCAAGTTTAATTTGTCAAAGTTTGCGCACTGAATAAAAAATGTTCCTGAATATAAATAGATTGTGGTATGTATTTCGACGAATCAAGATCCTCCTCCTTTTTTGAAGTCAATTAAAAATTTATATTTATTTTTGCACTTGACTGTACATACATTAATCATTTAGAATGTTATTGTATTAGAATATCATAGGTACTGATTTTAGCGCGAGGCATTCTATTGTGTCTGTTTCCCTACAATTGAAAAAGTTTTTTACATAATCACATACTTACCCCGTTTAAAGAGCCCAAATTCAGGTAATAACAAATCAAGAATACATTCCACACCAGCCACATAAAACTCCATATTGCATACTGTAACAACAAAAATAAACAAATATAAGAGCTAGAGAGGAATATTTATTACCCTCTAGCTCTTGTCCAGTTTGACTAGTATCCTGAAGACTTTATTTTTTCAAACAAAAGATAGCCAATCTGCTTCTCCAGGATGCAGTCTATCTCCTCACCAAATAGTACTGTAACCTATTCAGTGGTTTAAGCATAAAAAGGTAAAAGACAGAGTTACTTAAACATTTATAATATTAGTATGGCTTTATATTCACATCGCACATTGATAAGAAGACTGTCACTGTACTAGAACTTAATGCATCCGTCTCTCACTGTCCTTACATAGTATAAAACAAAGTTGCTATTGCTGTCTGTCCGTCCCTATGTATGCTTAAATCTTTAAAACTACGAAACGGATTTTGATGCAGATTTCTTTGATATTGATTGATAGATAGAATGATTCAAGAGGAAGGTTTAAGCTATTTAACATTAAGCTACAACTCTTACAAATGGGGTAATGCGGGTGAAACATGTTTAGCATGCATTATTTTTTGGTATTGTACAGTGTTGGTCTCCTTATCAATGTGCAACATAATCATCCTATATTGCTATTTATTTTTATTTTACACTACAGTAAATTTCACACTATAGAAAACTTTACAGAACAGTTGTCAACTCATCATGGCCTGTGTCAAAGGCACACAGAGACAGATTTGTGATGATTTTGGTAAACATTATTTTGTGACTATTACATATTACACATTAGCAGTGGACTGTGAAAGCTTAACAATTTACACAAAATCAGTTATGAAATATAGTTCTAAACATTTACCATAGTGGGTCCATGGTGAAAGTAAAAGAAAAAGTAGGTCACTAATCTTAATACTGTTACCATAAGCTACTATGTTCAGTGGTAAACTTACCGCTAGAAGATACTTTGTTATATACTGAACTGCGCCAAACGATCCAAATATGATCAAAAGTATGTTAGTGAAGTTTGCAATGATTGGCAGCCACATATAACCCAGAAAATCGAATACCTGCCGCTGTATAGTGATGATCTGTAATAACAGCAAATTTAGGAATTTATGAAATACAGATGTGTATCAATGTATAAGTTGACTTGTTTGTTATTATCATTTAATTCAATTCAATCACCATAACCGTAAGCCATCCAAACCAAATGTTTAACTAAACGAATTTTTTATAAAATTCCAATTGTAAGGGACCGAATAACATAAACAATGGCTAAATAGTTTATATTCTCATAATAACAAAAAACTTACCAATTCCAAAATACAAACGATCAACAATAATGTCCGAAGTCCACAAATAGCCATTTCGAATTAATATTTTGGTAGATATTAATATTAATGCCACTATTCATAAAAATATGGGTTCATTTTAATTATTTACCACATCATTCACAGTCATCAGTCATATTTCGTAAAAACTACACAAACTAAATTCTAATTTCAGCAGACAGCGCACACAAATCACAAAATTACGTTTACATTTACAATCCAAAGAGTATCATCGTAGTTCGTATTCGTAGTCGTACGACACCGAAGCACAGACTACTTAGAGATACTAGTAGTATGTACGAAGTACACTGACCTCTAGCTATATTACTATATACGTAGTACACTGGACAGCTCAGAGGAAAGACAGGCTACTGTCAACGGTTTCTGTCTGTTCTGTCTGAGGTTCTGTCTTTCCTCTGAGGTTTTTTGCCCCCCCTTTGATATGAACACCATTTTGGCGGTGATAGCACAAGTGAGTAGTAACGGAACTAATTTTAGATATTGGACAATGTCGTTATCTTGTTGTTCTTCCATGAAGGTTGTAATAGCTAAGTATGTTAACTAGCTACAACATAACATAACATACTATCACGACTGTATTTTCCGAAGGGTTAGGCAGGGGCATACTAATGTCAACATTTCGCCGGTATGTTTAGGTCCCATGTAAAAGGGGGCGAGCCTATTGCCATTAACTGGGCACAAATCCAGACTTCGAGCTGCTACTGAGAATTTCAAAGAAAAACCCAGTAACACGTTGCTTGACCTGGGGATCGAACCCAGGACCTCTAGCGTAGCAATCGCGCTTGGGACCACTAGACTAATGAGGCAGTATAATAATTAGTTACCTAATTAGCTACAACTTCTGTTAATATTCAAACTTGTTTTTTCCTTTGTGCTGGTTATTTTTATTTTATAAAAATACTATGTCGTTTTACTGTAGAATTTATCAAAAAAAACTTCATAAGGATGCAAATACCAAGCGAAGACTAAGAACGTTTTCCGTGCGTGGTGACATTTTGGTACATACATTTGTAAGGTAGGTATAGTTTTACAGTACCTAGATTTATGATGTGGTACTGGGGCCTACTTTTTACACCACTGCACATGGACCAACTACACCCAGCGGACAACAAGGCACATAAAATACAATACAATAACGCCTCCCCTGATCCATGAGGATTTTCTCACATATCACTTACTTAGGACTTACAAGAAATCATTTATCAGTTCATTCGTTGAAGACTTACACAAAATTATACACTGAAAAATATCGAAAATATCGACTTATATGATTAGAATACGGAGATTCTCTAAACAACTTGTCGGCCATTTGCATTATATGTCAATTGTGTAAATTTTAGTTCCACCAAAGCACGGAGCAGCGCTTCAAATTGAGCCAAAAATTATGCTGTCATTTGTAACGCCATAGCCTAGCCAGTCTAGCTAGTAACATAGAGATCAATGCTCCGAGTACAGGTGCTTGTTTTCCCTTCCCAAGGGGTTCTCGCCTTGTCGCGGCTGTTAGTAAAGTAACCATGGAGTGACGCACCACGGTGAAGCTAAGTGGAACCTCAGGGAAGCGTTCCTGTGTAAAGCCCGCATCGGAGCGGCTACCGTAGATTGCAGTGCCGTTATCACGGTGCGCTGCATGCCATAACTACGTAGCGTACATACATAATTCACAAAGCATTTTGTCTAGGCATTTTTTTTTTTAAAAAAAACGTTGCCCCACAATAGGATTTTCACAAACGCCCAGACCCGGACCAACTACCTGTAGATCTTACAAATATTTGCTCCGTATGGGGATCGAACCCACAACAAGTGGCGCAGAAGCCGATCTCTCAACCGCTACGCCAATCGTGTCGTCAAATCGAAATCTAACTTAATATGAATGAAATTAAACAAAATAATATGAAATTAATAAAATCTATAATAAATGTTTATGTTATTTTTTAACAAAAACACGAATAAACGACCGTGCCTGCTCGCCGACATGCTGACGAGACCTTACTTACCTATCTATAATAAAGCGTGTGCGTTTGAGAAAGAAATAAATGCGTAGCACTGAATGTAGGTAATATTTTAAATAGTAAATCACGGTTTATCACCATGTATGCGACAATAATGATCTGTTTATAAATACATTTCACACTGTAGGTATTTAATATGCAGTTAAACATAATATTATTCCAAATAATGTTCGATTCGCGGAATGACAACCCTTGTTCACAGTCCAGCAAACGCTCCGGCAAAATGCGGGGGGGCCTGCGGTATGGTATCTGATGTTAGGGAGGGGCGGAGAGTGGCCATTCTGTATATATATATTAATTATTCTGTGGTATTACGATACACCGACCGGTATTATGCCACCCTCAACCCCACCCTAGAAAAAAAAGATCAGTCTCAGGGTCTCAGTGGTCTGAGTGACCAATTGTGGCAGATTTCTACCATTATGGCAGATTTGGCTATGAATTTTCCGTTGAGCAGATTATGTCGACGAATTGAAAAAAATGGCAGGATTTGGCAGATTCGAGAATATACCATCATTTTGGAGAAAAAATATCGCTTGTTAAGTTGTTACCCAGATTATCGATCCTGATTTTTTTAGTTTTGTAATCATGAAATTATTTAGAATAATTGAATGTACCCAAACATGAGTAAAGAAATTAATATAATTCTTCTAATTGTATAAAAACTCGCGAGATAGCGATGGTGCTCAATTTGTTTTGTCAGATTTTCAGCATAAGCATACTTTCGGAAGATTCTCTATTATTCAGATGGTCACACACTGATCGTGATCTCGCGAATTCACGATTGTATTGATTGGGTTTACTCATCTTTTGAATTGTAATATCGCCTCAGTTATAAGTGCGTTGGTATTTCAAATCCTTTAATTAATTTGGAAAACTGCAATTGGTACGTAAAATATTTATTCCTATACAAGTTCAGTTGTCATCAGTACTATATTTCCCTTTCTCAACTCACCAAAATACCGGTAACCTTACCTTACAATTCGTAAATTTACAGAAAAAAATTGAAATGGCGACTGAAACTTTAATCCCATTAGAATCAAACCCTGAAGTGATGAACAAATTTCTGCAAAAATTAGGTGTGCCTAGCCAGTGGGGTATAGTTGATGTTATGGGTTTAGAACCAGAAATGCTGTCATGGGTACCCCGTCCTGTGCTTTCTGTCATGCTCCTTTTCCCAGTTTCTGATGCTTATGAAGCACATAAACAACAAGAAGAAAGTGATATTTTATCCAAAGGTCAAGAAGTTTCAAGCAATATTTTCTATATGAAACAGTATATAAGTAATGCTTGTGGCACTGTGGCTCTTGTGCACAGTGTGGCCAATAATACTAACAAGATAGAATTGGCTAATGGGCACATGAAGGCTTTCCTAGATGAAGCCAAAGAAATGGATGCAGCTTCTCGAGGAAAACTTTTGGAAAAGTCTGAAGGCATTATTAAAGCTCATAAGGAATTAGCCCAGGAAGGTCAAACCAATACACCAAGTGCTGAAGAGCCTGTAAACCATCACTTTATCACTTTTGTTCACAAAGATGGCTCTCTGTATGAATTGGATGGACGTAAAGCATTTCCTGTAAATCATGGATCTACTACACCAGATTCATTATTAGAAGATGCTGCTAAAGTGTGCAAACAGTTCATGGCTCGTGATCCGAATGAAGTTCGTTTTACTGTGATGGCACTTGCAGCTTCAGACTAATGTCAATATTTAGACTTTAGCCTACTACAGCAGTTTGCAAGCTGTAGTGCATATTGAGCTATGCTTCATATTCAAGCTTGAAATATTCTCACATTTGATACAAAAAGGTGCAATGCAAGCTTTTGTGATACTTATTATAAAGTATTTATTTTGAGATATAATTCGTAATAAATTTGTGGATAATTATGCTTCGTTTTTCTTAATCTACTTAGCACTCCACACTTCTATTTAATGGATAATAATATTATTCATTGGAGACAAAGGACCTTCAAGACATAAAATATAATAACATTTAAATTCTATCAAGTAAAGAACATTGATTAAAAATTTGAATTATTCCAAATTTTCAATTGATTTAGATACTTTTAACAAACTTACTTTTACTTGAAAAAGAAAGGAATATACAGGCTGATTTTGAAGACATGCAACAAATTGCATTGGGAGGTTCTGCAACCATGTATTCATTTCAATATCCAATTTTAATAATCAAATTGTTTATAAAAATATCTTTTATTATTTTTATTACTTATTTTAAAAAAAACTCATACAAACATTGTCCTGACATTAACGAACACAACATAAAGAAATACCTATGTGGTAAAGTTATACGATATGAAAGGGTATTGAAAAATATTTTTTTATAGGTAGGTAGGTACCTACTACATAAGCCAATTTCCAGACTTAACCTTTAGATTACTTACGCCGCCGTACGGTTATTGATCGGCAAATCGCTAGCAGACTGTTTATCTTCGACGTCGCAGTCTGTCTCTGGCTGGGACGTTTTAAAATACTTAGGTACCTAGGTACAGTGGCTGGCGGCCAGGGGGGGAAGGTCATGGGCGACATGGAAGTGTCTTTTATTGCTTACATAAAAGCATAGAAATAGAAATCAGAATAATATGTAGCCTACCTACGTCGTGACGAAAGTACAAAACGGTCAATCTCAGTCTCGGCACCTTCCTACCTTTAGATGAGTAGGTAGTCACTACCTAAGCAAGGTAAATCGTAATTCGTTGCTATGTATATGCAAGTATATAGCTACCCTACACGTTATCTTGCTTGTGTAAATCGGGTAGTCGACATCGATCGTTAACATTAGGCTGTCTGTGTATGTGTACCGACTAAAGTGTTACCTTCTGCTTACAGTGCACGGAATAAATAATATGTATAAATATGGTTTCACTCGCACCCATAAACGATACAAAAAGTTATACCTAGGTACAATATTTAGTTTTCAGGTTATGGGTAGGTAGGTATCGAGTAGGGTACTCCTTCACGAAACGTTTTACCCGAATAACATCTCGAAAGAACGCGACCACGAATAATTGATACCATATTATTGTTAGTCTAATGATTTATCTCACAGGGGTCATGCCGTGACATATTAATAACCGTGAAATATACACAATAAAAACTAATTCCACATCATTGCAGATACCTACCTAATTATTTCTTATGTCCCTCAATATCAATCATCATCAACCCATATATTGTCCCCTGCTGGGCACGGGTCTCGTCTCATAATGTGAAGGATTAGGGTATTTATTACAGTCCACCACAATGACTTAATACGGGATGGCGGACTTCACACGCGCCGTCGAGAAAATCTCTCAAGCATGTAGTACAGAGGTGGGTGTCTTGGATTGAAGCTGCAGAACTTTGAGTTGGCAGTCCAATGGTCACATGTAGTGACCTTTGACTTGGCAGACCAATGCACAATGGTCACATCTAGTGATATGACCTTTGACTTGGCAGACCAATCATCACATCTAGTAATATGACCTTTGACTTGGTAGACCAATGGTCACATTTAGTGATATGACCTTTGATTTGGTAGACCAATCGTCATATCTAGTGATATGACCTTTGACTTGGCAGACCAATCATCACATCTAGTAATATGACCTTTGACTTGGTAGACCAATGGTCACATTTAGTGATATGACCTTTGATTTGGTAGACCAATCGTCATATCTAGATATATGACCTTTGACTTGGCAGACCTGGCATTAACCGGGCACAACTTCCAAATTCCGAGCTGCTACTGGGAATTTTATAGAAAAATCCAATAACACTGCTCAACCTGGGAATTGAGTCCAGGACTTCTAACGAAGCAAGCGTACTCCAGACCACTAGGCTATCGAGGCAGTTCTCCATATAAGTCCCATTTTTATTATCTCGTTTTTTTTATTCGGCTTACGCTTGATCGCCAGTTAGCCTGATGTTAATCGTATATTTTTATGAACATCATGTAAAAGAACTGTATTTACCACGTTTTACCATCACGCCTGTATTTCCTTAAGGGTTAGGCACACGCGTACTAATGTAAGTACCTACACCCACAGTTCGCCGGCATGTTTTAGGTTCCATGTAATAGGGGCGAGCCGGGCACAAATCCAGACTCCGAGCTGCTACTGAGAATATCATAGAAAAACCCAATAACACTGCTCGACCTGAGGATCGAACCCAGGACCTCTAGCGTAGCAGTCGCGCTTGGGACCACTAAACTAATGAGGCAGTCTTACCACCTTTTCTGTCTATAAAATTCAAATCTATTGATGAAGAAGTAAATGAGTGATTCGATTAAGTAGATTACACAAAATCACTACAGTTACTACGAGTACGAGTAATGGTTAAACGTGGAAATAAATAATAAACGCAATGACAAAGAATACAGCAATAATTTAAATGTGATCAGTCAATATAAAATATACCCTCATTTACAATTTTGTTGTTGAAAGTACCGGCATTCAGATTTTTTAAGCATTTGGGATCCAGTTGAAATAGTTTTTAAAATTCAACGACAGTAAACCGTAATTACTCTTGGATTTTTAAAATTTTGGATCCAACGGAAATACATAATAATGTTTTGTGGGATCAAACTCCAAATATATTAAACTGGGATCCAACGAAAATTAATGGATAACCTCATCATCTCTCATCTACATCGTATTTACCCCTCGTACACTAAAATAAATAATAGCGGAAAGTGGGGTAATTGGGAACGTAACTAAAAAAAAGTACACGAAAGTCACAAATACAATAAACTTTTATCGCAACAGTAACTTTAATAATCTAGCTACATTTAATAATAATGCTAACAAAATTCTTATAAATGACCTTTAAAATTAAAATTTTAAAGAATATAAACAAACATTGTGGTCCCCAATTACCCGAACCCTTACGAGGTAATTGAGAACTAGGAACTTGAAACAGGAACGATATGGGGGTCATAAATCAGTAATCAGTTTTACCGTTGGGCTTTTTTTATACACATTTGATATTTAGTACACAATCATTATTTACCATCATTTTACTGTTTTTTTTTTTATTTATAGTAGTATATATACGGGTATTAAATTATTGGAACATTGATGATACTACAGGCGTATTATCAGAATGCCAGAGGACTGCGAAGCAAGACACTTATATAAAAAGAACATATTATACTCGCATTCTTTTGACATTATTTTAATAACGGAAACATGGTTACTCGATGGAATTAACAACTGTGAACTATTTGATGATAGGTATTTTGTTTGGAGACGCGATAGGGATTACTATTTCACAGATCAGACACGTGGTGGTGGTGTCCTAGTGGCTGTACCTACACAATAAGTTTTAAGAGCTTATCTGCAGAAGATCTTTGGATTACTATTACAATTAAAGACAACAAACTACCCAATACTTACAAAGTTCACGTTTGTATTATGTATTTGATTTCACAAAATCAGGGCAATACATTTGTTCAGCAACTAATGAACTACTCCAATAAATTAAATTATGGGTATATTTATGATTAATCCTAATGTAATTTTTTTTATTGTGGGTGATTTTAATCTTAGCAATGCGGTCTGGACTGCCTGTAATGACTCTTCTTCGTACTTAGTGCCTACAATTATTCAAGATGTAGAACAACAACACTTTTTGATATAATTACGCAATGCAATTTGCAACATTAAATCACATCCTGAACATTAATAACATACTTTTGGACCTTATTTTTTATACAGACAGAGTAGAAGTCCTTCACAGTGACGATCCTTTGGTTACAAAATAATATGTTCATCACAGAACTTAATTATTAAAAATTCAGTCATGTAGGTACGTATAGGTACTTATTTGGAATCCAAGGGCAGATTTAAATATTGTTTTTCGCGTGGAGATTACAGTGCGATATGTAAAGATCTTGATAGTAATGTACGGTCACAGAATCTACTGAATTGGTCGTTTGAAGTTGCCTTTGAAACATTATACAGTATTTTGTTTGAATTGAGGCACCAGTATATACCCTCTAAATTCGTATCAGGAAAAAAATGTCCCCACCCCTAGTCCCTAAATTACTATTTGATGAACATGTACATTCCATTGTAAAGAAGGCTTCAAGTGTACTCGGATTTGTCATGATACGCTTGCGAAGTGTGGAACCCCCACTAAAATGTGTAGTAGGTACATTACTAGAGTCCATACAAAAAAGGTTTGTAAGATATTATTTAGAATTTAATTTACATAAATATATTTATGATGATTGTTATGTTGCTCGCTGCAGGAGACATATACTAACTCTTTACATGCATCGGAAAACAGCGGACATAACTCTCTTACTTGATGTAATCCACAGCTAATATAGACTCACCCGACCTTTTGAGCAACATTAATTTACTTGTTCCCGGCAGGCAGAGTACTAAGAAACCATTCTTGTTTAGCCACCTCAATGGCTGATACAAACTATCGTTGGCTGATACAATGCATGTTTTCCTCGGACAGTAGAAAATTTAAATATTTGTGAGGAGAGTTTCATATCGTCAATTTTCAAACCAATGCCCATCAGTTCCGACGACTCATATCGCATAGATTCTTCAGTTCTCAATCCGTCACATAAAAATTATTGTTAACTTAGAAATATATTATCATTTCTCTATTTTTGGTTAGATTGATCGTGTTTCGTTTGTGTTCATAGGCAGAAACTATAGGCTTAAGTTTTAAATATTGTAAACTATTTATTATTAAGAGTACTAAAAGGTGTTTGTTTTCCTAACATAAATAAATAAATTAGGACACCTGATATCTTCTATTGCAAGTCGAAGATCTTGAGTATCATTCGTCTTTCTTAGAGTAAGAGTTAATTTCGAGGCATCTAAAACAATATAATATACGACGTATCTGAGATTAAATATGCGATGTACATCGAGTTATACTTACACGACAATGTTTCTTGTTAAACTTAGTGGGCACGCTGAGTGGCGCTGCGTCATACGTCTGTTGAACCTGTCTCGCGCGTGGTAATGCGGGAGAATTAAAATATCACACTGTTCCCAATTACCCGCCGTTCTCAATTATCCCACTTTCCTCTAATCGAGAGAATGGAGAACCGAGGTCCTATTTTTGCAGGCGCATTTACAAAGCAATGGATGATAGTGTTTTGCGATCACACATCAACGTCGTTTACCTACTCAATCATATACTTTTTAACTATAAAATGATAAAACATTTTTCGAAACTACGTCAATAAAAATTTCGTTAATAATTAATAACCGGAGTGTGACATGTATGTGTGTATTTCCCCGCGTTGATATCGCCTCGACGATTAATGCGTTGGAGGGGTATGAACGAGCGGAAACCAAACATTTGTGTGTCAGTAATCCACTGTACCTACGTCTGTACCTAAGGCCCGACCGAGATCTCAGTCTCGGTCTCGGCGAAAGTAACTCTTTAATTTAGCGATTCTTTTTTTTCATTCTCGGTCTCGGCCTACGTCAGAAAACTAGTCTCGGTCGAACCTTATTGTACCCCGTGATCCACTGTTACACACTCCCCTACTGAGTGCAATAAGGTAGGTAGGTACATAACAATAAAGTCAATGATATTATTTGCTGCGAGTGAGAATCAGGTTCTCGCCAGCCAGCCAAAACCCTGAAGACCCGGCATTACAATCGCTCTTACTTCGCGAATGAGTCAACAATGCAATGCGATAAATAATTTACACTGAAATAATTGTCAATATAATCTCGTTTATTAGGTAGTTAATTTGAACCATATAAACAACTTGTTGTAAACGCCTATCTAGTTTAAATTAAACAATAATTATGGAATGTACTATTCAAAATATATAAAAACTCATTTTGTTAGAGTGAATACAATAATAATTTTCACTGTAGCACCTACCTACATTTTAACTAGATAATACAGTAAGTACAAAAAATATTATATGAGTTACATTCAAAAATAATTATTTTCTATTCATCACACCAATCACGCTTATCCCAAAGCGTTATGTTATTAGATACAGCCCGCGGTTTCACTCGCATCCCAAAACGACTTCTTGAGACAACAGGTCTAGACCTGTCCTTCCCCAGAATGCAATCTTTCTCCTTGATTTTATTGAAATCTGTTCTGCGGTTAGGCCATTAAAAGGTGACAAGAAACAAATAAAAAGAGAGTTAATTTCGTATTTACAATATTGGGATAGATGTTGCTATCGGTTTCAATTGCATGATCCTTTTTTTCTTGAATATCAATATACAACGCATATTGATATTACTTCAACGTCAAGTAATTACTATTAGGATAGAATTAATAGAAATTATTTCGTTTCTAAATATAAAGGTACTGTTTCTACACCATGGAGATTTACATGGACGATAAAAAATGAAGAAAACAACTGTCATGTCAACATAAATGACACCTGTAATGCCAAATCAAATAGGTATTTTCCAAGATAGGAAAATATGGGAAACATCAATGACAATAAATAGTTAAAAACATGATAAATAATTTCAAAGAAAAAGGATTTAGATTAAATAATTTTATGATAGTAAAAAGATAAAATAACATTACCTAACCTAATTGATAGAAATCTGATCTCATCTAATTATAAAAGAAAATGACACTTCCATTTGCTGAAATATACTTTGAGTAACAATGCAATATAGTTGTTAGAGAAAAAATTTACACCCTTTGTTAACTTCTTTACTTTACTCTAAAATTGGTTAAATCAGTATGTTAGTCATTTTCTTTATCTTATTCAGTATTCGTAAGTATATTTTTATATGGAATATGCTTTATTTTGTAATATTTTTAACCTCTGCAAGTCTAGTACCTATATATTTATATGTGAAATTAAATTTAATGGTTATTTTTAATTTTCGTTTTCAATGGGTAGTTAATTATTGCAATAACTTTAGATAAAGTGAATAGATTTAAATAAAATTAAGCTTAAAAGTTGCCTTAGGATACTGCCAATACTGCTAATGTATTTCTTTCCAATTTCTCTGAATGATTATGGATGTTCTAAGAAAAGTATGGAAAAAACAGTATCCCTCTTTTTTGCGCAGTTGTAGTCGGATGAAAAGTACCCTAAATGATGACCAGGCTTATAATCTACGTACCTATACGACAGATTTCATAGAGTAGATCTTGAGTTATAAACGGACATACAAAAATACATACCTACAGACACACATTTTTTCCAAAAACCATTAATTCGGCTTCAGTATCGTTTAGTTTACTCCACCTTCTTTTTCCCAATTATCTTGCAATTACAGACACGACTTTTCTAAGGACTTATTATATGTATAGATTTCACTGCGCAATTTTCTTTTTTTTTTACTTGAACCTTCTACAGAGTTCCTATTTATTAGAAAACTTTAAAAGAGATTCATTTTTATATATACCTATACAGAACAGCAACGTGCGGCACATGAACGTTTCATTGTAGGTACAAAAAATATTTATTACAAATACCTTGCCCTGATTTGAAGATTGGATCTGCCCCCGTGACAGTAAAATGTGGAATTAATATGAGTTTTACAGTCTGATATTAATCAGCAAGCACTGGCTAGAATCGGTAAAAGTTTGCTACTATGGAGGGCGACTCGATGAGTCAGCGGTCAGTGCGTCTGAAGAGCTTGCCAGTGCCAGTGGAGTGCGTGTTCAAGTGAGTCGGAACAGGATGCCGCGTAGTGATTCGGGACTGTGTTGCGGTGCGTGCGATGAAGGCCCCAGTGAGTCGGGGTGATGCTGCGTAGTTCTCAGTGAGTCGAGGCGGTGCAGTGTTGAGTAGTTGCTGACTTCGAAGGCTGCGCTGATGTTCATTTGGGATCCCCAGTGTGGATACACTGGGATCACGTCAGGGGTCACCACTATGGAGGGGTGAGGAGTGTTGTCCATCACACCAAAGGGAGGATCCTCTAACGGCCACGGCCCAACGGTTGATGTCGGGCTGTTCTATATACCCAAGTTGCGTTGCAAACTTCACTTGCGCGATTCAGGACTTGTCTGTTTCGTTTCTATGTAGCATGGTAGATGTCGCTACATTACTTTTTTCATAGTTACCTAAAAACTCGGTTAGTTATGTAAATATTCCACTCAAGCAAACTATTACCAATGACTTATAATTTAAAAAGTTACAGATATACTTAGTAAAACAAAGATGTCCCGACATTTGTTTTACTATATTTGTATCTTTGCCTTTTCTTTACACTTTGGCTTCAGCATTATTGCGGGTACATACACAGTACCTATACACTATATTATTATATTAACCCCGTCTATACCTATAATAACATTGTAATACCTATAAGTAATAAAATTATAACAGGCCAATGTCGGTACATTATAGATATTAAGGAAAAAATTATATGGGAGGTCTTTAACAGAGCAACAGAAGCCAAAATAACAATTTTTAGAATTTTTGTCTGTCCTTGTTTGTGCGTGCATCACGCAAAAGCTACTCCATGGAAATGAATGCAGTTTTCACCAGTGTATTGCTAGAGGTCTATCATAAAATCTGGTGCATATTTCATCTTGACACGGTGCCTAGAATCGGACTTATAGTAGGTACTTACCTATGTCAATCTTTTTGGGACGTGACTGAAACTGCGGGCAACAGCAGTTAGTTATTCGTAAAAATATAAAACGTCTTATAAACTTCTTATAGTTATATTAAGTTTTGTCTTCTTTCCCTGTCACAATATATCATGTGTCAAAACATATTGTAGCTATGAGATGTTTTTATGTCGGTCTTATATTTTTATGAATAAGGGGGATAATGTTTTGTTAAACATTTCTACTAAAATAAACTTCATATTCTTTCCATAGAAGCAGGTACTGGTTCTTCTGAATTTATATCCGGGTTATTTACTGACGAATCACCTGAAACAATGCATATTTTATAAATATTGTACCTTAAACAAACAACTTTTATAAAGGTAATAAGATATGTAACAAGAATTTGGTTTCTGCCCAGGCATTTTGGACGAAAAAAATAAATGCCCTAGCATAAACCCATCTATATAGATGGGTTTCCGCCCAGGCATTTTGGGCGAAATAAACAAATGCCCTGGCATAAACTCTTAACAAGAATCAGCTTTTCATGCAAAGTAGTTGTTTAGACACTACGTATAATAGTGACTGTCTTTATAACTGCTATGAACCCAGAATGTGTTATTGATCAACAACTTGAAAAAATACCCGACAAGTGCGACTCGGACTCGCCCACCGAGGGTTCCGTACAAATTTGTAGGTTTTTATAATTTAATTACAAATGTATAGGTTTCAGATTATTCCCTATACTTGTAGTATAAGACGAACTTGCTAAATTTCATAGTGCTAGGTCAATGAAAAATACTCTATAAATTTTGATTCCCTTGAAAGTGTCGAAATATACGTTTTTTGCGGCATAAAAGGCCGTATCTTTTTTTACATTAACTTAGAAGTTTGATTTTTTCACAGATAACAAAGGATTGTAGACCTGAGTAATATGGTTTTAATTTCAACTCGATACCTCCACGTATTCCCGAGATCTTGACAGAGAGACGGACGGACAAAAAAGTGATCCTATAAGGGTTCAGTTTTTTCCTTTTGAGGTACGGAACCCTAAAAATACCAAAATGACGGAGTACGAGCGCCTCGGAAGCAATTCAGAGATGATTCGTATATCTGTCACTGGAAAATGTTAGATTATAAACTATCAGCACCATTAGCGTATCTAGAATAATTTTCCAGGCGGGGGCCCGGCTCCTGAGTAACGACGGTCGATGCAGTTGAGTTGATGCTCTAGAATTTCTAGTTCTAATTTCTGGGGCTGACACGGAAGATGGAATATTCCCAATCAGTAACACCCTGTCAACACTGTTGACGATCGAGATAATAGTTTCATTCATTTACAGTGTTGACGAACGGAAATTATTTTCGTTAAATATTTTCGATTTTTCCCGATCAGTAAGATCCATACGCTGATAGTAAAGTAAAAAGGAATTATTTTTATTATGATGTTGCTTACTTTGAAAGTCGTTAACACATTTTATAAATCCGTGACATCTTTAATTGAAATGCACTTTTCTACATCTCGACTCTTGAACTAGGTATAGCAACGATCGGGAAAATAAAGGTTCGTCGTTTCCGTTCTTTAACACTGAACCAACGAAACCTTTTTTTCCCAATCGTCAACAGTAGGTATTAACGACAGGGGTGTTACTGATCGGGAATAATCGGAAATAATTCCCGTTCCTCAACACTGATCAAATGAAACTTTTTTCCAGATGGGATGTTACTGATCGGGAATATACGCCTTCCAAAAAATTTTATGTAGGTACCTATAATTAACATACCATCACGCCTGTACTCCCCGAAGGGTAAGGCAAAGGCGTACTAATGTACACCCACAGTTCGCCAGTATGTTTTGGTCCCATGTAATAGGTGGCGAGCCTACATGAGGGCACAAATCCATACTCCGATCTGCTACTGAAAATTTCATAGAAAAACTCAATAACACCTCTAGCGTAGCAGTCGCGCTTGGGACCACTACATTAATGAGGCAGTCAGGTACCTATAATATTTTTTATTAATTTACTTCTTCAATTAATTACTCATTAGATATTTGATTGTTGTGGAAATAGTTTAAGTGGATACTCACTACTAACTGTCAGAGCATCAGATCTGAATCTTGGCAACAGTAAAGTGAGAAGAAGTCCTAAAATCGCGGTAGAGCCACACACCCACACAAGCGCGTTCCCGTAGTAAGATGGCGCTGCGTTGTCTGCGCTAAAAACATAACATGAATACTTAAATCAATCACGCTTCAACTAAAGTATATGTCGGGCTCGCTTCTTGAGGTTTCCTTTCCGCACTGTTTTAGTAATCAGACTGCTAGATGAGCCGTCGATAAACGACAGGCGCGGTCTCAGCCAAAGACTGGGGGGGGTCATAGTTAGAAGTAAGTACTCGTGACTAAGTAATAGGAGGTTTGTCAATTAAACGTGTACGATATTTGGGGGTGAGAGGGCCATGACACTCACTGATGAGCGACCGTTTAGTTTCCGGATCTACGAAAACGTTTTACTATTGACGAAAAAATCTCGCTGCTCAACACCACGTCTAGCAGCAGTTATGCTAAAAACAAACATAACCTAGCGGATTAATCGGCATTCCGTTCCTTATATCGACTTTGCTAATGGAAGGTTTCCATTGTTCAAAATTTTAAGATCAAGCAGTTTATCTGTCAGTAGGTATACTAAAATAAACTTAATTTCCAGAATTATTTTTTTACTGGCTATGTCGGACTGTATTTTGGTATTTTATTTAGTTTTTATCATAATCCGGAGAGTCTGGACTGGAAGTAACGCAGGATGCCAAACATTAAATGCAGATAATTTAGTTTAACTCATTGCTAGGGTTGATAACATTTTTTTTATAGTATTTTTCAGAATAACCTTATAAAAATATAGTACACTACAGTAGAATATAGTATTTTAGGGTTTGTTTGTTATTAATTTCGATGTTACAAAAAAATCCATTCTAACTGTAAAATAGGATTTTTGCGTACTATTCACGCTGTCTCGGAAAGGTTATACTATACCTGAAGCCAGACATTCTTAAGGTCATCACTAATGACTATGTGAAGTCAATTAATTTGCATATTTTTTTAGTACGATTTTTAATGTTTTAAGTTTTCGCAAAAAAATTGCATCCGCCACCCTAAACCAGCTGTTTTTCTGAATTCTCTTTGACCTAATAAAGCTAAATAAGGTAAATGTGACATAATATCGGATGATAGTAAAATGCCTCATTCATTGCAACTCTGAGGCAAAATGTGTTACAGTTTACCGTAAAAAAAAAATATTGTTACGAGCTGGGGCTCTTTTTTTATGGGATAGGATGGCAAACGAGCAGACCGCATTACAGCCGCCCATGGACACCCGCAACACCATAGGAGTCACAAGTACGTTGCCGACCTTTTAAAAGGGGATTGGGCCTCCGGTAATCTCACTCACTCGGCGAAACACAACGTAAGCGTTGTTTAACGCCGGTTTTCTATGATGCCGTGATATCACTCCGGTCGAGCCGGCCCATTCGTGCCGAAACATGGCTCTCCCACGTAAAAAATGAATGATTTGAAATTTTTGAAACAATATCCCAGTGTGTAAAGAGTTTCTTAGAAATTCACGTCCACAATTCAATAATATGGTATCTTGTCTCAAACTTGTTGGTTGTTCCGAAAATTAGTGGGAAGTACCCTCCACATACACTTTGCACTTTGTGGTGCATTACAAAAGTTAATTAAGGTAGCTAGCGGCCCGCCTCTGATAAATAATTGCTACCAATTACGTCTCATTACACAAAATGACGTCATCTTTCAAACATGACGATAATAAACTTTAATTTGTCACAAAGAATTACGTACCTACATTGTCTATTAGAATGAATCATGAAAGTACATTGATTCATCGTTTTGTACTCACTATGTTTGTATGAGCGCAATTGCAATACCGCATGCAAGTTTATCAGCGAAACTCATGAGGCCGTACACGAAGGCGGATGCTTCCGTCCTAGCACCGACAAGGTCAGCCGTTAGAGACAGGCTTGTTACCAACATTACCGCACCACCAAAACCTGGAGATATAACAAAATACATTTTATAATAAAACAATATGTTTGCATAATAACACCATGTTATTCGCAGAATTCACAGAGAGACCGTTTTTGAATTAGTGACCATAAACAGAGTTCTTTTAATAACTTTGTTATCAAGTAAGGTAGATAGGTATTCAAAACAAAATTGCTATCGGATACAAGTTCAAAACAAAGACATGTCTGAAGGTGCTTGAATGAGACACTAATTTAATCACAAATGATAAAAACGACTACATTTTAATAACACAACTTTTTAATTAATTATTAAATGTTACAAACCTATTAGCACGGCAACCAAATATATGAAATATACTTTATAATCATCATCTGATCCAAGGTAAATCCACACAAAACCAGCTATTGCGCATGCAGAACCAGTTAGATAGTTCAGTTTTCTGGTAAATGATCTGGGGGCCAACCTCTGGACTCCGGCAGCCGCCAAGCTACCGAGATACAGGGCGAGGGGAACCACGGCAAGGGCACGAGCAGCTAAACCTAACGTGCGATGCAGGTACAGAGGGATCAGCACCTGAGATATGTTTACAACTAGTCTTGTGCACATGTACACCCCTGCAACCTAGAAAAAAATCAATTCAAATTATGAATAAGCTGTTGAATTAAAATTTCAATGTTATCTTATTGTGATATTAATAGAATTAATCCCCATATTTATGTACTTACTTGATATAGGAGTGGTTTACGTAGAAAATCATAGTGAGCCCCATTTTCACCTTCAGCCAGCAGGTGCTCCTGACGCCGATAGTTATTTTTTTCAGATACAGAAATGTGAAATACTATTGATGTTAGTGTTCCTGCGCCCAGTACTATGAAGACGATATGTTTAAACTTCCAAGCATCCGCAGGCCCCACTTGCTAAAAAATATAATAACAATATTTGACAATGAAAAAATTATATAGGTACCTACTTACTCTTCAAAAATTAACCTAGGCATATCACATTGGCGGTTTGATGCGAGTGCTGCGACTATTATGTAAATGACCTCGATACATACACACATCGACAGAATCTAGGGATATCAATCATAAATTATTTACGGCTTTATAGTTTTAAATCTTATTAGTTTCTATAAAAAGTTTATTTATAGATTGAAATCTCTTATATTCTATTTTCAAAATTTGAAAATGTAAATTAAAAAAAAAAACAAAATGTTAGTAATTCGTTACGCTAAGGAAAATTAAAATTGTTTTACTCTTATTAATTACATACATACATAATGAAAAGGGATTAGATTGTTTTTCTTTTTAAATTTAATATGCCGTGTGAGCTTGTCACGTCGTCATTTGAGTCGAGATGAAATGTTACGAGCCGCGGGCATGTTAGAAAATGGTGCTATTCAACGCGTCGTTTCTGAGGCCCTACAAACCAGTCAAAACGTGATATAAAGGTTGTGGTCACGTTATCGCAGTACTGGGGAAATGGTTGATCGGCACACGGGTAGATATCGTGTTACTACGCAGCGACAGGATCGATTTCTCCAAATGACCGCCAGAAAACAACCCAATATCATAGCGATGCAACTAGTACAAAGGCTCCAGGAGGACCATCAGCTGCTGGTAAGCGACCAAACCGTGTGAAGGAGGTTGCATGAAGTATGTCTTCATGCTCGAAGACCGCTACGTGTTTCAGCATTGCGACGTGGCAATCGCGGTCGGCGGCTTTCGTGGGATCGGGAGCATTTACCATGGACTGACGAACAATGGTCTTCGATCCTGTTCATCGATGAGTCCCGGTTTGGGTTTCATCCGGATTCACGTAGAACACGCGTTTGAACACCAGGGAGAGTTAGCCGTCTACGGCACCCTCAGGAGGTCCACTCATACCAAGGCTCCCGCCGCAATCATGGTGTGGGCAGGAATTTGTCTTGGCTGACGATCCCAGCTCGTTTGGATCCAAGGCAGCATGTTATTGTCCCACACACAATACAAATGGGCCAGGAATTTCTACTCATGCACGATAATGCACCTTCCCATACGGCACGGCTGGTGTCCACGATACCACGATATTCAAGATTTGGATTGGCCCGCACAGTCGCCCGACTTAAATCCTATCGAGCATGCCTGGGACATGTTACAACGAAAAGCTTTGAGACATTTCCCGAGTTATATAAGAAGAAATGAAGTTTTTTTATCATAATAATTTTCTAAGGCGATTAAAAAAATTGCATTTTTATTTAAAACAAAAAAAAATCACGATATGATTTTTTTTTTATTAAATACTAAGGTCTTTAATAAAAATCATATCGTGTAAAAAAATAATAACCTATCATTCTTCCATTTACTACATCAGAAATTTTTTAGATATTATTAAAAAAATATTTTTAGATTCAAGTTCAAGTTCAAATGTTTTTATTTCAAATAAGCTTTTACAAGCGTTTATGAAACGTTATGATTCTAGTTGCACGGTTCCAAAAGGTTAATCCTATGGAGAAGAATCCGGCAAGAAACTCCATGGACACTTTTTTAAAATAAATGGTGTTACTACTTCACTGGTACAATATTGCGATATGAGCATGTGTGAACATTGGATGTCAAAGTTAGGTAGAGGGTTCTCAGTGTTTGAGATATTCGATGAAATATAAAATATCCCTAGATTCTGTTGATGTGTGTATATTATGTTGGGATGACAAGCATTCATGATAGTAGCTGGTAGCTGTGTGTGTAAGTAAAGCAAGAGTAGTTAATTAATAGGGCCAATTCAACGCACGAACTAGGGTGCCAACCCTACTATAATATAGTATCCTACTATATTAGAGGCCCGACTACTATATTTCTGAAAAAAATATATAGTAGGCGAAACTACTATATTTTAAAGGCATCCAACTCAAAACAATAATATTCATTTTAAATTTCAATTAAATTGTAATAGTTATGAGGTATTCCTTAAAAATTAAAAAAATATTAATAAGGCTAAAAGTAGCAAAAAATACATACATACATACACTCACGCCTTTTTCCCACAGGGGTAGGCAGAAACTATAGACTGCCACTTGCTACTATTCTTGTATACTTCTTTTGCTTCTTCCACATTCATATTATACATCTTCTCATACATACACGCCGGTTGCGAGTGCTACGCACCTGACCTTTTTGAAGGATTTCGCCAATAAGATCGGCGTATGTCCTTCTAGGGCGGCCTCTACCGGCGCTGCCACTGACATTTGCCTTATAAATTCCTTTCGTTAATCGTCTTTCAATCATTCTTTCAACATGTCCATAGCAAAAAATACTCTTTTAAGAAATAAAGTAGGTACATATTTTGGAACCTACTATTTTTTTATGGGTTATTTTAGAACTACTATTTTTTACCGACAAAGAGTTGGCAACCCTAGCACGAACGCACGAGTGGCACAGTGCATCATGAGTTCATGACCGATCGGCTATTGCATTACGGGCACGAGTAACACACGGAACAATATTTACGAAGAACAAATATTTCACATTGTACAGCGCAACATTGCCCCAACATATTTAAAAAAAGTGCTGTATTACCCAGTGATGTAAGAATCAAGGAATCCTTCAATTATTAAGGTGATATTATACAACGCAAATAAATTGGGACGAGGACAGGAAGATGAAGTTGATGATACACGACAACACAATCATTAAGTTTTACTGTTGCACTACAAAAACCGTCACTACTGATCATCAACCACACACTTACACTTGCTTGGCTTCCATAATACAAGTTATACTTAGTTTTGAAGCCAAGTGATTCACCTTGATGATTGTACTTTTGTTGCAATGGACCCACCCACCCGGCCCATATGGCGGGTGGATGAAGGGGCAATATGTATAACTTGATACACGATCCACACTATTATATCGGGGATACTGTATGTATGTGTCACAGGCATGTGCATGGGATGCTCAAAATCATTAGGTACTTCACAATATGTGTAATATATTTATAGTATAGAGCTCCTCCCCACGTCTCTATTGTTTTGGTGTATCCAATCTCTATCACATCATGTGGCACCCCTATCATTATCACTAGTTTGGAAGATGATACATATGTGTGTAAGTGCTGGCATCACAAAAGCAAGTGTGACTAGAAACTAATAAATAATATCAACATACATGTTTATCACATTCCCCAGTCTCACGTAATACAATCCATGTGATAATATAAACAAACAGGTTTGAAAACACTGTGAATCCATATCTGTAAAACAAATATGAACAAAATTTGTATTTTTATTGATTGATACCTACCTTGTTAACAAAGGCTTAAGAAATAAAATAGTAGTTGTTGTGACTAATCCTAGAATTGGGGATATTTTTTGAGCATACCACTGTATTTAGGTGCACATTATCAATTGCTTCCCATATTTCGACATTTTTAGTGTCGCATCTCATCTCGCCAATTTGTGCAGGCCGGCCTCTTTAAGTCATTGATGAGTCAGCAGGACAAATAAAATGCAACATAATGTAACTTAATTTATAGCACCTGATAACAATGAAATGGTTGAAATGGCTGGCCCAAGGTGCATCAAATAATTTTTAGTGCTTCTGGTTTCACATCTGAGTGTCTAACTGTGCTAAAATTACTTAGTTTAAGATCCATTTTGCACTTTACGAATAGCAATTGCATCTAGGTATTAATGTTTTTAGTTAGTGGGTAGTACCTGATTGCAGTAAGATGTGTCCTTGTGTGGTCATCTTCTGAAAGTTCAGGTATTAAACTTAAGTGAGATATCTGCACGGCAGCCCATCCAATTTGGAATATAATAATAAATGCAGCATAATAATACATTTGTGCCCATTTATGTGTTAATGTACAACCAATGCAGTATGAGAATATAAAAGGGAATGATGCCAGCACACATACAGTACCTGCAAAATAAAATAATTAAAGTCATTCATTATTCAGTGTATCATAAAAAAACTCGGAGTCTGAGAACAATTGTTTTTCTATTATGTGTCTGTTTCTTGATTGGAAAAATATTTGTTTAGAAAGTATTAAAATTATCTTAAAAATAGGCAAGAAATAAAATATATTTTAATGACAGTTTACATAATGACCAAAAGATACATAGTGACAACAAAGTGAATTTCTACTTACCAAAAAAATGCCACAGTTTTCGCCTTCCATATTTTGCACTAATATAGTTGTCTGTATGATCTGAATGATAACCAACGAAAGGTGTTGATAAAGCATCCACTACTTGACCAATTAACATCAAGTTGCCTGACTGTGAAGCACTAAATTCAAGTACTAGATGAAAAAATACTAAGAAATATGTAAACCATAAACTTGCACAAACATCATTTAGTACATGGCCAATTCCATAGCCAAGTTGCAACCGAAGGCTGGTAGATATGTGCACGAATTCAGTATCCATTCTAGTGACTTTTACAAATACTATGATAAAATAAATTAAATACTTGCTTTAGGACACAAAATTCCTATGAAACATTCCTTAATGGTAATAATTAACTTATTTAGTTTTACCAATCTCACTGAAACGCTCTATTGTTGCAGTTAATAAATATCACATAATATGATGTATTTATTTAAATTCTTTAAAATATTATATTGAGAAAATTACACTATTGCAATTTGCTAGGTACTCATTCATGCGTCACCTGTCAACACGACACAACACTTCAGCAGCAGTCAGAGTGTCAACACAACAAAAAGTTCGACTTTTTGTTTTCAGTAACTTGACAGTTGAAGGGTTACCAGTTTTTGACAAAAAAAATAAAGGTAGTGAAAGAATGAATGAAATTAAATGAACAAAAGTAATGTACTTGTATGCTCACTTTTATTTTAAAGGAGATTACCCAGCCTCTGTACATTTTTGGGCTATTTTCAAAAGTGCCCGCCACCAAAAATAAACTTATCATTTAATAGAGCTAGGCATAATAAACATTTTTTATTATTACACCTAAGTCGTAAGTTTATTCACCGAGATGTTACCCAACCTCCAAAGTTTTTTTATTATTTTAAAAAACGTTGAACTAGCATTTTCTCCTGTATCATGGGTGCGTTTACAAACACAAATTCTCATATACACAAACGTCCAGACCCGGAAAAATTACCTGTAGATCATAAAATATTTGCTCCGTGTGGAGATCAGACCCATAATACGTGGCACAGATACCACTAAGGTGGCAAACGAGCATACGGACCGCCTGATGGTAACCGGTTACCGTAGCCTATGGACGCTTGCATCACCAAGGGTTTCAGTCACGCGTTGTCTACCCTGTAAAAATCATTTCATCATTTCAACCCCTTGCTGTAGTCCTTTGGAAAAACCTCGGCGGGGAACTGATTCCATAACCTGAGTGTACGCGGGAGGAAATTCCTCTGGAATCGCACAGTATGAGACCAAAATGATTTTAAGGTATGTGGACGAACTCCACGCCGATAGTGAGAGGTGTGGTGATAGGTGATAGAAAGTAGCCGTTGGCATCATTTCAAACAATTTCTCAGAACACTGCCTATTGTACAAACGGTAGAATACACACAGAGAGGCAAAATCTCTCCTCAGACTTAAGGGTTCTTGGCCGTTTGTGAGATCGGGATCCTAATCCTAACTGTTCGTCTCTGGACCGAATCAAAAGGATCAAGCTGGTATGCTGGTGCTCCCATCCATAGGTGACAGCAGTACTCCATAAGGGGACGGGCCTGTGATATATAAAGTAGCACTCTTTGGCCCGCGGTGAAGTTCAGTCTTGTCTTATTAAGCAGTTTTCGAATGCCAGTTTGACCTTGCCCTCCAGATGACTGAAGAATTGAACGCAGAAAAAAGTCAACACCAAGGATCTCAATACTGTAACAGATGTTAAGGTAGATATTCTGGAATTAAAAAGCCACAGCAAATGGGGTTTGTGTTTTGATGGGATTAAAATAGACTAAGTTTAGACGTGACTGCTTCATTAGTCTAGTGGGCCCAAGCGCGACTGCTACACTAGAGGTCCTGGGTTCGATCCCCAGATCAAGGTAGTGTTATTGGGTTTTTCTATGAAATTCTCAGTAGCAGCTCGGAGTCTGGATTTGTGCTCGGTGAATGGCTATAGGCTCGCCCCCTATAACATGGGACCTAAACATAACGGCGAACAGTGGGTGTACATTAAGTACGCCTCTGCCCTTTGGGGAATACAGGCGTGATGGTATGTTATGTTAAAGTTTAGACGTCCCAAATTGGAGACTCTACTGAGAGTACCTCGATTTCAGATATAATTTGCCTGCGGTTTTCCTCCACTTTGGAACGAGGGATGTTAGCACGCCCCGCATAAGAAGCGTCCCTGTACTGTCGGCCGCATAGCAATGAATACCATCTATAGACAGCATATATCATTGATATGCAGCAAAAACAAGTTTGGGGATAGAACGGAGCCTTGGGGGATGCTAGCATTAATGTCTACAGTATTGGAGCAACTGCCATTTACAACGGCTTGTATGCTTCTGTTGGACTGAAAGCTAGCAATCCAACCACACAGTCCCTGGGGTAGCCCGTATGATGATAACTTATAGAAGACCCCGGTGCCAGACCCGATCAAATGCCTTTGCTACATCAAGGTTTACTGCCAATGCCTCTGACTGCCCTGACTCTTAACGGAAATAGCCCAGCTGTGAATGAGGTAAACTAGAAGGCTACCAACCATGCCGGAACTGCCGAAGGGTAGTTTATTACACTGTCATTATTTATGTTACACTTAGTATTGTTTTTCATAGGTATTTCTTTTGTGTAGATTTTATACTATTACTATTTATGTTAAATGTCTCATATTTTTGAAATCATTATTATTTACTTAAAACTTGGGTATAGAACTTGGGTGGTATAATAAAAAATGTTTAATTATTGCGTTTATTTTAGTTGGCCGGCAAAAAAAATTAGCCCAATCTGGGTGATCTTCTTTAATAACTTGTCTTAAAAACACGATATACACTAATAAACATTGTAGAAGTTTGTCAGAGGTAATAAAATGACAAAAGTAAAAAAATTACATGATTTTTATTCTTTGTCTATTTCTATTACTATTAGTTGTATGTATGTATGTTAGGTATCATTATTTTTCTTTGAACTCTCAAGTTACTGAATAGAATTAAAAATTTAAAGTCGAAGATAAATACATAGAGTTTGATGATTTTCAGGCGGGAAAATGTAAAGTCTATTTTGTCGGTTTTATATTATTTTTCAAATCTTGTGTTTCTCCGGGAATTCTGTATACTTGACACTGGCAAACACAAAAAGGACAAATCGTCGCGTAAGTACTAAGAGATTTCGTTTTCGCCCCGTTCAACTGATAGAGCCACCATCTTTCGAAAACGTTACTTGCAAGACAGACACTAGAGGTTTGCACCGGAGCAAAATTCTGACCACCGGTTAAAATCACCGGTGATTGGGCAATCATTGATATACTAAATGATGACGTCATGAAGTGCCTTATTTATGATGATCGTTTTTTTACATGAAAGAGAAAAGTAGGTCAATCAAAGGATTTGACAGCGCGTTTCTTTAAGATAAAGGATGACTGCATCTTCAGATGAAGAACAACAAGATTCGAGCTTTACAAATATATCAAAAAAGCAACATACAACACTTGTAACAAGAAAAGAGACAGGAACTCAAACTGAAAATGAACATAAAGTAGTTGTCCCACGCGAGGAAACAACTGTCGGCTATTTTCTCGCTCAAGAAACGTACAATAGATATACATTCCGTGTAAACAAAAGAGATGCTTATATTAATAGTTAATCGCTAACTATTTACACTGCCGGCGAGGACTCGCTCCACTAGTTTGTCGCTGAGCGACAAGAGCTTTCAAAGATAAAACTCACTCAGCGATGCTCGCTAGGCAGTCAGAACTCGCGCCGGGAGTTATAATTGTTTATATGAATTCAGTTTTGTGTCCCAAAGACGGATATAGTCGGACACTTTCACATCGCTCTTTTCTCGTTGGGAACACGTGTATCGGTTTGTGCAGGATTGCTGCGTGAGCGACTGGCGCGAGTAATCGCTCGTCGCACTCGAACACTCGCTTATGGCTCTTGTCCCACCGCCGACGATGAACGAGAAGCGAGTAGAGCTAGAAACTAGAAACCAGTTTGCGAGCAGCGGGAAGCGAGTGTGTAGTTCCGATAGTTTTATCGCTGAGCTATAGGCAGTAAAAACTCTAGTTTCTAGCTCTGCTCGCTTCTCGTTCATCGTCGGCGGTGGGACAAGTGCCTAATACATTTTGTTAAATACTAAATATTATTGATTAAGAAATCTTCCTTTTATTTTTGTAGTATTTATTACATTAAAATATTTTATTCCGATGTAATACGATCACCGGAGGTTAACCGGTTAATAACTGATTGATTCGATCGAGTACTTTTACCGGTAATTCACCGGTGATTTTCCGGTACTCACTGCTCCGGTGCAAACCTAACAGACACTGTCACTGTCCCGGTCCCCCCCCCCTGGTTGACAATGACGTTTTTACCACGACGGACGGGCGGATTTGTTTTTTGTTGATCATTACCGTTTCCTTACCTTTTTCAGTGGGAGAAACCTGGTGAAATAATACTGCAAATACGACTTTAATATATCCTGATAACTTATTACGGCAGATAAAGATTTTTATTTTCTCATAGTCAATGGCGTCTCTCCGTCAATTGTTATGTTTCAGTGTTTTCGTTATTGTTTTTATTATTATACGTGTTCGTTGTGATCACTTTCAAGAGGAACTATTTATTAAACATCTACCGCCTACTCATCTTTATAGCTACTTCCAATTTGTCACTCTAGTGAACAGCGAATCATCTTCATGTAAGATAACAGTTCAATCTTAGCAGTCTTTAAATGGAATAAGTAACACAACGATATTATGTATTTTTTCAGTTCATTCGCATTTGGCACCTCGATCATTGACTGAAGTTATATCGCGTTTTCAAGTGGAGGAGTTTCATCTTACTTTAACTGAGGGACAGTGGAGACATAATCAATGGGGTTATCCAGTGTTAGATGCAGCTCCTGGAGCAGAACTTTATGCTTGGTTCTCTCCTGACGTAAATGATGTAGATATGCATTGGAAAAAATTAAGTGCTACTTTGTCTGGACTCTTTTGTGCTTCCCTTAATTTCATTGACAACTTTAACACAGTGACCCCGCAGATGGCTTTGTGGCCTATGGGGGCAGTAGCATCTAGTCAAAATGTTACCTCACAACTCAGATATGCATCATTACCTAGAGAGATAGTATGCACAGAGAACTTGACACCATGGAAGAAACTTTTACCATGTGAGTCAACTCGTGGTTTTTCAGCACTGCTAAATTCAAGAATGATTCACAATACCAATTATCATTCAATTGGAGTTCATGTCAGAAAAATATGTAAATCTGATGATTGTACTAAGACACAATTGGAAATAAAGCAGACAGTGGCACTTGTTTATGATTATGATATTATAAACAGTAATGACTGGTCTTTCAGAAAATTATTTGGACAAGGTCTACCTGGGGCTTGTCCACTTTCTTCAGATAGCAAGGTTTATGTGGATATTACTTCAATTAGCACACAAAAATTTACATTGAATCCACCACCAGACAGTATTATACTATCACAACGAGGTGGGAGTGATACTAAATTAGCAGTCTACAATATAAAACCTGATGGGCAAATGATAAACATAGGTGTGAAACATAATTCTAAGTTAGAGGTACCTGTATCTATATCCCCACCTCTACACTTCACCCGTTACATCCTTGGCTATGGAAAGGAGTTTGGTGGAATTGTGACAGAGATAACAAATAACTGCTGGACTTCTATCAATGTTATTATTTTGGAGAATGCACCTTGGTGGTTACCAATACAACTAAGTTCATTAAGAGTTAACGGTGAAGCTGAAAGTAGTTTAGTTAAGGCACAATATTATTCTCCTGGCCGAAGCAGGCAGAAGCCATACCACTTAGAACTATTAATTAAATTACCTCCGAAGTCAACCACCACTATTACAATTGACTTTGAATTTGTTTTTTTGAAATGGCAAGAATACCCACCTGATGCCAACCATGGATTCTATGTTGGTTCAGCATTAATATCAGCAAATCTACCAACGGCCAGAAACTACACTAGTCTACCTATTACAGGCACATCATTTGATTCTTTTATTAATGCATCAAAGACATGTAAGTATTTAATATGATATCTATGTTACCTATATGTGTATGATATAATGTAACTAATAAATACTTCTACATAGTGCCAAAAGCTCCAAAAAAATCTTTTCCCATTGGCTTTCCTCTTTGAATAACCACTAATGTGTCGTACTATCACCAAGCAGCAAGTCAATGAAGTATTTATTGCCTGGGCTTCCCTCTTACTAAAATTGTCTCTTCACAACAGCTACTTAGATTGTTGGTCTGATGAACTACAATTTTTCTATATTCACTAGCTGTTTCCCACAGTTCCAATCATGACCCAAAACAGGTTATTTTTAAGTTCCCATTAAAAAAATTGTTTGCCCCTGTTTCCGCCTTTCCCCTTTAAAATGTGGAAACACAACAAAAATTAATTGTGATGTGGAAATGATCATATTACTTTTCTGCTGTTTTGGAAATCCTTGTTTTAGTCTAAATAATAGTGAATCTGTATGTTGTAGTGTGTAATTAAATTTTCCTTTATTTATAAAGTTAGTTTTTGATAGTATGTTTGGAGTAGTGGCTGGGTGAATTTTTTTTAGGGTTGTGGGTTCAATCTCCACATGTAATAAATGCTAGGTGCAATAAAGATTAACTAAGAAATTATAAATTGTTTTTTCAGGGTATCCAATTGTATTCAGAACAAATGGTGCTATGGTATCACTACCTACTCCTGACTTCAGCATGCCTTACAATGTCATTTGTCTAGCCTGTACAGTTGTGGCACTGGCATTTGGACCCCTACATAACATCTGCACTAAAGAGCTGGTTCTTAAGCCCCAAGGAACTCCTGTCTCATTAACTCAAAAATTATTAAATTTATTTAAGAAAAAGAAAGATTAGTCCCATTATTTTACTTCAGTTTAAGGCTTGTACAATAAATATTGGACTGAATAAAATAATATATACTTATAATACATACTAAAACCGACTTTGATTATTAAAAATATGATAATAAAATAATTAGACGTGATACAGAAACTACCTAGCTGTAGGGGTGGGTGATATTATCGGTATTTCTAAATATCAAATCGATACCATATATACTAATATGCGATATCGGATACCGAAACTGCATATATTTTAGTGGCTTAAACAAATCGTTTGTAAATATTGCGGAATATATAATATAGTAGACGCCACTACAATAGTCTTAAAATTAACTTTCCTTCATACTTTACTCATACTTAGGCTACATAAATATTTTTTATTCTTTTACCTTTTGTGACGAATTCGACGATTCGTTTTAAAACATGAATACCTATATTTCAAAGCAAAAGAATATAGCGTAAAGAAGATCACAGAGCACGGGAACAGTATATGAGCACAAAAATGTCGCAAAAAAGAAAGGTGTTTAGGCAACCTGGAATTATTATATTCCTTTAATTTAGCATTCATACAACACTAAAATCATTATTCCAAACTGTTAGACGGCGTAAAAATAATGTATGACTAGGCGGCTCCGAAAGTAGTCATTCCAGATGGAGTGACGATTTGAGGACGGCAGCTGGCAGCGACTGAAATAAAATGAAATTATTTATTCTGCAAGTAGATCTTTAGAGATACTGTTACATGTGAATGGTTTGGGTTTTTTTTTAGCTAGATGGCTTCGGCATTTCCTAACTGACGACCTCTGAGAAGAAACACCGAAACAAACTCAGAGAATCATGGTCTCTTTTAAGGTCCAGATATGGAAGAACACTTATATGTGAGTGGTACTATGTAGGGTAATGTCTGAAATGGCCTTTTGAGGAAAGAACCATAGCAGCTTTGAGTAGACCAGTCCCAACTGACAGCACGCTTGCATCAGTCATCGTGTAGCTCAACCATAATTTAGGGAGCTGCACGACTGGATGAGGAAAACCTAAGATCGGGCTCTGTGGCGGTCACTAGGAGAGGCCTACGTCCAGCAGTGGACGAATATAGGCTGATGATGATGAAGGCGGCTCCGAAATTGCAAACAAATGTGCGCAAAAAATATGTTTTATTATAGGCAGGCTGAATTTTTTATAGCACAATCATTGAGTGAGACTGATCAATATGTGTGAAAGTCCCAGACGCTTATGAACAATGATATATATAATGTCAATGCATACGACGGTACGACGAACCATCGTCAAAACGCGACGCAGACCCTCAGGCGGACCTCAACGCGGACAAAGATTTTATAGACCATGTACTCTTTGGTATAGAACAGGTGCGATAGCGAAAAAATTAAAAAGCCTATGGTAGGCACTCCGCCGGCAGCCGGCAGCTACTGTGGCACAGGCAGCCTGTGGCCCTGACATTGCTGTGATTTGTTATTGAAAGACCACGTGACTGGAACTCGGCAAACAGCTCGGGCTTTTTACATTATGTATGGAAATGATAGCTACTTTTTAATTAATTTTTAACCGAATTTAAAAAGCTATGTATTTGTATGTATATTTATGTACATACATTCACGCCTTTCTCCCACAGTGGTAGGCAGAAACTACAGAGCGCCAACTCCTACGATTCTTGCATAGGTATTAACTTCTTTTGCTTCTCCTACATTGATACATCTTCTCATACACACGCAGTTTTTGTCTATGACTTGACTTTTGTCCGCAGAGGATAAAAATCCCTGAATCCTGAAAAAAATGTCCGCCGAGAACTTGCCCCGGACTCAACGCACACGGTTTGCGATCATTAATTGTTGCTCGGAAGACTCGGAAATTTAGTATGCAATTTAGCACGCTATGGAAGCAAATATTTTCAGATTACGTTGTGTTGTTATGCGTTGTGTTGAGAAAAAGAGATTATAGGGTCGATCATCCCTTTATTTCGGCTCGATTAATGAATGGATACAATTTCATGCACTAAAGTTTACTGTGTGTGTTGCTGCGACTACGGGGGCCTTATTTTCGGGGCCTCTCCGGTACTTTTTATCTTTTATCTAGTCCGGTCTATCGATGTCCTCGGTTGTTGTATGGAGAAATACACATTTTTTTTCTCAAAATGTCACAATATGTCAGGTGTGTGGCTTGGACCTTGGACACACTCTTGTCCCCAGCATTCTCTATGGATATAAAAATAATGCAGCTGCAGATATACGCGGCATATTTGCCACTTTTCTAAAAGTAAAGAAGCAAATATCCCATTCTAAAAATGCACTATTTAACACATTAAAATAGTTTAGCATAATAGAATCAAGGAGTAAAAGGTGGACAGATTGTAGTACCTAGCTACCTGAAAATTTTTATCATTATAGAATGTCATGTCAAGTGGTTAGAATCCAGTATCTGATCTATCTAAGTGGCTACTTTGAGACCGTGGATTTAGACAGTATTATTATGGGATATCTACAAGAAGCGTTCTTTAAAGCTGATGTTACCCCTAACCTGGTATTACCCATCAGCTAATAAAGTTCCTTTCTAGGTATTGCCGTTGGTATCTACAGTAGAAATAGGCACTACAAAAAAGGAGCACAGAAAACTTTTTCAGAAATTAACGAACCAGCAAAAGAAGAGACATTCTTCATCAATTGTGGATGAACACTCTATAGACAAGTTACAATTCGCATTTATTTCAAAATTGAAATTAAGTGGCAAGCAAATTTTAGCCCGAGTTATTGAAAATACCCGAAGTAGCTGCACTCCCTTTTACTAAGAAAAGATCAACTGGGACTGTTTCTGAGGATAAATCTCTAGCATTTCAATTTCAAAGTGGAGGTATCACTTGAATTTTTTGAATGATGAACTACTGTTCGTAGTTCATCTTTCGTTGCCCTTCCGTCATATGAAAAACTTGTTAGTGCCAAGAAAAAGCACGCAGATCCATGCAGAGAGCAATGATTAGATTGCAAGCTTTATTGGATCACACAGCGCCAAGAATTCTGCTGGATATTGGTCCTGTCAGTGGTTTTCCTAATGAGGGGCTTAAACTTATTTGGACTTCCAAATAAGTTTAAGCCCCTTGATGAATCCTCATCACAAAGCAACTATAAAACCAAGCATCATCTATTCGTGAGTTTCATGATTCTTCTACTATTTGTGATGATTAGTGTTGTGCCTCTTCGACTGGTTAATGGGAGTCAGACAGTCATTTGGGAGAATCCGGGTTCGACTAATTACTGTCGACTGGTGAAGTTTGCCATAACTTTTCTCGTAACGCTGCAAGTATCTGTAATGGTTGGGACTAGGGCGTGTCCAAGCCATATTTTTACACTTTGAATAAAAAAATAAAATATTCATTTTTCCATACAACAAACAATACTAAAATATTTTCGAAAAATCATGTCAGAATAAAAGTTGTTTGAAATGTTATATCTATAACATAAAATTAATCAGATTATAGTCTAAAGTACTTGTGTTAAAAAGTGCATTTTTACAACGAGATATTTGCCATCACTTTTATCGTAATGGTACAAGTATCTGCAGTTGTCAAGTCAAAATAATTTATTTTAATTAGACCAATAAAAAGGTACTTTTGAAAAGTCAAACTAATTGCATTATTTTGATTATCCATAGAGAATAGTTGGGACATGATTACGTCCAAGCCGCACACTTATCATATTGTGACATTTTGAGAAAAAAATGTGTATTTCTCCATACAAAAAAAAAAAAAATATTCTCCAAAAATACCAACTTTTCGAAAAATCACGAAAGAGTAAAAGTTATTTGTAATGTGATTATCTATCACATAAAAAAAATTTTCAGATCTATAATCCACAAATGGACATTATGTTCACGAAATATTAAAACGGATCCAATATGATCCGGGGATTTTACCTCGTCTGCGCAGGCCTTACATGGGACCTAGTCTTTGTTCCTGTATGTACCGTATTACTAGGCCACCCTACACCAGTATCATACCAAGTACCTAATCATATCTACATTGCAATTTGCAACTTGGCCGCAAATGGCGATGAATAGCTTGAATGACCTCCTCTACTTACATCACTGACCTCTATAATACTCTTTATAGAATAGAGAATTATAGAGATCACTGATCAGTGACGTTAGCTCAATTTTAAGTACGTGAGATTTTATAATCTGCTTGCAATTATGCACAAATAAGTATCTGTTTGGTTTAAACCTGCTTAAACTGTCTTATTTAAACTTTTGAGAATGAACACATATTTAGCTCTAAGTAGTGTGAATGAACATTTCATTGTCAACTCGACAAATGAAACCGTTTTTGTATTTGTTGCGTTTTTTGTAATTGAGATTTTATTTTACCCTTTAAATTTAATATAATTATTATGGGAGGACCTAGGGCGTAAGTACATAAGTTAATTTATCATAATATTGTGCGGTAGGTGCTTAGGTACATCATTTAGAACGATGTATTCCTATGCCTACAGAGAGCAGTCGTTGTGTGCATGCTACAAAGAGTGCCAAGAGTTTCAAAAAGTGGTAGAACTAAAAGACACCGGCCTGGTAGTCTACTGTCATACGACACGTAGAGAGAATGTAAGTAGATATAATTATTAGGTATCTGTTATATTATTAATACCATACCATGACGCATGTATTCCCCAAACGATTGGGTAGACACAATGCTAAAATACTATTTTTAACTATATAATGTCATGTAATAGAGGGCGAGCATACATTAAACTCGCTAGAAATCCAAACTCCGAGCTGCTACTGAGGAAATCCGCACTGCTCCACCTGGAAATCATGCCTGGGAATCATGGAAATCATGCCAGGACCGCGCGAAGCAAGTTGATAGGCAAAAATAATAAAACATGATGTGGTAGGTTCTAAAAAGTCCTCGTTGATTTTATTTTGCTTTGGCCGTTTGTGCCGTACGTAAACGTATCATCGTGTGTGAATAACTCATGCTAATGCTTTTGTCTCTATTTTTTTTTCAAATCATTAAAGTTTGTATTCCTAATGTAAAATAAAAAGAAATGTTTTATTTGTTAAAATTATTGCAAACTAGCTTCTGCTCGCGACTTCGTCTGCGTGGACTTTAGGATTGCGTCCAACCTGGATAAAAAGTAGCCTATGTGTTATTCCAGGCTATACCTAATCTATATGTGTGCTAAATTTTATCTAGATCCTTTCAGTCGTTCTGGTGTGAAAGAATGGTTCACTATTTTGGCGGCAATGGTTTACACATAAAAGATATATACATATAATCTGCTGTCGCGAGCTTTTTTGTAGGACTATTTATGATAAACATTTCCATTATACATTTTAGATGTGTAACTCTAACAGTTGTTGCAGCGCACGCCAGAATAGCTCTCAGATGGCAGATTTTTTTCCTACTTACTTGACAATTGTCATTATATTTTGGACAATTTACACAATATCTTTATAAATTATAGCCTATTTGTTATTCTGATGTTAAGTTTTATTATTGTAAAGTTTTATTAAAATCTATTCAGTCGTTTTTGCGAGAAAAATTATGCATCCCTATTCGAAAGACAAGGAGCCAGCCATGTCTTTACGCTTTGAATGAGAGAGAAGTTCAACCACCCGACCGTGTAGAACGAATACAAAAATCGGTTGATCCGACCAAGGACACGATTGTCGGCGGTTGGTCCCGACCGTGTAGAAAGAAGGCCTTTTAGTTGAACCTGCTTAGATAGGTATAATTTTATTATCGTTTTTTTTTTCATAGAAATGTTTATTTGGTCATCAACAGGTTCAAACAGGTGAACTGATTGGAACTACTACAAGTGCATCCCAAGATGCGTTTATCTTACATAATACCAGGAACGTAAAAATTACACCTCCTGATTTAAGACCAGCTTTAGGTAAAACTAATATATTTTTCCTTTGCAATTGCAGTAGGTACGACTTCATGGCTTAGTACCTACTTACCTATTTATATCCCAAAAAGACGAAGTGAACTTAGTACCTAAGCTTTGCTTTTTTTTTTCAGAAAAAAGCGATATTAGTTGTCCACGATGTAGACGGATATTTGAAAATGCTCAAAAACTATTGCAGAAAGTAAAATTAATAGATAGAAAAAATGTAATAGTGGTATGTGACCACTGTCTCAAAAAAGCACAATCTATTAAAGGACCTTGTTATGAATGCGAAGAAATAGCAAAGAAATTTATTTCAACTCGAGATAATCAAAAAGCCGACACCAAAAGATGTATTAAATTATGGCTTTCAAAAATGAGTGATTTTCTTAAAGATGCTGTCACGCCCGACAAGAAAGTTAAAACTCGTGCGCATTCTGAATTACAAATCGATCAATTATGTCAATATTCGCCAAAATCTAGACACGAGCCAGAAGTAAAACAATTGTTTTACCCAGAAACACGAACATCAGATACGAAATTATATACAGAAACAGTCTGTCAGTCAGATATAAATTTGTCTGAAATAATAGAAAAATCTGTAGGTTTCACTAAACCTGACGAATTGGTCAATACACCATTTGCAACGTACGTAGGAGGAAGAATAAATACAATGTCAACGGATTCTTGGCTTGTTGAATCTAACGCAACACTTGGGGGGCCTCGTCAAGATGCCAAAGAACCGCAAAGAACATCTCTAAAGGACCACCAAGACCACCGTGAAAAACAAGAGCAATTTTCTGAATATTATAATGACTCGACGATGGAAGTCAAAGAATCAATAAAAACAAAACATGATCTTAGTCTAAGACACATGATAAGAACTGAAAAGATAAGAACTCCATTTAGACCTGAAGTATACGAAATCCCAAAAATTGCACCTTGGGAACAGGACAAAATTTCGAAACATTCCGATTCCTCCGAAATTGACGTAAAATTACACAAAAAAACAAAACATGACTTGAGTTCAAACGAAATGGTGAGCGCAAAAATCTCACAGAAGAATCTACTAGAAACTCAGCAAAAAAAAGATTATAAAAGATCCTTAGACTATCTCGATGAATCTGTAGTGGATGTAAAAGGAGCAACCAAAAGAAAATTCGATCTTAACTTAAAACATATGATGGGATTTGAAAAAGATACTCAAGAGCCATCTGAGCAACATAGAGTAAAAAAATATGCACATGGTAAAGTAGCAAGAGAAGCTCATGATTCTGAAGAATTACCAAAGAAAATGAAAAAACCAGAAGACCTCAATCTATCTTACGATAATTTAAAATATAAACACAGTTTGCCAAAATTTAGTCACGAAACGGAGAAACCTGGACAACGTATGGCTAAAACCAAAATCAAAAGTCAGAAACCTAGTGACTCCGATAAAATTCCAGAATATGTTATCCGAAAGCAATTTAGTTTTTTTTTTCCAAGGACTTTGCATAAAGAAGAATTTATACTGGGTGCACGCTCCTCACAACTTATAAAAAATACGCAAGAAAGGTTACGCCAAAGAGCTGAAGAACAAATAAAAAGACAAGAAGAAGAACGTAAATATCAAATTGAAGAGGAAGAGAGGAAAAAAAATGCTCGAGAAGAAAGGAAACGTTTTGCTGAAGAAAAGAAAAAACAGCAAATATATATGGAAGATAAAAAAAAACTTCCTGAAGTTATTAGATATACTGAAAAAGAATCACAAGATAAGATTCTTAGTGAAGAAGAAAAGAAGCAATACATATCCAAAGATGAGAAACCCTCCAAAGATAACGATAAAATAGACTCAATGTCTGAATATGAAACAAAAGAATCTGGGGATACTAAAACAGATTTAAAGAGAAAAGCCAAACCGAAAGATAAAGATGATCAAGCAATGGAATGGAAAGGTACAAAAGATTTAAAGTCAAAAACAGAACCTTTAGATAAAATTGATGAGTCAGAAAAAACAAAAAGAAGTTTAAAATCAAAATCTGAACAAAGAGATCAAATCGATGAAATATCGGACAAATCCAAAAAAGAATTGAAGTCAAAACCTGAACCACATAATATAACTGAAGAATTATCGGGAAAAAGTAAAAAGGACTTAAAATCAAAAGCAAATAAAGAACAAATTAATGCGGTGTATGAAAAATCGACAAAAGACTTGAAGTCTAAACCCGAACAAGGGGGGAATAAGAGTCATGAAGCATCGGGGAAAACCAAAAACGAGTTAAAGACAAAATCTGACCAGGGTAATGAAATTCATGAAATATCGGAAAAAAACAAAAAAGGCTTGAAGTCAAAACCTGAACCAAAAGAAAAAAGGCATGACGTAACAGAAACATCAAAAAAAGACCAATCAAAAGATAGATTTGATGAAGTACCTGAGAAAGCTAAAAAAAACTTAAAATTAAATCTTGACCCAAAAGAGAAACACAATGAACTAACGGATAGACCCAAAGGAGATTGGAAGTCAAAATCCGAAGAAAGAGATAAAATAGATGAAGTATCGGAAAAAGTTAAAAAAGAATCTAAATCTAAATCTGAAAAAAGGGATGCGGAAAGAATGGAGAAAGGTAAAAAGGATTTGAAATCAAAACCTGAGTCAATGGATAAATTTGACAAGGAAGCAGAAAAAGAAAAATACAAAGCTAAAGAAAGAAGTACAGATAAGGAAGCAGAAATATCACAAAAGGAAAAGTTGAAAGACGAACGCAAGGAACAATTACAAAGAGATCAAGAAGATAAAGAAAGATTGGCCCAAGTGGCACAGTTACGAAAAGAAAAAGAAGCTAGTTCTCACAAGAAACAGGACTCTACCAGAGAAGCGGAAGAAACAACTAAGAAAAAAATTGAGACAAGTAAAGAGAAAAAAGCGCCTTCCAAAAAGAAAGAGGAATTATCGAAAGAAAATGTCGAGCCACCTAAAAAAAGAGAGTTATCTAAAGCCCTGCAAGAAGCAACCGTAAGTAAAGAAGCACCTTTGGTAACAAAAGAGTGGACATCTAAAGAGTTAAAAGAGTTTTCAGAAAAGAAGAAACAGCAAGACATGTTTAAGGAAAAACAAGATATTTCTGAGAGAAAACAAGGAATGGCCAAAGATGAGGCAGAAGCTTCCAAGAAAACTTATGACTCTATTAAGGACAAAGAAGGGGCAACGAAAGCTAAAGAAAGAAATATTCCGAAGAAAGAACAAGAAGCTAAAGTAAAAGAAGAATCTAAGGAAGGGGTAGACAAAGTAGCCGATGCATTAAAAAAACCGAAAGATGGTATGGATGAGGCTCAGTTTAGAAAATTACAAGCGGAACTAGCAAAACAAAAAGAAGAAGACTTAAAAAAAAAAAAGCTGTTAGATATTGAAGCACAAAAAATAAGAGATTTAGCAGAAAAAAGAGTCAAAGAAGATGGCGAACGAAAATTAAAAGTTGCAACTAAAGAAGCTAAAGCTGTAATGAAACCTGAACCAGAACGACCGTCAAAACACCCTGCTATCGAAGTCAAAGAATCAGTCATGAAAGAATTAAAAATAAACGATATAAAAATACGTAATAGATCCTCTGATGACCTTATTTTAAGATTAGTTAGAATAAAACAAACTGCCACTAGACAAACTATTAAGCCACGGCCTTGTGATATCGACTCTGAAGTATTAAAGGCTCATAAATGTCATCGCAAAAGCGGACAAACGTCATCGTTTTGTGAACTTTGCAATAATTCTGAATTGGAAATCGACGTTGAAAGTTATGAAAATAAATCAAATTTAAACGAGGAAGTGACTGAGATAATCATAGGCGAAAAAATCTTTAAACATAAACCATCGCATCACGAGAATGCTGAGGATCGGGAAGTAATTCCTATATTATTTCAATCGATATTTCAAGAAGAACCGCTTGCACCCCAAGAAATCGTGCACGTTGTTCCGCCAGAAACAGAGACCGTAAAGAAACCAGTTTTAGCAAATCTTTTGCTAACAAAGGACAGCAAAGGGGTGAGTCTACTAATACCTAAACGGATTCGTCACTTCAGATTCATCTCGAACTTCCTACTGAGTTAGTACCGGCTTATACAGAGCTGAGGTGGTGAATTTGTTAAGATTATCTGTTGCCATGATAAATCCCACGACCAACACCATGTCTGATATCATTCTGGCTAGATCGTAAGGAAACATCCAAACTTAGTAAAAGCTTAATTTTAGGAATATTAGCAATAATAATATAGTAGCTAGTAATAAATCAATTTGTAGAATTGAAATACATAAAAACCATTTAATCTGCTGAGCTGAGCAAAGAGCTCTTGGGTCTTTTATTCGAATATTAATTAATTATCCGATTCGGAGCTTGGCCACAGTATAAATATAATACAGTATTGGGACTCGGCCCTGACCTTGAAATAATTACCTACAGCCGCGCGGTACGTAAGCACACGATAGGGCTGCCCGCCTACAGTATTTTAAATTCATCTATTTACCTATGTCCTCCCAAGGTTTGGTTTAGGGAAGACCGCCATCATTATCTCTAAAACAAAGTGACTATTGATACGACTGACTCTACTAACATTATTGAAGAAATACGAAGTAAAACGGAAGAAAGGCATTAAGGTCTCAAGACTATCGCCTGACCCCACTACGGTGTGTACCCGAGAACATAAAACAGCAATCAAAACCTCTATTACTACAAAATCTTACATATTTTTTTATTATTTTTATTTAAACTTATAAAACATACACTAATATAAGTTTACAAACATGTTTTACAATTATGTGCTGAGTATTGTTTCACTTACAAGAAATCATCTAAGAAATTTTATAAATATAAATATTTTTTTTTAGAAATACAAATGATAGTGATATTTTTTTAAAAGAAAAGTTATACAATTAGACATAGTTAAATACATGAAAAATAAAAAAGTTATATATAAAACATAAAAAGTAAATTACTTGGACTTCGACTTATAAAGCATAACGCATCTGGTTTGAGAACATAAAACGGCCGGCAAGGATGCTAAACGGCGAATGGCAGCTTGCCGGGTGGCAAATTAATAATAAAAAAAAACGGGTTGTATTCAGTAACTTGACAGTTGGGTTACCAGTTTTTGACAAAAAAAAAGATAGTGAGGTGGTGGAAGAACGAATGAAATTGAATGAACTTAACCTACTTATATTTTAAATTTGCTTTTATTTTAAATTTAGTAACTTGTTTTAAAAACACGATATTAAGGCTGACCGTTCACTTGAGCCCGCGAAATTCAAATTTAAAGTGATTTTTCACAGTTTGTAGGTTTATAACAACTTTAAAATTCATAGCAGTAGTAATCGCGACACTAACTAAACAACATTCACAACTGAGAACTAAAACCTTTACATATAAATCCTTATCAAGCCAAAAACTTGGCGCAATCTGTGTAATTGGTCAAAATTTACACTTGATACTACTTTTAGCAACAATAATGATTTTTATGCAATGGTTTTAGTTACACGTTATGTATTTTGTATAGTTAATGGCGCAATTACTATTGCCATGAATGTAGAATACATTATAGACCTATAAACTGCGAAAAACCACTTGAAATTTTAATTTCGCGGGCTCAGGTGAACGATCCGCCTTAAACGTTTATCAGAGGTAATAAAATGACAAAAGTAAAATTACATGATTTTGACTACCTCATTAGTCTAGTCACTAGACTAATGAGGTAGTCAAAATCATGTAATTTTAGACCACTAGACTCTAGTGGTCCCAAGCGCGACTGCTACACTAGAGATCCTGGGTTCGATCCCCAGGTCGAGCAGTGTTATTGGGTTTTTCTATAAAATTCTCAGTAGCACGTCGGAGTCTGGATTTGTGCCCGGTTTTGTTTTAATTCGTGATAGGCTTACGCTTGACCACCAGTTTGCCTGATGTTAAGCGATACTGCGATCTACGATGGAGTGCGCTGGCCTAGAAGAAACCGCTTCACTCGTGATTTAAAGACACCCAGATTATATCTATCAGGGAAGACCCACTCGGGAAGTGCATTCCATATTTCAGCGGTACGCATTATAGAAGTGGACTTTAAGCGTTTCGTTCGGGTTTTTGGAATGTCCACTGTGAATCGATGACGCTTTTTCGTATTTCTGGTCGTCCGATAGTGGAAAGGGCTAGGGGGAATAAGATCGTGGAGATCTGATGCACACTCTCCGAAATTTATCCGATAAAAAACCGATAAACTAGCAACTTTGCGGCGATGTCCAAGACTTTGGAGTTTAGTCCGGACAAGGGAGTCGTTGCCAATGAGCTTCTTGGCACGTTTCTCGATGGACTCCACGCCTCGAGTTAGTACTTAGCCGATCCATCCCAAACGTGCGAACAGTACTCCATGCATGACCGAACTTGTGCTTTATATAATGCGAGCAATTGTTCCGGCGTGAGTAACGCCGCACCTTCGAGAGGATACCCAGCTTTCTGGCAGCTATTTGAGCTTTCGACTCTATATAGGAGCCGAAGTTGAGGGTTGACGTCAGAGTAACGCCCAAGAGCTCAATGTGGTCAATTATCGGCACAGAAACATTCCGGAAAGTAGGAGCCAGTTGGAATGGGCTCTTTTTGGCGGAAAACAGACACGCCTGGGTCTTGGCAGCGTTGAATTTGAACAGATTGGCATCGCCCCATTCGGAGACAGCCTGAAGGGACAAACTCAGGCGCTCGACCATGGCCTCTCTTAGAGACTGGATTTCTGGTCCACCGGTCCGTGCGCTGGCTGTGTAATTCTCTACAACGGTGCTGTCGTCTGCGTACCTAAAGATACCGGGCTTCAGCAGAGCATCGATGTGCAGCAGGAAGAGTGTCGCAGAGAGTACCGACCCCTGAGGAACACCGGCATTGATATACATTCGATCGGACGAGCATCCGTCTATGACGGCTCGTATCGATCTATTCCTCAGGAAGTCCGATATCCAAGCAACGAAACCAGTAGGCAAGCCATACGATGAAAGCTTGCTAATAAGGCTATCATGCCAGACCCTGTCGAAAGCCTTCGAGATGTCAAGAGAGACGGCAAGCGCCTCCCCGTGTTCCTCGATGGCCTTACTCCAGATGTGCGTGATGTACGCTAGAAGGTCGGGAGTAGACCGGTTTCGGCGAAAACCGTATTGTCAGTTACTGAGGAGATCATTTGCTTCTAGGTACGCCAGGAGCCTGTTGTTAAGGACACGCTCCATAGTCTTGCAGAGTATGGACGTAACCGAAATAGGCCTGTAGTTAGCAGGGTCGGCACGACTACCTTTTTTGGGTACAAGTTGCACGTTAGCTAGCTTCCACGATTTTGGCACTTAACCAGTCTCAAGAGAGAGACGGAAGAGGCGTGTCAGCACTGGAGTCAACTCATGCGCACATGTCCTCAGAACTATGGCTGGAATACCGTCCGGTCCACTGGCTTTATTCACGTCAAGACTGCGTAGCGTTTTCCGAACCTCCGATTGGCGTATGCGGTTTTCGGACATAACTGTCGAGCTGCCAGGCGAAGTTGGAGGTTTCGCGCTACCAGAGTCTAGACGCGAAGATTCCGTGAAAAGAGAGGCAAACAAGTTGGCCTTCTCTTCTGCGGTATGAGCCAGCGACCCATCAGGCTTCAGCAGTGGAGGGAGTGAAGGGCGGCAGAAGTTCGCTTCGACTGATTTAGCTAGGGACCAAAACGCTTTACTACCAGCTGGGTATGAAGCAAGTGTGTTCCCTATTCGACTAATGTGTTCAAAGAGAGCCTTCCGAAGGACCTTTTTACATGTCTTCGCAGCCCTGTTAAACACCCTTTTCATCTGACTCACGTCCCTCGCCTTGCGGTGTCGAGCATAAACCCACGCCAGGTAATCCTCTTACTTAAGCACTTCAGCGCTTTTGCATTGAGGGCCAAACCAAGGGCGAGCTTTGCCGGACAATGGCACGTCGGAATATGGGATGAAGTACTCCATAGCCGTACGTAGCACATCAGTCACGGCATCCGCGCAGGTGGACAGGTCGTCAGAAGAAAAGCATAGGGACTGCCAAGGATAAGCGGCGAAAGAAGCTCGCATCTCATCTTAATCTGGTGACTTGTATCGCCATACTCGCCGAGTGCTTCTAGGGATCGGGTGGCGAGTAGACAGATACAGATTTTACCAGACAGTGGTCGGATTTACCAAGCGGTGACGAAATCGACACTGAGTAGCGGTCTGGATCGGTTGTCAGCAGAAGGTCCAGGCACACCGCACGAACGTCAGGTACCCGCGTTGCACCTTGGACCAGCTGGGTTAGATCTAACGCTAAAGCGAGCTTTCGCGTCTCTAACCCAGCAGGGTTAGTATCCCGGTATGAGTACAGCCACTCCTTGTGGTGGCCGTTAAAGTCCCCCAGTAACACCAATTGTGCCGAGGGGTACTTTAGTTGAACCGCATCCGCCGCCTCACCTAAGTAATCAGTGAGCCTGGTCGTCTCCAAATCTTCACTGTGCGACCGGTAGACACAGGCATAGAGAATTTTCTCCATTCTTGTGTCCACCAGTACCCATAGCACAGAAAATCCGGGATCCTTAAGGTGACGGAGACGACGATAACAAATGTCGTCACGGGCGTACAGGCAAACTCCGGCACGGGGCTTAAATTTGTGCTCCAGGGTATAAACTGGGTATGACAGGTACGCCACGTCAGTCGGAACTTCGATCTGAGTAGTCCGTCACAAACAAGAGTGCGGGTTTTTCTGTCTCGAGGTGGTAATGGACAGACTGGAGATTGGAGTGCAAGCCTCCAGTCCTCCAGCTAATATTCGTGAGGTGCACTTTCAACGAAAGGGCGTGCAGCCGCTGTTCAACCCTTCTGTTCTTGCTGTATTTCATTTGGAGGAGTGAATCGGTGGGAAAACGCAGTGGAATGAGGCTCCATGCTGCTTACCAGTTGCCAATACGCCGCGACGCTACATCAGTAGGGAGCTAGTCTGGAGACTATCTAGTCTAGAGATGTTCCATATCTTATACACGATTTTTTATAGTTTTATTTATATTATACCATTTTTATCACTCGTTCGCAATTCATTCGCAAAATCGTTTTATTATTAGTCGTAGTAGTATGGTATCATTATTTTTCGTTGAACTGTCAAGTTACTGAATACAATTAAAAATCTAAGTTTTTAATAAAAATCAGACTAGGCAGGTGCCTACCATTTATTACTCCCATAATAATTTCATACTTAATAATATTTCGTTTAATTCAATAATGCCTATGTAAGTACTTAAGTACTAGTAGGTAAATAGATAGCTACCTAGGAAACTACCTACTAGTTTTTTTTTATGCGAGCGTAGGTAGGTCGCTCGTGTGTCTCTGTTTTTTACCCTATCTACTTATTTATTTATGAATCCAGGTATTGTACTCAGTAGAAAAAGCGAAATACCTATGTATTAATAAAATAAACAAATTACGTACCAGAAGGTAATTAAAAAATATTTTATAGTCTTACTGTTCGGAGTTTCCAGATCATTTAAAAAAAAATTATCTCTGGGTGTGTTATTAAAGAATTAAAGCAACCAAAAACAGCACAATATAGTCTATAATACCTACCTGGTATCTACTTGTGCTTATTTCAATAAAATATTCAGAAATCGCACGCTTACTGCTTACAGGACAAATTTGATTAATGCTAATGATTTTTTGGATTACTTTGAACGTTTGCTCGATAAAATCTGTGATCTTGGTCTAGAATGTTTAATTGTGGGTGATGTTAATATTAATACATTGGGTAGGTTGTCTGGTGAAGTTAAAAGACTCTTGGATATACTGTCAACCCATAACATGAAAAATCTAGTAGATTTTCCTACTAGAATATGCTCGTCAATAGCCTCGAGCTTGGACCATGTTTATACAAACATGCCAGACGGCTCTGTGAATACTGAGTCTATTATCACACATCTAAGCGACCATCTTGCAGTGAGGAGCGAGCTGATGTGTATGAAATGTGCATCAAAACAGAGCTCACATTATGTCCGTAGGTACTCGCAAGCTAATAAAGCCAATTTTATCGCGTCTATGGATTCCGTGGATTGGGATGAAATCAAATATCGAAATAATAACTCTCTCGAAATGGCCAAAGCGATTATTAATATTTTAATTAGTAAAGTTGACATTTGTTTTCCAATGAAAAAAATTAGCAATACTATGAAAATTGACTCATCTTGGATTACCCCAGATGTTAAAGATTATAAATCATTACTTTTTGACTTTCTTGACATTGGTATGCGCTATCCAAATAATACAACAATTAGTAATATTATCTCGGACATGGCATCTCACTACGAATTGTTATTAAAAAATACAAAATCTAATTATTATTCCAAGATTATAAGTTCGGCTAAAAATGCACCAAAAGCAATGTGGACCGTCGTAAACAAAGAAAGAGGCAAAACCAATACTTGCCTTGACTTTACAGATATTGTTAAAAAAAAGGACGGGACCAAGTTCCTGACAAAAAAGTCCGCAGTAGATGCGATGAACGCCCGGTTTCTGAGTGCAGCGGCCGCATGCGGTGCACCACCGGCTGATGCGCACCGTGTTCAAGCTCAGCTTAATTCTGCGCGTCCCACTGCAGATCGGTCGCTGCGGCTGCTCTCATTCACAGAACAGGAGGTACACAGCATAATTATGACGCAAATTCCACCTAAGTCATCAAAAGATATCTACGGAATTTCCATGAAACTTATGCGAATCGTAGCTGCTCCTCTCGCTTCTGTTCTTTCGGATTTTTTCAATACTTGCTTGAGAGAAGGTTCCTTTCCAGCCCCCCTGAAATGTAGCAAAATTTCTCCTTTGTTTAAAGGGAAGGGAAAGAGAGATTGCATCGACAATTATAGGCCAGTTTCGATTATTCCAGCGATAGCGAAAATATTCGAGAACGGACTTAGTTGCCGGTTAATAAAGTATATATCGGCGACAAGTGCGCTATCAGACCGGCAATACGCGTATCGTCAGGGCCGCTCGACGATCTCCTTAACTCGCGAACTCGTAGGCAGAGTGATGGCTGCTCGTGAGAGTAAGCAGCTAGTAGCGCTGATATGTTGCGATCTGTCAAAGGCGTTCGATGTTGCAGACCGTGATGTACTTGCTATTAAATTAAGGCATTATGGCGTGCAAGGCACATCATATGCCCTATTGACAGAACTGATGCGAGAAAGATCACAGATCGTTGTGGGATGCGGAGGCACCGAAAGATCAGACTCCTTAGATTCGGAAATGGGGGTGGCTCAGGGTTCATCAGTATCAAACATACTATTTTCTCTGCTGTTGAATGATTTACCGAGTTTTGTGACCGACGCTGAAACTTTTATGTATGCTGATGACGTAGCCGTGCTAGTTAAAGCGACTTCGTTGAATCAACTAGAGCAGATGCTGAATAATGCTGCAAACCAGCTATCTGAATGGTTTCAGGTAAATGGGCTAGTTCTTAACCTAAAAAAGACACAGTTCATGCATTTCACATTGTCAGGCAGACCACAAAGACAATTAGCAGTATCGGCGAATGGAGTACGCATTGCCCAGGTTGAAACAACCACCTTTCTTGGATTTGAAATAGACAGGTGCCTCAAATGGGAAAACCATATTGATAAAATTTGTAGTAAGCTGGGTAGCGCGTGCTTTGGTCTTCGCCGAATTGCTCGAGTGGTGCAAATGAGTGAAGTTCGAGCATGTTATTTTGCGACGGTGCACTCGCAGCTTCAATATGGCGCAGAACTGTGGGGGCGTGCAGCTGACTGGGAGCGCGCTTTCCGAATGCAGAAGCGAGCCGTGCGAGCAATCTTTCAAATACCGCAAGACGTATCTGCAAAACCATATTTTTCAAAACTAGGCATCCTCACCTTACCTGCTATAGTAATATATCAGGTGGCTGTGTACGTTAGGACGAACATTAGTCATTACACGAGGCGCGGAGATGTACACTCGTACTGTACTCGGAAAAGAGAAAAATTATCAGTGGTATCTAGGACACTCACAAAAACGTCCAAAATAACTCATGTTATGGGACCGGCGGTTTACAACCACTTGCCTGAGAGTATTGTACGCGCCCCAACTCTTGCTAGCTTTAAGACTCGTCTAAGACGCTGGCTGGTCGAGCATGCGTTCTATAAGTATGAAGAATTTATGAAATGTAAAACACTATTGTAACAATTTAATTAAATATAATTTTATTAGTATTGACTATTTAAAAAAAAAAGAATGTATTTGACTATTTTATATGACATACTCAAATCTTATGTATAAAAAAATTATGATAATGACATGTAATTAACGTTACCAATAAATTACTATTGACTATTGACTATTGACTATACAAAAGCGTCACAACGTCCGTTCGTTACTGCGGTGCATTCATAGATAAGATTATGTTCTATTACTAAGGTAGGTCGCGACTGTCGGGCTACCAAATGGAGATCGAACTCGAAGCGCGTAGGTATGACTCGCGACTGACTATTGTGTAAATATTTGTACTGTGGCTTGGCTATGTAGGGGTGCGCGTTTCGATGGCGCGGCCACGGCGATTTACAAAAAACACGACAAGATTTTGTAAAAATTTGTAAAAGTTGGTTACGGAAACCATAAATTTGTCAAAGTTATGGTTAAAATGATTTGAATGAACCGCGCGGCCATGGAGATCTTTAAAACTAAGCGTTGCAGAGACCTGAAATTTAGGTAAATAATAGATTAAAATTTGTAAAAAAAAATATAAATTTATAGAAAACTATCGACCCGCTCGTGGTTTCACCCGCTTTGCCTCATTCCTAAGAGTCGTAGCGTAATGTTAAATAGCTCAAAACCTTCATCTTGAATCACTCTATCTATTAAAAAACCGCTTCAAAATCCGTTGCGTAGTTTTAAAGATTTAAGCATACATAGGGACGGACAGACAGCGACAGCGACGTTGTATTATACTATGTAAAGAAATCGCCGATATCTCGCTGAAAAAGCATCGCAGAGAGATTTGAAGTTTTTTGTAAAACCTAGATTTAAATTTGTTAAAATATGTAAAAATGCACAAAAAAAATCTAGGTTTAGATTTCAGGAACTGTAGGTATACGTTTTGAATGTTTCGATAGGGTGACCATGGCTTATTGTTTACAAAAAACTTTCCACCTATTGTATTAGAAATTATATCTCAATGATTCTAAATTACTTAAATTAAAATTAAACGATAAGATACAATAACATATGTTTATTTCCTTAAAAAGCACATAAGTTACTGATTATTTGCTAAATTACTAGACTACTAAATATGTATATTGTTTATTAATACAACCTCATGGTCAAGGACTTTCTTTAAGGAACATTTGTCAAAATCTTGGAAAAAAATATATTTCACACAAACCAAAACTATAAAATGAGTAGTAGTATGAGTAAAGTACCTTGTATGAAACGTCAATATTTTTGAGATTATGAGCCGTTCTTTGGGTAATAAAAAAAAGTTGTTGCATAAGGGAGCTTATTCCTTTTGTATCTTATCGTTTCATTTTAATTTAATTTAGAATCCTTGGGATACAATTTCTAATACAATAGATGGAAGGTTTTCTGTAAGCGATAAGCCATGGTCACCCCATCGAAAAAATTAAAAATTATTCTAACTTTTAAACTATCGCGTTGCATATTACTATACAGTCTGCTTGTGACCACGATCAGTGCAACCTGGTCGAAACGTCAAGCAAAATTAAAGGTATTTAATACCTGTTTCGTTTTCTATAGTTAAAAAATATTGTTCTAAGTTTTAGCTGATAAACGCTGAATAACGTAGATGTGACATATTATCAGACGATAGTAAAATGCCTAACCATTCATTGCAAATTTTTTTTCATTGGAAATTTACGGTAAAAAAAATGTTAAGTCTTATGATAACCACGATATCATAATATCATGCGAAATACGTTCGAAGATACAATATTAAGTCAGTTAGTACGTGCTACAACAACGTGCCTACCTGTACATACCTACATTATTTTTATCTAACTGGAGTTTAAAACATTTTTTGTTCCCATAATTAGATTAGAAAGATTGACCCATCTGCCTTATTATCTTTAGAATCGATAAGATTTTTAGTCGCCGTTGCTTTTATAATTCGCCGCCTCTACTAAACGTACGGCTTACGTACACTGTACGTATACTGTACTGCTTACGTACTTATTTTTAATTCAAGATCTTTTTATTATTATCGAAATGAATTGAGTACATACACATTTTTGATAAGTAGCTACGTAAGAATTCCAATGTAGGATAATTTGAAATTTTCTTTAGCTGACATTTAATATCATTCCCAATTTACTTTTACTTTCGTTAAGTAATTTCAATAAGCTCCTATTATGAAACTGCTCCTCACGGATAAATTTAGTTAAAAATGGATATCTTTGACCGTCCCCGTGTCAACAATAAGTAGGTAGGTATGTAAACCTGTATGACGTCACTGTGCAGTGTTATTTTTGTACTTTCGAACCTTCAATGATTGCCATTCGTTTTTTGTTATACTTTTACGCAATAAAGAGATGTAAGTAATTGTAATTGTATGTGAAAGAAATAAACACAAGACACTTGCATGCCTATCGTGCCAAATCTAAAAACACAAGCGCCGCCCGCATCGCCGTATTATTCGCTCTTGTATGTTTCGGTCTAGTGTGCGTACATCTTAATCATAATCGCAATTTCAAAGGATACCTGTTACCGATTTACCGAAATAAATAACATAAATTTAGCCGCTCTCCTGCTCCCGTACTTGCCAGTTCATCACGTTGGACTATTTGGATTGCAGTGACTTCTATGTGATAATCATGGCAGATTATGGAAAAAAATTATATTACGATATGATATTGTGTATCGGTGCGGTGCGCAATAACAATCTGGTCGCGGCCCGCGAATTGTACCACCGTCGGTACCGGAATAGGAGACTTCCATCATACGCCTGTTTCCGAAAGTTGGTGCACAAGTTGCACTCAACCGGGTCGTTCCACAGCTCCAACAGTAGTGGAAGACACGGACTCCCTACAAATGCTCCGAAATGCGACGCGGTCCGTGGCTCGCCGAGCCGAATTATCTATTGGAAGGGAAGGAAGTCATACATATTGAACTATACCTGATACCTATCTACCTACTACTTCCTGTATTATGTTGTGATGTACCTGTGCTGCTTTGAAGGTACGAGTGTGGTACTAGTGATCAAATAACTGCATACTTAAGTAGCTAAAAATTACATAAAACCAAACCAATGTGATGTGGTGAATTTGTGAATTTCCTAAAGTGTTTAAATAAGAAAGATGGCATGCACCTACGCTTTGTTTATTATTTAAATCCTTACATCCGTAGTCTGTTGTAGGTGCCTACGGACGCAAGGGCCAAACTTCACAAACAACGGCCCGCCCAGAAATGAGGGACAATCCAAAAGTTAAGGTTGTCTAAGAATAGAAAATGAGAAATTTTTATTTTTATTTTGTAGGGATTTTTCTTTTTTTTTCTAATTTATTTATCAACATTCAAACGTCACAATTTTATTGCATATGGCTCAAATAACGTAGGGTTGAAGGCATGATATAGCCTTTCCGTTTCGGCGTGTGTTGTGTTAGGTGTTATTTAAAAAAAAAAGTTCTCGCAATTTTTTTTTTATTCATGATAGGTTTACGCTTGACCGCTAGTTCGCCTGATGTTAAGCGACACTGCGATCTACGATAGAGCGCGCTTGCCTAGAAGAAACCGATTCACTCGTGATTTGAAGACTCTATCAGGGAAGACCCACTCAGGAAGCGCATTCCACATTTCAGCGGTACCCATGATAAAAGTGGAATTAAAGCGTTTCGTTCGGGTTTTTGGAATGTCCACCATGAATGGATGTCGCTTTTTCGTGCTTCTGGTCGTTCGATAGTAGAAAGAGCGAGGGGAAATAAGATCGTGGAGATCTGATGCACATTCTCCGAAATTTATCCGATAAAAAACCGATAAACTAGCAACTTTGCGGCGATGTTCCAGACTTTGGAGTTTAGCCCGAACAAGGCAGTCGTTGCCAATGAGCTTCTTGGCACGTTTCTCGACAGATTCCAATGCTTCGAGCTGGTACTTAGCCGATCCATCCCAAAGGTGCGAGCAGTACTCCATGCACGACCGAACTTGTGCTTGATACAACGTGAGCATTTGTTCCAGCGTGAAGTAACGACCCACTCGAGAGGATACCCAGCTTTCTGGCAGCTATTTGAGCTTTGGACTCTATATAGGAGCCTGTCATCTGCGTACCCTATGATACCCGGCTTCAGCAGACCATCGATGTGGAGCGGGAAGAGTGTCGCAGAGAGTACTGACCCCTGAATAACACCGGCATTAATATCCATTCGATCAGACGAGCAACCATCAATGACGACTCGTATCGATCGATCCCTCAGGAAATCCGATATCCAAGCTACGAACTTGCTAATAAGGCCATAATGCCAGACCCTGTCGAAAGCCCTCGAGATGTCAGGAGAGACGGCAAGCGCCTCCCCGTGTTTCTCGATGACTTCACTCCAGATATGTGTGACGTACGCTAGAATGTCCCTAGTAGACCGGTTTCGGCGAAATCCGTATTGTCGGTCACTAAGAAAGATCATTGCTTAATACTGCTATGATCTGGGGTTCGGGATAAATTTAATTAACACAAATTTCACCGAAACAACAAATACTTTAATTAACTTGACAAACACACAACAGAAATTACTGAGAGAGTCACTACACTATTACTTATCGCACTATAATGTCGCACTTGTAATCACTTAACTTCGCTTCGATATTCACTACTAAACTTAAAAATTTAATTAAATATATTTAAAACTAAACTGCCCTGGCCGACCCTCACGACCAGTATTTATATGAGTCACGAAGATTCTAGAATCGAACAATCTCGATAGGTCCACAAAATACGAGTAGGTAAGTACTTACTTATAAACAATAGACGATAAAGTGATCGTCTATTGTTTACGGTCATCCACCTTGAACCCGGCTTATCTTCGAATGTTTTACATGCTTCTACGACTTGTCTAGAATCTTCGTGACCCATCTCCGTACTTCTAATAGTTACTCGGCGTAACAATACTTTCTTCGAGAGATAATCACGACTTATTTCTTATGTAGTATGTAGTACGCGAACCTAGGATTTCTTTTGCATTTTTACATATTTTGACAAATTCAAATCTAGGTTTTACAAAAAACTTCAGACGTCTGACGTATTTTTCACTGTTTCAATGGCGTGGCCATGGGGGTTTTATTCCTGCAGCTCCTAAAATACAAACCTAGGACTTTTTTCTATATTTTAACAATTTTTTTACAAATTTAGTCTGTTATATACCTATCTAAATTTCAGATCTCTGCAACACTTAGTTTTATAGATATCCGTGGCCGTGCGGTTCTCAGCATTTCAATAGCGCGGCCACAACCATAATTTTGATAAATTTATGGTTTTTGGAATCGACTTTACAATTTTTTACAAAACCTTGCCTTAGTTTTCTTTTCTTAAAGAAAATCGTCGTGGCCGCGCCATTGAAACGCACAGTTGTAGGCTCGTCCCCTGATAAATACCTAGATTAGATAGAGACAGACTGTGTGTTTATACATCGTAGCCTACATTTTGGACTAACCTTTGAGCCTCTTCTAACCATGACGTAGACTTGGGTCTTTAGAAGTAGGTAGTTAGAGTCGTAAATGTTTCGCAGTAGTGATTATTTGTTTTATTTTACCTATTACTTACGTTTATTCAATTTTACTTTGTTGTTAAGGCAACCAATGTTAATTTTAGAAATCCTTTTAGATCTGTTATTATCCAGTTATGTCCTTTATCCTATCCTTTTAAACAGCCTAAAGTACAGTAAATCTATCTATCCTTTTTTAAGTAGGTAGGTAAGTACCTACCAGGTGGTCAGAAGAGTAGGTAGCTTAGATAGATGATATCAATACGTCTATATTAATACATCTATATTAATACTTACAGCAAAATTGCTTTTAGCAGAACATAAATATTATATTAAACTGTACATTTAGTCAAAGACTTTTACATCTAGGTAACATAATCATAACGATTTCTATTAGCATACCTACCTACTTTTTGGTGAAATGTTACAGCAATAGTGATTGGTAAATTATGAACTGGCCGCATATAAAAATTTGAATAATACGTTTTAAAAACTGACTGATAAAATAAACTTGACATTATTCTACATACAAACTTGTCAAGTTTTGATATAGGTAGTTTATTTGGGAGTAATTTATTTTAATATTGCCATTTATTTAACTCGGAGGTTTTCAGTTAATAATATTTTGTAACGGATTATGTCTAAAAATAAAAAACCAGAACCAGTAAGTAAATGAACCTGACTAAGTTCTTTGATATACCTACTTGATAAAAAAGGCTTTTTTATTTATTATATTATGTACCTACCTACGTAAAATATTTTCGCAAGTGTAATAAGACTGCTAGGAAGCAACTTTTCGATTGTTAGTATTTTAATTCGGGCTTTAACGGAATCTAAATCACTTGACTTATTTGACAAATTGACAATCCAAAACAATGCTTCAGCTAGTGTTTTGTCTAGACACTTACAAAAGATTTAGAAAGACGAGGCTCTTCGACATCCGAGTTCGCGTAATAGGTATGTGTCACCCATGGGCCAGGAAGTACTTATGTAATAATGACTTACTCAAGGATATGATATTTTCAGGCGGTACCGGAACCTGGTAGAGGTATCATCCGTTATGCGTTATCTGATCGCACCTTCATTGATAAAGGTTGGACTATGTTACCTACAGAAAAAGTTGTGCGGAAGGTAGAATCCAATATCTATTAATTATAAAATTTACTTTTTTGAAAACGGGTAAGTAGGTAGGTACCTACCTACTACTTTTAGGACAGACAGAGATGAGCCCCTAGCCAAGAGGGTATTTTCTTTGAAATCAGCTCTAGGTTGATAAAATTCCGAACTGTAGGTATTTCCAGCTGGACTATTTAGGTAGGTACCTACTTATTTAATATTCCATAGGACTTACTTATACTTACCCTGTGTTAAAAAAATCTTGACCGATCCGAAAGGGGTATAAGTAATAAGTATCCCAATCACATCAAATAAAATAATTAACATTAAATATTCATGAAAGTACCTACATAATAAGTACATGGAAGTACCTAATAATGAAGTTTAAAATTCGATTTTCGTGCCCAAATTGCCGCAATTACTTACCAGAAAATCTAGCAAACTTTTAAAATTTTATAAAGCCACCAAATTGCCTTAGAATGTTTGGCACACAGGGACGGTGTTGCTGCTGCCACCGTAATTATTGCCTTTTCAGTTTCCTCGTTTTATATATTTTTTCTCTTGTAAAGTGAAAATGATTATAATATAGGTAATTATAGAACCGGACCTCGGGCCTCAATATAACAGGTGTCGGATAGAGTTTTCTCACTTTTCTTGACATATATGACTCTGTTTAGAATCAAAAGTTATATTGCCAAAAGCTACTTTGACGCATATTTTGGTACCTACTTAGTAGGTAAGTATTTTGTTTAAGATGAATGTTTATCGCATGCGTCCTGCTCACCCGGAGTTCGACTGGTTTGAACATAACAAGAATAAACGATTGATGAATTATGACAGCGGCGAAAAACTAGCAGAGTTCGACGACAACGGTCGCGGACGCTGGTACTACAGAAGTGGACGACTGGCACTGGATTATTACGATGCTGAAGGTTTGATATTAAGCACATCAAGACAGTTTCCAGTTTACGTTTAGCGTGAAGTTTACATAGTGAGAGATCAAATGTAGATTTTAATGCACTGTGTAAACTTAAACTGTCACTGACGAAGTAAGTAGCTAAGCTGAGAACCTAATTAAGTAAGTACCTACCTATACTCGGCAGCACATCAACTTATACTTACAGCCGATAACAACAATATTATTGTAATGAAATATCATCATAATATCAGCCAACAGAAGTCCACTGCTTTGCAAAGGCCTCCCCCAAAGACTTACAAAGGGACCGGTTATATGCCGCCTGCATCCAACGACTACTAGCGGCCTTCCCCAGACCTTTTAGACCGTCGTCCGTTCAACTCGTTGGAGGTCGTCCCACACTGCGCATTCCGGTGCGTAGTCTCCACTCAAGAAACTTTCTGCCCCAGCGGCCGTCAGTTCTACGATCTATGTACCCTACCCACTGCCACATTGCTAATCCTTTGAGCTATATCGGCAACTTTAGTTCTTCTACGGATCTCCTCATTTCTGATTTGATTGCGTAAAAAACTGCCAAGCATAGCTCGCTGAGTGACCTTGAGCTTTCTTAAGAGACCCATAGTGAGGGACCACGTGTCATTGAGAACACACTGGTTACCAATGACACAGACTTTTTGTATATCGTCACTCTTGGAGGCTCTTTTTAACACATATTGAAATATGCGTGGTCCGAAGGGCAAACTAATTGAAACTGTATAGGTATGTAGGTATTCTTATAAGTCGATGTGTTGCTATGTAGTACTGTATGCTATGTCTATTATGCTTTTTATCTGTAAGAAAAGCATAATAATTGCTCGAAGAGAAGAAGATTAAAATGGTGGCAACATTCAGAGCTCAGAGTGACTGTAATTCACATTTGTCGTGTAAGGGCGTGACCTCAGAGCTCAGAGTGACTGTAATTCACAATTTTCGTGTAAGGCCGTGAGCTACGTCACGGCTTTCCGCAACCGTCGATATCATTGTGAAGTTCACACTTTTACGTTTCAGAGACAAATGCTCAGCAGCGGTTCGTTATATATAGCAGTGGCGAACCCGATGAGCGCGGCCGCACACATCCTATTACAATTCTTGCCACTTTTGACTATCTAGGAAATGGTATAGTTTTCGATCATGCTGGCAAGATACGGTAAATCTACTTTTTTATACCTACGTATTAAGTACATTTTTACCCACGACGGAATGGAGACGGTATATGCGTTTAGGGTGAGAGGGTGTTTGTTTGTTTGGTTGTTTGTATGAGTGCCATCGAATGTTAAAAAATATAAAAATGTTAAATATAAAGATTTAAAAATACACTCTCAGGCACTAAGTAACATCAAAAATTAAAAAAACTGATAAATCAAAAACAATTTTTGTGACAAAGAATGTAGGTACATAAAATAACTAGGTATATTATATTCGTATTAGTGCAGTTATTCTAACACAGACATGACGTCACGATATTTATTTGGCGGGCCTCGGCTGAGCGGTAGCATAGCAGGCGTGTTAGTAGACGTTTCTGTCGCTGAGTTTCGTCCGATCCCGTCGAAACAGGTATTTCGTTATTATTAATATTCAAACAGATTTTGTTATTTATTATTTACACCAAAACAAAAATACAGTTTCTTTGTTTTCCTGTCCAGAGTTCTAAAATATTTTTTTTATTTTTTATTTCTTGATTTCAAAGAAAAATAATAAAAAAACATGTAATGACGTCATTTATACGGCGGAAACTGCGAAAATTGAAATTTTGTCAAAATAATAGTAAATCAACAACGAAATAGGTAATGTAAGATTTTGAATAATTATGCCAAACTAACATAAGACATTTTTTTAAGTGTCGTTTCACCGTACAACTGACGTCATTTGGCACTTACGTCTGTTTAGAATAGAAAGAACTTCAAAGTCGAAAATGAATCAAAAACTGATTCAATAGCTTGAATTGCTGCCATTTCATAATCAAGAACAAATTATTTTGTTTTCCACTCTGGTATCTGACTCTTAATTAATCTGAACATCAATTCATAAGCTTTTTTAAATTTATTTGGGGTCAAAGCAATTATGTTTCTGACGGTACATTGCCTTTAAAAAAAAAGTCCGAAACACCACAAAGGAAAGGAAATATTGATAATAATGAAATTCCTGTTTCGACCGGATCGGAGGAATCTCGGCTGCCGAATCGCCTACTAAGCCGGTTGAGTAAAAACGAAATTTTAGATTGAGGTACAGTTTTTTCTCTAGATAGTTTTTATGACCTCAATGATTACTACAGCTGTCATTCATATCATTCACTGATTAGTTGCCAATTTTGACAAATGTTTTGTTCCCAACAAAAACAGTGCGTTTTGCAACATTTTACGTTGTAAAACCTTCATGGTGTAAATACAGTGCGTACAGTTTATTTTAGAAACTAAATAAAAACACACAAGTTCAACTTTGTTAGGCAGATTTAACTTATGAGTAGAATTTTCAAAGGATTCTCTAAAAAGTTTAAAATAAAACCCAATAACACTTTCGCCATTTTGGCGCTGATAGCACAAGTGAGCAGTAACGGAACTAATTTTAGATATTGGACAATGTCGTTATCTTGTTGTTCTTCCATGAAGGTTGTCACGACTGTAATTTCCGAAGGGTTAGGCAGGGGCATACTAATGTACACCCACATTTCACCGGTATGTTTAGGTCCCATGTAATAGGGGGCGAGCCTATTGCCATTAACTGGGCACAAATCCAGACTTCCAGCTGCTACTGAGAATTTCAAAGAAAAACCCAGTAACACGTTGCTCGACCTGGGGATCGAACCCAGGACCTCTAGCGTAGCAGTCGCGCTTGGGACCACTAGACTAATAAGGCAGTCAAAGTTCAGTCAGGAAGGAAAAGGTTTTTTAGTTAAACCTCAGTAATTTTCGCTACAATTAAGTAATGTATTTTTATTATTTTTTCTCAGCCTTAAATACAATCAGACTGAAGGAGTGGTGCTCGATCGTGGAATTGGTCCCGTTTCACACTGGAAATGGCACACCTTAAACGATCCTCCAGTCTTGCAGCAAGTGATGATAGATACCCAAATGGCGCATAAAGACCCTGCAATAATTAAGCTAGGAACACCAGCTGATATAAAAACACGACCCGATAATGAAGAAATGTTGGCTATAGAATTTGATAACTTCATAAAAGAAAAGAGCAAAAAGTTGACCCAAAAGTTTAAACCTTTCCAAATAAAAATGAAAGCTTTAAAGATCAATGAACATTTCTCACTAAAAGTATTAGATCAAGCCACAATATACCTCATTTTTAGAGACGGTTCAACAAATTTGAAACTTAACATCGGTATGATTTTAGATCATCAAGAAATTGTTGATACCGACACTGCTGAAGTAGGAGAAGTGTCAAACAATCTAGAACGTTTCCCAGCTCGCACTGATAGCCTTGCGGGCTTACAGCGTAGTGTAGCATATGCACAGCGCTATGAGAGACAGCGCACAGAGCGTGAGCGCAGACTGCGGCCTCCCGAGCCGTGCGCTAGCGCCGATAAGCTAACAGCTGCCGCCTCCCCACCTTTGCGACTTCCTTTGAGAACAATGCCAACAGGATCTACATCTAGCACTGGATACTGTAATTGTAGAAAACCTGTTAACAATTTGTATTACAATACCCGCCTTCTTTAAGTAATGTACTTGTGCTTGTTAGACATTTTCTTTTTAACTTATTGTTATAATATTTTAATATCACATAAATAAATTAGTCTTAATACTTATAATTATTATGAGTTTAATATAATAATACATATTTCTATAATAGACATTTTAAAATAAATAAATAAATTACATAGATTAACTATTTTGTTTTATAGAACAAAAATATGCGCTATCGGCCGTGTGGTTTTCTCTTTTTTTAGGGTTCCGTACCTCAAAAGGAAAAACCGAACCAATATAGGATCACTTGTTGTCCGGTCCGTCCGTCTGTCTGTTAAGACCCTTTATCTTGGGGACGCGCAGAGGTATCGAGTTTAAATTAAAACCATGTACTCAGGTCTACACTCTACAGTCCCTTGAAGCTGTGAAAAAATCAAACTCTTAAGTTAACGTAAAAAAAAGATATGTATATTACGAAAAAAAGAACCAAATTTATAAGATATTTTCCGTTGACCCAGAACTATGAAATTTGGCAAGTAATACCTACCGTCTTTAAATACTACAAGTATAGAGGATAATCTGAAAACTATACATTTGTAATTATTTATAATATGTACCTATCAACAAATTCGTAGGTACGGAACCTCCAGTGGGCGAGTCCGACTCTCACTGGATTTTATTAATTCACTTCAATATTACTAAACTAGCTTTTGCCGGCGACTTCGTCCGCGTGGAATAGTTACTTTGTTCCCTAGTTCTTCGCCCGCGGTTTCACCTGCGTTGCCCCGTTCCTAAGAGTTGTAGCGTGATGTTTTATAGCTTGAAACCTTTCTCATGAAACACTCATTTTCCCAACATTTTCCGTCACTGCTCTGCTCCTATTGATCTTAGCGTGATGAAAAGTATACTATAACCTGCCCAGGAGTATGAAGAACAATTGTACCAAGTTTCGTTGAAATCCGTCGAGTGGTTTTTGTTTCTATAACGAACATACAGACAGACAGACAGACAGACAGACAGATAGACAGACAGACAGATAGACAGACAGACAGATAGACAGACAGACAAAAATTTTACTGATTGTATTTTTGGCGTCAGTATCGATCACTAATCACCCGCTGATAGTTATTTTGGAAATATATTTCATGTACAGAATTGACCTCTCTACAGATTTATTATAAGTATAGAAGATAGAAGATTACTAGGTAGTACCTACACAATTTTTAATTTGCTGTAGTAAACTGCACCTACAACTGATGTGATCTTTGTCCGTGGTGAATGTCGTTCTACACTTGACGTTCTTCGTTCGACCTTCTACACTTGTGAGTTCGCGTATTCGACTATTCGTATTCGTACACCGGGGCGGGGGGGTCGCCAGAGTAGGGGAGAGGCGCGCGCAGGTAGCTCTAGTAGTAAATATCATTTAAAATTGAGTCGCGCAAGAACCTTATTTGTAGGTATATAGAGTTCTTGGATACGTTCGCGCGAAGCGTGATGCATTTTTGCATTTTCCATGCTAAGATTATAAAGTTATTTTAGTGAAGGAAAAATTCAATCGCGGGCAGGATTCGAACCTGCGTCTTCTGGTTAGATCCACCAGACGCCCCCACCCGCTTGATCGAAATTTGCCTTCACATTCTGAATTTACGTCATAAGGTGACGTTGGCGACATCTATTGAAAAGCAAGTTACTTTGCTTCTTAACCGACATGACGAAGTCAGTTTAAGACCAAGGTACTTAAACTGGTGCACCTCCATCGATCAAGAGTACTGTTTAATTTTACCGAAGGCACTTTCTCTGGGTATTTGCCCCTGGCCCCAAAGACCATAATAACTCTCTTTTTTACATTGTATGTTAGTTCTTGTATATCAGCATATTTTTCACATGTAGCAACCAGTTGCCTCAACCCACATATTGAGGCACTGAGCAGCACGATGTCATCCGCGTAACTTATTCGTATATTATCTTTTCGTGTTTTTTTTTGCATTTTCAATGCTAAGATTATAAAGTTATTTTAGTAAAGGAAAAATTCAATCGCGGGCAGGATTCGAACCTGCGTCTTCTGGTTTGATACACCAGACGCTCTGACCGCTAAGCCACCGCGAACCCCACCCGCCGCCTGATTGAAATTTGCCTTCACATTATGATGTCTACAAATGTGTACACATATCCCGTATACTGTCAATCGAACGTTTAACGTTCTTCTTACAATTGAAGGATGCAAATCTAATTATTTTATTAGCCATTTATAATAATTGAAGTACCGTTAGCAGTTGCACTGTCCGCAGGTTTCGGCCGAAAATGCACAAAACGTCTGAAAACAATTCCTGGCAGCCAAATTTCATTATTAAAGAAAATATGCTTATTATGGTGTAGCACAAAGAACTTGTATGCATTGTAGTTTGTTTTTTCACGTTAATTTTCTCCAACTTTACGATTATTGACGTTTTTCTTTGTATATAATTAATAATGTCTTCTTCTGCTGTATTTTTATGTACATTAGTAATAAAAATAGGTACTTTTCTGTCGGCCGCTCTAAATTTTTCGTTTGTATCAACGACACTATTACCCATTTTTCCCCTAAGACGTTCTTTAAATCTCCGTTTTCGGTTCTGGACTAGGGTCCACTCATTATTTTTACTCATCATTTCCTCATTTAATATATGTGACTGTTTACTAACTGCGTCCGCAAAAGTTTGTTTACCTTGCTGTATCAAGTAAGCCAGCTGATCATTTAACATAATGTTATCAGTCAATCGTTACCTCATCGGACGGCTCGATATGCCACGTAATGAGCTTCGTAACGGGTTTGTATTCTCGGTAACTAAATTGTAGTTCTTACCCTCATATTGGTTTTTATTGAGGATCGCACCACAGCTGCTAATTGCGTCTCCTAACGTTAGTGGTGAATTAAACTACTTTATGATGTAAAAACTATATGGTGTAGATACAACGCGACAAGTTTATTATACCATAAAGCTTTTACATCAAATGATCACTAAAAAAACTGTTAAAAACATACAAAGTAATTACAATTTCATTTAATACAATTACAATTTCAATTTCATAACATTTTCGAAACCCCCGACTCAATGACTACTTACACTGTTACACATAATTATACATATTCACTTACCTAAAATAAAATCCGGCGGGGCTGCTTTTAATTCTACAAGACATATCATAGCATTTATAAACTACATTGTAAATTAAAAGATTTATAAAAGTTATAATTATATTCATTCTTTTTTTTTACTTGCATTTATTCTTTTTACTGCCTCATTAGGCTAGAAATTGAGGTCGTGGGTTCGATTCCCAGGTCGAGCAGTATTATTGTGGTTTTCTATGAAAATATCAGTAGCACCTCGGAGTCTGAATATGTACCCGGTTAATGGCGATAGGCTCGCCCCCTATTACATGGGACTGAAACATACCAGCGGACTGTGGGTGTACATTAGTACGCCTCTGCCTAACCCTTCGGGGAATATAGGCGTGATGGTATGTAATGTAGTCTAGTAGTCCTAAGCGCGACTGCTACGCTAGAAATCCTGGGTTCGATTCCCAGATCGAGCAAAGTTTATTGGACTTTTGCACTACTCTTATAACTTTTGAACCACAGACCGAGCTATTCTGTAATTTAGCGACTAATTAGCAACTAATTCTGAGTGCAAACAGATTTCCGCTGGGTGCTTTGGTTGTCGAGATACAGTGGTGGCCCAGCCAGAAAGAGTCTTTTCTGGGTGGGCTCCCGCACTACCCTTATAACTTTCGAACCACGGACCGACCAATTCCTATACTTTACGACTAATTTCGAGTAATTAGCGACTAATCCTCTGTCCAATCAGAATTCAAATCGAAAAGCCACACCGTTCAAATTATTAATTATGTAATTAATTTTGGCTTTGCTTTAAAAATACATGCGACGTCGGCTCCATTTAATTGACACTTTTGGATACACGGAGATAGCTCTCCTTACCTTTACCCTCATTAGTTTTAAGTACATCGTGTAATTTTATAGTTGATAGTTAAACATTAAGGGTTCGTGAACGTGTGTGAGTATAGGCAAAAGATATAAAAACCAAAATCTAAACTTTTGTGTATACTCCTAAACTCCATCGAAACCTTAGTGAAGTTTCCACTGTTTTACTGGGTATAAAGTGATGTGTTTTAAATTACAAAAAAGACATGACCTAAAGTCTAAGTTACCAGGTCATAATTTTCCTTTTAAAAAAACGTGTCGTGCTTGTCTATTAAGTGTCAAATGTCAACTAAGTGTCATTCCATTCAATTTGTGTGTTGGGCACTTGGACTTGAGAGATTTTACAAGTTTTGTTGTTTTGTTCGCTTTATATACGCAGTGAAATAAAAAATGCTAAAAGTATAACGAATTAAAATACAAAACTATACTATTTATAAACATCATTGCATACATAAATAAGTCCCAAGATGGTAATTAGATATTTATTTTCTTCAATATAGCTTATTTGAATAACATTAAATAATTTACTTTTATCAATTTTATAATTCAGAGTTATCAAGACGATCCCAATTGTTATGTTGGTTCCTTTCCCAAGGACTTCAGTTATGGGCCTTTCGAACAGAATGGAGAAGGTGATAATACTTCATTACAAGAAGATCACAAGCCTCGAATTCTCCTAATGGGGCTGAGAAGGTATGTGTTTTTAAATTATAATCCTTGCTAATATAATAAACGTGAAAGTTTGTGAGTATGGATGTTTGTTACTTTTTCACACCAAAACGGCTGAAAGGATCTGGATAAAGTTGGCACACAGATAGATTATAGCCTGGAATAAAACATAAGGTACTTTTTTATCTAGGTTGGACCCAATCCTGAAGTCCATGCATACAAAGTCCCGGCAGAAGCTAGTAAATTATAAACCTAAGGTCTCTGACCAAATATTCAATGGGTAATGACCTAAATAATTAGAAGAAATGTCTTCTAATTTGTAAAATACATTTAATTATAATATTCTTTTGTGTACAATTATGATCCACTTACATTTGTTCTTTGTACATACAAAGTGTTAAATGTTGTTCCATTACTTCATGCTTGTGAGGACCTAAACAGATTGCATCAGTGGGAGTGAGAGTGCTAATGGAAATTGGGATGGGACTTTGAATATTCTGTTGTTTCAGATCTGGAAAGTCATCTATTCAGAAAGTTGTCTTCCACAAAATGTCACCAAATGAAACATTGTTTTTGGAGTCAACAAATAAGATAGTTAAAGATGACATAAACAACAGTAGTTTTGTACAGTTTCAAATCTGGGACTTTCCAGGTCAAATTGATTTCTTTGATGCAACCTTTGATTCTGACACCATATTTGGTGGCTGTGGTGCCTTGGTGTTTGTGATAGATGCACAGGTATGTATTTTTTTAAACAGGACACAATTTTGTTGCAAGTCTGAATAATTAACACATTTAATTAATTCATTATAAGAAATACTCAGTTTGTTTAGAACATTATTTGGTAAAGAAATTGTTTAACTTTTTTTTTATTCATGATAGGCTTACACTTGATCGCCAGATGTTAAGCGACATTGCGATCTATGATGGAATGTGCTTGCCTAGAAGAAACCGATTCAATTGTGATTTAAAAACACACAAATTATATCTATCGGGGAAGACCTAGTCGGGAAGTGCATTCCACATTTCAGTGGTATGCATGATAAAAGTGGACTTAAAGCGTTACATTCAGGTTTTCTGTATGTCCACCATGAATCAATGTCACGTTTTCGTGCCTCTGTTCGTCCGATAATAGAAATGGCTAGGAGAATTAGATCCTGGAGTTCTGATGCACACTCTCCGAAATGTATCCAATAAGCTAGCAACTTTTTGTAGTTAGTTGTTAGTTGTCTTGTCAACTTAGCAAGGGTGCTGGTGTCGCCACGTTATTGTATGTACTACCATATTGTTTAAATGTAAACTTTGTTATGTTATGCAAATAAATTATTTATTATTATTATTATTATATTATTAACTTTGCGGTGATATTTCAGACTTACAACTTATTCCAATAGAAACTGTTATATGTATAACTAATTTTGCCTCAATATAAACTGCCTTGTTGGTGTAGTGGTCGTAATCACGACTGCTGAAAAAGAGGTCTTAGGTTGATTCCCAAGTAGAGCAGTGTTATTTGGTATTTCTATGAATTTTTCGGTCGCAGCTCAGAGTTTGGTTTTGTGCCCAGTAAATGTCTATAAGCTTGCCCCCTATTGCATGGGACTTAAAAATACTTAAGAACAGGTGTACAGCAGTATACCTCTGCCTTACCTTCAGGGAATAGTGGTGTGATGACAAATTACTGCCCCAATAGAAAACTTACTGAAATAAATTGATGATATAATTCTAATCATCATCAGCCTATATTCATCCACTGCTGTAGGCATCTCCCAGTGAACACCACAGAGCCCGATTTTCGGCTTTCCTCACTGCCAGCTGGCATAATTCTAATAAAAAACATATCATTTCCAGGATGACTACCAAGATGCTTTGGATAAGTTACAGCTAACAGTAACTAAAGCTTATAGAGTCAATAGTAACATAAAATTCGAAGTATTTATACATAAAGTAAGTACATCTATTTTCACTTTTTTTATCTCATTGATAGCAACTTGCACTGTATTTTATTTCATTACCATATATTTTGTCCCTGTATGTGCTCATAATTTGCTTATCTGAGTTGAATATTTGATGAATGACTAATTTCAGAACAGTATTGTTTTGATTAAGTATAATTTATGTTAGTTTAGAATAAACTTAATTTGTTAATAGAAACCTTAACTGTATGTAACATAGCTTAGTTTCTTTTGTAAGTGAAATATGTTTTTAAAGACCTCTTGTATTAACTGTAATTTTCAAATAAACTCACTTCAAATGTCTTAAACTTGAAATTGTTGCTAATTGGCATAATATTATTTGTATGAGTGATTTATTATACAAACAATACTGTGCAAGTGTGCACAGTACAGTTGTTTGTACCTCCAGGCTTAATAACTTTCTAGACCCTGATAATTAATTCAGACAAGCCCATAAGTATTCTCAGAGTACAAGACAAAAGATTTATGCATTATATCTGTGATTAAATACTTGAGAGGTTATCAAATAATATAAACATACTATATATATGTGCCTACATGCAGTCGTGGCTTTGTTTTCCAGTAGCAATTCGAGAGATTGGATTTGTGCCTGCTTACCTAATTACATGATTGTGATCTAAAACATAATAGCGTATTCATTGTCAATCTGCAGGCTTGTTCATGCATTACACAAAAACTACTCATCACACAAAATTCGAAGTAGTTTTCACAGGTTTAACTTATAATCTGTGAGTCTCTCAATACATTTGGGACATGACACGGTTTGGTAAATGGTTGATTTTTTTTAAACTGATGTGTTTAAAGCGTGTCTTAGCACGTAGCGGGTAAATAGCATTAGTACAGATTTAATTGATTCACTATAGTAAATAATAGTGTTTAATTTTTTTTAAACTTGTGTTTGAGACGTTTTAATTATTGATAGAGATTATTTAGAGATTTATTTAATTAGATTAATGTAATATGTATATACTTATTTAAAACCATTTTAGGTTGATGGTCTCAATGATGATTACAAGATGGAATCTCAGAGGGATATCCACCACCGAGCAACGGAAGACCTGGCTGATGCAGGCTTGGAACATGTACACCTGTCGTTCCACCTGACCTCTATATATGATCACTCCATATTTGAAGCGTTCAGTAAGGTAGTACAAAAGTTAATCCCACAGTTACCAACATTAGAGAATCTTCTAAACATCCTGATATCGGTGAGTAAAAATAATCATATTTTGACTTCCTGCTCTATTCATTTTGAAAGACCCCTGAAAATTATATTCCTTTTACACTAACATGGCATATTGTGTTTTTTTTTCTAGAACTCTGGCATAGAGAAAGCATTCCTTTTTGATGTGGTTTCTAAAATATACATCGCGACAGACAGCTCTCCAGTAGATATGCAAAGTTATGAATTGTGCTGTGATATGATTGATGTTGTTATTGACATTTCATGCATATATGGGTAAGGAATTTTCTAACCAAAAAATATGATCCAGTTAATCAAAAGCAGTGATAGACTAGTTATATCACTTATTGGAGTGCCAAGTCAAAGGTCTCGAGCTTCAATCCAAGGCATACACCTCACCACTTTTCGAAGCGGTGCATGTGCGTATTATAGTTAATTATCATTATCACGCGCTTAAACGGTGAGGGAAATCATTGTGAGGAAACCTGCATGCCTGAGAGATTGCCCAGTAATTTCCCTGGCTACCTTTCTAATGGGCACATAGAACAGTAGTATTACTCTGTTCAACAGATTAATTACACTATCTTCCATGGCAAATAATTCGTAAATAATGTGGTGGCCCACTCCGATGAGCTCTTGCAGGTGAGTTCTAACACCACCACGACCATTAACTACTAGCCTAGCCTAACTATTATATGACACCAGTAGGACTAGCCCTACTCGTATCTTATAATAAAATTGTCACTGCCTTGTGTTGGTATAGTCAAAAGCACATCATGTTGTCCAAAACTGTTAAATTTCTTCAATCGATTTTCAATTCAATTCAATTTAATCTCCAAACAATAGAGTTTATTAAACCATTGGGGAAATTTGACAGTTTGTGGTAACTTGCTGTGCTGTTGACTGTACATAGAAATTTAAGGATACATAATTATGAAGGGTCTTTATAAGAGGAATGGAAGTTAGAACCATGTTTGAAATTTTCGTTTGTCTGTCTGTGGCATTCTGTACGTTTGTACGCGCATCACGAAAAAACTACACGAAACTGGATGCGGTTTTCACAACAATACTGTATTGCAAAAGAAGGTGCTATTTCATCTTGATACACCGCCTAAAAGGAGAGCTATCCGAAGTAATTCCTTTTGGAATGCGAGTGAGACCGTGGGCAACAGCTAGTCTTATACATTAGTAGATTTCTCCATGTATAAAGTAAACATCTTTCAGTATGGTGGATGAAACAGAAGTGAATACATTTAACAGTCAGAGCTCAAGTTTAATAAAGTTGAACAATGGTACTGTTCTCTACTTGCGAGAGGTGAACAAATTCCTTGCACTTGTTTGTATTCTGCGTGAAGAAAACTTCCAAAAGCAAGGTAAAGAATTCATAGAACATTCGAAGAAGTAGATCTATTTGTTGACATTTTATGAGAACTTATCCCAGGTCCTCAATACAACAATTACGTAGACCTTTCAAGATACTGAAATAAAAAACACGTTTTTGGATCTGGAACTGGGACATTAAACTATTTATTTCATATATCATCATTATGATCTATGAAATAAGTAAATAATAATAGTAGTTAATACTAGGTACTATTATTTTTAACCGACTTCACAAAAGAAATACGGTCTCAATCAACTCTACGGCGAGCATAGCTTGTTCTTTATCAACCGTTCTTTATAACCATTACATACAATATAGATGATTGATCTGATAAAGATGGATAAAAACCAGTGATAGCCTAGTGGTATGACCGTTGGAATGCAAAGTCAAAGGTCTCGAGATCGAATCCAAGACACGCACCTCTGACTTTTCGTAATCGTGTGTGTATTATTAATATTATTAATTTTCACTGGCTTAAACGGTTAAGGTAAACATCACAAATAAACCTGCACGCCTGCGAGATATTTTATTTATGTAGTGTGTAGTCTGCCATCGTGCAGTGAGCTAGCATGGTGGACCATAGCCTAATCCGTCTCACTGAGACAGACCGTGCCCAGCAATGGGGCAGAATAATGGGTTATGATTATGTTGTTATCGTATTTTCAGGTGTGATAGATTACAATTTCCTGTGCTTCCGTGATGCTATAACTCAGGTATTTGAGTTACGCAACAAATGTCAGAATGCCATTTTGTCCAGAACAACATCAGGTACCCCAGAGCCTATACCAAATGGAGCAGCTGATTCAACGGAGAGTGCATCGGACCGTTCACAAACTCATTTACCATAGCATATCACTACAAAGCTTATTTTTGCAAACTTAATTTATATTATGTATACCTATCTATATTTTTAAAATAACATTATGTTAATAAAAGAGCATAATTAAGTACCTATGTTATTTACGTATTTCATTTTAAACAAACCATTTCATGATACGCCACTTAGGTAGGTATTTAGGTAGGTACTAAAGGACAAAACCGTACTTGCCTCTCTTTGCCCTATAGTCATGGCCATGCGATTCATGAATCTCAATCGTGGCGAATGTTATGATATTTGCTACGACCATGACAGGCTGAATGCAAGTTCTACTCCCGGCGGATGCTATACGGGTACTTCCCGAAACAGCCATGTTCCGAAAGCACCTGCGTCAGCCGGAAACTGGCTTTAGTCGACACGAGTCCGTGAGGATTTTCTGTACATAAAAAAGGTACTAAAGGACATTGGCGGTTGATCTACAACAAGGTCCTAGCCAGGAATTCATTTCGGAGGGTACCAATTCTGGACGAGACAGTAGTTCATTTCGGGAGGGTTCGAAATGGTGTTGCCGATCGATAGTCTATCGATAGCCAAACAATCGTAAGACTATCGATAGCACAGAACAAGGCAATACTATCGAATGAGTGCAATACTATCGATAGTATTGTAGTTCCTCAATTACAAACTATCGATAGTATCGATACTGTCGATTTTATTTGCAACGATAGTGTCGATAGTATTATGAGATCAATGATCGACCATTATGACACTATATTAGCAAACTCGGGGCCCGGTCGATTATGGCTTATATCATGGAACTTCAATACGTACAGTGAAACATACTCACACTTATGTGACATTTCAAAACGCTTCTTCTTTTCCTTTAAATAGTAACAACAAGCACAGCTCGATAGAAATGTTTATAAAAAAATACATATCGGCCTGTAATGGTATTCAGCTACATTACTATTAAAACATACCTAATACTATTGCATATTTTTAAACTATCGATAGTCCAAAACAATCGATACTATCGTTGCAAATAAAATCAACAGTATCGATACTATCGATATTATCGATAGTTTGTAATTGAGGAACTACAATACTATCGATAGTATCGATAGTATTGAACTCATTCGATAGTATTGCCTTGTTCTGTGCTATCGATACTATCGATACTATCGATAGGCCTATCGATAGGGTACATGATTTGCGATGTAAACTATCGATTGTTTTAATATCGATAGTTCGGCAACACTAGTTCGAAATTTAGACCAGACAATAATTAATTTCAGGGCGGATGGGGGGGGGGATTAGCTAATAGTATTCTTATTAATAGTTTGTGAGTAGGGTTGCCAGGTCACCAAACCTAATAGCCGGACATTTGGGTAGAAAGGCTGGACACCCTACATTTTGAGGATTTTGTGTCTCAGTATTAATAAGTACGAGAAAAAAAAACTATGTAAAATCAAGCTTTTATGATTATTATCATAAATTTTGTTAAATTCTAATAAATTCGCGGGCGGCTCTGCGGCCTGAGGAAGCGACCGACAGTCGACTCGCCTGCGCACGGCCACGCTCGGCGCTCGCTCGTTTGCGAAATGTAAAAAGCCTAACAAAAGCCGGACACCGTTTATTTTGGCCGGACACGCAATCAAAAAGCCTACCTATGTCCGGCTTTATCCGGACGCCTGGCAACACTATTTGTACTATTGTCACTAGCACGGATGTTTGTTACTCTTTCACGCCAGAACGACTGAAGGGATCTAAAAAATTGCTACAGAGATAGATTATAGTCTGGAATAACACATAGGCTACTTTTTGTCCAGATCGGACCCAATTCTGAAGTCCACGCAGCACGCAGACAAAGTTGCGAGCAGAAGCTAGTTAAATAAAGTTTTTTAAAAAAAGGTTGGTGTGGGGATCGAACCCACAACTCGAGGCGCAGAAGCCGATCACTCAGCCGCTGCGCCAAACATGTCGTCATGAATTTAAAATGTCCCTATTGGTATCGAACTCAGGTATCGAAGCGGTAGCGTCGGACTTGCGATCATGTGGTTGCCGGTTCGAAACTCACCTGTTGCACCAAAGAGCATAAAGTATATTAATATAGCCTTAACATTGCACTACCGTCGTAAACCCACTCGTAATACAAGCATTTAGATTACCACGAGGGGTTAACTTTAAAAAAAAAATATGCTGTCAAAACGGCAACAGCAACACTGATCGTGAGATTCGTGACGTCACTGAGAGCCATTTTCGACGCTGTAAATCTTCATCTGCCATGGACAAATTAGACCAAAAGCACAGTATAAATATAAAACCATACGGAAACTACCTACAAACGCTCGAAACGGCATACTCACACAATCATGCGCATCGATGAGACACCTAAGTATGGTGGCAAAAACTGCTACTAGAGGTTTGCACCGGAGCAGTGAGGACCGGAGAATCCTAAACCGGGTAAAAGTACTCGATTGAATCAATCGGTTATTAACCGGTTAACCTCCGGTGATCGTATTACATCGAATAGAATATTTTAATGTAATAAATACTACAAAAAGGAAGATTTATTAATCAATAACATTTAGTATAGAGCTCAGCATAATGCTCAATGACCTCGACAGAGTTACCCAGCAGGTGGGTCTTAAAATTAACATGGGCAAGACAAGTCATGTCAAACGCCCATGTCTTACCCATCCCAATATCCGTTGGCAACTCTGTCCTCGAAGTTGTTAACGAATACGTCTATCTGGGACAAACCGTCCAGTTAGGTAGGTCCAACTTCGAGAAAGAGGTCACTCATTGGATGCGACTCGGCAGGGCAGCGTTTGGGAAACTTCGCAACGTCTTTTCGTCGACAATACCACAATGCCTTAAGACAAGTCTTTAACCAGTGTGTGTTACCAGTGATGACTTATGGCACAGAGACGTAGTCGCTCACTGTCGGTCTCATAAGAATGCTCAAGGTCCCTCAGCGAGCTATGTTTGACATTTCTTTACGTGATCGAATCAAAAATGAGGAAATCCGTAGAAGAACCAAAGTTGCCGACATAGCTCGAAGGATTAGTAAACTTAAGTGGCAGTGGGCGGAGCACATAGCTGGTAGAACTGACGGCCACTGGGGCGGAAAGGTTCTCGAGTGGAGACCACGCACCGGAAAGCGCAGTGTGGGACGACCTCCAACAAGATGGACTGACGACCTGGTAAGGGTCGCTGGGAGTCGTTGGATGCAGGCGGCATGTGACCGATCGCTGTGGAGGTCTTTGGGGGAGGCCTTTGTTCAGCAGTGGACTTCCGTTGGCTGATATGATGATGATGATTTAGTATTTAACAAAATTAGGTACATGTCCCACCGCCGATGATCAACGAGAAGCGAGTAGAGCTAGAAACTAGAGCTTTTACTGCCTATAGTTCAGCGATAAAACTATCGGAACTACACACTCGCTTCCCGCTCCTCGTCAACTCGTTTCTAGTTTCTAGCTCTACTCGCTTCTCGTTCATCGTCGGCGGTGGGACAAGTGCCATAAGCGAGTATGCGAGTGCGACGGGCGATTACTCGCGCTACTCGTTCACACGGCAATCCTGCACAAACCGTTACACGTGTTCCCAACGAGAAAAGAGCGATGTGAAAGTGTCCGACAATATCCCTGTCTTTAGGACACAAAACTGAATTCATATAAACAATTATAACTCTCGGCATGAGTTCTGACTGCCTAGCGAGCATCGCTGAGCGAGTATTATCTTTGATAGCTCTTGTCGCTCAGCGACAAACTAGTGGTGCGAGTCCTCGCTGGCAATGTAAGTCATATTAGTTCTAATTTTTATGAAATTAATAATGGCTTTATTCTCCGGTGATCACCGGTGAATCTCCGGAGAATGCCCAATCACCGGTGAATTTCACCGGTGGTCAGAATTTCGCTCCGGTGCAAACCTCTAACGGCTACATTTCGATAATGAATTATGCTGTTATGTTATTTCTCAACATCTACTTTATACTGCTATTCTGGTTTCACAACAAGCTAAACGTTGGCTGATAGACAAAATGCGCGGAATGTTCGAAATTTTGCCTAAATCGCGGGTTACCTTGAATGTTTTCGCGAATACCACTACAACGACAAATCCCGCCTAAAATTTATAAATGGACTAATATACTCACTTGATTTGGTAGTCTGATTTCAATACAATCATAATGTAATAAAAATCGATACCAAACGAAACCAAAATGTTTGCATTTCTTGTGTTATCCTGTTATTAAATAATGATAATTCGTAAAATAACCAAAATCGACTTTATTTCTATGCTAAAAAGCATATATTAGTAAAACATATTTTACTGAATAACAACGAGTAGCATAACATTGGTCACTTTGAAAAGAAAATAAACCTTAATAAATAGCGCAAAATCATTTTAGTACGCGTAAATAAGTAATATATATAATCTGTGGAAATAGAATCGCGGCTTATTCTGTTATCCTGTTATTCAATAATGATAATTCGTAAAATAATTAAAAACTACTTTATTTCAATGCCAAAAAGATTATATTCGTAAAACACATTTTACTGAATGACAACGAATAGCAATAACAGTGGTCACTCTGTAAAGAAAATAAACCGTAATATTTTAAGATCATTATCGTAGGCAATGCGCGTGCAGCGCGATCGTGGAATTAAAATCGCGGCTTACTATTTGTGTTATCCTGTTATTACATAACAATAATTCGTAAAAAAATATCGACCTTATTTCGTTTTCTGTGAGGCACTCCGGTCGAGCCGGCCCATTCGTGCCGAAGCATGGCTCTCCCACGTGCAAAAATGTGATTGTGAATAACCGATTTGATAACAATTTATTTAGCTGCTTTCATGGTGATGGTCTTGAATCGATGTGCTTCACTGACCTCTTACTCACAGACTACTAAGAGGTACTAGTATCTCTTACTGTCTTAGTCTGTCTTACTGTATAGTCATAGAGAATATAGAGATCAGTTTTGTTCTTTGAAATACGTCATTGTCATTACGGTAATACGTTAAATGTAAGGTGATAGTGATGCGACTCGAGCCCGATTTTACCGTTTCATTTTACAATTTCAAACGAGTACCACTCGAATGGTCGAGTCACTCGAGTGCTTTTCGAGGACTCAAATCATTCCAGTAATCGGTCATAAATCTTGAAAAAAATATGTACCTATTAAAAGAAGCGGAAGCGTAATAAAACCATAAGCTTAATTAATTAATCAGTCGTTAAGTTCATGTCGTTAAGTTAAGTTCATGTTTAATCGAACACTACAGTTTTTTTTATTGTCGTGTATTTTTATATAACCTGTACTGTTACAGGTTATCTATATACACCAAAATTTTTATATACATCATAAAACTTGTGGCTGTACCACAATCGTACTCGCAATTATGACTACGATATCGATGCACATACCTAAAATATGGCCCCCTGATCAATCAGTTCGTCGAGGTATGGAAAACTGAAACCTATTTGCACAATTTGTTATTGTGTGCGTGTGTGCATCGATATCATACTCATTGCGAGTACGATTGTGGTACAGTCACAAGTTTTATGTTTAGCTGATATAACTAATTTCTTGAAAAAAATATACTTACGTGTCTCAAAATGACTTTCGGGTTTCGTCATTATAATTATAACTCGATATTCTAATCGACCTGTTCGAGGTCTTGCGCTTATTCATTCATTGCGTGCCAGATTTCTTGTGTTTCCAAAGTATTTATATTGCTTTTGACACAATTTACAAATCACTTTTTTCAGTTGTATTTTTTTCGAAACAATTCCAAACCAGCGACTTTTTACCGGTTACTGTATTATCTTCAGTCATTTTGAAAATAAAAGCTGGTAAGAAAATAAACACTTAAATTACTTTAATTTATAAGCATTCACTCAACACATCAACACAACACTAGTGCGTTAACTTGTAATACTCGTACAGGCATAAACTTGTTTGTCTTGGCTAGTGACTCAAGTGCATGTGGACTCGATACGATATTTTATTCACTCGAGTACGATTTTTTCGGTAGTGACTCGAGTCACTCGAATAAAAGTGAACTCGTGTCGCATGACTACTTGACACTTCTTGTTGTAGGTATCTTTTGTTTGTGCTCTTTAATTCCAATCTGATATTCTGCGGTTGTATGTTGAAGATAAAATAATTCTCTGCAGCACGTATCCGCCGTTGTGTTTGATCCAATTTAACTGTACGAAGTCTTTTTGTATATTAGAAGATTTTGGTAAGTGATTTATTAGTTCGTACCTATGTGTATACACTGAGTCATGCATCTTGTTGTTGTGCGTTTTCGTAATACGAGACCAAAAAAAAAATTGCGAATATTCCTTCGCTTACTTACATCGCTTGATGAGAAGTAATTACCTACTTATATTATCTAGGGATTCACGTAACCAATACGGTTCTGAAGTTAGATAAAAAGGTAAGGAGTTCGGTTTAGTTCGAACTGTACAGACAAATACAATAATGTATAGATATTAAGGAATTAAGTGTACTAAGTAATCTAAACTTACTCATATACTGAATTAACTAAGGCAACTCTCAGACCCAATATTGATTGTTTTAGTAAGTAATGTTAACTTTCACATCATAATTACCTACTTTTGTTTTGATTGATAAACAAACATGACTAAAAGTACCAATCTGGAACACACATTTTTAAAACATCAATTGATGATAATTATTAGCAATTGTTTTTATTTGTGAAAAGTGTCCAAAAATGTATTAATGAAGTACATAGAAAAAATAACAAAAATGTTTATAATAAAAATAACATCAATAACAACATAGGTAATGAGAAAGCAGACCAAAAATCCTTCCCAAAAGTGTGCCAGTATTATCCACTCTTGGTCCATATTTTGCCACCGACTTATATTACTCACAACTGTAGTAATAATTATGCTTAAAGGCTAGCCTTTTAATTCAGTGAAGCAGATTGGAGCCCCATGGCACAAAAACAATAGATTTGCATTGTGTCTGTAATTTATTACTTGTCAGGTTAAGCAAATGCTTCAGCTGTCCAATAATTTATGGAAAGTTTCTTAACACCTTGAAATTGCTGAAAGCTATTCCTATTCATAAATGTTGTTTATTATTTTATTGTTCTTAACATTCTGTTTTTTTTTTTACAAAATATATTTAAATGGGGATAACTATAATGACCACCACATTTAACCCTTTGAACGCCAACGTTTACAAACCTAAATGCATGCCCGACGCCGGACACTTTTTCAGAGACAGATTCTAATAAAACATTAGTGTTGGGCAAAACTTATCGACTTAACAATATAATGTAACGACATAACAATAAAATACGAACGTTTTTGTAGATTTGGAAATGTAAAAAACATTAGTTACATTAATAGACATCTGTTTTATTTTATTACTACATTTTTATTAACAATATTCAATAAATCACAATGGAAACCATTACTTTAAGGGTATTACATTTGTATAATCAACCCCTTCACTAATGACGGATAAATACGTCATCGGCGTCCAGTGTGTAGTATGTTTTAACAAGCTAGTACGTCTTTTAGTGTTGGGACAACAACAAACAAATTTATAACGATAAACACTAAAATTTACACCCGGCTTTACTTATCTATTCTACACTATTTAATCTATGTACTTATAAAAACTACTGACTCTAAAAATCTGAAAGAAACATAAGTATGTTTATCTTATACCGTTGTGATACGAAAGGATTTTTAAAATGGAAATATGTACTAAAAACGATTCAACGCAAGCTAAGCCGAAGCAACAGCTTTTATCAAAATAACACATCTCATTATCCCGATAATAATTGTTTGTATTAATCAAATAAAAACATTGTGTACATATTATAATAAAAAGTTTTATTAAGTATTTGACAGTTATCATTTTTTGGCAGTTAGACATCGACATGTTGCACATCATTAATCAACGAATATATCCGTCAGCGGCGTCTGAATGGGGGAAAAAGCAACATTATTTTACAGCGACTCATTAATGTTACTATTACTCCATCCCAACATGTTGAATTAAGATTTATCAATGATAAAATTACAGAAGAGAGTATAGAGTATATAATTGCAAAAATATTGAAAAAGAAAATGCATTGAATAGGTTGTAAAGACGGATATATATGTCAACGGCGTCAAAAAAGGGAACCCTGTTTACGGATATATCCCTCAACGGCGTTCAAAGGGTTAATAAATTGATCACCAAAATGCTTACCAGAATGGATAAACGGTCACCAAAATTGATAAATTTAATTAATTTATTTATTTATTTTATCAAGACAACAAAGGCCACGTGTTAGTAAAAATAAAAACTATGTCAGTCTTACAAAAATAACAATAAATTTAATTAAAACAAATTATTATTTACATAGTATAAAATCAAGCTTGCCTAACTAACACCTGCACAAAGTGATGCAACATAGGAGAGTCAATCTTTTCCATCAACATGTTCAGAATGCTGTTAGGACTTTTCTGTGCAAAAGAGATGATGTTTTCCTTCTCACCATGGCGTAGAAATCATGAACTTGAGCAAACATGTCAGATGCACTCCAGAAGCGGGGCAATTCCAACAACACTTTGAAGCTGTTATTGTATTGGACTCTCAGAGCGTCCAGTGTTTTCCGCGTGTAGCTGGCCCACTAGCTGCTTGTGTAAAAGTCTGGTCACCAAAATGGATAAATAGTGACCAAATATTGTGTTAGGTTAGAAGTGCGACCAGAGCGAATTCTACCATATACTTGGTTGGTGAATTTATTTGGATTTTTTTTATTAGATAATCATAATTTGGAGTTGGCTGCTTTAATTAGGAACAAAAGTTGTAATTTTTTTTTTGTTCTAATTTCACGTTATGTTGGGAATCATTTAGTATTTTTGGCAATATAAAGTCATTTTTTGCCGTTACATTTTATTAGATCCGGCGGTTAGTTAAACATAAGCCTATTTAAATCTAAGTATTTTATGTTCTTACTTATTAAAATAGGTACTTTAGTAGTTTGTAAAGTACATAAGAGTCCGGCGGATCTAATTTCACTTACAAACGTAATAGGTACCAAAACAAATAGTAATTAAATCACAATTTAATCATAATATGTTATTATCAATTATGTTATTATTCGGATTCCGATACCGTTAATCTAGGTTCCTTCTCTACCAATTCGTCCAAAATACTTTACTGGAAATAGAATGAAAGAAATAAATTTATTTTGTTCTCACAATATAACAGTACCTATATAAGAACACAAAAGAAAACAGAGAAAAATACGAAATAATACTTAGGAATATGCTGATTCATAAGAACAAAAAAGGACCCTAGCTCAGCATATGCCGCCTCATTACATTATGACGTGGCGCTTGTATTCTAAATAAAAGTAAGCGAATGCAATTCTTGATAACATTACTAAGTTTGGAACGATTTTCCGGCCCTTTATTTCCAGTGAAATAGTAGTAGACGAAATAGTACGACAGGAACCTAGTAGAAGAAACGGTATCGAAATCCGAATACCTAATAACAGAATTTCATAGAATATTGTCTGGATTACGATTTATTTTGGTAAGTACTTATTACGTTTTTGTGGTCAGATCATTCAATTATGAACACAAAAATAAAACGAAGATTTTGTTTGTTTGAACACGCTAATCTCAGGAACTACTGGTTCGAATTGAAAAAATATTTTAGTGTTCAATAGTTCATTTATCGAGGAAGGTTATAGGATCACGCTACGCCTCTTATAGTACGAGATCCGACCGCGTGATTTATACGTTCATATGTTTGATTAATAAAATATAATTTTTATCGATATTTATAACTAAACCAATGCAGATCCGCAAAGGTGGCCATCCAAATTTGGCCGCAATTAATTTTAATTAAAATGTAATTAATTATTTATTTTTGAACAATTACGTTCACTTGTAATTGTTAAAAAATATATTTCATTAGAAAGAAATATACCTGAGATACCGAGAAAGTTCAAGGTGCCATCCCTCACTTGGCCGCAACCTAATGTCAGCCAGGTGTAAACAGGTATAATTTCGTTAAATATATACGTTCATAATGTATTATCATGTTATACATACCAAATTGAAGATTAATTCTTTCCCTACATGATGAGATATAGGTGCCTATGCAAAAATGCCCGCAAATAGTGACTGCCAACGATTAAAGATAAGTAAAAGCGAGAGAAACTTAAGATAAACACCCCATGTCGAATAAAGATAGAGCATCCCAGCTGCTTGTCGTTTTTATGCTACTGCGCATGCGTCCATAGATAAGGTGCTCAACTAGTAGCTCGCGTATTTGCTTGGAGTTTAAAATACTCCAAAAATTGAGCAGTAAAAATAATATGTCATAATAATTAATCTACCAAACTAGTGTTTTCAATATTTTTTTAATTATATTCAACTAAAACAATATTTTTTAACTGTGAAACGTCATTTTAAATATAAAATTTATCTTTTAAATAAATTTTGTTTTATTACAATTTTTAACAATATTAAGTTTCGTTTATTTTCGGTCTTCATAAAAAATGTCATAAAAATTACTATCCAAACCAGTGTTTTTAATTTTTTTTTAATTATATCCAACTCAAACAATAACTTTGAACTGTAAGACGTTAATTTGAATCTATATTAAAATTTATCTTTATACACAAATGTTTTTTTTATTTTTATTTTCATCAATATAAAGTTTCGTTTATTTTCCTTGAATCCTTGATTAAAGAACTGAATTAAAAACAATGGTAACAGAATTAAACAGAATTGATTTTTTAATTCTGTTGAATTCTGTTTCCATTGCTTTTAATTCGGTTCTTTAATCAGGGATCTGATTAATATAAATTTTTCAGTTTTATTTTTTGAAAACAAAAAATGTTGGAATCATTTATTTAACAATTATTATTTGTTTAAAAAAATTATTTGTTAATTATATATTTTAAAAGAAAAATGCACAAACCTTTTTTTCATTTGATAGGGATAGTGACAACAAAAAGTGAATTATTTATTTTTGATTTAAAATGCAACTTTTTTTTTATTATAAAAAATGATAAAAAATACAAACACTTCTTTATTAAAAAAAAATGATAAAAATTACAAAAATGATAAAAAAGATTTTACAGTTAGATAATTATCAATACATATCGGAGTACTTGTAACGAAAAAATTTTCATTTACGTACTATCGTCACTTGAATCATCTTTTTTTAAACAATTCATGTGATAACCAAATTCATTTGTTGATTCCACATTAAGTTTTAGGTTATGATACATAAAATTTTTGTGACGTCGAAACAATATCATTAAAAAACACTTTTTAAATGATACATCACTAAAGTTAAGCACTTCTTGCTTTTCATTACACAACAAAAAACACTTCTTCATTTTATTCTTACGTTTTAATAACGTTAAGAATGAAATATATCAATATTAATATTAACAAAGTTTTATAATTTTGGACTTGAAAAAAAACAACGTGGCGCATAAGACTGTCAAAAACATATGATTGCAATATTCAGTACGGTATTTAGTTGAGCACCTTGCCTATGGACGCATGCGCAGTAGCATAAAAACGACAAGCAGCTGGGATGCTCTATCTTTATTCGACATGGGGTGTTTATCTTAAGTTTCTCTCGCTTTTATTTATCTTTAATCGTTGGCAGTCACTATTTGCGGGCATTTTTGCATAGGCACCTATATCTCATCATGTAGGGAAAGAATTAATCTTCAATTTGGTATGTATAACATGATAATACATTATGAACGTATATATTTAACGAAATTATACCTGTTTACACCTGGCTGACATTAGGTTGCGGCCAAGTGAGGGATGGCACCTTGAACTTTCTCGGTATCTCAGGTATATTTCTTTCTAATGAAATATATTTTTTAACAATTACAAGTGAACGTAATTGTTCAAAAATAAATAATTAATTACATTTTAATTAAAATTAATTGCGGCCAAATTTGGATGGCCACCTTTGCGGATCTGCATTGGTTTAGTTATAAATATCGATAAAAATTATATTTTATTAATCAAACATATGAACGTATAAATCACGCGGTCGGATCTTAGACTATTAGGAACGGAGGAATGCGTGTGAAACCGCGGGCGAGTCGGTACCGCTAGGTATAGGTACTTATTATGACCGTGACGTAAACATCGGTTTAAGTTTTATACTCGGAGGGGGTGTGTTAATCGGATCTTGATAAGCAGATTTTGAAAAACAAGTTGTTTTTCCGCATATTAACAATACCAAAGCACGCGCAATTTAAGTAGTTGAAGGACATCAGAGCGATAATGTTAAACGCGCACTCCGTTTTCGCTAAACTGCAAATTCGAATATATTACTTGGAGGACTAGATATACGGTTGAGAATACGTCGTACTATTTTTTTGGGCAGTGTGTTAAATCTGACCTTGTGTTTTAAATACTACGCAACAGGCATAGCATGGCGCCATCGGTGCTCTCGACTAGTCGTAAATATACGTCATCATGCATGACACACCCATTCCTAGACTAATAAGGCGGCTGTATTTTGTTACGTCGCTGTTATACAATACTACTGATAATTTTGGCCTTGTTGTCTTTCATCTAAATACCTATGCAGATGCAGCATCTACATCAACTAGGGTAAATTTTAATAGATACCTATTAATACCTAATAAAATTAGATTGTGTAGTCTCAAAATATCAATACATACCTAACAGGTGCGCCTTATTATCCGTACAAAATATCTTTACTATTATAAAATCCTAAAAAACTGTGTTAATAAATAATTATGTAGATACGAATTAAGGGACAATAACAATAACAACTAACTTGGGTTACGTGGGAGTTCTCTTGGCGAATACTGCGATGCGTAGCTGATAAACAAACATTGTTATTGTTTACAACACAGGCCACAATATTTGTGAGTAACACTTTCACTAAGGGCACGTCTATATGATTTGACTTTGTCACGACTCATCGCGCTCGCGTATCCAGTCTATTTCCTAGCCAAGCAGCAGCGTAACGTGTATTTCTGGGGGACACCCTAAATTTGGGATCTAAATTAACCCACTGACATGCGGCGACAGCGGAAATATTTCCGCATCATCAGTTTTCGCCGTAAAAGATGAGATTTCTCACTCATTGTCTTCTGGCTAAGTAATAACTACGCTGATGGACGTGGATGGACGACCATACTGAACACATCTACCCCTACATGTCTCGGGAAGCTGATTAAGCCAGTCGGTCCTGGTTGTTAAACAATAGCATGAGAATTTCTGGATACTACTACTACACAATCACACGATTTGGTATGCTTAAAATCAGTTCCTCAAAGTCACTTTGAGGAATGGCCACCCACGTTCTTTCTAACAAGTCAAAAGTTGTCGTGGGGTATACACGGAATCCACACTCGGTAGAGCTCTTCTTTGAAGCATTTCCCATGCGTGCTCACTACCAGGTACGATTCCATCAAGCAGTATTTTGGATGTACCGGTCCTGTCTGCGAGTGGTGATGTGAGATCGTCTGTATAGTGCCAAGAGCGACAGCCACAGTACGTTGCGTTGGAACCACCTTGCAACATTCCGACGGCTCTCATCATCTCTTCTGGTGTCAAATGATGTCGTCGCTCCATATCGATGCAATTTTTTCAGTTCCGATGCAGAAATTGTAATGGTTTTGTTAAAAACGCTGTTTTTTATATATATAGCCTTCATTCGGACATGCCAATGTTTCTTTAATATTCGTAGTTCGTCCTTTTGTTCCACTTTTGCGTGTCCGTTTGCCAGGCGGCAAAGGCCTCCTCCAATCTTCTCCATTCTGGCCTTTCTATGGCCACTCTTCCTCATGTTGTTCCCGCGACTTGTTTGATGTCATTGTCCCGCCTCCTTTGTGGTCTACCTCTCTTTCTCTTTCCATCTCTGGGGACCATTGCGTGACATTTTTACTCCCATGATTAGGGGAAAAGATAAATTCTTTCCCCCTGATCATGTGGCCTGCCCATTTCCACTTTTGTCTCCTTATTTTCAGAGTTATGTCCTGGATCTTAGTCTTGCTTCTGATATGATTTGATTTTTTGATCCCAGTCATACTCCTTTCCATGGCATGTTGACATACGGAGAGATTATTTGTTACGTTTTTGGTTAGAGCCCATATTTCGCGATGGAAAGGATACGTTAAATAATTTGCTTTTTGTTGAGATGTCTAGGTTTTTGTCTTTCATTACTTCTTTTAAGCCCCAGTATTTTTTCCAGCTATTTGTTACTCTTCTTTCGAGTTATTTGTTTTCGTTGTCCTTTGGGGACATCAGTTGACCGAGGTATATGTACTCTTCAACATAGGAGATTTGATTCTGTTCCACTGTTACAGGGTCTTTGTTGCCATTGGTCATGATTTTTGTTTTTTCCGTGTTTAGCTTCAGCCTTTCCACTTTCTGAAGCTAGATCATTAATCATTTTGCTTAGATCAGCTGGTGTTTTTGCAAATACATAGTACAACATCATCAGCGAATCGTAGGTGCGTTAGCGTGCGGCCATTGATAGTTATGCCCGTGTCTCTCCATTCCAGATTCCTGAAGATCATTTCTAATACAGCCAGAAAGAGTGTTGGTGAACGGGGGGTCACCCTGTCTCACGCCTCTTTGTATTTGAAACCTATTTCCTTCTTTTTCTAATCGGATAAGAGCTAAGCTGTGTATATAAATATTTTTTATAATATATATAAGTCTGTAGAAAAGTCGTGTCTGTAATTGCAAGATAATTGGGAAAAAATAGGTGGACAAGACTAATTAAGCGATACTACGGCCGAATTAATGTTTTTTGGAAAAAATGTCAGTATGTATGTATGTATTTCTGTATGTTCGTTTATAACTCAAGATCTACTTCACGGATTTCTATAAAATCTGGTGTATACGTAGATTATGAGCCTGGTCAACATTTAGACTGACAGTTTAGATTCCCAATCTGTCACCGCAATTGGGTTCTACGGGGTAGTTGCATTAGACTTGATTTGGTTTTTCGATAGGTAATTTTAATAAGTCTTATACATTATTAAAATAACTTGTTTTTAGTGAATCAGCTGATGTTATCACATTCATTACTTTACAATTAGTACATCACACTGTGCCTACATTTCCCAAAATCGCTCTGAAATATAATTAAGAAGAATGTCAACTTTTACACAAGTTAACGGATTACTTGCCTGTGTACCTATTATGTTATGATTATGACCAATATAGGTAGTCTATAACCGTCTGAAATTTCTAAAGGGCTATCATTACGCTACGCTCTGCCATGAAATGAGGACATTTCGGTACAATTAATTTCCTTCTGCATTACGTATTCTTGCTTGGTAAGGTTGAGATACTTTCGTAACTGCGTGGCGCGACATCACGCCATGTCGCCCGATCGACTCAACCCAACGCCGCCGCCCGCCGTGCCGCTGGCTTGTTATTGCAGTGTAGCGAGCGATCTCAATACAGCGAGCAAAGCGAATGTTTAAAGCACATGGTCGGTGGTGTGACTTGTATGGCTGATATTCTGTGGTATCATAATATCAACGACCGAGCTACGTCACGCGACGTCAGCCCGTGGACGGCATTTGGACACTCGTATCGGCCCACCTACATTGGTTACTCGCATTCTCGCAGTCGCAAGTAGTTTACTGGTAGAGTCGGTGCGAGTAACACGTAACGAAATTTTACCTGTGTTCGGATTTGTTTACGAACATTACAGCTGACTGTATATGGTTTTTATGCCGCGTATAAAAACATTTTGTGCCTTAGACAGTTGACAGTGAAATATTACGTTGTTCGCTCGGACACACTAAGGTATGATATATTTAGATACTTATCTATTTACTAAAAGTAAAGGCAAAATACGTTGGTATAACGTCGAATTGTTTAGGAATTAATTTGTCATACTAGTTTGATTGCAATTAAATGCCATAGCAATATAGCATGTTGTGTTTTTTATATGAGTGTTTTAATTTATTGAACACTTACTTGTTATAAAATATTATCGCATATTGTTTCATGTACATAAGTATCTACTTTTATTAGCTTTTTAATATTGATAATCACTGTTGAAATATTTGCGTTGTTTGTATTTTTTTTAACTCAAGCCTATGTACCTATACTACTACTTAGTACCTACCTCTACTTACCTAACTAGTCTACTGTTCAGTTTTTAATGTTTATTTTATTTTGTTTATACCAATTACACACATGCAACATGTGCCTTCATGCTTTTATAATTTTCATGTTTCACTTTCATTGCCGGCTGAGAGAGTAAATGTACATTCTAAATGAATATTACAATAAAATAAATAGGTTGGTACATAGCCTACGTGGATCCGGTATGATTTTATGAGCGTGTGAACTATTTCAGTCATTTGAGAAGGTATGTTTTGGGGAGGAGCCTCTAATTTGTTTTTAGGTTAAAGTTACTTCCCATACAGGCATGTTTTTATGTAAATGAACATAAACAAGTTCAGAGAACAACAAAGCTATTATTATTGCTGTTTGTGACGTGCACCAATCGATGAGATTAATTGCAATGCCTAGTTGTTTTTACTCTTCGCACTTAGGTACTTGCATGGTTACCCATGTGAGTCTTAATCATAACATAAATACCTAACTCGAATGGAATATTTATTGGGGATAAATATAATGACCACCTATTTTAGTAAACTGATCATCAAAATGCTCACGAAAATGGATAAATGGTAACTAGGGTTGCCAACCATACTTTATTTTTGGTAAATATACTTTATACTAGGATAAAGTTATAGTACCTATCCGAAAATACTTTATTTCCCATCTTATTCTTACGCGTAAAGATAAGGTTTTTTCTCATTTGTTCTGTGTTCTTTGGTAATAACCAAGAATGTTATATTAATTATAATATAGTCATTAGACAGTGGCCAGAAGAGAGGAACAGATCGTCCATAAATTTAATAAAAATCGAGTTTTATTATATTTTATTTTATTTTTATGTTGTATCGGTATGAATTATAAGCTTGTGTTAAAAGTATCCAAAAATATGTTTTAAGAATTAAAACATTAATTTGACAAATACTCTTTTTCTTACAAATACTTTATTTTTCCCTATTCAAAGAATTTTATACGTTATTATTCTCAAAAAAAGTTGGCAACCCTAGTGGTAACCCAATACCTGTTAGGTTTAGGTTAGGTTAGAACTTACAACCCGAGCCGAATTCTGTGATTATTTACCAAAGTGATTTTTTGCCGTTAAATTTTACTAGTATGATCTGGTGGTTTGGTTAGAAGCCATAATAATCATAATATTTATTTTTGTACCAAGGCTTAACCATGTAGCTGTCCACTATTTAATAGACAGCGTGCGTATCCTTTAAAACTAGTTTCCTTCTACTTCAACACTGTCACACCTGGCTTGATTGACCTCCTTAAGAAGCAGTTTTTAAGGAGATTTCTAATAGTCTGTAGGTTATGTTAATTTTTTCATCTCCAAATTTTCACTGGTAGTTTTATTTACAAAGGAACTGTCAAGTCAGTCTTACAGTTGTACACAGTTGTTATACCTACACAACCTACGTATAAATTTCATTAACCTTGATTGAGTAGTTTTATAAAAAGCTTCAAAAATATATTACTATTGGCTTGTTTGCCTATATCGATCATGTTGTTAGCCTAAGTCCAATATCTGTACATATAAGTACCAAAATCATCAAAATTGGTTTAGCGGTATAGGAGTGAAAAGGTAGCAAACAGAGTTACATTCACATTTATAGGTAGGTACCTACCTACTTGATGATGATTTTGATACACGAAAAATACTGAACTGATAAATTATTTTATTTAATAGCATGGGTAAACATTACCTGTGCTAAGTAGGTACGTATAACTTTAAGCACTGCTTACCTATTATACAAAAAATGCATATTTGATCATATCACATTATATACGACATACGCACATCAACGTGTTTTCACATACGTCGATGATTAAATTATCGCAATTATCACTTATAAATTATATTATCTTTCCAAGTCGACACACAAGTTCATGGCGATGGCCATTTAAATATGTTATTGCAAAAGTAAAAGGAAGACAATAATAATGATTAATTAACATTTGCAAAGCAAACCTATTTAGTAAATGTGACCACAAATACGGTTTTGGGATTTTCTCATTTAGTTGTAGCTACAAAGTACCTATAGGGAATTCCTTCTTGCCAAATTTCATGAATCTTCATCAACGGGAAGTAGGGACCTACCCTAAAGGTTTTGATTTCCTTGCGTGTCAAAATAGGTACCTATGCAGTATTAATGGCCGTATCTTTTGATCGCGTTATAAGTTCACAGCTTCAAGGGATTGTAGACCTAAGATTTTGATATTCATTTTAGCTTGATACCTCCACGCATTCCTGAGAAAAAGGGTTTTGACAGAGTGATAACAAAGTGATCCTATATGGGTTCCATTTTTTGAGGTAGGTATTTGCACCCGCTATCTAAACATGAGGGCTTTGTAAAGCCTTTATTATATCATATTATTCACCTGATAAACACATTTACCTATATACCAGCTAATGGTATTTTGACTTATCTTTATCATATCACACATACATCAGCCAGAAACCTAGTGCAATGCCGATACGATAACATTCAGTCATTAAACCGATTGCGAAGTTTGATAGGGCTGTGGATTTCAGCATCGAGAGAATGAGACCAAATGCAGCCCTGTTGACGTTAATTAGAGGTTTAAGTGAATTAATATAGATCTATGTAATCCTGTTGAATAAACACGTGTGTTGAGTACACGTGAAGAGTTGTGGTATGCTTGACTGGTTAACAGATAAGGTTTCATAAACAGCTGTTTGTGCCTCAGGCGTGTTGTTAGATACGTTTTCCACACATTCACGTGTGATTATATACGTTATTAGGCTATAACTGACTGAACTACAGGTCAGTTTAAATAACCCATGCCCCGCTAATGACGTTCGCTTAAAATTAGCACCGTTTATAGTTGTTTCATAAACGAGTTCTCAGACTACGTACTTACCTACATACCTACCTACAACAAATAGATTGATCGTCATCATCATCATCATCGTTCTAACATTATTATTGGTTTTATCTGTGAAATAGCAGTCTCAGTAACAGCGCGGAGTTTGAATTTGTCATTAAGTACCCGATCAATTTCAGTAGGCTCGCCCCCTATTAAATGGGACTTAAACATACCGGTCAACTGTGGGTGTACAATGTATACAGTAGTAAACCTCTGCCTAACTCTTAGGAAAATACACGCGTGATGATATGTTATCATCCCCCTGCCCCATTCTAATTCATTTGGGATCAACGTAGCGTGTGGATACGAAATTAAATATTGATAGACATAATTTTTAAACATTTAAGTTTAAATTACAAGTAAGTAAACAAAGAATACTGCAATGACTAATTGGCTACGCTTATATTGAGGAAGTGGTAACCGGTTGGACGCAACCCAATATGAAGCATGATAAGTTGATAACAGTAATTTGTTCTAAACAATAAAACTATGTTACCAAATTCAAAAACACAGTGCAGCAGATAGTGGAATGGAGCACGTAGTGTGCGTACCAAGTACATTCTGAATTCGATATTTTTACCCGACTGCGCCAGAAGAAGGTTTATGTTTTTTTCATAGTGGTAAGGGGCCGTCCATTAATCACGTGATGTTTTTTTTGGCATTTTTAACCCCCCCCCTCCCCTTTGGTGATACATGATGAGGTTTAAGACTACCCCCCCTTATATCACGTGTATTTTTTAGTACCTACAAAGAATCTAATTTTTTTTTTAATATAAAAAAATACAGGTTTATGTATCATCTAGTTTAGACATTGTTTTAATGTAAAACGTATGAGGTTAAACAATTTACGCATACGTGCCAAAACAACATAATAACTGACACTGACAAGCTGAGTCCGGCGGGCGGTTGTCGCGCGCGGCTCGCGGGAACTTCACTTCGTTCGTTGCCTGGTAACGGCGAATCAAGGTCACACTACAAGCCGCTTCCGATTTTGTACCTACGCGTTTGACGAAACAATAAATACATGTAACGCCGCTTTTCGGTTGAGTATCGCGCGAAAAAATAAATACACGTGATATATATTACTACACCCCCCCTCCCCCTTGTGATATTTTGTGATTTTTTATGGACCCCTCCCCCCCCTTTCGAGCCTCACGTGATTAATGGACAGCCCCTAAGATGGCCTAGAGCCAATTTCAGAAGCGAATATTCCACCCATTCTTCAAGCCTATTATCTGTGGCATACCTAGGTATTTGTTCCCAAAACAATGAAAATGTGAAGGTATGATTCAGTTTTAAAGTCATTGTATTTTCGTATGTTAAATGTTGACCGGTTTCAACCGTCAGATGGGTCGGATACAACTTTACGAGTTTCGTTTTCCAATTTGAGGTGCGTGACCTATCGACAATTGAAGGCGGCCGCTTATCTTCTGTAGACATTGAACTTGAAGGCCTTGGGACTAAAATACGTTCAGCTGTCATTCAGTTCTCCTTGGACACCTGCCACTATCATGCGTTAGAAGGTGAAGAACTGAAAATACATAGATATATACGTAGCTAGGTACTTATGCATACAATGCTACCGTGGAAGCGCGTCTTCTTTTATTTACTTTTTTTTGCATTTTTCAAGGTAAACTTCTTTTGTTTACCTAATATTAATAAATGAAATAGCATTACAAATTTAAATTCTTCATAAAATAATATAAAGACGGCTCCATTTTTTAACTGCAACATTACAAAGTTTCTTTTTTTAATCTAATCATGAATTTGTATGATTAATTCCGACGTTTATGAAACCCTTTAATGAGCCCAATGACTTACCATTTTTACCAGTCAATAATCTATCTTCCAACGTCACATTATTTATTTTAACCTGGTATCATTTGCTAATTACATCATCAGTCAGCGGTGCAGAAAGACGTCCAAAGTCCTCATTATATTTAATCAGATTAACGGTTAACTATAATATTCATTAAATTTGCATATTATGTTCTCTGGTTATCTTTTTGATTCTGGCGTCTGAAAACTACTAAAATTTATTTGTAACGAGCGACCCGTGCGTAGCTTCGCCTGCGTAAATTTTCCATCGATTTTTTTATTTATAAGAGAGAAAATTTCTTTCATACAAACCTTGTCTTGACAAAAATAAAAAACACCTCAATTCGGTCGAACCGCTGTCAAGTATCTTACATAGGTACGTTATGAGGCAATTGATTTCTATTTTTATATTAGTCGCTATGCGACTATACCATTCTTGTCAAGTTGTCCCCAACACATACTAAGGGATGTTTTCTTATAAACGTCTTCTTTTACTGTTCTATAAAATCTGAGCATTCAATCTGAGCAAATCAAGCATTTAGCTTAGCACGAGTGGATACTAGTAGGTAATGTGCGACCCACATTACTAGTAAGCTTTTTTTTTAAAAAAAGAAGATTAACTTGTCATTGCAACTAGATAGGACAGGCTGAGTTCTAGGCGCGTGGTCGGTCGCTTAGCACGCCTCAGCATCGAACTCTGTGATCAAACATCAAACGCTCTTGGACCGCACGCTGTTATCGCGTGTCTTTTGCCAGATAAATACAAATTTCGCTCTAACATGTAACACAGTTATTTGCCAACTCGTTCTTGTGGTGAATGAAATGAAATAATGAATTATCCTAATAATATTATAAACGTGTAAGTTTGTGAGGATGTATGTATGTTTGTTACTCAATCACGTCAAAACGCCTGAACGGATCTGGATGAAATGAGATGGTATATAGATAGATTATAGCCTGGAATAAGCGACTTTTTATTAAAGTCGGACCCAATCCTGAAATTCCAGGCTATAATCTATTTGTGTGCCAAATATATATCCTAATCCGTTCCGCCGTTCTATCGTGAAAGAATAATAAACATCCATACTCACAAACTTTCACGTTCATAATTTTAGTAAGGATTCGGGTCTTGCTTACTCACAAATATTTTGTTGGAATTCTCAAATAGTAGTACCTATGTACCTTGTAATAGTTATGTAGGTATTTCGATTTATTAATTCTGTAAGCAAACAATACCGCGTCGGTCAGCGACTGAATTTAGAATGATTGTTTAGATAGTGGGAAATAAAACAAAGGCTACAAGTTACGTTCCGTGAGTTTCACGATAAAACTGACAACTCTTTTATTTTGTGTTTTGGAATACTGCTCGTCCTGGATATCTATTGCACAGGCAAACAAGCTACATAGTTATTGTATTTCGTATCGTTACACCGAAAATTCTTATCCAGTAATATTTTCTCATAATCTCTACTTCGACATGTAGATGATAGAATGTTAAAATTAAAATGTTTAAATTATCTATGATTGGAAAATTATAATCTGTCGTTCGCGTCACGGGGTTTAATTTTTTTAACTTTCGTTTTTATTGATTTTTACACGTTGTGTTTCGTTTTGTTTCAGGAAACCTAATGTTTTTTATTTCAACCTCAAGATGGGGTAATTTATAAGCCAGTACTTAAGTTATATAGAATACCCGTGATAATAGAGAGACTGACAACTACGCAACCATGTATTCTATGAACTATATTGGCAAGTTCATCGCGAACTTCCGCGAGTTCTACAACGAGATCAATGGAGCGACGTTGACGGGCGCTATTGATGTGGTGGTGGTTGAGCAACCAGATGGAAGTTACACCTGCTCACCCTTCCATGTTCGCTTTGGGAAGCTTGGCGTACTGCGCTCCAGGTTCAAAGTGGTAAGATATTTCAATATTTTGTTGACTTTTCCAAGATTTTGTTGACTTTCTGAAATCAACCATTATGTTCACAATTATTCCGTATACTTACTCATATCATGTGTATGTCTAATTTGTTTCTAACAAACAACAATGCTCACATCTGCCGCTAATATTATTAGCAGCATCAACAAAACCTAAGCTAGCAACTTTGCGGCGATGTTCCAGACTTTAGAGTTTAGCCCGGACAAGGGAGTCGTTGCCGTTGCCAATGAGCTTCTTGGCACGTTTCTCGACGGATTCTACCGCCTCGAGCTGGTACTTAGCCGATCCATCCCAAATATGCGAACAGTACTCCACGCACGACCGAACTTGTGCTTGGTACAATGTGTGCAATTGTTCCGGCGTGAAGTAACGACGCACCTTCGAGAGGATACCCAGCTTTCTGGCAGCTACATGAGCCTTGGACGCTATATAGGAGCCGAATTTGAGGGTTGATGTCAGAGTAACGCCAAAGAGTTCAAGGTGGCACAAATACATCTCGAAAAGTAGGAGCCAGTTGGAATGGGCACTTTTTGGCGGAAAGCAGACACGCCTGGGTATTGGCAGCGTTGGATTTGACCAGGTTGGCATCGCCTCATTCGGAGACTGCCTGAAGGGACAAATTTTAGGCGATCGACCATGGCCTCTCTTAGAGTCTGGATTTCCGGTCCACGGGTCCGTGCGTTAGCTGTGTAACTCTCTACAACGGTGTTGTTGTCTGCGTAGCCAAAAATACCGGGCTACAACAGACCATCCATGTGTAGCAAGAAGAGAGTACCGACCCCTGGCGAACATCGGCATTAATATCCATTAGATCGGACGAGCAGCCATCAATAACGACTTGTATCGATCGATTCCTCAGAAAGTCCGACATCCAAGCTAGAAAGCAGTGGGCAAGCCATACGATGAAAGATCGCTATTAAGGCTATGCCATCATGCCAGACCCTGTCGAGAGCCTTCGAGATGTCAAGAGAGACGGCAAGCGCCTCCTCGTGTTTCTCGATGGCTTTACTTCAGATATGCGTTACGTACGCTAGAAGGTCCCCAGAAGACCGCTTTCGGTGAAATCGTATTGTCGGTCACTGAGGAAATTATTTGCTTCTAGGTACGTCAGGAGCCTGTTGTTAAGGACACGTTCCATAGTCTTACAGAGCATGGACGTGACCGAAATAGGCCTGTATTTGGCAGGGTCGGCACGACTACCTTTTTTGGGCACTGGTTGCACGTTAGCAAGCTTCCACGATTTTGGACTTGACCAATCTTAAGAGAGAGACGAAAGAAGCGTGCCAGCACTGGAGTCAACTCAGGCGCACATGTCCTCAGAACTATGGCTGGAATACCATCTGGTCCATTGGCTTTGTTCTCGTCAAGACTGCGCAGCGTTTTCCGAACCTCCGATTGGCGAATGCGGTATTCGGACATAATTATGTATATGTCGTGCTGTTAAATAAATAATTAACTAATGAATTTCTCGTCTAATAAATAAATAATTAAACTATCTAAAATTTTAAGAATTTTGTCACAAAGAAAATAAATCTTACACAGTCATTTATTGCAAATAATTTTCCTCATCTGATATACTTTAACCGCGGTTATAACGACTTTTAAGTACAAAATAATTTAAAAATATATTTTATCTATTTTAGACTTCTAAACTTGTGAGTATTATCACTATTATCGCATACAATATAAGCACCTGTAAACTAAAAGATTTTTGATGTAACATATTTTTACCCGACTACGAAAAAAGGAAGGGTAATGAGTTTAAGTCTATGTATGTATGTATGTATCGTATGGATGTTCGATCCCAGCTCAAAAACTACTCATCAGATTTTAACAAATGAGGTGTCGATTGATTCGTCTTTGCAGTAAGATACTTATAGGCTATAAATTTTATGACATTATGACATTACTATGAATTTTATGACTACTACTATTTTATGACACTAGCACAATATTATTGCGATATCAGGATGTGTGAACATTGAATGTCAAAGTCGGACCAGTTGAAAATATTAAACGAAGGTTCTCAGCATTTGAGAACTCGATGACATTATAAGAAAATAAATGAACTACCTATGTGGTAAAAACACACATCATCAAAGCAAAATATAAATTAGCTATCCAGTCAGTACACACATTTACAGGTTCAGTTGAGGTAAACAATAAGTAACCATATGAAGACATCTCGAAATGTAATGAATACAGATTCTGTCAAAACCATGTTGATGTCCATATTATATTTTTTATAGATAGGTACGAAATTGGACCACCAAGAAAAATTTTCGACAGTTAAGGCGATACACAAGTTTTTTAGCACGGATTCTTTTGATTTTACTTCGAAATCTTACAAGACACTGACTTGAAATTTGATTTCTAGATAGTAGAGGATATGATGAAAATAAATGGTGATCAGTTACACAATTGGATAAACTTTCCTCGATAACTTTATTTTTTGAATCTAGCTCTTCAAAAACACTTTTTTTGCCCAATGCACGAAACTATTTAACATATTGATATTTTTTTCACACTATTTGATGGACAATCATAATATCTAAATAAATGTAGATTTATTTCTTATTCCATTCTATAGATTTCGACTGAGATGAGATTTTCTATTTTGTCGCTTACGTTATTATTTTTGAGACAATCCTTGACATATATGTATTTGTCTCTTTCCGTCCCGTAGGCAAGCTATAGGCATCATCACTGTTTTGCATTTCCGGACAGTCGGCCGCTACTTCCTCTGACGTAAGGACGTACGACCGCGCTTCTCCCAAAAAATTACGTGTACACTATAATAAAAATTCGCAAGTCGTGAATTACTTACCTAGTAGTAACGTGGTACGCGGACTTCTTTCATAATATAGTTGTTGTTTTTGTGATAAAGTTGTTGTGATGGGAAATAAATCACGATATAAGAAACGGAAGAAAGCGGACGCCAGGAAAATACAACTTTAAACATACCATCACGCCTGTATTCCCCGAAGGGTTAGGCAGAGGCGTACTAATGTACACTCACAGTTCGCCGGTATGTTTAGGTCCCATGTAATAGGGGGCGAGCCTATTGCCATTAACCGGGCACAAATCCAGACTCCGAGCTGCTACTGAGAATTTCATAGAAAAACCCGATAACACTTTGCTCGACCTGGGGATCGAACCCAGGACCTCTAGCGTAGCAGTCGCGCTTGGGACCACTAGACTAATGAGGCAGTCAACAACTTTAAAATACAACAAAATTATTAGAATTGCAGAATCTCGGCAGTAAGTACCTACTTACTTACCTAGTCCACCTACTGTTTCTTTTTGTCGACTTTCTAATATCATTGAGTATTTTATCCGTAAAAGCTAAGTTATCTAAACCCTTACCAGTTCTTTTTGCATTTATTGCATATGACCATATCATTGCATAAACAACTAGAACGTAGGTAATTGCAAAATACATAATTATAAAAATCACGCTCGGGAATAGAAATAGTCAAATGAGTATAACACAGACTAAGTGTAGAAAAAGTCCTATTTACACAAATTCATTCCATGTTGTTACCCAGAAAACAACGCAACGGAATCCGCTAGACCATTGGCTAAATCTAATTCACAATCAAATTTCAATTTTCCCGCTCAAAGTATAAATGTTGAACAAAATTCTATAGAGCCGTCTCTACTACATATTATGAATGAGACCGACAGGTTTGTTTTTGAATCAATACTAAGTTTTTTTTTAATTCGTGATAGGCTTACGCTTGACCGCCAGTTTGCCTGATGTTAAGCGATACTGCGATCTACGATGGAGCGCTCTTGCCTAGGAGAAACCGATTCATTCGTGATTTAAAGACACCTAGATTATATCTATCAGGGAAGACCCACTCGGGAAGTGCATTCCATATTTCAGCAGTACGCAATAAAAAAGTGGACTTAAAGCGTTTGGTTTGGGCTTTTTGAATGTCCACCGTGAATCGATGACGGCTAGGGGGGATAAGATAGTGGAGATCTGATGTACACTCTCCGAAATGTGTCCGATAAAAAACCGATAAGCTAGCAACTTTGCGGCGATGTTCAAGACTTTAGAATTTAGCCCGGACAAGGGAATCGTTGCCAATGAGCTTCTTGGCACGTTTCTCGATGGACTCCAACGCCCCGAGCTGGTACTTAGCCGATCCATCCCAAGGGTGTGAACAGTACTCCATGCACGACCGAACTTGTGCTTTATACAATGCGAGCAATTGTTCCGGCGTGAAGTAACGCCGTACCTTCGAGAGGATACCCAGCTTTCTGGCAGCTATTTGAACTTTGGACTCTATATAGGAGCCGAAGTTGAGGGTTGACGTCAGAGTAACGCCCAAGAGCTCAAGGTGGTCAGTCATCGGCACAGATACATTCCGGAAAGTAGGAGCCAGTTGGAATGGGCTCTTTTTGGCGGAAAACAGACAGTTGAATTTAACCAGATTGGCACCGCCCCATTCGGAGACCGCCTGAAGGGACAAACTCAGACGCTCGACCTGGCATGGCCTCTCTTAGAGACTGGATTTCAGGTCCACCGGTCCGTGCGCTGGCTGTGTAGCTCTCTACAACGGTGCTGTCGTCTGCGTACCCAAAGATACCGGGCTTCAGCAGGCCATCGATGTGCAGCAAGAAGAGTGTCGCAGAGGGTACCGACTCCTGGGGAACACCGGCATTGATATCCATTCGATCGGACGAGCACCCGTCTATGACGACTCGTATCGATCTTTTTTTTTATGGGATAGGAGGGCAAACGAGCAGACGGATCGCCTAATGGTAAGCGATCACCGCCGCCCATGGACACCCGCAACACCAGAGGAGTCACGAGTGTGTTGCCGACCTTTTAAAAGGGGATTGGGCCTCCGGTAACCTCACTCACTCGGCGAAACACAACGCAATGTTTAACGCCGGTCTTCTGTGAGGCCGTGATATCACTCGGTCAAGCCGGCCCATTCGTGCCGAAGCATGGCTCTCCCACGTAAAAAATTTACGATTCCTCAGGAAGGCTATCATGCCAGACCCTGTCGAAAGCCTTCGAGATGTCAAGAGAGACGGCAAGCACCTCCCCGTGTTCCTCGATGGCCTTACTCCAGATGTGAGTGACGTACCCTAAAAGGTCCCCAGTAGACCGGTTTCGGTGAAATCCGTGTTGTCGGTCACTGAGGAGATCATTTGCTTCTAGGTACGCCAGGAGCCTGTTGTTAAGGACACGCTCCATAGTCTTACAGAGTATGGACGTTACCGAAATAGGCCTGTAGTTAGCAGGGTCGGCACGACTACCTTTTTTGGGCACAGGTTGCACGTTAGCCAGCTTCCACGATTTTGGCACTTAACCAGTCTCAAGAAAGAGACGGAAGAGGCGTGTCAGCACTGGAGTCAACTCAGGCGCACATGTCCTCAGAACTATGGCTGGAATACCGTCCGGTCCACTGGCTTTATTCACGTCAAGACTGAGTAGCGTTTTCCGAACCTCCGATTGTCGTATACGGTTTTCGGACATAACTGTCGTGCTGCCAGGCGAAGTTGGAGGTTTCGCGCTACCAGAGTCTAGACGTGAAGACTCCGCGAAAAGAGAAGCAGACAAGTTGGCCTTTTCTTCTGCGATATGAGCCAGCGACCCATCAGGCTTCAGCAGTGGAGGGAGTGAGGGGCGGCAGAAGTTCGCTTCGACTGATTTAGCTAGGGACCAAAACGCTTTACTACCAAGGGTATGAAGCAAGTTTGTTCCCTATTCGACTAATGTGGTCAAAACGAGCCTTCCGGACCTTTTTACAAGTCTTTGCAGCCTTGTTAAACGCCCTTTTCCTCTGACTCAGTCGCTCGCCTTGCGGTGTCGAGCATCAACCCATGCCAGATAAGCCTCATGCTTAAGCGCTTCAGCGCTTTTGCATTTAGGGCCAAACCAAGGGCGAGTTTTGCCGGACAATGGCACGTCGGAATATGGGATGAATTGATTGAATTGATGATTGCCGTGACTGATGTGCTACGTAGGTGGAGGGGTCGTCAGAAGAAAAGCACATAGGCTGCCAAGGATAAGCGGTGAAAAAGCTCGCATCTCATCCCTATCTGCTGACTTGTATCGCCATACTCGCCGAGTGCCTCTAGGGCTGGGATGGGGTGGCGAGTAGACGGATACAGATTTCACCAGACAGACAGACAGTAGTCGGATTTACCAAGCGGTGAGGAAATCGACACTAAGTAGCGGTCTGGATCAGTTGTCAGCAGAAGGTCCAGGCAATAGGGTGTGTGCGACTCAACGTCAGGTACCCACGTTGCACCTTGGACCAGCTGGGTTAAATCTAACGCTCTAAGCGTCTCTAAGCCAGCATGATCAGTGTCCCGGTATGGGTACAGCCACTCCTTGTGGTGGCCGTTAAAGTGCCCCAGTAAAACCAATTGTGCCGAGGGGTACTTTAGTTGCGCCGCATCCGCCGCCTCACCTAAGTAATCAGTGAGCTTGGTCGTCTCCGAAGTCTCCACTGTGCGACCGATAGACACAGGCATAGAGAATTTTCTCCATTCCTGTGTCCACCAGTACCCATAGCACAGAGAATCCGAGGTACTCCAGGTGACGGAGACGACGATAACAAATGTCGTTATTTATATATAAATTATATAATATGTGTTATTTTGATAATAGTTTAAAGTTTCACCAAAATCCGTTCAGTAGTTTTTGCGTAAAAGAGTTACAAATATCCATCAAACCAGCCGTCCATCTTCACAAACTATCACAATTATAATATTAGTAGGATTAGATATTCCAATAGACATAATAAATAAAATAATCATACATTATCTATATCTGCTTTTTTTTTTCAAAACAATATAAAACATGTTGAGTTAGATCTTATATTATAAACTTCATATTTTAATTATACTTAGAAATTGGCGTATCTATATGAACGCAATATAATAATGTTTCTTTTACTTATTTCTTTGTATCTTCTATAATAATTTTACTCAATTACAAACATATATTTTGTTTAAATAATGGTTTTAATAAAATAAAAATAATTTATTTCGACTCCATGCATTCTTTATTCCGAGTCACCGACCTGCGATGCGGCTGACTGAGGGGGGCCCCTCTGCTTACATCGCGCGGCAGTCGCTAGACTCCGCCTACTCGCAAACGAAATATTTTTTAAGTATCGCCTTAAGATTATTCATGTTATGCTAAGTATAACATATTTAGGCAGTTGTCCTGTTTCCTTAAGTTTCTGTAATACCTTAAGCACGGCTGCACGCCAATTAGGCACCTTAATTACCTATTTTAATTAGAATGTGTAGCTCTGAGATAGAAACGAAAGAAACTAGGTAGGTATTTGAATCGTTTATGTCACAGTGGAAAAAGCAATCCGCAGATTGATTGAATGTAAATGCCCACGCGAGAACTTAAAGTTGTTTGGCCTCCAAATCAGTCATCCAACTAAAACATTTCTAATGATGTAGGTACCTATAACTTGCGACACCTAGCGAGTCGCCATCGCCAATTCGCCACGAATCTTCTATTAGATAGGTACCTATAAAGTATATATCTTTGATAGGTACCTATAAAGTATATATCTTTCGTAGGTAAATAGGTATAAACACGTAACGTGCTTTTTTGCAACATGTTATGTCTCGTCTTCATTACAATCTTATTTACATTTACGTAAGTATATTTGTGATAAGTGAGTGTTAATGTTGTAGTGTGCTAGTATATTTTGCGAAACTCAGCTAATTTATTATAAAAGTTCATATGTGTATAATTTAATCGGCCAAATTATACAAAAATCCTCGCAAGCATATTATGTTCTGTGTACTACATCCGCCTCTCTTAGGTAGGTAAGTAGGTATACATTTTACGAACATACATAATTACAAGTATTACTTATTGTAAAGCCGCTAAAATTAGTAGCAAAAAGTTTTTAACCAAAAAGTCAGGTGGCTGTAAAGTTCTATAACCGATTTGAAATGTGTATGAAATAATGGATAACCTTGTAATATGAACATTGAACTGCTCAATCTTTTCCAAATGCTCCTCTCGATGGCCCGTATTAGGCCAGCGCGTGGTGGACTACAACCTAAGGGTCAATTCAGATCAGGCGGAAAATGCTTATGTATGTTCGAGCTTGTTCTTGGCCGCCATTCACACTTAACCCGGCGTCATTGAGGTTGGGTCAAAATGACCGGCGTGTTTTTAAATTACAATATTTTTTTAAGTACGCGTTCAACGTTACCCTTCTTCTCAGTAGCTGGAGCCAGCACTGTGTTCTTAACGTTGTTGAATCAGTTGAGCGGAGGCTACATTAGGAGTTACACATGCGTAAATCTCAAAACGGTAAATATGACCCATCGATGTTACAATTTTGCGCCTTTCTCCAAGTATGATTTTTATTTGTGAAAATTGTTTTCATGGCGTTTATTCAAGTTATTTTTGCATTGAAATAAAACTACTTTTTACGGATTTTATCGCGTTATATTGATATTATTTAATACCCGACGCTTCATATAACATTTAATATGGCTATGTGTAATTTGAAGGCAAATGTCATGTGGCAATAATCGTTTGCCATTCTCGCAGCAAGACCATCCTGTTTTGTATCCAGAAACATCTTGGAATCATGAAGTGCGAAGAACATTGTCTTCGTACTTCATAATACCATCTTGGTAAAAACGTAACAGTTTCCCTGAGACCGTTTCGGTAACATGTAGGGACTAGAGCATGTTATAATAACACAATTGTCAGGTGTAACACTATAAGCTAAATCTGCTTCTTCTTCTGTTGGAATGTTGAGACCTGTTTTTATTTCATAAAAAAAAAACTACAACAAGGATACCCAATGCCCGCAAAAAATCCCTTTCGTGAGTTCTGCACAAAGACAGTAAAACAAAGACACATGCTGAGGTTGCAACAAATATTTTGCCCGAACATATGATATAATTTTGCAATGATTATATTTTAATTAGCTTTAAATTAGCATTGAAAAGACGTAATAGCAAAATTTTGAATGACAGAAATAGTGGTAATTTGTTTATCAAAGTGATGAAAACCTATGGAATCTCAATTTTGTTTTTGTTTTTATGCGTTAATGTAAAAGCTTAATTAGCTTGATTAAATATTCCTTAATTATTATTATTTTCTTTTATTCCTTTGATGTGGTTCCAAATCTTAACATAGATAACAAATCTATTAAAAAAAACTACGGAAATATCATGCATTACATATATGTAGGTCATATGGACCCACACCCACCCCAACGCCCGTGTAACAATTTCCTACCACAATGACTGGGTACGATTTACACCGACCGGCGCGCAACGGAGCGCACATTCTACGCGGTAAAGGAAATAGAGGTGTTAATACAGTAAAAATAAAGTTTATATTCCCAATGTAATGGCCGACTAGCCGTCACGGTATGCGCGCTGAGCCGAGTCTATAAGTTGCATGCGAGTATAAACTTTAACCACTGTAAAGACACTTCAATTTCCTTTAACGCGCGTAGAAAGTTCGCTCTAACGCGCGCCGTTCGGTGTAAATCGTAATTTAGCGTAAATAGCTCACGGATACTCGAACATGCTCGAACAGTCTCGTGGATATTCAAACCGTCCCGCGGATGTTCGTTCAGCTCGTGCTTAAAGCCAGTGCGCAGTTGCATTTTTCAGCCTGATCTGAATTGAATAGGGTCAGGCGGAAAATGGTCAAGCACTTTTTATGTGGTAATTAAATATCTATATAATATAATATAACTTATTCCATTGAGAGAAGGCTGAAAATAGTACGCAACATAAAAAATCTTAACCAATAACACAGTATTAGCGCGTGTTCGGACATCCTCTGCGCTTCTGCGCGAGCATGTGCGGGCGCACGCGGAACTACTGTTCGAGTAGTCACGCGCGTTCCTTCGTGTTCGCGCGAGTATTTTCGAGCAGTTAATATTAATTTCATCTGTACTCTTCGGGTCAATTCAGATCAGGTGGAAAAATGCTTGAGCACTTTTTAAGTGGTAAGTAATTAAATAATAATCTTATTCCATTTAGGCAAAGCTGTAAATATTAAGCAACATTAAAATATTATCCAATAAGTCAGTAGCGCATATTCAAACATCCTCTCCGCGTCTGCTAGATCCTGTGTGAACATTAAAGAACGCGCGCGTGACGGTGCGAATATGTTCGAGCAGCGCGCTCGAATCCCAACTGGCTTTAAGCACGAGCTGATTGAACATCTGCGAGACGGTTCGAATATCCCCGCGACTGTCCGATTATCCGTGAGCTATCGCTAAGTGTGAATGGCGGCCAAGAACAAGTTCGATCATACGCGAACATTTTTTCGCCTGATTTGAATTGACCCTAACCCCTTTCATTCTGAGACGAGACCTGTATCCAGCAGTGGGATGGGACAGTAAATGGATTGATGATAGGTAGGAAAGTTTCTGTGTCCTTGCCTCACAGTTAATTACTCACAATCTTGGAGTAACTCCAGTTGTTACTAGGTATTAACACATATATTATAGGTATAATTAACAACAAAATTATTCTTTGGTCAATGGCTCACCAAAGCAAGGTTTAAATAAATTGGTAAAATTACATGAGTGACGCAGAGGTATTCTAATGTGCACCTATAGTTCGTTGGTTAGTAATAGGGGGCGAGCCTTTTGCCATTAATAGGCACAAACCCCAATAACGCTTCATTCGAAGTGGAAATCGAACCCAAGACTTCTAACATAGTAGTCACCCTTGCGACCCACTAGACTAATGTGGCAGTTTAATTACAATTTTAGCTAGGTAGGTATGTAGACTTCTCTCTCCATCCACATTCTTTCTCAATGCTCTCTCAGTTCACGCTTAGTGCACGCGTCTGGATTATTTACAGTTAGCATTAAAATCTACGTGTTCTATCACAAACGAACTGATCTAGTGAAAATTTACAAAATTCTTGCTTTATGTGACCAACTAAAAGCGTTAAAGGCAGTCAGTTTTATATATTAACTATGAGTTTTATTTAAATAGAGATTATAAATTACTTTATTTATTTAATTCATTAAAAATTCATCAAATTGATAATAGATCAATTACATAAGACATTAAACAGTAACACAGCTAATAAACAGTCAAAAACCATGATAACTATTGGTAAAGTCATTAGTACTTAGATAAAATTATGTCTTCTAATCATATTTTTACTAAGTCTAAGTACACGTATTGTTTAGTTGTAGAATTGAGGGGTTTGCCAAAATGACGAAGAATCTGCGTCTTATTCACTTCGGGTGAAAATTGGAATTATGCCAAAATGGGATACAATTCTTACCAAGAGTTCGAATAAAATTTGGCACAAATATTTTCTTCATCCGGCCACCTGTTATCTTTTTTAATGGTTTAAAACAATTATGTCGCACGAAACACATTTGTTAGTCTTGAACTTAAATTATTCATACAGGTTGTATCTACAGAAAGTCATATAACTGGGTTCGATCTAGATTAGACAAAGACTAGAATAAGTTTTAATTTTCTTTTTACTTCAACGTGGTAAAACGTTCCTAATTGCAATGCGGGATATATACTATTCCACAAGTACCTTAAAATAATTACAAAATAAGTTAGGTAATCTACAACCATAAATGGGAAATATCTGCTGTTGCGATTGTAATCCATTTATGTAAATGGTAATCAATTTAAGTTACAACAATTATATATTTGTCCAGGTGGATCTAGAGTTGAATGGTGAACCGCTGAACATTCACATGAAGCTCGGTGAGTCGGGTGAGGCTTTCTTTGTCGAAGAGGTTGGGGAAGACGAGGCTGAATGTTCAGCCCACCTGGCCACCTCGCCTATCCCGGCAGCTCGCTTTGAAGACCTGTATGAACCCCGACGACGAAACTCTCTATCTGTAGTCGAACCTGACCATGGACAAGCCTCCGATTATACAAAAAGAAGGTATGTAACAACTATTTGATCTCGTAAACGTACAATATGATCGCGAATGTAGCTTAAAAATCACTTAGGTAACGTGTTATGGTTGGAAACGATAGTGACAGTTTACATATCACAAACATTGCGTGTTCGGTGTTCGAAAGCGAATTTCCCAATACGTTTCCATTATTCACACTGGTGATTATGGTAATTTTACTATGCTATAAAATTACACACTTACCCGTTCCACTTTATAATTCTCTCCATTGGAATATCATAAAAGCATAACTGTTACTTTTATATCTAACAGATACACAGCTGACGGACAATCTATGCAGAAACCAGACCTAAGTAAAATAACTAAGAAAACTACCAAAGAGGACACGACAAATAATGACAATGAAGCCTTATTTGAAATGGACGGCCTCGACGAAACCACTGATAAGACAGACGGAAGAGCACCTAAAACATTCGCGGCCACGCAGCTCGACGGAACCGAGAGTGAGGCTCATCAAGTGGTCCAGAAGATCAGTGCTCACAACGACTTCAGGCCCATCGAAGCAGCTCCTTCCATCCCAGACGAAGTGAAACCGAACGGAAACGGAAAGAAGAAGAAGAAAACAAGAAAAACGACCTCAAAAAAGCACCAAAGAAAGTCATCGACAAGTTCAATTTCCAGTCATTCGGACCGCGCGGGCTCCGAACAACGCGTCTCACAGCCAGCCCCTATTCCTAACGTTACTGACATTAACTTCTTTAGTGACACCGAAGTCCAAGCCGCCTCACTGAGGTAATTTTTAATCTATTTAACGTTTTTACAATAGTGATCCGTCATTGGCGTTTACGACACACCTGGAAATGATGTGATTAGTTACTTGATATTGTTCTTTACTTGTTTTTGAGCGACTCGCCTTATTTCAGTGAAGAGATGTCGAACCTCAAGCTGAACGGCGACAACCGCATCCCCCTGGCGTTGTCCGACACAGCGTTTGAGGTGCACGCCGCCTCCAGAAACGCGTAATAATCAATAATGAATAACATCCGTTAACTCACATGCTTGCACAATAAAGTCTGCCCAATTAGTAGTATTGTTTGCAACAGCTGTTGATAACTTTACTTATGAAAAGTAATTTCGAAATTAAATGAATAAACGCTGTTGCTTCCGTAGGTTGTACACAATCACGCTTGTCGCAAAGTAATTAGTTTTATTATCGTTAGTATAGTGCACCACTAAATACCTAACAAATATTATTTCGTATGATGTCTTAGTTACGAATAATCGTTATATTGTTTTCACTTTATCGTGTCATACCTACCTATTCCGCTACCACACTGCAGTAGATAGGTATAATATACCTGCCTCAACTTACGATTACTTCACTTTTGTATTTATAGTAATTTATTAGATCTAGATAACCCATAATTATGATGCTCTATCAAGCTAGCAGTGAACTTACTAAACTTGATAATCTAAATTTTAAAATAATCGACCAAAGAAATAACATAATTTAAATGAATATACGAAATTTAAAAACCATGTAAGCATATAGTCACTATTCATTTTTGTTTCCTATCAATATTGTTTGAGTTCCGTACTACAGGGAATCCTAGAGAGCTTAACCCTATAAAAACGTAAAGCTGTAGATTATGTTTATCTATGTTACGTTACTAGTTATAGCGTAGCAGTACTTGTTTTGTATGCACAATTTGTCATTGCGCACCATATAAATTATGTATTGTAATCCTATAATTTGATAATTATCAAAGGATTTAACATTAGATAGTAAATGAGTCAAGGCGGATTTTCGCGATGAATAATAATCATCAATTCTGCTTGCCTCCTCAAAAAGTTCTAAAAAATATCTAAGTTAATCTGATGCAATTTAAAAACAATTATTTAATTGTTGGATGGATGACCTCGATTTGCACTTACATGTTTTTAAGTTATTACCGAGCAAAAATTGGTAATTTATATAAGAATCCAAGAATCTTTATCACAATAGCAGAATTCCTTTGCTTTTTACACTTTTCGGCTGTGTTGTGAGAATGGCACGTCACCTAAACTCGAGGTTTTAATAATTGCTGACCTACAAAATTAGTAGCCTTAGGAAGATGGGTCTGCATACATTTGTCGATAATTCTTTTCTTATTTTAACAACAGAGGTTCGCGTAGCGGCACTCCAGTGCAGTCAGATACTGAAGTGGAGTTGGCAGGAAGACAAGGCGACAAGTCGTCGCAGTCGTGGCGCTGGGGCGAGCTGCCATCACCGCCGGTGCGCGGCAGTCCGGAGGCCGCGAGCGCGGGCGGGCCGGGCGCTGCGGCTTCGGCCGCCGAGCCGCCGTCGCCTGCCGAGCCGCTGAGCTCGGACGAGGAGCGGCCCAGCCGCCGCGGCGTGCTCAGCGGCATGTTCCGCTTCATGTCCCCCCGCGATGCCGACGTGCCCGCCGAGGGCGTCTACCTAGACGATCTGGACAGAGGCCAAGTCGACCCTGATCTTTATTTTCCGAAGCACCACGCCGTCAGATATCGATCTGGTGAGATCATTTGTAAGTTCTAAATCGGTAGTTTGGTACAAGCACTGCCAAGGTCATTTTTGGCATTAGTACCTATCGCTTTTGACGAATGACACAAAAATATTATTTTACAAGATTATGTTATTTTCTTACACAATGTGAATTATTTGATTCCAAAATCAAAATGACCGAAGCGAACCAAGCTATTGATTCCAAAAGTAACCTAGTATTGCAAATATTAGGTAATTATAATTATGGTAATAATATAAGGTATGTACTATAATGTGCACTATTTGGTGCAGCAGGAGCGACGCACACTACCACCGGCCCCACCGAGGAGGAGTACGAGTCTGGCAATGGTCCCTCGCTTCCACAGTCACCCGCGTCGTTAGGACCACCTACACTGGATTCTGATGATGACGAAAAATTTTTAGCCAAGTAAGTACTCATCTCTACTAAAATCATATGAAAATCATGCAATGTAGTTTGTCATACTGAACACGTCATAGTTGTTGAATACGGCGGCTGACGACCTGTCACCGCAACGACTTGTTTTAATGGGTGACAAAACGGGATACATAGAATGTAAGAGTGGGTCGGTTTGCAGGGGCCAAGTGGGAGTGTACGTGCAAGAGGAGCGCGTGTCCCGCGCGCTGTCGTTCGAGGAGTTCTGCTCGGTGGGCGGCGCGCTGGCGGCGGACGGCCGCCTCGTGGTGCGCCTGGCCGGCCGCGCCATGCCCTGGCGCAGCGCCGGCCCGCTGCTGCTCTCCTTGCTCGCCTACCGGCGCCCGCTGCCCAACGTTAGTACCTCGCAAATTACCATCATTGACCCCGACTATCTTCTATGGAGCGCTCATGTCATGTCATGTCGGTGCATTATCTCGCCTGGAGCCATTGTCCGCACACGTTATATTTACATTATTTACACTAAATGATTTCGGCACGCATAGCCTTGCAGATATTGTAGTCTAGTAAATTATGCCTATATTTAAATTTTAGGGTGTGTGCTTTATCAATTAGTATTTAACTTTTTATTTTTCAGCGTGTCCTAGAATCCCTAGAGAAGAGTTCTGAGAAGGACGAGTCCCAGTCGCGTCCGTCAGACAGTACGGCCAAGCCGCGCGGCTACTCGTGGTGGAGCTGGCGGCGCTCCAACGCGGAGGCCAAGCGGTGAGTCGACCTCCTTTAATTTTTGGAGGAAACGCGACGATGTTGAACCTCGAAAGAACGGGCGAGATACAGATTATTCACAACTCAAATACTATTTCTAACTATGGCAAGCATTACTAACAGTCAAGTATATTGATAGTACTTAGTATATAGTATCTAAAAACAGCGATCGCCTCGCAGGATTATTAGAAGCACATTTATCAAAAGTGGCCCTTTTTCGGCAGATTACCATGTAAAGTTACATTGTTACATCTAAGCTAGACTGGTGGGACCAGAAATATAATTTCCTGATCTCTTGTAATTTTTATTAATTGTCTATTTCAAAGAGAATGTATAAACATGAAAAATATCTGATATGTTTTCCTTTTATATATCATTATTCATATCTTATGTTCTTTAGCACTGAACAGTCGCCACCCAAAGATGATATTACAAAAGAAACCATGGCACAAATTGAAATTGCAACAGAACCTAAAACTGTAACGGTTCGTGAACCACATGAGGAGAAGCAGATCTCCGCTGTTGAGAAACCAGACGAAGCTAAAGAATTAGATATTGTTGAAGAGATGGATCCTAGAGAGTTCCTTGAGGATGGTCCTGAACAACTACCACATATTGAAACTAAGGATCAAGGCAAGCATCTTATTTCAATTAATTTATTTCAGACTATAGTCCATAGTGTTACTAACTATTTTCCTTAAAAGCTAATGTAAGTAAATTCCATATTATAATAGGTACATTCATATTGAGGTGAATGCAGCATGGAGATGCATCCATCTCTGTATCATAGGTGAATCCCACCGATCTGCAAACACACTCAGGATATGGTTGGTACTGTCCCGGAGGCGAGTTATCAGAGACGCGCACTTTTTTCTTATGATTTGCGGAGAAGCCGTCAATAAGTCTCTGCAAACATACTTGATGCACTGTACCTCCGTGGCAGCCCCAACAACACCCTTAGTGCGTTATTATACTGGACACGCAGGTCGCTGTATGTCCGCCGGCTATAACTGACCCACAGGCACGTGTAGAACTGACAGTGCGTTAAAGCGTTATTTTAACTATACGTACGTACATTAACGTCCTTTTAAATTCTTTACATTACATACATTTACATTATTTTAATCGTTGTTTAATTGTTTTTATTTCAGTGGATCGACATGACCACAGCTCCTCTGACTCTGATCAAGACGGACAAGTAAAGAGGCCCAATCGCAGGCACTCGTCCTTTAGAAAAACGCTGCGACTTTCGTCTGAACAAATTGTGAGAAGTCTATCATTTTATAATTTTTGTGTAATTAACTTTATATACTCTAATTATCAACTTTATATGCTCTAATATGTATTTTGTTCTTCAGAAAAACCTTAATCTTCGCGAAGGCATGAATGAAATGGTGTTCAGTGTGACCACAGCGTATCAGGGCACGACACGATGCAAATGTAACGTCTTCCGCTGGCGATATGACGACAAGATTGTTATCTCCGATATTGACGGAACTATCACCAAGTACGACGCATTCATTATTACATTGCAAGCATGAAATATTATTTCATAAACATAAAGTATACCTAACAGAACAGGGTGCCTATATGCTATACTAGCGGCCTGTCCCGGCTTCGCACTGGTGGACATAATTGAAGCTTTAGTAGGGAGATCCCTAATTTTTTCTAGTAATAAATATGGTCAATCTTATTCATTTATAATGTAGCATTCTAATGGTGAAAGAATTTTTGAAATCGGTCCCGTAGTTTTTTGGAACATATTAGGTAGGTATTATCTTTCCTCTTTATAATATTAAGTTTAGATTATATTAAAGCAATAATTACTATAGGTATCTCTTACTGTTAAATATACAATAAGACATTGTACTTGTAAACATTATGGTGCAATAAATATTTTGAATTTGAATTTCCCGGAGGCTAGAATCCCCACGTAGGTAGCTACCTACATTGCGATGCGACGGCGTCGGCCGCCCGGCCCGGACACACATACGGGGCGCAAATATTCTATAATAAATTTCCGTTCTAACAAACAGATTTATTTAGATATATATTAATATAGGTTAAATAAGCTTCGCAAAAATTCATTCGTTTTAATCTAAAATTTTATCCGTCGGAGATAGGAATTTTATAGCAATATCTATAATTCCTATCTCCGACGGATAAAATTTTAGATTAAAATATGTTCTTTAATATTGTAGTACATTGTTTTGTTCTATCATCAATAGTTTTCGCAACGCATGCGATGAAAAACATTTTATGACAATTTTCTTTACACATTGGGTTACATTAATCAAATTTTAGTAGCGATCCCTAATTATTTCTGGAAATAAACATAGCCTATGTTACTCAGTGAAGATGTAGCTTTCTAAAGGTGAAAGGTGAAACTACTGGACTTATTTTAAAAATAAAATAAGTCCAGTAGTTTTTGATGCAAATACGAACAAACAAACAAACAAATCTTTCCTCTTTATAATATTAGTTTAGATGAAAGATAAAATAAATTAAATTGTTCAGGTCTGATGTTTTGGGGCATATCTTCCCACTGGTGGGAAAGGATTGGGCGCAGTCAGGCGTAGCCCAGCTGTTTACAAAAATCAAGAATAATGGCTACCAGTTACTGTACTTATCTGCGCGAGCTATCGGACAAGCCAGGGTAAGTGGAATTAAAAATACTACTACTGCAAATAATAAGCAGAGGTGTACTTCAGTACACCCACAGTTCGCCGTATTTTAGGTTCCCTGTAATAGGTGGCGAGCCTATTGCCATTGCTATATTTGAGAATTTCATAGAAAAACTCAATAACACTTTACTCGACCTGGGGATCGAACCCAGGACCTCTAGCGTAGCAGTGACGCTTGGGACCACTAGACTAATGAGGCAGTGGTACGGAAACAAACACGTAAGAAAATTGCGCAGAAAATGTGGATTTACATTAATACACCATTGGCTAACCTTTTGGGGAATACAGGCGTGCTGTGTCAAACGCGGGAGAATGAATCCTTGATAGTCGTTCATTCTCTCGCGTTTAATAGATCACGACTGATAGGAACAAGGCATCGTGGGTGAAATTGCGGGCAACAGCTAATAATAAATATTATATAACAGCCAAAGTCAAAGTCAAAATGTTTTATTTCAATTAGGCCATTAAAAAAGGTACCTTTGAAAAGTCATAACAAGTTGCACTGTTCCAAAAAGTGGGTCTTAAGGAGAAGAGCCGGCAAGAAACTCCATAGATACTTTTTTTTTTAAAAAACATGATAACATTATTAATCTTTACAACTTTGTTTTAAATAGTTTGAGAATTATGCAGATTGATGTGTAAGATTTATTCAGTATAAGCGGCGGTAGCCTAATGGTTAGGGTTTCGGGCTTGCGATCATGTGGTTGCCAGTTCGAAACCCACCCATAAGCAGCCAAACCCAGGCGTCCTTCTAAAGTCGTAATGTGCGGCTCCCATTGAAGCTTTGAATCTATCATTATTCCTAAGAAAACCGTGTGATCCACAAATTCTAGCGCAAACTTTATACATTTAGTTTTCTGGCCATTGAATACTAAATTATTACCTGAACCACTCATGGACCTTAAGAAGTGCGCTATTTACATCGTCAGAATTAGGTATACGCCTGTTTAGTTTAAAAATTAAAGAAGTATCATCTGCAAATAACACAATCTTCGCTTGATCCTCAAGCATGTATGATAAATAATGGATCCAAAATAGAACCCTGAGGTACGCCCATTTTCACTTGCAAGCAGGGCGATTTAACTCCATTTATTTGGACTTGTTGTTTCCTATCCTGCAAGTATGATTTGACAAGTTTCAAAGAATTGTGCTTCAAACCATAATGCTCTAATTTAGACAGCACAGTTTGATGACTTACGCAGTCAAAAGATTTCGAAAGATCACAGAATATACAGATTGCGTCCAGAGACTCCCAGGCATCAAAAATGTGTTTAATAAGCCTGCGTCAGTAGTACTACGCTCTTTTGTGAAGCCGTATTGTTGGTCATGAGAAGGTCTATTTAAATTGAAATGCAATAGCATTCGGTTGAGCATGATCTTTTCAAACACCTTGCTAAGCACAGGCAGAACAGACACCGGCCTAAAATTGCCAGGATCTTTACAATCTCCAGATTTAAACAAGGGTATAACTTTGCTGGACTTCATTAAATCTGGGAAGGTTCCTTGGTCGACACACTTGTTAAATATTATCGCTGGGTGTGGTGCTATAGTGTTAATTATACTTTTGCAAACATTTACCGATAAACCCCACAAGTCATCAGTTAATTTAAGTTTTATTTCTTTAAAAGCTTTTATAATACACGAGGGGCGAACATGCTTGAATCGAAACGTTACAGTACAGGGAGCTACATTCCGTTTCAGTAAAGCCACAAATAAGGTGATATAAGCTATTATAATTGATTAACTCTACGTAAGCAAGATTGATTTATCTCCACAAAAATGTTGCATGCTTTAGAGGCAAAATGAACAAGGGTTTCGCTAACAAAATGTACAACCTACATTCGTGCAAATAAATTGGTATATTCTATTCAATCTGTTAAAAATTATTAAAGACTAGTTGTCCGTCTCGGCTTCGCACGGGTAGTGTTATGTGTAAACTTCCACCGTACGAATTTTTAAAACTTCTTTTATTCAAACCCTATTCCTGACAAGAAAACAACAAAAAAAGAATTATCCAATTTGGTGCAGATTCCTTTTCATTTAGGTTATTAGAATTAAGAAGAAATTAAAGATTTATTTATATAAAATTAAATAAAACCGTACCCAACTGGGATATTTGTTCCGTGCAGGGAACAAATCACCGGTTATCCTAGGCGGAGAAGCCAGTCAAGGAAAACAATACCTACTAGCTCTTCTCAAAACATATTTTTGAATATCAAAGGCAAATCCAGTTGTTTACCTGTTTCTGAAAATTATAGTAACTTAAAATGCTTCGGTATGTGACAGGTAACGCGCGAGTATCTCCGCTCGATCAGACAGGGCGAGGTGTGTTTGCCGGACGGGCCCCTGCTCCTCAACCCCACGTCGCTACTGCGCGCGTTCCACCGTGAAGTCATCGAGAAGAAGCCTGAGGAGTTTAAGATCCAGTGTCTCGCTGACATCAAGGCGCTCTTTCCGCAAGGATCAAACCCCTTCTATGCCGGTTACGGGAACAGAGTCAACGTAAGTGGAGAAAGATTGCAACATCCTAATTAAACAACCTGATAAATTTTAATTATAGTGTCGACTATTTAATTAACCACATTAATACTGTTTATATTATATGTAGCTTGCTTTTTTTACAGGATGTATGCGCATATCAAGCAGTTGGCATTCCGATCGTGAGAATTTTCACTATCAATTATAAGGGTGAATTAAAACATGAACTGACTCAGACATTCCAATCCACGTAAGTAGTCATACACTTATGTATAGCTTTCCGCCACTCTCTGTTTCACGTTTCCTAGTCACTAACACCATACTGTACTCACTGTATTGAGTATTATATTTTTATTTCAGTTACCACGTGCAAAGTGACATGGTCGATGATTTCTTCCCACCACAGAAAACTGAAATAATTGTTAGCTAGCGCGAGGTTTAGGTGTCAAAATAATTATATAATTTTAGTTAATGAGAGATTAGTGAGCACACGATATTAAGCCGGTAAGCCGAATGGAATGACTTGTAAGGCTTGATCACGTTTGCGGCCGCACATTCACTCATTTAAAAATTAATACCATGTAACCAAATTTTTCTGTAACGTCATACTAGCTGGATACTAAAAATTTAAAAATACTGACAATAACTTGCAATCATCGACATGTCATCAGTTTTGTCTTCTTTCTGTGTTGTGTTTGTCTTCAAGTTATGTTGCTATTTGCTGTGGTTTCTTGTGGGTCTTATAATTTTCCTTCACCTAAGCACTAAGAATACATTATTGTATATATCAACATAGTAATACCTCAGTCATCTTGTGTATACAATATATATAAAAGTGCACCAAACGTAACGTGTATAAATAAGTAATGCTGTCTGTCTCGGAAAATCGATAAAAAAAAATTTGCTTTGATACTTTCTACAGAGCATATCGATACATCTGTATCACTTTCACAGACATCATTTTTATAATAATCTTCAAAGGAGCAGGAGTATTAGCACCCAGCGAAGTTAATGCTGAATAGGACCTTTTGCCTTTTAAGAGACCTAATAAGGATTGTTTGAAGAAATAAAAATCAAATATACAATTATTAATATATTATTCTGAAACAGTGGATTCTATGTACAATTAAAAATTCCTGTGAGTATATGACATAATATCTAAACATTATTTCTGGCAGATACTCTCACATGTCCGTGCTGGTGGACCAGGTGTTCCCGCCGGCGCAGTGCGAGCCCAGCGACGAGTTCTCGCAGACCGTGTACTGGCGCGAGCCACTACCCATCGTTGAGTTACCTCCCATATCCCCACCGCCACCAAAACACCATTAATCACATTATTACGTACTTTCGACGTGAGGGAGTCCGCCCAGTTCTATACCAGGATCTGACGTGTGCAAAAAATGTCGTCTGTTATCTGTACATTATTACTGTGACAACGATAAAGCAACTGACTATGGTGTTCAAAGTATGTACCTGGTGCGTTGCTATTATATATATTATATATATGACCTATGTATGGTCATGTGATGTATGATCATGGCAATGTATGGTGTAGTGGATGGAGACCATAATAATTATCTTTAATATAATTTCCAACTTTCCTACATTATAAAGCTTCTTGTAAGTATTGCTATTTCGAACATAAGATTGAATTATATCTACATGCCTATTTATACAACAAAATAACAAATACGACTTCGTTTCTCCAGATAGAGTTGCCAACTTTTTTTTGAGAACAATAGTGTATAAAATTCTTTGAATAGGAAAAAATGTAAGTATTTGCAAGAAAAAGAGTATTTTTTAAATTTATGTTTTTATTCCCTTATGTGGCAGAAACAAAACAAATGTGAAATTATCTTATTTTTACACATCAGAATAAGATGAGAAATAAAGTATTTTCGTATACTTTATCTTTAGATATGCAAAAGTATATTTACCAGAAATAAGTAGGGTTGGCAACCCTATCTCCAGACTGATAAGCAAAAATAACTTTGGTTATTCCATTACTTATTTTAACTAAGTTTGAAATACGTAGACTGCTGGAATTATAGTTTCATTTCGGCTGCTTTAGATTTAGGTTGTTTAGTTTCTTACGCAATTAGTAAAAGTACACTAATAGTAATTTTAGAAAATACCAAAAAGAAGTAGTATCGTGTGTGATATGTAAGCTTGATTGTTGTCCTGTGATGTGTCTAGCGGAATATTAATTTTGCAAATCCTTACGTTCTAATGTAACATTTATGACTTGACGAGCGTGATTCATATTATTTACAACATATTCTGCGAAGACTGTAAACATGATGGTAGTTTGCAAATTTAGGTTACAGAGGAATCAAGTTAAGTTTTGGTTTCGTCGATTATGTAAGCTGTGATGTCGTCGACTGATAACGATGCTTTATTTTTATACTGTGATTACCTATTTGTATGTGCTAAGTTATATTTGTGTTAAAGCAATACACATTCGTAAAATGCAGAGGCTTAGCTTCTGATAGATTTATTATATTCTTTGTAATCAACACCTTTAATGATTTTGAAACATTGATTTGTAATAGTATATGATAGTATGTATAATTAGACTTTGGTATATTTTTTAAAATAATTTATTGTTGTTTCTGTAATTGTTTCAATAAATATTTTCAGAAATAACTAAATATTATTTTAATTATCTTGTTTGATTTTAGCCATGTATCACCCCTATCCAATCATAATTAAAATCCTCAGGATCCTCACACACAGTCCCATGAACTTAAACTTCATATGGTAAGAAAAAGTCATCATCATCCGCAGCCGTCGGCATCGTGCTGCGTGCGGATGAGTGTATAACCCATTGCTGAAATTAAGTCTAATGCTGTATCATGCAATAGTTACATAAAACGCTGTAGCTTCTCATCTTGGCTCGAGATCGCCAATTCGAGATCTCGCGAGATAAGAAATTACAATCTTGCTAGATCCCGGCATTTTCAAGAGTTCGGATAGTTTAAAAAAATAATATATTGTTAAATTCGGACGGCTAAACTGCTTGGTTGTGATTATGAGGTTAAATAGATAAAATAAATAAAATATTGTTCGTACTATTCATAAATGATATTGGCAACTGTTTTAAATTTTCCAAATACCTAATGTTTGCGGATGATTTGAAAATATACAGGTCGATCAACAGCTCAAGTGATACAAATCTTCTGCAGGCAGATATATTTAGATTAGTGAGCTATTGTGAAGCTAATAAATTGGATCTCAATATCTCAAAATGTTTAGTTATCACTTTCACCCGGAAGAGCCAATCAGTCATTTATAATTACTCAATTTCTAATCAACCTCTATCTCGAGTAAGTATCACTAAAGATCTGGGAATTTTCTTGATAACAAGCTCTCTTTTGAGTGTCATGTCGATCATATCGCCAACAAAGCTAGCAAAGCCCTGGGATTCGTTATACGTAACGCCGGTTCTTTCAAGAAAATGAAAACTTTAAAAATTCTGTATTGTGCTTACGTCCGCAGTCATCTGGAATATGGTAGTCAAATTTGGAATCCGAACTGTGCGGTGCACTCAGATAGACTCGAGAGAATTCAAAGGAAATTCACAAGATACTTAGGTTACAAATTTAAAATCCCTTACCAAAATTACAAAGAACGGTGCACTCGATTCCACTTACTACCACTTGCAACTCGGAGAAACATTCCTAGTGAAAATAGCTCAATCAAGGATCGAATGTCCAGAACTTCTCTTCAAGCTGTCTCTGAATGTCCCGCCCCGGCATTCTCGTTCAAGAAATCTTCTCCATGCTCCGTTCGCACGCACAGTACACCGTAGCAATTCATATATGATTCGCGCAGTCAAATCATTCAACCAAATTATTAAAAATGATAACCCTTCAATTGATCTGTTTACAAGCAGTTTAGCATCCATCAATACCATTCTTTCTAAAGACTTTGTTGTATCCGACATGTTGTAAGCATACCCTTGTTGATTTAATTAGGTTTTAAGCAATTGCAACAATTTTCTTACTAATTGTGGAGGCTTGTAAATGGCTTGTCGTCGACTACTCCACTGTTATCTCTGTGTTGTTAACTGTAAGCCACCCAAATAAAAAAAAAAAAATATCTATTAAAAGTGGTACATAAGATAACAAGTGCGTGCACGTGGATATTTCTCGTTAAATAATCTGTCCCGCTTGTCATCCGTAGCTAATAATAATCGGGATAGTTTACTTTCGTTGTTCCAACACTCCCGGGCTCCGGCGGCCGTCAAGGTCAATCGGCGCATCACTCCCGCACCAATTGGACGTGTGTAGCGCTGACTACTGCGGCTCAATCTCGAGCGAGATGTCGCCATATTATGCTTCGGTATTGATCTTCAAAAATGACACGAGATCTCGATTGCATTCCTCAAGCTTCTGTAGCTTTGCATACTTTAAAGCCAAGATGTAGGGTTTGTAGAGTTGGCTTGACTCAACATGAGATCTAATAACTTTCTAAACTGTGAAAGCATTGAGACTGTAAATCGTCGCAGGCAACCTACTTTACATTTCCAACGGAATAAAATAATTATGTGTCTAAAGTTAGTCGTTCCAAACGGCCGCGCAGGTAAGGCGTGCATAAAATTCAGTTTTCTAGGACTTCAGGAAGTAGATCCTAGAGGTTCTGATGATCATTATATGAGTTAGTGAGTGATAAAATCTAAATCAGAATTTTAATGTGTTTCATATTGTCAGCCAACTACATCTTAGCCTGAGAATTTGGGCTCTAATATTATACAGATTGAAGAATAAAAAATCATGCTTTTAGAAAAGGTCAGTAGTGCTCTTCTGCTAATAAGTTCATTTTGGTGATATATTTGAGGAAGTGAAAAATTAGAATAAAACAGGAAATTTAAATGTTCATATAATGTTATGTATACTTAATTACTATGTTTCATCTTCTTCCATGTCATCTTCTTCCTGAACTTCATCATCATCACCTTCATCATCACTAGGTATGTCTAGGTCTTTGTGGAAACCTTTCCCTTTGGTCCAGTGACACTTTATGACAACTTTAAACTTAGCCATTTGTATACCCAAGAGTTTCAATATGCTTGCTTGTTCTGGTGTTAGCAAAGCTCCTTTTTTGCAAACCTGAAATATTGCAAAATAATGGAAGCTGTTATTTAATGTGAAGGTAGATCTTTCAACGAGCCTTGGACCTTTTTTAATGTGTGGAATGTCATGGACCATTTGTCACTTGAAGAGGGGGCATGATATGTCAGTCTTATCAACTGAAAATCACACTTGCCTATCCTAATTATACTAAAATACATGTTGTCCAAGGATGAAAGATGGAACTAATGAATGAAGCTGAAATTGTAATGGAATAGTGATTATTATTTCTAAAACGCTGTTGGAAGTAGGTTTTATATTCATAAAAATTTTAGTTGCAAGTACCTGATATTCTTTGATTAGATTTATGACCCCTCTTTCCAGTGATGTAGGTAGACCAAGGCGCCTCAGATGTGGTTCTATTGTGTGTGAAAAGTCAGCCAGAGGACCTTGAGGTAGTATCACATCTCTAGTAGCTACAAATCCAGCACGTGCATATTCTGCATCACGAAATTCTTTGAACCATTGTAAAACATCAGGTACATCTTTGTTTGTCATGAGCAAGCCACATTGACCCTTTAATCTTTTAGATAGCTATAAAATCATAAAAAAATAACAATACATATATTATGTTTTTAAATTAATTTCATGGTAATTTATGGAAGAAAAAATATCAAGACAAGTATAGTCAAAGTAGAGGGGTCGAAGCCATTGAAAAATCAACTAGTAAAGCCACTCAGATAGGCATCTCTTAAGTTAAAGTAGAAAGTTTTATGTATTTGACGGTTATAATTTTTTGGCAGCTAAGCATTGATATGTTGCACATCATTATTCAATTATATTCATCAGCAGTGTCTGAATTGGTGAAAAAGCAGCATCATTTTACAGAGACTCATTAATGTTACCATTAATCCATCCCAACATGTTCAATTTCAAAATTACATAAGAGAGTATAGAGTACATAATTGCAAAAATATTGAAAAATAAAATGCATTGCATACATGCAAAGGAACCAATGTTTATGGATATATCTGTCATTGGTATTCAAAGGGTTAAAATATGTTACTTCCTCTGTGGTAGAACCTTTTGGGCCAGAGCCATAGGCAGGCACTGTGAGTGAGTTTCACCCCCAAACCCCTGTACCTTGACTAAGTCGGAGAGCTTAATATAAAGGGTATAAAATGAAGCAAGAAAACCAGTAAATTGCTAATGTAGTCTTTGTTATGAAAGAGGATATAATTATATCAACTTACCAAATTCAATTGATCTTCAACTTCATCACTCTTTGTCCTTCCAAGGGCAACAGCCATCACTTTATTTTTTCCAAAAAAGAATCTAGAGTCTTTCCACTCATTACGCAAGTCTTTCAACTTCGTGTTGCGCATGTTATCAACAGTAAATAGAAATATGTGTTCATATTTAGACAGTGAGTTCCTTATTTCTTCTATTATTTTCTGTTTAAGCAATAATCCTTTTTTGTTTGTTTTTGTTAAAGAAACTGCAAGAAAATATACTTTGGACTAGAATACCCTAAATAATACTGAAAACATTTAATCTATTCATAGTAATAATCATAAATAGTTAGAAGTATATATGAGTAGAATACTAGTGTATTCGGAATATACTTAAACTATCAGTCTTGAAAGTAAAATATTAAGCATGGTCATAGGTTATTACCTTTTTTATCCCTCTTTGATTTTGGCATTTTGTAATTTTATCGTAATCTGTTTAACTCACAATCACGTATTATTAGTAGCTAAAGTCAATCAAATACCAACACTTATTTTATATTTTAGTACTTCAAATAACCTCAAAATAGGGAATTCACGTGCACAGACTACTAAGAGATACTAGTATTCACATGTATTTATGACGTATGACGTGAACTGTCAGTCACCAGTTACCAAGTCACCACAGATTACGTACTTTCATCATCATCATCATCATCATAACAGCCTATTACGTACTTTAACAGAGGCTTATTTATGGTGCCTGTCATTATTTAGAGTTGCACCAAAGAGTATTCCATTGTATTGATCTACAAGATTTTTGAATCGATACAATTGCTTTCGATCCATTAGTGGATCAATACACGGCACGGATGACCGGATCGAAAAATATTAGTTTTCAATTTGTATTTTTAGAGGTAAACAGGCTTTAACCCAAAGTATTTATTCGTAACACATACCGCCTTCCTTAACTACAAAGTATGGTCTTACTACAACGAATAGATTCATAATTCACTAATACATATAAATATTTCTCGGTAGATTATTTTAGATCTATTGTTATCGCTTCTTAGACTTATATCAATATACCTACTTGATACGATAATGGATCGATCCAAAAAATCGTATGCAATCAATAGGGTCGATACAGTTTATTACGATCTTATGTACTGGTATCTCTAAGTAATCCGTGGATTCATTGCGACCAAGAATATAGAATATGACGTGGGCTGATCGTTTAACTGGGCCGATCGAGATTTATCTGGGCAGAATATGATGTGCCGATTATTGTATGTTACAATGGCTGCAATTCGGCGTATCGTGATGTGCCCAGGCAGATCTCGATCGGCCCATTTCAACGATCGCCCCACGACAGATACAACACACCTGGATCGACCAGCCATAAGTGCCATATGCTGTACTGCCAAGAGTGCCTAGAATGGTCAATACTATAAGTACAATACTTTGTGTAATAGTACATGGCAGAACATAGACGAGTATAAGACGTACCTTTAGTAAAAGGTGGTAGGTATCTATAGTTCTTGGTGGCTCTATATGATTTGCTGAGTGTGTGTACTGTAATTAAGTAGTATATGAAATATAAAGTCGCGCACTCCAACATAGAATTTACCTAAACTCGAACAAGTGAATTTTGTGCACGACCCACTGATGTCTATGCTACTAGACTGGATAGGCTATGGCGTATAAATGACAGCATAATTTTTGGCTCAATTTGAAGCACTGCTCCGTGCTTTTAGGCTCAGAGGAAAGACAGACACTTTTAGGGAACTAAAATTGAAACTGATTGACACATAATGCAAATGGCCGACGAGATGTTTAGAGGATCTCCGTGATCCGATCACTAATGACGATATTTTTTCATTGTATAATTTTGTGTAAGTCCTCAACAAATGAACTGATAAATAATTTTGTGTAAGTCCAAGTAAATGATATGAAAATCCTTATGGATCGTCTGACACCTGGGGAGGCACTATTGTATTGTATTCTAAGTGCATTGTTTTCCGCTGGGTGTAGTTGGTCCATGTGCACTGGTGTAAAAAGTAGGCCCCAGTACCACATCTTATATCTACTGTAAAACTATACCTTACAAATGTATGTACCAAAATGTTACCACCCATGGAAAACGTTCTTAGTACTCTCTTGGTATTTGCATCTTTATGAAGTTGAAGTCGTATGAAGTTGTTGTTATGTAAATCGAAATAAGGAGTATTTAAATCAGCAGTGGATTTATTTTGATAAATTAAACAGTAAAACGACATAATATTTTTATATAATAAAAATAACTATCACAAAAGAAAATACAAGTTTGAATGGGTGTGTAACGGTTGATATAATAACAAAAAATCTAACGTTCACTTGACCTAATTTCAGTTAATATACTTTTGTTTAATATAACGATCAGTTGAGATAATGAATTGTTGATATAATTTCATTTTATCTAATTTCTTATGATATAATAAACATTTCCTATAATGCACATTTGACATAATATTCATGTAGTATATTATTCATTTACTATAATATTCATAATCTCTAATAACTTTTAATATAATTTAGAAAATCTGATACGATTACATAAATACTAAAAAATACCCCACTATTTTATGAAGTTACAGGAATCCGTTTCTTCAGAAAGCACTTACCTTGTACAAATGTTTGGAAAAGATTACGTTTTAGGAAACGGCAACAAAGACCCTTGTTTTTCTCCAAAATTATGGAGTATTGCAAGTTTACATGATAAAGGGCTACCGAAAACCCAAAATTCAGCGGAATCCTGGCACCATAGAATTAATCAAATTATAAATCATAACAAACCTGGGTTTTATTGCCTAGCCCATGAGTTGCTTCTAGAATCCAAAGTAATATTGGGTAGCGTAGAATGTCTTTTTAATGGAAAGTCACCACTAAAAAAGCCGAAGTATTGTTTAAAGAAAAAGGAACGAGTCGATAATATTCTTAAAAACAAAAAGGAATACACTGAAATTGAATTCCTTCGGGCTTTGGCCTCTAACTTAAAACTGAAATAAGATGTAATATTTATGTGATGCTATGTTATGATTAAAAAAATATTGTACTGTTTTTTTTTCTTCGCTTTATACCCTATACACCTACCACCCTCAACTATTGTAACCAGTAGAAATTGGATGCAATCTGGACTTTAGGGCTGCCCGACTCGGACAGGTTAGGTTATTTTTTTATAAACCAACCAGAAGTAGGGCTCCGTCGACCAAGCCCACCCTCGACCATGCATTGAATATTTTAAGATTTGGTTAGGTGACATTTTAGTTAGGTTAGAACTGTGACCATTAAACATGAAAATTAGGTCAAAAGAACATTAGGTAAAATGAATGTTATATAAAAAGAATATTATACATATTGAAAATTATATAAAACTGCTGCCTCATTAGTCTAGTGGTCCCAAGTGAGACTGCTACACTAGAGGTTCTGGGTTCGATCCCCAGGTCGAGCAAAGTGTTATTGGGTTTTTCTATGAAATTCTCATTAGCAGCTCGGAGTCTGGATTTGTGCCCGGTTAATGGCTATAGGCTCGCCCCCTATAACATGGGACCTAAACATACCGGCGAACTGTGGGTGTACATTAAGTACACCTCTGCCTAACCCATCGGGGAATACAGGCGTGATGGTATGTTATATAAAATGAACGTTATACTAAATGTTTTATATTAAATGAAAATTATATCATATGAAACATTAGGTCATATGAAATTAGGTTATATGATTTTATAGCATATGAAAATTATATTATATGAACGTTATTTCAAGTGAAATTAGAGCATTTGTTATTATATCATACATTACACACCCAGTTTGAATATTAACAGAAGTTGTAAATAAGTACCTAATTATTAGTCTGCCTCATTGGTGTAGTGGTCCCAAGCGCGATTGCTACGCTAGAGGTCCTGGGTTCGATCCCCAGGTCAAGCAAAGTTTTATTGGGTTTTCCTATGAAATTCTCAGTAGCAGCTCGAAGTCTGGATTTGTGCCCAGTTAATGGCAATTGGCTCGCCCCCTATTACATGAGACCTTAACATACCGGCGAACTGTGGTTGTACAATAGTACACCTCTGCTTAATCCTTCGGGGAATACAGGCGTGATAGTATGTTATGTTATGTTGTAAATAGGTAACATACTTAAAAAAAATCTTTAAGGCCTTAAAGCATTTTATTATTACAACCTTCATGGAAGAACAACAAGTTATCGACATTGTCCCAATCTCTAAAATTAGTTCCGTTACTGCTCACTTGTGCTATCAGCGCCAAAATGGCGAAAATCAAACGGGGTCAAAAACCGTTGACAGTAGCCTGTCCAGTGTACTAGAGTAATAGAGGTCAGTGGCACGGCCGCATAAGTATATCATAGAACAGTGTTGCCAACTCTATGTCTTTTTTACGTAGATCTATATATTTTTGATGTGGCTCTAAGCTGAAAAAGGAAAACCAAGAGGAAACTGAAAACCCAATGGCACACGGTTTACCTTGCAAAGTACCTACGTAATATGGTCAAGCTAAGAACTGTTCTTGTCTGAACTTGTTCGCAAGTGGTTTTAAAAACTCGGTGTGGAGCCTTAATTATATCTAATTATAATTATAATAATAATTATAATTATGATTATTACTATTTGCCTATATATTTTTTAGACGATGCAGGTATTGTAGATGATTGTCAATACATTTTGTTTCAGTCTTTTTATACCTTTTACTTGTGTATCAAATTGTTGTTGGGAGTCTCATAAAAAGGTTGGATTGTACAGCGTAAAAGTATTCCCCAAAGATATTTGGAACATAGAGACTGCTGGCCACCGACCGTCCGAACGAAATTTAACTTTGGATTTCTTATTTTAGACCATCAGAGCACAAAGCATACTCAAAATAAAAAGATTGCTCATACTTGGTTAAGTAAAATGGGTAAAATAAAAAAAAAAATTGGATGAATATACATAATTATTTAAAAAAAAAATAAGTAAAAATAGTTTACATGTCGGTATGTATTTAATTTTTAGAAAAGCATATCGTTGTTTTTTTTTTCGATAACTAAATATAATATAAAACTCAAAGGTAACTGACTGACGTAGTGATCTATCAACGCACAGCCCAAACCACTGGAGGGATCGGGCTGAAATTTGGCATGCAGGTAGATGTTATGACGTAGGCATCCGCTAAGAAAGGATTTTGATAAATTCTACCCCGAAGGGGATAAAATAGGGGATGAAAGTTTGTGTGAAACTTTGTCAATTTTAAACCGATCGGGCTGAGACTTTGCATGCATATAGCTACTATGACGTAGGCATCCCCTAAGAAAGGATTTTGATAAATTCCACCCCTAAGGGGATAAAATAGGGGATGAAAGTTTGTATAAATCTTCTTAGATTTTCGACTGATTGAACTGAAATTAAAGATTGGAGCTACTATGATGAAGACGTCCGCTTAAATAGGATTTTGATAAATTCAACCCCTATGGGGATAAAATAAGGGATGATGGAGGATGTAAATGTATTAGTTTGAACTATCAGTACCTAATGGAACGAATAAATTAAGACGAACAAAATATTAATAATAATACTTCTTAACGCGAGCGAAGCCGCGGGCAAAATAATTAATATATTTCGACCTATGTAAGGGTGAAATAGGGGATGAAAGTTAATATGGAACAAAGTAACTATTCCACGCGGACGAAGTCGCGGGCACAAAGCTAGTTTGCACTATAAACCTAAATTTATGTGAAGCGTCATGGTCAGTGCAAGGGAAATTGGGAAACACAAGATTGATAGTTTATTTTTATTTATTTATTTAATTAGGTACACTAACAGCATACATATTTTACAATCGATAAAAAAGGTACATAGAAAAGGTCTGATACATATGCCAATTACAGATATACACAACATTTACCACTGAAGCACACAATTATGATACTACAATTTAGAGATAAGTTTTAGAACCACTCAAATATAAAAACAAAACAATAATTAAAATGAATTAATCCTATAAATATAAAGTTGTTTTGGTTATTATTATACGTTTGTATTTAGTGAGCGGGTCAGAGAACACATCAAAGTCTGGGTATAATATGCTGATCTCATTGTATTCAGAGCATATTCTGGAAATCGGCGAATTTCGACCGAGGTTAGTTCTACAGGGTGGTAGATGGAAAATTTTGCTAATACTTTTTCTAAGGTATTGATATGGTACAGTCACAGATAAACATTCCAGTATGGCTTCGCATTGAACAGAGCTATTTATACATTTATGAAGTAGTACCAAATCATGCATCGTACGGCGATCGTGTAGTGACTGCATATTATAATATATCTATCTTTGATTGTAGGGGCATCTGTGAGATATCCTTTGTGAAGTAAAAGCAATTGGCCTAGTAAAACTTCTTTGAATGCCCTCGAGGCGCTGGGAATGCACAGCGTATTGAAGATTCCACACAACACTGCAGAACTCTAATTGGCTTCGGACTGTCGTATGCTAGGTTTTGTTTTAAGTCGATCAAATAGTAAACAAGTCTTCACTTGTTTACTATTTGATGTGGAGTAAATTTAAGTCAATGAGTACACCCAGATACCTGATTTCCTTCACTTCTTGCAATGCCTTGCCATTAATATTGTACGAAGATGAAACAAAACAGGATTTTCTGGTATAACGGATGAAAGAACACTTGTTGTGGTTCAGTGTCATACAGTTAGAACGACACCAAGCCTGTATGCTATTTAAATCAATCTGAATGAGAGAAACCTCCTCAGACGATGCAACCTTTCTATAGATTTTTAAATCATCTGCAAACAATTCATAATTAAAATGTTTAATATGGTTCGTTATATAATTCATATATATAATGAACATTAATGGTCCCAAATGGAAACCTTGTGGAACTCCAGAATCGACAGAAGTATCAAAAGCATATACCTTAACCACAACGGATTGGGTCCTGCCCACTAAGTAAGATTGAAACCATGCCAGTATTGGTCCGTGCACAGCACAGCGTTGCAGCTTACTCAAGAGCAGAGTATGAGTGACTTTGTCGAAAGCGCTAGTAAAATCGGTGTAGACAGCATCAATTTGATAATAGTGTACGGGTAAGGTACATTTAAAATGATAGAATTCAAATGATATATTGATAGTTCGAATGTATACCAAATATATACCCGAATTATTAAGAAATTGATAACGATCGACACGTGTTGAAACGGGTTGTTTTGATGTATGATAATAAATTGCCCGAAACGCGTAATGCAACTACTGCTCGATACCTTGAGTACATGAATTATATGCATTTCACGAGGTGTCGATGTCAGCATAAAACTAAAACTATTGGTATGTATTGCTCGTACAGATAGCATTATTTACAGGCAAGTATTTTATTGTAATCATAATAAACCATAACTTAGTTGCTAGCTTATTGTTTTTTTTATTGGACACATTTCGAAAAGTCTGCATTAGATTTTCACCATATTATTCCCCTTTGCTCTTTTTTCTATCGAACGGTCAGAAGCACGAAAAAGCGACATCGATTCATGGTGGACATTCCAAAAACCCGTTAAAAATTCTTGCATTTTTATCATGCCTACCTACCGCTGCAATGTGGAATGCTGTTCCCGAACGGGTCTTCCCCGGTAGATATAATCTGGGTGTATTTAAATCACGTCCTTCTAGGCAAGCGCGTTCCTTTGTAGATCGCAGTGCGAACCGGCGGCGCGGCAGTCAAGCGTAGGCCTATCAAGAATAAAAAAAACGGACAAGTGCGAGTCGGACTCGCCCACTGAGGGTTCCGTAGAAATTTGTAGGTTTTTATGATTTAATTAGAAATAATTATATAGTTTTTCATAGTTCTAGGCCAACGGAAAATACCCAATAAATCTTTAATTCCCTCGAGTGTGTCGAAATTATACGTTTTTTGTGGCATAAACGGCCGTATCTTTTTTTACGTTAACTTAGAAGTTTCACAGCTTCAAGACCTGAGTATATGGTTCTAATTTCAACTCGATACCTCCACGCGTTTCCGAGACAAAGGGTCAGGGACAAAGGGACAGACGGACGGACGGACTGACAACAAAGTGATCCTATAAAGGTTCCGATTTTTCCTTTTGAGGTACGGAACCCTAAAAATGGTCTAAGCAAATTATCCGTCAGGCGAACAAATTACAGACATAATGCGAAATCTTTTAACTAATATTCTTGTGCCCCGGAGCCGTTACCCAATTTAATGAATTAATACTGATTACAGTACGCGCGGCATAAGTTGGCCGGAGTGAAGTTCGCCGTTTTAATGCGCAGTGGATTGTTTACGTTAAAAATTGTGTACTGCGCAACCAAAAACTGACAAACAGCTAACTTCACTCCGGCCAACTTATGCCGCGCGTACTGTAAATCGCTAAGGTCCTTTGTCCTAGGCCGTAGGTAAGGAAATAACTTTGAAATATCATACTTTTAGTTCCACAGAACACACACAGAATGATAGCCGCAGACCAGAACATAATAATGGTGGATGAATAAATAATGCCGTTCAACAAAAATAATAATCTTATGAAAATGCTTATGAATAAAGAATATAATTACCTATCACCGGGCTATACGACCTGTGGTACGACTGTACGTTACAGTACGTGCATGTCTATTGTCATTTTAAAAGTGCGCGCCAGAACACTAACTTCCTGTTAGCTTACCAGTAACCACAAACACATTTCTCTCGCTGTCTCTGTTACTCTTTAGCAGGTAGAACGAGTAAACGATATATTTAATGATAAATATGTGTACGTTCATGACTAGTATCGTTTAACGCTTCCTCTATAGCCATCCAAGATGGCCGTCTCCTAATGTGAACCCTGTTCCGTTTTTGTTTCCCCTCTGGCCCCGCTGCCGTCAGTGTAGTATATCGTTCACCACAAGACAAAAACCGATATTGTGTTGTAATTTGCTGGTTTAATTACTTTTTTTCCCTTCCAACAAGTAAGTGTCCTAAAATTATAATAAGTGAATGTAATTTTATGTGTTTCTGATAAAGTGTCTATGATTAAAAATCGTTTTCGCACAAATCTGTGACTGTGACGCATAGAAGGAGTGCCCCTTTGCAGCAGCCATTTTGCCCGAGCCGGCGACACGATATTTCGCGGTGCGGTTAAATATATTCTAAATTTTGTTAATCGGCATTTATGTTCTACTCAACGGATTAACTTTTATTACATATGGTGTAATATATTCCTTCTGGTAATTAGACGTTTCTTCCAACGAGATTCGCCGCGTAAGTTGGTTTTTTGGCTCTTATTACATTTTCATCGGTGACTGAATTATATTTTTGGATTAAGCAGGATCATTTAGATTGATTGTAAACTGATGCTGTTATATTGATTCATCTTTAGAATAACAGGTTTAGTTCCGCTCGGAATGCGTGGGCACGTAGAACGTTGGCGTATTCATAGAGGGAAGTAGGTAGCGATCACACTAGTGCGTCGTAATTTCGCCGTGCGTAGTCATGCCGTTATCTTGGTCGATTCAATATCTATGTAATGTCATTGGAAGTCCTAGCACATCTAAGAGGTTCCAAACTATAATTTACTAAACTTTCGACGATATTCCTTTCACCTCGTCTCTCGTGATAGGTATTTATCATTTATTAAAAATTCCGTTGTGTAACTTAGTACAAATAAGTATAGGTTGTTGTAATTAGGCAGCTAAAAGTAGGTATCTAAAGCTAATATTACAACACCTTTGATTTACTCTACCTATTTTGCTTTGGTTCTACGTAAGCACGTGCGTGACATGAGTCGACAGCACAATGCTCTCGTGTTTAATTATGTGATCCTACATATACTATAAAGACATGTATTTCTATTATAATATTACCTACAAGGCTTATGTTAATATGTACTCGAGTTTTCCTCCATCAGTATACCTACCTGCCTAAGACAATGTTATGTATGTATGTCTTTCAGAAATTGACTATGTACGGAGACTGCTTGATAAGTTGGCTTTTTGTATTAATTCCTTGTGTTGCATTCATTACTCACAGCAAATACCTACCTACTACAATGATACTATAATTAAGTTTCTGAAAAAGGAAACATAAGTACCTATAAAAATTTAAATATAATAGTCATCCACATAATGCTTAAGAGCACCAGTACAATAAATAAGCACAAAATTTGGCTTGACTGTGACATAACTTGGCATCTTAGTGGCTGAAGTTATCAGTTTGGAATTATTGCTTCCGATAATATTCTTCTGTTATTTGCCTTGCTAATTCTAAATTTGTTACATACTAAGCTAACTACTTGTGTTGTCAATAAATCAACAATAAGATGTTAGTTGTGACTGTCATGTTAATAATGACACATTGCCCTTCAAAGATTGACAACATAGTTAATTAGTCAATAATGTGATTGTTTGTATACCTATTTCATTAGAGGATGAAAATATGTATGCCTTCAGAAATAAATATGAATTTGGGTTCAATATATTATGCAAAAACTTAGAGAAGGGAACATGTATACTGTATATAATATTATATATATTATGCATGACTGCTATAAGTTTTCAGTATAAGTTGACATCAGCCCTGAATCTGTTTTTTTTTTAATATGCGGGGGGATTACTCCAGTGTTTAAGATCTGTTAAAAAAAAAACAGTTTCAAAAAGTTCAATTTTGGCACCTCTTGAAACTGTTGCCATGGGCCCCGGTTTGCCCTCCCTCTCCTACATCCAGGCTTGCCTGTCATTGTAGTGAAAGTCTTATAATTCGAGATCGGCTTTAACTGGGAATGTATAAGATTAAAGAAAAATTATTCAGAATTCTATACTACCTACCTCTGATGTGATATGAACTATTTACAAGCTTTGGTAAATATAAATGACGATAGGTGTATTCTGGTGAGTGGGGTGGGGGAGTGGGAGGTGTTTCAGGGGTCATGACCCCACCACTACTTTATTGTAATGTTGCAAAATTATCAGGACTATTGGTGCATCTTCTTCAATTGATAATTTTTTTACAGAACTAAGCTGACCTTTACTGTTTGTTATATTCTAATTGCAATTTCTCTATTCCCATGGAATATATTCCATGATATTTTCTATGCTAACATAAGTAGGGATGTAATAATTACTAAATAAATAAAAATTAAGCTTCATTTGCTATAAGTTGTCCACATACTTCTTTTCAATGACTTTAAAGAAAGCATTCCAAAATTTGAATTTTTTTTTATCAACCTTCATATTGATTCAACAAATAACATGATTTGTTAGGGACCCATGGAACTAAAGCAATAGATTTTTCACTGTCTGTAATTTGTTACTTGACAGGGCAATGTTAGTGACTGTTGTGCTAAAAATTATTTGAAATTAGAGTTGAATGTTGCATTATTGAATTAATAATAAACATAATTGAATGAATGTTGCATTATTGAATGAATAATGAACATTTTGAATGTTGCAGTATTTATATAGGTAATTAAACATAGTTATTAGTTATTACAAATGCTAAACCAAATTTTAACAGGCTTATTCTTAACAATATACCTGTTATACAGTTAATATTGAAATAGCATTCTACAGAGTTAATTATATTTGTGTATGATTTATAAAAATAGTGCCTAGTCAATCCTATTCTTTGCCTATGTTATGTATATTATCCTATGTCTTTGGATGCAGGTGGCATATAACCGGTCCCTGTGGAAGCCTTTGTGGAGGCCTTTGTTCAGCAGTGGATTTCTATTGGCTGATATGAGGATATCATATGATGATGATAAATCCTACTAATAAATGAGACATGAACGTTTGTGAGGATGTATGGATGTATAGATGTTTTTTTACTCTTTCATGGCAGAATGGCTAATCGATCGGGATAAAATTTGGCTCAGAGATAGATTATAACCTGGAATAACACAGGCTACTTTTTATTCAGGTCAGACCCAAATCTGAAGTCCACACAAAGTCGCGGGCAAAATCTAGTTATATCTACATACGAAACATTAACAACATAAGTAGGTACCTACATACTTACGAAATTCCTAATGCATACATAGCATATACCATAGTACTAACTGGAGACCCGTAAAAGGAGCTATAGGTGGTGGGTAGGTAGGTAGAGGGGTAGTGTGAGGTAGGCGCCGGGCGGACGGGCGCGGTGCACGAGGGGTGTACGGCGAGGGTGAGGGGTGTGTGCAATCGTCGCGCTAGTCGTATTTCGTCTGGAGTGTTTATCCCGCGTCGCTGGATCAATACTGTTGGCGCAGTGGCGGTGACCAAACGGCGGCGCGGCGACACGGCGCGTGCCTAGCTTGCTCGTAGCTTGAGTCTGTGAGATGCTGTCAAACCGAGCGGACGCCGCGTCGATGTCGCGTTTGGCGTGAGAGGTGCTCTTTGAGCTTAGTTGAGTTTTCATATTGCGCTAGTGCGCCCGCGAGCCTCTACTTAAGGTGCGACTTCCTTCTGCCTATTCATGATGACAAATACCCAATTAGGGATTCGCTTCGGTGAAAGTGACGCCCAAACGATTAGTCTTTCTGACAATTTTACCCAAATTATGACTCGTCCTTAGTTGTTGATTTCAATCGTTTATTCGTGACTCATATTTTATTGCAGGGGCATCAGTAAATTTATCCTCTCCCATCGTCCACGATGTCCGTTGACAAGGAGGAACTGGTGCAACGCGCCAAGCTGGCGGAGCAAGCTGAACGGTATGACGACATGGCGGCCGCGATGAAAGAAGTCACGGAAACCGGCGTCGAGCTAAGCAATGAGGAAAGAAACCTGCTTTCCGTTGCTTACAAAAACGTGGTGGGCGCTCGACGATCGTCATGGCGCGTCATCTCTTCCATTGAACAGAAAACCGAAGGCTCGGAAAGAAAACAACAGATGGCAAAAGAATATAGGGTTAAAGTAGAAAAGGAGCTCAGAGAAATCTGCTACGATGTTTTGGTAAGAATAATAGTTTTTCGGAAATTCTTGAAATATACCTGTACCTTAGTCCAGCTTAGTATTATCGTGTAAATGTTAGTTAAATTGTGGAATTTATGGCAAACTAAGTAAGATCGACGTCAGTCGCCGCCATCCTACGCGGATGACGTCATAATATTTGTGCCTCGCCAATTTGAGGGGTGATGCAAGCGACTAGTAGCCGTGGTCATTTCCTCCGTAGTCATAACGTTTTTGTTAATCATGGGCGTTAATAATGTTGGTTACCACGTGAGCATGCAGGGCGCGGTGCGGAGTTTCCGCGGGCGGGGAGGGTGGGGTGACGTATTGCGCCGCGTCATTGCGCGCGCTGCTATCCCGTTTTCGTTCGTTGTCCTGCCTTCAAATATTCTGTATTCATTTTCCAATTTAAAAAATCTTTTTATTCATTTTAAGAATAAAGATAGCTACCTACTCGTTCAAACATAACCCTTAGATAACATTAGGTTCCTATATATTATCTTGGCATTAATTAATATAGAGTTAACTGCATTTTGTAATTAGGCTCTTATTTATCTAATTATGTAATACCAATAAGGATTCATATCAATGATAAGCTTATAGTGGATTTTTTTTATGGGATAGGAGGGCAAACGAGCAGACGGATCGCCTGATGGTAAGCGATTACCGCCGCCCATAGACACCCGCAACACCAGAGGAGTCACGAGTGCGTTGCCGACCATTTAAAAGGGGATTGGGCCTCCGGTAACCTCACTCACTCGGCGAAACACAACGTAAGCGTTGTTTAACGCCGGTTTTCTGTGGTATCACTTCGAGCCGGCCTATTCGTGCCGAAGCATGGCACTCCCATATGAATGAATATTAGATCGAAATCTTTATATATTTGTTTCAGGGTCTACTTGACAAGCACCTTATTCCTAAAGCTAGTAATCCAGAAAGTAAAGTATTTTACCTTAAAATGAAGGGTGACTACTATAGGTACCTTGCAGAAGTGGCCACAGGAGAAACCAGAAATTGTAAGTATGAAATTAGGAACTTATTGTTTATGAAATACCAATACTTGGTTGCCTTATATAGTAAGTAGGCATTAAACCAAATGTATTTATACAAAATGTCAGTAAGTTAACATCACTTTATATTACAGCTGTTGTAGAGGATTCACAGAAAGCATACCAAGATGCTTTCGAGATCAGCAAGGCGAAAATGCAGCCCACACACCCAATAAGGCTGGGTCTGGCGTTAAATTTCTCCGTCTTCTATTATGAGATATTAAATTCACCAGACAAAGCATGTCAGCTCGCCAAACAGGTCATTATTAGTGTCAGTTACGCATAGGCTCTGTGCTGGCTGGCACGAGAGGGAAGTGTAGGCTAGGCATATTAATGTACTCGCTTGTCCCCAGCTGTCGTGGAGGACTCGCAGAAGGCCTACCAGGAAGCATTCGACATAGCTAAAGCCAAAATGCAACCGACCCACCCCATCAGACTCGGCCTTGCGCTCAACTTTTCCGTATTTTATTACGAGATAATCAACTCCCCTGCGCGAGCGTGCCACTTAGCTAAACAGGTTCTTTTTTATAAAAAGAGAGAATTATGTGTGGTGACACCATATTGTAACTTACTAACTGTAAAGTTATTGTTAGTGCATTCTTCCCAGTTTGCATGAATGAAAACAAATCACTTTCAATTTAGAAATAATTTGGTAGATTAAAACAAAAAAAAAAACACTAATTAGCATGGTCGTGTGTAAAGCAATTAACCTTTAATCCTCGATCCAGCCAGCATCGGAGTGTTTATTTATAACTATTGCATATAAAGTTAATCTTCCTATAAAGGAATGATTATTATAAATATTTAATAATTATGATGTTTCCTTTTGGGATAGATATTAATGATCATCATTATTCTTGCAGGCGTTCGATGATGCGATCGCTGAATTAGACACCCTCAATGAAGACTCGTACAAAGACTCGACACTCATCATGCAGCTGCTGCGAGACAACCTGACACTGTGGACGTCAGACACGCAGGGCGACGGAGATGAGCCCGCCGAGGGCGGCGACAACTAATCTCGCGCCGCGCTCACTCCCAGCACACGCATTTGTTCTCATTGGTGTTTTATAAGAAAACGAGTAACATTCGAGAACGCCGCGCGGCGCGGGTCCTCCGCCGCTGATGCGAGCCGTCGCTTGTAAAAAAATGTTAAAAATGTCGTTCGCAGCGGACCTTCACGTTCCGTCTAAAATTAAATGTTATGTGTCATCTTTGACGGTTTTGTATTTCTGTATTTACACTGGATTACAGATATCGAGCTGACCCGATGAATATAAATATTTATAACTTAAGTTATTAAAATTACGGTTTCTTAAGTTAAAAGTGTTTTCCTTTATATAGAATAAACTTAACAGCCTGGTCGGCCCCAAATTAACATTCCTTTCGCCGCATGTCCGCAGTGAAATGGAAATCATGATGGTGAATGTTTTTAAAATTATACTATTAGTTTAAAATTTGTTGAAATATGCCCAAATTGACCCAATAAAATAGATTTTCATAAAATATAATAAATCCACCTGTATTATGGCTGTATCGAATTAGGGCACAAAAAAACTTGTTAGTGTCTGTGGTTTTTGTGATGTCTTTTAACATTAAAATATTACCAAAGTCTTTTATTGTTGACATTAACTATTTTGTTGTGCCCATCACTAATTATTATAATAGCATTCTGAATTTTCAGGCATTTATTAGCGAAATAGTTTTTGTGATGGCCAATATTTGTAACATTTCTGCTGCATTTTATCAGCCATTAATCTATTATATTTTTCATGTTTTCACCAATAAACTTTTGTATTAAATACAATTTTTAGTTTTAGAACCAATATTTAAATAAACCGCCACCTAAATACCCCACGAAGATGTTTAACTGATATAAATTATTGAAAATAATGAGGAAAAAAATGTAGATAGCACCAACATGTGTATTAAACATTGATAATTGGATTGAAAGTACTGAAATTGGTGGCGGCCAGGCGGCTTCACAGGTCAAATCCTGAGTTTATTTCAAACTAACATTTTATTATTTACATAACCTTTCTGAATTCATTAATTCCATTATGAACGTTGTACATTAAAACTTGAAAAAATATTTTAGGTACCTATGTGCCTGCCGCTTACCTATTGGTGTACGGTCAAGAATAAGCTAAAAGGAATTATTTTATATAAATCTGAACCATCGAACATTACAATATATATGTAGGAAGTAGCACAGTACCTAATAAACCACGTAGCCAGTGGCAGCAGTGTTGTCGCTTAGGAAAAAATAATTCAAAACTTTTACTAAAATGTCACTAGATTGGGTGAAAAAAAAATTAAAGTCACTAGATTATTTTTTAATCAATCTTCGTCAACAAAATTATTGAATAAAGAGGTAAATAAAAACAAATATAAAAAATCAATGAACAAAATACACTTTTCAATTAGAATTCACCAAAATCTGTTTAAAAATGATTGCCTCATAGTGACTGCCTCATTAGTCTAGTGGTCCCAAGCGCGACTGCTACGCGAGAGGTCCTGGGTTCGATCCCCAGGTCGAGCGGTTTTATTGGGTTTTTCTATGAAATTCTCAGTAGCAGCTCTGAGCCTGGATTTGTGCCCGGTTAAAGAGCAAAAACTCACTAGATCTACTGACAAAGTCACAAACGGCAACACTGAGTGGCGGTCTGACTAGCGAGGAGGAGGCAGTCCGCCTACGGTCCCGAGGGGCCCCAAAATCTCGAGAAGTCCATTTTGGTGAAATTACTAGATTCATGGTTGCATTTCATTTGTTTAAACCTATAGGATCAAACAGAAGATAAATAACGGATACCTTAAAAGGGTGTATGTACTCTTGTGCCTGAATAAATTTTACTACGGGATTTAGTACACCCGCTTAACCGAAAAGAGGATTGAAACTTAACGTCAACCTTACAATCATAAACTAACTGATTACTAAGTATTACAGCCAGCCAGAAATTCAATTACTACCAGAGGGCGACGAGAATGTTGGATAAAAATATTTTTGTCAACTTAAGGTGGATCGTTCACCTGAGCCCGCCAAATTCAAATTTCGAGTGGTTTTTCGCAGTTTGTAGGTCTTAAATAAGTACTGCAATCATGGTACCATTACCATGATTGCAGTACTTATTTAAGACCTACAATTTGTACACAATACAATTACCATTAATTGCGACATTAACGTCACAAAATTCACAATTTTTATCTAAAACCATTGCTTAAAAATCATTAATGTAGCTAAAGTTAGTGTAAAATGTAAATTTTGACCAATTACACATATTGCGCGAAGTTTCTGGCTTGATAAGGATTTATACGTAAAGGTTTTAGTTCTTAGTTGTGAATGTTGTATAGTTAATGTCGCAATTACAACTGCCATGAATCTAGAACTTGTTATAGACCTACAAACTGCGAAAAATCACTTGAAATTTGAATTTCGCGGGCTCAGCTGAATGATCCGCCTTAAATATTGAATTTTGAATCTGGAAAACACTTGCAGAAGTTTCGGGGGTCACAAATATTATTTTGGAAAAACTGGCCTATTTCTAGCGGAGGCCCTGGGCAGGTGCCCCGTGTGCCCTTACGGTAAAGACGGTACTGATTACTACCATTATTATCAAAGAGATTAAAACCATTGCCTTTGTTTAGGTATTATTTAACAATGCAGATAAGGAGACGTCGACGCATGGATTCCACAATGATATACATCATGTGTGCTATAGTCCATTATAATAGAACAAAACAATGTACTACAATATTAAAGAACATAATTATCAATATTTATAAAAAAGTCCGCGATAGCTTAACTAAACTATAATAATAATATAAAGAGGAAAGATTTGTTTGTTTGTTCGTAATTAACTCAAAAACTACTTGACCGATTTTAAAAATTCTTTCACTGTTAGAAAGCTACATCTGCATCAAGTAACATAGGCTATATTTATTTCCAGAAATAATTAGGGATCCCTATTAAAACTTGAATAATGTAACCCAAGGTGTAAAAAAATAGTATAAAATGTCTTTCATCGCATGCGCTACGAAAACTAGTGATGATAGAAAAAAATCTATAAAAAGGTCCGCGATAGCATACCCTTATCTCCGACGGATCACTCACAACTGCTTTTACTATTAAAATTTTAGGTTGAGGTTAAGTTCCAATCCTCTTTTCGGTTAGGCAGGTGTACTAAATCCCGTAGTAAAATTTATTCACACAAGAGTACATACACCTTTTTAAGGTATTCGTTATTTATCTTCTGCTTGATCCTATAACCTATAGGATAAACAAATGAAATGCAACCATGAATCTGGTAATTTCACCAAAATGGTCTTTTCGAGATTTTGGGGCCCCTCGGGACCCATGGCGGACTGCCTCCTCCTCGCTACATTTAGACCGCCACTCAGTGTTGCCGTTTGTGACTTCGTCACTAGATCTAGTGAGTTTTTGCTGTTTATGGTGACTTTTTTATGATTTAGTGACAAACAAAAATCTGGTGACTTTTAGCGACTTTTTCATGATCAACACAGCAGTTATATTATTTTATAATATCTATTTTTAATTAGCCAGAAACGTAGTGTAGTTTTTAAGTAACGTGCACTGGTAACACGAAACGTTCATTTGAGTTCCGGTGCCATCTACTTACTCCCCTATTAATAACCTCAAGCTTCGACTTCCACGGCAACTACAGACCAACCGTTCACTTTCAACATGCTGGACGAAGATGATACGTATTATAGATGAGGATTTAATTCAACTAATTAATAAAATTGTACTAGCTAATTAATGACATGTCCACAAAAATACTTTATTGACACAAATGACCTTTACGAAGTACATAACTATTAGGTTACAAGTTTAGACTATATAAAGGTAGCTTAAAAAATGGAATCCCTGCCTCCTAACGTATGGGAAACATGACTTAGGATTTAGTGTTCTAATGTTACTTTACTTCAAATGATCCAGTAGATTTTTGTGTGTGTTGTCTAAGAAACTGAAGAACTTAATTACATAATTGGGTTACGATTTATGAAAAGTCATTAATGTGTGGTAAGCTTATGCAGAGTTGAATAGGCGTATTTTTCTTTATATTTACATAACAACACATTAATAGGTAAATAATAATATTATTATATTCATGGTAATTTCCAACTTCATTATAAGATCACCAGATGAAGTGTGGCCCCGTCTGGGGCTTTCAGGATTTCAGTCATTGGAGGTCAATTTACATAAGTAAAATGCTAAAAAAATTTAACTATATAAGGTCATTGAGTAAAATGAAATAATTTTGACGACTCGTTTGGCGTAGCGGCTGAGCGAAAGGCTTCTCCGCCACGTCTTGTGGGTTCGATCCCCACACGGAGCAAGTACTTGTATAACTTACAGGTAGGTAGTTGTTCGGGGTCTGGGCGTTATGTATTTGAAAATTAACACACCCACGATACAAGAGAAAATCCTAGAGTGGGACAATGTTTATTTGAAAAAAAAAATCAGGCAGCCTTACATACTAATTTCATAAAAAAAATCAAATAACTTTGTTTAAAATATTTTAATAAAAACAATTAAAAAATACTTGGTAGGCTTTAACTACCTACTCACTTTTTCAGTGAGATTTAAATTAATTATGTATAAAAAATGATAAAATATGAGACAGATCACACGTAATCACACATCACAATATAATTAGATCTAGGAATCTTCGAAACAACACAAAGTGTACAGAGGTGTTAATTGTTACATAATTACGTACATCCATACTTAGTATACTTAATATTATAAAGCTGAAGAGTTTGATTGTTTGAACGCACTTATCTCTGGAAGTGACAGAAATCTTTTTGCATTTGATAGCCCAATTCTTGAGGAAGGTTATAGGGTATTTAACATTACGCTCACTACGACCTACGGGGGCGAAGCAGAAACGTTTCTCTCGGATGAAATCGCATGGGACAGCTGTAATCTAATAAAATCGTTTGTGCCGCTGCCGACTAGTCTATCCATGCACAGCCAAAACTACAAGTCTAGAAAACTGATATTTGGAACTTAAGTTTATTTTAAGCATCCGCTAAGAGAGGATTTTTGGTAAAATGGGGGGGAGTGTTTTTATGAGTCTTTGTTCTTTAGAGTTCGAAACACGAAAATTTTAATTACTGTTACTGAGAATAAATAGACATGTTTTATGGTTTTTTCGATTTTCACATTTTAAGGGGGGATGAAAGTTTCTATGGCAGCCGTTTTAGAAAAATAGTTACATACGTGAAAATTGGGATTATAGCTAATTTCAAATTGTCATAAATAAATAAAGAGGTGTCGGGTTTTATTTCACATTTTAAGGGGGGCAATTGGCAGGCTGGAAATTGGAAGTGTTCGCTACTTATCTTATATAAATGATGAATGACGTATTTCAGGGGTTTTGTATTTTCACATTCTAAGATGGGTGAATTCATCACTTTAGGTCGCGAGTGGAAAACCCGCGGGGAAAAATATATTTCTAACTTCGTATAAATACGTACATATTTTGAATCTGATCTCGTCAAATATTTAAATATTGGTATCTTTTGAGATCATGCGTGATTTGGATTTCCAGAAATTTAATATATAAATATTAAAAATCTAACATTCCTACTTACATAGTTTTTGGAATATGGATATCTAATAGATACATCAACATGAAATGTATGTTTAAGATATGTTCTTAATAGGTGACAAAGTTGAACCAATTTGTTCTTTTTTTTAAACCACTAAGGTAGGGCAAACAAGCATATGGCCCGCCTGATGATAAGCGGTTACCGTAGCCTATGGACGCTTGCAACACCAGGGGTATCACTCGCGCGTTGCCGACTCTGTACGGAGGAATAGTTGGGCTGACAATGCATGACAGTGGCGGTAACAAACAACCACCGGTCCCCCACACTGCCAACACAACGATTCAGAACTTATGTTATTTGGCTACGATTTTCTGGGGAGGTATTTCCCCAATCGAGTAGCTCCAATTGTGAGTGTAATTATTCAATTCCACTATGCCGTATGTAGGAATTTGAATGTTTGACAATCATGGTGAAGGCACGTTTAACACTTACCCTAGTTGTACCTATTCTATTCTTTAAAGTCGCACCAGTTTAACTGCATAGCAAACCATCGAGTTTGTTATGTAAATCCTTCGTCATCCTAAATACCACAACTTTTCACTTGCATTCAAATACAAACTTGTTTAAATGCTTAGTACACAGCTCTTAAAATATATCACTTCACGTAAAAACTGCGATTTCAGAAACGTTTCATTAAAATTAGGTACTTATACTTAGTTAACTACAATTCAGTTCACACACTGTCGGTATTAGGATAAGATCTGAAAGAAAACGATTTCCTCACACGTGGCAATAAAGTTATGCTGAGCAGAGGTCGAACTAAAGTAGAAACAATGTAAGTACTACTGGTAACCACATTCACAGCAGTCATACCATCGTTTTGGGCCAAAGAAGTTGCATTGCCTTGCATTGATGTGGAATAAATATTATAAGCAGTGACAAACGATCGGGGAGTACACAACACAATGTATATCAGTATCAGCCACAGGGATAGTTTCAATGCTGCGATTGATTCGAAGCATTCAATCCGAGATATTATTTTCTTTATGTTTAACTTAATAATGACCAGAACTGCAGCGATACTCATGATTATAAGGGGCAAAAACAAATTTAAAACAGCAAGAATTGAGTACATGTGTAAACGTTGGCTGGTATCAACAATGGTGCACAACATTACGTTTCGATCGACGTACACTGTAGTGGCTAAAACAAATTCTGGAATACTTAGTGAAGTAGCCAGCACCCAAATAAAGACAGAAGGCTGCGTGACTGAGATTCTTCGATCAGTCAGCCTGTAATCTAGGTTCATTGTTCTCGGTGGAGTTGAAGAATCACTACTTGTTACTAAACTGTGACGTGAAGACCTTATTTCTTCGTCTTCGTCCTGCTCGTTTCGTTTGATTCGTTTCGCAATAACCTTCTCTTCAATATTAATGGTGGCCAGTGAGTGTAATGCGATAGTGGCCACTAAATAAGAGGATGCAGTAGAAGCAAACATGTTCAGTCCTCGATAAACTATGCAGCCATGATTACCAAAATGCCACGATCTGGTATTATAAGACCATAATTCAGGGCTTATTGATGCTCCAAGTAACAAGTCGGCCAGAGCTAACTGTAAAATGATGGTCAGTAAACCTGAAAAGAAAATGCGACTATGAACATTTTTTAATTTTATGAATAAGCAGGATAATTAACTAGAAATAGATCTATTTTTGTGCCAAGCTTACCAATGATCGAAATGGAATAGGACTAACTTGAAGGTATTTAGGTAACTTGTTTATATAATTCGAGTTTAAGTAACATTTATCATTAGAAGGCAAAACTGCTAGTTTATGGTGAAAACAGACACGGATTTGCCTGTCATCTGTCTGCCCGCTGGCCGTGGTCAAATTCACCGGATCGGGCACGGGGCAGGTAGATTAGAGCACTCAACTGTGCGTGTGTGCGTAGCGATGGATGTGCCTGCCAGATTTCTTCTCAGTCGCGCACTAACGCTCTAATTTTTGCTTTGAAAGAGATTCTTACTTACAGACAACCGTATATGCTTGAATCCCGATTTGAAGTGATGCCCGGATTCGTGTGTGGCGAAATCATGAATCCGGATCCGAGTCTCGCCTGACGGGCATATCCATACGTATATGCTTGCCTAATCTGGACTGTAATAGGTATGTTAAAACTATTATCAAACAAGTTTTTGTTTACCACTCCGTGAAGTTTTGAAGAGCGCGGCGAGCACCGAGCAGTTGGCGAGAGCGGCAGCGCCGGCGACGCACGCCACGAGCGCGGCGAGCAAAAGCGGCGGGAGGAGCGGCTCCACCGAGTGCGCGAGCTCCGACATGGCGTCGGCCGTCCGGGACCGTATCGGGATCAATGACTCGCGGCCGCTGCGTCACCCGCGTTCTCCGCCGTCCCTCGAGGTTTTTTTTTCAGTAGTGAATCACCGCTGTTCCAACATGTGCAGCACACGAGGGCGCGCGAATATGTTCACGATTCGAGGTATTTATTCTCCCTATTTTGACAGACTCGCACGCACTATTCTTACTTGTTTGTCTAAAAACTGGACTTCGACAGGTCGCTTCAATTACGTTGTCGTTCTCGTCTACCAAGTGTGCAAATAACGCAATAAAAGGGCTGTATGCGCGTGCTATAAGTTCATTATTATTCTGCGTTCGCAATCCACTACCGGCGCGGCGCCCGCATTAAGGAGTCAAGACGACTGTCTTGATACTTAAATTTATTCCACGGTAAATTAAAATATCAATTTATTTATTTATTTACTTTACGTACAACGGTCTAGGATCAATAAAATAAATATTATACTTTCGACCTGTAATCACTAATCTCGTACCTGTAGTAGGTACCTACTTATATCCATACCATAACATTTTGCCACTGTCCTTTGTTTGTGAAGACACGTAGGCATTAGATGTTCTTCTTTTTGAGAATTGACTCCCGTGGTAGACGAACTATTACGTATTTTAAGTTTAAACGGAATCCTCGGTGTGCGATGCAGACTCACACTTGTCCAGTTTATTTATATTTTACTTTAAGATACAAAGTTGCTTCACACTATAATTTTCTCCTGAGTTTTCCTTTCCGTGGGTGACAAGCAATATTACAAATAGTACGCAAACACCCAGACACCCAGACCCATAAACAGCATCAAGTACCTGTAGGTCAAACAAACATTTGATCCGATAACCCATGGCACAAAAGGCGATGCTCAGTTATTTGTATTACGTTGAACGTGCGGTCAGGATATTTCAGATCGTCATTAGATGATTCTCTGAAATATCAGACGGCATGTCACGACACGTACATTCGGAATTAGGTATAGAGATTACTCTAGGTATCTATAATTTCGAATCTATCTTATTCTCTAATGGAAGAATTATAGAATAAGTAAGAGTAGTGAATAGGCTACTTACTATCACGTATTACTTTCCCAATTGGGGCCACCTCCAACCTACATGCAGGAGACGTGTTCATATTTTATTCTTACTAGGTATCACATTAGGTAGTACAGTGGCAACACAGCTCTTCCGCACAACGTAGAAGGTAAATCGTGTTTAAAGTACAATGCGTAGTTATTCAATAGACTACCTCATTAGCCTAGTGGTCCTTAGTGCGACTGCTAGGCTAGAGGTCCTGGGTTCGATTCTTAGTGCGAGCAATGTGTTATTGGATTTTTCTATGAAATTCTCAGTAGCAGCTAGGAGTTTGGGGTCTGTACCCGGTTATGGCAATAGGCTCGCTCCCTATTATTCCACACCACTGTAGGTGTACATCATTCATTACGCCTCTGCCTAACCCTTTAGGGAATACAGGTGTGATGGTATGTTATGTAGGTATGTTACGTCATTCAACAAATAAAACATTACTTTTTTAGTTCCTGTTACGACGTGACACGAAGAAATGCATCAAACATAATATTTAATTTAAATTAAAAAATAAACTCCCGCGGCGTCAAGGCATGGTTAGCACGTTCTTGCAATACCATTGAGGCAGGTAACAGGATACCAAATTTCAAATCGATCAGACCTGTGAAAGTTATGCACATCCTTTCATGAACTAGAAAAGAGCTGATAATCTTTAAACGGATGGCCAGATTTTCTTAAATCATAACTAAGAATACTCTCGATCAAGTCACTTCAGACAAAAAAAACTGAATCAAAATCGGTTCATTCGTTTGTGCACTACGATGCAACGGGCAGACACACAGATACAAACTTTAAAGTTATAACACCCTTTTCTTTGCGTCGGGGGTTTAAAATAGTTATTACTTAGTTACCTTACTGAAGGAACTACCTTTTTTCACAATTAGAATTATGAATTAGATTAAATTGTAATAAAAAGACTAGTTTGTCTCTAGTAGTATTTTCCATAGACATCCCGTAAGAGGCGTGAAAATATTTGACTTGCTCGGTGGTAGGACCTCTTGGGGTCGGACAGGCTGGCGGTCACCCTTACGTCGGAGTCTGTCGTGTGGGACGCAATAAGTCTAAGCCCCCCGAAACTGTACACTAAGCTATATTTCAAGCTCGGCAAGTTGTGCCTGCAGCTTGAATCAACGTGTTTTATATACATAATATATAGATATTTTTTACCTAGGACAGAAATATTTTTGGGTGGATACTATAAGTATATAACTCGAAGGGGCCTAAATGATACAACCGCGCTGATAGATATTACTTCAAAGTAAAGCTGTGTCGTGTGCTCGCTGCAGTCAGTTGGATCCTAGTTATCATACCTTTGCCTATGATCGGGTAATCAGAAGCCGGAGAGTTTATTCTAATTTGGTTGCAGACGTTGAATGATACAGACAGAGAGCCTCGCGGCGAGCAGTCGACAGACCATCGCATTTTACCTGCGATGGTCTGTCGACTGCAAGGTTAAGCTCCGCCTACCTCAGTCATTCTTATCATACTGGGAGGACTCAGTGTCTGGGACTGGTCTGAGAGGTGTAGTGAGGTCCCATAAGATTTATCCTTAGGATATCGGTGTTGCTCAGTTTGATTGCGGAAATCGCGTATACAGCCGCGTCTGGGTAGATTGAAAGTAAATTCCAACATAGTTGGGACAAGGGTAGGATGACTAAATGAAGGGAGGATGATGAAAGATTGTAATTGTAATAGCAATCTTAAAACAAATAGGCTTGAAGATGACCCTCAGCCCTCTAATTAAAATAAAATTGGACTAAATTAGAAGTCTGGTAAGCAAATCACAACTAAAACATTCATATCATTTATATCAAAAAGTAAATACCTACTGAATTGACATCAGCGAACTGTTGCATTTCTACATGAATAAACATACACAACGATCAATAAGTTCATGACTCATACAGCTAACCACAGAATGCGGGCTGTCTTCGACTTATCAACGAAGGCGTGATAATGATAAGTAACATAATTATATATATCTATTAATAGGAACTTAAGTTAGCGACTCAATTCTGTACCTACAAGTACTTAAGTACACTTTACTATACGTACGTAATTTTGAAACAAATTACCTACAAAAGCTAGTAATTCTGGGTATCTAAACGCTGAAGTAATTTAGTTGCTATTTGCTAGTAGGTTGAGGTACGCACAATTAGGTATAAACGGTTTTGGCATTACTTGGTTATGTCATAGTAGTGAGTGCCAGGAGGAGGCGCGGGCGGTGCGCGGTGGCATTGCGGCGGCGGCGTCGCACAGCACGACCGACTGGCTACGTCCCTCACTCGATATTGTTCATTTGTTTTGATTAGCGGAAGCCGATGACTGTCGGCGAGGTCGAGTGATGGATGACTCGCGACAATGTTCCTCAGGGGACGCGTGTGGGCGGTGCTTTGACAGCCAAAATCTGCACTTTCCTTCGACTTTCTCTCGGAGGTGCGAAAGGTGTTCACTTCATTCGGGGGCTCGCAATGCTTATTCAGTAGCTGGCGCCTCATAAGTGTACGCGTTCTAATCGCGCGCTACGACTGTCCCTTGTCTCTCGTTACCCGGTGTATCGCGCGAACTTTAGGGCTTCTGATATTCAAAGTACCTGCATGCGACTTCCGAGTTCGAGTTTATAAGGACAGTGTCGGGAGTGAAGAAGTACTCATTGTGGCGTGGCTGGGCAGCGATGTGTCATGGCATTTAGAAGTGACATAGTGTTTGTAGCGCTGCTATGCGTGCTACGAGGCGCTGCGCCTGCGCGGTTTCCCGTAAGTAAGCTTCACTGCGAGGGCGGGCGGCGCGTAAATTTCATATTTATTGATTTTTTACACTATTTTGTACTTTTTTTATATGGATACCGGTGGTCTTTATTATCAAAAATAGATAGAATAAATGTGTGGATTAATTAATTAGAAAATTAAATAATAACTAACTAACTATAACAAGGTTTTGCAATTTTGACCTTCACAAAAAATCGTAAATCGAATTTAGTAGGTAGGTACTTGGGTACCTTCAATAGGTGTTTGGGACATGTGACATGCACATGCAGAACCGTAGCAAATTATTTATATCTTTTGGAAAGACTTTTACATGTCTATTATTTTATATTTTACAGTCTTTTTTTACAAACTACTAAAACATATTAACAAATAATTAAAAATACAAGAAAGAATATTTGAAACTCCCTTATTATTAAGTTTTAGGTATGTGTAACCAGTGAGTTAGTTGCCGCTTGCGGTTTTATATACATGGGCTACATTTTAGGGTTGCTGTGAAAAAAATCCGTAATACTTTTCTATTTCTGTGTCCTATAACTAGTTGTTTTAAGTATTTTCCAAATCCACTGAAAGATACACAAATTACGTAAGAAGCATTTAAACGAATAATCAAAATGTTAAGAATTCCCATATTCCAGAAATTTCCTTTTCACTTCCGATTGTAGTGTTACCTAATATGAGAGCCCAACATTTTATTTATTTACTTTTCAATGATTATAGTCCTAAGTACTTAGGTATGACTCTCTTCTATTTTCCTCCCTTATGCGCTTACTTTCGTATGCGTCAAAAATTGAAAATTCTTCATCATTACCTCATCAAATAACCAATCGGACCATCATATATTATTATAACCTCGAATATTAATATCCTGCTATACGTATTAGATCTAGTAATGTACTTTAAGTAACATCCTATTACACTAATTAGAGAGATGATTTTCCTAACATACAGTTAACAACATACATAACAGTTAACACTAATATTTAGTAACGAAAACAGGAAAGGTACGTATATATATATGGATATTCGATCCTAGCTTAAAAACTATTGATCAGATTTTGACAAATGAGGTGTTGATTCGTTTTTATTGTAAAATGTTTATTTATGGTACGACGAAACATAAAAAAGTAAACCACAGAATAATAAAATTAACTCAAATTTAATAAATGAGGTGTTTTCAAGGCAAATGTCCAGGAACAGTGGTGTCCAGTTTATAGCCGTGGTCGCATGCCGCTATGACCTATATAGGTGCTCACTTAAGTATATTAAGTATAATAAACCTACGGCGGAAAATGGTCTTGATTTACAGTTTACATTTTATAACTTTTGTTAGAGTCTCCAAACATTCATTATAAATTGTCTTTTAAAGGTCAATATAGTAAGTAGATACCGTAGATAAGTAGGTAGATAATTAGAGACATTTTTAAGGTAAGGCAAAGGTCACCCCATCTCGTAAATAGTATAATTTTTTATTAATTAGTAGGTATTATCCTTTCGAAGCAAGCTATGTAGGTACACTTTCCAATAAATATCTACGCATTGAACAAAAAAACGTGAGAATTTCGGAGAAATTGCTCTAACAGAACACTTTCAACGATTTTTACGGGCAATATATGATAATTAAATTTCAAAATATACAATAAGTTGTATTTGGCCGTGTAATAGTTGTCCTACTATAGTGTGCTTGACACGCTTTTGTCAGTTTTTATTATTAGGTACCACTTCTCGTGTGTTGAGATGTATTTACATAGGTTACAATCTATTGAGATAGACAGTGCACAGATACCCATAAGCACGTATATTTTAAGTTTGGTCCTTGCTCTAATGGTATGATTTGCTTAGATCGTTTACTGAGACTTCATAAGGGTTACATACACCAAAGTAGTAAAATAGTTGTAAGTATACAAATTCTGTCACCTATCTAGTAAAGATTACTAGATTAGATTACTTTAAAATAATGATCTTTTCTTATATAGTAAGCGATGTACCTACACCTTTTAGAAATAGCAGATTTCATCAGTACAGCCCAATGTTAAATGTATTTTTATTAATAACTTGCTAATTAGTTAAGTATTATTTTTGTTAGAAATTTTGCGTTATAATAAAACAAGCAAATACCTACATCGTTTTAATATCAGATCGTAAATAAGATTATCTCTGAAGATCTCGAATAAAACTGAAGATATTGAAGGAGTATCTATCCATTACGACAACTAGGTACTTATTGCTAGTATGATTAAATAGTACGGTAGCTCCTTACGTTACGTTACGTAATTTGATCTTAACAACCCTTATATATATTACAGATATGAGGGAAATTCGCTATATTAATATTCGTCGGGCCTCGCCATACGGCCCTGATTTATGTGTGTAAAGACGGTAGGCCCTGAATGGACTTCGAATTGATTAATGGGGTACAATTCTTCATGATATGACAGCAGGAACCTCATATTTCTGTTACATGATGCCTACCTGCGAGTTTTGTTTTAAAATATGGCATCTATTGATCACGTATGTACATGCGGATTTCTTTCGAAATGAGGGAATGTATCGGTATACGGTTTCTTTTGTTTGTTTTGTCATTAAATCTTGTCTAAGTAAGAGAATACTTAGATCTCTAAAACAACTACTAGTTTGTTAAATCAAGAGAAGGCACAGTAAGTTCACGATTTTACTGACATTTGTAAGAAGTTTCTGCTGTGTGTAAAATATCAGTATTTTTCAACCCTCAGTTATGTAATAATTCGTCAATAACGGGTTACCTACAATGCACATTTTCCGAAACTATTAAAACTTTCACCAAATTATGGTACATTAACAACGCCTTTACGATACGATTTTATTTTGACAATTATATTACGTAATAAAAATGCAGGTGTTTCGCGCACTGGATCACGTACAATGTTACACAACGCTAACGTCAAATAGAGTTTTTCAATCGCAGTCGATGATTCATAGCGAGGCTATATAGTGGGTCGGCGACGCGACATGACGCGGACGCGGTGCGGCGACGTGCTCCCAGCCTCCGTGTCATTGAGATCGATACTTACCAGTAACTTTCATCATCGGCCACATACCGACGTAACACTCACAATTGAATGCTAAAATTAAAGTAATTACTGAATCCATTATACTCTGCCACAATTCAAACCCGCTAATCATTCTTTGGTAGGCGCATTGTCTCGCGTGGAAGAAAAGGAAAAACAAACAGTTTTACTTTCCCCTTTACTTTGCTCGCATCCGCTAATATCGAGCCTACAACAAGCTGACTCATGTGGACTTGATTTCGGTTTCACTGTTCTCCATCAGTTTGACTGACATGTTAATGTTCCTACATACCTACATGAAACAATAAGCTACAGTAACAACTTACATTTTCATTGAGCGGCCGTTTGTTAGACAGCAATCATCAATCATTCGAAGTGCGATTTAACAAAGAATCCGGAACAGCTCCTCAACATAAGATTTTGACTGATAACTTATCTCGTGACTTTAACACAAATGTCCGGACTAAGATGTTATTTTAATAAGTGGCGTTGTTACTTTATTTTTATCTTTTTATAAAATTATAATGACATTATAATAGATAGAGTCGTTTCAGCCGCAGGCAATGAGTGTAAACAACAGAATTAGTAGAGATCGTTGACCTAGTTGATGTGAGCCGACGGAGTAATATACATAAAGTCTTTGTATTGAAAACGAGAACCATGACATCGATTAACCATAGCGTAACGTGTGAGCTCCTGAACTTGAAATATATTAGTTGAATATTGTAGGTAATATTGTACCAGACATTATGTCTTAACAACGTCAGTTCAGTGGCGTATTGAAATTGCGATTATTTAACAAGGCTAACAAATGTGTGGTCTAGTAGTTAATGAGACCAATAAAAGTAGTGTGAGAACGCGCAGCAGATGACATGTCCGTGATAATGTAGCGAGCGCCCACCCGACGCCGGCGCGTCATCGTGCTCCTCGTCACCCTGCCTCGACGACCCACTTCATTACCGCATTTATCATCGCCTGGTTCGGATTATTTCGATGTTCCTGATACCCACTTTGATTGCATTGTTGTAACGTACACTTCAAATTGTCCGAAAGCTGAGTAATCTTCAATGAATGATGGCTCTATTCAGGCGAGCGAGGGCGGGACCTAGTTATGTCACAGAGAAAGAGACTGTCACCCAGTATGACAAATATAATTTCTAGAGCAAATTTAATTTCTAGAAATTATATTTTCACACTGGGTGATACTCTTTTTGATTTTAGGTTAAGAGATTTCACTTTTTACATTAATATAATTTGAATGTAAGGTACCGAGTTACCTAGTTTATCAATAGTTTAGTTTTTTTTGTTTAATCATGGAGCTTGTTCATTGAGAAATATTAGGTTGTATGATTTACCTCGTGTAAATGAAATGACAATTCTTAGCTCTATGTGCGTTGAACCTATAAAAATTTTGAATGATATTTCGATTTGTCAAAAGTGGCCTCTTATATAAAAATAATAACATGGAGTTGGACATACCGACTCGTATTTTCGGAATTGCGGCGAAAAATCATGGCTTATTTTCAAACCATGAGATTGGTTGTTTTGCCGCATTGAATTTTATTTTTGAAATGCTGTCTTCTCGGAATTTAAATACCTCTTAAAAATTTACGGACTCAAGCTAGGTACCTCACTGTTGGAAGTAAAGTTATAAGTAATACTTACTTACAAGCAGACAGATAGACAGGAAAACGAATACTTCCTATTTACTTTTAAACCTTCTATACTCGGGATTATACTTACTTAGCATTTATTACAAACAAGACCGTTTGAATAAAGCATGTCCGTTGTGTTTAGTTATGCTATACCTAACGTTAATCATTGGTATCAAGACTATCAAGATTAACTGTATCCGTGTTTACGATCTGTTTATTGCACCAGTAATAATTGTAGTACCTACGTAACATTATTATTGATAGCTGCGGTATGTCATTAATTTATTATATAACAAATTGTAAACAAAACAACGCGCGCTGGTTTTATTTTGTTCATAGATGTAGTTGTGATTTGATATTTTTAAATGTCACACTAATGATGCGACATTTTAACACAACTTATTTAATATTTTGATTTTAAGGTTATCTACGGCTACACAGTTACCTAATACCGATAATAAAGTACCTAGAAATAATATTATTAATATTTCCCTTGCAATGTTTAACGTCTGTTTAAAAACTTCAAAATGCAATTTATTCCACAAAAGAATAGTGAAGATGGTTTTCCTATGTAGAAATGTAAGTACTCTCCTTAAAAAATACAAAATGCATGCTTCGCGAGAAATAATGTCGAGGGTCGCTGTAGTATTTAATTAGCACATACATGTAATACACACACGAGTATACCGAATACGTACGCGAACCGCAGTCGTCGACCTTTTTTATAAGGAAATATTGCTGTAGGTACTTACTGTGCTATCAAAATATGCAAAAGCCCTTTTCTTTACTATGTTTTATCACTGTCATGTTGCAACGGATTTAATTTAAGTATAGAAACTAATTGATCTATTCGTGGCTATGTAGATACTACAAGGGATGGTAACAATCTAACTCATCTCCATAAACCAAAACTGAAATATTGAACAATACCGCGATATCCCGAGGTTGGTACACAACGGATATCAGATCCTTTCTGAACTTCTTCCAATTAGCTGGCAGTAGGTATCTACCTAATGTTATCAGACTGGGACCGTGACTCTTTGTCACAGCGACGATTTATTGTGCTCAAAACAAATCTACGTTCTTTGACGAACCGGCAAGATAGCATAAATAGCCTCATTGTTAAATTTTAGGTCATGTGACAGTAATCGGCTATTATATGTTTTTCAGGAGTTACTGCCATTGCACGGCTGGTGGACCAATGCGGAGCGCACGCAAGACAGCTCGGACATTCAAGTGGTGTATTTGCCAGCATTATTGCCGCGGGAGGCACAGCTTGCCTCCGATAAGCCCAACGATGACGTCCCGCTGCCGTACAGCTTCGACGCTTTTGGAAGGTACCTATTCATCTTACACTTATGATCTCCAAGTTCACAACTTGAACAGAATTAGTTATAGTTTTTGTACCATGTTCACTCTGATAAGTCCCAGAAGAAGGGAAGGAGACTGGGGCTTAGATCTCTACTTGCATTATAAGGAAATCCAGACTTGTTTATTATTGCGGCGGTACTGCGGTAGCCTAACATGTAGGGCGTCGGACTTGCGATTATGTGGTTGCCGGTTCGAGATCCACCCATTGCACTACCGACGTGAAACAACTCGTAACCCAAGCATTTAGCTTAGCACGAGGGGTTAACAAGAATATTAGTAATGTGCGACCCACATTACAAGTAAGCTTTTTTTTAATATTTATAAACTTACAGTAAAAATGTACAAGTAACGCGCCTAATAGCCATTATAGACAAACAGGTATTAACGCTATATACCTAATGAAGGAAATTTACTGACCTTGAGTTTTACATATTGGTTTAAGTGTGCTTGATTTGCTTCTGTGATCAATCAACCACGTGACTGGAGAAAGCGTAGTGTAAATGTAGGTATTGAAACATTAGATGACACTAATTTAAATGATTAGATCCGACACCCGGGTTCCTCGAACACACAGTCTTTGTTTGTATCTAATCTTAATTTATTTTTAGAAATTTTGAGCTACAGTTAGTACCGAATCGGCGCCTGGTTTCCCCTGAATTTCGGGTGTGGTCAGATGTGGGTCAGGAGGCCACATTGTCATCAGTAGACCCTTCGTGCCACTTTCTCCACACTGGACCCAACTCCGTAGCTGCATTCTCAGCGTGCAGGGACCATGCTCTAGTGAGTACAGTTTATTTTGCATTTTATATCTTTGAAGATAACGAAAAAAACTTATATAGGTAATGCTTTTAATTAGAATCCTTTACACTACTATTCAATTTTTCTACTATGTGGGAAAAAATGCTAGTGTCATATTTTATGATAAGGGGATCACCTTTTCATACTTTACCGGACGTAATTTTGTCATCAGTAAAATAGGGCTCATCTGTGAAAGCTTGTAGTAAGAGATTCCATACTTTTGAAATTCTTCAAATTACAAGATATTATTTCACATTCAGCATTGCATGATTTGTTATTTCAGCACGGATTGATCGTAGTCGACAATTCTACCTACGAAGTGCGTCCTCTGCCTTTGGGTAGCGGGCGGGCGGAAAACGGCAGCGGACGAACTGCCCATGTGATTCGTCGCGCACCGCCGCCCGCGCCGCCTGGCGACGACGCGCGGTTGCTACGGCCGCGCGTGCGCCGGCCGCGAGCGCATTCACCGCGGCTCAAACCCGCCCCACCCAATTATACTATTGAGATAGCCTTGTTCCTTGACGAAGCTGCCTACAAAATTTTCTATCCTTTCCTCAACTATAGTGAGTCGGACTTACGTGACATGCTTTTAGCATACATAAATGGTGTAAGTTTCAACATTTTATCGTTTTAACGTTTAAAATTTTCTTATTGTAATATTTTGAATAAATTATCGCGAATATTATACATTATACATATTTTACTGCCTCATTAGTCCAGGAGTCCAAAGTGCGACTATTACGTTAGAGGTCCTGGGTTCCATTTCCAGGTTCAGCAGTTATTGGAATTTGCTGTGAAATTTGCTCAGTAACAATTCGGAGTTTGGATTTTCATTTATTAACATCACAATACATACACTCACGCCTTTCACCCACCCAGCACAGGGGGTAGGCAGAAACTACAGACACTTGCAACGATTCATGCATACTTCTTTTGCTTCTTCTATATTCCATAATATAATGTAAGTATAGGTAGGTAAGTACCTATATTTTGCATGTATACTTATAGCTGTCAAATGCTTTCTTTGTGTTCCAGGTGCAGGCTCTATACCAGCACTCCTCCCTGGGCACACGTATTCAGCTTTCTCTCGTGCGCTTGACGCTGTTGCGAGCGCAGCCACCGACACTGCCCGCACATGCGGAGCGTGGTCGTCTTCTGGACTCCTTCTGTGCGTACCAACGATCGCTTAATGTAGAAGATGATGACGATCCTCAGCACTGGGATATGGCGTTGTTGCTTTCGGGGTAACTATAGTAAAAACCTGTAGCTGAGTTTGAAATATGGATTTTCTTCAAACTTGTTACGAGTATCTTTCTAAATTCGGGCCTGCCTTATTACCATTGTGCAGTTCAATAAAACCCGAGTCTGACACTATTGTGGTCAGTAATTAAAACGCTGCACGAATCACTAGAAACGTGATTGTTGGGACTCTTTGTAGACTGACGAAGCAAAACAAAGAGTAGGAGGTATTTCGCAAAATTCATAGTTGCTAGTCTTGGGATAGAAAATATATAATATATTTAGCGCAATACTTTATTGACCATTGCGTTGGTGGATTTGAGCTAAACAGATTCCTCACAAATGTTATTTTTCATAATTTCTTTGCTGTTTTGGAACAGCAGCATTTTGTCCTATATCGTAAAATGTTTTAATCAAATTGTGCCATATAAATGCGAAGCGGCCTGCTATTTACATTTCAGACTGGACTTTTACTCTGAGGAAGAGGGTCGTCGCAACGGGGTGACGATGGGCCTGGCGCCAGTGGGTGGAGTGTGCTTGCCGGCGCACGCGTGTGTGGTCTCCGAGTTCGGCACGTCCGACCTGCTCGGCCGCCCTTACCCATCTGCTGGCTTCACCTCAGTCTATATCCTCGCACACGAGATCGGGCACAAGTCGGTCATAAAACGTTTACTTTTTTAATACATTGGTCCATAATATTCGGGGATAACAGCTGTTTGTTAGATCACACTTGAAATCACAGGTTCCATGGTGATATTTATGACCTGGCCCTGATAATATTTGGCAAAAGCATCAAATTGGCTTGGCATGTCCTCTGTCCACCTCTGAATCGATCCTTTCACAAAGGTCAAAATGTTCTATTTATGCGGGTGCGGAGCGAGTGATTACGGAGTAAAATAAGTTAACTTCATGAACTCAGACCAAACTGAGACCATCAACTATACATACTATAATTTAATACTAGACCCTTTTATAAAAAAGTTAAAGCCTTTCAATGCTTGTCAGTTTACTTATTATGTTAATAATTCAGTATGTAAACTTGTTCCAGCCTCGGCATGCACCACGACGGTACAGGCAACAGTTGCGACCGCGATGGCTACATCATGTCTCCCTCGCGAGGCACCAACGGCGAAGCCTCCTGGTCTACGTGCAGCGCTCGCGTCGTGGCTGATTTGCAGTATAGTTTCACTTTATTATACACTAGCTTTTTGCCCGCGACTTCGTCCGCGTGGAATAGTTCCTTTGTTCCATATGAACTTTCATCCCCTATTTTATCCCCTTGGGGGTAGAATTGATCAAAATCCTTTCTTAGCGGATGCCTACGTCATAACATCTACCTCCATGCCAAATTTCAGCCCCATCCCTCCAGTGGTTTGGGCTGTGCGTTGATAGATCACTATGTCAGTCAGTCACCTTTGAGTTTTATATATATAGAGATATATAAATATTTCAATGGTCTCTTATGAAATGTGACATTATTGGCTCGAAGTGACAAACAAACATATTTCTGAGGTGGTTGCTGTTCATGGCTTATAATTTTGCATTGCTTCACAGTTTTTGTTGTTGAACTATGAATGCTACTGTGACTGCTCTGACATTTATGTTTAAGACGAGCGATGAAACAAACGTAGAATAAAATTATTGTAGTAGTTAACTATAAGTTGCGTTGATTGGTAGCATTTTTCCAGAATTCAGTTTTGACTACCCTCTTTATAATCCTACTATTAACAATATTATCCAATTTAAATCCAATATTGTATTGTATTCCATTTAAAATATTCCAAATCTCCAAAAAACTATTGAATCAAATAGCTTTTAAATTGTTAAATCTATTTGTGTGTAGATGGGCGACCTGTCTTTTTGATGGTTCTGATGACTTGGATGTACCCAATGAACTCCAGCATGATAGATTTGGTGGAGCTCCCGGCGCTATCTGGAGCGCGAAGAAGCAGTGTGAGGTAAGTTAAGATCTCAGTTCACTTTATAATACATATATTATAATATTTATAGCTTGTTTAGCTTAGCTTAGCTTGCGAGATGTTACAGTTACCTGTAACACCTCGCGGTATTACATACTTTAATGCATACTCGTATTTATTTAATAACTAGTTGCTGTTGCACAGTTTCACTCACGTGCCAAAAATATTAACATACTATAAGTCCTATTTTAGGCGGCGTTTCAAGATGAAACATGCATAAGATTTTAAGTTAGACCTCTAGCAATACATCAGTGGAAACTGCATGCAATTCCAAGCAGTAGTTTTTGCGTGATGCACCTAGAAACATACAGACAAAAATTCTAACAATTGTTATTTTGGCTTCTGTTAGTTTTCTTTAATATAGGTATAGATTATTTTGAATGTTTAAATTAAAAGACCCTTAATATTCAGACTGCCTCATTGGTGTAGTGGTCCCAAGCGCGACTGTTACGCTAGAGGTCCTAGGTTCAATTCCCAGGTCGAGTAAAGTCTTATTGGGTTTTTCTGTAAAATTGTCAGTAGCAGCTCGGAGTTTGGAATTTGTGCCCGGTTATTGGCAATAGGCTCGCCTCCTATTAGGTGCATGGGACGGTAAACATACCGGCGAACTGTGGGTGTACATTAATACGCCTCTGCGTAACCCTTCGGAAAATACGGGCGTGATGGTATGTGGCAACATAATATACACTATATAACATAGTATAGAATACATTTTCTCAATTGATATACATGGCTCGTTGAAAAGAATACCTCCCCAAGACTACTGGGCTGTGCTTTTTGACTATTTAGCGGGTAGTTTTAGGACTAAGCTTTAAGAGAAAAACCGAATAGTTCCCAATAGGTTTTTTTCTAGTAGACCGTACGTATGATCATTTTGTACCTACTGTATCTGTCACTGTTATAATCAATGAGAGGTTCCTTTATATTAACTGGTAAATAAACGCCAAGATCCTGTTGCGTGACGTGGACGCGTCGCCGTCGCAGAGCGGCGCGGCGGGCTCGCAGTGCGCGCAGCTGGCGTGCCGCACGCCGCACCGCGCCGGCTTCTACTACGCCGGGCCCGCGCTGCCCGGCACGCCCTGCGGAATGCATATGGTCAGATATTTTAACTAAGTAGATACACATAAAACCACGACAAATGCAATATTTATGTCACAGAACGCAGTTTCTATAATAGATCGTACTTATGACATTTGTATGCGTAATTTTGCAAGTTTTTCCACTATTTGGCGCCCAACGTGGTGCTCGATGCAGAAACTGTAATCACAACGTTAATTATTCATATGTGATATATTTTCTTTTGCAACAGTGGGTGCTCTAAGGAATTTAAAGTTTTTGGGCAATATCTTGATATACATTCTAGGTTTAATTACCCTAAATATCCATGTAAAGTATTCAGAATGTGATAAGTTCTTATATATAGGCTTACAAAAACGCAATATCTCGTATCCATGATATCGATACTGTAAAATAACTGCTCGATGCTTCAGTGGTGTCAAGGAGGCGAGTGTGTTCCGGCGGGTTCATACCCCACATCGAGCACTTCCGCTCCGAAGCCGGGCAGCGCTGGTGACAGCTCTGTGGGCGGCGGCTGGGGACCGTGGCGGGAGGCCAGCTGCCAGTCGGGCTGCTCGATTCGAAGCCGCGGGTTCCGTGAGAGGCGGCGGGTATGCACGAACCCCACGAGCGACGCCTGTCAAGGAGCCTCTTATGATGTCGTTCTATGTGACGATACTAAGGTATTTTACTACCTACTATTACTTTTTCTTTCCATTTGCATTATCTTTGTCACATTAAATAGGTTAATTTCCGGTCTAACCAGTTTTAACTGAACACGAAGACTAGTTTATGTAGACCATTAGCCGCTATCAGACTTCCGCAACTTGATTTAGTAGCCAGTATCAAGGCTGAACAATAATTATCTGTTTCATAGACAATGAAGATAGACTATGAATCGATGGGCGGAGACTACGGAAGCGATGATGGCGCATCTATTTATTGAACTATATGATTATTTTTGAATACTATGTGTGTATTTACTTGTCAATTCTTGATTGAGTAATAGTTTTTTTGAATTTTTGAGATATGACGCTTATTGGCGAGGCTAGGGATTTTTCTTACGTTAGTCGTCCAGCTGAATTATTATAGGGCATGAGGGTTTGTATGTCCCATCCCCCTTTTTTCACCCATACTTACCCAGTTGTTTCACCCAGGTTTGTGGCAAGAAGAGCCGTGTAACAGCGGGCGAGTTGGCAGCGCGTAAGTGTGCTGAGTTCGCGGCACTGCTGCCGGAGCTGGACGCGCGCGGCGGCGGCCTGCAGGCACCGCACGACCCCAGTAAGTTACTGTCTCATACATATATCCTAATCTATACATATAATAAGTCTGTAGAAAAGACGTGTCTGTAATTGCAAGATAATTGGGTAAAAATAGGTGGAATAGACTAATTAAGCGATACTGAAGCCTAATTAATGGTTTTTGGAAAAAAATTCTGTCTGTATGTATGTATTTCTGTATGTTCGTTTATAACTATGAAATCTGGTGTATACGTAGATTATGAGCCTGGTCAACATTTAGGGTACTTTATACTACGACTGCGCAAAAATGAGGGATAAGTACTGCTTTTTCCATACTTTTCATAGAACATCCTTAATCATTCAGAGAAACGTGGGAGAGCCATGCTTCGGCACGGATGGGCCGGCTCGACCGGAGTGATACCACGGCCTCACAGAAAACCGGCGTTAAACAGCGCTTTCGTTGTGTTTCTTCAATTTCACATATAAATATGTACTAGACTTGCAGACGTTAAAAATATAACAAAATAAAGCATATTCAAATTAAAAATATACTTACGCATACCGAATAAGGTAAATGGTTAACATACTGATTTAACAAAATTTAGGGTAAGTAAAGAAGTTAAAAAATGGTGTAAATTTTTTCTCTAACAACTAATATGATGTCATTAATACCTCATTCAATATTTGATTTGACATTACAGGTGTCATTTAAATTGACATGACAGTTGTTTTCTTGCTTTGAAGGAACGTAGACAAAGTCATTTTATAACGTGAGACCTCCACGATGTAGAAACAGTATCTATACTCGGTATATTTAGAAACGAAATAATTCATATTAATTCCATCCTAATAATAATACTTACGCATTTATTGATATTCAAGAAAAAAAGGGATCCTGCAAATGAAACCGAGAGCAACAGCTATACCCAATATTGTAAATGCGAAACTAACTCTATTTTTATTTGTTTTCTGTCACCTTTTAATGCCCTAACCGCTGAACAGATTTCGATAAAATCAGGCAAGAGAAAGGTTGCATTACATAGGTCTAGACCTTTTGTCTCAAGAAGTCGTTTTGGGATGCGAGTGAAACCGCGGGCTGCAGCTAGTATGAGATAAACTAATTGATATACACCGAGCCAAACATCAGGACAAAACAAAAAAAACAGGGATGAAGAAGAGGCTTATCTCTGCAGTGAGTTGATAAAATCTGTGAATGAGTTAAACATCTGTGATTTTTGGTTGATATCTTCCTTAGGGTGAATGTCCTTTGTAATGAATGACTTATACAACGTTGTTGTATAAAATGAATGTCCACTTTATTAGCTGCAAAAGTGCATTGAGATATACTTAACAAACGCAAAGGTTTCATTCAGCTTGTGATGTTTGGATGTTTTACTTTTCATGGTGATTTAATACAAATTTAGTCTTTTCTAGTTTATTCCTTCTTGGATAAAGACTTTATTCCAACATAAAATTATGTACCTATCCTTCCCACGAAACTTTTTGTCTAAACGTATAATCCCCGAAAACTAAAGGCTACTATCCTTGTATTCGCTAAAAACTTTACTAATTACTCATTGCCACAACTACTGTTATCTACAAATTTGATTATTTTGAACAATCGCTATTAGGAAACATCCATTCGTTAGAATATGTTTTTTAGTTAGGATGTTCTTGGTGACAATAGTATCTATTGGTTCTATAAAATATTTTATTAGGTGTGCGTAAGCACTTTTTGTCTAGCCTCTTACCAAAATTCACCTCACCACTGATTCCTAATAAAATCTGATATCAATTCTGATATCAATGTCTTTTACACTAATTATATTTAATTAGTGTAAAATGCTGAAACATATGACGCTACTTATTATAAGATAACTATCATTTTTTTCAGGGATACCATTTTTTTTATTTACATTACCATCACGCAGTATTCCCCGAAGGGTTAGACAGAAGCGTACTAATGTACACCCACAGTTCGCCATTATGTTTAGGTCCCATGTAATATGGGGCGAGTTTTTTTTATTTCAATTTCAATATGTGTTCCTAAACCGCTAAGTCGAACCGGTCTGCTTTTAGATTTTTGCATGACAAATATTTATTTAGGAAAGTTCTTTGTCATCGTGAGTACCTACCTAATCATTTCATCATCATCATATCAGCCTATTGCCGGCCACTATTGCTGCCCCCCGAAAGCTACCTAATCATTTACACAGAATCTGTTACCTACACTTATTACTACTATTAATCAACGTATATAACATACGCTCTATAATTCTGTTATCTAAGCCACGGCTAAGGCTTTTTCCTAAATCCATGTGATGCACTGTTTATAGTAAGTATTTTGTTATCTTTATGGTAATAAGCTTTTCCTAAATCCTTGTAGTACTCAGTTATGCTAATATTAAATGTGACCTTGCTAACTAACATTTTGTTTGGATTCCTCTTCAGTGAAACGTTCCGCTTTACAGTACATTGTGTCAGCGCTTCTGTTTTGAATATTTTAAGACTTTGTAATAACTAATTATATAGATACCTATTACCAAAAAACATATAAAATACGGATTCTCAGAATTTTACTAATTCTAAACCTCATTACAAATTGATTTGTGGTTACAATAAATCTTGACCGGATTCGTTGCATCTGTTGTAATAAAATGTCTAATAAACCTATTCTTGATTTCTTTTGATAGTTGGTTACTCAAGCTAGATAAATAAAATAAGTCAGTTGACATACCTACACTGTCCACATTACGCATATCTGGAATACCTACTTAGAACTTACGTTGGTCTTGTTACATTTAGATTATTTAAAATGGTGATTTTTATTTCCCATTGTCAATCGATTATAATCAACGCTCTCCCCGTTCTGAACCCAATTGAGAGAGTTTATCAAGATTGAATTAAGAGCAAGAAAAGCTTGTCATGGTAACACACCTTTTCCGATTGATTTTTTTGTTGCTTATAACTCGTCAAGTAATAAAATTACAGATGCAAAAGAAAACCTATGTTCAGGGGTGGCAGGACTTTTATCTGATTTACTGAATTTTATATGAAGCTTTAAATATGAATAATGTGGATATGGAAAACCAAAGAAAAGATGGATGGATTGTGTTATGATAGGAAAGTGAGTGAATGATGAGGTGATGGCTGCGGATGAATGGAAGAAAAAGACATGCTGCTCCGACCACCAATAAATTGGGACAGGAAGATGACGATATACCTATTAAGCTTTAATGTTGACTTTACCAGCTCGTATGTGGATGGGTTGCGCGGTGTTCTGCCGACGAGCCTCGGGCGGGGGTTTCTACGCGCCGCGGGTTGAACTCAACGATGCGGGCAAGGACCCATATTTCCCTGACGGCACCTGGTGTCACAACGATGGAAACCAAGATTACTACTGTCTACAGCATCACTGCCTACCTGAGGTGAGGTTCCTTGACTTTAAACCTGCGATAATCTACAAACTGCGTATAAAGGTAAATGATAAGTATGCACCCTTATGTACCAATTTATAAAAAAACTCCATATACGAGTATAAGTTACCCTGATGTAACGTTGATGATATTTGGGTACTATTTAGACAAAGTACCTATTCCAAAACTTTAGCAATTGTAAAAACTAGTATAGCATTATAATATCTATGACAATTGGAATAAATTGTTCAATCAAGCTCACCAGAGTCCAGAAGATATTATAGCTCGTCATTTCTCATAAGTAATTCTTATATACACGACATAGATTACCATAGATGTAAAATTGAGGATTGTATACTATCTATTTTCTCCAAATGTGTAGCTCAGAAAAGGGGATGATGACGCCCTCGCGCGGTAGGTAAAGATACGAGTCATAGTATTCATTAAAACCCCTCAAAGGCTTTATTAAGTATCGTCAACACTATTTTAGTTCTAGTGTAATATGACAGATGGCGCTTTTGTTAAAATTGTTTTCTCCATTGCTCAAAAAAAAAGGAAAAGGCTGAAAAATTGTGCCATGTTGCGGAAAATTACAATTATCTTAGTTTAGCTTGTCAGAGGTATTGATTTAGGTACCTAGTTTATATTTAAGTACTTAGATGTTCCTAAGTAGGTACTTAACTACCTAGACTGAAGAAAACAAAATCGAAGATCTATAAATCCAAGAATAGTTGGCTAATCCTTGTTTTCTGTTTTAATAAAAAGACAACCCTCGTACTGGGCAGGAGAGATAAGTTAGATAGATAAGAAGGAGAGATAAGAGTGATAAAGTTTTTGTCGATTGAATACAGGTCAAAGCTATAGGCTTGTCAAAAGGCGGCAACTATTCTAAGGAGACCAGGACTACTCAGGAGAAAGGAAGGCTCATATAAAGAAGGGATGGGTACTTTATTCCACAATTTGAGTATACAAGAGTGCCTATGCTATGACGTAGTATGAATTATTGTGGTACCTACTGTTCCTACTCCTTTGTGTTCGTACTTACCACATGTTCAACCATTTTTAGGAACCTATAACAAATACAAGGTCCTAAACATTGTTACATGACTCCATAAATGGTAAAGAACATTTCGTTAACTTTATAGTGCATTGTCTCGATATAAATAGGCTAATAACCTCATAAACAGTGCGGCGTCATCTCACAAGATTGTGCTCTCTTACAAAGAGGTACTATACTATGATGTCGCTGCAAGAAAATCTTATTATCTAATTAATATTGGAGAAACATTCCGAAAGCAAAATATATACTAAACAGTTCGCTATTAGCCTTATCGGCTAAATTAACGATTTCTTCGAAGATTTCTTTTAATGGCAACTTAATTAGTTAATAATTAACCTACATACTGGTTCAGTTTTAGCGCAACAGTGACATGCCCTTTTGTTACGGGGGGAAATCTTCAAAAGACGACCGAAATCTGGAGATTAAACCGGGGGAAGGATGGCACTGTGTCGTCTTAAAAGTAATGGTGTTGGTCTATCTTTGAGTTGAGATGACTTTAGGTGTTACTTCACTCCCCGTCTATGTCTTACTAAGGAAAATAATGATCTGATCCACGCTTGCGTTGCCATTTGTGTCAAAATTTTATTATTAGCTAATGTTAGTATGCGCCTGCGTCAGACGACATCTGATTATGTAGTGCTTAGTATTGTTTGACCGGCTTGTTTAGCCGTCAAACATATGCCTCATTCCAACTGTTTTCCGTGCGTCATAGATTTTCAAAGATATTTGCTCATTTAGAGTAAATTATTGTCCTAATTTGTCATAGTTTATCTAGACGTTTAAATTGGACCATGATAAATTGCGTGGGCACCTCTCAGCGAGATTTGACGTAAATATTTTACCAACATGTTGACTTTTGATAAATGTGACAAATAAACAAGTGCCTACTTACTTATTCCACTCTTCAGGTGAACTTCGTTAAATTTACCCTGCCATTTTTTCCGGAATGAATTTATGAATTTATATTTGAATTTATTCGAACCTTCAGTGTACGGTATACGATACCGTAAAACAATGTATCCTCACTGTCTCTATATAGTGTCTCTATATAGTCAGTCTCATTTGCATGAAGATTTTTCCTCTGACATTATAATATATCACCTAAACTATTTCACCATCCTCCTTGTCCTCCTAGCATTTTCCCAACTATGTGGGTATGTTATGGCGGTTTGGGCATGTAGAATGTAGATAGGATGGGTGAACGGAGATTGACGAAACAAGAACCTTATACATGGTGAGACCGGATGGAAAAGTTGGAAGGTGCCGACGTCAGCGAGCGTAACACAACCAAATTGCGGGCTTTCTCAACAAAGGTCAGGTTAAGAGCACCCTAAACCGACGATAATGCATGAAGAGGTCAATGAACGTAGATAAAGCGAAAGTGGTGTGCCAGGCTCGTAGCAAGTGGAAATCTATAGTCTCTACCTACCCCAATGAGTGACAGCCGAGAAAAAAAATGTCGGGTCGGCTTCGAGTCTAATCAAATATTGCTCAATATTGGTATTTTACTAAACAAATTAAATAAGAAACTGTACTACTTACTAACTACTCATTGTACCTACGTAATTACAGTTCACACGATTTCAGAGACCATTGCCTATCTACTGTAGATATTCAGTTCCAGATGAAAATTGTTAGCTCTTTCGTACTATTAATGTAATGATACTCCATGAGTCGGATAATTTACGTCGAAATAAATCTCATGTTGTTGTATACGCGGGCAGCACGCATGTGCATTAGAACCTAGATAAGCCCCTAACGGAAGCGGACAAGGGCACGCATTGTACTCTATGAAGGCTGTTGCTAATTGACAACAGTTTACCTGTAGGTCAATACAATATTATTATACTATTATTTTCATTACTCTCGTTAATTTCTTAGAAATACGATAGGGTTGCCAGATATTCAACAAAGTCATGATTTTTTTTTTTTGCGTTCTGCCTGGATAGATATTTGCTTACTTAGAAGTCAGTGTGCATAATCAGTATCCGTGAGTTCTTATAAGGTTTTGGTTATTGAAAATAAAAAAATTGAGTTTACTTTTACAGTAAAACAAAAAAACCTGTTTATATCTACAACCATGCAAAGTATGGGAAACTTACCAACATTAACCTTCTGACATCATGGATCAGTCGCTTCTTTGAATGTTGAAAACATAATTTTATTGTTCTACAATGGTCTCAGAATTAATTATTGTAGTAAAAAACCGGTCAAGTGCGAGTCGGACTCGCGCACCAATGGATGCATACAAACTTGTAGGTATATAAATTATATAGACGGTACGTATGTATGTAACTACAAACTTACTGTTAGCGGATTTTTTCCATTAGTTACTTGTGCTCTGTGACATTGCTTCTTCCGAAATTTCATGATTCTAGGTCAACGGGAAGTAACATATAGGTTTTGAATCCATTGACAGTGTCAAAATAATGCGATATAAACGGCCGTATCTTTTGATTGCGTCGACTTAAAATGTTTGATTTTTCACTGTTCCGAGGGATAGCAGGCCTGAGTATTTGATATTAATTTCAGCTTGACACCTTCACGCGTTCCTGAAAAAAGTATTTTATCAAACGGACAGACGGACAACTAAGGTACCCTATAAGGGTTCCGTTTGATCTTTTGAGGTATGGAATCCTAAAAATGGAAATGTCTCAGCAGCATTATTAAAAAGCCATAACATTACTTAGTACTAAAATTACTTTAGGTACTTATTAGCGCTAATTTAGCGCTAATAATTAGGTGGGTTATTTTTCATGTTTCAAATTACTTAATATGTAAGTAAATACTATGTATTTTAGTAATTATAAACATATTATGAGACATAATGAGAAACGTACTTATTTTATAATTAAAATACATATTTTCTGAAGACATTCAGGGATATACAGAATATAGTTCCTCCTTTTAACTCTGTTTTTATTCAAGTTTGTACATTCACGAGAATGTTCAAAATATTCTTAAATTAATTCTTCATACCAATCTTTATTAATAATAAAAGTAATTGCTTGTATGTTTGTCCTCTATGCCTTACTAAACCATTCATGCCATTGCGATGAAATTTTGGTGAGTTGTTGTGTGCGTGCAAGAAAACCAAAAAAAGATTATAAATAGATTATTCTAACGCACACCGACCTGGGACAGATATTAAGAAATTGAAATGATTTGTGTAATCCATGATTAGAAACGATTTTGTTGGAATTGATCTAATTAGTATTAATAACAAAGGCATTTAAATATTATTGATTAAGTACGAAACAAGAAGTCCTAAGTTTTAAAATTTTTGAAATTATTTGTGTGTTAATTGCTACTTATAATTCGCTTAAACGTTAAAGGAAATCATCGCTGAGAGAATTTTTTGATGGTATGTCTGCTACTGTTGTACGTCTGCTAACCCGCATGAGCTGATATTTTGAAAAGAAATCCGTGCCCAGCACAGAGATAGGAAATAGGCTGAAGTTGATGGTATAAAACAACTAGTCACAATGTATTTACCGATCTGCACTGATACATTGCGCTTCCCGCGGTCCTGTGACATGACCCATCTTAACCATTTTCTTAACACATTCTCCGTGTCTCGGACACCACGTCAAACAGTTGGTTCCGGATTTTATACAAAAACTATGAATTTCGTTAGTGGTTAAGCCTAACAAGTCTATCCTTCGGATATCGATATTGCCCGGAAATTAGGTAGCCGTAGCCGGTCTAATAGCAGTCGCTTGGTAGATTTCTTTACGTGGGAGAGCCATGCTTCGGCACGAATGGGCCGGCTCGACCGGAGTGATACCACGGCCTCACAGAAAACCGGCGTCAAATAACGCTTACGTTGTGTTTCGCCGAGGTTACCGGTGACCCACTCCCCTTTTAAAAGGTCGGCAACGCACTTATGACTCCTCTGGTGTTGCGGGTGTCCATGGGCGGCGGTAATCGCTTACCATCAGGCGATCCGTCTGCTCGTTTGCCCTCCTATCCCATAAAAAACAAAAAAGATATAAAATTCTGATATTCCACCGCATCTAAAGTCTTTTTTCCTCGTTCGCGTAGGTACGAGTACCTTGCAATTCGTGTCTATAAATAGCCCTTTCTCTTCTCTTGTAACACAAAAGAAAATTTAAGTTAACTTAGTATATTTTAAGTAGTATTTATAAAAGTTATTACATGTTATATTCTATATCACACGTAACTTTACGGAGCACTAATAAAATGTATATAATTTTCACATTTCAAGGACAATGAAACAGATAAACATAGCTTTTCACATCTGGCTTCAATGTGTAGAGTTATAATTATCTTTATATTTTACTTTGGTATGATATTTCAAGAATCAACGCACATAAAATGGAATAATCAAAATTGAGTTTTAGAAATAAATATTTTTAATTGGCCATGTGTGTCATTGATCGTAGTGGCGCCGTCGCTCGATAGGTACCTACATAATTTTTTTCAAGTGCCTATAGCGTTCTCACGGCAGTTTGTAACCTTTTGAAGTGTGATACGAAACACAAATATCGTTCTTATATAAATAAGACATTGCGCTGAGCGTGGAGGGCTCATATTATCACAATGTTTTATTCAAATACATGATTTATCACTATCCTTAATTTAATAAACTCGTGATAAAGGTTTACTTTACCTTTTACGATTGATGTCGTAAACATTACTTAGTTTACAACGCAGCCTCGTGATTTTGGGCGCTAGTTACATGGTGGATTATGATAAGACAATGCTATCTCAATATACTGCATAATACGTCAACCTCATGAAAGCCAAAATGAAGACAAAACAGGCAAACATCGATACCTAGTGATTTTGTTAAATGAAATTAATTGTATCAATTATGTAATTGAAATCCGATCTTATTCGTGAGCGTAGAACTCAACTAACAAAAGTCGCGTAAACTCTGTATAGTTTACTTGCGAATTAGTTTGCAGTTTTTTTCTGTGAATTCTTTCTGAGGTTGTCCACTTTCTTTATGTTATGATAAAAGGCTATTACAGATTACTTCAGGTGAATGTACTGTACTATTACCATGTTTAGTGATAACGTAAAAAATAGAGTAAAGTACAGAAGTTCCAGTCTACAACTGTGAAACTATGCAGTTTGAAAGTGTACTACGTGCCTTCGTAGACCTCATATTTTGTTGAAAATTATGCTTTACTTCACGATTACACCTACTGATCTGATTGGATCTTTTTATAATACTTACGATATTTACTTTGTAACTTTGTTATAGAACTTCAAAATGACAGCGCAGTGGCATATCTGGGAGCTTCCAAACGAGGATGTGAGCGGGCCATTTAATGCGCGTGCTCTGTCCACGCCGGATGATGAGGCAGCGGCGGCGGCGATACGTTCCTACTTATCCCTGGATAACGCCGGGCTGCCTGTCCTCAGGTCTGCACTACCGCCGCAAATACCTGATGAACCAGAAGACAATTGGGAAGTAATCGATTACGTAGAAATACCTAACCAAAAATTAAAAAGAAAGAGAACACCGAGAAGTTGGTCGATCGCCTGACACATATAGTGTTATAAGTATTGTAAATTAAAGGTTATCATGTCACATTGGATAAAAGAATATTATCTATATTAAGATATGACGTGTTCATTTTGGTAATCGTTCACTTTTGAACACAGTCAATGTGACACAACCTTCTCAAAACCACCTCCGCAAAATGATTTTTGGTACCTATTTTTAGGCATAGCCACAAAAGAGAGACTCTGATAGCAACACTTTTTATAATAATAGCAGTTAATTAAATAATTATTTATAGTTCATAGATAAACATAATAAGATACGAATCCGGGAAATTGGAAGGATCTTTAGTTTTTAATAAATCGAGTCAGATTGTAAGCTGCCGAAAGATTGTGAGCTAAGATTAAAATGCGTTTCCAAAACATTGCCGTAACTGTCTCGAGTCGAACATTTTGCGGTAATACGGAATTTTTTTGGTTCACCGAATTCGTTCACAATTATTCATCGGTTTACAATATGGGCTTACAATTGATTGGTTGGATATCGGCAGTCTTATAAACCACAATCTTGCCAAAATATAGTGTTAAGAGTTAGGACCTATAATTATAATTTGATACGAAGAGTGTCTTGATAAAGCATTTAGTAGGATCTTCAGTATTATTACTTACGAGTATTAATTTTATTCTAATATGCATATACATATACATAGATATAGTTTTTATTATTATTAAATGTATTTTGGTCTTATTTTATTAATAACTGTAAGATTTTTACAAATATTAAGGAAATCATTATTAATAAATAACTTACCAGTAACCTAAATAACTATCGAAAATATAACTAAAAAAGGCCATCAAAGAACTCCTCCGCATCACTATCAGCCGGGAGGGTACCTAAAAGGCTGGCCGCATTGCCACGTTGGATGGTAATGCTGATTCTCTGACCAAAGTATAGGCCAACCATTAGGTCACATGAAGCATCGTGCAGGTATAGTTTAAGTTTTCGCATTTTTTTTATTTAATGTCAAAGAGATGCGCCGTTTTATGTTCCTATAATGTTGGACGTCTTATCTATTACAAAGTTGCTCACAAGCGTCACTAATCAAATTAACATTTGAAATACAGTTACAATAATAAAACATAGGTAGTGACTGATATATACTAGTCTTCTATTTATTTTTGTATGGTTAAAGAAATTGATTTGTGTTTTTAAAATCATAGAATGCCTAAAATGTTTTAGTTTTATGCGAACCATAAAATTTAGTTTTACGTTCTGTGGGTATTTACTCTAGTTTATATTTAAGTACAACGCGGTATTTTTATTTCGTATTGGTTCCTTTGAATAAACGCCTTCATCTTTACTATTGTTTTATTTATTTGGTTATCTCATGTTATCACAGCTTCACCTCTAAATAAATAATTACAGTCTTACTAATAGTTTACTAATGATTGTCATGTTTACAAGCCATAAATCCAGTGAACATGTCATATTACGACCTTTTTATGTGCGTCTAAATCAATTATTCGTTAATACTGGCAACTTTATTTGATCACTTTTATTATACCAAATAATTTTTGTATGCGGTATCTAGCATTGTCCAGTAAGATTGATACTTTATTGTTACTAGATAGTAATAAATTGAACATTGGGTATGCATACAAACATACATTATATGCTTGTGTGTTATACATATATTAGTGTCAGAGCTTATACGAAGTTTAGCTTGCCCATGATGAAGTGGTTTCAGGCTGTGCATGCGTGATGCGGTGTTTAGACTGTAATGTATGCTAACCACTCATGTGACTCGACTTTTATGATATTTGCCGGTAACTATTGTTCCGTGACGTTTTTAATGAACTTTTTAAGAAAAACATTACTGTATAAAAACACTGTATAATGTATAATCACTCGGTGAGGATAATATAGGGCCCGCAATTCAGTATTATCTTTAAATACTATGAGAACATAACGTAAGCTTTAGGAAAATAAATAATTCATTGAAATGCATACCATTACATACAATCGGTTTGTTGCACTTCCACAATGCACACTCTGTATGCCATTGTGCGACCCGTTTACATACCTATAAGTACATAAACAGACTTTATTACGATCTTCACTATAGTTGCTTTAAATGGATACGATACGACGTATAAGTACCCACCGATTCTACCTTATTAGTTGCAAAACACTACGAAGTAAACATTTCAAAATACCTACATAATATGTACAGTCAGCGTCAATTTGTTCGTGACAACCAAAGTCGCCAAAAAGTTCGCAACACGTCTTTGTTACAGGCGGATTAAGGTCATGTTGCATCCTTTTTGGCCGCTTTGGCTATCACGAACTATTTGACGCTGACTGTACAATAGGAATACTTACGTCACAAAATTATACGATGACTAACATAAGCGTCATCAAACGTAATCAAGGGGTGTCCGTAGTATGTATCTACTCGGCCATTTTATTATGGTAATAATGTGGAACCGAAGACGGAGCGATGGGCGTTCCGTCTATTATCTTTTATTGACGAAACACCTAGTGTATGGGGCCACTCTCCATAGGAATAAAACAATGAGGCTTTGTGAAGAGGATGAACAATTTACACACAATATGTGTCCGTAATTCTGTGTAAATTTATAAAGGAACGAGGAGCGCTGACGATATACATTAATATTGAAACCACGTGACTATTAGACGTGATGCTATTACTTATTGTGGCTTTATAGTAGGAAAAACGACTAATTCACACCACTTTGAAGTTCATTCAATCATTGAATATATTTAAATAACTGGCACGAACAGGTTTTATAATTATCTAACTCATATTAATTGAATTAGAAACTGAAGCATATCTCAGACCGGGACTATTGACCACTTATCGTTATATAGCTGTGCATACGCCGCGTAAACGCGACGCAAATACCGCGACTACTTCTTTACGCCTTTAGCGTTGGAGCGCTGTTTGGCTACGCAGATGCTACCCAACAGCTACGCAGTAACTACGCAGAACAGATGCTACACGACGGCTACGCAGTGACTACACCGCGGCTACGCACTATGCTACGTGATGGCTACGCAGTGACTACGCCGCGGCTACGCAGATACTACCCAACAGCTACGCTGTGACTACACAGCACAGATGCTACACGACAGCTACGCAGTGACTACGCCGCGGCTACGCACTATGCTACATAATGGCTATACAGTGACTACGCGACAGCTATACAGATGCTACTCAACAGCTACGCTTTAACTACGCAGGACAGATGCTACACGATAGCTACGCAGTGACTATGCCGCGGCTGCGCACTATTCTTCATGATGGCTACGCAGTGACAACGCGACAGCTACGCAGTGACAACGCGACAGCTACGCAGTGACAACGCGACAGCTACGCACTGACAACGCGACAACTACGCAGTGACAACGCGACAGCTACGCAGATGCTACCCAACAGCTACGCTGTGACTACACAGAACAGATTCTACACGACAGCTACGTAGCGACTACGCCGCGGCTACGCACTATTCTACATGATGGCTACGCAGTGACTAGGCGGTGGCTACGCAGATGCTACCCAGCAGCTACGCAAAGACTACGCAGAACAGATGCTACACGACGGCTACGTAGTGACTACGCAGTAACTGCGCGGCGGCTGCGCAGATGATACTCGACGGCTACGCGGCGTAGATACTACAAGACGTCTGCGTAGTAGTGGCTGGGCAACTATACTGTAGTTATGTAACTGTGCTATCTACGCTGCTGTGGTTACACGGGGTCTGCGCAGCTGCTAGAGAAGTATGTTCGACTTCGACATATGATGCAAAAATTCCTAATAGGTAGGAGAAAACTTTATACGTATAACATACACATAATATACCTATAGAGATACTGACAGATTAGAATCAAGCCTTTTTTATAATGTGTTTACGTAATACCCAATTTTAAAACACATTTGTGAATCGACCTCAGAGATCTGAGGTCGATTCACAAATGTGTTTTAAAATTGGGAAAATTGTTTTAAAATTGTTAAAACTCGTAACGTAAAAATGGCATGGAAGCCAAATCGAATCGTTTTATTGATATTGAATTACAAGTCTCACTCAACGAGCTCTATCTCTAGATAGGTAATAAAAAGCTTTGAGTTTTCTGGACAATATCGAGGTATGTTTTAGAGGGATTTGTGGGACCGTGCGATGTACAATATGTATACAAATGTTATGTAAATAGATAGGTAGGAAGGTCCTATCCGCAGTCGAGAGCCTATCACGAATAAAAAAAACCCTAATACAATATTTTTAAAATCCTGCAAACCACGTTCATGGTCCACGGTCCAATCGTCGCAAACGCGGTCACTGAACGTGAGATCTTGGGCTCGATTCCTGGGTCGAGCAGTTATATTGGATTTTCAATACTCAATACTCAATACATTTATTGCATATTTTCATGTGTCGTTGTTTCATGTGTCGGTTCGTTTCTATGTCGGCAATTTGGATTTGTAACCGGTTAATGGCAATGGGCTGGTCCCTTCTTGTATACCGTCTTTAAACCTCTAAAATCACGATCTAACTCTTCGCTTAGTACAGGAGTGGTGGTATACTACATCTAAAAAAACAGTTTGCAACACTGTCCACGTCCAGCTTTGGACGTGGACAGTGTTGCAAAAAAATATATATTAAGTGATTTGTTTGAAGTAGGTATACCTACGTATGCAGCAGTGATGCCGACGGTCTAGGTAGATAAATAGCTCTAAATACCACTATAAACACGTAAGTCAAAGTTAATTATTTGCTTTAGGTAATATATTCTTCGATTGATTTGTCTTCTGTCCGTGACTTCGTGGTCGTGCATAAATCTTTGTGTTTCAAATTTGAAAGCCACTTTACTATTCTGTTAGCAGCAAAGATAAATTTTGTTGGTAACGGCTAGCATACTTAGTATATTTCAACGGCCATGTTAGGAATAGATTATATAATAAATGTCAGTATATATAGTTTCTTAGTACAGAGTAGGTACGCTACGGAATTTATATACAGTGTGTCCGCACATGGACTAGCGATATTCTAAATACTTAAATATAAACTATGTATTTTAAAGTACAATTACACTCTAGGCTTGGGTCCAATACACGTCCCCGCTATGTGGCAGCCATTTTGATGAAATATGCTCTATGCGAGTACAAAAAATATGATATATCCCAAAGTTTTAGTCATACTAAGATAAAAATAGGCTTATTCGAAAGCAATATATATATATATATATATATATATATTATAACTTAAAATAAAGATTTAATAATAATACATTAAAAAAAAACATCGTTTTATATTATAGTATATATTTAAAATCAAAACTTTTAATATAAAAAAAGGTTGGATTGTAAGGGTGGGATTAGAATAGACGGAAATCGAATTTGATTTCACTCGCGCTAATAATTCGTTATGAGATATAAAACATAACACATAATTCATCATCGTTATGAGTTCAATAAAATAAGTATTGTGGCTTAGCCGTGCGGTTTCTGAAATTATCAGTTATGTAAGACTTCAGAAAAAGAAGAAACACAGAAACAAACATTTCTGATTCTTTTAAAGTCACATTGTGCGATAAAAATGTAGGTTAATGGCTGATATAACCTTTTGAGTTAAGGGTTAGTACCTATTCTTGCTAGTTCCTGTTGTACACGTGAAGGTACACGTACAATAATGATAAAAATTAATATCACTAAGGTTAATTAAATACTAGAACAGTTAACGTAGCCGCCGCGCCGCCTTGAAATAAAATAACTCTTTGTTTGAGATATAGCAGAACGGGTGTTATATACATATATAAATGACTTTAAAAAATGTATTTAATTTAAAATATTGAATAGGTACTTGATAGGTAGGAATGTGTATTTTTATCAAACAAGCACCTATTGTTTCCATTGACAGTGAATATTGTATGCAGCAACGTTCATGATAATTATTAAGTTTTTATTAATTATAATAATAATAATGACTTTTGTATGAGAACATATTTTTTAACAAAAATAGTTACACTATAAATCTTAATAGGTAGGTTGGCATGGCATATTTATACATGATAGTTTTTTATTATGTAGGTATGCCATTTTTATATTAATCGGTATTTATGTAGATGCACCGTCAACCCCATTTTTTTTATCATTTTCTGCTGAGTCCATCCTGAGGTTGCCTGAAAGAGACCGCTGGTCGCGATAGGGCCGCCCATAGTATTTATTTTAAAATACCGTAGGTATATGTCCTATTTGTACAAATATTTTTGGTGTACAATAAAGAGTATATAAATAAACTTACTAATGTCTTATGTATGATCCTTATTTGCTCAGTTGTCCAGCTTCCATACATCTTTGCTGATTGTCCTTTTCTACCACGATCATGGATAAGTAATAGATAATGATATTTCGTTGGCGCTCATTTGCAAATGTTCTATTTGATCGAGTTATAAGTATAAATAGCATTCATTTTTAGTTTTCGAAGCTTCCAAGAACAAATCACCAATTGACGCTTATACCATTCCATGATAAATATTGGAACTGAATTAGTCACGTTTTTTTAGAAGGCTTCAGTCAAGGCAGTACTATGATTATCTGTATCGATACGACAATGTCTTTATAACCTTATGTTCCACTTAGAAGCTAGTGAAGTAGGTAATGGAACTCATTATTCGCTCACCAAGTTAATTGTTGCTACAACTCACCCTGTTCACGCTACTTCCGTTACAAAACTTTGAATGGTTGCATTAAACTTAGGACACAGCCCAAGCTCCGTGCAGTTACATATCATAAATGCTTTATTTTAACGCAGCTAAAATGAACGCGTAGATACTTGTACGTATGTGTGATCATATAAAAATCTTTTAGACTTATTGTTACTTGAAACTAAACGTGAAAACTATAAAAATTATGAGAAAGGTGAGGTATAAGGATAGTATCTGCCTGTCCTCTTAAAACAGCTATTTGCGGAAATGTGATTTCTTGGAACGTACGCAAAGGTCAGCCGATAATTACTTCGCCATACTAATAAAAATAAATATTCGGTAATAATAAATACAAGTAAACATGAATGTCGATGTCAGTATACAATTAATCAATTTAATGTTTCATCCTGCTTACAGACATTGCAAGGATACAGGTCCCCTCTTTTCACCGTCATCTTGCGCACAACTTTAAATCAAGGGTTTTAGCAATTATATCTTTTGGCCATTCTTCCGTTACCTCTGTGTTTTATATTTCAATATCTCGTCACGTTTTCCATTGTGTCTAGGGTGACTCTCTTTCTTTACACCTTCAAGATGATAGACTAGTCTATGTATAGTAGCACTCTATTAATAAGTATATTATATAGCAAAAACAGAACCGTTCAGCCTGCACACAATGCTTAATCAAAAAAATTTAAATAAAAAAAGATTATTAAAATATCTTTGCAGACGTCGTATAATCCGTGCAGTTATAGGTAGACAAAAGAGGTAAATTAATGCAATTTTCCTTATTTCTAAGAAAAGGGCCGCTGGCAGACAGCTTAGCTACGTGAAATACGTAATATGATATTACATTTGCCTTAAACCATCCGAATGTAATCTGTCTGGGCTATTGACTTGCATGCGCCTGTGATGTGTGAGATGGTTTCTGGGGTACTGTTGCATTTCTTGCAGTTTCTCTGGTGACTAAGGGCTTTATGCTCGCCATCCTAGATCAAGTAATGGAAACAAGAAACTACATTCCTGTTTCCATTATTTGATCTAGGATGGCGAACATAAAGCCCTTAGTCACCAGGAAAAGTTCGCCTCGTTTAAGCCATGCATCGACGCATCCTTGTCGACGTTTACTTGGCATAAGTCTTGACGGTGTCTTCCATGTAGAGACTTCTGAGCCCACTCCAGAAGTTGGTTTTATAAATTTAATTTTAATATTTTCGTTCTTCTGTTCTGACGTATCCTTCAAATTGAGAGGTGTTAATCTATAGTCGTTTTGTATTATTAGTTTGTGAAGTGTAGGTGACTGGGATTTGGCAAAGAAATACTGTTTTAGGGTTTTGATTTGTTTGTTGTGAATGTTTAAGATATCGATGAAGCCCCTACCTCCTTCTTTTCTAGGCAACGTCAGTGTTCGTAGAAAACACTATCCATGACCTTGGATGGTGTTTTCGGAAATTTTTTCGTTGTAAGTTTTTCAGATCTGTCTTAGTCCAATTTATTATTTCAAAAGAATAAGTAAGTACGGGAGCGAAAGTGTTAATTGCTTTAATTGTATTGCGTAAGTGGAGTTGTGTTTTTAGGATAGTATTTAACCGATGTTGGAATTGTTGTTTATGTTTCTGTTTGGTGTCTGTGTAGCGTATTTGTAGTGATTGGTTGTATCCTAATTACTTATATGTATCATATTCGTCTAACGCTTCTATTTGTTCTCCTATCTCTAAGCAGTAATGGTGTTAATAGTTCTGTTCAGCTCTTATTGATTTTATTTTGCATTTATCTATACCGAATTCCATTTTGATGTCGTTTGTGAATTGTTCGGTCAGCTTAGCTAGTTCGTAAAGCTGACATTCAGTTCTAGCGTATAGTTTAATATTATTCATATAAAGTAGATGATTTAATAAAGTGTTTTGTGTGTCAGTCAGTCCGTCTGTATCAGTGTCTTTTAAAGAAAATCCTAATGATGTTGAGTTTAATGTATTCGAAAGGGGATTAAGAGCAAGGCAGAACCATAACGGGCTAAGTGCATCTCCCTGGAAGATGCCCCTCTGTACTTTGATTGGGCTGGTTTCGAGTATTTCATTCAGTGTAGTGAATTTGAGTACGGTTGTCCAGGTGGCCATCGAGGTCTTCAGAAATGTTACTATTGTAGGGTGAATTTTGTATATTTCTAAGACTAACTAGCCAAGAGTGGGGGACAGAGCCATACGCTTTCTTGTCATTATTATTATTATTTATTTATTCCAGATAACAAAGACCTATAGAAAACAATACACATATACAAACCATAATAATATACTAATACATAAATCTATATAGGTACAATCTATGGACTACGTAGTAAGGTCGGCGACGTAGTGCGCTGTGTCGTGGTGTCATGTTCCGCGAAAACGCCGATACACGAATTCCTTCGGCCAAAATTCTTCTTTTAGGAAGGTCTCCAAGTGACTATTCGGGACTCGCACCACAAAAGATTTAAGTTAACTTACTAAATCTATGTAAGGTAAAGTACCTATAAGTAAAGCTGATTGGTGCAGTCAGTCTTATTGTTTCATTAGAGTACCTAATTAAAAGAGCATGTGTCAAAAAGACTAGTTGTCAAAATCGAGTTATGCGGCCGACAATATTTGAAATGAATCGATTTAATGATTCATAATCTGTCCCTATAATGATTTTAAATTGAACGTATAGTTATATTACGACTTTACGAGTATGTTAATGATACTCTCCTTTTACATGCGAAATGTTTTTACGTCAAGATACAATAAGTCACCTTTCTGCATAACTGAGTGAAAGTCATGCGCCTATATCCGGGAAGAAATCTAACATCATTACATGGAATTATTATAGTGCCTCTATTTAGGTATCTCAATAAAAGATAAAAGTGCTGGCACAAATGATTTAACTCAAAAAGAGTAAAATATATGATTTAACTCAAAACTAGGTAAGTTTTGAGTTAAATCATTTAGTGAAATCCTCATCATCTAATATATATTTTACTTTTCTTGTGTCTGAGAATATTGAAAACTTACTTTTAAATCGATAGGACGACCCTTTTCACTCTTGAACTTTCCTTACTTCCCTGTCTATTTATTAAGAATCCGGCGGACTGAATTTCTCTTGCAAACGTAATACCGAAATTAATCGTAATCCAGATAATATCAAATTATGTTATTATTCGGATTTGGATACCTATAGATTTATTTTCGGTATTACGTTTTTGTGGGCAATTCAAGCTCCGCCGGACACTTAAACAAATTTACTTATCTCACTTGTTTTAATTGTATGTCAGTAATGTGGGTAATTAGTATGTTTTCCCGCTTGACAATCACAATTCAGAAAGGCCGTGGTATTAAACAACAATTTTTTCATATTAGACGTAAAAATTGAGATTTAAAAAAGTAATATTAAATTTAAAATATTATTAAATTTAAATATTAATTAACATTTCCACGGGAACTGCTACAGGTTAGTAAATAGTTTGATACTAACTATAGCGTATTACCATGCCGCATACTTATTGCAGTGTTTACAGATGATTAATTGGGCTTTTGTCATTGTCCGTATCTGCCCTGACCGTTAACACAAGCCAGGAAAACTGTTCTACCACTTACGTTAGGCTTGTGGTGGCGAATAGTGGCGATGACTCATTGCTTATAACTTTTGCAGTAAAATTAACGACGTTATTTCTCTTGCTTAAATATTCATAATCGAACTCTTCACATTGTCTGAGAGGTTTATTATCTTTGATTTTGAAGATGTGAGAAATCTGCTAGCCACATAGCAGCGAAGTGAATTATCACTAATCTTTCTAAAAGGAGTTTCTTAACAGCAGGAGCATGTTTAACAGGACCACAGTAAAGGCAAAGTTCTATAGTTATTTTTTGTATGTATGTAGGTAAAATATTTATGTATTATTTTTATTAGTCATCAAATACAAAATGTAAATGTACTCAACACGATTTTATCCCACGCAGTCATAAAATCAAAACAGAACCAATATATGGAGCGTTTTATTTTGAAAGTAATAGTGATTACTTTCAAAATAAAACGTAAAGTAGTGGATTGAATGAAAATAACTAGGATACGATTAAGAATATACAAGCTTAGATTATATAAGTAACATCTGGTCATATGACTACCTTGAAATGGCATGGTAATTATTACACTAAGGACTTCAGGCGCTTGCAATTCCTAAGGAAACAATTTCTATTTTCTTTAACAATAACCTTATTTCCTAGTTAGCCTGTTTGTTAAGATTGAATGCACCAAAAACAATAAGTATTGTGACGTAGCTGCTCACGTAAATATTCGTAACAACATTGGAAGAATATTACGCATAGGAGTGCTAACAATGGGAAAACCTTAATCATTGACATTTTCATAACCCTTTCGAATATCGTTTGGAGCCATTAAGGAAATTGTGTTTGTGGTATATTGGTTCATGGATGAGTGGACGCATTTATAGTGTGTAATTTTTATATATTATGGTGAAATAGCGACGAGTTATTATACTGAAAATGAACTAAAAATAATTTTATGAGTTTAGTTGTAATGTTATTGTCTATGCTTGGTATTTTTATTGTAATAAAAGCTAAGCCAACAATATGACAAGCAAGCCAACGGGCCGCCGAATGAAAAGCAGTTACCGTAGCCTTATATGCGCCAATGGGTACCTAATAACAGCAGCTCTATATTCGCGTTGTCTACTTGAGACTTCAGTGGATGTCTCATTTATCCAGTATACTCTACAAACTAGAGCAAAATAATAATAATAATGCTTTATTAAGAACAAAGCGAATATACAGTTACATAAAAGCACTGCCTCCTGAACTAGGTTGTTAGCCTGTATCTCAGAAGACAGTAGTGTTAGCTTAATAATGTTAGCAATAAGTCCCCCCGAGACCGACGGACTTAGCAGCAGTTCTACCACTTACAACCATTCTGGTTAGCTTTAGAACTTATTTTCAGAGTAAGTATAATACCAGTTTAATTTAAATTTGTAACACTCAGGTTAGGTTGATATTGTTGCAACTCGCGGGGTGCTAGTTTTCCAATCATCGACGTACAGGTTAATCAGTACTCGACGTCCTCCTCAGTGCTGGACTGCTGGACTAGAGTTCCTCATGTTCTTTTGGTCGACCTCGGTGAGATTCCGTTTAAAAGCAATTTCGTCGTTGAAAAAGACATTTATGACGCACTGATTTTCGACTTATACACCAGCATATATAATATAATCGGGTTGTCTTCAAATCACGTGAATCGGTTTCTTCTAGGCAAGCGCACTCCATTGTAGATCGCAGTATCGTTTAACATCAGGCGAACTGGCGGTCAAGCGTAAGCCTATCATGAATAAAAAAAACTCGACCATGAGAATATCGTCCACGAGGCCGAGTCAGGATGGTTAAATATGAATTATTCTTTTATTGTGCATCTCGGCCGAACCACATGGTCGAGTCGCTGAAGTTATTTTTTCGTATCTCGTATACGCCAACTCGACCGACAATGACAATTTACGGCAAACAAAAGTAGTTTTTGTACTTCACTTTTGTTTTTGATTTTAAACAATTTTTGTTCTTCTGTGGGTAAAATAAAAAACTTATTGAAATTATAGGTAAGTATCAGAGTAGTTTATTTTAGTAAAATTATGGAAATTTTAATTAAGAGCCAAATTCCAAAAATAAATCATGGATATTTAATATTTTGTCTTAAATTCTTAATTGTACACAAACTTAAATAATGTATCGATACATATGACGCCATCTATTGAGATTTATTAGAACTATATTTTCTTTATCTTTACATTTTCCATGCTAAGATTATAATATATTTTTTTTAATTCTTGATAGGCTTACGCTTGATCGCCAGTTTGCCTGATGTTATGCGATACTGCGATTCACGATGGAGCGCGCTTGCCTAGAAGAAACCGATTCACTCGTGATTTAGACACCCAGATTATATCTGCTATATATTTTAGTGAAGGAAAAATTCAATCGCGGGCAGGATTCGAACCTGCGTCGTCTGGTTAGATACACCAGATGCTCTGACCTTTAGGCCACCGCATACCTAAATTCAGAAAGTGAAGGCAAATTTCTGTGGCAATGTCAGGTGTATATATGCATCTAACCAGAAGATGCAGGTTCGAATCTTGCTAAATTGACAATTTATCATACAGGCAAGTTTCTTGATCTGTGGGATTATTTCAAGCTCCACCCGTCAAACCATTGAATACTTTAGATTTGGAACGCCTAACAAAAATATTTATCAAAGGCACTTGCCAGAAATTGGCACAAGATATAAAACGATGACCGGAAACTAATAATTTCAGGCATGAAAGATAGATAAATAGATCCAAAAATAAACCTTTCTTTATTTCTTTTAGATAACATCTTGTCCTCTCTGTGCCAGATAGTCCTACAATTGTAAATTTAAAAATCTTATTGACTATCATTTTTAGGTAACGGATAATGGATTAAATCTCAAGTTGGTGCTATTACTTCGCTTATTTTCTCGACACGTACCTAATTCCATATTTTTCTGTAGGTACTTTACAAATATCCGATATTTATTTTACAGTTTCTATCATATTACATACAATCTACATTAATTGATCTTCTTTCTAAGACTGTTAAATGGATTTTCAGTCGAGTTAGCAGTAGTACAGAATACTATGATCACCTCGAGGTGATCATAGTATTCTATGCTAACCAACGATCGAACGAACTGGTACAGTCTGTACAGTTTGAATGCAGTATTTATGGAAAATATAGATATAATTATTAAGTTTATAGAGCAATATAAGCAATATAAGCAATTTAGAGCACGGCTCCTCTCGAAATGAAAGGAAACCGGCGAAGAACCTGTGACATTGTCTGGGAAGGTCTTGTTTAAAACCCGTTAAGTAACAAATTACAGACACAATCTATTTTCTTTGCGCCTCGTTCTTGCGCCCTGGGGTTCTAGCGTGAGTCAGTGAAGTATATAGAGCACTGTTCAATACACCGGTCAAACTTAATATTTCAAACCACACTATCTTTGACAAGATATGTTCCTAGACACTAATCGAATACAATCCTAAGTACATCATGAAGAATATGATTCAATGAATTAACCTAAATGAATCAACCAATCGAGCAGAAAATCTCGACCAATTATTTCAGCCTTTTTCATATAGACGATGGTGTATCATGAAAAATGACATTAATCAATTCGAGCACACCGCACCACTACGATTTGATTTTATTAGGTATGTACTATTTATGAACCGCTATGATCTTTAAACCTACACGTTGTGGTTGCACGTGGCATTGTTTATGTGGGACTTATATTTTTCCGCTGTATCGACTGCTGTGCCTTTTAACTTCCACATAGTCACAGGTCCCGTTCACCATCATGAGGTTCTATGTTCGTTTTAGAGAAAATTCTTTGCATCTTCTTCTATTAGTCTAGACTAATGAGCCAATTTGGTAAACTGAACCTTAAACATATATGGAAAACTAAAGGTTTAAACCCACTACATGTTTAAGGGTTTAAACAGGGGGTGCACAGGAACACCAGTAACCCGACGCCTTCTTTTAGGGGAATTCATCCATATAATGTATTATGTAGATCGAAACGTAAGCCCTTTCTGTCGCTTCTTCTTTGTGTAGTAAATGGAACAAATAAAATGTGTTAATTAGTTATTTATTAACAAACATATTAAATTGTAATGAGTGTCTAATGTGTACGTAACATGTATAACTTGACACCTATTAGGTAAGTATTTGTATTGTAGCGATGCGTAGCCGCGTCCAACTAGAACACAGGTTATCACTGAGGTCATATACTTGCAAATATAAATCAATACAATATTGCTCCTTAACTATATTCAGAAGGAAACAATTGCATGCAGTGAACTTTATAAATAAAATACAACGTCACTTACTTGGTTAACCACAAGACCCCAGGCGAAGAAAATAAAAACATCTATGACCTTGTAGGTACATTATGTATTCGCCTTCGTAAATTATTCGTGTATGTTGATTGATGCCGTTTCGTTTAAAATAATATTTTTTAGCTTTTTCTCATATTAATTCCTCAGGTTTTAAATATTTAAATTTGAAGTTACGTTACATGTTACATGTTAAGTTACATGTTACAAACGGCAACATAAATTATTTGCAATGCTAACAAATTAATTTGTCTTCCGTTTTGAAGGGTAATACAGCCAGTGAAATTACTGGGCATGGCATGGTATGTTTATGCAAAATAATAATAGTGTTATTTGTTTAATACAAAGATTTAATTAATGTATCTTTTTATTTTTAAAGTATTTGGCTGTGGTTTGCGATGTTAATTAATATGTATTTGATTAATGTCAGTACGTATGCATCACAAGTCGACATATTGTAAGTAATTACAACTATCTACTACCCGTTTCCTAATTGTCTTATTTGAATGAATAATAATCAAACGTGCGAACCAGGGCGCCTGAAAAGTTCTGCCTAATATTAATTCCAAACATGAGCATAGGACTACGTAATAGAAGCAAACATCTTTACATAGTATAAAACAAAGTCGCAGTCGCTGTCTGTCCGTCCTTATGTATGCTTAAATCTTTAAAACTACGCAACGGATCTTGAAGCGGTTTTTTTTACTAGATAGAGTGATTCAAGAGAAAGGTTTTAAGCTATTTAACATTACGCTACGACTCTTAGGAATGGGGCAACGCGGGTGAAACCGCGGGCGGGTCGCTAGTTTAAAATAATTTCATATGCATTGCGGACTTCAAAACACAAATTTTTTGTTTGCCGCTAACAGGCCGACTGCAACAGGATTAATTTGCCGATATTTATGTTTAGAAGTCGGTTTTTTCTAAATTACTTTTTAATTTGATTTTGTTTTTTATGTTGGTTGGTATTTAATAAAGGTACATTATAGGTTGATAGGGATTAATCCCTTTCTTTGAGAGCGGTCAGTTAATTCCTTATGGATCGTGCCACCTGAGGAGGCAGCAGCGTAAGGACGAGGGGTTCGCCAACATAAAATGAATTTAAAGAATGAAAATACTCTTTCGGCAAGAATGCTCTATGTTGGAACTTTTTAAACCTCTTTACTTTGAACTTTTCGCAAACGAAACGGTTTTGACATTAGATATTAATTTGATGTATTTTGACAGAGAAATGTCAAAATCCCGTTTTTTTCTATTTTTACAAAAATTGAAAATCTTAGATAAATTATCAAGTACAATGTCACACACAGTACACGAATTAGTATAGTTTTTTGTAGTAAAATTCAAGCGCAATTTTAACGCGTAATTTTAACTATTAACTCTCAATTTGGGGCGCCGAAACATGCGATTAATCCGACTTAACTACCCGTAGATTTTCTGGGCCCTAAGCAAGGTTGCCGTCATTTCCACAGTAAACGCATGTGCAAGGGAATGCGTTGTATTATTGACATTGACATGTTCTAATGTATTTGATGAGTAAATAGTATAATTACAAGTGGTGAGTTGAAACTAGAAAGCCATGCCACACCACGGTGGGGCGGAGCGCGCCATGCACGGCGGCGCGCGCGCAGTGGGCCGCCGGAGCGCGCGCGTGCCTCCCGTCCCGCGACGTGCCCGAGACGCGCGAACACCCGCGCCCGCGCCCGCGTCCGCTCATCGTCACACCGACGACAGCCTTTATATAAAGACAAGCCGCCGCGAACACGCGCACGCAGTCTCGACCGAACCACGTCCACTTGTGCACTCCGCTGACACGCGACATACACACCCCGCGAAACACTTTATTCGCCACTCGTCTCAAGGAAGGAAACAATCATCACCAGTGATAAAGATTGCAGCAACAATGGAAAACGACTGGGGGTACAGCGGCGAGAACGGTGAGTCCATCTTCAATGTTGAAGTGTAGTGAGCGCCGCGGACCGGTTTGTTTACATCGAGGCACGTGACATCCCATGTAAATAAAACCCCGAAAAGCAACTTTTGATACTTGCAGTTAGTTTTCATTTTGTGCTTAAATGTACTTGTCGTGACAAGTCATTTTCAGTAGGTGCTGTAAACAAAATCTATTTATTTGAATAATCGGAAGTTGATCAACTTTTATCTATTTAAAAAGGGCTGCAACATGGTAGCTGGGTTTACTTTTGATAACAGTTAAGCTAACATTAGATGATAGGTAATTTCGCTATGCGCGTAACTGCAATCAGAGCAAAAGTGTATATTTATCAGTACTTACATTACCATGAAAAGATAAAACATGACAGTGAATAACTTCGTCATTGAAGTGGTTTTAATGTTCTCTCATAGTTTACCAAAATTCTTTTCATTCATTCATGTTAAAACACCTGTTGATTTAATTCTTTGACGATTATTTGGAATATGATTAAATTGTTTGTTTAATTTAGTGGCATAATATGAATGAATATGGCTATCTTATTGACTTACCTAACACCCATCCACCGATTATATCTAGTTTATACACATGACAAATAAATTATAGCATAAATTTGTTAGGTACCAATTAGGAACTACGAAGTTGTCCATTTATTAAAATTAAGTACGTATTATTGACTTAATGAGTAATATTCACAAATGTATTTAAACTTAACGTTTAAATAACAGCATAGGTATACAGGGTTATTTTTCAATGACCGGCCAAATTTACAAAGGCTGTTCAGAATCGATAATATTTTCGATCTACGAAATAAAAAAGTTAAAATTAAAACGCTGCTCGACCTGGGGATCGAACCCAGGTCGAATCTCTAGCGTAGCGGTCGCGCTTGGAACCACTAGACTAAGGTATAATTTTTTTCACATGATTTTATTCCTGTCCGCCTCTAAATTTTTTTTAAGAAAAAGGAATAATTTACAGAAAGTGTGTAGGTATATAATATGTAGTTACCACTACACAATTTATTTCAATAACATATAGCAAACATTTTATACTTTTCAAATGAATGTTTTTACAATAAAATGTGTTGACAATAATATTTAAAATGCACTTTGGGTTTGACCACAAATTTCATGTCAATTTTAAAATTTGGCCGGTCTTTAAAATTTAATCCTGTGTATATTAAATATTGTATTGTCTAAAACCGTTACAATAGCTAAAAAAAATACGTAAACCATGATGATAGTGCCAAGACTCAGCATCGAGTCGCGTGAGGCGATGGCTGGCCTACATAAATCCTTAAGCCGGTTTCACAAATGAAATTTCTTCTGCACTGTAGCACGATATCGATAGTACAACCTTCTTTGTATTACCAACTTTTAACATAAAACGAGGAAGGTAAACCAGTTCGTAGCTAAAAAAACTGCAGAAGTTCAGGAATCATATAATAAATAATACCTAGTCTTGATTATTTGGAACTGATACAGCAAATATGAGGAAAACCGTCAAAAAATACATAAATTACTTAGGTACATTAAAAAAAAACCCCTCTATGTTGCGTTCTGCCAAACCTGACACTTATACCAACTTTTATTTCTGTCTGGTTACTGAAAGGCTTTTCCTTGTATCTACATAGGTAATTAAAATGCAGATTTCTTTCTATTCTGTTGTTCTGTGATATGAATAATTATTATTATCGTAGATATGTAGCAAATGATCTGTAATGGAAATCATTGAAGCAGCAAGTGGGTAACGATGTCTGTGGCGTAACTCATTAATAGTATCTGCTTTGCTTTAACGCTATACAATGCGACTTTTCTAACAATGTCTGAGTATTTAGTGAGCTAAAATAATTATGTTAACTAAGTACTTGAAGAATCACGAAAGTGTGATCCACGGTTGTCACCTTGTAACCGTGACAAATGGCAATGTGTTTCAAAAATCTTCAAAATGTATGACACCATTATTCATATGTCAGTTTTGTTACATCTACTTTGTAATTATCTAAAGACAATTTTGTTATACAAATTAGTAAATTGGTCGCATGTTCGACAATTGACCAAGACGACATTCAGAGCTAGTTATTATAAATTATAAAAGATACACTTTAAGTTACTATTATCTTTTTCTCTTAGTTAAAAAGGCCTTTTTCATCCAAATTGTTTAGCAAAATTAATTGTTATTTGGAATGAAAATAAGTTAGGTTTTTTCAGGAATGAACAAAAATTATAAATCCCGTATCGGGCTAATAGTTCTTATTGGATTGGATAAAACTAAAGTCCTATCGACGAATCATTTATTGTCACTTGTGGAGTCTTATAAATCCATTAATCCCAGCTTATAAATTTTATGCTTTATTAGGTATGTGTATTGAAAACCATATTATTTGACTACTTTGTCGTAAATTCATAATATAGGTATTGTAATTTCATAGCTGCGTTAATTATGTCTTATCAGTATAAAGACAGAGTAGAGTTCTTACCAAGTCTACCACTTCACAATACAACTTATAAAATATTAGGTAAGATTATATTGTTTACCAGGATTCTAGGAGTTGATTAATTTTTGTGGTGTCGCTATGATGTCGTGTGCACCTTGTTAATAACATTAACCTGCTAATTGACTAGCAATCAGTTTACCGCTATATGAACTATTGTGTGAAGCTTTTGCCGACATAGTCAAAGAATGACTATTTAAGTACCTACATAATATTACTGAAGAAGAATTTCAAGAATAAGAAAAATATAAACAATGAGCATTCAAAGTATTTCCTTTAAACATTTTGACGGTGGGATCCCAAACAGAAATACTTATGAAACAAATTCGTTACAAATAAATCTTTGCTTTTTTTCTAATAGTACAGCACACAGCTGTAACAGCCCTATCAATGTTCAAATGCTTTTGGAACAGACTGGACTGACGCCAGTACGGCTGGATCTAAATGTTCACAAAAATTCAATAAAATGTTAAGGAACGAAATACCATTCAATCCTATCTATCTACATAGTGAAATTGAAGTCCTATGCACCCGTTGAACCTGTCACTAGAAAAACCCGGATAACACCGCGGGACACAATTACTATATAATATATGCACTTCAAACCTAGCTTTGTACCTATATATAAGGAGGCTAAGACGGCCATATTAAACAATAGCCTAGATGACTGATTTTATATGCCTCATGAAAAAGTATCGATCAACGAAAACAAAATAATATTAATAAAAAGTATGAAACATGTCAATTTTCCTATCTCCAAGAACGGTGGAGACCAGTCGTGGTCGTGGTCGCATATGACTCTATCCTTCGCAACACATGCCGCTACCATGAGAAATGGTTATTTCATACTCATGGTTTTTCTGTCGCTGGCACTAAGTCGGTACTTTACTGCCTTCCTGCTGCACTGCTTTACCTGTACCTCATTGTGTTTTGACCAGAAAAATTATTAAATGAAATCTACGTTTTAATAAAAATCAAAAAAATATTGTATTCATCAACATTTTGAACGACTTTTCTGCTTTCTACGCGCATAAGTTGGTGCACTGTATTTGTATTTTGCGTATTTTTTATCCGTATTTTATATTATTTAAGCAACTTTGACTTCAGTAAAATAATGATAATTTCACAACTTCCACATCAATCTTACGGTCATAAGAATCCAATTATAAAATGAAAAAAAATAATGAGGGTTTACATTTCCTTGTGTAATTAACTTAAAACCATGTCCGATATATTATATTAAGACTTAACACGACATGATGACAATAGAACGTGTTCTACAATCCGTCGTTAACTTCTTATCTATGTAAACCAAGCTATAAACTTTCATGGATCATTATGCACAAGCACGAAAGTGTGCATTGTTTTATACAAAATCATTATTATGCGCTAAAGAAATAAAGCGGGATGTTATTAAAAAGTATTAAACTCATTACGATTTGTTTCCTGTAGAAATAGAATTGCGCAGGCTGTTGAAACGAGGATATTATACCTGATCACAATTAGAATTATTACCTTATGTACTAGTAATCGAACCACAATCGCCGTTCAAATGACTTTGCCTTAATTTATTTATCTGTTTTTAATTAATTGCTCTCCTTGTTACTGAAAAGGAAAGCTGGTTTAATCATTAATATTAATCTACATACAGGGCGATAAGTAAAACAAATATAAAGATAAAATTAAAAAAAAAACTATCTTTTCTGACTGACAACAGTCATTTTTAATTAATATTTAATGCCCTAGATCATCTCCGGAAATTTGTACATGGTTCTACCAAACAGCCAATATATTAAAAAAAGATAAATATGAACTCAATTCAAGATAAATACCCAAATACGTTAAATGTACCTACATAAAGCTTTCTTATATGTTTTAATAGAATCAATCGCACCTGCCGTTTATTCCTCAATATGTACATAATCAACCCATTATACTGTCCCACTGTTGGGCACGGGTCTCCTCTCAGAATGAGTGGGATTAGGCTATAGTCCACCACGCTGGCCTAGTGCGGGTTGGCAGACTTCACACGCCATCGAGAAAATCTCTCAGGCATGCAGGTTTCCTCACGATGCTTTCCTTCACCGTTTAAGCGCGTGATAATTAACTATTTAATACGCACATGACTTCGAAAAGTTAGAGGTGCGTGCCTTCGGTTCGAACTCGAGACCTTTGACTTGGCAGTCCAACGGTCATACCACTAGGCTATCACTGCTTATGGACTGCAATATGTACGCATTCACATAATAATAAGGCTAGTGGGATGACAATTTAAGTAGCCGTAATCAAATGAAACCCGAAATTGGCGCGGAAACGATTAATTTAATCTATTGCTTCCGCATTATGAAATATTTACACAGTGGTAGCGAATATACAAATAGCAAAGAATAACGGTAACTATTTTGATAATAAGTAAATATTATCCACGTGTCAGAGATGATAACAATATCTATATTTCTTACAAAACTCTGTAAACAGTTCCATGAGACTGCCAGATACAGTGGAGACAGATATGTCGCTCTCCTCAATCAATTGTAGACACGGGGTACCTATGTACATTACAATAATAATATGAAATGAATAAAACATTTAATAAATTATATGCAATCTATCTCATCTGTGGGAGCCTCCATTACCTAAGCACTCAGTCTTCGGATACAGCTAAGTAATTGGCCAACTAGATATGTATAAAAACGATTACTATAACGAGAAACTAACAATTTGGCGCATATGATGTCAATAAAATTGTACTATTATCTCAAGTAACGTTTATTTGGGGATCCGTACGATCACAGTATATTCAGTATTTAGTTTTTAGCAGTGTTTACTTGTAAATACAAATTATTATGAAGGCGTTTTCATCATATTTTTTACAGTACCTTTACTGTAAAAAATTACCAAAACGCTGAAAATAAAATGCTAAGGAAATACGAAAAGATTTTTAGGTATATTACTAAATTAATAAAAATTACCTTAATTTGCATTTTATAATAATTAATTTTATAATACAAATCAATGTCAATTTTTATTTTTGCCGTAGTTTATCAAAACTTATTCGCCTTCTACTTTATTGAATTCAATAGTCCGTGATTTGGGGCAAAAAATATTTCCACATGACTAAACCACAACAAACGATGTCCAACAATAAGTAGCGGTGACTTATGTGCCAACTACGCTAATAGCTAGATCAGTCAGTTAAAAGTAAGTGATAATTATCATTGCCAACGTTATCAATAGATTTTAATATCTAATGTTAGTTGAGGAATTACAATAAAAATTAGTACTTATATCTATGCAATAAGTTGTTCTCAAAAATATGCTAAGGTTTGTTACCAATTTTTTCCTGTAATACGTTCTCAACGTATTCTACGGAATAGCAGAAAAAAGAATATTGAGAAAAAGAGATGATATTTACAATAAGATCAAAATTGAGGCAAAAAATTATAACTAATATGAATAGCTTGATTTTAATGTTATTGTATATCTAATCAAAATTGAAAATAAATTTTTCATCAACCTGGCTGACATACTGACTTAAAATTGAAAAAAAAAATAGGTATGTAACCACTTTGCACCACTCTTTTTTACGTCTTTGATAGTACCTGAATATATGATTTACATGTAACTACCTAGTGCAGTTTGATAGCGTGTAGTTAATGTTAGGTTATTACAGTTCATAGTAGCTATTATTGAACAATGATGAGACTGGAGGCGTACTCGACTCTCGGTCAATTGTCACTAAAGTACCTACGTTACGTTTAAGACAGAGTAAATTATCTTTTGCTGCGCTACATAATAATTACTGATACCTTAAAAACATGCGTGATAAATTAACCTTAATTTGTTATTGTTACCCGTGTCTTTTGATTGAAACGTAGGTAGTTAGTAGTTGGTAGTTGTTGGCGTTTTTGCACACTCCATCCGTAGCTTGCCGGACTCTGACGACCTCGTCCGTGTCGCTCCATTACGGAAATGAAGGTTAATCGCTCAACGATCACTTAATATTTTCGATCAACTGTTAACTCAATAAGGAAATAATTATAAAATCTTAGAATGTCGTGCTAAATGACTAGATGGTAACTATGTAAGCACCTCACAGTCGGCTTGCAAAGAATTTGAGCTTTTTATTTTTTGAAGAATTGTTATTTCCAGGTATTTTTACCTGTCTGCGCCTGTTTTTTGAGAGTGTATGTAACTATATACCTTTATTTATTGGCACAGGCTATAGCCTAAACGGCGTAATGGAGTGGCGTCGTTAGGTTAGTCTCAATTGTAAGAATGACATTGGGTAGGTACAGTATCAAAATTAAAATGACCGATTTTTGGCGTCTAATAAGACTTCGTCGTCGATAATAATCCGGTTTAAAAAAATATACTTAGAAACTAAATAATCGTAATTCTTTTAAAGAATAATAAAATTATCATCAGCTAATCTTTGTTAAAAGTTTATGGGGAATTAGATGTCAAGCCACAGAGTTTTTTTAGCCATCAACATCCGATTTTATATGTGAGCAACAGGTAAATAAGAAAGCTTCTAATAAACTAATACGGCTTTTAAACAATGTCAACTAAATATTTCAAAGAAAGTGTCAAGTAAAGAATAACAATTATTTTGATTTGTCTTCTGATTTACTAAGTTAGCTACGGATTTTGCAATACGAATATTTTACGTTTTTAATTACATGGGAGAGCCATGCTTCGGCACGAATGGGCCGGCTCGACCGGAGTGATACCACGGCCTCACAGAAAACCGGCGTGAATAACGCTTACCTTGTGTTTCGCCGAGTAAGTGTGGTTACCGGAGGCTCAATCCCCTTTTTAAAGGTCGGCAACGCACTTGTCACTCCTATGGTGTTGCGGGTGTCCATGGGCGGCTGTAATTACTTACCATCAAGCGATCCGTCTGCTCGTTTGCCCTCCTATCCCATAAAAAAGAAAAAAGAAACGATTTTTTTAATTATTTATGAAAGAAATTTAGATCTTGTTTAGGTTAGGTTAGAATTACTATGCGGTGCACGAGCCGAGCGAGCGAAGCAAGCGGAGCCGCGGAAGCGGGTGTCGAGTGCCAGAATATATAACATGTAGATTCTATATAACAATAATGCTGGGTCGTATTTACAGTAGCTTACACCGATGATAAATAGTGGTTAAGATAGTACCTATATTTTAGATGAACATTGATAGTGGCTGACCTAGTAATTCAGAGGACAATGTAGTTTTTTAGAGGAGAATAATGCTAATAAATAGAAGTCATGTTAATTAAACCCAAAGTTTATTAGGTACCTACATAACTTGTTTTTGTTTAAAAAATATCAGTGCTTTACGCACACCTGTACACAGAGTTTAACGGTGCGTGAGGGACTGTGAGATGTATAAGGATTGATTGTGAACATTTTATAACGAAGACTACTTAACTTACTTAGTCATACTACAATCTCATATATTTCTGTGACTCTACAAAGATAACAGCGTTTACAGTCGCGCACTCAAAGTAAAAACGAAGAAAAGTAAAAACGATTACGGTGAAAGATAGACGTCGACATGTCAAGCGGCTCAAAATCGAACAACTTTCCTTATCTCACTTCCTTTATAACCGTATAATTCAGTAAAGGAGAATAGTTAAAACCGTGGAAATAACATTTAACATCGACTTCCTACCCAAAATGTCACAGGTGTGTTCATGAAAACGTACACGAACATAAGGAGAGAGCACTCTGTCGGTGAAGGTGACAATGCGCAGGCGCTTATAAAAATGGATAAATAAATCTGTGTGAGATAAGTATGGTCGAGGTCGGAGGCGAACGCTGCATATATCGTGACGTCACGCACAGTTAATGAACCCACGTGTGCTGATTGATTAATCGTTTACGCATTTTACATCCACTAAAACGGAAAAAATATCGATGGGAACAGGAAACACTGACATTTATCTTAAAAACAAAAATAAGTCAACAAAGAGATTGGATAAGTATTCGGACTGTCGGGTAAGGTAACACACGGGATATACGTACAGTACGTACAGTTTTATTTATTTATACAGTTGTTTTAATTCAGTATGTAACGCCAGTGATCGTATTTTTAGATAAGAGTAAGTAGGTAGGCACCTACGTACGTGTAGTTCAATGAATTTAAAGTTCTAAAAAGGTTTCTTTTCCAATAAAAAGTAAGTAAATAAAAGCCATAAACATACCACAATATTTATGTGAAAACAAGTACATATATGCTATGCTAAAGGTTCAAAGGTCACGATAATAAGTACAAATATAGATGGGTTTCTGCCCAGGCATTTTGGGCGAAAATAATAAATGCCCTGGCATAAACCCATCTATATAGATGGTTTTCCGCCCAGGCATTTTGGGCGAAAAAAAAAATGCCCTGGCGTAAACCCATCTGTAAGTACAAACACTGAAATCTGTTTTTATCTATTCTTCTCTACAAACTACAATAAATTGCTTTTCTTTTAGATAGTTATTACAGGTACCTACTTATATTTATTATTAGAATTTTAATCGGCCAGGATAAACAATTTTATCCATTAAATAGGTCTGGAAACTTGCAGCCTGTATGGTACGTTTGTACACCACAGCTGTCAAATTAATTAATTATAATATAACTTGCAAACGTCGTTCAAAACATTCTAAGCTGCAAGTGAATAACATCAGAATAAAATTATCATCGGGCTCGTCATTGACTGACGTCACAGACGCTAGTCGTAACTATATTCAATTTATTTTAATTTAAGTAAGAATAATTTACCTCATACATTATTTAGGCTAGCTGTCTCCCGCGGTTTCACTCACTACCCAAAATGATTTTATGGTAAATCTATACCTATAATAAATCTGTAGAGAGGTCAATTCTGTACATGAAATATATTTCCAAAATAACTATCAGCGGGTGATTAGTGATCGATACTGACGCCAAAAATGCAATCAGTAAAATTTTTGTCTGTCTGTCTGTCTGTCTGTCTGTCTGTCTGTATGTTCGTTATAGAAACAAAAACCACTCGACGGATTTCAACGAAACTTGGTACAATTGTTCTTCATACTCCTGGGCAGGTTATAGTATACTTTTCATCACGCTACGATCAATAGGAGCAGAGCAGTGAAGGGAAATGTTGGGAAAATGAGTGATTTGGGAAAGGTTTCAAGCTATAAAACATCACGCTACAACCCTTAGGAACGGGGCAACGGAGGTGAAACCGCGGGCGAAGAACTAGGGAATAAAGTAACTATTCCAAGCGGACGAAGTCGCTGGCAAAAGCTAGTATTTAAATAAAACACCATTTATGAAGTTCCTATTTTAAAACAAACTGACTCCCATATAAACATTCACACCGCCATTTCCCCCCACCCCCTTAAAGCACAGTATTCATTCTACCATAAACTCTAAAACTTTCAAGACTTCAAAGAATGATAGGTACTTTCAGTAAAAGTCATTTAAAGTTGAATGTCTAAAATCTTTTCATAGCGGATGCTTTCGTCATAAAATTATCTTATGTTCCAAATTTCATCTTTGTATACTCCGTAATTTTGGCTGTATTTTGATAGATCAGTCAGTCAAATAGGACGAACGATTTTATAAGTTTAGATATTAGGTACTTACCTACCAGGATGTGCAGTGCTGGTGTTCCTCGTTAGCACGCCGGCATGATTTCCTGGCCCTATTTTTTTCAACACAGATAGATGTCATCCGTGCACTGAACCCCTCAATTGATTGGCCTATTGCACATGACACATTTATTTTAAAAGCAGAATAGGTATTCTGCTTCTACTACAACATTTTCTAACTAATTATACAGATATAAATACAACAAAATATCTACGAAAATTAGACGCTGTATGCGATCTAGGGATTGGCAAAAAATCATAATGTTTTTCAAAGTTCGTTCGGATTTGAACTCGTTCGGTCGAGAGGGTAGAGCGGGTTGTGTTTTTGATATTGTGTAAATCACTAACTATACCTACCTAAATACAATGCTTTTTAAAGGTAATTAGAATATTGGTATTGGCGATTGTTATTGACACAAGCGCATCCGGTCCCCGAGTGAGCTCAATTGGTAAAATAACCGGTATATACCTACATAATTATATACTCGTATTAATTTTCATGAATACTGCCGTCACCGTGGGCAAAATCATTCAGTGGACAACCTTCACGATTGATTTGTGCGCCATCAACTGTTAAAAATACAGGTAAAATGGGAAAATACTTAGGGTCTTATATTTTTTGTATACAATTGTTATAAATAAACTATTTTGACATACGTAATAGCTGCAACACTCATTTTAATGCAAAATAGTAACTGTCGTATTGTTACATACTTAACGGTCTCTACTTTCTTAAAAACACGCCCAACACACATAAAAGGTTAGTGTACGTTATCCTTATCACTATCATTAGAAGCTCACAAGCCGTCGTCGCTTCGCCAGAAAGCCCATGATTACGCTTAGTTTTCCAAGAAAGAAAAAATAACATAGGAATCAATAATTAAAAATCATTTTTACTGCAAATAATTTTACTTCAGTTAATATTCATATAAACATAGAATTCGTCGTGTCAAAAGCTTCACTTCACAGTTGCTTACATTTTCTATTTTCATCGGTTACATTATAAAAATAAAGTAACATTCCAACTTCCTAACCTAACTAGCTTTCATTACATACGCCTTGGAGTCATAAATAAGACAAGGATTCATTCATTCATCATTATAAAAATGTTTCTGTTTAAACGTTTCTCTGTAGACGAGACGATACGGTGGCTTCCTGATAAGATAACACTTTGTAAGTTAAACAATCTGTCAGTCTCACTCGTGTGTGGACAAGTATTCACTCATCTCTCACGTTGACACAGTGACACCTATGCAAAAATCTTGATCTTTTGTTGGATCTATGAATTCCTTTTAATCCCAACTTGACAAGCTTTTATTGTATCTTGTTACGACTTTTGTCTTTTAATCAGTAAATTTAACAATTTATCAGAACAGGATTAATTACTTACCGTTCTGTATCATACCATATACATTAGGATTACAAGTTCTGCGCAGTCTGAAAAGTCGTAAAAAGCATATTCCTTTCAAATTTTTCTTAAGAGTCGAGAGACCGAATTTCTCTTACGAACGTAATACAGGAAAAATCGTAATTCAAACGCAATTTAATTATTATTTGGATTCCGATACCGTTAATCTAGGTTCCTACTCTACCATTCACTACAGTCCAAAATACTTCACTGGAAATAAATGTAAGGGAATGCAATTTTTGATAACTTTACCAAGTTTGGAACGATTTTCCAGTCTTTTATTTCCAGTAAAGTAGTATCAGACGAAATAGTACTGTAGAAACTTAGATTAACGGTATCCAAATCCGAATAATAGCATAATTTGCTAAAATATTGTCTACGATTTATTTCAGTATTACGTTTTTGAAGGCAATTCAAGGTCTGCCGGACCCTTAAGTTACCCAATTAAAAACGAGGTAAAAAAGTATGTAAGCCTGTTTAACAGTAAACAAAATTACGCGACAATAACGCACGGAATCAGGACTCTGTTCCTATGGTTTGGTTTTCAATACGAATTATGTAGTTGCAAAATTTTACTCTATAGAAATAAGAAATGTATTTTATACTCAGCACCTACGTTAAACAACATAATGTCCATAATCAAAGATTTTATAACACTACTAGCTGTCCTCCGGCATGCGTTGCAATATCTCTTTTATTGTTTTTTGGGTTTAATTTTTTTTCTGGATAGGGACACCCTAATCGCCTAACGTTAAGAAATATACTTTACGGCCTATTCTTATACCTACCTACCAAATACACATAAATTTCATAAAAATCGGTCAACACAAGATTTTTACATTTATAGATAAATTGAGTAAGTAATTACTTAATTAAATTAGTTTAATTACTCCGGTATTATGGGGTGCCCTAACCTTCTTACCTAATATTGTTTCTAAATTTTCTGGATGAAAAGAGAAAATAAGTAGTACCTAACTACTGAAACTACATAAAGCAACAAATCAAATATTAATGAACTGCAATATGTAACTAAATTTAATTACTTTTTTAAAATGATAAAAGGAGTTTTTACCTCCTTTAGTGGGTGAATCTAGTTTTTTTAATAGTAGACGTCAACTAAGTATTACACAATCGACTTTCCTTCTTTACGCAATTATTTGTTATGGACTAGATAATGTAGGTAAGTAGGTAATGTTCTCATCTATAGGTACCTGCTTACGACCATGTTAGAAACATTTTAATACTTGAAGCCTGCTAAACTTGCTAGCCAAAAACTTCAATCATAAAATTATCATAACATACCTAATTGCCTACATCTAACCACTGTAGATTTACGTTTGCTTACTTTTACTGTATGCAAAATATCTAGAGCTTATTTTCATCACACCAGCCGAGAAATAGATCCAAGTCAGAGATGGGCTAAAAATATTTTAATCACAGATGATCCTAGTTTACACCAAAAGTAGATCTGAGTCTGTGAATGTGGTCGTAATTATCGTCATTAAGTAAACCGTGTCACCGTTTCCTATTGTTCCAAAATAAGCGAAGTACTTAGTAGTGGGTAGCCGGTAGGTATAGCAAAAATAACTGTTTTATCCTATAAATGTCCAGTGTAAACCTATCATTATGAATCGGCACAGTTATCTGATCAGATGGCCTGGTCAGTATCGCACTTCAGGGCCCGAGCTAACAATCGACCTAATGTTGATGTTTATGTGTCAATGAACGGCAAACAAAAAACAACAGTTAGTTGAATCGATCGTGTGCGCTTAGGACGACAGAATTTTTAACCACTGATCAAACACATCTTGTCTTTAGTGTCGTAGGTCTATACCTTCTGGGTTCTGATTTATACCTATAATTTAAAAAACACACCAGAGCGCTATACTTTAGTTAATCAGGTGTTCAGGACTGCCAGGATAAGCTCATAACTAGTCGTAATGCTGTAGTTCCACTGTATATAGATAAAATACCAAACACGAGGAGTTATCTAAATAATGAGACCAAACTATTTTTTTAAGTAGGTTATATTATGACGGTACCGAGTATGTATAATAAGAAAATAATTAGATATCTAATCGTGCCGACGAGTCCGACGACGTACGACTGACCAAAAAGCTTATGTGTTGATGTATTGTCATTAGTCTACGTTCTTGGGTTTGTGTTAATGTTTTTTCTTTCTTTCTAATAAGTAATCATAATGGATAACTATAGCGCAACGTGTTAAATTAAGTAGAGTACATACTTACTTCGAAACATTTATTAGGCACTATCGCAATGCTTCAATGACAAGGCAAGTTGCAGGAAAAGTATATTTAGGATACAGCAAGATATCGTTCAGTTCTTGTCAGATTGGAAATCCCATACCCCGACCGCAAACACTACACTAAAGCAGCATATATGTACGTATAATATGCACGGTTGGCGCGCGTAGTACGTTCGACAGCGGCATTCGAGCTGGCTCGCAAAGTTTGCCCTTCTTGGCATAGAAATTTAGCAATCATCTGCCGCGTTCAGGCAAAACAGGCAGCTAAACTTAGAACCGAACAACATAAGGAAGGATTCATTCTCTTTTCAGGTCCAGCGACTTGGACGGAGAAGTTCCCAGAAGCGCGCGGCGCCCGCCAAAGCCCCGTAGATATAGACACCTCGCGGATCAGCAGTGGAGGAAGTGCGCCACCGCTCAAGTGGCGTTACTCCGTCAACCATCCCCGCTCCGTTGTCAACCCGGGGTACTGCTGGCGCGTCGACGAGAACGGATACGACTCAGGTATGCTAATTTTAACAACATTCAAAACCGTGAACTTATTAAAAGGAAGAGAAATATAATTATATCGCCTAGAGATTTAGTTATTCTGTACTTCTTGGGAGTACAGAATAAGTAACTAAAATTAGTTTGGTATTGACTATCCTAATAAAGCGCGGCATTACATTACTAGTGAAAGTATTTTTCTTTGGTAGAGCCTAGCGGCAGTCTTTACTATCGTTCGTAAATGAGTTCATTCGACTTGTAAGTAAGTACCATACTCTCACATAATATGATCGTTCTACTACGTACCTCCTAATAAAATTATTCGCTCCCCGGGTGATGCGAATAGGTATGAAGGATAGAGACAACAACGGCACCGCGGTGGCGGCGGCGTCACATCTGAGCTTACACAATACTAGCTTCTGCCCGCGACTTTGTCTGCGTGGACTTCAGAATTGGGTCCGACCTAGATAACAAGTAGCTTATGTGTTATTCCAGACTATAATCTATCTCTGTACAAAATTTAATCCAGATCCGTTCAGCCGTTCTGGCGTGAAACACTAACAAACATCCATACATCCAAACTCACAAACTTTCACGTTTATAAGTAATATTAGTAAGGATATAACTTAATTACCATCAGGTGATTATTTGGCAACAATTTAATATAAAAAACTGTCGGAAAAACGTCTTCCGGCAAAAGGTATTGACACTGTCCCCGAATCCCCAGAGAGACACAGAGGGCCTTCCAACGTCTATCAGAAATTTCCGAAAGAAATAAGCCGGGTGCAGTGGGAATAAAAACAAGGTTATTATATTGGATTAAGTACTTAACACAATAGGTAATGTTACCTATTTGGAAACACTCCACACAGAAATTAGAAGATTTATGCAGTCCGGAAAATCTTCATGGATCGTCCGTCGCCTTGGAAGACGCTCTCTGTCTCATGCTCGATGTCAAACTCATACAGACTAAAAACTGCACGATGTATACATACATATAATTTACCTACAGGGGTAAAGACTTGACCAAGGTTTTCATCTCAAAATTATTGTATATCTGGGAATTTTAATAATACGTAATTACTTAGTTGGTCCTAACGTTTAATTAGATGCGTACTTTACGTACAGTTATCTGTACGTGTACCCACCTTCAACATAAATAATAATATACGTGTTGGTCAGCATTATGAAATACAATGGGGATTGAACCAACTCCAATGACAAGCGTGAAAAGGAAGTTGCGAATCCTCGTTTATGTGAGGGCCAATTTGCATTTCCATCGACACGACACGACGACGCCGGGCGTACCCCTCACGGTGACTCATCCATCAGTCATCATCATAAAATGAATTCCTGTCCTCAAGGAATTTTGTCAACACTCAACGTGCAACAAAAAATCCTAATTAGTTCAATTGAAACCTATTCATTAATTCTGTATTGGTATTTTTTATACAACAACTAATTTTTTTTATTCGTATTAGGAGAGGTGAGGGTCTCAGTCCCTCAGTCTAAAAGTATATGTAGGAATGTGTCTAACGTAGGTATGTGTCTATGAATGGATGTTGTTCGATCCTGGGTCAAAAATATATTGCATTCTTATAGATTTTATTTTATTTGAAGGGGCATTATGATTTTCAGCGTGACGATTGTAATATGCATGAACGATGTCATGACGCTGCGTTTCAGGATTTATTCTTAACTTAGTAAATATTTCCCCTTTATTTTGCAGAACTCCGAGGAGGTCCACTCGGACATGACGTATACAAAATGCAGCAATGGCACTGCCACTGGGGCGCACTGAACGGAGAAGGTTCAGAGCACACCGTGGATGGCCGTTCATTCTCCGGAGAGCTCCACTTGGTACACTGGAACACCACCAAGTACAACAGCTTCTCTGAAGCTGCCGGACAACCTGATGGACTCGCCGTTCTAGGAGTATTCTTGATGGTAAGTTAATAATGCCTGAGTACCTAAACAGTTACGTACAGTATTACGTACTAATACTAGATAATAAATAACATTGCAACTAGCCCATGTCTGCACCTACATAGGAGATATTTTAGAAAAAATAATATAAGAAGATTGAGGGGGGTCTATCTGTTTGTGCCTACGTGCATCACGTAAAAACTACTGCTGTTTTCACATTTTGTGGAGAACTTAAAATCTGGTAGTAAAGAAAACATCTTGATTACGCTTCCTAAAAGCAGAGTTATAGTAGGTACCTAAGTACATAACACATACTTAGTGCCTAATATAATTCAAATAGGTAATGCATTTAAATGAAATTAATGAACATGAAACGTCCCTACCTAAAAAAGCGTAGGTGCTCAAATATTAGGCACGTAGGTAGGTAGGTAGGTACTTATTTAAAATAGCATGAAGCACCAAAAGAAAGAGATTGTCGAATCAACGGCACTATTCACATTTGATGGTTCCAATGAGATGTTAATATCATTCATAGTTGCGAAAGTAACAAACTGAGAGATTTATGGATAGGTACCTACTTACTTACCTACTGTATAACCTCTTGAGGTGGTAAAACTCTGACATTGTGTCCATCTGATTTGGTTTTGGTACCTACCATTACATTGCCAAATATTGTGTAGCGATAGAGGTAGGTAGGTATGCATAGTAAAGACAGGTAGGTAATGATACCTACATTGGTTTAGTTTAGAGGTTAATGTACGTATCTAGGTGATACGTGATACTTAGTTGAATTTATTCAAGACTCATTTACTCAATAATTCCCCCAATAAATGCAGCAACAACTGCTGAGCTGAGGTCTCAAGATGACAACCTGCTCGTGATACTTACCACTGTTGTTGCTGGTGTGGCGTGTGCTTATGCTTATTTGTCATCAGTACTCACGGCTACATATTAGGCTATAAATTTCCAGTTTAAACTGACTTCGCTTTGTAGGTATACCTACAAAAAATAAACACGCAAATCGCACAACACTGTCGCAAAGAAAGAATAACTTAGTCCTTGAAGAAATGTCCAGGCTGATGGAAGCATTACTTACTTATAATTTATAATTATTTAAAGACTACACGGTTTACTCACGCGCATTCTCGGGATGTCGCGAGTCGAACAGTCAGTTCGACTCGCGACACCACCGCCGCCTCGTCAGCTCATGATTAAGGACTCCTATTGAGTCTGAAACTAGTCGGGCGATCCCGAGAATGCGCGTGAGTAAACCGTGTAGTCTTTAAATAATTATGAATACGCCTCACAAAAGTTATTATACAAATACTTATAATTTTATTATTTGAAATAGGTACCTAGGTACTTATACTCATTCAGGTCCATAATGCTTCAATATTTGCAAATTATAATATAATGACTGCCTCATTAGTCTAGTGGTCCCAAGCGCGATTGCTACGCTAGAAGTCCAGGGTTCAATCTCCAGATCGAGCATTGTTATTGAGTTTCTCTAAGAAATTCTCAATAGCAGCTCGGAGTCTGGATTTGTGCCCGGTTAATGGCAATAGGCTCGCCCCCAATTACATGGGACCTAAACATACCGGCGAACTGTGGTGTACAATGTGTACATTAGTACGCCTCTGCCAACCCCTTCGGGGAATACAGGCGTGATGGTATGTTATGTTATAATATAATAAATTGATTTCTAATTTCATTTCAATTCTGAATAACACGGGTTAGTTTTTTGAGATGAGCGCGATAACAAGCCGCTCTTGCTTAACTGCAGAGTAGGTAGGTAACTTTCTCTTGCGTACAGTGGATAGGTAGATACGACGATGACAATAAGACAATTTAACAATTTTAGGAACGTTTCACGTCGCTTTCTTGGTCGAGTGACTACATACTTACATTCTTCATTCTTACTGTAAGAATTGTCAGTTATTCAAAACCATCTTATAGTACCATTACTAGGTGAGTCACTTCGATGTGCTTTGATACCCATGTATCAAAGCACATCGAAGTGACTCACCGACAAATTTAGTACCTACTTACCTACCTGTATTTTACCACAATTTACAATTTTTAATAGGTAACTTAGGTAATTAATTAGGTAATTCACCAACACAAGGTTATGCAAACTGTTTACAATATATACCTAAGTATCAGATTTTTAAATACCTGCTCGAATTAGGTACATCATAGTACCTACCTATATCGGAGTTTCTCCCTATAAGCGTTGGATTAATAGGTATTTTATCACAATAAGTAGGTAGGTATTATAATTAAATGTAGGTGAGTACTAACAACAATGTTCTTTTTAATTAGAAGAACACTAGGTAGGTACCTATTCAGGTAAAGAATAAAAATAAAAGTAAATTTTGTGTTTGACAAATAAGTAGGTAATAAACCTTGAATAAAAATAAAGGTGTCCACGTTCTGTAATCTGTTGTATATAATATACTCACTATAAATAAAAGCTTATAATGCGATTTTACTAAATGAAATTGCACTTTGACGCCGTGCGTAGCTGGCGCTAGTCACCGAAGCCTTACACCAATCCTGTTAGCTGCGCTGTCTTCCGTGCTTATTTATGTCCATGAGTTAGATGCACATAAATGCAGTTTAGGGTGCAACCTATCGTTAAATGTAGGCAAAAATACTTTAATCTGTTTCTAACAATATTGGCTCATTGATTATTGTCCTGCTTCATGGATATAGCTATTTATTAACGTAATACGTGGTAACATAACAGGTCGCTATCTGAATACAATAGGTAAGTGTCATTTGAATTTGACTTCATGAACGCGTTATTCATCAATCAATACCATTATAAAGGTGTAGCTAATCGTGCGAATAATGAGTCTGAAGACCTGAGCTGAGACTCACTAAAATACAGAATATGTATCTACCCACTATTTTCCACTTACATAGGCACATAAATAGTTAACTATCTGTTAATAATAATATAGGTACATTTATTTTCTCTTCACTAACAGAAATGTATGTTAGGTACAGTACGCGCGGCATAAGTTGGCCGGAGTGAAGTTATTGCAGTTAGTGGATTGTTTACGTTAAAAATTGTGTACTGCGCAACCAAAAACTGACAAACAGATAACTTCAGTCCGGCCAAGTTATGTCGTGCGTACTGTACCTGCGGTTTCTTTTTATTTTATTTACTTGCGGCTCTAGTTGGTCTTTTGTAATCGCCACTCGCATTCCGCATAGAAGGCGAAGTGGCGTTTCAGCAACCTCCTCACGACTTCGACAAGTTCACGTATCACTCAACCTCAGGTTGAACCTGCAAGTGTCCTGTTACGGCTCTCGTCAAAATGCGTTGTTCCTGCTCAGCGCTAGACAAGGGTTGTGTGCCTCTTATAAGAACCCGCAGTTTCACTCGTCGCCACCCAAAGGACTTTTCGGGACGGTGAAGTTTGGAATCTATCTCCTTTTCAAACTTTGTCGAAATCGTAGACGTAAAAGGTTACAATCCAGACAGACAGTTACTTTCTCGTCTTTAGTATGGCAGTATTGATGCCTACTATGAACTAGTAGATATCTATTTATATGTTTGTAGAGGTGGGCAGCCCCTGATTTACCTACACTCAAAAGAGGGGTGCAGTGTACCTACCTATCTATTCATTTCCCGCTTCTAGGAATAGAAATCGGGCCCAGACCGACTTCCTTCCCGCTCCAATCCGCATTTAGAAGAGGGCGGAAGGGAAGTCGGTCCGCGCTCTTCGAATGCAAAAGTACCCACCTGGGTGTATTTTTCGTTTCAACAGGTTGGTTCAAAGCATGAGGAACTGGACAAAGTGATACGATTGCTTCCATTTATAACTCATAAGAATGACAAGGTGACCCTGTCGGATCCCCTGGACCCGGTGAAGTTGCTGCCGCCACAGCCTGCATACTGGACGTATCCCGGCTCTCTCACGACTCCACCATGCACTGAATCCGTGACATGGATCCTATTCAAGCAGCCCGTTCAAGTTTCTGCTGAACAAGTGAGTTCAAGTTTAGTTACACACCTATTAGATATATACCTATCATTTAGATACCAGCATTGTTTGAATCGTATTAAAAGGAATTTAGTGTTTAATTGAACGGTTGATATGATGCTTTGTCATAAGTAAATATTGTCAAGTATTCACCGTCATTCACTTATAGGTGGGTGTATCCAAATCTATAATTTATCTATTATGTAGATAATTTTTTTTTTAATGTATATTGCAGTAACTCTTTTACACTACTAAACCCAAATCTATAATTTGGGTTTAGTTGTGTAAAAGAGTTAAATTATAGATATATATAACCCAAATTATAGATTTGGGTTTAGTAATGATTAGACCAGTAGGTAATATTTTTTGTAAACTATCCAACACTAGGATTTTCTCCTGTATTACTCTCCATCTACAAACACAAATTCTCACATATACAAACGCCCAGACCCGGAACAACTATCTGTAGATCATACAAATATTTGCTCCGTGTGGAGATCGAACCCACAACACGTCGCTCAGCCGCTACGCCGGACCTGTCGTCTAGTTATAGATACATTATTAATTAGTATATCATTTTTAACACAAAAAATCAAATTCAACAGAAAATTTTTTAAAATTCGTTACGTAAGTAGGTACCTACACAGGGAAACAAGTAACTGCCTACCCCTGTCGTTATCCTGATCTCGAATCGAATCTCTTTTAGCTAATACTAATAGGCTAACGTAGACTACATATTTTCTACAACTTACCTGTCTCAGTCTTCAATAAGTAGATAGGTGCTCGATTTTCATTTGAAAAAATAATGATCTAGGTACTTACCTACTTAAATACTTAGTGTAGGTACCAATACCTACTTATAAAAGTATATTATGAAACAACGGAAAAAAGTAGGTAAATAAACGATAAATATATAAACGATATCTATCCACGGATGCTCAAGCGTTCAAGTATCCACGGCATAAAAATAATAGTCGTCCGTTCACGACCTACTTTAGCAACTTCTACTTTCCAAATATACCTACATGGTGGAATGTGTTTTTTCAATGTGTATAGTATCAGTTACGCCTTATTACTAGCTAGAATTATATACTATCTAAACAATCTCCTGTCTTGTTCCATCATGCTACTTATAATAGCAATTTTATATAGGTACTATCCAATCTATATAAATAGATACATTGGTAAGTAATTAATGAGATAACTGATTGGATTTCAGTTAGCGTCGATGCGGAAATTGAAGTGCGGTGAAGCGTCATGCGGAGTGGAGGCCATGGAACTGCTGCACAATTACAGGCCGACTCTACCGCTCGGAAACCGCGAGCTGCGCGACTATGGCGCGGGCAACTAACACCGGCATCGCGGTATCAAGAGATAATCAGACACTGAGGTGCGATCAGCGCAGTTACTCCTGCAACTAGTGCCTCTATTAGCATTCCGACGAGCTAATCTATCGGATCACGTGGGCAGCGTAATTCTTATGAATGATGCCCACGCAATGTAGGATGATCCGTACTTACCTATAAAACGAATCTCGTCATACCTTTGTATGTAGTATCTAGTTGTTGTAGTTCTACGAGAAAGATATCTCTTATCCTGAACATGCTTTAATAATTACTAATTAATAATTACATAGACAAATGGTATATGTATTTGTTGCAAAACATCGTAGAGATTCGTTGGGTAATTCGTCGTATTTGGTATTACATACCTAATGACAACAAGTTCGCATATGATCGTAATTATCAAGTTTTTAATAAAATACTACATTACATACCTCTTAAGATTTAATATGGAAGTACAGATTTGAGAACGTAGCTAAGTTATGTAATTAAAATTACTAAGTGCGTCCACTTTCTTGAGAAAAATATATATTTTTAAACTAAACAATTCGTCCTCAAGCGAAAATAACAATATGGAATAGGTTGGTAGGTATTGTAGGTAACTACCTAAATTGTATCTCAAAATGAGCTTTATATTTTTATTACATTATAGGTAATAAAAGTGTACTTAAAGGTGCATCGAATAAAAACATGATAAAGACCATTTATTTTCATAAAATAAAAAGTAAGAAGACAGCCCAAACATCATATGAATGAGAGAGGTTAAAGCTATTTTACTGTTTTCATTTAATTAAAATAAAAATACCATGATTTACAAACCATTTACAAATTTAGTTAGGTAACTTATCTATCTTTTGGCTCTGCTTTTGACAGGGTGTCAGATATGCTAAAATGTGCTTGAATCACTGATTGAAGTATAATCAAGTCAGCAGTCTTGACTAAAGAACTTACATAATACGTAATAAATAAATAAGTTAAGTATTGTATGTACCTTAATTAAAACAAGAGTGCCTCAAATGTATGTAAACGTCATAGTTATGTTAACTGGGACGTCATACGATAAATTTTAATGTATTTATGTTATTTAGATAAGGTGTTGATGAAGCTTGAAGCAATGTACACAGTAAATATATAGCTTTAGAACATGTTTTGTTTTATTTTAATGGTAAGTGGCGAAGGAGTAGTTCCTGAAGCCTTGTCGGTCCTTCAAGACCCCTGCGGACTGCAGACTGCCGTACATGCTACAGATTACGACCTACAGAAGTGGCGTGAAAGTATTGCACCTATTGCGGTCCTAGCAAAATTTTAGGAAGTGCGGAAACTCAATCTTGCGCCTCTTACAATTCAGTAACTCTTAAAACCTATATTCCCCTTTTCGGATAGAACAGTTTTTCTAACATAATATAAAGAAAAAAATAAGAAACATTACATATTCAGGAAATTAAACATTTAATTAGAAGAATTAGAAGATTAAAATTCAGGATTGTTCTGCCCAAATTGCCGCAATTAGGTACTCCAAATCTAGCAATTTTATTTAGACCGAGTCTGCGGCGCGCAAAAAGTCAGAACTGTACCTGCACGCTACGGAAGTGCAGAGATTGCGATGTATTATTGCTGGTCTGTTTTGTATTTCCTGTATTAACATCAATACATCGATCTCTGGCGCCATGGTATTATACCACATATGTTACATGCATCTCTACAAGTGCAGATTGCAGACTAAAATGTGCGCAGTCTGCCTTAGCGCGCGCGGCCCGGTCTACCAAAATTACACGGATTTTTTGTGTGCCAGACTTTTTGCGCGTCGTATGCGTTACTACATATAATTGCATAGGTTCTATTTTCACAGACTAAAAATTGCGTCACGGATAGTCTGTCGTCTGCGCTGCACCTTAGTCATAAAAACATCATTGGCCTTAGTACCTACTTGGCCCCTTTTTTTATTTTATTTTATAATGGTGATAGCTGTTGATTCAGGGAGTCTTCACAGCATAACCGGACTTGGTGGCGAGGCACCGAATGCCTCCAGCCAGTCCTACTTGGCCCCCAGGGAAAGGGAACATAAATACCTATCGTCATTTCTGTTTTCGAGGTTTTTTTTTACTTGAAATATGAAACGGATTATATAAATTATAGAGCTGAATAGTTTACAACAACTTCTCGGGTCGTACAGGATTTTCTTAACATATTGTAAATCAAAAGCGCATAAACCTGCGCCGTTCCGTCGTGGGTAAAAATGAAATGTTATTCGTAGGTAAACGCATCACTTAAGAACTGTTGAACTGTTGTCCATTTAAATAATAAAAAATTGGAAAAGTTAGCTTATAAATTTTAGAAATCTGAAAAAACTCACACAAGTGCTTGTTTGATGCGATTTCTGTACCTATGATCTCACGAAAATTAAATTTGGTGACTTCCTAAAAAAATACGCTACATTATTATTTAAGTTTGTTTTCTTAGTTTGAACATCTTAGTAGGTACACTGAAAACAAACCCAAATACTTACCTACAGATAAATAGACGATATATAAATAGGGAAATATAAGATATAGATATAGAAGTTTTGAATTCAATGGAACAATTTAATTTTTGAATAAAATATCTGATCTCAAATTCTTTGGTAAAATTGTAACATTGTAGTGTTGTTCCAATGTGTATTGGAAAGTCGAAGCAATTTTTTTTCATGAGATAACGTTCAACCTAGCAGCTAAATAATAAAAATAGCTATTCGTCTGTCAAAGGTTAAATTTATTTGTCTGATAAAAAAGTATGTACCTATTCTTAATTCTTATGTACAAACTACGATGATTAATGACTGATGTAAATTATCTATTAGGACAGTCAACAGCACATCATGGTATCCAAAACTGACAAATTTCTTCAATCGAATTTTCAAGATTCAAAATTTTGAATCTCCAACACAGAATAAATAATATACAAAATGGCCAGTCTCCACCCCTCCCTAACGTCAGATACCGCAGGCCCCCCTGTATTGTGCCGGAGCGTTTGCCGTACTGTGAACAAGGGTTGTCATTCCGCGAATCGAACATTATTTGCAATGTTTACTTGTATACTAAATACATAAATTACGAAATGTATTTATATACAAATCGTTAATGTCATTGAATACATGGTTTTAAATCGAGATTTATTCATTAAAATATTACCTATATTCAATACTACGCATTTATCTTTCTCAAACGCACACAAGGTAGGTAATAAGTTCTCGTCATCATGTCGGCGAGCGGGCACGGTCGAATATTCGTGTTTTTGTTAAAAAGAACATAAACATTAAGATTTTATCCTTTAAAAAAAAAATTTTTGTTCCGTTTAGTTACATTCTTATTAAGTTAGACTTTCATCGATAAAACCTTAGAAAAGTACGTATTTTGTTTTTCATTTTGGAGTAGGATTTTAGTTTTACAGATTACTCAAAACATTTTGTGAATTATGTATGTACGCTACTGTGATATGGCATGCAGCGCGCCGGCAACCCTACTTCGCACTTCACATTTGCGCTTGTACAAACGTCAACTTGCGCATGTAGGTGTAGTAGGTATTGGAATCGGAGCGTTTCTTCAGAGTGGCCAAGGTGTCTCCAAATAGAGTTTATTATCCATGGGGAATATTTGACAGTTTGTAGCAACTTGATGTGCTGTCGACTTATACATTCGATACATTAAATTATTAAATTAGGTACCTATGTTTTCATTTCTAACACAAAGATTATAAATGTATTATTTTCACATATATTTTGCAATATTCACACAAAGGATTATTATAATACACAATTGGCAAGTAACTACATAATTTAATAGGTGGGATTCCTTTCAGCAAGAGGATATACTAAAATTTTATTAGATCTTCACTTGCTTCTTCAAGGTCTCTGGTAATATTATTGCTAGTAATCTCAATTGTAGGATTTTGGGTATCTACATTTTTTGGCGACACTTTTCTTCTTGGAGGGATTGGTGCTTCATCTAAAATACCCGTTGTACCTAAATGTCGACCATGTTCGGAAAAGTATTTCACTTCATGATTTATTTCAACTCGACGACTGCTTGGTGACAACTTTGTTCTGACAGGCGGACTCGGTGCCGCTCTAGAATAAGGTGGTCGATTGTCAAATATAGATGTATCAATTGGATTCATACTTCCAGGAAGAAGAGCTGCTGTTCTACTTCTTTCGAGAGAGTAAACTTCGCTTGAGGACTCTTCCTTTTTTTCATTAGTACTTTTGTGATCATCAGTATAAAATGTAGCCTTTTTAGTGTATTCTGCACGGAAATGTCTGTGTGCCTGGACATCTGATTTGCTTCTTTCAAGTGTAAATGCACCATTTGTATGTAAATGACAACTAAACGAACTAGTGTTCACAGTGCATGCAGGGGCTGTTGAGAAAGGTACTGATGGAGCCCACAAACAAGCTCCTTCATTTCGTGGTACTAGCAGAAGAGGATCCTAAAATAGTAATCATATGTTATAGATATGTCGTGGCCAGGTCTTAAAATTGATCATATGGTTGACCATTTCATGAAATGGAAAATACCCGCTGCCCGCATCATGATATGGTCTGGCCAGATCAAATGAATAATCAGCGTTTGACGATATGAACAGCTAAACGCTCGGCTACTTCATGGCATGGTGAAACATTGGTGATCATATCATCATTCATGATGATCATTTTACATAGGGTACGTACTACCCAGAAGAAATTAGGTTACGCACATCATTAAATTACCAGCCTTTGTCACGAAATAATGATATAGCCAAATTTATGATATGGCCAAACGTGGACTGACAGATATTATCATCAAACGTTGACATTTATACGATATGGTAAATTTTAGCTGGCCATATATGGAAATACAACCATTTCATGAAATGGTCGGTCACATCATGAAATATATAGTGTATCTGTCGTAGTCACATCTTAAAATTGACCACGACAGATACACTATTTAGGTATGCATAAATTGCATATTTTTTTTATTCAGTCGTAATCGTCCCACTGCAGGGCAAATTGCATAATGTGCAACTACAATTTTATTAAAGATATTCTATAATAAAATTAACTATGGCTGTAATATAACGAGCATAATAAATACATAGGTAATATTATAATTGCGAAAGCAACTAGCAAAACACATAGGCTACTGTTTGTTTTGATGATACGAGTGAAACCGCAGCGTTAACAGGTTGCCCCAAAACTAAATGTGTATTCTTGCAAAAGAAAAAAATAAAATTTATTCATGAATTAGGTATTTTATAATATCTACTAGCGACCCGTGCGCAGTTTTGAGAGAGCACATTTTCCCGACTATTCTGGTGGATTTAAAAAAACTTATACAAACCTTGTCATGACATTATCGAACACATTAAAAAAAGAATTATTCAATTTGGTGCAGTCGTTTGGAAGTTATGCGGGTATAGGATTGCCAGGCCTAAATATAGAAAAGCCGGACATATTCATATTTAGCCGGACATTTTGCCTTGAAAGTCTGACACACTGGTTGTTAAAAGAAAAAAATCATTTAATATGTAAATACATTCTTCACCCATTCGGAAAGTGAAGCATTACTACTCTAATACCGGGGTAGAAAGTAACACTTTATAGCCCAGGCTGAAAAGTTATATGAAAATGCATAATCTATAATTGGCTTTGATTTTCTTTATTACAGAAAAAATATTGAATTTTGATTGGCTGAGGGCGGCTAAATTTGAATTTAGAATATTTTACTAGATAAATGCATTTTTGTTTTCGGTGACATAGCCGAGGCAGCAGGGAATTATTTAATTCAAAATTAGGATTATTGTTGATTCGCGCGCTTTGTCGCGTCGCGGGTTCGCGGAGTCGCGAGTGTTGTTATTGATTTTCATTTCTCGTGACTTGCACTTTGCAGAACAGAATTATACAAAGTATAGTGTATATTTAATAATAAAAGTAAGTATAATTAGGTAGGTTTGTGCAATGAGTTAGTGAGAGAAAGGCTCTAAGTAATCATTTTCAGATAATTATTTTTAAATTCCTCATAGGTGAAGTATAAAATACTATGCTTCACTCGGGGGAAAGTACACATCACAAAATCGTTTGCAGCCCCCGCAAGCTCGGGGGCCCAAATCACATCTACATCACCAATCGTAGATACTCATTAGTAATGTGTCACTTTCTCCACTTGATGAATGAATGAATTTACTAATATATAATATAGTATCTTGTGAGACTTACTCTAATTATATGTTATTCTCGATCATATTTTGTTCTTATTATTATTATTAAAAGTCCGTAGTGTCCCACTGCAGGACAAAGGCCTATTTTGTTTTTAATAAAGTTATTTGTAATTTGAAGGGCGAGACGGGGTTGACCAAAATCCTAACAAAAGGCGGACAGGCCGGGCTTGTATATTTGGTCAGACACGACTCTAATGAGCCGGACATCTGGACAGCCCTATGCGCGTCATACATTTTGGAGATAGATTTTATTTATATAGATAGATAAGCAACCAGCTATTCGCTCTGGTTTGCACAGGTGCATTGTAATAAAAAAAAATCTGATAGATTTTGTATTATAGGTAAAAGCCCTTCCTAGCTTATCACTATGAAAATCTCTTTCCCAGTTTGTAAGATACACAGACATAGGCTGGGGAACTTCAATTTATAATTATGTGTATTAAAATAATTTTAATGGTAAGTGAAGTACTATCATTTCAGAAGAAATCTTGACTTCTTCTTGACTGATATTGTGTATTGGGCCTTTTTTTGGAATCTACGACCCAAGGTAAGCAGTATAATATTTTTGGTGCTTTATTTTTCTTGTTGTTCCCAGACCTGGTACAACCTGGTGTTTCGCCAAATACCCGTTTTGACATTGAATTTTGAGCTCCAAAGTAATCTTAAAATCTCTCTATTAGTGGGTAAATATTTACCTTCCCAGTGATCGCAAATATTTTGGACTGAAGTGCGTGAAGCCTATTACGCAGATATTCATATGAACTTTCCCTTAATTTCATAACCCATTGGACCACATTATCTTCGGCACGTGCGGCAAAAATATGTCGCTTTTCTGGTTCATCTCTGAAATTATAAATTCAAACTTAGAAGGCAACTAAAATTCGTACATTTTAACTAGGATACTGCTAATCCAGATCCAGATCATTCAGTCCAGTGAAATGCATAAATGTCTTTAGATATGTAAATTGCAATGTTATGTGACTACATAATACATACCATCACGCCTGTATTCCCCAAATGGCAATGTTATATAAATGTAAACCCACAGTTCGCCAGTGAGTTTAAATTCATAGAAAAACCCAATAACAGTTTGGTTAATCTGGAAATCGAAGTCAGGACTTCTAGCGTAACAGTCGCGCGCAGGACCACTAGACTAATGAGGCAAGGTAATATTATCAGTTGTTAACAATTTCGATTTGAAGTAATCAGGGGATCTATTTCAATACTTATTATAGAATTTCCTTTTGGTGAGTTTATTTAAAATAGTTTTATGGAGAAGAATAAACAAAAACCACCTATTAGTCATGTTTTAAATTATTTGACTAAGATGATAGGAAATAAATAAAATTGTTAATTTTACTGCAAGGTTAAACAAATAAAACATTAAACTTACATAAAAGATATTGAAAATGAGAATGGTATGCTCTGACCATGTTCCATCTGTATCGAAGAATTTTCTAATACAAACATTCCAGTAGGATTTTTTGTGTCAAATTTTCCCATCTCACTTATTTTAAAATAAAATAAATAATTATTTATTAGCCGAAACCATCGCTCTTTAAATACTGAAAATAAATATAGGTATAACATAATGTAAAATATACTATAAATATAGGTTGTATTGAAAAAAGTAGTGTATACAACTACTTTTCAAATTAGTGTAAACTTTAATTACCAAAGTGCAAATAAATTAAATCATTCAGAAAAGTAACAGTAGGTATATTTGTTAATACATAATGAACATTATGACTTGGAAGCTACTCTTTCACTAGTGCCACTATTTAGGCAAAATAAAATAATCAGACAATGATTAGATAAAATAAAAAATTAATAAATAATAAGGCTTTCAAATTAGGGACTACCTAAATTTTTTACAGTATAACTGAGATATTACACACCTGTAGTCAGTACTACAAGTGTGTAATATCTTAGTTATTATAAGTAGGTACTTACAATATTTACAAATATATTTATATCATTTTAATAGGTGTCCTACCTACTCATTACAATCACAAAAAATGTACATATTTTTGATTAACTCACAGTAACCATAAAATAACATTTGTTATTGGTCTTTATTTTACATACTAACAAAAACAATAAATATGAATATACAATGAATCCCTCAAAACTCAGCAAAATATTAATTTTAAACCATAATTAAACTACAGAAAAATTTAGAGGATGATTATACATTAGATCATTTTACAACCCAATGTAAATCAGTGATGTTCTCCTGGAATAGGGTAGTTGACTAGTCTTTAATTTTTTTTAAATAATTCTTAAACTGAAAAAATAATTTTAATCAAATCATAAATTTCTAAGATATAAGCTTTTAAAATTAGTGGTGGGGATTAGCAATGGGCGATTCGAATAATTTTACTCGAATAAGTCGAATCAATCTTTGTATTTGCTTATGCAAATGTCGTTTCTTTAAAACAAAGTCGATTCGTTTTATGTATTCATCGTGCGAGTCAACTCACGTGTCTAGCTCGGCGGCTCGAAAAGCTAACCGACTCGCCGCTACGCCGCCGGGCAAAGTGAGCGAGCGAATTTTACGAGTCATGCGACTCGCTGTGAATTCGTTATGATTCGTATTCGTATAAACGAATCAACTCGTAAAACGATTATCATGATTCACTTGACTCGAAACTATTCGCTGGCTCAGATGGTGCGCAGTTTCTATTTGTCAGCGATAGCTGTCCGTCCGTATTGAATCATAGTGACGATAAATAATTTCGTTTGATGTTGATTTTATTTTATTATTTATTAATATATTGATTTTTTATGATTTTTTAATTAAACAGCTGATTATATTTGATACAGCTGAGTAATGTGTTTTAACATTCAAACTTAATCTGTATTTGCATAATAAATACTTAATTGGACAAATTATTAGCTCAACTAGATGACTCGGCTCATTCATTAAATCAACACCGAATTAAATCAACTCGACTCTCCAATTGTAGTGTACCCGATCCCAACTCGGTGGCTCAAATAGGCTCGACATTATATTTAAACACACACTTCTCTTGTCGCATTTGCATCAGGCAATTCCTTGTCAACCGAATCGAATCAACTCGAATCATGATTCAAATCAACAACTACTGCAACTCGAGTTTTTTGAGTTGAAAAAAATATGACTCACTAGCGATGGCTAGTGGGGATTTAGAGGGGAAGCTCTGTTCCTTTCCCGCAAAACAAGTGCCAGCATATAATTTGCAGTGCAGGTTGACGTCACAATGTGATATAGTGAACTCTCTGTCCAGCATAAATTTTAAAATGCTTCTAACTTCCTTGTTTGAACCAATTTTGATTTTGTTTTTTTTGTTCAGCCTGTTCATGGTCAACTTTATTATAAAATCATTAAAAATAGTCAACTAGCCAAGTCAGTCAGGACAATCTGCAGAAATTGGGATAGATCTAAGCTGAGAGGGAAAATAAGTATTATGATGAATGCATTAAATAAGAAAAAAATAACACTGGGTATGATACAATTTATTTTAAATAAGTACCTATATAAATCATGACTCATTTCAAACACATTACAGACAGGAAAATGTAGTACTTAGTGGACTATTGATTGTCATGGAATATCATTTTGAATACCTACCTGACTGATTACGATAACCGCCATTAGAAATCTTTTTATAGTTTAATCGTCCTTCAATTAAACAAGGTTGATCGCTCAGTTGAGCGAGTTCACGAATATTGCATTTCATTGGTACCTATTAAGCGAGAACTTATTGAAACATTGAAATATTCGCCGACTAATAAACTTATTTCACAGTAAAATTAAATAAAAAAGTAGTTACTCATCATAAATTATTTATGATCATTATAATTTATCAATACTGTTGATTAAACACAAGGAAAAACTGTAGAAATTGGTAAATTGCCAATCTAAATCTATAACAACTATAGCATTGACTGACACTTGACACATAACACTGACCTGACTATGACAGAACAGAACAGACAGACAACAGACAACCTTTCTACTATACTCTTTGGTCTGACACAGAGTAGGTATTGTGGTCTGACTGACTATATATTGAATTGAGCCAATACGTGCTCAGCCTCCGCTGGTCCCGCTGCAAATATGGACTTGGTACCGGCAGTCCAAAAACTCCAAAATGGCCGTCTGTGTTAGCATAGGATAGGAGACCCGTACCCAGTAGTAGGGGGACAGTGATAGCTAAATTGATTGGGTTGATTTGATAAGTTCATGGAAAAGTATCAATAAAACATACATATCGAACAACTCAAAATGTTGTGTAGGTACCATATCGGACTCCTACCGACTAAAAACCGCACCTTGTCTTCTCTTGCCCTATAGTCACAGCCATGGGATTCGGAGATTCGCCACGACCACGCAAACAATACCTGCTTGACATTGATACGTCATGTTATAAATTAATCAGATTTAGAGAAGTGAAAATTAACATTTAACTAAGTGAAAATGCATTTCTGGACACTCAAATACTTCAAAGACAGAAAAATAAGTCAAATGGTGTAAAATTCTATTAGGTACTTTAGTATCTCTTAGTAGTCTGTGGTTACTTTCCCACGAATAGTCTTCACTTTCAAATTATGTGGTAATCGACAAAAGTGGATAAATGCAGTAAAACATTATGTACAAGTATGAGGTTAAAAAAAATTTGGAATCTACTTACTAATAATGTTATTTGTAAAATAGCTAAGTTTTGTATGTAGTAGTACTTTTCTTCTTTTTCTTTAATACTCGTATGATTTAAATCATATTAACAATGATTTAAATATATTGTAAACATAGCTCGTAAGCCAATCTTAACCACTCGTAATCAGAACCCTCACGTCTCTGATTTGAAGCGACAACTAAATGCTGCCTCGAGGTTCAGTAACAGGATGATTGCCAGGGCTAAGTTCGATTTCGTCGGCAGAATTGGCGAGCGGCTTACGAGCTATCCCTCTGGTAGTCGTGCCTTCTGGTCGCTCGCTAAAACTGCCTAGGGAAATTTTTGCCAGTCGTCTTTGCCACCACTGCGTAACGCTAATGGTGGTCTGGCCTACAGCACCGAGGAGAAAGCCTCGCTCCTAGGCGCTCTTTTTGCCTAGAACTCGACCCTGCATGATTCAAATGCAGTACCGTCTAGCATCCCTTGGTGCGGTAAATAAATCCATGCCGGAAATCCGCGTAACGCAAAGGGAAGTGCGGCGGGAGCTGCTATCCCTAGACGTTAATAAATCGAGACCGGACCGGATTGTGCAGTGGTGCTGAAGCGGTGTGCTCCTGAGTTATGTCCTGTATAAATGCGCCTTTTTGCGTTATCATACTCCGCCAGGATAGTTCCGTCTTCGCGGAAGACTGCTCTTGTGCATCCAGTGCCCAAAAAAGGCGATAGATCAGGCCCGTCAAATTACAGGCCAATCGCTATAACCTCTCTCTCTCTCTCTGCTCTCTAAGGTAATGGAGCGTGTGATAAACACACAGGTCCTGGAATATCTGGAGGGTCACGATTTGATTAGCGACCGCCAATATGACTTTCGTCATAGTCGCTTAACTGGTGACCTTCTAGATTACCTCACTCACCCTCACACCCTCAGGCTCTTACCATTGAGAGTCAGGGTGAGACATTAGCAGCAAGTCTGGATGTAGCGAAGGCATTCGATCGGGTCTGGCACCGCGGTCTTCTATCGAAACTACCATCATACGGGCTACTCGAGGGACTGTGTAGCTGGATAGCTAGCTTTCTGTCCAACAGGAGCATACGAGCTGTTTTAGAAGGCAGTTGCTCTGATACTGTGGACATTAATGCTGACGTCCCCCAGGGCTCCGTACTGCCCCAACATTGTTCTTGCGGCATATCAATGATTTGCTGTCTATAGATGGCATTCAGCAATTATGCAGACGACAGTACAGGGGACGCTTCTTATACGGGGCGTGCTAACATCCCTCGTTCCAAAGTGGAGGAAAACCGCAGGCAACTTGTCTGAAGTCGAGAGTACTCTAAGTAGTCTCCAATTGGGGATGACTAAACTTAGTCCATTTTAACCCCGCCAAGACACAAGTTTGCGCGTTCACCGCAAAGAAAACTCAATTTGCTGTGGCCCTTCAATTCCAAAAGACCACCCTTAACAACTCTAACAGTATTGGGATCCTTGGCGATGACATTTCTAGCAGCGTTCAATTCTGCAGTCATCTGGAGGGCAAGGTCAAGCTGGCAAACTCGGGGTGCTTAATAAAGCAAGACGGTACTTCACCGCGGTCCAAAGCCTGCTACTTTATAAGTCGCTAGTCCGGCCCCATATGGAGTACTGCTGTCATCTTTGGGCAAGAGCACCAGCATATCAGCTTGATCCTTTTGACTCGGTCCAGAAACGGGTAGTTAAGATTGTCAACGATACCAATCTCACAAACGGCCTAGAACCCTTAAGTCTGAGGAGAGACTGCCTCCCTGTACGTGTTCTACCGTTTGTACAATGGGCAGTGTGCTATGGAATTGTTTGAAATGATGCCAACAGCTATCACCGCACCTCTTGCCATCGGCGTGGAGTTCATGCACATACCTTAGAACCACTCTTTTTTTATTAGTCGTGTTAGGCTTACGCTTGACCGCCAGTTCGCCTGATGTTAAGCGATACTGCTATCTACGATGGAGCGCGCTTGCCTTGATTCACTCGTGATTCAAAGACACAAAGATTATATCTATCAGGGAAGACCCACTCGGGAAGTGCATTCCATATTTCAGCGGTACGCAAGATAAAAGTGGACTTAAAGCGTTTCGTTCGGGTTTTTGGAATGTCCACTCTGGGGGCTTACTCTTGAACTCAATTCCGATACATCGACATTGGAATTGTGCCGTTTCGTCAAGTTTCGTACTCTTGAATCCGAGACTAGCGCCAAATTGTTTCAATATTGTGCGGTGATTGAGTGAACTAAATAGGATTGTGAAACGACCCAACCATTGGCCAATCAGGGATGCCGATTCCAGGGTAACGGATTTGTGCTCAACGGTAGGAAATCGCCCGACAGTCAAATTGACATTGGAATCGGATCACGTTTGGATTGGTATTGTATTGTTTTCAAGAGTAAGCCTGCTGGTCTCATACTGTGCGATTCCAGAGGAATTTCCTCCCACGCACACTCAGGTTGTGGATTCAACAACCTGAGTGGTTGTGGAATTTATGAGAGGTAGAGCATAGTGGAATCGAATAATTCCACTGACAATTGGAGCTGCTCGACTGGGGAAATACCTCTATCTTGCAGAATAACATAGCTCCGTGTTATGTTGTGTTCCTAACGGTGAGCGAGATCGCCAGAGCTCCGCAAGGAAGCGTTGTGTTGGCAGTTTGGGGGGCCGGTGGTGTTTTCTTACCGCTGCTGTAATGTATGGCAGCATGTTTCCTATGCTGCCAGCCCAACTATTCCTCCTTAATTTAGAGGGCCGGTAACCGCTTACCGTCAGGCGGGCCTTATGCTTGTTTGCCACCTTAGTGGTATAAAAAAAACAACTCCCCACCGAGGTTTTCCCTAAGGACTACAGCATGGGGTTCTTCAAAAAGGGTTGTGATAATATTTTTAAAGTGTCGGCAACACGCGAGTGATACCCCTGGTGTTGCAAGCGTCCATAGGCTACGGTAACCGCTTACCATCAGGCGGGCCGTATGCTTATTTGCCACCTTAGAGGTATAAAAAAAATCGACGGCAACACGAGATATCTTAAAAGATCTTTTTTAACCACACTGTGGCTCTCGTGTCGATTTGTGTTGACACCTATAGTTCGCGCACATAGTACACCCGGACTGGATTCATTTGTAGAACACAAATATTTGTCTCGGGTGGGAATCGAATCCACTACCTGGGGTCCAAAGGTAGTGGCGAGGTACGAAACGCTACGCCAAACGTGCAGTCAAGATTATCGGTTTCTTATAGGCAAGCCCGCTCCATCGTAGATCGCAGGTCGCTTCATCAGGCGTAACTGTTGGTGAAAATATAAAAACCGGACAAGTACGAGATGGATTCGCCCACCGAGGGTTCCGTACTTTGTAGGTACATACCTATTATAATTAATTACAAATGTATATTTTTAGATATTTTTATATACTTGTAGTACATGACGTACTTGCCAAATGATTTTCATAGTTGTAGGTCAACGGAAAATACCCTATAAAATTTTGATTCCTTTGAGTGTCGAAATATACCTATTTTTGCGGCCGTATCTTTTTTTACGTTAACTTAGAAGTTTTTTCGCAGCTTCAAGGGACTGTAGACCTGATATGGTAGACTGTATATGGTTTTAATTTCAACTCGATACCTCCACGCGTTCCCGAGATAAAGGGTTTTGCTTGACAGGCCGACGGACGGACGGACAACAAAGTGATCCTATGTGGGTTCCGTTGTTTCCTTTTGAGATACGGAACCCTAAAAAAGATTACTCATTCCACGCGTTTCGCTTTATTTAAATATTGTAAATACAATATCATGAAACATTTGGTAACTACTTACCCCCTACCAACTACCCGTGCTAAGGCATTTGTCGTTTGTTCATTTATGTTTTTGAAGGTGACAAAACCTATCAAACCTATCAAAATTCTTATAATAGGGACCAGAAAATTATAAAAAAATAATATAATTAATCGTTTATTTTTAACTTTTAGTACAAAATAAAACTAGTACACAGGGATACATCTCAAACCTAGCATTTGCATGTTGAATAGTCCGAGGCTTACGACGATTAGTCTTCTCATTTGTACTATTTTAGACACTATAACGTCACACAGATTAGCTCATTATTCCCCATAAAAAAATAATATTAATCATAACTGAATAATGTAATCACTCTTCGAGTTAATCCGACCAAAATAGATGTTTTATTGCCGACATTACACTATATTACATTGGTACCTACTTCTGATTAGATTTTTAAGCTTACTTATCAATAAGTATACAAATACATAATTTTGAGGTTTGGAGCGGCATTGATGAGTTTTTCAGGCACAATCAAACCAGTGCACCCCAATGTTTAAAATACACAAACGACACTATATTTAATAATCGTAAACTAAGACTAAAAATAGAATTACAAATGAAATAAAAATGAAACGTAGATCCCCTCATGCATAGACAGGTGTAATTTAACATGCAATCGAAGAACTTGTACAAATTTCTACGATGACTTCTACATTCACGGTGTTCCACGCAACAAAAACAAAGTTAACTTACGAACGAGCATCAACGGCCAAAGTTGACGATTGCACTAAATTCTTTACGTGAACTAGACATGTCGCGGAAATCGGACGCAAGTTTCGAGGTCTCCCACATTTAACAAGCGCCGCGATGTCGCTTTAGGCCGGTCTTTTATTATTATTTTTATCTAGTTCACTACATGAATATCTTTATGTCAATGATATGAATAAATGAATATGTAATGTTAAGAGTGTAAACGACGGCGAGGTTCTTCGCTCGGCTCGGACAACGTAATAGCGACATCAGGTTTTTCCGGGTAGCGCAGTGATGATGAACACGGCTTAGTTGATTACGCGTCGAAGTGCGAAGTGTCTTGGCTCGTGTAGGTAAATGTTATCTTACATGTTACTTAACACCAGTCTGCACGCGGCATTACTATTTCAGAGTCGTCTGTGTATTATAAACATGTCTGGAAATTCGCATTTACAGAATGTAATATTCATCGATCTTAATTTGTTAAAACTGCTGGAGTAATTTAACTATTACAAACATACATTTCCCTTTTCCACAAAATCTTATCTAATAAAAACAGTACACCGTGCACAGGTAAATATACATTACAAAAATAACTTAAAAAAATAGAACCGACTTTATTGATGTCATTCTTACTAGCCGTAGGCCTTATTAAAATAAAATAACTAATAGATAAACGTTCAATAATCCCAAAAGAATATATTTTCTAAAATCTTGATTCATACCTTTGTTTTGACTCTTAATGTTATGTTTTTATGAGCTTTGATTGAATTTGGTTATATTCATTTCTGCTTACGTTAGTCCACTATGAATTCACCAAAAATCTTACATTTAATTTGTTACAATTACTACCTAGTTCATTATCAATTTATTTACGCTCAATCTGATGTCTCAACTTTATAAGGCTTCATTACCCATTAACTGACACTGTTAGACATAATTTGGAGCCGGCTATTTAGTTCTGAACATACAGTGCCCAAATTTTGATTCCTGGCAAAACCAGCACGGCAACACTACACAATAAACTCAAAATCTCCCAGTCAACCAAGACCGGTAATTAAGCGGCCTACACTAGCGAGAGCAACATTTTAATTTTAAATTTACCTGTCATTTACATGTCATGACTGTTTTCAATCAATGTCAATTAACCTATATTGTTGTAAACGTTCGAACATCGGTAAATCTTAACTTTCAGTAAAACCTAAGATTTACAAACTCTTTATGGATAGGTCCTTTAACGTGTATTATCTCAAACCAATGCTTTAACACTTGAATTGAATAAGTCGAAATAATTGTATCCAACAAGGGTTCAATGGCAATTGCAATTTAGATTGTATTATCTCCTATATTAGCATCACTCATTGGGCCAGTTACAAAACAAGTCGGTTCTAATACTCTTACGACTTAAGACACAATCACATTTTTATAGTTTAGAATTACAAACTTCATTACACACAAATATTTAATTATGTGCTTCATCGACTGAAAGTATAAAACCGTAATAGCTATTTTTGAATAAGTATCAACAATGACTTCAGAAACCCCATTACTAACAAATTGCTTATTTTTGTTATGCTTATTCCTAAAAGGCGGATAATCGTTATGAGCGAAATCAAGTTTACCCTTAAGTTACTTGTGGCCTTAACAGGTGCAAAACTTTTATATTAATAGCTCATAGAAATACGTAGGTGGCTTCGTTAAGTTCGTAAAGGCCCGTAGATATTATGGATATAGCAGAGCAGATCGATCTATTGTATGGATCATAATATTACGATGATTGCTACTCTTAGGATAAATAAACTCTGAATAACTTTATTTAAATCATTAGTACGAATTTTCAAATCGGCGAACTTGTTCTGTGAATATTTATGCAATAACTAGTACTGTCGTACAATCGCTTAAAAATGAACTCTTGATTGGCTTAGCCCTCGCTCGAAATAAGTACTCAAGGTTTGAGTATTCTGAAGCTAATTCGGATGGTGGAAAACTCCTGAAATAGCCTTAGATAAATCTTTGACAAATCGTCCGTTTTCAATTACCGTTACAATCGCGCTAAGATTTTTGCTATGCCCCTTTTATCGATTATCCTGAAACGTACATATGTTTGTAAATATTCAGCTCACAGCTCCAAAGAAGTATGTATTAAACCCATAGTAACTTTATTTTTATACATTTATAAAGGAATATCTATACACATCACAAAATAAAATTAATAATGTCAGTTTGAGTCTGTTACCTCCCACTGCTTCGTTCCAGTTATTTCAAGTTTGTTTTACGAATATCCGTTATTCTTCTCCTTATGTCGTACACTCCTAGCGGAGTGGTCGTGCTTATGGATTTGATTATTATTTGGTATAAATTATGAAATTATTATCTTGGAGGTATGATAATAATCGAACTATACCGTAAGAAGTTGAACCATATAAATGGTATGAACGATATTGCAGTGGAAGATCGATCACTGCGTTTGAATACAGAAATATTGGGCTTTTTCCGATTTTTGGTTGAATGTAAACACAAAATAGGGAAATCATCTTGAAAAAAATGTCAACGACAGTAACATAATGAACACGAAACTCCAAATGAAATCTCTAGGTGTACAATTACGTGACTAATCAATTACATAAGGTTCAGTTTCCACAACTATAAATTATCGGTGTATCATAAACAATTGGCAGTATTTAAAATAATAATAAATTAAGTATAGATTAATGGGCATGGAATAAAATTGATACACTTAGGCGCGTCGCTACTCTTTGGTCCTAACAACTATTTAGCGTGTTTAATGAAATATTTATACAAATGTGCATATTTAGTTAAAGTTAATTAATGATAAAGTAGATAGCAGATTGTTCTCTGAGGTGTCATTATTATCTGTGATTATAAAGATATATAGTACTCATACTTTAGTATTCAGAGACAAATCTAAGCGAAAACGTATGCTTCCATTTATGTCAAATTGTACTTCTTCTTCGTGTCGTTGAATGAATATGAATGTGTACAAAATGTTTACTTATTGAAGCACAAGTTTATGCTTAGAATCGTCTCTGAGTCTCAGTCATCTCTGAAGCGTTCTCTCTGAAAATTTACAAAGTTCTGGATGTGCAGTAGGTATTCAATTTGTTGCTTAACACAGTATGGTTGCCCGTAGATGGGATGTGTGGTCAGACTAGCATGATGTACGCGTGTTCTTTATATTTTCCCTTACATTAAATAAATAAATAGTTTATTATATCTCATATCGTTACAAAACATAAAAATTGAGGCAGCACTAGTAAGTAATTAACAATACTTGTGTTACATCCGTGTGTCCAATCAACTTTTGCTTTTGAATGTTGTGATGCGATTGCTTTGAGAACGGTTTCGGAAAGCCCGGTTTCAGAGTAGCAAGTATAAATATAATAATATGTTTGATTTGTGTATATTCAACGTGATCTAGTTTTTAAGAAATGTGCAATTTACATTTTATATTGAATGGGGGGGGGGGCTAACTGAGAATTCGGTAAAGGTTACAAGAATTATATCACACTTCTGGTACAGTGTAACCGTCTGCGTCATTTAAGTAAAGAAGTAACAACGATATGGAAACACATAAGAAGCAACATTGCGCAGTGACGTCATAAGACAATAATATAGCATCCTTTAGTAACAGATAGTTTCGTATGCAACAATATAATTATAGAGATTGATTCTACAAAGAGACAGGGCCACAAATGTTTGCATCTAAAACACATTAAAATTATGAAGGGAAGGAAGCGCAAACATTCAATTTTCTTATATTTGTTATTTGTGTCGGAAATGGCGCACATTTTAATGTAATGTAATCCATATAAAAATATTATATTCATTTATACTTTGCAATATCTACAATATCTTCCTGCATATTTAAATGTCATGAATAACGAAGATTTTACAGTATTTTAAGCTTTTAATACACTGTACAGTTTATTAGCTGAATTTACTAGTGATAAATTCCCTTTACTCTATCGTCCTACCTAATATGTTCAACATCAAAACAGTACTGTCCCTTAATATTATCTACGAATTATTTGAGTTATTGTAATATCGGAGATGCTATAAATATAACATTAATGGTGCTTTGTGTATCACAGGACGATTGACACCTCATTGCATCGATACACACAATGATAATTGCGCTAGAATTTACTAAAAAGTTCCTAGTTCAAAACTTCTCCGATTCGATACGCAAGAAAATTTATAATGACTCTATACAAACTTGATATAAGTAAGTACAACATTAAAACTCAAGATTTCCCAAAGAAATGATTAACATTATTCAGACAAGAGCTTCCGTAACATCGACAAACAAAACACATAAAACAACAAACATTCACCAAACGACCGGCGCAAGAATGATCCGCTGCAAAGTTACCGAATTATGTATTTCAGACTCTAAGACCTAAATGAACACATGAAATACAATCCGCCACGGCGCAAACGTCTCGACGTCACCGAACGGAACGGTGACTTATAACTACCATTAAATAATTACACATCTTAAACGTAAAATAAACTCAATAATATACATAATTACATTATATATTCGAAAAAAATAACAAAAAATCGACAGTCAACCTCCGAAGGGGGAGTCGAGCGGGGCGGGATCTACCCTATTTACATAAAATACAATAGAACGAGCGTCCCTGTCGGCAGTGCTAGTTACAATAATTGCGCTAATGCGTGCGGCGACGCGGTCGCGGGAGGCGCGAGGCACGCTGAGCACGCGGGAGGCGCGGGGCACGTGGGGGGCGCGCGCGGCGGCGCTAGGGCTTGCGGCGTCACATGGGCGGGCGCTCCCAGTCCACGGCAGGCGCGGCGCCACCCCACGCGCCCCAGCGCTCGCGCCTGAAGAACCGCTTTTTAAAGTGCGCAGCGGGTGGCGAGCCGCTTGCCCGTGCCGCGCCCGCCGCCGCCGCCGCGCCCGCCTCGCCGTGCCCGATGCCCGAGTCGGGCGATGTGTTGCACGCCTCGTCCGACCGTCGCCGTTTGTCCTCCATGGCAGTCGACGCGAACGATATGATCTGGTCGAACCGGAAAGCTATCCGATCTTGCCATTTGCTCTCATCCACCTCCTCGCCGCCCTCGCCCTCTGTAACGGAGCGGCTCGTGAGTTCGTCTGGGCGGGCGGGCGCGGGTCCAGGCGGCTCCGAGTCGGGGCGGCCGGCGTTACCTGGCAGGCGCGCGCTGTCAGGCAGCTCGTCCACGAGCGGCGTGGATGTGTTAGAGTGTGGGTCAGGCGGCGGCGTGCGGCGTCGGCCGGACTCATCGTCGGCGGTGAGCGCCGGCGCAGCCGCACCGTTACGGCCGCGCCAGTACTCAGAAGCCAGCACGCGAGCCTGCAGACACGCCGCTAGACCTGCGAACCATAACTTCCCCTTGAAATATAATCAATTGTGTTATTTTTATATAATTAAGTATATTTTAAAATTATTTATTTCTAAGGAATGATAACAAAATCAATTAGAATTATGACATATAGCAAGGCGTTAATTAAAAAACCCTCAAAAGTGAAAGATGAAAGTTTTAAATTTAAATATTTAACCGAAATCTTTTTTGGCAAACATTATCTTTAAAAATGACAATAATATTATTATTTAATTTATTAACCGCTCCGATCAGATTTATACGACAAATATGTTCCTGAAAGTCTGTTTACTACCACATAAAGATAGAACAGTGAACTAAAGTGTACAATGTTTAAAATTTACTTATTACTGTTAGAAGTACCTAGGTATTGAAAATAAGAAGTTCAAAAGTATGTAATTTTCAGATTCTGCAAATTTCTCATCAGTCTCCAACGCAGTAGGGCTCGTCCCTATATTATCACGAGACAATGTAACGAGGTTAGTCATTTTATCGTGATATAAACAGACATATTTAAACGAAGACTAAGTTATTTCAGTATAAAACAAAAATTGAAATCGCAACAAAAGAAAGTATAACATATTTCATTTCGTTCTTCTCCAAGGTTCAATTAATCGCCATTCAAAAATTCTTCAGCTGTTAACGCGTGAAAACATAACAAACAAACAGACAGAGTTGCTATATCATTTATTAACAATTAGCTTACCCTTTTAATAGGGTATAATATCCGGCACTAGTTTTATTTAATCAGTTATCTCTTTACTGCCAGCTCCATACGAAATTACTTATCTTGTGTGGGACACAGGATATTATATTAGATTAAATTAAACCATGCAGTAATTTAATCCGTGCCACTAACGGCCAGTCCCAATATCAAATCAGTCAGTAGATTTGCTTACTAGAGATAGGATTTTGACATAAGGTCCATACAAGTAGTGTCGAAATCCTATCAAACAAATCTATCGATAGATTTGTTATTGGGACTGGCCTTAAATGTTCCGTAAGGCGGTATACTACTTAAAATCACGAATTCACGAGTAACATTCAAGTGACTGGACGTTGATTGATTTCACGTGTGGTTATGGTGATCTGTCTAGTTTCGTTAAGCCATGTCGTGGGTTTGCATCGCTTCATCAGTGACGAATAAAATATGTGATTTCGGGTCAGGGTCTACGTACTCTGTGCCTGTTAGTTGTAGGTTTATAAAGACCCCATGGTTTGTTCTTTGGTACGAGTTCTGTCTAGTGTAAAGACTTGTAATATCTTTATAATATGCCTCATTGATCTAGTATTTTAGTGATTATAAATGCGGCTGCAGTGCATGATGTCCTGGATTCAATGCTAGATTAGACGAAATAGAATTATGTTTTTTATTAGACAATTTTCAGTTAGTAGCTAATAGTCTTACCCCTTATTCATAAAACTATAAAACATCTTGTAAACTTTTTATAACTATAACATGTTTTGACATGTGACATTTTGCGACAGAGAAAACAAGACAAAACATATTATATATTTTTTTTACCTCAGAACTCTGATATTTATAAACCGATATTGAATATTTGATCACAAAATTTAGAACAAAATGAGAATAATACGTACTGACTGAATAAATGACAACATCGTCGAGATAAGTAAAATTCTACTCGCCACTCAAAATGTTGAAATAAAATAACTTTCAACAAAAAGTAAATCCGCCACACAATTTTAAATTTTATGTACACAAAACAAAACAGATCGGTTTACAGGGCACACCAACGTAGATGTTGGTGTGCGTAATCTCAATGCGTTCATTACTTCGCCTATTTACTAGTGTTAGCTTTACAATAACCCGTTGTCCACGCACACATTTGCAATTTCTTGTCATTTTAAAGTTGCAGGGAATATGATGCATAAATTTAGCTAATGAATCAGACTCCACTGTGGCGCATTAGTTGAGCGTGCGAACAATAAATACTTCTTGTCGCCGGCACCGTAAGATCGAATCTTATTACCAACGGCTCAACTTTTTGTGTTTTAAAAAATATTTTACATTTGTTTGTTCAATTCATTGTATAGTATTAGCAAGTCTTCTTTATATTTGGTTTGGATTATATTAATGGTCTACCCTCTAAAAATGACAAATCATAATATGTTAGTGGTTTAATTTCATCGTCATAATGCTATTGACTATCGAGCTTTTGTTACGTTTTTAGACATTATACCCTGCGTATTTTGAGAAGTGCTATTATTTGTGAATCGATATGAATCACTTAACTACACTTTTAAGATCTGAGATAATTATTTTGCATGAGCAAAACGTTTCAATTAGTGAAATTGCGAGGCGTTTAAAGATATCGGTGAGTAACAAAATATTATTATTACGTTTAGAAGTTTATTATGTTTCAATAATACACATCTTGTTTATTGATGTTTTATGTAACAATATTTAATTATTGTTCACAGAGAAGAACTGTGCAATTGTGGGTCCATCGTTATGCAGATTCGGGAAGCATTGATCCTTGCCGACCGGGACCAAAGGCTGGATTTGCATATACAGATACCAATGCACGGCACCGTGATATAGTTGCTACGCATTTGGCCGAGCCCTTCCTCACTACTCGTTCCACGGCGACTAAACATGACGTGACGTTACAAACTGTGCGGAACCACTTGCGTGTAGCTGGTGTGAAATGTCGTAGGCCAGCCAAGAAAATATTACTGTCTGATATTCACATGCAAAACCGGGTTCGCTTCGCAAGAGAATATTTGGATTTTGATTGGTGCAATAATATAGTTATATTTAGCGATGAAAAATGTTTTAAGTCGGACAAGGACGGTCGTAAAATATTATGGCGAAAAGATGGTGAACGCTATAACAAAAAAAATATTATTCCATGCAGGTCTAGTGGCGGCATTACGTTGGGTTATTGGGGATGGATGTCATCAATGGATCCCGGTGAATTAGTGCAGGTAGGGGGTCGCAATACCAGTCAAGTTTACTTGGATGTTTTACAAAACGTGATGCTACCAACTGTGCGTGTTGCATACCCGCAAGAACACATTTACTTCGTGCATGATAACTGCGCTGTGCATCGCGCGCGACTCGTGCAAAGTTGGTTAAACGTCCAAGAAAACTTACTGTTATTGAATGGCCATCAAAAACACAGTGAATTCTTGTCCCACTTAGAATATTTGTCATGAACCATACTTTATAATTTGTATTTATAATTTAAAAAAACCATGTCAATAAATATTGTTGTTATCATATTACACATTGTTTAATATTTTCTTCCATATATCATTTATTCTGGAATAATGTTCTTATTTTTAGGTAAATAACAAAAATAAAAATTCAACAAAACGAAAAAAAAATATGATAATAATGCAAAAAGTTAGCGCCGGGCCGGCGTGATTTGATCATAAGACTAATGTCACACCAGCTGCTTGCATATACACCTATGCCACGGTATCAGTTGATAATACTTTGATGTGAAGCAACAAGAAATTGCGAGTGTGTGCGTGGACAACGGGTTATTGTAAAGCTAACACTAGTAAATAGGCGAAGTAATAACGCGTTGAGTATACGCACACCAACATCTACGTTGGTGTGCCCTATAAACCGATCTGTTTTGTTTTGTGTACCTATCTAGTTATCAAAATTTTATTTTTGTGTCAATAAACAAATTTTCTTTCTCTCTTTCCTTCAATAACATAAAAATTAATGCTAGGTATGTGCACAACTGTTTCGGAAGTCGAAAACAAAAGATACGATCGAATCAATGGCACCGACTTCTAAAGTTCCGAAACTGTTGTGCTTATAAGATTAATTTTTGTATTTTTGAAGGAGATTTTTGTAAAAAGTTATTTTTTGTGAATTAAATTATTATTATCAGTAAAGTGGCAGGCAGTCAGAAAAAGCTAAAACCCTTTTTGAAATCGGTAACCTTTCTCTGACTACCAATGTAAGTACATTATTATGTATAGGTACAGATAAAGAGGTTAAATACCTTCGAGTGGCTGATTCGTTCCCGTGGGTTCATGATACCGCGCACTCATGTTGACGGCTGCGTTGATTATGCTCTGATTGGAGATCTCAAGCGTGCGCTCAATTTCTCCATTGACGAGGTCACCGATGGTGCGTGTGCCCGGCGCCGTGAGCCGCTCCTGCGACAGGTGGCGGCGGAGCGCCAGCTTGGCCGGGGACACCTGCAGGCGGGGGACCAGTTAGGTTAGTGGCTTCGGCGGGGCGCGAGGCGGGGCGGGGTGGGGCGGGGCGGGCCTCACCTGAGTGTAGTCGGGCTGCGCGTCCAGGTGCGCGGGCAGGCGCGGCGCGTCGCGGCGCTCGTAGGGGTAGCGGTCGCGGCGCAAGTCGCGCGAGGCGCGCGCGTGCCCGGCCCCGTGCGGCGCGTGCCCGGCCCCGTGCGGCGCGTGCCCGGCCCCGTGCGACGCATGCCCGGCCCCGTGCGGCGCATGCCCGGCCGCGGGCGGCGCGCCGCGCGGCGGGTACGCTTGTGCCGCGCCGCCGCGCACGTACCCGTTGCTGTACGTGTGGCTCTGCGCCGGCCGGGACGCCTTCCGTTGCTCCTGGTCTTCGTTCAGCACCGACGTTATGATGCTCTTCAATCTGTCTTCGAAGTTAATCACTTTCGGTGATTCCTGTACTTTGCCGACTACGTTGAGAGGTTTTTGCGGCTTGACTGGCGACTGTCTGTGGGCGAGGCTGGGCGGCGGCTGGCTCGGCCGCTGCGGTTGCGCTCTGTGTATCGGCGTTACAGCCTTCGGGTACCGGTGATGATCGTGCACATGCCTCTCAGATTCTCTGACGTACCCGTTTACTACTACATTCGGTTTAGTAATCTTACCAGCTTCAATCTGCCGACCAGTTTCCAAAATTTTTTGAGCCAGAATTTCTGGGTTTTGCTCCTCGATTTTCCCGACATCAGGGACGTCGGGCCACTCCTGAGACCGCGATCTATGCTCTCTTGATTTCCTTGGTTTAGAATTAACCGTATGAGGTTTTACAGTAGCAACAGGTACAGTCGGTGCCGTTACTTTTTGCTCACTTGATCGTTCCAATTGAACAATCTCATTTTGTAGATGTCCTACCTGTGCATGTAACCGCTTTCGGTGTGCTAATGTAGCAGATATTTCTTTTAAAATACAATCATGAGCTATGCTCTGAGTGATTTCAACGTCAGGCGGTATATGCCCTAACTGGCGATATTTCTCCGTTATCTCAAACGTCCTTTGCTTTACAAGCATCGTTTGATCAGTTTCTATGTTATTCACCTAAAAATAACAAAATTACAATAAAATAATAGCTATAGTTAATATACAGTTGTATTTATATATATATGTATATAAATACATCATAATTATTTGTACTTTAAAACAAAAACCATTGACATAATATCGTACATAGAAAATTAAAATGACATTCAAAAAAACAATAGGCTATAAACATCAATTTATATAAATGTGTAAGTAAACAATAAAATTTTAAATTACCAGAATCTTGATATGATATAATACGTATAGTAGGTATTTCATGAAAATAAATGCAAATAAATTCAAAACTGAATATAATAATGAAATGAGGAGTACCGTTTTATCAACTGTAGTGATGTATGTACTCTTCAAAAATTACTCTAAGCCGTTGTGAGACCGAGAGACTGTACTATATCAGGAGCACGACCGAGTGTTAGAGAGCTATAAGAGCGAAAGTACCTAGGGACAGAAGCAGGGGTGGTATCCGGTCACAATAATCATTGACGTAACAATAATAACTGACTGTTTTCAATGCACGATACTATGACACGAACAAATTAATAACGGACGATACCTGGGCTTGCAATTTGCTAGCTTTGCTCTGCAACTCTTTATGTCTGCCAACAATTTCCTTTGCTTTCGCCAACAGATCCACTGTGTTATTCGCGTGTATACCCAGCTCACTCATGCGCGCCTTTAACAGAGCAACACTGTCGCTGATCAGCACGTTGATCTGTTTATCTAACTGAGAAGCGCGCGACTTCAGTTTCTGGTTCCTCTCCTGTATTAAATATTGTGTTTAAATTTTAAATCTATACAAGTAGTAGCAGATGATACCTTAGTGATAAAACTTAAACGGTGAAGGAAAACATTGTGAGGAAACCTGCATGCCATGCCATAAAAATCTCATGGCGTGTTAAGTCTGTCTACCTACCAACATGATGGATTTTATTTATTTATTTAGCATGGAAGACTTACAGCTAAAGAAACATAATAATAACATAATCCAGTCAATAGGAAGGCAATAACAAGAAATATAATAAAGTTAATTTGATTGTAAGCAGAGTACTACTTTCAATGTGACTGTATAATTACAATTACTAGAATTGATGTCTTTTTAAAAAAGGTAAGGCTTATGATCCTTCTTACCGAAGATACACTAGTCAAAAAGGGGGTTTAATAATCTAAACCCTCTTATTCTCAGCTTGGTGCATTATAATAACCAAACATCTTTCTGTGGCAACCGTGCCGAGCAAGTATATAAAATGAATTGATAATACAAGCTGAATGCTTTGTAGTCTCAAAAACAACATGCGGCGTATTAGTTATATTATTATCATAGAACTTCCTTGTTTAAGTAAGAGTGGCCGCAGTTTCAAACACTGATCACGAAGCACTGTACCATAATAATATCTCGATACCTAACAATAACTTCACGGGTCGGACAGGGTTTTCTTAAAATTTATTATTGTATATAGTTAGGCGAAGACCAAAGAATATTCTTCCATCAACATTTGGTTCGAAACAATTGCCTCTCTAATTAATCCTTGGTGTATGATTTTCCATACTTCTATATATCCCATATCCTTACAAGGGCAGAAACTACAGCGCACTACTTGCTTAGACATTATTTGATTATATCGCTGTTCTTCTTATTGATTAATTCTATCTATACAACGTGTAACGGAATAAGCGCAAGAACTCGAACAGGTCGATTAGAATATCGAGTTATAATTAAAATAACGAAACCCGAAAATCATTTTGAGACATTTATAAGCATATTTTTTTCAAGAAATTAGTTATATCAGCTAAACAAACCTTGTGACCACCACAATCGTACTCACAACGGCTATGATATCGATAACGCACACAATAACAATTTGTGCAACTATGTTTCAGTTTTCCATACCTCGACCCACTGCTGGATCAGGGGGCCATATTTCAGGTATAATTTCTTTTCTTTTATTAAATAACACATATTAACAACCACTGTAATTAATTCAATAGTCGATTCTGAACAAAATACTTTCAGGTCTTGCGCTTATTCTGAAATTTTGTATCGGAAACAGATTGACAGATTTGACAAAAATAAAATACGGACACAAATAAACATGACGTATGCGGTTTCGGTAACGCCAGTAGATGGCGTTGTGTGCATTGTTGGAACTCGTCCTAAGTTGCTGGTGTGATTTTGATTATTTGTTCGTGTTTAATCCCTACATCGTTTAGATTCACATTTTGAGCCGGTAGGTGGCACCGCAATTCGGTTCTACGATTTTTTATTATTTACAGGGCAAGACAACGTTTGCTGGGCCTGCTTGTTCAAAATAGAATAGGTACCCAAACCCAGTATTTGGAAGGGTTAACTAGGACAACAGAGTATGCACTGGAATCATTTGAATAATTTTATTGCCTCTATCGATCAAACAGGCCACAAAATGCTCTCTTTGGGATGGTCTTCTGGTATGCACTGTTGTTTTCGAAAATTAGGCAACGGTTAAGATTGTCTCAAATTACCAAACTAATAATTTTTTTTTCGTTGGTCGTTTGTTGCCAATATCATTGGTATGTATCGAGCAACATATCAATGTTGGAAAGTGGGTACAAGCCTTATATAATAATTAGTATTTAAGCTGATCGAAAAGTTTATCAAATGTTTTATTACTACAGTATCTAAACATAAAGCTACGTTTAAATGAAAAGCGCATATTTTCTATCCCAACTAAGACGCGTTAGCGAGTCACCGCCGTACAATTACAACAGCTTGTATAGTTGTTTTTGCAAAACTTATCTGTATGTATGACACCAAATATTGTTAATTACACATAAAGAGAATCATACCTTTTCTTTTTCAATCTGCTGTCGTATTTCTGTGGCATACTCTGGAGTGTTCATGCGAGTGATGAAGGCGAGGTACTGGTCGCGGAACATGTCGAGCAGCAGTTGCAGGCTGTAGGGCGTGTGCGGCGAGCGCGGGATGTCTAGCTCCGAGTGTAGGCGCTCAGCTGGTTGCAGTTGCACACCCAAAGCCGAGAGCCGCTGCTCGACGCAGCCTGGCGGCGGCGCTGTCACCTGGGATAATATCACATTTGTACCTTTTGTATCCGTATGGTCCGCTTTGATCTATGTTAATTAGCATAGCATCGGTAAGTATACTCACAGCGCCATTACTACGTGTGGAGGCCAACGTGGTGGAGTGCAGCAGGTCGAGGCCGGCGATGGCGGCGGGGGCGGCACGGCGACGCTTAGCGCGAGCTGCTCGCCGTCGCGCGCCGCCTGCGCTTGCGCTTCGTTTACTTGCCGGCCGACGGCTGCGATCTATCAAGGAATCATTATTCAGCTGAGTCATCCAACTATCCATGATAAATAACTTACTTCCTAGAGCTTCGTCTTTGCCATTACTTTTATTGATCTTATAACAAAATCTTCTCTCTAGTAAGTAAATTTACCAATTAATTGGCTTACTGTTACTGGCTACTTCGGTTTAAAGAAATATATTTCTTATAAAAACTTTACAGTTCATTTACAATAAGAAATAAGTAATTACATTTTTTGATAATAAAGATTTCATTTACCTCTGGCACATGCATATAAATAAATGTATGACATAATTATTATAATTTAAATTTATTTCAATAAGTTATAATGAAATTTAATAATAACATAATAATTAGAATAAATAACAAGTTATAACAACTAGGAAATTAACACTTTTTAATAAATATCAGCTATATGTTTTCTTAGTTTCGTTTTAAAAATATTAATGATTACACAGTCCTTTATTTCTGCGGGTAGCTTATTAAACAGCTGTTCGAGGGCGCACAGCTGATTAATGTACTGTCTACTTAATTCGATTTTGTTTCTATTTCTTAAATAATGTGTAGTTTGTTTTTTGTTTAATGTTATATTTGTTTGTATGATATTATCGCAATTTTTTTTACTAGGATACGTGTGTAGTAATTGTAAAGTTGTGTGAGATTCAGTAGATTTGCTTTTTGATATATTTTTTTACTAGGAGTTAGGTAATGATAATGATATAATATTTTAATGAGTTTATTCTGTGTAGTTTGAAGTGGTTTTAAGTTAGTAGCGGCGGCTGTAACCCAAATCTCAATCAAATATTCTAAGTGGGACTTAATAAGTGAACTGTAAATTAATAAACGTATTTTAGGCGGTATGCAAATTGCTATTTTACGAAGTGAAACCAGTAAGGCGCTAAGTTTAGACCGGACATAGTTAATATGTTTCCATGATAGTTTTATCATCTAACCATAAGCCCAGGTATTTTTAGGCGCTGGATCGGTGTATTATCTCGTTATCTATGGTAAGAGGTGGGAATGTTGGTATCTGTTTATTTTTTGCAGCAAATATTTCATATGATGTCTTACAGGTATTTATTGTTAGGAGATTATATTTTAGCCACTCATTTAGTAGATTAAGATCTCTTTGGGCCGCAGTTATGATATCATTTCGCAGTTATGAAATAGAACAAGCATGTGTCGTCTGCGTACAAATTTAAGTGTCCAGTAAGGCCTATTTTGTTAATATTATTTACGTAAATAAGAAACAGTACGGGACTAAGAATTGAGCCCTGCGGGCAGCCGAAAGATAGATTACGGAGCGAGCTGGTGTAGTCTTGAAGCTTTACAATCTGACGTCTGTTTTTTAGAAATGATTTGAACATATTAAAAGCTTTCCCTGTGACTCCTATATTGGTAAGCTTTTCCAGTAATTTTGAGTGGCTGATGGTATCAAAAATTTTTTTTAGGTCAATGAATATTCCTAGCGCCAAGTGTTTATTATTAAACTTAATTGAGGATATCGACGCTTTATTGTATCCGTATTCACAACTTGAAGTACCTACACACATGAAAATGTCTAGGGATCAAGTACATTTTTAACTATACAATATTATCCAATTAAGTTTTTGCAAATCTATTACAGTTTTATAGGAACACTTTTACACACTTTTATAAGAATCCTAATTGACAGTTGACAGTTGAAATTTAAAGAAAATTCTTTATTCTAATAAATAAGTGAAATTCACTAATAAGAATAAATAACGATCACAAAAAAAAAAAATCCTCAATTGTGGCGATGCTCTAAAACGTAGGTACTTGATCCCTAGACACTTTTGATGTGTGTAGTTAAGAATAACATATACCTACCTGCACATTTTTTGTCTAGTGTAGGTACGGTACGCGCGGTCTAACTAGACCGGACAAAACACAGGCACTCCGAACCTCCGCGCATTTATAGACGCGAGGAAAATAGTTATTAGATTATTTTTACAATCATTGTACTTAGAAAATCAATATCTTTATTGTATCATACCGCCGTTTAGTTCCTAATAAAATGATCTGCACACCCACCTGCACGAAGTTCAACCCGGCCAAGTTAGTTTGCGCATACTGTTGGTGTAGTAGGGTAGGTACACATCCGTTTGAACTTTGACAAAGGACATAGGCAACCTTTTAAAGAGTAAGAGCGCGGGCATTGAGCAGCAGCTAGTAATATATAATATAGTAACTGACTGGAGTCTGAGGAGGACGCCCAGGGCGCGCCCCACTCGCGCGGCGCGGGCTCGGGCCCGGGCGGCGCGTCGTCGGTGCCGCTGGACTCCTCGTCGCTCTCGTCGCTGGACCGCCGCACCACACGCCGCTTGGCCACACCTGCGCGCGCTCGCGTCCTTCCATTTTCACCTCTATAGGAACAAACGCTTTATGTGTAATAAACAAGTTCACACTTCACTCCGAATTAGCTGTCATCACAAAAAAGGGGGAACAAACTTATAAATTTCTTAATCTACTATAGGTACCACAATAATATAAGTATTATTGACGCCTCGTTCCCACTAAGACGGACCGTCAGTTTCCTCGGTCCATCTAAATCAGTGGTTCTAACCGGTGACCCGCGGACCACTGGTGGTCGGAGTCGGACCACCAGTAGTCCCTGAGAGCCCCCGAAGTGATCCGTGAAGTCATCCTAAAATGATTAAATAAACGACGGCGATATGCAGTTTGTCAAGAACAAAAACCTGTCAAACAGTTTGTTGCAAGACAAAATTTTGATAAAAGATCCCTCATCACTAAAAAGTTAAGAAGCAGTGATCTAAACAGACGGATATACTAGTCACTAGTATATCAGTCTGTTTAGCTAGTGGGGCAGTACAATTTATATGAAACTATTGAGTACAATTCAGTTGAAGCTTGTTCAATTCTTACAATGCGATTTAACGCGAATGCATAATGACATTGAATGATTCACTTTTATGTTTACATAGTTCAATATCGCTACTTCATCTAAATTAAAACGCAGAAGTGAATCGTGCAATATCGCCCTAAGTCATCAAAGCCATGTTACCATGTCAGCGGGGTTAGAAATCTATTTTTAAGGTAACCTTATAGAATTTAAGAAATGTTTAATGAATATCATGATTACCTGACTGCTCTAGGCCTTGCCACTTTCCTACGTCGCTCAGGCAGGGAACCAGTACTGTGGTTGCTGTTGCCGTTCAGCAAGTCAGGCGTCGGCTGCCGGGTCGGCGGCGCACTCAGGTGACGTTTACCGCTACTTTCACCCTCTTCACATCCATTATGCGTGCCCTATCAGTAATAACACAAGTAAAATAAACATCTAAAGTGTAAGTAAAGATCTTCGACATGGATAAATATCTAGTTTACTGAAATACAGATAACCTGTACGACCCTATTCTGGACTCCGCAATTTTCCGAGTGAGTGGATAAGCATTTATAAATGTAGATATTATTGGCAATTAAGTCTGTATAATAATATAGTACAATAGTAATTTGGTACCATACCAACATACAGTTAGTGGCCAACTATTGTTTTATTAAACAATAATGATCGACACAATATAAACACATTATTTAGTCCCGCAGGAGGAATATATTGATACTAATAGATACTTTAATAAGACATTCTACGTATAATTTTTTAATTTATAATTATTTATAGATCATAATTGTTTCATTCAGTACATTTGACTGAACGAACAGTAATTTCTAACAAATTTTGAGCTACATCATTACGGCCACTGGAAGAAATATTTCACAATCTTAGAAGTGGCTCATTCAAATGATACCGAACTGACCCCATTTTGTTCATTGAGAAAACCTTTATGACAGACGGATCAAGATTGATCTCCGGTTTCCATTTTTGATTTTAAACTATGAACCCTAACAATATCTCTTTCAGAATCGAAAAGTAAAATAATTTAACTAACACGTAAATGCATTTGGCGGCCTTTTGAAATGTTGTTGTTAAACATGTTTGGGTTTATATCTACCATAACAACGTAACGAAGGGAAAATATTATTTCTATACTATTATTACCTAATTGAGTTAACATAACGTCAGGGATACTCCGACCGCGTGACTAACACTTTGGTATAAGGCCTAATTTTCATTGTTCTTTAATTGAAAGTTAGACCAGCAGTGTTAGATACGCGGTATAGGAGTATCACCGACGATAAGCAATAAATTAGCTAACAAAGCGGTTTATTCATTCGAAATCAGTTGTACCGAGATTTGTAAGCAAACATCTGTAAAAGATGCACTAAGAAATCTGATTATGGATTCACACCAAAAAAAGTAGAATAAACTAAAGCTAGATTCAGCAACCATACAGCATAATCAAGCGACAATAGCTGAACAGATAAGCGAATTCTAGCTATTTCTATTTGGAATAGTAAAAACCTGCTAATTTCATTTTGAAGCACGCTTTAACGATACCATAATCATTTTCATTATTTGAATACTATAGTTATCCAAGAACTAATGAAATTTGTAAGAGTTTACTGAAATCTTCAACTTTCCATAAATACATTCGTGCCGAATCGCACTAGGAATAGTTAGAAAGGAGCCAACTGCTACATAACTTATAAATACCATAATGACCTCCCAACTTACTCATTGAAGACTGTCAACAGAATTTAAAAGGAAAGCCCAAAGTAAATAGCTGAAAATTTGCAGATATTTTAAATCTTACGTAAATTGACTGAAAATAATATTATTATGAAATTACTTGGTAAACTATGGAACCCAAATAGTATAAACTTATTAATATCTATCTACTAAAGCGCTTTTTCTTGCTTATATAACATCTTTCGCATCTAGCTGTATCTAGCATAGCTTGAAATAGCAAACATAGAATAGATATAACAAACAAACATGACGATTAGTTGTAAAAATTAATTATATCAAGTTTAATGAACTTGTACTCAGTTCAGTATCATTATTAAGTGGTTTGACCGCTGACTTCTATAATAAATACTCTATGGGTACGAGAAATATAGAGATCAACGAGTGTTCCACAGTTGTAGACAATACATAATTATATTGTATACATTTTTAACAACATGGTAGAGTTCAGCTTAGCCTTTCCGAACGGCTTCGCAGGTTCTATCATATTTACGAATTTGAAACATTGACGATCCTAACTTCGCACCTTGTTTCTATCGTAAATTTTTTATTTAAAACTTGCATAAAACTTCAGGTATGCACCATTTATATTGTGTCATAGTCTACCGCAGAGCCAATAATAAATAACAACCAATTATATCTTAAAACGACTACATACTACATACGTACAGTAGCGGTTATAAGTGCAGTAGCAGATTCGCAAAACTATTGCAAACTAGTCGCACTCCTTTTTCCATAATGACATTTCACACACATACACGCGTACCGCACTCCTTCATCATTAGTTGGTCGTTGTTTCATGACTCATGTAGATGACAACGATATGTTTCTTTAATTTAATGTTTGATCTTACGAGTAGTATCTACTGGCTTGAACTCGTATGACGTTGTTGGTCAGTGCACTGATTTACGAACGTTTGTGTTATTGCAAATTATGTGTCACCTTGCATAGAAATGGACTAATCACAATAATAATTAGATTAATAATTATATATTTATAATCTAGACTTGTAATATTTATTGCGTAAGTTGTTTATTAAATATTCTGCGAAATAATACCTATGTCTCTGTAGTTAACAAGTGTGTAATGAAGTGTTGTTATTTGTTTTAGAGAAATAATGTGAGTCGTTGGGTGAAGAGATACGTTAAAGAAAAAAAAACTCTGAGGAGTTGTGTTAAAAGTGGAAGGCCGGCGCCGACTTCGCTTATTAAACACAAAGCGACATGATACACAGATACTAAAATGTGCAAATATTGTGGACTCCATGTGTCGACATCTTCATAACTGCACTGTTAAATAATACATAATCAAAGGCAATGGTTTTAATTTCTTTGATAATAATTCAATTTCTGGCTGGCTGTAATACTTAGTAATCAGTAAGTTTATGTTTGTAAAGTTGAGGTTAAGTTTCAATCCTCTTTTCCTTGAAAAAACGAATATTTAAGCAAATAACAACATAACAAAAGAAAATATTTAAAAAAATATGCATATATCTAATATTAATTAATAGTTTGTTATAAATTATCTACTTTATTTTCACTGTTTCAGTAAGTTTTATTAAGTACGTATTTATTAATAAACATAATTAAACAAATTTCTTAAAAATATTTTTTTTCTTACTTTATTAGCATTCCGCTCTTCAATGTTTTAAGCTGAGCTAATTTAATCTTAAAAATAGTTGCCACCATTATGTATCACCAGCACATAGATTTGCCAGCGCGTTGATGTTTGCGTTGAAATACACACAGTTACAGGCAGAACCGTGCGTGCAGGCGAATATGAACATGAAGTGCTACTGGACTTTTGTTTCTTGACTGTACATAATGTACTTATCGCCCATCGATGTACCAATAATAAGGAAATCATTTGCATTTATGGTGGCTCTGCCTGGCAGCATACCCTCTGGCAGAGCCACTTAGTTTTTTTATAAATACTGATGTACTACTACTGCTTATTGCGTACGTGTTGAAAAATATAATTATTTTATAGTTGTTGTCAGTCCTTTCAGTGATTATGGTGTCCTCCCTCAGTGATTCGATATATGATAATGTTTACATTTGTGCCTAATCAAATAACATAGCAAATGTTATTGCCATAATAAAATAACAAGGCGTTTTCTATAAACATTTTAGTAAAGCGAAAACCATCAAAAACCTTATAATAATGATATTTTTCAACGCAATAAACAGTATTAATACATCAGTATTCATAAAAAACAGTAGCTTTTATCATTCCTGAGTACGTTTACTAAGTGGCTGTGCCAGGGTATGCTTCCTGGCACAGCCACATTCACTTCATATTATTTACGCGTATAGGACATGATTTTAAGATATAATTGGTTGGTATTTATTATGGTGGATCTGCGGCAGAGCATGCCACTTTATATTGTGAGCTGTAAGAAGTTAGCATCAATACTGTTATCCAACGTTTTAAATTATATATTCAATGTTTAAAGTAGTTGTATACTTAGAAAACAAATTAATTTCACAGTCAAATCATTATGAAAAAGTATAAAAATTAGATATAATCATAATAATCTTATAAAAGTTGAAGTGATTGGAACAGACCCTTTTGCTGACCTTGAGTTTCGGATTTTTCAGTCTTTGAAAATATCTCTCCAATTTGGTCCTATCTATAATGTGTAAATAGTAAGAGACCGGCTTCCCCGTCCACGAGACGGATCCTTTAAGCGGAGACATCTCGCTGACGTGCATGATGGTCCCAATGTCGCTGAGATTTCGGTCTGTTATCCTGAAATTCAGCGGACAAAAGCTCTTCGATGATACGATTTTAGCACCATCCTTTAAGTCGGCAAATCTTTCTTTTAGCTGGTGGTCTACATGCGGGCCGAATGCAAAGTTATTCACGAAAACTATTGTCGCTGCGTTAATCTTTTCTCTGTGTTCATCCAGAAGAAAGTCGCCCTTTATTAATTTATAATCTCCAAATTTTTTGCCATACCATCTCATCCACATTCTAAAGTGACAATCCATACTCTGAAACGCATAAAATGGTGTTATTATTATCCTCAGGGCATTATTATAAGTATTATTTAATTAATACAGGGCGCAGAAATAATTACCTCGGCATATTTGCTAGGAACTTCCGCCTTTTCGACACCGAGACAAACACGGCAAGGTGTTGCGGCTGCCATTTGTAGAACCACCTGCCCCACGCCCGAGCCCAAGTCAACGAACACATCGTCAGCGGTTATATCTATTTGATCTATCATTTGACACACCAACTCGTAAGAAGTTTCGCCATATACCTGTCGACATACAATTTTCAATTTTAGCTCTCATCTGTAGGTAACTTCTAAAAATCGAATAATGAATTATTATCCTCTTCCTATACCATATGAGTTAGTTCCGATGGCATATCTCAAATGTTGCAAACTTTGATAGTCATTTATGAACAGGATATAATAGTTGTAAAAGATTAAAATAATACAAAGAGAAATAATTTCACAAGTGTGATTTGATCCTACACCATCTTATATACCAATAGGAGGCGTTGGCAACGCTGCTAAAGCTGCTGTAGAGGCACCGAGCGAAATAGTGTAACCAATTTAACTACATCAGCTGTTATTAAGGACTATTATAGCGTATTAGCCATGCATGTGTATTGTTGTTGGTGTGTGTGTAGTAGAACTCGCTCGCTTCGACATTAGTATGCTTATTGATTTGTATCGTCTTATAAGTTTACGCACACAATAACAACGGCAGTTATCTATGTGTTGATGTATAAGTACAAAAAATTAAGTGCCGCCCAAAGTAACTTTTCCTCGCGGACGAAGTCGCTGGTAAAAGCTAGTACCTATTACTTAAATAAAAATTATAATTAATTCGTTTTTGTGCAGAGTTAGCTCGTATGTCATTTTTGTGTATAGTAATAGCTAATAGAAGCAATATCCGGCAAAAAACCGACACTTAAATATTGGAAACCTAAGTCTATGAAAGTTGATTTTCAGCCCAACGTGCGACGCAGCAATGTGGTACACGCCACTTTTGACCTTTTTAATAGCTCAAAAACTATTTAAATACTTAAATGAAATTATCATAGAAAAATCTTTTCTTTCGCAGGAGAGTAGGTTCCATGATTAAAGGTTTCTGTCCGGTTGTTAGGTACTTGTCAAGACTATACAGCGTAAACGCAAAAAAAAAGATTTTGCAGATCACTTTTGAATGTTGAAAAATAATAATTTCGTTACAAAAAGTAATTTAATGATATCCCATCATGTTAAAATGAGAGTTAAGTTTAATATCAAGAATAAGGGTGGTTGTTGACAAAAGAATTGTGATCTAAATGGGCGCAAAGTTTTGTAGATATACCTGCTAAAGATTTGACTTGGCTAGTTTTCACATACAAGTTTTTTATGGGATAGGGGGACAAACGAGCAGACGAATCGCCTTATGGTAAGCGATTACCGAGCGACGCCGCCCATGGACACCCGTAACACCAGAGGAGACAGAAGTGCGTTGCTAGCCTTTTAAAACGGGATTGGGCCTCCGGTAACCTCACCCACTCGGCGAAACACAACGTAAGCGTTGTTTGACGCCGGTTTTCTGTGAGGCCATGGTATCACTCCAATCGAGCCGGCCCATTCGTGCCGAAGCATGTCACTCCTACGTTAATCCCCGTTATCTTATATTTGGTTAATCAACTCATTTTCTTTACGCAAGTTACTGTTTTTATATTATGGTAAGGTCAATACATTTTACTATTCAAAAAATTTGGTTTATGGTAAAAACTAGACAAGTCAAATCTTGAGCAGGATTATCATCAAAACTGGGCACCAATTTAGGTCCCAATTCTTTTCGGAAGTCGACAACCACGCCTATTCTTAATATTGAACTTGGCTTCCATTTTCACATTTATTATGTTTTTAGTGAGATCCTCTATTCCTAACTAGGCTTATCTGTATCTATGTAGTTATTATACATGCCCATAATATAGTATTGGACGTTTTATTTAATTTATATTACCGAATAACCTAAAATTGATGTAGGTAAGTACTATATTATAAAATAAACTGAATATATACCTACTTTTTCTTTATCTTTATTTTAATAGAGCTTTGTCGCTTAGCGACGATGTCACCCAAATAGCTATTAAATAATAAATACAATGTATACTTATTTTAAATTCATAAAGTATAATAGCACCGGTTAAAACACGACATAGCACAGTGATCGCTCCTATAAACAATACGGTTATTGATAGAAAATATAAATGTTAGTACTAACCTCAGGTGAGAAGGGTTCATATTGGTTGAGTTTATCCGGGTCAGACACTGCTTGGTTATATGTTTGCTGTAGTATGTGTTTTAGCAAACCTCTTGATGGATACTTATTTAACCTTTGGGCTGGCAATGAAGTACCTTTTTCCTGTAAATAATTAAATACAATTATTGGCATACAAATCGCTTGACATAAGTAATAGACTATTTGGTTCGTAGTTGTATTGAAAAAAATCCCTCCTTAGTAGATCTACAGGGTGACTTTGAAAACATGTGACAAATCGAAATGGGAGGTTCAGTAGCCATTACTTATTCATTTTATAATGTAATTTCAATCATATAAGTAAATTGAAAAAAAAAAATATCTTAAATGGTGCAAACTAATCTATTTTCTACGGGTAGGCATGAATTATCGGTATTTAACTATATTCGCATGGCGCGCCCTATCAATTAATGATGCAGATAGTTACTACATTTACTATCATTTACCATTTTTTTTTTCTTTTTTTTTTTGAGGTGCAACAGTACTAACAGCTGCCATAGAATAATTAACAAAACCTTACAACATTAAGACGTCCAACAACTTAGTCTACCCGTGACTACTACGCGATAAAATCCGTAAAAAGTAGTTTTATTTCAATAACGTATTTATTTTTAAAATTTTTAGAAATAGAAATAGAAATAGAAATAATTTATTGAGTAAACATTTTTTGCTAAGATAGTTTAAACTAGGTAATACAAATTATAAATTAGTTACAATATAATACATGTGCCTGAACTAGGTAATCCTGTGTTTCAGGCAAAAAGAGCTAATAAAGACTAAAATAATCACAAACTAAATACAAATTAATAAAAATAAATTATAAATTAACCGAAGGATAAGTAATCATTAAATATATTAATTAACAAAAAATAAATTCCCTAATCAGGTAAAACATAACAAAATCAATAATTAATTTTACTTAAGCACGATTAGTAAATTCTCTGTATCTTCGTAGGACATACTTTTTAGGGCCTCCTGGAGATTTTTTTTACAGTTACTTAAGTTTAGGTGGTAGATATTAATTTTTGCATTAAGCCTGTTGTAGAGAAGTGGTCCTAGGAAAATATAAAATTTTGTTGTAAATGCACGTTTCGTTCCAGTATTTTGAACGCAAACTATATCTTTCCGTCTTTTATTAGTATAGTCAGTGTTGTAAGGAAGTGCTACATGCTGCTTTAATACAATGCTCAATACGAATAACTGCCGAACTGTTAGTACGTTACAGGATTTATAGAGGAGGTTAGTGGGAAAAAGGAAAGGGCGAAAAGTAGACACCTTGAGAATAGCTCTTTGAGCTCTCTCAATGGTCAGCAATAATGTTTTACCTGCTCCGCCCCATGATGTAATACAGTAGGTCAAAATTGACTGACACAGGGCAAAGTAAACTTGTCTTATTATTTTTGGGTCTGCAATATATCGTATCTTTTTAAAAGCAAATATCAACTTGCGGGTTTTACTACATAAGGCTTCGATATGTTGCTTGAATGTAAGAGTTTCGTCCAATATTACACCCAGGTATTTTATTTTATTCGTACTTTGAATCTGAGGACACAAACATTGTGTGTCATCAGGTTGTCTACAGTAATGAGCGAATAATGTTGAGTTAGTATTAGTGGATGTTAGTTTACGCATTGAAAACTTAATATAATTAGTTTTATCTGTATTTAGTGTTAATAAATTATGCTGAAGCCATGTATTGACAACATTAAAACCGTGCTGCGCATACTTGTAAACTTTTTGCTCTGAATCGGCTGAAAAAAGTAAAGCAGTGTCGTCAGCATATGAAATGATCATGCCATGATCTAGTTTTAGGTTGCAAAGGTCATTTATATAGATTAGGAACAGAGTAGAGCCCAAAACACTTCCTTGGGGAACACCAAAGGAAGTATTTTTCTGATCAGCGCTGAGAACACTGCCTATCCTGACACATTGGGAACGGTCTTCGAGATAGCTTGTAAAAAGTTTCAGCTGGGTGCCCCTTATACCTATGGACTCAAGCTTGCGCAATAGGATAGGGATGGAAACTGTGTCAAAAGCTTTTGCGAGATCCAGGAATATGCCCACTGTGTGGTTACCCTTATCAAGTTCCTGTACTAGATGGTCAGTCAGAAGATGTACGGCATCGGCAGTAGACACTTTAGGTCTAAATCCAAACTGCGTCTTGGATAAAATTGATTTTTCCTCCAGATATTTTATTAATCTTTTATTTATAATTTTTTCTAATATTTTGGATATTGAGGGCAGTAAGGAGATAGGCCTATAGTTTGTCACTTGTTCTTTATTACCAGACTTATACACTGGAACCACAATAGCTCTTTTGAGACACTTGGGGAAGAGCCCTGTAGATAAACATGTTTGGAAAATATAAGTCAGTGGGGGAACCAAAATGTGCCTAAATTGTTTGATAATTGTCGTCGGTATATTATCCCAACCAACTGCACAGTCATCTTTTAAACTCATAATAATCCTTTCTACTTCGGTTTCATCAGTATCGAGTAACGCAAAGGATGTTACGGTAGAGTTACACTTATAAGGATTACTAGTCAGTTTCTGTGATTGGCACTGAACTTTTTCTGCTAGGCTCTTGCCAATATTGATAAAAAAATTATTTGCGATGTTAGCAGATGTTAATTGCGATGAGTGTGCGTTTAATAAACTCGAAGAAGAGATATGTTGTTTTGGGGAATATGTTACACTTTTTATATATTTCCAAATTTTTTTACTATTCGATCCAGCTTTTTCCAGTGCAGCTTTATCGTAGTTTATTTTTACTTTTCTTAGAAGATCATTACAAAAATTTCGGTATCTTTTGTATGATATTTGTAGTAAAAATGACTGTGACATAGTCAAAAAAGTAGATTTTTCATATTTTTTGTTAATGTTGAGAAGATTTTTAAATACTTATTTAAAATTGTATAATAAAAATATTGATAAAAGTAGTGCCTTAAATTGCCGTTTCTAAGTTGGTGGACGCGAATTGGTCCATAGGTGGACGCAGTTTGGATTTTGTGGACGCGAAGTGGGTAAATCGCCTAATTTAGATATTTGTCCATTTATTAAAGAAAAAACCAGATATTTCGACCAGAAGTTAGCATCAAACTAAAAAAGACTATATAAGGAACAGATTACATCCATTTTTAATTCAAAACTAGTGCAAGAACATTTTTAATTTCACCCTCAAACTTGTCAACTCCACTAAGTGGACGCAAACAGGCGAAATTACCTTAGTTCCCGATCAGTATTGGAATTCCTATTATAATATAAAGTATGTAATTAAGCCACGCTGCACCGTGAGCTTTCCTATTGCAATTCTGAGTTAGTTGTGAGCCTTGACATTGCGAACATAGCAAAATGTCCGATCGATACAACGAATGCGTCATCTGAGAGCAATGTCGATGGCCTTGAGTCCGATTCAAAGTTCAAGGTTTAAAAATGTAGCAATTTAGGAGTAGGTATAATAACAAGCTTGTCATTTGAACTTAAACAAAAGGGTGAATAACCTCATATAAAATCATTCACGTAGCATTCCGCTTCACGCAAAAGCTACCTATTATAATAAATTAATGATGTGATAAATTGAATTTTATTTTTGATTTGAACTGATTTTGACTTTTGTTTTAATTCTTACTAGCTATTGCCCACAGTTTTACTCGCATTCTAAAGGACTTTTGGAGACAACAGCTCCAGGATCAGTTTATCTCTATCACTATCATCATCATAGTACCAAAATTCATCAAAAGGTTCAGCGGTTTAGGCGAGAAAACATAATAAAACGAACAGACAAACAAAATTACTCACGCATTTATAGTATTAATATGGATCTAATACAGTATTTCTATTTAACGAGACGAGATCGAAGGGTGCAACGTAAAAAACGTAAATAAGTTAACCGCCATTTTGCGATTTTCTAATTATTGCAGTAACTTACTAAAAATATCATGTTCTACAATATGTCAATTGTGAACGGCTTATGTTTAACTAACCATAAGATCTAGTAAAATGTTATGGCAAAAAATCACTTTATATTGCCAAAAATAGTAAATGATCACCAAAATAAGTTCTAACCTAAACCTAATTTTTGGTGACCATTTATCCATTCTGGTAAGCATTTTGGTGATCAATTTACTAAATTTGGTGGTCATTATATTTATCCCCTTTGTGAACATACATGACTTTGCAAAAGAAAGCAGATTCCTGCCCATGATGATTCGCGAGGCTATTGAAACTGAAAACACCCAAATTTCAATAGAGAAGATTGCTGGGTCTTACCATTAAAGATTCCATTAAATCTAAATCCAAGCTCAAAACGGCAAGACCAAAGGACAGAATAAGCTCATCCTGCGTGAATCGGATTGCAAATAATTAAAAAAAGAGGAAAATATTTGTTAGTAATCCAACACCTGAATCTACCTGTGACCATCGATGCTATTTTTTAGAGAGGTACGGCATAGCGGAATCGAAAAATTCCTCTCACAATTGGAACTGCCCGAATGGGGAAGTACCTTCACCTTGCAGAAAATCGTAGCCAAATAACATAGCTCCGTGCTATACTGGTGAAATATGGGTCGAGAATTCTCGAGTCCCGAGAAAAAAAATAGTCGAGAAATCAGAAACCTTACTTGTAAGTAAGAATTTACATTATTCTTTATAGATTCATATAGATACCTATATCGCTAGTAAAGTTACATAATGTGGCAAGTGGCGTGCGTACCCCAATAATTTGCTCCCGTTAGATTGAAGAAGGTAATGGGGTCAGGAGAGGCAAGCGTGCTCGGGAAATCAATAACAACTCAAATTGTAAACAAGCTTTTCACGTTTAGCTTTTACAAGTAGGAAGAAGTTGTAGAAGTTTCAACACATAGAAATATTAATACACTGCTCAACAAAATCTGAAACTTATTTATTAAGTTTTTAGAAAACGTATTGACCAATAAAATGTATGAAGGATGATCGAACCTTAAAGTGGAGAAATATTGCTCGAAATTTAAAAATCTATCTTTATTTATAAACTAGCGACCCGCCCGCGGTTTCACCCGCGTTACCCCATTCCTAAGAGTCGTAGCGTAATGTTAAATAACTTAAAAACTTCCTCTTGAATCACTCTATCTATTAAAAAAAACCGCTTCAAAATCCGTTGCGTAGTTTTAAAGATTTAAGAATACATAGGGACGGACAGACAGCGACAGCGACTTTGTTTTATACTATGTAAAGATACCACCACTAGAAACTACTGTACCGTAGATGCTGAATGAGCGGTATAAAAGTTAATAAATTTTTTTGTTCCACATTGAGCACCGAGCTAATATACATATTGGTGTTGTAAGTGGAATACCTTAGGTGCTCAAAACATAGCACAGTGGGTGCACCTAAGCTATTCCTCCCATAGGTCAAAATTCCAAAAAAATGCTTATTCAAAATATGAGGCATTGTTTATGTATTTCATTACTACGTTATACAACCTACCGAATAGTATGAAAATGTCATCCTTTTTGGTATTTAATCACTTATTAATTGACCTCGGAAGTGCACACATTGGCATTGTTGCACTGCTCTGTTATCAGTGCTTAATTTTTAGGTGTTTTTAAAATTTGAATTCCCAGAATTCTATTGTTTGTTTGACGTGTGTGAAATGGAATTCCAAGAACAAGGTATGTTTTTGCAAATTTATTATTAAATATTTTGTTTAATTTTTTACCTTATTGAAGTGCTACGCCGCTGTTAAGATATTGTATATTTTTCTGCGATTTAAACTTCATGCAGACTTTTGAAAATTTGTACAGATTAAGTGGACATTGAGTCTACGCTCAAAATAAAGGTCTATTAATATACTTTCTAAAACATATATATTTGTCTGCTCATAGGTGCCCATTTGTGATTTAAAGAGGTGCTACGCCATATAAAACAAGCGTTATTGCAGGTTTAAGTATTTATGACCGCCTTTGTTCGGCCGCTGGACCAGCGTGCATAGGTGCTCAAAAAATTGGTGCCGAAAGAGGAATACTCCGTTTTTATTAAAATACAAACTTTATTCTGTAATCAAAATCAAGATTTTTTGTTAAAAATATCTAGGTCTCAGATTACTAATAATAGGTACCTATATTTTTCTTCATTATATGTAGTGTAGACTTTCTTAACCTAACGATATTTACAATTCTCTGGGGACGTATAAATGCTACCAATATGACTTTTTGTTAAGTACGAGTATAACAAGGGACACAACATAGTGCATCAATCTGTGTAACAACACGTTGAAGGCGTTGCATCTTATCTTAGGGCAGTGAGTGATGTAATCAGTTGTGTTTCTCACACACACGCCCAAACAGTTCCATATGGCGCTAACTAAAGCATTGCCTAATTTAGGTATGCTATCAACTTGCTCGGTGAAAATTAGAAAGCGGCGCCTACGTTTGTTAGGTAATTCAGTGCATTGCATGCAATAGCTGTTTACTATTATAATTTTACATGCTTATAATTATATGGTTAATTTATACCCTGAGATCAATAAACATTGACTTTCTCTGAACAAATCCAATATAGGTAGGTAGGTCGACTGATAAGTGTATCGCATAAAAAAAAAATTATCATTCGTCTACGATTTTTTTGAGAATAGTTTTATGTTTATGCATTAGTGCAGTAGTAAATACCTATCTTACAAACAAAACTATGAACTATGGGTGATTCCTATTGAAGATTATTGAATAAATATAAGTCGTACCTACTCTTACTACCTATAATGAATGATCGTAACGTAGGTACCACGCACCTACCTACATGCAGGGGCAAAATTTCCGAGTCTGTGATGTGATGAGTGATGTCTTAAGGCGCTGACACAACAGCTAATGAAATTCGATGTTTCGGTATTTTAGCCACGCCCACTATTGCTCCGATTACCTAGCGCTCTTTTTTAAAAGGGTGGTGATACAGCGAACTACCAAATAAGAAACAAAGTGACGCGGTCAATAATGAACATTGAGTCAATAGATGGCGCTGTTTTATTTATTGCTCTGTACGAAGAGCTAGTAACAAATTAGACAGGACGATTAAAAAATCAAGTACCCATGTATAGGTAATTATTTTATGAAACTTTATTTACAATTAATTAAAAACAATATACCTAAGCGTAAGGAAAATAAAAACCCAAACTACCTACTTATATTAGCCAAATTTTCATTCGTTTTACATGCACTTTTTATTTGCTTTTTTATATAAAAATATATTGGTCTAGCTCAGGTGGTCCCCAGCATGTGGAATGTGGAGTCGAAAATATTTGTACAGTTTTTTTTTTTAAAGTAAACACTACTCACGTTTGTGTTTTATGTACCACTAACGATAAACTATATATATTAACTATATAAATTATGAAAAGAAACGTATTATTATAGAATATTTACATAAAATACATGAAAGTAAGAAAAAAATGATATATACATATAAATCTAAAAGACAGAGGCGTGACTGATTCCTATTCACCCACAGCCATCAGACGAGCACGCTCCGCAGTATTGACTGACGTATTAAGTAGTTCTTTCCGCGTCAAACTGCAAAGCGGCTCATCCCAAAGCCTTTGGGAAGATGGGACCAGGAGTAAATCAGTACTGGGACAAGACATTCTCCAAACGGTCATAGCGTCAGTCAGAAACGGTACTTCCAAATCAACCAGAAGGTCCTAAGATATCTCTGGCTAACTGTTTGGTACTGTGGACTGAGGATATGAACGCGGGTAAACTGATACTAGAAATATTGCGGAATTCTTTCATTCTTCTTGTTAATTTTAATTCTTCTTCCCTTTATTCATTATGTACATATTTAAATACATTTTCAAATATTTGAATTTAAAAATAAAAATAAAAACATTTAAAAATATAAAAAAATAGTAGTCCACCGGTATCGGGAGCAGGGTCCAAGCTACTGGCGGTCAGGGCCCCACAGAAAGGAACCTCCTAACAATACGCGCCGTATCCAAGAGTACCGCTTTCTGTATCAGGCCCTTAACCCAGCTGTCTAACGAGAGCCTTCATAGGTGTGAGTCGAGGCTCTTGGCTATTAGACCATTGGCGGTCACAACTATCGGTACAATGATTGCCGAGTCAACATCCCACATGTCGACAATCTCATGCGCCAAGTCTAGATATTTAATTTGCTTATCTTTTTCAGCTTTCACGAGATTCTCGTCATGCGGAACACTGACATCAACAATAATTGCACGGCGCTCTGATCGATCTATCACCACTATATCAGGCTTATTGGCAATAACAGTCCTGTCAGTGATGATAGATCGATCCCAATACAGAGTTACACAACCATCATCAAGAACTATGTACCTCTAGTCTCTAGTATGGTACCTCTGAGTCCACAAGTTTATATTTTAGAGCAAGTTGCTGATGGATAATCCTAGCTACTAGGTTATGTCTGTGCAGGTACTCGCTGTTAGCAAGACGAGAACACCCAGAAATAATATGCCGGATCGATTCTCCTGGGCGTTGACACGCCCGAAAAATGACAATCGTGCCATCCTTTATAATATATTTCCGGTGTATTACATTCCGCCATATTACACAACCGAATTCCAATATACTCCTAACAAAACTAAAATATAAGGCCTTTAATACATTCTGGATCATTAAGCTGCTGTGTATTACGTATAATAAACCCAAGGGATTTATAGGCCCTGTTGGTAATGTGATTTATATGGGCCTCAAAAGTGCACTTCTCGTCTAAGATCACACCCAAATCTCGGAATTAAATCGGAACTAATCTGATAAATTATAAGTTATATTCTTCTTTTTCCTCGAGAAGGTGACCGTTTGGCACTGTAACTTATTAACTAAAATTTTATTATTATTATAATATGCAGTAAGTCTATTCAAATCCTCTTGAAGCAATAGACAGTCGCTCAAATTGACTATTTTCATGTATATTTTTTTGTCATCCGCATACATAAGGTGATTTGCATTACGAAAACACTGAGTAATATCAAATAGATATATTAAAGTAATGGTGAAATTAGTGAACCTTGAGGCACCCCAGACGTTACAACAACATAGTCAGACCTGTAACTACCGATAACTACCGCTTGACGCCGGTTCCTCAAATACGAATCAATCCATCTTAACAGATTTCCTTTTATTCCTACGGCTTTTAGTTTCTCAATTAAAATGAAATAATCTACCCGGTCAAACGCTTTTTCGAAATCAGTGTAAATAACGTCTACCTGGGCCCCCGCATTCATACATGTAGTCAAATAATCGGTTAGGTGTAGAAGGTTTGTATTTACCGTTCGCCCTCTCACAAATCCGTGCTGGGATGTGGGTATACAGTGTACAGATGCAGTAAAGATATATTCATAGACAATTCTTTCTAGCATTTTACCGAAGTTATTGAATATTGATACGCCCCTGTAGTTTGTTATATTTAGTTTAATATGGTATGGTAATGATTGCTTCATGTCAGCCTCTTTGATTCCCAACGCCTCCGACATACCCAAATATTTGTAGGTTTCAGTTGACGAGAGGGATTTAAGATGTATGGAGTCCGAAAGATGAGTTTCCTCGGACTCCATAATCGCGCGTAATTATTTTGTCCCGCGAATATTTTTATTTTGCGATATCTTCTAAGATATTTGTTTAAACTATATAAAGTTAAGGGCACAAATATTCTATATTTAATTTCCGTTTTAATAAACACATTTATTTAGATACAGATTAATAGATACATATGGGTTAAATAAGCTTCGCAAAAATGTATTCCTTTTTAATCTAAAATTTTAATAGTAAAAGCAGTTATTGTGAGTTATCCGTCGGAGATAGGCATATGCTATCGACTTCTTTATATTAATTTAATAATTTGTACACATCTCATTCTTGATACTGAACCATTTGGTTAGGTACTTAACTAAAGGTAAACAATAAAAATGGCGGCATTCAGGACTGTTCAACCTTTTATTACAATAATATGAATTGGGAGTGAAATGAATATAGGTACCTTTAATTGACTTTATAAGTTTTAATCTGAATCAGATGAAAACAATCACCAACATCTATCTATACTTATAATAAATCTGTAGAGAGGTCAATTCTGTACATTAAATATATTTCCAAAATAACTATCAACGGGTGATTAGTGATCGATACTGACGCCAAAAATGCAATCAGTAAAATTTTTGTCTGTCTGTCTGTCTGTCTGTCTGTCTGTCTGTCTGTCTGTCTGTCTGTATGTTCTTTATAGAAACAAAAACCACTCGACGGATTTCAACGAAACTTGGTACAATTGTTCTTCATACTCCTGGGCAGGTTATAGTATACTTTTCATCACGCTACGATCAATAGGAGCAGAGCAGTGAAGGGAAATGTTGGGAAAACCGGAGAACTTACTCCATTTTTTAAGCTTCCGTCGCGTGTGCAGCCTTAATGGTTAAAGCTACACAGAAATCATGTATGACGGAAATGTTCTCCTTAAAATTATATAAAAAATATTCCACGACAGCAAATGTCTATCTTTTATGGTTGACTCACAATAACACGTGTAACTCCCGATAGCTTAGCAGTTCGGAGCTTTCTGATTATATTTGTCTACTCTTACGTTAGGTGACTGACTGACTGACATAGTGATCTATCAACGCACAGCCCAAACCACAGGTTATAGTATACTTTTCATCACGCTACGATCAATAGGAGCAGAGCAGTGAAGGGAAATGTTGGGAAAATGAGTGATTAAACGCTAACGCGTAACGCTACAACCCTTAGGAACGGGGCAACGCAGGTGAAACCGCGGGCGAAGAACTAGGGAACAAAGTAACTATTCCACGCGGACGAAGTCGCTGGCAAAAGCTAGTTTATAATAAAACGATCACAGGTGTCACCTAGTACACGACTCAGGATCACTTTTTTAATAATTAAAATTAATAACAACACAACTAACAATCAATAAAAACAACGAACAAACAAAACAATAACTAATTAATACAATTTATGGCAAAAGAAACACAAAAACGAACGAAAGTAAAGTAAACAAACTATCACAAATGGCGTCTGGTTACCCGACTAAGTGTAATATGGGTTAAAAATTTTGCTGCGGTTCCTCGCAGTACTACTTCTCAATTTTTTCGAGTTATCAAAAGTCTAATACGTAGAATAATGTTTTGAATACCTGTCTTTTTAGGTTCTTTTTAGTAGACACATTGCAATACGTTATGACATAATTATATTTTAATTGTTCACAAGCTTAAGAATTAATAATAACCATTTAATATTAAACAAAGTAGTTAAATATGCTAGTATATAAAAGTAAAATGTGGTTTTATATTATTAAAAAATATTTTGGTTACGTTTTATTTCGAAAGGAAAAATGGCCATTCATTACGTCTGTGAAGTTTACACAAAGAAAACAGAATTTCAAAAAGACACGCACGTGGTTGTCTTTTTGATCATGTTTAGACCCATCACGACTGCAGAGTTTCGCTAGCTAATTTATTTTGACCCTGTACAATGGGCAAGAAACAATAGACAAAGTTACGAGTATTTTCCTATAGGTCCAGTTCTAAGAGAGTCATAGGTCTATGGAAATTTGATGTTTATCACTGGATTTATTCGTGACTTTTTTTTCTAAAAGTAAAGGGGATCCTTTTTGTCGCTATCCCCGCTAAATAATAAATTATTATACGTATAAAAATATGATTGTCACATCACAATCTTACTGGTGAATTACTATTATTACTGTTAGTAGTATTTATACTTACTATATTATTATTAGTAAGTGTATTTATTGTATTTATGATGTCTAAACTGTTAAAGTGTTATAGGTAAGTTGCCACACTATCGCATTAGGTTTAAGACCTGTAAAGATAGGTATAATGGTAAATAATAAATAAATAAAAAATCCGAGGCTACACCTGTTTCTAAACTGTTCGCCAAACGTCTCTTTTTACTGTAGAGAAAATTAAATAATTCTAGGAAATTATTAAAATTAATAATTATTATTCTAAAAACTTAAAATAAAATAATAAAAGATCAAAAACCTAAATTACACTAGTCGCCAGCAGATTACGAACTCGAAACTTCTTACTCCGAATCCTTCGCATTTACCACTAGACCAAACGAACACTGCCGATGTAGCCGAATTTGCGCTATCAGTTGTAGAAAATAACGTAAGTTTCATTTTAGTTATTTAGTTAGAATTTCATTTGTGTATCTGTTTTGTCACATTCTATATCCATGAGATGTTTTTGTTTGTTAGTATAAAAGCGCTTTTTGTCTGGCCTCCGGCATTTTTGTTTGTTTCTCATTTTTCACGGCAACTATTTTCACTACTTAGAACTTTATTTATATTTACAACTTAGAACTGTAAATGATTATAATTACATCTTAGAACTATATTTATTGTACAACTATATCCTTTTAATTAAATTGGGAAGAGAATAAAATATGTAGGTATGTTTATGTTTGAAATTGTCATACAACAAAATACGTAATTGCGGATAGCGCGCGGAGTAAAGCGACATACGTCCATCTAGCAGGGCGCCTATGCGCTCACTGTCGGATTGCATAGAAAAGAAAGAGAAGTGGGATGATGCAAGGCTCGCAACTTTTACAAAACCATAAAACAATTAATTACTTTAAAATTTGTTAAGTATTCCAAAATATAAAACAACTAAGTTCTGTATTTAAATGTGATATGTTATTGTACTTAATTTTACCAATGTGCATCGATTAGTAATACAGATTTTTTTGTTGGAAGGTCGTTTTAAGAGGCTAGTTTACCATTTTTTTGTATCGAGAAAACTTTACAAAAACATGTTTTGAATACAACTATGTTTTCCGGAATATGTTCAAGATTAACATATATTTTTTTCGCTATCACAAACTGTATGGGTTTGGCTAAAAAATTGTTTGAGATATGCCTATTTGGGTGTTGTCAGCGCCTTAAAAGATATTTGTAACTAGTTGAACTTAAAGACATGTAGGTACCTACATACCTAGGTATGTAGTCCAAAAGATTACAAATAAAATGTCGAAAGTGATTTTAACTTAACTAACGTACCTATTTAAATAACTACATATAATGAAGACGCTGGCGCAGCCGAAAAAAAGGTCATTAACACTACGTGAGACATTCGCGTTCGCTCAATATTGCGGTCAACGCCCTCGCAAGTGGCCCGCACTGAACCATTCTCTGTAACAATGCGATTTGCACACCATTCTTTACAGAATACGAATGTAAAGAGAGTTAGGAAGTGCTTTCTGCACCCTCTAAATAGGCTGCTACAGTGTTGCTAAGGAATGGTGGAATTTCAGAGAAACAGGAATTTACAAAATAAATCATTAAATTATGATTGTCAATATAAAATCATAATCAATGTTAACATGTTAAAATCAATGTTACATTAATAAGATAGAGGTATTCAATTTGAATATTGCAATTATTCATTCATTCACGATCACGAACGTAATTTAGACGCACCTACCTACATGTACCTATGTAGGTACCTATTTGTAGCAAGATAAATTATAAACGTGACCAAGGTCATTAAACTGAGCTTAAAGGTGCACGCGACTAGACTCGAGTTCGTTCATATTTAAATAACCTTCCCAATACACAATACATAACAATACCTACTGAATATTTTTTAATATAAAGATACGTTTTTTGTTGATGTCTTAATTTAGCAAGCAATATGACTAAGAATAAAACTCAAAATTAAACATTTAGAAAAAACACGATTGTTTTAGAAAAGGAGTACTTATTCCTCTTTCAGCAGCAATTTTTTGAGCACCTATGGTTTGAGCTCCTAAGCTATTCCACTAACAGCACCAGTAGGTATATTAGCTCGGTGCTCAATCAATATGGAACAAAAAAAAGTATAAAATTTTTATTCCTCATTTAGCACCTACGGTAGTTTCTAGCGATGGGATATTTTCTATGCACAAAGTTCTTAAATAAAACGAATCTATAAAAGTTAGTTGTACTTTAATTAATTATTTCAATTTTAACAAACCAAACATTTATAATGTAAATCAAATACGTATGTACTATCAAAAACAGTTATTTTTATAGGAAATTACACATTTATAAAATAATATGCTCTTGAACTCACAATTTCGATACATCGACATTGGAATTGTGCCGTTTCGTCAAGTTTCGTACTCTTGAATCCGAGACTAGCGCCAAATTGTTTCAATATTGCGCGGTGATTGAGTGAAGTAAATAGGATTGGGAAACGACCCAACCATTGGCCAATCAGGGATGCCGATACAAGGTTAACGGATTTGTGCTCAAGACTACGAAATCGCCCGACAGCCAAATTGACATTGGAATCGGATCACGTTTGGATTGGTATTGGTATTGGTATTATATTATTGTTTTCAAGAGTAAGCCTGCTGCTTTTTGCTGCTGCTGAATTGCTTTTTGCTTATGAAGCTCTCATTTATTGTTTTTAAAAGTACATTCAAAATAGCTGATGCTACACTTAATTGAATAGTGAGGTGAATGCCGATATTAGAACTTCGTTTCGCAATAATTTTGTGCACTTTTAACCAATGACATTATATAGTTAAAGAGAGGTTATATATGTCAAAGGGATCTCCATTGTAAGCATTTTCCTATTTATTACTACCTGGTACTCTTTGGTAACCATCTCCGAGGTAACACATAGTAAATTTGCTAAGATATAACAGAACAACGCAGCGCACGACAAATACTGAGTTTTATGCAAATTTTTGGATACCTTTTGTTACATTATTGTAATTTTCGTAGGGAAAAATACAGCCTATTTTGCTCGCTGATAATGTAGCTTTCTATTGATTAAAGAATTTTTATAATCGATTGAGTGGTTTAAGTGTGAAAGTGTAACAAACAAACAAACAAACTCACTTTCGCATTTATAATATTAGTTAGGATATATAGATATAGATAAGAAAGATATAGATAATGATGTCTGCTATAATTATTATTAAACAATTTTATTCGGGAAAGATTCGCTATGTCGTAAGTAGATATTAGGTATGGATAAATGAACATACTTTTTTCATCTTAATTAACTGCCCCCTAAATTATAGCTGCTAAATTAATTTATACACGTGTGGAGACGGGTTAGAATACTGTTTGTTCCTCACTGCCTTTCAGATAGGCATCTCGTAAGAGGCGTGAAAATATCCGGCTTGCTCGGTAGTAGGACCTCTTGGGGTCTGACTGGCTGGCGACCACCCTTATGTCGGAGTCTGTCGTAAAGCACCTTGCTGTATGTTTCGACTTTTGCACGTAAGAGCCAGTTCCCCTCGGTTGCTGCGGCTCTGGCAGTCTGCTGTCCGTAGGGGTACTTAGAGGTCGGCAACGCATCAGGAAATCCTCTGGTGTTGCAGGTGTCCATGAGCGACGATGGCTACTTACCACCAGGTGGCTCGTCAGCTCATTTGCCGACTTAATCCTCAAAAAAAACTGCAGTTCGTAATTCATTACGTATAAAAGTAGCTATTAATTATCCATGTCAGAATAGAAAATAGTATGTAGCGTGTATAAATAGAGTTAGCTTCGCGCGGCGTCTGCGGACATCGATCGTTTGCGTCCTCGCCGCCATCTTGGCCCTCGTGTCTCCCTCCTGCAGCCCGCGCCCCACCGCCTGTATTGCCCCTCACTGTCCCACATTCACCGCACCGTTTCGCACAACATGCTACAACATACTACGTATGTCCGCTGTTTTCTAGCTAGCTGACTCAACATTTGGCTGTAGGGTTTGCAGATGTACAAAAATAAATATGTTCAAGGAGATACAAGACTTACATAAGTACCTATCTAATTGATTTCCGTGTTTCATTTAAATACACTTACGGGTAAGTGGGTATTATTATGTCCTAACTAATATTATAAATGCGAAAGTGAGTTTGTTTGCTACGCTTTCACGCATAAACCACTAAATCGATTTTAAAAATTCTATCACCAATAGAAAGCTAAGCTAAGGTGGCATCGTACGACACTGAACTGACTGTAAAGTAAGTCGTGTCGGTTGAGAGGTAAGGTAACTTGCCTCTCATAGATGTCACCAAACGTCACCTTATGACGTAAATTCAGAATGTGAAGGCAAAATTTCAATCATGCGGGTAGGGTTCGCGGTGGCTTAGAGGTCAGAGCGTCTGTTATATCAAACCAGAAGACGCAGGTTTGAATCCTGCCCGCGATTGAATTTTTTCCTTTACTATTAAATAACTTAATAATCTTAGCATGGAAAATGCAAAAAAATCACAAAAAGATAGTTAAAAGGTAGGGTGGCATCGTACGACACTGAACTGACTGTAAAGTAAGTCGTGTCGGTTGAGAGGTAAGGTAACTTGCCTCTCATAGATGTCACCAAACGTCACCTTATGACGTAAATTCAGAATGTGAAGGCAAAATTTCAATCATGCGGGTAGGGTTCGCGGTGGCTTAGAGGTCAGAGCGTCTGTTATATCAAACCAGAAGACGCAGGTTCGAATCCTGCCCGCGATTGAATCCTTTGCTATGGAGATGTTTACTATGGAGATCTCTAACACTTAGCATTCAACATGAATGTGGAATTGATTGAATGTATATCCGAATGTTGTTTGTAAGTATCTAAGCATGTGATGGATGTATGTATCCGAGTAGGTTGGGGAAAAGAAAAGTAAATGTGAGAAAGTGTCAAAAATGCAAAAGAGGGATCAGGAAGGAAGACAAGAGAGACGTTATTAGGATAAGAGACTGGATACTATAAATTAAGGTTAAAATTAAGAAGATAAGTTGTTAAGTCATATTTTCAAGAAAAAAAAACTAACAAAATACAAGGCCGCTTATATTTTACTCCTACATGTACAAGTGTACAAAATAAGGCAAAACGAAGTTACAATAAGTAAATATCGGCGGTCAGCTCACTATTCAATTAAATAGATACCTAGCATCAGCTATTTCGAATGCACTTTTAAAGCAGGAGCTTTTTTATACTTCTAAGGTGGCAAACGAGCATACGACCCGCCTGATGGTAAGCGGTTAGAGTAACCTATGGACGCTTGCAACACCAGGGGTATCACTCGCGCGTTGCCGACCCTGTAAAGTAAGGCGGAATAGTTGGGCTGGCAGCATAGGAGACATTCTGCCATGCATGACAGCGGCGGTAACAAAACACCACCGGTCCCCAACATTACCAACACAACGCTTCCTCGCGGAGCTCTGGCGACCTTGCTCATCGTTAGGAAGACAACATAGCACGGAGCTATTTTATTTGGCTACTACCTTTTTCTTTAGATTTTTGTTCCACTTCCTTCTTCAGAATGCCTCGCAAGAGTAAATTTAACCTGTCTAAAAGTTCATAATGGGCCTGGGCGGCAAAAATTAATCGTTCAGAAGAATCTTCCGTTCATGTAGAATTTAGAAGACAAGAACAAGCAAGGCGACAATCTGCTTTGAGAGCTAGGGAATAATGCGTAGAGGGTAGCAGTTGTAACCTAACCCAACATTTTGCATAATATTTGATGAGCATTATTTTTATAGTTCATTCAATTATTTTTAAAGTACATTTATACATTTGACAGCTGGCAACATTAGCTCTAGTAAACATAGCTCCGTAATTAAATTAGTTTTTAAGTACTTACCTATTATAAAATATTCAAAAGTCATACATTACACTTTATAAATGTGGTTAAAGAAGTGACAGTATTATTTCAGTGAAGTAATGCCAGATTTTGGTATAGAAAAACTATACCAAATCGAAAACAGTGCAAACTAACTACCTATTACTTCTAGTGAATAAAAACATTTGATCTTGAAAATGATAGAAATATATAATTACTTCTAGTGAATAAAAACATTTAATCTTGAAAATGATAGAAATATATAATGTTAAGAATAGTGGCATTGCGCATACTTTAAATATTTGGTTTAATTGGTAAGTAAATTTGGTTGAGTTGAGTTCTTATTAAATCATAATTATTCTATCTGAGAACAGTTATGTTTTCAATCAGGACTATTTTCATGTCAACAAACCACAACTGATTAATTTCTCGTACTATCGACTAATCAGAACACTGTTTAAAATTGTGACAGCAATAGAAATTAAAATAAGGATTTCTATTCACAAACAAAGCATCCTATTCACGAGTAAATCGTGCTGTTCATTAATAAATCTATAATATAAAAATGAGTCGCAAAATGTGTTGGTAAGCGCATAACTCAACAACGCCTGGACCAATTTGGCCAATTCTTTTTTTTAAATGTTCATAGAAGTTCAAGGATGGTTTTTACGGCGAGAAAAATTCGAATAATTGCCGGAAAAACCCTAAAAACAGCCCTTTTCTTTTTCCCATACAAACGAATTCTAACTAAAACGTAGAGTCAATTTGAGCTTTATTGCTATTGCATAAAGTTCATATTAAATTACAAGAACTCATTGTTGTCTAAGCAATGTAGGTGTGTTCCTAACGTCAAAGAGTCAATTTGCACTTCATTACCGCTTTACAAAGTTCAAATTCAATCATATCTAAACATTCGCTAAAGAAAAAGAACATGCAGTAAAATTATTTTCTCATACATTTTGTATCGGGAACGGATTGACAGATTTGACAGAATTAAAACACGAACACCAATGGCGTTGTTTTCTGTGAGGTTTCTATTTCGGTAGATGGGGTTCTGTGCATTTTCCGACCTACTCATAAGCTGCTGGTGTGATTTTGATTATTATTTTTTTGTGTATGTTTAAATGGGTCCCCCTGGATGATTTAGATTTACAATTTGAGCCAGTAGGTGGCACCGTAATCGGGTTCTAAAATTTTTTTTATCAGGGTAAGACACGGGAAATTGAATGAATGATTGGGATGACGGCTGATAGGGATGAATGGAAGAAAAGGGCAGGAAGATTATGATACAAGGCAAGACAACGTTTGCTGGGCCCGCTAGTATATAATATATATAACGTGTAACAATAAACGCAAGACCTGAAAGTCAGTACAGTGGTTTTTAATAGGTGTTAATTAAAAAAAAAATTCTGAACTATTGCCCCCTGATCCATAAGTGCTAAATTGTTATTGTGTGCGTGTTCGCATCGATATCGTAGTCTGCGAGTATGATGGTGGTACGGCCACAAGTTTTGTGTTTTTTTTATGGGATAGGGGGGCAAATTAGCAGAGTTACAAGTGCGTTGCCAGCCGTTTAAAAGGGGATTGGGCCTCCGGTAACCTCACTCACTCGGCGAAACACAACATAAGCGTTGTTTGACGCCGGTTTTCTGTGAGGCCGTGGTATCACTCCGGTCGAGCCGGTCCATTCGTGCCGAAGCATGGTTGTCCCACGTATAAAGTGTGTTTAGCTGATATTACGAATTTCTTGAAAAAAATGTGCTTATTATGTCTCAAAATGACTTTCGGGTTTCGTTATTATAACTATGACTCGACATTCTAATCGAACTGTTCGAGTTCACGCAATATACATTTTGTGGGCCGATCATTTAATACTGAGCTGCCCCGCTCGCTTAACTCAATCGGCTAAACGATATTTATATTCCGTTCATTCGGCGTATCGCGATGTACCCAGGCAGATCTCGATCTGCCCATTTAAACGATCGGCCGACGACATACATAATATGTATTGTATTATATACATTACATTCTGTCAAAAAAAGTATCGGTCGGTCGAAAAAGTCGATTTGTTTATGGTTCCAAATTTTGTTTTTTTTTGTTTTTAGGGTTCCGTACCATAAAAGGTCTGTCGGTCTGTCTGTCCGTGTGTCACCACCGATTTTCTTAGGAACGGGTGGACCTAAAAGTTGAAATTTATACCAGATACTGACGTCTATACACAATCTACAGTCTCAGTCTACACCTAATAGGCTAACTTTCATTATAATGCCTAAACCGCTGAACGGATTTTGATAAAATTAGGTAAGGAGATAGGTTGCATCCTGAAGAAGGACATAGTAGACGAGTGAAACCGCCGGCTACAGCTAGTAGTGAATAAAGTTAGCATGAGCCACCAAAAATTATCAAATAAAAACGAAAGTTTAAAAACTAAAACCCGACTAAGAAAAAATTCAACTAAAAGGTATAAAACAAGAAAAGTTTTCTATCTCCACGAACAGTGGTATCCAGTTTATAGCCGTAATCGCTTGCCGTCGGAATTATACTTAAGTTTGCCCCCACAGATCATAATAGTCTCATGCCTCCGTAATTATACTTAAGTTTGCACCCACAGATCATAATAGCGGCATGCGACCAAGGCTATAAACTGGATACCACTGTTCGTGGAGATAGAAAACTTTTCTTGTTTTATACCTTTTACTTGAATTTTTTCTTAGTCGGGTTTTAGTTTTTAAACTTTCGTTTTTATATAAAAGACTAAAGGTATGGTTGCTGGAAAAACAATTCTATTCTGTAAATGACTATTTTAAAAATAATAATCTATACTTATAATAAATCTGTAGAGAGGTCAATTCTGTACATGAAATATATTTCCAAAATAACTATCAGCGGGTGATTAGTGATCGATACTGACGCCAAAAATGCAATCAGTAAAATTTTTGTCTGTCTGTCTGTCTGTCTGTCTGTCTGTCTGTCTGTCTGTATGTTCGTTATAGAAACAAAAACCACTCGACGGATTTCAACGAAACTTGGCACAATTGTTCTTCATACTCCTGGGCAGGTTATAGTATACTTTTCATCACGCTACGATCAATAGGAGCAGAGCAGTGAAGGGAAATGTTGGGAAAACAGGAGAACTTACTCCATTTTTTAAGCTTCCGTCGCGTGTGCAGCCTTAATGGTTAAAGCTACACAGAAATCATGTATGACGGAAATGTTCTCCTTAAAATTATATAAAAAATATTCCACAACAGCAAATGTCTATCTTTTATGGTTGGCTCACAATAACACGTGTAACTCCCGATAGCTTAGCAGTTCGGAGCTTTCTGATTATATTTGTCTACTCTTACGTTAGGTGACTGACTGACTGACATAGTGATCTATCAACGCACAGCCCAAACCACAGGTTATAGTATACTTTTCATCACGCTACGATCAATAGGAGCAGAGCAGTGAAGGGAAATGTCGGGAAAATGAGTGATTCATGAGAAAGGTTTCAAGCTATAAAACATCACGCTACAACCCTTAGGAACGGGGCAACGCAGGTGAAACCGCGGGCGAAGAACTAGGGAACAAAGTAACTATTCCACGCGGACAAAGTCGCTGGCAAAAGCTAGTACTTAATAAATAATTGTTAATTAACATTTACAACAATTACATTGATAAAATATTTGGTTATTAAGATTAAGTATATATTTGTATGTAAAATTTTTGACTTTTAGTGTTTAGGATACCAAATATGTTTAAGAATTTCATTATACCAAAACTATACCACCAATAAAAATTAAAAAATTACCAATAAAATAATTATGAGAACACAGTAAGAACAATAAGATTAATCTGTTGAACAGTTTAGTATCTCACCAGAGCGACGACGGAGTCGATGGCGCGGTTGAAACGGTCGCACAGGGCTCTCATGCTTTCGTAGGAGTGGGTGTCGTAGTCGCACAAGATGTTGTTCTCCAGAGCCGCTTTCATCTCTGGCAAATCGTCGCACACCCATCTGCAACAAAATAAACATATTGTATATTACACATTTGTTTACTTAGTAACCGTACTTCCTACCTACTTTTATTTAGTTCATGAGTGGTACACTGTTTTAAGAAGACCATTTTTCGGACATCGCATTTTTATTTAAGAAACGTACAGATATAATCATTTAAAGGCAATACTTCAAATTCCCATTTAAATCGTACGTCTAGTTTTTGTGAAAAAAATAACTAAAACCTCATATTTTCATCTGAACGGGTGATGTTCTGTCAAGAATGGCCAGGGCGTCATGTCATGGCTATAGTTTTTCTTTAATCGAAGGCAATTTTATCGATCCTTATTCTTATCTTTCACATAATGCTGTATAATTCTGTAATAGTGAGATGTGATCCTTCACGGCACGGAAGAAAGCACTGAAGTGCACTTAGATCAGTGTGGCATGGAAGAACTACGATTTTTCTATGCTATTCTGTAATAAACTCGTTATTCATGAAAATGACACTTAGATCACTCTGGTTCCAACGTCGTCTGTCATCTATGGTTTTTCTTGCCGACTCTTCTCCATTCTCGCCTTCACCTTTTGGAACCGTGCAACTAGTTTATAACATTTCAAAAGTAAATTGACATTAAAAAATTGTAAATCCATGGCCATAATCCCAATTTGAAAATTGGGATTATGGCCACAAAATACTAAATTAGTTTTAATGGATAGAGATTTTTCTGTAAAAACTATTAGTACACAACACATAAATTTCACATCCCAATTCCATGACATCGAGAAACTACAAGCTTTTTAAGTTTTATCCGGATTTTCCGTCATCAAGGTCACCTCATAATAATTTATATTCGGTTCTTTTTACAGTTTGGTATTTGTATTGATAACTTGATAATAATTATATAATATCAATGGTTTGGATTATTTGGCGTAACATTTGTAATAGGTACCTACCTACTATTGTTACGGAAACAAAGATATTAAAGTTGTTCAGGGAGATGTAGATTGACAATTTGCGGGTGTTATTAATGTATGTTTTTAGCACGAACTGCACGACATGGAAAAACGATAACATAAACTGGGAGTATCATCACGAGTTGAAGCCGGTAATAATTAACAAAATAATAATTTTGACATTAAGTGGTGTAAGATCTGTAGCCTTAGCACGAACAACTTGCGAAAAAGTATTCGTATCGTCACGATAGAGGCGCTGGTCCATATCTCATACAAATTGGTCTCCATGACGATACGAATACTTTTTCGCAAGTTGTTCGTGCTAAGGCTACTGAACAGTAGCCTTAGCATCGTCATGGAGACCAATTTGTATGAGATTTGGACCAGCGCCTCTATCGTGACGATACGAATACTTTTTCGCAAGTTGTTCGTGCTAAGGCTACTGTAAAGAATACGAAACTTCGGGTATTACGTAATATCAATATAACGCGATATAACCAGAAAAATTCTTTTTTTGAATGAAGTAAAATTGATATAGCAGATAACTCGAAATTCTGTAGTCTACGGAATTCTATGCAACGAAATTTGAACGATTTCTTATCATCTTATATCAATTAAACACAAACTTATTTTGCCATTTGGTTTATATAGTTTCTTCAACCAGCAATTTATATTAGATCTGAAGGGGACATGTAGGTATTCGTAACTCGATAATTTTGGTAGGCTGCTTCAGCAGCAGGATGCAAGAAAATCGGTGTACGTTCGTTTACATTGTACGTTTTTAGTTATATTCTCTGTAACAGCTCGGAATTTGAGATTTGTGTCCGGATAATGGCAAAGTGCGGGTGAAGTATGGGGAAGTGTGGGTGTGTACATTAGTACACCTCTGCATTACCATTCGGGTAATACAGGCGTGATGATATGTTATGTTATTTTAAAATTAAATTATATACTGGTTTCTGACACTTACGCGAATATTAGACATTGAAATGAAACAACTTTTTCATGAAAAACGGATTTTATTGCGTTGTATTGATATTACCTGATTCCCGACGTTTCGGATCCTTTACACTTTACTTTTCAGCATTCATGGTCACGGGTAGACTAAGTTGTTGGACGTCTTAATGTTACAATTATTAACAGCTGTGAATTTGAATAAAAATGTTCAATGAGCACATTGATCTGAGACCTATTGCTGTATGGTCATCTTCTTGAAGTTGTTTCAGAATACACTTACCTTGGGCAGTTAGGTAAAAACTACTTCAAGAGGAAGGCCAAGAGGAGGATTCAGCTGGGGTGGGCATCATTTGGAAAACTACGTCAAGTCTTCTCATCACCCATACCGCAATGTTTGAAAACGAAAGTTTTCAACCAGTGCGTCCTACCCGTCATGACCTACGGTGCTGAGACATGGACACTCACAGTACGACTAGTCCACCAATTTAAAGTCGCTCAGCGTGCCATGGAGCGTGCTATGCTCGGAGTTTTTCTGAAGGATAAAATCCGCAACGAGGTTATCCGACAGAGAACCAAAATTACCGACATAGCGCACCAAATTACTAAGCTGAATTGGCAGTGGGCTGGCCATGTCTGTCGAAGAACCGATAACCGCTGGGGTAGACGTGTTCTTGAGTGGAGACCGCGACTCGGCAAACGTAGCGTAGGACGCCCTCCGACAAGATGGAGTGATGATTTGCGAAAGGTTGCTGGCGAAAGCTGGATGCGACAAGCCGAGGACAGGGTGAAATGGCGCACATTGGGGGAGGCCTATGTCCAGCAGTGGGCTGCTATAGGCTGTTGATGATGATGATGACTGCTACCCGTAGCTGTATTAAGTGTGTACCTAGGAGCATAGGGACCCACGTAAAAGAAAACATCGCCGATGTCAAACATCACCGTTTCAAGAAGTCAGCAGTTTGTAAACATACTCTAGACAAGGCCCAGCACTACATCAGATTTGATAAACCACAAGCCCTCGCAAAAGAAAACCGATTCCTTCCCGGATGATTCGCGAGGTTATTGAAATTAAAAAACATTCAAATTTCAATAGAGAAGATGGCTGGGTCTTACCACCTGCTTGGAACCCCTATTATAGATTCCATAAAATCAAAATCCAAACCCAAAACTGCAAGACCAAAGAATACAGTGAGCTCATTCTGCGTGAATCGGAGCGCCAATAATTAACAAAAATGTAAGCTGTTAGTAATTGTAACATTAAGACGTCCAACAACTTAATCTACCCGTAACCATGGATGCTGTAAAAGTGTAAAGGATCCGAAACGTCGGGAATCAAATAATATTAATACAACGCGATAAAATCGGTAAAAAATAGTTTTATTTCAATTAAATTATACTCCAATAATCAATATCTAATAAAAAATAAGTCAATAAAATACCGTCAAAAAATTTTGCAGAAATGTTGCCCTAGGAAAAATTTGGAAAACCTTCTAGATTCCATGGAATTGGGATAATGACATTTATGTAGGCGGTATGACATTTATATTTATGTACAATAAGACGGATAATCGAAAAAAAAAACTAAAAACCAAACATCACGTAAGTATACAATATATCTGGATCTAACAAAGCTACAAGGTTCATTTGTATAATATCATACTTAGGTTAAGAGTAATACTTAATTAGTTTTCTAAATATCCAGATGAAAATTTTAAAATAATATTACTCAATAACCAGACATGCTAGCTAAACGGGGATTTGAAATCTTGCGTTTAAATGAATATATTATCTGTCAGCTTTTTTAATAAAAATGTGATGCCCGAAAAATGGTCTTCTTAAAACACTGTGCGAGGGAGAGATCTATGAAACTGATAGCAGAAATCAAGCATCCACCAAAACACCATTTTCGCGCTATACCATAGCTAGTAAGCTATAGCCATAACTAGCAAATAAAGTACATCATCATAACATAACATAATTAACCCATTATACTGTCCCACTGCTGGGCAGGGGTCTCCTCTCAGAATGAGAGGAATTAGGGCTATAGTCCACCACGCTAGCCTAATGCGGGTTGGAAGACTTCACACGCCATCGAAAAATCTCTCAGGCATGCAGGTTTCCTCACGATGTTTTCCTTCACCGTTTAAGCGCGTGATAATTAATGTCTTCGAACTGTCAGAGGTGCGTGCCTTGGGTTCGAACTCGAGACCTTTGACTTGGCAGTCCAAAGGTCATACCACTAGGCTATCACTGCTTCCGTCACTCAAGTACATCAAGTACATCATCACTGTTGCATAATTATTTTGAAAAGTGGTCCCCGGTTTCATACGAGTATACCGTGGTTTTGAGTTTGTAAAGAAATAGTTTTTACAGAAAAATCTGTATCCATTAAAACTAATTTAGTAATTTTGTGGCCATAATCTCAATTTAGTCAGTTTTATTTCATTTACTTAGACCATGATTATTACAGGTACTTCTGTAACGTCATAAACTAACTGCACGGTTCCAAAAGGTGAAGGAAAGAATGGAGAAGAGTCGGCAAGAAAAACCATAGATGACAGACGACGTTGGAACCAGAGTGATCTAAGCAGTGATGGTCATTATTACAACAACAAATTACGCATTGCACTTTTCTTCCGTAATGTTTAATGCATTATTGAAATTATCAATAGCACGCTGTCAGATAACAATCCGCCATGCCATTCCATTTCCACGATCGCGCTGCGCTCGCGTCGCGCACGATAATGTCCTTACGCTACATCATGATAAGATTCATTTTCTTTTCGAAGTGACCAACGCTATTGCTATCCGTTGTCATTCAGTCAAATGTGTTTTACGAATATAAGCTTTACGGCATCGAAATAAAGTCGTTTTTTTTTAACGAACTATCATTATTTCATAGCAGGGTTATAGGACAACACAACTTGTCGTTGTCATTACGTAGTCAATTACGCGCTGTCAAATAACGAGCCGCCATGCCATTCCGTTTCCACGATCGCGCTGCGCGCGCATCGCGTACGATAATGACCTTACGCAACATGATGTTAAGGTTCATTTTCTTTTCGAAGTGACCAACGCTACTGCTATTCGTTGTCATTCAGTCAAATGTGTTTTACGAATATAAGCTTTACGGCATCGAAATAAGTTCGATTTTTTTTAACGAACTATCATTATTTCATAACAGGGATATAGGACAACACAACTTGTCGTTGTCATTACGTCGTCAATTACGCGCTGTCAAAAAACGAGCCGCCATGCAAATTTTCCATTTCCACGATCGCGCTGCGCGCGCATCGCGTACGATAATGACCTTACGCAACATGATGTTAAGGTTCATTTTCTTTTCGAAGTGACCAACGCTATTGCTATTCGTTGTCATTCAGTCAAATGTGTTTTACGAATATAAGCTTTACGAAATTGAAATAAGGTCGATTTTTTTTTTTACAAATTACCATTATTTAATAACAGGGTTACATTTACATTATAGGACAACACATGTTGTCGTCGTTGTCATCACGTCGTCAGTAATAGATTGGTATTCATCGGGCTCAGTGCTGTTCGATAGCTGTTTTGTTCCTCGCGATTTGCGTACTTTGTTTGACTATTATAGTTATTGTCAAATTGTCACCGGTCGTGTAATCGTGTTATGTAAATATTTATAAAGTATTATTGGTGACTTGTGTAGATAGGTTTAGTTTAGGTATAGTTTAGTTTTAGGATAAGTAAAACATTTAAAAATATGCCGAAAATTAGGGCTGGAACTATTTTGAAAAAATTAATTGTGAGACTAAAAAGCTACGTATAACTATTATAAAAATACTTTTTCGTAGAAAAGTTATTCATATTATTTCTAACTATATTGAGTTCTAAGAATATATAAGTAGGTATATTGAGCAAATCATGTTCTTAAATCCCAACGCAAAAATGTATATAGTAAAATAACCAGCTTGTATAAAGAGTAAAGAATGTAAATAATTAAATAATGTACAAATCAATGAACTTTAAAATACGCGTCAATGAAAATTCTTATTTGCAACAATATCATATTTGACTTATTTCTTTTCGTCATTCAATACATGTTCATGTTTTATCATCTCTTAAAAATATATTCATATTTAAGGTGGATCGTTCACCCGAACCCGAATGTCGCGATTACTACTGTCATGAATCTAGAACTTGTTATAGACCTACAAACAGCGAAAAAACACTTGAAATTTGAATTTCGCGGGCTCAGCTGAACGATCCGCTTTAATAAAACTTTGTCATGGTGGTCACATCAATCAACTAAAAATCTTTGGCACGTGTGTAGAGCGCTTAAATTGTCTGTGGTATGCAATATCTATGGAACCGATGGAATGGAACGTGGGCTTTTTAATTTTGACAGTTGACATTTGTCAATGTCATCAACACTAACATTTGTCGTAAACAAAGTTGTGTTTTGAGACAAAACTTTTGACTAACCGCCGAATATTTACGTCGTAGTTTCGACGCAACCCAACAGAATAACAACAACAGTATACAGTAACAGTTGTTGGGAAATAACATAACAGTATAATTCATTATCGAAAAGTAGCCGTTTTTACCACCACTAGATCTAAGTGTCATTTTTATGAATAACGAGTTTATTACAGAATAGCATAGAAAAATCGTAGTTCTTCCATGTTATAAGGACATGCCTTTACTTTGCAAATCGCGCACATTCTATTATTTATTATATTATTGGTACTTACTTAACTTAATTGCCACTGGGCACAAATCCGGACTCCGAGCTGCTACTGAGAATTTTATGGAAAAAGCCAATAACACTTTGCTCGACCTGGGGATCGAACCCAGGACCTCTAACGTAGCAGTTGCGCTTAGAACCACAAGACCAATGAGGCAGTCAAAGGAAATGACAAAAATTACAAATTTTTCAGTTTTTGACCCCAGTGACCAGTTTTTGGTCAGAAACCAGTAGTTTGACCCCTATTTAAAAACAGTCAGCAGATTGAGATTATTTTGATTTCATTGTTGATAATGTTTTATTACTATGTCTTAAATCTGCTAACAATTAAAAATAATTATTCCATAAAATGAGTTTTAATATTTTTTACCCACGACGGAACGGAAACAGTATATGCGTTTAGGGTGAGATCGTGTTTGTTTGTTTGTGTGTGCCAACGAATGTTGCCACTAATTTCCAGAATGGTTTGACCGATTGAGACGCGGTTTTCAGTAAAGGTTTCGTAATTTATCAGCGATTGTTCGTAGATAGGTACAAGAAACATTTAAGTATAGCAAAAATATCATATAAGAATTTTAATCTCAAAAATATTACATTGATAACTAAGAAATATAGCCATTTTGAAAAAGTAACCATTGGAGTAAATTTCTTATTTAAGTACTTCTGTACTAAACTAAAAAAATGTTTTGGAACTCAGGATAGGAAAACCAAGAAACAGAATTTTTGTTGTAGTGGCTTAATAATTTTGATATGTTGTCAATTTAAATCCTGATCATCACTTTGAATGAGTGGATTTAAATTTCAATGTGTTTGTTTACTTTTACATTAACAATTTAATTTTTGTATTGTACCTTATAGTTTCTACTATCTCCAAGGCCCCATCGTGTTTGTCCTGAAACAAATGAAAAGCATTTTGTATTCATAGTTAATAACATTATTTATATATTTCTATACAAGCAGCAGCCCGCGGTTTCACTCGCGTGAAAAAACTACTGTCTGAAACAAAAGGCCTAGGCCTATGTCCTTCCTCAGGAAGAAACCTTCTCCTTATCCTTGCCTAATTTTATCGAAATCCGTTCAGCGGTTTAGGCATGAAAAGGTAACAATAAACAAATAAACAGGGTTACTTTCGCATTTACAATATGTCGCTGTTGCCCGCGGTTTCTCTTGCATCCCAAAGCACTTTTTAAGAATAAAAATCTTAAAAAAATATTAAACCGACTTCAAATAAAACAACAAATAGGCACTAAAAATCGAAAAATAAATGAATTAACATAAAAGAGAAATTTAAAAATTCAAAATGTTGGAAAAACCCACGACGATTTTTATAGTCAAAGGATTAAATAACATTTTCGAAACCCCGACTAAGTAAATGACTACCCACACATACTCACTTACGTACAAGAAAATCCGGCAGGGGCTGCATTTAGAACTAAATGGACAAGACACATCAGCATTTCTATGCTACATTTTAATTGAAATGGGAATGGCAACCCTGACGTATTTTTTTTCGAAATCACTTATTTTCTAAAATAAACCGTACGCACTGTATCGACATACACATAATAATATTATAAACGTGAAAGTTTGTGAGTGAATGGATGTATGGGTGTTTGTTACTCTTTCACGCCAGAATGGCTAAACGGACCTAGATGAAATTTGGCATAGTGACAGATTATAGTCTGAAATAACACTATAATTTTTATCCAGTGCCTTCGATTTGGTTTGAACTTTTGTTTTCGCCACCGACTTCCGAAACTGTTATTTTATGTCATAATTTTTATGTTTTTGAAGGCGGGTTTTACTTTTGGTTAAAAGTTATTTTATTTCAACATTTTTAGTAGCGAGTAAAATTTTACGCATACGTAGAAGACGTTATCATTTTATCATTTACGCGTTATTATCATTTTGTTCTAAATTTTGTGATCAGATCTTGACCAAATTTTTATTATGGGACCACCTCTGAAGTATGAGCTATCGATCAAAAAAAGAATCTACAAAATCGGTTGGTTTTATATTGAGTTATTCGTCCATTTGTCGCACACGTACTTAATGCAAATTTAAGACTTATATGGTTTTCTCATGGATGCCATTGTCAGACCAAATTGAAATGGGAGCACACGGGAAGCACCTGCTTTCAAATAAAAAAGAATCATTAAAATCGGTTCACCCAGTCGAAAGTTATGAGGTAACAAACATAAAAAAAATACAGTCGGACCTCCTCCTTTTTGAAGTCGGTTGAGAAAACAATTATCATGTCATCTCCAGACTAGTAAACACTGACCTCTAAGAGATCAGTACTAGTAAATGATAGCTGTAACGTCATATCAAATATTTGAGGGCCGGTTATTCCAATTCTTCCATCCCTATAAGCCGTCACCTCAATCATTCACTACCTTTCCCATGTCTTCCCATGTGTATTAAAAAAATCGTAGAACCCGATTGCGGTGCCACCTACCAGCTCAAATTGTAAATCTAAACCATCCAGGGACTCATTTAAAGATACAAAAAAAATCAAAATCAAACCAGCAGAGGAAACCTCACAGAAAACAACGCCATGTTCATTTGTGTCCGTATTTTATTTCTGTCAGATCTATCAATCTGTTCCCGATACAAAATATATGAGAAAATATTTTTTTTCGTGACTTTCTTTGATGTTTTAAGAGCGGACCGAATTTCTGTCAAAAACGTAATACCGAAAAAAATCGTAATTTAAACACAATTTTATCAAATTCTGTTATTATTCGAATACCGATACTGTTAAGTAATCTAGGTTCCTACGTTACCATTTCGTCCAAAATACTTCACTGGAAATAATTGTAAGCGAATGCAATTTTTGATAACTTTACCAAGTTTGGAACGATTTTCCGGTCTTTTATTTTCATTGAAGTAATAGTAGACGAAATAGTACCGTAGGAACCTAGATTAACGGTATCCAAATCCAAATAATAACATAATTTGATAAAATATTGTCTGGATTACGATTTAATTATTACGTTTTTGTGGGCAATTCACGCTCCGCCGGACCCTTAATAGTTATTCTGCTATTCGGGGTGAAACAAATCCAAGAAATCAAAAACCGACGAAATTGGTTCAGCAGTTCTCGAGTTATAAGTGTTGTAACAAAGCCGACTTTGTTTTATTTAAATAGATATATGTATAAAGAACAAGGATTGCCACAGCAGATAGCTGACCAGCCCCGACAGACAGCACCCGTTAAGGAGCATGACGTGTGTATCGGCGTGGATCGACTCAACCATATTGTAGGGAAAACTTTTCACAAAAAGTAAAACCGTCTTCAAAAACATAAAAATAATGTAAGGTGCACAACAGTTTCGGAACTCGGTTTTCTCATGGATGCCATTATCAGAACTGGACCAAATGGAAATAGGACCACACGGGAAGCACCAGCTTTCAAATAAAAAAGAATCATCAAAATCGGTTCACCCAGGCGAAAGTTATGACATTACAAACATTTTAAAAACATACAGTCGAATTGAGAATCTCCTCCTTTTTGAAGTCGGTTGAAAATAACTTTTAACAAAAGGTAAAACCACCTTCAAAAACATAAAAAGAATGCAAACATTAAATAACAGTTTCGGAAGTCGGTGGCGAAAACAAAAGTTCAAGCCAAATCGAAGGCACCGACTTCCGTAACTGTTATTTTATGTTTGCATTATTTTTATGCACTACCTAACTTCCTCCACTGCTGAAATCTGATGGGTCGCTGGCACATACCGCTGAAAAGAAGGCTAACTTGTTTGCCACTCTTTTTGCAGAGTCTTCACGTCTAGACACTGCTACCGCGACACTTCCCGCTTCGCACGACAGTTATGTCCGAACACCGCATTCGCTAATTGGAGGTTCGGAAAATGCTGAGCAGTCTCGACGCGAACAAAGCCGGTGGACCAGACGGTATTCCAGCCATAGTTCTGAGGACATGTGCGCCTGATTTGACTCCAGTGCTGACACGCCTCTTCCGTCTCTCTCCTCTCTTGAGACTGGTCAAGTGTCAAAATCGTGGAAGCTTGCAAACGTGCAACCTGTGCCCAAAAAAAGGAAGCCGTGCCGACCCTACCAACTAATGTTCCAGACGGATGTAACCCAGCATCCCAACTAAGGTCACCTTGGTGGAAACTTAGTTTCCATCTGCGGATTGTGTTTCGGCTACACGGATTTAATCCACGCGCCAACACGCCAGCGAATCAGTCGCGAGTTGTCTTCTGGCGTAAAATCACATACTCGTATCGTGCACAAATTTCAAAAAGTGGGCCTCGCTTTTGCTGTTTTATGCACAATTGACGACGAAAAAAAAAGAGAAAGTGGATGAAGCGTTGGATAAAAGAACGATCGATTCTCAGCCATTCAAACTTATTGGACTGAATGATATTCATAACTTCCTAAGAATGGACAAAGAAACTATCCTATTGGCATGGCTCTGGTTTGCGGACGACATTTTGTTCTATCATACGTGCGCAACCGCTGCCTGTCACAGCGCAACTGTCTTTGGATAGATGTAATCCGCCGGCTAAACGGATGTAATCCACGTGCTCCAACTGCGGATGGGAAAACGCGCCCGTAATCCAAGGACGTTGAAGGTCAAATCAAAATTTGGATTACATCTGCAGTCTAGATGGATGGCAACAAGCAAGGTCACCTCTGTTGGGAAGCTGGATTACATCCGTCTGGAACATGCTTTAGACTATTGAACATGTCCTTAACAACAGGCTCCTGGCGTACCTAGAAGCAAATTATCTCCTCAGTGACAGACAATACGGATTTCGCCGAAAGCGGTCTACTGGGGACCTTCTAGCGTACGTCACGCATATCTGGAGTAGGGCCATCGAGAAACACGGGGAGGCGCTTGCCGTCTCTCTTGACATCTCAAAGGCTTTCGGAAGGGTAAGTCTTATAAGCAAGCTTCCATCGTATGGCTTGCCCACTTCTTGGTTCCATTGCTTGGATATCGGACTTTCTGAGGAATCGATCGATACAGGTCATCATTGATGGCTCGTCCGATTGAATGGATATTAATGCCGGTGTTCCCCAGGGGTCGGTACTCTCTGCGACACTCTTCCTGTTCCACATCGATGGTCTGCTAAAGCCCAATATCTTTGGGTACGCAGACGACAGCACCGTTGTAAAGAGTTACACAACTAACGCACAGACCAGTGGACCCTGCAGGCGATCTCCAAATGGGGCGATGCCAACCTGGTCAAATTCAACGCTGCTAAGACCCAGGCGAGTCTGTTTTCCGCCAAAAAGAACCTATTCCAACTGGCTCCTACTTTCCGAGATGTATCTGTGCCGATAACTGACCACCTTGAACTCTTGGGCGTTACTCTGACGTCAACCCTCAACTTTGGCGCCTATATAGAGTCCAAGGCTCAAGTAGCTGCTAGAAAGCTGGATATCCTCTCGAAGGTGCGTCGTTACTTCACGCCGGAACAATTGCTCACATTGTATAAAGCACAAGTTACGTCATGCATAGAGTACTGTTCGCATCTTTGGGATGGATCGGCTAAGTACCAGCTCGAGGCGTTAGAATCCTAGAATCTGTCGAGAAACGTGCCAAGAAGCTCATTGGCAACGACTCCCTCGTCCGGGCTAAACTCCAAAGTCTGGAACATCGGCGCAAAGTTGCTCGGTTTTTTTATCGGATACATTTCGGAGAGTGTGCATCAGAACTCCACGATCTTATTCCCCCTAGCCCTTTCTACTATCGGACGACCAGAAAGACCAAAAAGCGACATCGATTCATGGTGGACATTCCGAAAACCCGAACGAAACGCTTTAAGTCAAAATCGGTTTTCTTTTGCAAGGACTTAACGCTTTAAGTCCACTTTTATAATGCGTACTGCTGAAATATGGAATGCACTTCCCGAGTGGGCCTTCCCTGATAGATATAATCTGGGTGTCTTTAAATCACGAGTGAATCGGTTTTTTCTAGGCAAGCGCGCTCCATCGTAGATTGCAGTATCGCTTAAAATCAGGCAAACTAGCGGTCAAGCGTAAGCCTATCACGAATAAAAAAAAAAAAGACTTGTGGTTTATCGTACGTATGTATGTATATACAATGTAAACAAATTTTTTTCAAGAAATTCGTTACATCAGCTAAACGACCGTACCACAATCATACTCGCAAAAACTACGATATCGATGCGCACACACACACAATAACAATTTGTGCAAATAGGTTTCAGTTTTTCATACCTCAACTGACCTTCAGGGCCAGATCAATATTTTTTTTTAAACTAACGTAAGTATAACTAAAACTAATTACGAATTTTTTGTAGTTAAAAATCACTATATTTGATTCAGTAGTTGATTCTGAACCAACTACTTTCAGGTATTGCGTTTATTCTGTTACATGCTGTATATGTATGTATGTATCATATGGATGTTCGATCCTAGCTCAAAAACTACTCATCAGATTTTATCAAATGAGGTGTCGATTGATTCGTCGTTGCTGTAAGATCATTATAGGCTATGAATTTTTGAAAAAACATGACAATATAGCGGGCAAAACATAAAAAAGGGGGCAGAAAAAAAAAGAATTCGATTTTAACAAATGAGGTGTCGTAAGGTTTGTCTTGAACTCCAGAGTACCGTGCGGTACATGGTATTACAGGAAATCCAATAACTATAGTAAACAATGGACGAATGAAAAGTGTACCTGCCGGAACTTTGTTACCACTAGCGCCATATCTTAAAAACTTATTTAGAGAATTGGAAAGAAACGCATTGGCAGTTATTTTCATGAATCATGAGACAACATTTGAACTTAATTTTATTGAAATCAGTCTACTTTATCAAAAGTTATTACTTATAATATTGGAAACGAACTTGAAAAATAACCATTGTAAAGTCTATTCCAATCAAAACTGAAAACTTTGTAAACAAACCAACACTCAACATAAAATCGTCGATTTCATACAGATTTCGTTATCACTTCATTACATTCTGATGTCGGAATCTTCGTAAATACTGTCACTTTCATATTTAACTCGTTTTTTATTGCAATTTCTACTGAAATATGTAAAAATCATCGAATTTATAAAATTTGTATTAGTTTGACAGTTTTTTTTTTTCTAAAGCGTTGGTACACGAACCAGATAAATCGAGTCAAGTGGGCAAACACCTTTTCTGACCCATATAAATTAGAGTGTGGTGTCAGGCAGGGTGGTTTAACATCGCCATCTCTTTTTAATGTTTATATTAATCAGTTGATTGATGAACTCAGCAGTGCTAATGTGGGTTGTTCCATTGACGGGATGTTCATCAATAATCTGAGTTATGCGGATGACATGGTGCTGCTGGGGCCATCAGTAAACGCTGTAAGAAAGCTGGTCACTATTTGTGAATCATACGCAGCCTCTCACGGACTCGTTTATAATATTAAAAAGAGTGAGTTCCTATTATTCAAAGGGAGAAACCGAGTGTCGTCCGAGATTCCTTCGATCACACTGAATGGAGTACCCTTACAACGTGTATCTCAGTTTACATACTTGGGTCATGTGGTGACAGAGGATCTCTCGGATGATATGGATATGGAGAGGGAGCGTAGGGCATTGTCGGTCCGATGTAATATGATAGCCCGTAGGTTTGCGCGTTGCTCAGCTGGTGTAAAAGTTATGTTATTCAAGGCATACTGCCAATCTTTTTACACCTGCAGCCTATGGGTGAAGTATAAACATCGGGCCTACAATGCCCTACGAATACAATATAACAATGCCTTCAGGATTTTGCTGGGTCTCCAAGATATAGTAGCGCGTCTGAAATGTTTGCACGTGCGCAAACTAACGACTTTTTTGCGATTATGCGTAAGAGCATCGCCTCAGTAATGAGTAGGGTGAGGGGGAGCCCTAACATAATAATGAAGGTCTTAAAAGATAAAATTGATAGCCCTATCCTAGGGCACTGGGTGCATACACACATATGTACGCGGAGTCCTAGGATTGCGAGAAGTTTAAAATAATGATAAATATTACAATACTAACATAGTTTTTAAGTTGTACTAACAAACCTGTGGATTAAATTAATGTCTATGGATTTAATTAATATCTGAAATAAATGTATTTGAATTGAAATTTAGTGACGTGCTGATCTGTACGATACTGAATGAATGAAAAACAGGTTAAAAAACGTGAAAGCAAGCTATTATGGCATTATGCCAATTGACAACATTTCATTTTTGTAACACGCTTATTATAATATAATTTATTTGAAACTAGATCGAATAAAATGGGATACCTGTATTTTTTATGTTCCCGATATTCAATCATTTTCATATTTATTGTTGATTTTGACGGATTAAATATTCTACTTATATAAATTAAACGTAAATGGACATTATATAGTTTTTTTTTTTCGGTTGTGAGATTTTTATTTGGGGGTTTCTTTTAATTTTTATCAATAATATTATGCAATGTAGACATTCTCAATGATGCAGTAGGCTTAATTCATTTATCTCCCAGCTCAAAATACTTATTTGAAAGCATAACAGTAGTAAAAATCTAAGTAAAGCAGTATACTAATATTATATTTATAATAAGTGTTTATTATACATAGGTACTAATGTCGACATCGATGTAAAGAAACCAACATCTTCTAATCAAGTTTATTCCATCGAAAGAAAAAATCCATTCACTCATTCGTTCATATAGGTACATTATTTTTTGCAATAGGCACATCACTAAAACTATTTAAGGTCATTGACTTTTCTTTGTTTACAAAGTTTTCAGTTTTGATTGGAATAGACTATAGTAAATTTCATATTATGTTCTAGACTTGCAAAGGTTAAAATATAACATAATAAAGCATAGGGTAATTCCATGTAAAACGCTACCGACGGTTTTATTTTTAAATTCACTAATTATAGATAACATTTAGTTCAAGGGGAAATAAATCGTAATCCAGACAATATTCTATCAAATTATGTTATCGTTATGAAGTATTTTGGACGAAATGGTAGAGTAGGAACCTAGATTAACGGTAGCAGAATCTGAATAATAACAAAATTAGAACAAATTGTGTTTGAATTACGATTTATTTCGGTATTACGTTTGTGAGAGAAATTCGGTCCACCGGACTCATAAGGTAATATACTGAACCTATATTTTATTATAAACATTAAAAATGTTGCCTTGTTCTCGAATTTATCGATTTTTCTCCAACTAAACTCAGGTCATTAGGCTTGATCAATGGTTGTTTATTTTTTCCGGTAAACAAAAACTAAGAAAATAAACAGCTATCAAATTGTCGGCTCGCGCGTGTCCCGCCATTCGAAGACAAATATCTTCCTTCTGTTGGTGCATAAATAATAATTTGATAAAAACAATAATTTATTTACTTTCACCAGCTTTTAAAGCAGTCCCCTTGCCTGGTAACGCCCATTACGAAAATAGTGGAAAAGTTTGTTTTACATCTAGTCTATTGCATGCATTGTAAAATGTATTAAAAAAAGCGCAAATATAAGTTATATTTGCGCTTTTTTTTATGTTTGGCTTACTTATTTATTTATAAAATATTGAGGGGGAATATCATGTAACCATAATGGGGATTATGGTAATGGGTGTTACATGATATTCCCTCTTTTTGTTATGATATTGACAATGGGTTGGGTGAATTGTTCTAAACTTTTCAACACAGACGGGTCATCCACAAATTATGAGACAGATTTTTTTACACTTTTAACACCGTAGTTTAGTAGTTACCGAAATTACGCTAAAATGTTCTTGATGTACTTACTGCTGCCCACTATTTCACGTGCTTGCCCACGCCCACATACACAACTTTGTATTTTCTTCTATACATTTACTTGTAAACATGTCCTTATAAGATCTATTTAAGTACAGAAATAAATATCATTTAAGAATTTAATTTACTTAATCATTTATAATTATCTATCTAAATTTTCTGGATCTTTGTCGCAGACACTAACGTACACCGCATTAGTATCTGCGACAAAGATTTTTTTAACTACTTAACGCGGTCATTATCGTACGAGTGAACAAAAAAGGCAAGATGTATGAGTACACATCTTGCCTTTTTTGTTCTATTAAAAATTAATTTATTTTAAATTTTATTTATTGACGATCGTTAAATATTATGCTGTTGCTGTTTGATAAAAGCTTTGATTGATTCAAGATGATTTCAGTAAGAGAGAGAATGAAAAAATATAGATAAAAGAATTCAGGTATGCTGCGATATGCCAAAGTTGAATATGTGAGGGTGCAGGTCATGGTATCTAAAGAAAGTCACCGCTAATATATTAATTATCAATGAAAATGATGTTTCAGATGTACTATTTACAAACATCATTTGCACATTCCCTAGTCCTGAACTAAAAATAAGAGGGATCATACTTACTTGTTTTAAAGCAATAAATTCATGGAAATTTATTTAATATTGTATTTTAAGTGTTCTCACCATAAATAACATTCAAATATACGCATTAATATAAAGTTATTAGTGCAAATATTGTTTAAGATTCGTACGCGTAACACCCGTTATTTCAAGATGTAACACCCGTTACAATTACAAATTCCTAATAAAAAAAAACTAAAGGTGTTTTTTTACAACTAAAGTAGTTACTTACGTTATTTCAGTTAACATATATTTTTTTAAATGTACACACAAAATTCGCAGTTTTACATTTTTTACCGGCAATCTGAAATATTGAGGCCAAATCGTGTAACACCCATTATTCACAAAAATGCTCTATATTTTGGTTCTGTATAAAGACATATTTAATTTCAGTACATTTTATGAAAATTCGAATTAGGTTATACAATAATACACTCCATATTGCAACAATGACATTATTATGTTTTCATAATAATTTAGTATTTTTTTGGCAATTTACATGGAATTACCCCATACTTATTCAAAAAAATACACTAACATTTAAGCTGTTCTTTTACTTAGTTTTTATTTACTGGAAAAAATAAACAACCATTGATCAAGCCTAACTCAATAAATTCGAAAAGTAGGCAAAACTTTTAAAGTTTGTAATAAAATATAGGATAAGTAGATTAGCTTAAACTAAATGTTATCTATAATTACTTAGTGAATTTAAAAATAAAATAAAATTAAATTAAAAGTGAATTTTTCATGGAATTACCCATAGAGAGATAAATTGAACCTTGGAAAACGACATTGGCTATCTTTTGTCTTAAAAAGCCCTATAGCATGCAAGTGAAACCGTGAGCAACAGCTAGACCTAATATTGTAAATGCGAAACTAACTCTCTGTTTATAATGCTTAAACCGCTGAATGGATTTCAATAAAATTAGGCAAGGAGATAGGTTGCATCCTGAGGAAGGACATAGGCCTTTTGTCTTAATAAGTAGTTTTGGGATACATGTGAAACCGCCGGCTACAGCTAGTAGTGAATAAAGTTAGCATGAGCCACCACTGTCAAATAAAAACGAAAGCTTAAAAACTAAAACCCAACTATGAAAAAATTCAACTAAAAGGTAATAGTCGGGTTTTAGTTGTGATGAAAGGTATCATATTATCTTAATACCAAAATTTATTAAAATTGGTACTACAGTTTAGATGTGAAAACATTACAAACAGACAAGAATCTTTTTCATATTTTTATTATTATTATGGGTACCAATACTAACAATTACAACAAAAAAAATCATCCAAGAACACAGTCAGGGTGCTATTGAATTAAAATTACATAACTTTATCACCATGTTTGTGCTTTCCATTAGGTAATGCTGAGGGTCAAATTTGTTAAAACCAAGAAAATAATGTTGAATAGAGATTTAATTATAATTTAGGTATTATAGTATGTAGTAATTAATATTATACTGATAAGATTTATCAAAAATCAACCATTTAGGTATAATCAATTTTGTGTTCATAGAACAAAATTAACCCATACTGGATAACTAATTAGCAGATAAAGGTAAAACAATTGGGCCAGGCTGGCAGCTGGCCACTGACTACCTGATTTAATAATATATACAAATATCTCAAATCTTTAATTTCAACATTAATGTATATAATAACTATCTTATAAAGATAACTGTCTTAGTATACTTTGCATACATGTGCAGCATTTTTGGGCAGTGAAATTACTATATTAGATTAATCATCCAAATGTATACTAATGGGTAACTATTAAAATCAGATTCCTAATTTATCATATTACTACTTCCCCAGATATAAAAAAGACAAATACACAGAATAGTTTGTTTTCCTACTTTGACAAATTGTTTTTGTTGTTCTAAATAAACTAAAGTTGTGAAGATGTTACAGAAACTACTAAGATAGACAATAATTATTATTAGAATTCAAATAGTACAGCTGCATGTAGAATATAAATGTGCTAATGTTCACTTTACCCCCATATTTGAAAATTCGCATACTTACGTACCTTTAATCAAAATAAATGACGAATGAAAACTACGCAACAGTGTGTACATATCTAAAAAAAGCCGACACCTTGACAAAACACGAGGTCAATACACTCTACTGCAATACCCATGTGATGTGAAGAAGACCTTACCTGTGTCTAAATATTTAATCATTAGCTTGTTTGCCGAATCAGTATAGGTAGTAAGATGCATTTTTATTGATGTCAATGCATAAAAATCACTCCACAATGCTACAACTAAACACGGTACTTGTTCGGATAGTCACTTGTTGTACAATAAGACTAGGTAGCAAGGGCTCTGAACAATTCAGTTACATCACCACTGATCTTAATACAATTTCGTGGTCAGATTTAAAATATACACCTTGTTCTTGTACGAGCGTCACTGTAACTAACTACACGATAAATATAATATTTCCTTACCGAGCCATGACCTGAAGTGAGGGGCCATGTATAAACAACAGGTTCCGCGCCTGCAGGAGAATGCAGGCGTAAATCCAAAGCCATGATAAGAAAACCACTGCATCAAAGCACACACTTTTCACTTATACACTAAAATAATCACTAAAAATTCTAGATAATAACATAATTTCACTGCACTTTCACACACACACACTCTGAACAACCGGGCGCCATGTTGAAATTATTTCCAAAATCCAATCATGGCGGACTGTTAATGATGTTACCAAAATAAAAATGTGCATAGTACATAGTAGGGTGGCTCTGGATTTTTAGTCTCACAAATGATTGTACAAAGAAGGTACAAAGCGACATAAACAATAATCATGTCTAAAATAGATTATCTAAAAGTAACTTTTAAAACATAGACCGGGATGGTTGGCACTCTTTGGGGGAGGCCTACGTTCAGCAGTGGACGGCAATAGGCTGATGGGATGATGATGTACCCTAATTAACTAAAACAACTAACTAGATTAAAATTTAAATATGCATATAATAAAAAAAATATACGCATAGTATACAGTAATACCAAAATTCTAAAATATTTAATAAATAGCATTCTTTTTATCTAAATATATATAAAACTCAAAGGTCTGACTGACTGACTGACATAGTGATCTATCAACGCACAGCCCAAACCACTGGAGGGATCGCGCTGAAATTTGGCATGCAAGTAGATGTTACGACGTAGGCATCCGCTAAGAAAGTATTTTGATAAATTCTACCCCCAAGGGGATAAAATAGGGGGTGAAAGTTTGTATGAAACTTTGTCAATTTTAAACCGATCGGGCTGAGACTTTGCATGCATATAGCTACTATGACGTAGGCATCCCCTAATAAAGGATTTTTATAAATTCCACCCCTAAGGGGATAAAATAAGGGATGAAAGTTTATATGGAACAAAGTAACTATTCCACGCGGACGAAGTCGCTGGCAAAAGTTAGCAGCGCGCGCAGCTAGTTATTTATATAATTTTATCACTTATAAAGAAATAATAAAGTAGCATATTTTTGTAATTGTGTACCATTTTTCTCCTAAATTATCAATAGAAAGTTTTTTATATCATTATATATTTTATCGCTATTTGTAATATATAGGTACATATATTGTTAAGTCATTTATTCTGTAATATAGTCGTGTGTTAGTGATATTGACTCTTTCTATGAAATACTTACTAAATTTTGATACAACATAGCTTGCTTCTCAAGGTCCGGCCAAATAAACGTTGTGGCGGTGGCGGCCTGGATGACAGTCAGCCTGCCCGCAAAAGTCGTTCAAACCATGGCGAACAAGATTGGCATATGCACCGTTTAAACCAACGCGGACACGGTGGCGGGCGCGATATCAGGAAGCCTGTCATTCAAACCAAAGCATCCAATCACCAGTAACGGTGGCGACCGCCATTTTGAATAAAAATAATGTTAGATTCTGTAGGAGTAATACTGAAGAAAGTTTATATTGAATTTGTGTCCGTTATTTTTTTACCGGCGTTAAACAACGCTTACGTTGTTTCGCCGAGTGAGTGAGATTACCGGAGGCCCAATATCCTTTTAAAAGGTTGGCAACGCACTTGTGACTACTATGGTGTTGCGGGTGTCCATGGGCGGCGCTAATCGCTTACCATCAGGTGATCCGACTGCTCGTTTGCCCTCCTATCACATAAAAAAATTTTTCTATGGCCCGATGGCGCCTATCTACCCGCCATCTAGCAGCTACTTTATTATTTCTTTTTTTAGTTAATAAACTTTAAACTTACCTAATAAAAAGAATCCTATATTTTTTTAATATTTTAGAATTTTGGTAGGTATTACTATGTACTATGCATTTTTTTTGTTAAATGCATATTTTTATTTTATTTTAGTTAGTTTATTGTTTTAATTAGCTAAATAAGTATGTTCATCATCATCATAACAGCCTATTACCTCTTGGTTATTTAGGTTACTTGTATGTACATCATTTAATTTAGGTACAACATTAATGTTGTCGAGGTTAGGTACTTTGTACAATCATTTGTGAGAAATAACAATCCAATCCAAAGCCACCCTACTATGTACTATGCACAGTAGTGTAGCCTACAAGAAAAAAGCAAATCATGATGAAAAATATTTCACAAAAATCTGATAAAAACTTCCAAAACAATAAATCCAAACAAACGGGAAAAATGTAAAAGCTCGTTGAGTTATTTAGTTATTACAGTTACACCCCCAATGGACAGGCCATTGGGGGTGTAACTGTAATTTTTCTCCTTTGTCACTTTTATTTTGTCATGATATTAATATTGTTACTAACACTCTATGGATCTGATGGTCTGAAAATAAATTATTTTTATTTTTATTTATATACAATTTATTGATATGAAATTGGTATTTGATATATTTTAATATTAAGTAGTGTTACTTTTTTAGTTATATTGAAGTTTTTTTATTTTTATTTTAAAAGTTTAATTTTTGTTGATAGTGACATCTAGAGAGTCCGTATATACTAAGAGATTTCTTTACCGCCCCGTTCAACAGATAGAGCCACTATCTTTCTAAAACGTCACTTTCATGTAGATCAGTCAACAAATTGGTACTTACACAAATTAAATCAAAGAGCATTTTAATAAATAAAGGAAAATATAAATTAAATTGTTCTGAAGTGTAATAGGCCTGCGGAATCTACTATTTTTGTAACTGTTTGTTTCACCGAAGTTCTAAAATGTCAGATTCGGATGAAAATACACCAATGAAAAGCTATAAAGAAATACATGAAGAAATAAAACAATATAAAAAAAATCCAGAAACTTCCGAAATGTTTGTATCCGGATGGGATGACGCTGACCAAGACATTGATATAGTGAAGGACCCGAAAGGTGAAGAAAATTAGAATTAGGTACATAGTTTAATCAGATTCTCTGGGCGTAAGTAACGATTGTTCCTGTGGTAAAACTGATGTTTTTGGGTCCATAAGGGTACTCTGAGCGTTTCTTGATATTATTAGTAATAATTTATACCTATATATTTAATCGTCCGCCTCTGCTTGTTCCTTAATGAAATAAGCCCTTTGTAGCAAGAGACTTAACAAACATACAATTAACAGATAAAGTACACCCAAGCTCGAAACAAATGCCTGTGGAACACACAAATATAAATTATAATAGGTACTTTCCTCGGGTGGGAACCGAACCCAGGTGATGACATTATCCACTGTGCCAAATGTGCAGTCAAATCTAAATTAAAGGATTTTTTCTTTCTAGCAAATCCCATTGACTATGTGTTATGGGCAGCAGAGAATGGTGAAGTGGATATATTGAGAGAGTTATTGAAAAAACAGCCAGGCTTAGTCCATGCACAGGATTCTGATGGATACACACCACTTCATCGTGCAGCATACAGCAATCATATTGAGGCTTTATCCTTCTTGTTAAGTGTGGGAGCCAATGTGAACACAAAAACACAACTTGGGTGGACAGCATTACATTCTGCTTGTAATTGGAATAATTATATGGCAGTTGCAAGATTATTAGCCGCTGGTTCTGATCCAGGTGCTCTTTCTGATGGGGGTAAGATATATTTTATCAAAAAATATTAATTTGGAAAATCATGCAATCAACATTACATTTAAATTTTTATTTATTTAACCATATATCACAGTATGTAAAGGACTGCAAAAAGGACATCTGTCATCTGTTTTACAAGTCCCATATGCCAGGGAGCTTACTCTTGAAAACATTACAATACCAATCCAAATGTAATCCGATTCCGATGTCAATTTGGCTGTATGGCGATTTCATACTCTTGAGCACAAATCCATTAACATTGTATCAGCATCTAGATGAGCCATTGATTGGGTCGGAACACATGAACATAACTACACTACTAGCCACACTAGAGATGTCCCACTATGAAAATTTATGGGTAAATTTTTTAAAGTGTAATTTATTACATGAAAAATAGTTGAAATGATGGGTTTATTAAATATAACATACATAACATAACATACTCAACCCATTATACTGTCCCACTGCTGGGCACGGGTGTCCTGTCAGAATGAAGGGATTAGGCTATAGTCCACCATGCTGGCCTAGTGCGGGTTGGCAGACTTCACACGCCATCGCGAAAATCTCTCAGGCATGCAGGTTTCTTCACGATGTTATCCTTCACTGTTTAAGCGCGTGATAATTATTAACTATTTAATTCGCACATGACCTCGAAAAAACCGAGGTGCGTGCCTTCGGTTCGAACTCGAGATATTTGACTTGGCAGTCATACCACTAGGCTATCACTGCTTAATATTAAATATATTTTACTGAAAATATTAATTGATGAGCATTTTGTTTGTAAATTCAAGTGAAAATAGTATTTATTTCTATTAATTTGTATAAACCATGCTGCCGGACACACACAATTAAAGTGATGTTTCTTTTACAAAATCCATTTGCATTAATATTTCTTAAAAAAATATAATTTTTTTTATTCATGATAGGCTTACGTTTGATCGCCAGTTCGCCTGATGTTAAGCGACACTGCGATCTACGATGGAGTGCGCTTGCCTAGAAGAAACCGATTCACTCGTGATTTAAAGACACCCAGATTATATCTATCGGGGGGGTCTTCCCTGATAGATATCGGGAAGCGCATTCCACATTTCAGCGGTGCGCATGATAAAAGGTCAATTCTTTATGTTGATATCACCAAACAGGTAGGTACAGAACTCAATCTACGTTCGATCAACAATAGCAACTAGATATCGGGTCGGCGCAAAATATACGTATCGGTAAATAACAGCGCGCTTGAGTCGTGAGCTCTTAGTTTATTTAGTTCGCTTGAAACAGCCAATGTAAACACGTCTCACAATGTCGCAGTGTGCAGTCAAAAGTTGCAAAAATAATTCCCGAAAACGCAATTTAACGGCCGGAGTATCTTACTTAAGTACATGAAGAATAAGTTATATTTTAAGCTTTAAAGTAAATAATATCAAATTTGGAACAAAATTACCGATTTTAAACCATAGCTACAAATGTTTCTCCAAGGCTCGCCAACACACGCACAAACTTTTGTAACAGAACAGTGGATTCAAAACTATGTAGCTCTCAAGTCACGTTATTGAAAAAGTACTTTATTTGTTGCCGATTAAGGTTGATTTCACACTAAATGTTGTATAACTTATGTCTTGTCATTTGTAAGTGACAGGATTATATTATTGCTTTGTTCGTTTTATGTGACAAATGATCGTAAATACACTCCCGGACTCCTAAATCGAGCCACCTAGCTTAGTGAGTTTGTATCGTCCATAACTTTAAATAAATATTAAATTTAATTTTTATGAAGTTTTGTAGTTGGCACATTCAACATTAGGCTCATTTACTATTGTTGTTCTGAGATTGAACAAATTTTTTTAAATGACCTAAATGTTGATTTTGCCTTTGTACAGACTAAGACATTTGTTGGAGTTTTAAAGAAAAAATGGTTTAGTCAAAAAAATCTGTTTATTAAATAACTTGTATTGGCTCCTAAAGCATTAATGACAGCATTCATGAGATTTGGCATCGAATTAATCAGTGTTAAAATCGCATATTGAGGGATATTTTCCCATTCTTCGATAGCAGTTTTCAGTTCCTGTAATGTTTGTGGGGCGGGATGACGAGCTCCAATGCGTCGCTTTAACTCGTCCCACAGGTGCTCAATTGGTTTCATGTCGGGACTTCTTGATGGCCATTCCATTACGGTGATACTAACATCTTGGAGATAATTTTTGACGATTCCTGCCGTGCAGGGTCTGGCATTGTCATGCATAAAAATAAAGTTACTCAAGTGCAGTTTTGCCTGCGGCAGAAATGCCTCCCCAGACAGTCCACGACCCACCACCATAACTTACTTTCTCTTCTATGCAACACTGCACAAAACGTTCTCCCTGCCTTCGGTAGACCTTCCTCCTTCCATCGTTACCATGAAGCATGATCTTTGTCTCGTCACTAAAGAGCACCTGGCTCCATTGCCTTTGCGTCCAGCGTTAATGTTGGCGCGCAAACATTCGGTGAGCACGCTCTAATTTGGGCCGATTGGCTGGCTTATGCGGTTTTAGTCCACGTTCTGCATGTCTTCTCTTTACAGTACGAGCACTAACAGCTACTTTATGAAAGTCTCGAAGCTGTTCCTGGATCTGGACTTAAGTTAGGTGACGATTTCTCAAACTGGTCGTAACCATAAATCAATCCTGTCGTTCTGTTGTTACCCGAAATCATGGTCCACGTAAACGACGAACATATCCCCCAGTCTCTAGGAATCTGTGGTACACTCTTTGAACAGCGGATCGGCTTATGTGGAGTTGTGTACTCAAGTTTCTCTGGCTTAAACCAGACTGAAGAAAAGCCACTGCTTGAGGCGCTACTTCAGGCGACGTATCCATAATTTCAACCCAGAAACGGTTTAAACATTATGAAAAACAATTGAGGAACTTTTTCAATCCGTAGATACGAAAAAATCAATAATCAACGCTCTAATTTACAGTTTCTGTATTGTTCAGGTTTCCTAAAAATGTAACAACTGAAGTTCTTCATTTGTTTTTCGAGATTTCAAATTTAAATTTAGAACTAAATGCATGTCAACTAGGCGACCAATATGCCAGCTACAAAACTGCATAAAAACTATTTGGTCGTTCATATAATTTTTTAAAGTTATGGACGATACTAACTCATTATGAAAGGTGGCTCGATTTAGGAGTCCGGGAGGTATTAGATTATATTTTGAAGACTTTATTACTAGGTGCGATGGTTGTAATTAGGTTGAACTTGAAACTGTTTTAAAACTTTGCTCTCAGTTTGTTAGTGAAGAAATAGGTATATTTTCAAGCGGACAGCATTTAGCTTTGATTTTGTACGTGACCCTTTATCTAGTTGCTATTGTAGATTGAAGCAATCTACATACTAAGTGCGCTCGAACAACGCACATAGACACCGCTCATAGACACGATATCTCGGACCGGTTGGGACCAGTGCGAGTGCAAGTGCCATCCGCTTGAGACACGCGTCTGTGAAATTTTTTGTGCAAAAATTACATTTATTGAACCTCACAGATAGTAAAACAGGCTGATGTGTGGTAACTATTTAGCCTTCTTGGATTTGCAAAATACTTATTTCATATCATAATATTTTTTTTTAGATATTTCTTAATACAAGATCTCAACATATTTATAATGTCAGAGTTATTTATTGTTTCAGAACAAACTCCAATGCATCTCGTATCAGCAATTAGCCATTGTAAGTCAACATTGTTAATTTTATTTCTGAGAGATGATTCCGTAGAAATTGCTTGTAAAACGAATAATGCTGGTGAAACTCCAGAACAACTGGCCCAGAGACATGGAATCTATGCTCCTTTGTTTGAGATGGTTTGTCCAGCAGCATCTTATATACAATCATTAGCATTTACTTCTAATCCTTACCTAAGACAAAAATCTGTAGACACAGCATGCAAATAAAATAACTAAGCAAAGCACTACACTGTTTTTTTACCCACTTTAATAAGTACATTATTAAGATAAATGTTCCTAATAGGTAAATAACCTGACTACATCAAATGTGGTTATTATAATAATAATAAAAACGAAAGTAAATGCCGACCACATAAATGCATTGTACTTGGAATTGAATCGTAAGGAAGTGGTTCTACTTCAGCTTGCAAGATTTTACATTCTACACAAACTTGACACAAGCATACAAACATTGAAAGTGGATTAAAAGCAGGCCTGTCTCACTTGCGTGTAGGTATCGAAAACGTAAGTACGCGCGGCGTCCACGCCAGCGTGGAGCGTGGCTAATCCTGTAGGGACTCACGAGCAAGTAGTGACGCACGCGTGAGCTTTTTTGTCACTAACTTCACCGACCTGATCGATGTTTTTAAAAATGGAGAAACATAAAAAAGGTATAAAAAACACTATAAATTTTGATTCCGTTTATTTATTTATAAATAAATAAATCAATAAATAAACGGAATCAACATTTATAGTGTATTTTACGTTAACGTAGAACTATGAAATTTGGCAAGTAATACGGTCATATACTACAAATATAGGGAAAAATCTTAAAAACTATACATTTAGTATGCAATGACATTATAAAGTTAAAAAGAGGTAGGCATAGGCACGTAATCATCCTTCAAACGCGAATATTGTTTTGTAGGCATTATGTAATTGACAGCGGTTGACTGACCTAGGGTGCAGAAGTTTGATTGACAGCGCTATTGACAGCATTAAAGTTTAATTTTATTTGTGTGCCGTCTTGTGCTGCGATACTGCACAAATTAATAAACTAAAGTAAGAAAAGAGCATGGAGTATGTCATCACAAGTAAGTTAATAAATTCTTAGATTTCGTATAATTTATATTACTTTCTTCGTTGCAAATAAAATTTAAAATGAAAGAAAGAGTCTGCGTATGCTTTATTAGTATGAGAGAAAGGGACCCATTAAGTATTTTTCATGTCACACATCACTACTATAGATGGGATTCTGCCCAGGCATTTTGGACAAAAAAAATAATGCCCTGGCATAAACCCATATCTAGTCACTACATACGGACGGACATACTAGGACAAATCAAATGTGTCATATAAGACAACTGCTTAGTGCTATTTCTTTTTATCTTAATTAGGAACGCCTAAAATGTTTAGTTCGTTATGCATGGACATGTAGCGCGACTCAATTTTAAAATGACATTTACTATGAACATTGCGTATCTAATAGTAATAAATCACTGGTATGTATATAAAACAACGTTGGGTTCGTTACAATACAACTCGAGAACGGGTGGACCGATTTTTGTGATCTTTGGTTTGTTGGATTTGTCTCATCCCCGAATCGAAATCTATTAAAATAATGAAAAAATCACGAAAAAGTACATTAATGGTCCGGCGGAACGCAAATTGCCCATACAAACGTAATATCGAACATAACTTATAACATACCATCACGCCTGTATTCCCCGAAGGGTTAGGCAGAGGCGTACTAAAGTACACCCACAGTTCGCCGGTATGTTTAGGTCTCATGTAATAGGGGGCGAGCCTATTGCCATTAACCGGGCACAAATCCAGACTCCGACTGCTACCGAGAATTTCATAGAAAAACCCAATAACACTGCTCGACCTGGGGATCGAACCCAGGACCTCTAGCGTAGCAGTCACGCTTGGGACCACTAGACTAATGAGGCAGTCAACGCGTGTTACCCTTGTTGTAAATTCAAATATAAAGGTGAATGTTCTACACATTTGTACACAGAGGATTACGTAGTATGAATGTTCGTTGAGAATATAATTTGAACATTCTTTATACGTTATTGGGTACAAGTCAACGGCCAAGTCACACAACATTAACTATAATCAATCAATCAATCAAATCAGCCTATTGCCGTCCACTGCTGAACGTAGGCCTCCTCCTAACATTAACTATAAATAATAAAGAAATCGCAGTAAGGAACCTTAGACTTGGCACGACTTTGTCTAGATTTCATTACCTTTTAGAGATAAACAAGCAGCTCCATCGAGACTCGGCTAGTTTTTTTACAGAATGTTTTTGATGGGATTTCACTTCTTTTTGTAGAAACGTGGGCACAGCTGAGATCAGCTGAGGGTTCTTCATCAGATACTTCAGACCTTCGATTTTTGACATCAAATGAAGCGGCCCACCAAGTAGAATATTTTTTTGTAAAGGCGGTATATGTCGATATCTCTAATAGTTTGGTTGGGCTCTTGTGTTTTCTAATCAGGGTCACCAGGTTTTTATAGTTTTCTCTTTATGTGGCCATTAAACCCTAACCCTGTACCAAATTTCAGCTTTCTGAGTTTATGGGAAGTACTAGTTCTATTTTGATCATCATGAGTGAGTGAGTGCCATAAATGCGAAACTTTGCTTTCGCTTAACTTCAGAACTAAATGACTTACAGACTTGAAATTTTGGATTTTAAGTATATGATTATAGCTTACTAGATGGCGAAAAATTCTGCGTTCTGGTCTTATGCAGAGGCTCTCAAATAGGGGCCTGAAAATGCGCCGAAATGGTTCCAGTAAAGGATGGTACGGCAGTGTTTTCTTCGCGCTCGACTTGGCGGGGGCACTGCCGTGCCCCCAGATGTATACTGTGGTACGGATGATAGCTTAGATTGAATACGTCCATTATGGAATCTATATGCAAGAATCCGTCGCTTTTTTGCAGTTATTCGAGTTTGGTCGGATAACCAGCCGATGTTTAAATGTTTTGTTTTTTTGTTTATAATATCTACTTAATGCGAAACATTCCAAGCTGAATATTTTCACTATATATTTTTGACTAAACGCATCAATTTTTGGTTTACACCTACACATCTTGGGTTGAGCCGGTATCTTGTATGTTGCCGGCAAAGTTATGACGACGTTTGTTTGGACTTTTGGCAATAATATTCAATAACGCATGCATACACTTTTGATACTTTTTATGGTTATTATAAGCATCAAGAAGGATCGAATAGGTATAGTTTACAGCGAGCTTATAAGTTTTCCTATTTAGGCGCTTCGATATTTTTTCGGGTTTTCTACTTGAAAATTATAAATATTTTCTATATTTTCTTAAATGTAATTCTGTCACAAATACGCACAAATAAAGAGCTTCTCGTGTATGTTTATTCTACAGGCGCACATACAATGGTTTTAGAGATACACGATTCTGCAAAACTTTACTGCAGCAGGAAACGCAATATCCCGTAAACCTGAAGACGCACAAATTATATTTTCGGCGCACATTTTTTACAAATATAAGCTCTCTGCCCATGCACAATATGTCTCTCTTCGGCCATTATCTACGTTAGAATTATCTTGCTGAAACGTTACTGCAGTAGGAATCGTTTTTTCTGAAACGATAAAGCGCACAATTTTTTTTATGTCGCGCACATTTACAGCAGATTAGGCACTAATTATATCTACGACTCATATCACTCTATGAGCCACTTTCCTGCTGGGGTAACGTGACCAATAAGTAAGAAACTATTTCGGCATCAGAATACTTTATTATGCGTTACAATAATTATTAAAGCTACTTTTTACGGATTTTATTGCGTTGTATTGAATTATTATTATAGTTATTTAGTTCCTGACGTTTCGGATACTTTTCTTGAATTAAATAATAACAATACAGCTTGATAAAATCCGAAAAAGTACCTACTCAATACTTTATAGCATTCCATAATGTGTACAGATCTATGGCTTAAAATTAAGAAACAATTATGGACCCTGTCGGGCACAGTAAAGATACAGTAGAAGAGTTTTATTTCAATGTCTACTATCCGAGTAAGTGTCAGACACCAGTAATTAAAGCTTTCCTGCCTAATTGCTATACACGGTGAAACGGAAATGCTATATCATGCCTTCAACCCTACGTTATGTGAGCCATAGGCAATAGTATTGTGACGTTTGAATTTTGATAAATAAAAAATGCCATTTTTGCGCGGCGCCATTGTTTCTAAACAAACCTAGGTACCTATGGACGGTGGACGTAAGGATTTAAATCATAAACAAAGCTTAGTTAGGTACATACATACCACCCTTCTTATTTGTATCTGGCGCAGCTTTTAAACACTTCTGGGGATTCGCAAATACACCACATCACATATTGGTTTGGTTTTAAGTATCTAATTAGTAGGTAGTTAGGCACTTAAGTAGATAGTTATTTGATAACTACCTTCAAAGCAGCACGTGGTAAAATTCGCGGGCTGCGACCAGATTGTTATTGCGCACCGCACCGACACACAATATCATGTCGTAATATTCATTGTTTCCATAATCTGCCATGATTATCACACAGAAGTCACAGCAATCCAAATAGTCCAATGCGATGAACTGACAAGTACGGGAGCAGGAGAGCAACTAAATTTATTTTATTTATTTCGATAAATCGGTAAATAGGCATCCTTTGAAATTGCGATCATGATGAGGATGTATGCACACTAGACCGAACCATACAAGAGGACGCGGGCGGCGCGGCGCTTGTGGGTTTAGATATTATGGCAGATAGGCATGCGAGTGTCTTATGTCTTTCACATACAATTACAATAACTTACCTTAATTACTTATATCTTTATTGCGTAACAGGATGACAAAGCATTGAATTAATGGCAATAATTGAAGAATCGAAAGTACAAAAATAACGCTGCATAGAGTCATCATGCTGGTTTACATACCTACCTACTTATTTTTGACACGGGGACGGTCAAAGATATCCCTTTTTAACTAAATTTATCCGTGATGAACATTTTCATAAAATAAATTTATTGGAATTACTTAACGAAAGTAACAATAAATTTGGAATGATTTTAAATGTCAGCTAAAGAAAATTTCAAATTATCCTACATTGGAATTCTTAGGCAGCTACTTATCAAAAATGTGTACTCAATTCATTTCGAAAATAATAAAAATATCTTGAATTAAAAATGATGCAGTGTACGTAAGCGATTAGTAGCGGCGGCGGCGAATTACAAGAGCAATCGCTTTCATTGTTGTCGGCGGCGTCGCCTTTCGGCGTCTCATATAGGATGCTCGAGTAACCAATAAGGAGAAAAATTATGAAGGGCGTGTCAGGAAAATGATAATAATTGGTTGGCATCTTTCTCGTATCAACCAATCATATCGATGACTAAAAATCTTATGTTTCTTAAGGCAGACAGGTCAACCTTTGTAACCTAAGTAAATGCACATACGCAATTATGTTCATCTTCATGGCAAATTATGGGAACAAAAGTTTTAAATTCCAGTTCCAAACTTATGTATGTTTATGTTTACCCATTGTTAGGTAAAAATAATGTAGGTATGTACATTTGCAGGTAGGCAAGTACTTCGTGGTTGTAGCACGTACTAACTTACTTACATATTGTGTAACATCTTGTAACGTATTTCGCAGGATATTATGATAACGTGTTTTTTTTAAATCCCGTCATGGTATATGGCGCCACACTTTTTATGTTTGCCAGTGTCAAGTATATAAGATAATCCCCAGTAAAACAGTGGAAACTTCACTACTTCGATGGAGTTTAGATTTTCAATTTTATATCATTTGCCTACACTCGCACACGTTCACGAATACTTAATGGTTAGGTGTTCGTGAACGTATAGTGGATAGTTAACTATCCGCTATAATTACACATTAAACTTCGGAGAAACACAAGTTTAGGAATATGATATAAAACCGTCAAAGTGCACTTTACATTTTCTCGCCTAAACTCCGTTATCGTGGTTATCATAAGACATAACATATTATTATTTCTTTTTACCGTAAAGTGTAACACAATTTGCCTCAGAGCTGCAATGAATAGTTAGGCATTTTACTATCATCTGATATTGTCACATCTACGTTATTCGGCTTTATTAGGTGAAAGAGTTCAGACAAACAAAGATGTAGGGTTGCAGAATGCAATATTTTTGCGAAAACTTAGAACATCAAAAATCTTATTAAAATATAATGCAAATTTCCGATTTCATATAGTCATTAGTAATGACCTTAAGAATGTCTGGTTTTAGGTATAGTATAGCTTTTCCGTTTCAGCGTGTTATATTATATATTATTTCCTTTATTTATTTTTGTACATATTTTTTACATTTTTAAATATTTCCATGAAAATCGGAAAATAAAAACACTTAGAAATATATCAGATACATAGCCCACCGGTATCAGGAGCAGGGTCCAAGCTACAGAGTCAGGGTTCCAGAGAACGAAACTTCTTAACGATTCGAGGCGTGTCCAGGAGTGGAGAGACTTTCTGAGTGTTTGTTTCGATAATATAAGTATTTTTTTTTTATCAAACCAGAAGACGCAGGTTCGAATCCTGCCCGCGATTGAATTTTTTCCTTTACTAAAAAATAACTTAATATAAGTATTATTAATAGAAATTTATTATTTATTATACGTTTCTTAATATACCTACTATTTCTAATATTATAAATTATTAGAAATAAAACCCTAAATAAAATTATGAGTAGGTAATTCGATTTGTGATGTGATGCCATAATTACTTAAGGAATAAAAATAATAATTTCCATATCAACAAGCCCTTTCATTTGATATGGTCACAAGGTGCATTTAATATATTTTTAAGTAGCCCCCAAAATTAGGCCGATAAACGTTTGAACGTGACTGTACACAATGACGTGACTGGACAACAGCTTTTGGTTCATTTATATGTCCAATAAAGGAGGTTCGAATTTGGTCGGATAACCAGCCGTTGTTTACATGTTTGTTTTTTGTATATAAGTATCTAAGAATGTTTCCACTATATATTTTTGACTAAACGCACTCTGTTTTGGTTTACACCTACACATCTTTCTTGTATTTTTTCCGTCAAAGTTATGTAAACGTTTGTTTGGAATTTTAGCAATAATAATCAATAACGCATGCATGTACACTTTTGAAACTTTTTATGGTTATTATAAGCATCAAGAAGGACCGAATATAGTTTTCAGCGAGCTTATACGTTTTCCCATTTAGGCGCTGCGATAGTTTTTTGAGTTTTCTAAAAAGAGCGATTACTTACTTGAAAATTATAAATATTTTCTTAAATGTAATTCTGTCACAAATACGCACAAATAAAGAGCTTCTCGTGTATGTTTATTCTACAGGCGCACATACAATGGTTTTAGAGATACACGATTCTGCAAAACTTTACTGCAGCAGGAAACGCAATATCCCGTAAACCTGAAGACGCACAAATTATATTTTCAGCGGACATTTTTTCACAAATATAAGCTCTCTGCCCATGCACAATAGTTCTCTCTCCGACCATTAGTTTAGAATTATCCTGCTGGAACAACGATACTGCACCAGCAATCGTTTTTTCCGTTTTTTTTTTCCAAAACGATAGAGCACAATTTTTTTATGTCGCACACATTTACTGCAGATTAGGCACTAAGTATATCTACGGCTCATATCACTCTAGGAGCCACTTTCCTGCTGGAACTAACATACACGCATTTCTTTCCAACTTCTCTGAATGAATAAATTACAGACAAAACATAAAATATTATTATTATACCTACCTACTATTGTTCGCGTGCTCGGGAGCGTTAATTTATTTGTATTTTATTTTACTTACATAATTTAGGCAAGTTCTAGGGTTCAAATACAGTAAATATTTTTCTGCGCAAAGTTTATTGCTGAAGAGCTTATAGGTAAGTAGTCCTTACCTATAAACTCTCGGTGAGATTCTATCAATAACATGCATTGCGCCAGATACCAAATAAGTTTCAGCACTTAAGTTCTTTAAACTGGCTATCAGATTTCTTTTGTCAATCTTCTGTAGTTCAGATAGTGATTGCCTCGTCTCAGAAGTCATGTATGGTAAAATTAAGCATCCGAAACCAAGGACCTTACATCTTATGCAGTTTTTCCATATTTCAACTAAATCTTCATCTTTAATTATTGGACAGATTGGTAATAAATTAATGACATTTAAACATTTTGTCCTTTGACGCTCTGTAATTGGATAGTCAGCCTGTTGGAATGGTGACAAAATAACAGCACGCCATGCAGTGCATATTACGTTATCGGGTTGAGATATAAGTTTCAGTAATAATGGTATAATTTCTTCATACATGCCGGCACGTAATAGAAGTGGAATAAGACTGCGTATGATTTGCGAGGAACCGAATTTGCACGAAAGTTCAGCGGCTGCTCTCAATCCATCCGTATTTCCTTCAATGACTTGAAGCAACTGTTCCAGACCACGAAGTTTATCATGCATAAATGTAGCTGCGACCCATGGCATATCAATATTTTCTAAATTTACAACGCTTAATAATTCTATGAGTGACATCCATAGCGCATCTCTTTCGCAATTAGTTACCTTGATAGCAGTGTCAGTGTCGACTACGCTCATTAGACATTGAAGAGCTCGTAATTTTTTAGACTTGTTGCTATCACTCTCATCGTCAAATGCAATCCGAGATAGGTATATAGCCCCCATCTTAGGACATGTTGCCCTAAGTATATATTTTGCAGTCATTAATTCTTTAATGTTCAATACAGTGAAATGTTTGCTATCAATGTGAGCTTTGTCTAGTATGTTTTCTAATATTTGTATTCGAATGGAACTGACATTTATGCCATTTTTGTCAGCTATTTCATTTACAGCTCGATTTACATCATGACGAGTCATTTTAGATACAAAGTCTGGATGTAAATACATTGAGCGTATAAGTTGAGCGGGCTCTGTAGAAAGTCGAACAAGCTCTTCACATGCCCAATCTATTTTATATAAAGCATGTCGTGTAGATAGATTTGCATGTACACGTTCCATTTGTCGTACCGCACGATTACCAGGTTGTAGAGCAGCCCAACGTTGGGCAAATTGGTAGCATAATTGAGCAGCAGCAACTTGATCCGCGCCCCTTGCACAGCCTTGAAGCACATAGAAGAGGCATGCTCCTGCCCATTCCATGTTAGCAATGTGTCTCACACATCGATGTGCTGCACGCAACAAAGGTTCTTCTTGGCTCGTTAAACGCCATAGCTCATTTTTGGTATCTGATTTTACATCTTCCGAGTGTTTTCGTGAAGTCATTGTTTGCTTTACAGCGTTACTACAAATCATGTCTCTTGCCGTTTGCGAATCTGAATCTAGGGCAAGCAAAGCCACAGCAGGTACCCAACGTTCATAAGTTTCTAGAGTTATTTCAGATTTCAAATTCGACCACATATCATCTCGCATAAAAAGGTGAAATGGTAATCTGAAGTAACCTATTTCAGGAAACATTCTTTTTACAGAGAACAGTTCATATTCGTATTGTTTGGGAGTACTTTTACGCTTATACTCTATAAGAAAATGTAATAAAAAATATTCCTTTGTATTTCTTACTTCAATAGAGGTTCCAAAAATTAGCCGATATATACACAGATAAACTTCATAATAATATGGATTTATACATATCGTACGGCCATGTAAAGTTACTTCGCCGTTTTTCCAAAAGTCGTTTAATATGTCTTGTATATAATCTCTATTTTCCATATTATCCCAAACACTCAAGCATTTATTTAAATGTTTTTGATCATTTTCCAGAAAAATTTGTCGATGGCCCAATTCATCTGTGAATATTTTGTATTTTATTTCCCAAGTCGAAAGCAAAGCTATTAATTGAAGTGACAGGCCATCGTCATCCGAAACGTTTAATGCACGACATAATTCAGTCAATCGTTCAAAAGACGTATCAGGGTATTGTAATAAAACATAAAATAGTATAACTTTGACATCCCAAGTCTCTTCACTGTTTTCAGGTAAAGCAACATCAGCCAAATTAATGTTGAACTTACACTTCAGGATATAGTGAGGAGGGTATGAGACAGAGTTTCCTATTTCTTTGCATAGTGATTCATTGTCAAACAGAAAGATGCGACGTATCGATGGTAATGACAGGTAGCCGAGAATGTTGGGTGATAAAAATTCATTTTGTCCTCTTAAAACTTCGAGAACAGAGGTATCACTTTCTTCAGAAGTTCTCATTACAAGTAGTAAATTTGTCATTAAAACTTTATCAAGCTCCTGGTATGCAATTACTTTTGCTAATACCCTTCTTGCTATCTCATTTATATTATTATCTTGCAACATTGATCTGGTTAATTCAGAGCTTACTAAAAAGTTAGAGACCATTCGCAGGGAAGTAAAATCACAATTGCTGTGAATATTAGAAAGAAATTTAGAGGCATCACCTGAAAATTGTAGAATTTTATAGAAGTCAATTAAACAATTAACCGCCGTATTCGATGAAATGGGTAAAAATATGTAATGAAATTTCCATGCTAATGATAGATTCTTTACAACTATACAAACATTTATAAGATTGTTCAATAAGCACAACTGTTGTATTAAATTGTGTAGGTATTCTTCACTACAATTGACAGTTAGCTCAATTAAGACATTGTAAGAATTTAACAACAGTTTAGAATTTTCTCCATATTTAAATTGAGACAAAATTGCAACAAAATCATCAACTGATACATCTCTGGTTAAAAATGATCTCAAGAGATATTCAACAATTTTTCGTACTGCATGGCAAGTAGAAGTACTTCGTAATAAAGCCATAAGTACAGAATGTTCGGACCGGAATGCATGTGTTAGCTGAATAACACTTCCACCCCGACCAGAGCTAGCAGTGGCTCCATTTTGACATATCCAAGAATTAACTGCAGTTTCACAAGCTCTTTCATTATAAATATCATTCATACTCAGTGATAAATTGTAAGAATTCTTAAAATTATACAGTATTTCAATATTGTTAATTTCAATTTCATTAAGGAGTTGTGTTCCTTTTAGGAAATCCATATAATTTCGTTCAATGATCGTATCGCTTCTAGATCTACAAATTATTTCATCATACTTTGCTAACACAGTTTTAAGCAACAATTTTTTTTCTTTTGTTGCTAAGTTGTTAAAGTAAATTAAAGCAGCTTTAGTTTCACACTCTTGAAGACATCTTTCTATGTATAAAGCATTACCATAATTAAAATAAACAGGCATGACACCTGTTATTGTATTTAAATCGTCTAATTCTATTACTGGAGTACTGACTATTTTATGTAGTACTAAATTATAATTAGTACATGTCATTGGAAAATTGTATTTCTTGAGTACGACTTTCACATTTGCATAATTTATTTCTTTTTGGATTTCTTGGGATAATAATCTTTCTAAATCAGTTAAAGTAAATTTTTTTGTCGTACTGGCGACAGTCTTGACTGCTAATTCAAGGACAGTTGAATTCCATGGAACATCCAATACTTTTAACACTTGAAGTAAACATTCAAGTTTATTGTTGTATGAAAGGAATGATTCCAATAAGATCTCTAGGCGTGTGCCATCAATACCACCACCACTGCTTGCTGCTTCACTCACAACATATGAACTAAGAATATCATCTAAATCAAATGAATGTTGCATGGCATAAGATGGCAAGTAATTTTGTAAAAATGATTTAAGATCTTCATTGTAACAGCGACGTAACATTATGAGAGCAACTTCACTGGGACTCTGCGAGCTTAGCTCATTCAGTAACAAATTAATTTTATATTTGTCTTTCAATCGTATTATGTGTGTTATTCTTGTTTTAAGTAAATCAAGGTCATCCATTGAAATTGGTCTTAAAGAAATTGATTTCAAAGACGTTTCTAAGATGACTATAATTTCTTCAACAAATTTTAACCCTATCTTTGGCCAAAATGCAGACTGTTCTAACATAAAGACTCTTTCACTTGCCCATCTGACAAATAGGTCAATGTAAAATGGATTTGTTTCTAATAACGATGGAATAAAGTTCTTTAACCAAATAATAATTGAAGTTAATTTTGTACTATTATTAATAGCATTTAAAATATTTACTACATCATCAGGTATGATAGCCAACTTTAGCTGAGAATATTTTAACCAACAAATAGATGCAATATCAAAATCACATTCAGATATAAATGTAATACAAAGTTCTTTGAAATTGTGATCAAAGACATTATAATTTTCATAAGAATTATTACTGGTAAAATTTATATATTCAATCAAGTCAATTTTGATTGATAAATCACTAACCATTCTAATTAGATTTTCATCATTTGTCACAAATATCCTCTTTTGAAGGGGATATAGGACTGATTTGTATATTAAGCTGTGTTTGCATAGTTCTTGAGTAATTTCAATAAGAAATTTTAAATCATCAAGGACCTCAAATATTGGCTGTAGTTTTGGTAACACACTTCCTGGTTTTGTTACATTTGTAATAGACTCAACTAAGGTTTTGAGTTGGCTTTTTAAAGTTTCTTGAGATGACAGTGTTTTATTTAAGTCCTCTGAATGATTGACACTACCTGGATGCTCTTGTGGTATCAGTGCAAAACTAGCACAATGAATCTGCACCTGCAATAATAAAAATATCACATCATTTTTATTGCAACCTCAACCTATGCTTCAGCTTCATAGCTTGGCAACTCTTGAAATTAAGCTGAAAAATGATTATTTTTGGTATCACGCAAACAATACTGTTCACAATTTGTGTCACCGTAGTTATTTCATTTGTTATTATAAGCAATAGGGCATTTAAGCCTTTGTTAGTATATTTTTTAAAAGAAAAACTGCAAAGTGCAGCTACTATTAAGGTTGGAGTGTATGTTGTACTAGGAGAATGTAGGATACAAGAGCGAGCGAAGCGAGTTCGAGACTTGAGGCACCCCGACTCGGACAGATTAGGTTAGAAGTCATCCCCTTCGTGGTTATTTTTTTAGACCACCTAGAAGTAGGAGCCCCGCGAAGCGGCGTTCCGTCGATTACGCCTTATTACTTACTACACATGCCGTGCCAAAATAGGCCTCGCCTCGGCCTGCTAGCGGCAGTGTCGAAACCTGCTGACATGGACCTTAAGGTCACTGACCATGAACATTATCCTTTTACTGCACCAGAGAATCGAGGATCTTGAATATCGGAAATCGGAATTTTGACCTTAGGGTCAATGACCTTCACCTCAGGGTAGTTGACATTAACACCCTCGAGGTCAATGACCTTGACCTCAAGATCAACAACTCTGAGGTCAAGGTTAATGGCCTTGAGGTGACCCATTGTGTTCCCCCACCCTACTACTTGCACATCCCACCGGCTCCGAAGGCTTGATTAGGCAATGGTTTTTGGTGAAATTTGAAAGGTGAAAGTCATTTTTTCATAGTGCCCAGTTTCATATCCACTGAGTACTATTAAATAGCAGGGTGGCTAAGACTGCTAAACTGCTGCTTCTCATCATAGGTCTTACTGAAGTGAATTATTTTCTAGTCAACTCACACATCCATCATGGATGTAACTCAATGGCATTTAAATATTAAATTCTATGTCTTACCTCATCACTGGTCCAGAGAAGATAATAAAACAAATCATTGTAGGCCAACATGGCATAATAATTTCCTTCCGTTTTCTCAAACTCATAAATAACTTGTGAATTTCTTAAATCAACCACCCACATTTGAGATTTATTTGAAAAAATTGTCATATCCCTCCATGATACAACATGGTTTAAATTAATCTCAGTAAAAGCAAATTCCAACAAGCCAGTTATCGGACATTTTACCATAAGAGTTTTATCTTCAATTAATACATTTAAACCACATAAGGATTCATACTTAAACTCAATATTTGATTTGCTTGTATAAGTCCTCATAAAAGGGACAAAGATGTTATCAGTACTCTCACTTATCTGTTTGGTCAATTTGTTCATATGATACGGTATTTCAAAGATATCACCACTTTCACTAATTAATTGTAAACGATTGTCAGATATTCCAATTTTACAAATTTTCAAGCAGGTATTATTATCATTTCTTATCCTGATTTGACTGCCTTTGAGCGTATCTATTGCTATAATGTCACCAGACTTGAAAACCAGATATAATAAATGTTCGAACATTATTTTATCCACGATTTCTTGTTCAAACCTGTGTATAGATAGGAGTTCTTGAGTTTCTTCATGTTTTTCGAGTACGTCCAATACACGCACAGAGTTATTTTCAAAAAGTATTAATTTTGGGTAAATTAATTGAGCTTCGACATTAACCGTACTTGAAGTTTTCAAGGTTTTAATATGTGACACAGTTAATGTCATGATTAATAAAACTCTACGATGATCTCGAGGAAATAAAGCGAACTTGCACAACTTTTTACGCAATTTTCAAATCACTTCAAAATGAAAATATTCGTTGTCGATTTGAAATTGAAACTGATTGAAAATTTGAATTTGAAACTTTGAAAAGTGATCACAGATTAGTTAGAGTTAGATTTTTTTTTAAGGGATTTTATGACCTGGTAACTTAGACCTTTAGGTCATGAGTTAGAGTTAGAGATACTAGTATATTATATAGTGATGCGACTCGAGCCTCGTTTTTAATCGAGTGAATTTGTTCACCTTATAAGTTCTATTATTTCATAGACATCGGACCAAATTGCTTAATACGAGCCCCGATGCAAAATAGTTCGTAATAACACAAAAGGTATTCGTCTACCCTTGTCACCCACGCAAAATAGTTCTTCTACCACTTAGTTGTATCGCCTTTGCTCTCAAGACAGCTTTAATGCGAAGAGGCATGGTTGCAACCAACGCTGCACACTCCTCTGGCGTAATTGACTCCCAGACAGCCAAGAGTTTAGCCTTTAAGTCGCTCTTCGATCTTCATGGATTTTTACGGAGAACTTATTTCATTTTCCACCATAGGGTTTCAATAGGCTATTTTCATTCCCCCCCCCCCCCCCCCGACTGTAAAATAAAGGTATTTATGTAACATACCATCACGTCTGTATTCTCCGAAGGGTTAGACAGAGGCGTACTTAATCCTACACCCAGAGTTCCCATAGAAAAACCCAATAACACTTTGCTGGGGATTGAACCCAGGACCTCTAGCGTAGCAGTATTTATGTAAATATGAATCTTTTAATTTTATGTAAGACTTAAAAATAGTTCGGCCCCAAATATGCTGCCCCTAATAGTAGGGGAGCCCATGCGGGGATTTCGGGATTTACTAAAGCGCGGCAGATTAATATACAGGGGGATACCTTGTACCCGGTTAAGTACCTCCACAAAACATGAGGCCCATATATAAGGCCGCCCGTGAAGGATACAAGATCAGATTAGTAAAAAAAAATTGACCATCAGAAATTCTCGAGCGCGTCAGATTAAGGTAGGGTGAGTTAATTACATCCTAAAAAGTGTATATTCCACTAATCTGACAATTTGAGAGTGACGTAAAAAAAGGGGAGGGCAACAAAGTTGTAAAAAAAAACGTCATCTCGACATTCTCGAGCGTAGCTAAATTTTTTTTTATTTTGAAGGAAATAATTCAAGAATAATGAAAAATATATAATCTGACGATTTCCGCAAGCCGAAATAACAAAAATTCGTCGATAAAGTTAAATGCGTGCAGCTGCGTGATAACTACATTTCCTTCTCCGCGTTTCTATTCCTCTCTCACTCTTTCTCTATCTATTACTCTCTCACTCCGTCCCCACTCTGGCTTCTGTTGCCATGACGCCATCACAGCTGATCATAAAGACTCGTTCGTGGCATACTGTTTACAACGTGTTTCCAACGTTTTGGCTTTTTTTGCTATTTTAATATTATTTGTGTGAATTAAAGTTTATAAATATTTAATATGAGTGATATTAATTTGAAATGTGTATTTTGTGGTGAAAGTACCTTACAAAAAACAATCAAATTTACGGTAGAAACATTAAAAAATGTGTAAATATTTTGGAATATCGTCGGTGCAAGCCGGTTATCCGAAAGTCTCGAGGAACATATGATAACCTCGAACTGTCGATGGAATCATCATTAAATGATTTATATCACGCACAGTGCTATAAATTATTTACTGCAATTAAAATACCGCGAGACTTTCAGTATTTACAAGATCAAAGTGTAGTGGAACATGACAATACACCGGAAGTTTCGGGAAATAGCTCCGAAACACATGCTCCTGATTCTGGAGAGTGTTCCGAAGCACATGGTACTGTTGATTCCTTGTCTACTGAGGTTGCTGGTACATCGACAGACGAGTAGTTGCGGTTGATTCGTTCGAGAGATATCGTGAACGAAAGAAACCCGAAAAAGTGTTTTTTCGGAATTACTCCGAAATTTGTGGTTCGATCAATTAAAATTGCAAAATTACTTATGACGATGATAAAACTGCGTCGAATTGCGCCAACCGCGTGAAAATTGGTTGATCCATTCAAAAGTTACTGCGGTTTGAAAATTCCAAAAATAGTGTTCTATGAAACTTCTATCAGATTTTCGAGCTGGGAGAGCTCAAATGCATAGAAATATTATTTCTTTGAACTCAGCGAGCTCAAAATATCACATAAATTATATTTTGAGCTCAAAAATGTCATAAGTACAATTTTAAGCGCCCAGGAATGGAATTAGCGGGAAGTTGCAGGGATGGCCTTTAAGGTGAACCGTTTTTGTAATTTTTTTTTGTCAGATCAGGCGAATCCCTCTAGATAATCGTCAGATTATGAGACAGTACGTTTAGAACATAAAGATGAACCATATATATCTTAATCTGACGCGCTTGAGTATTTCAAAATGGCGATTTTTTTTTGCACATTATGAAAATGGCCGCGAGTTTGCGTCCCATCGAAATCATCAGATTAGTGAATGAGAGCTTTTTTTTGGTGCACTTAACACTCCCTTAGAAAATCTGACGCGCTCGATTAAATTTTTTTTTTTTGTCATTTTCAACCCTTAAATACAACCACCCGCATCATGCAAACGATCAGATTAACATACGTACATTATTAAAAATACGTAGGGCATTGATGCTATCAATATCTGACGCGCTCGAGGATGTCCATGCAACAGTTTTTTTTTACATATTTAAAAATCTATAGCCGCTTCCCCCACCGATGTAAAGGTATATATCATATAACATTTTTTTCTTCTTATCATCTAAGCTTTGCATCCCAATAGGTCTCTACGACGCTCGAGTAAATCCCCATTTAGCCTCGTGGGCTCCCCTACTATAAAATCTGGCGCCCTAGGCTCCAGCCTACTCAGCTTACTGGTAAATCCACCACTGCATCCATAACACAAACAACTCACAAACTTTCACATTTTATCAGTAAGGATAATAAAAAAGTATTTTTTCTTTTATTTATACCCTTTTTCCATGGCTGTAGGTCAGTTCAATTATGATTTTTTTAGCCTAGTGATACTGCCAAGTCAATGGTCTTGAGTTCGAATTCAAGGCACGCACCTCTGACTTTTCAAAGTCATGTGCGTATTAAGGGGCCGTTCAAGTATTACGTAAGCAGATTTATTACAATTATTTACTCCCCCACCCCCGTTGTCAGCAAAAGTAAGCAAAGCTCTTACCCCGCCCAATGCTTACGTAAACATTGTGGGTATATTATGTGCATTTTTCTCTTAATGTATTCTAGAAATAAGAAAATAGATTTAGGATGGAAGACTTTAAAGCACATAATATTCATATAAACAAACTTTATTGACACGGTATTCAACATAGAGTAAGGTACAAAAAAACGTAGTGATAGGTACCCAGAAAAAAAAATATATGTATTGTTCCTGCAACCAGGCTTTAAGTAATAATACGAACAAAACAAACTTCTTTTAAATTTTTGGTATTACATATAATTTCCAAATATCAGTCTTCAGTTCATGACACCCGAATCCATGATTCTATGTTTTCGATGATATTGGACGTTCGCTGCTCAATGTTGTCTGCTTTGCTCACAATAGATCGATATGTCAAATCGTCGATCGTATCGAAACCGAAACGAAATAATAGATTGACGAAAGAAATTAGGACAAGTGAATAGCGCGCGGTAATTTCCTTACTCGGTTCTAAGTAGTCTTGCCAGGTCTAGTGTTTTAAAATTGTTACGGAATGTTAAAATAATCGGGATTTTGGTTTTCAAATCGGGACAGCTACAATGGCTACAAAAACACTGTTTTTTGTGAATCATCGTTTATTTTAATCGGAGTGTAATTTTTTTTAATGGTATATTACCATTGGTTAGTAGGTTAGTAGTAACCTAAAGAGGTCAGTGAAAAACCGGGACATTCGGCGTCCCAATCAAGGATAAATCGGGACGTGTCACCAGACCCCTGAAAGTCGGGACGTCCCGCGCAAATCAGGACTCCTGGCAACACTAGTTCTAAGTGAGTACCTAAACGTATTTAAATTATTTGGGGATCCCCAAACCCATGTCATCAAAAGTAAGCAAAGCAAAGACCCTCCCGCCTATAGGGCTACGTAATACTTGAAGGGCCTGTAATAATCGTGAGGAAACCTGTATGCCTGAGAGATTTTCTCGACGGCGTGTGAAGTCTGCCAACCTGCATTAGGCCAGCTTGGTGGACTATAGTATAGTAGCACTTGGTGTGCCCAGCAGTGGGACAATATAATGAGTTGATTATGCAAAATGATTAAATATGATTTTTACGCAGTTTGGTATACCTAATAATTTTTATTTATCCGAAACTTACTTATTAACCTTTTGAACGCCATTGTCACATATATGTGACAAACGAAATCTTACCCTGAACGCCAACGTCACAAATATATGACAAAATATACGTCGCACCATATTATGAAATAAACAATTTAATCATTACTTTAGTGTGTTTTCATTTATATCATTTAAAAGTTTAAGCTTCCGTCTATATTGTATTTCATGAAATTAACTAAAAATAAACCACCAATACCGAGAAATTTGTTGTTTTAAAAGTAGATGATAAACGCGTATAAAAGGAGTGCCTCACACGCCGTAGTCTGCTATATGTGACAGCTAGTGTTGTGACGTATGATTGTAAAATCAATAAAAACTTAAGAGGATGAATATGAAATTTTAGTCCAGAGTATATTATTTGTATATAAGTTGGTATCAGGAAAAATAAAACGTATTATTAAAACAACTCCTTATACAACCATGCCTCTAGCTTCACAATCAAAAATAAAATAAGTATGCAAATATCGAATATCGACACTTGTTAAACTCATCTCTTGCGCATCCCTAGCGCAAAACAATAATAAAAATACTGTTTTCAATTTTTTTTATTACTACATTAAAATCCTTGCGTATTTTAGATATGGATAGGTATTATATTAGATAAGAATACTTATTAGAATCGATAACCAACATGTACACTGCTACATCCCTAATTTAGATGCGAGAATGTCATAAAATTGACTGGCAACCAACGCCATTGTCACAATACCAAGACAAGGCATGTTGAATAGTGTTGTAACCATATTGTAATAATTTTTTTTTTTTGTTTTCTAATTTCTGCTTTTTCATTGATAGTCTCTGTTAAATACAGTGTAAAGATTACTATATTGGAATATAGTGGCAGGTTAAATAACATTTCAGTGTCGTTTTATTAGATTTATTAGAAAATTAAAGACGAAAATAAAAACTTATTTGTATATCGATATAAGTTTTGGAATCCCTATTTTTTATGAAGGTCATTTGACAGAAAAAGTGGCCTGGCGTCAGGGGTACGGCGATACGTTTATACTCTGGCGTTCAAAAGGTTAATAACAGAACTGAAACAAACCTACAGGATTTTGATGTCGAAAATGGTCAAAAACTGCATAATTTATCCATTATTTGAAAATCATTGTTATCCCGCTCACTTTTATCTCTGGAAACATGAGTATCGTTATAAATAGGTAGGTACTTTTTAGTTTTCGTCGCATATGGATTTCCCTTGCAATGTCAGTCAGACATTGTGGGTACTCACTTTAGGTATACACGCGTAATTTGAAGGTATTTAGCCTCTCTATCTATATCTCAATGCTTACAACTTACAACATAAAAGATGAAAAAAAAACCACCAACATATTTAATATTATTTATTTTGTAATATCATGCTTAGTTCTACTCGATAAGATGAAACTAGGTATGTTATATGTTCATATATGTTTTCGTTTTTGTGGTTTTAATTTAAGTCTCCTTTTAATCTCCAAAGACTTTTTCACTTTTGTATCGATCTCGGCATGAATTTGCCTCTTAGTTTCATTCATTGCAAGTTGGTAGTTACTTGTGAGACGATCGAGAACATTAGTTTCGATTTGCATTTGTGGCACTTCAGCTTTACCACCGGATTGAATTATTTCCTGAAATATAAACTCCAGATCAATAAAGGCAGGGATATGGGATACCATGACATACATAATCGAGAGAAGTTTATGCTTATGCGTGTGTGCGCGGGGGAATATCGAACACTTAATAAAGCATTAGACAAATTACGTCAAAATAACGATGGCTATAATTATCATTTGTATGTAGTTTTGAAATAAAATAAATGGTAAGTTCATAATTATGTCTTTCATAATTGTAAGCACTGTCTATTCAGATCCAACCGAGAATCCGAGAGTCGGCCATTCTCGGGTAAAAATTCACTTTCGGTCTCGGTCACGGCTTTATTTTTGAGCGACTTCGCTATTGTGAATTTTTTTAATAGGTATGATTCGCGCGTTAATTCGATCGCTGAGGGCGATGCGTGACTGTTCAATCGATTAAATTATACAACTACCAAATCAGACAATCATTATATAATAACCAAATGCTACTTGTATAATAACTTTCGTGAGGCGTATTCATAATTATTTAATCTCTCGTGACTCTCGCGACACCGCCGCCGCGTCAGCTCATGATTAAGGACTGCTATTGAGTCTGAAACTAGTCGGGCGATCCCGAGAATGCGCGTGAGTAAACCGTGTAGTCTTTAAATAAATGCTACTTGGTTTGTACCCTCTGAGGTTTGTGCTTTCGTTCGTAATCATATCACACTGAAGGACTGAGGACTTAACACTGTCAGTGATTGGTGTGTCAAATTGACCTCTTTGTCAACGCTGACAAAACTGTTATTGTATACATACAAACATATACATACATTGACGCCCTTTTCAGACAGGGGTAGGCAGAAATTACAGAACGCCACTATTTACAATTTTTGCACACCTCTTTTCCTTCATCCACATTCATACATCTTGTCATACACATGCGCTGGTTGAGAGTACTACCCAACTACTGTTATTGTATCTTTTACGGTAAAAGGGCGTTTTTGCACATTGCCATGGCCGAATGGAAAGAAGATACATAACATTGAACTGGCGGTCGCGTAGACCTATCAAGAATTAAAAAATACATTCCACGAAAGCGAAAGTCAAGTATATTCAAGTATTTTGCGTCACTATCGACCAAAAGACGACACGTTTGGCGTAGTGGCTCAGCGATAGGCTTCTGCGTCACGTGTTGTGGGTTCGATCCCCATACGGAGCAAATATTTGTACAGGTAGTTGTTCCGGGTCTGGGTGTTTGTATATGTGAGAATTTGTGTTTGTAAAGGCACCCACGATACAGGAGAAAATCCTAGTGTGAGGCAACGTTTTAAAAAAAAAGCTGACGTGCAGCTCACACTTGGCTATTATATCCAAGTAAACCATGATGGCGTGCTGATGAACTCGCAAGAGCGGCGGCTAGTGGCACACTGCAGGGCCTCTAGCACTTCTGTAGAATATCGAAAGCCCTGGCTAAAAGAACCCTTACGAATTTAAGCTCTGGACAAAATACTCAAGCATGATGTTCATATAGGGAAACATACCTTAAGCCTAGATGAAATAAGGGAGCGCCCCTAAAAAAATCCTCATAGTAGCCGCAGAGTTTAGCGGTGAACACTGATTGGCAATGAGTGGCGATCACAATAAACCGACTACGGTCGTAGTGATACTATAGCCACAAATATACAACATAAAACTGAAACATGCCACTCCTTAATTTAGCGATGCTCGGTCCCGGCTAACGTTAAATAACTAGTCTCGATCGTCAAACTGACGATAATTTGTGAACAGGTAATCAGAATTGCAATAAGACGTGTACATTTTCGATACTCCACAATCTACTGGCGGCTAGCCATCAGATTGTGGACCATTATACATAATCCATCCATATTTAAGTATTGATTAAACATAAAAAATAAAATAAACCGAAAATAAACGATAAGGTAATAGAACTCTTAACCTTGCAGGTCAGCTGATCAACTGATCTGCAAGGTTAACGTTTTCCATATCTACAAAATAGTGCAGTAGACGCAGTGGTACCTAAATATTATTTTAGTTTCCTTACTTACCTTGAATTGATTCAATTGATTTTGTAACAGAATAGTAACGGCGTGGCCAATACGTCCTGCTCGTCCGGTGCGACCTACTCTATGTATATACGTTTTGATGTTCCGAGGAGGATCGTAAGATATGACATAGTTACAATCTGAGATATCAATGCCTCTTGCTAAAGCATCCGTGCCAATTAATCTGCAAACAATCATTAGATTAGAAATATAATATTTCTTAGTACATTTCACAAAAATCCTTTCTTTATATGGTACAGTCAAAATGTAAAAATGTTAGGCGCTCGCGCTTTGTTTGGTATTAAGTGTTTTAGAGGTTGTACGAGGAACAATTTTGTATGCATATTACATGTTTTTTTGAACTACATGGCGACACCATCCTGTTCCTGAAAGCAGCACAAACCAGAAGATTTTTTCAAACCAGCCAAAGTTAGGCTTAAGATCCTAGTGAAATTGTTAAGTATAGACTAAAGAATTCAATTTTGCCAATTGAAAATTGAATATTCTGTTTAGGTAATAATATTATTGGACCTGCCAAGGTTAAGGTAAATCGTTCGAACTAGCCCGTCAATTTTTTTTGTTGGTTACGTTGGCAAACGAGCCACCTGGTGGTAAGTAGTAATCGTCGCCCATGGACACCTGCAATACCAGAGGAGTTGCTGATTCGTTGCTGACCCATAAAAACCCCTAAGGAGTGCAGGCTGCCAGAGCCCCAGCAGCCGAGGGGGAACTGACTGTTACGCGCAAAAGTAGAAACACACACTAACGTGCTTTACGACAGAATTTTGTGGTACTTACATGAAAATAGTAATCACAATTTAAAATTCCACATACTCTACAATATTCACAAATGTTAATGTTTTCGTTATTAACGCATTAAGCAGATAACGTTGCCATTAAAACGTTGGACATATTTTACAAAAAAAGATAGTTTCCCTACATTGTTTTTTTATACCACTAAGGTGCCAAACAAGCATAGGTACGGCCCGCCTGATGGTAAGCGGTGACCGTAGCCTATAGACGCTTTCAACACCAGGGTAACACTTTACCTACCCTGTAAGTTACGGAGTAATAGTTGGGCTGGCAGCATAGGAGACAATAGCGTGATACTTATACTATCTGCCAACACAACGCTTCCTAGCGGAGCTCTAACGACCTTACTTATCGTTAGGAACAGAACATAGCACCGAGCTATATTATTTAGCTACCATTTTCTGCAAAGCAAGGGATTTCATGGAAAGTATTTTCAGTGTAATAATTGTTATTTCTATTGAACTCGAAAAATAAAGAAGGATCCAGAACTTTATCGATTGACAGCATCGACAGCGATTGAGTACGAAATAATCTATAAGTCCACACTTTTATTTTTACCTTAAGTTAGCATGGATTAAACATGTAGCATCTGCACCTTGCATCAAAAAAAATCTTTCTTCTACTCGTCAAATGATGCTACTCAAACACGTTCCTATAAATATGAATGAAAGCCTAGGAAGCATATACATTACTTACACTTATATGCATCTCTAAATACTAAAAAGGTGTGCGTTTCGATGGCGCGACCAGGGCGATTCCTTGAGATATAATTACTAATACAATAGGTAAAAAGTTTTCTGTAAACAATAAGCCATGGTCACCCTATCGAAACATTCAAAGCGTATACGCATAAACGTGTACAGCTCCTGAAATATAAATCTAGAATTATTTTGTGCATTTTTAAAAATGTTGACAAATTCATCTCAAATCTAGGTTTTACAAAAAACCAGATTCCAGATTTAAGAAAATGTAACAATACTGGATGTCTAATAAATAAATTAATAAATATTACTTACACGTCTATTTCGGACTGCGTAAATTTCTTCAAAACACTTTCTCTTGTTGATCTGTCTAAAGCTGAAGATAGTTCAGCCACCCTCAGTTTTTCATCGCCCCATGTATTGAGAAGGACAGCTAACCTGTGTGCTGACTCAGCTGCATTAGTAAAGCACAACACTTTATCCCATTTAAGCTCAGCTAAGAAATGATATAACATGAGTGGTTTGTGCTCGGCATCACAAGTTACATAATGCTCTATTAACTCTTCTGGTGTAGCATAAAACCTAATTGGGTCTTCATGCTCATAATTATTTGATTTAGCAGCAGAAAACAATTTTGGCTGAAATAATCCCCACTGCTCTAACTTTTCAGGGTCCTGAGACAAAGTTGCTGAGAAAAGCAATTTATGAGGTGGAGGTTTATGCTCAACAAGACTATTCCATGTAAGGTTTGAATGGCGTCCAGTCATAAGTTCATTCTGTAACTTAATGTGTTTATCTACATGATAAAGCCAGTCATTTTGTATGTGATCCATTATTCTGTCTGCTTCATCAATAACCAAAAATCTTAAATTTTTCAGGGTAAAGCCTTCTGTAGCCTGTAGATGTTCTACTAATCGTCCAGCTGTGCTTATTATAATATCCACTAGGCTAACCCATCCGGATGATTCAGCTAAAAATTTGAGACCATATCATAATCATATTGTAAAATAGATATGGGTATTTATATAATATATATAAAAACCTAGATATTACTTATTATATAATTAGATTTAATTTTTACTTACTGTATCTAACAATATTTTGTTGTTCCTGCTGCAATGGTGTAGACCCACCTAATAATGCAACCTTTAACCGTGTCTTCATGCAATACTTCTTAAATACTTTAGCTACCTGTGCTGCTAATTCTTGGACTGGTAAAACTACAAGAGCTCTTACATGGCACCCAACATCTTTCATAAGGATCTGAAAAATTTAATTAAATAATTAGTATTTGAGCAGTCACAATATTAGTTCAAAGAATTATTTGTAGTAAGGAGAAAAAAATGTCATAGGTAAAGGATAATAATCAAAGTTATTAGTACCTGAACTATTGGTAAAACAAATGAAAGTGTTTTTCCACTACCAGTTGGAGCAGATACACAAATGTCATGAGGCCAAAATGGATGAGTTAGTTGATGTTCATTTAAAATAAAAGGAACAACTTTTTCCTGCACTGGGAATAAATGAGTGACACCTTCACTTAATAAAGTTGCCTTTAGTGTGCTGTGTAACCAATCTTGATCTTGTACACAATATGATGATGTTTTCAAACTTGTTGATATACTAAATGGATGTGATAGCCAAAAAGGCAATACTCGTGCAACCTAAAACACACAAAAGTGATAGACTGTACTGCTTACTTACTTGCTTAGCTTACCTGGGGGTCAAGCAAAAGTTTTACTGCAGTACAGGACAATGAAATTGTACCATTCGGAAACAATTTAAATAACAGACTTGGTCCCCAGTGCAGTACTCCTTCAACCTCGTGGTGTACACTAACGGGTGCCTCACCCAAGGAATCCGTTTGGATAATAATAATAATCTTTATTACAAGTAAAAACTTAGTACATATTAGTCAAAGTCAAAGTCAAAATTATTTATTTCAATTAGACCATTAAAAAGGTACTTTTGAAAAGTCAAACTAATTGCACGGTTCCAAAAAGTGGGTCTTATGGAGAAGAGCCGACAAGAAACTCCATAGATACTCTTTTTAAAAAAAACATGATTACAATATTAATCTTTACAACTTTGTTTTAAATATGTAGTTTGACAATTATGCAGTTTGATGTGTAAGATGATTTAATCAGTATAAGTAGGTGTTATATTTAGAAGTTATATAGAAAGAAAGGGATTGCCACAGCAAGTAAGAGCTGACCAGTCCCGACAGACAGCACCCGTTCACGAGCATGACGTGTGTATCGGCGCGGTTCGACTCAACCATATTGTAGGGAATAAAACGACCCGACACACAACGCCACCATCAGCAGGACATTTAAGTGAGCATGACAAGCTCAGACCGCGGGCACAATATTCTTATAGATAAATATACTAACACAATTGTTACATCAATATCTGCACGATCCCCACACAATTACAATTTAAACTTAGCCTAGAATATGATTTTAGCAAATGGATTAAGCTTCTGTAGCCAAACTAGGCAATGCCTGTACTACGGCTATCAGCACCAACTCCAATAAAATTATACAATAATGTTAGCCCTTTTTAATATTTATTAATTATAATATATATAGTATTTATTTTTGTTTCACAAAGGTAAGTACATATTAAATAATACAATACAAATAATGTAACTCACAAACCTTTGTGAGAAACTGTTGTCCGTAGTAGGAAAACCTGTGTTACAGATCACCAGGCTCCCTCCCACCTCTTGGACAAATCTTAGTGAATAATTTACATTTAAGCAGTATGTACTTAATCTAGTAAATAAATTTTAAGACTATCGATAAAGTAACCACCAAAATTTAGAGTTTATTATGTAGGTAAAAACAATAAAATCTATGTGATAGTGTAGTTCTATATTATATTGTATCAGTATGGTAGATTTTATGTTTGCGGCGTATTGTTGCGTTGATTAAAGGATCGTAATCAGATAACAAGTGGGATTTAAAAACTATATGAAGAATGAAAAGCTGTCGAACTGTAAGTGTAAGGACTTTAAACTCATGATATAGTTCAGTTGTCGGATGCAGAAATGGAAGAAAAAGTGCAACTTTAAGGACCGCTCTTTGGGGGCGCTCCAGTTTTATCAAGATGGTTTTAGCTGCCTCTCCACAGGATGAGATGCAGTACGTCAGTATAGATTCGCATAATGTGAAATAGGTTATTTTTAGGATTTTTTCAACAGAAACGTGACGCAGGTTTTTAAAGATGTAGGTAAATTAGTTTTAAATGTTAATAAATCAACGTAAGCTTGGAAATTTTGATTTTTATCAATAAGAATTCCGAGATACTTAATTGAGTCTACTGGTTGTAGTTCATTACAGGCGAAGCGTTGAGGTTGAACAGGAGTGTGCTAAGATGGGGTTGGGATTGAGGGTTTTTATTTTTTAAATTGAATGCGATGTATTTGTATTTGTTGACATTTTACGAAAGAATACTGGAATTAAGCCAGTTTTTGACGCGATTCATACCATCCTGTGCATATCGATATGTGTTATCCCAGGAATCACCTCGAAAAACTAGTGCCGTGTCGTCAGCAAAGGTTTAGCTCGCAAAGGTCGTTAATAAAAAGTAGTCGGGTAATGAGAAATAGTCGGCCCAAGAATACTGTCTTGCGGCACACCTATGTCGATGGGAAGGTCATCACCACATACGCCGTCTAGCTGAACACATTGTGTACGATCCGTAATATAGCTTGCAAAGAATTTCCTTTGCATGCCACGAACCCCCAACTGTTCCAGTTTGTCGAGTAGTAGTGGGACAGAGACGGTATCAAAAGCCTTCGCCAGGTCTAGAAAGATTGTTATTACTTTTTTCTTATCATCCATATTCAAATATATTCATACTATTGTTACCAGACAATAGTGTTTATAAGTTCATGGACTGCATCATCCGTTGACCTGTTCCTGCTTTTAGATAAAAGATTTTTCTTCTCTAAGTAGTTGACAAGTCTTCCATTGACAATTTTTTCAATGAGCTCTCTTGAAGGCCTTTGGGAAGATTCCCGGAGTGAAAGCCACATCGCAAATGTGCGCGAGTGTTTCAACTAGAATACTTCTGTATCTTTTGATAAGGTTGTTAGAAATTCCATATAAACCTATAACATAATCACTTTTAAGTTCAGCTATGGTTAAGTCAGACAATTTCATCTGCATCTGTTAGAGAAAGAACAAATCATTGCGACGGGGTTAAGGTGGGGGTGGAGCAGTAGTCATGAACTAGATATTTGTAAGTTCTCAGCTAAAGTCTTTCCGATATTAACAAAACAATTGTTAACAGAGTTAAGCGACTCTATAGGGTCATTGTTAGCTATTAATTCTGATGCTGGGGTTTTAGTTTTATTTGAATGGGTAATTCTTTTGATGACCTTCTAGAGCTTTTTGTATTGTGTTTAGCGTTGTTGATTTCAGACTTTTCGTAATCTCTTTTAGCGTTTTTGATTAATGAATTACAGAATTTATGACAGCAGGTATATGTTAATTTGCAGGTTACATTTTTTGGGTCTTTGTAATCCAAGGTTTAAAGATAGGTACACTGGCATCTGGGAGTAAGTAAATTAATGTAAATTTTAACATAATCCTTTTTAATCAGCATGTAAAAATAATACTACTTTTCTGTAAAATTAATGATTAGAAAGTACATAATTTAAAGTGCTTTAAATAATTGAGGAATCAAATACCTTTGTCTTCTTTTCAAAGTCACTGACTCCCAACACTTTAAAATCATGTGATGTGTTTGCTTTTTTACCATCTTGATGTCTATCAATATTATTGCTAATTTTTGGTTTTTGTTCTTTCTTTGTCACTTCCTCTGTAACATGGTCTTCTTTACTTTCCTCAACAGGTTTCTGTGGTGTAAGTCTAATAACATCAGTTTTTTTTTTTGTAGCATAGGCTGATTTTCGTTCAGCAATCCTTTTCTTTAAATTCTCTAACTGTTTGGCTTCTTGTTCCGCTATATCTAATAATTCATCTTCTTTTACATCCTTATATCTGTAAATATAATGAGACATGACGCAGATGCCTCATGGCCTTGTTTTTGGGTGGAGAAATGTACCTTATGCATAACAACCCACTTTGGGGACGGACCTACAGTGGCCACTCCAATGCGGGCTTCCTGGGCTAAGCCTTCAGGGGCAGTCTCTCCCTGGGTTTCTACTTAGCGTCACAATAGGGACCTGATCTTTGATTACTAAGCCCAAGGCGACAAGAGAATCCTTGTAGTGGGTGCCTCATAAGCCTAGTGGTCATAAGTGCAACTGCTATGCTAGAGGTTCCTGGTATCGATTCCCAGGTTAGAGCAAAGTGTTATTGGGGTTTTTGTATGAAATTCTCAGTAGCAGCTCAGAGTCTGGATTTGTGCCTGGTAACCCTAAACTTACCGGCAAATTGTGGGTGTAAATTAGTACACATCTGCCTATTATGAAAATATCTAAACGAGGTAATAAGGCGACTCTCTGACTGAGATTACGAATAATAATAATAATAATTTAATATAACTGCCTCATTAGTCTAGTGGTCCCAAGCGAGGAGAGGTCTAGAGGGTCGAGAGGCTACACTAGAGGTCCTGGGTTTGATCCCCAGGTCGAGCAGTGTTATTGGGTTTTTCTATGAAATTCTCATTAGCAGCTCAGGTTCTGGATTTGTGCCCGGTTAATGGCTATAGGCTCGCCCCCCTATAACATGGGACCTAAACATACCGGCGAACTGTGGGTGTACATGTACACCTCTGCCTAACCCTTCGGGAAATACAGGCGTGATGGTATGATTAATTTAATAAAACTTAATTATTGTAACAATCAACAGTGAATTGAAAAGGAATACAATAGAACGAGGGAAAGGAGATAAGAATCACCAAAAGAAATGGAATTGAATGACATAGTTTATATTAATATGTTCCCATACACACCTGTTTATTACAAACAGGTCCATTATTAAACTTTTATACTTAGTTAAATTTCTTCTTCGTCTTGTTTATGTATGGAATTGTGTTTGTAAGATGAACTTTACTTGAACTTCTATAATTCCAGCAGACACTGGCAGACACGATTTAAGTTTTAACCTCAACATCAACTCGTCAAAACCAAAACAACCACAGAGCAGACTAGACGCGGTGGGCGATTATGAGTTAGTTGGACTACTGAAATCATTTTTTTTAAGGAATTTTATGACCTGGTTACTAAGACCTTTAAGTCGTCTTTTTTGTAGTCTATAACACGTCATTTTATCCCCAGTAAAACAGTGGAAACTTCACTAAGGCTTCGATGGAGTTTAGGAGTGAATACGGAGATTGGGCGGGAAAATGTAAAGTGCACTTTAACGGTTTTAAATTATTTTCCAAAACTTGTGTTGCCCCGAAGTTTAATCTGGAATTATAGTAGATAGTCAACCATTAAGTGTTCGTGAAAGTGTGCGAGTATAGGCAAATGATATAAAATAGAAAATCGTGACTTTTGTGTTCGCTCCTAAACCCCATCGAAGCCTTATTGAAGTTTCCACTGTTTTACTAGGGATAAAGTGAAGTGTTTTCAACTACAAATAAGACATGACCTAAAGGTCTACGTTCCAGGTCCACCACCAGGTCATAAAATTCGTTAAAAAAAAAGGAGTGAACACAAAAGTCACGATTTTCAATTTTATATCATTTGCCTACACTCGCACACGTTCACGAACACTTAACGGTTAACTATCCACTATAATTACACATTAAACTTCGGGGAAACACAAGTTTCCCCGAAACTTGAAAATAATATAAAACCGACAAAGTGCACATTAAATTTTCCCGCCTAAAACTCCACTGAAATCATTCGATTCTCAATTATTACAGATTATTCTACTAATTTAGTTAGTAGTCGTGGTCGCAATCGATGCCTACAGAGTAGATTAATCAATATTTTTTCATGGTGAGTGTTGGATTTAGGTACACAAATAAATAATGAAATAAGTAATTCTTAATAAGATGAAAAAATATTCTATCATATGGTATCATAATATATAATGTACTACAATTAATTTCTTGAATACACCTTTTAAGTAACCTAATAACAATGTATGAAATGTGCGAAATGTGCATTGTTTGTTTGTTTTTTGGACTTGTGAAATTGATTGTTTTAATTATTTGTGTTGTGAACCTGATTTATTTATTTAATTACGACTAGTTATACAAAGAAACCACATAGTATTTTAACCAGGAATGCTTAAATACTACGACTACTTACTACGAGTAGGTCACTCGTAGTAAGAAAGGTGATTATTTGTATTAAAAAAGATATATGTTTTGCATTTTGTTAATATTGCTTGACGGATCCGTCTGCAGGAAGTGGTGGCAAAAAATGATCTTTATGAACATATGACATCCATTAAACACAAAAACTCAGTTCCTAGCAGCATTCAAAGGTATTCCGATTTTAATTTTAGGTTTTTTTTTGTACGGATTTCATACGGAGTTTCAGATTTATTGGACATACGGATTTCGTACGGATTTTACTGTCGGATGTACACATTTTTAGTGGCTACAATGTGGCAGCACTGGGTACAAACCTACAAATGAAATGACTAAGTTTCTCAAAGTTGACGCATAATGCAAATTGCCGACGAGATGTTTAAAGGATTTCCATAGTCTGATCATAAATGTCGATATTTTGTATAAGTCCTGAACCAACGAAATAACAAACACTGTTCCGAGCATTGAATTATAGTTTGAACAGGGGTCTTTAGGCGGGAAAATGTAAAGTACACTTTGTCGTTACTACGTTTAGTACACTGATCTATAAGCTACTAGACTGGATAGGCTATGGCGTACAAATGATAGCATAATTTGTGGCTCAATTTGAAGCGCTGCTCCGTGCTTTTATGGAACTAAAACTGACAATGATTGACACTTAATGCAAATGGTCGACGAGCTGTTTAGAGCATCTCCGTGTTTCGATCATGAATATCGATATTTTCTTATTGTATAATTTTGTGTAAGTCCTCAACGAATGAACTGATAAATAATTTTGTGTAAGTCCAAGTAAGTGATATGTTTGAAAATGCTTATGGATTGTCTGACACCTGGGGAGGCGTTATTGTATTGTATTCTAAGTGTCCTATTTTCCGCTGGGTGTGGTTGGTTCATGTGTACTGGTTTAAAAGGTAGGCCCCAGTACCACATCTTATATTTACTGTAAAACTATACCTTACAAAAATGTATGTATCAAAATGTTACCACGCACGGAAAACGTTCTTAGTCCTCACATCTTTATGAAGTTGAAGTCTTATGAAGTTATACCATACTACGACTAATAATATTGAGGTAGTGAACGATTTTGCGAACGTATGATAAAAATGGTTTGATATGAATTAAAATTAAAAAAATCGTTTATAAGATGTGGAACATACGAATAATTCTTTATTATTAATAAAACTAATTTCCTTTATTATTTTCTCCTAATAGAAATAGATTAAGGCGGATCGTTTCGCTGTGCCCGCGAAATTCAAATTTCGAGTGGTTTTTCGCAGTTTGTAGGTCTATAACAAGTTCTAGATTCATGGTAGTTGTAATTGCGACATCAACTATACAACATTCACAACTGAGAACTAAAACCTTTACTAATAAATCCTTATCAAGCCAAAAACTTGGCGCAATCTGTGTAATTGGTCAAAATTGTCATTTTACACTACTTTTAGCTCCAATAATGATTTTTAAGCAATGGTTTTAGATAAAAATTGTGAATTTTGTATAGTTAATGTCGCAATTACCATTACCATGAATGCAGAACTTATTATAGACCTACAAACTGCGAAAAACCACTCGAAATTTGAATTTCGCGGGAACAGCGAAACGATCCGCCTTAAGAATAAAACTCATGTAATTTTACTTTTGTCATTTTATTTCCTCTGACAAACTTCTACAATGTTTATTAGTGTATATCGTATTTTTAAGACAAGTTATTAAATTTAAAATAAAAGTTAGCATACAAGTACATTACTTAAGTTCATTTAATTTCATTCATTCTTTCACCACCTCACTATCATTTTTTTGGTAAAACAAACTGGTAACCCTTTAACTGTCAAGTTACTGAATACAATTATATGTCGAAGTATAGTCTGTGGTTGTTTTAGTTTTGACTCAGGGTTCTGACGAGTTGAAGTTGAGGTTAAAACTTAACTTGGAATATAAAGAAATTAATGTGACTCAAGTAAAGTTCATCTTACAATCACAATTCCATACATAAACAAGACGAAGAAGAAATTTCACCAAGTATAAAAAATTAATAATGGACCTGTTTGTAATAAACAGGGGTGTATGGGAACTTATTATAATATATAATAATAAAAAAAAGACGTGTGGCACTCGGGGACTGCCGCGGTAAAGCTATTGCATAGCGTTTTTTATCAACTTATGTAATACAACCAATGCCACCTAAAGGCGGGTTGCTGAACTAAAGAGACAAGCGTGTTAGGTTTTTTTCGTTACGGAATTTCTGGATTCGGTCCCCACGCTCAAGGCCCGCGATAGAAGCTATGCAATAGCTTAAAAACGAATTATTGGAAATCCGCATACATTTCTGTAAACAATTTTTATCCGTACGTAGTACTCCAAATTCCATACGTGTATGGATAAATCCGTACATATGGCAACACTGTTTATACCACTGACCTCTATATTACTCTATAAGTACACCTTGTTTGTCTTTCCTCTAAGCCTAATCCTCAGAGGAAAGACAGAGCCTAATCAGTGGTTTGTATTCACTGATCTTTAGACGTGTACCTATAGAGTAATAAAGAGGTCAGTGTTTGTACCATATCCACCCAGGAGGTTTACTCTTGAACTCAATTCCGATACATCGACATTGGAATTGTCACGTTTCGTCAAGTTTCGCACTCTTGTAGAAACGTAAACCTTATCGCGATTTGGATGATTCAAAATATTGCGGAAGTTTGACCCTAACCTCGATAGATGGCGTTGGGGTCAAATTAGATCGCTTTATGGTTTCGTTACATTGATTTAGTTGGGGTGTGAATGTTTAATGTATATGTAAGTACCAAAACACCCATTATAGTGATCGTTTTGCCATCTGGTGGTTTTATTTCGAACCCCATTTATAGTAGTGACGTCAGTGGAGTGCTTAACGAGTGGTGTAGTGAACACTCTTGAATCCGAGACTAGCTCCAATTTGTTTCAACATTGGGCTGTGATTAAGTGAACTAAATAGGATCGGGATTAAATTTCATAAATTCATTCTAAGGGTCGAAACGGTACTCTTGACATCGTTTTGACAGCTTCTCTTTGTTAGTATTGTATTCGGATCGGGCTTGTTGCAATATGTTAGAAGGTACAAACTTTTTTACAACTGATTAATAAAATAAAGTGGTTTCTTTCTTAGAAAGCTCATTACTATGGCTCGACTAGCATATCAAATAATTCTGAGAAAGATACCGTCATAAAAAGTCGTCAAAATAACAATAATGAAACAACTGAATAAATATTATGAGGAGCCGTATGAGTGTAAGTAAAGTAAGTCAATGGTGAATTAATACATTTTCACTCTTATTTGACGAAGTATACGTACACAGAAACATATAGCCTTTTGTGCCGGAAACCTATGAAAATTAAGAAAATATCACCAAAGCATAAAGTAGAAAACAATCATAAATACCATGAAGTACTCGAAGCCACGAAGCTTCGTGTTACTTGTAGGTCGCCCCTAAGGCGAGTCTTCTGCTGGAATATCACCATATAATGAACATTTTCATGTTTTAACAGAAGTATATTGCCACTAGAAGCTGCGATTAAACGGATGCAAAAGCAATACAAAAGGCATATTGGAGATATTATATTGATGTCCCAGGATACCAACAGTAATTTTCTTGCCTCATGAGATGAGAGCAGCACAGGACCGTGTTGATGGCACCAACTGAGGGAGGCTTATACCCAGCAGTGGGTGAAGTCAGGCTGTGGATGATTATGATGATGATAAGAGATGTAAAAGCAGTAGTGGCAGCATAGTAAAAAGTGGACAAGTTTTCTTCAAACTTGACAGAAGCGAGATTATAAAAAAAATGTGATGGTTTGAAAAGAAAAGAAAAGAAAGAAAACTAAATTTATTTGTAAAGGACACCCAAGTACACAAAAGAAATCAAATAAATAACTTACATCTATGGTACCCAGGTGTGTGAAATACACCTGGGTACCATAGTGATCGGTAATCGGCTCTGTCTCAGCATAGATTTCAATTGTTGATTGTGAATATGTGTCAATTAGTTGATAGACATTTGATATAGAACAAACATTTGGTATAGCTGTATTCCACACTAAAGCATACAGCCTTCAGTAAATTTAAATAAAAAATTACAGACAATGCAAAATCTAATATACTTGTCTTCATATTAATATGCAGTATGATTCAGGTTACACTCGGAGGCATTTTAAATTATGTTGAATCCATCACAGCCGCCAAGCACTTGCACATAGATGGTACTGCTTATTGGAGATAGAGCTCTACATTATCACCCTGATGGTGCAGCTAAAATTATAATGCTTGCTGTCATTATATGAGCAATAATAAACTGGGAGCAGCACAAAGAGGAATAGCTGGTGGGGAAAATTAAATATTTTATAAACTCAGGATATATCCTGAGTTTATAAAATATTTCCTCATCTTATAAAAATGTTTATAAATATTTTCCTCATCTTAGTTCAGTTACAGATGTGGCTCTCAGTATACTGATATAGAAAAGAGAGCTGTATTAGTTCATTAACTGTGGTTTCATTATTGTAATTTGAAAAGTATATAAACAATTAGCACTGTTATCACTGTTGTAACTTTTTATTCCAAAATATATTCATTAAACCCTTTGTCACGCTTATCAATGGTTTAGAGGTTTTTCAGAAAACATTGATCACCTGTAAAAAAATTATAACGCGGCTTAACTACAGTTACATACTATTTATATCATAATCGAGATAAGTACGTAAATAACATGAAAATAATGAAATACCCAATACTTTTAACAGAAGTATATTGCCACTAGAAGCTGCAATGAAGACATGAAAATGTTCATTAAGTGGTGAAATTTCAGTCGAAGGCTGGCCTTAGGGGCGGCCTCCAAGTAACACGAGGCTTCGAGTACTCGAGTATATTTCACTTTTCATATTTTTTATGGGCTTCCGGCATAAAAGGCTTATTTCTGTGTACGTATACTTCTTCAAATAAGAGGGAAAATGTATCCATTGACTTATTTTATTTACGCTTTTAGGGCTCCTCTTATTTTTTTTTCAATTGTTTCATTATTTGTTATTTTGACGATTTTTTATGACAGTATCTCTGTATGAGTTTTTTAAGAAAGAATCCACTTTATTTCAATAATATCAATTGTAAAAAAGTACCTTTCTACGTATTGCGATAAAACCGATCCCAATACTAATAATAATAGTAACGCAATAGAGAAGCTGTCAAAACGATGTCAAGATTACCGTTTATTGCCCATTATCGAATTTAGGCATTTCAATTTTCAATCCCAATCCTATTTAGTTCACTCAATCACCGCTCAATATTGAAACAATTGGGCGCTAGTCTCGGATTCAAGAGTACGAAACTTTTTTTTTTGTGTGATAGAGGGGCAAACGAGCAGACGGATCGCCTGATGGTAAGCGATCACCGCCGCCCATGGACACCCGCAACACCAGAGGAGTCTCGAGTGCGTTGCCGACCCTTTTAAAAGGGGATTGGGCCACCGGTAATGTCACTCACTCGGCGAAACACAACGCAAGCGATGTTTAACGCCGGTCTTCTGTGAGCCGTGGTATCACTCCGGTTGAGCCGGCCCATTCCTGCCGAAGCATGACTCTCCCACGTAAAAAACGAACTTGACGAAACGTCACAATTCCAAAGTCGATTTACCGGAATTGAGTTCACGAGTAAGCCCCCAGTGCCGGTGTAGAGTGTATTAGAGGTTAGTGAGGTTATAAAATAAACTCGACTATGGGTAATAATCGGTTACAATAATAAAATATCTTTCAATAAATCGATTCCAGTTTGACAATACCTTTAATTTTGTCCTATTTTGTCTCTATGTACAATTTTAGCGAAGCACCACGAAGCAAGTTTTCGATTCGTCGCTTTATTTCCCGAATAATCATTCAAATGTTTTTTCTTTACCAATTACACATGATAAATTGTTAACTTTATCTGTTTGGCTTTTGTAGTTTTCTATTATTTGTAGGTTTCAGATACTGAACACATCACAAAATGGCTAGTGTATCCTATCAAATTGCAAATCTTTTGGAGAAGGTAAGCCGGCGTTCTCATAACATAAACGTACAAGTAATGTGTAATTGCCTAAAATTAATGTTATCATCGAAACTGATTTCAGATGACGTCTAACGATAAAGACTTTAGGTTCATGGCTACTAATGATTTGATGACTGAGTTACAAAAAGATAGTATAAAGCTTGATGATGACTCTGAGCGAAAAGTAGTAAAAATGCTGCTACGGCTTCTTGAAGACAAGAACGGTGAAGTGCAAAATTTAGCTGTGAAATGGTATGTGACAGTCCTTTTGGATTTAAAAAAAAAAACTATTTTCATCCTAATAACTAAGTGTTAATGATTTCTAGTCTTGGTCCTCTTGTGAACAAAGTAAAGGAGTATCAAGTAGAGGGCATTGTGGATACATTGTGTGCAAACATGCTCTCAGATACAGAACAACTGAGAGATATCAGCAGCATAGGCTTAAAAACTGTCATATCTGAACTACCACTAGGCTCTAATACTTTAGCTGCAAATGTGTGTAAGAAAATAACTGGAAAACTCAGCAGCGCTATTGAGAAGGTAACAATTAATTCAGTTTACAACGAATGCATCTCTAATTACTTAATATTAATATTTTTAATATTTTGAATAGACTTGCCCATTATCTTACCTGGTCAAATATTATCAACTGTGGAGTATGCTTGCCTATAAATTTCGCAGAGGATTTTTAATGTAATACCCACAGTCTGGTAATGTTTGAGACCCATACATGTTTGAACTGTTTCGGGCTATGGTATAATACTATAAGGAAATAGAGAATGCTTCTCTGTCTGAACCTTCAAAAATATAAGAAATAATGATGAGTCAAATAGTTTCGGAAGGTGGTGCTTTAGATTTGGTCGGATCTTTTGTTTTCGTGTTTTGCTTTAAAAGTTATGTTATTTCAGCATTTTGAGAGGCAAGTAGAATTTTATGTGAGATGTCTTCATTTATTGGTCGGTATGTGTTATTCTCATTTTGGTCTAAATTTAGTAATCAGATTTTTATTAAATTTGAATGGGACCACCTTATCTAATCAGTCCTCAATATCGGTAAACATACATAAAAGTACATACAAATGATCATAGAAACTCCACCTTTTTATTGAAGTTATTAAATTACAAAGTCGACCTTTGTCTTTCGGACCCAAATATGACTTAAAAATATAATTCTTGCTTGATGTAGGTTAAAAGTTATAAGTCTATATAAGTTATATAAAGATCTATATATATATATATATATATACGGGTCTTTAATTGGATGTAAGAATGGCAAGAAATAGAAGACAAGATCCGATCTTTTCGAAGATCGGATCGGATCTGCGCATCACTATTTGAAGGCACCATTTACCTGTAATTGTTCTTGTAACTCAATAATTTCATATTTAAATTAATGACATTAATTTTTTTTAGCAAGAAGATGTCTCAGTTCAACTTGAAGCCCTGGACATATTGGCTGATTTGTTGAGCAGATTTGGTGGTTTACTGATATCATTTCATCCCATGTTACTTAATTCACTACTGCCACAACTAGCTTCACCGCGCCAGGTATGGTAAAGCTAAATAATAATACAATATGATTTATTTTTGTGATTCCAAGGAATGAAAAGAAAATAACATAATTTATTCTGTAATTTAGTACAGAACATTGTTAACTTTCATCAGGCTCTAAATGATGCAAGCTAGCCAAAGTAAAGATTATTTTATATTATATATTATTATATTTATATACCTATATTTTATATTATTATATTTATATATATTTTATGTCAATATTAATTAATTAATTGTATTATCCCATCTAGTAAGTTCACAAGTTACAGCCTGCCATCCCATAGGAGAATTATTTTAAGATATGTGGCGAACACTTAAGGAGATACAAATTATAATATTAAAATTTATTGGTTTAAACAGTTAGAACTACAATACATAAAAACATAACACTGTAGTAACTAGGTTATTTTTTATTTATTTATACTTTATGCTATGCATTTAAAAGGGCATTAAGACTACCTTTGGTACAAAGGTGGTCTTAATGCCTTTACAACAATTACCACCAGTGCTATAAGTAACAGTTAGGATTTGCAGTTTTGTACTGCAGTATTGTGCAACAGTCAGTTATTATCATTTAAATAATGTCATAGTAGCCATTCGGATGGATTATCCATCCTAATAATACAAATTAATATGAAAGTAACTGTTTCCCATTTGTCTATTTGTTTAAGTTATTACTACCTTGTAAAAGGGCATAGGCTACCTTTGGTCTCAAAAACTCCTAACAAAACTACTAGACATCAAGAGGCACAACACCTCAGTCTGCCCGTGACCATGGATGTAGTAAAGGGTCCGAAACATCGGCATTTGATGATGTAAATATAACGCGAAAAAATCCGTGGTTTATTATTTTAATATGTACTAATATTCGCGTCAGTCTTAGATACCAGTATAGTTAGCAGAGTTACAATAGTGGTCAAAAAACTTACCTCCAGAATAAACATGAATCAGAGAAATTTTCAGTTAGTGCTTTACAGTCTTTACATCTTTTTTGAGGCAAAAGGTAGCTTGATATGCTCTTGTCTAAAGTCCTATCTATTCATACATGTAATTAAATTCATCAAAAGTACTTTTATGGTTTAGGACTTTAGGTGTAAGAACGTAACAAACAGACAGACAACCTTACTTTGGAATACCCTTATAATATTAGTTTGGATAATGATTTGACTAAGCAACTTTCTTTACATAGTTTCTTACGGTAGAATCGCATGCAACCCTCACTAAAATACCAAACACCATACTAACAATATACTCATTTATCCAGGCTGTCCGCAAACGTACTATAGTTGCATTGTCACACCTGGTCATGTCTTGCAATGCATCTCTGTATAACAAACTTATTGATCATCTGCTGGAAGGATTGAGCTCTTCCACATCATCAAGTGTCAGCCGCACCCACATACAGTGTATTGCATCAATTTGGTAAGATCTTAATATGTATGTATCATAACAAAGTTGATTTGAGATAAAAATGAGTGAATGCTCATACTGTTGCCATACTGACAATATTAATTTTTTTCGAAAACAACCTTTTTAAATTCGTGTTTTAATGTATATCTGTAGTGGTTCTTTGGCTAAAAGTAATTGATTTTTCAGTCGCCAAGCTGGTCATAGGTTTGGCGAGCAGCTCTGGCGTGTCGCGCCTCAAGTTCTAGAATACTCAACCGACGCTGACGAAGAACTTCGCGAACATTGCCTGCAGGCACTCGAAGCATTTGTACTTAAGTGTCCTAAGGAAGTGCAGCCCCATATCCCTACAGTAAGGAAAACAAATACTAGAGTAATTAAGTGACATTGTTGTGATCAGACCATTGCTATGTGATATGGAAATGGTCTTGCTAACTTACTCGTTAAAACTTTATGTATATAATTCTCCTGTACGTGTGTTTGTCACCTAACTCCTTCTAAATGGCGGGACCGATTTGGATGAAGTTTTGTGTGTATATTTGAGTGGGTCCCTAGATGGTTTAAAAATACAATTGGATCCTGTAGGTAGCACTGCAATCGGGTGTTAGGATTTTTATTCAGGGCAGGGCAACATATGCTGGGCCCGCTAGAATATCAATAAGTATTTTAATTTGAGTGCTGGACAAAAGCTTTCTCTGTCTGAAGTCTGACTGAAATTAAAACTTTGTATTTAACCTTGCATTTTTCCCTATCTAATTACCATTTGTTTCTTCCTACAGATAATTGAACTCTGCCTTAAAATGATTACATATGATCCAAATTATAACTATGAAGACGAAGAAGAAGATGGCGGTGGTGAGGACGAGGAGATGGAAGATGAGTCCTTTACACCTGATGCTGAACCGGAGTCTGATTCTGAAGAGTATTCTGACGATGATGATATGTCTTGGAAGGTATGCCAAAAACGGAGTATTTATACACAATATAAGCAATATTAGGATAAAAAATCGTTGCGAAAAAATATCGTCTGTGAACAACAAAAATACACTATAATCCGAGCATTGCGAAAATAAATCGTTTCGTTCGTTCGTTCAGCGTTCTGCGATTTATTTCGCATTCTAAAAATAGCTACGAATATATTTCGTAATGCGTGCATACCCTTACGTTTACGCTATGATGTACTGAAAACTAAGAAAATTTACCAACACGTCATAATTCATTAGTATGTAATTTTGGGTACCATTAATAGTCTATTTTTATATCTAGCAAACATTCGTTGTCTATATTATTAAAATTAATAATTGTCATCGTTTTACGTTTTTATTATATAAATTACACACGTTTTGTATACTAGGTGAGGCGTGCGGCGGCGAAGTGTTTGGAGTCAGTTATCGCGACGCGGCATGAACTTCTTGGTGAAATGTATCAAACCGTATCACCCGCTCTAATTGCTAGATTCAAAGGTATTACTGTGAAATCCAATGTTTTTTTTAATTCTAGTATTACCGCTTATGTGGTGTATGCCATAGTAGTTGTTGTAGTATGTGAATGTGACTTGGCTGATTAGCTTTAATAAAATAGTAGTTACAAATGTCAATAACTTGGATTATAAATCCGTTAGCTCTGTCGAAATTATTGGATATTATTTTGAAACTAGTTGCTGTTGCCCATAGTTTCACTCACGTCCAAAAAAGATTAACATACTATAAGTCCGATTCTAGGCGGCGTATCAAGATTAAACATGCACCAGATTTTGAGTTTGACTTCTTGCAATACTTCGGTGAAAACTACATTCAATTCCATGCAGTAGTTTTTGCGTGATGTATTTTGTTATTTTGGCTTCTGTTGCTCTAATAAAGACCCCACAGATTAGTTTTTCTTTAATATCTATAATGTAAAGACATCGGCCTGTTACAATTTTATTTATTTTTATTTAATTTTTTACACTATATGCACCGTTAAAACAAAGGCGGTCTTAATACCATTAGGCATTTTCTGCCAGACAACCTTAGGGTGATGCAGAGAAAAATAATTACGATAATAGATGCACTAGAAGATTGAGAGATATTGGTTAAAGTCGAGACGATGAATCTGCAAAGGCACTAGCTTGGAAGTATTTTCAAAGTTTGAATTTAAAAGAAATCCGACTGTTTGCCATTCTGATCTCAGATGGGAGAGTTTTCCATAGCAGGATTGGTTGGGCGAAGAATGTAGAGTGAACAAAGTCAGAGCGGTGAGAGGGACATTGAAGGAGACGATTGTTTGAAGATCGCAAATATTTAGTATGAAATACTGAAAGTGAGATGTATAGTAAGAAGAAGTATTAGAAGAGAAAAGTATAGAGTAAATCGTAGTCAGTGCCCTCATGTGTCTACGTTGCCGAATAGCCAACCATTTAAGGAGCGAGCGATACTCGGACACTTGATCATATTTGTGAAGGTTAAAGACGAATCGAATGCAGTTATTAAGAAGGTGATCAAGTTTATTGAGTAAATCTGCATTCAGGTCAAAGTAGCACACAACACCATAGTTGATTATAGGGAAAATTAGGGCCTGTACAAACATTGGTCTTTGATGGAATTAGATTTTTCAGGTGGTAACACTTGCCACTTGGTTACTCCAGCCTAGGGTAGTGTTAATATGCAAACATATTTTATTAAAGGTATTTATTTTATTTTATTTTAAGTATAGATGAGACTAATCTGAATAATGTTTAAATGGGTGAAATAGTGGTCATCATATAATCATTACATTTTATATTACCTAGCTTGAATAGAAATGTTTTACACAACTCATTATTTTGAGATTTACATTCCTTGTTATTAAATTGTCAAGTTTAAGTTTGTTAGGGTACATATTGATGATGTCAATAGATGTATTAAAAGTGCGTTTATTTGTTTAGAACGCGAAGAGAACGTAAAGTGCGATATTTTGAGCGCGTACACCGCTTTGTTGAGGGCAACGCGACCGCCGCCGGCTTTACAGCTGACTATTGTCCCTACTGACAACTCACCACAAGCATTGTTGTTGCAAAGGGTGAGTACAATAATTATTTTCACATAATAACATAACTACGATGGCAGATACATATTAATTTAATACATTTAAAATTTAAAACTGTACTTAGTAAACAGAAGTGATCAGAAGGGATGATATTTTTAGAGGGCTGGGTAATAATCCGAGGTCGGTGGTAGTCGTAGTAGTAAATGATGTGTGATGACGGCAGGTGTCGGGCGTAGTGCGCGGCGCTCTGCGCGTGATCCGCGGGCGCAGCGTGCGTGCGCGTGGCTGTGCGCTGGCGCTGCTGCGCGAGCTGCTAGCCGCCGCGCCCGCCTGCCTCGCCGACCACGCCGCGCGCGTCATCCGCGCGCTCACGCCCGCGCTCACGTCAGTACCCGACACTACACTACACTACACTACACTACACTATACTACACTACACTATACTACACGCGCGCGGCTGTGCGCTGGCGCTGCTGCGCGAGCTGCTGGCCGCCGCGCCCGCCTGCCTCGCCGACCACGCCGCGCGCGTCATCCGCGCGCTCACGCCCGGGCTCACGTCAGTACCCGACACTACACTACACTACACTACACTACACTATACTACACTACACTATACTACACGCGCGCGGCTGTGCGCTGGCGCTGCTGCGCGAGCTGCTGGCCGCCGCGCCCGCCTGCCTCGCCGACCACGCCGCGCGCGTCATCCGCGCGCTCACGCCCGCGCTCACGTCAGTACCCGACACTACACTACACTACACTACACTATACTACACTACACTATACTACACGCGCGCGGCTGTGCGCTGGCGCTGCTGCGCGAGCTGCTGGCCGCCGCGCCCGCCTGCCTCGCCGACCACGCCGCGCGCGTCATCCGCGCGCTCACGCCCGCGCTCACGTCAGTACCCGACACTACACTACACTACACTACACTATACTACACGCGCGCGGCTGTGCGCTGGCGCTGCTGCGCGAGCTGCTGGCCGCCGCGCCCGCCTGCCTCGCCGACCACGCCGCGCGCGTCATCCGCGCGCTCACGCCCGCGCTCACGTCAGTACCCGACACTACACTACACTACACTACACTACACTATACTACACTACACTATACTACACGCGCGCGGCTGTGCGCTGGCGCTGCTGCGCGAGCTGCTGGCCGCCGCGCCCGCCTGCCTCGCCGACCACGCCGCGCGCGTCATCCGCGCGCTCACGCCCGCGCTCACGTCAGTACCCGACACTACACTACACTACACTATACTACACTACACTATACTACACGCGCGTGGCTGTGCGCTGGCGCTGCTGCGCGAGCTGCTGGCCGCCGCGCCCGCCTGCCTCGCCGACCACGCCGCGCGCGTCATCCGCGCGCTCACGCCCGCGCTCACGTCAGTACCCGACACTACACTACACTACACTACACTACACTACACTATACTACACTACACTATACTACACGCGCGCGGCTGTGCGCTGGCGCTGCTGCGCGAGCTGCTGGCCGCCGCGCCCGCCTGCCTCGCCGACCACGCCGCGCGCGTCATCCGCGCGCTCACGCCCGCGCTCACGTCAGTACCCGACACTACACTACACTACACTACACTATACTACACTATACTACACGCGCGCGGCTGTGCGCTGGCGCTGCTGCGCGAGCTGCTGGCCGCCGCGCCCGCCTGCCTCGCCGACCACGCCGCGCGCGTCATCCGCGCGCTCACGCCCGCGCTCACGTCAGTACCCGACACTACACTACACTACACTACACTACACTATACTACACTACACTATACTACACGCGCGCGGCTGTGCGCTGGCGCTGCTGCGCGAGCTGTTGGCCGCCGCGCCCGCCTGCCTCGCCGACCACGCCGCGCGAGTCATCCGCGCGCTCACGCCCGCGCTCACGTCAGTACCCGACACTACACTACACTACACTATACTACACTACACTATACTACACGCGCGTGGCTGTGCGCTGGCGCTGCTGCGCGAGCTGCTGGCCGCCGCGCCCGCCTGCCTCGCCGACCACGCCGCGCGCGTCATCCGCGCGCTCACGCCCGCGCTCACGTCAGTACCCGACACTACACTACACTACACTACACTATACTACACTACACTATACTACACGCGCGCGGCTGTGCGCTGGCGCTGCTGCGCGAGCTGCTGGCCGCCGCGCCCGCCTGCCTCGCCGACCACGCCGCGCGCGTCATCCGCGCGCTCACGCCCGCGCTCACGTCAGTACCCGACACTACACTACACTACACTACACTATACTACACTACACTATACTACACGCGCGCGGCTGTGCGCTGGCGCTGCTGCGCGAGCTGCTGGCCGCCGCGCCCGCCTGCCTCGCCGACCACGCCGCGCGCGTCATCCGCGCGCTCACGCCCGCGCTCACGTCAGTACCCGACACTACACTACACTACACTACACTATACTACACTACACTATACTACACGCGCGCGGCTGTGCGCTGGCGCTGCTGCGCGAGCTGCTGGCCGCCGCGCCCGCCTGCCTCGCCGACCACGCCGCGCGTGTCATCCGCGCGCTCACGTCAGTACCCGACACTACACTACACTATTCTACACGCGCGCGGCTGTGCACTGGCAAAAAATATAGTTGAATTGAGAACCTCCTCCTTTTTGGAGTCGGTTGAAAATAAGACTATTATTCTTCATGTTTCGACAATTACTCGATTACTCGATTCGCGTTTCAGTTTTTGTTGAGCAATAAATGTATGTGCAGTGACAAGAGCACAGCATCATCAATGAAGATCGAAACGCTGGTGTTTGTGGTGTGCCTGGTACGCGGGCACGGCGCGGGCACGATGCGCGCGCACGTGGCGGCGCTGCTGCCCGCCGTGCTGGGCTGCGTACACGACCCCTTCTACAAGGTCACCGCCGAGGCGCTGCGCGTGCTGCAAACGCTCGTCAAAGTCATGCGACCACTAGGTTATTATACATTACTTATTCGTATTTATTCATATTGTGTAACAAACAAATGCAACATGCAAACATGGTAGTTCTCACTAAGTTACATTTCTATGGGAAATGTATCTATTTTATAATAGGTGGGGGAAAAGTTTCTTCGCATTTAATATGAAAACTCAAGACATTTTTTAAAAAGTAAATTTACATTTAATTATAATATATATGTACCATTTTGCTCAACAACTTTTTGCCAACTTGTGGGTAGTGACATGATCCCATTGTTGTAGAAATTTTGGGACTTCTGATCAAAAAAAAACGTGACAAGTAGTTTTGGCTCTCTTGATGTTAACCTGACACTGGCTAAAGAATTCTGAAGAGATCGAAACAGGTGGAAATCTGAAGGTGCAAGGTCAGGGCTATATGGCGGATGCATTAACACCTCCCAGCCAAACTCTCTTAATTTTTGCTGAGTGGCCAAAGATGTGTGTGGTCTAGCGTTATCGTGATGAAAGACCACACCCTTTCTATTGATCAATTCCGGCCGCTTTCTCCCAATTTCTTGCTTTAATCTCAGTTGTTGGCAGTAAAGATCCGAATCGATGGTTCTGCCTGGCGGTAAAAGCTCATAATGAACAATACCCTTCCAATCCCACCATACACACAGCATCACCTTATTGCGAGTTAACCCGGGTTTTGCCACAGTCTGTGAAGCCTGACCGACCTTTGACCACGACCTTTTTCGCACGTTCTTGTCGTACGTGATCCACTTTTCAGTCCAATTATCAATCTCTTTAAAAACGGTTCAGTTTCATTACGTCTCAATAAAGAATCGCAAATGAGTACACGTTTCATTAGGTTTCTTTCAGTGAGCTCGTGTGGCACCCAAATATCGAGCTTTTTTGTAAACCCAGCTTTTTTCAAATGGGTCAAAACTGTTTTGTGGTCAATCCCCAGTTCTTCAGCTACTTCGTAACTACTGATATGCCGATCTTGCTCCACTTTTTCAAAAATTGCGTCAATTTTATCTGTAACAGGGCGACCAGAGCGAGGTGCATCATTAACATCAAAATTCCTGGATTGAAAACGCTTAAACCAACTTTGTGCTTCTCTTGCTGACACTGCATTAGGTCCATAAACGTCACAAATTTTTTTCGCGGCTTGCGTTGCATTTTTCCCCTTTTTGTAATAAAACTTTAGAATGTATCGAATTTCTTCATTAGATTCACTCATTTTGACAGAAAGAAAAACAAATGAAAAATAGCGGGAAACAAATGTTTACTAATTTGTTTCTTTTTTTTTAATGTAACTTTTTTATGTTATCAAAATCAGCCAGATAAAAATAGTACAGCCAAAGATTTTTTATTAAAAGTATTTACATACTAAATGCGAAAAGACTTATTCCCCAACCTAATACAATGTATATTAATTTAACTAATATTTCTAAAGGACATACTAAAACGAACCATTTTGATCCTATAGTTCAGTGTTTCAAAACTAATGTTTGATGTGTTAGTATTCTTACAAGAGCTAACTGTATTCAGATCAGATCGAAAGCGGTGAGAGCGGTTCGCCTCAAGTGGAGCCGCCGCCGGAGGAGCTGCAGCAGTTCATCCCGGCGATGTACGAGTGCACGCTGGTGCGCCTGCGCGCCACTGACATGGACCAGGAGGTCAAGGAGCGAGCCATCGCCGCCTGCGGACAACTGCTCTGCCATTTTGGTGATTATTTGCAAGTACGTACGTACGATACTGTTTATTTATGTACATAGTTAAATATTTCGTGACAAAATAAATAAACAACAATTTAACTCGAGCCGATGATTTTGCCACGAGCGAAACAAAATTTGCTAATAGTAGCCAGATACAACAATTAGGCGAGCCCATCAGTTTGATATTCAACTACAAAAACAGAACTAACTATGGTAAGAAAATATGCATGAATAGCATAACTTTTTAGTAAATTACCAAGTAATATAAAATAAATAGAATATTTTACGAAATTAATTTTTTTATTGAAAAGTCACATTTTGAGGGGCAAATTAGTAGAATAAGTTGACTCTTATTTACTCGTTTATTCCTATTTCTTTGCTCGTTTATTCCTATATTTTGTTAAAATTGTAATGATTCAAATGTTATTGTACTGTGTAAATGGACGTAAGGAAGTAACAGTTTTTCCGTTTACTCACGCTATATTATCATTGTTTAGATTTTTGTTATATTATGTATTTCTCGTAAGTACATAATATAACAAAACAAAACTAATAGTAATTCACACTGTTAAAAGAACTAATATTAATTCACAATTTAGTCTTGCTAAATCTGGCGAAAACTCTACTTTTTGAACTTTTCAAGTTTCGTGTACCTACATATTTGAGGAAATGTTGGGTTCGATACTTTATTTTATTAAATTAACGGTTATCAATAAGTGGTTTTTCAATCGACAGCAAGTCAATAGTTTGACGTCTAGTTTACTTTTAAAATTAGAACCATAGGCAATATTAATAAAATTATTTCTTTTACAGCATGAACTTCCTGTGTGTCTGCCAATATTCTTAGAACGACTCCGTAATGAGATTACACGATTGACTACAGTGAAAGCTTTGACAAAAGTTGCCTCGTCGCCTCTGAGAATCGACCTGACTCCTATTTTGGTTAGTACCTAGAACAAGTTTGCTTTTTCTATGTATTTATTTCTGCTGACTAGTTAAAGGAATTTCTTGTTTTGTTTTAGGCGGACGCTGTTCCTATTCTTGGATCTTTCCTGAGAAAAAATCAGCGAGCTCTGAAACTGTCCACTTTAGTTCTCCTGGACACTCTGGTGCAGAATTATAGCAATGCTATAAGTATAGAGTTGTTGAGTAAGGTATGTTTAGTGTTCATATCTAATTATAATTAATTATTGTGTCAACAAGCTGTATAATATTTTTGGGTAATTTTACTATACACCTCGTTGTCATATATAATTGTTTAAAATAATATGTAACAATTGACTATGATTTTATCGAGTCGTAAAACCCCCCTGGGTTTATTGTAGTCAATTTAATTATAATTTCCCTAAGCCTGTTATTTTTAAGAAAAGTAATAGCAGGCAAGTAATGTAAGTACATAAGCAGTGATAGCCTATTGGTATGACCGTTGGACTGCCAAGTCAAAGGGCTCGAGTTCCAACCCAAGGGACGCACCTCTGACTTTTCGAAGTCATGTGCGTAAAGTTAATAATCACGCGCTTAAATGGTGAAGGAAAACATCGTGAGGAAACCTGCATGCCTGAGAGATTTTCTCGGCTTGTGAAGTCTGCCAACCCGCATTAGGCCAGCGTGGTGGACTATAGCCTAATCCCTCTCATTCTGAGAGGAGACCCGTGCCCAGCAGTGGGGCAGTAATGGGTTGATTATGTAATGTAAGTACCGTGTTAATGCAGGTGTTGATGGAGGTGCCGGCGCTGGTGTGCGAGGCGGACCTGCACTGCGCGCAGACGGCGCTGGCGCTGGTGCGCGGCGCCTGCCAGCGCTGCCCCGCCGCGCTCACGGCCGACGCGCGCCACGCACTCACGCCCAACATACTCGCGCTCGCCAAGTCGCCGCTGCTGCAAGGTCACTACTCCTCAAACACACCGACTAATTGTGCCATAGCTGTACGTTATTGGTACACCTTTGCCTAACCCTATAAAGAATATAGACGACATGCTGTTTGTTTTTATGTATTAATACGATCCCTCACGTGCCGTACAGATGTCTAACTGTACGCGCTGCACATTTTCCCTTCATTACCTACTACCCCGTATAGGCAGAAAGTCTAAATAACCTCAAAATCTCTTGAATTTACAACAATCTTTATGTACCTATGCTGTTAGGTGGTGCATTGAAGGCAATGTTAGGTGTACTGAGTGCACTGGTGGCGGCGGACGTTGCGGGTTGCTCTCGTCGCGAGCTGCTGGCTCTACTGGTCGCGCCCGTGCATCGCCTGCACGAGCACAACGCCTCCGCTCACCACATCAAACAGGTAATGTCGACGTGTCTAGAGAAAGTCAACGAAAACGATTTTTTTTTAAACGCTAGGATTTTCTCCTGTATCGTGACTGCGTTTACAAACAAATTCTTACATAACACAAACGCCCAGACATTAAAATTATTAGTAACAAAGTCTTACTTGGGTATATTATTTACATAACATTATGTGCCTGAACTAGGTAATCCTGTGTTTCAGGCGAGAAATATAAATACATATTAAGGACTAAAATAATCACAAAGTCAGTATGACAGAATAAGTTTAACATTAATAAATAAAAATAAACTATAAAGAACACAAATAAATTCCTACTTTAACACAATTAACAATTTCTCTGTATACGTATCTGAATCCGAATAATAACACAATTAGATTAAATTGTATTTGAATTACGATTAATTTTGGTATAACGTTTGTATGGAAAATTGTCTCCGCCGGAATGTTAAACCGTATACCGTGCGCAGGCGTTCCACTCGCTGGCGAAGTGCGTGGCGGCGGTGGTGGTGGCGGGCGGCGCGGACGCGCTGGACGTGGTGCGCGGGTTCCTGCGCGACGCGGCGCAGCCCGCCTCCGACGCGCACCACATGTTCGCGCTGCTCGCGCTCGCCGAGATCGGACGACATCTGTCAGTCTTACCTATACTGTCTTACTGCAATGCAATACTTTAATATCTACTCTACTAATGTACATCATATCTAATACTGTACTTATATACTATGTGGCTAATAACTTAAACAACTACGCATACGGCTTCTTCTTTGCTCTAGATGTTTTACAGCCTTTTTTTATACACTTTACTTTTCCTTACACCTAACTAACAATTTCACGTCTTCCTCAATGAATTGGATGTCACATCACAAAATCTAATGAAATATTTTTAATCAAATAGTAAACCAAGTATTCTGACTTATAAGTGAGACCTTCTAGTCTCAATTTTAATTTAACGTCATCTTTATCATAAATTATTATGACTTTTTAATTTGTAGAATTTAAATTACAAAGCATCCTAATCACCTGAAAGATAATATTAAAATATTGCTTACAGAGACTTAAGCTCCATACCAAACTTGAAAGAGGTCCTTCTTAGTTCGTTCACACCATCATCAGAAGAAGTGAAGTCGGCAGCTAGCTATGCTCTTGGTTCCGTGGCAGTGGGCAATTTACCAGAGTTTTTACCTTTCATACTGGGAGAGATCGAGGCCCAACCTAAACGGCAGTACCTCTTGTTACACTCCCTGAGAGAGGTAAAGATATTACTAGATAAAATATATAACATCTTACCCCAATAAAAAAACAAATACTAATATATTTATACTAATAAAGGATATACCATACCTATTTTTTATGATGTCTTTTTATGGTAAAATTATCATAAGAAATCATTCGATGTTTTCGCTTACAGATAATCTCATGTGAATCGTGTACTCCAGAGGGTGTTGAGGCTTTGAGGCCATTTATACCTGAAATCTGGGTACAACTGTCCAAACACTGTCAATGTGCGGAGGAGGGATCTCGTAATGTTGTAAGTACACTAACTTTTTGATACTGTATAATACTTGAACTACATAACACAATATATTTTAAAATTAATATATTAAAAATGCACAGAGCGCCTATTCATAAAGAACAATGGCGAAAAATTTGTTGATAGAATTTATAAGCGTCTATAAACATAATCTTTATAGATGTATCAATCAATCAAATCAGCCTATTGCTGTCCACTGCTGAACGTAGACCTCCCCCATATATAGATGTATATATAAAACAAACTCAAGATTTTTCAAGTAATTCATAAAGCTTGTCTAAGTCTGTAAACAAAATCAACATAATTATAAACTTAATTGACTTGATCTCTTTGTAGAATCTCAGCTGAACCTTTAGTGTTGCTATATATATGAATCAGAGTTATATAAAGTGTTTGGCCTACATTGCAATAACATGCTTCGAAGTATCAGAATACAAAAATTCATCCAAAATTCATACAATATATTTTTATATATTTTTAATGTGCCCGACGCAACAAAAAAAATTATGGGAATTCGCCATTGTTCTTTATCTATTTTTATTAGCATAATAAATAATTTTCGGAAAAAACCTACAAAGCGTTCGTTATATCTTATATTTATTGTATTTTCAGGTGGCTGAATGTTTAGGGAAATTGTGTTTACTAGAACCACAAGACTTATTACCTCACCTCAAGGAATTCCTCAAGTCGCCTGAACCACTCACAAGGACAACTGCTGTCACAGCAGTTAAATTCACGATATCAGATCAGGCAAGTTTGACATTATGTAGCCCAACTTAAAATTTCTCTCAATTATTGTAATAAATACTACATTTAACAAGAATTTCACATAGACATGAAATAAAAAAATCGTTTCTAAAATTGAATTAAATACCTATATTTTTTGCATTAGCCTTACATGTTGCTTTATGACTGAAAGCCAGAAATTGTGTAGTGCGTGTATAAATAGGTGATGTTGTACAGCCTCAAGCGATCGACCCGCTGCTGCGCGGCTGCATGTCGGAGCTGCTGGTGCCGCTGCGCGACCCGTCGCTGGGCGTGCGGCGCGTGGCGCTCGTGGCCTTCAACTCGGCCGCGCACAACAAGCCCTCGCTCATCCGCGACCTGCTGCCCCACGTGCTGCCCACCATCTACAGCGAGACCAAAGTCAAGGTGATCACGACACCATCCATATACACCTAATTGTCAAATATGATACTTTATAGTAACGAAAATAGTTATACTTATATTCATTTTTTATGTCCATATTCTTCAACCCGTATTTGTCACCTCACCCCAATTTATGGGAAATTAAGCGTTGTTGTATATTTACAAAACAGTTAACAGTCCGCCATGTTTTAGAGGTCCCATGTTACAGAAGATAATCCTTTTGCATATTGCAACAGCACCCACTCTGCTAACGCGAATATTTTATCAGAAAATTACTCTAATACCTACTGTTCATTCTAATTGAATCCAAGATCAGAACGCGCTTGATTTGATATAATAAAACAATTTGTATCGAACTTAATCCACGTTTATGCTTATGTTTATCCATGTTTCTGCAGAAAGAATTGATTCGCGAGGTAGAAATGGGTCCATTCAAGCACTCAGTGGACGACGGACTCGACTTGCGGAAGGCGGCATTCGAGTGCATGTACACGTTGCTGGGCACCTGCCTGGACCGGCTCGACGTGTTCGAGTTCCTGCGCCACGTGGAGGACGGCCTGCGCGACCACTACGACATCAAGATGCTCACCTACCTCATGTGCGCGCGCCTCGCACAGCTCTGCCCCGCTGTCGTCTTGCAGAGTAAGTACATAACTCTATATGTACTTTGTTTTCTTACTTCTAGAAAGGAGTTGTTCGATCTTATCTTCTACGGTACATACATTTTATATTAGCAAAATGACATTTTAGATTTCCAATTTCAAATGCTTCCTACATCAACTTAAGTGCAAACGTTCTCCATAATCTTATTGATAAACCTTTGGCACAACCCTGCCAGGCTTGACAACAAACAATACAGACTTGTATCATACTGATACCTACTACAACTACATTAGCATAAAAACGTTCTACACATTTGGTTTGAGCACCTAACGACTTGCTTTAGAGACAAGCATGTACAGTGTTGCTGTTCTGTACTCAATACTAGTAGGTCATTCTGTGTTCATGGAATGAGGTGATTCATTGAAATATTCTTTTGTTTGTCTTCAGGGTTAGAAAGCTTAGTGGAGCCTCTAAGAGCGACATGCACAATGAAGGTGAAAGCTAACTCAGTAAAACAAGAGTACGAAAAGCAAGACGAACTAAAGAGATCTGCGCTCAGAGCAGCTGCCGCGCTTTTACAGATACCCGAAGCAGGTAAGCATTTTTTTTGTTCGTTGGCAGTTATTCGTACAAGTGTAGAACCTGAAAATAAAAACAAGTTTCTTTTGCATGGTTAAAATAGTCTAAAATCCTTCACTAGCTATTTTATTTAAGGGTCCGCCGGAGCGTGAATTGTCCACAAAAACGTAATTCCGAAATAAATCGTAATCCAGACAATATTCTATCAAACTATGTTATTATTCGGATTTGGATACCGTTAATCTAGGTTCCTGCGATACTATTTCGTCTACTACTACTTCACTGGAAATAAAAGACCGGAAAATGGTTATCAAAAATTGTATTCGCTTACATTTATTTCCAGTGAAGTATTTTGGACGAAATGGTAGAGTAGAAACCTAGATTAACGATATCAGAATCCTAATAATAACGGAATTTGATTAAATTGTGTTTGAATTACTATTTATTTCGGTATTACGTTTGTATGAAAAAATCGGTCCGCCGGACTCTTAAGCAGTGCAGATTTTTTCAGTAGACGAATCACTAGATTACGTTTTGTTGTCTAAGGAAAGGTATCAGGATCCTGAATGCGTGAGTCCGACTCGTACTTGATGGGTTTCTAAATAATGAGCGTGAAATGTGGTCAGGGCTGGTTGTCGATTGCACTAAGACTTGAAATGCGTATGCATTGGAATGGAACAATTTTTCGAATTGTTCGAATTTTTCGAAATGACTATATAAAAATAATACCTGCAGTTGTCGTCGAAATCGTCTAAAGTTAACTGACGGCATAATGACGACATAAATATCATAAATAACACACAATTTCATCCCCCAGTGGAAAGTTGTTTCCCGAAAAGATGCAAAATAACGCTATACATTCTCCCATATTTAACATTCAGTTATCTTATTTTGGGTTAATTTCCAAGTAAAATTTGCTAGCTATAATTTACATTTCCCCACTACAGAAAAGAATCCTCACTTGATGGACTTCGTGACTCAGATCAAGTCGTTCCCGGATCTGCAGCCCATCTTCGAATCAATTCTCAAGGACTCGACGGGCGGCGGCGGCGTGGACTCTAATCTGATGGACCAAAGCTAGCTGCCATGACAATTTCTAACCTATTCTCCCACATTGCGACCAACACTATGAGGTTCTATTTTATTTTGGTCTATTTTGTTGTTTCGTTTTTGTAAGAATGCATATTATTTTCATTCATGTCAAATGTAAAAATGATTGAAATTGAATAGAAGTTTAGTTTAATACGATATTTTAATTTTGTTTTTTATTGAACTCGAAATAAGAAAGAGTTTGATTCAACAGCTTTATTATAAAGTTACAAAGTACATAACTAAAACATGAGCACTGCTAATCGAATTCTCGACGTTAAAGATATGACGCCAGAACACGACTCCTCGCAATGCGTACAAGGACACTAAGGACATAAGGAATTAAGGTGTCGTCACGGATCGCATGACTATGTTGTGACGGTAGAAACCAGACGTGCATAACTATCGATAACTGGGCTGCAGTTCTTAATACTTATGCTTTTAAAAGTACTCAATTTATTAGACAGTTAGATGCTGATAGATTAGTTGTGTTATATCGATAGTTATACAGAATAATTTATTTTATTGATATGTATTGTGATATTACAAGCTATGTGGAAAAATCATAGGAAAATGGATAAAATACACTATAATGAAGTGAAATCTTTATCAGTTATTTCCCTTTCCTCTTTGCCGCTGGCGTCGCACTCGCCGGTCTCGGCACTTCATTCTGTGAATTAAAATTATAATCTAAAACAACTGAACATCAGCATCGCCTGATTTGTTGACTCATAGATATTCCAATATATTAGCTAATTGTTGTACCTATGCCAGCAACCACCATAATAAAATATAAAAGTCTTTATTCAAGTGATGGAAACAGATACAGATTCCATATATTTGGAATTGAAAATATAGAAAATGGTTTGAAAAGTAGACTAATTGTAATTAGTATACTTTGTTTAATTATCATAGTGCAATAGAACAGTAGAAAGTACCGGTTTAGCGGGCGAGGCGCGAGTCAGTGTAGTACTGCTGGCGTTTCGTAGCGGCGGGCGAGACGAAGTGCTCACAGAACTGCCCATTGCACTCGCCGGCCGCTCCGGACTTAGCTCTTTGCTGAAAGTACACGTCACGTTCATATAAATAACACTAGTGAACAATGTTTGCACCCGAGTGAGACACATTTTCTTGTAGATTTTTTAGCGTTATCTAAATCCGGCAACAGAGTTGCTTCAGCATGTCAGAAATATTTTTTTGAGGACAGCAATTTTTATGGTCATTTCTAACTGCGTTTGCGTTGCATTTCTAAGCGTCCTGTAGTACCTACTACTCTTGTTCTTTTAAATCCGTTTTAGTTTGCTTCGCTATGAGTTTTTTCTCAATATATCCATTTTATTTATAAAGTAGTTTTTTAGTACTAAAATGCAAAATATAATATAGGGTATATCGAAGTACCGTTGCTGAAAATTAATATCTTGAGAAAACAAATCTAACCAAAACCAAACTACAGGTTGTTTCATTTCATGAAACTATTAGTTAAGATTTGTTTTAGTTAGAAATGACCGTCAAAAATTGCTGTTCTCAAAAAATACTTAAAATATCGCCAAAAACTGTTTTTAGCACTTTGAGATATGTATATCTCCAAATTCTGATGTACTAGAGCAACTATGTTGCAGGATTTACGAGTCAAAAAAATTACAAGATTTAGAGTCAAAAAAATTACAAGAAATAAGGTGTTTCACCCAGGATGCAAAAACAGGTTTTATTGACTAGTGTGTGATCATAATTCGTATTAACAAAAGAAAAAATAGCCAACGTTTTACAACTTAAAAAAAAAAACAAAAGAAAATGTTCTCGGCGGAAGTTAAAGGAAAGAGTCCAGGGAACATTTTGATTGTTTCAATGTTTTTAATTTTTTCGAGCAATATTCCATTTTTTACATATTTTTTTATTGTGAAAAAGGTTACAAACCTATTCCCGCGTGAGATTTGTCCTTTTCTGCTGAACATGTCGGATAAACGTCCTCGCAGGTCGCGTTTACTTCCCGCTGCGCTCATGTCGGAGTCTGAACCCTGATCATATAAGAAGTATGTTAGGATATACCGCGTATGTGTTTTAATTGCAGGTAAATGTTAATAAAACTCGACGCAGCAAATAGCGTTAATGCTACCCGCATTCTACCACATGTATTTTGAAATTGCAATTACTGTGATTATTTCTGTCAGAGTTAGCTCTCACGTACGGGACATGAACGGAGACTTGGAAATCGAAGGCGGCAGGACTCTACACACGTTATGACTTCTTTTAATTTAGACATTATGTTACTGTTACTTGCGATGAAGACACTAGCCGTTAGACGAGTAGTACAGTCTGTTACCTGGGACACAGTGCCAATCGGTCTGAATTCCACATGTTCTGTGCTATCCACTTGGTCATCGATAGAGCGGGACTTTGTCAATTTTTTTAATTTGCCGAAAATACTCTTCTTTTTCTTCTTCTCTGAGGGAAGAACTTCGCTTTGCGCCGATCCACCTGATAATCGACTGCAAAAATATTAAAGAGTTACCAAAGCTACGTTTTCGCCTTATGATATAGCCATACAAAACAATGGGTGGTATAGATAATGGCCTTCCAGGTTTCGGCCACTTATTACACAAGATTTTGTTGTGCTAAAATCTTTTTCATATAATGGTTTTACCTGTCAAGACTTGCATCACGCTGCATGGTGAACAGACGGTTGTCTGCGTCTCCGTCTAGCGATTGCATCGAAGACACACTGCTCTCGTCCACCGACTTCCATATCAAGCTCTATAATGAGAAAGTATAATATTTTATTCAATTTTGGTCAAAAAGTTTTCATAGCGACCCGTTGTACCCTTGATACGTATACCCTCTTCAATTACTTTTATGGCTCTTCTGGCCCTACTTATGTAAAAAATATAATAAGTCAATCAATCAATTAAATTAACAATCGAACATACGTCATAAATAATAAAAAATAATAAAATAATAATAATAATAATATGTCAATCTTGTCCGGTCGTTATACACATCCATTTAAGTTGGATCGGACAGTGGAAGCAATTTATCCTGAGGATGCTATTACTACCGTCTCTCACTCGTCTTAATAAAGAAGCAATCTTTAAACAGGATAGATTTGTTTACTCGACCGATTTTAAAAATTCTTTCCCCGTTAGAAAGCCACATATTCACCGAGTAACATAGGCTATATGTATTTCCAGAAATAATTAGGGATCCCTACTAAAACTTGAATAATATAACCCAAGGTGTAAAACAATTTATCATAAAATGTTTTTCATTGCATGCGCTGCGAAAACTTGATGATAGAACAAAACAATGTAATACAATCGTAAAGAACATATCAGTATCTTTAAAAAAGTCTGCGATAGAATATACCTATCTCCGACGGATAGCAGTAAGAGATACCTATAGTAATTCTCACTTTAATATAATCTAAACCTTATATTATAAAGAGGAAATATATGTTTGTTTGTTACGATTAACGAATAAACACAAAAACTACTGGACCGATTATCAAAAATTCTTAATATAATGTATAATAAAATGTAGTGAATAAGATAGGCTATATTTATTACTAGAAAAAATTTGGGATCCCTAATAAAAGTACAATTATGTCCACCCGTGCGAAGCCGGGACGGGCCGCTAGTACATTATACAAGTGATCGTGTTGCACAATCTGAACTGTAAGCCTCGTTATCAACCTAGTAACTCTCCCATTTACTGTCCCGAGTAGTAGTGCTGGGCAAGGTTCTCACTCTCAGAAGAAGAGGGGTCTCTGGCTGAGAGGGAAAGAGAAATTCTTAATAATACGTCGTCTTACGTCTTTCCAAAGAATCTGCTCATTTTTTTAGGAACTTACTTGATCTTTAGTAGTCTGTTCAAGCGATATAGATCGTTTCTTGAGCGAGGGCGCACGGGACGGCGTGCGGTTGGCTGGCGACACCGACAGCGTGTCGCGGGGCTCCGTCGACATCGCTCTGGGAACAAAAATATAAATGTAAGTAAACTGTAAGTTAGACATGTTGCAAACTAATATTCCAATCGACAAACGAACCGAAATAAAATATGTATACGAAAATGGTGTAATCTTTCGATAGTTCAGGCATTCATTGGTGTAGTTTCCATGCATTTTGTTTCGATTCGAACGATAAGTAAGGTACTCACTCAAGTGTAGCATGTAAAGTTTCTGATACTGTATTGAATTTTTAGTTACACACAAATGGGACGTAATCTGGGCCGTATTGGTATTTCTGCCACCAGGGGGCAAATGCCATGGTCTCCTTACTACGCCACTGGCCTGGAGCAGTGTTACACATATTCAGGTGCTATGTATTAGGTACAGTCAACAGCACATCAAGTTACTACAAACTGTCAAATTCCCCCAATGTATAATAAACTATGTATATAATTTGGAGATTAAATTGAATTGAAGAAATTTGTCAGTTTTTCATAGCATGTGCTGACCGTACAGATTTGGATCGGCTGGTCGATGAAAAAAAGGCAAAAGGCAAATTAATTCAAGATGAGACTACTAAATAGTACTTTTTGAACGTCATTTTTATATTATACTTAGACATCCCTCAAAACAATCGCCCTTCACCTAGGAAGTGGTGTATTCGCTGGGAAGAAGCGGCGCAACAAATCCCAGCAACACATTTTTGCCTGTTAAATTACTAAGGCGTAAAGTACTAAGTTACCTACATAAAATATAATTTTAATTTTTGTTTGGGGTGCTGCTGCATGTAATTTGTTTGTCATGTTTGGTTGTCATTGTCATGTGATTGCGACATTTGACATTCTAGTCGAGGTGTGTGTGGTGTGTAGTGGGGGTGTGTACCTCCTGGCGGTGGCGTGGTGGCGGCGCTGTCGCTCGGCGATGCGGGAGGCGCGCAGCTCGTCCGTGAGGCGCCGCAGCCGCGCCGCAGTCGACGCCGCCTCCGCACCGCTCGCACTGCTCTCCGGCGTCGCTGATCTTGACCGAGACTTTGAAGACTGGACCGACAAAGTATTTACGTATAAATCTTTATATATATAATTCTTCTGTGAGTGTGTATGTCACTGAACTTCTCTCAAACGACTGGACCGATTTTGATGAAATTTTTTGTGTGTGTTCAAGGGGATCTGGGAATGGTTTTGTCCGCTGTCCGCTGTATTTCGCTGTATAGGTAGCGAAGCACGTACCGGGCCGCTAGTATTATATATAGTATAGGTGTCCTGACGGACGAATACTAAGACTGGCCCAACCCCGTCGTATTTGATAGAAATATGTATTAATCAAATGTACTCCTTATTACGAGTACAAGCATATTATGCCTTCATTTTCAATATACCTCGAAGCACTTACAAATTGGTGGCCGGGCCAGCCTGATACTTTCGGCCCGGCCCCGTCGACCCCCATCAACGATAAAAAAGATACAGCTTAAGATAGAATATAAAAACGGCTTTTGTTTGGTAAATAATTCATTTCACTAATTGAATATTTGGCCCTAATGACTAAACGCTTATACATATAGCTGAGATTTAAAAGATTCGTAAAGTATATATTTTAACATCTTTGGCATATAGTAAAATGGCAAATCATTTTAAACTTTCTAATCTTAGCAGTTCAGGATCTAAAGAAAAAATATGTAATAGATGAAAAATCGTTTTTTAGTAACCCAAATTATGAACAGTATTGGTAATAAATTTGAAAATGAATTTAAGTATCAATAATATCTACCCTATTCCTTCGCGGTGGTGTAGGAGTCACTAAGTTCTTCTCAGGCTTGACTGGGGCGTCATTACGGAACAATTCTGGGCTTTGCTTCATTAGGTCATCTATTGTCTCTAGAAGCTGCGTTATTATCCTATCATCCTCCTGCAATAAATTAGTTTAGTTACAAATTATTGCAAGAATAATCAAAAGTACTTAGAACCTTTTGATACTTTATACATAGATATATAGGAACGGACGGTATGCAAAAGACTGAAAGTAATTGCAGTTGTTTCTTTTTTTATATGGGATAGAGGGACAAACGAGCAGACGGATCGCCTGATGGTAAGCGATTACCGCCGCCCATGGACACCCGCAACACCAGAGGAGTCACAAGTGCGTTGTCCCCTTTTAAAAGCTAATTGGGCCTCCGGTAACCTCACTCACTCGACGAAACAAAACGTAAGCGTTGTTTGACGCCGGTTTTCTGTGGGGCCGTGATATCACTCCGGTCGAGCTGGCCCATTCGTGCCGAAGCATGACTCTCCCACGTTAAATAATCTTTATTCAGGTATTGGAAATTGGAGTCAAATCAAGGAACACGATACAAGTATATCGCAAATTGAAATATTTGCATTGGTTTTCAGCAATACTTTTAAAATGATCAAACCATTTTTAATATGGAAAGCGCTTTGCAATTTTCGAACAATTACAGTGCCTATAGGTACCATTGTGTCAAAGCATCCCTGTAATATTTACCTGTTGTGCACGTTTGAGGGAACCAACAAGAAGTTTATTTTGGTCGCGGTCACGATCGTGTCGTTCTTTATCGCGACGAAGTTTTTCGTTAGCTGTGCGCAACTTCGCGTGTGCATCTCGTAGCTCCAGCAAATCGCATTGTAATTCTGTGACCTGCATCAAACAAATATCCTTAGTACTGGGAACCGTTTTCAAAGAATACTTCGGTTTTAAAATGCACGCTAATTGCATTCAAATAATTATTTTAATATTTGAAAAGAAAACCATAATTAATTAATGATGTGAACTGCGATCTGCGATAAAAGTAGTTAAGAAATGTAACCGAGATGCAGTGGATCTTTGTGAAATACTTCTTCTACATATATCGTCTTAGATATGCAATTTTAGAGTAAAATATCTCTACCTTCTTCTTTGCCTCTTCAGTCTCTTCTTCGGTTGTTCTCTTCAATTGGTCTATTCTTCTCTTCATGTCTAATCTCTCTTTTTCTCTCTCACGCTCTATCTATAATAAAAATATATATTCCGTGTTAGTACTGTATGATGTGTTCTAAATTCACATTAATATTAGCGAAGTGTAGTTCTAAAGCACTACAATATTTGGCTGTGTAATCACTTAAGAAATAATAATCATCCCTAGTATATTTTTGTGCAATAAATCGTTTCGTTACATTACTTATATAAATCTTTTTTATAATTTACTATATAAGTAAATAATTTTACCTCGAAGAGTGTTTGCCTGAGGTCTCTGGCTAGGGTGGAGGTTTCCTGCAGCAACCGCTGCTGCTCGTCGCGTTCCTTGTGCCATGCTAGCTCCATGCGGGTCGCTAACCCAGCTACGCGCGCTCTGCCTGACGACAGCAGTCTTTCTTCTTCATACTGTAATATTGAATACATTATTTACCCGCTGTACCTAAACGCTACAAAACTCTAGGTAAGGTGAACATGTACTTGTAAAAGTGTCTTTAAAAGATCTATTTACAGAAACAATTAAATTAAATTATCTTTGAAAAAAAAATTCAATTAGTCTTTTTACGTGGGAGTCATGCTTCGACACGAAAGGGCCGGCTAGACCGCCTCACAGAAAACCGGCGTTAAACAACGCTTTCGTTGTGTTTCGCCGAGTGAGTGAGGTTACCGGAGGCCCAATTCCCTTTTAAAAGGTCGGCAACGCACTCGTGACTCTTCTGGTGTTGCGGGTGTCTATGGCGGTAATCGATTACCATCAGGCGATCCGCCTGCTCGTTTGCCCTCCTATCCCATAAAAAACCGACTAAGGGAGTAATATTTATATCAGTTATTATTTACTTCTTGTACACTTAATGGTCAAACATAATCTGTAGTATGCGTACCTCATTGAGTCTGGACTGCATTTCGGAAAAGCGTACTTCGGCCGCAGAGCGTTCGCTGATGAGTTCAGTGTTGAGCTTGGAGGCCAGCAGCCGCGCCTCACACAGCTCGTCTTCCAGACACGCCGCTTGCTGCTCCAGTGTCGCCACTTTGTTGCGGTACTCTTCCTGAATAACATTATGTGGGTTATTTGATATAATAGAATACTTGACTAGAGTTTCATTTTGATTTAGTAAATATAATAAGCCTATTAAAAATATTATTCGTGCACTATGGTTTGAAGTCTCAACACGCTATAGTGCTCTGTCTGTCATGATATTAAAATACCTCTATCGTCCTCTTTTTTTTAAACGATTTTTATTTTATTTTCGTGGTGTCGGTTCTATTTACAGTCAACTGTTTTTAAGGCCATAAAAATTGTCAGTAAATTAGTGTATGCTGCTTCATTCCATTTCTTCGTAGTTTAAAAGAATTTACACTTACTTCGTCAGTGCTAGATATTGAGAGTCTCGGTGTTCTAGCGCTCTTGTCGCCACTCTTCATTTCTGCCATCGTCTTCTGAGCAGCATCCAACATTTGCTTGTAGTTGTCCCTTTCTCGTCTGAACCTCGATACCTTAATAAGAATGGGATGGTTAAATTGTGCTCTTGTCCCCCCTTATGAATAAACACAGAAAGCCTTGTGTTTCGTTTTTTTCGCTCGAAGGCAATTTACATATCTTTAGCTATTTAGGTACTGATTTTATATTTCTTGAAATTTTAATGTATTTAGAATTTATGTTCTTACCTGATTGTGCAAAGACTTTAATTCATCCCGCATGGTGTTCATTTGTCCCTCGTACCTAACCTTCATCTCTGCTAATTCATTTTTCCTCGCCACGTCAGCTTGTTCAAGTCTTGTGTTCAGGGATGACAATTCTCGCTCCAGTTCCGCATTTTCAGTTGTTAACGTTCTCTGTACTTTGGATACTCTTTCATAGTCTTCCAGCTTCTTTCTAGCTTCCTCCAACTGCAGAAAAATCAGTTATCAACTCCACACACCTAATTCTAGTAACCTTCCGACTATTTATTTATTGAGAAGAAGTTGGTGTGCTGGTATACTTCAATTTCCTATAAATTTGGGAGACTTATATAAAGTCACGTAAAGTTTGATAGTAATTTTTTTATGGGATATGGGGACAAACGAGCAGACCGATCACCTGATGGTAAGCGATTACCGCCGTCCAAAGACACCCGCAACACCAGAGGAGTCACAAGTGCGTGTGTTATTGTAAGTGGTTGAGATTTTTAGGGTCCCGTACCTAAAGGGTAAAACGGGACCCTATTACTAAGACTCCGCTGTCCGTCCATCCGTCTGTCCGCCTGTCACCAGGTTGTATCTCATGAACCGTGATAGTTAGACAGTTAAAATTTTCACAGATGATATATTTCTGTTGTCGCTATAACAATAAATACTAAAAAACAGAATTAAAATAAATATTTAAGGGGGCTCCCATACAACCGACATGATTTTTTTGCCGTTTTTATAGATAATGGGTACGGAACTCTTCGTGCGCGAGTCTGACTCGCACTTCGCCGGTTTTTTAATAAGCTTGTCGCACGAAATTTAATTCAATTTCATTGTCGCGACAAGCTTATTGTTTACAAACCTCTTTCTTGGCCATATCATGGTGATGCTCCAAAACATCTCGTTGATCGTGTGCATTGCGCAGTTCACGCTCTCGCTGCTCGAGCTTGGCGTTCAGTCGCGCTCGCTCCACTTCCCAACCACCGCCGCACAGTCGGTCTTGTAGTGAGGATATGGAGTCCTGCATATAAATTGAGCGGATCAGGTGTAATTAAAGCTTTATTCTAATTTTTATATTAAACTAGCTTTTTGCCCGCGACTTCGTCCGCGTGGAATAGTTACTTTGTTCCATATGAACTTTCATCCCCTATTTTATCCCCTTGGGGGTAGAACTTATCAAAATCCTTTCTTAGCGGATGCTTACGTCATAACATCTACCTGCATGCCAAATTTCAGCCCGATCGCTCCAGTGGTTTGGGCTGTGCGTTGATAGATCACTATGTCAGTCGGTCAGTCAGTCCTTTGAGTTTTATATATATTTAGATATGCATAGCCTAGACTGCCTCATTAGTCTAGTGGTTCCAAGCGCGACTGCTACGGGTTCGATCCCCAGGTCGAGCAGTGTTATTGGGTTTTTCTATGAAATTCTCAGTAGCACCTCGGAGTCTTGATTTGTGCCTGGTTAATGGCTATAGGCTCGCCCCCTTTAACATGGGACCTAAACATACCGGCGAGCTGTGGGTGTACATTAAGTGTGTTTCTGCCTAACCCTTCGGGGAATACAGGCGTTATAGAATGTAAATATGTTGTTAATATAATGCACCTGCAGTTCAGTCTTTTCTTTCGTCCACGCCGAAGATTGCGTGTCATAGTTATCTTGGAGGGTCTTTATTTCAGCCACTGCTGCATTCAATTCTTTTTGCACATGTGCTAATTCACTGTAAAGAAAATATATAATAAGAATACATGATTCTTGTACTGTCATGAAAAGGTTCTTAGAATATCGATTACCCCTGTGCCTGCTCTTTTTCAACTGTTAACCTGGCTTTCGTGACTACATGTTCTTCTTCTAATATTTCGTATTTACCCGTCAATTCATCATACTCCGCCTTTTCTACAGCCAGAGAGTGCTCTAATTCTGTAACATAAAAAGTATTTTGTTTATCCATTCGTGCTTTATTGCGAGTCGTGGATGCTTAGTAGAAATAATCGTACTTTTGACCGTCTCTTCGTACTCTTGTTTGAGATCAGAAATTTTCTTGGCGCCTGCACCGGACGATTGTTCTAGGACCTTCAATTTACCTTTGAGTGTAGCCAATTCTGCTTCTTTGTTCTTTATGTCCGTGTCGTGAGCCTTGCGCATGCGTTCCAGTTTCTTGCGTTCAGCCTAAAAAACATTTAAGTGAATATTGTATGTAAAGTTTAGTTCAGTAATATTCATGTGAACCAAACATGTACCTGTAAATCAGTTTCCAGTTCGGAAGCCTTGCTTTCCCAGTAACTAGACTCTTTCTTTTCGGCTTGTAATTTGTTCTCGTGTTCTTTCTTTTCATTTTCCAGCTTCGATATACTAGATTTCAGCTGAGACATTTCTGATTTTATTGCGGTTAGTTCTTTCTCAGTCTTATCGAGCTCTCGTCTGGCTTCTGCTAATTCTTGTTGTTTCTCTCCAAGCTCTTTGGTAGTTCTTTCTAATTTGTCTTGCATTTGTGCCATTTCTACGGACGATATTGCTTCGTCGTATTTTTGGTTTGATGTATCTCGCAAGGCATCTTCCTGCAATTCGATTCATATAAATATTAATAACAATTATGACCTATTTACGAGCTTTTAGATTTTTAGCTGGAATACGCGCTATCGCTAAATACTTCTATATATATAAGTACATTTTAGGGAATTAACTATGAGGCACGGAAAAATACATGCGCAAATTCTAAATTCTCTAAATAAATACTTTACATGAAAATTTAATAAGCTGTTCTATCTTTCTATAGTTTAGGAAAAATCAGGGGTGATAAAAAAGGTAAAAATAAACAAGGGAGACATGCATTGGTGCGTGTCTATGAGAAATATCATCCAAAAAATACCAGTTGTTTTATATGAATATCTTTGGCGGCTATAGTTGATTCCAAATTAGTTATTTTATTTTCGTAGTCACTTTTCATTTCTTTAAGATCTGTTTCGAGTGTTATTAATTTACTTTCAGTATTAATTAGTTTCGTTTGTAATTGATCTTTTTCGCTAGTGAAATCTATTGATATTCGCCGCTGACTGTTGGCTAACACCTCCGCTTGCTCCTTCTCTTGGGAAAGCTATTTTTAAGAAAGTATAATTATGGAACTTTTTAACATATGAAGTATATTAACATTTTAACCGCTCAAGTTATTTATCCGACAAAAAATACACTTTACAAATTAATGATGTTATACACAGATAAATACGACACAGTGACAGTTCTTATCCGATAAATCCAACTTGGGCGGTTAAAGGTTGACAGATATGCGTAAAAAAAGCTGTTACAGCTTACCTCTTTCTCTAGTTTAGCTACTTTGTCTTTACGAACAGTTAGTTGTTTCTCAACTCGTTTGCATTTATCCTCAGCCTCTTTGAATTTCTTTTCTAATTCACCTATCTTTTTAGCCTTATCTCCAACCTAGAAAACGATTTTGATTAATCCTTGGTTAAACAACTTCATTAGTTTTAGCGGTATATATATGATCTATGCTCACCTCCTTGAGCAATTTTTGTTTATCTTGTTCTAATTTATTAACATTTTCTACTTGTTTCTTCAACTTGTCAATTTCCTTATCCTTACTATCGATCTCCTTTTTAAGATCCTCTATTTTTTTCATGCAATCAGACATGGTCGTATGCAAGGACGTTGCATTTTCTGCAAGAGAGAAATAATTATTATTGTTGGTAACAGATAAGTATCCAATATTTCGTATATTTATTAGAGAATGCGACTTACTCAAGTCGCTATTAAGTTTACTAATTTGTGACTCCAAATTCTTCTTGTCTTCTTGCAGTGATTTGCACTGACTAGATATATTGCTATTGTCTTTTTCTAATGTTTTGAATTTACTGTTAATTTCTGTTTTATCCGTTTCTAACTTTTTATTGAGATCCTTTAGTTTAGCAATTTCGGTTTGTAATCGATTCTTCTCATTTGTAAATTCAGAATCATTTCTAGACAATTTTGATCTAACTTCTTCTATGTCTTTCTCTAGTTGTGTTCTGGCATTAATCTCATTACCGGAGAGACCGGCGTTTTTCATTACCACATACATTTCACCTGTTAATTTAATAAATAATTAAATACCGATAATATTATATAGCTATGACAATTAGGGTAATTCCGAAAAAATATTAATCACAGACAAGGTTTATGTTTTACCAATTTCATTTTCCAAATCCTCTATCATTCTCTTCAGTTGTAGTTTAGTCGTCAAGTCAGTTGGCTTCTTTGGAACTCTGGGTTTGAACGATTTGATCGCGTCTTCTTTCAATGCTTTTAATGATACTTGCAATTGAGCTTTTTCTTTCTCAAGCTGCAATAGTAGAGTAAATCATTTTTTTTTTTTTTCTTTTAAAAAAATCGTTGCCCCACACTAGGATTTTCTCCTGTGTCGTGGGTGCGTTTACAAACACAAATTCTCACATGCACAAACCCCCAGACCCGGAACAAATACCTGTAGATCATACAAATATTTGCTCCGTGTGGGGATCGAACCCACAACACGTGGCGCAGAAGCCGATCGCTCAACCGCTACGCCAATCGTGTCGTCAATCATTACATAAATAGATGTAAATTGTATTTTAAAAATAAGGTCTAAGAATCTAGTTTTACCTTATTAAAGCTCAGTTTTAGTTTGTCTAATTCTTCCTGTTTTGTTTTTAAGGCATCAGCATCTTTTTTGTTATTGATTTCTCCACCAAACCTTACTTTTTTCTCTGCCTTATCATCTTTATTATTTTCTAATTCTTTTAATTTAGCTAAAGCTTCTTTTAATTCGTTTTCTAGTTGAGTTATTTTATTTGAGGTTTGTTCTATTGATTTATCAGATTTTAACGTCTTGGCATGTTTTAGTAGCTGTAATTGAAAACCATAAAATGAAATATCGTTATTCATAGACTAAATAGAACTCAGAACATTTAGATTATTCGCAGTTGTACCTGCAACTTTTTGTTTTCTGCCTGCAGTTTCTCGTTATCAGCCTCTAAACTTTGCGTCTTAGAACGAAGAACATTCGCTTCCTGTTCTATTACTTGTAATTGTCTCTTTAAGTCAACATTTTGTTGGTCACCATCAAGTGATCTGTAATTTGTGTTCTTGTTTAAATTGATTATTAGACCTTTTAAATATATTTATCAGAAATTTAAACCTGTACTTACTTGCTTTTTATGAGTGAAGCTTTTGGCTTCTTTTGTGTCAGACTGAGCTCGGCGTGTAGCCTCTCACAGTCTCTTTCTTTTTCAATAAGTTTCTTTCTTAATTCGGCGATCTCATCTTCTAATACCTACAAATAAGGTTAGATTTTAAGTAATATTAAACATTTTGATTATCATACAATAAACACAATTACATACTTTTACTTTTTCATCTGCTAAGTTATTACTCTTTGTGTTAGTGGTTCGACGAACTGTAACCGTTGAATTTGTTTTGGGTTGACTAGCGATTTTATCTGTAAGTTCTTTAACTTGCTTTCTCAAAGATTCCCTGTCTTGTTCCATTTCTTCAACTTTTCTTCGTAAAACTGATGCTTCCTAAAATAAGTAATATTATTGTTTGATTTTTTTCTTGACGAGTGAATGATGTTTGTAATAAATTTTGAGTGAGCACCTGTTCATTAAGTTCAAGTAAGAGTCTAAGTTCAGCTGGATCTTCGTCATCTGTTTTTCCATCTTTTTCATTATTATCAATACTGAGTTTATTTGATGGAGGTGTTGGCGACAGCTTACGACCTACAAATAATGACTTGCGTTACATTTAAAGAACGCGTATTTTAAATGCTCCAAAATACAAAGCTTTGTAAATCTTTTAGTATATTATGCAAAGGTTTTTGATGATAATTAGTAAAATTTAATGGTACTGAGTCATGGTTCCGGATACGGATATTTAACAATGTAGTGGATATATTTGTAAACCCAGACATTGTAAGAGATTCAATAAGGTCTATTTCTGACTGGAGAAAATGGCTACCATCAATACGCCGTCTAATTCAAATACACTGACAAGCTTGTTAGTAAACATATAGAAGTAAAGGTAGTATGTTATGAATTAATAGTTATGCAATTACACAATGAACATGATGAATCACAACCGGGTTCTGATGTACGGTGGTTTTTGGGGAGGGTGTTATGTTAGATAAACACAATTGATTTTCCACAATATAAGTAGATTGACGTACTTCTGGCTTTGGTAGCCATTTTCTTCAGCTGTAGAAGCAAGGACTCATTGTCGTCCTCGACCCGTGACGCAGTTTTACGTAAGTTATTTGCCTGTAAATATTCGTTAGTTATAATTATTTAATATCTAATCTAAATTACTGTCATAAACAAAACGTTTCAGGATTCTGTGGTTATGGACAAAGTACAGAGTGAGAAAACCAACAATTAAAACGGATAAATTGGTAATAAGTACCTATATTTGACATTCTTACGGCCAACGGACTGAACAAGGATACAAAGGTTGAGGGGTAGGGTGAACGAGATTCTGGTGTTTTATCTGGAGTAAGAGGAGGACTTTCAGATTTGTCCTTATCGAATATTTCGTGAACTTCTAATGTATCCATTAGCAGATCTCTTTCAACATTAATATTGTCTTGACAATTATTGATATCAGTTTCTGTGCTAGCGTCAACAGTTTGTGTATAATTATTTACAGCTTCTAAACCTTTATCGTAGTAAAGTTTAGCTGCCGTTTGCACACTAGCATTTCTTAGTTTTGGTTTTTCCGTTTGTACGAAGTTGTTCATTCCCATAAATTCAGTTTGCATGTATTTGTTTTTCATAAAAGCTACTTCTGTTTGGGTATACATTTCCAAAATGTCAATTGTACTTTGTACGATTGAATCAAGAGTTATCTTTCTGGTGTCGGTCATCGTATCATGCACCAGAATAGTATCAGTTTGACAACCTTCAGAATAACTAGTGATTAGGTCTTGTGGAGATTGAGTGATCTGATTAACACCAATGGATGATGGACTACCGTCTAGAGATGACAAGCTCTTTTCTAAAGCAAGTTGCATTTCGAGTATTCTCTGAATCGTATTTTGTTCTATCTTTTCATTATCGTTTATGGATGTTTGAGGTGAAATTGGATCTGATTGGGGAGACTGAGGAATAAGATGTGGGCGAATCCTTCTGCCGTGGTCGCGTGGTCGATATCGACTAGCCTGTTTGAACATAATATTCCTTATTTCTTTGATTAACTTTAAACTGCGTATAGACAGCATAAATACGTATAATTGTGGATATTACATTATAGGTGTCACGGTGTTGAGTCAGACGTGTGTTGGCAGTCTGCCAGCTGGCACCCGTCGAACAACAGCTAATGCCCTAATGAATGCGTTGTTTTTCTAGTGGAACTAAATGATCGGAGAGATAAGTGGTTGTAATGGCATTTAACTGTTAACAAGAGATGAGTTATCGTGAAACTAACTATTTGTGCTTTGGTTTACTGCATTCCAAGCTCGACTGTGGTCGGGTAAAGCATATATTTGTTTGTGCTGCCGTGATTGGGGGTTACCGCGTTATTTGCGTGTATTCAATGTGCATTAAGAAACTTCTATAGTTTGAAATGGCACCGAACATTTTGTTTAATGGAACCAATTGATAATAGTAATTTAGTATGTGAACTACTTAGAAATCGTTTAGTTCAATTATTTGGGTAGGACTATACCTCTTCTTCGGCGTTTCGCAGTTGTTCGCGAAGGTCAGCCTCGCGCTCCAGCGAGTCCTGCAGGTCCCGCAGCAGCTGCGCCGGCTCCTCCTGACTGCCGCCGCGAGTTAGCGATGAACGGGAAACTTTCTGAAAGCGAATAACTTTTGTTACTGAAAACTTAGTGTCAGAATACTAATTCGTAGCATCGTGACACGACCTCTGGTCGTACCGTGTTCATGTGTTTTGGGCCTAAGACTCATATTTGGAAACGTGTCACCCGTCATCATCACCCCATTCATTGTCCCACTGCTGGGCACGGGTCTCCCCTTAGTATAAGAGGGATTAGGCTATAGTCCACAACGCAACCCGTAGTAGGTTATACTGCGAGGTCGAGGAAAGTTTTCCTTCACCGTTTAAGCAAGTGATAGTTATATTATATATAACTATCACTTCAGTTATATTATATAATATCACTAGGCTATAACTGTTTTTAGACACCGCTTTCGGTACAATGGTCTAATTGAAATAAAACATTTGTGTTTTAATAGGCTGACACAGAAAGAATTAATAAGAAAATTCTAACCCCATCGGCGAGTTGGCTCTTCTTAAGGTTGGCAGGTGGGGCCCCCGAGGCGGCTGCTAGCTTGGTGTTGGCTTCGGCCAGCTCCCTCTGCAGCCTCAGCGCCACCTCGGTAGACCGCGCCACTTCTTGCTCCAAGTCTTTGATGCGGTTCTCTCGCTGTAAACCATCTTGGCCGCCAACTATCTGAAAGAGATATGGAACTGATCCTGTAGAGACATTTAAAATGTTGAGTAGAAGGTTCCAGGTGAAAACCAGCGTCAAATATGTATGGGTGAATATTTGAAAAAAAATCGAACATCATTTCACTTTCATCCCAAAGTTAAGAATGCAGATAATTAAAACTACAATTATGATAATGAAAACTTACTACACGACTGCCGTCAAGCAATAAGACAAGAATAAAAATGATCTGAACTATGAAAGAGAGAACTATTATGATGAAAAGAATAATTTGTTAAATGTAATGTTTAATTTAATGTTCGGATAATCACCTACCTATATGATTTTTTTGGTGTGTGCAATGAACAATATTCTATCTATTTATATTTGTACTTAATATCCAGCTGATCTGGTGAACTGGGACTTCGTACTCATGAAAAATTTAGGTATTGTAATATTTAGTTTTTATTATAACTAGTTGGTCTTCTTTCGTTAGTCATCTTTCCTTCTTTAATTTTTTTAGGACCTATGTCAATATTTTCACTCAAGTCTTTTAGTCCTAATTTTGAGACTGAGCACAGTTTCTCAGAACTCAAGACTAAAAAGTCGCAGTCTTTAGACTTATCTGTTAAAATTGAGTCAGGACTCATAAAATGTTCGCTCTAAGTCACGAGCTCTAATAGCAGGAGACTCGAGTCAAATGTCGATGTGAGTAGATAAGTCTGAAGTCCTAAACTATTAGAAGTCTCAAGTATTTTGTATCATTAATTAGTTTTTGGGACAGAAACTAACTTACTCTACTTTAAAAAAAGATTTACTCTTTGCAAAAGACACAGAAATAGAAAGGACTTAAGCTGTGTAGTGATTTTTGAGTCAAGTAGTCTAAAAAAAGACTCAAGTCCTGTTTATTCGAGGCTTAAGACTCGAGTCTTTTACAATACACAAAAATAGAAACGACTTAAGCTGTGATTTTTGAGTCTAGTCTTGAAAAAAAGACTCAAGTCCTATTTATTCGAGACTTAGAACTCGAGTCTTTTACAACACTATCTGAAATCGATCGTTTCACAATTTCATTGTAATCTTTTTAGTAAAGACATGGCAATATTTGTTTTTAACCATCACTAAGTACGTCACTGATTGGATAAAATTGGCATATTGGTTTTTACCCCCGTGTGAGGACGTGTTAGAAAGACTGTTCCTCACTGCCTTTCAGATAGGCATCCCGTAAGAGGCGTGAAAATATCTGATGTGCTCGGTGGTAGGACCTCTTGGGGTCTGACTGGCTGGCGACCACCCTTACGCTGTCAAAGTGTAAAGCACCTTGGTGGGTGTTTCGACTTTTGTAAGAGCCAGTTCCTCTCAGTCGAAGCGGCTCTGGCAGTCCGTAGGGGCTCTTATGGGTGCCGACCCATAAGAGCCCCTAGGTCCGACGCATAAGCAATTCCTCTGGTGTTGTTGCATTCATGGGCGACAATGACTTCTTACCACCAGGTGGCTCGTCAGCTCGTTTGCCGACCCAATTCCATAAAAAAAATTGATAATTGATATATTTCTTTTATGTTATTACGCAATACCTACCTCTAAAAGCTTTTTCTCGTGTTCCGCTTTCTCTTGTTCAAGCTGCTCAGCTTTCCTTTCAGTCTTTTTTAACTTAAACGATAACACTCTACAATTCTTAATGGTCTGCTCTAGCTCCCTTCTGAGCGACGAGTATTCATCTGCTTGGTCCTCCCTGGAAATTAAAAGCATTAGTTACATACAATATTGTTTTCTGATAGCGGGAAGAATATTTCTTATGTATTTATAGGTTAAAATTGCTAGTTTTGATAAATCTTAATATGATTTACATAAAAAGTCTAAGGAACTGCTATGGGTTCTAAATGTCGATTGAGTCCAGAGAAATTGCCAAACGTGTAATTTTTCTTTTTAGCCTTCCAGATTAATCATAACAGTACTAAGAGTTTGATGTGCTAAGTACAATTGTATAATATCCTAGGAACACTTTCTAACAGCCAGAAGTTTGTTTTCTACCAGAAAATCTGCAAGGGATATTATTCATTGTTGCCTCATTCTCATTAGTCTAGTAGTCCCAAGCGCGACAGGTACGCTAGAGGCCCTGGATTCGATTCCCAGGCCGAGCAATGTGTTATTGGGGTTTTCTATGGAATTCTTAGTAGCAGCGCGAAGTTTGGGATTTCTTCCGAGTATTAACTCGGAAGAAATCCCAAACTAGGCTCGCCCCAAATTACATGGGACCTAAAGACACCGGTGAACTGTGGGTGTACATTAGTACGCCTCTTCCTAACCATTCGGGGAATATAGGCGTGACGGTATGTTACGGATATTGTCTTTACACTTGCATGTTGCAAGTTCAGACACAAGTTTTAGCAAAGAACCAGATAAATTAATATTAAATAAGTGTCATCCTACCTGAAGTTATCCTGCATCTCCTCAATTTCCTCTTCGAGGTCGCGCAGTTCCTTCTTCATATCTTCGTTCTCGTCCATCAGCTCCTCGCACAATGTCTCCGCAGCCAGAAGCTTCGCTCGAAGCTGTTCTATTTGGCGGGTTTGCGCTTCTACTGATGGGCGAGACTGCAAAATACATATTTTTTCCCCGGATGGGGACGGGTTAAAATACTGTTCCTCACTGCTTTTCAGATGCCTATCCCGTAAGAGGAGTGAAAATATCTGACTTGCTCGGTGGTAGGACCTCTTGGGGTCTGACTGGTTGGCGACCCTTACGTCGAAGTCTGTCGTAAAGCGCCTTGGTGTTTTCCGTGTGGCTCGAAAAAGCCAGTACCACTCAGTTGCTTCGGCTCTGGCAGACTGCAGTCCGTAGGGGCTCTTAAGGGTCGGCAACGCATCAGCAACTCTTCTGCTGTTCCAGGTGTCCATGAGCGACGATGATTACTTACCACCAGATGGCTTAACAGCTCGTTTGCCGTCTTAGTCCATAAAAAAACATAGAGATCGACTACACACACTATTTTATAATGAGCTTGAAGTAATATCAGAGTGTATGTATATAAAATATATTGGTTCTATACAAGCTATGAGAAAACCTGAACTCATTATGACTTTTAAAAGGTAACATGCGAATTGGTCAATTCGTTTAGTAATGAGATATATCTTTTTCCATTACAGGTTAGGTCATCACTTCATGACTTACCAAAGCCGAAGGAGGCGCTCTCAACAATATATAATAGATGGCCGTGTATTTTTAGTCGGTAGGCGTCCGACATAACCCTCCGCTTTTCCATCCGAGGACGGAGGACATCCATGAGGATTTTCACACACATAAAACGATGATGAATTAAAATTTTACAAGGTACTTAAACGAATGCATGAATAGTCGAATGCTTACCTCAAGTTCACCTTCTATTTCTCTAACCCGCAAAGAGAGATGTTTCTTCTCATCCCTCAGGTCTTCATTCTGTGCAGTAAGCTCATTCACCTTCTGCTGTAGCTTCAGCACTTCCGATGACCGGCCCGTACTGTATTTATTCACAGAGTCGATGTTAGCAAGCCTTCGCAACAATATGTCACTCTTCTCTTTCTCCACCCTCTCGCAGCGTTTTCTTAGCGCATCCATTTCTTGTTTTAAGCTCTCTATTTGTTCCTGAAAGTATTTTTGGTTGATAGTGTTACAGTAGGCACATTTAAACAATTTGTGTTTAATATCTGCTGTTGAACTGAGCTTGTAACCTGTGTAGTGACAGCTACTGCGCTACATAGAAATTAGACGGATAAGTACTGAATCGCGCATGTGAATTTTGCTACGCAACTTGGATATATACAACCGCCCGACATCCACCGTCGGGCCGTGGCTCGCCAGGCAAAACACCCTTCTGGTCGGAGGATCCTCCCTTTGGTTGGAGGGGCAACACACTTCGCCTCTCCACAGTGGTGACTCCGACGTGATATGAACACGCAACCTATTTCAGCTAATAGTGCCACCACCCCGACTTCTGAGTACATTCAATATTATAATACGTGTAACTGTAGTGTGTGAGTATACGAGCTGTTACCTATGATTGTCATGACCTTCACGTTGTTGAATTTCGGACACGTGGTATTGTACAAAGATATCTACATTGCTGTAATGTTTATGGCTGTTTTAACCCTGTTCGAATGTAGCTAAACGAGAGGTATTTAAATATATTTTATATAAACATGCACTAACATTGTAGCGTATGTGCTATGAATTGGCATAGTTTTCAGAAACGACTCCACTCTAGCAATGCATTTAATGACTTTCAAGAACCGAACAGAAACATCTTTGGGATTTTCATAGTTAAAGACTCTATTCTATCTGGTATCATCAAGTATTTCGTCCCTTCCAAGCCCTTTCTCACCTGATACTCCTTGACGTTAACGTCAACGAGTGTTGTTTCCGTGGTGACGGTGCCAGCGGTGCTGGTGTCGTCATCTGACTCGTCCCTGTCTCGTGAAGGCCCGCCTCGCACGGGAGGTTTTAGGCTTGAAGATGAGTTGCGGGAACTCTTCACCTGAATAGTCAAATAAGACCCTTATAATTGTCTTGATAATAGATGCATGTATTGTATTAGGGGGTCGTGGTTAATTAATAACTACGTTAATCAATCGATTGCAAGGTTAAACTGCCGTCGCCGCGGTTGGTCTATGGATGGGTGAACATTCTTAACACATCTAGACCCTTCCGTACCTTAGATACCATGCAAAGCAGTAGGTCCCCACCCATGCCTACCTATTTACTATTTGTCAGTGGTAGTTTATACATATTTATTTATTCATGGTGGTAGTCAGAAGTCCAAAAAGCCTGTAACCCAGCTATCGGTATTGCCCAGAAATTTGGTTGTAGAGGTTTTTGACAGTCGTTTCATGTCAGTTATTGGTATCCAGCAGACTTTGCATATCCTGGAAGCCGACCCAAAAATGGTAGGAGTATGATGAATGGATTGCACCTACTTTATCAATTATTGATTTTCTTTTAACGTGTTATTCGGCAGTTTTACAGTGGCCACATGCGCTAGTGACTCGGTTGTAGCGATTTGTACTAGTCCTTCGCCAAGGCGATGGTCACAGTCAGTCATCATGTTTATTTTATGGGATCTATTTCATCTATGATGCATGTTTTTCAGAAGTAGATTACTGTCTCCCAAGCAGAGACTTTACCGACAGAGCCATTCTAGGTTCGATACCTAGAAATAGTAAATAAAAAAAAGGATCTGTAATAATTGTTTATCAGTCACCTGCATCATAAAGTTAACATCGTCTTTGGTAGATGACCTGTCTTCTTTAGGCCGTGCAGTCTTTTCTTCTTGATACGCTTCTTTACTTCTAGATAAACTTCTCCTTTCCCGCTCTTTTTCTATTCTTTCTTTTTCTATACTAGATTCCTTTTCAAAGCTATTTTGAGATTTGATTAACTGCATCTGTAAAGAATCACGAAATGTATTTAAAGAGTTGTTTTATTTGAGTAATTTATAAAATGAAGTGAATACTAAGTACAGGGAAATATACCTATGTATTTTTAAAATCAGTACAGTAGTTTCTGAGAATACGTTCAACAATAAAACAAATAAACATAACGGCCTGATATTGATGGGAGAATCGTTTTTCAATCGGTAATTAATTATGTGCTGTGTTACGAAACATTCGTCTTAGTTGTTTTGTAATACTCTATTTCTAGAATTGTTATATATTAAAGTAGTAAAAACAGATAATAGGTCATTTCCTCAATTAATTATAAAGCTTGCGCATTGCCAAGCACTAACTTTCACGGTGACCTTTTATGTTTATTTTGAGCAGCGCACCGCGTTCAGTTCGGGTTGAAAGCTACGAGCATCACAAGTAGACGGTTCTATAGCTTTGACCCACTTCTAGTTCACACGTCTATGAATCCAAGGTGAAGACAATAGTACTGTTGTTTCAGTAGTTCATTATTCAACACGTTTAATTTATAAACAATCGTATTTGAGAAAAAAGTGGTTGTTATACTCAGCTACAGCACTATGGATAGCATATAGTTAGTTTTTTTGACCTTTCTTTCTTGTTCTTGATTAAAATATTTGTGGGATGTTACTTTATATTAATACTTGTGGGATTATAGGAACTAATTCTTAACTGTTAAAAAAAGTTTTCCGTTAACCTTGCAGTCATATGTAATTTCTTTTTAAGTAGGTCAAGGTCATAAAACATTTTGCATTTTATCAGGATTGCACATGGGCTGAGATACCTATCGAACGGTACTCTACGCGGACGACTTAACTTTTTTAAACATGGGTTATTAAAAAAAGTTACAGTAGGTAATTAGTTAGGTACATTTTAGTCTCAAAGAATTATACACTAAATTTTGGTATAAGGTGTATTATTTTGTGTTATTACCTTTCGCACACGTTCAGCCAGCGAGTCGTTTTTGCTTATTGTAATTTGTGTCTGCACCGTGGTCGACGGCGGAGGAGATGGCGATGGTCGTCGCAACGTCACCGTATCTGAGGGACAAATAAACAATATTTTATTTATCCATTAGGTACATTTTCTAGTAGGAACTACTAAATTCATCGAAGGGTAAGACAGAGCCTCTGTCTTACCTTAAGTTTTAGGTCCTATGTTAGAGGGTGAGCCACTAGATGACTTGACCAATGACCAACTTATCTAGTGATATGATCTATTATTTATCAACAATAAAGGACTAATATACTGGATATACTGGATGATATTATAACAGGTAGATACCTAATGATGACTAAAACCATGTTTTCTTTCCTGTGCCAATTATACCGAACCAATTATATCGCAAGTTGAAACCGCCATAGAACTTATTCAGAACTCGCTTAGCATGCGTAGATAATTAATAGGAACATACCAGAATTGTTCTGCCCCGTATCCAAAGATGGTAGTGGTCCTGTGAGCCGTCTCTTGGGTAGCTTCAGGCTGACGGTGACTGCGTTCGTGCTTTCGGTCTCGTTGGCCCCCAGGTCCGGCGTCGACGTCCACGATGCACTGGTTCTATTGAACCCTGGATGGAAACTCCGGGTTATTGAAGTGTTATAAATGTTTTGCCGAGCGAGATTCATAATTTTATTACCGTCTAACTAATCGTAGTGTCGAAGTCGTATAGTCATTCTTACAAATATATTATTAAATTTCTACCCACAATATTTAAAAATTAACCTCTATTCTGCAGATTTGCAGAAGTTATGAGATACCATGTAATGTCTTCCCTAATTCTTCACAAAGTTCGATTCTGCAAGCGACGATAATCTTCAAACGAGTTTAGGCGATTTATGACCGGTTTCCAGCAACGAACAAAGTAAAAGTGATTCATCAGGAAGTATTCAACTTCACCTATGATCCATTTACCACCTACATTTGTCTATTGGCATTTACACTTAGATACATTTACATTTACCTACTAAAAAAATATAAGATACTAGTGTTCCCGTGCGCAGTTTCACCTAAGTACTTGGGTAATTCTCGTTTCTAAAATATACTGTGCCCACTGTACCTACACCGTAGAGGTTTCATATCATAAAATGTCTTGATAATATAATTTGGTAGAAAACAATTGTCTAAACAGCGAATGATAGCTGTATACCTATATTAACTTGACGATGTCATCGTTTATTAAATACTAGCTTCTGCCCGCGACTTTTTTTGCGTCGAATTCAGGATGGGGTCCGACGTCGATAAAAAGTTTCTTCTGCTTCTTCGGTTAGCCTATGTGTTATTCCAGGCTATTAGTCTATCTGTGTGCCAAATTTTATTCAGATCCATTGTGATTGGCATGAAAGTGTAACAAACATCTATACCTACTCACAAACTTTCACGTTTATGTTAGCTATACTTATAATAAATCTGTAGAGAGGTCAATTCTGTACATGAAATATATTTCCAAAATAACTATCAGCGGGTGATTAGTGATCGATACTGACGCCAAAAATGCAATCAGTAAAATTTTTGTCTGTCTGTCTGTCTGTATGTTCGTTATAGAAACAAAAACCACTCGACGGATTTCAACGAAACTTGGTACAATTGTTCTTCATACTCCTGGGCAGGTTAAAGTATACTTTTCATCACGCTACGATCAATAGGAGCAGAGCAGTGAAGGGAAATGTTAGGAAAACAGGAGAACTTACTCCATTTTTTAAGCTTCCGTCGCGTGTGCAGCCTTAATGGTTAAAGCTACACAGAAATCATGTATGACGGAAATGTTCTCCTTAAAATTATATAAAAAATATTCCACGACAGCAAATGTCTATCTTTTATGGTTGACTCACAATAACCCGTGTAACTCCCGATAGCTTAGCAGTTCGGAGCTTTCTGATTATATTTGTCTACTCTTACGTTAGGTGACTGGCTGACTGACATAGTGATCTATCAACGCACAGCCCAAACCACTTTTCATCACGCTACGATCAGTAGGAGCAGAGCAGTGAACGGAAATGATGGGAAAATGAGTGATTCATGAGAAAGGTTTCAAGCTATATAACATCACGCTACAACCCTTAGGAACGGGGCAACGCAGGTGAAACCGCGGGCGAAGAACTAGGGAACAAAGTAACTATTCCACGCGGACGAAGTCGCTGGCAAAAGCTAGTAATACATATTAGTATGGTATTAGGTATGTGCGGACTTTCATACAAGCTTTCATCCCCCTTTTCACCACCTTAGGGGTTGAATTTCCAGAAATCCTTTCTTAGCGCTCGTCTACAATGCAAAAGGAACCAGCATGCAAACTTTCAGGGATTTTGGCTGGGCTTTGATACGTCAGTCAGTCAGTCAGGTTCTTCTTATCTTAATATATATAAAACTCAAAGGTGACTGACTGACTGACATAGTGATCTATCAACGTACAGCGCAAACCACTGGAGGGATCGGGCTGAAATTTGGCATGCAGGTAGATATTATATACGTAGGCATCCGCTAAGAAAGGATTTTGATAAATTCTACCCCCAAGGGGATAAAATAGGAGATGAAAGTTTGTATGAAACTTTGTCAATTTTAAACCGATCGGGCTGAGACTTTGCATTCATATAGCTACTATGATGTAGGCATCCCTTTAGAAAGGATTTTGATAAATTGGATGAAAGTTTGTCTTTCTAAATATATATAAAATTCAAAGGTGACTGACTGACTGACATAGTAATCTATCAACGCACAGCCCAAACCACTGGAGGGATCGGGCTGAAATTTGGCATGCAGGTAGATGTTATGACGTAGGCATCCGCTAAGAAAGGATTTTGATAAATTCTACCGCCAAGGGGATAAAATAGGGGATGAAATTTCATATGGAACAAAGTAACAATTCCACGCGGACGAAGTCGCGGGCAAAAAGCTAGTTAATGTATAGATTTATCGAAGAATATAAGTAGGTACCTATGTGTTTCATTGTAAGACCCATTTTCTTTATTGAGTTGATTCATCCAGTTGTACTTTCTACGAATAATATTTTTGCAGAACCATCGAATACCGAAACTAAATAATATTGAAAGCTATAAAATCATTTTTATTATCTAGTGTGGATGGCAATAAACCCTGGCAATTTTTAAACACGACAGCTTTTAAATTACTAGCGTGTTTATTACCTAAGTATATTAGCAAACATTCACATTGAATGTCATGGCATTGTGTGTAATTTTAGCTTTTTAACATACCATCATCACGCCTGTATTCCCCGAAGGGTTAGGCAGAGGTGTACTTAATGTACACCCACAGTTCGCCGGTATGTTTAGGTCCCATGTTATAGGGGGCGAGCCTATAGCCAATAGCCGGGCACAAATCCAGACTCCGAGCTGCTAATGAGAATTTCTTAGAAAAACCCAATAACACTTTGCTCGAACTGGGGATCGAACCCAGGACCTCTAGTGTAGCAGTCGCACTTGGGACCACTAGACTAATGAGGCAGTCATTTACAGCACATTTTAGCTTTTTATTAATTATTTATTTCCCCCTAAACTATAACTAGCTGTTTCCTGCGGTTTCACTCGCATCCCAAAGCCTTTTGTGTCAGAGTCCTTTGGGCCAAAGGACTTTGAGACAAAAGGCAGTCTATGTCCTTCCTCAGGATAAGTACCTACAATCCATCTTCTTGTCAAATTTTATCGAAATCCGTTCAGCGGTTTAGTCGTGAAAAATTAATACACGAATAAACAGAGCTACTTTCGCATTTATTAAATAACGTCCCGCAAGCGGTTTCACCCGCGTTGCCCCATTCCTAAGAGTCGTAGCGTAACGTTAAACAGCTTAAAACCTTCCTCTTGAATTATTCTATTTATTAAAAAAAACCTCATTAAAATCCGTTGCGTAGTTTTAAAGATTTAAGCTTACATAGGGACGGACAGCCAGCGACAGCGACTTTGTTTTATACTATGTAGTGATAGTGATTATTAGGTACCCACTTAGATAAAGAATGTAGGTACTGAGGTATTTTCTGTGTAGACGCAGCCGTTGGCTTTATATACGTAATATGTATATTATGTCTACATTTTTTGGTTTAGTTTTATTACTTTCTAGACATAGATGTTCGCTACAGTATGTTATGTAAATACTTAGCTAAATTAGATCGCTATCAAAATGTGAATATGTGGGCGTGAAACGTTTAAATTAGGATCTACAAACTACAATGTATGACTAATAGGTAGGTACAGGTGGAATATTATGGTCTTGGCTCGCGTTCACAGATTTTTCAGATTGAAAGTTTTAATATTATATTTGCGGACAAAAGAGAAGGACGTCCAAATTATTCTTATATCGTAGTATGACTGCTTTTTATGTTTATTTGGTAATTTTGGTATACCTTATTTAAAGAGTTGGTTTATTAGATAATTTCATAATTTTATTTACACTACTTAATATGAATGAGGCGAAAGTTTTTTTTTAATACGTTGCCTCACACTAGGACTTTTTGTTGCATCGTGGGTGCAATTACAAACACAAATTCTCACATACACAAACGCTCACACCCGGAACAACTACCTGTAAATCATACAAATATTTGCTCTGTGTGGGGATCTAACCACAACACCTGGCGCAGTAGACTCAGACGCTACGCTAAACGTGTCGTCAAATGTGAAAATTAGTTTATAATTTGCTAGCGACCCGCCCGCGGTTTTACTCGCGCTGCTCCGCTCCTGTTGGTCGTAGCGTGATGTTATATAGCCTATAACCTTCCTCGATATATGGACTATACAACACAAAAAGTATTTTTCAATTCCAACCAGTAGTTCCTGAGATTAGCGCGTTCAAATAAACAAACTCTTCCACTTCTTATATATAGTATACTAATCTATACTATATATAATATTACATATATTAATATTATACATAAACTATATATAATGTTATATATTATTAATATTATATAGATTAGACGCTTCTTATTTATAGAAGGGTTTTAAATTCAACATCTGTGAGACTGTTTTCTCTACAGTCTGTTGTTGCAGTTGACTGTTGTTGTTTCTGAATTCGAAAAGTCGAAGGTGGTGCAAAATCTTTTCCTTAAAGTTTCAGTAGCAATATCAATATCAAAAACCTAAAAGGTAGCAGATCACTAGACCTGGATATCCTAAGCTACTTTACATTCAAATTGCCAAAAGGTTCAGGCGTACAACAGTAACACTGCAAGAGGTTTTGCAGCGGTAAATTTTAATGTTAAAACTCGGTGAAAAGACAATTGGGTTATCTTAGTCAAGGAAAAATTCGCCTGCGGGCAGGATTCAAATCTGCGTCTTCTGGTTTCATACACCAGACCCAGACGCTATGACCAACTAAGCCATCACGAGTCCCACCCGCTAGGTCGAAATTTGCCCTCACATTCTGAATTTACGTCTTTAAGGTGACGCCAATTGGGGTCGTGAATGTTTTGCATTCGTGGTTATTGTCCTTAGATATTGTTCTATATTTTTGCACAAAACAGGTTATAAAATTGTGCGGCTGTTCGAAACGGCTAACTTTAGACACAGTTACCTATTTCGAATGTACGGACACCAGCAAGTTACCACAAATTGCCAAATTTCCTTAATCTATCTATACTTATAATAAATCTGTAGAGAGGTCAATTCTGTACATGAAATATATTTCCAAAATAACTATCAGCGGATGATTAGTGATCGATACTGACGCCAAAAATGCAATCAGTAAATTTTTTGTCTGTCTGTCTGTCTGTCTGTCTGTCTGTCTGTCTGTATGTTCCTTATAGAAACAAAAACCACTCGACGGATTTCAACGAAACTTGGTACAATTGTTCTTCATACTCCTGGGCAGGTTATAGTATACTTTTCATCACGCTACGATCAATAGGAGCAGAGCAGTGAAGAGAAATGTTGGGAAAATGAGTGATTCATGAGAAAGGTTTCAAGCTATAAAACATCACGCTACAACCCTTAGGAACGGGGCAACGCAGGTGAAACCGCACAAACAAAACAAAGTAACTATTCCACGCGGACGAAGTCGCTGGCAAAAGCTAGTGGATAATAAACTCTACTCTACTTAATCTTTGGAGATTAAATTGAAAATCGAACGAAGAAATTTGACAGCTTTGGATATCATGATGTGCCTGTACTGTAAACGAAGATTATTAAAATAAGTGTTGTTGTTTTTTTTTATTGATTATGTCGGCCCACGAGCAGACGAGCCACCTGATGGTAAGTAATCATCGCCGCTCATGGACATCTGCAACACCAGATGAGTTGCTGATGCGTTGCCGAGCTTTAAGAGGTCCTACGGACTGCAGACTGCCAGAGCCGAAGCAACCGACGGGGAACTGGCTCTTACGCGCAAAAGTCGAAACACAACACCAAGGTGCTTTACGACAGACTCCGACGTAAGGATGATCGCCAGTCAGTCAGATCCGGAGAGGTCCTACCACCGAGCAAGTCAGATATTTTTTCGGCTCTTACGAGATGCCTCTCTTTTTTTTTTCCTCTTTTTTTTAAAAACGTTGCCCCACACTAGGATTTTCTCCTGTATCGTGGGTGCGTTTACAAAAACAAATTCTCACATACACAAACACCCAGACCCGGAACAACTACCTGTAGATCATACAAATATTTGCTCCGTGTGGGAATCGAATCCACAACACGTGGCGCAGAAGCCGATCGCTCAACCGCTACGCCAATCATGTCGTCTATCTGAATAGCAGTGAGGAACTGTATTCTAACCCGTCCCCACATGGGGAAAAAGTTAAGAAAAAGAAAATGTTACCTGTGGAGAAGGCGTCTTTCTTGGGAGTGTCGATAGAACTGAGGTTGGTACTGGACGCCCAGCCTCGTCCCGCCTTCTCCACCTCCACACCATTATCTTCATCACGACTCCTGTGGAGAAAATATAGATAATTACAATATACAGAACTTGCTCAATAGTAAAATATTAGAATTTATCTAAAACCCTAACACATAGCAGCGAACTTCTTAGGCAATTGGTGTCCCGCCACTTAATCTGGTTACCTATGTTGTCAAAGTCCTCTTGAAGATGTCTGTGTGTATTGTATTCCTACATTAGATACAAACAGTACCTACACCGTCCACCGCAGCCGAACCCAGTTTTCAGGATTTTTTTATTGTATATTCTGGGTGTTCGTTATTTTTCATGTGACGTTGCGTTTCAATTAGATTTATATATGTTACAGATATGTACGTTTTAGGCATAAGTATGAAACTCGCACAGAATTGATTATTATGCTATTAACATTTAATCACACTTCCTTCATTCACAATTCTTCTCTGTGGTCACAATGCAAAATCTAGGTATACTATTCTTGTGCCCCTGGGAAGGGCCGTTTTTAACCTGTTGGAGGCCTTGGGCACTTTGGGATAATCGGGCCCTATGACAATTAAATGTCTGGGATTATTACATAAACAAATGCAACAAATGAAAATAGGGGGCCCTTTGGATTGCGGGGCCCAGGGCAGTTGCGCATAGTGCCTAATGAAAAAAGAGGGACCTGAGAATAGGTTCACGAATGGGTCGAGAATTGCCAGCGACATCAACGGAGGGTATGAAGAAAAATGGTCAATGTGACATTTCATCATACATACCTACCTATATTTTACTAATAATTATTATCACAAATATCATGTACTGCCCGTTATAATACAATAATAGCAGTATTAGGTAATACCCATAAAAACTTGTTTAGTTGTTTAAAAAGTCAAACTAATTTAACTTGTTTCTGGTAAGCCTTAAAAATATCACACAATAATTTCTGAAAAATTTGGCACACATTGGACACCCATTAGTATGCATCCTACCAAGGTACTTATTGTCAACTGGTAGGTATGTGGTTAGGTCTTACCTATTAACTATTTATAAAAGACTTAAAGCTCAAGGAGTCCATAGAATCGAATTCGGACTTCCGCTTACAGTACGGCTTATTACAGCCACTAAACAATTTTAGACCTACTCAACAGCTTTTTTCGAAGTGAATCTCATAACTCAGTCTTACGCAAGTCCCAATAACAAGTATATTGATACTCGTAGTTGACATTACTTTTAAGAACCTTGTGTCAAAATCCTATCTCTAGTAAGCAAATCTACTGATTTTATATTCGGACTGGCTGTAAAAAGAAAGAATTTTTATCCTTAAAATATCAGTTAGGTAGGTAGTACCTGGTCTATCTTTAATTCTCATCCAAACAAGTACGTCGGTGCCTACCGCGTCATGCGTCATGTCTTGACGTAGGTAGGTAGTAAAATTGGTGTAATAGTAAACTAAAATGTAATAAGACGTATGAAAATGAAAGATGCGATAACATGTTGTGTTTGATCTCCTAAACAGAGCCAAGCAATCGCTGCACGGAAATATCAAAGAGGTATTTATTTGATAGTGTACACAAATCCTATTTTGTTTGTAAATGTTGACGAACCGGCACCGAGTTTAGAACATGGATAAGTACCTATATGTAGATAGGCAGCAGATGTGCGTGGTATATATACCTATAACTCTATTCTCTAGGTAGGTAGGTACCTACATACTATTTAGTTCACGTCCAAATATTTATAATTTTACCTATTCTGTTGTATTCTGTATATTATTTATGATTTGCAAACTATATTCTCAATGATGGAAAACTACTCGGTTAAGAGCTCTTAATTCAGATCGAATTGAAAGCTTTTATGATTTCTGAATCATGTTTTTGATATTGACTCAATCCTATTCGTTGCTCTTTGCAACAATAAGATTCGCGTGATTTGTTTGTAATATTATATATATATTTTAAAGCGGCGGTAGCCTAATGGCTAGGGAGTCGGACTTGCGATCATGTGGTTGCCGGTTCGAACCCCACCCATTGCACTACCAACGTGAACCCACTCGTAGCACAAGCATTTAGCTTAGCACGAGGGGTTAACAAGAATACTAGTAATGTGCGACCCACATTGCTAGTAAGCTATTTAAAAAAAAATGCCATTTACAGCCGTGGTAAGTGTGTAGATACGTAGTACTAAGGTATAATGTCAGAGTGTACACACGAAGGCGGCTTGCGTCAACCTTCAGCAACCGGGCGCAGTACAAACAATCCACAAAAACGTCCAGGAATTTGGAATAGTGCCACCGTTTTTTTGTTAAAGATTTGAAATAATTAGGCACAGGTAGTATAAACTGGAACGGCCAAGAGTGTAAATATTAAAAAGTTATAGGTCAGGGTTACATTATAATCATAAGTACGTTTGTAGCGTCAAGTTTACGTTCCCTTGGTAGTCAAAGCTTGTAACATGCATATTTCAAGATAATTTGGAGAATTATGCTTCCAACATTGAGAGAACGTTCGGTCGTAATCTTCGCTGTGTTATTTTACAGCACACTAATTTTATGGCAACTAGTTGAGCGCTTTATAGCAATTTGTTCAATGATTAATGCTCAAAGGTACGTAGGTGATAAATGTAATACACGATGATATTAGTTAGGCACGTACCTACGTATTTCAGCTATAGTTAACATAACGTAATAACATACGCGCGTCTGATATTAACCGTTCCAAAAGGCCGCACAAGTAAATGTGTTTTGGATATACATAGGTATCTATTTATATCGAAATTGGAAACAACGATATTCACAAACGCAAAATTCACATGCACACATATGAACAATTTCACACATGCACAATTATTACGACCGAACTATAGAAGTGTATACGTTACGTTTATCATTACAGATATGTACCTAAATCATGTATCACATGGGAGTATGGGACCTATAGGTATACATATCGGCGAATTGTGGATATACACATACAGTCGTTATGGTATGTTATGTGATTTTAATTAATTGTATTGTAGCAGTTCCTTGGAACACCCAATAAATCTCTTCTTTTTCACGGATCTTTAAAGCTTTAATTTAAAATAGGCACCAACATTCAATAAAATAGGATACCACTTTCATTAGGGTTTATACAGAGGTAAACAGTTAGTACGTACCCACGAAGTTTTATGTGATAACTGAACCAATGCAATCACCTAAATGTCAACTGTAAATTCATAAGATTCTACCTACTTCTACGGGTAATATCATTCGATATCACGCCTGTATTCCCCGAAGGCATAGGCAGAGGCGTACTAATGTACACCCACAGTTCGCTGGTATGTTTAGGTCCCATGTAATAGGGGTCGCCTCCTATTACAGGGGCCTATTGCCATTAACCGGGAACAAATCCAGACTCCGAGCTGCTACTGAGAATTTCATAGAAAAACCCAATAACACTTCTCTCGACCTGGGGATCGAACCCAGGATCTCTAGCGTAGCAGTCGCGCGAAATCGGATCTAAAGGATCCCATTGTCACAGAGATAATAGATATACTTATGTCATTCCTACTTTTCGCAGTGTTAGAAACTGCGAAATATAGATACCTAATCTCAGTCCGAATGACGCTGTGTTTTACACCTCTAAAAATTTTGCTGAAAAAAATTTACTGTTGTAAAATTTTAAGACTAAGTATAAAAAAGATATTTGAATATCCTAGCTAATTTTTATTGTACCTATTTGTTTCTGTATCATTTTGAAATAGACCTTTAAAACCCGGTATTGTTCAGATAGTGAAATGGAAGTTGGAAGGACTTAGTCCTGGAATCCTGTAATTCCTGTGAGCTAGTAAAAGCCAACTAAAATCACCAATACTTTTGCCACGCATGGCTATAATGACACATTCTCTCAGGGCCATAGATACATATCTACATAAGTATTGGTTGATTATGAGGAACCATGTTTAAATGAGGAAACTCTATTAAGATAGACATTCAGTCAGACCGTAGACTATAGTGGTTTTTAGAGGGATGTAATTAGTTAAATTATTAAAGTTACATGTTATTCAGATTACCTTTAGTACTTAGAACGACTCAGTTTTGTGGTGTTGCTGAATACTACTTTCAATCTTACAGTACCTATTAAATAAAAGGGCGGGTGATAAGACAGGGAAAGGGCCACTGACCGTGACGACGGCGTGTTCCAAGTGGAGAGGCTGGGTGTAGACACTGTGAAGTCATCCTCCTTCTTGCGGACGCCGCCGTGCTCCTTGTAGTCACGGAAGCAACGCTTGCAGCGCGTGGGCCACCGCACTTGGGGATGAAAGCCCAGCGGGCACAGCGGGTCGCCCTTCGCCAGAGGATACAAGTGATGCATTCTCACACTAACACACACAAATGCACTTAACAAATGTCAAAGATTTCACCTAAATGCCGCTAACGAAAACAGTTCGTTACATTCCTCCTCTTTCACCACGTCTCGTAACATAAGTAGGATAGCACCCGATATACAGGGAACTAGGAATAATCACATACACACGCAAATGTTTATGGAATGAACTTTACGATTTTACTCTATAAATAATAATTTATTTAACCAGCAACGTGTTCGGGCGCTCGTACGTCTGCACCCAACAGTGGCAATAAAAATATCTCGCTGCTAGCACTGAACCGGGCGACCTAAATCGGCTGCTCTGAACCCGCTACTAATTCTCAGACTTTCTAGGCGCGTAAACACAAACGCGATTTTATCAGTAGGACTATTTTCTGACAACGCCTCGTGGCGTAAGCTCTGTGAACGTAAGTTCATAAAGAATCGCGTCTGTAGTGTCGCTCGCGCAGCTTCGGTCATGTAATACGCACTAGGAAAGGGTTCTCGGGTGAGTACTAGTGATGGGCGCGCATGTGTTAGCGAGGCGGCGGGGCGGCGCAGGCGGCGGTGGAGCCGGCGCTCCGGGGACTGGCGGCCGCTCGGGCACGGAGCCAACGCTTAGCGCGGGCCCGCTACGCCACTTATGCTCTATTACACCACACACCGCTGAACCACTGCTCGCCTCCTGACCGTCTATAAAAATAAAACAGACTTGCTAATAAAACGCGTCAGGGTGTATCTCACAACGCAGCCGGATTGTGCGCACCGAGCTACGTCTGTCGTCCCAAACTGCATAATCTGCGCCGCCGCGCCGGTGCTTCAGTGACCAGGATATGTTAGCTGCGGAGACACGGCGAGCTATAAATCTTAGTGAATATTTAAATAGCTGAAAATGACTTGTGCACGAAAACAACCCATGTCGCCAGAGGAAATTCGCGTTACAAATATAACAGTCGGGAGTCTATAATAACTTTATGAATGGGTGTTGACGTCAATGCGAGTATTTTTCACTGCGTAGGCAGGTATATACTTAACTGTACATCACTAGCCATCCACGTACATAAATAAAAGGCAGTCAATAATAGTAAAATTTTAATAAAATTGGTATAAAGAAAAATATTCGTAATATGTCTGAACTGTCTAAGGGTTAGGATTTTTTAGCATATCTAGGCACTTAATAGTATGTTACTTATAGTATAGTTTAACTTAGTCTATAATTTATTCACATAATTTACAATTTGAGACGTTAAATAAATTCGAATGATTATGCTGTCATTGTGCTTGCAACGATATCCTTTACTTATAAGTTAATTAATTATAAACACAGCGGCACGATATATTTACTTCATGGTTTATTCCCAGCGTTACTTAATATTTATCTTACTAAATATATTTTGCTTAAATATAGATTTGTTTCTTTGAAAAGGTCTAAGTATAAACGTTTACATATAAGTTTAGACCGACATGTATTTATGAAGACAATTTAAATACAATGATATGTTATTTTAGAATTATTGGTCATCTTAATTCTATGTACTTTGAGCATAGTTAGCAGAAATCTCCCTCATTGAGAGGTTCGTCCTCTTTCTTGTCATAGACTAAAGTTTTGTATATGACCTCTTCGAAGTGGAGAGCATTCAGTCCTTTGGGCTCGGCCACCTTGATTTTGACGTCACCAGGGTACAGAATCTCGCCCTTGTTTTTAGTGCAGCCCATCACGAGAGACTTTTGAAGCTTGTCGATGCATGGTATTTCTGTAAAGGAAGATTGGTAGCAATTTTAGCTATCGCATGTATCAACTTTAATATTTAAATCCTTTATCTATTAAGATGCCTGGTTGATTCTTATCCTTACATATTATAAAACAAAGTCGCCCCGCCCCGTCTGTTCGCGATAAACTCAAAAACTAGTAATGTGCGACCCACATTACTAGTAAGCTTTTTTTTAAAAAAATACCGAATACGTGTATATAAGTAGGTATCTGAGACCCAAGTCTTACTATGATAGATGATCAAATCTATGCCGATAGTACCTAAACTACGTTTCGACAGCGAACATAAAACCTTACAGTACCTGGGTATGACTTGTGGAATTTGTTTTAACGATAGATATACATATAATAAACGTGCTTTTATTGACATGTACTTTACACCCACGCAGCTATACTTAGGAGACGATAAAATAGAAAATGATAAGCGTTTTGCATTACTGAGCACATAATTATAAACATTTACTGACTCTTTGCTTGTATAACCTCACTAAACCGTTTGTAAATAGGCCTTCAAGCTACGCACAGTATGACGAAAGGCTAGCCAGTTACTTTGAATGCATGTAACTTGCGGTTGCTAAGTGTTTATTAAGCAATAAGTTGGCCTGTTGCTTAGGAAGCACTACACAGTGCACCGACTAATTCGTTTTTGTTCTTTTTCTTTTTATAAAACGTTGCCCCACACTAGGATTTTCTCCTGTATTGTGGGTGCGTACAAATATTTGCTGTGGCGCAGAAGCCGATCGCACAGCCGCTACGCCAAACGTGTCGTCAATTATTATGGGAGTATTAAAGCAATGTTTCAAGTTATAAAAGGTTAAAATTGTATGAATGGATGCAAGCTGCCCAAGACCGGGATGGTTGGCGCGCCTTGGGGAGGCTTACGTTCAGCAGTGGACGGCAATAGGCTGATATGATGATGATTGCACAATACAATTTTAATCTTTTTTCTATGGTATAAGGATGAATGAAGATGAAAGTTGCAATGCAATACACAGTAAATGCCGAATTCGAACGCGAGTCTGGTACATCGGATGCTTTAGCCAACTAAGCTACAGAGATCACTGCCTGTGATGTTTTTTTCTTTTATGCTCATAAAGTTCCTTAACCGAGTCTCACAGAAAGGTTGAGCTTAATTAGGTGAAATTCCTACGCCATTAGCTCCTTGCCATGTAAAATAGGTACCGTCTACTATTATGTATGTATACACACCTGACGTCACAACCTTCTTGATAGGAGTGCCGAGCGCATTCTCTATGACGCGCACATCACGCACCAGCTGCTGGAACTCGGTCGGCGTCAGCGAGCACACGTGGTCGGTGCCCTTCATCGTCTTCTCTAGCGTTATGTGCTTCTCCAACACCTGCACATATACATAATACCAATAGGCACGATTATTAACAGTGGCGGGGCAAGATCTGAAGAAATTGATGAGGGCAAGCTATATTCGGCGAGGCCCTCTGGTGGCTTTTATGTAATAAACGCTCCCTATGGCGAGGTTCAAAGGGCGCGAGGTCCCTCGGACCGCGAGGCCGTAGGCGGTGGCCCAGGTCGCCCACGCGTGACTCCGCCTCTGATTATTACTGCTACCTATAATTCAATAAACCTGAAGAGTTTCTTTGTTTTTGAACGCGCGATCTCTGGAACTACTAAAAATTGCATTTGATAGCCCAGTTTTCGAAGAAGGTTAGGTATACGTTATTTAATATACGATGCCCTTAGGGGCAGATTATCTAAGCTGGCGAAACAGCGGGGCACAGCTAGTTAAAAATAAATAATACATTTTAGATATCAACTATTCGATGCAGTTAATGTTTGTATGATTTCCACCTACACTATATTGATGAGTTTATTGAAGTCAAAATTTCAGACAGGTATTTTTGTTTTAGGTTACTTAATGTTTTGCAAATAAGCCCATAGTATTTTTAAATACCCTTCAACAAATGTGAACCAACAAAACTAGAAAACCACAGCGCGCATATCGATTCTTACTAGGACTTGGGATAAAGGTAGGGTAGAAAGCCCTGCTCGCATGTATTCTTCTCGGTCTTAGCTGTTTATTTTTGAGAATGTTAATAGTGTAGGACTTTCTGCTCTTGACTACCTATTAAACCTGCATATACGAGTATAGGGATAATAGTACCTTTGTTATGCTTATATCGAAACAAGCAAGGGATCTTTGGATCTTACCAACTGTGCACGGGCATTCTCTTATAATCAAGATATACTAGGCTAAGAAGTCAGCTTTTGGTGAATCTTAATATAATTTTAAATAGTCCACCATGTAGAAAAAACTTTGCCATAACGCTTTTTGTATCTATATACAAAAAAAAGAAGAAAAAGAATAGATAAACCTACTTATAGGAAAATTCGAAAAACAGGTAAGTAATAGTAAATAATTCAGTCAATATATATATTTGTAAATATTTCATAGAAATGCTGCATTATTTTTGGGACACCTACGCCATACTATTTTCAACGTGACGATAGTGACTCGTGACGATAAGCTTCTAGGGATGCCATAAGGAGTTATTGAGGAACCCTTACCAAAATTAGCAACTAGAAAAAAGAGTTGATGTAGGGGTGGGGAAATATAGATGTAAATACCTTAGCTCCCAGAGCAACTGACGCTAAAGCTACGGCAGTGCCGACTTCTTGACCTGAGTATCCAATAGGTATGTCAAATGTGTTCATATAGTCTTGAATCACAGTCAAATTGCAGTCTTCATAAGGTACAGGGTACGCCGATATGCAATGCAATAGACAGAAATTCTTATGTTGAGCCGATATTATGTCGTATATCGTTTTAACTGCAGTCTTATCAACCATCCCTGTAGAGATAATGAGGGGAACTTTCTTAGACGCGGCGTACTTCAGGAAAAGCAAGTTGTTTGAGTCCCCAGAACCTATTTTGATGAACGGAGCCTTCATGTTGACTAAGAAGTCAAAGGACACCTGAAATTTAATAAAATAATGCTTATAAGTATAGCAGTTAGAAAAGTTGTAAATTTAATTAGAACATAAAATAAAGGCAATTTTAATTGTCGACGATTCATTCGTATTATCGTTGTGTCTAATAGTGGTAGCAACTGGAGACCACAGTGCAGGCTGCGCATTAAGGGATCGATTTCATATGTAAAATAAAGTAAGAATGTCTCCAGTTCCACCATTGTTTGTATTTGATACAAGACACTGAGACGTCTTCGTTTCCGCAACGCCAAAACATCGTGCGATTGAGGAATATCGGCTTTATCGATCGATTTCTCGATACTCATAGATTCATTTGATTTCTTCGCAGACGAATCTAATATAGATTTTTTTAAGTAAAATTCAAGTCGACGGAATTTCTAGTTGTTAGGTAAGTTAGTTAGTTACTCAGTCCCAACGCAGGCATGATTGTACCATGTGGTAATTTCTTTCTCATGTCTAATAATGAATTTAGAACCATGAAGCGTAAAATATTTCGTTCTGCTACATTATTTGTAAGTATAAAGTTTCAATAATTTAATAAAACCATTATTATGAATCACACCTAATATTAGCAATGTTAAATTAATAGCTAACTACTAAATATTTTATGTCTTTAAATTAAAATTGTACTTATCAACGTACTTTTTGATAAAAGGTAAAGTCTAAATTGTATCGGCCAAGAAGTTATTTTTTCATTGTGTATATTTTTAGTTTGATTTATATAGGATTCTAACGCTCGGTGAACTCTGTATTGGCAATTTATGTCTCGTCAGTATTTATCGCGAACTAATAAAAAGTACAGACAATTACTCACCATATCCATAGCAGAAGCTGTGCATAATATGCCTACTTCATGTGCATATTTGAACAGTTCCCTGTACTGATTCTCAGAGAACTCGAGGTGTCGCTTGTGATCACCATAGGTTTTGCCCCACGAATTGGGATTGTCATAAGGCCGCTCCAAGTATTTCTTTGTGAATTTCTCTTTGAGGCAAGTCTTTTGAAACTTGACACAGTTGGCACCTGCATCCTGTAACGTTAAATTTAAAACATATAAATGTAAAACTGTTTACACATACTTAACAGTTTTACATACTACATGATGTATTTAGAAAATATACAATTAAATGTTGATATGACTTGGCGTAAAACGATTAACAAGTACATCAGGTACATCTTGTTTTGATGACATCATTCATAAACACAGTTTCTAGAGAAAATTTACAATATCGTGATCTCCATTAAGAAGTCTTTTTAATTCGGCGCTCTTAATATTTTATTGTGTCATCTAGTATTACCAGTCATTTATCATTATTTATAATATGAAAATAAACGATTTCATTACCCATTTAGTTACAAAATAATGGACCCAAGTGAGGTATTACAAAACACTAGCGAGTACTAGATAGGAAGGTACAGCTATTTGTGTATGTACGAGTATACAGCGAATGAAATTATGCAACTAAATGAGATCTAATACTATTATGTTACTTACACCTCATTAAATCAATCAAGGTTTAGTGGTCAATACCTAAGTATTGTGTAGAGTCAAAGAAAGACCATTGAAGTGAATGTCCGGCTCTTTGTTTTGTTTTTAATGTAAACAAAGGAAATAAAAAAGTTTTCCTGCCACAACTATTTGTGTTGCTAAATAACTTACCTTAGCAGCTTTTATTAACTTTTTTGCTATTTCGATGTCTCCTTGATGGTTCTGTCCAACTTCTGCTATGATGAAGCACGGATTGTTGCCGCCGACTTTGACGTCGTCGTTAATCTTCACTTCTACCATGTTCATTGTCACGCTTGTTCCATAAAAACAAACAAAGCGAAACCGGCTCTCGGTTCCGACTGCGCGTAGGGTTCACACTGGCACTATGCAGCGAAGGTTTAACGACCTCCCGCTCAAGATCAAATCGGATAAATAAGGTCAATTCAATATAAAAGCGAGCAGCTCGTTCCGCGGCGGGCGCTCGATTGTGCGCGCCCGCGACGGCCACCGCACCCACTCCGCATGATAATTTGATACAAACCTGTAGGTATGTACAACCGCGCTCATCACCACCGACATGCTGTGGGTGAAGGCAAAAATACACACAGAACATATCTCAAATATTTTATTTCTTTAGGAGGTGTGAATAGCTTTTTTCGGGGCACTTTCTGATATGTAGGTAGGTATAATAAATTTTTATCTTTCACTAAGAAAATAATAATTATCGTTAAATATTGTATCTATTTTAATTTAACTGTACAGTTTTTGTTTTTAATTGTGAATATTTACATTTACATTGATTGTAAAATTTAAATACATTCATGGACAAACATCGCATGAAGCCATTTTAACGATATTTTTGTGATTTTGAAACCTGTCACTTATTGCCCGGTTTACTCTGGACTCAGTGGGTTTTCCCAAGTAGTTGGAGATGTACCGGCCCGCCTCTATGAGTTTGACCAGGTCTATGTGTGTGTTGACTCCAAGGCCGTATAGGAAGTAGACTAGGTCTTCGGTGGCGAGGTTGCCGCTGGCCCCGCGCGCATACGGACACCCGCCCAGCCCCGAGATAGACGAGTCCACCGTTTTTATTCCAAACTGCAAAAACAAGTTATGCTAAAGAGGCTTGTCCGATGACGTAATTAGTCAAGCGGGCGTGTAGCTAAGGCACTAGTTAATATTATATATTATTTTTATATACTTTACAATATACCCAGCTGTTGTTGCTAGATAAGGACTGATAAATGTTATCAGCAGCAATGGTAGGTAACGATGTCTTTGTGAGTATTTCTACAAGCTTGAAGCGGTCTGATAACAACGATTCTAGAATGATTGTTATTATGTCATTATAATATCACTGGTAAATGATTATTGCTGAGATGAGCCCATGTTCGTTTGAACAGTGATCATTTAATCCCATTTGTTCTAATGATCTTCTGTAATTAACGGCTCAAAATAGGTACTTACTTAAATGTAAAGTTAGAAATAAATACAGGATGTTCTAATAGAATTGTTATAGCAATTTTAACGTGGGTTATTAATAGAACCCTTGATAAATTACTCATTTGTCCAGTTTGTTCGAGAAAGAATTCTTTGATATTTCGAAAAGAAATAGAATAGAAATAGAACACGAGTAAGTATAGCAACACTAGATTAGTAAGTAATAACTCAACGTGTGGTGATCATAATAGACCGATTGCGGTCGCAGTGATACTATAGCCGCGAGTATATAATAATTAAAATAAAGTATATATAATATACCGAATAATATACCTTTAAGGAATAATATTTTGTCGGAGTATACAGTGACCGTTTGTGGCAGTGGGGCAATAACTACTCAATATGTAGACCACAGCAATCAGAGAGACTTGTCCTGGTTTCGTTATACAATTTTGGTATGCCGCGCTGATAAAATTTCATCTTGAGTCCATTGATACTATTGAGATTTGACCCCAGGCAGATTTCTTAACTGAACATAACACAAGTCCAATATAAAGAAATTAAGCACCTACCTAATATATTGATATCCATTACTTAAATATTTTAAAAGGCCCCTATATAAAAGCAACCGGCAACCACATGATCGCCAGTCCGACGCCCTAGCCATAAGGCTACCGCCGCTTCAAAAAATCACGTCATAGATACAATATTCTTTGCCAACCAAAAACATTGAAATACTCATTTACATTATAATACAACTAAGGAAGCTCTGTGTTCTGTCAGTCAGTCTTGTAGAAGTTAGAAATGATCTCTCATTGAAATGCAACACTGTAACTAATTTACTGGTTTCTGACACTTACGCGAATATTAGACATTGAAATAAAACTACTTTTTACGGATTTTATCGCGTTGTATTAATATTATTTGATTCCCGACGTTTCGGATCCTTTACAGCATCCATGGTCACGGGTACAAACTGCTGACTTCTTGAAACGGCGGTGTCTAGAGTGTGTTCACAAACTGCTGACTTCTTGAAACGGCGGTGTTTGACATCAGTGTGAACATACTCTAGACAAGGCCCAGCACTACATCAGATTTGATAAACCACAAGTCCTCGCAAAAGAAAACCGATTCCTTCCCAGGATGATCCGTGAGGCTATTGAAATTAAAAAACATCCAAATTTCAATAGAGAAGATGGCTGGGTCTTACCACCTGCTTGGAACCCCATTATAGATTCCATAAAATCAAAATCCAAGCCCAAAACTGCAAGACCGAAGGATACGGTGAGCTCGTTCTGCGTGAATCGGATCGCCAATAATTAACAAAAATGTAAGGTAGCTGTTAGTAATTATAACATTAAGACGTCCAACAACTTAGTCTACCCGTGACCATGGATGCTGTAAAGGATCCGAAACGTCGGGAATCAAATAATATCAATACAACGCGATAAAATCCGTAAAAAGTAGTTTTATTTCACTGTAACTAATTTATTAAGAAACCGCGTTATCAGTGTGGTCAACATCCATAATACTTTTACTGACCTCTAATCCAGCCAACAGGTTTGACAGAGCTTGTCCGTATGTGTCGTGGAAGTGCAGAGCGAGTTGTTCAGGCTTTGCGACTGTCAACACTTCACGGAGGAGCCTTTGAACGGAGCCCGCAGTTCCTACGCCTATGGTATCCCCCAAGGACACCTCATAGCATCCCATATCGAATAGTTGTTCTGTTACCTATATAAAGGGGAAGGATTATTATATTGATACAATTATGGAACCAGCAGGAAAATTGAAGGGAATTGATGTTGGATTAGGATTGACATTGTTACTGTTCCAATGAATTAGTTACGTTTAAATAAAGCAACATGGCGACCATCTGATGGTTAAACCGTTACTAATGAGAATAAAATTATCTTTACTTACTTATAACACATCGTCCTAACTAATCCAATCGCAACATGGTTCGGGGACAAGTTGCAAATTCTCAATTAAATTGAATTTTCCTATGAGTTTTATTTTTAGACGCATTATGATTGATTTTTATTCGTGATAGGCCTACGCTTGACTACTAGTTCGCTGTTAAGCGATACTGCTTTAACGTGGAGTACGCTTGCCTAGAAGAAACCGATTCACTCGTGATTTACAGACACCCAGATTATATCTATCGGGAAAGACCCACTCGGGAAGCGCATTCCGCATTTTAGCGGTATGCATGATAAAAGTGGTCTTAAAGCGTTTCATTCGGGTTTTTGGAATGTCCACCAGGTCGATATAGCGAAATATGATGAATACTGTCACAACTTGTATCTTAGTGCAGACAAGGCTTTAGGCATATATTGCAGGATTATAATATTAATCTCTTTCGGTCAAAGTTATACAAGCTAGCGAATCGGACTTCTAGCTGATCTACATTTTTTAATTACCTTTAACCAGTGTTCTAGAAACTTAAAAGAAGTTTAATACATATTCTATTTACAGATGCTAAAGTTCTAAGATATCTTGTTGACGATGATAGGAGTTATTTAAGTATAGTCGTAAAAAATAATAACGTCTGGGTAAGTTTCGTAGGATAAACGCATGACGTGTTTTCATTGCACAAAACAAGTTTTTTTTAAATAGGTATAAGTAGGTACATTCATGTTCTGTACATTATGTTAGTATAAAAAAACATCTAGGTACCACGTTTTTTCCAATAAGGCAAAAGTTGGCATTTGTCAACTGCCCGGTTAATGGCAACAGGCTCGCCCCTTGTTACTGCCCCTTATTACATGGCACCTAAGCATACCGGCGAACCGTAGTTAGAGATTGCCTTAACCTTTTGGGAATACGAATAATACGCGTGATAACATAGTTACCGTTACGCATATTATTCTGTTCAGAAAGAAAACCTCCAGAATGTAATATTTTATCAGTTATTTGTCTAACAAATCGGATAAATTGTTTCCTTGTTTGGCGGTTTTGATGAGAACAATGAGACGTGAATGCCTATCTGGGTTTACAGCGACATCGTAGTTACCTTAGCTATATTTTTCGGATGTATGGGTCCATCATATGGGCAGCCCACGACACAAGACACGTAGCCCCGAACCCGGAGACCGTCTTTGACGGCTTGGTCAGCTACCAGCTTGAACCTCTTCAAGCCTTCCTCTACCGAGCAGTTCAGATTTTTTTGCGAGAAACCTTCGGATCCAGCAGGGAATATCGCTACCTCTTCTACATTGCATTGTCTCTGTGAAAAAGAACAGAGTATAGAAATTTTGAAAAATTGACTACATACGTTCAAAGATATAAAACTTTTTTAATATCTTACAGCAGTATCATATCCCTTCAAGTTAGGTACAAGCACTGGGTAGTTGACTCCGGGCACCCTGGGAAGATTCTTCATAACGTCGACACCATCGCTCATTTGTTTCACCCATTTAGGACTCACAAAACTATTAACCGAAATACATAAACTGAATTAGGTATATGGTATTTAACGACCTACGTAATTGGCTAATTGTTAAGCCAATTACGTATTATACGTGGAGTATTGCATCATGTCATCTAGAGCGTAAAGGGAAAAATTGGATTATCTACATTGAGTATTTGTATATGTCTGGAATTTTAACTGGATGTAGGTATCTCTGAAACCAAAAAGGATTCAGCCGCGTATGCATACTTTTTGACAAAGGTACCTACCCAATTGTATCTAAGTGAGTCGACGAGACCCCACATTCTCAGCACAGCTATTTAATAAAGTAGGTATCTTCCTAGAAGAGACCGTTTCTTCTGGGAATATAGAAAACCTTCATATCATTTAGACAGTAACATGTACGTAGATCATAAGTAGGTACTTCTGAAGAATAAGGAAATAAATAGTACCGAAATTATTAAAGAGAGAATACACACACAAGTCTGTGTCTAGATTAGGTGAGATGTCGAAAGAGAGAAAAAAAGGGGGGCTTGCGTAGAGAATTAAGGATACGAGATGGTATTATGATAACTAGATAATTAGTACCTATGGCTATAATATATCCATGTACCGAAGAATAACGAGATTACAACCGATAAGTCGGTGCTTCAAGAAACTATTAAAACGGACACAACAATGACTGATTAAAACTTTATCATGCAATCAAAATATTCTTAGGTAAGAACTATGGAGTACTAATTATGAATGTAGTCAAACGTTACCATTGTTAGATAGGTACCTGGTATGACAACTGATTGTTAGATATAATTATCTCCAAGTGCTGTGCCGATATAGGACTTTTTCTTTAACAAATTTTTCTTTGACAACACTGTTTCGTTCTGCTCGGTCTGCAAAGTTTAATCCACCCATTTCTCTCCCATACTCGTCCTCTAACTTACATTGTATTATTCTACGAGCGATTAGAGACTTTAATAAGTCATGTACCTAAGGCATTATCTTTTGATGCCTTTAATACATGCGGTTTCGTGGCTGTAATGGGTGAGCCATAAATTTTCCAAGGGTGTCTCAGTCCATTAGTCAAATTATTAAACTTTCGTTAAGTGTTTTCAATGTATTGTGTTGGTTTTTCAATAAATAACTAATAACTCTGTCCATAAGTAGGTACTAAAACAGGGGTGGGGTCGGTTGTTTTGGACTTTCAAATGGTCAGACGATACAGGCCGATATTTGTGTTTCTTATGCTCCTGCTCCAGCGACTTAAGTCTTAACGCGTAAGCAGTCACACAATCTATATCTATCTAATGCCTCAACTAAAACATTACTCAGTGTATTATTCCATCTGCGTTAGGGTTAATCATTAATGTACTATAATATTAATTAACAAATTAAAATATTGGTTACACTGAGCAATGTTTTAGTTGAGGCATTAGATATAGAATGTGTGACTATTTTGAGACTGCATAAGTTCGTCTTGACAGTCTACAGTTCTTACTTTTATGATGGTTTTGTAATATTTGTAAACGATTACGAATAGTTGCTGTGTAGAAAAGTAATTTGCATACATAATGATTTGGAATGGACTATGAAGTGTAGGTTAACTAACACATGAACTATCTAAGTATTTGTATGTTTTAAATATATGCCCATTTGTCATGATAATCTATGCTAATTAGAAAAGTGATAGACAAGAGTAAAGATTAAAGTAGCACTGTATTTTTTAGGAAGATAAGCTGTGTTGCACGTTGATCTTTTTACAGTAGCTTGATCTATTCATGTACAGCTTTAGTATGGATAATGCCAAAGCAATAGATCTTGTTAAAAAAGAACATAAAATATATATATAAGTAGTATAGACCACAATATGTGGGTATGTACTGTATGTGGCTGAGTGATTAATTTCGGTGACATTGTTCAATCTCTCAACCTACAGCTAGTTGTTCTGGGTCAGCATGTGTGTATTTGAAAATTTGTAAACATATGTTTACAAATTTATGTTTATTAATATGTGACACATTTACTTAAGTTACAACAAAAAAACATTCTCAGATTTTTGTCTGATTTAAAAATATTTAAATTAGCCCTTACTAAAAAATAAATATAATAGCAGTAGGTACCCTGCAGTTTCACCCGTTTTGCTCCATACTTAGAGTGGTAAAAGGATTGTGATGTTTAATAATCCCTTTGTCTATTGGTGAAAACTTCATGAAAATCTGTTCTGTAGTTTTAGAGTTTATGGATGTCCAGACAGGCAGACTTTATTATAATAGTGATACCAATTTTTATGTAGATGATTATTATGATTGGACTAATACCTTCTGGGTGAAGTGTTATAATTTGGTTGATAAAATTATAACATACCTTGCAGACTCAATATCTTTTATTCCAGCTGCAGCCAGTTTATTTATAAGTTCTATTTTAATATTGGTTGGTACAAATTTACTCTCATTCTGAAGACCATCTCTTGGTCCCACTTCATAGATTCTGACCTGTGGTACTGCTGTACTCTGTAAATATATTACTTTTTTTATGAAAAGTGAAATTAATTTTATATTGTTTATAATTGAAATGAAATTTAACAATTAGTTTTATTTATCAGTTTTTGCGCATGAACTGTATTTGATAAGTATATCCGAAAGCAAATTTACAAGAATAAAGACCTTTAAACAGCACAGGTATAGGTTACAGCACAGTTACACAAATTATAACCCAAAGAATTGGTTTACTCACAAAGCTACGATGAAATACACTCTTAAATATTTTGGAGTTCATAGTTTTGATAAAAGTCGTCATTAGTTTGACTTCTTGATATTAGCTAATTATTTTTCTTTAAATGCCAAGTGCCGGTCTTCATTTACTTAATTAAGCTGATAACAATTTATCATAAAAGTTGGAATGTCATGTTATCTTATTGTTTTGGTTTTGTTTTGTTAATTTGAATTTGATAAAAGATAAGAACCGTCACATTATATTGACTTGACATTGGTAACACCAGCTCCACACGTTGGCCCAAGCGTCCCGAGCTATATTTTATGGAATGTATTATTTTCTTCTATCCTCAATAATATGGATACTCAAAAGACTGATATTCTGACTGTTAAAAGTTATTCATTCATCGCTTTTGTTTGACAATTTTGACATTTAACTGTCATCAAATTGTCAAAGCATAGCGGTAATTTGTGTGTTCGTCGGTTCATGTCTTCATGAATTTGCGGCATTGCCGAAATTGATTTCGAAAACTTTTAAATAAAGTACTATTTTGACAATGGGTAAAGTATTACTGAAACGCAAACTTAACAGTTTAGTTCTAATGCCATACACGCACGTTTTAATTGAATATTTTATCATTACAGCGGTGAACAGTGCCACGTCTTTCGTGTTATCATCAATTCTGACCCTGCTAATATTTTCGGGAATGCAGATGTACAAACCCCTGCTGATAAGATCACCAATCACTATTATATTTGGAGGATATCTTGGTTCACTAATGTTCATGTTCTTTGTTACTGTATCCTTTTTGAAAATGGCCATTGTCTTAGGTTCATGCACCGTTGGTACAAAGGCGGTCTTAATGCCATTAGGCATTTTCTACCAGACAACTTTAGGGTGATGAAGTGATAAATGATGAAAACAGGGCTCTCGCTTTAATTCGCAGAGTAGGGACAATCATTCACTAATTACTTGCATTTAGGTCCCAGATTAATTTTTAACTGATATCTACACTCTAAGGTCTCTGAAGTCCAGGCCTAAATAGAATAAAAATGCAGAACATTTATAATGTTATTAGTTATGTGTTGTCATGGTTTTAGTTATTTTTTGCATCTCCACCCTGGTTAGTTTCTAGGCAGAAATCCATACCAAACTGGTTTATTTCATACCATATGACCTGTTTTCCTTGAAGGGTGAGACAGAGCTGCACAGCTCTCCAGTATGTAACGCTCCCATGTAATAGGTGAGCCAATTGCCATTAACCAAGCTCAAATCCAAACTCTGAGCAATAACACAGCTTGACCTGGGAATCAAATTCAGGACCTAGCATAGCAGTTGCACTTGGGACCAACTGACTATTGAGGCTGTTTTTATAAATCTGGGAACTAGTGAAGGAGTTTCTCACTAATCTTCTTCATTAGTGCGATTATCACAGAAAGCTGGTGAAAAACAATGCTTACATTGTTTCGCTGCGTGAGTGAGGTTACTGGAGGCCCAATCTCCTTTTAAAAGGCCAGCAACATTTGTCCATTTACCATCAAGCGATGCGTCTGCTTGTTTACCCCACTATCTCATAAAAAAATACCCTTGAATTATGAAAAATTAGATGCATGGTTTAAATAGTGGATCTGTAAATTTTCTAGACTATTTTAATTAAAAATAATTATATCCTTAACATACCATCACAGGCAATTGGTAACTTGGAAGCAACAATGTTTGGTAAAAACTTTCAGCTGAAGCTGCCAGAGATAGTTATATCTATGACAATATCATTGATTGCTGCAGGCATGGTACATCGGATCTGCTTTACTACATGGTAAAATTTTCTAAGTCAATAATTAACATAATACATTATGTTGGTGTTAGCCTGAAAATTCAGTTAAATATTAAATGTGAGGAAACTTGCATTCCCAAGACTAATTTGCCAACATGAGGCATGTATGAAATGTATTCTCCACTGTTTTGTCAATACCAGATTTTTAATTAAGATCAGTTCCATAGTACTAATTCCTTGCTTTATTATTGACACAAGTACTAATTTTCCTTTTCAAATTATGCATATTTACATTTTCCACACTTTTTACCTGTAGGCAATTGGTAGTGTTGAGTGAGTTATGAATATTATTATTATCTAAGTTATTCTTTTCTTACAGCTTGATATTCTCCATATCAACAATCTACTACATGAACAAGTTGTCACAAAAGGCTTATGTAACAGCAGCCCCCGTTGCAGTACCAACCAAAAGTCGGCGTCACAAATGAACTTAAGTTATGTAATTGTTTTACTGTTATTTAATTAAAAATCATTTTCTACCAAGTGTAATCAAGTGTTTCATTTAAAATATATGGAATAACATAGCCAGAGATACACTATAAATTTTGAAATCAAAGCCATGACTTGAAAAAGAATATTTATTGAAAAATTAGTTACTGTGACATAAGTAGACACATTTTATCTCTTGATAATATAAACATACTTTCCTCTTAATTTTTTTCGAAAAATTATCTTAAGAGTAGGTAGTTTATCTTAGAAAAATAAATTATCTATTCGGTATTACTAAATAAATATTTATCGATAAACATGAACCACAAATTAATACAAAGGCTATTTCCAATAAACTAAGCTTCATTTTAACATGTTTTTAAAATACAATCTACTGTTAATTTGTTCCGTTGTCTTTTGAACAAATATCACTTAGTTAGTGATTACATACTAGGAAGGGTAATGATATTTATGTAATGAATCAACCTCTATACTCTAATTACCTACCTACTTCACATAGATAAGTCTATGACACTGTTAAATTATATAAATTGTAACAATCCTCAGATCCCATGAATTAAATATAATATAATTATTTGTTAGTTATAAAATATCTATAAATGTTTATGTTATGTAATACTTCCATAATTAGGTTAAACATAAAAATCTAAAGATATCAATCAACAAAAACGTTACCTACCCACTAAGTTGTAATTATTGCACAAAGGCATTTTTTCTTACAAAATAAGTATGATTTACGTAAATTACCTACATGAAAAGTTATGATTTGCACTAAAAATACTACTTGATATATTTTGAAGAATATCACTAACAAATAAATAATGATCCACCTCATTGAATAATGTTTGGATGGATTCCTTAGGTACTTATGTTACGGGTGACTTTTCAATCCAGAAGAATTGTTTGAGTTATCTATGAAGACATTCAATGCCTCAACATTAGTCATTCTTATTATTATACATACATATGAATCATACATGCCAAATGTGTGACGACGATTGTAAGACAGATTATAGGCGATTGTCGCGAGAAGCAATAAGCATCAACATTTATAGGAATTAAGTTGGTTATATAATAATATAATTAACATAACTGCAGCAAAAATTTTTACATAAAGTACCTAATAATTAGTGTAGCAACCTAAATATTTAAATTACTGAAAAATATTGCTTGAATTATGAGAGGTGAACTATGTTATAAAATGGAGATTTGAAAACCACATTTTATGAAGTTTGGCACTAACTTTAGAATTGTATTGTTTCTGTATAAAAATATAAAGTACAATTTGCTTTACAAAATTTTGTGGCAGTGGATAATTAATTATTGCACATTCTTTGTATTACACAATTTAAATTGACTACTATACAATTTTTTTTTCATTTGATCTACAAGGCTACAATCATGACAATAATAGAACCAAGTTTGTAACATAGCGTTTATCAGTTGTGATTATCATTTTGATTTCCAAGATTTAGAATAAATGCTGATAAGATTACTTATTCAAAATGCTCAACTTTTCCTCGGACCAAATAAATTATAATATCTATCACAGACTTATTCAAATACATAAGGCACTAAGTTTGTAGTGATTAGATCTTTAAAGGAGTGAAAGATAACAAGCTCTTAAAATATTTTCTTAAAATACATCCATAAATATAAATCTCCACTAATTTAGACATAGATGTCATTGGGTACTCAACTAATTACTTTATACTTTACTAGAAAAACTGAAATTCCAATTGGAAACATTGTTCCTATTGTAATTTTTTCCAAATTTCCTATTAAAATTATTATTAAAGCAAACTAAATATGGAGTAAAGAAAGTCTTCAAATTATTATATCAGTAGGTATTACATAAACAATAGGTAGGCATGCCACATTAACCTTACATAATCATGCAATTGATAATGTGTTGGAATTTTTAGGGATTGCATAAAACTTATTTGTTTCTAATATGCATGCTGTTATTTCTAACATATGGGTTCTGTAGGATTCTTGGTGTTGTTTCCATTACTCTGAGCAGCAGTTCATCAAGATAGTTCTCAAGGTCTTTATTTTTCTTCTTCTCATACTCAACATCTTTCTGCAAATTATAGACCATTACCATAAGGTCTTCTCGTGACTTCCCATCAAAATCTTGCATCACTGATTTGGGGATGTTATTGAACGCTGGGTTGATAGAATCTTCTTCAGCAATATTTTCTTCACCCACAATAATCCGTTCTTCCAATAATTTCTTTTGTTTATTATTATTTCCAAATTTCTTAAAGAACTTGGGACTTGGTTTTTCTTTTAAAGAACTAGGACTGTCTAGTTTCTTATTTCTCTCTAGACTTGATGATTTTTCTCGGTCAATAGCTAATTGACTGTTCGATTTTCGCTTTGAATAAAGTTTCTGTGACCATTCATCATTTTTGTCAATGATTTGTGCTGGAAGCTGAGGTGGTGTGAAAGTGTCAAGGCTTAGGCGCACTGGTTTCTGTGGTACTACTTTTTCTGGCACTGCCAAGTTACTACTTGTGGATCTTCTCAAAAATTCACCACCACCTAAATTTTCCAATGACGCATTAACAGGTGAGGGTGTATATTTGTGCCCTCTAGGCAACGTTTGAACATTTAGTGAGCTACCAGAGCTCTTGTGTGATAAGTCATCAAAAGCAAACTCATCATCATCTTCACTTATAACCCCTGGGTCTGCTTCTCCAGGCAACCTTTTGGGTGTGGAATGATCAGGAGTAGAAAGTGTTGAGCTCTTGAGATTCCCAATGCTACCACTAAGAGATGATGAGTCACTTTTTTTATCTTTTTTATTTATGTTCATTTTGGAACCCAAGTTTTTGGCAAACTTTTTAATGCTTTTTCGCTTTTCAATGCTGCCAATACTCATAAGACTACCACCTACATTCTGAGCAATACTAGACAAAGACGACCTATGTTTATCTTTTTTACTCAGGTCAGTCAAACTTCCTTCTTTGACGGTGAAAGCTATTTTGACCTCCAGCTCCCCTCTCGGCTTATCATTTTCTTTGCCTGATTTACCCTGCAAGGTATACCAACGGCTTCTTGGCCGCTCGTACACATCGAGGTCTTTTAACGGAATCGATACTTGACCTAGTAAATGGTCTTTTAGTAAATCTTCATCGTAAATCTTTAGAACAATCTCCGCAGTGTTACCTTGTGAAGGTATTCGTAGCTCGCATTCTTCTATCCACTCGACGTTCTGAGTTGCTTTGTGTTTGACGGAAGTTTGGAATTTATCTTTGCCGAGAGCGATCGTAACAAAACAGTTATTCACACCGTTTTTACCTTTGATCAAAAGTCCCCGAGCCCTTTGAATAGTAACTTGTACGTGAGTGGGATCCCACATCTTGATGAATTGGATTAGAGCACTACACTAATAAGTATTGTTTAGTTTTAAACGAAAAAAATATAATTGAAAACAACGTAACGATGAGCTGTCGACCGTCACTTTGGCTCATAAAATTAACATAGTTTTTTAATCTACGCGAGCGTTCCGTTTTACTCATTCAAAGTAGGTACTCTGTGGATAAATTTTGTTGTTAGCAAGACTGGGCCACAGAATACCTACAATTAGGAATTTGGCGGAAGGCAAAGCAAAAATAAAACGGTTGCAGCATCTCTGCAACCAATCAAAATAAAGTATATCCCAATATCCTAAATCATTTTACTTATTTGGATGTTTAAAAACAGTATCTACATCAATAATTTGTAATTACTACGTAAGGAGTGTAAAAGAAAGGAGAACCAACTCTGTGTACCTATGAAACTATGAAGTGTCCAACAAAATGCTTTAAATTAGTGGCGCTACAGTAGCAATGGGGTAACAGTAACAAACTTTAGATTTTATGTTAAAGAAGTAGGTAGGTAAATGGTGAAGTTTAGACTTTTTTTATTATTAATTCTGTCGGCAAACGAGCTACCTGATAATAAGTAGTCATCGCCGCCCATGGACACCTGCAACACCAGAGGAGTTGCTGATGCGTTGCCGAGTTTTAAGAGCTGCTACGGACTGCACACTGCCAGAGCCGCAGCAACCGAGGGGGAATTGGCTCTCACGCGCAAATGTCGAAACATACACACCAAGGTGTTTTACGGCAGTCTTCGACGTGAAGGTGGTTGCTAGCCAGTCGGACTCCAAGAGGTCCTGCTACCTATCACCGAGCAAGTCAGATATTTTCTCGGCTCTTACGAGATGCCCATACAAATTTCAACGTTTTTAAGTACCTACTCATAAACGATACCTACGCAATACGCAACGCTTAGGTAGGTACTACTTAGTAGGTACTTGCGCTATAATATATTGGCTTTTCTGAATACAATATAACATATCATACCATTACGCCATTAAAAAGGTTTAGGCAGAGGCATACTAATGTACACCAACAGATCGCCGGTATGTTTAGGTCCTATGTAATAGGGGGCGAGCCTATTGCCATTAATCGGCAAATTCCAAACTCCCAGCAGCTACAGAGAATTTCATAGAAAATCCCAGCAACACATTGCTCGATCTGGGAATCGAACCTAGGATCTCTAGCGTAGCAGTCGCGCTGCCGCCGCGTCTTCTGAATATCAATTGTGTATTTAAAAGAACAGAATCACTGAATTACCATCAAACATAATGAAAATCATGAAACCAACAATATTCTTGACTGAAGTCATTGTTGGACATCCTCCCATTACTGAATACACATACCTACGTAACACCTAAGTACTCACTTCAAATCATTCGGTTTTCAGGTCATAGCCGTAGCAATGCCTCCGAATTATTTTGCACACACCGATCATAACGGTATGCAACCACGGCATTATTTATCTATTATATTAGTTACTTAATTATCTGAATCGTTAACCGCAACAATAGATTCAATTAACCGCGAACGAATATCTAACAGAAATAGGAAGAAAAGTCAAGGTATCAAACAGGAAAACTACTTCCTTTTCGTCTGCTCACCAACCATTAATTTAAGAAAAATGCGGAAGATCTTTTTGTAAAAGTACTTACATACCTACTCAAATTAATGCTTGTAAACGGTTTCAGAATGTTGCCGATACAATCAAAGGTGACTTATAAAGTACTTAGTAGGTGTTTGACTTATCCCCCCCAAAGGGTTCTCGCCTTGTCGCGGCGGGGGGGCTTAGTAACCGTGGTTGGTGGTCCACGGCGAAGCTAAGTAGAACCCCAGGGAGGGGCTGCTCCTGCGGGCTTTGCCCAGGAAGCCTGCATTGGCGCGATTGCGGTTTTGTATGGGAGGCACCGCAACTGAGGCGGGCCGCGGTGTTGTGTGGGCGACACTGAGGCTAAAGGTTGAGTGGCCGCGGCGGGAGAGGAGTCCGGTATTATGGTGCGCCGCACTCCCTGCCTTCAGTGGTCGTCATGGTGGTCGTCAGCCGCCTATTGCACTTGGCCCTAGGGGAGGGTCCAACATTGGACGACCGCGGTGGGATCGCGGAGCATGTGAGATCGATTCCCGTGAACCCTATGCAGAAAGTGGCAGCGGTGGTGGTTTTAGTCGGTATGCTGGCCTCCTGGCCGGAGAGCCCCACACAACCGTCCCGCATCCCCGAAGCGGGGCGGTGTGCATAAGGTGCTTTCCCCACCAGAAAAAAAAGGTGTTTGACGTAATCGTAGAGGCAGAAACGGAGGTTGAACGATCACTCGTTATTGCGGTCATTCTAGGATGTTTTGGATTCACTTTAGAGAGCAGTGTTGTGGTGATCCCCAACGACAAGAATGAAGAAAACTTTGTATTCAGGTACCCTATCTACCTATGGGGTATGTCACGTTACAAGAAAACGTGGCAAATAATTCACATTTTACAAATAAAATCCTAATAACACTCTTCTATTTGCCCTTTTCCAATTTTAATTTTGATAGCTAGTTAAATCTGAGTTTGCTGTATTTTTGGTAAAATATTAACCGTTTTGTTTGAGTAAACCTTAGAAAGGTTTACTCAAACAAAACGGTTAATATTTTTGGATCCTTTTTGGATGTTTGTATTTCTTGCTAAATAATGTTTATTATTTCACTAATCATTTGCTCAAAAATATAGCTGAATAGGTTATTATCCTATTTTTTTTCATTTGTATGTATGTTATATTGAAATTCATGTCTCTTTCCACCGTGTTCGTGCCCAGAAAAGAGGATAATGTTTATTAAACCTATTTAGAGTTATTCATTTATTCTTAGACTGGATAAACAAAGTTAATTTTAATTCGGGGGCAATTAATCCCTACTCGAAAGAAGTGTCAATACGAATACACTACAAATAGATACAGTTTCACAGTATTTTTCTGTTTTCCGATTTATAATCAGTTTATATATCAATCATCATGTTGATGAAATAAGACCAATCTTATAATAAATAGATACATACTAATATTTGAGATTGGTCATGTGTCCAGCAAGTACCTACTTCTGTGTAAACATAAGCAATTACTTAATAAATTCATTACAACTTCAATGTTATTTTACTCCAATCAACAGTACCTATCACATACATATTAGAAAACAATTTGCTTGTGCAAAGTTTATAGGTCCATTTCCTAGTTGGTCGAAATCAATTTATTACTTAACTTCCGAAGTTTGCTACAAATTGCGGTTGGTTGGCAAAAACGGATCAAATTAATACTTAGTATGAAGTTTGTTTGTTTAATATCTAAATTTATAATGGACCAAGAACTGGATAGAGAGATATACCTACGTACTCGTAGGTCATACCAACAAAAATTACAGGCAATAGCACAAGAAAAGAGCAAAATAATTATAATTGATCAGTTTTACCTTCTACAATTTTACATAAATTGTACGTACTAATTTTATTCGAAATATATAGGTGCCTAAGTATATTTAAAAACACAAGGTATAATAAGGTATATGATTATCCTAAACTACATAGGGGCCCGCCCCAGTGCCGATAATAATATACTTTTTAATTGCGTTTATAATTCAGTCGTACCTATTTATTTCCCGGGTTACCAAGTGTTAGAATTTTACTTTCAAATGAGTCTTCAATCCGCACTTTAAGATGAATCGCTGTAAATTAAAGCAACCTTTATGAAGAACCTTTTGAAGAAAAGGAATGAATAGGTATGAGTTGTGCTGTGGTCGATTGTAATACCTTTCTGAGGTAATAAAGTTCTGTTTTTTAATAATAAGCAAGTTGTTAATTCAGTAAAAGTTAGAGTCCTCTAATGTCGCTAGTTGGCTATTTGAATTTTTTGCTCATACAAATTGAATGTAAATATCATTATTTTCCCCTTAAGTTATAATTAAAATTACTGCACAAGAACACAGCTGTAACTCGACTGAAAACTTCTAGTCGGAAATAACAACGTAATTAAAATAAAACTTTTAGTAGTAGGATTAAAAAGAAAAAAAAAGTAGATTTTCGTAAGTATAGGCCCGATCATCGGACCGACGGACAAGTAGGTACCTATAGGACTTACGAATTTTTTTTTGTAGGTACACGAATTTTAGCATGCATCTCTCGGTTTCGTGAATAGTAAGGTGGTATTGGTAGATAGATACCAATCGTGAGGTCGAAGTAATCGGTTTCAAAGTGTTATTTATGGTTTTAAAGAGTACACCTACACATGACTTAACCGCACAGAAAAGAGTACTAAAATATAACTAATAAAATATATGATTACACATATTTATTAAAAACGATATTGCAGAAAACTGTATGAAAATCGGTTCGATAGTTTTTGAGTTTATCGCGAACAGACAGATAAACGCGACGGGGGACTTTGTTTTGTAATATGTAGTGATTAAACTAATTAATTTTATTATTTACTATCTAGACGTAGGTGGCAATTGGCTAGCTTTTCACCTGGGGTTTCACCCGCGTTACTTTGCTCCTAAGGCAACCCTTAGAAACGAGGCAACGTGGGTGAAACCGCTACGACACGGACTACGACTAGCGTGAGGTGAAAACGGCATGAAAATCCCTTCAGTGGTTTTTAGGGTTCTGTACCTCAAAAGGAGAAAACGGAACCCTTATAGGATCACTTTGTTGTCCGTCCGTCTGTCTGTCTGTCTGTCAAGACCCTTTATTGAGTTTATCGCGAACAGACAGACAGACGCGGCGGGGGACTTTGTGTTACACAATGTAAGGATTATATAAGTAGTTAATTTTTTCTGAATAATATAATTTTTATATTTAGTTGATTTCTGTCAGACTATTGCCTCACTACCTCATTAGTCTGGTGGTCCCAAGCGCGACTCCTACGCTAGAGGTCCTGGGTTCGATCGCCAGGTCGTGCAAAGGGTTACGGGTTAAGCTGTGTCCTGCGGGCGATTGACTTGGGGAGTCCATCGCCCGACCAGACAAAGGCCCCAGTAGGTGGCGCGCGTGTTCGGCACGCGCGCTCTAAGTGGGATGCGCTTTTGAACAGTGCTTTTGAACAGGTCCAGCGAACACTGGATCACAGACTGTCATGATCGTGGCGAATGACATGAATCCCATAGCCATGACTATAGGGCAAAGCAAGGTATGTACGGTTTTTAGTCGACATACCCTGATGCCTCCCTGGGTGGCAGACGAACCATGAGGGTTTTTCGTACAAAAAAAAGTCGAGCAAAGGGTTATTGGGTTTTCTATGAAATTCTCAGTAATAGCAGCTCGGAGTCTGGACTTGTGGGCAGTTAATGGCAATAGGCTCGCTCCCTATTACATGGGACCTAAACATACCGGCGAACTGTGGGTGTACATTAGTACACCTCTGCCTAACCTTTCGGGGAATACAGGCGTAGCTGTATGTTATTATGTTATTTCTGTCAGGTTGTTACACCTGTCTGGTTTTAAAGTTTTACTTCAGGCTTAGTAATAAGCATTAGTTCAACTAATTCTATTGAAGACGTTCATTAGGTGTGACCTTTGTGTAGGTACTACTTACACTGAATAACGTAATTGGGTACTTTGGTACGTACTATTAATTTATATCATATTAACACTAGCTTTTAACCAAGACTTAGTCCTCACCTAAACTTCGTTTTTTAAATAGCAATAAATCTTTCTCATTTTTAATTTTGAAATAAGGGTTAGGATTGCTGGTTTTTCTTTTTTCTTTGATCATGATCAGACACAAATTATCTAATGTTATTGTTATTCCAGTTTACATTATGTTGGATCGATCTGCGGGTTATTTTTGCATTATTTAGGGATAAAAATATAGAAATTAGGGAGAAATTTATTATAATCCTATTTGAAAGAAATTCGGAATTCAAACTATGGTCATGTGTTGGTTGGTTCTCTAGTTAGCGTGTCTACGAAATTATTTAACAAAAATATTCTTGTGTAATCTATATCTATACTAATATTACGAGTATAAAGAGGAATGATTTGTATGTAAGTATGTTTGTAACGAATTGGCTCAAAAAGTACTGGATCGATTTCAAAAATTCTTTTGCCGTTAGAAAGCTACATTATCACTGAGTAACATAGGCTCTCACTGCTCGTTTGCCCTCATATCCTATAAAAAAACCCTAATGAAAATATAAAGATGAAATATGATTGCAAGTTTGGTACACCGTACAAGGAAAATAACTAGTTGGTCTATTGAATTCAGCAATAAAAGCTTGTATGAAAGCTTTCTTGAAACTTGACTATGCACAAAATATTTTTTACTACCAAAAACAAAAACCGGACAAGTGTGAGACTATCTCGCGCACAGAGGCTTCAGTACAAACTGGCATTATTAAAATATTAACATTATTGACTGATGTTATTTTCGTGAAGAAAAATTCAATCGCGGGCAGGATGAATTTTTCCTTCACTAAAATAACTTATTTTTTGTTATAGAAACGTTGCCCCACATTAGGATTTTCTCCTGTATCGTGGGTGCGTTTACAAACACAAATTCTCACATACACAAACGCCCAGACCCGCAACAACTATCTGTAGAACATACAAATATTTGCTCCGTGTGTGGATCGAACCCACAATACGTGACGCAGAAGCCGATCGTTCAGCCGCTACGCCAAACGTGTCGTCACTTTATAATCTTAGCATGGAAAATGCAAAAAAAAAACACAAAAAGATATTATTGACTGATGTTTATAACCTATAAAAGCTCCGAACGAAAAGATAATTACGTAAGTAGGATTGAAGAAAAACTTATTTTGTACTAGCTGCAGCCCGCGGTTTCACTCGCTTCCTAAATGGATTTAGGTACCTAGGTACTATAACCTTAGCTTCTAGACGGCGTATCAAGATAAAATATGCACCGGATTTTAAGTTACATCTCGAATTTTAAGTTACAAGTTACATCCTGCAATACGACTGTGAATTTGAGATAACTATTAGTTTTTGCATGATAGGCTTATAGTACAGACAGACAGACAAAAAAATTGCCTTCTGTTACTCTAATAAAGACCCCTTTATTAGTTTTTCTTCAATATCTATAATGTACAGACATCAGAATTATATTATACTCTACGCATTCCTGTGATAATCAGTCTTAGGTACTTGAAGGGTTCTTTTTGTTCTTTATGAGGTACGGAACTCTAAAAAGTGTCTTGTACCTCAATCTATCTAATCACGTCATGATTGTGAGAGTTCTTTATAAATTTTAGTAGAGTAATAATTAAGCTCATTAAAAGTAGCCTAATAATGTAAATAAAACTTTCGGAATTGTTTGAGTAGTATTACCTACACATTTAAAGAAAAAGAAAAAATATTGAACTTTCCATAATTAATTTTTGTTTGACTTCAAACAGACTTTTCCAAACTTATAACCAGTTCAACCTTTAAGATATTGGTGTTGCTTAGAAATTAGGTTGCGATTCAGTCGCGCCTGATTTTCCTGGAACATGTGAGTGGTTGGGAAAAGATTGGGATGATGATGTAGGAGATGTAGAAAAGCTTCCACGTGTGGCAATAAATACCTACATTTTTGTCCGGCGCACCCTGGACCTTCAGCCATGCTATAAACTTACTGACTGCCTAACAGTGATTGATTGTTTGAGCCCCCTGCTTCTGGATCCGCTACTGTTGTTGAATCTTATTATCACATGACAAAGCATAAACTTTTCTAGTGTATGTCATGCCGACACGACAGAAGAAGTATTTCATCATAATGTACCCGTCTACCTACTTGTATCCACAACCGAAATGTCAGGAATGTCCTGCAAATTTATTGTTCTGTGTTTGCGTCTTCCAAGACCAAAATAGTGAAGATAATTTGTAAGGCAACGGTCAGAGTTAATTTTCGACATAGCGATGTCGACAATATAAAGTGGGCTATTATCGTCGTGTAGGGTAATTGAATCATCAGTCAGTTGCCACGAGGAGTGCTACAATCCCATGCATTTCTCATATTGATTAAACCATTGTTGAAATACATAATTATTCGTTTAGTATTTAGATAGTAGGTAACGTTTGTGAAATAATTATTATGGTCATCTTTATAAAATATAAATATATTTATTAATTAGCTGCCTAATGTGGAAACTAGGGTTTTAGGCAAACCCAAGTGCCGTGCAGTGTCGTAGGGTGCAATATATTTTTATATTACATACATATGTTTGTCGTTACTTTCGTGAAAAGACTATATTATACTTTTCCCCGTGTGGGAACGGGTTAGAATACAGTTCCTCGCTGCCTTTCAGATAGGCATCCTGTAAGAGGCCTGAAAATATCTGAATTGCTCGGTGGTAGGACCTCTTGGAGTCTGACTGGCTGGCCCTTACGGCGGAGTCTGTCGTAAAGCACCTTGGTGTGTGTTTCGACCTTTGCGCGTAAGAGCCAGTTCCTCTCGGTTGCTACGGCTCTGGCAGTATGCTGTCTGTAGGGGCACTTAAGGGTTGGCAATGCATCAGCAACTCCTCTGGTGCTGCAGGTGTCCATGGGCGACGATGACTACATACCACCAGGTGGCTCGTCAGCTCGTTTGCCGACTCAATTCCATAAAAAAAAATACCGAATATCGACTGAACATAACATTAGCAAACCTGAAAGATGGTTTAGGTTTTGCTAATCTGAAACGTTAAATTAGTCACCATTCGAAAAATAATACATTCTTATTATAAAATGTAAGTACCCAATACCTACTTAGCTTAGCGTTATTTGCTGAAATGTTTCTGCGGTCTGTAAAGTGTAACTGTTGTTTGTGCACATGACTTGTATAGGTAATGGACGCCACGCCTTGTCAATGGCTTAATTATGTGACAAAGACGTAAGTATACAAGAATAATTGTACGGGATATAGCTCATGAATCGTATTATTAAGATCTGGCGTTTTAGCGGTACGTTAATGGCTTACATAAATACTCGTTAGGTACTCGTAACATAAACACAGGTTAAGAGTAAAGAAGAAGTGCTTCGTAGGAAGTATAAGCCCCCATTTATGTCGGTATAATTTAGGTTATAAGGCAAAGTTACCAATGAGATACAAAAATATTGTGGAAACTATTGAGTAATACCTACTTACATAGAAAGATATAAAATGTACAGTCGTGATTCTCAAATTCAGTTGTGTAAATAAACTTACCAAACATTTCAGACGTCACCAAACATAATTATTTTCTTTTGGCAAATTATATAAATCGACAAAACTAGTCGCTTCTTTATATTTATATAGGTAGGTACTACATATGTATATTTTTTTTTAGTGTATTTACCTCTAAGTAGGTACATTACATTACTGCCCCGATCGCAAGTGACTGGGGACAGGGGCATTACTTATCAACGATCAAAATTACGTTTGCATACCCATTCTACTACAAAGGACTATTAATATAACTAATTCATTCTGACAGTTCTGCTTGTCCTTAAGAAATACGAAAGGAGTTGTAGTAGGAAAGTAGCTTTATGATAGGTAGTACCTACCTGCTTCAATACTTTAATTGGCTCTTTCATCCTTCTACTCAATTTTTTCTGTGTCCAGACTCACTGATATAAATACGACAACATAGACGGGATTGGGAAAAACAAAATCATGGTGGGTAACATCGTGGTTATACCTGTCTGCAGCTAGCTAGTAGCGAAATCAGTGACCAGTAGAGTAAAATTGCTAGAAAAACAATAGGTACAATTCCAATGAGTTCGTTTTGCGGCCAAACAGCGCAGTAGTGTGTTGGGTCACAGTCTCACGTCACGCTTGAATATTTTAGTACAATGCTGAGATTTAACGTGTGTAACGTAACACGACCTAGCGAACAGCGTGCCTGTCGGCACGTAATGTTTCCTTAAAACAAATATACCAATAAACTTTGTGGCGGAGGAAGGAAAGCGTAAAACAACGCTGACCTCACTGGTTCATAGAATTATGAAGTTAGGTAAGTGTTGGTGTACTAATAATTCAATCCATTACGGTTTTGTACAGGGCACGAGGCTACGAAGAACGGCTACACAGCGTGTAATAAATGTCCATTGTCCAGTATAAGCTGACCTCGCATTTCGGAAATGATGAAACAAGGTTAGTGTTAATACGGTAATACATAATGTAGGTACCTATGTAAGACTTCAAAAATTATAATTTTATAACTAAAACTAATAATGTAATAATAATAGTCATACCAGACATACCAATGAACTCACAGTCAACACCGTTGTACCCAGAAACTTGAAGAGGTTAGGGATTCTTACATATATCCTTACTAATATTATAAACGTGAATATTTGTCAGGATGGATGGATGTATGGATGTATAGATGTTCGTTACTCTTTCACGCCAGAACGGCTGAACGGATCTGTATAAAATTTGGCACACAGATAGATTAAAGCCTATAAATAACATATAGACTACTTACTTTTTATTTAGGTCGTACCCAATCCAGAAGTCCACGGAGACAAATTCGCTGGCAAAAGCTAGTATATAAAGAAATTAAACCTAGGGCAAAAAGGGGATTTTCTCATAAATATTATATTTAACTGTACTAGTATTAAACACCTACGTGTTTAACGTAGGCCAAGCTTGTTAAATAAAAATACAGTACGCGCGACATAAGTTGGCCGGACTGAAGTTTGCTGTTTGGTTGCGCAGTACACAATTTTTAACGTAAACAATCCACTGCGCATTAAAACGGCGAACTTCACTCCGGCCAACTTATGCCGCGCGTACTATAAGGTTTACAATAGGTAGTCCCTACCTAACCCTGCGGGGAATACAGGCGTGATGATGGTGTGTTATAGGTAGTAATAGCACATCTATAAGCGCCAATCAATCTGTTTCAGAATATTAGTATACCTACATTTGTTTTGGTGACGACTTTACTTTTAACAAAACTTTTACGGTTTACATCTTCATTTTTTTGTCTTCTTTTCGTTCGGTGCCTCCTTGTAGAAATGAGAAAGGGCATGCTCCGATGGTTAAGATATAACGAAAGAATGCCTCAAGAAAAATGACGAATAAGATGTTTCGTGCTAAAGTGGAAGGAATGTCGATAGAGAGAGAAGTCTGTAGAATAGCCTAAACCGCTGTGTTAAAAGATTAAATACGACCGCATTCTTTCCATAACATTTTTCCTCATAAAAATAATAAATACTGCCCAAAAAGTATCTAGTATTCTAACAAATATACGCGTATTTCTCAAGAGAATAGCACCGCTGTAATGCTTCGCATAAGCGCGTAACTACGAACACTAAAGGTAACAATAAGTGTAGATACGTGTGTATGAACTTCTGATTTGCCGTGTTACTGGTTGGATACATTTTTATGATATTATTTTGTGTATGTTAAGGTAAATCCAACCACAGGCGTGGCCTGAACCCGTTGATTCCTTCTTTTGTTGCCTGCCTAATTAGTCTAGTGGTCCCAAGCGCGACTGCTACGCTAGAGGTCTTGGGTGCGATCCCCAAGTCGAGCAAAGTGTTATTGGGTTTTTCTATGGAATTCTCAGTAGCAGCTCGGAGTCTGGATTTGTGCCCGCTTCATGGCAATAGGCTCGCCTCTTATTCCAAGAGACCTAAACATACCGGCGAACTCTGGGTGTACATTAGTACGCCTCTGCCTAACCCTTCGGGGAATACAGGCGTGATGGTATGGTTTTTTTATGGGATAGGAGGGCAAAGGAGCAGACGGATCGCCTGATGGTAAGCGATTATCGCCACCCATGGACAACCGCAACACCAAAGGAGTCACAAGTCCGTTGCCGACCTTTTAAAAGGGGATTGGGCCTCTGGTAACCTCACTCACTCGGCGAAACACAACGTAAGCGTTGCTTGACGCCGGTTTTCTGTGAGGCCGTGGTATCACCCCATTCGTGCCGAAGCATGGCTCTTCCACGTAAACGTAACGTATTTTGTTAAATAATATGAAATACAGTCAACAGCACATTATGGTATCCGAGACTGTCAAATTTCTCCAATCGATTTTCAATTTAATAGACTGTCAATTTTATAGTTTATTATCCATTGGGGATATTTGACAATTTGTGGTAATGTCAAATAACGTTTGAAAGTAACATATCTTCGTAGTAGTGTGATGTCTATATTACTGAAACTTCGTTAGGTACCTTCACTTTTTTTGTAGTAATAGCGTCAGTTGGATAACACTAACCGTTATCAAAAGATGGCGCGGACGTCACCCCTAAGACGGATTAGACTGAATAATTAAGCGAAAATTCAACGTTATCTATAGCTAGTTTATTTGGCAAAGCAATGAATGTACACTATTGAGATGAGGGATTAGGGACTAGGAGATGAGTTCAAACTAAGCTTGTCGTTGTTTTTTTTTCTACAATTAATAAATGACTGGATATTTTTTTTTTAAAGCTTATTAGTAATATGGGTCGCATATTACTAGTATTTTTGTTAACCCCTCGTGCTAAGCTAAATGCTTGTGTTACGAGTGGGTTCACGTCAGTAGTGCAATGGGTGGGTTTTGAACCGGCGACCACATTATCGCCAATCCGACCTACCGCCTACCGCCGCTTCTAATGTCTGGTACAGGTACAGCCGTGAAAAGTTATTGCTCTTTAAATAGGTATCTAAGGCTTCCCTAAGTTTTTCTCCAAGGTTACAATACAGTAGGCAATCAAAACTGCGTTGTTTCATAGCTCTGACAGACGTTAAATATTTTATACCCGTCCATAAACTGATTATTATATTTGCTATGTTTTATGTAACGCTATGATTTTAATTGATATTTTTATGGTTACAAGTTATTGGTTATGCCGAATCGTGAAGCTGAGTTTCGGTAAAAAAAGTTGATATTTAGGATTCATTACGAATGACATCATATTATTATGATTTTATGATCTGTTTACGGCTGCTAAGCTAGATTCTGATATAAATGTATTCTGATATGATAGGCATTATCAGAATACATTAGTAGTACATATAGCTTAAGTATATATTTCGTTACGTAGTTTCTAATAGAGTAGTGAGTGAATGGGTAATTTCTTAATCATCGACTGCATCATCAGAAAGAACATGAGCTTGTTTCTCAATTAATTCAGTTAGGAGACACCTTAGGGACGCTTAATTAACAATAATACGACTTCGACTTCTAAAGAAATACAAAAACCACTTGGCACCTATGTAGATACTTTCTGAAAACATGAAAAGTCCTTCAATGAAAGTATCATGAAAGCTCCGTTTCTCAGTTTTACTAGCAGGACTTATTTACGAGCATATTTACCTAGTAAAATTTAATATTAATTTGTGAGTAATTATAAATTTTTTCTGCACTCTATAAATATAAGTTGCGGTGACAGTGACAAGTACTATTTATTTGCATCAATTACCAGGGTAAATAAACGTATGGACATAACAGCACCCACCTTGAAATCATCAAATGAGTTTCCGCTTGTCATGTCACGCGACTAGCGTTACCCATGATTGATGGGTGATGTGGGGTGTAATGTGCAATTTCATCATAACTACTTAAAATTATTTCAATTAAGTACATTAAAACTCTGTAGAATTTACTATAGGTACTTATAGTATTGTCAACAGTGTTTGAAATAGATACCTACTTAAGAAGCTGGTTAACGATTGTCAACGTACCTACGCAATCGCAATTCAGTTCTAATTTAAAACTTGAACGAACGTTAATTCGAAGATTATGGTTAAGCAGTGGTGATATTATAACCTAGGATTTAGCCAGCATTGTAATATGTCTTACAAGTACCTAGTTGACTTGTTTGAACAATATTAAAAAGAGTCGAACGAGTCTATATATTTATTTGTGGATACTCGACTTATAATAGCAAAAAGTAAAACCGCTTTCAAAAACATAAAAATAATGTTAGGTGCACAATAAAGGTGATGTTTATACACGCTTATAAATTCGATCTACAATTTTTTCGCCATTGTTCTTTATGGGACCACAAGCGAAGCACCAGCTAATTTCAAATAAAAAAAGAATCATCAAAATCGGTTCACCCAGTCGAAAGTTCTGAGGTAGGTTACATTATTCCTTCCGTTTTGTATATGTATCCGAACGCCAAAAAAGGGATGACTGGATGATCAACTTCTAAACCCAACAAACAATGCAGTAAAACCGCCAACTCTATTTGAAATTCGTAAATTAATTCGTAAATGTTCGAGATAATATCTTCTTATTCAAGGCAATTACATTATTTCTGAGCAAAATATGAAACGTCGATGGTGAATTTAATTTAACTTGAGCGTTTAACATTTTGCGAGGCATGAAGGTTTAATTAAATGAACCAAAAGTTTATTAGGACGAGGCAAGGACGAGGTCAGGGCAGTTTAAAATAAAAGAAAAATAATTACTATGATTGATTACAACATTTTGTTGTTCCATTCCAAAACCAAGAATAAGGTATACCTATTTACTATTCTATATTCTATTCGGTTGTATACGGGGTAAAATAAATAGGTAATTTTATATGTATACAATAAACATTTTATATCAGACCGCTTATAGGTAAATAAAATATGTCACAGCGCGGCCCAATTTCTCTTTCTTTAATGTTATCTACTTTTCTCTCTATGCTTTATTGTTGCACCACCGAAATAGGTATAAGCATTATGTACACAAGACGATATATTATAAGTGAGTAAAGGCTTACAGTCTAGAGATTGGAGGAGACGGCGCTGGCGGAGGCAGCCGAAGTACATACTTTGATTGATGAGTTCGTAGCTTATCAGAATAATTATTATACTACTTAGCTGCTCCATAATATAAAATCTTATTCCTGCTCAGTTGTGGCCTTTCAAAAAGTGCTGAATTGATTGCTAGATTCCTGCATAGATTATTTCTGTATCGATAGACATGTAATTTTTGAATTTTTCATCAGGTGTTTATTTTTTATTTTGTTGAGATAGTTGCATATTGAGGCAGTTGAATTTAGAACTTCTCGGGAGAACGCGAAACATGCACGATTTAATTGAATGCTTTAAAACTAACTTCTTAAGTCTTTTATTAAATTTAGGGATTTTTTTTCCCGAAAAGCTCTAAGTGTCTGAGGGACTCCAAAGCTAAAGTCTGGTGGTCGATGGAGTTTGTTGGCAAGCGAGCAAATACCGGCTAATTAGAATTCGTAGGTAACTAAGTAGTTGCTAGTGCCAAAATGGGTGAGTGAAAAATGACTGGAAAAAGGAGCTAAACTAGGTAAGTAAATAAGCCGTCCTCTTCCTTAGATAAAACACAATAGGTACTGTAACACAATTTAGACTAAGTACTAAGATTACTAAGTTGTATTTCATTGGATGCCTAGATTTGGTTGACCTAAGTTTCGGTGATTTATCAGGGCACCTAATATTTCAGGTTATGAACTTTGTTAGCTAAGTTGTTTCGCGGTAGTAAACAACAACTTCAATTTATCAGCACCCTTACTTGTTTGGGGGGAAATTCATTAGCTTATCGTAGTATCAGTTTCGTGGTGAACTAAAGGCTAATGTCAATATTTTACAATACCAATGTTAGATACTAGGGTTGTCACATCGTTGGATTTCGCAGAACTTTGCGGGATAAGCGAGTATGTTTCCGGAATCTGGCCTCAATTCTCCGGCTTAAACTCCCATACTCCGAGCTAAAACCGCAATGTTTGTTTAAGACTGCAATTTCGACTGTAAAGAGCTATTGTTGGCAAGACTACGCTTTTCTTTGCAATTGTTGTTTTTGAATGTAGAAACTTATATATTCTAAGCTAGAGAGCTTGTGACTACATGTTTTTTTAGGGGTAATTACAGGTAGCAGCCCTAATGACGTTGCTAGTAACTTGGAATGTAAACAAACTTGCTCTCTATCATCGTACCCTGTACCGTGTCGTGGATAGATATTATCAGGTAAAGACGATATCCTACGGTTTTTGTACATTAATGACGTCAGTTATTTCGTTTAGTTACGAGCATTAACGAATAAAACACCATTCACTATTTTACATCAAGCCCGGGATAGTAGATACTATACCGTATTTATAAAATATTCTTCCGCAAAGCAATAATGTGCTAACATTATTATATTCCGGTTTGAAGTTAGTGTAGAAGTAATGTAGTGACAACACGTTAGTGATACTTACTACCTGGTGTCGTGGTTGCGGCTGCCGCTTAGGTACGATTAGGCGGACCGTATGCTTCTTTGACATCTCTAATATCTACAATACAAAAAAAAAACAACCATAGTATAGTTACGGAGCCATTAAATATTTGTCCCAAAAATACTTGTGACTTAAAAGCGAGATAACTTTGGGGTACACTTTACTGTGGCGAGTTGAAATACTGAACAGGATAAGTATTTTAATTGCTGGCTCAATCCGGATTACCGCGGGAGTCGACGTAATGCCGCCTCTTTGTGGCTAAAACGTCTTTGTGACTCGAGCTCCATAAACTTAACATTGACAATTTTATTTCAGCTAGATGATTTTTGCAACGTACCACGTTTCAATGTAAGTATTAGACGGCACGTTTTGCGGAGTGGCTAAGGGATCGGCTTCTACGCTACGTATTATGGGTTCGATCACCGCACGGAACAAATATTTTTATGACCTACAGCTAGTTGTTCCGTGTCTAGGTGTTTGTGTATGTGATAATTTGTGTTTCTAAACGCATCCACGATACGAGCGAAAATCTTAATGAGGATGGAGCAACGTGTTTATTTAAAAAAATTAAAACTGTTCCAACTTAACAAGGAGTTTAGGTCTGATAATTGCTATGCTAGTTAGGTACTTTTTTCAATAACTTGAAAAGTTCTTTTTTTTTTAACTGCGCGTACGCGTTACGGTAAATATTCCAGTTCTAATTTAAAATTGAATAAAAATATAACTACAAAAACATTCTAAAAGCGTTGCTCCAAAAGCAAACATACAATTCCAGAGAAGCTCTCCTGGATGTTATATCGTAAACATAAACTCCCTCACATACACATACACAAACACACACACACACACGTGTCATAGCTTTTTAAACTCACTCATCTCTCACAATTATTTAAAAAAATTAACACTAGGCTAATATTTATATAACCTGAAAGAGATGGGGGGAACCTAGTGGTACTACAGGTGTTTCTACCTACCACAGGCACCAGTGATCCACAAACAAAAAATGTATCGACTATTAGCTAATAACTGTGTTATTTATCATTGTATTTAAAATGTTTTTGGTTTGTGGTGAGCAATAAACGTTTTATTTATTTATTTAAAATTAATTTATCAAAAACAGACAAAATTATGTTGCAGACTCATCACTTATCGAATGGCCAAAATGCAAAAACAAACCTCCTTCTAGAACAAGCTTTCGTCATAGTAAAAAAAATATATTGTTTCATGTTATTTGTAAAATCGCTACTGTTTATAAAATATATAAGTACACTGAAGCAATAGATGTTTTAACATTGACAATTCCCAACATTCCATCTGATTTGGGAACATAATTTTTTGCTGACAAGATTTTTGAGAATTTTTAATAAGGCCGAGAAGGCAACGGAAGCGTCATTAATTAAATTTTATTGGTTGGTGCTTTATGGATAATAATAGGTTTATGGTGGACAATTTTTTATTTGTAAAAGGAATTTCCTTATAACTTTTGTTAAATGTAGTTTTAAAAGATATCGATAATGTCGGTAAAAAATTACAGCTTATTACAAGGGGTTATTTTGATGTTCGGTAAAAAATCTTAGTTCTTACAGAATAGAAATCTTTATTAGTAACATACATACCTATCTTGAATGGTCTCTGAAGTTTTCATTAGCATTGCATCTTGTGCCGTTGGTTGTAATACCTATATCTAATCAGAAAAATTGCTTAAACATTGTAAACTGGCAATTTTTTTTTATATACTACTAAAGTTATACGAATAATTACTACAGTGACTTAAAGCCAATTAATGCATAGTTACATGGATTATAATTTTTTTATCGTTTTTATTGTCATTCAAAATCAACACGTGGAAGTATTTGTAGGCATGTTGTTTTAAATTGCTTTTACTTTAAGAGAAAATTAAACTTAATAATATAATAGATATACCAACCATCAACCCTAAATAAACTTGAATTATTTCCTACTAGGTATTAGGAATTGATGGTAAAACTTATTAAATCCTTACAATCCGATGGTGCCCAACTTTGTTACTGTGCACTGGTGCACTGTAAATTTAGACGTCTCGAGTAATAGTTTACTCGGATAAAATAGCGATATATTTTATCCGCCGCTTTCCAATCGTTTAAGTGCGCATACATAATGCCTCATTAGTCTAGTGTTCCGAAGCGCGACTGCTACACTAGAGGTCCTGGGTTCGATCCCCAGGTCGAGCAAAGTGTTATTGGGTTTTTCTATGAAATTCTTAGTAGTAGCTCGCAGTCTGGATTTGTGACCTAAACATACCGGCGAACTGTGGGTGTACATTAAGTACGCCTCTGCCTAACCCTTCCGGGAATACAGGCGTGATGGTATGTTATGTTATTACATAATTTATTCAATATTCTTGGTCAGATTACAGTAAGAATTAGGTATCTCTTTTTTTTTTTATTCGAGATAGGCTTACGCTTGACCGCCAGTTTGCCTGATGTTAAGCGATACTGCGATCTACGATGGAGCGCGCTTGCCTATCGGCTGATGATGGGTTGACCAGCCTTTGTTCTGGCTTTAAATGCTTCCGTTTTGTATCAAAATAATTCACAGATACACATACCTATGTCAGCTGATCCGGTTGATAAATAGTGGCCCATTACCTCTTTCGATAATTTTCTAAGCAAGATTTACCTATTACGTACCTACCTACCATCTAGACGGGATATAAGGACCTATACAGTATTTGTCGTGCGTGCACAATGTTTGTACAATATTTACAGTTACAAGTCGCGCACTGTGATTAAATTGTGGTAGGTACTTACCTGGCTCTGAAAAAAATTATTGTACCTACCGTCTTGATAATAACCTACATTTTATGCAAATAAAAGTTTTAATTCCATTTTACAGATATTTACATTTATTGCTGCTTTCCGAGAATAATATATTATTATTCGCAAGTAGAATTATTAGCACAAATTGGTTATGTATTACTTTACAATAGGTAAGTTATGTTATGAATTTATGATCCTTCTGAATACCTTGCCCCTACATAATGATCCTATACTTAGGTAATATTTATTATGTAAGTATAACACAATTTAAGACAGGGTGTTGTTTTAGTTTCTATCGTTCCGGCGCAGTGATCTCATCTTGATTGTGTGCGGTCCCACATACGTCACAACGCAACTTAAACTCCTAGAACAAAATAATCAGCACATCAAGAAAGACATACTGCCCCTGATAATAAGAAAGACCTATCTAACAAAAACTAAATACGGAGAAAAAATACTTTGAATCTTAGTTACACTATAAAATGTTAATGGAGGTGAGCCCTTATTCGCTGTATTAAATCCGAAACTAAATGAGATTAAAAAAAATCTGCTGATTCGTCTTTTTTTCCTCATTACGGCAATATATATAACTCAATTTTGAAAATAAATTAGATAGGTACATCCTTTTATTACTATCGGGGGCAGCATAGTAATGGTTGAATATAAAAATACTTATGTACTAAAAATATGCATGTTAAATTTCAATCAGAATCTGAATTCTGAATATTATTATTTTTTATTACGGAAAACAATCTGTATCAAAAATAAACATACCGTATCTACTTATTACTAAACATAGAAAATATATTACCCACTACATTTTCCTCAGATTACTGTATAAAATACCTATTACATCTGTTAGCAAACATTATCTGTGTTTGTTGCTAAACTTAGATAAAAAATACAAGGTGGAAACAAATATATTTTAAATAGATATTTTTGTCGAAAGATTAAAAATAATTGGACCTCCCTAAGGGAGTCATTTGGTTCATGATTTTTGTATGTAAGATCAATACGTTTGTTTTTGACATGTCAATGGCGAATAAAAATAAAAATTATTTGTCAGTTTTTAAATTATATTATTACAGGACGTTATTCAGATTTTGTTTTCGTGTGATTTCAAAGACAGTGAATACCTACTTAGAACCCAACCGCAGGCTGTTTTTACCCTTTTCTTGTGATAAAAGAGGCCTTAAATTATTTTTAGGCAAAAAGCCAAATCAAGAATGAGCAGAATAAGAGAAATTTAAATTGGGTTTTTTATAAATACAAGGAACTCCAACTTCATATTATTTACTTATTAACCTTTTATCCGCCCGACTTTTTATCAGTTGGCGTGCCCCCAGGGCTCGGCACATAGAATCGAACAATAAATACCTACAACATATAGGGATGTTGTCGGTAAATTTCTCGATATGGTAAATCTGAATTATAACACTAAATAAAAGATTGAATAGGTAAACTTTCGAAAAAAAATGTATTTTAAGCTAAAACATCGTAATAAAACTATTTTTTACGGATTTTATATATTTTTTAGTCTGCCCGTGACCATGGATGCTGTAAAGGATCCGAAACGTCGGGAATTAAATAATAATAATACAACGCGATAAAATCCGTAAAAAATAGTTTTATTTCAATGTCTAATATTCGCGTAAGTGTCAGAAACCAGTACATCGTAATAAGTTTAGAAATTGAATATATAATACACAGGGTTTTGTGTCGGATAAATCCGGCTCAGGCGGAATAAGCCCGAAATTTTTTGTCGGATAAATGCGACTCAGGCGGTTAAAAAGTTAATAAACTTTCCTGGAATTGATAGAGAAATATAGAGTGCATTAGCTTCATTTTATTCCGTGCAAATTCTAAAGCTTAACCGTGGAAAACTTTTAGTTCGAGCCTCGAGGAAAACGAACATAACTATTGTAAACATTAAAATATAATAAATTAAAACTCACGTGAAATATATATATACGATGTACTTACTAAATTAAATAGCTGCCTCAGCCGGTTCATCGCAATCTGGCGGATGTTTGGGCAGTTAGACATAGTGCTCATGTAGTTAGCTGCTAAGTCTGCAAATTCTTCCAACTCTATCAGTCTCGAGGGACCACTGTGTGTGTACAAGTTACGATTGCTTTGGTACCTCGCCCACATCTCTCCAGCCGGCAAAGGTACGTACGATTCATTCTCTGGCAATTTCACCATCTTGAACTACTCAACAGGCCTAATTAAATACAGCAAATGAAATATAATAACGTTCCCTAGAACTTGAAATAGTGGGGATGACAACAGTACTTAAGAAACGCATTATATCTATTGTTAATTTTTACAATGACCTGCCTAAAGCCCATTGTATTTTGCTCTTTTCATAACCACGTGGTGATTTCCATATTTCTAAAGACAATCGCCACATTCATTTATGTCCTGCCATAGCGATGACTCAGATATTTGTCTATTCAACAGTCCTGATCAATTAACTAATTCCACAAAATAAGCTAATTACCTCAAAAATTAACATTCGCTAATGAGGCGGACCTCTTTAAAAAAGGGGTTCTTGAATAATGATAATCATTACTAAAAAGTTACTATGGTGAAGTTAACAGAACCGTGTGAGCAGCCTGCTAGGCCTGTGGGGGAGCGTGGCAGTGTTCGTGGTCCTCGTACTCACCATAATTGGGGCGCGCGGCTCGGCCGTCGTGCAGAGACCCCACGTTCAGAACCAAAAGGACTTCTCGAATTAGAAGCTTTGGCTCAGCGAACAGTTGAAGTTATGGAGAAGCACGTCCCGAAATCCGAGCACAATTACGAACGAGCCATGGATTTGCTACGACTTCAATATAACCTTGTAATGTTTTATTTTACATTTACCATTTTCAACTACCGTGCAAATTATCCGTTAGAGGTCTGTTTCAACAAGTATTTGCATTCACTTCACTTCGAGATTAAAGTTGTCCGTATTCTAGTCCGAAGCCCAAACAAATGTTTTTTGTTTGAGCTATCGACAGACATGTTTTATAGTTATTTCGCTCGACTTGTTGGCAAGGGACCAATTGATCACAGCCCCAAAAGATGCCGATGCATTAAACGTTCTACCACGTTCTACTTTTTATTTTTTGCCCCTTTTTGCGGCCCGGAATGTATGAATTTATAAAGTTACGCACGTTAGCACGGTTGTTATTTCATAAAAATATTTTAATACGAATGTCGATGTGCTAATAATACTTATTTGTTTTCCTTTTCTAGAATTTTATAGTGGTATGCGAAAAATGCCGAGGGCCACACGTCAACGATGAAATCATTGCTCCGGAGAGATGATCCATGATCCACGCCTCCGCGGTTTTTCAAAATGGTTACATATTACTGGTGCAATTTTTAAATGAATTACCAGGATGTTACTAAAATGTTCCTTTAAGTTAATTGTAGAAAACTACGCAATTGCAAGAAATAATGTAACTAAATCAATTATAGACGATGAATTCACATTTCAAATGTGATAGAGGTTACTAAGTTTTAGCTAATTTATGTATTGTTATAATAATATTATATTTTCGTTTATAATTAGTAATTTGGAAAGTTACTACACATAACGATAATTATTTAATTATTCACGATTATTTTAACTTTACGACAAAGATTTTATTTCTTTTATCAATATATATAATTATGTTTACAGATATACTTATGTACATGCTAATTTTATTTTTTATTTAGTATCTATCTAATAAAGATCCATAAACGATAACACCTTTGCGGTTTTACACAAAGTTACAAGCTACTTTATTTAGAGTTCAATATTATAGTAGTACGCTTTGACACCAACCGTGGACTTTTATCAGGATTTGTTTAGTAGGTACCTGATGCAATACTTAATAAATCAGCCTGAAATCACCCCAGATGCAGTGGTTAAAGGTATGAAAATCTTATAGCAAATAAAAAAGAAAGCATGTAGGTAAAAGGTACCTACCTTACCTATCCTTGATCAATAATTTACCAGAACAGATCGGCTGTTTGATATACATACTACGAGTAGAATGGTTAAAACCCGTTTGTTTTCTTTATTAACTTTCTTGCAACCCACACAGTAACAGATTGGAGTATTCTCGCTTGAGAAAACTTGAACTAAAGTACGGTTTGCTACTAAATTAAATTGTATTTTCAGCAGAGATTGTATCCAGTGTAAGGTTACATGAGTTAAGTCTACAACTAAGAATTGGATTTAAAAATTCAGGAGTAAGAAGTTACTGGCAGAGAATGAAAGTGAATTCTTCTCTCAGTAGCCACATAAACTTTTTATTTATTTATTATAAGGTTTATTATTGAGTCTTACGGGTCTTCGGTCATACTTACGGCGGTCATTCTATGGATGGGTGACCGTTATTCGAGAGACTCCGTGACTGGGAAAGCATATTAAGCCATGTTCTGATCATGTGATCTGGCAGGTGGCATATAATCAGATCACATGATCAAAAAGCCTGACTACCAGTCTATACTTAGGATATCGGTATAATCACTTCGCAGAGGTCTGATGGCAGTAGTTTGGTATAAAATACACTCGAAGCCGAACTCAAAATACCTAGTTGGAAGAGGCTAGGATGATGATCACCGAACTTGCATCAAATACAAGACCTTGCTTATTTTCCAAAAAATGGTTTGGTTACCCTCCCATAGATCTCTGTGAAACTGTTTTCCACGCCTAAAATTACGGCGGCATGAGCGGAGCTAGGAAGACTTCGAAGGGATAATCTATTATATTATCACGTGACGTGACTGCGTAGCACTCGCAACCGGCGTGTATGTGTGAGAAGATGTATGAATGTGGAAGAAGCAAAAGAAGTATGCAAGAATCGTAGCAAGTGGCAGTCTATAGTTTCTGCCTACCCCTGTGGGAGAAAGGCGTGAGTGTATGTATGTATGTATGTGACTGCCTCTTTAGCCTAGTGGTCCTGAGCGCGACTGCTCCGCTAGAGGCCCTGGGTTCGATTCCCAAATTGAGCAGTGTTATTGGGTTTTTCTATGAAATTCTCAGTAGCAGCCCGGAGTTTGGAATTTGTGCTCAGTTTATTATGATTATTTTTTATTGCAATATCTTCGCCCCGTACTAATGAGACGTAAACATACTGACGAGCTGTGTACATAAGTAGGAACGCCTCTGCCTAATCGGGGAATTCGGGGAATGGGAGATTTAGAACATTATTTAACAAATCATTCTTTTCATTATACATATTAGTTCTCTCTTTCATAATTCAGATTATTTGATTCTTGCTTGACGGCAGTGGTGTAGTTTAAGTTTTCATTATCATAAATGTAGTTTTACTGCCTCATTAGCCTAGTGGTCTTGAGCGCGACTGCTACATTAGAGGTCCTGGGTTCGATCCCCAGGTCGAGCAAAGTGTTATTGGGTTTTTCTATGAAATTCTCAGTAGCAGCTCGGAGTCTGGATTTGTGCCCGGTTAATGGCAATAGGCTCGCCCCCTATTACATGGGACTGAAACATACCGGCGAACTGTGGGTGTACTTTAGTACGCCTCTGCCTAACCTTTCGGGGAGTACAGGCGTGATGGTATGTCATGTAATATGCTATTATCACTAGGGTTACCATATCTCAGGATTTGTCCTGAGATCTAAGGATTTTTAAGTTCTTCTCTGGATTGCAGCCAGATTTTGAAAATCTCGTTTTAGTGCGTGGGAGCGGTGAGAGGGGTAGACGGTATCTGCACGCTCTGCCCACGCGTCGTGCAGCGGACTACAAAGCTGTAAATTATGTTTGCGAGAGAATTCGCAAAATTCGAAAAATCTCAGGATATTTCAATGGAAATCAGGCTTTTCTCCGGAGTTTATAAATTTTCTATCTGGTAACCATTTATCTATTTATTTTCATTAATTAAAACGGTACAAACCAATTCTCGCTCACAAAAACAAAAACACTCCAACAATATTTCCTGCCATCCATCCTCCTCAGTAATCTCTATTGACGACAAAATGCTACGTCCTACGTGAAGCCTCACGTAAGTAAGTAATTGTGGTTTCATTCCACGCGACTGGACAGTGGACTACTACTTCAGTGGCTAGTGAAGTAGCGTAGCGTAGAGTAGAGTAGATTGACTTGACGTCGAGTGCTATGACGCTCCGCAACGTGAACTGTGTTAGCACAGTAGGTACACACCCACTACGTTAAATGCCAAATAAATTATATATAAAGTAGGGGAAACTATCCGGGTTAGTATCGCGGGGAAACGCTTCAAAACAGATGTTTGGTTTCATATTCCCGCTTTGTTGGTAACTATTAAATACGAGAACGTACGTGAAAATAAATATTAGCTTTAGTTTTCATGATATACCTACCTGCTCGTACCTACATAATAGAATTCATGACGAATATATTTTATGTTCGCACAATTAAAGTGGTTGTACCTATAGTAGAAGTAACTTGACGACACAGGATTTTCCGTACAAAAAAAAGGGTACTGTAGGTCAGTTTATTTTTTTATAAACCAACTTCAAGAAGAGGAGCATCTAAATTTGATGTTTTTCCGTGTCTGTTTCTCTATAACTCGGTATCTATGTCTATTGTAAACCTTATTTCGATTTAAATTTTTTAACCTGATAGTATACTTACCTACTTTTAGGAAGCTACTTGCTATTTGATTCCATAATTATAAAGGCTGTCTGACCATCGGCAAGGCAGGCAAAATGCCAACAAAGTTTTTGAGGGATAGATGTCCTGTTTCTCGGAGGGGCATCTATCCTAAACGAAATTTACATGGATTAAAAAAATATATATTAATAAACTTTAACATAATAACATACCATCACGCCTGTATTCCCCGAAGGGTTAGGCAGAGGCGTACTTAATGTACACCCACAGTTTGCCTGGTATGTTTAGGTCCCATGTTATAGGGGGCGAGTCTATAGCCATTAACGTGGCACAAATCCAGACTCCGAGCTGCTACTGAGAATTTAATAGAAAACTCAATAACACTTTGCTCGCCCTGGGGATCGAACCCAGGACCTCTAGCGTAGCAGTCGCGCTTGGGACCACTAGACTAATGAGGCAGTCTAGTATTAATCAACTTTATACAACATTTTTTTTACAAACAGCACATATTTACAGATACACACGGAAAATCTTATAAATAGTTTTACTAAAGACTAACCAAATATTATATAAATAAAACAATAAAATTAACGGTGCATGGGAGATTGATTCTACTTAAATTTTAAAAGATGCGATCTGCCTGATCTAGGTTTATTCAAACCTGTGCTTCAGGCCATCACTTTACTAATAATATTTAATTAGTTCAGTGATTAATGTAACGTAATACTTATATGCATAAATGAAAATATATTCAGTCCTCTACAACTACGAGAGAAAGCTAACCTTAGACTGAAATAAGCAAACCTAAGACTATTTATCTAATATTAGAAATACAAAAATTTTAACTTATAATAGTAATATTATCATTCGTCATATCATTATTAATACTAATATCATTTTAAAACTTCAAGAGGTGTTCTGTGTCTGTGTAATTAAATTTCGAAAGATAATCAAATAGTAATAATGTACATATTTTTAATATTTACCCTATTTATTTATTACTTGAATCTGTATAATATTATTTTCAAAATTATTTATAGCTCGCACTATAAAAATAAATGGAAATTGAAAAGCGGGCAGTTGAGTGAGATATCAACTGCCTATCTATTTAGCATCAAATGGTGCTGATAGATTCAAATATTGAATTTTCAACGGGTACCTAGTGAACTAGTAATTCGATTACACGGCTGTTCAGAGATGTGTCAAAGTAGTTATTAAATATTACAATAATGCATACCATCATGCCTGTATGTTGCGAAGGGTTAGTTAGAGGCTACTCATGTACACAAAGCGATAGACGATTGTTTAAAAAAAAGCAATCCAATTATTCGAATGATTTAGTAAGTACTATTCGAATAATATAATTCGTCATCGAATGATTAAATAATCAATAAATAGGCATCTATGTTTATATAAACTTAAATATGTACTTACCTATTCATATTGTCAGATACGGGCGGCGGCGGCGTTGACGATTAGATACGGACAAACAAATCTTTGAATAGAACCGAGCCGACTGTCCAAATTATATTTAAGGGGAAGTACGCACAGGGGTCGTCATTACGACGTCATTAACAACTCTCCGCGTCTTTAGCAGGATTTCCTCTCGACCATGTTAACTACTCAACAATAATTTTACTGAATAGAAATGCCTGTGATTCTGTGATACACTTTGTAGGTACTAACTACTTACCTTCTTCTTACTAATTATTCGATGAAAATAATTAAAGGACAATACAGGAATGGAATGGAATGGAATTTTGAGCCAGCTGACAATCATAGTTGGTAATTAGTGTATCAAATAGGTACATAATACAGATTACAATATTGATCCCAAGTCTATTGTGTAATTTATTTTAATGGCTTATGCATTCAATGTGCGCTTGTTGTTTGTCAATAATAGTCAACTGACGAATTTTCCAATAACCCTATTCGGAGATATCAATCACATTTCGTTTACCTACGTTTTGTAGGTAGGTAATTGCTTTTCAGAATGTAGTATAGATAGGTACTGTGCGTATTTTTTTTATCAATGTTTATAAAAACTTTTGAATCAATATGCGTAATTATATTATCCTACCCATACATATAAAAAAATTCCGGCTACAACTGTCAGGGGCAACTTTTCCTCCAACTTAGGTAGGTAGATAGGTACTTATGGTTTAAGAGTTTGTTTTGCATCTTACATTTTCACGCTGAAGTTGCGACTTGTATAAGAATTAAATTTTTCATCAAGTGCAAGGTTTTAGCTAGCACGACGCCTGTTAGAGCTTAACGTCATCTTATGTTGACGTCACGTTGAACTATTTAATCTGTGGAAACGGTAAAGTTGGTTCGGAACTGACGGTAAAGACCTCTTTTATTATGGCACTTCAACGACTTATTCACTAAACACATAGTAAAATAATGAAATACCTACAGACATTTGGACGGCGAACTCGTCACTTAAAGAAGTGCACTGGGGCCTTATTATGACATGTTAACGCCATCATTTTTATGTTTGGAGAAAGTGATGCCTCTCTACATATTAAATAGCCTCATCTCTTTCTTACAACGTAAAAATGATGGCGTTAAAATGTCATAATACGGCTCCAGTACTGACATAAAAATTGTGACAAAGCTATAATAAATTGTCATGTACATTCTACATAACATTATTTAATGTTGCCTTGTTGACTGTGTTTATACATAGCAATTCCTAGTCAACACTGGAATTGTTATCAACACTTACAGTTAACTGGAACTTCCACTTATAAACACAAGCACAACTATTAGTTCGCTCTCAAACAAAGAGCAAAGCAATAGAAAATCGGTGACATATGAGAGATGAAAGTAAGGTTAAAATAAAAGTTAAAAGATATTCCTAGGCACAGCCAGTGAACAAACTGAAGAGATGTTAGCGAATGCGATTCCTGAGCTCGAGTAGGTACGATGTATGATATAAATCAAAACAGATAGACCAGATAAAAATAAAAATGTGATACCAAACGCGTTTATTTCTCATGGACAAAATAAAGTCAAAAATGATGTCGTTATTTGAGCAAAATGTGATGTTTAAATTGATTCGCACAAGTCAGTCTAAGATGTTTGGAAGGAATGTTTCGAAATGGAACCACTCCGGAATTGTACGCAGGAAATTAACTGGAAGCCTGGTGCTAATCTGAGGAAGCAATATACGCGCCGAGGCCCGATGTCTCCTTCTTTAATTACTGCAAATCCGACGCAACGCTTGATTAAACTATTTCCGAACAAATTGAGTGAGCCAACGGGGCTACAGCTACGTTTCACAAAATGAAACTCAGTAAAGACGTAGTTGTTTTAACTGAAGAAGGCGATAATTACCTAGGGTGATTGCGCTGGTTTTCGTCCAATTATCGGAGTTGCCAGCTTTGTGATCCGAAATAAATATCTGGAAGTACCCTTACACGTATCCTTTAAGGCGGATCGTTTCGCTGTGCCCGCGAAATTCAAATTTCGAGTGGTTTTTCGCAGTTTGTAGGTCTATAACAAGTTCTAGATTCATGGTAGTTGTAATTGCGACATCAACTATACAACATTCACAACTGAGAACTAAAACCTTTACTAATAAATCCTTATCAAGCCAAAAACTTGGCGCAATCTGTGTAATTGGTCAAAATTGTCATTTTACACTACTTTTGACATTTTACACTACTTTTAGCTCCAATTATTTTCCAATCTCCAATGATTTTTAAGCAATGGTTTTAGATAAAAATTGTGAATTTTGTATAGTTAATGTCGCAATTACCATTACCATGAATGAGAAGAACTTATTATAGACCTACAAACTGCGAAAAACCACTCGAAATTTGAATTTCGCGGGCACAGCGAAACGATCCGCCTTAAAGAAGACTAAATAACTTACTCTAGTCTAAGCTAAATAAGCACTAAGAAAAGAATTAATACAACATAGTAATGCACCCACGCGTTGCTAACCTTAAGTCTGAAGAGATACTTTTCCTCTGTATGTGTGTCCTACTTACAGTGTTCTGAGGAATTGTTTGAAATGATGCCAGCGACTACTTTCTATCACCGCACGCCATTGGCGTGGAGTTCATCTACATACCTTAGAGCCACTCTGGTAGCATACTGTGCGATTTCAGAGGAATTTACTCCCACGCACACTCAGGTTGTGGAATCAGACATTGAAAGAAAGAAAGAAAGAAATATATTTATTTGTAAGAAAGAAAGAAATATATTTATTTGTAAAAGGCACCTGAATACAGTAAGAAAATTTTAACTAAGGAGGTACTTACTAACTAAATTGTGCTACATAGGTGAACCTTACAAATCTGTCCAATCTCAGCATAATGCCGAATTGCTAGTTATAGCAAATCGACGCTGGTCTTCCGAACACACTTAATATTCCTTACATTTCCGTGTTTTTAAGACTGCCTCATTAGTCTAGTGGTCCCAAGCGCGACTGCTACGCTAGAGGTCCTGGGTTCGATCCCCAGGTCGAGCAAAGTGTTATTGAGTTTTTCTATGAAATTCTCAGTAGCAGCTCGGAGTCTGGATTTGTGCCCGGTTAATGGCAATAGGCTCGCCCCCTATTACATGGGACCTAAACATACCAGGCGAACTATGGGTGTACATTAGTACGCCTCTGCCTAACCCTTCGGGGAGTACAGGCGTGATGGTATATTGTGAAAAAAGCTTGTAAAAGGCATAAGCATTCGATTTCATTTTTATTTTTTAATATACAAAGCTGTAAATAGTTATTACACATTGGTATGTAAAACAATAAAAAGCAAAAAAGGGGATAAACAATATTTAGCCTCCGCATTTAAAAAAAAATGATTTTAATAAGATTGTATTGATTGTAAAACTTAAAATATGAAATATTTAATAACAAGATAATTTGTGATATTTTGAATACCTACCTATATAACTTAATAATCTTAGCATGGAAAATGCAAAAAAATCACAAAAAGATACCTACCTATAGTTACAAAAATGTGTTTTTTAGTATTTAATGATGTAGGTATATTACAAGATCGTGGGATTAAAAACCGATTAGTTAAATCAGGTTGACAGTTTTTTTGTTCTCCTGTAATGTTAGCGTTTCTTTTTTAAAAAAAACGTTACCCCTCGCTAGGATTTTCTCCTGTATCGTGGGTGCGTTTACAAATATAAATTCTCACAAACACCCAGACCAGGAAAAACTACCCGTAGATCATACAAATATTTGCTCCGCGTGGGGATCGAACCCACAACACGATGCGCAGAAGCCGATCTCTCAGCCGTTACGCCAAACGTGTGGTCAATTCCACTTACGCCTTTGTTTCCCTGGGGGGGCGAAGTCAACCCAGAAAAATCGAAAAAACTATCAGATTTTGCCTTTGAAATATGTACTAATTACCCTATGCGAATGTATGAAACAGCCGATATATTTTTTTGTATTTCTAGGGTTGGTCGCTTAGTGAAAATTGTTTATAATCATACATAGGTACACACATAGGTAGTGACACCATTTTCATATTTTACGCGTTTTTGTCGCATAAACTTTTTCATTTCGGAGTTAGTAAATTACATTGTTTAGCTCTTGTTTGAAACAAATACATAGATAGTATTGACATACATTAGAAATGTGTGTATGGATCTTTGATTAAGGATTTTATAAGGGTTCTCAATTCAATTTCAATTTATATCAATTTAGTTAATTCTCATCTGTTTATTAAACAAAAAAGCTTTGTCGTTTTTTTTTAAACTTTCTTTTGCTTTAAAAACTGTACCTACCTATTTCAAAAAACTGTATATTATTGGCCTACCTACACAATAAGTACTGACTGACGCCCTTGGTTTTCCCTAAAAGGTAAGCCTTTGTCTTTCCTCAGCAGTATTTCTACTCAGTTGCATTTCATTTCATTTTAAAAATTTTATAAAAACCTGTTCAGTGGTTTAGGCACGAAAACCTTCCAGACAATTAATGTTTATTTACGGGATGTGACAACCAATCCAAGTACCTACTAAGTCGTTTTTTAAAGAAAAACATCGAAGCCAATCATTCTTCGCGATAAGTTACGCTAGACTAAGCACTGCCTTCAATCAATTAATCTCTCAATCAATCACTCGATTGCGAGTCCATACTAGGCTAAAATTAGTCGTTAACTCGTAATCGCTTAAATCCATTTGTTACAAAAACGTATTGGGTTTAAATGCGTTCTTCACGTTTTGTTGATATGTGTCGGGTGCGGTTTGTTTGTTTCCGCTGGCCAGAGAGTGGCTTCCGCTTCGGTGCCGGTGGTCTGTTTGTACTTACCTAAGTATATAGAAAATAATTTGATTTACTGGTTTCTGACACTTACGCGAATATTAGACATTGAAATAAAACTACTTTTTACGGATTTTATCGCGTTGTATTGATATTATTTGATTCCCGACGTTTCGGATCCTTTACAGCATCCATGATCACGGGTAGACTAAGTTGTTGGACGTCTTATTGTTACAATTACTAACAGCTACCTTACATTTTTGTTAATTATTGGCGATCCGATTCACGCAGAACGAGCTCACCGTATCCTTCGGTCTTGCAGTTTTGGACTTGGATTTTGATTTTATCGAATCTATAATGGGGTTCCAAGCAGGTGGTAAGACCCAGCCATCTTCTCTATTGAAATTTGGATGTTTTTTAATTTCAATAGCCTCACGGATCATCCTGGGAAGGAATCGGTTTTCTTTTGCGAGGACTTGTGGTTTATCAAATCTGATGTAGTGCTGGGCCTTGTCTAGAGTATGTTCACACTGATGTCAAACACCGCCGTTTCAAGAAGTCAGCAGTTTGTGAACATACTCTGGACACCGCCGTTTCAAGAAGTCAGCAGTTTGTACCCGTGACCATGGATGCTGTAAAGGATCCGAAACGTCGGGAATCAAATAATATCAATACAACGCGATAAAATCCGTAAAAAGTAGTTTTATTTCAAAATAATTTGATTGTTACCGAATAAAATAATTCAGTTTTCGTGCATTATGACGGTTTTCCGTGTAGGTACCTACGAATGATACGATACGATATACAATACGATGACGATTCTGATGTAATGGACGTCGTGTCATTCTCAAAGTCCAGATGGATACCCTACTTGAAAAGGAAATTGATCCTAAAACCTTATTTATATATTATTACCTACTTGTGGCCACTGGAGTAATTAATGTAGTCATTAATTTAAATAACTACCTCAATAGTCTAGTGATCGTAACTGCGACTGCTACGCTATAGGTCCCGGGATCAATCCCAAGTCATTTTTCGGAGTTTGGATTTGTGCCCGGTGAATAAAAAGTAGAAAAGTTGAACTAACTTTTCGGAATCATGGAATTTTGCTCCACCAAGTTCACTGTGCAATCTGCCCCACTAAATAGATTGTAATGGGGCAACTGTTTCCACTAGCTTATAATTTGCCCACTAGGGTCGGCACATTGTAATATTTTTTTGTAAAAGTATTTAAGTAAATGTAACTATGGCTGGTAGCATTAGATGTGGTGCATAGGAAAAAGTTTATTATTAGGACGTTATTATTTGTGCCTTGGGGCACTTATATGAAATTTTGCTTTGAAATTGTTAAAATGTCAATGTTCAAAACATCGAGAACTTAATTAACGATTGTATCGATATATCGAAAAATTTTATAAGTAATTTTTTTGTTGATTTTTTTCGTAGTCGTGTTTTAGTTTTTAACACGTTAGCTGCGGCACCAATTTTTGCATACTTTCCGTTCCTGCGGCACGAGGTATAATCGGCCCGTACCGTGACCAGACGTTAGGGCGACACGCGGTCTATTAGACCCCACCTCCTTTTACAGACTAAAATCCATTTTCTGGCGCGAAATCAAAGATAAATGAGAATTTTGGTCCTTATTGATATAGACAGTGAATTGATGAACCCTAATCCACCGTCGCCCCGGGATCTGATGGCTAGTTTAGGAATTATTAGCAAAACAAAATATGGGATCTTATACACCTCGTAACGCACTGAAATAGGGCAAATTTTCGCTGCGATTAGTGATGGGAAAAATAATATCGACGTTTTTAAACTGTCTTAACTACGCAACGACTTGACCGATTTTGATCAATTATATCTCATTAGATCGTTTTAAGGGCAAAACCTGGCAAAACAACACAAAGCTATCAAAGGATACATTTTTTTTAAATAATCTAAATTGTGCTTGAAGGCGCCATAAAGAAAAAAAAACCGGCCAAGTGCGAGTCGGATTCGCGCACGAAGCGTTCCATTCTATACCATTAAGAGGCACCTATTACAGACTTATTATTGGAAAATAATGGATTACGGTTTATGCATAAGGTTTATCTTTCTATTTGTATATGAAAATCTTAATGCGGTTCACAGAATAGAAAAAAAAGGCAACCAGAAGTAGAAAAGAAACTGTCCTATTTATTCTGCCTCGGGCTTTAAAAATACAATTATTAGAACTTGAATTAACATTAAAAAATCAGTATCAATATACTTTTTTTATAAAAATCTCAATATATATGTTGTACTTATTTATGAGTGTTTTTCATTGAAACAGGGTAGACAATAAGATTTTGTGCACTGAGTGCACTGAGTCAAAATCTTCTTGGATTTTTTATCAGCTTCACGAGATGGTAAAAATGTGCGTAGTTTTTGGTAACAACCAACACATCTTCTCCTTTTTTCACCCTTTTCGAGGCAATGGCGTGCGCTTTCAGGTGCTGAAAAATAACAAAAATGTAAAGATAACGTAATAAAACTGACATTGTTACTTAGGTTAGATCGTAGATGAGAATAACAATGATAATGTAGGTATAACTGCATCAAATGAATGTGTTTGTTTTATACTTAAGTAATAATATCTTACACTTACTTTAGGTACATAGCTACCAAGATAAGAAAAAACTAGGTACTTACTGAAGATTTTTTCATTAAAAACTTACCTGTTTTGGCTCTGTTTCTGGGTTTTTTAAAATTAACTTCTTCCGACATCGTTTAGACATGTTCGGCGCTGTAAAAGGACGTGCTCTCCAATCGACGTGATGCACAACACTGGTCGCGGGAAGCTCGCGTTGAGTGCGGTACGAGGTCAGGGGGGATATGGGACGTTTTAGCCTCGTTCCGCACTGCATTAAAATTATATTAATTCAGTGCGGCACGAGGCCTAAGACATCCGGTACCAAGGTAGGTACACCACCGAGTCCGGAACCATTAGTGATCTCAAATATATATTTATCTCTTTCCTACACTGGACCAAACCAAAGCTATGCCATTCGCACGACAGAGAAATTCACTTTTTTGCTTGCCGCACCACAGGGAAGTTGCATCAGGGGTGATTTAGGCCTCGCTTCGCACTTAACGTGTTAAGCTTTCGTTTTTGTTTGACACTTTTTGGTGGCTCATGCTAACTTTATTCACTACTAGGCGCAGCCGGCAGTTTCACTCGTATTCCAAAACGACTTATTGAGGCTAAAGGTCTAGGCCTATGTCCTTCCTCAGGATGTTGTTTATCGAAATCCGTTCAGCGTTTTAGGCATTATAAACAGAGAGTTAGTTTCGCATTTACAATATGAGGTCTAGCTGTTGCTTGCGGTTTCACTTGCATGCTAAAGGACTTTTTAAGACAAAAGGTAGCTTATGTCGTTCTCCAAGGACTAATTTATCTCTCTATCAAGATTCATCAAAATTGGTTTAGGCGTGAAAAGGTCAGACTGACAGTTACTTTCGTTTATCATCACCTAACATAAATACGTATGTTAGATGCCTACTTAGTTGTAAGGGAACCCAGAACTAAATCTTTTATTATTTGTCCCTAATAGCGGGATAATTGAAACGTCCAGTGTTTACTATATTGGATTTCCTGTAATACAATGTACCGCACGATACTCTGGGGACACCTCATTTGTTAAAATCGAATCATTTTTTTCTTCTGTCCCCTTTATTGTGATTTGTCGGCTATATGGTCATGTTTTAAAAAAAATTATAGCCTATAATGATCTTGCTGCAAAGACGAATCAATCGACACCTCATTTGCTAAAATCTGATGAGTAGTTTTTGAGCTAGGATCGAACATCCATACGATACATACATATAGACATAGAAACTAAAAAAAACTGTTAAACTCCTTCCTTTTTTCGTAGTCGGGTAAAAAATAGTTTACTACTAACAGGAAACTGAACTGGAAATATGAGTTCTACTAAATTATACAATGACTGACCAAGCTATAAAGAAGAACGATTGCTTGCTTCCGTCCAGGAAATGAGCTAACTTTACCATCACGAAAGTTGGGCTTCCAACTGAGATTTTTATGTGATGTACGTTTGTAACAGCTTTTTATGAGCATATCAAATCGACGCTTTTTAAATTTATCTAGCGAGCATAGCTATTTTCGTAGGTGAGTAAATTGAGTCCGATTCTATAAAACTAAATCTGCTGGGCCTTTAATTAAACGACATTGTTATAATTAGGTATTGACTCAAATATATGAATGCTTGTCTTAATCAATACAATTTACTTGATCTGGGAATCGAACCCAGGACTTTAATGTAGCAGTCGCGCTAACGCTATCCTAACACTAGCGCTAACTAGGCTAATGAGGCCGAAGAAAAGTAAAACATTTTGATTAGGTACATACTTTCAGCAGGCTACCTATTTACTACTAGTTAGACCCATTAGTTACTAGTTTCTATAATGAAAGCTACGTTTATTAAACAGATTACTCTATCAGCACTAATTCAGATTTTATCTTAATTAATTCCTTGAAGTCAAGTCAAAGTCAAAATGTTTTATTTTTAATTGTAACATTAAGACGTCCAACAACTTAGTCTACCCGTGACCATGGATGCTTTAAAGGATCCGAAACGTCGGGAATCAAATAATATCAATACAACGCGATAAAATCCGTAAAAAGTAGTTTTATTTCAATGTCTAATATTCGTAGTGTCAGAAACCAGTATCTTCTATCTTCTTAAAAGTTTTGATAATTTGAGTGGACACGAAAATTTACGTTAAAATGTTTTTGGCACCTTATATTAAGACATAAGTATCAGAATATCCGTATGTATGAATAATTAATTTTAACCAAGTTTTCCATGCCAAAGGGCCGTTAGGTCAAATTACCTAAAACCCATTACACAAACACGCAAGGTGCGACGCTTCGCTCCTTTTCCTTCTTTTATTTTGTATACGAAACTGTTCCAATTTAAGTCCATCTTTGACATCAAAATAAAATCTCTGTAAATCTTTTATAGATATATCTGTGAATAATTTATTCACATACCTACCCCGAATTGTCACATTTATCAAATATAATGAAAATTCTAGTATGAGTTAGTATCAATTCAAAACACTCATTTCTTTAAAGTTGCAATTCGAGCATTCCTCATTTGAATTTTTTATTCCTGCAAACTCACTCAAGGACAACTTTTATTTAGTGCCGCTCTCGAGTGAACACTATAGTTTTTCTTATTTAAAATAAGATTTCTGCAATGCAGACAGTTCCGTAAAATTGAAGATAATAATTTAAGCGAATGCGAGCCTTTTTAATGCCAGACTCACCGTAATACTAACTCAACAAAATGCATTCTTTTTTTATCAAGTCTTGTTCGTCAAAACAAATACGTCATAATGTTTTTCGTATGTGACGAAAGTGTTTGAATCTAGCAGTGTGAAAGGTGACTTTGAGGATTAAAATTTCAAACGCGTGCGCTAACCAAATCCCGTGGAATTTATAAATATGTGATTCCAAATGCGATAAGAGGTAATGAAAATTGGAAATTGCCGTGTAAACTTATATAGTATATAGTTCAGTTATTTGATAACAACTCAAATATATGACTGAGCGCTGCTGATAATGTCGAGCCTCGTGATATTGTTTATAGGTAAGTGTTACATTATGCTGGGAAATAATTTTTCGTGCAAGTAGGTACTTCTTACTCAAATGTATATGACCTCTTTTCAGCTATGATAGCATTAATAGCTCCTTTAAATAATATAGTAGACAGCGCTCCTTCTGCAGCCTTAGACATAGATAAAATTTTAGAACTTGTGCAACAGGAACAGCGAAGTGCTGTAGTCAATAAACCACGTAGACTCCAACTACGCAAGGATTCTTCCGATTCTGATTCTGATTCCGATTCAGACGATTCCTTTTCTTATATAGACGATACTGATAGTTCCGACAATAATCGCTATGCTAAACTAAACAAAGAAAGAATAATTGATTTGATAGATAAAGTTGCTAATGAAAAAACGAATAGACTTCATAATGAAGGACTTAACATACATCGTAAGGGAAGACCAAGCTATCGTCAGAATAATGTTGTAAGTCGCAGTGAAAAGTATAGCAATTCTCAAGCCAATAATAATGTTCAAACACAGCAACTTTTGGAGCAACTTTTATCTAGAGGACTAAATGAAGAAGACCGTAAAAACAAACCGAGGGTATCATATCCAAAAAAGAGGCTTGTACCTAACCGTCTAACTGGTTCAATATCTAGAAATGATATGAAGAATTACTACAGAAATGAAGATACTGCTGGTCTGGAAGACTATTCAAAAGTATACATAGTCCTAAATCCTGATGCGGTCCGAAAAAGCAAAAATAAAAATTCACTTAATGACTTGTAAGCATAATTTTCGTTATTTAAAAATTATATAATTATTATAATATAGTATTATTTAATACTAAAATACTAACGAAGCTTCGAAATACTTTTCGAAATGGTGATAAACCGACATTGCATATGATCTGTATTGCAAGCTACAATGTATTTTTTTAGACTTTAAAGATAATCGTACGTCGTTCTTTCTACGATAGATAAGAATAGAACTTATAGATATGAGATGATTTTTCCAAAATAAAACAGTTTTAAGTTTATTGATCAGTTTTTTTTATATGCAGGATATCAAAGGTGCTAGCATTGTCTTCACCAACTTCAAAAAGGGAACGTGAGGGCAAGAAGAAGCCACGTCGCTATAAAGGCTTTGTTGTAAAGGATGGTCATCTATCGAGGCGATCGAGGCAAGAGTCCAAAGAGAGTGAGTATGTAAACAACTGCAACATTATGCAGCTATCTCTTGGTTCTACTGGCAATGTATGGCACGTCCGTGAATCATATTTATTCACCAAAAGTCGCCATTTTAGCTTCCTTGAACTCCTGATAAAGCTACCTGACCAACGCGAGGCAAACCGCGTTAATCGAAAACCACTACGGTGACAAACAAGTATACGGCCCGCCTGATGGTAAGCGGTTACCGTAGCCTATGGACGCTTGCAACACAAGGGGTATCACTCGCGTGTTGCCGACCCTGTATATTAAGGAGGAATAGTTAGTTGGACTGGCGACATAGGCATAGGCGACATTCTGCCATGCATGATAGTGGCAGTAATAAAACACCACTGGTCCCCCACACTGCCAACACAATGATTCCTCGCGGAGCTCTGGCGACCTTGCTCACCGTTAGGAACACAATATAGTACGGAGCTATGTTATTTGGCTACGATTTTCTGCAAGGTGGAGGTACTTCTCCAGTGTAGCAGCTCCAATTGTGAGTGGAATTATTCAATTCCACTATGCGTATTTCACACATCACATGGGCTCTTTCACATATCAATTGGTAATAATGATTACTACATGTACATCACATCACACCACGTTGGCCAATATTAAAATATACCCTGTAACCGACCTCAAAAAAGGACGAGGTTCCCAATTCGATTGTATGTTTATTGTGTGTTTGTTACGCGATATTTTCGCCATTTGTGAAAAAAATTAATATATGTACTTACACATCTCGGTCCATATGTTTGTTTAGTTTACTTTTTAATATTTTTCTAGTCTGATATTATATAATTTAAGGGCATTACATCGCTCAAATCCAAAAAACTCCCTAGCTTTAAAGAAGTTTCTAGTGAAATCCTTATGTGCGTTTGCCATATAAAAAATATATGTTATACTTAAGGTACAAACAAATTGTATTGTTTAAATTTTTTATAAAATTGCCACAATTTTGGAAAATAATTGAAGTAAATAGGCCTTTTTAACCTTTTATAGTTAGTCATGAATTTTATACCAAAAAAAATCTAATGACGTAATTAACAATTTATATTGTTTTTATTTTCTTATTTCTTTGAATATTTTGAAATAATAAAGATATACCCGAAACCTTACCCCCGCGTGAAGCACCTTACGAAGCACCAATACAAAGACTAAATCCTCAAGGTCATTGGGCAATGCAATACCCTTAATAATAAGAGTCATTGTTTTGAATGAGGGAAACTAGCTTCCAAGACACAGGGAATCCTAGTGTGGATGCTAGTGCCAAAATGTATCTAGTATTAAGTTTATTGGGACAATAAAGTTAATATTATTATATAAATTTGGTTGGTGTCTCACCATCGGCTCTGAAAACAAGAACTTTTTAAAATGGATGAATGTACTATGAATTATTTTTTGTGTTCCAGTGTATGGTCCAAAGGATTCAATGGGAGATGAATATTCACAAAAGCGGCCGCGGAACTCAGGTAACATCGGCGGTCACACCGCCATACCGCACGTAAAACACAGAGGTGACATATACGAGAGGGATAATTAAGCAGGTTTAGTTCATTATCGAATTAAATAAATTATGTCCGTGTTGTGTGTTATTCTGATGTGTTTTAATCCTTATCAGCAGTATTATTGTTAATTTTTACACTAAGACTTATTCCATGCGCAAGGAATAATTAATTTAGATTACAATAATTCGTGTGTCGCTAATTTATTTTTGGATGATTACGATTTCAACAATAGGTACCAATGCTTAAGCCAATGAACCTTAAACATTCATAATAATTATGGCTTTTACAAAGCCATTTTTTTAATCTTACTAGCAATTTGGGTCACACATTACTAGTATTCTTGTTAACCCCTCGTGCTAAGCTAAATGCTTGTGTTACAAGTGGGTTCACGTCGATAGTGCAGTGGGTGGGGTTCGAACCGGCAACCACATGATCGCAAATCCGACGCCCTAGCCATTATGCTACCGTCGCTTCAAATATTGATGTTTGATTGTTCAGAAAAAACAATTATGTGACAATTCATAACTGAATATTGTTATATATATTTCATTGTAACTGAATTACGTAAATAAAATATTAAAAATAAACAATGTTGTAACCATAACAACGGGTTTAATACGAATTTACGGTGGAATGTTAATGAGAGCTTTTTAGGGGGTTTTCAATTGTGATCAATGTGAACCAATACATCCAAAACACTTGAAAGAAAGTGTAGACCAAGTCTACCGACAAAAAATAGGTACTAAATTATATAAGAGAAAATATCTACTATAAACTTACCGTAATGTGTCAAATACTTACACGATTTGTAGCCTGCTAGATGGATGTAGGAGATTTTCCCGTATCTGGAAACTATTATTAAATTAATTAATTTAATTCTATATTTTAGGTTACTTTTTAGGTTCGGATTCTTTATTTAGATAAATAATAATAATATATACCTAGATACTTTTATCCCTCTTTTTGGATTCCCATTACTATTACCAGACGCTATTTCCAGTGGAAACCTATAATGTTGTTGTTTTAAATAAACCCGTTTATTTTGTAACTAGATATCACGCCACAAAACTTTGCCGTGGTTTTACCTTTGAAATCATTTTGCCTGATATCCATTTGCTGTGCACCTGCCTACTTCTCGACAAAGTTATCCAAATCGGTTGCGACAAATGTGTACAATTTCAAATAGTTTGCTTTTATGTTGTAAGCTTTTGTAATGTTTTTACGTTTAATTAACGTAAACATTTTAAATTAAAATAATTATTTTTAATCCCTCCTTTAAAGCAGTGTCGCCCTTATCTTCTAAAATAGTCTGGGAATTTTCAGCATTAAGCAACTTTTACTTATATACGAACACAGACATAGAAATAGTTTTTGTTATGTTTATAACGTTAACGTTACGTGAGGTATACGTAAAATTGTGACAGTAAAGTGTTGCCAGTAAAGCTAACTTAATACCATACATCAGTAGAGCCGGACTACCCAGCTCACGCGACTGGCTAAGCCTCATAACGAGTTGTGCATCTAAAATAACCTGCTAAAATTTAAATTGGGTTCACAAAGTATGTAATAAAAACTGCGTTGTAATTCAATTACGTTTTTACTAATGAATAATTATTTTCTTCTATAATAATAATTTTATATTACGATTATATCACAGTCTTCACTTTAGTAAGTGGATTTTATAAATAGTGTATTACATGAATTGAAATATTAGGCTATAATAATAATAATACGAATATTTTTTTAGGATAACCGTTGAAATATAGAAAAGTAATATAACAATATATTTTTTCTCTACGTGTTGTGTGCCTATTATTGATAAATTAATGATATCGTGACGCTAATTGTGTGAGCTCTACTAAATACTTAAATTATTATTCATTAGGTACCTGTGTTTGCAGTGCACTACGTTGAAGTAAATATCCATACGCAGATATATCAGATATTCACCTTATAACTTATTATTGTACATCTTATTCGATAACTAGCTTTATAAATAGATATATTTTAGGCATCACTTTACAAATACAATACAATTGAAATACAATGCACAATGTATGTAATAATCACTTTCTTATTGAAGTTTCAAACTCCAATTATAATTATAATTTTGTTAAGAATACCTTTAATTAAAGAAGGGCTATGACAAAATTAAATATTTATCTATGTCTGAAATTAATTATGTAAGTTTGGGTACACATCATAAAAATCTGCATTATTTATTTATGTTCGGATCATGTACTCTATCTTATATAAAAAAACATTGTCAAACGCAAGATGACACAATTGTCATCTAATATCGACACAGGTTACATTACACTGCGATCAGTGTAATGTAACCTGTAACACAATGTTCCCACCTTATTTCGGGCAGTAGTCTCCACAATATTTTATGTAACTTACTGTGTTTTTACCATGTGTAAAAGAATGTATTGTGGAGAAATAAATAAACCTTTATCATTTATTTATTATTTATAAAGTGTAAGTTGAGATTTTTGCAATACCGATATATTTTCAACCTAATATTCACATCACTATATTCACTAGTACCTAGTAGTACAAAAATGCATTTATATTTTACAAATTCTTACTATTGTCAGAAGCATATGCATAGGTAGGTACTATGTTTCTTTACACTCTTAAAAACTTTTAAAGGATGGAAAGAAAATATTAGTACCTAAACTCGTTTTTATCGGTTCGTGAAATAAAATTAGGAATCAAGAAAGAACGATGAATTTGTATGATGTAAACCTATCTTAAAACTCGCAATAACCCGTACAGAGATTACGTAATATTTCTATTAGATTAATTATGTATTGTGGCTACTTAATTAAAATAAATTAACAATTTCATGGCATTACAATAATTGACTAGAACGTTCACGTTTTAATTCAGGCTACAATGACTAGGCCATTATCAAAAAAACACGGTAGATAGCTATTCGAGTTATCTAGTGATAGATTTGCTTACTAGAGGTAGGATTTTGACATTATTTGTATGAACATTATGTCAAAATTCTATCTCTAGTAAGCAAATCTATCGACTGATTTATTATTGGGATTGGCCGTAAAATTATTATTTGGTAAATAATAATTAGGTGGGTATACCTAAAATTGAAAATGTAGGATAGTTGGTCAAGAAACTGATATATCAGTTTTGGAGACAATTTCAATACACCGGGATTTGTGTCCCTCACACGAAAGGGGTCACATTATTTCCTCTGATTGCAACGAATTTTCATATTCGTAGCGGATCTTTAGAAATTTTCTAAGATCAAAAATATACGTACTGGATGCTATATGATTTAACGAAAACTATGAGGTAAGCCCTGCTAATTACCTTCTGGAACTGCTTCTTTTATCCACTGTCCACGGTGTTATGTGTTTCATGCTAGTATGGGACAAAGCCCCTGAAGGTAATGTCGATGCTAATAGACCTCGTTACTTTAAAAGCAAATAATATCTTAAATTGATTTGTTAACCGACTTTGTTAAATTAAATTAATGTGCAGGACACACGCTTTTTCCCAAATATTTATTTACATTTATACCTATTAAATTGTGCCGATTAGAGCGTAAAACGCCTTAGAAAATAAGAAAAAAATATCGTATCGAACTGATAGAATATGACGGTCTTGATGTATGTCTAAAGGAATCGTAAATTATACTTTATTTACAAGGTACTTATATGTTTTAATATAAATGACTAGATAAAATAATAAGTCACAAACTCGTAGGACAAAGGGACGAGATGTACCTAATAATTTCTGATCTGACTAGAATTTAGGCTATCTACCTAACAGGATAGCAATAGTTTCATCTAGATTATAAATTTATGACATAGTGAGGCGTCGAAAAATATCTAGAAAAAAATTTACATAACATTTTTTGTACAAAATATAAAGATTGTATCGGAAAACTAGGGCTAAATTGGTCTAGATATGTATAACCAAATTTTACTTTTTTATTACGTCAGTTTAGTATCCAACTCTGTGTTGTTTACTGAAAGTGACTGAGAGTCCAGTAGGTGACGAATATGGGCAGATAAGGACCATAATTATCTACCTAAAATATTACAATGTGTCATCTCAAATAGCCCCAATTTACGTAACCTTAATAATTTCAATGATTTGTCACCGTGTAAAAAAGTTAACCTAATATTACATAATGGAAATTATAGACACGACACAGCCATTATTGCAATGACCTACGTTGCAAAATAATACTCATTATTTTATTATATATACTACTTAAACGCAATTGATCCCATTCCAGGCAATTCATAATAATTAAATCTATGCATGAATATATGCAGTACCTACTTAAGTACATGTCTATCAATTACCATAAGTACATAATTGAACTACAATTACGTGATAATGATGTAATTTCAAATCAAACACTCAGAACAAGGTTCTCTCTTGACAGTAATTTTAATCATAATCGAATTTGGCTTTTAAAGTTTATGAACTGGTTCGATTTTTACGTCATTGCATCCGTTTACGTATGAAGTGGTGTTACAGAATGAAGAAAACGAATGAAACAGAAGAAAGTAACGATGAACTTGATCCCCCCGTTCTGAAAGCCGATGCTTATGATGCAAATAATGCAATTAAATTCAGGCCAAAAAGTCCCGTTGAGAGAATAAACTCAAGGTCCTGCAACAACTCACCGGAGGGAGCTCGCCTCGACGTGTTTGTCAACACTGTCTACTGTCTAGGTGTAGGCATATTCACAGTCTTCAAAACACAATCACTAGCTAATTCGAAAGGATAGTTCAACACTAAGTTTAACTAGATGCCTCTAGCGAAATGGCACATGGTTTCCCGGACACATTTCAAAACCTTGGACAGGCTTTATTATTGATAAACAAAATTTGAACCTACCCGCAAACGCTAATAAGTGCGTTCGGAAACGCCACGCCAAACTAAAGTATTCAAATAATATTATTGTGTTTGTAAATAACCAATGTGGTTTAAGAATATACAATTATATAACCAATCTATAACTTATTTTGTTTTTTGTTAATTAAGTACCAAAATAAAAATCAAATATGACAGTGTTGCTACGTATTGAACTGACACATTTCCAATGTCGATTGATCAAAATTATTTTCAAGAGTATTGAACCAAGTCAATTTGCTAATCAGTTACTAATTAAACAATGTACTGGACCCATTCATTAACGCATTTAAACGTCATATCATTCACTTTTCACTTTTGAGTTCCGTCTTTAGCATACTGTGGAGGTGATGGCCGTTTGTTCGGGGCCAAGCCGCCTCGTGGGCGAGACCCGTCACCCTCAGAGGTAGTTGGGCCGTGACACACAACAAAGCACTCCCATGCCTTTGTACAGAGATCCTCTCCGCTTATTCCTCCATAGTCCGTTAACGTCGTCGCCTTTCAACGCGATGTTGCTCTCTGGAAAAGACGTAAAGGGTTCACTTGTGTTTGTGAATATACTTACACGTATGAAATATTGAATCACTATTTGCGTTGAGTGTCCCAATATACATAGTTCCCAAGTCACGCTTTACATTTGTTCTAATAATACGAGTATAAGGTCGATTGTGTGGTTTGTCGATTTACTTTGAGAAACATTCCTAATAATTTCTTTGTAGATGCGAGAATATAATGTACCATTCCACTCGTAATATATTTTGTACCAAAAACACGTCATATAAGCCCGCTTTTTGCCTTGCGATGACTTCGCATGTTATTTCCCAGCTGTGCGTACCTATAACTTCAACGGAAAGGCCTTTCGCAACGTTAATAGTGTGTAACTATATCCAACTATATATTATGTCCGACGCGAAAGCTTTATTTGTTAAGTACTTAGATATTTCGGTAGATGATATGGGGACAATTTCGCACATTTGGTCCTTTTTAAAAAAAAATACGAGGTGTAATATTAGTAATTTTTAACGCATATTTTGAAGTATACTTCTATTACCTAAGTTTTTTTTCATTCGCTTTACAAACGATTTATAAAATTGTATACCAACACCACAGATGTTAAAATTTTACGCAAAGTACTATGCAGGAAAAATCCGTAAACGATACATATAACCCATCATTTTCAACAAGCGGGAAATCTTCCTACTATTCAATGAAAAGCCGCAGAGGTGTTGCAGAGCTCTTAATCCTTTTACTTAAATGGGGTTCTGTCTTCCCCCTTTTGTTGTTAGTAATGCGCTAACCAGCCACACCAAATGGGAGGACGAGTATTGTTTCAACGGGAGGTGTGAAGAGACAATAGTCACGCCACGGACTAAAAGGCCTTCCGGTCTTTACATTACGATTTAAAGCACAATTGCTTCGATATTAATAACCGTAGAAACGAGATTCACGAAATATATTAATGCACTGTATTCTGTGTTTAATCTGTGTCATATTATAAATTAAAATCCGGACTTGATGCACTGAATTTACAGGAATAACAAATTAATATAGGATCGCTTGTTAACGAGTGAATTGGCTGTATGAAGTGGAAGCGTGTTTTTGTGGTTGTTAAACATTAAATGCTCATGTTAGGGTTACTGTTTTATGAAACGCTTAGGTACTAGGTTTTACTAGGGCCTGACCTTATAAAAAGCTGAGCGTGTTTTTGTGGTTGTTAAACGTGATATAAGTAAATGCTCATGTTAGAATTACTGTTTAATGAACGCTAAGGTACTAGTACCTAGGCGTTCATTAAACCCAAAAAAAGACCTGACTATAAAAAAAACAGTTAAAATCAACTCAAGCTTCAAAAACACTAAAGGTGCTGATTTAGCTAAAGCGATTGATAAACTCGTGGCTGTGGGCGTAGAGATTATAAAATTTATGGTCGCTTGGGCACAATGAATCTTGACTAGCCAAGGACCATGCAAAACGCAGCATGCGACGGTCTTCAATGAGGTGATCAGATGGTGAAGATCAAAAGAATTGTTGGATGCGGGCTGCATTTTTAGCGATCGTAGTAGTCTGATCAATTCACAACACTAGTAACTGAGCTATACACTGTCACATTTTGTCGAGTTCAGTGAACACAAATGTATGGAACAGTTTTTTTTCGTGATTTCAGGGTTGATTCCATAGTAAAAGGTATTCCTAATGATGAGTGTAATACAGTCCTTTCTTGCTCTAAAACGATTTAAACGTGACGGTGTATATTCTTAAAACTTCATGAACAAAGCGTTTACAGGTAACACGACTTATTAGTCATGTTTTTAGATGAGGAGGCTAAGTCTAAATACCTGTATTATTCGATAAAAATTGGTTTCATTTATTCATATTTTAGACGAAATTCTGTTATTTTCAAAACATAGCTCCGATATTACTTTCAGAGCAATTTAAATCATAAGTTTTGATTATTATCAGTGTAATTACAGCGGTGTTTGTAATACAAGCGCTTTCATTAAATATTTTATTGAAATGAATATTTTATGACCTTATGACATCGGGATTAATAAACTCGAAAAGTATTTAGCATGTAAGGGTTGATAAGTAAAATAATGATTATATTTTATATTTATAATACAAAAGGCTAATTAATGGCTAGGGTGTCGGACTTGCGATCATGTGGTTGCCGGTTCGAAACCCACCCATTGCGCTACCGACATGAACCCACTCGTAACACAAGCATTTTAGATTAGCAAGAATACTAGTAATATGCGACCCACATTGATGGTAAGCCTTTTTTTTTAAAAAAACTGCCTCATTAGTCTAGTGGTCCTAAACGTGACTGACGCTACGCTTGAGATCCTGGGTTCCAATCCTAGGTCGAGCAGTGTTATTGGGTTTTTCTGTGGAATTAGTGCCCGGTTAATGACAATAGGCTCGCCTCCTATTACTGAACATTAATAAACTGTGGGTGTATTGTACGCGATTTTATATATTTATGATATTACAGTTTTTAATCATATTACAAATAAATTTATAATATTTTTAGTAGCTATTCATAATAATAACAATTTCATTTAGTGATTGTTCATATAATATAATTATGTCCCTAATTTTGTTCCTTAACTTAATTTATTTTTCTAAATTACTTATTTTTATTTGTAACTTTTTTTTGTTTTGTTAACCTATTAAAGTATTTAGAATGGAATGAGGGGCAAGAGGAACAAATACGGTCGACCAGTTTTTGCGATAAGCTCGGGAAGACAAGTCTACCTGCAAAAAAGTATCACAACTCATAATTACCTAGGTGATTCAAATTTTCATGTTGTGGTAGATACTCCTGTATATCATTGACTATCCTCGTAATCTCTTGAGTATCTTTCACGATGCTGCACAGTTCCTCCTGGTTAAAGTCCGGCGTGATCTGCTTGCACAGCAGTATCTGGCTGATGACGTTCCCGAAGTTGGACGGACCGGCACGATTCTCTGCAGGGAAACGATCTGTTATAGACCTTGTAACCATTCCTAGTGATAGGGCAGAGTTCATGACATACATTTAAGGTACTGCGAAGGGAATATGTGTCATTGCTTGAGGCATTTTTATTTCAGAATGGTTACTCATAATAATGGCAAAGAAACGTTATTTAGTTTTTAAACCCCTTTATATTAATTAATAAGTATTTCGCTTTATAGTCCTACTAATATTATAAACGTGAAAGTTTGTGACGCCAGAACGGCTGAACGGATCTGGATACAATTTGGCACAGAGATAGATTATAGTCTGGATAACACATGGGCTACTTATTATCTAGGCCGGACCCAAATCTGAAGTCTACGCAGGCAAGTCGCGGGCAGAAGATAGTAACTAATATTTCTACGTGAGTCTCTCTCTGTCCCTTTAACTTTAGATAATTCACGCTACACCAAAAAGGTTTAAACGTATGAAATTATGCAAATAAATGCAGGTAACGATGTAGTTTGTTACCAGCTACGTACTGCTTAATCCAAATGTTCTGTTAACCCTGCGAAACTAATAAACCAATCCAGCAAATGATATTTTAGTAGTTACAGAGTCTACGCGTACGAAGTCGCGAGAGAAAGCTAGTTTTTAATATAAGAATAATAGTTGCCCCCGGTTTTTATTCATACCTCAAAAGACATTTTTTGCAAAATTTTATCGACAGATATTTTTAGACAGAGAGGTAATTTCGCATTTATAATATTAGCATATAGGCATATATAATATTAGCATAGGCACTCCGCCTATGGATTATAATTATCAAATATTCAGTTGTGCTACCAAACCTACGCTCCATATCCATACTTCTAAATATGTCGGTGTGAAGAAAAATATATACAAATATATGAAATAAGGTAAACAGATAAAATACATACTGAACCTGAATCGCGTCTTTTGCTTTTCAACGTCGAAAATGGCGCGGTATTGTTGTACATTACTTTCCCCACACATTTCTATTGTCATAGTGTTTGATTTGAACTAAACCAACGGTAGTATTCGCAATATAATGTACGAAAACTAAATCAACATGTTTCATTCTAATTAGGCTAACATTATAGATACCTACAATGATTTATTTAAACTAAATAATATCAATGGATACCTATGTATTTTGCAATGTCAAAAAGTAGTTGCGCAGTTGCTAATAGTGGATTTCATGGCGAAAAATCGACAATGAACTCCATAGATAGAATATAAGAGTATATACTTACAAACAATATATTAGGTATGTCTATGTTGATTGAAGGGAATCAAAATCCAAGGGACATCCTTCTATTTAACGTTATCTTCGGATTCTAAGCGAACAAGCTTTCAAAAGCGAGATTAAACTTATAGACCGCCGTCTGTGGAGCTGCTCTGAGTTTCAATGCAATTGCACGTCCTGTTACGGTTTCAATCGAGCCTCTACAAGCCGCCATTGTAAAAACTCACAGGTATTGTGTAGCGTAAATATCTTAGATCTTGATACTTTTACTTCAGCTTCAAGCGGTAATGTTTCGCCATTATAAAAGTATTGGCGAAAATTCAGAACATTATTCCCGTAATTTTGGTTGGGTCGAATTGCGGCTGGTGTCTTTAGCAGTGATTAATCGCCACTAATTATTTGTGGCGGTACGCTATTAAAAAGATTTCTTTTGCAGTCCAATCGTGTGGCAATTGTAGAAAGGAAAGGAAATTTAATGTGAAATAAGGGTATCTCAAGCAGTAAGCAGTGATAACCTAGTGGTATGACCGTTGGACTGCCAAGTCAAAGGTCTCGAGTTCGCACCCAAGGCACGTATTAATAGTTATTTATCACGCGCTTCAACGGTGAAGCAAAACATCGTGAACAACCCGCACTAGGCCAGCGTGGTGGACTATAGCCTAATCCCTTTTATTCTGAGAGGAGACCCGTGCCCAGCAGTGGGACAGTATAATGGGTTGATTATGTTTAAGGGTATCTCACACAATCATAGAAAAAATCATTGCAGCTTTACGATAAAAAGAAAATATACAGCTGAATCAATGTCTTTCTTTTTGAAATGTATTGAATAATACATCTAATATGCTGATGTAATACGGCTATAAAATAATCCGGTAAACATTTCAATCTTCAATATTCGTTAAGGACAGTTCTTAAAGTTATCAGAATGGGCCGTTAATCCTAAGCGACATGTGAATGGGTTATTGTCTACCCTCCCATTACCGACAGCTGCTTTAATTTGGGGAAGAAGTACATCCGTTTCTAAGTAAGTATATACATAAGTTTCTACACTTACCACAAATTCATTTGCTTTCTAAGTTCAAGAAAAAAGTTTTATTTTTATTGGGATAGGGCGGCAAACGACCAGGCAGATCGCCTGATGGTAAGCGATTACCGCCGCCCATGGACACCCGCAACACCAGAGGAGTCACAAGTACGTTGTCGACCTTTTAAAAGGGCCTCCGGTAACGCCAATCACTCGGCGAAACACAACGTAAGCGTTGTTTATCTATTTTAATTATCTATCTATTTATATATTTCAATTATTTCATTGTATGTAATTGTAATGACTTATTTGTAATTTTGTATTATTTAAATGTTTGATTATTATGTATGTAATGAAATGTGATTTTTGTATGGGCCTAGATGCCCGAATTAAACAATTTTATTATTATTATTTATCGCCGATTTTCTGTGAGGCCGTGGTATCATTCCGATCAAGCCGGCCCTTCGTGCCGAAGCATGGCTCTCCCGCGTAAGAAACGTGGCAAAAGTTTGGCAACAAATGAATTTAATCATTAGAAAATGCCAACAATGTTGTTTTCTTTTGATATGCTGATTCTTTTTGTTGGAGCATAATGTGGGTACCATATAATTTTCAAAGATAAACTTTTATGAATACTAAAATTAATTAACAGTTTTGCAAGAAAATCTATTGTGTGTCGGTCGCGTGGTCGTTAGTCGCCGTACGAATGTTTAGACGGCGGCGGCGGCGGCAAAACTTTTCTTTAGCATCTTAAGAGGCGACCAAGATAATGGTCGCTAGTCAAGCTTGGTAATTATTGCTTAACGAGTAGCATCGTCATGGTGACAAACATTTTCCCTTCAACTGTATCTATAACTTTTTTTTTTATATGTACCGGCTTACGCTTGACCGCCAGTTACTGCGATCTACGATGGAGCTATAACTACTTACACTCATCTTAATTGGAATGTAGGCATATGTACAATATAGATACCTACTACTGTCTCTCGCGGACTTAACCGAGTAGATTTCGTAACAAATCCCGTGGAGTATTATATTATTTGTTCCCTTGATTTTTAATCCCCGATGAAAAAGAGGGGTGTTTTGTTTTTATTTAAAAGGTAAAGTCGAGAGTGTTCTTAGCTATGTTTCAAAAAAATCTGGCTGAAACTGAAAAAGAGACTGAAAAGAGGTGATACCTCTTTTCTTGATATTTGATATTCCAAATAATAGAGTTTATAAACAAAAAATACTACACAAACTTTTCTTCTCTACTAGCGACTTCAGCAGCTTCGTCTGCGTTTTTCCCATTCTAATTGCCGACTTTTCAGATGAATTTTCAAAAAAAATCGTTCATATAAACCTTGTGATAAATTACGAACACAAAAAAATCAGCAATATCGGGTGTCATACTTTATATTTATATATATTTATAATTTCTGTCATTCTCAAGTCACGATCTTTCATACTTGAAAGAAAGAAAGAAAGATTTATTCAGCTGTACAAGTGAGACCTGTAGGTACATAACTACCTACTTAAAAGTTTATTGATTAAATATTAAAACAATTGATTGCGGCAATAGGTTTTTATATTTTCATAACATACAATCACGCCTGTATTCCCTGAAGGGTTAGGCAGAGGCGTACTTAATGTACACCTACAGTTCCCCGGTATGTTTTAGGTCCCATGTTATAGAGCCTATAGCCATTAACCGGGCACAAATCCAGACTCTTCTGCTACTGAGAATTTCATAGAAAAACCCAATAACACTTCGCTCGACTTGGGGATCAAACCCAGTATCTCTAGCGTAGCAGTCGTGCTTGGGACCACTAGACTAATGAGGCAGGCAGTTGAATTTTTAATTATGACGTATTTTCATCAATTTCATTTAAAAAAATAATACTTGCATAGCTACTTACAAACATACAACCACCACTTTAGAAAGAAAGAAAGAAAATATATTTTGATGTAAACGACACATTTAGACCCAAGTCTGAATTTTGTATGCTTTATAAGATTTCGTGATTATTCTGTAAGTAGGTACCTAAATAAATTTGGTAGTATTTGGTATGTATACATACTTAGTGTATACTTATGCATAAAGATACGTATACCTACCTATTGCAATAAAGTATGTAGTTTTTTTTTTTGAGAATTGATATATTAATACATAAGAGGATGGTTCTGGCTATTCTTCTAATACGGGTATAATATTTTATTCAGACTTACGGCACTCCTGGGAAATAATTGTGTGGTACCTATATTCGGCCACTCACTAAAACATGCATACCTTTGTATATTTTATTTTTTCAGTAAACCACCCAGGTAAACTCAAAACTTAAACTATGTATACATAAGATAACATAAGGTGTACCCAGTACTGTTATGTTTTTACGCTTTTGTGTTGGGATTAAAACTGCTAAACTATTTCCCTGGTCATTATCCTAGTGGTCCTGAGTGCGACTGCTACGTTAGAGGTACTGGCTTGGATTCCCAGGTCGAGCAAAATGTTATTGTTGTTTTTAGGAAATTTTCAGTAATAGCTCGGAATTTGGGTCTTGTGCCCGGTTAATGGCAATAGGCTCGGCCCCTATTATTACATGGGACCTAAACGGCGAACTGTGGGTGTACATTAGTACGCCTCTGCCTAACTCTTCGGGGAATACAGGCGAGATGGTATACTATCTCCCCCTTATTAAAAAAGTGACTTAACATGCCTGTTCATATTTGTGAAAATCGTACGATTATCTATACAGTAGCAAAAAGTAGGGAAAATTGTTAGTAGGTATACTTAACATACCGTAATACGAGGTCATATCCATTGGCACAAGTTGTACAAGTCTGTGGCACTTGGCGAGTTCCCGCAGTAGGAGTTGTGCCATGAAGTACAGCAACACTAGCTGAGGCTGTTCCGCACAACCGTCGCTTGTTGACCTGTGTACGACAAACATGACATTAATTTTCATTGGATATACACACAGTACGATATTATATCTTGAAGTTATGATAATAGAGTCTACTTTGGTGTGTTTACGCTAGTCAGACGCAGCTTATAATTAACTTTTCCCTAAAAGTGTTTTACATTTTAAGTTCTAGTAATGATAATGTCTACATACATAGTTGGTATACATTTGAAATTACTTCTTATAAGTAATGCTAATATTTTATGTATTGATATATGATACATATTAATGTCAAGCTAATTTTATTATATTTTTGGCTATAGCCTTAATATTTTTTTTTTATGAGATAGGTGGGCAAACGAGCAGACGGATCGCCTGATGGTAAGCGATTACCGCCGCCCATGGACACACGCAACACCAGAGGAGTCACAAGTGCGTTGCCGGCCTTATAAAATGGGATTAGGCGAAACACAACGTAAGCGTTGTTTAACGCCGGTTTTCTGTGAGGCCGTGATATCACTCCGGTCGAGCCGGCCGATTCGTGCCGAAGCATGGCTCTCCCACGCATATATAATATAATTTAAATGAAAAGAAAATAAAGCAGGATAATATTACGGAGGAGAGATTAAATTATGGAGAAAACTTAATGACGTATTCATGCATGATTATGATTTCTTAAATAAACATGTTTTCTGTTATGTGTTTTTTTACAAATAATCTATCCTGTTCGTTGTAGTGTTATTTAAGTGCGGCTGTTGGGCTTGTGACTGTTACTGTTGCAGGTGAGATTTTTTAAAAAGAATCTCGTAGCAGCTTGGATATGTGCCCGGTTAATAACAACAGGCTCGGTCCCCATTACTTTGGACCTTAAAACATACTGAACAGAACTGACAAATTTCTTCAACAGATTTTCAATTTAATCGCCAAACCATAGCGTTATTATCCAATAGGGAAACTTGACAGTTTATTGTAACTTGATGTGCTGAGGCCGTATTATGACGTGTTAACGCCATCATTTTTAAGTTGTGTGGAAGATATGCTGCTCTACATATTAAATAGCCTCATCTCTTTCTTACAACCTAAAAATGATGGCGTAAACATGTCATAATACGGCCCCTGGTCCTCGTACACCGCTGTGTACATTACTACACTACTATGTACATTACTACACCATTGTCAGACCTTTCGAGCAGTAGATTGAGGTACATAGGATGGTTATTTATTGTAGCAATACAAGGGAAATTACACTAAACACGTCCTGTTAGTTTTTGTACTTTATATAACTATATAACTAATGCTTAATGTTTCGGAACTGGGCGAAGCCATTTTAGTTGCAAGTAGGTACTATAGGTACCTAATATAGTACTAAGTAGTATTTGTCGCTCATTTGGAGCGACAGTGTCACAACTGCAAAAAAATGCGGAATTGACCTAATAACATCACAATGATCCCGATAATCTACGTTAGGAGTAAAAACGTCGTATTTATTAGTTTATAATATTTATTAGTTTTCGTCATATTTACTAGCTCTAAGAAATATGAACAATCTTCACTTGTGTTACGAAAAAATCTTAAAAATGGCGTAGCGTAAAATTTACAAATTGCAGTTGTGACACTGTCGCTCCAAATGAGCGTTGTGTTCAGATAAAACAGCGTGGTAAACAGCACACGACCGCACAATTAACTATTATCTGCTTTTTGCTCAGATCATTTATTTAAACTATCTTGTTCTCTCCATTGTCTCTAAAGCTCTATTTTGTCCAAGATGTGCTGTTGCTTTAAGATAACCATTAGAAATTCAGAACTTTGCTAAACTTGCCAGTCGCATAATCAAGAATCTGCCGCTAGTGATAGTTAGTCTTCTATAACTTGCGATAATATTTTCTTAAAGGAAAAAGCAATGCAATCTCTTTCAAACTTCCAACAAACAGAAATAATGGCATGAAATCGCTTCCAGTCCCAAACAAAATAAATTTATTTAAGAAATTTGTTAAGGACTTCAAAATTACAATTGATTTCTGATCATTTGATATTACAGAGCAGCTGGACTAAAAATAAGTCCAACTCTTGCTTAATCCGTGATTTCTAACAATAAAAGCTCATTGATTCGGAGTTATAAATCTCAGTCGAGTTTTTTATTATATTGCTCAGTAAATACTCAAATATTACATTTGAGTAAATCCTGTAAGTATTAGACAAAGAAAACATTTGCTATGGTTTCAATTTTCAAATCTTTTTCTTTTCGTGACGTGATTAGTTCTCTTCCGAATTTGACATCATAGTCGATGAATCGGTTCCCTTTTGAAATGCAAATGGCCCGGCGTTAGCCATTTACTTCGGTGTACACAGAAGGCTTACAACACAATTTATCTATTAAGGTGAATGTTTTGTATAACATAAACCAGAATAATGGATGGTGTAACTCCAGGGGGCGAAACTGTGTCGTTTCAGGAAATCCCTGAGCGAACAGGAACAAAAGATTTGCAATTTTAAAGATAAAATGTTGTCTGTATAAATTGCGAAGTGAAATGAAAATTGTTTTGTATGTGTTTTAGTGAATAATACGATATGTATTGTTTTGTGTTAAACGGGGGGCCATTTATCTAGTTGGGATAGCGCATTAATCTAACGGTAGACACCGATCCGCGGCCACGAGGGGGATTCGATACAGACGCTCACAATAATCGTTCCTCTTACATTTTCCTGCGTTCTATTGTTCTATAATTTAATATTTACTTTGTAAGACCAGGTTAAGCTGCCTTCAATATTGATTTCAAATAGCTTCTTTGTCAGTGACAGAGTGCCTACTGTTAAATAAACAACGGTTAAAACCCTTCTCAAATTGAGACATCGTCGGAAACTTCTACTCGATCTTCTACGTGATCGATTCCGTGGTATGTGCAATGAAATAGGATACGCGTTATATCTCCGTGAGCGGTGAACTAGGTGTGTTATCAATATATCTATGTTTCATATTGCTACTCATGAAAATGGAAATTGAAGGACGGGATATAACCACGCTTCTATCAGGATGATACAATAATCTACTTTTATTCTTTTGAAAAGGGTTTCTCTTTGAAACTCAAAGATTATGGCATATTAAAAGTATTGGAAAATTATAACGTAAAGCAAAATATAGAGATTATATAAATTGATTAAATAGCGGGTATTTTGTAGAACTATACCTATAACCTATTTAATAGGAAAATATTAGTGTAGCACATAATACATTCAAACACCAATTTAATTTTAAATTTATACGAATAATAGTATCTATGTAAAACTAGAGTACATTTTTGGGTTAAAATGTCGGTAATTTCTGTAAATTAGCAAGCATAGTGTAATAGGCCGTGTCTACTCTCAGAATGAGAGAAGGAGGAATGAGAGAATGTCTAGGAAAGAAATATAGTGGTTAAAAACCCCATACTAACTTTTTACAATTAGGTAGTACTAGTTGGCTGGTGGTCTTGGTGGCTTCCACGCATGCGCGGCGCAGTCGGCGGACGCGCTCGCGCAGCTCGGGGCAGTCGTGTGGTTGGCCGATGTGGATCAGCAGGTCTCGGAATAGTGCCAGCTGCACGTTGATCTCCGTTATCAGCTGATTGAAATAACACTTTCATTAGTTAGTTGTAAGGTTAAGATTAAACTGTACGATTGGCAGTTGGCTGTTGATTGTAGAATAATGGTTAGAAATAAAAGCCGTATTCCGTTATATTCTAATCTAAACATATTTATAATATTGAATTAGGTAGGTATAATTGGTGTTTACTTCAACGAGATGATTTCGAAACGTTAAAATTGAATTATACGTAAATTGTATTTATAAATTTATTGCCCCAAGACTTTATTTATTACTTTAAATTAATCACATTTACCATGTAATGTACGTAATAAAGTAACGCTTATAAAGTACTTCCTCTTAATTAAGCGTAAAATGTTTTGTAAGTAAAATTCCTGGATTTCAGTTTATTTATAGACCACTTAAAACGTGTCTGTTATCAACGTATTAGATTTCATAACAGATAACGAATACAAATGATACAAGCTAATTCACTTCACTAGTTTTTCCGTTCGATTTACGAGACATGCATGTTATAAAATTAATAACGCTGTTCGTTGCACACACTGGGCGACTCGCCAAATAGCTGTCAGTTAGTATAATGACTCAGTACTTTATTAGCTATTCCAGAAATGCTCACACAAACTTTCAAACTCACATAAAATCTACTTGAAATTTTAATAAACTTTCCGGTTTCTCTATAGATTTATTACGGCTGATTTATATCTGAAACTTCTCCGATTTCGGTCAACACTTTATAGGTACATAGGTACAAACAAACAAATAGCAAACAATACAATATGTTCTTTCTTTTGGTTCAGACACAAAAGGGAATACGTAGATTCAATCAGACGGTTTCACGGTTCACGTACATATGTTGTAATCAATTTGGTGTGGGCACGACGAAAATTTACGAAATCACCCGAAAAAACGTAATGACGCAGTGTTTCGGTCGGGTGCGATAAATCGAGAAGAGAATTTAGCAGAAACAAACACGAGTCAAAGCTTAGTGTACTTGTAATTAGTAGGGAGCGGACCTTCCATCAGTCGTCAGACGCAGTCCCGGTATCGTTTTTCAGCCATCGCAATGTGGTTCCGATTTCTTTTTTGGTTTCAAAATAGCCAAATCTGTCTCGATAGAGTAATATATTTACTTAGTTTGGCACAACCCTATCCATGGACGAAAAAAAACAAAGAACTGTTTGTGTTTAAACGTATTTATTTTGTTGGAGTAGATATTTATTTACTGTTCCTTTTATCGTTAAGTAGGGAGTTGTCAATATCATCAAAATGATAGACATTTCATTTGTTGAGAATACTAATGGAGTAGGTAGGTTCCTACAATGTAAAGCGATTTGTATATACTTTTTTTTTCCCCCAGAAAAAACGTTGTGCGCGTTTGTCTTTTTAAAATCATTCCTCATATATTTCATATATATCATTTTGCGAATCTGTACATAATATGATAGATATTGATGTACTCTATTGACAGGAACACATTCCCGCCATTCATAACTGAAATAACCAGCCAAAAGCTCTCGAGGTAAGGACACGCGAATGATCAATTCGATAATTTATCAAGTAACACGATCGGGTTCCGCACTCCATCCATTTGTGAAAGGAAATATGTTTTTTTTGTAACAAACGACCCTGCCAATTACAAGCGTAATCTAGGTATTCCCTTTCAGTATTATGACCCACATATAGCCAGTGCCATGTTATAAGGCTTTATCGCTTTTATATGACGTAAAAATATGGTTACCTTGACCCTGAGCACAAACTGCTCAGGGTCAAGGATATATTAATTTTATTTTTGTAATTGCTGGTTTAATATGACTATTTTATTTTGGTTTTGGATCGGTCTTACTATGACCTTACACATTGACATATATATATATATTTGTACGAATGTAACTTCAATGAAACATGTCGATATATTGCATTCACTTTTTCTTTGAATAAAAATTAACTATTGGGTCAATGAAACAGTATACAATATAGTAAGAGTATACACATATAAGTGTACCCGCAAATATACAATAATAATACAAATATATATCTAGCGCCATGAACGGAAGGACATAGATACCAATTTCCACTGTACAGTCAACTTAGATTCAAGGTAATTTCAATTACCTATAAAGGCAATTCAAGTATCAAGTCAAGTCAAGCAATGTCTTTTTTTTATTATTCAGAACGGAATGCCGCTTTGGGAAGCCGACCTCATACTTCGCTTTATTTCTAAGTAAATTGGGTGTTGTAAAGTGCTGTAAAAGTATATAAATACTAGGTCACGCTATTTTTGTAGTTTACTTGTCGACAGTTTACCTCTTGGACAAAGCACTAAAGGCATATATCGCAGAAACATAAAAATACTCAAATATATTTCAGGCCAAGTCTATATTCAGAAAAGATTTGTCAGAAAGTTAAGTCTATTTTGTTCGGAGAGAGACGCGCCTCACCTATTACTATATACCTACATCTTGCTCTACTAAATTTTCCAGGAACGAACACAATGGAATATACAAGCTTTTAAAACATTTTTCGTTTTTGAAAATAAGAAAGGAGAATAAAAATGCTTCTTTATTTCTTCAGATGATTAATCACGCACATCAGAAATCTTTTTTTTATCTGCGGCGAGCAATCCCTGTATTGTTTAACCATTATCATTCTACAAGGTCACTAGAAACATTTATTAGTAAGTTTTTTTGTTCTTGATAGGCCTACGCTTAACCGCTAGTTCGCCTCGCGATCTACGATGGAGCGCGCTTGCCTAGATAAAACCGATGTGTCTTATGGCCAATCAGTACATTTGCTTACTAGAGATAAGATTTTGACATAAGGTCCCACCTTATGTCAAAATCATGAGCCATGCTTCGGCACGAATAGGCCGGATCGACCGGAGTGATACCACGGCCTCACAGAAAACCGGCGTTAAACCACGCTTATGTTGTGTTTCGCCGAGTGAGTGAGGTTACCAGAGGCCCAATCCCCTTTTAAAAGGTCGGCAACGCACTTATGACTCATATGGTGTTGCAGGTGTCCATGGGCGGCGGTAATCGCTAACCATCAGGCGATCCGTCTGCTCGTTTGCCCTCATATCACATAAAAAAAGTCCATACAAGTAATGTCAAAATCCTAGCTCTAGTAAGCAAATCTATCGACAGATTTGTTATTGGGACTAGCCGTTAGTAGAGACACATTCCATCATGCGTCATTCTTAGGGCCTAGAGTTATTTTCTTTATGCCGTAATCAAACTTATTACCTTAAGCAACTGAAGAAAAAATGTAAGAAATGGAGCAAAAAGTTATTCTTGCTCTATTTGCGAAAGTCTTAACAAAAAAATTTTTATTCCACTTTGACAGTTTGCCTTAGTTTGCCTAGTAGACACTAGAAATAGAAAATAGAAATTTGCGCTAATTTGCGTGACGCCCGACAGTGATGTGTGATGTCACATATTAATTGCGTGCATTTTGTTACTCAGTCCATGACTAGCTTTGTTTATAGCCCAAGGTTTAAAATAGATGTATTATAATCGCTTTATTCAGGTTCAGCTCTCTCTAAGGTCGTAGTCGAGAGGGTTGCGTGTGATAGGGCGCGGGCGTGGAGAATTACTCTGTGTGGTTTTACATTTAAAAGCAATATAAATATACATATACACACTCACGCCTTTTTTATAGGTAGGTAAAAACTACAGAACATCACTTGCTAGAAGTCTTGCATAGTTTTGCTGGCTTTATTTTGCTTTGATTTTGTCGTAGCAATTTCTTCGATTTGTAAGAGGTGACGTCACCATGTCCCTAGATATGTTTTCATAGTTACCAATACAATCTCGAAACCGTCGAGTGCCATGATTATGTCCATCCGTTGTTCTAAAGACCTTACAATTGTTTCATTTGTTGTGACGTATTGTTGTCAGAAAACAAAATTGTTTTCCTTACGCAAACGACGGTCACGCGTTGCGTGTGGTATGGTTTTGACAGGTAGATAAGTAACTCAAACTGTAAATAAGGGACCTATTTATTCGAACTGCGCCTATGCTTGTTGCTAGGAGTGATTAATGGATGATAACGTAATATTATTTGTTGAGTGAGATTGACTAAACCAGCTTCAAGCCAATTCTGGTACTTGTAACCGTTCAAAATACAATTCTAATCCAAACTCAATGTCGTAAATGTCGACATTCGACGATTTTTCGGTTAATTTTATGATTTCATTACAATATATTATTGTTTGGCTTATATTTAACCAACCATCAGATCTAGTAAAAAGTAATGGCAAAAAATTACCTACTTACTTTATATTGCTAAAAATAGTAAATAATCACCAAAATAAATCCCCATTTTAGCGTGAAATTCGAATGAAAAATTTTACAACTTACGATCCTACTTAAAGCAACAAACTCCAAATTATGATTGTGTAATCCAAAAAAAAATCCAAATAAATTCACCAACTAAGTGTAGTAAGTAGAATTCGGCTCTGGCACTCGCCGCCCGCTACTGCGGCACGCTCGCTCGGCTAGTGCGTTGTGGTCGCAGTTCTAACCTAACCTAAACCTAATATTTGGTGACCATTTATTCATTTTGGTGATAAATTTACTAAATTTGGCGGTCATTATATTTGTCCCCTTATATTTTTCACGTTAGACGTCGATTGGTAACTTAGAAGAATACATTCAACATGTATTGTATACCTATTGAGACTAGATTGGAATTATATTTTGAACGTTTTTTAAGTAGGTACCACATTTACCATTAAAATCATTGCACGCCTGTCATTATCGTGGTGAATGTAATGAATCATGGCCGTAACTATGATGTACTAGGTACGGTTTTTAGTCGGAGTCGGACGTACCTGGCCACCTCCCCCGGTTGCAGATGATCAATGAAGATTTTCCGTACCTAGGTACTATAAAAAACCGGACAAGTGCGAGTCGGACTCGCCCACCGAGGGATCCGTACAAATTTGTAGGGACATAATTATAATAAATTACAAATTTTGCTATCGTATTAAAATAATTAATATTATTGTTATTTGTTTAATATGTAATAGCCATCTTGGTTTTAACTATTTTAGATGTCTATATGTGTTATTTGTTTAATTAAGACTTATGTTTAATTGTAAGTTTTATTATATTAATTAGTGTATAAGTAGTAGGACCGTGGCGATACCAAACCGGTCCGGTCGGAAGATCAGCGTCGATACGATTCGTCGTAATCGGCATCATGCTGAGACAGAGCCGATTTGAGAAATACACCTGGGTACCACAGAGGTAGTAGAGTAGTAAGTAATATATTTGATTTGTTTTGTGTACTTGGGTGTCCTTTACAAATAAATTTAGTTTCTTTCAAATGTATACTTTTCAGATTTTTTCCTATACTTATTACTTAGTATAAGACGGTATTACTTGCCAAATTTCTGGTCTACGGTACTAGGTCAACGGAGAATACCCTATAAATTTTGATTCCCTTAAGAGTGTCGAAATATACGTTTTTTTCGGCATAATAGCCCGTATCTTTTTTTACGTTAACTTAGAAGTTTGATTTTTTCACAGCTTCGAGGGGCTGTAGACCTGAGAATATGGTTTTAATTTCTACTCGATACCGTCACCCGTGTCCGAGATAAACCGTCTTGACAGACGGACGGACAACAAAGTGATTATATAAGGGTTCCGTTTTTCCTTTTGTGGTACGGAACCCTAAAAAAGATAATTGCGAGTATAACAACGGTACTACACGGAAAAATATAGTTATCAATATATCTTTCTATGTATATAATAGATATAAAAGCGAAATACTAGAGGTATACTCATACTCATACTCACTGATTTATCACAAAATCTTTTAAACTGTAAGGCCTAAAAACTTGAAAGGCAGATAAGTAAGTTACTTATGAGATATAAGCTAAAAAAGTGTTTTGGGAAATTGCCAAGGATTGAAAATAAATAGATGATCGCAGGTAATGCCACGGGAGACGGCTAGTTGTGTATAAAAACTTTTTTTGTGGAATAAAAAAACAAACCGCGAAGTCATGACTGATGTTAGAACACAGATTAGGCTAATCTTGTTCAGACCACTTAAAAGACGTGGGGAGGCAATGTTCTAGTGAAAGGGATAACAAATGGTTCGCATCATGGGTGGCTTTATGTGTGGTTCGTGATGAGACTGAGATGTATGACCTACTTCGCATAAACATGGAAATTGTGATTGTCATACATTTGTCTTACTCTTCAGTTAGACTGTTTTCGGCCTGTGTAGTTCGTCACGTAAATCTACCTGATCCTGGTATTTTACCAAGCGCGAAGCAAGCAAGTCTACAAATGCTTATTGTACCGTATCGGCTATGACGCGACTATGAGGGAAAATATTTACGAACTCTATTGGTCGAACTACTAAAGCCGATCTTAAGTAAGCATACGACTGGTCAGCTTGAGAAGAATCTCTTTCAATATTCTGATGTTTTCGCTTGATGACAAATGCTTCCAAATTCAAAATCATGCTTCGGCCTGCCAACCATCACTTTCAAATGAAGCCCCAGTCCCACGTTGGGCGCCAATGCAAGGTAGTAAAGAGGGTTGAGGACGTCGGATATCTCAGTGACGTCACTTAGTAAATGACTCAGGGCAAGCAAAGATGGAGATGGAGTTTCTTACCGGTTTGTTATAAGGGTTCCAAAGAAATATTTTTTTAGAAAATGTTGTTTTTTATTGTTTTTGTTCGTATGTAGGAGCATAAGTACAAAAACAAATAAAAAAATATATTTTAGACTATTCAAAATTAGATAGGTAGCTACCTATTTTTTTTAATTTACACAATTACAAGCAACATTATATTAGAACATACTAGTTATGCTCACATTCCTAGTCATATATAAAAATGTTAGTGAGGTTATCATAGCTAATGTGTCGTTGTAGACGAGACCTAGTTAATTATTTAAAGAAACTCTTAGTTCATACACAAAGACATGTCAGTTGAAACCACGTCATTAAATACACGACTTTCAAGCTTTTGATGTTACGCAGAACATCTAACATCTCATCTCCGCAACCTCAAGGTAAACCACATTTTCACGTCACATTAAAAATATTCAATAAAGTTCTACAGCTTTTGCCTGCGATTTCATTTGCATTTTTACTAACTGTTTTTATAGGTATGGAACTATCTCCAAACTCTTAAAAAGAAAAGGGTTAATAAGACTTTTTTTAAATTCTATGTTAAAATTTAAAAATAGAAAAATGTTGACACAATCAAAAATATATAGATAGTACTAAAGTACAATCAATGAACGAAATACATAACTGCCTCATTAGACTAGTGATCTCAAGTGTGACTGATACGCTTTCGGTTTTCGGTTCAATTTCAAGGTCAAGCAAAGTTTTATTGGATTTTTCTATTAAAAATCTCACTAGCAGCTCGGAGTTTGGAATTGTGCCCAGTTAATGACAATAGGCTCGTTCTCTATTACATGGGAGCTCAATATACCGGCAAACATTGTACTAATGTACTTAGTACTTAGTACTTAGACTTGTATATACCTAAGGTGTATATGCGTGATGGTAGATAATAAATCTATACGATACCACAAACTTTGATACTTCTCTAGAATATTTTGTACAAAGGACAGAAATTCATAAAGAGTTAATTGGCGGGAGGAAGCTGAGCCTACTCGCCAAAGGGATATAATTAAAATTCTGTTTTGAAGCATGCTTGACGAGGGGGAATTCCTGCATAGTGAAATATCTGATGCTGCAACTTGGTGCATTTACTTTCGATGGCGGTAAAACCTATACTTTTTTCGTCTCTTTAGAAAGGGCTTTGGTCTTTTAGACTCTGGTCTGTCTTTGTGAAATATGACGTTTCAAAAGAACTGCTTTCTAATCAAATTTTTATTATTATTGATTTAATTTCAGATTAAATCAAAATTAAAATAAATAAAAGATTAGTAGAGATTAAACCGAGTCACAGATTTGAACAACTTGAACACAATTTGAACGGATTTTGACGTTTAACCAGTTAAGTCGCAATCAATGGATTTTCATTATCTGTAATATTAAAAAAAATATTGGATGCAGTTTATGTAACACGTACGTAAACTTTTCATTGTCCGTTACAAAATTCTGTAGTAAAATGCTTTAGCGTATTTTGATGCTTTAAAATATTTTTAGTTACGTTCTTCTAAAACAAGAAAGGAATAGATGGAGATAGTCAAGAATCTTGAAAAACTTTGATTTATTTTAGCCGATGAAACTCTGACGGCGAAAACATATAGAAAATGTACCTTAGGACCAGCGCCAATTAATGCATATTTTTAATTGTAGATTTTAAGTACGTGCAAACAAAATGATTTAAAAGCCATGCAAAGCTAATTGTGAATTTCGAGGTTACAAGCGCTAGCAAGCTGGTAAATCTGTCAAAATGCCAAGCTAGCTGCGCAGTTTTGTTAAAAAAATATTTTACTACATTTGCGGTTTTTGCCTGGTGACACTCTGGGACATGTGACACTTGGGATATGATATCAAAAATATATTGTGACGATATTTTAATCACTATTTTTTATATCTTTGAGTGCTTTAAATAGCCTACAGAGACCACTGACTATTATGAAGTATTTCTTTTCCTTATTCTATGTTTTATGTTGAAGAATAGAGATCCCAGAGATCGGATGTTTTTTTATTGATATGTTTAAAAAGGTTTACTTAGCATTGTGTTAATTTCAAATACAATTAAAAAACAGTATCTTGTAGCGCATGCCGACACTATAAGAGGACAACAAAACAGAATTTTACAACTAGATATTTGTAAAATTTTGTCGGGTTGTATATTGTTTTGTAATACGAAGCGTTAAAATATAAGAAATGAGAAAAAACGCGATATTGCAATCGTTCAATTTCTGGGCGTGAACCAATATTTCTAATCATAACGTTCTCAATAGCTCCTATAGACAGGAAGAAAATATTAGGAAACGAACACACGAAGAATAGTGAACATCGTGTGAAATATTAAGTCTTGGACTCCTTATTGCACTGTGGGTTAATTAGTTGGATAGAATAATAACAAATAAAAACATAACATAACATACCATCACGCTTGTATTCCCCGAAGGGTTAGGCAGAGGTGTACTAATGTACATCCACAGTTCGCCATTATGTTTAGCCTATTGCCATTAACCGGGCACAAATCCAGACTCCGAGCTGCTACTGAGAATTTCATAGAAAAACCCAATAACACTTGGCTCGACCTGGGGATCGAACCCAAGACTGCAGACTGCACTGTCTCTTACGTGCAAAAGTCGAGACACACACCAAGGTGCTTTACGACAGACTCCGACGTTAGGGTGGACGCCAGCCAGTCAGACCCCAAGAGATCCTACCAAACCTTTGAGTATCAAAGAAGCAAATAGTCCTTTTGGGACTCGAGTGAACCCCCCCCGGGTTCACTCGAGTCCCAAAAGGACTATTTGCAACAGCTATTATTATTCAAGGGTACTAAGAAAACTAAGGAAACGTGTTAATTGAGTGCGGTGCAGGTGGTCGGCTGTCACTGAATAATACAAGCGATGTCGATGCTACCCCAACCATTGATTCCTCATTACGAATTTCTCCCAACCCAACAAAGGAATAATAGAGTTAAGTATTTATTCACAAGTCGTTAACGCTGTTACGCTGGTACTTGATGGAGTGTAAATAGAGATACACGTTTGTGTGTGATTGCTAAATAAATGTCAATTTTCAGTTCTGGATTGGTTTTCTAGAATAAATCAAAGTGTTCACGCAGTGATTTACACTTAGGCGTAGATTTGCCACTGAATTATATATTAGTTCAGGCCTTTCCCGCCCACTGTGGTACGGTCGTGGCTTCCACTAAGATTGAGAGGGGTTAGGTAAATTTAAACGTACCTATTTTATATTAGGTATTATATTTTTTATAATAGAATAATAGGGTTAGATTCAATCACAATTAATGAAATGAAATCAGATTTAACTAAGAATTCTTTATCTATAGATATTATCAACACTGATTAGCCTTAAGCAATTGAACGTAATACTGTGCAATAGTCTGTGTCTACATAATAATTTACGTAGGCAGCTAAAAAATTTTTAAAAGTAAAATTAGAAATATAAATGTTCTAAGCGATATCTCACCTATTCCGCACTCAAATCTATCTATGTATATATATAAAAGAAGAACCTGACTAACTGACGTATCAACGCACAGCGAAAACTACAAGAGCCTACATCCCTGAAAATTTGCAGGCTGGTTCCTATTGCACTGTAGACGGGCACTAAGAAATAATTTCTGGAAATTCAATCCCTAAGGTGGTGAAAAGGGGGGTGAAAGTTTGTATAAAAGTTCGTCATTTTTTAGTGGGGGGAACAGCGGGGAACAGCTTGTTATTACTAAAAATAATTTCATATGAAACAAGCCTCAAAATCTTTCCGTCCGCAGTAAAGTCGTACGCGGTCAAATGTAATTTGATTTTTCATGTACAATTTTTTGTCGCAATATTTCAATCGTTTTCAGGAGATTGCTTTGAAACCTAATACTGAAACTGTAATCTACTAGCAATAAGCGTCAGAAATGAAATCGTGTTGCGTAATACAGAATAGAAGTCTCTTAAACCTCTTTTACGTAGACGGATCAACCGCAGCTGAGTTTATATTGCATGAAGTCGGAAATGCGACAACCTATAAGACTCGGCGCAGTGACGATTTTAATAGCTTCTCATGTGAAATTTTAGAGATCGCAATAAAAAGTCGCGGTTTTTTATTTCTACATTGTAAAAAGTTTACGACTTTTCTCACTAAGAGGTATTGTATTATATGAGACCACTGGGACTCGACAAATGAGGTTTTATATGATGTCCTTTATTCTGACGCAGTAATAAATTGTTCTTTATTCATTGCCGGCTGCAGTAATGACTGTAATATTAGGACCCATTGCGAAATTCATTGAAATAATAAAGAGGAAATATTCAAATCCAGAGGGGTTCGTTGTAATTTGGCTGTAAAAACTGGTTAATTTTTTTTTGTTTAGACTCACCGTCTACTTTATTTATTTTCACAGTGTGGACAGATTAGTTAATAATTAACACTAAATAGTTTCTCGTGGGGTTAGGTATTATAATGCATAGAGATACACCACAAAACCAATAATAATCACGATATAGTTCAGCCTAGTTTGATAAATTTATTTTTATTTTTGTATTATATTAAAACTATAATATAACTATATATTATTTGATTTTTGTACTTTTATATATTTATTACTAATAATAAAGACTAAAACTACTAATAATATAGACTTAATGAAAAATTAATATGGCGGATATTAGTTTTCATCAATATCTATAATGCACATACATCGGCCTATTACAATTTCATTATATGTAGGTATATATAGATGCTGTCCGCGGTCTCACTTGCACCCTAAAAGGATTTAGGTACTTACTAAGCTTCTTGGCGGCGGCGAAGTATCAATATGAAGCATGCTCCTGTTTTAAAATTGTACTTCGAGCAATACAACAATGAAAACGGCATCCAATTTCGTGCAGTAGGTATTGCGTGATACACGTACAAACATACAGATAGACAAAGTAGTTTTGGCTTCTATTGCTATTATAAAGACTCCATAAACTTTTTTTTAATATTATTATGTGCTACGTGTGTGATAGGCTTTAGCTATTCTCATTTTACAGGCTCGAGAATGCCTGAAACCTAAGTTCTGAATCGAGTGTAAGTCGTGAGTCGTGAGTGGAATTAAATACGTGCCCTTTGAGTTTATTATGCTTCATTTCGACGAAATAAATATTGTCTAGAGTGTGTTAATACAACTAGTTTACATATAGGTTAATATTTACATATGTCAAGCGTAAGTGATACTTAGAATGCAAAATTGTACGTTAAACAATATTATCGTAGCGTACCTATACGTTAAATATAATTAATATTTAGTTTTAAGTCCATTAACAATTAATTAATTATAAAAATAAACACGCGGGAGTTTTTGTCAAAGATATGTGTCGAACTCTTAAGTATCAATTTTTTTCTTTTTTTGCCCGATATAGGTATTTACTTACCTTATTTACACAACGCTTCATCGTGTTTGAAAGTCAGTTCGTTATTAACGCTTCTGATTTTAAAATATATCTACTACGAGTAACATCAAATCAGTCAGTAGATTTGCACGAGAGTAGAGATAGGATTTTGACATAAGGTCCTTAGAAGTAATGTCAAAATACTATCTGGAACTCTACTGAGCGATTTTGATATAGGAAATGGCCGTAAGACAATTCAAAACACCGTTAAACTACACTGGAAGATTTACGAGGTCATTACGAGGTCATCCTGGATAAAGGGATATGTCAGTTTTCATCGACTTTAAAAACTCGATAGTCCGTTTTTACTTAGATGACTTTTGACTTATGGCTGTTGCCCGCGTTTTATTTCGCATCCCAAAGTGTGTCGACAATAGCGCCACCTACCGAGAATAATTGTAGCTAAGAACTATTTATACAATTAACCCCATTTAAGACAAAAGACTTCAAAAAGATTTATAAGCTTTCACCAATTTTCACCCGCTTAAGAGTTTCAAAAAATCCTTTCATACACCGCTACCGATCAAGACAAATACATTCTCCAAATTTTAAATCTACATCCAGCGGTTTGGGCTGTTGGCGATGTCTATCAGTCGGTCAGGACTTTGATTCTTATGGATATACAGATAGAGCAGTCACTTCTTCATTGTTATTAGGATTTAGGAACTCACCGAGGCAGCAGAAGGCTCCGTCTCATGGTGGTAGGTGGAGTGATGTCGAATAGTCCCCGCCATGCCGTCTTCCCGATCGTCTACATGTCACATGATGTCACTCGTCACACACCTAACTATTTAACATCACCTCCTTTCCAATCGACTTCGACAATCCATGGTAGCTTGCTTATATATTTCGTTGAGATTGTTGTTTAGACAAGTTTTTAATCCCTCTTTAGAATATTTGAAAGAGATTTATAAGTCTTTAAGTATTTATACAAATATTAAGCAGAGGTTGTTTAGTGTATTCTAAGGTCCGGAACGAATCTGCAATAAGTTTAGTATTCGATTCCCATCTTGGACAACAAGCGTCATTAGATTTTTAACGTTTGAAAGTTGCCAGCACAGCGTGGCCCGAATATTTTGATCAATCGGGTTATAATTATTGAACATAAAAACAGTTTATTGTTGAATTGTGCTATACAGGCATAATTTTGTTTGATAGTTTGGCACTGATTCATTTAGTAGGTATATGAAGGTTATTATCACAAATATAGAAGCTTAAGGTCGAGGTGCTTGCGCAGATCGAGAAATTTCGATCTTTATTTAATTATTTTTTTTTTGGAAATTGGAGATCAACACTACATTGTAGGTTGCAATAGAAATTACGAATATTGTGGTACTATATCATTTTAAGTCCATATAAATCGTTGTCATAGCTATATAAAGTCTATAATTGACTATGTTGACGGAATTAGGACTTATGTACACCGATAGTAATGATGACGATTTTTAAGAAAATATTTTACAAAACGAACATGAACGTTGTCTGATAGTCTGGAGATCCTAAGTGGGACTGCTACGCTAGAGGTCCTGGGTTCGTTTTCCAGGTCAAGCAAAGTGTTATTAGTTTTTTTATGAAATTCTCAGTAGCAGATTCTCAGTGTGCCCGGTTAATGGGAATAGGCTCGCCCTCTATTACCTGGGATCTAAACCTATCGGCAAACTGCGGGTGTACATTAGCATGCCTCTGCCTAAACCATCGGGGAATACAGGCGTGGTATGTTTAATGTACAAAGTGTAAAAAGGCGAAATTACTTTTACAATAAACCCACAATTTATTATTGTGGGTATTATTATACCGACCAACAATTATCGAAAGACTAAATAAATTTGAATGTCGCAGACTAAGCGTGCGACTTAGCCTTAACAGAAGCATGTCATATTGAAAACAAAACAGCTTACGGATTCTATCGCGTCGAACTCACATTAATAATCCCGACGTTTCGGACCCTTTACAGCGTCCATGGTCACGGGCAGACTGAGGTGTTGTGCGTCTTGATGTCGTATTTATTGACAGCTCCCCTCCACTTACCCTCCCACTTTAGTCATTACTCATCCGATTCACACAAAATGAGCTCACCGTATCATTCGGTCTTGCAGTTTTTGGCTTGGATTTAGATTTAATCGCATCTATTATAGGATTCCAAGCAGGTGGTATGACCCAGCCATCCTCTCTGTTGAAATTTGGGTGTTTCTTAATTTCAATCGCCTCACGAATCATCCTGGGCAGGAATCGGTCTTCCTTTGCAAGGACTTGTGGTTTGTCAAATCTGATATAATGCTGGGCCTTGTCTAGTGTGTGTTCACAAACTGCAGACTTTTTGAAACGGCGGTGTTTAACATCAGCAATGTGCTCTCTCACACGGGTCCCTATACTTCTTTTTGTTTGGCCTATATACGAGAGACCGCAATCACAGTCAAGCTTGTATACACCTGCATCTTGTAAAGGTAAGTGACACTTGACAGGCGGCAAGAACTGACTGATCTTTTTAAGCGGCTTGAAATAAGTCTTTATTGACGCACGCTTTAAGATGTAGCTAATCTTGTCAGTGACTCCTCGTACATACGGTAGTACGGCAGGTAAGCGCTCGACTGTGGCTCGTTTCTCACGTTTTCTGTAACTGGAGCGTGGTATTTGGAGCTTGTTGTCGTGCAGTACCTTCCTGATATGCTGGAGCTCTGCAGCCAGATGTTGCTCGTCACAGATCCCACGTGCTCTCTGGAATAGTGATTTACCGACGGTGGATAACTGTGTTGGGTGGTGATGTGATTTGCCATTTAAATATCTGTCTGTATGGGTTTTCTTTCGATACACAGTATGACTCAGGCTATTATTACTATTACGAATGACTAAAACATCTAAGAAAGGTAAAGAGTTATTGGCCTCCGACTCCATAGTAAATTGAATTTTAGGATTCAAGGAGTTAAGGTGGTCTAGAAATGCTGTTACTTTGTTAGATGGCAATATAGTAAAAGTATCATCTACGTAACGCTTGTAGAACTTAGGCTTTACAGGAGCAGATTGTAGGGCGTTCTCCTCAAAATCTTCCATAAAAATATCGGCAATAATTGGAGATACTGGAGAGCCCATGGCTACTCCGTCCACTTGCGTGTAGAATTTATTATTCCATAACATATAGCCGGATGTTAGGCAATGTTTTAATAATTCAGCATATTCGATAGGCATATTTTTCTCTACAAGTTTCTTAGATACAATTCTGATGCAGTCGTCCACAGGTAAGCACGTGAATAAGGACTGAACATCAAAACTGACACCTATATCTCGCTGACAATGAAACTATGGTCAGTTTATTGCTATTATTGCCGATATTTTTATGGAAGATTTTGAGGAGAACGCCCTACAATCTGCTCCTGTAAAGCCTAAGTTCTACAAGCGTTACGTAGATGATACTTTTACTATATTGCCATCTAACAAAGTAACAGCATTTCTAGACCACCTTAACTCCTTGAATCCTAAAATTCAATTTACTATGGAGTCGGAGGCCAATAATTCTTTACCTTTCTTAGATGTTTTAGTCATTCGTAATAGTAATAATAGCCTGAGTCATACTGTGTATCGAAAGAAAACCCATACAGACAGATATTTAAATGGCAAATCACATCACCACCCAACACAGTTATCCACCGTCGGTAAATCACTATTCCAGAGAGCACGTGGGATCTGTGACGAGCAACATCTGGCTGCAGAGCTCCAGCATATCAGGAAGGTACTGCACGACAACAAGCTCCAAATACCACGCTCCAGTTACAGAAAACGTGAGAAACGAGCCACAGTCGAGCGCTTACCTGCCGTACTACCGTATGTACGAGGAGTCACTGACAAGATTAGCTACATCTTAAAGCGTGCGTCAATAAAGACTTATTTCAAGCCGCTTAAAAAGATCAGTCAGTTCTTGCCGCCTGTCAAGTGTCACTTACCTTTACAAGATGCAGGTGTATACAAGCTTGACTGTGATTGCGGTCTCTCGTATATAGGCCAAACAAAAAGAAGTATAGGGACCCGTGTGAGAGAGCACATTGCTGATGTTAAACACCGCCGTTTCAAAAAGTCTGCAGTTTGTGAACACACACTAGACAAGGCCCAGCATTATATCAGATTTGACAAACCACAAGTCCTTGCAAAGGAAGACCGATTCCTGCCCAGGATGATTCGTGAGGCGATTGAAATTAAGAAACACCCAAATTTCAACAGAGAGGATGGCTGGGTCATATCACCTGCTTGGAATCCTATAATAGATGCGATTACATCTAAATCCAAGCCAAAAACTGCAAGACCGAATGATACGGTGAGCTCATTTTGTGTGAATCGGATGAGTAATGACTAAAGTGGGAGGGTAAGTGGAGGGGAGCTGTCAATAAATACGACATCAAGACGCACAACACCTCAGTCTGCCCGTGACCATGGACGCTGTAAAGGGTCCGAAACGTCGGGATTATTAATGTGAGTTCGACGCGATAGAATCCGTAAGCTGTTTTGTTTTCAATATGTCGAATATTCGCGTAAGTCTCAGAAATAAATAAGAAGCATGTCATGCCAGGATTAATTCTACTTGCGAGTCGAGACAGAGGATTTGACGGGATGAGTGTCCACTTTCACTCTCTCGTGTGGAGATGTGAATAATATACATGTTTATATCCAGTTAACAGGGAAATAGGACACCTGCTTACAATAATGAAGAGATATATAGGCAGAAATTAAATGAAAATTAAAAAGAATTACCCATCCACCGCTGTGTAATGGATCAGAGATTTAAATCTCGTTAGCATAATTCCGTATAAAACCTAAAAAGTTTTAGGTATAATTAAGTACATAAATATATTGGATCTGGCTTATTTTTACATAAACATATCTATACTTATAATAAATCTGTAGAGAGGTCAATTCTGTACATGAAATATATTTCCAAAATAACTATCAGCGGGTGATTAGTGATCGATACTGACGCCAAAAATGCAATCAGTAAAATTTTTGTCTGTCTGTCTGTCTGTCTGTCTGTATGTTCGTTATAGAAACAAAAACCACTCGACGGATTTCAACGAAACTTGGTACAATTGTTCTTCATACTCCTGGGCAGGTTATAGTATACTTTTCATCACGCTACGATCAATAGGAGCAGAGCAGTGAAGGGAAATGTTGGGAAAACAGGAGAACTTACTCCATTTTTTAAGCTTCCGTCGCGTGTGCAGCCTTAATGGTTAAAGCTACACAGAAATCATGTATGACGGAAATGTTCTCCTTAAAATTATATAAAAAATATTCCACGACAGCAAATGTCTATCTTTTATGGTTGACTCACAATAACACGTGTAACTCCCGATAGCTTAGCAGTTCGGAGCTTTCTGATTATATTTGTCTACTATTACGTTAGGTGACTGACTGACTGACATAGTGATCTATCAACGCACAGGCCAAACCACAGGTTATAGTATAATTTTCATCACGCTACGATCAATAGGAGCAGAGCACTGAAGGGAAATGTTGGGAAAATGAGTGATTCATGAGAAAGGTTTCAAGCTATAAAACATCACGCTACAACCCTTAGGAACGGGGCAACGCAGGTGAAACCGCGGGCGAAGAACTAGGGAACAAAGTAACTATTCCACGCCGACGAAGTCGCTGGCAAAAGCTAGTCTAACATAAAATTAAATCCATCACACCTGTATTCCATTCCGCGAAGGGAACTCCTGTTTAGGTCCCATGCAATAGGGGGTAAGCCATAAATCTAAACTCTGAGCTGCTACTGATATTAAAAAAAAAAACAATTACGCTGCTCGACCTGGGAATCGAACTCAGGATGTCTAACGTAGCAGTCGCATATTTCTGCATATTTTTAATTTAGTTATGCTTAGTTTTAGTCGTTCGTTTGGGACCACTAGACTGCCTTTTTGCCTTTGCCATTAGTGGTACCAAGCGCGACTGCTTCACTAGAGGTCCGGGATTCGATCCCCAGGTCGAGCAAAGTGTTATTTGGTTTTTCTATAAAATTCTTAATAGCAGCTCGGAGCCTGGATTTGTGCCCGCTTAATGGCAATAGGCTCGCCCCCTATTACATGGGACCTAAACATACCGATGAACTGTGGGTATATAATTATTACGCCTCTGCCTAACCCTTCGGGGAATACAGGCGTGATGGTATGTATGTAATAATAATTCATTATTAATAATCATTGATATTACAGTATAGAACAATTGTGAAGTATTATTTTCAGAATATGTTGCTCTAAGATAATTTGAACTTATAACATAACATAACATAACACATAACATAACATAACATAACATACCATCACGCCTGTATTCCATATATGAAAGCATTATTGAACTTACAATGCTTTCATATATATTTCGCTTATTTTTTAATAATTGTGCGTATACTTGTTTAATTGTAAATATTTTACGACGAAATTGAAATTGAATGTTTACTACTCTATTTATTATTTTTTATGCACTTTATATATATTTTACACAAGATATACCACATTGTTGGAAAGTTGAAATGTTGGTACAAAATGTTCTTTATTGCTAAAATTATTTTTTATGAATAAACTTTTACTTTGGATTACATACTTCTATCGACTTGCTGATTAATATTAACGTTCTAATCAAATCATAATTAGTACGTAATAATACTTTATAATCACATATATATTGGGATAATTACCTCGGACGCTCTCAGTAAATCCTAATTTTTGCCTTAATGAGTAATTTATTCGACCAGATGCTGAATAATATTAATTTCATTGATTATTGGAAATTAACATAAAAGGCTAATCCTGTTTTGGTTATATTTTTGTTGTAATTTCACTTAAATATACTCTGTAAAGTGGTTTTTTCAAATAATTGAAAATGTACAGTGTTTGATATTTCAAAAAACAAATACTTTAACTGTTGTCTAACAAAAAATATACAAGCAAGTTAAGTGAAAGTTAAGTTTGAAAGTTTGACCAAATATATTTTTAGGTTAATGCAACAATGCAATAACTCACAAAGTAAGACTTTATTCACTTTTTGTCTGTTGAGGTCGCTCGCTACGGCTGTAGTCGTCGTAGCGCTACGGGGCTACGAGCCGCGCGGGTTCCGGCGTAGCGGCTGGCGCTCGACTGCCGCAGCGTGTAGCAGGCTGGCTGCTCCAACCCGCGCACTCCGCACCGTAATGATTGACAAAATAATTCACCTGTGTTTTCTACCAGAAGAAAGCTCGCGGTAACAAGTGGCTGAAGGAAACACACGTCGTAACAATTCACTACTTAATAAAAAATAACAAAAATAAATTAGTGACTTATTCACCCGCAATAAAATTGTTTACAGATTTACTAAAGTAGCATTAAAAAAATGAGAATTAACAAAATCAGCGGGAATGGCTCACTAAAATGCGCGTTTATCTGGTCCATTCTCTCAGAAAATGTGTAATTATAAAGCACATTTTACAAATATTTAACTAAACGGACAGCGTGATTTAATTTACTAAGAAAACTTCGAGCTAAGCAATGGTTGGAACTGTATTATACGCAGTCTTCTAAGAAGATTTCCTGGATAAACTGCGATTTAAATAAAAATATCTATCTGGTTATCGTTTCTCACAAGATATAAGAGTCGATATTGAATAATGTGTAACGGCGCTAGACGATGTGCCGATGCAATCCATCTTCTTTTTCACCGATTCCAATTGGTACAGCAGAGGCGAGAGCTGCATACGTGTTTAGACACCAGAAAAGTAGTTCGACCTCTAGACGTTACTAAGCTATGTTTTTGCTAGAGAACACATTTGTATTCTTTTGTTTTAAAGGAGTAAATTTGTTTTAAACTTTCAAGCAATTTTTTTTTGGAAAAGAAATCCAATTTCTAACATTTTGTCGTTTATCTTTGGAACCGATGGTCGGTTACTAGCCAATTTATATGGGATTATTTTGAAAGTATATTCTATTAGTTAAAAAAAAATCGGTTCCAATCGGCGAAGTAATCGTGTAATATAGGTACACATAAAAAAATAAATAGCTGAATTAGAAACTTTTTTGTTTTGGAACTGTAAATAGAAAATGTATTGTATGCGGATCTTGCGCCACGAACGCTTTATAAAAATTAAGTGATAATGTCTCTCAAGTACGATTTAAACACTTTGTAAATTATCTCGTGCGTGAGTCGCTGCAAGTTGCAACGTGCACGCAACCCATAGAGAAAAAATGTTTTTTTTTATCTAATGAAGATCACGTTCACGTTTTTTTTTAATTTCGCTTTAAAAACGTCTCGCAATCAAGCCTCGAAATAAATATTAGTTTTTTAATGAAGTAACTTTTTAAAATTTTATCGTGTCATGCGTTATGTTGATAATAAAACTGATGAACATAAATATTTCATATTCGTGTAAGTGTCAGAAAGCAATATTAAAGGTTTTTTTTTATTATTATTAAATACAATTTTATTACGTTTCTTATGTTTCTTCAACGAGCTGTGTGCATTAAAGAACAACAAATTGTCGGATGCATACTTTCATAATTATAATAAACCGGTTTCCTCAACACGAGCTAAAGTGTTCATTAAATTAAATGCTGCAAAATTTATAATTATAATATGGGAGCGAGGTAAAAGGCACTATATAAGGCATATACATGTAGCTTTATAATAGGAATTATAATTGAAATATATTGACTGCCTCATTAGTCTAGTGGTCCAAAGCGCGACTGCTACGCTAGAGGTCCTGGGTTTGATCCCCAGGTCGAGCAAAGTGTTATTGAGTTTTCTATGAAATTCTCGGTAGCAGCTCGGAGTCTAGATTTGTGCCCGATTACTGGCTATAGGCTCGCCCCCTCTAAACATACCAGGCGAACTGTGGGTGTACATTAAGTACGTCTCTGCCTAAACCTACGGGGAATACAGCCGTGATGGTATGTTATGTTATGTTAATTGAATTATGGATAAGATGAAGTTTTAAAAGTAACACAACAATCATTTATGTTTGCTAATTTCGATTATTTACTATTATAGTTATTAATTAAACTCCAGTGATATAAATAGAAGAAAGTTGTAAGCTGCCGTTTACGTTAGAAATTTTCAATTTTGATATATCGACAGTTTAACAATTTTAGATTCAGACCCGCATCGCTAGTTCGTTTATCAGTTATTTCCTTTATTAGGTACTAACTTTTGCCAGCGACTTCGTCCGCGTGGAATAGTTACTTTGTTCCCTAGTTCTTCGCCCGTGGTTTCACCTGCGTTGCCCCGTTCCTAAGGGTTGTAGCGTGATGTTTTATAGCTTGAAACCTTTCCCATGAATCACTCATTTTCCCAACATTTCCCTTCACTGCTCTGCTCCTATTGATCGTAGCGTGATGAAAAGTATACTATAACCTGTGGTTTGGGCTGTGCGTTGATAGATCACTATGTCAGTCAGTCAGTCACCTAACGTAAGAGTAGACAAATATAATCAGAAAGCTCCGAACTGCTAAGCTATCGGTAGTTACACGTGTTATTGTGAGTCAACCATAAAAGATAGACATTTGCTGTCGTGGAATATTTTTTATATAATTATAAGGAGAACATTTCCGTCATACATGATTTCTGTGTAGCTTTAACCATTAAGGCTGCACACGCGACGGAAGCTTAAAAAATGGAGTAAGTTCTCCTGTTTTCCCAACATTTCCCTTCACTGCTCTGCTCCTATTGATCGTAGCGTGATGAAAAGTATACTATAACTTGCCCAGGAGTATGAAGAACAATTGTACCAAGTTTCGTTGAAATCCGTCGAGTGGTTTTTGTTTCTATAACGAACATACAGACAGACAGACAGACAGACAGACAGACAAAAATTTTACTGATTGCATTTTTGGCGTCAGTATCGATCACTAATCACCCGCTGATAGTTATTTTGGAAATATATTTCATGTACAGAATTGACACTACAGATTGACTACAGATTTATTATAAGTATAGATTAAATTGTTACTATAGAGTTTATACCGATCAAAGTATGAAATAAATTATGAAAATTTATATATTCGATAGCAATATAGTCGTGAGTATATATTGCTATTTCACGCGTATGTACTCCACTCCAGATATATAACTACATTTCAAACTTCGACATTTTTATTGAATTTTTACTGACAAAGTTTAAGGACAAGGAAACTTTCTTCATGCATTATGTTATGTATCTTCAGAAGAGATGATTGCACACTAAATTGATATTGAATTGGAAGTACCTAATAAAAAGAATAATCGAAATAAGTTTATAAACATTAAAAAAAAATTGAATTGAAGTGGCCTTATGGCTAGGGCGTCGGACTTGCAATAATGTGGTTGCCGGTTCGAAACCCACCCATTCCACTACCGACGTGAAACCACTCGTAACACAAGCGTTTAGCTTATTAGCACGAGGGGTTAACAAGAATACTAGTAATGTGCAACCCGCATGGCTCGTAAGCTTTACTAAGAAAAAAATGCGCGAATATAATCATATTCTGTATGTAGGTAAAAACATGGAATTCATTTATTTAATAAATGAATTTAATTTATTTCAAATTGACTCCACCTTTGACCTCCACCTTTTAAAAGTCAATTACATAAAGTATATGTATAAAAGAATATATAAAATGTAGAAAGAAGAAGAAGAATATAAAAAGTGTACGTATATAAAGAATATATATAATAAAAAAAATATTTCAATATTCGTCGAATGGATACAAGGTGCACTAAAGTGTAAAAATAACTTTCATTGTGTGCAAATGTAGCAGATACGGGGACTTAACGTTCGTTCATAGATAACAAAATAAAACGTCGTGTAAGACGATACTTTTTTACTTTAAGTGTTCCTATTTACGTTTCGCTCGTATTTCACTTAAGGGATCAGAGCGTAAGATAACATTGAAAGTATCGATTGGGAGAATGTAAAACAATTAGGGACTTAAGTCGTGAACCTACCACGCCACGTGTAATGGAGTTAATTAAGAGCGATAGCGCTTTTTTTACCTAACCTCTTTGTTGTATGTTAAAAACTTTCGCAAGAAATAACGTACAAAATGGTGGCACTTAAAATGTTCTAAATTCTATACAGAATTTCCACTAACAATTTCCATTTTAATGAGGATTCATTGAATAGCTGGAAGTTGGTAAATAACTTAACTGATTGTTAAATTTTGGTTAAAAATGGAGAAAGATTTTTGATTTAGATTCCTACCTTTTTGGTCTATCGTGATCTGCTCTGAAGACGGAAACAAATATCTTATACATTATTAAATCTTTGTATTGTCATTAATCTAGTGGTCCTAAGCGTGAGTTCCTGGGTTAAATTCTCAATTCGAGCAGTGTTATTGGATTTTTCTATGAAATTCTCAGTAGCAGCTCGATGTTTAGATTTGTGCCTGCTCAGTGGCAAAAGGTTCGCCCCCTATATTAAAAATTTAATTGATTGAAATTTAATTGTGATGCTCAACACTACAAAATATAAACAATACAAAATGTACCCGTGACCATGGATGCTGTAAAGGATCCGAAACGTCGGAAATGAAATAATATCAACACAACGCGATACAATCCGTAAAAAGTAGTTTTATTTCAATACAAAATATAGTAATGTCGTAATAATGCCTAGGTATTATGAGCCCTGAATCAGCGGCAGACTACGGAGGAGATGGCGGGATGACCTGGATGTCTTTCTAGACAATTGGAAGGACGTAGCACATCAATGAGAAGAGTGCAAAAAATGGGGGAAGCCTTTGTCTAGAAGTGGCACAATACAGGCTAACAAAAAATATATTTTTTGTTGTGTATTCCTTGATTGGAAATTGTACAAAGTTGTAAAGATTTCTCTAATTGCACTCGGCGTTTTTTATGACTGATTCTTATTACTCTGAGAAGACACTAATATCTAACATTAGCTGAATTGATATTCTCAAATGCTATTCGATCTACGTTATACACCAATGATGTTGTTAGCGAAACGTGTTAACCAAACGTAGATATAATATTATAGTACTATACATCTATTTAATACATACATCACAGATGCAATACACAGCCCAAAATGTTCAGTATAATGTTACAAAGCAAGTAGCGTTGTTCCATGCGATAGTCTATATTATCATAACCATGTTGGACGCAATTACGTATGCATACGATTCATAGACATTAATGTGTCATATGAAAGTTGGCATCAGTTTATTTTTATGGACATTCTGAATTGTTAATTTTCTTAAAATCTATATAAAAAATGCTATTATTTAAAGCTAAATGCACAGGTTTTTAGTGTCACCTCAGGCACAGTATTTCAGATGAAACACTTTTTTATCTAATTTAGGCCCATAACTAGTACCTACGTGACCTAGTACCCACGTGACATAAACATACATACAAAACTGGAAATAAGTAGTGGAAATAAGTAACAAAACATTAAAAAAAAATTCAGCTGTACTGTTATAGCATAGAAATTATTATTATTACATTGACAAATGATAATCGTCTAGACATCATAGTTTTGGTTGAATTTCACCCTTGTTTAGAAACTACTTGTGTTTATGTGCTTGTGTTATGTTTGGTACAAATCACAACAACTCAATTACGTATTCATACGTATCGTGGACGTTGCTGTGCTATCATGAATACTGTTTTAAACACGAGCCGGCACGAGAGAGGCTACCTGTTGAAAGAAAACATTGATATTCGATAAACTTACTAGTTTGACCACGATTATGTTCAGAACTGCAGTTGAAGTTGTCATAACGCATATTTTGTGATTTTTTGAAAGCTTTTTAAATACACCCACAGCTGTTCGCCGATATGTTTAGGTCTCATGTTTTGTGGTAATAGGGCGAACCTATTCCCACATAACCAAAATAAAATAAAAAATTGAAACTAGAAAAACTCAACAACACTTTGCTCGACCTGGGAATTGAACTCAAGATTTGTAGACTAGCAGTCGCGCTTACAGGCTACGGTTGCCGCTTACCAGGCGGGCCGTATGCATGTTAAAATGTGTTGCTGGGGATTTTGTTTCGCCGCTTCTTCTTCCCAGCGAAAACACTAGGAGGCGGTGAAGGGCGCCCGCCCTTGGGCTGTCTATAATATAAAAATGACGTTCAAAAAGTACTACCTAGTAATCTAACTTGAATAACGGCCAATTACAAATTTGTTGATAGATTCGCTTACTGGAGATAGGATTCTGACATAACTTGTATGGACTTTATGTCAAAATCCTAACTCTAGTAAGCAAATCTACTGACTGATTTGATATTGGGACTGGCCGTAAATGATTTTGACGTTGACTTTAACATCTTAATAAAACACACAAGCAGAAAAAGAATCCACTAGGTTAATTTTTTTTACCTATTTCAATAGAAGTCTAGTGGTATTTTTGTTTTGTTTTAGATTTTAGGACATCACTTGATTTCCTTTTCGAATATAAGTATATTAATTAATTTTAAATTGTGAATCTCAAATAGAGTAACTGAACAGCGAGGCGGATGAAGTTAAGGCATAACTAGTTATTTTAAATGTTGTTATAATATTAACTAAGTACAACAAAATTGTCGGGCCGACAGACTTAATTTTATTTTGTTGGGTTGTTTGTTTACCACAGAAGACCCTTACTCTGAAACGGATAGTGATTTAATTAAAATTAATACGGTTTAGTACAAATACAAAGAAAACAAAGGATTTAATAATAATTTGAATGAATATGGAACAACATAATATATGTAATATGTTAATAATTAGTTGCCTTGTAGAGTAAGCTTTGTAATGAAACCAAGGTTTCGCAGCAGGAGTTTATCTTCTATACTTATAATAAATCTGTAGAGAGGTCAATTCTGTACATGAAATATATTTTCAAAATAACTATCAGCGGGTGATTAGTGATCGATACTGACGCTAAAAATGCAATCAGTAAATTTTTTGTCTGTCTGTCTGTATGTTCGTTATAGAAACAAAAACCACTCGACGGGTTTCAACGAAACTTGGTACAATTGTTCTTCATACTCCTGGGCAGGTTATAGTATACTTTTCATCACGCTACGATCAATAGGAGCAGAGCAGTGAAGGGAAATGTTGGGAAAATGAGTGATTCATGAGAAAGGTTTCAAGCTATAAAACATCACGCTACAACCCTTAGGAACGGGGCAACGCAGGTGAAACCACTGGCGAAGAACTAGGGAACAAAGTAACTATTCCACGCGGACGAAGTCGCTGGCAAAAGCTAGTCTTGTATAAAATATATGAGTGAAGTGAACCTATTAACTCTACATAGTTTACATATAATACCTACATAAATGTCAAAAAAATACTCTGTACTCTACATATACTGGCAATAGTTTACTTATACTGAAATAATGTTGTAGCATAAAACATCAGAAAATACATATAAAATCTATACTATATAACGCTGAAGGATTTGTTTGTTTGTTTGAACGCGCTAATCTCAGGAACTACTGGTTGGAATTGAAAAATGATTTTTGTGTTGGATAGTCCATTTATCGAGGAATTTATATAACATCACGCTACGACCAATAGGAGCAGAGCAGCGTGAGTGAAACCGCAGGCGGGTCGCTAGTATATAATAAGGATATCAGTCGCAGCTAAGTCTTAAAAAACAAATGTTATAAACTGTTATCCTAGTGAATATAAATAATGAATATAAATAATATTCATATTTTGTTTCTCGTACATTCTTCGCATTTTCGACATGACAGAAATTCTCAATTTTCTTTTTAATTACACATACTTCAATGGAACAAAAGATATTGTAAACAATATTTATATCAACGTATATGATATTGCGTCACAAAAGGTAGCTTACATCGGTATGACTCGAAAGTAGGTCAACGTTACAAATAATTCGTTTCGTATCAACTTAGTCCTACAAAAATATTATTTGGTCCTGATTATCATAGCATGGATGTTTTTATATTATCATTATACACTGTGACATTTAAGTAGTTTTAGAGCCGAAAGGACGGTATTATACTCATCATTAGGAATACCTTTTACAATGGAACCAACCTTGAAATCACGAAAAAAAAAACCAGCTGTTTCATACATTTTGTCGAGTTCAGTGTACACAAACGACTTAAATGTCACGGTGTATATTTCACAAGTGACATTTCATGTAGGTACGGTCAACGGCACATCATGGTATCCAAAACTGTCAAAATTCTTCAATCGATTTTTAATTTAATCTCCAAATAAATAATAGAGTTTATTATCCATTGGGCAAATTTGTCAGTTTGTACTAACTTAATGTACTGTCGACTGTACCTCGGCCAAATCTAATAATTTATTGTGTCACAATCGTCATTCTTCGGAACTGATGATTTTAACAGTTTTGTCTGCTAAATCTGTCAGGTCTAGTTCCATTTAGTGTCATTGAATGATCATTCTGACACTAGGTATTCAAATAGCAGAATCGGGCTCCTGTTCAAGTATCATAATCATCTTCATTATCCTCCTGCCCATATCAAAATTTACGGCGCAGTACACCCTTTTTCCCATACATCTCTATCAGTCGTCACATCACATGAAAAAATGTCACTTGTAAATATGTAAGCCTAATTTTAGAAATATATCCGTCGATGCACAAACATTTTAGCTGTTATGGCTTCGATCGACGCAGGCGGTCAAATATTTGCAGTGAGCATCGTAGCTCGGGCGACCCTGGGGAAATCTCAAGTTGTTTTTCCGTTCGCAATGTACAAAAATGTAGGTACCTACAAGACGCAAACAACACCTCAGCTTGGTTTCTGTTTTCTTCTCACAACGACGCTTAATTAAAATTAAAATGAACCACATTATAAAGAACGTTTCTGAGTGTTACTTTGTTTATTCGCACAGAATAAATTTGCGGGAAATGTGATCAAGTTAATTTCAAATGACTGGTGAGTTGTGATCTCGGTATTCTTGCTTTACATAAACTTCACATGTACCTATACTTAGTTAAGAATTGAAAAGGTACCATAATAAACCAAGAGAATTTCTATAAATAACAACTGAGACGAATTACACGTGTTTTCACCTTTCGCGACATGAAACTTTCAAGTTCTTTGGAAGTCTGACAATGTTTTGTATTATTATCATTATAACGATGTGTTGGCATAATAATAGAGTCTGCGTGGGTGTGTAGGAGTACGAGTTCATTGCGATTCATTAAAATTCTTTACGTCAGAGAGTGTAATAGTGATTTGTGTTGCAGATCTAGCCGTCTGACTAGAGTATCTCTATTCAGACAACTTTATATTTAGATTGCTTTATCTAAATATGCACTAGCAACTACTTACTAATTGAATATGTCTAGTACCTCGAATCTCATTCTATCTACATACATGGTACACGTGTCACTGCCGCAGTAATTGAAACTATGTGCTATTAATTATAAAACCTATTTTTTATTACATTAATTAACAAGCAGCATCACAGACTTTTCTATGGAGTCAGTCTGTGAATGACGTTTATATAGATAAATATCTATATATATAAAGGAAGAATCTGACTGACTGACTGACTGACGTATTAATGCACAGCCGAAACTACAGGACCTAGATCCCTGAAAGTTTACATGCTGATTCCGTTTGCACTGTAGACAAGCACTAAGAAAGGATTTTTGGAAATACAACCCCTATGGTGGTGAAAAGGGGGGAAAGTTTGTATGAAAGTCCGCACATACTACCATGCGTTTGACATATACACAGACGTGTACCTATTAAACGATGACATCGTCAAGATTATGTACAGCTGTCATTCGCTGTTCACATTTTGACAATTGTTTTCTTCCCTATTTTTTTTATTTGTGATAGGCTTACGCTTGACCGCCAGTTCGCCTGATGTTAAGCGATACTGCGATCTACGATGGAGCGTGCTTGCTTAGAAGAAACGGATTCACTGGGGTTTGAATACACCCAAAATATATATATCGGGGAAGACCCACTCGGGAAGCGCATTCCACATTTCAGCGGTACGCATGATAAAAGTGGACTTAAAGCGTTTCGTTCGGGTTTTCGGAATGTCCACCATGAATCGATGTCACTTTTAGAAATTAGACATATCACAATTATGATACTAAACCTCCATGGTGTAGGTACAGTGGGCACAGTATATTTTAAAAACGAAAACTCTTGTACTTATAAATATAAAAAGGTCAAGAGGTCCCCAACGGGATCACGATTGGAACAAAGTCATGACTATATATCTAGCTTTCACCCTATCATCCTACTGTGACTCCAGACGGCGTTTGAGCGTGATTTCGTTTCCCCTCTTGCATAAACTTCAAAGTGAAACACCCTTTAGCTCAGTAATGAGACATTAATAAACGCTTATTTGTATCTATAGGTGTTGAGTGTGTATACTGATGTACTTGCACGTTGTAATTTTCACATTAATTTCGATTTAACCATACTATTTGTAGATTGAAAATTAAGTCAAACTTATGAAATATACACTTGTGAGATAATTTGATGATGTTTTGCAGGTTAATTTCTTATTGTAAAATCTAAATTCCAAAACCATTTCAGCCGATAATTTTTGGAATACCGAAAATCCTCATTGAGTAATGAGGATTTTCGGTATTCCAAAAATTGTGTTGTTATGCCTCTTATCAGCCATTAAATCCCTTAATTTTTCTTGATAAAAAAACAGGCTTATCCATACCAACTAAAACTAATTATAAATTCGAAAGTAATTTTGTTTCGTTTTCATGCGTAAGCTGCTGAACGAATTTTGGTATACATATAGATTCGACCTTGGAAGAGGACGTAGGGTAACTTTTGTCTCGACTAATCATTACAAAATAGAAGTAAAACCTCGGACAAAAGCTGGGTCTTCTATAAGTTAAATAGTTACGAGTACAAAACATTTATTCTATCACATGAAAAGTGCCGTACCAAGTATCTTCCGTGTACAAATGTAGGTGATCACAAGACATAGACAACCTGTTGCTAGCGGCATTCAGTTACCGCCACGGTCGCCGCCGCCCGGTCACACTCGCCATGATAAACAGACTCTGATATTATCACAACACAACACCCGCGCTACATAATCTGATTAGAACGCTTCAAACGTTCGAGGCAGTCGTGCCAAGAAAAATACTGGCATAAGTATATATATTTTATCTTCATTGTTAGATCGATTCGATTCGTTATGTTGTTCTTAGAGCATTCTGTTTAATTTTATAAGTTAAGTATCTAATTGTGTCACATTTATAATGTGTGGTGTTTGTGAAGCAGTGATAGCCTAGTGGTATGACCGTCGGACTGCCAAGTCAAAGGTCTCGAGTTCGAACCCAAGGCACGCACCTCTGACTTTTCGAAGTCATGTGCGTATTAAATAGTTAATTATCACGCGCTTAAACGGTGAAGGAAAACATCGTGAGGAAACCTGCATGCCTGAGAGATTTTCTCGATGGCGTGTGAAGTATGCCAACCCGCACTAGGCCAGCGTGGTGGACTATAGCCTAATCCCTCTCATTCTGAGAGGAGACCCGTGCCCAGCAGTGGGACAGTATAATGGGTTGATTATTTATTGGTTTGGCTCAATTTTAGGACAATTCAGGATAAATATATAAAAATGATATGTTTTTTAATTTCAATGTTTTTTTTGTATCAAGTCCTCACAGACAAACGGTGAAATTGTTATTTGAGATTTAGTATTTTTTATCACAAAAAGTTGTTGCTTATTATTTGTTTATATTGCAATACCTACGTGATTTAAAAGTACCAGGAAAACATGACCCGCATTTGTCTCTCTGCTTGACCTTAAAACATGCCTCGTGTACTTCACTATTCGCCCAGAAATAAAGTTTAATATTATTATGTTGAGAGCAGTGATAGCTTAGTTATATGACCATTGGAATGGTGAATCAAAGGTCTCGGAGTTCCAATGCAAGGCACCTCTGACTTTTCGAAGTTATATGCATATTAGTAGTTAATTATCATCGCGCTTAAATGCCGAAGAAAACATCGTGAGGAAACCTACATATCTGAGAGATTTTCTCGACGGCGTGTGAAGTCTGACTGCCTAATCCCTCTCATTCTGAGAGGAGACCCGTGCTCAGCAGTGGGGCAGTATAATGGGTTGATTATACTATGCTAAGTAGGTATTATTATGTTGTCACTGGCTTGAATAAACAGAAATGTCAATGACATTGTATAGTTAAATAGAGGTAGACACGTTATTATCCTTCAAATGCGAATATTGTTTCGTGGGCAATGTGTTATTTGTAATGTCACTTACGCGGTTGACCGACCTAAGACGCAGAAGTGTGTTTGACAGCGCTATTGACAGCAATAAATTTTAATTCTATTTTTAGGTGCCGTCTTGTGCTGCTATACTACATAAATTATTATACTAAAGTAAGAAAAGAGCATGGAGTATCTTATAACAAGTAAGTTAATAAATTCTTAGCTTCCGTACTAATTACGTAATTTATTTAATTTTTTTCGTTGCAAATAAAATTTAAAATGAAAGAATGAGTCAGCGCATGCCTTATTAGTATGAGAGAAAGGGACCTAATACTTTTCATGTCACACGTCACTATATACGGACATACTGGACATATGAAATGTGTCATTTAAGACAACTGCAGTGTTATTTCTTTTCTTCTTATGCTGCCTGTATCGATGCGCGCGCTCATTAGGAAAGCCTAAAATTTTTAGGATTATAGGAGTGGACATGTAGCGCGACTCATTTTTAAATGACATTTACTATGAACATGGCGTATCTAATAGTATTAATATTCGCCACTCTTTACAAATAGAACATTTGGCAATACGGTGAAATCTAAAGGTGCTTGATTACATGCGAATTTATAGCAAATATTATTCCAAATTCCTTCCATCCGATGTGTTTTCAGCTCAGTTATGTTCATAATTTATGTACAATTGTAAGTAGATATTTGATTCTCCACAGATTCGCAGGGAAATTATTTGTTTATGTAATTTGTATTCTGTTATTATCAAAATAGTGTCGATATTTTAGCGCTATTTGAGTTCTAACAATGTTACTAGAGAGTTTAGGTACTGGAATACTGGTTTGTTGTTATATGATTTAACAGTTGTGTTTACTTTTGATTAATCATAATAATTTATCCGTTAGCTGCCTTATTAGTCTAGTGGTTCTAAGCGTGACGGCTACGCTAGAGGTTCTGAGTTGGATTTCCAGGTTGAGCAAGGTGTTATTGGGTTTTACTATGGAATTCTCAGTAGCATCTCGGATTTTGAATTTTGTACTTGGTTAATGGCAATAGGCTTGCCCCCTGTTACATGGGACCTAAACATACCGGCGAACTGTGGGTGTACATTGGCACGCCTCTGCTTAACCCTTCGGGGAATATAGGCCATTTTAGTCACCCTGAATTAGGAAAGAAAAAAAATAAAAACCGGAATACGAGCAGTGTGAATACTTTCAAGCTCACTGGCAGCATTTATCCGCAGAGTTGATTTTCCCAACATCCATGGGAATTTCCCAGGATCTTATCTTCCTACTGTTTTATATAAAAGGAAAATCCCACCTTTTTTATTTAGTAAATAATTAGGAATAAGGGTAATATAGGTGCTTATTTATCAAACAATTTATCGCAATAAAATTTTCAACAGAGTAATTAACTAACTAGCTAGCTACGTAATAAATCAGTATTTCTAGGAAATTGAAGCTTATGTTCGCTGAACTAATTACGCCACCTTAATACGGTCGCTTGAACTACATTTTAATTAAAGAAAGTTTGTATAGATATAATAAATCCAAGTGCAGTGCATGCTTTCCTAGCAAATCAGAACAAGGTTATAGTTAATATAGCAAAGTGAACCGTTATCGTGACTTGCGTCGCTCGTCACGTTAATGATAAGTCTTAAGAAAACGTGCAAGTCGCAGCCCTACGGAGTACAGTCACGTGCAATAAAATAAAAAATTACGTATAAAATACGCTCAGGCCATTTTCTAATGGACGTAGGTTATAGAAACTACATAACTCTACGGTAACGCTAATCAGCATATTTATAAAATGTAAAGTACTTGTTTATCGATATACATATAGGGACTTGATCATCGGTCAAGCGTAAGCCTTTAATTTAGTTTTTGTAGATTTTACAAAGCAGTGATAGCCTAGTGGAATGACCGTTGTACTGCCAAGTCAAAGGTCTCGAGTTCGAACCCAGGCACGCATCTATGACTTTTCGAAGTGATGTGCGTATTAAATAGTTAATTATCACGCGCTTAAACGGTGAAGGAAAATATCGTGAGGAAACCTGCATGCCCGAGAGATTTTCTCGTGTGAAGTCTGCCAACCTGCACTAGGCCAGCGTGGTGGACTATAAGCCTAATCCGTCTCATTCTGAGAGGAGACCCGTGCCCAGCAGTGGGACAGTATGTTGTATATTTTACAAAGACACTACGAAACAACGTTCTTTATTTCTTACTAGATGGTGCTGATTAAAGAGTATGCCTACGTATTAAAAAAACTTTTTCTACGTACGCCTTTTGCACGCGACTGTACTAGAGTGCATAATTTGTAACTACGAGTACTTCGTGTAACTAGTAAGTACATGTATATGGGAGGTTTCTACAGAGCTCTGATTGAATGAACGGTAATGCTAGCAAATGAGACTTGTTAGAAGACAATTTATTTTTATTTTTCCTGGAAGGCACACACATATGCACTGTTCTTCCTACATAAAATGTTGGTACGTACAGTCAGCGCCAAAAGTCGCTAACACAGTTAGTACCAGTTTTCTGCATATAAGAAAACTGGTACTAACTTCTCAGGTCAGAATTTTTTGGTTAGTAATGATGTAAAAACGTTTTGAAGATTTCATCGTGTTCAGCGACTTTTGGCGCTGACTGTACATAAATGCCAGTGAATTTATTGTGGAAAGGAAATGTAATATTATTGTTTCTTACACGACAGGAATACCTACACTATTTATATGGTTTGAATTGATAGGGAAACTGTCGTTAATCATCTCAATTTACATATCTCTATTTGAGTAAGTAAATTAAATATTTAAGTACACAAAATATTTCCAGTTTCCTGAATGTGTTCATTAGTTTCATGTAAATGTTATAAAATTAAATGTGTGTATAAGATGTAGTAGAAGAAACAAAATAATTATGTATTAATCGTAGCAAGTAGCAGTCTGTAGTTTCTGTCTACCCCTGTGGGAGAACGGCGTGAGTGTATGTATGTATTTACACGATTGAGTGAAATAAAAAGAAAAGAAAATAAAAAGAAACAGCGAAAAAAATGAATCATAGTACTTATAAAAAAATATACCATCACGCCTGTATTCCCCGAAGGGTTAGGCAGAGGCTTACTAAAGTACACCCCCAGTTCGCCGGTATGTTTAGGTCCCATGTAATAGGGGGCGAGCCTATTGCCATTAACCGGGCACAAATCCAGACTCCGAGCTGCTACTGAGAATTTCATAGAAAAACCCAATAACACTGTTCGACCTGGGGATCGGAGCCAGGGCCTCTAGCGTAGCAGTCACGCTTGGGACCACTAGAATAATGAGGCAGTACCTATACTCCAGGAAAAATGCCTTTTTTATAACGAATCTAGATACACAGTATTAAATACACAGTACCTTCTAATGAGCTAAAGTATCAAAAAAGTAGATAAGCATAATAGACATTATGTATGTAGTACAGTCAGCGTCAAATAGTTCGTGACAACTAAAGTGGCCAAAAAGATTGCAACACGACCTTATCCAACTGTAACAAAGACTTTTTACGAACTATTTGGCCCCTTTGGTCGTCACGAACTATTTGACGCTGACTGTACCTATACGGTGGATTCAAATTACATTGCTAATTTAATGAACTGACTCATCCCATCCTATCTTACCAGACGTATCTTAAAATACACAAGTTTCAATATTATCGTTTAATTTAGACAAACTGACAGACATGACTACCTGTAACTTTTCTTCTTTGAACATGAATGAAATACGTCAAAACACATGATGTTTAGTAACTAAATATTGTACAGGAAAATGAACTCTATAACATTTTATTATGTTTAGATACCTTTGTTCTGTTCGGTCTTATTGTTTGTGTTTTTAGTTATAAGTTAACTGCTTTAGCTTCGATGTCAATACCCATTAAGTCAAGTTTTACAAATGAATGAACCTACTGGTAACGTCTTCCAAAATACAAATCAGAGCTTATAATATATTTTTTCCTTATTTCTGACTTTTCTGATATTTGACTGCCTCATTAGTCTAGTGGTCCCAAGCGCGACTGCTACACTAGAGGTCCTGGGTCCTGGGTTCGATCCCCAGATCGAGCAAAATGTTATTGGGTTTTTCTATGAAATTCTCAGTAGCAGCTCGGAGTCTGGATTTGTGCCCGGTTAATGGCTATAGGATCTGACTGTGGGTGTACAATAAGTACGCCCTGCCTAACCCTTCGGGGAATACAGGCGTGATGGTATGATGGTAAGATATTATGTTCCTAATTTCTCTACCGGTGGTCTCTGAATACCTACGAATTCATTAATAATCTATTTCCAAGTACCTAATATTCAACATAAAAACGAACATAAAAGTAAGATACCGTGCTAATAGTACCTACAGACATGTCATTCATACCGCAAGGTACTTTGAATGCCATTTGTATATTGACATAAAAGAAGGTTGTATCGAAATTGTACCTTTAATGTGCTTTATATTTAGAAGTGCCCTTTGATAAACAAATGTTTTTTTTTTCAAAGAAATGTGAGAGGAATTTACGTAACCTTAAAATTCACCAAAATTTATAAATATCAATTTATTAGAGTATTATATGATGTTGTCGTGTTTTCTCTGAAGAGAAGATGTTATATAGTTATCAAATCCTACCGATAAGTTTCACGCGATGATCATCCTAGCCTTAAAGATCTCTGGTATGTCTTGTGCCTTTGAAACTTCACGGAAGTCCTAATATTTTTCTCAGATCCTTACGGTAATTTTATGTGAGAAGTATTAATATTTCTTGTAGGTGTCATTATGTTGTCTATGTTATCTGTTTTATAACAATCTATGTATCCGAATCGTTAATTTTCTTTCGATAATTTTCTACAAACATTACTTAAAATTTCTGATTTGCTGGCTACCATTATATGTATCAAATTAATTTTTCACCACAAAGGGCTCAAATGCATTTCATCCAATTAATTATTATTGACAATTCCGAACCACCAATTCACATTACAGCATAACGTCAATTTTAATATCAATGATTAATGGGCTTATTAATACTGACATATTAATGGAATATAAGTGCAAATAATTTCAACTGGCATACATAATGCGCTTAACCTTCGGACGTATTCAGCGCTGACTCGCTATTAAAGCGAGGACTGCAAGCGCATTAAAGTTACTTACTGCTTTTAGGATCACGTAGCAACTGCTCAAATACTCAGTGTTTGTGAGTTATCCCCCTATGAATTGCTAAATTGAACTGCACTAAGGGTTTGTCGCTAATCCGAGATTAATGATATGCACTGTAAATGTTTGCTTATAAACGGTATATATCTTCAGCTAACTACAATTAACTAAGGTGGTAGTTTCATTCAATTTAAGATCCTGAATCCTGAAAATTATATTATATTATTTTTATTAAATATAGGTCTCAAGACAAGAAAAGAAAAAGACTCAAAGAAGGATTAGCTATGCAAGACATAAAAAAAAAATCATCCTAATTTTAATAACGCACGCTTCGCAATCACCCACGTAATTTGATTGCTGTAATTTTGACATGTATACCTACTTATAGCATACTTTTCTAGCTTCTAGCTAGCTAGATGTCAAGTGTGTGTCATTTTATTTCCAATCAAATAGAATGTTCTGTGCGCTCAATCACGAGACTCGCTTTTATTTGCTAACGAAGCTGTCCACACAGTGCAATATGACCAAATAAGATACTACAGTAATTTGCACAGTGGGCCGGTATTGGAGCGATGTGCAATCGGGCGCGAATCAGTTCGCCACCGGATTGTCGATGTCGCTGTAAAATAGGCGAAATCAGTGATAGCTTTTGTTGACTAAAGTAGGTATTCATTAACCAGGGTGTAAGTATAACTTGCGGCCCGTGACGTCACTTATCGCCGCTCAATCCAGTCTCTAGCGATCGACTGATGTGCCTCGCCCCTTGAGTCCATGACATTAGTAAATCTGTCTAAATTTTAACAAATATTACTTTGCTTTTTCAATGGAAACTCTTATATAATTCTGTTAATAATGATTTACTAATAACTAATGTTATTAGTGAATTTTTTGAATGAATTTTTTGTCAGAACATCTTTGAAGTATTTTCCCAGTTTCGGTACCTAACTAGGTACTTCTGCAGACCTACCCGTACCTCGATGGACTAAAACCTAAATCTTTTTATTCTTATTATGATTCATACTAGTGAGTTAGAAATAATAAAAATAACCACGAAACTTCGCTGCTATATAAGCAGATATTTTCGCGTATAATCAGATTTGCATTTTTAAAGCAACACCAATACCGCACTGAGCTAATTGCGCTGTTTCGCACGTGACCCATTACCCGTTGACCTGCAGCAACTAAGCAACGTGATTCTACATCAACTGAACGCAATTTCATCTGTAATACTTTAAGACTAGCGGTTGATAAAACACAATGGTTTTGTATTCCTTCTCTATGTATTTGAAACTTGATATTTGAGCTTGATATTTGAAACTTGCTTAGATGGATGAAAGAAAATAACGCTATATAATATTTACTAGAAAAAAGTTTTGAAAAAATTTATATCTTTTGTTCCCTTTTTTTCTGAACGTTGCCCATCACTAGGATTTTCTTTTGTATCGTCAGTGCATTTACAAACACAGAATTTTCTTCATCCATTATCCTTATCATCTTATGGAGATTTCATGATTAGTTAGTGAGCTGGTATTTCGCTCTTTATATATAAGTACATACCATCGCGCCTGTATATCCCGAAGATTTAAACAGAGGTTAGGCATTTGTACTAATGTACACCCATATTTTTTTGTTTAAAAACAAAAAAAAAATACCTCAGGAATAATGTTCAATGTGAATCATAATTATTATGATTCATTGGAAGCTGTCTTTTTAGCCCTGGAGTATTCAGAGATAGATAGGTCCTATTTGATGAAATTTTGTATTCATAATATTTTACAAGTGTGACTACCGTGTTCCCTCCCTCAATGCCTTCCCCAAGCTTTTATATAAAATCTCGCCGAACAAGGAAATTTCTTAATTTCCTCTGCCATCTTAAAATCCCTTGAGTGTTATAAATGGCGAGGTTGAGAATTTTATTTTTAACAACAAATAAAAATGTAAATGGCGAATTTTCTTCAGTTTATTAATAACAAATAGCTCTAAAGTGCCTAAGTTGGGCGTGTGCTTTGGTTTCTATGTTAAGTTAAAAATATATAACTTTGCTCAGAGTTAGGAGGTCCAGTCGCTTCGGTCAACTACTTACTAAGGTTTTTTGTAAAGTTTATTATTTGTTTCCATATTTAGGCTAGTTTTAAAATGTTAGGGTGCTACTTTATTATGAATTGTTGTGTATAACTGTGTGTACAGTCAACATGGGATCCAATACTGTTAAATTTCTTCAATTGATTTTAAATTTAATGTCCAAATAATAGAGTTTATTGTCCATTGGGAAAATTTGACAGTTGGCTGTAAAATAGTAGTAGTTTCATGGAATACATGCATGATGGTATCCTTACTAATATTATAGAAGAAAGAAAAAAAAACGAAAGTTTGTGAGCATGGATGTATGGATGTTTGTTACTCTTTCACGCCGAAAAGGCTCGGATCTGGATGAAATTTGGCGCAGAGATACATTATAATCTGGAATAACACATACTTTTTATCCAGGTCAGACCCAATTCTGAAGTCCACGCAGACAAAGTCGCGGGCGGTACTGTCATATTTCAAGGGAAACAACGTTATGGTTATATTTGAATTTGAATCATAAAGAGGGCAAACTAACATAATAAAGCAACACAAACAGAATGAGCAGCGAGCCAGTCATGCGGAACGGGTGCTGGCAACCAGGTCGGGCAAATCAAATAACAAGGGCCAATCATTTTGCATGTACCACCGCGCCCGCCCCTGACGCCCCACAACTACTCAACCGAACGTAGGTTAAGCATTTATACATGCACTCAGTCATTTAAAGGAAAACTGATTGGTTTTTCAAATAATTGCACGAATTTATTTATTAAATTCGAAGACCAACAGGATTAACAATTTGGATAATTCAGTAAACATCATGCAACTTACAGCCAATTATAGGTTCTCACTGATAGGCATTAAATTTAACATTAAAAATACATTATTAAAGAGACATACTAAGCAGGTTGATAGTTAAAAAAAAAACTCGGCTTAGCAACAGTTTCACCTACGCCAAGTTCGCGTCATGTAGGTACATAAAAATCATGTAGCTTGCTTACTACGTTTATATTATAGTCCTACTTGCTCGCCAGACAATTGACAGATAAATGAGTTAATTTCCACATCAAACTGAAATATATTTAAAAATAATAGGTACGTTGAAAAAAAAGTGTGTTTTATTAATATTATTTAAAAAATACAATCCATACTAATAATATAAATGTGAAAGTGTAGTGTTTTGTTTCCACGTTTAAACCACTGAACCAATTTTGGTGAATTTTGGTATACCTAGAGATAGGTTGGACCTTGGAAGATCTTGGCTTTTAACTTAAAAAGTCCTTTAAATACATGTGAAACCATGGGCAACAGCTAGTGTCTATATAAAATTCGAGTATCAGAAAAAAGTGAATAAAGTAAAACCGCCTTCAAAAACATAAAAATAATGCAAACATAAAATAACAGTTTCGGAAGTCGGTGCCTTCGATTGGTTTGAACTTTTGTTTTCGCCACCGACTTCCGAAACTGTTTTTTATGTTTTTGAAGGCGGTTTTACGTTTTGTTAAGTTATTTTATTTCAACATTTTTAGTAGCGAGTAAAATTTTACGCTTACCTAGACAACGTTATCATTTACGTGTTATTGCCATTTTATTCTAAATTTTGTAATCAGATTTTGACCAAATTTACATGGGATCTCCTCTGAAGTATGAGCTATCGATCAAAAAAAGAATCATCAAAATTGGTTGGCGTGATATTAAGTTATTCGTCCATTTGTCGCGCACATACTTAATGCAAATTTTAGACTTAGGCATAGGCAGCTATAAGTAAATTGTACCTTTCATTTGGTAAACGGTTTCAAAATTAAATACGCATTATAGTAACAATACTTACTATAATTAATGCAAACTAAACTGATCTTTTATCTAAATTACCACACGTCATTTGCCATACTGACCCTTATTGGTTGACATTTCAACATATAAAATACGAAGCCTCTAGAGTGCTGTGATGTGAATACCAAACACGTGGTTCCCCGCAAAACAGTTCGGTGAAGTGTAACAAAATGGCGCGTGAATAAAATTTAATCTTCGTGTTGCATAAAAATTGCACGGCGACCCAAATAAAATGCGAATAAAAGTTGCCAGACATTGCTCATGGGGACGAATAAAAACTTCTTTCCTGACCACATTTAATCATTTTACTTAAAACTAGCGTCCCGTCCCGGATCCGCACGGATAGACATTATTGAAGTTTTAGTAGGGATTCCTAATTATTCCTAGTAAATAGTATAGCTTATGTTACTCAGGGATAATGTAGCATTCTAATGCTGAAAGAATTTTTGTATTTTTTCTTTAAAATATTTGTGTACGCTAGTGACTTATATATAATATTCATGATATTGTTCCTAGCTTAGAAAGAAATAAGTGCACAAACAGACAGACTCGTAAGAGTAGTAATGTAGTGATAAATCAGTGATCGGAATAGGTAGTGCAAATTTACCTAAACTTATAGGAACAGAAACAAAAATTGGAGACTTCCTTACGGCAACTTTTTTTCTGGGACGAAAATGGTCTCAAGTTTCGAGACCTCTGCCTAACCCTTCGGGGAATACAAGCATGATTTTATGTTATGTTATCAATAACGGTTTTCGGACCTTGGCAACCTTTGGGACGGGTTTGGAACGGTGGATTTGTCAAGGTCATAGAGAGCGTCATGACTGTGTACATTTCTTGTAGAATTAAGTAGGAATTGAAGTACCTCCTGCCTAACTCTTCGGGAACTACAGGCGTAATGGTATGTAAGAAAGCGTGAATAAAGATGGCAGGATGGCATCTGCGGCCACGGTCTACTGGTCTCCTTCTTAGATAAACGCTGGAGCTCAATTTTGGAGTCGGCTAGCCTAATCAGAGCATATTTGCTACTAAGTAATAGTCTGGACTTTAAAAGAGGCCATGATTTTCTGAGTTTGTTTCGGTGTTTCTTCTTAGAGGTCGTCCGTTAGGAAATGCCAGTGCTATATAGTTAAAAAAAATATTATTGACTTGTAAAAGTGTCCTTAAAAGACTTATTTAAATAAATAATACCGTACCTCACTGCCTTTCAGATAGGCATCCCGTAAGAGGCGTGAAAATATTTGACTTGCTCGGTGGTAGGACCTCTTGGGGTCTGACTGGCTGGCGACCACCCTTACGTAGGAGTCCGTAATAAAGCACTTTGGAGTGTGTTTCGAATTTTGCGCTTAAGAGCCAGTTCTCCTTGGTTGCTTCGGCCCCGGCAGTCTGCAGTCCATAGGGGGCTCTTACGGGTCGGCAACGCATCAGCAACTCCTCTGGTGTTCCACGTGTCTATGGACGACGATGACTACTTATCACCAGGCGGCTCGACATCTTGTTTACTCTATAAAAAAATTGATTAATCCATACTGACATAATCCATAAAAAAAATATATCATTTCTCTGAGCGGCTAAAGAATTCCATACACAAATGCATAGCTCTAGCACAACATGTTGGAACAATTCATAGTGCAGTAGATATAAAAAGTGTGGGCCGCTCATAAATCGCAGGGCAGTCGTAAAAAGAAACTTGAAAGGAAGTTATTGTGGTAGAATTGCGATCTGTTGACAGCCTGTTAATAGATAGATCAATTTTATGAACCTTTTAATCTAAGCTTTGTGCTAACTATTGTTTAAACTATGGCAAGCCAGCGAACCGTGCGTAGCTTCGCTTACGTAAATTTTCCCGACTTTTCCAGTGGATTATAAAATTTATATTTTCAATAAACCTTGCTCTGACAATCACGAACATAAAAAACAAAAGAATTATCCGATTCAGTGCAGTCGTTTGGAAGTTATACATTTCGGCAATTATTTTTTATAGATTAGCTGTTCCACGCGGTTTCACTCGCAACCCAAATATTTTTTTTAGACAAAAGGAAGCCTATGTTCTTTTCCAAGGTCCAATCTATCTTTACCTAAATTCAGCGAAATTGGTTCAGCGGTTTATGCGTAAAAATAGACAGACGCATTTATATTACTAGTATGTTTATAATATCTATGTTATAACTGCCTCATTAGCCTAGTGGTCCTGAGCGTGACTGCTACGCTACAGATCTTGGGTTCGATTCCCAGGTTGAGCAAAGTGTTATTCGTTATTTTATGAAATTCACAGTAGCAGCTCGCGGACTGGAATTTGTGCCCGGTTAATAGCAATAGGCTCGCCCCCTATTACATGAAACCTAAACATACCGGTGAACTGTGGGTGTACGCCTCTACTTACCTAACCCTTCGGGCAATACATGATGATATGTTATGTTATGTTTATAATATTAGTATGGATCTTAAATAAAACAATACACCTTCTTATGTTGGTATTTATGTATTTACACTTCTAATCATTATGTTTGCAAGGTTAATACGCGAGAAATCGAGATTGAATACGATTATGAATTGTCTCTCTCTCTGGTCTTGTAGTCATATGACTACAAGAACATTTTCTCCTCACCTATGAGATTTGTCAGGGGTAGACAGAAGCCTTAAAAGCCAGACCGACGCGCAGACAGACAACGAAGTATTCCTATTATCAGTCGTATCATTAGGCTATCACTGCTTTTAAGTGTTCCTTCCTATAAGGGTTCCTTTATTCCATTCGAGGTACGCAACCCCAAAAACAGAACATCTTAGGAAAAACGTCGTTAAAGGCATAACAATATGGTAGCATTCACACCGCTTCGATATCAATATCGGAACAGAAGAAAAGTTGCATAGAATTGAGGACGCATTGAAAGTGGAACACACAAAGTTTGTTTTACATATTTGTTTTTTTTTATATTGGAAGATAAAGGCATACATACTCCATACAAGAAGGTTTTAATATTATCACAATATTACATACAACAACAGGGTAGTTCACAACGTTAGGAGGGTGTTTGTGCATGTGAGGATTTATTCGTAAACTAACCCACATACATACTCACGATAAGTATAGAAGAAAATGCCAGTGCGGCATATTTTATTTAATAACCTACTAATATTTTAACGTGGAAGTTTGTGAGGATGTATGGATGTTTGTTACAGAGAATATGTCAAAACGGCTGAACGGATCTGGATGAAATTTATGTAAGTAGGTTACTTTTTATTTAGGTCAGGGGCCGTATTATGACGTGTTAACGCCATCATTTTTAGGTTGTAAGAAAGAGATGAGGCTATTTAATACGTAGAGCGACATCTCTTTCTCACAACGTAAAAATGATGGCGTTAACACTTTATAATACGGCCCCTAATCAAATTCTGAAGTCCACGCAGACGAAGTCAAGGGCAGAAGCTAGTTTATATTAATAAAAAATAATTTTCTTTTTTACTTGTCAATGGTTTAACAATTTCCGAGGAAAATTGAAAAAGTTACCTACGTAAGTTTTATGACCGTATGCGCAGAGAATATTTATATATTGTAATGAATGCTGTAAGCAAGCATTTATTAGAATACTAGCGGGCCCGGCAAACATATTCTTGCCCTTGTTGTATCATCATTTTTGTTTTATATATACTCGTATAGATATAGATAGATAAGATATGCTGTTTACTTGTCACGGTAATACATTTATTTAGAGTACGAGTAAAAAAAATATATATATATATATTAGTCTATATATAATGTAGATCATGACTAAGATATATGTATAAATACGATGTGAAAAATAATTATGTACTAACGGAAATCAAGAACTTCATTATTTATTACATGGTCTAGCCGAACTTTACCAAAAAACCAATTAGGACTAAACAGCATAGGCACTTAAAACTAAAAGTTACGAAAGTCCCAATCCCATCTACGACATTATCTCATTCCTGTCCTGTTCTTGCTTAATCTCGAGCCATATGTACCAGCTGTGTGCGAATATTAAACACTGTCAAATCGAACGCCATCAGAACAATACAACACAAAATATTAAATTCTCTCTAAGCATGCGCCAATCAATCCCTTTAAAAACAATATATTGGTAGTTCTATATTCAATTATATGGTTCCGTACGTGCTTTAAAAAAGAAAGCCTTATTTAAAAATAGAACGCTAAACACTAACGAAATTATGCACATTGTTTTTTTATTAAAATTATTTTTTTTACTCGATCCCATGCAGTCCAAGATCAGTAAATTAAATTGCTAGTCGTACTTCGAGGAAAGTTGGAAAATACGAAAATGTAATTTATTTTTTTGCTTGCATATCGGATTTTCCATTTGCATACGTACAGGAGATTACAGTTTCAATATTAATATCAGTAAACTTACTCTTCGAGAGGTCGAAATATGCAATAATAATAATAAAAATGTAGGTTACCTTCAAATACCTATTACACTTCGGTGAAATCCTCCAAAACGTGGAGTGGTCGTATACGCGAAGGTATTTTTTCGGGTATTACGTCAGTCGGGAACTGAATATGTAAGCACGAAGCCGTGTTACACATTCAGAAGTAATCAACGCACAACCACATCCAAAGGTCTGAAGTTAATTAGCCTTTACCGTAATTTTGACGCCACAGACTTCATACTGGGATGCTGGTATGTCTCATATCTCACGGAAACGTGGAGTCGCTTATAAAATTTTTATGACGATAAAAGAGAAGTGGAAAATCTGCTGATGTATTGAATGATCTAGCAGTAAACATGTGCACTTTCGTTTTTTTATAAAATGCTTTGAAGATTTAGTATAAATTATATTCGTTTTAGTACTCTGGTAAATGTTTCTTATATGTCGATTTGTTTGTTAGAGGTAATGAAGTGGTAGAACTTACTGCTAAATTTATCTGAGGTGTTCCGGTTTGAAGGGTATATATAATGTAGCTATTGAAATTACAATTGATACCGCTGATTCTACTGGCTGTCTATACGTTGCTGTTGTCGCTAACCATCCAGCGTAATATATGTTTGTCATCTTAGTATGTACAATTAAAAAAAGTGTGAGTGATATCTATGTACCTACTGCCTGTTCTAATTAAATCAATGTAAGGGAAATTGGTCCGTACCTATATTATTCTATCTAAGTTGTTGGGGTCTGCAAACAATGGCCCACGTTTGCCATAATTCATCAAAGTAGGATAATCAATCAATGGCCGCCAGTGTGATCAAGATCAGCCAACCTATGGCGGTAGTTACACATTGGGATACGTCTTTTGTGCGAGTTTGTTTTCCGAGGGCAGTTTACCGTGCGTGTTTAAGGCTGATCGTTCACCTGAGCCCATCAAATTTCAAGTGGTTTTTCCCAGTTTCTAGGTCTTTATTAAGTTCTAGATTTATGGCAATAGTAATTGCGACATTAACTATGCAACATTCACGGAGTATAACTAAAACCTTTGCTTAAAAATCATTATCATAGCTAAAAGTTGTGTAAAGTGTCAATTTTGACCATTGGCACAGTTTTTGGCTTGATAAGGATTTATAAGCAAAGGTTTTAGTTCTCAGTTGTGAACGTTGTACAGTTAATGTCCCGATTACTACTGCCATGAATCTAGAATTGTCATAGACCTACAAACTGCGAAAAATTACTTTAACTTTGAATTTGACGGGCTCAGGTGACCGATCACGAGTGACCGATCCTTAAGCTAGTAGGACTTCTAGCTGGGCGCTTGCCAGCTCATCGGAATACGGGTTTAATTCCCACATAGAACAAATACACATGGCTTACATTTGGCTCACAAATACTCATATAGGTAATATATAATAAACGTTTTCAAATATTATATAATATGAGGCTTTAAAAAAAGTTGAGTTCACAATGTGCTTCAATGAACCGAAAATAGCAGAAAATTTGTCCATTTGATCCAATGATTAGAATATTAATTTTACGTGGGAGAGCCATGCTTCGGCACGAATGGGCCGGCTCGACCGGAGTGATACCACGGCCTCACAGAAAACCGGCGTTAAACATCGCTTGCGTTGTGTTTCGCCGAGTGAGGTTACCGGAGGCCCAATCCCCTTTTAAAAGGTCGGCAACACACTCGTGACTCCTCTGGTGTTGCGGGTGTCCATGGGCGGCGGTGATCGCTTACCATCAGGCGAACCGTGTAATCGTTTGCCCTCCTATCCCATAAAAAAAAATATCTTGGAGGAAAATTTTATTTGTAAATTATAAAAAAATTTCAAACGGGACCTTAAACACAAAACCAAGATCAAGAAAGCTTGCAGTAAATCAACGCGCTATTTATGTCAACTGCATAGTGCAGTAAATCGTTGTTTCACTCCTGCTTCAGACATAATGTGTATAAGAAAGCAACCGCTACCACGTCGCCCAAACAGGTCGCGAAACGTTTTAGGTATTTCTTAGAATTGTCCGAGGCACTTGGACTCTCCAAACTGAATTGAATTCGCCGAAGCCAGCGCAACTCGAGAATGCTCGGTTTACCCGACTTGAAATCTATGCCCACTTGAATGTAAAATTGTATGAAAGTTGAAATAAAACTACTTTTTACGGAGTAGACTAAGTTGTTGGACGTCTTAATGTTGCAATTACTAACAGCTACCAATACAACAAGATAAAATCCGTAAAATGTAGTTTTATTTCAATGTTCATCTTCGTAATTTTTGTCCATTAAATATCCTTAAGGACAGATAATTGAACATGACTTCCCATGCCTTCATTAGCAGCTAGGTCTAAGAATTAGCATTGTATAATAGATCTAGTGGTTTATATCCTACACTGGTATTGCTACCATAATAGAATAATAACAAAAAATATCGCTGGCTCCCAGTCTCACTGATATATATCTAGATAAATGACCATAATCTATTAACCATTGTCTATATCTATATGAGTTTGATTGATGAGGCCGATTGTATGTGCGAGTATTACATTGATAATCTATACATACGAAAGTTTGAATCAGTGCTGTCTGCTTTATATACCCATTACTGGTAGATATAGACCCAAAATTGAATAAGAATTTCGTTTAGCATACAGAAAAACGCCACCATATCTATACGTATAATAAAACTGTATAAGGCCGATGTCTGTACATTAGAGATATTGAAGAAAAAATAATATGGAGGGTCTTTTTAGAGCAACCGTAGCCAAAGCAAAATTTTTTTGGATTTTTATCTGTTTTTCTGTGTTGTAAACAAAAACTACTGCATGCATGCATGCATGTCTAAATTATATATGCCTCTTTCGCAGTTGTATTGTTGGAGATCTATCTTAAAATCTGGTGCATATTTGATTTTGATACGCCGCCGCCGTCTAGGATTCTGTAAAAGCCGGGTTATGGTAAATCGAGTGAAACCGCGGACAGCAGCTAGTTAACATAATAAAATTGTAAATTGTAACTGGCCAGTGTCTGTACGTACGAGGTATTTAAGGGTCCGGCGGACCGATTTCTCTTCCAAACGTAATACCAAAATAAATCGTAATTCAAACACAATTTAAGCCAATTGTGTTATTATTCGGATTTCGACACCGTTAATCTAGGTTCCTATGTTACCATCTTGTCCAAAATACTTCACTGGAAAAAATAAAAAAATAAGCTAATGCACTTTTTGATAAAATTACCAAATTTGGAACGATTTTCCAATCTTTTATTTCCAGTGAAGTAGTAGTAGACGAAATAGTACTGTGAGAACCTAGATTGACGGTATCCAAATTCGAATAATAACATAATTTTATAAAATATTGTCTTGATTACGATATATTTCGGTATTACTTTTTGTGGGCAGCTCAAGCTCCGCCGGACCCATAAAAAAAATATATATGATGGTCATTCACTGACCTTCCAATACTTTTACTCTACATAGGTATATAGTAATATGGAGATCAGGTGAGTCATTATTTATGAGCAATAAAGCCAAAAAATATCCTAAGAATTTTAGTTGGTCTGTCTGTACGTCTGTACGCGCATCACGCAAAAACTACTGCACGAAATTGGATGTGGTTTTCACAGTTGTATACTAAATACTATTAAGTAAGTATATTATACATGTTGGGTATGAGTAACCGCGAGCGCATTCTTGACAACCATATTTGCGTCTACTCAAACACTTACACAACATTTTATAGATTTTTTATAGGTCACTCTGCAGTAAATTAATATCGTGGCGGTACTTAGGTACTATAACGTCTAGACGATACTTTAACGCGAAAGTAAAATATGTATGGTGCTTAACTTTGTAATATTATATTATAGCTTTCACATGCAAACGAACAATGTTGGAGTTACGATAAAATCATTTTGCATGATAATTATATTAATAAGCATAAATTTTCATATGCATGAATATATTCCACATGAACTTACAACTTACAATATAATGGGATATAGTCGTGTTAGTATGCTTCACTCACTAATCTCTCTTAAAAATCGGCACATACAACCAATAAAAATACTAGATGCAATGTACCTAAGTTTACAAAATCTTTACGGTAGGTATGTTAATGTATTAGTTTTTTTTTATTTGGACTCAAAACCATTCTTACATTCTCACAAAACGATTACCTAGGCAGCTAACTACCAACTGAAAGGTAGTCGGGTAATGATAACAAACTTCACAAAATTCTTTTAATTTTTAGTTAAAAGCGACACCTAGTGAGCAAAGCGATAACTTCATGAAGGATAACGTTTCCACTATTTTCCAGAGGAATGCACGCTTTTCTTTAGTTCACTAGAGTGAACCCTTGTTGATACTCGGCTTAGCACCGACAGATGGCGTTGCCAGTTGCTACTTTCAGTTTAAGTACCTACAGTAATTAATGAATATCGTCGAGAATGTCGAGATAACATTTACTTTTAGATTTTAGCAAAATTTGTAAGAAAGTTTCAGTTTATTTGTTAGTGTAACAATCGTTTGACTACTTTTTCATTATGAAGAAAATGGTTACGATTACTTCTTTACCTAACATTTATATTTCACTGAAATTATATGATAAATAAAGCCAAAATTTCCAACAAATATTTATGTCGGAGGTAGCCAGTATCGGAAAAGTGTAATTAAAATATAAATAAGTGGTTGTACCACGCCAATGTTCATGGAACGATGGAGACTTAAAAATAATTTGTAATGGACTTAACTCATATTGACTTCTTCGTGTCTTAAATTATCTACACTAATATTTTAAAGAGGAAAGATTTGTATTTTTGAATCGAATAAACTTAAAAACTACTGGACCGATTTCAAAAATTATTTTGCCATTAGAAAGCTACATTATCACTGAGTAACATAGGCTATATAACATCACGCTACGCCTCTTAGGAACGGAGCACTTCATCTCACCATTAGTAATAACCTTAAAATCTATAAAAAGTCTAGTACAATATATAAAGTAATCAATCGCTTTCGAGTCTATTTAAACATGATATAAGTACTTTTCTCCTTCCAAAAACATATTCTAAAAATAGGTATTGAAACAATTTAGTATTGAGTGTATCTAATACCGCAGACTGGAAAATTCTGGGTACTGTAGATAAGTAATGGGATTATCTTATACCCTTGGATACACAAACGTTTTCCATTTGAAAGCATATAGGCACCAATTATGGAAATAAGTTTTCATCAAACACAATTTTGGGTCCTTTGGTGGATTTGTCAAGCTGAAAGAGAGCGTCATAATTGTGTACATTTTTTATTTGTAGAATTCAGTAAAAATGATTAAATGATTAAAATGATATTTATTTCTGTAAATATATCATAAAAAGATACTTTTACAAGTTAATGCTTTACATTGTTTTTTAAACTAGATGGCGCCGGCATCTCCTACCTGACGACCTCTGAGAAGAAACACCGAAACAAACTCGGAGAATCATGGTCTCTTTTAAAGTCCAGACAGTAGTAGTGGTATTACAACTATGTATAATATTATATGTGACTGTTACGATGTAGGGCAATATCTGAACAGGCCTTCTAAAGAAAGAGCCTTAGCAGCCTTGAGTTGACCTGTCCTGCCTGACGGCACGCATACAACAGTCATCGTGTAGCTCAACCATCATTAAGGGAGCTCAACGACCCGTCGCGCGACGATACCAGATCAGCAAGACACAGGAGGATTAGCAATACTTCGTACTCTCCTGTATACTTATTAGATATCAATCACTACACCGTTACCAATAAAGATAGTTAATTTTTAAGGGTCCGGCGGAGCTTGAATTGCCCACAAAAACGTAATACCGAAATTAAAATACTTGACAAAATTCTATCAAATTATGTTATTATTCGGATTTGGATACCAGTAATTTAGGTTCCTACGGTACTATTTCGTCTACTACTACTTCACTGGCAATAAAAGGATTTACAATTTTACAATTTGTTCCAAACTTGGTAAAGTTATCAAAAATTGCATTCGCTTACATTTATTTCCAGTGAAGTATTTTGTACGAAATGGCAGAGTAGGAATCTAGATTAACGGTATCGGAATCCGAATAATAACAGAATTTGATTAAATTGTGTTTATACGTATACGTTACTACGTTTGTAAGAGAAATTCGGTCCGCCGGACTCTTAACACATTTCTTTCTTTCTTTTTCTCTTCTCGTCTTTCTTTCTTACTTCATTGTAACCTTTGTTATGTTAGAAAGTTTAATTATTGATAACATCAAAGCCACATTGTAGTTATAATTATTTTAATTCAACCCAATAATACTGCTCGATTTAAATAAAATAATTGAGTACATGAATTGTCTAATGTAAATACAACCCTCGGATCCGATTCGATTGTGTTAGTATAATATGATCAGTAAACTTGTGTGGTTCGTTTTAGTTATGTCGTGCGTTCAATAGAAACAAAGGTCCGCTAGTTTGATTTATTCATGTATATGTTACAGTTAAAACGGTTAACCAGGCATAAGGCACTATTATGTATATATTTTATATATGTTAGCTTGTAAGTTATATCTATCTATCTATCTATGGGCCATAGATGCGTGAGAATAAATGATAAATAAAAAAATAACAAAAATATATAGGTACCTACTTTTAACTGTAAAAAATAGTCAAAAATATTTTTGACTGTTTCAAATAAAAAAATATTGAATAAGTGTTTTTAACTAAAAAATATGGGTAAAAAGGAAAGAGATCGAGAGTGTTAGTCAAATGTTTTGTTTTTCTATTCCTATTCATAATATTATTTTGTGATTTGTCTGAACTACTAACCGGTTAAAATTCCTTATAAACAAATACTTTCGTCAAAAGTACCTACTTTTAAATTTTTGCATTCAATAATGCTTTGGACTTTTGATAAATTTTTAGATTTAAGAGTTCACTGTAACATATACGTAAAGTTTACTTTGTTGGCTAAAAGTATCGTGGTGAAAACTGACCAACTAAGTTGCAACTCATGTGGCAATATAAACGCGTGCATTTATCTGGAGATTACCAAATATACATTTATATATTTATTTATTTATTTTGATAAATTTATTTTGCATTTATTTTGATAAATTTAACAGTTCAAATTCAAATTCAAAAAATTCAAATTCAAAATTCAAATTCAAATTCTTTATTTGCATTATATAATGCAAACGTAGCACGTTTGAGACGTACGTGTGAGATCGTAGGATAGATTTTCAGGACGAACAAAGTGTTATTATAACAGTTTGTTATTATAACAAATATTAGCTTACAAAAAAATTTAATTATGTGAGCATTGTAATTTCTATTACGGAGCAACGTTTTATTTAAAAAATAAAAACAATTTGGGACCCGATATGCACGTCACGCACAATACGACACGACACGACACGCTAGTATTTTTCTACCTTAACTTTTGGTTTAAAGTGCGCTGATATCCAGAGTGAGGATTGAAATTTTTTGGAATTTCATACGCACTATTCCCGGGGGACTGGACTGTCCGGCTTTAACTCAGTTATCTGGTGACCATACTGAACGGCGAGCCCGTGATATGGGTGTAATATCGCTAGTACCGCGGTTAGCTAGCTTTGTGCGGATGGTACGAAATCGAATAACGCAAAAGCAATAATCTCGTGTGCACCGGAGCTGATGCAGTTTGGAAATCTTACATTCAATTAAGTTTTGGTTATGCACCACATTTTATCCAAACTTAACTTTCCTTACCCTTTTCCTTAAGTGGGTTTCGAAGAATTTCAATTTTTATAATGTTTTTAGTACAATTTATTGTATGACACACAAAAATATCTTATTAAAAGGTAGTTTATACATATACGTATAACTTCTCTGTACATTCCGTCATAAAACGCGTGTCAACATAATATTATCGGCACATATTTTTGGGACAGGAAAATAATATTGGAAAGGAAATTAGAAATAATATGATTGTATACAAAGATGAACAGCGTGTATCTATTTGTAGATATTTTTGATGCGTGTATTTATTAACACGTACTAAACGAACCATAGGAGCTTGTACTTACTAAATGAACCATAGGTTCTTTACTTTTATTGAATTCAGAAAATACGCTCAGTACGTAACTGCTTTTCAGAAGTTTTTACAAGCCCCGTTTGCTAAAAATATGGCCTAAATTACCACTAATAAAAGAAACCTAACTGTAAAAAGAACAATAAATCTCCCACTTCAAAACAAGCAGACAAAAGACAGATTTTTATAAAAGCACCACAGATACCGAATTTCAGTCTAAAACTCTGCAAAGTCTGGGAATAGGTATCCTAATTGCTCTTGTTTACGAGTTTTGAACGTATTATAATTTCACAATAGCCTTTCTATTTAGAACAAAAAGTTAATTTTAGCTCAGCGGCTAATAAATTGTGGGGGAGCTTGACTGGATTTTTTTAGATCGGTGTGAACGCAATCTGGTGAACGTTGCAAGGAGGTTGTATATCAGTCAACGTCCGAGGGGTACTTTAATTGCGTCCTAATTTATTGTCCTACATAAGAGAGTAAAGCTCCCACGTAACAGTATCCTGGCATTTAGGTATTAGGGGGAGAGCCGACGATTACGTCGATAAAATGATTATTATGGAGACATTGTGACGATGTTATAAATGTAAACGATTTGTTTTTAGTGTTAATACAGCAATTTCCTGCATTTCGTTATTATTGTTGGTAGTATTCTGTCTCAGTGCCTACAAATCGATTTGTCAAAACAATATTTGGATATACTAGTTATCAAGTATGCGCTAGGACTCCGAATTAGTCTGGGCAAGAGATTATAGTGAAGATGAAACTACGTGGCTGCGCAGGTAAATAATCTTGGTAGGTAGGTTTCCGTGTTTTACTCGCACACTACTGTCGAACCTTCGTAACCCAAATAATAGATTAAACCAATATCGTAAGTCAAGATCGATTTGTAAGATTGTTGGGCAGTTGACTTCTAGTAAAAAACGATATTGAATCTCAATAGATTCAATATCGTTTCTATATCAATAGAATCTAGGCAAAAAGGGGTGTATAATATACTGAATTGGTTTCTTTTAGGCAAACGCACTCCATCGTACATCGCTGTCGCTTAACATCAGGTGAACCAAGAATTTAAAAAAAAGTTGTATCGGGATTTTGGGTCTTTAACGTCAATCCAACCTAATTTGCTATTGGTTGACTTTGTTTTTAATTTAATAGAATACAATTTGAAATTTACAAAACTGTGACTAGATCGGAATTATTTTTGAGATGTTTTTGTCCGCCGTCAAATGGAATGAATCCTTTCCTGGCGCTGAACAAGCCGTAATTTTTTTTTTCAATCTATTGTAGAAATTTTCAAAAGGAAAAAGTCATAAATAAATGGTAGAGAGTTATGAAGATTGTGTAAACAGATGTGTACGGGAAGATAAATGAGTTAGCGCTAAAAGTGATGATGTGAGCGAGTGGCTGGACCAGATGGATGCTGGCATCATTACTAGTATTATTCTGACGTACGCTGTTATTAGCAGAACTACCTACCAAGAGTTATACGAAATTAATAATTTATTATTTTATTTTATTTATTTATTTATTTTTAAGAAGGCTTACAGACTAATGACATTATTATGATATAACTATACATAAAAAACGTTACGCTAATAACAAATCCAAACAGATAAAATTCTATATAAAACACAATTATTTAAGTATCGCAAATTAAACACTATAGGTATCTCAAATGTCCAAACATTTATTATGCTTTCATAATTATGATGGTTTTTTTTGGCAGAGTGATACCACGGCCTCACAGAAAACGGCGTTAAACAACGCTTACGTTGTGTTTCGCCGAGTGAGTGAGGTTACCGGAGGCCACATCCCCTTTTAAAAGTTCGGCAACACACTTGTGACTCCTATGGTGTTACGGGTGTCCATGGGCGGCGGTAATCGCTTACCATCAGGCGATCCGCCTGCTCGATTGCCCTCCTATCCCATAAAAAAAAATATAATCGTTACAACATTAAGTATTTATAAGGAGGGCAATATTAATAGGTAGGAGTCAAGTCACTTGTATCCTGCAGAGATTAGATTAATTATGACGCAATCTTCTGTATATATTTGATTTTATTATGGCCGTTCACATTAAGTACGTTTACGCTGATGTAACAGCGAAATGGACTGCGAAATAAAATCAAAAACTTGTTTTTATAGATATTAAAAGTGGTTATTCAGCACTACGGTCTGATTCTCATTCTGAGAGGAGACCCGTGCCCAGCAGTGGGACAGTATAATGGGTTGATTATGTCATGTTATGTTATAATCAGCACTACGCTGAGATACGATAAAAAAACTGTCTCGTTAGTCTAGTGGTCCTGAGTGCGATTGCTAAGCTTGAGGTCCTGAGTTTGATTGGCAGGTAGAGGAGAAATTAAAATCTATAAAATTGACAGTACCAGCTCGAAGTTGGATTTTGTGCCCGGGCCCTGCCCCTCTAACATGGGATCTTATCATACAGGCGAACTGTGAATGTAAATGAGTACACCTCTGCCTAACCTTTCGGAAATACAGGCGTATATATATACGATAAAAAGGAATAAGTTTTCAAGATCATGTGTGTGTGTGTGTGTGTGTGTGTAAAAGATGGCTGCGGTCATATATATCTAGCTGTAGATTGCTGGAGATTGGCTTACATCCTTTATCGGCTAATGGAACAGATGGACCCATTAATGGATAGGTACAAGATCTGGGGCGGATGTGACCATAGGTCGTTATATCACGGTCATTAGGCATTTCAGATTACCAAGTGATCGGATTAAATTCTTAATCGGTTATGAAATATATATATATATATATATATATATATATATATATATATACCTTAAAAATCAGTTTAAATTGAAAATGTTTTAATTTGTATTTATACTAACTGTTGGCCGCAGTTTCCCTCGCATCCCAAAAGATTTTTTAAATAAAAGGTAAATGTCCTTCTCCAAGTTCTAATCTATCTCTGTACCAAAAATCATCATAATTGGTTTAGCAGTTTAGGTGTAAAAACGTAAGAGACAGACAGACAGAGATACTTTATCATTTATAAGGCAATGAATGGTTATTATGGACGACTGCACACAGAGTTAAGTAGAAACTATAAAAACCCACTTGCTATGATCTTTGCACACCACTTTTACTTTATAGGTGTTGAAAAAAACGAAAAACGCTCTATAATCAGCGACAAATAAACTATAGACAAATGTTGTCAATGTTGATGGGTACAGGTATTCATATTATGGGCATTACATCGCTCAAATCCAAAAAACACCCTAGCTTTAACGAAGTTTCTAGATGAATCCTTATGTGCGTTTGCCATAAAAAAAATATATGTTATACTTAAGGTTATCACGAACAAATCGTATTGTTTAAAATTTTTATAAATTTGCCCCAATTTTGGATAATAAGGTAAGTAAATAGGCCTTTTTAACCTAATTTGTATTTTTTGTCTTTAACGGCTTAATAGTTAGTCATTAATTTTATAACAAAAAAATATAATAATCTAATTAACAATCTGTATAGTTTTTATTTCTTTGAATATTTTGAAATAATAATGAAATACCTGAAAACTTACTAGCACCCCGCGTGAAGAACCCCCGCAATGCCTGGGACTAACAAATACTAGCACAAAGACTAAATCCTCAAGGTCATTGGGCAATATAATACCCTTAAATTTTTGTGCCACAATGGATTAAACTTTATGAAATTTTATTTTAATGCTCTTAATTTGTCTACAAAAAATCAAATCATAATCGTTTTTTTATTATAAAGACTTAGATCACTATTTTACGTTAAAAGATTTCGGCTTTTTAAAAACAAAAGATTAGTAGCCATGAGAAGGACCGTGTTCCAACATTTACGTAGCACTCGGTGGGTTATATGAATTGCAGATTTCAGCGACATTTCGTACAATTACAACCGTCGGAATCCACAAATCAAGTAAGATGTCACGAACGGCTCTACAAAGCTCTCCGTCGATTTCCACCTCTATCGGACGGACGAGTCTTTCCTATTCTAATATTATTTCAGTTCGTTTCTAGGAAGCTTTATTATACTTGTGTACTGAAGATTTTGCTAGATCTATGCAAATTACGGACACTGCGGTGTAATTAGTTTACTTAATTAGTAATTGCAGAGCTGCTTGAGAAACAATTCGTACGGTGCTTTACTCGTTACTAGTATCTATTTCCTAGTTCCATTTTGGGCAATAAAAATATAATATTTTAACATAACATACCATCACGCCTGTATTCCCCGAAGGGCGTACTTAATGTACACCCACAGTAATAATATATTATAATATTTTATTATATGGATAATGCTATTTTGTCTATAAATTAGGTAGACCATAGGGCGGCAATTATATATTTTTAGATAGAATCGTTGAATCAGATTGTATCTGTGTAGATATGCATGAAATCTGATCACAGAATCAGTACCTCTACATTCAATTGATTCTGATCTCTTATACAACTCGAAAACGATATATTTTTCGTTGAATAGTAAGGGAGTGACAGAGACAACAAATCGGACACAAGGATCGGATGTACACATCAAGAAATCAACGAAAATCTGATGCCTGAACCCGGCCACCAAGTGCATCGTTCGCTCTACTTTGTCTTCTATTAACTAATGTTAAAAGCAATGATTACAAAGAAGCCAGCACTTTCCACGAACTAGGATACCTCGTAAATGTGCACATTAAAAACTTTAAGGTTGAAGTTAATCGACTCGTAGAAATGTAAGTTATGGTGTATTGTTAGTTGGTGTGTTACATACATTGTAAGTATACTTACATTATATATGTGTTAGCGCAACAGAGATTGCAAACTTCAGTATAGGTTAATAGTTATATGTGAAGGATCAGACATGAATTCTCTGAAAATTTCTGCTTTTACGTTGCAAAACAGATTTTAAAATAGGTAACGCTATATATAAAAAAACGCTTATTCCGTCAAGAAACAATTTGTAGAAATACAATTGTTACGAAACTCTAGAGGGTCTCTGTTCTTTAACGAATTAATTTAAAAAACAAAAATTATCAGTTGAAACTGTAAGATACACTAGCTTAAAACTGTATATCGGTACATAGATAGATCGATAAACCGAGTATGATCGGTTATCTCTTTTTTGTATTTTTAATAAACTTCCCATGTACCGTGTACTCTGGAATCGAGAATTATTGGCAGGGACATCACTAATCTACCAAACAATCTAGTAAACGGTCTACTAGATAGTTGGATAGATTAGTGAGTTTTAGACCACGAGTCATGAAAATGTAACACGAAGGAATATCATAAACAATTACATATAATACACACTTCAATGAAATATCCATCAATGATAATTATGTAGGTATTATGTTTTTAACGTTCTGCAAAGTGTTTTTGTTGAAATGGGAATTATTCAGACGACTGAGTTTGTTACTTTTAAATTAATTAGACACTGCTTTCGATTTAATTGGGAACGTCTTCTCTTATAATAAGTGTAACAATGTAAAGGCTTTGGGTAACATCAAACAATATTGAGCAATCATTAATAACTGTCTAACGAACCTTGCTAACTAATTAATGATTTCCGAATGATTCCATAGCTGAAGTTGTTCATCATCGCTTTTATTGCGGTGTTTATTTAAAAAGGACCACCAACCACCAAATAAAATGGCCACTTGATGATCATAATATGATTCATAGATATGTAACTACACTTTTCTGTAACATACCATCACGCCTGTATTCCCCGAAGTGTTAGGCAGAGGTGTACCAATGAACACTTACAGTTCGCCGGTATGTTTTAGGGCCCATGTAATAGGGGGTGACCTTATTGCCATTACCTGAGCAGAAATCCAAACTCCGAGTTGCTAATGAGAATTTCATAGAAAAACTCAATAATGATATGTTCGACCTGGCTCGTGAATCTGTATTCGTGAATCATATTATGATTTATCAAAAGCGGCCGTTTTAGTCTCCCAGCTTAACCAAACAACTAAACAAACCAATATAAAACCAGTTGGTCCTATCAAGCTGAGCTGTAAGAATCGATATTAAAAGTCAACGTCATTATCCTGTTTACGGTCCGGAATTAATAACTTAACTCCGATTGTTTTTAACCCCCGACGAAAAAGAAGGGTGTTTTAAGTTTATAGTGTTTATCTGTGTATGTTGTTGCATCGTAGCGCCCAAACGAATGGACCGATTTTGATTCCGTTTTTTTGTTTGAAATGTTACTTGATCGAGAGTTGGAGAGATTTAAGAAAATCTCGCCAGCTGCAGCCGTTTGAAGATTATCAGCTCTTTTCTGGTTCATGAAGGGATGGGCGCAACTTCCACAGGTCTGATCGACTTGGAAATTTGGTATTCTGTTACTTTAATTATATTGTAAGAACATGGTAACCTTGTCTTGATGTTGCAGGGTTATTTTTTATTTTAAATTTATCGTTACTGTGTAGGTCAAAGTTTGACATAAGCTCCATAGAAATAATGTAGATAGAATGAGGTAATTTTAACTCATTAAGTAGCGAAGGAATATCAGCTTCGAAAATAATAGATTATATTTTAATGTGTTTGTAGTATGTAGCTTGGCTTTATATCTAAAAAATAATAATAGCTTTAGCTAAAAACTACCAAGCAATAACGCTGAACGTAAATCTTCGAAATAAAAATGGCGTCTAAGCGTTCACTGAGACTCCTTTTAGAGATTATTGATGTGTAAACGTGGTACAAATCTCTTGGTGTAAGTATTAGGGCGGGTTAGGTTTCGGCCCCAAATATTGGAAGCTCTCCGCTTCGACAGGAACTGTTTTTATGAATGTGTGACTTGAATTGTAGTATGAATGGTACAAACAAAATGTATTATCATCGACTTTATAAATTGAGTTCTTAAAAGAAAATTTACAAAAATATTTTTTTGTATTATGATATTACATATCATCATCACGGCTGTATTGCCCGAGGGGTTAGGCAGAGACGTATAATGTACACCCACAGTTCGCCGGTAAGTTTAGGTCCCAAGCCGAGCCTATTGCCACAAATCGCAAACTCCGAGAATTTCATACATCGTTTGTGATAATAAAAAATGTTAATGTTTCTAGTTCAAATAGAAATAGTTTAACAATTTCTCAAAAATAGTAAAGAAATTAATGAAGCGAAAAGTTTACTTCCATTGGAAACAATTCTTGCATACTTACCTACTATTTTCAAAGACCGTGTTAATTATTCGTAAATTGGTCCGCGGAGCCTAAATTGGGCAATTTAGGCTCCAGCGTTCCAAAGACGGAATACCAAAATAAATTGTAATCCAAACAATATTTTTCATTCAATTGTGTTATTATTCGGATACCGTTAACCTAGGTTCCTACCGTACCATTTCATCTACTACTACTTCACTAGAAATAAACGATCCGAAAAGTTCCAAATTAGGCAAAGTTATCAAAAGTTACATTCGCTCATATTTATTTCCAGTGAAGTATTTTTGACGAAATGATAGAGTAGGAAGCTAGATTAACATTATCTGAATCCGAATAATAACACAATTTGATTAAATTGTGTAAGAATTACGATTTCTTTTGGTATTTTGATTGTATGGGAAATTCGGTCCGACTCTTAAAACAACATTAACAAATTAAGAGGTGAGATTTTCCGAAAGTATCCTGCGCTTATCTCTGCTAATTAACTCGTTACGAGAGGCACCTGCCTTACTCGAATTACTCAGTGCAGAACTTCTTGTATATCTATAATATTATACATAGATATTTGTATATACGGAAATCGTTAGCGAGCCCCGTCTCTAATTGAGACAGTTGTCAAACTATTCGTAGTCACGTACTATACGTCTTGACACTTGTGTTATACAATGACATCATTTTAACGGTAATGTTACCATTAAAGTTATGTCTTTACGTGTGTAACCCATAACCCATACCATTGTGATTCTTGGTGTAAATGATTGTTACAGTGATTTGAAGATCATCATCATTTTGGCCTTTTCTCTTGTAACATTTAATTTTTCTTATATTGATGTCGGCTGTCTCATTGGACTAAGCTCCTAAGCTGTTTGCATTGGACTAGGCTCTAAGTGCAACTAGGACGCTAGAGGTCCTGAGTTTGATTCCCAGTACGAGCAGTGTATTGGGTTTTTCTTTGAAATTTTCAATTGCAGCTCGGAGTTTGGATTTGTGCCTGGTTACACACTGGTTAATGACAATAGGCTCGCCCCCTATTATTATTATTTATTGTTGGTTTCGACTTCCAGCCTAATTAGATACGGTTGAATATCAGTATTTTACACAAAGCGTCAGCAGAATTCTACGATCTAATTTCTGGACAATACCCATATCCGGATTGTCATTTGATTAAGTAGGTACCAATACATGAAATAATTATGCATCGATTATAATTGATAAGTGTCAGTGGTTTTGGTAATGTATACTAATATTATAAAGCTGAAGAGTTTGTTTGTTTGTTTGAATGCGCTAATCTCAAGAACTACTGGTTGGAATTAAAAATTTCTTTTTGTGTTGGATAGTCCATTTATCGAGGTAGATTATAGGCTATATAACATCACGCTACGACCAATAGGAGCAGAGAAATGCGGGTTAAACCGCAGGCTGATCGCTGGTTAATTATAAAAAGACATTCCGAAAGGTGTGTAGGTACGGAACCGTAAAAAATTTGAAGCTTGCAACACAAAAAAAAAATGTATAGGTTACCTTTTTTCAATTGTAAGCTTACAATGTTCACACTTTGTATAGAGACATAAACATTTTCTGACTGCTTTAATGCAGACGAAGCCGTAGGCGTTAGAAGCTTATTCATACATTCTCAACCTCGTGTTACGTATAAAAACTTGTAAAAGAGGAGGCATTTACGCAACTCCGTTCTTGAAATATAACAGACTGCTGACCTCTTACGAAAACAAATAATTATGTACACTCAACGCTATACATCTAGATAGACATATAAGTGTATCGGGGCCTTTAATCTCTAATCGACAATGTCTCGATTTCTGTGTCGGGGTTCATAAAAAACAACTATCACCTTACTTTCTTAACTAGCTAATTTTATGAAGTTTAAGTTTTTTTATAATTCGGGCCCTGATAATTTGACTGCCCCGAACGCTTACATATAACTGACGTTGACTGTACATACATACCCTTGTAATAAAACCCCTATACCACAAAGCGATGCGGATTTTATTACAAACTTTCACTTTGTGTCACAGAAATTCTTATCTTACGACACACTGAACAAAAATGGAATACCACCATCTTACTAAATTTCGGCGATGTAATTTTTTGTGTGGTGGGATGGGGAGGCTCTCCTGACCGCACAAGTTTTGAATGCTTTCATTCAAACTTGCGACGCCGTTCGGCTTGGCTTTGAATGGCGGATGCCACAGTTTGTCTCGGCAACTTCGACGATTTAACTCGCCGCTGTCTCTCACAATGTTCCAGGCTTATTCACAGTTAGATAGCTTGAAAAATATCCAGTATTCTCTGTGATTGTTTTCTTTATTTTCAATTAAGTTTTAGTTTTTAATTACTTTCTCTGCCTTCTGCTTTCGAATGTTTAACCTTGTTTGAAATACCCATCGGAGTAGAAATATTGTAAGTTAGCCATGGAATTGAATAAGATTATTATCAATAAGTGGAAGTAGTTTCTGTCTGCATACGATGCGAAGCGCTCAGTCGTGAAGGCATAACGAGGGCTCTACCGTCGATTTCACACCGTCTGACTCCGTTATCTTATAGAAATATCTCAGATACCTTTTCTTATCGTATCGGTGAATACATAAATATGTGGGGAGCGGAGTGAAATATCCAATCGTCGCATTCATGGGAATGTATATCTCTTAAACATGTAGGTATGTACCTGATACTTATTTTCTATGCGTACCTACCTACCAGATATTAGTTATATTTTAACAATACGCAGCATGAGTACAACATTTAAGCATTGTATGTTTATGCCAGCTACCTTAAACAGAGAAGAAAAACATTGTGATGAATCCTGCACGTCTGAGAGATTTTACCAACGGTGTGTGTAGTCTTCCAACCAGCATTAAGTCAGCGTGGTGGATTATAGCGTAACCCTTTAAGTCTAAGAGGAGACTAATGTCCAACAATAGGGCAGTAAAAGAGAATCAGAGTTACTTATTTATATATGATTTTTTTGCTCTGTGTATAGATAACAACTACATTCTTCACCAATAAGTCAAATACATATCTAATCCTCTACAGCTATTTAACACTTCTACTTAACCCTGGTTACGTTTTGGTAATGGGTTTGGGGAACTTTTGTCATTACCTGGTTGTATGTTCGGTACTTTTTGCAATAAACCCAGAAAGTTAAATGAACTACTACGCTCAGTACGCCGCTATTTCATCGCGACATACAAGCTAGCAATTCACACCGATGAATACTGCAATGTGTACGATGTAGGCAGTCAAACATAATGACTAGGCAGGCAGACTGATTAAAAATAATGCTAGGCCGTAACTTGCACTCTACGCATAAAAAAATATTGGACTAATGACACTTTTTGAATCGTTTCCGTGGTAAGCTAGTGCTGTGAAGCGCTCCGTCTCTTGTCAAGGATTCATAATATTTTTTATTGGGTGAATACCTAAAACAACATTATTATACTTATTATAATTTTACAAGTGCGGACGGTGGGTCCGCAGGGGAGGAGGAGAATCGGTATTACGATGCGCCACTCTCCCTACCCTCTGCGGCCGAGGTTTGGACGGCAGCGGGGTTACATATCTGTCCCGCCGCAAAGAGGGTTTTGAGCGGCGGACTCGGGGTCGTCAGGCGCCTATTGCACTTGGCCCTAGGGGAGGGTCCAACATTGGACTCCGTGGTGGGATCACGGAGCATGCGAAAGCGATTCCCGTGATCTCACTACTATGCGGAAAGTGGCAGTGGTGGTGGTTTTAGTCGGTATACTGGTCGGAGAGCCCGACTTCCCAGATTCCCGCATTTCCCCACCCGAAAAAATAAATGAATAAAAAGGTGTATACGTATGGAGTTATTATACAGGCAATAATAGACTCATGCAAGTATACACTTAACAGTAAAATTGACGTGATTCTTATAAATGTAAAACATAATATCCTAAACCATATACGTAGTAATAAAGACCTTACCTAAAAACCACTATGATACCAGAAAATATCTCCACGTAAATTCAAACTTGAAATGTGAAAAATGGGCCAAAGATATGACTCGTAAAAAAGGTAACGGACACGAAACGCCGTCAATCCGATATCTGAAATAAATATACAGTGAATTTTATGAAGAACGGACTCTGCTCTACGGATTTTGTTAGGAAGAGAAATATGTATAGAAAGTCAACATTAAACATAAATATAACATTAACATCACGCCTGTATTTCCCGAAGGGTTAGGCGGAGGTGTACTAATGTACATCCACAGTTCGTCGGTATGATTACGTACCATTTTATAGAGGGCCAACCTATCCAAACACACAAATCCAAACTCCGAGCTACTACTTGTTATAATTTTTCTTCACAGAAAACTGGCGTTAAACAACGCTTACGTGGTGTTTCGCCGAGTGAGTGAGGTTACCGGAGCCCCAATCCCCTTTTAAAAGGTCGGCAACGCACTTGTGACTCCTATGGTGTTGCGGGTGTCCATGGGCGGCGATAATCGCTTACCATCAGGCGATCCGTCTGCTTGTTTGCCCTCCTATGCCATAAAAAAATACTACTGAGAATTTTGTAGAAATCCCCAATAGTTCTACTCGTCTTGGGAATGAACCGAGGACTTCTAGTGAAGTAATCGCGCCTATGAAGTCTAGAATAATAAGGCAGTTGGAACATTGAAATCATATCAAAATACTGTATACATGCTGTAGTTTTTACAAAACTTATCGAGTAAGTCATTCATAGCGGTAGAAGCGCTAGTAGCACAATGTGCTGCCTGCCCGATATCGATAAGCGACGTAACCAGCGATGTTACAAGTGACGTCAGGCTTTTAGCTCCCACAGGAGACAAGGAAGTAGCTATTAGCTGTGATACACAACGACGTTGATTCTCGGTCTATTATGGGATACTAAATTTCCGGTCACCAACGACTAGAATATTTTGTAACGCATATTGATATCTTCTTTCTCGTTAAAGATAATTAATCTTTGACTAGTGATGTGGTCAATAGTGCGGTTAAAATGTCCGTCTGTCTGTCGTTTGTCACATAAGGTTTAGAGCCAAACGGTTGGAGTTACAGTCTTCAAATTTTCACAGTAAGTATAAATATCTTGTTGACCCAAAGGCCATACTTAAAAATTGTCAAAAATATTTTTTATAATAAGTGCCTACCCTATAAGTTCGTACGGAGCCCTCGGTGTGCGAGTCGGACTCGCAAGTAGAATTTTAGTGCCAAATCTAAAATACGTTGTACGTAAATCTAGGCTAGCTAGCTGCTAGACATTGTTCACCGACAATTTTCGTCCAACTTGTCCTATCCTAAGTCGGAAATCATTCTTCTCGCCGGCTATCCGACGTCTGACAGCAGAACTTCCAGATAAAGATGTTTCTCATGTTACTTGTACAACATTGCGCAACTAAATTTATTGGACTAAGTATTTTATCTGTTTTGCTTACATTCACATCGTAATACTATTGTAATGATTCACTATAGTGTCATGGACATGTATTGTTGGAATGAATATAAAATATAGTTTCTTGTAATTGTTTCTCTGTCATTTCTTGTTGACACTTCCCGCAGTTATTAGTTAATTTTATACTTTATTACATACACGCCGTGACGCCGGTGTGTATGTATGAGAATCTCATCTTATATATTCTAATACATGATATAAATGTCTTTCTTAGTTGTTAACTACACCTACCTATCTACACACTTCTACATGTCAAAATTTGCCGTGTAGATTCTTATAAAGTTATATTATAAGGCATATTTTTGAGCCATGAAGTTTCTATGATTTCGTGATTAATCTGTAAGGGGGTTCTCTTCAATATACAATATTTATTTATATAGAAGATTGAGAAAAGCAAACTGTTATAAATGTAACTTACCGTCATTTCATATTAACCTAATATAAACCTGTGTAGAACAACTATTTTATTACCAACCATTATAGTATAGTGTACTTAAGAGTCCGGCGGACCGAATTTCTCTTACAAACGTAATACCGAAATAAATTGTTATTCAAACACTATTTAATCAAGTTGTGTTATTATTAGGATTCCGATACTGTTTATGTAAGTCCCTATGTTACCGTTTTGTCCAAAATACTTCACTGGAAATAAATGTAAGCGAATGAAATTTTTAATAAAATTACCAAGTTTGGAACGACTTTCCAGTCTTTTATTTCCAGTGAAGTAGTAGTAGACGAAATAGTGCGGTAGGAACCTAAATTAACGGTATTCAAATCCGAATATTATCATAATTTGATTGAATAATATTGTAATTAACCTGTCTATGGCGCTGTACTACACCTACTTTTATGAAATAAAGTTTTATTTATTTATTTTATTATTTATTTATCACTTTTTGAATAAATATTTAATGTAGTAATGTTATTTATAGCATAACACAGTTAGTAATCGTAAATTTAAAGTAAAACCCTTGAATTTCTCTGTGTAATCATGTAAATAACCCAATATTCATGTTAAGCATTTTTCGTATAAAGACCATGTTGGGACGGGAAGGTTAATAAATCAATTTAAAAAAGGTTCGGGGCGTCTCATTTAGCCGAGATATTGTTTCCATAATTAAGTCGAATTTCCGATATAACCATTATTATATTGTAATGAATGTTAGAAATTTGTATAAAGGCTAATAAAATGAAATATGGTCGTGTACGTGTATACTCTCACCACATGTGTGTGACGATTTAGTAAGATTTATTATAACAGTATTTCACTACGGACCAAAGAGATTTAAGACATTGTTATTTTTTTCTTTTTAAAAAACGTTGCCTCACACTAGGATTTTCTCCTGTATCGTGGGTGCGTTTACAAACACAAATTCTCACAAACACAAACATCCAGACCCGGAACAACTACCTGCAGATCATACAAATATTTGCTCCGTGTGGGGATCGAACCCACAACACATTGCGCAGAAGCCGATCGCTCAGCCGCTACGCCAAACGTGTCGTCGATCTTTTTATTTTTAAGCTATTGCATAGCTTCTATCGCGGGCCTTGAGCGTTGGGACCGAATCCAGAAATTCCGTAACGAAAAAAACCTAACACGCTTGTCTCTTTAGTTCAGCAACCCGCCTTTAGGTGGCATTGGTTGTATTGCATAAGTTGATAAAAAACGCTATGCAATAGCTTTACCGCGGCAGTCCCCGAGTGCCACACGTCTTTTTTTATTATTGAATCTCAACAGCAGGGTTATCGAGATATAATGCATCTCTTAATATAATTAGATATCAACATTAATTTAGAAGACTACAGGGTTTGTTTAGAAAAAACCTTTTATAATTTAAAATATCGTGTTTAAGAAACGAATATTACCGTAACCAATGCTATATACATCCAGTAACATGAATGAAAAGTAAAAAAAAACACTAGTGGTCCTCAGCGCGACTGCTACGCTAGAGATCCTGGGTTCGATCCCCAAGTCGAGCAGTGTTATTTGATTTTTCGGTGAAATTCTCAGTAGCAGCTCGGAGTTTGGAATTTGTGCCCGGTTAATGGCAATAGGCTAGAAGGAGAAAAAATATTGCGGCCAGGATTCGAACCTGCGTCTTCTGATTTAATACACCAGACGATATGACTAACTAAGCCATCGCGAGTCCCGTTTATTTACGTCTTTTAAGGTGACGTCACGGTTGTGACGGTGACTTTATAATCTTAGCATGGAAAATGCAAACAAAAATATACATAATGTCTTGTATACAAAACATTACTTACATTGATTGTAAAAGTTTAAACACATGTTGGAATAAAATGTATGGGATAGCCGGCTAAAGAAAGACTAACTTCTTTGGAAGTGGAGCGATAAATACTTGTGTATTTCACTGGGTGAAATAACGCGGTCACTTGCAAGTCTCTCAACTTTGTTTGGAGAAGGAATACCTATATTTTTTTCTTTTACGCGATGCGCTCTTGTTTCTTTAGGGTTGATACTATCGGCTAAAAGGCTTATGTTACCGATGAGTTTCGAGATCACTGTATTTCTTGCGGTCCGCTCTCTGCGTCGTATAAAGGTTAGGTTAGTAATGTCTTCGTAGTCCTTGCAGAAAGAAATATTTAAAAAAATATACAGCCTGTGCAGTATTTGCAACATACGCGTATTTACAACAAGATTGACAGCACTTTGTCGTAGCAGCTTAGCAATCAGCTTCAAAGCTACATGCTTTGTGGGGGGGGTCCGATCCCCGCAAGGAACAAACATTTGTATAATCTACAGACATTTCGGGCCGGAGTGTTTGTGTGTGAGATAATTTGTGTTTGTAAACGCACCCACGATTCAGGAGAAATTCCTAGTGTAGGGAAACGTTTAAAATGTATGTTATCAATTTTTTGAGAATCCAGTCTATATAGGTTTGGAAACTTGGACTGAAATTACAACGTAGAGTTATCTAGTAATAATGCTTAGGCAGTTATTATCCATAAAAAATATGGTCCTTCAAGAGGTCCTTTCTCAGCAGTAGACCTTTTGGCTATTATGATACCTAATGTTTTTTTTCTTACTAACATTTAAATCTTGAGAGCGATGAGTCCAAAGTCAAATGGTCCTTCAAGAGCTCCTTGCTCAGCAGTAGACCTTTTGGCTATGCTGATAATGTATTTTTTTCTAACTAATATTTAAATCTTGAGAGCGATGAGGGCGATTTTTGTTTTAAATGCAATTTCCTTTTATCAATTATATATTTTCATCACATTATTATTTGAATCATATTTGTCGTATTAATGTAATCACATAACTTAAATATTCAGAATTTACGGTATATTAAATCTTCTTGTATATTCTATATAAATAAAAATGAATCGCCGAAATGTATGTACGTCCATAACTTCCGAACGACTGCACCAAATTGGATATATCTTTGTGTTCGTTATTTTTAGGACAAGTTTGTATGAAAGTGTTTTTTAAATCCACCAGAAAGGTCAGGAAAATTTACGCAAGCGAAGCTGCACGTGGGTTGCTAGTTTTCAATAAATCAAAGCTGTCATAATAATAACTGAAGTGAGTAAACATGTAAAACTAATTAGACACACATTATATTAAGTTCGGAAACTGCGATATCATGTAAGGTTTCTATATTCATGAATTATTAAACAGTGTGAGCCAATTCGGGGTGTTTAATAATGCAGGTAGCCGTGTCAAGTGACTCCGTGGGACACACTGAATTATGTAATAAACTCGTTCCCTTAGTTTCATTCGTGTCTCTAATGTAATGTATGGGACAGTAGGCTTGGTGCAGTACAAATTGAAGATGAGTGACTGACCGACTCTAAACTGGTGGTCAATGCAACATGCTTAGTTGTCGCGATAGGTGTATGTGTGTGTGACAAAATGTATGGACGTGGACAAAGCAAGAGATGTATACGGATCAAGACATTTATTTTTCAAAACAGAATACAATAATTCACTTACATTGAGAAACATAAGATACTTGCTATTAAGTGGTCGATCGTACGGAGCAAGGAACAGACCACAGATCGTAACTTAAATTATCGGCAATGTACCGATGCAATAACCCGAGCATGACTGTGGCGTACAGTAGTTTCTGTGTGTGTCTACTCCTATCGGAAAAAAACATGAGTGTATGACTGTATGTGTGTATGTATCTGCGCCTAGAGTTAGACTCTGCGTTGTTTACTTAACTAGATGTTTCAATAGAAAAGAAACTCCATTGCAATAATGTCGAATTTCTATATTTGGCAAGCCAAACAACCGAACGGCAGTCTTTGAATACCAACTAGGTACCTACCCATCGACTATTTTTAAAATTCGAATTTTTGAACCTTTGTCACCAGCTAGCCACTGCCTCCTGAACAATAAATTTGCTGTGTTATATTGCGGAGTTAGGGCGAGATCCCCAACATTTTATGGTCCCATACAGGGTCTTCATCTAAGGTTAAAATTAAAATTTGTCACATCTATTAGCCTCACCTTATGATAAGGCTAATAAAGATGTGACAATCTCAACTCCCGTCTACTTCTAAATGTTGCCATCCCCGTGAAGACTTAGATATCCTTTTCAACATCCCATCCCACAAAGGAATTTAATTTAATTGAACAAGGATAGGAACCTATTGCGTCCATGATGCACGTGCTAATACACAAGGGATAGCGTTCGAATAATATGGCTTCGAATAAATGATATCAAACGAGTAGTATGGCTTTGATATAATTTATTCGAAGTCGGTTTCGTTGAAACCGTTTATTTATAAAATTTGAAATTTATTCTCGGTATCGATGTTTATCTGTTATCGATATACACGAGTACTACTAAATACTTCCCAAGAAAAGGTTTATAATAGCTCAACCAATATTTATGTGAAAAATATAAAATTAATTATTTATTTACAGGGTGATTATTTCAAAGAGATCCGTTATACAGATTTGCACAAATATGTCAAGCATAATAGTCAGTGGAATACCTCATCGGTTTAGCGATTGTAAGAGCGGCTGCTGAGCGTGACGTACTACGGTTTCGATTCCCAGGTCAGGTAGGTTCCCAGGTAGAGATTTCTCTGATATTGAGAAGTAAGGGGGCGAGCCTATTGCCGACAATAGGCTAGCTTGCGACCTCTACACCAATGAAGCAGTAATTTTAAGTGCATAAAAAAACAATATGAGCATGAACATGCAAAAGTGAGTACCTACTGTAATACTTACAGTTTCTCTACTTACCCATTATCGATTCAAAGTTACATGAAGATTTTTTCTTGGAAACTCGGGACAATTAACTTTTCAGGATTTTGGGTGAAACATTTACTGAGCTACTTAAATCGGTTCAAACTATTTATGCCCCTCGTTTGAAAAAAGCGCCCTGTATCTATAGATTATGATAATCGTACCGTAGGGTTCGGCTATGAGAATTCGGGGAAAAACATTATGAACTCCAGAACGTTATCACTGCTAAATAGAGTAGATTATTTGTTTTCCTGAGTTGTTTTTTCCTCTTATAAAATTAATGTTGGTGTGGAAATGAGTGAAGATTTGATCTATAAGAGATTTAAATTTTAGGAAAAAATAAAATATTTTTGTTTATTGTAAAATCGGGGTTTAATTTCATGGGCTAACCATATGTGAATCAATTTACAAGGCTGTGCTTGCCATGGTCAGTTATAGATGGGTGACTATTTTTAATGGTTAAGTCTTTTATTTTGTATTAATTCTTAGGTCCCGTTCATTATACGAACCCTTTTCAAAATCGTTATTTGCAGTTAGAAACTCAAAAAGCCTGACAACCAGTCCATCCTTATATCGGAGGTCTGATGACAGTCGCCGTCTGCTATTCCCCAAAGTAGTTGAGAAAAGTCTAGGATGATAAGATTAAGGCAGTATATAGAACAATGCAATCATTCTCGTGCATTATATTGCGTGAAATTGGCAATAGGCTCGTCTATTACATGGGACCAACACTTACTAGCGAACTGTGGGTGTACATTTTTTTAAAGGTTAATAGCAATGTGGGTCGCGCATTACTAGTATTCTTGTTACCCCTCGTGCTAAGCTAAATGCTTGTGTAACAAGTGAACCCACTAGTCAGTAGTGTAATGGGTGGGTTTCAAACGGGCAACCACACAATCGCAAGGCGTCGAGTCGACGCCCTAGCTAGGCTACCGCCGCTTTCAAATATTAGTACGCCTAACCTAACTTAACCTAACCCTTCAGGAAATACAGGCGTGATTGTATGTTATGTATATTGCGTGATAAAAAGCCGCTTGATTTCATTCTGATAAGTATTCATAAAACTATATTTTTTATCGATAAACTATTTTAGGGATAATTAAAACCCTAGAAAATTATTGCGAAAATAACATTATGCCGGAGACAGGCCACTTGTTCGCACATCAGAGTAACTTTACGTGAAAAACAGATTCAAGTAAGTTTAACTTAGATCTTTTAGATTAGTTAATGTTACTTCAATTTATGGAATGAGGCTTTACGATTTTGTTGACGATATCATTCATGATTAGGTTCAACTCAAGCGTGAGTAATATCTCACAAAAGTCGCACATCATATAAAAGTTATTAGGTCGAAGAATTTATAGCCGTGAGGTAAAAAACCGGAAATCAGATACGTATTGAATAGGAATATTTCTTTATTATCAAGTAGCAAACAATATGGAAAATTACGCAGAAACGAACCGTATTATCATAGGTACCGTCCACAGTCTCCACTAATATTTTAAAGAGTTAAAGTTTGTGAGTTTGTGAGGTTGTAGGGGGTAATCTCTGGATCTACTGAACCAATTTTGATAATTCTTTTTTTGTTGGATAGTCGATTTATCGAGGAAGGCTATATAATGTCACGCTACACCTCTTAGGAACGGAGCAGCGCCGGTGAAACCGCGAGCGGTATTTATAATTTACAAAATCACCACACGAGACCAAACAATTATGAAATGCGCTATAAAAGCATATGAGTATAAATTTGTTTTGGTATTCGTTGAAAGTCGTTCCCTGTATAGCGTCAATTAATTAACAGCGGTCTGGACGGCACACCGCGTGCATTGTAATTTTTTTTCACAATAATGTATAATTTTGGTATAAAACTATCACGGATTTTATGCTATAAAAAATTTTCTTTATGAAATTAACTATTAAAAATTTTCGTTATAAAATTAATAGATACGGGGAGGTCTGTAATGACTTCCATTTCACAGTTAGATACCTACTTATATTTTTGCTAAAAATATTTATAAGTTATCACGAAAATCAGAAACTGTTAGACAAACTTAGAAATTTTGCAAGTAGGGACCTACCTAGATACGTAGGTAGGTAGGTACTTTTGTAGGTTTCTAGTCTGTAGCTAGCTACTAGACTCCATAATACCAACTCACCTCCTCTGGCCGTTAAAGATCCAGTGGTTTCTGAAACATGAGCGAATATTAGACATTGAAAAAAAAAATCTACTTTTTACGGATTTTATCGCGTTGTATTGACCCAAAACTGCAAGACCAAACGACACAGTGAGCTCTTTCTGCGTAAATCGGATCACCAATAATTAACAAAAAAAAAATGTGAGGTAGCTGTTAGTAATTTTAACATTAAGACGTCCAACACCTCAGACCATGACCATGGATGCTGTAAAGGATCCAAAACGTCGGGAATCAAATAACACCAATACAACGCGATAAAATCCGTAAAAAGTAGTTTTACTTCAATGTCCACTAGGATTTTCAGCGAAATACTGGTGACAAACATGTTATTTTTTCCATGCACGCCTAAAGAATATACTACTTCTTTCAAATTGTGATAAAATCGGTAAAAGTACGACCTAGTTTGATTTTTATTGCATTAGTGTCAAATATTTGTTTTGGTTCCAAATGAATGTTCAATATAACATTATCGTACATCATTTAATTAGTTCTATGAATTGAATATAAAGCGGTGTTAGTTTGGAAACGGATCATGAATTTATGATTCACATCTGAATCAATTTACAGTATTGATTGATGCAGGAAATAATAAGCCTCTAGTGGATTGCTTTGAATTAATTTACAATGCAATACACTATATCTAATTACAAAATTATAATATATCTTGGGCCGAAATAGATATATCTATACCATCATGCCTTTATTTCCCGAAGTGTAAGGCAGAGGTGTAAGTACTAAAGTACACCACAGTTCGCTGGCATGTAAAAGATTGCGAGGCTATTTCCATTGACCAGGCACAAATCTACTTTGAGTTTCTACAGAGAATTACATAGAAAAATCCAATAACATTTTGTTTGACTTGAGAATCGAACTCAAGACGTAGTGTAGCGTAGCGATCACACTTAGGATCACTAGACTAATGAGGCAGTCTAAATATATGTTTTCATTTTCTTTTTTTTTTGCTATTATTACTTTTTCGGCTATAGTATCACGGCCATCGTCTCAGACTCATCACTCGATGAGTATTTTTTTCTAAAACAAGACAAAACAGTAAAATATGATTGTTCTATTTACATTGTTAAAATAAAAATAGATTTTTCCTCAATGTTTAAAAATTTGCAGGTTTTTCACGTTTGAGATCTCGACAAGTTTGCTTTGAAAACTGAGAGGTATATTGACTTGCAAATGAGTTGGCTGCAGCTTTATTTTATCGCGAGCGTTTTCATCACATACATTTTTGGGAAAATGAATATTGTACTAAATATATCTTTTTAATCAAATAAATAAAATTTAAGGGCTTAGAAGATTAACATTTGAGCCATGCAGAATAGGTAGATTTTTTCATCCTGTAAAATTAAATAATTATTTATTGAGTATCTGCACACTATTTAAAAGTTGAACTGAAACTAGTGATACGATCATACGATCTTATTAGATAATTCTACTCGTGATCATGAGGTGTAAAAGATCTGAAAGAGATTTAATGTTACTGAGAATTTCATAGAAATCCCCAATAACACTGCTCGACTTGGGAATCGAGCCCAGGGGCCGTATTATGACGTGTTAACGCCATCATTTTTAGGTTGTAAGAGTTGAGGCTATTTAATATGTACAACGGCATCTCTTTCTCACAACCTAAAAATGATGGCGTTAACACGTCATAATACGGCCCCAGGACTCTAGCGAAGCAGTCGCTATTACTCGTAGGACCCCTACACTAACGATGCAGTCCTGTCAGAAATTTGTACAATGTTTAAATGGAAATAAATATTCGATGGAGATGTATTGTTAGTATATATTCATGTATTTTATGTAAATAATGCATATTAATACGTTTCTTTTTATAATGTATATAGATTAATACGTCATATATGTAGAGTATTATATTATTATACATTTGAATGTATACACGATAAATAATTTTTAATAAAAATCCCCTGGCTTTAACAACCTTAAGTCTTGGTCTACAAAATAGTAGGTATTTCTCAATTTCCCTCTATCGTCCGCTCCTCTGGTCCTCTGCTCTTATAATGTTCAGGTACATCGTTTATATTCAAAGTAAGCAGGTAGCTATTTTAATTCAACACGATTCGTACCCTTTTCAAAGTGGCTGCGAGCTCACTGTCACTTCTGCGTGATTTCGTTGAAGGTATTATCGAGAAAATTGGAATGCTCAGACTCTATTTGATACCATTTAATTTTATGTAAATGATGTGAAATATTACGAGCGGAAATTTTTAGAATATCTATTTTTGAAATAGCGTAGGATTATTTAAAAAATTGGAGGAGTTTAAGTTGATATTTTCTAGTACCTAAGTATATTATTGTGGGCTACTCCCACCACGTATACATAAGTACACAATTACATAATGTACATAATACGTATAATATTTATGTTATAATGACGGATGACGTAGTGCCGGCGTGCCATCTGTGTCGTACATCGGAACCGCGCTCAGTTCGCGGTGACAAGTGCTACGTCACGACAGAGGCGTTGCCGCTACCTAGGGGCATCGAAGCGCCCGTTCGTTCACCTTGAGCCGTCCTCAGTCAAGATCTCGCTATCGCGACGCGAAGCCCATGCTCCTTGCTTCGATTTCTTAGCTTTCGCATACGCTTAATTTAAGCTATTTTTGAATGTTGTGGGCTTGTACGCTCCTAATATAGACTATTGTGCTGTAACAAAACTATCCTGCTATATCTAAACTACTGTGCTGTGACTATATCTCCATCTTGTGCTTATAATTTCTATTTCTCTTCGAACAACAGTGTACGTGAACTTTGCACTATTGTGACTTTGTGTATCCTTCTGCTTTTGTGTTTGTGTGGACATTATAATAATCGTGAGTACAAAAGAACTGTTTATTTTCAACTCCTCAACCCGCAAATACACACAATTAAAATAAGCGGCACTGATACTCGCTACTCAGCCGCCAAATTATGTAATAAGTAGCATTTTATTAACCGTCTTCAAAAAAGGGAGGACGTTCTCAATTCGTCGGAATCTCTGTTTTACGTATGTTTCACGATTACTCAAAGACGCCTAGACTGATTTGGAAAATTCTTCTTTTGTTTAAAAGGGTATATACTTCCCAGGTGGTTCCATTTAAATTTGATGAAGATCTGATCACAAAATTTAGAAGAAAATTTTGAAAATGATGATATGATATTATATGATGATGAGATGAAAATGTTAAGAAAATAAAGACAACGTCGTCGAGCTACGTAAAATTCCAGAAAGAGAAAGAAAGAAAAGAAAAATGACACTGACTTCCAAAACTGTTTCGCACATAACATAATTTTTTAGTTTATTTTAGGTGATCACATTATTTAGACCAAAATCAACAATCAAGACAACGTCGTCGAGCTACGTAAAATTCTACTCGCTACCCACTCAAAATGTTGAAATAAAATAACTTTAAACAAAAAGTAAAACCGTCATTAGAGACATAAAAAATAATGTTATGTGCGAAACAGTTTCGGAAGTCGGTGGCGAAAATAAAAGATCCTACCAAATCAAAGGCACCGACTTCCGAAACTGTTTCGCACATAACATTATTTTTTAGGTTTTTGAAGGCGATTTTATACTTAGAGTGATTGCATAAACAAGATCCTCCTAATCTTACATAATTAGTAATCATCCTAATATTGCACTGCGGGTTATATAACAGACTACTAAGTATAGACATTTTTTCAACAGAAAGTCAATAAATTAAGAATGATCAACCATCCATTGACAAACCGGAGCAAGCGCGATTTAAACTCGCGATGGATGGATCTGCACGATCATACATTTAGCCAGCTTGTTGTACGTAAAAATCGCGAGTTATTTTAGCTCATTCGCGAAATAAGTCATTGTTGGTTGCATGAATGGAAGAATAGAGTCTAGCATTGAAGCGTACCACATGCTCAAATTACCTCGCCGAACAAATATCACGCACACTCATGATAATACACGGCGGTACGTACGCTGTGTTTGTTTGCGTATCGCTACGCCAGTACGCCTCAAACGTTTATACGCGCGTTACGTCGCCATAACTTCACCCAAATTGTTTGATGGAAATTTGGACTAACTTGGTATGTATTTATGATGAGACCGATACAGCGGAAATACTGACTATAAATTTATGATGCTGCTGATAGCTTTTTAACTTATAAACCTAATAAGTGTATAGTAGAATAGGTACAAATCACTTCTACTCCTGATAACCCTTTTAAATCTCTAAATAGTATAAAGCAAAGTCGCTGTTTTCGTCTTCGGTTTTGGTATAATTTTCACCAAATTGTATATCTTTGAAAATGTTTGGAATTCATTAGTGCAAAACACGTCAAGCTAAATGGCTTATTTAAAAAAATACAGATTTCAAGGTTTTATGGAAAATATATTTAACATAGAGATTGATACAGAGGAATATGGAGCTATTTCGATCCGCACCATCAATCATCTTGACTTAAAATCGTTGAGTAATCACGTACAGTATCAATGCGCTAACGGCGCTAAAAGAGTGTATTTCAAATTCGTAAATCTGAAGTGTAGTAGCGTATTTCGTAAACATTTACAATACGTGAGCACTACTATCATTCATACCAGCCATATAAATTGACGTAGCATACTTCTTTGATGCTCATAAAAAGTTGTATACAAAAAAGTTGCGAACGAAATTTATGGTACGGTTATTTATAATGTTATCGGGCTATTTTTATCTGAACAAAACATCGCATCTTATTCTAAAAAATATTACCCGAATTTCGACTTTAGTTAGTATTGAGTATTTGCTATGAATGGAATTTTTGATTGACACAATTGTTGCGATATTATTTTTCTCTCTTCTTTCTTGTCATAAGAGTTACATACCGAGAGTTCATGTCAGTCGGCAGCCTGACTGCCCAGGGGCAATAGGTAAGCGGGACGATGATTTATATTTATCACTCCTAGCAATTCTTACGCAATATTATCATTAACCTATTTTCTGGTCCACTGCTAGGCACGAGTCTTCTCTCAGACTGAGAGGGCTAACGCCCTAGCCTATTACAGGTTGGGTTGGCATTCTTCACACGCGCCGTTGCGAATTTTTTTTTAAAGCTTACTAGCAATGAGGGTCTTAGTGCTAAGCTGAAATGCTTGTGTTATGAGTGGGTTTACGTCGGTGGTGCAATGGGTGGGTACGACTTGACAGTTCAATGGAGATATCACTAGGCTATTACTGCTTGCGCACTTTGTTAGGTAAATCATTTAAATGGTCACTTAACGAAGATTTGGTTAAGTTATGTACGTTATACTTATTAAGTACAATAACGTTTGCTGTTGACTGCTTCTTTAGTCTAGGGCAGGAGCCCTAGAGTACCAGTCGCGCTTGGCACCACCTGGAGAGGTGAACAGGTTATTAGATTTTTCTTTTAAATTCTCAGTAGCAGCTCGGTTTAATGGCAATAGGCTCTCCCCCTATATGGGACTTAAAACATACTGACGAACTGTGGGTGTCTCCGGTCTGTGGAACCTCTGTACCCTTCGGGCGTTCATTTTGCCATTATTGTACATAGATACATACTTAGTATTCTAGTTTCATTGTAGATCAATATAATTTAGGTATATGTACAGTATTACACTACCTTTTTAGATACCTATTGGAAAAATGTATCTCTAATTATACAGCTAGGTATTTTTGAATTTCATTACAGAAATACATTCCAAACACGGTAATTAAGACGCGTCTATAATCCAGATTGATAAACGTTCAGCTAATTGACTCGTATACCCATATACGTATTATAAGCATACATATATATACATGCGCGGAACATTACCGGCGTTACCAACGATTTATAATGCAAATTTCGCTCAGCTGTTACCGAATCCCGTCACAGCCTGGTAGGGAAAACTCTGAAACCAGTGATCAAATAAGTACATACCTAAGGTATATATAATTTAGATGGCAAATTGTAAATAAGTAAACTGTACTTGTTTATGTAGGTATATAATGTCACACAACTATGTTGGGATTAGCTTCCAGCCTTACCAGATGCTACTGAATATCGGTGTTCTACAAGAAATGACTGCCTATATAAGACCTCCTTAAGAGTCCGGCGAACCGAATTTCTTTTACAAACGTAATACCGAAATAAATCGTAATTCAAACACTATTTAATCAAATTCTGTTATTATTCTGATACCGTTAATCTAGGTTCCTACGTTACCATGTCATCCAAAATACTTCACTGGAAATAAATGCAAGCGGATTTTTGATAACTTTACCAAGTTTGGACCGATTTTCCGGTCTTTTATTTCCAGTGATTTGATTAACGGTATCCAAATCAGAATAATAACATAAATTGATAGAATATTGCCTGGATTACGATTTATTTCGGTATTACGTTTTTGTGGGCAATTCAAGCTCCGCCGGACCTGTAAGCCAATTTCTGTGCAATAGCGATATTCTTAGGGTAAGCACGATTTACGGGGTTTACTACCATGAACAATTGTCGTGTTCGTTTAACCAGGACCAGCTAAAGCGTGCTTTTCGAAGCACGGAGAGGTGTCGATGTATTAAGAATGGTCACCCATCTATATACTGACTTAGCTACGAGCCCCTCATAGAAATAATAGAAATAATAGAAACCCATTGTAAAGAAGAGAAGATATATCAACGCCCAGCGTGCAATGTGCCAGTAGGTACTGAGTTGAGAATGATAAAATTACCTAATTCTTTGTTTTTTCTTCGTGATAGGCTTACGCTTGACCACCAGTTCGTCTGATGTTAAGCGATACTGCGATCTGCGATTGTGAATAATAAATTGTATTTTATTATGAAACTCTTGCAGGCTTGCACCTTTGAGTTTGGAAAGTGCAAAAGAACGATCGCCGAATGACTAGTGTTTGATGCCGTTTATAAACAGATGAATAATTATGATTTGCCTGCGAGCTGCGACATAATATAGGTACCGCATTTCACAACTACCCGCGCGATTCTGAATTATGCGGGCACCCGCTATTGTTCACACAAACTACGGTATTGTGCTGATAACTATAAACTACGAACGTACATACAGTGTTGGTTATTAAGGACCTCTCAAATTCTAGATTTGAGCAAATCAGATAAGGCAATTTTGAATAATGACATCTTGTTTTACCCAGACTATAATGCGTAATAGTATGCTCATATTAACAATATTTACGTTTAAATTAAATAATATTTTTTTTATATATATTTTGCTACGGAAACTAGCAGTAGTTTTCTCATACAAACAGATCATAAAAGTAGAGATTTTAAAGATATCGAAATCTTTTGATTACACTAACAAAATTGCTAACGACCGGTTATTATTAAAATCTGTCAGTAGATTTGCTTATTAGAGACAGGTTCACATTCGTCTTAAGGATCTTATGTCATAATCTTATCTCTAGTTAGCAAATCTACTCACAAATTTCATATAAAAGTCGGCCGTATAACGTTTGTGTTACGTCTACTCAGCGTCTACGTGACATCAAAACTTTGGTACACTCAGATAATCACTAAAAGAATAGATTCAAGTACTTTCTGACCTAAGAATTATACTACTTTATGCAACAAAGATACTAAATTATACCTACTTTCTTAGCGGATGCGTAAGTATAAAGATGTGTCTGCTAAAGACAATTTCAAATCTCTAACAATTACATCGTAAATTCGCTGTGATGTATAATTTGTAGAAGGATATTGTATAATTCACATTACAAAATGTACCTTTGCAGGATCCTGGTGGTTGCCAGTGACGTAGACGGAGGCTCGGCGGCCGAGCAGCGTCCTGCTGACGATGGAACTGCTGCGACGACCAGACATACGATCCTGAGGCACCGGCAACATCTTCCTGTTACTTCTATATCCACAACACAAGAAACTATTCCCTAACTCTGACCTACACAGCACATTCTAAACTTGTTTTTAGATTTTTCTTGGCTAATCACACATCTTCCATTTTTATTAATTAATTTAATTACGTATACAACAATAAAATAATAAAATTCATAATTTAAATCACATAAACTATGTGACATTAATTTAAATTTTACTTTATTTATATATATAATTAAATATAGAACACTTTATCACATACATACTTAAATAATTATTGTTATATTTTTTTAAACAGGCACTATTAATTTTTAACATTTACGAAGCTTGCTTTTTAAATTATTATTTTATAAAGTTAACATGACATGGTTTATCTTGATTGACGTCCAACATATCTGAAACAATTACAAAGTACTGTTAAGTTCTATTAAGTTTTGAAGATAAAAAATGGCGTCGGCTGACAAGGGTCATCATTGCCAACGCCTTTCCCGCGTCCGCCAGTCACGAGCAAATGATATGGGTTCTTTTTCAAAATGGCAACATTGAATGGACGTCATATATCTGGGTAGCTTTGTTTGGTATCACAACTTGCCCATTTACACCAAACCTATGCACTAAACAACGTGGAATTATTGAAACGAAAACACATTGTACAATTTTATTTGTGTTGCATGCGTACGAGTAAAAATATGCAATTAAAACATTAATCTATTAAATAAGTACCTACCTAGACATTATTTCGGAACGCTATATATAATCTTTTTGATACTTTCTATTTTGTTACTTTAATAAAAGGTTCCCGCACTTCTTATCCCGTGACACTTTATAGCTTTATTTCAAACGTTTGGTAAATTTAATTTAATTTCCAGAGGAATTGCTAAATGTACAGCACATCATGGTATCCAAAACTGACAAATTTCTTGAAATGAAATGAAATTATTTATTCTGCAAGTAGATCTTTAGAGATACTTTTACATGTCAATGGTTTGGGTTTTTTTAGCTATGTAGATTTATTTTCTTCATTCGGTTATCAATTTAATCTCCAAATAATAGAGTTTATTATTCATAGGGGAAATTTGACAGTTTGTGGTAACTTTGTGTACTGTGAACTGTACAAGAAATTCACACTTCATAAGGCACGCGGTTAGTGTTGGTAAGTATAGCTAGACTGCAATAAAACGGGCACTAAGGGAGCAAAACGTTTTCCGTCTACGTAAAGAGGGCGTAGTTTTTTTTTCTAGGATTTGTGGGCAACAAATGGGCTTGAAAGCTTCCGTGCATGCGCTCATTTGGGGAGGGTTTTAGGCCGCACGCCGCAACGGATCAGGTGAAATTGGATAGCCGCACTGTTTCTGTCTGTTTTGGGAATACGGGATTTCGTGTTAAGAATTTTCTTGGTATAGCAAAATAAGCTATTATAAGGTACATAATTTATGTTGGTTTTTGAAAGTAGATGTGCTTAATAAAATATAGAGAGTATGGCGTTATAGAAGTATGAAAGTGTGTTTTATTCATAAAGTTAGTTCAGAAAAACTAACTAAAGTAGACTGAAAAACTAAAATAAACTCTTGATACATTAAACACTAAAACACGTTACAATTATGTTTGTAGTAATGCTAATTGAATTAAACTTAACACAAAAGAACAAATTAGACTCAACAAGTACTGCCGCTTGATTATTCATACAAATACACCCGCAATCCATAAACAAAGCAAGAATCACACGGTTCATTAGCACTTAAACTGGCTCGGCTTTGGATATTTAATCACTCAACCGGCACTCCCATTCAGAAAATAATTTAAAAGAAAGAATTCTCCGTCAGATGCAGGTACACTCGTTAACCCCGCTACCGCCGTACCGTGGACACGGACTACGGACAGTCGTGAATTAAACACGCGCAAATACGTGACGACAGCCTCTCAGCGCAGAAAAGATGAAGCGTTGGGTTAAATTCGTGCCTTGCAGCGCAGCACACCGTTAGTTTTGCAGCTTTGTCACCGAAAAACACGGGAAATCTATGTAATTTTATTTTATTTATTTTATACAGAACTTGGTTATCTATCTACAATAGAAATTTAAACCATTCAAGAAGTTGATGATTGAACTGTGCCGTCAATTTAAATGCCGGGAGAATGCAATAAGTTGAAGTAATTACCTATAGAAGTTGTACCGTGTAAACTAAACAAACGTTTTTATCATTTGCATCGTATATATGGTCCTTCTTGGAATTTAAAATCTTACCCAATCTTCTTCATCTCTGCTTATTTTTTAAAAGGAACTACTCGTAACGTGATTTAATTTTAAAATTAATGAACAAATTGAAAATTGATGAACATGAAAATTATAACTTCGAAGACAGTGGATTGGCAAGCATTTATTATGTGAGTTTGCTGTGCAACTATCTAGGTTCTATATTACTACAGGAGAAGTAGATAATATACCGATATATATTCAGTACCTGGTTTTAATTAAACCAGGTACACCACTACAGCTGCCTGTGGATGCAAGATTTAAAGATAATTGTAAATGTAAATGTCGCCATTCACGACTATCTTGGTGACCCATTTACTTCAGTTGACAATTTCAACTCTATAACCTTCAAAAAGAGGCTAAAAAGGCCTCATTTAGGAATTCCACTGGAATCAATTCATATTTAAAACCCACAGCAGCTCTTAGTCATATTCATATTGATTCATTACAACTGGCCTTTTTAGTCTGACTAACCATATTCTACGCTTTCTTTTATTATTTTATCATATGGGTGTTATAAACATTGACTTCATCTAATATTATTAATGTTTCTTGTCACAGTTTTAAAAATGTGTCGACATGATTGATGATGTCTAGTCGTTGTGTTCCCAGGAGTCCAGACAGACAGATGAGACAGCCTTGCAAAAAAATTCAACATTGATTTAAACGGTCCACAAAACAGATTTTACACACATGAAAAATTGAGGAAATCAATGGCAATTTTTCAAAAGCTTCACAGCTTTTACATACGAAATAAATATTGTTAAAATTATGCTTCGAAAACAATAGCAGGGAAATAACCTAATCCGATCTCATACATCAAAAAATTCGGTTCAGTTAAAAGCTTTGATGCCATTAAAATATTTTATTGAAACCTCTTTTGAACAAAAAAAAACTTTTTCCTTTTTCGAATTTAAATTATGGAATATGGTCAAGCGACCGTTAGTAAACGGTTGTCAAGTCCAAGTCTCAGGCAATAAGCTTGCCAAATGAAGACCGACAGCTCACTAATAACTTTACCCAAGCCTCTCTTAGCTTAGGGCAAGATGGCGATTACTCCATGCAAATAAGTGTTATGACGCGAGCACACTGTGACACATTATGGCATGATACACATACCTACCTTCCTGCGTAACTAGCAAAAATATACATGTTACCTACAGTCAAAGTTTAATTTTGCATAGTTCAGACTTATTACTAAGATGTTGGTAGTTTGCTTAATTAACTATTCTATGTTAAAAGTTCATTTTTCATCCCTAAGTAGCGTAACTAACGCTTCACTTTCCTGAAACTTTGCCTTGTCGACTTTGTTTGTATTCATTTAACATTATTAAGACTTGCAAGTCAGAAATTATTATATTTCCACGAAATAGGTACCTAGGTACTTCTTAGCCAATGTGATAAACATGAACAGCTAACAAAATAGTCATTTAATTCCATACATTACTACCTAATGTAACCTAGGAGAGCCATGCTTCGGCCCGAGTGATACCACGGCCTCACAGAAAACCAGCGTCAAAAACGCTTACGTTGTGTTTCGCCGAGTGAGTGAGGTTACCGGAGGCCCAATCCCCTTTTAAAAGGCGGGCAACGCACTTGTTTCTCCTCTGGTGTTGCGACTGTCCAGGGGCGGCGGTAATCGCTTACCATCAGGCGATCAGTCTGCTCGTCTGTCCCCTTATCACATAAAAAAATACCTCTGACAGAAAAAAACAATAACTGATGTATAAGTAAACGAATACGTACGTACGTAGAAATACATACGAGTATAACATTCAATTTCCAGCGCGCCTCACTCGTATGTGCAAAGTGGGTCAAATAATACCTAGCACCCCTTGAATATTGCCAAGCTCACCGGGCAGATAGATTATCTCACACTTTAATCCAATAGAGCTTATTGAGTTATCTACAGTATCATCTCTTTTATGGCCGTCAGTGGAATTTGAATTTAGAATTCAATGAGTATACGTTTGTACTAACTTTGTGTCATAAATCAAGAGCTGATTTATCCATCAAATAGCACAGTGTACAAAGCTTTTTGTTCCATTCATCTCTTCAATATATCTGAGAATGGTGAAACCTGCCTTTAGGTAGATTGATTCATTATGGACAACATTCACTGTTTATTGAAGCGAAGCAGAATAGATAGACGTCACTGAGGTACTTAGACAAATGTTATAGACGAGCCTAACCTTGAATTTATTATATTAGCAGTTTTTGGCATTAATCAATTAAAATTTCCATAATTAATTTGTTAATCAATTGCATTTGAATGAATTTTAATCGCAATTACATTAAACGTAATACCGAAATAAATCGTATTTCAGAGAATATTCTATCAAATTATGTTATTATTCGGATTTGGATACCTTTAATCTAGGTTCCTACGGTATTTCGTCTACTACTACTTCACTGGAAATGAAAGACCGGAAAATCGTTCCAAACTTGGTAAAGTTATAAAAAATTGCATTCGATTACATTTATTTCCAGTGAACTATTTTTGACGAAATGGTAGAGTAGGAATCTAGATTACCCGTATCGGAATATAATAATAACAGAATTTGATTAAAATGTGTTTGAATTACGATTTATTTCGGTATTACGTTTGTATGAGAAATTCGGTCGGAATCGGTTCGGATTAATTGATGTTTTTAATCAATTGTTTAATTTATTGAAATTCTATTGGATAAAGCCCATCACTGCAAAAAGGTTTATCGCCATCTAAGTGGATACCAATATTACACCCGCCTGGATTTTGGACACGTTCAACGCTTCACAAAGTAGAGCGATATTTCAGCCAGTGGTACCCATCAATCTGTCTTACAGACTTGCCTCATAATGCATGTAGCCACTTCGTATGTGTCACCTTCCATTGAACTAAATCTGTCGATCGATCAAATAAAAGGCACGCCCTTTTTATTTCCAGCCTTAAATTACACAGCTAGGAACGGGTTCAATTGATTGGACAATTTGGCAATCGGATAAAATGACCGAGGTTAGCGGTGCATTTTATGACATCTCCATTAGGGTTTCGAGCTTTTTATGGCATAATATTGGGTTTCAATGAAGCTATATTTTTAACTAGCTTAAACAAGGTAATGATAAGGTTTCTTGATCTGTTAGGTACTCCATATTCATCCATATTTTCGACATTTTCCATCTTACTGGTTTCTATTAAAAAAGTATGAAACTCTGATCGTTAACATCAAGTTTTATTTCTTTATCGAACGAAAGCACTAATCACCCACGTTTAATACTTCTCTTTTTATATTCGTTTACATTATTTAACGCAATCACATCTGAATCTCATCTTAATAATTAGCATAGTATACTATAACATATGCCGGGTGTTTCCATCAAAGTTTGCTAAGATTTCTACCACTATTATTCGTGAATGCGAACTCCTTAGCATATTTAACGTATTATGGGGTTAATGGGCAATGATGGCGGTTATTCGTGCTCCCGGCGCAGGTCGGTTCACCTGGTAATTTTCTGCCAGTTGTTAGTTAACGAGACAGAGCTCCAAACCTCGGTACTATACCCGGGGTGAAGGGTTTATGGGTTGCTGAATAATATCCCGTGAGATAGAGACGTAGTTAAATTTCGTCTTCTTAGAGTGAAAACCTCGGGTATGCAATATTGGTCATTATGTATTATTATTACATTTCTGGAAAGAAAACCTTTCAGACACGTAAAGTCATCTGTCATCTAATGAGGACCTTGCAAATACTCGCGAACTTTAGTTTCGCGTGATACTTTGTGAAAAAAATGTCGTTTCTTGATTAAAAATTGTTATTTCACTGTCATTGAATATCGAAACTCATTCAATTTGTATGTAAAATAACACAGAATTAAAAAATATGTAGTGCAAAAATGTTATAGGACGTAGTTTATCTTCCTGAAAAGTTATCTCTTTTTAACTTAGCAGTGTTTCACTCTAAGATGACAGTATGTAACATTTTTTTTTTGTTTTTTTTTTCGTGAGTGAGTGAGGTTGCCGCAGGCCCAATCCCCTTTTAATCGTCGGCAACGCACTTGTGACTTATATGGTGTTGTGGGTGTCCATGTTCATGTACGTAAGAATTTAAGGAGGGACCTCTTTACATTTATGCTAATTATTATCGATCCGATTCCTCTAATATGAGCTCACCGTGTCCTTCAAAACTTCAAGACTAAAGGACACGGTGAGCTCATTAAATCGGATAGCTAATACTAAATAACAAAAATGTGAAGTAGCTGTTAATAAGACGTCCAACTCCTCAGTGACCATGGATGCTGATGTAAAAGATCCGAAACGTTGGGAATGTCGTAAAAAGTAGTTTTTTTTTATGGGATAGGGGAGCAAACGAGCATCGCCTGATGGTAAGCGATTACCGCGGCTCATGGACATCGGCAACACCAGAGAAGTCACAAGTGCGGTGCCAACCTTTTAAAACGGGATTGGGCCTCTGGTAACCTCAATCACTGCGAAATACAACGTAAGCGTTTTTTCACGCCGGTTTTCTGTGAGGCCGTGGTATTACTCCGGTCGAGCCGGCCCATTCGTGCTGAAGCATGGCTCTCCCACGTAACATTTTATTTAATATTCGCGATTTGTCAGAACCAGTTATTCTGAATATTTTATTTTACAATGTTCCTAGGTGGAATTTTATGCCTCAAACATCATAATTTTAAAAAAGTTTGCTGTGCAATAGTTTACCAATTCCATTTTATATTCTCAAATTGAATGAATTTGTAACTATTAAATGGAATTGGTTTATTAGTTTACAGAGAGTTTGGTTTCAAGAGAGCTACGAAATACAATTGTGTTTTTAAAATTTCTCGTAGTTTTTCACAAGCAGCGCTCGCTCATAAATTTTAAGTCGACAAAGTCACTTTATATTCTGTCAGCATGTTGCTATATAACAACTTAAAAATACATAACATCGTGCTTGTTATTATAGGCGGGTATGAGCATATGCGACACATTTTGCAACATTAATTAATAGCAAAATGTTTCAGGACTTGATTTTGTGGCTACTCACATCTTAGGTTTATTACTTAAGGGTCCGGCGGAGCGTGAATTGCCTACAAAAACTTAATACCGAAATAAATCGTAATCCAGACAATATTCTATCAAATTTTATTATTATTGTCCTACGGTCCTATTTCATCTGCTAACTTCACTGAAAATAAAAGAGCGGAAAATCGTTCCAAACTTGGTAAAGTTATCATTAATTGCATTCGCTTACATTTATTTCCAGTGAATTATTTTGGACGAAATGGTAGAGACCTATTAACAGTATCGGAATCCGAATAATAACAGAATTTGATTAAATTGTGTTTGAATTACGATTTATTTCGGTATTACCTTTGTAAGAGAAATGCGGTCCGCCGGACTCTTAACACTTTTTAACACTTTTTTCTTTAAATTAAAGTAAACCTGAATACAAGATGTACCTACCTACCTATATACAAATAGAACCACTTACAGGCAATTGCTGCGCGAAGCTAAAATGCGAGTATCCGCGCATATCATATATAACTAATTTATGGAACTGTTTGTATTTTTCTATGAAAATTTAAAAAAATAACAAAAATTGCGAAAAACAACACTTATTCGCCGTATCCGCGGCCTTATTAGTCTAGTGGTCCCAAACGCGACTGCTACGCTAGAGGTCCTGGGTTCGATTCCCAGGTCGACTACAACTGTAACTTTTTTAATGGCAACAGGCTCGCCCCATATTAATGGGACCTAAACATACCGGGGAACTGTGGATATACTAATACACCTCTGCCTACACTTTTGGGAAATATAGGCGTGATGGTATGTTTGTTATGATATCCGCGCCCATAACATGTTTCTACGATTTGAAAATATTCTCAATTTTTTTGAGTCTGTAGAAAATTTAATTTTATTCCAAATAATTAATTAAAAGAAAAATTGAAACAAACCGTACCTAAATCCCATTTAACACTGTGCGACTTTACGAACTTCCTTATCCTAACATTAGTAGATTAACGCTTCTCCTAAACTTTTGCCTTGATTAAAGCCACAAGACATCGTGACGTGAATTATAAAAGGTCTAATTACTTGCTTAGCCAACCTCAACCAGTTGGTGGAAAAATGCCATTTTTGTGGAAAAACAAAAGGGTAATTGGTATAATTAATCAAACACTTTCATTTACCCGCCTCATTAGCCTAAATCTGCCTCATTAGCCTAGTGGTCTCGAGTGCGACTGCTACGCTAAATACCCTGGTTTCCATTCCCAGTTCGAGCAAAGTGTTATTGTGTTTTTCTATGAAATTCTCTTTTACAGCTCGGAGTTTGAGATTTATGCTCGATTATAATAATAGCAATAGGCTCACCTATGTTATGGAACCTAAATATACCGACGAACTGTGGGTGTACATTAGGACGCCTATTCCTAATCCCTCGGGGAATACAGGCTGATGGTATGTATGTACTACAGTCATGTTTTTATTATATCGTTACCCGATCTAACAGACCATCGACACTTCCTCGACTATTCTTGGATTTCTACGACCGGTTAGTATTGAAATCACAAGAGTCCAAATCTGCTATCTTAGTGCACTTCAGCTCCTACGCTCAACTCTGTACGAAAAGACTATAGAGAAAGAAGTTTTTTTGTATACCCCACACTATGATTTTCTCCTGTATCGTGGGTGCGTTTACAAACACAAATTCAAATATACACAAACATCCAGACCCGGAACAACTACCTATAGATCATACAAATATTTGCTCCGTGTGGTGATCGAACCCATAACACGTGGCGCAGAAGCCGATCGCTCAGCTGTTACGTCGTCAAGGTTAGCGTATATATATGTCCATGGATGATATTGAGACTTACCAGAAGCGGCCACTTTAGCCCCTAGATGGCTAAAAACAAAAAGGGCTACATTCGTCAACTCTTCTGAAATCTATTCATTTTCTTGTCCATACCAGACAGTGTAATTCCCTGCATACCATTGGTATACCTCTATCTATCTCTGGCGGTAATCATCTTGGCTTCAAAACCACACATCAGGGCCGACAGGTCACATTGCCCGTATGCCCATTGTTTATTTTATAAAAGTCTGTTTATCTCTGTAAGTATGTAGTACAGTAAGGCTCTTAAACACTTGGCCACATTCACACACGGTATATAACATTCGGTATTATACTAAACAGATTAAGTCTATTCTTGACGTAAAGTAAGTTACTGGATATTCTGTAATCTCCATAACAATATGATTCATACGATATTAAAGCAGAAGTTTGGCAAGTTTTCAATTTATCATACAATATTTATTATGTTTATTCGGATGCTATTGTTTGTTTTCCCCGTTTCATGCAAAACAATTTATCTGATTGACGTGAAGGTTTTATCAAAGTTTTGTCCATATATAGATGGACATGGAATGGTCAAATACTTTTAGAGTTTTATCGTTTTTTTTTCAAACCTCAATGAGTAAGTTATTCAGTGTCGTCATGACATTGCTACCGATGAGCTCTGCTAAGGAGTGGGTGCCTTAGGAAAGTCGTCATTTGGGCAGGTCGAGGAAGCGCTGGCGAGATGAAGGATGACTGGTCAAAGATAACCACAGGTAGGACGATGTGGAATGTTTTGAAGGAAACCTAGCAAAGGGATTGTATAGGTAAAAAAATGAGTTTCTATGGAATAGTTTATTTACTGGGAATCTCCACTTTCAGGAAATCTAGGCTTGCTGTAATCGTAAGTTAACTTACGGTTTCATAATTAAAACGTACTGGAAAAATCTACAACCAATTAAATGTAATTGAAAAACTCGGACTTACGTTATTAGCATAATTATTAAAATACCCGACATTCCCTTATTATTTATCCAATAAACCTTGCGTGTTTACGATTCTAGCTATAATCATTTCTAGTTATTTATTAAAGGTTATTTAAAACAAAATTATCTGGAAATACAATCGGTACGTGTTTGTAGAGGCATGCAAATTGCTACATGATCAGGTGAATCAATGAATAATGGTGGCGACACACGATCAAGTCCATCGTTCAATTTACATGATACTTAAAACTTGGTAGAGAGTAATATTGACTGTCCGAGTTGCTGACGTGATCGTGGTGTGTCCCACATTTCTGTCTGAAAAGATGTTCAGGTTTAAGAAAATCCATTTATAGGTATCGGTAAATTGTGGCAGACCAATACCTATAGTGATCGCGAAAGAAACAGCGTAACGATTTCCATGTGCCGATTCGATTGGTGGCGAAAATTACCTATGTGTGTTTTTAATTAAGCAATAGGTCGATATAACCCAGCACCACTTTCGATGGGAGGTAACCATGAGGATTTTATAAAAATATTGACCAGTGATATATTGACAAGTGCATATATTAGGAAAATGGAATCCAGTGGAAAGTGACGCATTATGTCAATAACTCAATGACTTGATCGTGCGTAGCCACCATAATGTACCTATTTAAAAAATTGAATGTTTTTTATTTATTTACATTCGAACGGATAATTTCTTTTAGAACGAGCAGATGCAAGTATTATTTGCAAACGTGTTGGTAATCCGTCGTCTGTCAGTCAGATTACCGTACTCACAATCGCGAGCTTGTGAAGATGATTTTGAACACACACGTACCTATAGAAATGCCAACAATTCTATCGAAATCTATTTTCTAGTACGTGATTCAGAAGCATGGTTTTAGCGGAATATAATTCTCAGCTCAATCTGAGATAGAATTCAACTTGTGTTTACGATAGTTATACTTAGGTACCTATATTATTAAGTGCTACTATTCCTTGCGTAAGTACTTTTAAACTATTTCCGTCCCGCGGTGTTACCGGTGCTATTTCCAACCTCGGAAGAGTTTCCCTAAATCTCTATTTGGCGCATGCCTACGTCGTCGGAAGCTACCTATATGCCTAAACTTTCGACGGATTGGCGAATGATATAAAAAATGGTAAAGATATCAGTATTATCCATAGGTGAAATGGGATTTATATCATCCTAAATACAGTTCAGCTCCACCTGCTTAGACAAGAGGACGATTCCAACATGAACGGAAAATCCATCTCTTCTGTTCTTTTATTTCTCCTTTCCTAGTTTTTCGTCGCTCGAAAATAGTACATTTCCTATCATGTCTACAATTTATTGCTAAACTATAAATCGATCTACGCTCTAGTTTTTCCAAATAGTTATATCAATGTTATGGTGACACCATCCAGGTATGTAATACAAATTATTGAAGTAAGCTGGCTGAGCTGATATTTACGTTCAGTATTCGCTTCAAACTACGCGTTCTGTGTTTGATGAACGGTTGAACCCGGCGATGTTTCCTATAAATGTTTGATTTGAACTAAGCCAGGCGCCTCTTTATAAGCCTCGCTTCGCGTATACCTACGGATCGTTCCACTTTTCACAAACTTTTGCATAGGTATACACACTGACATTTCTGTGGTTTTACAACGACACGTGCTACATACAAGTTGTAGGTATTATTGATCTGTAGGTATAGCAAATACAAAATGTTTATCTGTTATAATAAGTTTTCGTTGAGGTTATTTTCGTTCAGTTGTAAATTGCCTTCCTTTAACATTCAGTCAATAACCAATGCCAAACATATTTATTTAAAAAAAATCAGGAAATAAACAAATTTTGTATTATTAAGGTTAAATTCGACGCTTTATTCACAAGTTGGTCTATTGATCATCTTATGATTAAGGGCTTCGTTTGATTTAGAAATCATTAGGAATACTTGAAAAATTATCTCTACCAGGAGCATCCCGACGTTTCTGGGAAATGTATTATGCCAATTTTATTTCCTGCAGGAGACGTTGCAATAGTTTTTTTTAATATACCAGATGCGGTAACGTCTATTATTCAACAACTGGTAAAGAAATACACCTAACAGACATATCTATCATATATATACAAGAGCCCTAAACTAAACTTAATTAAAATATTTGTGCAGTCGAGATAATCGCCGCTGAGCATGCAAGTGATTACAGAATGATGCTATTAGTGCAGTGGGCGGCACTGGCAATCCTGCTGATATCGCTCAGCTGTCTTTTACGACGTCCATAAGATGCAATGGGGCATCCCTATCTACAACTGGACCCTGGACGGCCAACTGATGGTTTATAGATAAGCTTGATAGCTTTACTAGCTATTCCAAAGTGCCAAAATTGTTTAGTACAGAAAATTTATATTTGGTAAGATTACATTTTCGTATCTTGTCATGGACTCCTAGATCATCAAACATATAAAAAAAACATGTTTGACAAGCATTTCTAAAATATAATTTATTTCTAAAATAAATTTTGAATCCATCCAACAATTAAGTAAGAGCAAGCCAGTCAAAAATGCTTGACAAGTAGATACGAAAAATTCATGTGCTTGACACATTTGGTCGCTTAGGAGCTCCATTAGATTATTTCATCATCTTCCGAAGCTTGTCCCAACATGTTGGGGTCGGTTGGTTATTAGATGAGGCTGAGTGCTGTTAGTATAATACGAGAAACGGCTACTGTCAGATCTCCGCAACCCAATTACTAGGCAATTAAACTAGTTACCTGGCTTTCGGCCTTGCAACTACTACTAACTATTTCTTAGGAATTCGTATGGCGACCGAACTTAATATGCTTCCTGGACACGTAAGGAACATCTCTGGAGGGAGTTGAGAGGTCACCTATCATAAGCTTGACCGGTACCTAAGTGCAGTTTACCTACCTTGCAAATCGAGTGATAATCGCGATTGTTACTGAGCCGTTACTAATCGATATTAAATTATTATTCGTATTAAGATAAATAAAGTGGTTTTCCTTAACAGTCTACAGTCTATACCTAGTTTAACACTATTAAGTTCTGGACATTCGGTATATTCTAGTGACAATATAACACAGAATAAACACACGTTCTCAGGCGACAGCGATGCCGAGGAAAACGTTGACGCCTAGTCACGGCTGAGTCTTTTAGATTTATATATTTTACTTTTTTATGTTCATGTAATTTATGTAAATAGTATATACAAACAATAGATAATGTATGAAGTGAGAAGATATTACCTAAAATGGAGGTTATACATAATATGTTGTATCTAAAATTTTGCTACACATACCGTCTTTCGACATTAAACAATCTCCGTAGATTTATTATAACGATGCTTTAAATTTTCCAGTTCATTTACGTTCGGAAACTAGCAAAATATTACATCCCATTTTGAGTTTTAGTTTTTAAATCAAAATATTCACTAGAAAATGGTATTTTTACCACGAGCTGACTAACACGAATGTGAAAAGTCACACGACCAGGCCACGACCTTTTTCAAAAGTTACTTGGATTTTATCTGATGTTGCATGTTTATAATATACAGTTAACAGCAGATCAAGTTTCCACAAACTGTCATATTTCCCCAATGGATGTTAAAGTCTATTGTTTGAAGATTAAATTGAAAATTAATTGAAGAAATTTGACAGTTATGGATACCATGATGTGCAGGCTGTTGACTGTAAAAGTACATATTATGTAAACACACCTGCAAAACAAAATCACACACACTTACATACATTGTAGACGTCTGTCATACAATATATATATAAAGTGTGCGTTCAAACAATTTAAACCTTCATCTACTGACTACTCTATCATCATAAGTTTCCAAGCTGTTAAAATGAGATAGCAGCCATAAATTAAAATTAAAACGTTCCAAACTTTATGCAAGTTTCTAAATAGCTGAAATTTTCAAATTTAAGATAATTTAATTTAAGTTAATGAAATCAGTGGTTGTCTTATGATTCCAATTTATAGTCAGAACCTACTTACATACATACACTCACGACTTTTTCCCATAGGGGTAGGCAGAAACTACAGAACGAACGCCACTTGCTACGATTCTTGCACACCTCTTTTGCTTCATCCACATTCATACATCTTGTCATAGACAAGCGCCGGTTGCGAGTACTACGCACCTGACCTTATTGCAGGATCTCACCGATAAGGGCGGTGTATTTCTGTCTAGGGCGTCCTCTCCCGGCGGCTCCACTGACGTTCGCCTTATAATCGCTTTTCATCCATTCTCTCGACATGCCCAAACCTACTACTAGTAGGTACCTACTTATATGAAGTAAAATAAATTTATTGTAATCAATATTTTTTTAAGACCTGCAGCCGGGTTACGTATTACTACAGTTTCTGCTGTTTGTGTCCGAGTGCATCTGCTCAGCAAAGGATCCTTGGTTCGATCCCAGATCGAATAAAGTATTTACCTAATCGCCAGTTAATCGTAATATGCTTGTCCTTTTTACATGGAACGACGGACTGTGGGCACTTCTACTTAAACCTTCGGGGTAAGTAGGTAAGTACCTAGGCGTCATGTCAAAGTCAAAGTCAAATTCAAAATGTTTTATTTCAATTAGATCACTAAAATAGGTACTTTTAAAAAGTCAAAACTAGATAGTATGCTTACATTTCTTCAAGAGTACTTCTATTAACTTCATTCTAAAATAATGGCCTATATACGCCAGAGTATCCGCCTCCCAATAAAAGCACTTGCACATTTATTTACCTGAGCGTATCACCACATTTTTACGCCGCATTCTCCCATACATAACCCATTCGATTTAACCGAGGCGTCGGCTTATCATTGAGCCGCCTTAGAAAGCGAGTAATGTTAACGTCGACGGGCGTTTATCGGACGGAGGTATCAGCGACGACCCGTACTAGCTACCGTAACTCAGTAGTGTCGCGGTCCGCGGTATCGCGGCCACGGCACCTAATATCTCGGATAACGGCTATCCGTATAGTTCGGGCTTATATCGACCTGTTATCATTTCGAAATGAGCTACGTCCTGCTAATAATGTATCTATCTGTTTACCGATAGTAAGTGCGTGTGCGTATTTTCTATCAGGTGTCAGTGATTGCATGCTCAATGAGCTAGGGCCGATAATTCCCAATCTACGGGCGCAGTTCCGTCGATATTCGATGATAAACTTTATGATTTGTTGTTTATAATAAATACATCACGACTATATTCTCAAAGGTGTACTAATTTAATAGGGGTCCAGCTTTAGACCCAACGCGCTCCGAGCTGCTACTAAGAAACAACATACCATCACGCCTATGTTCCCCGAAGGGTTAGGTAGAGGTATACTAATGTACACCCACATTTCGCCGGTATATTTAAGTCCCATGTAATAGGGGGCGAGCCTATTGCCATTAACCGGGCACAAATCCAGACTCTGAGCTGCTACTGAGAATTTCATAGGAAAACCCAATAGCACTTTGCTCAACCTGGGGATCGAACCCAGGACCTCTAGCGTAACAGTCGCGCTTGGGACCACTAGACTAATGAGGCAGTCCTGCTACTAAGAATTTCATAGAAAACCCACTAAGTCCAGTTGTCTTAAGCGACTGTTATAATGGAGGTCCTGTGTTTGATAAGTCCAGTGGTCGTAAGCGACTGTTACGCTGGAGGTCCTGGTTTCGATTTCCAGGTCGAGCAAAGTGTTATTGAGTGTTATTATAATATTCTCATATATCAATATTGATTATATTGATTATTTTAATTGAGAATATTATAGTAAAACTCCCATACAAAAGCATTAGGAACAACACGTTCCAGGCGATAATACTCGCATTTCAAACAACTTAGGCAGTTGCGCTCAACTTAAATTACTGCATGGGCGGCCATCTTTTACTTTATTTGTTCAATACAAACAAGTGGCAAAAGTGTGGTGATTCCATAAAACTGGGGTCGAAAAAGGATAAAACTCACGCGGAAGTTTTTCAATCTCTGTGAACTGCTGCAAAATTTATAGAAGAACGTTATATCTGCTATCGATTTTGGAAGATAAATAAAATCGTACACTATACTGCCATTATAACTCATATTATCATTTTCGTGTCAATAAAGTAAAATAGTACTAAAGATAGGTAATAGTTATGCACTTTAGATATTACTAAACACGGCCTTAAGCGAATCTGATTCGCAGAAAATGAACAAGAGTGGCTGGCATGCGTCTCGCGACATAATTTTTTTGTCGCAGCAACTCATCTACAAGAGATAGCATATGATTTGGACGACGAACGTCGAGAGAGACATGAAGGCACTAAGTTAGTATGTCGATGGTGCGTCTTTTCGGCAGAAGTCAAACTCGTCGCTCCATCTTCGCCTTATATAATATTAAGTTTAATTTAAGATTTGTCTGATGTGGACTCAGATGCTTTTGAAGGGGGGCTTCAGTCCCTCGACCCCAACAGTATCTAAATATACTTCTATGACACCATATAGTTACGTATCCTACGTCAAAGATTTAGCGTTGCGTGCATTTTTGCCTAGACGGTTTCAATATTGCGAAGATCGGCTGCTATATCGATATCAAAACAACTGTTTTGTTATTGAAGTCGCGAATACAGTTTAGGTCGTTTAACGGCCGGTTTCTATATCCTATCTGTCAGTAGATTTACTTACTAGAGATAGGATTTTGACAGTAGCTATATGAAGCTTATGTCAAAATTCTATTTCTAGTAAGCAAATGTACCGACAGATTGTATATAGAAACTGGCCGTAAATGGGGATAAAATTCTACTCATAATATACCTGAAGTACCTGCATACTGTTTTAATTTGTGAACTGAAATATAAATGTACATTGTTCATACAGTATTTATGTCATCTGTAAGGTCTATTTAGTAACACGAATAAAATAAGTAACTATTAAAATCTTCTTCCAACCAAGGCTTTTGAAATTTTTCATGTCAAGGTGATTAATTAAATGGATCCCATAGTTTCATCGAAAATGTACCTAGTTTGGCGATAATCCAATTATATTGTTATCCACAAATATTCACATTTCATTTTACTTAATTGCATTGAAGCACGAACAAAGACAAACACGTAAAAGGTAGTTTAGTTTTAAAGTATTTTCTTGAATTATTGATTTTTCGATTTATACATTATGAATGAATAGAAAATACAGTGAGCATTATTAAGTATAAACCTACATATTTAATTAGATGTTTTAGTGGATTTAAAATTACCGCTTTTGAGGAATCTTATTAGAAAAACCCCGTGTTATGGGTTATTAATATGCATTGATTCCAAAATAATTTTATTGCTAAATGTTGCCTTTTAGCTCTTATAACAGAATAAGAATAATTTCTAACTTCAAGATCCCGATGGCAAAGTTTTAAGACCGTGGCGATACTTTGGCAAAGAGTTTGAACACACGCAGCCTTCAGTAACAGCCAAACGTTCTGTTCTCGTAAAGTTTTTCCTTGGAAATTCAGCATAAAATCGGTATTGACTTCCTTTGACGTAGTTCCGGCTACGAAATTTGAATAACATGACATACCATCACGCCTGTATTCCCCGAAGGGTTAGACAGAGGCGTACTAATGTACACCCACAGTTCGCCCGCTTTGTTTCAGTCCCATGTAATAGGGGGCGAGCCTATTGCCATTAACCGAGCACAAAACCAGACTCCGAGCTGCTACTGAGAATTTCATACAAAAACCCAATAACACTTTGCTCGACCTGGGGATCGAACCCAGGACCTCTAGCGTGGCAGTCGCTCTCAGGACCACTAGGCTAATGAGGCAGAAATTTGAATAATATATCATTTATTTTTTTCAAAAAGATAAAGAAAGTGTATAATTGGTTGAAATTATCCCTATTGTGGAACAGTGATAATAGTGTGGTATAATATCTACAGGACATGACAACAACATTCTTTTAAATGTTAAGCACACTATTTTTCCTGTAGTGTGTCCCGAAGGTCCTCTACAGAGACAAACTTAATCGTAAGGCTCTGTAACTCGAAACAAATAAACCTGACGGCCATATTTGCTCGGCTATAAAATCCGCTTTTAATGAATCATATAATTCACAATGGCTATTTGAGCCCCACTGTTCCCATTGAAATACAAAATAAAAATAGCTTAGCTATTACATATTACGATGCTCGCATTTAAAATCCGTTAATAAAGTTGCAAGTCAGCTATCTGCTAAGCGCACCGGTGACAAGTGACGCAGACGCTGCACACTGTTCAGAATTTTCTCATACCGAGTACATAAAATTTTCAACACATAAAAATGAAAGATATAAAAATATTGGACAGTAAACAATGTGTAATCCAATCTGCTGTCGACAGTGGTTCGATTTATTTTACACAAAACTTTATGCTTCTAGAAGTATGACCGTTTCAACACAGTATTGCGACATAAAAGATGACACAGTAACTAAACTAAACGTAAGGAGGTGGTGTTAATATCAGTTTGAAAATGGAAACAGTTTCAAAGAGTAAGATACCGTTTAAACTTAGATGACTCGATTCCATGCCACAGTGTACACTGTGCAACAAAATATTTAAATAATTCAAATTGGTCTTAAAACTTACACTGAAGTGACGCGCCGTAACGTAACTTATCTTCTTACCACAAATATAAAAGGATAAAAGAAGCAGAAGTGTCGATCTGCGATAAAAATACAGCCACTAATGAGGTGTTATTCAATACACAAATAAAGTCCGAGCTGTTACTGTTACTATTACATGGGACCTAAACATACTGGCGAATTGTCGGTGTACATTAGTACGCCTCAGCTTTACCCTTCGGGGAATACAGGCGTGATGGTATGTTATGTTATCTATATATAAAAAACAATGTCGGGTTTGTTCCAACACTCGACAACGGATGGACCGATTTTTATGAACTTTCGTTTGTTGGATTTGTCTCCTCCCCGAATAGCAGAATAACTATTAAAACAGCCAAAATATTCCCGAAAAAATTTTTCTCTTACATTTTGTATCAGGAACGGATTGACAGACTTGACATAAATAAAACACGGACACAAATGAACATGACGTTGTTTTCTGTGAGGTTTTCTGTTTCGGTAAGGCCAGTAGATGGCGTTCTGTGCATTGTACCAACTCCTCATAAGCTGCTGGTGCGATTTTGACATTTTTTGTGTGTGATTAAATGGGCCCCTGGACGGTTTAGGTTCACAATTTGAGCACCGGTAGGTGGCACCGCAATCGGTTTCTACATATTTTCTTAAAGTCAAGGCAAGACATGGAAAGTGAATCTATGAGGTGACGGCTGATGAATGGAAGAAAAAGACAAGCTGCGCCGACCACAAATAAATTAGGACAAGGGTAGGAAAATGATGATATAAGGTAAGACAACGTTTCCCGGGCCCGCTAGTGATTAATTAATAAAGTAAAAGTAAAGTTTTCTTAAAAACACTAGTGACGCGAGGGACTTTCACAAACATTCAATTTACGATTTACTACCACACGTCCACACTAAACATTATACTTAGAGCTTTTCATATAGATTAAAAAATTCTATATTCATCCTTAGGGATAAACAAAGACACACGTCCACACTAAATATAATTATATTGATTATTCTTAGAGCTTTTAATATAGAATTAGAAATTCTAAGTCAAGTCAACACCTAAGTTTACCGATAACCAAAAGGTTCAAAACGTCCAATATAAATTGTCTAGTAAGTAGTTTAACTAGACTGAGTCTAAAAAAACTACATTTATCGTTTCGAAAGTTCAACATTCGAGCTGTCAGCATTCTGTTGCAAAGGATCTAAAGTATTAACGTTTTGAGATGATAGTTTAACCAGTTCTGACGTAGGTATAACGTATAATCATACTGCAACAGTAAAAAATGTTAAATTTCAGTTACCTGATGTAACTGAAATAGGAACTCTCAAAAAAATAGATAAAATAAATCTTTCAAGTATCGACTTCATGTCAACGCATTAAAGAGGTAATTAGGTAATGTAACAGTCCTTTTCTTGCGTTTGGAAATTTAAATACAAACATAATTTTTATGTAAACTACTACAATTTGCTTGACCTCAGTTTTTCACAATTAAAAAAAATGTAATCAACACGACCAAAGATTTTTTCAACAAGACAGCAATGACGGGCCTTTGTAGCTGTCGCTTAATGTAATCCCAAAATTCCCCACTTACCCGTGACCAAGTAATCAGTGGGCATTACGGATCCCGCCGCGCTTTGACGGCAAACGCCTCCTAATGTCGGCTGAGACCGACAGCTTAACGTGCTACGACCGATCATCAATCTAGTTTAAAGGACGCCGTCTGACGGACTCACTAAATGTAGCCATCTTGGCCTCAGATACGTCTTAAGCACAGAGAAAAATATTTGTAGGCAAATGTTTTTATTTATGCGCATCGAGTGCTATATCAATTTCTTGCTAATGTTTTGCAATGATTCTTTTTCCATATTTTTTTTTTGTACTATCCAGGCAAAAATCTCCAAAGTTTTATCGCAACCGGATGAATGGTAAAGGAAGGGATGTGGAACAAAATAATAAACATTTATGTATCTATATGATGATGTAAGCAACATGCGCTTAATGTAAGACAGTGTATCCAGGGACCTTCCGACGATTGTCTCACGTAGTTAAGCAGGGCAGTCTACAACAATTCCAGAATAATACTGCGAGCTTCCTAACAGGAAATCTCAATCACATTTTGCCTGACTTGAATACATTTCTGAGGTGATTATCTGTCGCACTGGAACAATGAGGTAGTTGCAATATATCTAGACCAAAAATACAGTCATCAGAAAGTTACCAATCAAAAGTTAGAGAACCCTCGTATATATACCCGTCCCTAGACTCGGTGACTACAAATCTCGTTTGGTCTTTTCCAACTTCATTCCTCCCTGCTTTGGTGAGTGCAAGTTGGAAACTACTTTTGTATCTGTCTTTTATTCTTTTTTGGAATTAAATTTAGGGTTCCCTAGGCATCCTAACCACTGTTGCAGAGTGTATTTTTTTTCTTGATTTTTTGGGACAGCATAACAGCAAGAATTTGCAATTAAAATTCAGCTCAGCTAAGACTGTGTACGTGATTCTTTGCGCAACTTCAGCTTTAATACGTTGCAGATGTAGAGTGCAATTTAAGCACTTTTGGGAACCGTGACTCGGAAATAGCGAGCAGTGATGTGTAAAGAAAAATCCGCCTGTACTGCCTCCCAGCTCTTTGCCATAGATAAATGAATAACTCTATCGAAGCGAGCTCAATCGTATGAGAATCGAAAATTCTTCTTTGAAGTGCGATGTGCGACACTATGCATTTCGAGTTTACGAGTGCTTTTTACAGCGCTATTTTAAGCTGAAATATGCAGACCTTAAATTGTAGAATAGATTTATTTTCTTTTACTTGCAATAATCTAAAGCGGTTAAACACTACGAGAATCAACAGAATAGTTACATACTTTTAAAACTCCCTTACTCACACAGACACAATTGGTTATTCGCACTTTAAGAGTCCGGCGGACCGATTTTTCCTTACAAACGTAATACCTAAAAAAAATCGTAAATCAAACACAATTTAATCAAATTCTGTTATTATTCAGATTCGGATAGCGTTAATCTAGGTTCCTACGTTACCATTTCATCCAAAATATTTCACTGGAAATAAATGTAAGTGAATGCAGTTTTTGATAACTTTACCAAGTTTGGAACGATTTTCCGGTTTTTTATTTCCAGTGAAGTAGCATAGACGAAATAGCTCCGTAGGAACCTAGATTATTAGTATCCAAATCCGAATAATAACAGAATTTGATAGAATATTGTCTGGATTACGATTTATTTCGGTATTACGTTTTTGTGGGCAATTCAAGCTCCGCCGGACCCTTAAGTTGTCATTAGAATTTGCAATTAGGTTCTAGTTGTATCGCAACTAGAATCTAATTGCAATCCTAAATATCAAGTTAAGAGACAGTTTTCGTCTTTCCCCTTATTGTTCATTGTTGAAGTGTCCTGTGATGAGGAAGACCGTGAACATTTTACCAAAAATATCGCAAAATCAGAGCATTGAACTCTGTACGCTGTATATATTATATATAATACCATATATCTTCAATATCTCTAGCTTATTTATTTAAGTTACCAATATCTCGTTTATATTTAGGTTACACCACGCCAGATTTCCCAGGCGACTAGACGACACATAACCAATATAAGAGCGATTTTTTATTTAAAGTTTTTGAATCTCTCATTCCACGTTTGAGAAGAAAAGTGATTAATAAGTACAATAAAAACGATATAATATATAATACCATCACGCCTGTATTCCCGGAAAGGCTAGGCGGAGGCGTACTAATGTGCACCCACAGTTCGCCGGTATGTTTAGGTCCCATGTAATAGGGGGCGAGTCTTTTGCCATTAATCGGGCACAAATCCTAAACTCCGAGCTGCTACTGAGAATTTCAAAGAAAAATCCAATAACACTGCTCGACCTGGGAATCGAACTCAGGACCTCTAGCGTAGCAGTCGCGCTTGGGACCACTACACTAATGAAGCAGTCAGTTAATTACTCTGTTGAAAATTTTATTGCGATAAATTGTTTGATAAATAAGCACCTATACCTAATACCCTAATAATATTCCTAATTATTTACTGAATAAAACTGTAACACTGGCCTGTGGGTCTAGAAGTGTGAGATTTTCCTTTTATATAAAACAGGACCACTAGGCTAACGAGGCAGTTAGCCTAGTGGTCATGGTATGGTGGTGGGTTATAAACACATGCTAAGCGACTTTTAAACTTAAAACGTTTTAGGAAAGAAAACATGCAAGCACTGCACCAGAACTAACACTAGTACTAATTAATGGCACTCAATTATTTGTTGCACTTATAAAAACTGAGATAGGTCTTATTATGGTATTTCTTCTAAAGGCAATTCTTATATATCTATCTTATAAGTCTTATATACTTGCGTATTCTCTACCACAATTTCTGGACTTTATAAGAGACAAATAGTATCGGAGTTTCTTCTCAGAGATAGTCAGTGAGGAAACGTATGTAAGCATTAAATACCTACTCAGTAAAAAACATTGAGTTGTTGAGTTTGACGACACGTTTGGCGTAGCGGCTGAACGATCGGTTTCTGCGCAACGTATTGTGGGTTCGATCCCCACACGGAGCGAATATTTGTATGATCTACAGTTAGTTGTTCCGGGTCTGGGCGTTTGTGTATGTGAGAATTTATGTTTGTAAAGGCACCCACGATACAGGAGAAAATCCTAGTGTGGGGCAACGTTTTTTAAAAAAAAAGTCTTTAAAGATACCATTTTATTTCAGTCCGTAACTAACAAGAAATATACAAATACCTAACGTTTACTACTTCAATATGATAATACGAATTAAAAAAAAAGAAAAATGTCACATAATGTTTATTTAATCTATATCTACATCTACCCTGTAACTCCTCCTAATTTTTAGGAATTACTAGATCTTGATACTAAAAACAGACTTTCATAAAGGACTTCGGAGACTTTATATATTTTTGCCAGCTTCCCTATCTTATCTGCGACGCTGACCCAAATTTGGTCTTAGACTAAGCCCTATTTACACGTATTCCTTGTCCAATCTTTTTCGCTGTCAATGGGAAGATAAGGTGGGCGCGACTTTATCAATGGACTTTATATCTGTAATTTTCATAGCTCGACTGGTTTACAAGAAATCGAGTATGTTCGTAATCGAATAAAGATAATCGATTATTTATTGTAGCGTTAAAGTTTATTTATATTGTCTAGAATAATAAAGCATGGCCCTGCTTTGATGTCATAAAACACATACAAATAATTAAAAAAAAATTGAGAACCAATTGTATTGTCCTTTTTATTACGCGTGTAATCACGTAAAACGCGTATGGCGACCCTAAGCAAAATTTCGAAAGCAAAATTTATTGATTGAGCAATTAATCCCTTGGAGTGAATTTATATCTAGAATTCGGTGCTGAACCTAAGCAATTTTCTATTGTTGACCGTATTGTGATTCTTTGAAAGCGGCCGTTTGAGCTTTGCTCTTTTTACAACAGGTACACAAGTATTTCTCTTTTCATATTTAAAGGTGAAAAAATAAAATCTTTATAAAAATAGGTAGGTATCAGTTTTTATAACGCTAGCTTTGTTTAAAGTTCCACCCTGCGGCTGCAGTCTCTGCGGGGAAAAGTGAATTCCATTTTCAAATTTTGGGCGTAACATGGCGCCACTTTGCGGTTCAAGGGACGGTGAATTAAGCTCACATGTGAGTTATAGGTACCTGTACCCTACCTACCTATTTTAGAGACGGAGCATGTTTCAATATTGCATAGTTCATACTTACATAGTTCGTAAAATAGAATTTCGATTTAATTTGTGTATTTTTTGTTTATATAAAGAATGATTATAATAATATGCTTATGCAGTAAATTAATATTCATACATAACGTAACATAATTTATTTATCTGCATTGACAACAAACGAGAAATATTTCTGCGAAAATAAATACAAATGTGCCCGATTGATTAAGTATTATATTTTCGAATAAAAATTCAACACGGATTTTAAAAACAAGCGCTTTTATGGATAATAGCCCATGTTTTTCGTGAAATCCGTGTTGAATGTCGTATACAGGTTGGAACCTGTATTAAAAAAATAGAGTAGGTATTTATTTTTACAAAAATCTTTTAAATGTAAACAAACATGTTACAGTTACAGTTAAAAAGAAATTAATTATAGCTCTCGGAATACCATTTAGTAAATAATTCTGTAAATTAATATATATAATAAAGCCAGCACTCTGGTGACGTAAAGTGTATCTACTAAGCAATTAATTAATTAAAAAATAAAATAGTAAAAAATATAATCGTATTTTTAAACCATGTTTAATAGAAAAGGTTATTTTAGAATCGCCTTAAAATGCAAAAAAATAACAGTGTTATAACCCTCTATTGCATATCAATCAATTTATAAGTAGTCGTCGGTCTCGCCGATAAAAATTACAGGTTGAGCAAACTGAATCTCTCCTATATCGGGGTTTTGGTAGAGCTGTAATACGTAACTAGCAAAGACATAATTGTTTATTCTTTGCGGGATTCGAATTCTTATCCTGTAATTCAGGAGAATTCAGAGAGACTGCCTCATTAGTCTAGTGGTCCCAAGCGCGACTGCTACGCTAGAGGTCCTGGGTTCGATCCCCAGGTCGAGCTAAGTGTTATTGAGTTTTTCTATGAAATTCTCAGTAGCAGCTCGGAGTCTGGATTTGTGCCCGGTTAATGGCAATAGGCTCGCCCCCTATTACATGAGACCTAAACATACCGGCGAACTGTGGGTGTACATTAGTACGCCTCTGCCTACCCCTTCGGGGAATACAGGCGTGATGGTGTGTGTGTTAATTCAGGAGTTAAGCGCAAATCTAAAAACATCTGACATTTTCGGTTTTTCGGTTCTGTTGGTAACTGACGGGCTGGCCACCCTTACGTCGGAATCTGTCTTAAAGCACCTTGGTGTGTGTTTCAAGCCAGTTCTCTCTCGGTTGATGCGTCAGCTTGTTTGCCAACTTAAATTTAAAAAAAACATGAACGATAAATTGCAAAATCGATGCAAATAAATTGATTTATCAGTTATTTTTATTATATTTTGCTTTAACGGATGCTAAACATTTTAAGGTAGGCAGACAAGCAGTATATCTCGGTAGTTTAGTTGGCTAAAGTGTCTGGTGTACTTAACCGGTGGGACGCAGGTTCGAATCCTGCCGGACATCGATTTTTCTCCAACTCAATTATTATAAATATTTATCATTCACTGAACGAATAAATAATGATATAATTTATGTCTTTTTAAACCAAAGTTAGGTAATTAGCAAACATAATTGTATAACATTTGGTAGGGGCGCCGGCAGTACGTGCCACAAATTTAAAAATCGGCTTTAAAACGGCCAAATCACACAACATTAACTATATATAATAAAGAAATCGCAGTAAGGAACCTTAGACTTGGCACGACTTTGTCTAGATTTCATTACTTTTTAGAGATAAACAAGCAGCTCCATCGAGACTTGGCTAGTTTTTTACAGAATGTTTTTGATGGGATATATTTTCACCGCACATTAACCCACACGCTGCTGTCAGTTTTATGGCATACGTACGTAAGAGCCGAGCTTGAATGGGCATTTCTTTAATTGCGTGTACCATCTTAGATTTATGCTTTCCATCAGGCATAACTAGCCTCAGACCAAAGAGATTTAAAACATACCATCACGCCTGTACTCCCCTAAGGGTTAGGCAAAGTTTAGCTTAATTTAAGTTCGCCGGGATTTTTAGGCCCCATGTTATACAGCACTAATCCAAACTCTGCTACTGAGAATTTCATAGAAAATCCCAATATCACTTTGCTCGACCTAGGAATTGAACTCAGGATCGAGCGTAGAAGTCGCTTAACGACTACTACCAAGGAGGCATTTTAAAAGGGTTATATATTTTTTTTTATACTACTAAGGTGGCAACCTAACATACGGCCGGCCTGATGGTAAGCGGTTACCGTAGCCTATGGACGCTTGCAATACCAGGGGTATCACTCGAGCGCTACCGACCCCGTATATTAAGGAGGAATAGTTAGCAGCTTAGGAGACAAGCTGCCATGCATGACAGCGGCGGTAACAAAACACCACCGGTCTCCCCCACTGTCAACACTACGCTTACTCGCGGAGCTCTGGCGACCTTGCTCACCGTTCGGAACACATCATAGTACGGAGCTATGTTATTTGGCTACGATTTTCTGCAATGTGGAAGTATTTCCCCAGTCGGGCAGCTACAATTGTGAGTGGAATTATTCGATTCCACTATGCCCTATAAAGTGGACATTGGGAAAAAAAGATCCCGATTTGATATATTTTCTCTCTTTTTCTGGCTGACATAGACAGAGATAGAGCGATTTGTTTCCAACTGTAAAAAAGTAATAGATTACGATTGTCATGATGTCCCGTCTATCGCTGCCTCGCTGGTAATATTTAAAAGTGTTTGGTTCAGACGCATGCAAGACGACAAGAAAAAACTTCAACCTAACAAAATGTTTATACCTACCAAAGTGGTTCCTTAATATGATGTATACATTCACGAGGTTTCAAGTGTGAGAATACACACGTTTTTGCCGTCAGTACCCTTTCATGATCTTTTCCCCGTAAATGGATGGAGGGAAAGTGTGAAAATAGGTAAATATACGAGCCACATGCTCACGCTTTTTGCCTTTGTTATGTTTTTGTTGTATGTAGTGCAAAACATCCTTTTTCTTTATCTATAATGTAAAAATGAATCGCAAAATGTGTTGGTAAGCGCATAACTCAACAACGCCTGGACCAATTTGGCCAATTCTTTTTTTAAATGTTCGTTGAAGTTCAAGGATGGTTTTTACGGCGAGAAAAATTCGAATAATTGCCCTTTTCTTTTTCCCATACAAACGATTTCTAACTAAAACGTAGAGTCAATTTGAGCTTTATTGCTATTGCATAAAGTTCATATTAAATTACAAGCACTCATTGTTGTCTAAGCAATGTAGGTGTGTTCCTAACGTCAAATAGTCAATCTTTTTGACAGGATGAAGTCTGTCCGGTCTGCTAGTTATCAATAAAATTGTTTTATTTTAAACGTTATGCATACCTAGTTATCTAATTAAAAGCGAAATTATCTGTATATATCTGTCTGTTTGTCCAGTTTTTACGCCTAAACTGCCGAATCAATTTTGATTAATTTTAGTACAGCGACCTTTTGTCTCAAAAACTCCTTTGGGATACAAGTGAAACCGCAGGCAACACCTAGTTATGCATTAAAGAAGTCAGACGAGAATTAGGTATAAAAGGTACACTGTATGAAATTTTTAAGATACACACTCCAATGCATTTGCGTTCGCATAAAAACTGTTAAAACGCATCACGATTTATCATAATCATCAATATCATAAAAGCCACTGTCATTATGATGTAATAAGCAAGAACATTTTATATAGAACTTTACCAAAACAAAGGTGTTTATCTACGATCTTGATTTAAAGCTGTTTTTCAATAATGGAAAAGCGTCATGGCGCGCTTAGGGTTAATTACTTGACGTGTCATGTTTTCTCACTGTCATGGGTCCAATCAAAGCCCATTAACTAATGGTAGGTGATGTCGATGTAAATGCTTTTACGTTTACATTGAGTGTGAAATAGGATTGGGGTGCAGAATTAGCTCCTCATTTACTTCGTAGATAATTTTATGTATCTATCGATCTATGAGGCTGGGATTGTTCTTATTTTTAAGGGGTTTTTTAAGCCATTGAGACCTTTTCCATGTTTTGGTCGTATAGCTCAATGACATTATTTAATACTATCACGTCCCAAAGTATAGGCGGCTAATCAAGATGAAACATGCACCAGATTTTATGTTAGACCTCTAGCAATACATTGGTGAAAACTGCATTCAATCCCATGTAGTAGATTTTGTGTGATGCGCGTACAAACATACAGACAGACGAAAATTGAAAAAAAAAAAAAATTTTGGCTTCTGTTGCTCTAATAGAGACCCCTCATATTAGTTTTTCTTTATTATCTTTGATGTACAGACACCGGCCTGTTACAATTTTATTATAGGTAGGCATAGATAAAGAGTTTAATCTGTTTATATACAAGATGTACTAATGTAAGACTCTTCAGTTTTTTTTAAGTAGGCATTTGATTTAAATAAGGACTTAAATTTTATTCATGTACTATAGAATATAGGTACCAACTATTCATCGAATTTAATAACATACCTATTAATACATTAATGTTTATAGCGTATCTACTTACCTAATCGTCTAGTGACTAAACTGTCCGATATTCCCTGGACAATTATAATATATAAGTAGGTATGGCAAATTTCCACAACAAAATAATTAAATTGTCTGCCTCGATTTATTATGAATTCATATGTAATTTGAGTTTGTATTAGCAACTAAAGTGTGTATTAGCAACTATAATGTTTACAAGTAATCGTAGCGCGTGGGTTGCGCAAGTCAAGCGTGGGATGTCTATTATATTTACTTTACGTCACCAACGAGTAGGTCCAAGAGTGATCGAAATGATATGAAAATACAGACCACTTTGAGAAAAGGGATCAAACCGTCAAGATCAAATAATGTATTAAATGGTTCTTCGACGGGGCGTCAAAAGATTTCTGATACGCTTGGCTCGGCAAAATCTCTGGTATTGCTAGCGATCGATACTTACTATATTTATAATACTATGGATATTCGTAATTACATATACTTTATATAGATCAAGAAGCACAGATGCTGTGTACTTAATTTGTTAAACGAACCGTCAAATAAAATGTATTATAGGTACTGAACTGATACATGACACTATTAATTGTACCAATTAAAAAAAAATACTAACTGTTGCTCGCAGTTTTACTCACGTCCCAAAAAGATAAACATACTATAAGTCCGATCCTAGGCGGCGTATCAAGATGAAACATGCACTAGATTTTAAGTTAGACCTCTAGCAATACACTGGTGAAAATTGCATTCCATTCCTTGCAGTAGTTTTTGCGTGCTGCGCGTACAAACATACAGACAGACAAAAATGCAAATGTTCATATCACGAGGCTATTACGGTTGTAGTTTTTAAGTTGACGTTTTCTAATAAACCATTTTTGTTAATAGATGTTAAATGTAGGTACTGTATCCTCCTTTTGCCTTGCTATTTCCTAAATTACCCTGTTTACATAATGTCTTTATTATAAAGGTCAACGACATTTTCTTCAAGTGCAAATAAAGAGAAACCAATTTCAACAAAATAGAGTCAATTGAATCTCATATAAAGGAAGTGTTAGGTACGAAATTGCAATAACAATAAGTAGAACAGCCGACGATTACTTAGGAAAACCCCCACCCCAACAGTCTAATAATGTCGAATTACATGTATGTATAGAAATACTGTTCTTTTATTCGGAAATCATGGCGATAACATAGGAATTATGTAAATGTAACACTGTTTGTTAACGAGATAATATCCAACAACGGCCAGTTCGGACCCTTCATTTGTTGAATAGAATTCTCACTGCTTTATTCGAACTCACCGAAACTCATTCGTTTTTGTTTCGTTAGGTACTAGAATTAATATTTTTTTCGACTTCAACGACTTTTTCGGCGCAAATTAGCAGTATATATATTCAAGTTTTTATATTTCCTTAAAATATTTATGTTCAGGATATAGTAATACAATCTTTGCTTTTGTCAGTGATATAATATACGCGATACATATATTTCTTTCATGTGCGACCCGTAGCGCAGAAGCAATTCATTCTGCCACTGCACCATTCGCGCCACTCGTAAGCTGTTATCCGTGGCTTCACTCGTATCAAAAAATATTTCCCTATATTATGGCTTCTAAGCAGCGTATAAAGATAAAATATACACCAGACTTTAAGTTCAACCGCATTCAATTTCCTGCAATAGTTTACGCGTGATACACGGACAAACATCATACATGTACGACTGCATCATTAGCTTAGTGGTCCTAAGCGCGACTGCTACGCTAGAGCTTCTGAGTTCGATTTTCATGTCGAGCAAAGTGTTATTGGGTTAATAACGTAAGCCTCATTATTAACATGCCTCTGCCTAAACCTTCGGGGAATACAGTGTACGTACAAACTAAGATAATTTTTGTATTTAGTATCTATTAGTTTTCCCATAAATAAGTATCTTCTACGTACATACATAGGCCTGTTACAATTTTATCTTCGCTCTACAATAGGACATTATATCCTGTCCTATCCTTTTATAGTCTATATTTTAGCATCCCATAGCGGAAACCTTCCAGAGAGTTTTGACAGTAGATGCAAATGAGTAGCTACATCAACAGCCGGCGCTTTTGTATCAGCGATCGTGAACGGATCGCCTTTGTTAAAATTTGTACCAGTTTTATGAAACAACACGATTAATATTCAATGCACGTAAAAGATTATGCTTGATTTTCAGCTATGTATAAATAGGTATACATTCATATACTCTGAGCTGCTATTTCTCAATAGCAGCTCAAAGTTTGTATTTGTTGTCAGTTAGGTATGCCGCCTGCCCTACAATCACTAGACCAATGAGTCAGTTTTGAAATATTTCTTTGGTTAAAAACACGGAAATGCTTAATCACCTCTTTAGCCCTTTTTCCCAAACGAAACCGCTCGGTCATTTTTCTTTGAGCTTTCATAACAATATAAAAAGGGCATTTGATAATAAAATTACGTTTATGCTAAAGTGATTCTTATGCCCGTGGCAAAATGACGCAAGATATGTTAATGTGCCACTCACTTTAGGTTATCTCCGAACGTTTTGGCAACACGCACGCCACTCAGTTATTTAAAGGGTTATTCGTAATACAAACACCGCAAATATTTACCGGTTCTCAGTATCAAATTCTCAGATAGCAAATATAAAGTAAACCTATTTCTTTAATATAATGTGGTCTCTGGAACAAAATTTAAACATTTTTTTTAACGCAAATAACTATTAAATCTATTATTTTATAAATATTGGAAACTTAAACTCATCTATAAAGCTTATTTCAAAAATCATCACAATTAGTTCAATTTGGATGATTCGTACTTTCGTAGTCTAATTAGAAATATTTCAATGATGACCTTTTAACATTTCTAAGGAATGACATTATAATAGCGGCTCATTTTGTTTTTCAGTTCTCCAATACTTGGTGAAGGACTAAGGAAAGGAGTCGAAGTCATCGGAGATTTACGTCAATCGATCACAACTTGGCCATTTGTCAAATGCGGATCAGTAATATTTGAATAGGTTACATCCAGTGATCCTCAACCTTTTGTAGGTACTCCAAACTCTAGCCGAAAAAACTCACTAAATATCAATTGGCAGAGGTCAAAAATTTACAATATTTATATGTAGGCTGATGATGATAATGATATGTTGGTATATGCTATTCGTGCATTAATTTAGTCTTACGGTTTTCTATCTAATCATGTTTCCGAAATGCTAATAATTTAATCTCATTACGTCTCTTTGTATCAAAAATCATTAAAAAACAAAAAAAGAAAAGGATAGATAAGTCAAATTGATCCATTAGCATTTTTCAACGTGAATGTAGGTACTATTATTATATTGAATTTAATTAAACCTGAATTGGTTTATGTTAATACTGTATCTACCTACTTTTGAAATATAATTCTATTTTATTGCGTCAGTAAATAAAAAAAAAATTAAAAAATGTGCATTCAACAAATAAAATGTCAATCAATTACATTTTTGATCAATTTCAATTGAATTAATTTTATTTGCAATTAAATTAATTGCAATTATTTTTTTTATTGCAATTGATTAATTGATAGAAAATGTAATTGCTTAGTGCCCAATATTGTTTGCCATCGTCACAGATCACAACTATTTTCCCGTAAATTATAACGTCATAGATAATGTGACATTCCTAAACATTTTTTTTTTAAAACAATCTTACTAGCAATGTTGGTCGCACATTACTAGTATTCTTGTTAACCCCTCGTACTAAGCTAAATGCTTGTATTGCGGAGTGGGTTCACGTCGGTAGTGCAATGGGTAGGGTTCGAACCTGCAACCACATGATCGTAAGTCCGTCGCCCTAGCCATGAGGCCACCGCCGCTTCATTGTCTGTCCTTTTTCTTGTATTACTAAAGAAGAGATGTTTTATGATTACAATTGGCAGTGATTTTAGTGATATGCTTTTTTGAAATTAACCTACATACTCGTATTAATAAATTAATGATCACTTGTTTATACGGTGAAGGAAATCGTTGTGAGGAAACCGTCACGCTTGAAAGATTTTCACGACAGCTTGTGAATTCTGCCGACCCGCATTAGACCAGCGTGGTAGACTAAATCCTAACTTCTTATTGCCAGAAAAGACCCTTGCCCAGCAGTGATATGGAAGTGCGATTTATAACAGAATAAGCGCCAAAATGTATCAAATAATACATTCCTTTGCCCTAATTTCATTCCCTATCTACGAATTTGTTATACATAATACATGTGTTGTATGTTTAATATACTGTTCTGACGTCACTGATTACTCTCGAAACGTTAACGACATTAAGTGTTAGTGTTGTACCATTAACTATTGTGATAAAACCACGTTTGAAGGAAATTCGCAACACAGTGCGAGGGTAATTAATAATCTTGATGTTTATGAAAATGTCATGCAAACGACAAAATTAACGTTGCATGTAAACCAATTACTTTAATAACAATTTAATTAGTTTTAACTTAATGACTATGGGATTTTATTTTGATGAAGTGTAGATATCAAAATTTTAAATTTTAAGGGTCCGGCGGAGCTTGAATTGCACACAAAAACGTAATACGGAAATTAATAATAATCCAGACAATATTCTATCAAATTATGTTATTATTTGGATTTGGACCGTTAATCTAGGTTCATACGGTACTATTTCGTCTACTACTACTTCACTGGAAATAAAAGCCCGGAAAATCGTTCCAAATTTGGTAAAGTTATCAAAAATTGTATTCGCATACATTTATTTTCAGTGAAGTATTTTGGACGAAATGAGAGTAGGAACCTAGATTAACTGTATCGTAATCCGAATAATAACAGAATTTGATTAAATTGTGTTTGAAATACGATTTATTTCGGTATTACGTTTGTAAGACAAATAGGGTCCGCCGGACTCTTAAAATGTATTAATAAAATATGCAAATTAATAAGTTATTTCTTACACAATACTTACTTATTGCGTGCATATTTCGAAGTGTTAAGCAGAACTGTATTTGAGGTACATCCACGTAAAAATCTGCATGTTTCAATTGGATACTCGGTCTAGAAGATACTCCACTTAGAAGCTGAGTAATTCTGAAGTAATTAAATCTTTTTGGGTTGTGAGTGAAACCCCAAGCAGTAGCTAGTTATTATAATATAAGATACATACAACCATCAAGCCTGTATTCCCCGAAGGGTTAAGCAGAGGCGTACTAATGTACAGCCACAGTTCGCTGGTATGTTTAAGTCCCATGTAATAGGGCGGCGGGGGGGGGGGGGGCTATTGCCATACCCCGGGCACAAATTCCAAAGTCCGAGCTGCTACTGAGAATTACGCGAATATTAGACATTGAAATAAAACTACTTTTTACGGATTTTATCGCGTTGGGTCTTACCACCTGCTCGGAGCCCCAACCCAGCCATCTTCTCTATTGAAGTTTGGATGTTTTTTTAATTTTTTTAAAAAATTTTTTTTAGCATGTTTGTTGACTATTTCACGCCAGGACGGCTGAACAGATCTGGATGAAATTTGGCTCAGAGATAGTTTATAGTCTGGAAGAATACATAGGCGACATTTTATCCAGTTCAGACCCCCAATTCTGAAGTCCACGCAGACGAAGTCGTGAGCAGAAGCTAGTAAATATATAATTATTTAAATGACTGGATTGAGTGACGGGTCTACATAATGTTCGGTGAATCGTGCAATGTTCACACCATCAAAATGAATTAATTTCGAAATTGTACACCGTTAAAAGCGTGACACAGAAAGCTACTTATTGGGTAATTTACTACTGATGTTATGCAGATAGCATTGATAGCCTAGTGGTATGACCGTTGGACTGCCAAGTCTCGAGTTCGAACCCAAGGCACGCACCTCTGACTTTTCGAAGTCATGTGCGTATTAAATAGTTAATTACCACGCGCTTTACATGGTGAACGAAAACATCGTGAGGAAACCTACATGCCTGAGAGATTTTCTCGATGGCGTGTGAAGTCTGCCTACCCGCACTAGGCCAGCGTGATAGACTATAGCCTAATCCCTCTCATTCCGAGAGGAGACCCGTGCCCAGCAGTAGGACAGTATAATGGGTTGATTATGTTATGTATGTATGTTATTCAGATACATGACAATTATTTGTCACTTGGCTGACTTGGCTGTCCAACGGTCATACCACTAGGCTATCACTGCTTTCATGTATCCACTATTAGGTACATGTATCCAATATTATTTATAGATTAAGTATGTGTATATATCCGTAAAGTTTCCGACCTTCTCGTATATCGGCAAGCCCCGCTGCGCTTCACTAAGCCTCTTATTGCCACAACACTATCTGTCATTTAGGTGTAGACACTACCGCACATTTCTCAAGAAATAGAACAACGTATAGTAATAAACGTGAAAGTTTGTGAGTATGGATGTATGGATGTGTGGTTGTATGGATGTTTGTTACTCTTTCACACCAGTAAGGCTGAACGGATCTGGATGAAATTTGGCACAGAGATACATTATTATAGTCTGGAATAACACCTGGGCTACTCTTTATCCAGGTCGGACCCAATTCTGAAGTCCACGCAGACAAATTCGCGGGCAGAAGCTAGTATATATATATTACATATATAAATACTTACATAAAGCTACACTTTTATAATCTTCCCGTTGTAATAAAATGTTATTATAGCCAACGCAAAGTAAGTAATTTGAAATGTTTGATATTACTACAGTAGATTTTTTTTAAATAGTACTAAACTGATAGTATATGTAATATGTAAAATTATAGTATGTATGCTGATTGAAAATCGTCCGCCGTTTAGTGGTGTCAGACAACGCTCGATAAGGCCGATTGAGCAATTATGTACCATGTACTTACGTAATCCGATGAAACTCTGTTTATAATCTGCATAGATTCAATGCATTGTGGATAAACATATAGGCACCAATATGTGTTGTGATTAATTATAATAATGATATCCTTGATTAAGCGTTTTTAGTCTGTGTGCTTAACATTATACGTCAATCATTTTATAAACTCACGTAACGAAATGAAAATTCTATACACTAATAAATGAACGTGAATTAATGAATGGATGAATGCAAGTGGAAATCTATAGTCACTACCTACCCCAATGGGAGACAGGCGTGAAAATATCTATCTCTTCTTTTATCCCGTGTAGAAATTCTCATGGATACCTGATGGTTAGGTTACGTGGAACTCCTATCGACTAAAACCGACTAGGTGGCCATGTCCCTAGCATAATGAGGAGGGGCTCCGACATCTCCAAAGAGAATGTTTGAAGATTACCATGAGTCATCCTGAGACTTTACCAGGATGTACAAAAATTGAAATAGGCTATTTGACTGATTATTTTTTATAGTTAAATGTTTACCATAAATAGAACCCATCAACGAGAAAAAATTAAAAACGGTTCAAAAAGAAGGAAGTAGGAAGAAAACAAGCATTTTAACTAGATAGAGAACGCACTATACTTGTTTATGATGTCAAAAACCAATGCGCCATACAGATCCTCATTTGAGGGAAAGAGACAAAGCATCCCCTCTCAATCCCTACCAAAAATATTAAATGCTTATATCTTTGAACTTTATTATCCAATAAAATTATTTTTTCAGAATAAGATTTGTATTTAATTTCATTTTACACTCAGCATAGTATTTTTAATAATTGAAACATTAGTCAAATACCCTATTAAATTAATCCTAAAGGCAGGGCCATACAGACTGCATAAGGTGTGCAAATGCAATATAACAGTTTAGCAATAATGTTTATCTGACTGATTTCTGACAGTTACTCGATTGTTAGACTAGAAGACGAGTAGTAATATCTTATAGAATATTTAATAATGTAAATATAACGCGGTGAAATCCGTGAAGTGGTTTTGTTTTATTTTTTCTTTCTAGTAACACTTTTTTTCTAGTAATATGTGAATGACGCAGTATACATACATGTTGCGACCATCATCTAAAGGTAAATATTAAAAGTCGGTGCGTTGAGAAACGATCAAACCTAGCATCAATAGCTTCTACGTACATAGATACTTGTGTACAGCTACCTTTATTGCTGATTGTACTTATATATAATCTGCAAAATGGAAACATGATGCATTGCGACATAATTAGGTTTGGCGGTTCCAAGAACTAACTCTTTCACAACGACAAAGTTCTCTTATATTCCTATTAAAACATAGAAACCTACGCATTTCCCTAGTAAATTCAACCAGAATATGATATTAATAATTTCTATGAATTTCACGCTTAACAAGAAAAGTATAAATCTCACTTCACGGTCTTAATGGTCAAAAGTCACGTAGAGTCGATACATTTACTGTTTCATTATTTTTATCTGATCTGCGACTTATATAGTTTGGGACATAAATTAACGTCGCTGGGAATTTCAATTATTTTTAGTGATATGGGTCTGCTAATTGCTTCATGTCATAAAAGCATTTGCAGCTCACTTCAGGTAAAGCTAGCATCGGCGTCAAGTTTAAATACCTCTGTTAAAGACTTGTAAATCGAATATAGAACTTGTGATTTAAACGAAACAATGACGTTAATTTTTTTTAAAATAACTTAAAATTTTAATATTGGAAAATATGAATGAATGAATCGGTTTCTTATAGGCAAGCGCGCTCCATTATAGATCGCAGTATCGCTTAACATTACGCGAACTGGCGGTCAAGCGTAAGCCTACTAATCGTCAAATAACTTAAAGTACATAGTATTTAATAGTATTTGACGTTTGCGTTTAGCAAGGCAATACGTTAAATCGTGAAGATTGCATCAATCTTCAAGTCGGAAAAACTTCCGTGATAGAAAAACGTGCGATTCGTCAGCCGAAACTTCGTAATTCCATTTTCATACAAGATGCAGAGGACTCAATTTTTTTACGTACGTACCTACAACCACACTTCGCAATAACTAATATTCAAGTCTAGGAAAGTTTCGAACTTGACATACCTACTGCTCTGAGCTCCTACAATAACGTGTTCTAACGCAATAATTTTTAGGTTGTGAGAATGGGATGGCGCTTTTCAATGTGAAGAGCTACCCAGAGCTTCTCTCTCAATCACAAAACGATCGCAATAACACATCGAAGTGTTGGGCATTAATCAATTAAAATTTCAATTAATATTTTTTTTATTAATTTCAGTGGAATTTATTTTAATTGGAATTAAATTTATTTTAAATGCGATTGAATTCATTTTAATTGCAATTGAATTTGTTTTAATTTTAATTGTATTTTAATTTATTTTAATTGCATTTGAATTTATTTTAATTGCATTTGAATTTATTTTAATTGCATTTGAATTTATTTTAATTGCAATTGTTTTTTTTTTTAATTTCAATTGAATTTGTTTTAATTTCAATTGAATTTATTTTAATTGCATTTGAATTGAATTTTACTCAACAATGCAACGTTGTGATACGGGCTCAATTCTCTACAAGGCACGAAAGATTCTTACAGTCACGGTTCTCAAGCGCCGCTCGAGCCGCGAATGTGTTATTTAGACTCGAAAGCCTTAGAGCTTTACCAGTAAATTTTCTCCGTGTATAATTAAATTAAATGAGTAAGCCATGTGGTCAGCTAAAAATAGGCGACACAAAGCTCTTGAGGGTGTCGTTAAAGGCGACTCAAGGTTAGTGGCAGGCGAATATATATTTGAAGTAAACACATAATAACTTTGCGTTGATAACAACCAGTCTATACGTTATTATTTAATACTAGCTTCTGCCCGCGACTTTGTCTGCGTGGACTTCAGAATTGGGTCCGACCTGGATAAAAAGTAGCCTATGTGTTATTACAGACTATAATCTATCTCTATGCCAAATTTCATCCAGATCCGTTCAACCGTTCTGACGTGAAAGAGTAACAAACATCCATACATCCACCCATCCATACTCACAAACTCTCACGTTTATAATATTACTAAAGTAATAGTAATAATAATATTAGTAAGGATGAACAGTGCAATGGATAAACGACCTTTTCCTGTACCACCAGTTGGTAAGGAGACCCATGTCCTGTCCAGCTGTGATAATGTGATAGGCTGATGATGATGATGAAACCCTAAATTTTGATATTTGATGAGATACCTTTTGCAAAGCATATATTTTGCAGAAATTAATAAAATAATCTACAGCTGAAAGGGGAAGATGAGTGAATGTCGATTTACTCTCAGCTACAAAAATTATCTTTTAGATTTTGAAGAAAATTATCTAGTCATTCTCTAAGACTGCCTCATTAGTCTAGTGGTCCCGAGCACGACTGCTACGCTAGAGGTCCTGGGTTCGATCCCCAGGACGAGTTTTTCTATGAATTTCTCAATAGCAGCTCGGAGTCTGGATTTGTGCCCGGTTAATGGCAATAGGCTCGCCCCCTATTACATGGGACCTAAACATACCGGCGAACTGTGGGTGTACATTAGTACACCTCTGCCTAACCCTTCGGGGAATACAGGTGTGATGGTATTTTTATGTTTTCATTCTCTAATAAGCTCACGTTGAATATAATCTGAATGTAAAAAAACTAAACTAACATATTATGCCAGTAAGTCTACTCTACCCTTTATAAACATTGGGTTACTTTTTAGATCATCCGATTCTTAACACAGCTGAGCCTCTGTTTTTGACAGCTTTACCCTGAATATTTTTTACATATTTTGAAGGTTCAAAGATGTTTGTCTTCATTTTATGTCTTTTTTTTGTAAATCTACCAACTGTTCGCCGCAGTTTTACCTGCGTTCATCTAGTTATTTTATTAGGTACATCAAACAGCAGTATATAATACAATAATCTCAGCACTTAGTCAATAGGAGTAGCATAAACACTACAAACGATGTTATCCACAAGTTATTATACAAAATAGCTAGCTTTTAAAAGACAATATCCAACTTAATAGTGTAATATATACTTATTATTTGGTTGAACAAAGAAAAACAAAACCAAAAATTTCGTAATATGAACAGAACGTTAGCACCAAAGGTCGCCCAACATCTATATTATTATTATTAGAAATTTCGTGACAAATTCTTAATTCCTATCTTACGAGCTGTCTTTCCATACATATAAGGCCGCATACTGGTTTCTGACACTTACGCGAATATTAGACATTGAAATAAAACTACTTTTTACGGATTTTATCGCGTTGTATTGATATTATTTGATTCCCGACGTTTCGGATCCTTTACAGCATCCATGGTCACGGGTAGACTAAGTTGTTGGACGTCTTAATGTTACAATTACTAACAGCTACCTTACATTTTTGTTAATTATTGGCGATCCGATTCACGCAGAACGAGCTCACCGTATCCTTCGGTCTTGCAGTTTTGGACTTGGATTTAGATTTTATGGAATCTATAATGGGGTTCCAAGTCGGTGAGCTCGTTCCGTAAAAAGTAGTTTTATTTCAATATAAGGCCGCACTTCACCAAGTTGGAGTATGTAACCAGTACTCTCCGTATAAATTCAAAACTGGAACGGAATTTATATGAAATTAAATGCCTAGTCATTTAACAGGAAGTTACGCGAAGATGTTAAAATACGGCTTAAGATACTTAGTCGCCAAATTTCTAGGCATATAGTTCGCTAAATTTCTAGGCATATGGTTTCTGAGCTTTTTTTAAAGCTTACTAGCAATGTGGGTCGCACATTACTAGTATTCTTGTTAACCCCTCTTGCTAAGCTACATGCTTGTGTTACGAGTGGATTCACGTCGATAATGCAATGGGTGGGTTTCGAACCGACCAACCAATGATCGCAAGTTCGACGCCCTAGCCATTAGGCTATGCCGCTTTCAATTAACTAACTAGAGAGTGAACTAGAAGTTTTTTATTATGCATGTTAACAGCATGTGCAATGTGGTGCAAAACTGCCGTATATATATGTATGCAGATGATACATGTCTAGTGTATGCTGATAAGGATCTACATGTAATAGAAAGTAAAATTCAAGCAGACTTCACAAATATTATAAAGTGGGCACATGACAATGGATTAGTTATCAACATAAAAAAAACAAAATGTATGCATATACGCTCACCATATAATAAAAATATTGAACGCCCGCCTCGCATTATAGGGCACAGCTATGAATGTCTCCATGGTGAGCACGATAACAGTGTAACACGTTGTGAATGTGCGGCTATAGAGGTGGTGGGGGAGTACAAGTACTTAGGACTCGTAATAGATACTAATTTCTCTTGGAAAATGCACATTATAAAACTTTGTGACAAATTGCGAGCTGTCCTTGTAAAATTCCACCACCTCAGTGTCATACTGGATAGAGCTACTCTGTATGTTGTATACCATGCGCTGGCGGACTCGCTGCTTTCCTATGGACTGGCATGTTATGGACGCACGTTTAAAACATACTTGGACAACATTAAAGCATTACAAATTAGATTTATAAAAAAGTTAGTAGACAATAAAACAAAGCAACGATGTAAAGTAACCAACTATGAGGAATTGTTTGTTGAGTGTAAAATCTTGCCAGTGCATGAGAGAGTAGTGCAGTTAGTGGCACTGGATCATTACTGTTACCCAGAGTACAAAGTCAGGATTGCACAACGAAAGCCTCGAGGTGCAAAACATTGTAAAACATTTGAGGTGCCCACATGTAATAATTATTACGGGCAGAGATGTAATAAATATTTAGTTCCAACTATATACAATGGTCTGCCTAAAGACATTGAAAGTACATCTTTTTCAAAAGGGTCGTTTAAATATAAAATAACTAAATTTCTGTTAAATGTAATCAGGGAAAACATTTGCGGTACTTAATTTATTCTTGGGAGTGTATGTAACCTGTGAGTAAGCTATCATTAGTGTAACTTTTTCATTTAATTATTTTCTTTGCTCAGTCTTTCCGGATGAGAAAGTGTGTAATACAGTGTGAAATTATAATATGGGAGCTACGTCTGCCAACAAACTGCTGTGCAGTTTGGCAGAAGTGTAAAATTAGTGTAATGTGTTGTTTAATTGTGAATAAATACTTTTTCATTTTCATTTTTTTTTCATTTTTCAATAATTAGAAGATGTAGTACTATTTACTATGCTATACGTATGAAGCGTTACCCTTAAAATATTTTCGTATATAACATAACTGCCAAACTTTGAAAAGTTACCCCTTCTGTATCGTAGTTACGTTTAAAAACAAAAACCCTAAACATCCAAACCCGAAACTACCTTATAAATATATTTTTCGGTCGGAAGTCAAACCCGCCGTCATTAGCGCAGAATCCGATCGCGCTGACTTTACAAAATAGCACAGAATTCAACAAATATCCCGAAGAGTTAGGCAGAGGTACACCCACAGTTCGCCGGTTTATTTAGGTCCCATCTAATAGGGTAGAAGCCGGACCTTTAATATCATAACTTACCCAAAACAAAAAGTATATGGGCCCTACATAATCATGATGGATTTTATTTGCGTAGATCAAAGTTAAACTCAATTTTTTATTTCAATTAGATCATATAGGTGCAAGTACTTTGAAATGTCAAAAACTACTTACACGGTTCTAAAGAGTACGTCTTAATAATTTTAATAATTCCAATAAAATTTTCTGAATTCAATAAAAACTATCCACGGTAGTCTGCTAAGCCGCACTAGACTACCGTGGATTATAGCCTAAAGCCTCTATAAGAGATTAGTCCCGTTCCTAGCAATAGCTTTAACTTCTATTAATTACAACTCGTCTTAATAAACTTCAATATAAAAACTGGGAAAAAGTACCAAATCAATAATAAGTATTTACTTCCCTTATGAGATCGAAAAGAGCATAACAAAGGTGACCTCTTATTTTAATTAGAATCCACATGATTAATAGACACCATGCATAATTGTCAAGAATTACTATCAGCTGATTGCTATCAATCTACAGAAAAAAATAACTATAGACTATATTTTCTGTGTTTTGTAATAATTCAAGATAAAACTAAATTTAGTATAGTTTCTTAGTTATCTTAATTGTTGTACTTGCCTTATGCACGTGTGATAATAAATTCCAAGGAACAGTGAACTGGCACTTAATGGTGTTGTGGAAAGTGATCAATCGTAAATGTTCTGTGTGAAGTTGCGTAGACGCTGGGTCGCGGGGACAGCGGTGCGGACGCGACGCCCGGCTTCCACGGACCGCACTCGCTGACTGAGCTACGGGCTACGGGCTACGCGCTACGAAAACCATACAAGGGGCCTACTACGAAAATCGAACTACGAAGTTTCGACGGACGGATCAGATATTTTCTTAACACGACTCTCTAACATGGACTCGAACAACGACGTTCTTCTTATCATTCTTATGAATAAAAAGGTTTTTAACAATAAATTAATTAATTAAAATAAAATAATTAATTAATAGTTCAATCGTGAGATATTTGTGTGTCGTCGTTTCCTTTCGTTTTGATCCGAAACTTCAACGTTTTACCACAGATACGAAATTTTGGCCTACCAATATGTAGTTGGACAGTTTCACTATTTTTCGATGTTTTTATAGCAATGTTTTTTTTTGTAATTTTTGAAATGTTTTATTCTAAAAAAATAGCATTCAAACAGTATAAAAACGAGTATGAGTGTCAATTTCGATTAAAGGGAAACCAAAGCTTAAAATGCTTGTTTTTTCTATTTGGTATTGGCAATAGTGACTCGCTAAAACAAAACTAATACCTATACAAAACAAAACACTTTTGACAATTACAATGAAAATCCTTAACAGTGGCAGCGTAAAGTTTTTTTATAAGCACTCGTACAATGCACAAGTTATTTCTATTTAAACAACTAAGAAGCAGCTCTTTAGTTTTGTAAGACGAACTGAGCCAAGTGAATGGAACTAACTTCATTGTTTTACAAACAGCAAGAAAGCGGGAGAATGCAGTGGGGAATCGACGTCTTACATCTTCCAACGCCTACGTCTTAAGGGCCCATTCAGACATGTTACTTTCGAACTATGTACATTGTTCGAATGTGACAATTCTGCACTATGTTGGGCACTATGCAGTTTAATTGGAATGAATCGGGCCGTATGCTTGTTTGCCACCTTAGTGGTATAAAAAAACATTATTTGTGATTGACAAAAGCTTATTCTGATAGTACCGATTCAAGTTCAGATATTCGCGCACAGATACAATAGTTTTCCATTTTTCCATTGCGTCTTATAGTACATTACAGGCAAAACTTATAACCGGTCAAAACTAATTTTGACTATAAAAATCAGTAAAAACTAGTCGACTGACTTTTATAGTTGTAGGATGTTGTTTTTTTTATTTATTTGATAGATATTGTTAAATGTTTTTCAAATTTTCGAACGATTCATATTATACCTATTCGAAAATGATCCGTCTGCTGGGTCCTTTTTCGAGCCACTAATGTCTCTACTACCCACTACTTCTGAAAGTTGGTTGAAACTTAAACAACGTTCAACGTTACTTACGATATGTTAGTGTTTTGAGTAGATAGTGAAATTTCGGGTTTAACCCCTATTGTGTTTATGTGGCCGTTGATACAATACGCCTGAACTTGGGGTGGCATCTTAATATTCCATTGTCGTCCCATTCTTCGTATCGTTTTTTTGTTCCGGTAAAGTTTGATTAAAAAAACTGTGAGCATACTAACAAATTGTAAGACGTGGACTCGTGATGGCCCGGGTGTTGTAGATTTGTTTTCTCATTTCAAAGCCATACCTTTGGATTCGAATAACGCATTTGAATCGTGGTTCGAATTACAAAAAATGCTGGGAATTAAGAACTTTTTCTTAAAGATTTTGAACATAATATTTAATCCAAATAGCCAAGACTTGACTGACAAGACAAGTATCTAACATTGATAAATGCTTGTTTCTTGTGTCAATGTATTTGAATCGGTACAAGTAAATTTTTCTCAAGTTTTATCCATTGTAACGGGTTCACAACGAGTAATGGTGATATAATTATAATATGAAGGTCGGTGCACGCTGAGCTATCAGCCGGGCAATCAACTGCTGATACTTTTTACACGCTATTAACTATTACTATGTATCTCATTATATTTTCCATTAGTCTTTTAATTGAGTAATAATGACAATAGTCAACAGCTTTACGTGCTCTCTGAAGCACTGTGATGTCTTAATCTCATAAGAATGATCACCCATCTACAGACTGACCACAGCAAGCACAGAACAACCTTACAGATCTGTTGATCAGCGTAGATATGTACAATTGAGCCATGAGCCCTCTTTCTTAATAATCTAAAAACAAATGACATCAAAATTTGAACTCGTTCAAATTCAACAACAACTAAAGCCATTCCGTCATATGTAGGTAGGTATAATACCAACATTACCAACATCACTGATATTATGAATGATGACTAAGGTAAATATAGTCCATATATCCTGTTAAAAGCTATGTACTCATGTTGCCAACGAATGGAAGACAAATGTTCATCCATTGTGACGATACGTCCGTGTTCGGGCTAACCTTTCGAGTTTCTGTACTACGGGTTATATTGTCATTGTAGGTAAAACAATATAATTCAGCTAACTGACCTACTGCTAGACACGGCTTTCCTGTCAAATTGAAAAGAATCGGGCAAAGTTGAAGCGCAGCCCACCCATTACAACAAGCATTTAGCTTAGCACGAGGGGTTAACAAGAATATTAGTAACTAGCTTTTGCCAGCGACTTCGTCCGCGTGGAATAGTTACTTTATTCCCTAGTTCTTCGCCCGCGGTTTCACCTACGTTGCCCCGTTCCTAAGGGTTGTAGCGTGATGTTTTATAGCTTGAAACCTTTGTCATGAATCACTCATTTTACCAACTTTGCCCTTCACTGCTCTGCTCCTATTGATCGTAGCGTGATGAAAAGTATACTATAACCTGCCCAGGAGAATGAAGAACAATTGTACCAAGTTTCGTTGAAATCCGTTGAGTGGTTTTTGTTTCTATAACGAACATACAGACAGACAGACAAAAATTTTACTGATTGCATTTTTGGCGTCAGTATCGATCACTAATCACCCGCTGATAGTTATTTTGGAAATATATTTCATGTACAGAATTGACCTCTCTACAGATTTATTATAAGTATAGATGTGCGACCCACATTGCTAGTAAGCTATAAAAAAAATGTCCATCTTCTACTACGCTAGTCTAGTGCAGTGCCTGGTAACGATTTGGGGGATTTACCTGTCAATAATAAAAACCGTCTCAAAAATGTATATATCAGTCCCCAAATTCTGTAGCTGAGCTTCTCTTCTACCTCGAAGCTTGGATCAGTAATAATAAAGTTTATTTAAAAAACATAAATGGTTGTATATTCATCATTAATTAAAATATTTTAATTTATTTCAATCTTTTAACCCTATAATATTATATTTTAGTACAAAATAGCCACAAATCATTTTTTTCCTTCGGATCAAAATAAAAGATTTATTTTTAACCTAATCCTACCAAATAATCTCGTTTAACATTGGACATAAATAGACCAAGTTTCCCTCATAATATCGGAGTGAAAAAAAGGTCTACATGTTTCCGGGATAAAAGCCACATGTCCCTTCTAACAAACCATTCAATATTCAGTAAAATCCGTCAACTCTTTGATGCGTGAAAGCGTTTTAAGTAATATCCTATTTGGTTGGACACCCGGAAGTTGATCGCCGCATCGGTGATCGCAAGTACATTAGATGAACATGAGGTTCTGAATTCAATTTGGGGCAAAACGAGAAGCAGTAAACAATTCAACGGATGCTTAATTTTAGCAGTATAATACTTACTGGTTTCTGACACTTACGCGAATATTAGACAGTATTGATATAATTTGATTCCCGGATAGGGAATCAAATAATATCGTATAAATATATAATAATATCAATACAACGCGATAAAATCCGTAAAAAGTAGTTTTATTTCAAAGTATAATACTTAATTATCACGCCCTTTAGAAAGCATCGTAAGAAAACTTTCATGTCTGAGAGATTTTCTGGACTCCAATTAAAGTCTACCAACCCGCACTAGGTCAGCGTGGTCCCTCTCATTCTGAGAAGAGATTAATACCCAGCATTGGGACAATATAATAATCGGTTGATAATGACGATGATGATGAATAGTTAGCAGAATAATAATCAGACAAAAATAGTATTATTTCTAGCAGATAGACAAGAGTAAGCTATTTCACCTATAAGAACAAATGTGTAACCACTTAGTAACTGGGGCGTACGTATCGTGAACTACAGTTAAGCATTGACCCACTGCAGATGAAAGGTCAGGAGTTAGTAAACGCGACTGTCACAAATGCACTGTGTACCTACTATGTTGTTGCTTACAAAGAGCTGAAATGTAGTTAATGATCCATGTCTGGTAAGGTCAGTATTACAGCACTAGTTGTATCAGGTATGGCACTCTTCAAAGAAAATTCTTGATTTGTAGGATTCTTTTTTTATTTAAAAAAGGACTATGTGAGCTAGATCGAATCCAGTTCTTGAGTAGTAATTAATAAACTCAAAAAGTAATGGACCGATTTTAAAATACTCTCACAATAGATTAATCGATTTAAACATTACGTCACTTTAAATCGCGAGTAAAATCGCGAGAAATAAAAATAAAAGCATACCTACATCTATGTATTAGCAACATTTTAATTATACCTAATTATAATAGGAATCCACTAAAGCAGTCTGATGTCATGTCTTCATGCCACATATTTTTTGTAGATAATATTTGCCATTCGAATATATCACGGAATAAGTGATATAATTTACGCCAGCATATTATAACCCGATAAAAAACAACCTGATGTTCCGTACGGCACGAGCATATCTAACTCATTTCGTATTCTTATTAGGTACGTCATTGTTATTGTAATATTGTGCTATTAACAACAATCTAAACTTCCCATTTATCAAATTATTGGGATAACAAACTGGCGACGACATTTCCATTAAAGCGTGCCATTACGTATCTACCGCAAACCACAGTGCAAAATACATTTTGGAGATAATTTGTGGTAAAGTTAGGCAAGTCTTCCTATTAAATTCTTCTGCTAAAGTTATAATTTCTTTGTTAAAGCTTTTAACGACATTCTAGCGAATAACTTTGGTCACCTACTCCGTTATTTTAGATTTCTCAAACTTTGCACTTTCATGAGCTTATTGCATAACTCAAGTTTAACTTCAAAATGCGGTCGTTGTGTGTTTATGTCAAAAAGTTCAAAGTTCTTTGCGGCAGCATTAAAAATGGCGTCCATACCGCATTTTGTTGACAGCAAATATTACTCGAAAGATTTTTCTACTTTTCTTTTATATTCTGCGTGTCAAATGATGCGAATAATAAAAATGCTAAATGCGTTTCGCGTGAACAGCTCAGAGGCAATGAATGGAATGGAGTGAGCAATGTTAAACTGGCGTGACATACATGGACGGCTCCGAGGGATGAACTAAAAGACGAGTGATTCGGACTCACGCGTCACTGGTGACGTTATTGCACATCCCGTGTGCTCTTTTTATTCATGTTTGCTTGGTACTTGCTATTTGGGAGCTTTAATAATATAACATAACATAATCAACCCATTATACTGTCCCACTGCTGGGCACGGGTCTCCTCTCGGAATGAGAGGGTTTAGGCTATAGTCCACCAGGCTGACCTAGTGCGGGTTGGCAGACTTCACACGCCGTCGAGAAAACTCTTAGGCATGCAGGATTCCTCACGATGTTTTCCTTCACCGTTTAAGCGCGTGATAATTAACTATTAATACGCACATGATTTCGAAAAGTCATAGGTTTGTGCCTTGGGTTCAAACTCGAGACCTTTGACTAGGCAGTCCAACAGTCATACCACTAGGCTATCACTGCTTTACTGGGCTATCACTGCTTTTGGGAGATTTAATATGTTGCAATTATAAATTCTCCTTGTGTGCAGTGAGTGGGATGCATATATAGCAAGTAGCAAAATACCAGTAGAAATGTAAGAAATATTACGACAGTATTTATTTATTTATTGTATACCTTATTGTACACCAAATTAAACATAAGACAGGTCATATTGCGACAAAAAACATCCAATGGGTGGCCTTATCGCTAACTGCAATTTCTTCCAGGCCACCTAAGGATGGACATATCCGAACTGAACTTACAAATGGGGTTGACCACGTTGCACAGCTCTACATATCTTGACACATGACAGTATGTGCGGACTTTCATACATACTTTCACCCCCCTTTCCACCACCTTAGGAATTGAATTTCCAAAAATCCTTTCTTAGTGCTCGTCTACAGTGCAAAAGGAACCGGCATGCAAACTTTCAGGGATCTAGCTCCTGTAGTTTCGGCTGTGCGTTGATACGTCAGTCAGTCAGTAGGTCGGTCAATAACGTTTTTCTTTTATTTAAATAGATTATAGGAGAAGGATAAGCTTGCAATGCTTGAAATGTTTAGTATTTACATATTTACTTTCATTTAGTACACTCGCTTATCGCTGATATGAAATAATAAAAACGAGCGCCCATTGAGTGCGAATATTTACCGTAAACAAAAGAAACGCAATGTTTCGTTTTTGGAACAAATTTATATTCACCGTGTACCGGTTTATGATACAATGAATAAAGACATAAAAGAAAAATAAGGATGAACTGTGTAACGCTGTAACAGCATAAATGTGTGTATGAATTGTATCTCTAACGAAGGAATTGTACCATAAAAAATATACCAGAGCCGTATCTTGCTCTAGGACATTTTTGCGATGTCTTTCTTCGGATCGATGGAGATTTTCTTAAAAAAGTTTAGGTACAGTCGACAATTCGAGTTAGATTATTTAATGACAAGGCGTGACGCGTTAAAGTATCAAAACATGGTATTAATAGCTGCCTACGAACCCTTTGGCGGATAATTATTTAATACGAAGATGTAGTTCACTACCTGCATACCTAAATCTTTTGTCAACGGTACATTTTGACGTGGCGTGCTTTTAGAACGCGATTCTTATGCTTTAATGGGGAACCAGGACACAGACTCATTTAATCATAGAATCTATTGAGTAAAACAGTACAAGAGGAGTCTTGACAATGCGGAGTGATTGGTTTCAATAAATCAAACGACTTTAATTAATTTGATTGTTACAATGTAAGCTTCTAATTCTACTAAGAATGATGGGAAATTTTGCAAGAGGAAATGAAATGTCATGCATTTTTAATAGGTATTTAAGTTTGAAATGATTTTAGTTTTGGTACTTTAAAAGACATGTTAATTTTATCTTATCGCTAAAACGAGATGACTAAGTTAGCTAAGAATTATGGAAAAATATATTAAGTATGCAAATTATTATCACTTTTAAAATGCTGATAATAACCTAATCTAGGTTTCATGGCCCAATCAAAATGTAAATTGTGTCTTTAAAAGCAGTTCTACAAAAATATCTTTAAAATAGAAAATCATTTTCTTCGTTCATTTACTATTTAAAAGCTTTTTCAGTTGACGCTATAATTTCATAAGATTTAGAAAATCATAGAAAACTTTTGATAATTTAAATAAAAATACTTCGTTTTTGACGTTTAATAGATAAACTCCATTTACCTAGGCATTGGTTAAAGGCACTGACGACACGAAAGGTTTCCCCATTATCCATTATAATTCCTATTACTTAGTCAACAACGTTTAAAATCGTGAAAATCATGCGATAGGGCGGCGACCGCGGAAAACTTTCACGTCAATGTGTGCTTGTAGCTGTAAAAAAATCCCAATTTAAAATTAAAATAGCTTCAAACACACATAATAACTAACCTAACCTCACAAATTATATAAATGTATAACATATAATATTTCATAGAGATTACCTACAGTATAGTGAAGGGCCCGTGGTTAAGAAATAACTTACGCTGATCAACGCAAGATTAAGCTGCGATTGCCGCGGTCAGTATGTGGATGGGTGACCATTCGTAACTTTAACACATCGAGCCCCTCCGTGCCTCGAAAAGCACTTATAGGTGCCGTCGGTCCCGATTGTCACACAAATACATATGACAATCTTTAGTGGTAGCAAGACTGGCACCGCGGCTATCCTCACGATATCGATATTGCCCAGAAATTAGGTTCCGGAAGTCTGATGGCAGACGCTTTTTTATGAGATAGGGGGACAAAGAGGCAGACGGATCGCCTGATGGTAAGCGATTACCGCCGCCCTTGGACACCCGCAACACCAGAGGTTTCACAAGTGCGTTGCCAGCTTTTTGAAAAGGGATTGGGGCTCCGGTAACCTAACTCACTCAGCGAAACACAACGTAAGCGTTATTTGACGCCGCTTTTCTGTGAGGTCGTGGTATCACTCCAGTCGAGCCAGCCCATTCGTGCCGAAGCATGGCTCCCACGTAAAAAAAATACTAATATTATCGCTTCATGTAAAATACTACTATTCAACCACATTTGGTTAGACTGGAATCCGACCGCAACATAGTTGGAAAAAGGCTAGAAGAACGATGGGAGATTAACTTTAATATAACCTATATATAAGGTATTAATAAGGTAGATATTACCATGCTGTAACACCTATGTCACCTACCACTGTATTTAATAACGGCAGCGTATACAAGAGTGTCAGCCATTCACAGCCACGCTTGATTAAGTTTTTTGTCAGTTCCGCAAGAGATATTCATGAACGAAAACAGATGTTATTATAATTTGTAATATAATCTTTCCTAATAATAATAATATTTTTATTGACTTGTTACAATGTTACTTTATACCACATGATAATAAATAATACTAGCTTTATACACTGAAGCCCTGATATCAAAGCTAGTTAAGTAACCTGTGTTACAGGAATCAATGTCTCTACCCCTTTTTATTCAGTATTAGGTAACTCCATTATTAGTCTGTTTTTTGGTTATGTCCAAATTATTGCTATGAATTTAGAACTTATTATAGACCTACAAACTGCGAAAAACCACTTGAAATTTGAATTTGGCGGGCTCAGGTGAACGATCCGCCTTAACAAGCACTTTATTAAAGAATATTTAAAATATCTGACAATTATGGTTTTATTGGAATGATACACATGTGGTAGGTATAACATTGACAAGAACGCGACCTCTTTTATTCAGCACAATAAATCAAATATCCTTTTATACCTTACCTTAGACTAAACACGTATTTTGCTTATCTAAAAACAAAATAAGTAGAAATAATACGAACAACCAACAATAACTCATAACTTCAGCACATAAATTATTCTAACACATTTTTATGTTTCATTTAAAAACTCTTTGTTTATTTTTCGAGCAGAGGGCACGCAGTAACAATTATTCAAAATTATCTCGAAGCGATGCTGCTTATCCGTGCAGTCAACTAATGGACGTGGCGGACCTCAGAGGGCGATTACAAGCAGATACGCTACTTACTAAGTTCTGACATAAAATAGGAATGTACAGAAATTCCACTTTATTCAAATTTGGACGTGGAATGCAACTCAACACAGTCCATATAATATCTCTCATTTTATAGTGTTAAGCACCCCTATCATGTGTACCAATAAGTACCTATATACAGCTTAGTTTTAGTTCACAAGAATACTAGTATAATTTCGTGAATGAAAAAAATATATTATATTATATAAAATTATTATCCTGTACCTACGTATTATAAAATTATTTACATGGATGCAGCAAAGAAATCACCAGTGCATCATGAATTAAAAATGTGATTAAGATCATCACGTAAAGCTTTCATTAAAATTATGCACACCTGAAAATTAATTAAGGCAAGCGAGTTCTATAAATTTATATAACCGCGGCAAAAGTTATTTTTTACTTTTTCTTTCTGCACATTTTGTAAAAAATTATCTAATAAATACTTAAAAATAATTCAGTATGTAGGTACATACATACACACGCCTATTTCCCATAGGGGTAGGCAGAAATTAAAGAACGCTACTTGCTATATACATAAAAGTTATCAATAGAAGCATAATAAAAATCAAGTCCACCGCGGTTGTATATTCAAGCAAAAAACTTCGAAAATAATATTTATTATTTTACAAAAAAAACATTTACAAAAATAAGTAAACACAGAACAAATTGGAACCGGAAAAAACGTGAGGCCGCGACTGTACTGGAATCACGTTTTATATTTTCATTGCGAATGTATCTATTACTGTCGCCAACAGCGTTGTGTGGGCCGTTATTGACAATCGTATGACAATTTCTATTAAAATACGCTTTGAGCACTTAAGCATATGGGACGTTTAAAAATAGAACAACGCTTTTATGAAAATACAACGTAATCGGCTGATACAACAATCTCCACAAATTGTTTAAGTGCCTTTAGAATCCATTAGGAAACAAATACTATAGTGTTCTTTATAAGGCTGATAATGGCTTAATTAAACAATTACACATAAGGTAAGGGATTCGCTTGAGAAAATATTATCTACCTAGCCACGAAATCCAATAAAATATGACGGTGAACGGTACCTTTATATCAAGCTGAGCTACTTACTTATACAATATATAATTAAATAAAATTAAATAGGTACTTAAGTATAAAAAATCGATAATAATAAAATAAGTACTTACCTATAAACAATAATATATTTTTTTGCCGTTGGTATCCGTTAACTTCCAGCACTAAGCACGAACGTAATTACTATTCGTTATTCTGTGGCATGAGCCTTCTAATATGGCATACGACACTGTCTAACCGCCGTAAGATAAAAAATTGGTTGGCAACCATAGCTTGCATCAACATAACATTTTCTCTTTTTCAACAAAACGTGTTTGTAATCCTAACAACCGACCTTTTTGATTGCACTGTCTAAGTACGGCCGTTGGTAAACGACTTTATTGCATGGCGGGGAAAACGTTTACCAGTCTCCTGTTCACAGCGTTTCGCTCGACACGGTGCTCATATATTTTCTTTATCACTACTTACGCCCCTTGACCCTTTCAGTCGAGTCCGATTGCTTTAAAAAGCGAAATGTGTGTTTGTTATTACCACCCGACGAATAAAACGCACGGCTGCCTGCTCTCTACGACGGAATAACATTAAGTTATTTAACTAGTTGGGTGTCGGAACACGAACTTACGACAATTTGACGTAAATATAGCACAAGATTGGTCTCAAGATTGGTTTCATGATGTTTACTCACGCTGTTAATTGAAATAAAAGTAGGTGGAGTACATTCGTGACCACGAACGCATGAAAGAACATTGACAAAGACTTATCAGAAAAATAGAAATAAGTACCAGTTCTCATTTGCTTTTTTTATTAGGTACAACAGTGATGCAATTTAGGTCGTATATTTAGTTAGCTTCTTGCAATTCAAGTTATTTGGTCATAAAATTTAAAAGCTTTGAAGCTTGGCACATTTTAATCTGCGAGTATTTCACGAGATTCCGAGTGCCTTAGTGAAATAAAATAAATTGCTATTCTGCAAATAAATTGATTTTAATTTTGTAAATTGGAAGTTGATTTCGAACCATACTTACTTATCGTCGGGTTCTAGCAAAGTCTTTTCAACTTATTCTAAGTAATTTTTTTCATTAATAATGTTTATTTATTATAACGTTATAAAACTCCTGCTTCAGTAGTTAGTTATTATAGAATAGCGGACAGTTCATATCATTCGGTCCACTCACAGTTTTCCATTAGAATGATCCGACGGCTATAGACATTGCTATGCTATGCTAGTCGCAGTGAAATAGGTAACGGGAGATATAAATTAAATGGATATGATTTAATAAAATTTACACAAGGTTCTTTATTCCAAATTTCTAGTTACATTAAGCACGCACGCATACAAAGTCATAAAATCTCTAACATAACGTTTTACCTCTAATTAAGACATAATACATTTATGCATGAGCAACTATATTATAAAAATATAATAGCTATTTCTATTGAAAATGTACTGTTAAGTAATTAATTTAAAAAAAAACAAATATGTTCTTTAATAACAAGTAATAACAGTGTTAGGTGATACGATAATAAACTTAAAATTCGCAACTTTTTATTAACTAGTTTTGTACATACTACGCTTGGATTAACAACTGTCAAAACCTTTCCTTACTCCGTTACATGGTCTGAATTACTTATTCTTTTACGATATTCTATATTATTTCCTGGCTTGACGTGTTCAATATATTGTATTAGTGACGGGTCGCGGCACACACGTGGTAGAGCCGTCTGTCAGCGCGCTGTGATTCTCGTCGGCGACTGTACCGTTATTCCCTATCTGTTCCCATTCATAAATATGTTGTATTTATATATACAACATATTTATGAATAGGCGCATATTACTTTTCATATTTTTCTCGATTGAAAAGTACAATCGCGATAAAAATTGTTGCTGAGTGATGTGTATTTACATAGAATTGCGAACTCGCTGCGTTGTTTAAAAATCTTTCGTTCTTTAAAAAATAGATTCGGCGGGCGCTTAATTTATTTTACGGTCGACATCAAAAACCGCTTTACAATATTGAAGTAACCAAAAAAATATCTACTTGGCGACGTAAAACCCACAATCGTGAGAAAGCCGAGGTGCTCGGCCAATTGACATTTCCAATCAACTTTTTTTCGACCCAATTATCGTCGATCGTTTTCTTTCGCAGAGACCGCTTCCTCAGCTTCTGAAGAGGAATAAAACTGAGCTAATGAAATAATAGAGGCCAGCAGTCGTCCGTGACGCGACCTATCTCCGTTAATTAACGTTCATTCGGAATGTTTACCTACATGGACAATATTCAGTATTATTGCCCGTTTTATCGAGCACTACAGCTTTCACTGCGAAAAAAAACACTCGTGAATATTTTCAATAGCTTCACGTACCTGTCGGGAGAGCACTGTTCACTGCGATTGTTGAATGACACTAGTGTTCCTTATAAATTGGCTGGTTTATTTCAATGTTTTAATAGGTATTCGTTTAAATTTTATTTAATAGTTTCATATAATTATTCCTCATTCCTGTCTTACTCTATGAGATATGAGTAAATATTGAAGACTGAGGTGCTAAAATCGCCACTTTTGATGAATTAATTTACGGACACACGGTTACACCACAATAAAAACACTCCAGTATAAGCTGACGTCACATTGTATAGACTTGTCGTACATTTAAAGGTCATCTTATACTAAACATTATAGCACGTTGTGACTTCGTGTCGAAAGTGGCGTTTCCTCCCCGTACCGGCTTAAAATATTCAATCGCTATTGCAAAGTGACAATATGTAAAATCACATCTTACATAGAAAGCATTATGGGTATTTCCCTTGGGACGTCCATTTTTATTACGCTCACGTTGGGACGGTGTCTATCCAATTTGATAGGTAGCACTCCCGGATGACGGTCACGCTCTCCATAACCCTATAGATATTACCGACGACATATCTGTATAGATATTCATGCATGAGTACCGATTTCATGTAATGATTACCTAGTAGGTACTTTTTAAAAGAATGTATTTATGGCAACATAAAAGTCACACGAAGATTAAAAAGGATGTGACGAGTTCAAGAAGTCGCCATTTTATTAGCCAACAAAAATTCAAATACTTTTCTTGAATAACATTCGTTCATGTAAAATTCACTATTCATAGTAGATTAATAACCGCACCGTACTTATAATTTTAATTTACTAATCAATCGCAAATATTTTATAAGCGCCTTTTCACACAGAACCCTAAATGTCTTCAGAAAAATAGTGATAGGTAACGCCTTCCGCACGCACGAAGGCTATATCGATGTGGCAAGCTACTGACACTTCATTAATTAACTCTGCTTACTGGGAATAAGAACGTGAGGGCTACGCACGAAGTGTCCATTCACCCTGTTCTATCGATATCGAGGAATGGATGTCGATGCGATCAATAGTGCCGGGACTATGTGCTATCGCGATGGAACATCACTCTCGGAACAATCTTTACGGTATGGTTATGATCGTGCACGATTTCACTGACACGACACTCTTCTTGCGAGTTCCAAGCGCAAATAAAACCTTTAATCATGGAATGATCAGGTGGCAAGAAGGATATTCGACCCAGATAAAAAGCAAGTAAGCTAAGAAAATATTTTAGTTAAAATGTTTTTTTTAAATGCGGCTTCTTCAAAATGTTATGTTTTCAGTTTTTCTTTATCTTTATATGAATGCCAAGTAAAACCGTTTGTCTGATATATTTTCTCCCTTAAACTGTTGAACCAATTTTGATGAATTATGGTCAAAAATTACAATGGTATATCTACGAGTGAAACCACGGATAACACCGAGAATATTATATAACAACATTTACTTTGATCCTATCGCAATAATCTTTCTTCAATTTTGGAAATGCATTAATACAAGTATAAAGCTATATCAGCTACTTTCAATCCATTATTATTGTTATGCATTTTAGCTACACATCAAACTTTTGAGATTTAGTCGTAAAAATATTATATAGCCAATGTGGAAGTGGCCCCCGGCCCCGACAATACGGCAACCTTAAAGCATTTTAATTTTATATATTACTGCCCAAGCACAGCTGGGTTTTATAGCGTCTCATACGATAACATAAAATATTCTCCTAAAATTGCTTTTATTTATGATTGTTAAGTAATAATCATGAATTGAATGGCGCAGATACATTCAAAACCATTATTATAATGATATTATATAACAATAACGATTATATTAGGAGTTTCCTCTTACTCTTATATATAACAAAATATATTTTGTTTGTCGGAGTTTTAAGTAAGGTACATACACTGATACCATTTTACCCCCGACGAAAAAACGACGGGGTATTATAAGTTTGACGTGTCTGTGTGTATCTGTCTGTGGCATCGTAGATGCCGAACGAATGAACCGATTTTGATTGTTTGAAAGGTGAAATAGTCGAGAGTGTTCTTAGCTATGTTTGATAAAAATCGGTCCAAGCTAGCCGCCGCCACAAAATGGCGGTGTCAGGGGTATCTTTAAATTTTTAATTTTATGTAGTTATTCATAACGGTGTAGGCACAATAGTTTGGCACTAGCTCTTGCATACTGCTTTGCTTTTGTCTAGAGTCTTACCCTGGCATATCCTACTAATATTATAAACGTGAAAGTTTGTGAAGATGTATGGATGTGTGTTATCGACTCAATCACGTCAGAACGACTGAACGGATCCGGATGAAATTTGGTACAGAGATAGATTATAGTCTGTAATAGCATATGCTATTATTTGCTATGTATATACATAAGCTACTTTTAATTCAAGTCAGATCCAATTCTGAAGTCCACACAGACGAACTCGCGGGCATTAGCTAGTGTCTATATAATCAAAATAATTTATTATATGCATCTAAAAACGTTCAGAAATTTTGCAATTGCTCAGCGTATGCGTAACGTGTCCCCTGTACGTATTTTCAACTTTTCGTAGTCCTGGATTTTTTGGTGGAAAACTATTTGTCTTAGTATAGCAGTGACAAAACGTTGCGAGCCCCGCTCGTTAATCAAACTCTAAGGGCGACAAACATTACTGACAAATAGATTCTTTTATAAAAACGAAAATCTAAATAGTTGGCCGTGAACAAGAAAAAATCAATGACGTGATATGTTAAAGAATGATTTTTAAGACCCACTGCACATTATTTGCCATAAATTGGCACCGATAGAATAATCAATTTTTTACCAACTTCAGGAACATACCAGGAACAAATATTCCAAATCTTCGATATTCTTAAAATGTGTTCCTTTTATACCTAATTTACCATAAATTATACACGCGATAAGGCACTACACAACACACAACCTTATCGAGTAGATATGAAGTTAACTTTACACGGAGAGTCTGATGACTCTCCTTGTAAAAGTAATTACGAAACGGCAAGTCTTCCCTCCACACATTTCTTAATTACTAACGGACACCCACGCAAGCGAATACAACCTTTTTGAACCTTCCCAAGACTGATTGGAAAAACCGATATCATAGATAGATCAAACTGGATATATGACACGTCATCATTGTCAACAAGCTTATTTTAAACATAATCAACCCATTATACTGTCCCACTGCTGGGCACGGGTCTCCTCTCAGAATGAGAGGGATTAGGCTATAGTCCACCACGCTGGCCTAGTGCGAGTTGGCAGACTTCACACGCCATCGAGAAAATCTCTCAGGTATGTAGGTTTCCTTACGATGTTTTCCTTCACCGTTTAAGCGCGTGATAATTAACTATTAATACACACATGACTTAGAAAAGTAAGAGGTGCGTGCCTTGGGTTCGAACTCGAGACCTTTGACTTAGCAGTCTTACACTAGCCACTAGGCTATCACTACTGCGCTTTAAAAATATGTTTCTCTTACAAAATTATTCAAAGGGCGATTAGGTCGTCTATTACTCCAAAGCGCCCGTTGTGGTCCCCCGTAAAGCCCTTTACATGAAAATAGAATATCCTTAGCTCAGCCAGCGGGCCCTAGCTAAGCAGATTGTCCGAGTAACAAATGAGCCAATTCCAAGGGAAGGGCGATCTTTAAAAAAGCTGTTGCGGATTCTCAAACAAAATCTTCACAATTTACCGCCTGGTACATTGTAATAGCCGCCCAAAGTACGTGTTTTGCATAATTTAATTACAGTCATTTGTTATGTGTGTGTGAAACTACTAAATTACAAAATAAATTTGTTCTTGCAGGTAGAAATTACAAGGATATTAACAATATAGAAATTACTTCTCGACTTAAACGAATTTAAAGTTATTAGGTACTTATTTGCATTTTTTTGATAGAATGCAATGAATAATAATTTTGCAATCATATGTGTATGAGGGAACCTGCATGTTTTCTCGACAGGATGTGAAGTCTCAAGGCTGACTTTAATGTATTTAAGTAGTAATATATACCTTTTTAAATATAATTATTTGTTTTATATACTTAATTTTTTTTGTATCAGAAACCGATAGATATACTTTTTTTATAAATCAGATTATAACAGTAACTAAAAAAGAAAAAAGAATGCCGGGCACAGCGATAATAACTATGCCCGGCGTTCCATCTTTTAAACAAAAAACACATTAAACTTAGAAGCGCACTCTTAACGGCTCAACGCATAGAACGAACAAATTTTCATTTGTATGTATTAGATAATACCTAGCAGAACAGTGATACAGTCTAGGAGTTGCTTTATGGCTCCTTATCACTAACATTTTTATAGGTCCCATTAGCTCGCTCCATCACAATAAATGTCCTTGTTACGTGTTCCCATAGCAGCTTATAAACCACGGCGACTAGCGATCAAGACAGGTAGACACTTCCTGTTATCGCCTTTCTATACAGAAATGTACATATACTATTATATTCTTTTGTTGAATGTGATAAAAATGCTGGAAAGGAGTTTCTAGAAGAATCAGTTAGAAGAATCAATATAAGAGCAATATCAAAGAGCTTAAAGAAGAGTAAATTTAAATTCACCGCTTTCCTTTCATGATTATACAACTTTCACTTTGCGATTAACCGTAAAATATATAAAAAAACAGCTGCTTCATACAATTTTTATGGATTTTCGTAGTAATCAGCTGAATTTTGTGTTATAATTCAGGGTTGGGCGAATCAAAGTAACACAACACATTAAAATCACGGCTAAAGGAAAATTAGATGAAATCTAGATAAATGAATGTGGGAGAGGAGTATTTGATATGACTCTTCAACTTTGCGCCATCTTGGTGGTCAATGGTCATGTATTGGATTGAAAAGTTACTACCTGACTCAAAGTACCTCAAATATACGAGTCCATCATAGTTATTTTACAATACTCTGCAATATTTATCAGCATGCATACAGTATGGCAGAACTGTACAGGAGATCCAATGATATGGTGCACAGACACGTACAATAGCAGTAACTTGTGACAGTTTGCTGCCGTTGGCTATAAACTGTACACTCGTATGAGTCACATCTAGTAGTAACCAATTCGTAGAGCCATTAAGAATTTAGTGTTCTCAATGAGTTTGCCAATGCACAATCAACACTATATAAGTGATAAGAGAGAATAAAAATAAACAAAACCTATTTTTATGCGTAATCTTTATTTCAATCGCACAGACAATAGTTAACTATAGGTACTCGTAAAGTATAATTTCAGCGAGTAGGACTTCTAGAACTAAAGTAATTATTTCTCCGAATTACCAACAAAAGCACCCTATCCCAGTGTTCTCCATTACAATCCTCTTTAGGAATTCAGTAATATGGAGATCAGTGACCCAATTCATAGAAAAAGTTAATCTTTACATAGTATACTCGTAAAACAAAGTCTCTGTCGCTGTCTGTCCGTCCCTATGTATGCTAAAATCTTTAAAACGACGCAACGGATTTTGAAGCGGTTTTTTTTAATAGATAGAGTGATTCATGACGATGGTTTTAAGCTATTTAACATTACGCTACGACTCTTAGGAATGGAGCAACGCGGGTAAAACCACGGGCGGGTCGCTAGTTGAGTATAAACCTCCTTCTGGTGCAGTCGGGAAAAAACATATAATAATTATAAAATTTCACCCAATGTCTACTAAAGCATATTTTCATTCGTTAATTATATTTATCTTTCAACTGAGCGTTGTTCTCAACTCTCAACAAAAATCAATGTTACAACTTATGTTTACAAAGTAAGCAGACGCGTTTATAAAATCAGAACCTAAAATAAAAAAAAAACCTGCCTGATTAACTGAATACACCCTGAGGTATGAAAAAAGTTATTTTACCCTAAAAACTAAGGCAGCCACACGTGAAATTGTCCAGCTTTACTTTATTGAATTCACACATTGTGTTTTGACAAAAGGTTGGAAAGCTCCACAGTTCGCCTCGGATTTTATTCCAAAACAGAAATGCTGAATGTTGGAATGCAATGTGGAGTGAAATTGACTTACAAAACAGCTAGTGGCTCTGAGGGCTTGGCTATCGCAAGCCCTCTATAGATTTGCTAACCAACCTCGCAAAGTCGCAATCAAATTCTGTATCGGGCATCTGTACCATTTTTCTTTTTTTTTGTTTATTTAATTAGCTTTTTGGATGGAGATGGCCGGACAAACTGGACTCCTCTTTGAAAAAAAAGTTTTAAACCTTGATGAGTGGAAAGAAGGAGGCCTTTGCCTTGCAGTGGGATAGACAAGGCTAATAATAATAAACTTTTTGGGACTCACTCTCCCTTTCTGACTATTAATTCTACATGATGGTGGTTCCGTTTCAGAAATGACTTAGACCGTACTATTTTTTATTTTTAGGCTTTAAGAAAGTGAAGGCGCTATTTGAGGTGAAGAGCTGTGACGCCTTTTTTCAACCCTTTTTCTCACACTGTTTTGGCCTGTATCGTGGATGCCCTTACTAATCTCTAAGCATAAACATCCAACCCAGGAGCAACTATTTATAGGCCATAGAAATATTTTTGGCTCAAGAGCTGATTGGTCAACAACCACGGTGGCAATCTTTGTTTTTTCTCTACATCATTGTATCGAAGGGACAATTGTTCTGCTGAGCACCATCTTTACATCTTGCAGGTATAGGCGATTAATGTTAATTATTGAGAAATGAAGTTTTAAGCCAAAGAAACAAAGCATATTCAGCGTTTTACTATCCAACCCTAGTAGGTTTAATGGATGTTAATAAATTATGCCTCACAATTTTTTTCATATTTGAAATTGCTTAATATTTGTTTTAGTCACTTACATGTACCTATCATTACAGATTGCCTGTCTAGTTTTGGATTCTAAGCGAAGCTTTCATCAGCTGTTCATACGGTGAATGTTGGAATTCAAAAGGTCGCCGTCGTCTGGAATTTTAGAAGCGTGCGAACACAACTATAATTAATTATTTTAAGACTTTTTCGTATAAAGGACATTTTTAGGACAGTCTTTAGTTGTGCTTTTGGGGAACCTTGACTACTTAAGCGTGGAAGGCGGTGAAGCAAAGGACTCCAGCCGGGTTACTGTGGGTTATCGACACTTGCTACTGTGGTCCGAGTTCCGGTCTATGGAACTCACATTAGACTCACGTTTTTTTCTAGACACTTATTCTATTCTTAATTCATAAGAATACGATTATTTGTTTCTACCCGAATTTCATCCTTAAAGCTCACTGCTCCAAATTCTTCCCTACTATCATAACTTTTTTGCTCATTCATAGCCACTAATGTATTCCCAAGCTTATTGCATTGCAGCTTGTCTTTTTCCTTTAGGTAAAAAAATAATAATTACAGACTACCAATACAATTCACAGGCCAGAAACATAAACAAAACTACCCGACAACTATCTAAAACAAACGACCTGTGTGATCATATTATCGGCGCGGCGGCGATGGCAAGAATATGACTAACGCCGTACTTTCGTCCCTAGAGGCTCTACGTCCAACTAAACTCGTCATGGCTACGTATACGTTTATTTTGTGTGTATTCCCTCTCATATTGACTTTGTACATAAGTCAATAAATATCCGATTATATTGGCCGACGACCCTAACTCGAGTAAACAGAAAGTAACTTAGGATAGATTGGAAGAGAGATAGTTTTCAAACCTTTTTTCGTGTGGGAAGATAGAAGCGGAGTGTTATGTCTGACTCCTAACTAAGAACACACGAGGACATCCCTAGCAAACGAGAGACTCGGAGAACTAAGATTGAACGCACCGGTGCGGGTGGCGATACCTCCTTTTGCCTTGACGTGTCACGAATATACCTGTAGCTTACTATGCTGCAATGTTACAGATAACATAAAACTAGTAGGTAGGTATTTGCTTTATATAAGAATACAACCACAAGCTGGCCTTAGTTTTACAAAACAAAACACCATCATTATACCATCACGCCTGTATTCCTCGAAGAGGTCAGCAGAGGCGTACGAATGTACACCCACAGTTTGCTGGTATGTTTAGGTCTCATGGATTAGTGGGTGAGTCTATTGCCATTAACCGTATACAAACTCCGAGCTGCAACTGAGAATTTCAATAACACTGTGAACCCTGGGTATGCAGTGTAGCATCACTCGAGCTAAGGACCACTAGACTAATGAGGCAGCTAAAAAAACATGTTACAACGTACATACACATTTCGCAAAACATGGATCTACCTAGTAAGTGAGTAGCTTATGGTCCATACGCTATCAAGGTTGTGGCGAATTTCACAAATCGTGACTATAGGGCGAGAGAGACAAATCCGTACTTGCCTTGTATGGATTTTAGTCGGTACGAGTCTGACATACCTCATAGTCTGACGGATAATCCTCATCAATGTGGATTTGATGAGGATTATCCATCTTATTATAAAGTTATTTCATATACATACACTCACGCCTTTCTCCCACAGGGGTAGGCAGAAACTATAGACCGCCATTTGGTACGATTCTTGCGTACTTCTTATGCTTCTTCCGCACTTGACCTTTTTGAAGGATTTCGGAAATAAGATCGGCGTATGTCCTTATAGGGCGACCTCTACCGATGCCGCCACTAACATTCGCCTTCTAAATTACTTTCGTAAATCGTCTTTCATTCATTCTTTCCACATGTCCAAACCAAAAGTTATTTTACTTGCTAAAAAAAGATTAGATCCATACCAAACGTTAGCAATCATGCCCTACTTTCAAATACATCTTATCCACATTAACATGTCTCGCAAAAACCTCAAATGATTGCCGGAAGGAATTCAAAAGTACGTTTAAATGGGGCTCTTCCACCTCACTACAAAGTAAAATGTGGGTAGACAGTGTGGCGGTGGATCGTGGCGCCCTCTTGCGAATATTTTTAGCTGTCTATACCACTGAACGAGACGCTCTGGTTTTGAGAAATACTTGCACTTTATCTTTATTGCATCTTCATTGGAGATTTTAGCTTCGAAGATTGAAATTATGAGCTAAAAATGATACAATGAAACTTTTGTTGTGACGTAATATTTATATAAAGTAATATTAATACTTATGTATATACATAAGTATTTAAAATGTTGATTAAATCTTACTTGCGTCAATTTCGGTTATTGTGCTACTTACGATTTTTGGGCTTATATCTAAGTAGATATACCGGTAACCGGTATATATAATGATAGGTGTTCGTATGAAAACTAGAACCGAGGAACTGGAACTGGAGAGGACGAGGCACGGAATATTACAGCTAAACCGTGATGTAACAAATATTCAATGATCTTTGCATGCATCGAGACCAGTTTAGTATATCTAATTAGTGTCATGAAAGAGGATGGTACTTAATTGCTCCTAATAAAATAACTAACCAGCCAAGTCTACTAGACTATAACGTTATTCTTCTCATTCTTAAGAGATACTTGACCAATAGAGGGTCGGTAATGGGCTCAATCTGAAATGGAAAAAACATTTTCAAGCAAAACGTTATAGTCTAAACAATTTTTTTTCGATTAGTTACGACAAAACTCAGTATTCGATAGGCATAATATTTCTATAAAGAGGCCCAATAATTGCCGTTTTCCCATCAAACATTCATTAAAAAGTAATCATCACGTTGCGCCAACACAGCCGGGAGAGAACCTCGCTAATTTCTTACAACAATACAAGCTCGTACAATGTAGCTATATTTTCCCCGATTTTTCTTTCGGCAGTCTTATACAAGGTTTCTGGTTGAATTATGGATATTCTACGCTATCAGTTCCAAAACATTTCAGACTATGGAACACTCGAGAAAACTATTTAATTTTATGGCGCTTACCGATAATTTTAGTAGAATAATAAATAATAAACATACCATCACGCCTGTTATCCTCGAAGGGTTAGGCAGAGGTGCACTAATTTACACCCACAGTTCGCCGCTATATTTAGGTCCCATGTAATAGAGGACGAATCTATTGCCTTTAACCGGGCACAAATCCAGACTCCGAGCTGCGACTCAGAAATTCTTAGAAAAATCCAATAGTACTTTGCTCGACCTAAGGATCGAACCCAAGACCTCTAGCGTAGCAGTCTCGCTTAGGACCACTAGACTAATGAGGCAGTACCTATATAACCATAAAAAATATGGAACTGACGGACCCCAGTGATTTTTCTACTGAAATCACGCTGTTCTAGGCCATAATTCCTATAAATAAACTAATACATCTTCTATCTTCTATACTTATAATAAATCTGTAGAGAGGTCAATTCTGTACATGAAATATATTTCCAAAATAACTATCAGCGGGTGATTAGTGATCGATACTGACGCCAAAAATGCAATCAGTAAAATTTTTGTCTGTCTGTCTGTCTGTCTGTCTGTATGTTCGTTATAGAAACAAAAACCACTCGACGGATTTCAACGAAACTTGGTACCATTGTTCTTCATACTCCTGGGCAGGTTATAGTATACTTTTCATCACGCTACGATCAATAGGAGCAGAGCAGTGAAGGGAAATGTTGGGAAAATGAGTGATTCATGAGAAAGGTTTCAAGCTATAAAACATCACGCTACAACCCTTAGGAACGGGGCAACGCAGGTGAAACCGCGGGCGAAGAACTAGGGAACAAAGTAACTATTCCACGCGGACGAAGTCGCTGGCAAAAGCTAGTATTAAATAAGATCCTGTTCTACGAGTTTGGGAACTCCTCGAAAAATAGGTAGCTACTTTCATTTTACATGACAAAACAGCAGGGGATAATAACGGCAAGTTTGTACCCCAGCTAGTTAATTTTATCACCACCTTAAGTGTATTATGCACCTATTTCCTTTCCTTAGTACTAAATTGTAAAACTTATCGTGTTAAACGAAATTTATACACACCGGTTCGCAATAAACAATCTAGGTACATATTCAATGCATACAAAGGGCCGCTATATTGGGGGAACACCTTCAAATAATCGAACGACGAGAGGTCTACGGCTTCGCTTACGAGCTCCCGATATTTGCGATATTCCGATCACGTATTGGTAGGCTTAACTCGACCTCGATTCCACTCAATTTAAACGTCTAACACGATTTTATTTTCTCCAAAAGTATCAATGGGTCGGATGTTGAATTGTTGTCGACCTAAATCATTTAAATCTGAAAACCTTTGCTAGTTGGAACAAACGCCCGAACAATCCTTCCTCAAAGAGCTTATGCAAACTGTCTCTTTGTGTTTTGAAGTGCATTTTTCAACTGTTGCAGCGTCTCGACCTTAATAAGTGTGCGGCAATTAGCGTTGAGAGAGACAACAGCGCACGATCGCGGGGTTCATTACCGCGCGCTTTCGCCATCCGACAGCGTTAATGATCGACGCTCGAGAATTATGCATTAAGTCATCCCTATTACGTCAAAAATTGGAAGCTGAGGGATTAACAGGACCATTTTCGCGACGTTAGAATTGACAGCTTGATCCGCCCCGCGGGACAACATCACCGTCGCGTCGCTTAAATGTGGCGTAGAAAAACTTCAATAAAACCAGCGTAAACGTCTCTTTGTGCTTTATTGCTTGAAAGTCGTTCACTTGCTGAAACAACCATCCCGACGCGAAGACGTTCGTTAAAATAGCTTTTACGACGCCGTTGTTATGATATTGCGTAGGAGTACTGCCTACGTAATATACCTAGATACTTATCAGTGCGTCCTTATATTAAGTAATCATTAAATCAAATATAAACATAGTCATGATTGCCTACAGAGTAGGACGTTCATAAATCTTGGAACGAAAGAACACTCATTCACCTTTTCCCATAAGAACTTGATCTATAAAGGCAAGTAAGAAAAAAATGTTTTTCGTCAACTTAGGAATTCGATTCACGTAGAAAGTGTTCGCACGTTCCTAGCCGACAAAAAATGTTCTGCAACGTGTTCGTAGTTTATGAGTGGAGGGTAAAAAGTTTGCATGGAGTTGCACGGGTAGGTCTGCAGGGCTTTAGACTTTTTATTGACAGATCAGGGCTTACTTCACACTAAGCCCCGTTCTTACGCAGACTTCAATTGAATTCTTACTTTTATTGCTCCTCAATTTCAGAAATCTACTTTTCGTGATTCAAACCTCAGACAAACTGCTCCAATTCACATGACTTGTTCATGTGGATTGAGATTCACATGAAAAAGACATTCATAATTATTTGTATTGCATGTACTCACTTTTAAATGCTAATGGATATTTATCTATATATTCTAAATGAAATAAGTCGAGAATGTACTAACAAGGATGAAAAGACTAGTACTTTTGTACTATAATATCATACTGCTATCCATGTCACGCGAATCTGGACGCACGCGTAGTAATTATGGCAATATCCCCCTAGGATTTTTCGCTGTTGGAAGCTCAGTTATGAATAATTACAGGCTGATATGAAAAATATGAAAGTAGAATAGGGTTGTATGTATAGGTGTGCATTTTGGCCTATTTTGTTGCTTATTAAGACGATCGAGACTGTTGTTTTTGTTTTCCTGGTTTTCTTTTTCTTTTAGTAGAAATATATAGGTACTGTATTTATGTTCATAGATTTAGCGTTTATGTACCTTGAGTTTTATTTTTATGTCGTCTTGTTTAAATATGCATCAGATATCAGTGTTTGTATACTTGGTTACATTTTTGTTCATTTGTTGATTAACTGAAAAGCGGATGCTGTGGCTATGGTATGACTTCAAAAAGGCCAAAATAACGGCTGGCCTTATAAATGTAAGTATGTAGCGGAATATTTAATACAAGTTTTTAAAACATAATACATTTTAATGGAAAAAACAACATATTGATATGAATATTTAGCATAAATGTTAATACAAAAAGAAAAATAACAAGTTTTTCAGTTTCTCATAACCCTAGATACAAGCATACATCTGTGTAATCATGTATTGTGACCTGCACGTTAAGTACCAATTATTGAAATAAAGGTAATAAATAATACAATTCTTCATTTCAATAAGTGATAACGTATTCCTAGACGTGAGTTAAATCCTATTTAACTCGGCAACAATAACGATGGTCATAAGTTTTATTGAGTCGTTTATCTATCGGCTGAATCTTGGTCGAATCTCAGTTCCGATCTATTTTAACGAGGCCCATAATATTTATGTACAGTGTCTAAGTAACGAAATAAATAATGAACATTTGGTTATCCCAGCCAATTTAGATTATTAACTGTTAAAATATAAGTGTGGGGATTTACACTATGGCTATTGCTGCTGTGAACACTGGGTTTATCAAAAACTAAAGTGTTTAGTAAAATAAAAAAGTTTATTAAGCTGTTAAATTTAGTTTGATAATTTAAAAAAGCCTCCGACTACATGAGATTGGACATCTTGATTCCATCTTTTCTGGCAGTCAGGTTTTTTGATTTTTAAATTAATTTCGAATTTCAAAAATTATAATTTAAAGCAAATGGCACGAGTCTTAATCACATTTGACAAATTGCAACCTAAAATTCTATTCCCTCGAATTCACTTTAAATAATTGAGTTGAAACGAAAGCAATCATCTTAAATCAAGGGATTGTCAGAGTTTATTTGGTTTACAACCAATAAATAGCTTTTCAGCCTTAGTAACGACGTCTCAGGGGCCACAGGGCGTATTGAGATTCTCGTAATGGAATGCATACTTAATGCAAATTTTGTTTTTCTTTTTACCCGACTGCAGCGGAGCTTGAGTGAGGTACTTCATGGAATTGGATTATAGTTAAGTACATGCATAGAAAGGTCCGTACGATATCACTTTATCAAATCTGTTGTTAATTGATTATAACGAATCTTATTCATGCAACAGTTATGATTCTGATACGATACTTATACGTGATATCTAAGTTAAAGTTCGAAGTCCGTGGCTCCGATATTTTCAGCTCTCATTTTTAACCTCCTTTATCTATTAACCATCTATCTATTATCTTCTTCGACTGTGTATTTTAATCAATGAATCAATTTTTAACCCGTAACAACTGCAGGCATATCCGTACCACCGAGCCGTGTATAACTCGAAAGGGTAGTGGGCAAAGGTGTACCCACAGATCACGGAATATGTATTTAAGTAGGTACCATGTAAGATAGGCGGCGAGCCAACTGCCATTAATCAGGCATCCAAACTTCGAGCAGCTACTGAGGATTTTATAGAAATATCCCAATAACACTTTGCCCTACCCGGAGATTGAACCGAGAACCCTTGGCTCCGCAACCGCCCTTGTGATTACAAGACAAATATATCAGGAGTCAATTCAATTACATTTTTTTATTGAATTGACTCCAATTTAATTGATTTGAATAACTATATAAAACGGGAATGCAAGTAATAACACTTATGTAAGTTCAAATTCCGCCATCTATCATTTCAAGTGAATGTATCACGTTTCGTGTGCCACCACATTTTACCTCGACATGTTATAACTTAATGCAAATGGAAGCTCTGGGTAAGTTTGTGAAAGCACGATAAGTTGAATCCTGAGAAATGAGCTTCGCGAGGGGACCGCCCCTCGTGAGAATATAACACTGTTCCGTTACTTACAGATAGTATTCAAATACTTATACATAGTAATACATTATGATAAAGTACATTTCTTAATTATAAAAAAGGAATATTTATTTATTTACTTTTATGTAAGTGATGCCATTAAATGACGCACATTAAAAACTAAAATTATACAAACACAGTGTTACAAGCTTTGTGCTCATTAGTCGAACAGCTTACGATACATTATTATAAACAGGGAGCACATGCGAAGTGCGATCATTTGATACAATTGTAACATTGTACCACACTTTTTTGGAATAAACATTTTTTTTTTAAATTATTTATAAAACATCTTACAATAGTTGATAAAATTAAAGCTTACTTTAACAAGATAAGTCAAGACAATTGCAATATAAATAGTTATTTTTTTCCATAAAGATGAAGAGCAATCAATACAAATTACAATATATGTATTGGTTATATTAATGGAATAAATATTTTAATAATTTATTTCTACAAATTATTATCGAATGCAAAGAGCTATTGTAACGTGGGAGAGCCATGCTTCGGCACGAATGGACCGGCTAGACCGGAGTGATACCACGGCCTCACAGAAAACCGGCGTCAAACAACGCTTACGTTGTGTTTCGCCGAGTGAGTGAAAGTGTAAGTGAAAAATGATGTGAGAGAAAGGGGAAAACGGGATTGGGCCTCCGGAACTTACCGGAGGCCCAATCCCGTTTTCCCCTTTTAAAAGGCGGGCAACGCACTTTTGACTCCTCTGGTGTTGCGGGTGTCAGGCGATCCGTCTGCTCGTTTGTTCCCCTATCCCATAAAAACAATGCTATTCGCTTTTGTATTAACATACATACCATTACGTCTGTATTCCGCGGAGAGTTACGGTAGAGGCGTACTATTGTACCTACATTAGTTAGATATGTACTTCCTATTAGATTAACGAGGCGTCGCTTATCTTTTATTTAGAAAAAAAAACTGTCAGTAACAACTCGGAACGTGGGACCTTAACATACTAGCGAACTGTAAACGTACATAAATTTACTCTCTTATTGATAAACGTCTTATAAACCTTCTATAGCATTAATATGTTTTGTCTTCTTTTCCCTGTCACAAAATATCACGTGTCAAAACAAGACAAAACATATTATAGCTATAGAAGGCTTGTCGTTAACTCAGACGCCTCATATAGTCAAGCGTGTAGCGATTTCGATGAAACAATCTTCAATCAAGGCCGCGCCCTCTCTTGGGAAACGCGAGCGGCTGTTTGATTGACTGGACCTAAAGAGACATGGACTACTAGACAAATGAAATTAAAAGATTCTGCCTCTTAAAAGTCATGCTAAACTTAATAAATAAAAATTACAATGATGCGATGTGCATCAAGAACTTATATTAGGTCCTGCTAAACAGTTTGATATCCATGGCGAGAGAAAGGTCAGGTTGGATTCCTGGGTAAAGCCATGTGTTATTTGATAAGATGGTACAATGGGCGGTACCATTCTATGATTTAGAAAACTGTAATTTGCATTAGTTTTTTATGTGCAATAAAGGATATGCTATTTATTGGGTTTATTTTTCAGGATAGCTCTTAGGCTCTTCAGGGTTTACCTTTTGGAATATTATCCGCCAGATTAGCGACCACCATTACATATAAGACCAACATCAAACATTAAACTGTATTCTGTCGTTAGGGATGCATCTCTGCACATTGAATCTATCCCTCGCCTGATAAAATAGTTTTTTTTTAATCGTGATAGGCTTACGCTTGACCGCCAGTTCGCCTGATGTTAAGCGAGACTGCGATCTACGATAGAGCGCGCTTGCCTAAAAGAAACCGATTCACTCGTGATAAAAGTGGACTTAAAGCATTTCGTTCGGGTTTCTGGAATGTCCACCGTGAATCGATGACGCTTTTTCGTGCTTCTGGTTTACCAAATAATAATAATAGTTATCAAAATAAATATCTTTTTGTGATTTTCATTTTCCATGTTAAGATTGTAAAGTTATTTTATTGAAATTCAATCATAAATAAATATGTCTATGACTACTAGCTGCATTTGTTTTGAAGTTTTAGTAGGATATTAGTGCAAAATTCAAAATAGGTCTATGAATTAGTACTCAGTTAACTTCCCGACTCACAACCTAAACATTGGTACGGCTTCTGCTCGTATGATACCTATACATCAGAAACAATATACTATCGAGGCCACTAAATCCCCCAGGACTAGGCTGCATCATCCAGCGGCAGGGCTTAATTACCCCAGATGCGACATTGTAAATTGCAAATGCCACTACGAAGATCCTGCAGTAATGTGATCACACTATAGACTTCGCCAGACTTACACCATCGTTTTTAAGTCTTTCATGATAACACTTCAAGCTATACAGTTGCACTCAAAAATGAACAATAATACCATGGAATAAGAGTCGTCCAAAGAGCAAACTCACATGTACCTACACACGGGTGGTACACAAGGCGTTTTACAAGTTTATTTCGTTAAAGCAGGGGAGTTCCCTAGACGTTGCTGGAAAAATGAGGCTCCAAATTCAATTTATAGGAATTGCAGAGATTGACTAACTTAAAGTGAGTGTTTTTATATTGTAAAAGCCGCTACTGACAACATTTTAAAATATCTAAGCAGAATTTATTACGTTTCAGACACGCCCAGCACTCGTCTACCTGACTGAGGTTGAAGAACCTTTGGGTAAATTTTATCTGAACGTGACTGCACTTCTGGGTGGTCACCTCGACACTACCGTTGCGCCGCGTGTTGTAGGTTCAATTCCCAACTGGTAGCCCCTTCTTGGCATCCGAGGAACATTACGGTCGTTGCTGAATTAATTGTATGTTATGTGAAGGGACACAGGATTTGTTCCCTTGTGTGAAAGGTGTCTTAAGAGTCCGGCGGACCGAATTTCTTTTACAAACGTAATACCGAAATAAATCGCATTTCAAACATAATTTAATCAAATTTTGTTATTATTCGGATTGCGATACCGTTAATCTAGGTTCCTACTGTTCCTACTATTGCGACCAAAATACTTCACTGGAAAAAAATGTAAGCGAATGAAATTTTTTATAACTTTACCAAGTTCAGAACGATTTTCCAATCTTTTATTTATAGTGAAGTAGTAGTAGACAAAATAGTACTGTAGGAACCCAGATTAACGGTGTCTAAATCCGAATAATAACATACTTTGATAGAATATTGCCTGGATGACGATTTATAACGGTATTACGTTTTTATGGGCAATTCAGGCTCCGCCGGACCGAATTGCCCACAAAATGTGCATCTAGTTTTGACTTTCCATAATTACCTATTTTAGTGGTCTAATTAAAATTAAACATTTTGACTTTAACTTTGAAAGAAAAACAAAAAAGTCAACGTCGCGCTAACTGTGTGTTTGTTCGGTTTAATCTCAGACACTATTAAATTATACAAATTTTTATACGGTTTTGCTAATTGTAGGATTATCTAGAATGGTTATTGGCTATAATTCATAAACCTTAAAGGTATATAATATACATGCGGATCCAAGCCGGTCGCTAATAAATAAAAGGAAGCGATTGGATTAGATTATTAAGATTACATTATAAATAACTATAGACGAAAGTGCTGTCTGTAAGTTAATCAAGCGTGTAGAAAGAAAGAAAGTGCAAGACGTCCCGTCGACATGATTTAAGAATTATATAATAATAAATCTGTCTCAGTCCGTCTGTCTTTGTGTAAATAATTTAAATCACAGTCAGATTAGCACCAACTTGATAATTGGCTTAATCCTCAATGCAATATTTTAATGTGTCGGTTTTACACTTTCGTTGTCTGCTGTATGAATGAAAGAAAACCTATCTGCATATCATTCTATGCAAGTTGTAAAAGTTAAATTGGGAATTTCTGTGTATGTATAGGTAGCGACTTAATATTAAAAACAGCAAAAAAAATTAGGAGAGTTTTTTTATATAGATACGATCAAACCCATAACACAACACGCTTTTATTCTCCGAAGGGATCTATTAAAAAACCGCTTCAAAATTCGTTGCGTACATACAGCATACATAGGGTCGGACAGACAGCGACAGCAACTTTGTTTTATACTGTGTAGTGATAAGGAAGATAGTGCTAGGGATAAGCGACACAAGGAAAAGCCAATACGTTGACGAGCCTGACAAAAAAATTTAGTCACATTAAATGTCATCAGATAAATGAAAGATAGATAAATCTTAATATTAAAATATGTCCAGCGAGAATATCTACTCGGACAATACCTAACCATTATTGCAACTTTTACAGTAACGTCAAAATTATCATAAAATACCTAATAAGCTACTTCTAAACTTACAATCTCTCGTAAATTCCACTTATAAATCCTCCTTCGATTATATATCTGTACGTGTAATCCAAACAATGCATACATGTTGTAATGTTTATATCAGCAATTCATTATCTACAATGAATTAGTGCTTACATTCAATTTAAAACACATAAAACCGCAATTTCATAGCCAATAACATTAATTTAGTACCGATCAACGTCTAACTAAATCACAATAACTTTAATAGTGAAACAAATTAGTGGCCTAGTCTTCTATTTTATTTTATTTGTAGTCCATGACGCTAAGGACCTATCTCACCATGTCTGAGAACCGTTACTCAGAGAATAAATAAAAAAATGGAACAGTATTACTATACATTTAACTGCCAACTTCAGTTGCCCTACCTCGTACGGCATAGTGGAGTCGAATAATTCCACTCACAATTGGAGCTGCTCGACTGGGGCAGCAGTACTTCCACCTTGCAGAAGATCGTAGTCAAGAAAGAGTCAGTGCATGCCTTATTAGTATGAGAGAAAGGGACCCAATACTTTTCATGTCACACGCCACTACATACGGACATACTAGGACATGTCAAATGTGTCATTATATGACACACATTATATGACAACTGCTTAGTGCTATTTCTGTTCATCTTATGCTGCCTGTATCTATGCTCGCGCTCATTAGGAAGCCTAAAATGTTTAGTTTTATAGGTATGGACATGTAGCGCGACTCAATTTTAAATGACATTTACTATGAACGTGGCGTATCTAATAGTATTATATCATTGACGTCGGTCGATTCGAATACTACCTAAACTTAGTAGCAATATTGTCCCGTTACATTGTCTAAAAATATGTTAGCTTTGTTTTATAAAAACAAAACCGTTTTATCGCTCCTATATAGCGTGGCTAAGTGCTTGATACGCCACAAGACGTTTGTATCAAATTACACTCTTTTTATTTCCACAGTTTTTATTATGGTAATAACGGAGAAAGGGCCATGAATAATGTGCAACCCTATATTGTAAAAAGAGCGTCAAAATTTTGGTTTGTTTACAACTTTGGAACCATTAGGCTTCATTCCCGAAGGGTCACCAACAGATTGTCTGTATATTTTAGGTCCCATGTAATAAGGAGCGAATGAGATCAAATAAAATCAAAATTCCACATAATTTTGCTAACATTGATCTACATAACATTTTTATCATCAACCAGTTAGTAGAACATGATACACACGACTGTATATTAAGCTGTACAAATCCAGTTTAAGCTACACTGACATTTTATAGGTTTTCCGTACATTGAGAAGTCAGCATTGAGAAGTTAAATTACAAATATACCTATAAAATTACTAGACTTCCCGTGCTTTGCCTGCGTACTTAGGTAATTTCTGTTTATAAAATATACTGTGCCCATTGTACCTAGACCATGGAGGTTTCATATCATAAAATGTGTGAAGTCTAATTTATGAAGAAAACAATTGTCAAAATGTCAACCACGAATGACGGCTGTACATAATCTTGACGATGTCATCGTTTATTAAATATGTTTGTGTGTGTATGTATGTGAAATGCATGGTAGTGTGTGCGGACTTTCATACAAACTTTCACCCCCCTTTTCACCACCTTAGGGGTTCAATTTCCAAAAATCCTTTTTTAGTGCTCGCCTACAGTGCAAAAGGAACCAGCATGCAACCTTTCAGGGATCTAACTCCTGTAGTTTCGGCTGTGTGTTCATAGTCAGTCAGTCAGTCATGTTCATCTTTTTTATTTAAAGATATGTATGTATCCATGCTTACGTAATTCAAGTCCCTACTTAGGTGTCACTATCATCAATCATATCCAAACTAATATAACGGAGAGGAGAGTTTTGTTTGTTTGTCTGGGATTCACACTAAAACGGCTTATCGGTTTGATATGAAACTCGTATCAGGCTTAAGTATTTTTGGTGTCCAGATTGATAAGGCGTATATGCGTAAACAGGAATCAATTGTGTAGGAAATTTTCACTACGATAAATGTACCTACTTATTTTTTTCAATAATTGGTGGAAAGATACGTTTAAGCTTTTTTTGTTCCGCTTTCAGTCGATTTTCCAATTTTTTATTTCCAGTAAAGTAATAGTAGACGAAATAGTACCGTAGGAACCTAGATTTAACGGTATCCAAATCCGAATAATGACACAATTTGATAGAATATTGTCTGGATTACGATTTATTTCGGTATTACGTTTTTGTGGGCAATTCAAGCTCCGCCGGACGCTTAATGTTCAATGAATTAGTGTAGATGTTACTTAGCCACAGATAATATAATATCTACTAGTGCAGTCAACAGGACATTATGGTATCAAAAAGTGTCAAATTTCTTCAATCGATTTTCAACTTAATCTCCAAAATATAGAGTTTATTATCCATTGGGGAAATTTGATAATTTATGGTTACTTGAAGTGCTGTGACTGTACTAATTATAATAAAACCTACGTAAATTAGGTATTATGAACTACAGTACACAGTACAGGTATAGCTATTAATATCTAGTCTAGTATACTAATAGTCGCTTTATGTAAAATAATTATATTTAGCTTTATCTGGCTAGACTGGGAACTAAACCCAACATAGGAAAAGGATATGAGGATGAATGATGAGGTACCTATACAATACACTAACATAACATACCATCACGCGTGTATTCCCCGAAGGGTTTGGCAGAGGTGTACTAATGTACACCCGCAGTTTGCCGGAATGTTTAGGTTCCTTTTACATGGAACCTAAACATTCCGGCAAACTGCGGGGGCGAGCCTATTGCCATTAATCGGGCACAAATCCTGACTCAAGTTCAAGTTCAAGTCCAAGCTACTACTGGGAATTTCATAGAGAAACCCAATATGATGGGATTTACACTTTGCTCGATCTGGCAATGGAACCTAAGACCTCTAGGCCACTACCACTAGACCAATGAGGCAGTCACAATACTATAATACCGCTGATATAGAAATTAGGGACGTGGAACATTGTAGAGACTACCTACCTGTTTGATGTTGTAGACACGTTGCACTTGTTACTTTGTCTTCACACACAGCATTCATTATCCTCGATACTACAGTATGATACGAGTAAAAAGTGCGACTGACATTGATTCCGTCTAATTAATTAATTTTCACGAGTAAAATACAATACAAACATCTCAACTCGCACGCACACCGCAAAGATGTCAATTGGTTCTAGCTACCCACATCCCCAAGAAAAATTAAATTGATTCTAGGATGATTGGTGGCATTATGGAAAAGTAGTTTCGTCTAAAAACGATTCAGTAAACGAACTTAATACGCAAGTACTTATTGCTATAAACTACTTAATATATATCTATGCTTTACCTAAGTTCAAGAATCTTATATACTTATTTTTTGCCGAGTTTTTGCCGAGGTTACATAATATCAAACAGTTGTTGTAGAAAGAAGGTTCTAAGCCTTACTTAATTTCATTTCATTTGCAAAAGATTAGGCGTCTCTGTAATTCAAATAGGATCGTAAACAGAAGCATTATCTATCAACAAAAACAAATTTAGCAAAGAATCGTTATATCCGAATACAGTCTTAAAACCGTGAAGGGGTTTAGGATTTCCATTATTCCTTTTCTCTAGTTCAATAAACAACAAAATAATATGGTAAGTTTAATACTTTCCAGGTGTTTACTGTTTACGTGCTCGCAGAATTACATTGACCTACATTGAGGGTTGCTAATAAATACTTCGTAACAAAGTAATGCTGGAGCTGTTTTTCGAGATCTTCCTGATTGGCCTCCCGTTGAGCGGCTAACAGAATCAAGTTGTTTATTTACAAAAGTATAAGCATTGTTTCAGGAAGCGCCACTATCAGGACCTTGGACATTCTAGATCGAGCAGTGATCTAAAGCTGTATTTAGTTTATTGATTATGGGTCGCCGGACCGAATTGCCCATACAAATGTACCTCATACCAAACTAAATCGTAATTCAAACACGTTTTATTACTCGGATTCGGATATCGTTAATTTAGGTGCTTTGCCATTTCGTCCAAAATGATTCACTGGAAATAAATGTAAGCGTATGGAATTCTTGATAACTTTACCAAGTCTCAAACGATTTTCCGGTCGTTTATTTCCAGTGAAGTAGTAGTAGACGAAATGGTACGATAGGATTAAGAACCTAGATTAATAGAAGCCGAATCCTAACTATAACACAATTTGATGAAATTGTGTTTGTATTAAGATTTATTTTGGCCGTTAGCAATACATCGGTTAAAACAGCATTCAATTCGATGCAGTAATTTTTGCGTGATGCGCGTACAAACATACAGACAGACAAAAATTCTAATAATTGTTATTTTATGTATTATTTTAGTTTTTCTTCAATATCTAGAATGTACATACATCGGTCTGTTACAATTTTATTAAATAGGTATAGATTACATAGCAATAGTAATTTGGCATGCACTAAAAGGTGCATACACACACAGCATATATCCCACAGCATATATGCCACAGAGAATAAATCCAATTATTAAAACAAGCTCCTTTCGGCTCTACTTTTAGACCAATTAAGTACAAAATATGTGATTCATTGAACCATAAATATACGTGCGGTCTCTTACAAAACCGTTCTAATAATTCTTCAAAAGGAATGGAGGAGCTTGGCACGCACGTCATACCCGCTATTATATATAATTTATAACCGTGTGGATCTGTACACAAGAAATAAATTCATGTAACACACACCTGAGACAAACCTCGCAAGCAATGCTTAAAAATGTGAGCTTATTTAATAAATTGGCTGTAAAAAATAAAGCCTGTAAATAAACGATTGTGTTTGTAAAAGTAAAATAAACATACTATCCCGCCTGTATTCCCCGAAGGGTCTGGCAGAGGTGTACTTATATAGATCCACAGTCCGCTGGTATGTTTGGGTCCCATGTATTATGGAACGAGTAAAAAGTAAAATAAAACAAAGTTCCCCTAGGAAATTTGAACATTATAAAAAATCTGTAGGTACCTACTTGGATTTAGCTTTTGTTCTAACTAGATCTACTGTCAACTAAGTAGGTACATAAGTGTAAAGATAAACCTCAGAATAGTGTAAACACTGACCTCCACAATTCTACTCTATTCAATAGAGTTAGTCAGTGACGAACTGGCTTCAGTTCTTTGATGAGAACTGACAATTTTACATTGGTATGGCGATCAGTGTGTGTAAAGGAAACTGCAGAATAAATATCATGCTGATGATATATTACGTTGAGGTTATTTACAGACCTACATACTTAAAAGTAAATAAATAATGGTTCATAAACTTACTGTAGAACCTATCTTTTTTGGCGTGATACCCACATAGATCATCTCCCACCTGGGGAGGTGGTATGGACTCGTACCGACTGAAAACCTTATCTCGCCTTATATACTTAAAGTTATATTACAGCCACGGATTCATGACTTTTGTCACGGCCATACCAACTTGGGGTCCACAGCCAACCTCGATAATTCGATAAAACATAAAGCACGGGGAATTATAAGTCAAGCCACAGAATTTTTTACTCACCTCGAAATCCAACCTCTGATTAGGTATATACGTGACGAACGGGAAAATAGGAAAGCTTCTAATAAACTAATATGTCTATTAAACAACGCCAATAAAATATTTCAAAGAAAGCGTCGAATAAAGAACAACAATGATTTTTACTTGTCTATTGATTTACTAAGTTAGCCACAGATTTTACAACTCACCAACATTTTACGTTTTTAATTATAGGAGTTTTTAATTATTTATGAAAGATATTTAAATATTGATTAAGTTATGTTAGAAGTGTGACCACACGATGAAGAAACGAATTGTAGCCGTTGTGTAGATCTCTCAAATAACAACCATTCTGGGTTGTTTGTGGGTAAGATAGTATTTTTAGAAAAACATTGATAGTGGCTAACCTAGTAATTTAGAGGACAACGTAGTTTTTTGGAGGAGTATAATTCTATTAAGTATATAGAAGTCGTGTTAATTACAACCCATAAAGCACTAGGCATCGAAAAGCGCCAGGAGAGCACGCGAAAAGCTCTTCTAACAATAATATTATATAGGAACCTACTCGGGAAATTTCCAGTATAGTTTATGGAGCAAAAGAAACACAATCGATAAAGGAATAAGTCCAACTCAATGAGTTTGCATATTCCTTTCCTTTGAGAAACAGCTCGGTCGTCATTTCTTTTGAATAATCCATTGGCCAGCGGTCAGGTACCCTCGCCCCATCGGCCACTATCCTGGCAGCCCGCCAACCGTACAGCTACTAAAAAAACTGCCATAACTCCTATCTCATTCAAGTCTTCATTTTTATAATCAAGGCACTCCACAGAAGCAACGAAGCTTACTTACCAGCAATGCTTATTTTGTGGCTCAATGCTAACGTGACTCGTAATGTTAGTCGTAGGACTGTCTCATCAGTATTATTCTAGTGGTCCTAGGTTCGCCTCGCCCCCTATTACTTGGGACCTAAACATACCTGAACTGTGGATGTACACTAGGAGTACAGGTCTGCCTAACCCTTCGTGGAATACAGGCATGATGGTAGGTATGTTACGTATGATTGTGTCATCATGGAGGTGCCTGTAGTAACTTTGTGACATTTTATTTAAGCTGAAAAAGCTTTAAGCGCGTTTAATCCTGATACCTACTTAAAAGTTGTAGAAACCCCTTCCTAAAAGTTTTGTTTCAAAGTAGTTTTGGTTCGGCCAAATCGATACAATATGTTATAAGGTAGGTACCTACATACATAGTAGAAGGGAGTTTCATTTTATACGTACGGCAACAAACAAACTATACATTTCCAGCTTAATCTTAAGATTACCAGTAGGTACCTATAGGTAAGCTGATCATTCCTCCCACATCTCATTGTACCAAAACCCTATAAGTACATGCAAGGTCCGCTTATACTAGAAATGAATTATAGATACTAAAAATATATTTAAAAATCCTCGCTATGATTATAATAATGAAATTTCGCTATTGAAAAAATATTTTTTCAATAGCGAAATTTCATTTAGATCCCATAAATCATAAAAGACTGACCTCAAACAACTTGGCAGGAGCTAAATAGTATTTATTTTCTACCTAGGTACTTACATCAGCTCATTGTGGTACCTACACCGTACAAGGTAGTAGGTAACGTAGGTCGAATTTCCGAAAACCCTGCCTACAGTAGCCTTAGCACGAACAACTTGCGAAAAAGTATTCGTATCGTCACGATAGAGGCGCTGGTCTATATCTCATACAAATTGGTGACGATGCTAAGGCTACTGTTCAGTAGCCTTAGCACGAACAACTTGCGAAAAAGTATTCGTATCGTCATGGAGACCAATTTGTATGAGATATGGACCAGCGCCTCTATCGTGACGATACGAATACTTTTTCGCAAGTTGTTCGTGCTAAGGCTACAGTACCTACTTCAAGATAAATAATGGGCATCGGCTAACTTCGTGTTTCCGATGATGACCGGCAAGGTACCTACAGTACTTCAATAAATAATGGTCGGAAACATCATAAACAATCGTCTAACATAGCAAAGACAATTAAAGCAAAATAGTTTGGTCTTAAATTCTACTTTATTGCAATGAAATAAATGTCAACGCTGTTTTCTAAGAAAAGCTAAATAATTGCAAGCCGTGCAAGCGGCGGCGGCGCACCGGTGTCAAGGTGTTAACTGTCACTAATCAGTCAGTTGCAGATAGAAATGAAAGCAGGAAGGAGGGTACGCTACCGTTTTGTAGAACTATACAGAGCTGATAATAACCCTACATAGTGTTTTCTTTTGTTGTAATATTTGCATTTTTGCTACTCAGATACAAGGGCTATTTGATAAGAGCAGCTCTATATCATTATACTGCCCAGCAGGCTTAGATAAGTGGCAAACGCTCGGCGCTCCGTATCTATTCTATGTCGAAGAACGCTTACGCCTTAGCGATATCGACAGATGTGCCGGTCATCACGGAACATTAAATAGGTGGAATTAGCATAATGCCTATTTTGTATGAAAACCAGTGTTGCCAAACTCACACATTTAAGTCTTACACACACTATTGTAACTGGATTATGACTGGTCAAAAATAACAATCACGATCAGATTTAACACACTAAACTATTGTTCTGTGGTACCTAAGTATATCTTTTCTACCAATTTTCCAAGGAAGCTTTATAGTTTTTGACTTTTCATGATTTATTCAGTAAGAGTGAATGTCCCTACTTACTTCACTTTTATATACTTACATCGATATGAATACTTTAATACAAATATTATAAATGCGAAAGAGATTTTAGATTTTACAGAGTTATCTATGTCGGTCTGTTTATTACATGTAGACGCCAAAACTGCTGAACCGTTTTTGATAAATTTTGGTAAAGAGATAGATTGAACCTGCAGGAGGCCACAGGCTACCTTTTGTATCAAAAACTCCTCCATGATACTAGTGAAACCGAGGGCAACAGTGCGAGTACCTATATAAGACATTTCTGTAATGACACCAATGATGTGGTGGGGTTTTCCCGCTACAGATACAAAATAAGTACAAGAGATTATTGTAATAATATTATTACGATAATCTCTTGTATTTGTATACTATAAGTATGTAGGTATATTTTATACATTTGAGAAGTATGATAGGATATGCGTCGGTATATAGAGGAAGAGGATTTAAAATAAATAAAAAGATCTTTTCATTAAACTTTCTTTTAATTCATATAGGAGCGAAATACTTACAAATCTGTCACGACTAAACAAAGTCTACCTTAGGACTAATCCTTATTCTAAGATTGTTTATCCCAGCTTAAAGCAATGAATTGATAAAAATGGGCAACACCTTATAATCTCGAACAAACAATCATAAATCTGCCTAACCCTAGCCAGAATCAATTACCTAACAGGCGGATCATTATATTACAATAGCATTTGAGGCACGTCCCTTGCAAAGAGATAGTTTACCGCGTCACGTACCAACGTGTCGAGCTAATCTAACAACAATTAACATCAAAAATCAAAACAAATACTTGTATACTAAATGTAGATACTCACGCCACAAACTTCATCGCGACAAAACGCCTGAAAAAGACGCGATGCGGCCTCCTACCCTAATGATGCATCAAAACTAAACATTTCACTACGCATCATCCCTGAAGGGGTTTCGAAACTAAGCGATTATTTCTAAGTGATTATTTCTAAGTTATTATTTCTAACAATAGGTCCTTATTACACCTTAAGCTTTAGCTTCATAAGACGCAACTGAGTCAGATAAAGAGAAAGCTTAAGCTGTTCTAATAATGAATGAATACACTGAACTATAGAAAAGGAGTAAGTAAACTAACTAATTGGTGGGTATCTGATTCGTCCCTCGAACCATCTGCTCTAATGTGCCATCGATGCCATCGTACGCTTTCTACCCGGCGCCTTCACCAAGTTGCAGAAACGTAGAATAGACTTCCATTTAATTTTCTAATTTCTTTTCTTCTCTCTTCTGGGCGAAGCACCGACGTCTGTCAAGATTAAACTAGATATTCTTTATTCAAAATTATTGTTTATACTTAATTGACCGGCCAATCTTTTTATGCAATGTAAACTCAATGCTCCGACCTCTACTAAGGAACCTGTTCACTTATCTATTAAAAATGTGCTAAACCTCGTTATTTTTATGGGAGCACCGTAAACCGTAATAACTTACAAATACCTACCGATTTATCGCGTATTCACGGTTCAATTCTCTACGTTATCCACCGGCAGTAGTAAATCAGAATGAAATTATAAGGGTTGATATATCGTTTTCTTACCTATTTCAGACGGTGTCTTTTTACTGCCGCTTAGGTAGGTACCTATTATTCATCGTTGGATATTAAATTTTCTTAGGAAAACTTATGTCGCAAATAAGAATCAGGCGTGTTCGTAATTTATGTAAGATAAGAATAAAATCTCATAAGAATAATATATTGTTTGCCCCATTTTATTATAACTTAACGGCTTTATTTTACGAAGGCTTTATTAATATTCAGTACTCATCCGGTCTATAGCCCCATTTTTCAGGATGTCACGATTTACGGTTTGCAAACAATCGTCAAGATTTTATTACTCTTCCTAACTTTCACGATCCAAGTCTTTAACATATAGGTAATTAATTAATTTAGGTAAATAGCACCTATTTTTTGCTATTCTCTGGCATCGGATCAAGCATGGAGCACTCGTTCTTCCGTAATAATAAGAATGAAAGAATTTACCACAGTAAAATTGTTCTTTTATTGAAAACAACACATCATATTCAAATACACAAAAATGTACTCAGATATACTTACTAAATATTTAATATTTTTTTAAGTCAAGGAAAACAATCTTATTTTGTCACATTAGGCAGGGTAGGGTACATTAAATACGTCTAACGGAGCGTCCAGACTACACAACCTTTGATACTGCACTGTCATGTAATAATACATTTTTTATGTGTTGTAATACTCGTAGAACATTATAATGTGGAGGCCATAGTCTGGATTCGCCATTGCAGGAAGTTTTCAAAGGCACTACACTACGCTTTATAACTTCAACAGAAGAAATACATACAGAAATTAGATACTGTATACCTAATTGTCGTCGAATGCAATAATTTGTCTTAGTCGATCATCAAAATTGAGCAAGTTTATAGACAACTATAGGTATATCGATATATTTTATTCGCTATACATGTTATGTAGCTATACAGAAACACATTTGATATTATTTTATAATGGACCTTTCATAGTTATTTACATGCTCTTATCTATAATATTATGGCATGAAAATGCCAATATTCTTAAATAGTAACTTTTCAGTACCACCCTGAATCCGAAATATTTTTATATTTTGGCTTATAGTCTCAATTTCAAGGCAATGCCGTACGAAGAATGAATGGAAAAGAATCCACGGAGAATTCTTACCGGATTCATCTCCATTGGATCATCTTTTATAGAAGCTTGTAAAAGCTTCATTTAATTTATTTATTTGACGAAAATGACGTCATTTGAATTAGGCGAAATCCACTAATATTATGAGTAATATTTAAAATTGAACTAGTAGATATTTAAATAAAACAGTTCCAGGAACTTAAAAATAGCTAAAAGTAGGTATAAACAGCCGTATCATGGCTTGAAATTAACAAGAAAATGTGATACACGGCAATTTTCTTGTCGTTCTGGAACCAAACAAGTTTCATTGTGAAACTTGACCTAAGTTATCTTAACGTTTCATGAACGCTTGTAAAAGCTTATTTGAAATAAAACAACTTTAACTTAAACTGATCAAATATTTTAAACAATAGTAACTATTGCTCTACTGCTCCATCTACCTGTAGACTTTTATCGACTATTTTACGAACATATTTTATTTATATTTTTACGTTAAAAATTACATTTATGACAAGAATACTTGAACAATGTGTATAAAGTTTATTTTGAGGAATATTGAACCTCATTATTGCATCATAAGTCTAGTGGTCCCAAGCGCGACTGCTGCGCTAGAGGTATTCGATTCCCAGGTCGAGCAAAGTATTATTGAGGTTTTCTATGAAATTCTCAATAGCAACTCTAACTTCAAGATTTGTTCCCGGTTATTACATGGAACCTAAACATACCGGCGAACTGGGGGTGTACAATAGTACACCACTGCCTAACACTTCGAGGAATACAGGCGTGATAGTATGTATTGACCCTAGGACTTCGATCGCAATCGACAACACCCAAATTTCTCCCAACGCAAAATTCATAACCCGTGTGTCAGACGTCGTATCATTTCATCGCATAATTTTAAATTACAATAGGTACATTAACGTTAAGGAAAGGTACGCATGGCTACACCTCTGCCTAACCCTGCGAGGAATACCTACATACGTGAAGGAATGTTACACTAGAATTCATAATTATCCTTGCTAATATTATAATCGCGAAAGTTTGTATGTATGGATGTTTGTTTACTCTTTCACGCTAGAACGGCTGAATGGATCTGGATAAAATTTAGCACACAGATACATTATAGCCTACTATACACTATACTATACATAGCGAATAACACATAGGCTACTTTTTATCCAGGTCGGACTCAATTCTGAAGACCACGCAGACAAAGTCGCGGGCAGAAGCTAGTAAATAATAAGTTAACAGTTGATGGTATTCGGTTCAAGAACGATTAAAATATCGCCGTGCATTCATATACAGGCTGACTGGTGAGACACTAATTCGATTATCACACGGCACCGCGCACCGCCGCGGAGGGCGATGGATTTCGTAGCGGTGCCCCGCGCGGTTGGGCGGTGTTAGTGTATTAGGCATCAACGGATTCATTAGAGGCCAATGCGACATGAGATCCGCTTCACAGCCTACAGCGGTGCGCGGTGCCGTGTGGTAATCGCCTAACGATATTCCATGATTTGGCGAACATTAAAAATAAATGTTAATTGACTGCTAAGTAAAGTTATATAATTAATCGCATAACGCATGGACATCGCGAACGCACGTGTTGAGCTATCAACACAGATTAAGTACCGAGCTATTGTTTATGCCAAAACCTCGCCACATGCTAACAGAGTAGCAGGCTACTTTTGAGGATAAAGTATTATCACCACCACACTCGCAATTATATATAGGGAAATATGATCAAAAATTAATTAGGTACCTAATTTTATTACATAATTATAACGAGAATCGAGCACTGAGTACTCTCCTGCAGTATCGTTAGAGTCTCACCAGTCAGTTTGTAAAAAAACTTTCTTAAAGATATAATGGTAAAACAACTTAAATACTATGTATTAGCACTCGCTTTGCTAAGCTGACACTAGAATCATATTATATCACAATCTGGAGGAAAATAGGAGATGATAGGCTGATTAAACTCAGCCAATAAATGATTCGACAAAAATCGTCTAGCATACTGGTTGTTCATTCCATTTTTTCTGCTTTTTCTTTCGTTTCTGTTTCTTGAGTATCTTTAGGAACATCTGCTTCCATTGGCACTGTTCTTAATCCTTCCTGTGGAATAAAACAAATACGCTTAATTTAAAAAAATTGCAGTATTCAAAATGAGATTTTATTGCGTTCTACAGGTAACCATATAATTCAAACGGAACTCTAAAATTCAACTCAACTCCTCGGTTTCTGGTTTTTAAACAAAATTAAATACACTTTTTTAATTATGTATATCTTCAACGAAATATTATTTAACATACTCGACCATAAGTCATTCAAGGTACTATATTTTCATTATAGTGATATAGCATCACGCCTGTAATCCCCAAAGGGTTAGGCATATTGTACTTGAACGTAACAAATTATATATTATTTTGGTACTAACGCTTATTTCAGCGTTCGGTAGCGGTGAAGGTAGCGACGTAGTGTCCATACTAACGCTGGAGCTTTTCTTTGATTTCCTTTTGTTGGCAGACTTTTCTTGAAACTTCATTATGTAATCTGCTTGGGACACATAATCGAAGGGCTTTTCGGCCATGTATGCTGGATTGATCTTTACATCTAAAAAATAATAAAGGGGATAATTTTATACATTTAAAAAGTTTTTTTTTTAATTATTTTGTTTCAAATTAAAGTGCTTCTCTTTAAAGTTTGTCAACGGATACATTTTATTTTATAAATACCTATTTATTTCTGTTAATAAATCTTCTAAAGAGATTTGCACGTATGTATTTTTTCTAATAAAAGCGAGTGATGGCGTTTCCTAACTGACAAACTATGTCTGAGAAGAAACACCGAAATAAGCTTATACAGGGTTATTTTCAATGACCGGGCAAATGTTAATATTAATATATTAAGGTCAAACCCAATGTGCACTTTTAAATATTTTTGTCAAATTTATGTGGGAGAGCTATGCTTCGGCACGAATGGGCCGGCTCGACCGGAGTGATACCACGGCCTCACAGAAAACCGGCGTTAAACAACGCTTACGTTGTGTTTCGCCGAGTGAGTGAGGTTACCGGAGGCCCAATCCCCTTTTAAAAGGTCGGCAACACACTTGTGACTCCTATGGTGTTGGGTGTCCACGGGCGGCGGTAATCGCTTACCATCAGGCGATCCGTCTGCTAGTTTGCCATAAAAAAACCCTGTATAACTTATATTAATCCGGTCATACAACAATTACTAGCGACTCCATTATGTATTACCATTTTATGATTATCAACAAGATAACAATTCAAAGATCCAAGAAACTGCATATGATCCTAAAGAAAAATATCCAGGAATCTGTTCGAGCTAATTCATTGTTCAAGTGTTGACTAGTTTAAGTACCTACCTATTAGATAAAAATAATATATTTAAGTTTGTATTTTATTTACCTGGCCCTATGACTTCGGGCACCATGAAAGGATACAACCAGCCCACAAGAGGAGTTTGTCCAGCGAAATAATGCGCCCTCTTGTGATAAAACAGCAGACCATCTAACTTTGGGGTATAGTTTTTAAAATGTGGTATTGTCATCATGAACCTGTAACATTATCAACCTAATTTACTGTCTGAGCTCCTGCTCTCTAATTCTGCGGAGAGACACTTGTCTCTCTGCAGAATTAGAGAGGTGAGTCTATTACACCAGGCTGACATAGTTCAAGTTAACAAAGATCACACACCGTCGAGAAATTCTCTCGGACTGTTTCTGTCATCTCACAATGTTTCCCTTCACTGTTTAAAGCAGGTGATAATTAATTATTAATACACACATGACTGTGAAATCTCAGAGGTCTATCTCAGAGGCCTTGATTCGAACTAGAGACATCTTTGATTGCCCGTATGGCATAGCGGTCAATTATGGTAATCAGGGTTCGATTCCCACTCGAGGCAAATTGTGCGTTGAACGGACATTTTTTTTATACCACTAAGGTGGCAAACAAGCACCGCCTGATGGTAAGCGGTTACCGTAGTCTATGGAAGCTTGCAACATCAAGGGTATCACTCACTCGCGCGCACTCACAATCAAGGAAAAATAGTTGGGCTGGCAGCATAGGAGACAATAGCGTGATGCTTATCCTATCTGCCAACACAACGCTTCCTCGCGGAGCTCTGGCGACCTTGCTCATCGTTAAGAACACAGCATAGCACGGAACTATGTTATTTGGCTACGATTTTCTGCAAGGTGGAGGTACGTCCTAAGACGGGCAGCTTCAATTGTGAGTGGAATTATTCGATTCCACTATGCCCCACCTCACTTATTTGTTTCGAGGCTGGGTGTACTTTGTGTCTGTTAACTGTATGTTGGTGAAGTCCCCGCGACATAGAGCTTTTTCCCTAGTGCGGTAGGTATCTTTATAAAAACGTGGCAGTCCAAGTTCGCTGGGCTATAACTGCTATCATAGTAGCTTTTGAATAATAAAACTTACTCATCAAAAGATTCCGGTGCACATGAAACCTTTGGAAGTACTTTGAAGATTAATTGATTTCTTTTACTTAGTTTTCTCGCTTCAGGTAATTCTAACAATTGTGTTTGTAACCAGTAATGCCTGAATTCTGCCTGTAATAATAAAATAAAATATAATAATTAGGAGAGTCTGTTTATGCAGGTTTTTCTAAAATATTAATCAATAAAAGTCAATAAAAATATATAGTATCAATCTATACTCTAATATCGGTACGTGCCTATCTATATAAAACTTCTTTTGTGTTCTGTTTTGTGAATATTAGTCTTCTTTCTTTCGATCATCAACCCATGTGGACACGAGTCGCTCACTCTGGCTCAGAGTGAGAGACATGAAGCTATACATAGGTTGGTAGGCTTCACGCCTTTGAAAAAATCTCTCAGGCATGCAGGTTTCCTCGCGATGTTTTCCTTCACCATTTAAGGGAATGATCAATATGCAAATGATTATGAAATCAGAGGTACCTGCTTTAGATTCGAACACGAGATTTTTAACTTGGCCAGTCAAGGGTCATACCACTACGCCAGAGATTCTCAAACATATTTCACTTACCGCCCGCTTTTAATTATTTTTAGCGCACCCCGCAATTTTTTACTTCACCATATATTAACCGCTTCAGGATCCCCATTTTTCTCTGGGTTCTTTACCGCCCCCTATAGGCCTCCAGCGCCCATAAGGCGTTATCGCCCAATTTGAGAAAGACTGCACGACGTTATGAGGAACAGTATTCTAACCTTTCAGATAGGCATCCCGTAAAAGCGTGAAAATATCTGACTTGCTCGGTGGTAGGACCTCTTGGGTCTGGCTGACGACCACCCTTACGTCGGAGTCTGGCGTACCTTGGTGTGTGTTTCGACTTTTGCACGTAAGAGCCAGTTCTGCTCGGCTGCTACGGCTCTGGCAGTCCGTAGGGTCTCATAAAGATCGGCAACGCATCAGCAACTCCTCTGGTGTTGCAGGTGTCCGTGGGCGACGTTGACTACTTACCACCAGGTGGCTCGTCAGCTCATTTGCCGACTTAATCCATAAGTTAGTTAGTTAGTTAGCTTAAATATTTTAAGTATTTACTGTTATAGAAAATTGGCTTACCTCTCCATCAGCCATTGGCATATTATTCCATGCCAGTAGGTCCAATACAAACATAGTTTTCATATAATCCACATAGAAGCAATCTAGGACACAGCAGCGGTTATTATGGCTAGGTTCGCTCCGATTACCACCAGGTAGGGCAGTCTTACATTCAAATTTAAATTGACCATACTTGGAGAAGCATTTTGTTGTACCCTTAAATAATAAATGTGGCTTAACTACAAGATCGCCATCGCCACGCATCAGCATCGCTAGGTTTATGAGACCGTGAAGTCCTGGTGTTTGAATATTATTATATAATTAGGTTTTTCTAAGATATTCTCTCTTCAAAGTACATTATGTATAAAATATAATATACAATGTATAGAACGGAATGTGAGAATATGTTTATCTATTTTGGGTGATTCAGTAACAATTTTATTCTCTAACTTTAATATCCTACTAATATTATTGACATGATAGTTTGTGAAGATGTATGGATGTTTGATACTCAATCACATCAAAATAGCTGAATGAAATTTGGTACAGAGATAGTCTGCAATAGCAAATAGGTTACTTATGCAGTCAGATCCAATTCTGAAGTCCATACAAACAAAGTCGCGGGCAGAAGCTAATTTATAATAATCATGTTTTCTAGTTTCTTGAGTTTATTTCCAGTTTTTCTCCTTAATAACCAGTTTTTGGAATTGTGAAACTAGTTTTATCTTTTTAAAAGTAAAGTGTGCTCTAATTAAAATAAACCATTTAACTTTGATCTTGCTAGAAACCATTGATTATTATTTGACATAATACAAGGATAAAATAAATAAATACTTCAAGTTAACTACTCGATACTATGCTGCATTTCTCAAATGTATTTTATACATACACTTTTATCATGTGTGCCACTGAAATGTGGAATGCGCACCCAAATGGGTCTTCCCCAATAGATATAATCTGGGTGGCTTTAAATCACGAATAAATCGGTTTCTTCTAGGCAAGCGCGATCTCTTGTAGGTCGCAGTATCGCTTAACATCAGGCGACCTGGCAGTCAAGCGTAAGCCTATTACGAATAAAAAAACGTAAAAAGGAACACACTTACTTGACTGGCCACCACGAGAGTTCTGACACCCATTGGACAAGGCACAACCAGCCACCTATCATTGAAATCTTCTGGCTTTTCAATCATCCATTCTGACAGCATAAGAACATTGCTATATGCTGTCCTGGTGAAGCCCGCAACAAATATTTGTGGCTTGTATAGAGGCTGCAATAAATTAACATAAGTTTTATAGTATTTGTTAAAATTATATTATTTGTTTATTATACAGTAAATCTACCAAAATCATCATAAAAGCTTGTACAAAATTATATTTAAGTTTTCGATTAATTCGATTCGCCAAACCCAAGGTTTTGGGATAAGGGCTGGATGATGATAATGATTCAGAGTTTTCATAGTTGATGATGATAAAACAATTGACAACCTCATAATATTCTCAATCTTTAAATCTCTTAAAAAAGACACATCTCACATTAGGGAACAAGCCTTGTGATGAAAAATCTAAATCCACCTGCAGTGATGCCAACATTAAATAAAATATAACCAGACATCACTACAGTAACAGATGCTCTTAGTCATGCACTGAAACTGAAGTGAAAATAGGCAGAACATGTAGCTAGACTAGACGCATTGATAGAAGATGGAGATTATAAGTAAGCCAGGCTCAATATGGAAGAGATAAAGGCAGACAAAAAAAAGTGGGTCAATGATATAGTAATGCAATAGCTGGGGACAAATGGAAGAGCATTGCCCAAAATTTAGAACATTGAAGTTGGTGAATGCTTATACTCAGCAGTGATCCTCAGAAAGGATCCAACAAATGTAAGAAACAAATTGATTTCTAATGTAACATGACTTGTTTAAGGGATTAAAGCGACTGCCTCATTAGTCTAGTGGTTCCAAACATAACTGCTACGCTAGAGGTCCTGGTTTCGATCCCCCGGTTGAGCAGTGTTATTGGGTAATCCTATGAAATTCTCAGTGGCAGCTGGATTTGTGCTCGGTTAATGGCAGTAGGCTCGCCCCCTATTACATACTATACCTAAACATACCGGTGACACTGTGGGTGTACATTAGTATGTCTCTGGTATGATGATAAGCTTATTATTATATACGGACATCACACTGGCATTGTCATAAGAAGTTAATAAATCGCCTTACCTTTGGTTCTTGAAAGATATTGCTTCCATCAACAGCCTCCACTAATTCTACAACACCTCGAAATTTGTCCATAAGATCATTGCGTTTGCTGTAAAAATGAAGCATTGTAGACAGAGGTGATAAAAGCTATTGCTTTATTATTCTACCATTACTATAGAATGTAGATGCTCTGATAACAATAGAAATTATGTACCACTCTTAGTTATAATGATACTAGCTGTGATTTCACTCACATCCCAAAGGAATTAATGGAGATTTAGTAAATGTTGTATGTATTTGTTGTAACTTATTTAAAGTTACTACTTATGATATAAATAAATTGTATAATAATGTTATGCAGAGTAACTATTAGAAGGGAGATGGGTGAGAAGATTCTAGATAAGTTGTAGAAGCACATAGAACATTCGAAAGAAAGCCAGGTTCAAGATCAATGACCGTAAACAATAGATGATCAAGTACCTACCCGTAATTTGTGGACCTATCCAGATTGTTAGATTCTAGAATCATCGTGACCCATATAAATACCGGTTGTAGGGGTCGGGTGGGGCAGTTGAGTTCTGGACAAGGTGAAGTAAGTATTGAAGCGAAGTTAAGCAATTACTAGTGTAACATTGTAGTGCAACAAGTGATATTGTAGTGATTTTATTAAGTAGTAATTGCTGTTGTGTGTTTGTCAAGTTAATTAAAGTATTTGTTATTTCAGTGAAATTGGTGTTAAATAAATTTATCCTGAACCCTAGCTCTTAGCAATAGGTATTATATACATATATATAATAAAAATACAAGGTGTGTCAGGGGTTGCCCTCATTATAGTTATTTAACCTGCCTTTATAGATGCTTACATGGTGTATAAAAGCTATCCACCACCTTTGCTTCAAAGGTGACTCTCATACACCAGATTTCTAGATTTTCAGTAGATACTGATTAGTCGATTTTCTTAATAATAATCATAATGCTTCTGTAATACTAACACAGAAGAAACATAATTCCGGTTAGAGAGTTGTTTCCTTATAAATGTAGATACATAAACTGAGTCAATAAAAAAATATTTATGTGTATGAAAACAGTTTGTACAAACATACATTCGCTAAGATGCACTGGATTCCATGTGTCTGTAATATTTTCCTAGCAGGGTAATAAAATTGTACGAGACTCACACTCTTTGAACACTGAGGATTTCCTTCCGTCTTTGTTCTTGGTTGTTGAGTTTCCCCCAATTTTTGTACAATCCCTCAAAATTCGTTCCACTGGGTTCATCTTCGGTTCTGAGATTTGACCCAAATTTTTCCAGTACTTCGTCCATAATTTTAAAGCACAAGCTTTACACTGAAAAATTAGAGTAATAATTGATTACTGGATAATTTTAATTATAATTAAATACTGCATTTAGGGAATGTTTGACGTACAGAGGATAATATTAGTAGGATACTTATTTATATTGTAATATTAGGGAGTGCAATAAAACACTTTTTTTTCTTTTGAATACCAGTTTTAACAGCAATTTTCAAGTAGCAAGTTTCTCGCAAGTTCGCCGCAAATCACAGTTATAATTAAAGATTATTTATTGATTTTTCTATGATCCTGCGCTATAAATCCTCCAGCCAGTTTGCTTGCAAATGACATTACATGTTTGACATTGACATCTATCACAAAAATAACTGAGTGCTACGCGTAATTGTTAGGTATTAGGTATTACTTATTCGACTAACTCAATATTACATAAATGTTAATTGATGATATTTTTTTAAATTGATGAAATAAAAAACAAAAAATATATATATTAACACAATTTTGAGCAGCCAATTAGGTACGGAAATATTATTCTCAAGATTTTCTTTAATTAGTAGCAATTTTCTGTATCCAATCCAACGGGTACAGTCAAGTTATAATGACTACACTGAGCAATGCTTCTGCTATTAACTCATATTTCAGAATACCAATACCAATCAAAAGTAGCCAAGTATAAAATCCTGCAAATAGCGGAATAAAGCTCGAGTTAGCTGCATGGATAATTGAATTTTAGTCGATTCGGTACTTAGCCAGGTAACATGGCAACTCGTGACGTCAAAGCTAAAAATAAGCGCACACGTTTCTGTAATCATTTACAGAAGATGTTTATATGTTTAAATATCACTTGCGATGGGACGTCGCGAACAAAATCGTAGTCTCTCCCTTGTTTCCAATTGAAAACAAACTGCTCCCTTATGGCGTCATACTTACATATAAAGAAATCAAATCAAAATTAAATAAAAATGTTCCTTACGTCGGAGTCTGTCGTAAAGCACAACTTTGGTGTGTGTTTCGACTTTTGCGCGTAAGAGCCAGTTCCCCTCGGTTGCAGCGGCTCTGACAGTCTGCAGTCCGTAGGGGTTCGTAAGAGTCGCCAACGCATCAGCAACTCTTCTGGTTTTGCAGGTGTCCTAGGCTGACCATGACTATTTACCACCAGGTGGCTTGTCAGGTCGTTGGCCGACTTAATTCCATAAAAATAAAATGTCCCCAATACCTCTTTGTTTTAATTAAAACTTATTGTTCCCCGACAAAATAGTTGTTAGTTAACCCTTTGTCTGCAGAATCTGTGTGTTGGGCCTTCGGTCTGTTGAAAACCTGTCTGTCTGTCTGTTTAAAAACTGAATGTTACTAAGTACCCATGTGTAATTTTATTTTATGTCTCATTTTCAGCCTCAGAGTTCATGCTTACTTAGCGCAAAGCTCTTATCAGCGGTTTCTAAAATTCAACTTCCCCGCTGAAATTGTAATATAATTTGACAAGTATGTGTCTAATAATTAGAAATATTATATTTTGAAATATGCGTACCAATCCAAAAATAGTTTGTTTTATTGTCTTAGGCAAAGAGTATAATAATACTTAGGAAAGTCTTATGGGTCCGGCGGAGCCTGAATTGCTCACAAAAACGTAATGCCAAAATAAATTGTAATGCAAATGATATTTTATCAAATTGTATTACTATTCGGATTTAGATAGCGTTAGTCTAGGTTCCTACCGTACCATTTTATCTACTACTACTTCACTGGAAATAAACGACCGAAAAATCGTTCAAAACTTGGTAAAATACCAAAAATTGGATTTGCGAACATTCATTTCCACTATTTTGGAAGAAATAGTAGAGGAGGAACCTAGATTAACGGTATAGAACCGAATAATGACACAATTTGATTAAATTGTGTTTGAATTATGATTTATTTTGGTATTACGTATGGGAAATTCGAGTATGTATTTTTTGTCTGTCTTTGGCATCGTACTTAACTAACTCATACTTATACGAATCATACATTATCAATTTTATTTTGTTAGCTATCAGATCTAATCGGTATTATATTTGGTAATTCTGCATCTTTGAATAGTATGATCAAAATAACTGTGTACGTCTGAAGTTAGTTTTGAATGACCTGGGAGGTTTTGTGCAAAAATATCGCAATCAGTAAAGACATTATTCACCAATGTGAAACATTAAAGTAGAACCCTAATTGTTTTTAACAAATCATAACATAATCAACCCAATTAAAAGCGGCGGTAGCTCTTGCGATCATCATGGTTCCCGGTTCCAAACCCACCCATTGCACTATCGACGTGAACCCACTCGTAACACAAGCATTTAGCTTAGCACGAGGGGTTATGAAGTTATGAATACTAGTAATGTGCAACCCATATTGCTAGTTTAAAAAAAACTGTGCCATTGCTGGGCACAGGTTTGTACAGGGCTATAGTCCACCACGCTAGTCTAATGCGGGTTGGCAGATTTGAATGATTTTTAAAATTTTCTACTGCGAAACCATTTGCGGACAACTTCAGACGAGCACAGTTATTTCGACGGTACCTGCTGTGAGGTACTCTTTAGTCTTTTAAAAGGGCTGAGTTACCTTTATTTAAACACACAACTACTTACTGCGCTTAAAAGAAGGCTCCAATCACTAGTTGACAAGAAAAACCTGTAAAACTAATAATTCCCTCCAGCGTGGTGGAGGACGACCTGGTAAAGGTCGCTGGGAGTCGTTGGATGCAGGCGGCATATAACAGGTCCTTGTGAGAGTCTGGAGGAGGCCTTTGTTTAGCAGTGGACTTCTATTGGCTGATATGATGATGAACTCTTTATGACATTAAAATTTTTTCTGGCTATGTTGAGGACGCAAAGCGAAGGATGCCATTAGCTTCTTAAAAAATGGTATTCATTGAAAGAACTACATTTATTTAAATAGAGAGAGTAAATTTTGCATCACAGGAGTATTTCATCACTTATACTCAGATAAGTAAGTAGGTAGGTACTTAAAATCCTTATGGGGAGACCCCTTTACAGTCTCCCCAGGGATGTGCCTAAACAGGCATCGCACAGGGGGGTTCTGGGGTGGTCTTTTAAGAGGGCACAGTGCCCCCTTCATGTGCTGATGGTGGCCACCGGGGTGGTTTTAGTGGGTAAAAATAAACACAACCTGGTCTAATCCCCGAAGACCGGACGCCTTTTGGAAGGTTTCCCCCGTTAAAAAAAAAGGTACTTAAAATCTGAATAGGTAAATAAACGTGAACAAAATACAATAACTTTACACGCGCCTTGATAATCCGGAGATACTGTAAGTCAACCCTTAAATTTTTCTTTAAATTGGTTTTACCAGTACCTATGTGTACAACCGTACAAGATACAACATTATCATTTTTTTTATACAGTTCATGTAACAGTTATTGTGGTCCCGGCCACATCAAAGATAAGTACTATACTTAACACAGCGAAAATAAAAACTCATAAAAAGCAAAAATCAAAATAACTACACATTTCACGTTTTAATGAGTAAACCATTGTAAGCTGCCCTTAAAGAGTATTATTTTCCGTACATTAAGAGATATAATTATGTCTGTATTCAACAAGAGATATATTATGTACAATAATTATGTCTGTGCTTGGATAGTAGAGTTCTTCACGTATGTTGATACGTTAAATGGTTATGATACGACACCCTTTATCTTTCTAGGTGCATGCATGTTTATTAATACTATTATAAATTATATGGATTTTATTACTATGCCAGTGTAATAAATTGTTAAAATTTGTTCATACCTAGCTTTATATCATTAAGTAAAATTTTCACTGAACCTATTACATACCATGTTATTTTAAGTATGTACTAATTCAGTGTTCTTTATTTGAATTTCCCGCGAAATGTAGTTGATCTAGCATACGTATTTATTTAATTTTATATTCAAGTTCAAAATACAGTTTATAGTGCAATTTACTTTATAAATAGTTTGATATATTTTAAATCTAATATAAATCCAACTTTTCTAAATATTATATTTGGAAATTAGTCGTTTTATTACTTATTATATTTATTTATTAGTAGGCAGTGTTGCTGCTATGGTTTTTTTCCCATGAATGTGGCAGAAATTTTCCATCAGAATTCAATTGCAACATATCAAAGCTTATGGTACGATTCAGTTATATTGTGATGCGTACTAGTATGTCTTATTAAATTATAAATGTGCAAGTTTGTAACATTCAAATAGTTGACTCCTATTGAAATCTTATCTACTAAATGCACCATTTAGAGAGTGGAATTGAATAATTCCACTCACAGTTGGAGTTGCCCGACTGGAGAACTCCCTCCACCTTGTAGAAAATCGTAGCCCGCATAGCTCCATGCTATGTTGTGTTCCTCACAGTGAGAAAGGTCACCAGAGCTCTGCGAGGAAGCGTTGTGTTGGCAGATAGGATTAGCATTACCATCACGCTATTCTGTCCTATGATGCCAGCCCAACTATTTCTCCTTATTTTACAGGTGATACCCCTGGTGTTGCATGCGTACAGAGGTTACGGTAACCGCTTACCACCAGGCGGGCCGTACGCTTGTTTGCCACCTTAGTCTTATAAAAAAAAACCATTCAAGAATCTAATTAGCAGTTAGCACATTATAGAAAATCAATTGTGTCGTGCTCATGACTCAAACACTACCTCTATTGTGACGGAATAGGGGCGTTCCAAATGAAAAACTATAAGTATAGTTTGATATATTGTTGTGTACCACAAGCAGCGTCGCGATTACGTTAACGATGATGCAAAATTAAAATAAACTTAACATACCATCACGCCTATATTCCCTAAGCGATTTGGCGTAATTCATAGAAAAACCCAATAATACTTTCCTCGACTCGAATCGAACCTAGGGCTTCTAGCGTAGTAGTCGCGTTCAGGAATATTAACTAATGAAGCAGAGAATAAAAGTAATAGTAAATTTAAAAAAAAATGTATTGGGGCGGCTGACGAGCTAAAAGGGTTCATGATGTTTAAGACTCAAGTTAAATTACAGTACTGTTGTTAGGAGTACTGCTAGTACTATAATTATCTGTATGCTTATGAATGTTACACTTGTGTTACTTAGTGACACTTGTAACATTTTTTTTGTGCAAATAAAATTATTCTATTATCTGTTTTGATACATACTGATACACATGATGACATGTCATCAAACTATGAAGGCCTCTCAGATGTGCAGATTTCCACACATTCAAGAATTTAACGGAAATATTATGAAGAAATAAATAAATAGAAAGAACCTATAGATATTTTATGTCATCAAGGGCCGATATTTCCATCGCCGGGTATATAACTTTTTGACAGATTTTGATTTGAAAAACTATCAAAAATTCAAATTTATCCCTCCGATAAAGTTATCTGGCGATGGAAAAATCGGCCCCAATTCGGATTTATTTAGTCAAAATATTACTATTTTTTCTTGGCCATGTTCAAATATAAAGGTAACCTTTACAAAATGCATGGCAACATTTTCAGCTAGTCAACGGAGTACGGACATTGCCGACAAATTCCGAACGTGTGATTAGGTCACGTGGTACTTTTGGAGTCTTCGTGGCGTAGCTTGTTCAGCTGCTCGTCGAAGCGGCTGTCGGACGGTCGCCTCTCAGCGAGTCTACGTACGATGTAGCGGCCATTTTTGTTCTTAGTTCATAATAGCGTGCGCATATTTTAATGTATTTCAAAGGACATTTAGGCAATTTTCACGATGACTATTATAGTTTTCCTAATAGATACTTCAGCCTCTATGAACCAAAGAGCTTATTTGGGCGGACGCCCAACGTTGCTCGATGTAGCCAAGGGCGCTGTGGAAACGTTCGTAAAGGTACGTGCAGTGTCATCGACTCTCCAACCGCCTCGTTTTTGTGATCGATTTGTTTATCGCGTGTTAGTGTGTTGGACTGATTAATTTTATTTCTTAGGTTCGTCAACGTTCTCCCGAAAGCCGAGGCGACAGGTATATGCTTCTAACTTTCGAAGAACCACCCGCGAACATCAAGGTTAGTATATCAGATTGAACACGTTAACGAAGATTTTCTAGTAGAATGTGCATAGATGAGCGTTTTTACGCCGGTTGAGCAGTGTCTAAATGTCAAGCACTGTAATCTGCAATCGAGAACATTTACATATTTTGAAAGTGCGAAATTTACTGAAATAGACAGCACGACGTAAACAGGACGAACCGCCGCCGTTGCTGCCTCCGCGATAGCGCTCGCTTACTGCGCGTTCGTCGCACTCTCATTGGCTGAGCCCGTACTCTACGAAATGGCGATTCGGGGGGGAAATTCAAATTGATTCACACAACCAATTAATTTCTTATAAGTCTGATATTGTTATGAATTATGAATTGAATGATAACATAGATTGCTACACTTTGTGAATATTTTAGCACTGAGTACAGCTTGTGGTTGTGTTATCTGTTTTGACTTACTTCCTGATGTAGTTGTGGGTGTGCTATAACTACCTAGTTGTTATTCAAATTTTTATTTTTCAGGCTGGATGGAAAGAGAACCTTGCAACGTTTATAAATGAATTGAAGAATTTACAATGTCTAGGCTTGACAACTATGGGTGCAGCTTTGAAGCATGCCTTTGATGTTCTAAACATAAATCGTATGCAAACTGGTATTGACACATATGGCCAAGGAAGATGTCCATTCTATCTTGAACCATCTGTTATTGTTGTCATTACCGATGGAGGGAAGCTTTCAAGCAATGCTGGCATTCAAGAAGAGGTGAGCAAATTATTTTTTCTTATCACAATTGCACATTGTATATGCTGTTGGTATTATTTTCTTGATAATGATCATTACTGCTCTGTAAAACATTTTAATTATTTATTTAGTCTGCCAAGCAACAAGTTACAGACACAGAATATTAATTTTTATTGGGTACTAGTTTGGTTGATCTCTAGATTTAATTAATTCAACAACACTCATAATAAATATTTTTTTTTTCATAAAAAGATTACTAGCAATTTGGGTCGCACATTAGTATTCTTGTTAACCCCTCGTGATAAGCTAAATTCTTGTGTTACGAGTGGGTTCACGTCGGTAGTGCAATGGGTGGGTTTCGAACTGGCAACCACATGATCGCAAGTCCGACGCCCCAGCCATTAGGCTACCGCCGCTTTTAAATCTATAATATAGGGGTTAAAATCAGAAAATCACAAATTAATTAAAAGGACCTTCTGTAATCTTCTGTTAACATTAGGTTTTAAAAATTCATATAGGTACCTATTAACTTCAGTAATGTTTTATTTAGGCAGGGTTTCTGTAGATAAGTGGAATAGATTGCTTTAAGATTGCTTTTACAATAACCCTAGTATATTTATATTTTTACACAATAAATATGAAAGTGCAGTAAAATATCTCTTGTAATGTATAGGTAGGTACATACATAGCATAGTTAGGGCTGTTCATTGTATCATGGTCTATGAATAAGTTATAAGTCCTGCCTGCCTGCCACATTGCGTACCTATGTGTGCTTAGTCCAAGACTTGTGTAAAATAACAAATTTAAATAAAAAGGCTTTTGGTTTTCATTAATATCATGTAATAATATGTACATTTATGAATTGTGTGATGTAATTAATGACTCATTGGAATACTACTACTAATCTATCATAGATCATAGACCAATAGGTTAAAAATTCTTATAGGGGTTTTATTATTATGGATGGTACACCTCCTCCTCCATTTATGTATATAACAGTCAACAGCACATTGGTATCCAAAACTCAAATTTCTTCAATCGATTTTCAATTTAATTTCCAAACAATAGAGTTTATTATCCATTGGGGAAATTTGACAGTTTGTGGTAACTTAATGTGCTGTTGACTGTACAAAGTATTTATTGTATACAATAGCATAATGTGGTAAGTAATAGGTTTATCACTATATGGCCTATGCACAGTGGGATAGTGGACTTTATAATTATGGCAAAATGGTTTAGTTTTGCAAGAATAGCCTAACTAAACCTTCTGCCAGTAAGCCAGACAGTGCAAATGACTTGGGAAAGGAGGGGAACAATTTCTTTGTTCTATTTAGAACAATATTTTAATATTTCGGGAAAGTAGAGAGATGTGATGAAATCTTCATGCCTACTAAGTACATAGTGCTTACATACCATATCTAAAGTAATGTGCTTTTCATTATCTTATCTAAGCGGGACTTGCATTTGTTGAATTGGAATTTTTAAATAGTTGTTCCATATGTGACTTACAAATGCTTAGTTAACACATTAAAAAATGCTTACAGTATCCAAATTCGTTTGGAATTGGTAGCTCTTTACTTTTAATTCTCAAGATTTATTATTCAGAGAGAGGAGAATATAAATAAATAATGGTTATGTTGCTGATGAATCTAGACATGTAAATGAACTTCTTGTTATCTATCCTTGATCCTTGTTTTGAGTGTATTATTGTAAAGTTTTCCCTCAGACTAATATTGTATCTGAGCGATTTCCATAACATTTGGATAAACTAAAACAAAATAGGTAAGTAGATATTGTGTTTGGTAACCTAATGACTCATATGTAACGTAGGTTGATGTGATTTGAGTGTAACCTACTTATTTACCTCATAACATACCATTACGCATGTATTCACTGAAGAGTAAGACAGAAATATACAGTTCATCAGTATGTTTAGGTCCCATGGGCGCTAGCAACTAACCGGACACGAGTCCAAACTCCGAGCTGTTAATGAGAATTTCACAATAAAAATCGAACAACACTGCTCTGGGAATCGAACGCAGGACCCTAGCATAGCAGTTGCGCTTACTACTAAACCACTAGACTAATGAGATAGTACTTGTTTGAGAGTTTTTTACTTCGATAAATATGCCTCCGAAGAACGGGCGTACACGACGCCTTTTGTATGTGACTTGAGGTGCATGGTGGACATCCTAACCCATCTCATTCTGAGAGAAGACCCATCTCTAGCAGTGAGGCAGTAAGTGGGTTAATGATGAAAATGTTTAGTGTCCTATAGAGTTCATCATCATATCAGCCAAAAGAAGTCCACTGCTGAACAAAGGCCTCCCCCAAAGCCTTCCACAGAGACGCAGGTTATATGCCGCCTGAATCTAATGACTACCAGCAACTTTTACCAGGTTGTCCGTCCATCTCGTTGGAGGTCGTCCTACACTGCGCTTTCCGGGTTGATGATAATAATGTTATTTCATGCTAGTATTGATAACTACGTGAATCTCAGAATTCGGTCACTTCAAACTCATACGTTTTCGTCATAACAATGATTTTGATTCTGTCTAGCTTCCTTCGATATTATAGAAAGCTTATTTTATAGGAGGAAGTAATTCTGCATTCGCGTTTTTTGTCGTCTTTACACTCTCTGATTACGGTTCAGCTTAGGCTCTCCAATACAAGGCGTTGCCAAAACGTCTATAACGTCGTACTCGTGTCACATTCGATCCGGATAAGGAGTGGGTACCAATCAGTGGTCCACATGAGGCAAAATATGGTCAGCGAATTTTATATTAAAAGTTTTGTTTAAATTTTAATAAAATATCAGATCGATACAGTTTATTTGACTTTGACATTGTGGTTCCTGATGACAACAATAAAATCAAAGTCGTCCCTGGCCAAAAAAAGTTTAGGTACCACTGGGCTAGAATCTAGATACGATTCAGTGTCTCGTCGCTGTATCTGAATCACGTTGTGTACCAACCGAAAGTGTCGTTTGTAAGGCGCCTTAGTAGGTATTATATACCCAACTGTGAGATCTTTAATTTGTCTCGCTAGTTGCATTGCTTCTAAGCGCTTGGAGGTCGCACATCCTTTATTCAAATTTCACTTTCATGTGTTACATTTAAATTCTGTGTCAATAGAAGTAGTTTTTATTTTGGCAACATTTTAGGATGTTATAAATGCCACATTCCCACAGATCACATTATCACATTATAGACTAGATCCTTTACAAGCACGGATTCTGAGCGTGGGGTTCGATTCACAGGTTGAACAAAATTTTGTAGTTTACTTTTTAAGTTCTCATTAGCAGCTTGGAGTTTAGATTTGTGGTCATTTAAAGGCAACTGGCTCGCCATCTATGACGTGGGACCTAAAAACATACAGGCGAAATTTGGGCACACCAGTACTGTACACATCTGAGAAACCCTTCGCGGATACAGGCGTGATGATATGTACAGGCGTGATGGGATGGCAGGATAAATATATAAAGGTCTAGAACTCACTAGAGTGCATATTCCATATCACGACAGTAATATACTTAAGTAGGTAATTCTCCGCACTACAATGCCATTCAGTTGCTACTGTTAGCCTTATACTCGTAGAGGCTGTTGTCCCAATTCAAAGGTTCATACGAAAAAAAAGTTCTGTCATGGTGCGATGCGTGGTATTGCGCAGAAACTTTTATTGCTATCAATAATGGCGATTTTAGGAAATGTTCGTAATTTGTAGAAAAGCCTGTAAGTATCCGGCCGGATATTGTCATACCGGATAGTAAAATTAGGCCAGATACCGGATAATTGCCAGATATCTGTTTCATCTCTATGGGTTGCAGGGGACCATTTCATACTTCTCAACAACAACAGACGATAGACTTTTATCCATGGAGACAATGCTGAAGCTATTGCATAAACATACTCGTATAATGCGCACAAAAAACGCAACGCAAGGTTTCGGGTGTAGACTTTTTAGGGAGTTCACTGTCTATTGAGCTCCTCAAATTACGTCTGGAATTTATTCTAAGCTATCTATGTTTGAATAAATACTAATGTCAACAATCATTCCACAGTTCAATCTGCCCATGAACTGCCCAATACCTGGCTCTGAATTGACCCGCGAGCCATTTCGATGGGACCAAAGATTATTTTCTCTGGTGCTGAGGCTTGCTGGTACACCGGCCGTCGAGAGGGACACAGGCCTTGTTCCCTCCGATTCGTCACCTATCGACGCGATGTGCGAAGTAACTGGTGGTAAGTGGATTTGTTACAAACTTAACTTTTATTGCTTATTTCTAGGACTGTTTTCTATCAAATAGGCCCCTAATAGGGTCCAATTGATATGCCTAATTACCCTGTAAGTCTTTAATTTCTGGACAGCCTATGAAAATTTGTGTAATTAGGTACCTACCTATTGGAAAATGTAGAGCGCATATTTTTGTAATGTCAAGAATAATTAAATAACGCAACACTTGCAAGTTTGAAAGGCGTTAGTGAAAAGAGCACAGTAAGTTATCATTAACCAATATACTGTTCCATTGCTGGGCACGGGTCTCTTTTCAGAGTGAGAGGGGTTAGGCTATAGTCCACCACATACCCTACTGCGGGTTGGCAGACTTCATATGCCTTTGAGAAAATCTCTCGGCCGTGCTGATTTCCTCACGATGTTTTTCTTCACCGTTTAAGCGAGTGGTAATATAATTTTATCATTAATAGTCAGAGGTGCGTGCTATGGATTCGAACTCGAGACCTTTGACTTGGTAGTCTAACGGACAAATCACTCGGGTATAGCGAGCATAGTATATATACTTTTTTATTTCAAGGGCAAATTCGTACAGTACCGTTTATTTTAAAAGTATCAAGATTATTTTGTAAACAAACAACATGATTACAACTTTAACTTATCATTATAATGTATATTGCTCTCAAAATATTCATGTAGGTATGTTATTAAACGAGTTATATTAAGCTTCATCATCACTACATAGTATAAAACAAAGTCGCTGTCGCTGTCTGTCCGTTCCTATGTATGCTTAAATCTTTAAAACTACGCAACGGATTTTGAAGCGGTTTTTTTTAATAGATAGAGTGATTCAAGAGGACCGTTTTAAGCTATTTAACATTACGCTACGACTCTTAAGAATGGGGTAACGCGGGTGAAACCGCGGGCGGGTCGCTAGTAAAATATAAATAGTAGTAATCGAATGTAGAAATTTCATATTTACTGGGGATAGTTACTTTACTGGGTATAGTGTAAGCCCTTTAGAATACCAGTCTGACTAGTTTTTGTGCTGTTCATTTAGAGTCGAGGTATGTAGATACTATAATAATACTATGTCATATATATGTTACATACATCTATCTATATCAATATATTAATATGATGTTGCAGATATAAAAAAGAGGTTTAGAATTTAAATTTAACCAATTATGATTGCGAGTAAGTGAATTCTTTTGATTTTCACGGTTACTATAACCACCTCCGATTGGTATAGGTACCCATTTTAATTTTTTTTACGTATTATAATTAACTATTGTATAGGACATAATTTACTACTACTTAAATACTTTCGTATGAATACATTTTGTCAGTACCTACCTACTTACACAAATTATATTTACTATTTTCCTTTTATTTTTTATCATAAATTTTTGACCGCGTAGGTTTGTCTCGTATTTTGTCTTGTCTTGTTCCACTAGGCTGATCCAACTCATACAGATTTAAATAAGTTTTTTTTCAATCCTGACACTTCCTGGGCTGACTTGCTCGATGCTAAGACTAAGACCTCTTGGGGTTGAAGTGGCTAGTGACCACTCTTACGTTGGAATCTGTGGTGAAGCGCCTTAGATTGTGTTCCTTATGATTGTGATCTTTGCTAGTAAGCAGTCTGCAGGAGCTCGTAAGGGCAACGCGAACACGCGACAACTCGGGTGTTGCAAGTGTCCATGGGCGACGATGACTACTTACAATCAGGTGGCTCATATGTTCGTTTGCCGATATAAACAATAAAAAATTGGAAAAATGAATTTTATATTACTATAATTACTATAATACTCGAATCAAATATCCGCAGGATGTTTGTTTATCCGTCCATAAACCCACGCCTGTGTCCACGCCCATTTCCACAGAAAGAGCTAATTGGTGTTTTCTTCAGTAATAGAACTTCGAATATAAAATATAGATTTCTGGTATCTGTATTAAATAAATACTAGAGTTTTTTTTTAAATCTACGAATCTGTATAGGTAATTCCCGTTTCTCTTTCCAATGTTCTTAATTCCTAATATCCATCATCATGACTCTCATGACAATGTATGGTATTTATACAGATCACGTAATTTAATATAGGTACATAGAATTGACTAATAATCATAATCAACACATTACCTATATTATCCCACTGCTGGGCACGGGTCTCTGCTCAGAATGAGAAGGATTAGGTTATTAATTTGCAAATATAAATCAGTCAGTCAGTCAGTCAGTCAGTCACCTTTGAGTTTTATATATATTTAGATACATACATACATACCATCACTCCTGTATTCCCCTAAGGGTTAGGTAGAGGTGTACCTATATACACCGCGAACCTAACTTAGTAGGGTTCGCCGCGCCGCCGGTATGTTTGTAGGTCCCATGGATCCCCAGTCCCATTGCCCGGTTAATGGCAATAGAGGGCGAGCCTATTGCCATTAACCGGGCACAAATCCAGACTCCGAGCTCTTGAGAGATGAAATTCTTAGTAGAACTAAGAATTTCATAGAAAAACCCAATAACACTGCTCGACCTAGGGATTGAACCCAGGACCTCTGGCGTAGCTTGGGACCACTAGACTAATGAGGCAGTCATCAGTAGTTCTTTGTCCTCGCCTCTTCCCGTTAGGCGGGGTCGGCTTACTTAATCATTCGTTGCCATTCACTTCGCTGGTAAGCATCGTCATCAGTATGGTCTCCACTGACCATTTTAGGCGTTTTTAAAGTACTCTTTACAACCCATAGATAATGTGTTGCGGTCCTTGCGGGGGCTGCTGCGGCGGTGGTTGCTGCGGTGGAAGCTGTTACCCTTGCATCACCATCTACACCTGCTGCACAAAGATTTGCTAGTGGCACCGAGTGGCGCCTACCGGTGTAGAAAAGCCATGTCCGTACCACCTTAGCCTGGATTTTGTCTTAATCTTCTCAGTAATAGGCGGTACTCTGACACTCCCCCTTACGTATTCGTTACGTACTTAACCTTTCATAAAGAAGTAAGAAGTATTTGCTCAAGTATTTTCTTCGAGCAAAAACCCACGTTTCGCTACCATACAGTAGAGCAGGACTTACAGCTGTTGTGTTGTCGGTGGTGCATATCGGCATTTTTGGATCGCAGAGGACTCCTATTTGTGTGCGCCACTTATTCCACACAAGGTTCTGTGTGTAATGTCGGCTGTTATTGATCCGTCTTCTGCGATTACTGATCCTAGGTATTTAGATTTATTTACTCTAGGCAGGGCCACGCCATCCAATTTGACTTCTGCGATTGATAGTACAAATTCGTTGTGGATGAAGTTGCATATCATATACTCTGTTTGGGTTCTGCATATACGTAATCCGTTTAATTCAAGACATTTCCTCCGTTGCTCCAAATTTTCTTGTATTTCGTTCACATTGTCTGAGATTAGAGCAACATCATTCGCATATAAAAGGTTTCATGGTGTGGCTTTCTAGATTTTCTCGGTTAAGTAGTTCATTGTGATATTAAACAGCAAGGGACTAGTGCGCTGCCTTGATGAACTCCTACTTTTATATCGAAGCTATCCGACAGACCGGCTGGACTTCTGAGACAGCAAGGCAGTCATCAGTAAATCTTATAATTTCATATATTATTTAAATAGTTTTATTGTCGTGTTATGCAACAGCATGGAACTTAGGGGTTTATACAGACACAAATTTTTGGTACGTACAAAAGAGTACTACGTGATTTTCTACAAGCTTTAATCCGTATACCAAAATTCATTAAAATTGGTTCAGAGCTTTACGTGAAAACCTAACAGAAAACATACAGCGTTACTTTGGTATTCATATGGTATAGTAGGTATTGGATAAGTGTCTTCATTTAGGTAGTTAGCCTGTTAGGTTGGTACTTAGTTGGTCGCACGCATAGGACAAAGATAACGACCTTGAATCTTATATGTAGGTATGTATAATTAAGCCATCACGACCACTGATCGTAAATATTTTGTATCAGCCTGGACTTTATGGTTTTTGCGGAGTCTCCATTGTTTTCTCGATTCTACCACTACCATTGTGAGTACGACCTGTGATTCATAAACGATTTTAATCCTGAACTTACGGTTACAAAATTTCGTACAAATTTGACATAATATACATATAAGCAGATTATGTTTAAATTCGTCTCACACCCACTACTAGGCCAATCCTTAGCGGAAATAGCCATCATTACATAGTATAAAACAAAGTTGCTGTTGCTGTCTGCTTAAATCTTTAAAACTACTCAACGGATTTTGATGCGGTTTTTTTAATAGTTAGAGTGATTCAAGAGGAAGGTTTTAAGCTATTTAACATTACGCTACGGCTCTTAGGCCTGAAACTGTGTTAAGCGGATGCCCGCGCGGCTCCATACAAAAGTGCACCGTCGCGGGGACCCGCGCGGGCGTCAGTGACGGGGAGGCGGGCCCCGCGCCCGTGCAACGGAAACGCGCGGAGGCACGCGCAGGACCCGCCAGCGGTAATACAAACTGTTTGTATTACCACTGGCGGGTCCTGCGTGTCCTTACGTGTTTGTAACAAACATAACGCTATTGGACACGGGCCGCACACAGGCTCGGAGAAAATCCAGGAAAATATGTATCTTTCGATACAGAAAGAGTAATTGTAGAAGTACAGTGTGAACTAGCGACACTGCATAATCCGGTGTCCGCAACGGGTACCCGCGATGGGCCCCGTCGCGTACTCACGGAGCCCATGCGCGCGTCCACGCGCATAGATCCGCGGCGGGTGCCCGTCGCGGGCGCCCGTTTAACGCAGTTTCAGCCCTTAGGAATGGGGCAACGCGGGTGAAACCGCGGGCGGGCCGCTGGTTATCTTTATAAATAAAAATGAATTTTTATCCTCATCGATTGTGATGAACTTAGTCTATTATTTTGTGTCTGGGAAGGTTTATGACAAAAAAAGTTAAAATAAGAAGCATTCCAGCGCAAGCAGCGAGGACACCTGGTTCCTTCGAAATATGAACTAACCACTTCAGTAGGTATACGCTTGAATGAATAACACGTGGTACTCATTTTCAGGCCGTTCCTACTGCATCACCTCCCATCGCATGCTGATGCAGTGCATCGACAGTTTGGTTCAGAAAGTGCAGAGCGGCGTGGTGATTAACTTTGAGAAGATTGGCCCCGACCCCCCGCCCATCGACGGGGCCAACAGCAGGGAAGGCGAAACGGATGACGCCAACCAGGAAGGCGATAAGGAAGTCGATGGTGAAGGGGAACGAAATGGAGTAAGTAGTAGTTATCATTTGTAAACTTGATGAACTTAATGTGGTATTATGTACATAGTCATTTTTTTTAAACACTGACGTTATTGGACATAATAAGTCTAGTGGCAATGGGTCAATTTGGCAAGAGGTAAACCAAAGCAAGAAATGCCTTTACTTGCTATTTGGCAATAGTGAGTGAACACTAATAGTGACAGATCAATGGGAAGGCGGTAAGAATCGCGTTTGGATTTTGGAGCTTTCGTTGGTGGCAACACTATGAATCCGCAAGATTCTCCTAGGGCTTTAATGGCTATTTTTGATGATTCACAATAATATGATTCATGGACACGACTACATTGTGTATACAATGTGAGGTCTGTATTGGAAATTTATATCACGATTAGATGTGTCCCGCGGTTTCACCCGCTAAAAAATGACGGACTTTCATACAAACTTTCATCCCCCTTTTCACCACCTTAGGGGTTGAATTTCCAAAAATCCTTTCTTATCGAATGCCTACGTCATACAAAGAACACACCCTCCAAGTTTTAGGTCTCTACGATCAGCGGTTTAGGCCCTGCGTTGATCCGTCAGTCAGTCATTCAGGACAAAGCATTTTAGATGTATAGATGTGTGCCACGTGTCTGAATCATATTGAGATTAATCAAAAGTCGCCATTTCAGCCCCCTAGTATTGGTTATTATTGTCCCCAGTATTATTCCATCCATATTGTTCCATGGTCCCTAGTATGTATCATTATTTCCCCTAATAGAGAAAATAGGCCGTATAGGGATTATGACCGTATACGGTCATAACCACGTTGTATTGGTCACTATTAGGTCATTATTTTCTATAGTATTGAATATAAATTTCTCTAGTATAGAAATATAAAATTATATTGAGTCTTATTAAAGACTCAATATAATTTTATATTTCTATACTTATGACTAATGAGACTGCCTCATTAGTCTAGTGGTCCCAAGCGCGACTGCTACGCTAGAAGTCCTGGGTTCGATCCCTAGGTCGAGCATATTGTTATTGGGTTTTTCTATGAAATTCTCAGTAGCAGCTTGGAGTCTGGATTTGTGTCCGGTTAATGGCCATTGGCTCATCGGCGAACTGTGGGTGTACATTACTACGCCTCTGCCTAACCTTTCGGGGAATACAGGCGTGATGGTATGTTATGTTATGTTACGTCTTTAATAAGTAACGCGCAGATTCATATACTATCTTTCGCGTTTATAATATTACTATGGTAATTATAATATTTTAATTGCTCATTGATAAGATGATTTAATGTTTTGTTTTGATATAGAAGAAGATTCGTAGATTAATATTCCCACCTTTTGTCTTTTTTATAGGATAAAATGTTGTGTAAGTTGATAAGTCCATAGTAGTCATTTCGACTGTTTATCTTTATTGTTACACACGTAGAAAGGTAAAACTTCTCTCAGCCATTGCTTACGTTAGTTCGTTTAGTGATAAGAAAGTGCTTTGTGACGTATATGATGGGTGCAAAGCCCTATAAACCTAATCTATTAACATGTTATCGCCTCGCCACGCTGTTGAAATCGTCCCATACCTACACAGGCAATGGGACATAGCTCATCATTTTACTTTTGCAAGCAACTTTATTAGCTTGTTTTATTTTTATCGCGAAATGTTTTTTTTTGCTCTGTGACTATTTATTGCAACAGCCGGGCCAGCCGGTAATATTCTATGTAAGATAAATATCATCCATATATCAAACGAATTCGAATCATCTAATGACTAATCATGAAATCTCAGAACGTACAAACTTGTAATTTTGCAGGTGCCCCTATAGAATATAAGCAATTATTTAGAAATAATGATGGGAAATTCTCATGAGATTGGAAAAAGAGATCAATGTTGGTAATAAAGCGAAATGTATTAAATGGTATTCATAATGATAACATTATTTTGCTTAATTTTACTCAATCAATCAGTTTTTTTGAACCGTTTCTTTACATATAGGTATCCAAATAAAACTTACAAGCGGCGGTAGCCTAATGGCTACCCATTGCACTACCGACGTGAACCCAAGCATTTGGCTTATCACGAGGGGTTAACAAGAATCCTAGTAATATGCCCACAATACTTAGTCAGCTTTTTAACTAAAAAAAATGCCCTCATACAGCGAATCAGTGACTTTAGCGATCTAGTTGTAAATATTATACAACAACCATACCGTCACGCCTGCCTGCATCCCTGAAGGGCTAGGTAGAGGTGTATTTATGTTGACTTCAGGCCTTTAATTCAGACCTTTCACTCAACAGCCGCAAATTCAGTAGAACAGTTAAATGCGTTATTAAATTAAATTCTCCCCTTTGCAGCGTTGGACCAGTGGCCAGTATCAAACTCAGAACCAAGGGCCGAGCGCCCCACAGGCGTGGCACTCCTGCCGTCGACTCATATATGTGCCGCGGACGGTCGCGCAGAAGGGCTTCGCTGTCGGCTTCTGGCCTATACCGGAGTCCTTCCGATCGGACCCTAACGCGCAGACATTGGTATGTATACTATATAGTAATGTAATTGATATCTTTAGAGGAGACCGCGTCTAGGCAACTTTAATGTAGAACAACAACGGACGATCAGATGAAGTGATAATTTGGGAAAGGCGGCTTGCAGTGACTGAATGAGGAGAGTAGAAGTTCGGACACTGTGTCTTAATTTGGAGAGGCCTAGTTCAGCAGTTATAGCATTTCTAGTTTAGGCTGATTATTATCTAGCCTTTTCCCACTACAAAAAAGATAGTGAAAACTACTACAATTCCTGTGAAACGAAATGCTCGATTTTCTTATCAACAATACCAACTTTCAGCTCTACACATGGACCTTGTAATTAATTGTGTACAATCGACAAAAAAGTTAAGTATACAGGCAGCTAACGACATCTGCGTCTTGACGTAGATTGTGTTATAAATAATTTACCGTGAAAGGATTTGATATGTAGGCAGGTACCAAACACCTGTTTTTTTCACATATTGCGTGATATTACACTCGTAATACACAATCATAGTTAAAACCACAGATATCGTTAGCCTCTAACTCTTTTGTTGACAGTACATAATAATATACTCGTACATGGAAAATATTGGTTGTTATACAATATTGACTCACGATTCTCGAAAATTGTTGGCATCCTCTGTTTGTTTACGAATTTAACACATTTAAGCTCGATCGACATAAAAAGCAGAAAGTTTAACGGTACACGTAAAGAAACAGATTTTGAGTACTTATATACATATATATTATATAGATTTATCCTACGAAATGTATAACGACGACGGAATTGTATATTTATATAAACGACGGTGTGTTATAAGTTTGACGTGCGCGCGCGGGAGTGCGTGCGTACGTGCGTGCGTGCGTGCGTGCGTGCGTGCGTGCGTGCGTGCGTGCGTGCGTGCGTGCGTGCGTGCGTACGTGCGTCGAATTACATATTTTTTCCCAACTCCCTCAATATGAGTAGCTATCAAATTAAAGGGCTTCACTATTATAGAATACTATACACTATGCTAAATTTAAAATCCAAGATGGCCGACGCCACAATATGGCTGTCGGTTTTTTTTTTTAATTTTCAATTTAATGTAGTTACTTATATTCTTCATCTTTTCGAAATAAAAAAAAATATTTTACTTCAAGATCCTTTTTTCGTAATTTTCAGCCACCTCGCTCTGCACATCCAGTGGTGAAGTTCACATGTTCGAGTCAAGAGCCCATGGTGATTGATAACTTGCCATTTGACAAGTACGAGCTGGAGCCCAGTCCCCTGACGCAGTTCATACTGGCCAGGAAACAGCCGACCATCTGTTGGCAGGTAAGAAACTCCCCGATAAAAAAACCTTGTGATTACTTCATGGTTCTCGTATTGCATCTTTTTTAAATAAAAATGATTACTGTGGGTCGTTGTCGATTTTTTTAAAGACGAAACGCAACCTTTTTTCTGAGGACGACAACTAGTCGCAGAAACGGTCGTCGTTGCAACTGGTTTGAAAACAGCTTATGGGACGAAACGTGTCGCGATTTCGTCGCTTGAAATGGTTGCGGTGTTTTGCAACTAATAACAATAGCTAAACAATAAGACCGGTTTAGGTTAACCAAACATTACTGTCGACTTTATTACGTTTACGTAAAGTTAAATTTTGGTTGTTGCAACTGTTTTGTGAACGAACGGAACGACGACTCGCCACGAGTGTAACAATTGATCAATGTATTCTAGATTGTATTTTCTTAGCCATAAAATAAAAACTTGCATCACATAATTCGAATACTGATTCGCTCAACAAAGACTGCTTTGACAAGGAAATAAAAACGGTTCTATCACCGCAGAACAGAAAACAGTCCTTAGAAACGTTACGTCTTTGCAACGCTTATTCCTAAAAAATGAAAACATAATAATAGATCCCAATTTAAATTCATTTATCTAGGCTACCTTGTTTATGTGAACAAACAATCAAATTACACTCCACTATTTACTCAAATGTCTTCTTTAAAGTTATGTAGTTTAAGTTAATTTTTAAGTGACCATGTATGTAAAAAGGTCCTTAATTTTTGGTAGCAATGGGCTGTGAACTTTATCACGTGTGATATTAAGTTTGCAATTCTAAAACTTGATAATTATACAAGTTTATAAATTCGACTCTAATTAGATAATTATGACCGATTCTTTCTAATGAATTTATAATAAAAACAAAATAGTCATAGCTGCACGAATTAAGACTGCATATTATTAGCAGTTCTTTTTGTTTAGTTTGCGAGGTTTATGGCTTATAGTATATTCTAAACTGTGAGTCAAGTTAATTTGTGTAGTTAATTTGTAAATCGCCGCTTATGATTGACCTGATTTACCTGAGTATTAATGATTTGAATATTCATTAATGAGAATTAAAGTTATACTACAATTATGCTATCAGATCATCTTTTCGGTGCAATTTATTGTAGCTATCCTTTGAACTCTTTGTTGAAATTTAAAAAAATCCTGTTATTTTAGTGGAGGAAAAGTTCGATTGCGGGCAGGATTCGATCCTGTGTTTTCTGGTTAGATACATCAGGCGCTTTAACCTCTAAGCCACCGCGAGTCCCACCCGCCAGATCGAAATTTGCCTTCACATTTTAAATTTACGTCTTAAGGTGACGTTGGCGAAATTTATTGTATTGTGTTAAAAAATCCTGTTCAAATTCTACGCCAACAAAAAACGCAATAAAGCAACTTGTTTCTCGGTCTGTGTCAGTGACGTACACCGATTTCAATGCGATCTGTTATTGAAAGCTGATTTTTTCTTTTGTTTTTCCAGGTCTTCGTAGCCAACAGTGGGTGCAAGAACTCGGAGATCAATCACCCGTTTGGCTACTTGAAAGCGTCTACGAACTTGACGTGTGTGAACCTGTTCGTGTTGCCGTATAACTACCCGATGCTGCTGCCTCTTCTGGATGATTTGTTCAAAGTGCACCGGTGCAAACCCACTCCAGAGTGGAAGCTTGCTTTCCAACACTACCTCGATAGAATGCCTTCTTATTATGTCGCGGTAAGATGGAAAATGTTGTTATTTTTACATATATTTTGAAGGCATCAGACTGTGACAAAATTGGTTATATACCTGTTGTGTGAAGTAATTTTGACCCCTGAAGTTGACCTCTTGTTCGTGTTACTTTAAATGAACTAATAAAGTATGCCAACATAGTGTATGATTTAATTTACAGTCCTAACATATTTAATATTTTTATTTCCAGCCTCTTCGCAGAGCATTAACCAAAATGGGAGCATCTGCACAACTGCTTCAGAGCTTGATTCCAGACTCTCAAGACAACTCACTCAGTTTCTCTGTATTGAACTACTTGAAAAGACTGAAAAACCAAGCTAAGGTAGAATTCGAAAAACTCTGTGCTGACGTCATCAATAAGTCATCCAGCAATAATACGCAAAAGGTAAATATATATGTGGAAGACTGTTTGGATTTAGATTAACATTTCATATCCATAATCCTATCAAAAAGCTCTTGTATGCAATATCATGTTACACAATGACTCAGAGGCATAGAATGAGTTGTAATGTGCAACTAATTAGTGACTAGATACTAATGTATATTACTGAGAGTTACTAAGGTCTACCTTCAATAATGTGTAGTTCCTGCTATGTATTTAGCACAGAATATCGGTATACAACTTGTCACAGAATGAGCGCAAGATCTGAAAGTAATTTGTTCAGAATCGACTACTGAATTAATTACAGTGGTTTTTAATCTGTGTTATTTTTTCCCGAAATGATAATTACAATAGCTGAAATACGGCCCCCTGATCTATCAGTGGGTCTAGGTATGGAAAACTGAAACCTAATGTTTTGTTTATTTTTGATGACATGGGGGTGGGTGGATGGTGTAATCACTATCAACCTCTGCTGACGATTACGTCAGCAGAGGTTATTTACTTTTTTACACAAATGGCAACCCACACATTGTTTATGTTTGAAAACGAAACGCATTTACGGGGATTCCTATAAACATTATATAACAATGTTTACGTAAGCATGGGGGGGGGGGGTTAAAGCTATGCTTACTTGTGCTGACAAGGGGGGTGGGGGAGTAAATAATTGTAATAAATCTGCTTACGTAATACTTGAACGGCCCCAGGTCAAAGAATAATACCATTATTTTATCAATTTCAGGTAGCCGAAAGCGTAAGGGTAATGCCGCGATCACCACTTCGAAAAGACTTGACGACACACCCATGTCTGCAAGATAAGTTTTCAGCGCTTCGCGATCAGTTGAACGAATTTGGCGGATTCGTCGTTGGACTCTCACGTGGAAGACACAAGGCTCAAGCGCACACGTATAGAAATCCTTTCGATATACAGCGGAGAGATTTACTAGATCAGGTAAGAATAATAATAAGATTATCTATCAAACCTAAAAACGCGAGGATATGGTTGCGAATGTTATGATCCTTGTTGGAGATTTTTTAAGTAATAAACAATAAGCCAAAGAATTGACTATAATAAGAAGCTAGTTTTAACATAACATACCATCACGCCTGTATTCCCCGAAGCGTTAGGCAGAGGCGTACTAATGTACACCCACAGTTTGCCGGTATGTTTTCCCACGTAATAGGGGGCGAACCTATTGCCATTAACCAGGCACAAATCCAGAATCCGAGCTGCTACTGAGAATTTCTTAAAAAACCCAATAACACTGCTCGAACCCAGGACCTGTAGCATAGCAGCGTAGCAGCTGTAGCGTAGCAATCGCGCTTGGAACCACTAGACTAATGAGGCAGTCAAACTAGTTTTAACCCATCTTAATTATGAGGTCTATATTCGGAAGGATATAATATTTTCATTGTATTAGCACAGTTAAATTAAATAATAGGTGTTAATGATGTAGCAATTTATCTGATTTAAATAAAAATTACATTGCTGTTTTCGCGCGATAATTATTTATTTGTCTATAATTCAAGAAGGATGTCACTGATATTGTGGCTTAGCAGAAATGTGGAGATTTGCAGAAGCATTGCTTGTGCCAACTGTATCCTCATACTTAGCATTCAAGTTGGATGCTTACATCTCAATAGTATATAAACAAAGGGTTTTTATTTTTCTTGGCAAGCTTTCAACCAAGTTTCTATTTAGCATGCAGTAAGTTTTTTTCGTCATAACTACATTGTATTCAAATAAGGGTCGGGCAAATGACCCTTTAGTTCTCATACCCTTCAAAGACGTCTTCTCTTTTCATAATTATTTTGCTTTCGTTATGTAACTTTTTGAATTTAATTTATTAAACGGCGGTAGCCTAATGGCTAGGGCGTCGGACTTGCGATCATCTGGTTGTTGGTTCGATCTCCGCCCATTGCACTACGCAAGCATTTAGCTTTGAACAGATTGTGGTTAACATTTACACATGATAGAAATGATAGAATATTCTACTTAGGTGTTACTGATCAGTGCATTTAATAATATGATATTAAATATTTAAGATATATTATTATATATTTAATATACAGGAAAGCGATAATAGCCTTTATTACATGTTGCAATTTCATAAGATTGATTTTTTATATTCCTCATTGTAATTTAAACGTTTTCATTAACATTTTTCAGGTGGTACGTATGCGCGCGAACTTCCTTCAGCCGTCGTTGGCTCACACTCGGCTGGTGGACGAGGACAGCGTGCACTCGATGCCAGTCGCTCAGATGGGCAACTACCAGGAGTACCTCAAGCGGATGACGCCGCAGCTGCGCGAGATCGAGTCGCAGCCAGTACGACAACACATGTTCGGCAATCCCTTCAAGATAGACAAGGTTCGTTGTTGTATTGATATGATAATGACATTATTAAAGGATCTCATTGTTGCTTATCCTCGAAGCAGAAATGCTTTGGTAGCATCGTTCTAAATCGTCGTTTGAAATTTTATTATTGTATTTTGTTAGGACAGCAAAATTCTATTATCGCATTTTTAAATTGGAATAGGTTAGGTTGTCAAAAAATAATTTAAACAGTTTATTCAAGTTTGTCCCATTTTCTCATAATAGTAATAAGAGAGTCCTGAATTTGAATGGTTTTATGAGATAGGTTGTGCTCAAGCCAACTTTGGTAACCACTGTATAACAGTGATCTACGAGTAGTAAACTTGAGCATAATAAAATATTCGATGTTATAATTTCCCACTAAATACCGAGTACTATAAAAACATCACTCAAATGCTATTAAGGGATAATACTCAAAATAATTAATTATAATTTTCAATCGACAGCGGATGATGGTAGACGAGGCGGACGTGGACCCAGTGGGCGCGGTGCGGTCGGGCGGCGGCGGCGCGGGCGGCAAGCGCGGCGCCGACAGCCCGCGCCTGCCGCCCAAGCGCAAGGCGGGCCCGCTGCCGCCGCACGTGGTGGCGCGCCGCCCGTCCGAGCCGCCCGACTCGCCCGCGCCGCCGCCCGCCTCGCCCGCCTCGCCCGCCGCGCCCGTGGCGCCACTGTCGCCCGTCACCGCGCGCCGCCCGGCCTCGCCGCTCGCGCCCGTACCCTCTGATTTGCCGTCTGGAAGACCACCAGAGGTATGTGTTGCATATTTTTGGTTCTTTAAATATTGAAATATTTTAATGTTGAAAAGTCGTGTCTGTAATTGCAAAAATAAATTGGTGAAAATAAGTGGAGAAGATTAATTGAAATTTACTGAAGCCGAATTAATATTTTTTAGAATTGTTCTGTCTGTATGTTCGCTTATAACTCAAGATGTACTTGACGGGTTTATATGAAATCTGGTGTACACATCCTGTAAAAATTGACCAGACTTATAATCTTATGAGCCTGGTCATCATTTAAGATAATATTTATCATTATAACTCTTAGGTCTTAAGTAAGTATCCTACGTGAGCGAAACCGCAGGTGGCAGAAGCCAATCTAAAATATTATCACGATACCTGCTTTTATTTTAAAGATTCCAAGTCTAGAAATTATCACACCAAGGTTCTCAATTTGTACTCAATGATAAGTGGCAAAGTCTGCCACCTTTGGCTCACCAAATTTGGTTTATTATTGATAAACATTCATGACTAGCGAAGTATGAGTACAATAATGTAATTCCTAATTGCTTACTTTGTTGGGGATGCATAATTATTATTTAGTTGCAAAAAGCGTTCATTTTCCATTACAATTACTTTACAAAACAGGTAGTACTTTATAACAAAAAGCGCATTGAGCTTACAAATTTATTAGCCCCACAGAATTCTATTTACACCTATTGCCAGAATATTATTTTATAAACGTTTTGCATTTCAGGAACCTCCAAATACGGACACGGGAGGTTCAGCAAGTGGCCCAGCGTCTCCACCTGCGTCTCCGCCAGCTGTTGCGCCCGCTAATCTACCGCCCGTCATCAAACCCTTCCTCAATGGAGGTCAGTATTAAATATAAACACTGAAAAAATATTGTTTTTAGTATACAAAACTGGTGACCTGTTTATTATGTTTTAAAAAAAAAACTTAGTTCAGGCACCAGTCTTCCACAAATTCATATACTTCTATTTGTAGGCCAACTAAATATTATTATTAATTTGTGGTGAGAAATAAATAAATTCTATTCTATTCTGGAAACATTTTTGTAGTTTACCTGTGAGTCAGTTTGAATTTTCTAGACAACTTCACTATGTCACGCCATTGTACTAATAATATCTTGCCATAGAATATAACAGCAGACTTTAAAAACTTACAAATGTACGTTTATGTACTATCAGACGCATACACGACGATGGGCAGCAAAATGCCGCGTTCGCCATCCCCGCCGGTGGAGCCCGCGCCGCCGCCGCCTGCGCCCGCGCCTCTCGTGCTGCATGACTCGCAGGAACTGCAGATCAACGCGATACTGCAGGGCGTCGCCGCTGAGAACAATTCCAACGCACGATCCCGGAAGAGGAAAAGAAAGGTAACATACAATATAAATAAAATAATTATAGTAAAACTACCTATGCTCTGCGGTTTCACTCGGTTGCTCTGCTTTTAAGAGTCGAAGCGTGATGCTATACCACCTATAACCTTCCTCATGAATGTGACTATCTTATACACAAAATGAATTTTTCAAATCTGAGATCCGAGATTAGTGCGTTCAACCAAACAAACTTCCAGATTTATTATATTAGATATTAGTATAGGTTACAGTTTGTGAAATATTTTGTCTGGCCCTTTAATGAGCTATTCCTAATAGTGGTGGCAACTGAATATTATCTCATCACTGGAACCCACTCACCCAATGTCATGTAGAAGAAATAGGTCTGGATCACATTTATTTATTGTAAGATGATTGGATGATTGTTTGAATTCTAAATCCTGATTATCGTAAGGATAATGTAGATATGAGTGACCCTTCCTTTTCCGTAGTGGGGTAATTGATTATGGTATGGCTGAGTGCAGTTTAATCCGACAAATTGGTTCATCTGTGTGGTTGTTTTAGCCAGTCTCCCTTGTCAAAAGGATCTTTTCTAATGTAATATTTTTTCCAGAACGACAAACAACTAACGCAGTTGACTATGCCGCCTCAACTGACGCGCAAAGAGCTCGCCGATATAAAAAAGCACAACCTAGATGTACGATCAGAAGTGTTTCGTGCGGTTCGACGACCCGGCAAAGGTAAAAAACATTTTAATTCTTGTTTATTTGCGTCTAATGATAATTTAGCAATGATTGATAGTGGTTAATTCTCTTATAGATAACAGAAGGTAAATAAATATTATGTGTCTTCAAAATAAATAAACATTATTTTGGGTTTAGTATTTTATTGTAGATACCGTTTGCATTATCAGTCTTATCAATTCGATATTCATTCACGTAGCTATAAGTTTTTATAGATTTACTAAAATATATTTTTGTTTGCAGATTACACAAAACTGTTCGAAAATTTAAAACAATTACAAGGTGGTGTGGACGTTAAAAAGGAAGTGATACGCGAAGTTATAAACGAATCATTAAGGTTTAAGCGTAAGGCCCTTGCCAAGCTATTGGAAGACTTTTTAGCGGGACTAGAGAGAAACGGTAGCAGTGCCTCAATTAGCATGAAGAGAGTTAACAACTCAGTTATGTACAGTAACACTAACAGCCACAGCTAGTAAAGTGCGAGTTTCGTGGACATCTTAGTGTGATTTTATTGACTGACAATATTTGCTGTTCAAAGTCGAGAACTAAGTTCGAAATGTTGTTATTCGCAATGGACACAAGCATGTGCTGTTATGATATTAGTTTCTGTGTTTAATTTTATGGTACCGAGCCAGTCTTTGTCGATATTCCGATTGTTACTCTAACATATAAGATCATGTTCTATGATTTTGTATTGTGATTCCGCCTGGTAAGTAGTCATTGTCGTCAGTGTACAGTTAAATAACACGAGATGCGATGGAAATGATCTCACAGGCTCGATGGTGTTGATACACTGTTGAGCGGATAGTTATTGAATATTGTATGCAAATCACTTTTGTTTGTAAGAAACTGAGAATACTGTCAATCTGTATGAATCTTAATAATAAACTGAATGCGTATTTAATTAAACGTTGTAGTCGAAAGCATTAACATTCTTGAGCTAAACATCATAATTATCATTAACTTTCAAAAGCATTTTAATTTAAAATCGTGCATTACAGACCGTGTCATGGTGATTGTTCTTAGACCAAGGAATGTGAATAGGTATCGGGCAAACTAACAATTTTCCTGTCATTTTGGACTTATGTGTTTCACACACGAAGTTGAAGCAATATATTTGGTTTTATTATCACAATGTGTCTTATTCAAAGTGGCAGAGAAATCGTGAGTTTCAATGTTGTAAATAAAATTGTACATATTATTAGAATATTATAGTTATTATTACCAATGGAATGTGTAGGATGCATTTATGCATCGGTCAATACGACTGTTAATGTGGCTGGACAAACCTTACAGAGATACCTAGATATAAAATATTATTAGTAGAATAATGTATCCAGAAATGCTCATACATTTTATGGACCTGATGAATTTAATAAAGACATTTATATAAAGTTTTAGCTGTGTCATTATTGACTCATGAAATTTTAAATGTTAAATTAACATCATGAAAGGTGTTATTATCATGGATATAAGCTTTCATAATGGTTCGTCAGTGTTCACGATTTTGTGGACATTTGTACCAAAATGTAGTTTTATTTTGGATGTTCTTTATCGGAAATATAGCATCATCATTACATAAAAAAGAACTGTGATACTCGAAATTTTAAATTATCGGATATTATGGTAGGCCCGCCACGTTAACACGAGTTCGGTCAATTGTAAAGTGTAATATATCATTTTTTAAATAAATTATGATCCTTATTGGATTTTTATACTGTGTTTTATTGGTGAATATCATGGCTTTTTAGTTTTTCACCTAAATAGCTTTTACAGAACTTATAATGTTTCCTTATTTCGTGTACAATTATGGTAAATTATTATTATTTTCTGTGTTTTGTAACAATTCCTAACAGTTTTCGAGCTTTTCTAAACTGCCAAACACCCAATTTTATTTTCACAAAATGGAAAGTTCAAGTATCGTGTCGAAATCAAACTTTCTCTTGTCAAACATTAATCATATTTTAAAGCAGAAAATATGCTTTAGTAATTGAAGAAGCCGAGTTGCTGCAACAACAGAGATAATTTAGACGCAAAATTGGATGCGCCGCGTCCGCCCTGACAATCTATAACGAATATGCTCCGCGCTCGCTATAAACACGCCGTCACAAAAGAGACAAAATTCATTGAAGATGATATCTTTACCGGACGTCCTTTTGTACAGTTTGATGTTATGAAAGGTTCGCCCGGAAGGCGCGTGTTCAAAATACTCGCAAAGATGTTAGAGAGTGGATACGTACCTACAGTTTTATAGCTGGTTTTGGAAGATCTCCGACATAATAATAAATTAATACAGCTAGTGAGGTGGCGAGTCACCGTCTGCCTTCCCTATGGATGTTCGTTCGAGGATGCGAGGCAGACCCTGTTTTCTTCCGGCAATAGAGGTTATCAGTTCACTAAACACCCATATCCATAAACCAATAGTTTTTATTTTTAATAACCACACTTTTCAATAGTCTTGCACCCAACCGTGGTATGTACTCCATGGCTGTACTTTCATAGTGCAGTTTTGGAGTGTCCCATCCCACATTGGATTGAAGTTCTTCATGGGGCCTCTTCTCGTTGGACCTGTGTCCCCGCGCAAGCCTTCCAAAGGACCGGATGTATTCCTCACGGAACATATGCCGTGATCACCAAAGGAGAAACAAAAATAATAATAATAATATATTACATAAACTTCCGCCTTTCCTTACAGACAGACATCCATGAGAATTTTCACACGGTAAAGTTCAGGTTCTATGTTACAAGTAAAGTGTAGTATAAATATTTAGAACATGAAGTCAGGGAACATGTGACCTTCGAACCGCACAATAATTTTTTTTATACATGTTAGGTAACTACCTACAGCAGCAGCCTTCTATCACCGCCGCCAGCAGTTTTGTGTAGGTAGGTACTTTCCTAAATTATTGGTCATCGATCTGCAAAATCATTCCGAATTTGATGAGCTCATAAATGTATCTATTATAAAACAACTACATTACGTAGATACTTCATCGGCTGATTCGAACAAATTTAGGTCCTATTATTGACAAAGTAGTAGAGCGAGATTAGCTTTCTCTAGGGATAAAATCACAAATTTAACTACCACAGGACTAATAGCAGGTAATCTAATACAAAGTATCTTTTCTACGTTGCGTTGGCTATGACGGTGGCCTTATTGAGTTGAAATCTAAACGCTGATGACATAGACACACTGATGAGTAAACTTCTAAGAATGTGCAGATGTTGCAATATTACGAATTTTGTTTAAACTGACCATATCGCTTACGTCATGCCGTGTGTGACGTATTGGTACGTGCTCTTAAAAGATGTGGACACACCATTTATAGTCGTAGGAATATTGGCGGTTACCGGGCGCAGGAGGGTGCAGACAGACCTCCGGCCTCCATGAGCTGTGGCCTGTGGGCGATTGACTTGAAAAGTCAGTCGCCCGACCAGACAATGGCTCCAGTAGGTGGTGTACGGTTTTTAGTTGGTACAAGTCCCACATACCCTGCCGCCTCCCCGGGTGGCAAACGATCCATGAGGATTTTCCGTATAAAAAAAGTATTATTATTTTTTTAGTATATTACTTATGTACCTACCTATATGATGATGCAAATTTCTTGTTCCAATACCAAGAGCCCTACGTCGTGGAACAAAACCACCAAACTAATCACTTCTATAATATTGCTGTGACAATACACACTAAAGACAAATAGCGAGCGAAAGCACGTGGCACAGGTACGTGTTGCGTACTCTTATAACAGAGTAAAATTTGTGTGGCTTTTTCTGGCTGGGGCTCCGGACTACCCTTAATAAATTTTGAACCACCTAACGACCAATTCCCATATTTCACGACTAATTAGCGACTAATTCTTTGTTCAATCAGAATTAATATCGGTGATGGTGGCCCAGCCAGAAAAAGCTACACGTAACATGTTCCTAAATTACAGTTGAGAAACTATGTAAGCTTGCACAGAATGCAAGCCAATCTAGCAGTAAATCAACGAGGCGTGATATATTTTAATAAAGAATGTATGTTGCATGCTCCAGAGCCCGCTCCCCGCGGTAGAAATATGAGTGTCGTACACCTTACCAACTCAGAAATCCTCTCCCCTTATCATATTTATGGGAAAATGTACTGAAAAATTCTCTCTTGTCATTTATACATCGGCGTCTGTGAGAATCTTGATGTTTGCACTTATATAGAGATGTTAAAATGAATTATGTATAATCTACATGAATAGATTAAGTATGAACTTCATTATGTAAGTACCTACATATTATTTTTGGTTTACTTTGGTACTTTTTTATTTTGGTACTTTACTGAACTCTCGACAGCGTTGTTAGTCTAGACTGGTCCCAAGCGCGACTGCTACGCTGGAGGGCAGTGCTATTGAGGTAGGCATTCTATGAAATTCTAAATAGCAGCTTAGAGTTTGAATCTGTGCGTTGCCCCCTTTTACATGGGACCTAAACATACCGGCGAACTGTGGTAGTACATTGGTACACCTCTGTCTAACCCTTCACCCTTCACCCTATTTGTGACTTTACGAAAGTACCTAAGATTGTTAAATAGTTTTCAGGCATTATGAAGCACCTGTTTAGCTAGCTAGGTGTACCTACATACATCCACAGAATGGAGACATAACAAAAAAAAAATGAAAAAAAAGATTAAAACAAAAATATAAAACTTTTAATACGAATTAAATTGGTATTATTCCGCGTAAAAACGATACAGACAAACTGGCTAATATTAGTACTGATAAAATAAAGTAATTTATCTACTTATACACGGTATTGTTTCCTATATTAACTAACAAAAACGATATAGTCACAAGAGAATAGTGACACAAAAACCTTTGTTAAAACATTATCACAGTAAAGTTGTAACAAATCTTCCTTATTGCCTCTCGTGTAAGCTCGAGCATGTCGTTGTCCCGAGTGGATTAACACCCACAATTTATGTTTCATGGGAGTCACCTATGAAATTTTTATAGCATTTGTTAACTACAGTGCCGAAAATACCAATAAGGATTTTTATATTTTTTAAGCTGCGACAAAAATGTGGCTAGCGGAGTATTGTTACTATTTTAGATGAGTTTTACTTTTTATTTTTATGGATTAATTTCGGCAAAACGGGCTGACGGGCCACCTGGTGTCAAGTATCATCATCGTTGCCTATGGACACCTGCAATACCAGAGGCGTTGCTGATGCGTTGCCGAGCTTTAAGAACCGCAACGGACTACAGACTACCAGAGCCGCAGCAACCGAGGGGAACTGGCTCTTACGTGCTAAAGTTGAAACGCACACTAAGGTGCTTTACGACAGACTCCAACGTAAGGGTGGTCGCCAGCCGGTCAGACCCCAAGAGGTCCTACCACCGAGCAAGTTAATCTAAAAGGCAGTGAGGAACAGTATTCTAGACCGTCCCCACATGGGGCAAAATTTATAGAAGTTTTGTCACTCCTTTGCGGTAACTAGCTATTCAAAACAGAATTATTTATATGGGTATTGGGTAAACATTATACCAAATTTCGTGCTCGTTTCGGAAAAAATACAAAGACTGCAATGTGCGGGAGCTTGGACATAGATTTTATTGGTATTGATAGATTTTATGCTGCAGAAATACTTAAGAGTCCGGCGGACCGAATTTCTCTTACACACGTAATACCGAAATAAATCGTAAGTCAAACACAACTTAATCAAATTCTGTTATTATTCGGATTCCGATACCGTTAATCTAGATTCCTACTCTACCATTTCGTCCAAAATACTTCACTGGAAATAAATGTAAGCGAATGCAGATTTTCCGGTCTTTTATTTCCAGTGAAGTACCTAGTACTTAGTAGACGAAATAGTACCGTCGGAACCTAGATTAGCGGTATCCTAATCCGAATAATAACATAATTTGTTAGAATATTGTTTGGATTACGATTTTTTTCGGTATTACGTTTTTGTGACCAATTCAAGCTCCGCCGGACCCATAACATACTTACTTACTATATTTATGGGAGGACCTTAGGTCAAAATTTTCAATTTCAGGATTGTTACCTATATACATTTTATAATGAATTGACTATGATTGGCATATTAATTAAGTAGAGTTCTAATGAGGTTCTAATTATAGATTTTATCCATTTCTTATTTTGACATGTTCCCAAAATATTTTTAATACAACTTAAACTAATGCGTCTTTAAGTTGCCAGAAGGTTATTCAAGAAAACAGAATAAAATTAAAGTGAGGTTACCTCGCCGTGGGCCGGGGTGTCGATGGGTCATACAATACTTTCCGAGGGCAGCGCTAATAAGATGGTGTTCGTATTTTCAAAATAATCAGGTTCACCTCGCGACTAAAGCCTGAATGGCTTTTATCTCGTCTCACAGACGAGGTCGGGACCAAGGAGGGTTATACCTACTTAATATAGGTTTAATTAATCTGCTTCGTTTACATTTTGACAGTTTATTACACAAGTTCGAAATTTAAAGTTTTTTGGTAGACGTAACTTTTGTAGAAGATTATATAAGTTTCAGAGGGGTAGGTAATATTTAATTTAATTTTAGATAAACTCGTTAGTTGCGGTGTCACAGGTGTGTTATTAAAGGTTAATGTAAAAATAATATTTTCTTAGTGTCTAAAAAATATGGCAATATAATCAGACGTGATGCTGTCAAGTCGCGTAAGTTCATATCTCATGTTGTTTGAAAAATATGTGTGACTTTTATGTTGCATATTTTTACGCACATTTGTATATTGTTGGTACGATAGATTTATTCAGATATGTACCTAAGTAGATACTTAGCTATTTGTTACAGTGTAGATTTTAAAATAAACCATAATTTTCAAAGTTTGTTTCAGCTTTCCTTTTTAGAGTTCATCAGTTAGGAAATGGCGACATCTAGTATGAAAAATATATATAAAAAGTTGACAAGATCACAAGACTGATTGTGATTGCGAATGCCCTCTCTAAATCAATATAAAATTGTGACTGGCTAAAAATATTCCTGTGGTTACAAGAGAGAAAGTTTTGTTATACTTAGATTTTGCCTAATTTGTGTTTTTTTTTTAATATATGCTTACGACAAGTCAATAATTCAATTAATTCAGTCAGAGGATTTGCTAGAGATAGGATTTTGACTTATGGACTATACAAGTAGTAGTAGTAATGTCAAAATTTTATCTCTAATAAGCAAATGTATTGTAACGTAGTACGTTACCTTTTAAATAAATACTTTATAAATCAACTAATAAAACCTACTTACTAAACCTAATTTATTCTAAGTAAAAAACTAACTTAATTAAATACTCACCTAAATAATGTTTAAATAAATACTTTATAAATCAACTAATAAAACCTACTTACTAAACCTAATTTATTCTAAGTAAAAAACAAACTTAATTAAATACTCACCTAAATAATGTTAATAAAAATAATTAAATACTAAAGCCTAAAATTTTAAACATAACAAATCTAAATAAATATTATATAAAAAAAAATATCATAATTTGGTACGGAACCGTAAACTATTCAACTCACGCGCAATTCATATCGCGAACCCTAACGAGCATTCTAGTCGATCGAGTTTTTTGTATTAACTGACGACGTCGACCGTTCCTTGAACTCGGCACGGACAGAGCGACAATTGCAGCGGAAGCCTCCACACGTCCGTCCTCTTAGGCATCGACCGCTTGGCATATCCATAAATAAATTGAAATAAGTAGTGATTCTTTTAAATACTTTTTGTGAAAAGTGCCTTGGACCCGCTGGGGTGAGTTGAACATAATTTTAACCAGTGATTATGTGGCTAGCTCCTTGTAAATGCGATCTAAGTTCGTTGTGCCGCTGCCGTTATCGCTAATTTAAATTCTCTTAGGTATAAACTCATATACTGGTCTTATTACGCGGTACGGTTGGCACAGCGGGCTTAAATATCTGACAAAGCCTAACTCTGGGGCTCTGCGGTTCCAGGTTCAGTGTACACCTTCAATCATACCTGCGCCTACGGCTAAAGACGACCGATTTAATTGGTTGTGGGTCACCTACGTACGTCGGACTTCAGGCGATTCAGCACAAGTTACCTATCTTCTACAAGAAGACCGCAGGGCGTGGCTGGTCGTCCCTGCCGCCGTTCGCAAATTCAATAAGGCCAGTGTAACTGTACATACAGTAGACCTATCGCAAGTGTTCCCGGCGGGGTTGTATCGGTGGAGGGAAGGTCATTAAAATATTATTTATTTGGACCCATTCTGTATTTATTTCCTACCTACTACCTGTGTCGCCCCTAAAACGCCACAGTGGCGCCCTTCTTACGTGGTTTATTTTCTCCTCCTTTACAATCTTTTGCTGGGAATACTTTTTTAATAATTTTTTTTAAGCATTCCGGTGAGCGGCGACTTGTTTGTGAGCGATAAGTGACCTGCAGAACTGGTACGTACTTATTTCATTTTCACTGTGCTGTACATTGATGATTACTACTTCAATTAATTTACCTTGGTGTGTATTCCATTAATTAAATCAAAATCTTTAAATTCGATTAAGCGTTACTATGAAACACATTGTAAAATCTATATTTTAACATTGTAATTATCTACCCTCAATTTTTTTTTATTGCATATTTCTATGGAATACGTATCAGTTCTTGATTAATTTTGTTGCAATTAGTTATTGGCTTATTAATTCAGTATTTATTCTTTTTTTTTTTTTGTTTATCACCTATCGTACGTAGTATATTTTTTTTCTTTGTAAAGATCTGCATAGTGAGCTGAGCTTCATTTTCTACAGGTGGTAAAAGTAGACCATAGCTACCTATTGTTTTTCTTTTGTGTTATATATTTATTTTCTTTTATTTTGAGTTGCATTTTTTTTATTGTTTATGTGTTCGTGCTAAAAAAAAAAAAAAAAAAAAAAAAAAAAAGTTGATTTTGCACCTGACAATTTTGATTTGTGTTGTATCAAACATAATGGCAACTCACCCCTTCAACTCCATTAAGTACTTTTTGCTAAATAAAAACGAGCTTGAGTATGAAGTTCTAATTCGTGGCGAAGAACCTGCATCTACCGTCATCGAACTTAAAAAACAAATTGCTAAAATTGTACCATCAATACCTAGCGCTGATATTTTAGAGTCTGGCTTAGACGCTGTAGAGGATTTGGCTGCTGCTTCCGCTTCTGTTGACGAGCTGTTAACGCGCGTTAAAGCCTTAGAAGAAAAATTTGATCTAAGTCCTTTTGAGCGTGCACGTGCCTTGGCTTCGCATTTATACTACCGGCTTAAACGCATCAATGCTTCTGAACCGCGAATTGTTACGTCTTTTAAAACGGTTAGTAGTCAGTTTACGAGCCTTTACAGTAAATTGAGAACTTTTAAAAATGCCTTACCTGAATATAATTCTCAAAACACTACACAGAATATTGTTGTTAATTGCGACCATTCATTAGATTCTAAACCTCCAAAATTTGATGGCAATAGCTGTGTGCGTTTATTCCTCCAAAAATTGCATGAATATACAGCTACTAAAAACTTAACTAAACAAAAATTATTAAACAATGCTTCACAATTTTTCACGGGAAATGCTTTGAATTGGTTTCGAAGTTCTAAAGATTCTTTTTCATCATGGGATCAGCTTGAGAAGCAATTGATTGAAGATTTCACCTTGTACGATCATGATTTCAGATTACTTAAAGAAATTAACAACCGCACTCAGGGGGAATCAGAGAATATTGTCATTTATCTATCTATAATGTCACAACTTTTCTCAAGACTCATTGATCCTATACCTGAGAAAGATCAATTGAAGATTTTACTCCACAATATTCGACCGTGCTACGCTAATGTTTTAGCATCAAATCCCTCTGGAATTGAATCAATTTCGTCTCTTAGCTCCCTTTGTCGAAATTATGAGAAAATTATCTGTCTGACTTCTCAATTCCATGAACCTCCTAAGGTCACGGAAAGCACTGTTGCTCCTGATTTGGCTTTTAAGCAACCCGAGTGTAGCAAAAACAAATTTAATAAAAAAGAATACGGTTATTATAATAAATACAATTCTAACTACAGATATTATAATAAACAAAATAATTATCCTAAACATTTTGAATCAAACAACAATAAATCAAATTTTAATTCTAAAAATAATAATCAAACAAAATCACATTCAGAGAATGTTGCGTCTATTAAATCTAATAACAGACAGTCCTTCTGTCCTCGCTGCCGTACAAACGACCACTCGCTTCACGAGTGCGCTCAAGATCGCTACCCGATCTGTTTCAAATGCGGAAAGAAAAACGTTAAATACCCTGAATGCCCTAATTGTCAAACTAAATTATCAAAAAACTAAATTCCGATGATAATTGCTGCATTAAGAATGACAAATTTAATAGTGATGATTGGAATGATTGGCTAAACACAATTAAAGTTTATTTTTCCAGTTATTCTATTGCTGCAATTATCAACAATAAACCTACTAATGATTTACGACCGTATGCGGCTATTAGTGTTCGTGGTGACAAATTGTTTGGTTTGTTAGACTCAGGATCTGCTGTATCAATACTAGGTAACAACTTCCATCAACATTTTATCCGTGCCGGTTTTGTTCTTCATGAATGTGAAAAATCACTTAACTTCACTGCGGCTGGTGGCCAAATTTTATCTGCCTCTGGTTACATTGAACTACCAGTTTGTTTTGAGAATCAACTACATATTTTAAAACTATATGTCATACCAGCTATACAGTCAACTTTGATACTAGGAATCGATTTTTGGACCTTATTCAATCTTTTCCCTAAGTTTATTAAATCAATTTCCTTTTCTAATGACACAAAATTCGTAATCTCAGCCCTAACTGAGCATGCCAAGATGATTCATTCTTATGATGAGTTAACTAGTCATCAACGTACTGCTGCTGACAATATTATCCACCAGTTTGAGGACATTTCTTCACAACGACACGGTCTAGGTCGCACTTCCCTGGTTGTCCACCGTATCGATACTGGCGATTCCCTACCTGTGAGACAACGTTACTACAGAATGTCTCCCGAGAAAATTCGCATTCTAAGCTCGGAGATCGATAAAATGTTGCAACTGGGTGTGATTGAGGCGTGTGAAAGTCCTTGGTCTTCTCCTGCTCTTTTAATTAAAAAGAAAGATGGCTCCTTGCGTTTTTGTCTGGACAGTCGTAAATTAAATTCACTAACCAAAAAGGATGCATACAAATTGCCCTATATTTCTGCAATATTGGACAATCTGAAAAATGCCAAATATCTGTCTAGTATTGATTTGTCGAAGGCATTCTGGCAGATACCCATCGCTGAAGAGGATCGTGACAAGACTGCTTTCTACATTCCAACTCGCGGAACGTACAGATTTGTTACGATGCCCTTCGGATTGACCAACGCACCGGCTACACAACAACGTCTTGTCGATAACCTTTTCTACGGACCGGAATTTGAAAATTCGGTGTTTGTCTTCGTCGATGACATCGTAATCGCTACATCCGATTTTGAGACTCACATAAGCATGCTTCTCAAGGTTCAACAGAAACTGAAAATGGCAAATCTTACCATAAACCTTGAAAAGTCGTCATTCTTTCGTAGTGAACTAAAATATCTAGGATATGTCGTTAACTCTAAGGGTCTACAGGTTGATCCATCTAAAGTGGATGCAATTTTGAACTTCCCTATTCCATCTAATAAAAAAGACGTTAAGCGATTTCTTGGCACTGCTTCGTGGTACCGTCGTTTTGTACCTAATTTCAGTACTATTGCTGCACCTTTAAATAAACTGACTTCCACTACCAAGAAGTCTGGTGGTTTCATCTGGACTAACGAGGCACAGGAATCGTTTACTAAACTTAGGGAATGTTTAATATCTGCGCCTATTCTGACTTGTCCTGACTTCGATAAGCCTTTCGAAGTACACACAGACGCTAGCGACTATGGTGTTGGCGCTATGCTGACTCAAACTACTGATGGCGTCGAGCACCCGATTGCCTACATGAGCAAAGCTTTATCCGCTCAAGAAAGAAACTACAGCATCACTGAACGGGAAGCTTTAGCTGTATTGGTTGCTCTTGAACACTGGCGGTGTTATTTGGATAATGGACAAAAATTTATCGTTTACACAGATCATTCTGCACTAAAATGGTTCATTCATCTAAATAATCCAACCGGTCGTTTGGCTCGATGGGGTGTTCGTCTCTCTGCCTTTAATTTCGAGATAAAACATCGCAGAGGTGCTGACAACGTTATTCCGGATGCTCTGTCGCGTGCTTGCCCTATCTCTGCTATAGATCTTATTTCGTATGATCCCGAATCAACGGCTGACGATTGGTATCGGAATATCTATAATGGATGCCAAAATAATCCTACTTCCTTTCCCAACTTCATGGTTAAAAATAAACGTCTTTATCGTTTTATGAAGTCTAAATGCTCTCTGCAACACGACTTTCAATGGAAAGAAGTGATTCCATCTGAGGCTAGACTAGATGTGGTCACTCAAAACCATGCTACACCTACTGCTGGTCATTTCGGTGTAATGAAAACATACAGGCGCCTCGCCTTGAATTTCTATTGGCCTGGTATGTATTCAGATGTCGTAAAAGCGGTAACTTCTTGCGACACCTGTATTGCTTTCAAACACCAAAACCATTCCCCTCTAGGTGAAATGGGAGATCCTAAAATATGTACTAGACCTTTCCAAGTAATCAGCGTTGACCTTGTTGGACCTCTACCGCCAACCAGGAAACAAAACTGTTATATTCTTGTAGTGACTTGTTGCTTCAGTAAGTACTGCTTACTGTTTCCATTAAGGCGCGCTACCGCCGAAGCGGTAACCAGGATCCTAGAGGAGAATGTTTTGTTAGTACATGGAATACCATCTACCATAATCATGGACAATGGCAAACAATTTATTAGTGCAACCTTAAAACAAATGCTATCTAAATACAAAGTACCTAATTTGCATTTTACTCCCAAATATAGTCCTCACGTCAATACTGTTGAGAGATATAACAAAACTATTATAACAGCGATTTCCACGTTCATCACTAACGATCAACGTGTTTGGGACCTATTGGTACCAAAAGTACAATTTGCTTTAAATTGTTCTGTAAATGAGGTTACAGGCTACTCACCTTCTTTTCTTGTACACGGACGTGAGTTAATTACTTGCGGCTCTCGGTACTCTGATGCTGAATTCGATGATGAGGTTATCTACCAGCCTCGTGATCATTACGCTGAAAATCTAGGTGTCCTATCTAGCGTCTTTGATAAAGTGCAGTTGGCATTACTTCATGCACATGATAAAAACCGCACTTCGTATAATTTGCGCAGAAGAACTGCTGAGTTCAATGTGGGCGATACAGTGTGGAAAAGGACATTTTATCAAAGCGACAAGAATAAATATTTTAATAAAAAACTAGCACCAAAATTTACTAAATGTAAGGTTATAGGTAAAAAATCTCCTTTGGTATACGAGCTTACCGACATTAATGGTAAACCTCTGGGCTGTTGGCATATCAAAGATTTAAAATTAATAAATTATAAAGATTAGTACTTCTGCTATAATTTCAATTCTTAACCATCTCGCTATCTTTCGGAGAGTACTTTTGTCATTTTTCATAAAGTACTCCGTGTTTGAGTGATACTTTTATTCTATAGTATCAACTCAATTCTTTTAGGTTGTATGAACGTTAGTATGGATGTGGATGTATGAACAGTATTCGATAGATAGCTTTTAGTCGGATTTTGTCCTAGTAGCAAAATCCTTCGCTTTTTCGGCGGGGTACTGTAACGTAGTACGTTACCTTTTAAATAAATACTTTATAAATCAACTAATAAAACCTACTTACTAAACCTAATTTATTCTAAGTAAAAAACTAACTTAATTAAATACTCACCTAAATAATGTTTAAATAAATACTTTATAAATCAACTAATAAAACCTACTTACTAAACCTAATTTATTCTAAGTAAAAAACAAACTTAATTAAATACTCACCTAAATAATGTTAATAAAAATAATTAAATACTAAAGCCTAAAATTTTAAACATAACAAATCTAAATAAATATTATATAAAAAAAAATATCATAATTTGGTACGGAACCGTAAACTATTCAACTCACGCGCAATTCATATCGCGAACCCTAACGAGCATTCTAGTCGATCGAGTTTTTTGTATTAACTGACGACGTCGACCGTTCCTTGAACTCGGCACGGACAGAGCGACAATTGCAGCGGAAGCCTCCACACGTCCGTCCTCTTAGGCATCGACCGCTTGGCATATCCATAAATAAATTGAAATAAGTAGTGATTCTTTTAAATACTTTTTGTGAAAAGTGCCTTGGACCCGCTGGGGTGAGTTGAACATAATTTTAACCAGTGATTATGTGGCTAGCTCCTTGTAAATGCGATCTAAGTTCGTTGTGCCGCTGCCGTTATCGCTAATTTAAATTCTCTTAGGTATAAACTCATATACTGGTCTTATTACGCGGTACGGTTGGCACAGCGGGCTTAAATATCTGACAAAGCCTAACTCTGGGGCTCTGCGGTTCCAGGTTCAGTGTACACCTTCAATCATACCTGCGCCTACGGCTAAAGACGACCGATTTAATTGGTTGTGGGTCACCTACGTACGTCGGACTTCAGGCGATTCAGCACAAGTTACCTATCTTCTACAAGAAGACCGCAGGGCGTGGCTGGTCGTCCCTGCCGCCGTTCGCAAATTCAATAAGGCCAGTGTAACTGTACATACAGTAGACCTATCGCAAGTGTTCCCGGCGGGGTTGTATCGGTGGAGGGAAGGTCATTAAAATATTATTTATTTGGACCCATTCTGTATTTATTTCCTACCTACTACCTGTGTCGCCCCTAAAACGCCACAGTGGCGCCCTTCTTACGTGGTTTATTTTCTCCTCCTTTACAATCTTTTGCTGGGAATACTTTTTTAATAATTTTTTTTAAGCATTCCGGTGAGCGGCGACTTGTTTGTGAGCGATAAGTGACCTGCAGAACTGGTACGTACTTATTTCATTTTCACTGTGCTGTACATTGATGATTACTACTTCAATTAATTTACCTTGGTGTGTATTCCATTAATTAAATCAAAATCTTTAAATTCGATTAAGCGTTACTATGAAACACATTGTAAAATCTATATTTTAACATTGTAATTATCTACCCTCAATTTTTTTTTATTGCATATTTCTATGGAATACGTATCAGTTCTTGATTAATTTTGTTGCAATTAGTTATTGGCTTATTAATTCAGTATTTATTCTTTTTTTTTTTTTGTTTATCACCTATCGTACGTAGTATATTTTTTTTCTTTGTAAAGATCTGCATAGTGAGCTGAGCTTCATTTTCTACAGGTGGTAAAAGTAGACCATAGCTACCTATTGTTTTTCTTTTGTGTTATATATTTATTTTCTTTTATTTTGAGTTGCATTTTTTTTATTGTTTATGTGTTCGTGCTAAAAAAAAAAAAAAAAAAAAAAAAAAAAAGTTGATTTTGCACCTGACAATTTTGATTTGTGTTGTATCAAACATAATGGCAACTCACCCCTTCAACTCCATTAAGTACTTTTTGCTAAATAAAAACGAGCTTGAGTATGAAGTTCTAATTCGTGGCGAAGAACCTGCATCTACCGTCATCGAACTTAAAAAACAAATTGCTAAAATTGTACCATCAATACCTAGCGCTGATATTTTAGAGTCTGGCTTAGACGCTGTAGAGGATTTGGCTGCTGCTTCCGCTTCTGTTGACGAGCTGTTAACGCGCGTTAAAGCCTTAGAAGAAAAATTTGATCTAAGTCCTTTTGAGCGTGCACGTGCCTTGGCTTCGCATTTATACTACCGGCTTAAACGCATCAATGCTTCTGAACCGCGAATTGTTACGTCTTTTAAAACGGTTAGTAGTCAGTTTACGAGCCTTTACAGTAAATTGAGAACTTTTAAAAATGCCTTACCTGAATATAATTCTCAAAACACTACACAGAATATTGTTGTTAATTGCGACCATTCATTAGATTCTAAACCTCCAAAATTTGATGGCAATAGCTGTGTGCGTTTATTCCTCCAAAAATTGCATGAATATACAGCTACTAAAAACTTAACTAAACAAAAATTATTAAACAATGCTTCACAATTTTTCACGGGAAATGCTTTGAATTGGTTTCGAAGTTCTAAAGATTCTTTTTCATCATGGGATCAGCTTGAGAAGCAATTGATTGAAGATTTCACCTTGTACGATCATGATTTCAGATTACTTAAAGAAATTAACAACCGCACTCAGGGGGAATCAGAGAATATTGTCATTTATCTATCTATAATGTCACAACTTTTCTCAAGACTCATTGATCCTATACCTGAGAAAGATCAATTGAAGATTTTACTCCACAATATTCGACCGTGCTACGCTAATGTTTTAGCATCAAATCCCTCTGGAATTGAATCAATTTCGTCTCTTAGCTCCCTTTGTCGAAATTATGAGAAAATTATCTGTCTGACTTCTCAATTCCATGAACCTCCTAAGGTCACGGAAAGCACTGTTGCTCCTGATTTGGCTTTTAAGCAACCCGAGTGTAGCAAAAACAAATTTAATAAAAAAGAATACGGTTATTATAATAAATACAATTCTAACTACAGATATTATAATAAACAAAATAATTATCCTAAACATTTTGAATCAAACAACAATAAATCAAATTTTAATTCTAAAAATAATAATCAAACAAAATCACATTCAGAGAATGTTGCGTCTATTAAATCTAATAACAGACAGTCCTTCTGTCCTCGCTGCCGTACAAACGACCACTCGCTTCACGAGTGCGCTCAAGATCGCTACCCGATCTGTTTCAAATGCGGAAAGAAAAACGTTAAATACCCTGAATGCCCTAATTGTCAAACTAAATTATCAAAAAACTAAATTCCGATGATAATTGCTGCATTAAGAATGACAAATTTAATAGTGATGATTGGAATGATTGGCTAAACACAATTAAAGTTTATTTTTCCAGTTATTCTATTGCTGCAATTATCAACAATAAACCTACTAATGATTTACGACCGTATGCGGCTATTAGTGTTCGTGGTGACAAATTGTTTGGTTTGTTAGACTCAGGATCTGCTGTATCAATACTAGGTAACAACTTCCATCAACATTTTATCCGTGCCGGTTTTGTTCTTCATGAATGTGAAAAATCACTTAACTTCACTGCGGCTGGTGGCCAAATTTTATCTGCCTCTGGTTACATTGAACTACCAGTTTGTTTTGAGAATCAACTACATATTTTAAAACTATATGTCATACCAGCTATACAGTCAACTTTGATACTAGGAATCGATTTTTGGACCTTATTCAATCTTTTCCCTAAGTTTATTAAATCAATTTCCTTTTCTAATGACACAAAATTCGTAATCTCAGCCCTAACTGAGCATGCCAAGATGATTCATTCTTATGATGAGTTAACTAGTCATCAACGTACTGCTGCTGACAATATTATCCACCAGTTTGAGGACATTTCTTCACAACGACACGGTCTAGGTCGCACTTCCCTGGTTGTCCACCGTATCGATACTGGCGATTCCCTACCTGTGAGACAACGTTACTACAGAATGTCTCCCGAGAAAATTCGCATTCTAAGCTCGGAGATCGATAAAATGTTGCAACTGGGTGTGATTGAGGCGTGTGAAAGTCCTTGGTCTTCTCCTGCTCTTTTAATTAAAAAGAAAGATGGCTCCTTGCGTTTTTGTCTGGACAGTCGTAAATTAAATTCACTAACCAAAAAGGATGCATACAAATTGCCCTATATTTCTGCAATATTGGACAATCTGAAAAATGCCAAATATCTGTCTAGTATTGATTTGTCGAAGGCATTCTGGCAGATACCCATCGCTGAAGAGGATCGTGACAAGACTGCTTTCTACATTCCAACTCGCGGAACGTACAGATTTGTTACGATGCCCTTCGGATTGACCAACGCACCGGCTACACAACAACGTCTTGTCGATAACCTTTTCTACGGACCGGAATTTGAAAATTCGGTGTTTGTCTTCGTCGATGACATCGTAATCGCTACATCCGATTTTGAGACTCACATAAGCATGCTTCTCAAGGTTCAACAGAAACTGAAAATGGCAAATCTTACCATAAACCTTGAAAAGTCGTCATTCTTTCGTAGTGAACTAAAATATCTAGGATATGTCGTTAACTCTAAGGGTCTACAGGTTGATCCATCTAAAGTGGATGCAATTTTGAACTTCCCTATTCCATCTAATAAAAAAGACGTTAAGCGATTTCTTGGCACTGCTTCGTGGTACCGTCGTTTTGTACCTAATTTCAGTACTATTGCTGCACCTTTAAATAAACTGACTTCCACTACCAAGAAGTCTGGTGGTTTCATCTGGACTAACGAGGCACAGGAATCGTTTACTAAACTTAGGGAATGTTTAATATCTGCGCCTATTCTGACTTGTCCTGACTTCGATAAGCCTTTCGAAGTACACACAGACGCTAGCGACTATGGTGTTGGCGCTATGCTGACTCAAACTACTGATGGCGTCGAGCACCCGATTGCCTACATGAGCAAAGCTTTATCCGCTCAAGAAAGAAACTACAGCATCACTGAACGGGAAGCTTTAGCTGTATTGGTTGCTCTTGAACACTGGCGGTGTTATTTGGATAATGGACAAAAATTTATCGTTTACACAGATCATTCTGCACTAAAATGGTTCATTCATCTAAATAATCCAACCGGTCGTTTGGCTCGATGGGGTGTTCGTCTCTCTGCCTTTAATTTCGAGATAAAACATCGCAGAGGTGCTGACAACGTTATTCCGGATGCTCTGTCGCGTGCTTGCCCTATCTCTGCTATAGATCTTATTTCGTATGATCCCGAATCAACGGCTGACGATTGGTATCGGAATATCTATAATGGATGCCAAAATAATCCTACTTCCTTTCCCAACTTCATGGTTAAAAATAAACGTCTTTATCGTTTTATGAAGTCTAAATGCTCTCTGCAACACGACTTTCAATGGAAAGAAGTGATTCCATCTGAGGCTAGACTAGATGTGGTCACTCAAAACCATGCTACACCTACTGCTGGTCATTTCGGTGTAATGAAAACATACAGGCGCCTCGCCTTGAATTTCTATTGGCCTGGTATGTATTCAGATGTCGTAAAAGCGGTAACTTCTTGCGACACCTGTATTGCTTTCAAACACCAAAACCATTCCCCTCTAGGTGAAATGGGAGATCCTAAAATATGTACTAGACCTTTCCAAGTAATCAGCGTTGACCTTGTTGGACCTCTACCGCCAACCAGGAAACAAAACTGTTATATTCTTGTAGTGACTTGTTGCTTCAGTAAGTACTGCTTACTGTTTCCATTAAGGCGCGCTACCGCCGAAGCGGTAACCAGGATCCTAGAGGAGAATGTTTTGTTAGTACATGGAATACCATCTACCATAATCATGGACAATGGCAAACAATTTATTAGTGCAACCTTAAAACAAATGCTATCTAAATACAAAGTACCTAATTTGCATTTTACTCCCAAATATAGTCCTCACGTCAATACTGTTGAGAGATATAACAAAACTATTATAACAGCGATTTCCACGTTCATCACTAACGATCAACGTGTTTGGGACCTATTGGTACCAAAAGTACAATTTGCTTTAAATTGTTCTGTAAATGAGGTTACAGGCTACTCACCTTCTTTTCTTGTACACGGACGTGAGTTAATTACTTGCGGCTCTCGGTACTCTGATGCTGAATTCGATGATGAGGTTATCTACCAGCCTCGTGATCATTACGCTGAAAATCTAGGTGTCCTATCTAGCGTCTTTGATAAAGTGCAGTTGGCATTACTTCATGCACATGATAAAAACCGCACTTCGTATAATTTGCGCAGAAGAACTGCTGAGTTCAATGTGGGCGATACAGTGTGGAAAAGGACATTTTATCAAAGCGACAAGAATAAATATTTTAATAAAAAACTAGCACCAAAATTTACTAAATGTAAGGTTATAGGTAAAAAATCTCCTTTGGTATACGAGCTTACCGACATTAATGGTAAACCTCTGGGCTGTTGGCATATCAAAGATTTAAAATTAATAAATTATAAAGATTAGTACTTCTGCTATAATTTCAATTCTTAACCATCTCGCTATCTTTCGGAGAGTACTTTTGTCATTTTTCATAAAGTACTCCGTGTTTGAGTGATACTTTTATTCTATAGTATCAACTCAATTCTTTTAGGTTGTATGAACGTTAGTATGGATGTGGATGTATGAACAGTATTCGATAGATAGCTTTTAGTCGGATTTTGTCCTAGTAGCAAAATCCTTCGCTTTTTCGGCGGGGTACTGTAACGTAGTACGTTACCTTTTAAATAAATACTTTATAAATCAACTAATAAAACCTACTTACTAAACCTAATTTATTCTAAGTAAAAAACTAACTTAATTAAATACTCACCTAAATAATGTTTAAATAAATACTTTATAAATCAACTAATAAAACCTACTTACTAAACCTAATTTATTCTAAGTAAAAAACAAACTTAATTAAATACTCACCTAAATAATGTTAATAAAAATAATTAAATACTAAAGCCTAAAATTTTAAACATAACAAATCTAAATAAATATTATATAAAAAAAAATATCATAATTTGGTACGGAACCGTAAACTATTCAACTCACGCGCAATTCATATCGCGAACCCTAACGAGCATTCTAGTCGATCGAGTTTTTTGTATTAACTGACGACGTCGACCGTTCCTTGAACTCGGCACGGACAGAGCGACAATTGCAGCGGAAGCCTCCACACGTCCGTCCTCTTAGGCATCGACCGCTTGGCATATCCATAAATAAATTGAAATAAGTAGTGATTCTTTTAAATACTTTTTGTGAAAAGTGCCTTGGACCCGCTGGGGTGAGTTGAACATAATTTTAACCAGTGATTATGTGGCTAGCTCCTTGTAAATGCGATCTAAGTTCGTTGTGCCGCTGCCGTTATCGCTAATTTAAATTCTCTTAGGTATAAACTCATATACTGGTCTTATTACGCGGTACGGTTGGCACAGCGGGCTTAAATATCTGACAAAGCCTAACTCTGGGGCTCTGCGGTTCCAGGTTCAGTGTACACCTTCAATCATACCTGCGCCTACGGCTAAAGACGACCGATTTAATTGGTTGTGGGTCACCTACGTACGTCGGACTTCAGGCGATTCAGCACAAGTTACCTATCTTCTACAAGAAGACCGCAGGGCGTGGCTGGTCGTCCCTGCCGCCGTTCGCAAATTCAATAAGGCCAGTGTAACTGTACATACAGTAGACCTATCGCAAGTGTTCCCGGCGGGGTTGTATCGGTGGAGGGAAGGTCATTAAAATATTATTTATTTGGACCCATTCTGTATTTATTTCCTACCTACTACCTGTGTCGCCCCTAAAACGCCACAGTATCGACGAATTTGTGATTGGGATTGGCTGTTAAGTGGTGTTTTCAGTGATAAACTTTGTGTCTTTGTGGTTGCAGTAATTACGGGCACAGCTTAAGAGTATCCAGTTTGTACATCTTATTTAGCATGTAGCAGATATTGTAAACTCTGGAAAGATACCTTGTTCTACATAAATTAACAATATCGTCGGCGGTATCTTTGATAATGAAATAAAACTACTTTTTACGGATTTTATCGCGTTGTATTAATATTATTTCATTCCCGACGTTTCTGATCCATTACTGCATCCATGGTCACGGGTAGACTAAGCTGTTGGACGTCTTAATGTTGCAATTACTAACAGCTACCTTACATTTTTGTTATTTATTGGCGAACCGATTCACGCAGAACGAGCTCACCGTATCCTTCGGTCTTGCAGTTTTGGGTTTGGATTTTGATTTAATGGAATCTATCTATAATGGGGTTCCAAGCAGGTGGAAAGCCCCAGCCATCTTCTCTATTGAAATTTGGGTGTTTTTTAATATCAATATCCTCGCGAATCATTCTGGGAAGGAATCGGTTTTCTTTTGCGAGGACTTGTGGTTTATCAAATCTGATGTAGTACTGGGCCTTGTCTAGAGTATGTTCACAAACTGCTGACTTCTTGGAACGGCGGTTCCAAGAAATCAGCAGTTTTAATACAACGCGATAAAATCCGTAAAAAGTAGTTTTATTTCAATGTGTAATATTCGCGTAAGTGTCAGAAACCAGTATCTTTGATAATGTTTGTGCGTAGCTTAAAAATAAATAGTCGACATCGTCTTGCCTCGGTTTTTTGAGCTGGTATTTTCTAGAAAGAATTGTGTGGTTACCTACCATTTATTTAAATTAGTCAATGTGTGGAACCTACTTTTACGTAGATATCTAAGTAAGTACCTGCCTACCTTGTAATGTTTTTGTTGTGTGAAAATCCTCATATATCCTCCGACTCGGAAAAAGAGGCGGATTACATATTTTATACTTCACTATCTATTTTATAATTATGAATATCTAGGTGTCTAAATATTATATGATCGAGGACTTATTTAAATAATAATTCTATTTAAAAAAAGGGTTATTTTAGTAAAGGAAAAATTCAATCGCGGGCGAAAACCCCGGAACCCCGGGGTTCGCGGTGGATTAGCGGTCAGAGCGTCTGGTGTATCTAACCAGCAGACGCGGGTTCGAATCCCGCCCGCGATTGAATTTTTCCTTTACTAAAATAACTTTATAATCTTAGCATGGAAAATGCAAAAAAAATCACAAAAAGATAAAAAAAGGGTTTTATAACTGTAATCAATTCTGTAATGATAGGCATGTGACACCATTAGATTTTGTTGCTCTTCCGAAGATAATTCTTTAAGTGTTATGTGTTCCGCGGACAACGGTACCATCTTATGACAATTATTTTGTTACATATTAGAATATTTCATATAGGTAGTCTATAATTAAATATATAAAAGCAATACATTTCAGTAGGTAAGCATATTAAAGATACTTGTGTAGCCCTAAAAATATTTGCTTGACATAAAATTAATAATTATTTGATAATACTTCTTAAAAAAAACTAACCTGCCTCGATAACCGCAGTGGACATTTATTAGATTAAACTCATAATGCGTATATATCGATATTATAAAGGACTAGAAATCAGACAACCGTTAAATTGCCTTTGCATTTCTATTTGTATATAGAATATAAAAGTAAACAACACCAATATTTTTTTAGTAACAAAAAGTCGATGTTATTGTTGATAATATAATAATATATTACATTCACAATTTATAGATATTGGTGAGTAATTCCAATTTGGTACACAAAAGAATCAGTCGGGAATTTCTCAATACTACAATGTAAAAATGTTTATTTTTTCCAATACTATGGGTAATAAAAATAAAGAGGTTTTAGTTTTTTTGTACGTAGATATAATATCATTTCATAGATTTAGACATAATATCAATAGATACAATTCATAACATACCATCACGCCTGTATTCCCCGAAGGGTTAGGTTAGGTTACTTACTTACCCGCGGACGAATTGTCTGTTTCCCGTAGCCCCCGACGCCGCAGGTGCAGGAGGGAACACCGTGTGGTTTTTAGTCGGTAGGTCACCCACACTGGGTGGAGTCCGACACGCCCCGTCGCCTCCCCGGGCGGCGGATGTCCATGAGGATTTTCCACACGAAACCAAAAAAAAAAAGTTACTTATCCCGCGGACGAATTGTCTGTTCCCCGTAGCCCCCGACGCCGCAGGTGCAGGAGGGAACACCGTGTGGTTTTTAGTCGGTAGGTCACCCACTCTGGGTGGAGTCCGACACGCCCCGTCGCCTCCCCGGGCGGCGGATGTCCATAAGGATTTTCCACACGAAACCAAAAAAAAAAGGTTACTTACTTATTGTACACAAATTTCTACAATCCAAACAACACCAATACCAATAACACAAATATGAAAATGAGTTTGGTAACACCAATACCAAACTCATTTTCAAGTTGTAGAACCAATGACGGTCATCGGTGATCGTATGACAAACTGGACTGATGGTTTGTTAACAAGAATGTTATAGACATCCTTCGAAACATGGAGGTCTTTAGATGTGGTAAAACGTATGGTGACCCATTCATGACTCACCGCAGGAATGAGACCGATTGATCAGCGTAGTAGTTACTGACATATCTAGGGGTCCGCAAAACAAAAAGGTGTCTAGGTTTCTCTTGTCTGCCAATCCGTACTAGCGCAGTGGAGTTTAATCTTCGAGCAACACGGGACTTCTGCCGTGCCGAAAAGTTTAACCTAATCGTTTCCATCTGAGATGAGGGCCGTGTTCAGCAGTGGCTCTCATATTCGAGAGTACATCATGCTTAGCTTCTTCTTCAGCCGCTGCTTGAGGTTTCATTCTCTTCACAAAAAGATTTACTTTACCCGGCTTCTAGGCGGCGTATCGCCGTAGTTAGATCTCTAGCAATACGACTTGACCGCTTCCAATTTCATGTAGTAGTTTTTCGTACAAACTAACAGACAGATATACATTAAAAAAAAATATTAGTTTTTCTTCAATATCTACTCGTATAATGTATAGACATCGGCCTGTTGCAATTTTATTATAATTACTAGCGACCCGCCCGCGGTTTCACCCGCGTTGCCCCATTCCCAAGAGTCTAAGCGTAATATTAAATAGCTTAAAACCTTCCTCTTGAATCACTCTATCTATTAAAAAAAACCGCTTCAAAATCCGTTGCGTAGTTTTAAAGATTTTAGCATACATAGGGACGGACAGACAGCGACAGCGACTTTGTTTTATACTATGTAAAGATGTATAGAATAGATTCATTTTTTTGCAACTAATACCAACGTCTGAAAAACACATACTATAAATTTAAAATGAAGCAAAGGTCACAGTACCTATAAAGCGTTTCGAAGACATCGTAAATTCTAAGTGCCGAATTTCACGTCTCACTTGGTTCGTTGAGACGAGCACTGTCTGCCAGTACTTACCTACGATGCACTTGCAACCTCATGTATTGACTTATGTCTTCACAAATGCGTTCAAGTTTAGAACATAATGTTCATTCATTGTCATTGACGGGAATTTTGATTTAAGGGATCAAGGGAGACGTTAATAATTAGACAAGACTTTCGCACTAGACAATTCTACTATTTTCAGATCAAATCAATGTTTATGCTTTTTTGAAATTCAAAATGAATAAACAATAATGTTAGTGGCAGCCAACCGTTAGTGACATCGCCTTTTTGCAGCAAATTCTTACAGTATCTAGGTACTTAATTATAATTTTTATTTGGTTCTTTGTGTTGTTTGTAAATTCTTGTTTTCTTCCGTTATAAATTATGTAAAGAATGACGTCACTTCCTTAAAAAAACGTGGTATCTAAATGAAATTACTTTGATATGATTTTTTTTACTGCTATCATGAATGCATTTCATTCTAGTCTTGTCTGATGGTAAGCACAAATAGGATCTGAGACGAAGTACTTTTATCTCCTGAAAATCACCTTATAGGTATGTTAATTAGTACACCTCTGCCTACATCTTTGGGGAATACAGGCCGTGGGAGAGCCATGCTTCGGCACGAATGGGTCGGTGATACCACGGCCTCTTAGAAAACCGTCGTGAAACAACGCTTACGTTGTGTTTCACCGAGTGAGTGAGGATACCGGCGGCCCAATCACCTTTTAATAAGTTGGCAACGCACTTGTAACTCCTACGGTGTTGCAGGTGTCCATGGGCGGCGGTTATCGCTTTTTAGGCGATATGTGTGCTCGTTTACCCTCTATCCCAAAAAAAACATAGTTAGTAGGTATGTTATGCAATGATTTTGTGTTTGCATTAGTTGCTATTTGGCTTCACGTCTGTTGCGGGTTGTAAGTTAGATCGATAACTTATTATCGTAGGGAAATGTCGCAAATGCAGATAGTATCGTATTTTCTGTGTCGTTTAGAATACTGCTTAACATGCAAGGAAATGTGGGTGGATCGATTACATGCAGGAAGCACGTGCATTTTACTATTTGAAGAGCAATATCTTGGAGCAGTGCTCCCGCTAAGTCGTAAGCAAAGCAAGCACTGCCGTAAGTAGGTAGGGTAAACTCGCATAATGATGTGACTCACGACATCCAAACGTCGTATCACTGAATTAAGTGAGTCACATAATTATGCGAGTTTACTATACTACTTTTTCTGGGACCACAGGGGCCGAGATTTTGGAGCACCTGTAGCCCTTGTATCAATGATTAAAACGATAAAAGCTATTGAAATAAAACCACTTTACGGATTTTATTGTGTTATATTCCTATACATTAACAAAATCCCGACGTTTTGGAACTTTTACTTTGCTATAGAGGATTTGAAACGTCGGGATTTTGTTAATGTAAAATAACGGGATAAAAATGGTTTTATTTCAATATGTCCAGTTTTCGTGTAAATCTCAGAAATCAGTATGATATATACACTATTCTAATAAGCTACGTGTAACTTCTTATGAGAACCCTAGAATTTCAAATGGCTTAGATATTTTCCAAGAATTCTGATGGTAAAGTTCAGTTAAAGTTAATTAACCACAAAAATATTTGTTTTGCGGGAATCGAACTCGCACCCCGTGACACAAAATCGAATCGTTCAGCATGAGTAGGTAAATTAGTAGATGGGTTTTAAGTTTCCTATACAATATTCCTATACTTATACATTGAGGGTGAGGGAGTGACGTGTCAACCATTGTGGTGTTTGTAATTTTTGGCAATGGTTTTTTCCGTCCATTCAAATAGTATAAGTAAGTAAACAATATCCCATTGGAGACACAGAAATACCTAACAAAAGCTTTCGCACCATGGAACGTAGATACCATTTTTTTTTATTCGTGATACTTTGTACTTTGTCTGTCAACAAAATGTTGTTTACCTATCAAATCTTAAGCAAACGTTATTTGGATCACCGCGGTATTCGTCTGTGAAATCTGCGAGCCGCAGTATCGTGGGTCATTGATAGATTCTGTGATCGGATATCTTTAAATTTTATTGACCGTTAGAATTGATATCGCTCGGGAAATCGATATCAAGGATGTACCATTTGAGTACTGTTATTTTAGTTGACGACACATTTTTAAATGGATACCTACATACTGTGGTTTGACTCGCTATGTACTACTGTACATAGAAGATTTCCGCGAGTGGATTTGCAGTAGTTTTTAATATTAAAACTCTGTGTTACACAGAGTTTTAATATATAAGACAATACGAAAATTGGGGTCGTAAATGTTTCGCAATTGCGATTATTGTCCTTACCGATTTGAATATGTTTGCACATAAAATCGGCGGAGATCTTCACATGTATAATATAGTTATTTCGACCACACTGTAATGCCGGCTGTACGTGCTCGTCAAAGCACTACGAGACAGGTCGAGTAAGAGTGTGTACATGGTGTGCTCTGGTTACGAGCCTCTACGCGACGACCGGCACGCGAAGCTATGAGACGAGATGAGACGAGCGTGTACCGCCGGCATAATAATCTGATTTATAGCGTTAGTATCATTATCTCAATCGCATCACTATTTATGGGTGGTCGTGGATATATTTAATGTTTTTTTTTGGGAATACTTGCGACAGGATTGGAGGATAAGTGCTATGATATAGTGACAATAATAATGATATATGTAATGCTTTGAAGTGTAGTAGATACCAGCGCGACGCAGCGTATACGATGTCAATATTGTGCGTTTATTCACAAGAATTATTATGTGTACCGCGAGGTTTGGTTGGTGCAGGAATAGAGTAATTGGAGGAGGCCTTTGACCAGCAGTGGCTGAATGGGCCATAGCTACCCAAAAAATAAAAACGTTCACTTAATTAGTTACGTGTGGGGACGGGTAAGAATACAGTTCCTCACTGCAATTCAGATAGGCATCTCGTAAGAGCCGAGAAAATATCTGACTTGCTCGGTGGTAGGACCTCTCGGGGTCTGACTGGCTGGCGGCCACCCTTACGTCGGAGTCTGTCGTAAAGCACCTTGGTGTTTGTTTCGACTTTTGCGCGTAAGAGCCGGTTCCTCCTCGGTTGCTGCGGCTCTGGTAGTCTACAGTGCGTTGGGGTTCTTAAAGTTCGGCAACGCATCAGCAACTCCTCTTGGGCCATGGGCGGTGATGACTACTTACGATCAGATGGCTCATTTGCTTGTTTGTCGACCTAATTAATAAAAAAAAGTTTATCCGGACATGGATTATTTTGCATCCGTGATACAAGACAAAGTGCGGAAAGTTTTGAATCGTGCCCGTGGTTGACGTACGCAATTTATAACTTCTGAAGAAAAATCTAATTGGTGCTGACCGTATGAGGGTTGAGAAAAGTAACACTAGATATTTATATGTTTTATTATGTACTGAAAACACATTAGCAAAGTAATTACGATATAGGTAAGTCGACAACTAGATAAAATCTGGGTATACCATTACGAGTGCTAATGGTAGAGAGCGGGTAATGTTGATGCTCGATACCGCTGTGCCAGATATGGTGAGTGATATTAGGTACTGAGTTGCTGCCAATTCCCCTTAAAGAAATAGCTCTGAGACATACCGAAGCAAGATTAGCATTGATTTTTATATGGAGACCTTTTTGGGATGTCATAAGCATAAGATATCATTTCACCTGTATTTCCCGAAGGGTTAGGCGAAGGTATACTAATGTACACCCACAATTCGCCGGTATCTTTAGGTACCTACCATGTAACTGTATTGGCAAATGATTATTGGCAATAAGCCCCTATTACATAGGGGACACGAATCCAAACTCTGAATGTGATAATTTTATAGAAAAAACCCCTGGATCTCTAGCATATTCGCCTGAATTTTCTGAGAACAAATATTTCTATCTACTACAGCTACACAGGGAGGTCTTGGTGTTAAAAATGGTTACCCATCCACTCACTAACGGTGGCTAGTGCAGCTTAACCTTGCAGCTTGGTTGATCAGTTCAGCTTTTTGTGTGATCAAATTAGATCAATTTTGTTACCAAAGAAACAGGATGACTTTGAAACCATGTGATAAATCGAAATATGCAAAAATATCTAAATCAGTAAAGACAATGTTCACGAATGCGAAACAATTGCTTTCTTTAGTCTCTAAGTCTTTACACCGAATTTTTATATTAAAACTAGCGACCCGCTTACGGTTTGACCCGCGCTGCTCTGTTCCTAAGAGGCGTAGCGTAATGTTATATAGCCTATAACCTTCCTGGATAAATGGACTATCCATCACAAAAAGAATGTTCAAAATCGGTTCAGTAGATCTAGAGATTACCCCCTACAACCTCACGAACTTTACTTCTTTATAATATTACTAGCGACCCGCCCGCGGTTTCACCCGCGTTGCTCCATACGTAAGAGTCGTAGCATAATGTATACTATCTTAAAACCTTCCTCTTGAATCACTCTACCTATTTAAAAAAAAACCGCTTTAAAATCTGTTGCGTAGTTTTAAAGATTTAAGCATACATAGGGACGGACAGACAGCGACAGCGACTTTGTTTTATACTATGTAGTGATGATTAGCGACTCGCCCGCGGTTTCACCTACGTTGCCCCATTCCTAAGAGTCGTAGCGTAATGCTAAATCGCTTAAAACCTTCCTCTTGAATCACTCTATCTATTAAAAAAAAACCGCATCAAAATCCGTTTGCGTAGTTTTAAAGATCTAAGCTTACATAGGGACGGACAGACAGCGGGAAGCGACTTTGTTTTATACTATGTAGTGAAGATTATAGATTTATCTACCACGACAAAACCACCTACGGATAACTTCAGTCGCGCATTGTCCGGGGGAACTGTAATATGCTTTCAAATAAGTAAACCGCTTCATTCCCTGCCAATATTGTTTTGGTAATTGAATTTTCAATTAATCCGATGATAATTGTGTGGTCCTGCATTGTCCCTATTGCTCAGCGGACGCCAATTATGCCTGTTTTGTCTCAGATAACATAAGCGTGTTTCCTTATTTACAGTGTGGGCCATATTGAAAGAATATTATTAACAGGAATTGATATGGATAATGAATATTGGAAAAAATAATAGTTTATTTTGATGTGTGTGAAAAACATGCATACCTGTATTTTACCTTATAATATGGACTACCCCATTAGTGTAGTAGTCCTAAGCGCGACTCCTACGCTAGAGGTATTGGTTTCCATTCCTAGGTCGAGCATAGCTTTGTTGGTTTTTTAGCTCGGATTTTGGATTTGTGTCTAGTTAACGACAATACACTTGACAACATTACATGGGACCTATACCTAAAGTCTGGCGAACAGTGGGTACATCAGTACAACTTAACCCTTCAGGGAATACAGGCGTGATGGTATGTTAAAATTAATACCTAACATATCAACATAATCAACAAAAATCATAACAACCAACGGACATAAAATATGTTAAAGTCCAAACAATTTATAAAAATAATTCAATTAAACTCGAATACAAGACGTCATAAAAACCAAAAAAAAAACATTTGGACATACGTGAATTGTTTTTGAAAAATAAAGACATGGGCTGCGGGCCGTCCGTCGACAATTTATGTTTCGCTCTCGCCTCTAGTGAAAGCCTGCGATGAAAGTTTCAGCGTATCTCCGAACTGCAGGCGTGAAAATAAAATTGAAGCGAGCTTTGGGTTTTCCAAAATGGCCGCTATCGGAGCGCGGGAAAGCGCGGTTTCAATTGGTTATTGTTTGTAATTATTTCTTTGAAGGGAATAACAGAATTGTTCAATACATTCTAATAAAAAAATATAATTGAATTTAAATACATGAGATACAATTCAAAATGAAGTTATTATCGGGAATGATAAAGATGAAAAAAACTGAAAGTATATGTAACATACAATGTAGGTAAGTACGGGAATCACATTTAGAAAATATTTTTGGTAAAATAACTTTTTCGGTTGTCGTAAAAAATCTTTTATTTTAAATCAAGCTTTTAAGTTTTTTTAATATTGTAAATGCGAAAGTAACTTTGTCTGTCTGTATATACTACTGAACCAATTTTAATAAATTTTGAAATTTTGTCTTTAAAATTTATAAGCGATGCGAATGAAACCAAGTGCAGCTAGTCTTGTTCTACTCGTAGTCTATTAGTAGCCAGTCTTACATAAAAAGCTGTTACCTCCCATTTTGGAACTAGCAGATTTGTGTAGCTTATTTTTTAAGAGTTTGTATCATTATCATTGTAACTAAAGTTGATTGACCAGGCGCCCCATTGATCATCTTATTAGAATAAAAACCGCATGCAAAAACTTAAAAAAAAAATTCGTTTCGGAAGTCGGTGCCTTTGCTTTGATCGGATCTTTTGAGATCGCCACCGACTTCCGGCGATGGCGGCTTTACTTTTTTTTTAAGTTTTTTTATTTCAACATTCTTAGTAGCAAGTAAAAACGTATACCTAGACGACGTTGTTATTTCATCATTTAATCGGTCATTACGTGTTATTTCTAAATTTTTATGAGACCATCTCTAAAGTATGACCTACTGATTAAAAAGAGAATCATCAAAATCGGTTCATAATTGACGGAATAATCGCGTTACAAACATACAAAAAAAAAATTGAAAACACAGTCGAACTGAGAACCTTTTCCTTATTGAAGTCCGTTGATAAATATAGCATCATGTCTGTATTCCCCGAAGGGTTAGGCAGAGGTATAGGTACATTGAGCAATGATAGCCTAGTGGTATGACTGTTGTACTGCCAAGTCAAAGGTCTTGAGTTCGAGCCCAAGGCACGCACCCCTGACTTTTCGAAGTCATGTGAGTATTAATAGTTAATTATCACGCGCTTAAACGGTGAAGGAAAACATCGTGAGGAAACCTGCATGCCTGAGAAATTTTTCTCGACGTCGTGTGAAGTCTGCCAACCCGCACTAGGTCAGCGTGCCTGACTATAGCCTAATCACTCTCATTTGAGAGTAGACCCTTGCCCAGCAGTGGGACAGTATAATGGGTTGGTTATGTTATAGGTACATTATCAGTTCGCCGATATGTGTAGTTTCGCCGGTAGGTATATTTAGCCTATTGTCATTAACCAGGCACAAATCAAAACTCTGAGCTACAACTGAGATTTTGGAAAAAGAGTAAGTACTCACCTAAAAAATCTTTTGCTTTACATCAAGGAAAATAAAATTAGAAACATCTTGTTCACATTACTAATGTAAGTATTGCATTAATTACTTACAAAGCCGTTTGAGATTCCGATGAATGAGAAAATACCTTTTTCTACAAAGGAAATTTCAAGAAACTTAATGCTTGAGTGCTTCTTTATATGAAGTAAATTAAAATTGTTTTCAATGTTAGGAGGTTTATTTGCCTTCCTGATGTAGGGAAATTTTGGAGAGAATCAATAGAAAAAGTAGATTTGATGACACAATGGCGAAAGAAGTTTATAATAGAAGAATAGAAATTGACTGCCTCATTAGTCTAGTGGTCCCAAGCGTGACTGCTAAGCTAGAGATCCTGGGTTCGATCCCCAGGTCGAGCAAAGTGTTATTGAGTTTTCTATGAAATTCTCAGTAGCAGCTCGGAGTCTGGATTTGTGCCCGGTTAATGGCTATAGGCTCGCTTCCTATAACAAGGGACCTAAACATACCCGGCGAACTGTGGGTGTACATTAAGTACGCCTTTGCCTAACCCTTCGGGGAATACAGGCGTGATGGTATGTTATGTTATGTTGTGTTAGAAATTAGTAGTTAAACAGTAAACATGATTAGAGTTATTTGATTTTTCTATGAAATTGTCAATAGCTGCTTGTAATAGGCTCACTCCCCATCATCATCATCATATCAGCTAATAGAAGTTCACTGCTTATCTAAGGCCTCCCCCAAAGACTTCCACATGGACCGGTTATATGCCGCCTGCATCCAACGACTGCCAGCGACCTTTACCAGGTCGTCCGCCCATCTCGTTGGAGGTCGTCCCACACTGCGCTTTCCGGTGCGTGGTCTCCACTCGAGATCCTTTCTGCCCCAGCGGCCGTCAGTTCTACGAGCTATGTGCCCCCCATTATATGAGATCGTAACATACCTACCGGCAAATTATGGATGCAAAGCAGAGTAAGTACACCTGCCTAATCCGGCAACTCATTACTGACAACTACTATGTCGCTGATGTCCATGGGCGGCAGTAGTCACTTACCATCAGGTTACGCATGTTCGTTTGCCCTGATATAAAAACAAAAAAATGAATTTGAACTGCTGCTGCACTGCTCAACCTGGGGATCGAACTTAGGACCTGTTGCTCAGTAGTCACGCTTATGACTTCTAGATTAATGAGGCTGGTAGATAATTAGAACTTACGTAGACAAATTTTGAGGAAACAAATGAACCATCGTATACTTATTGACTTTCTCCTTGCACAAATATCGTAATCTATTCAACGGTTTATGCTTAAAAAGGTAACAAATAAATAGATATTAGTATGCATTATTTTCTTTCACAAAATTTATAAATATAATCTAAATTAACAGCAACAATAATTATTCTCATGCATTCTCTCTTTATAGATTGAAATTCCTTAAAAATATTGCTTAAAATGGATGCGTTCAATCATTAAAAAAAACATTACAAATAATCAAATATTATAAATAAGACGTATTCATATAATAAGGTTATATTATATTCATGCTTACTGAAATTTTCAAAATAAGCCTTATTTTACCGATATTTTAAATTCAATATTTCGTAGGTAAATGTATTTCATAGATATTTTATGCATAACATTTAAGATTACTTTGATCTTACATAGATTGGTACTTATTCGTAGATTTCAATGGTATCAAATCATAATACACAAATAATAAGGTAAATCCTTCTGTAGAAAGTGGATTCGCGTTTCCATTGTGGTTATAAATGTTATTTAAGTCTGTGTCTAATCTGGGGATGAGGTCTTACTTTCTTATAATTTTTCGGCTTACGATCATAAATCATTAAAAGGTAACAAATGTATTATTTATTATTTGTGAGTTAATCAGATATATTTTTTTACTCAAATATACTCGTAAATACTAATATAAAAAGACCAAACATCTCTTAAAATACGACGTTACGATTCCACGTTAACAACCACCGTTTGACAAACTCATAAGGGTAGGAAGTAATGAAATATTCAATAGAGACAATACCCATCAATGTCGACGTCTTAATACCTCAGAGGTCGCGAACATTGTTTTCCGAGTAAAAAAATGTGTCGGAGAACAAGTCATCCCGTTTTTATCGGAGCTCTTTCACTTCGGTGGATCGTCTGAATGCGACGAATTTATTGCGATGTACAACCTTCAGTGGAGCGCGAAGAATTAGCCGACAATCAGCTTCGGGCGAATTGTCGTGGTGCAATGTCACCCTCCGTGGAGCTAATGGTTTGTTATAAGTTGTTTGTTTGTACTCTTGGGTGTTTGCTGATATTGTTTATATTTGTTTCTTTTTTTATATATATTATTTTATTTTTATTTTATTTATTTACATAGGAAAACCAACAGCCACACATTATATTATAATGTACATAAGTTTAGCGTTGATCTCTGAGAATTAGCCTTGAACGATGGGTGGTGATGTCACCTTCCGTTCCGCGATTGGTTGTTAGTTTATACACTATGAGTAACACTTTTTTCATTGAGCTCTAAGTTTTACTCACGGGCGACTTGTTGTGGTACCTACAACGTCTCCCTCTGCGAAGTTAATGGTTTGTTATAAATTGTTTATTTGTATACTTCTTGGCTGTTTGCTGATATTTTTTTCTATACTAATATCAAAAAGAGGTAAAGTTTGTGAAGTTGTAGGGGGTTATCTCTAGATCTATTGAAGATAGATCGGTCAAAATCGGTTCTAGTAGATTTATATCTACTAGAACCGATTTTGAAAATTATTTTTGTGTTGGATACTCCATGTATCGAGGAAGGTTATAGGCTTTATAACATCACGCTACGCCTCTTAGGAACGGAGCAGCGCGGGTTAAGCCGCGAGCGGGTCGCTAGTATTGTAATAAGATGACATATATGCATACCCATATTATGGGCTATGATGGTAAGTGGTTACCCCAGTTTATAGACGCCAGCAACACTAGTAGTGGCACCACTCACGCGTTGTCATCTTGAGATCTGAGTTGTTATAATCTCATTTGTCCCTACTACTAGTACTGGCTACTGACTTTGTATTAGTTTTGTTTAATTTATTGTTTTTTTTTTTTGTGTATGTCTAAGAATAAGCTGAGAATCAGCTTCAGGCGTTGGTGGTAAAATTTAATTTATGTACCTACTTAACACTTTTTTTTCGTTGAGCTCTATATATATATATATATATATCTATTTTATTTTATATATTATTTTTATCTACATCTTAACACACCATCACGTCTGTATTCCCCGAAGGGTTGGGCAGAGGTTTACTAATGTACACCAACAGTTCGCCGGTATGTTTTAGGTCCCATGTAATAGGGGGCGGGCCTATTGCCATTAACCGGGCACAAATCCAGACTCCGAGCTGCTACTGAGAATTTCATAGAAAAACCCTATAACACTTTGCTCGACCTGATGATTGAACCCAGGATTTCTAGCGTAGCAGTCGCGCTTGGGACCACTAGACTAATGAGGCAGTCAGAGTTTTCTATCTATTCTGAATCGTATATTGTACAGAGCGCAAAGAATAGACCCACGTTGGTGTAATTTTATCCTTCGTGCCGTTAATAGTTCATCAGTTTGTAAGGTTGTTTTTATTTGGCCTTCCATGTTTTATTTATTACATTCACGTTGATATTAGTAATTTATTGAATCAAACAAACTTTACTATTGTTTCAATAAATTATTAGTAGATACTTATCACAAAAATATAACACCACGTCCTTTCACATTATATTTTTACTTAAGAATAGGCAATCTGAAAGCTCATTAGTATTCGAAGCTACTTCTTAATCTCCAGACTTTATAGAATTATATGTATGAAATCTATATAAAATATGATAAAAACGATTTTAATATTTGGTACAATGATTCTCGCTAATGAGGTCGGATAGAGCAGGTGTAGTAATGTAAAGTGGTTGCTTTGTATATTGTCATGCAGCCTAGATGTTATTCAAATATTAATTGAGCACCTGTTGAGAATTCAACCGGGTGATATACTGGGGGCCCTGTGACCTTTGTCCGGTTACAATTATATATCATGCTTGCTTGTTGGTCATGAGAATTTGAATCGTATCGGTTATAACTCTTAGAAACTAAAACTGAGACTTTGAAATATATATTTTTTTATACGCTTGATTGCCATTTCGCCTGATGTTAAGCGATACTGCGATCTACGATGGAGCGCACTTGCGTAGAAGAAACCGATTCATTCGTGATTTAAAGACACCCAGATTATAATTATCGGGGAAGACCCACTCGGGAAGCGCATTCCACATTTCAACGGTACACATGATAAAAGTGGACTTAAAGCGTTTCGTTCGGGATTTCGGAATGTCCACCATGAATCGATGTCACTTTTTCGTGCTACTTTTTACGGATTTAATCACGTTGTATTAATACAGCATCCATGGTCACGGGTTGACTGAGGTGCTGGACGTGTTGTGGTTTCATGTGGCCATCAAAAATGTCAATTTTATCCCCCTGTGTGTATAACATTTTTAATATAATACTATATAAAAATTCTACTTTGATAATTGTTAAATTAAGTAGGTAGGTATATTAGAAAGCGAATGCGCCACTTGGGGCAGGGTTATCCAAGACCAGAGGACTACAGACTCATTCCCCCAGGCCTCATTATAAAGCTCATGGAAGAGCTGTTTGAAGAACTGGGTGAGGATGAGGAATAGGTATCTAGGGGAAGCACAAAAGATCCCATTGGGTCGAGGTGCACTGAGGCCTTGCTGCTTCGGCCCCATATAAGATAAGATAAGGTAGGTATAAAGTTATTTTAGTAAAGGAAAAATTCAATCGCGGGCAGGATTCGAACCTGCGTCTCCTGGTTAGATACACCAGACGCTCTGACTGCTAAGCCACCGCGAACCCCACCCGCCTGATTGAAATTTGCCTTCACATTCTGAGTTTACGTCATAAGGTGACATAAGGTCTGGTGTATCTAACCAGGAGACGCAGGTTCGAATCCTGCCCGCGATTGAATTTTTCCCTTACTAAAATAACTTTATAATCTTAGCATGAAAAATGCAAAAAAAAAACACAAAAAAAGATAAGGTTATTAGTTAGTTAAGATATTAATATTTATACGACAGGCATTTCTAACTTCAAGTTACTCACAACCTACACTTAGAAATTAGTCTAGGACTGTTTGTACTAACTTGATTATTTCCAACCGGTTTATTCTTGGAAGGTAATTATAATATTGTGTTTTCATTTGTACTTAGTAGGTACCTATATTTGTTATTAGGTGACATATTTGAGTACTAAGTTTCTAGATAATTATATTCATCATTTTCGACGTGGGAGAGCCATGCTTCGGCACGAATGGGTCGGCTCGACCGGAGTGATACCACGGCCTCACAGAAAACCGGCGTTAAACAACGCTTACGTTGTGTTTCGCCGAGTGAGTGAGGTTACCGGAGGCCCAATCCCCTTTTAAAAGGTCGGCAACGCACTCGTGACTCCTCTGATGTTGCGGGTGTCCATGGGCGGCGGTAATCGCTTACCATCAGGCGATCCGTCTGCTCGTTTGCCCTCCTATCCCAATAAAAAAAAATTCATTAGTAAATTAGGTAGACAGTCGACAGAATTTTGGGATACATATAAAAATACGTTAAGATTAATTTTATGTAAGAATTTACGCAAGCAAACGTTTTTTAAGTAGAAAATAAATACTTTACTGTTTAATATATATAATAAATAAATACTATATTAAACCTAATTATTAGTCTCGTTGTCGTAAATGAGTTGCAACACAAGTACACAGTTGGCTGACCAAACATACCGGAGAATTGTGGATATAAATTAGTACATCTCTGCCTAACCCTTCCATGAAGCTTACCCATCTTGTAATAAGCTATGTGTAACATTGCTAAGAGGTGGTAAAATGTATCATATTTTTTTATATAGTAATAGTCTATCTTTTTGTGATTTTTTTGCATTTTCCATGCGTCACCTTATGACGTAAATTCAGAATATGAAGGCAAAATTTCAACATGCGGGTAGGGTTCGCGGTGGCTTAGAGGTCAGAGCGTCTGGTATATCAAACCAGAAGTCGCAGGTTCGAATCCTGCCCGGGATTGAATTTTTTTCCTTTACAAAAAATAACTTAGTAATAGTCTTTTGTTTTGTGTGTACTACCTACTTATTATATTATTGTAATTTTGAATGCTGCAACGTTTTGGTGTAACTGTAAAGTTATGTATATGTGTATACTTGTAAAAATAAATAAATTGTTATTAATTTTTTAAATGCCAAATTTATAGTTACAACAAGTAACCTAAATTCATTCTAACGATGTTAAAACAACAAGAAACTGCTCTTTTTTTGCTTATGTGCTTCTCCTTACATAAAAAACTCAAAATATTTGTAGGTGAGAATTGGTAATAATTTCAATCTTAGTGTGACTCAAGGCACCCACAGATAAGCGCGTATTTCCACTGTCGCATCTCTTAGGGTGGCAGCACATTAGCCACTATCGCGTGTCGTTTGCGCTATTTATTAAATACGCGTTTTAAAAGTCGACAAAACCATGCAAGCTTGTTGATACAAACTAATGATCTGTCTGACTTACCGGCGCCAATTAGTTTGAATGTGGCTGCTAAGTGTTCAAAAGGTTACCTCTACCGTCTAAGACCCTGTTTGAGTTTTCAATCAGGCAAGGGTCAAACGCATTGAAGTCAACATTAAAAAAAAGTTAAGCAGCTCACACGATACTAGCCAATGAGCAGTGAGCTTAAATTCAAAGCTTGCTCGTATAAGCGTGTATTTCTACCGTTCGTCGCGTCACTAAGTCCAAAGCTTGCCTGGAGCGAGCGAAAACGAAAACAATTCAAAGCGGTCTCACTGCAGATCATTACTGAGATCTCCAACTTCAACGATGTTTTAATACTTTTTTTTTTGTGTCTGGCTATCAGATGCTCCAAAGTAATTTGTAGAGAAACACGTTTTTCTTGATGGAGATTAATAAACTGGCTTTGTGTTCAATAGTTATTTTGCTGATTTTGTTACAATGTTTATCCAGAAAAAAATATGCAGACATAATTATACCGCTACTCATTTACGAAAATATAGATACTTTAATTTTCTTACGTAAAATATTTTCATTGCGAATTAATTTTGACAAAGGTATCAATTCAAATTTTTATTTGGTTTACTACTGTTCGAGTAAACCCCTTAATCCAAGCACCAAAGACATGGCAACCCTTCAAAACTTCATTTGACATATTCACCTCAAGTGAACGTGATTGACAATCGGTTTCTACATTTGGCAGCTTACAGCAAATCAATTACCCAGCCATCTACAGTTTAGTGTGAGCCAAAAAAGTCGAAAGCAGGGATTGGATTCCAAAGCTGGCTGGCCAAGTGTGCGGTAATTAATTACGCGTAGCTGTTTTTGCAGCGGCTGGCCGGAAGAAAACGGCCAAAGATTTATTGTTTGTGCCACTTCACTCGGCGTCTTCGGCTGGGGAATTACTAATCTTTTCTTTAATTCTGATCCCTTGTTTTCTTCCGCCGGTAACAGAGACGTAAGCCGGATTAACGGCAATACTCATTTCAGACTCCTTCATAATGCATTGACTGGGAACAAATAACTAGGGCAACAATAAGCTTTATTACGTTAAATTACTTTGCGTGTAATAATATTGTGTATGTTATAAGGTATTAGCTATGTTACATGAAGATTCATTAACCGCCATAATGCGATCGCGATAGTAGATCCTAATAGGTACGCGGTTTAGGCATTAAAGTGAAATTGGAATCCCAATGATTTTGAACAAATATGTTCCTAATCCGAGTTGATTAATAACAGTAATTAAACTCAAACGAATGAATTAGAAAGTTTGTTGGTTCGTTTGTTTTTACCAACCAAGCATTAATATGATTGGTTTGGTGAAATTTTGATCGTTTACAGCGCCATCGATTTATTAGATCAAACGCGAACTTTTAACGAAAAATAGTATCTAATAATACATTTAATTTTCTCCTTGAATCTTGTACCACTTCTTCTGTACCTCTCCAGACCGTGTTTCTAACTTATAAATTTTATTGGAAACAAGCTTGACACTTTTTATTATTTCGATTGATATTTTTTAGCTTTTTAGTTTACTTAGGAAGTTAAGTTTCATTCAAAAAGGTCCGGTGCGTAGCACTCGCAACCGGCGTTTATTTATGAGAAGATGTATGAATGTGGAAGAAGCAAAAGAAGTGTGCATGAATCGTAGAAAGTGGCAGTCTATGGTTTCTGCCTACCCATGTGGAGGAAAGGCGTGAGTGTATGTATGTTAGTTTACTTAAGGGCATTACATCGCTAAAATCCAAAAAACACCCTAGCTTAAAAGAAGTTTCTAGTGGAATCATTATGTGCGTTTGCCATATAAAAAAATATATGTTATCACCACCACAAACAAATTGTATTGTTTAAAATTTTTATAATTTTGCCCCAATTTTGGATAATCATTGAAGTTAATAGACCTTTTTTAACCTAATCTGTATTTTTTCTCTTTAACGGCTCAAGGGTCCGGCGGAGCTTGAATTGCCCACAAAAACGTAATTCCGAAATAAATCGTAATCCAGACAATATTCTATCAAAAGTTATTATTCGGATTTGGATACCATTAATTTAGGTTCCTACGGTACGATTTCGTCTACTACTAGTTCACTGGAAATAAAAGACCGAAAAATATTTCCAAACTTGGTAAAGTTATCAAAAATTGCATTCGCTTACATTTATTTTCAGTGAAGTATTTTGGACAAAATGGTAACGTAGGAACCTAATTTAACGGTATCCGAATCCGAATAATAACAGAATTTTATTAAATTGCGTTTTAATTACGATTTATTTCGGAATTACGTTTGTAAGAGAAATTCGCTCCGCCGGACTCTTAATATTTAGTCATTAATTTTATACCAAAAAAATTGTAATGACGTAATTAATAATTTGTATTGTTTTTATTTTTTTATTTCTTCGATTATTTTAAAATTATAAAGAAATATCCGAAACCTCACTATCACCCCGCGTGAAGAATCCCCGCAATGCCTGTGATGGTGCTGAACAAATACTAGCACAAAGACTAAATCCTCAAGGTCATTGGGCAATGTAATAGGGGGCGAGCCTATTGCCATTAACCGGGCATGGATAAATCCATACTCCGAGCTGCTACTGAGAATTTCATAGAAATACCCAATAACACTTTGCTCGACCTGGGAATCGAACCTAGAATCATTAGCGGTTGCGCCTACAACCACTAGACTAATGAGGCAGGTAGGCATATTTTGTTTCTTTTTAAATAAGAACAATCATCATACATATATAAAAATGTAACTGATCGCTGTCTGTACATGGAAAATATACGAGAAAAACTATTATTGAGGGCATTTATCAACGCATTACAACCCAAAACTATAATTTTAAATTTTTTTGTCGTTTTGTCTCTTTATCTGTTTCTCTGTGTGTTTGTGCACGCTAATCTCAGAAACGGATTAACCGGATTATTTCAATTGATTCATAAATAAAAAAGGTTATACCAATTTAAAATATTTTTTTGACAAAATTGCTATAAAATAACTGATTTATTAAATTGGCTGAAACTTTAATTTTAAATGTATAGAATAGATACTCCTGATGGAACGGGAAAGACATTTCTTACCAAAGTTATTTTGGCAGAGGTAAGAAGCCAAACTAAAATTGAGCTTGCTGTTGCTTCATCGGGCATAGCAGCTACTTTGAAGCTAGGCGGAAAAACTGTCCATACTATGTTCAAAATTCCGATCGACTTAGACCGCACAGAGAGCCCTGTTTGTAGTATTTCTAGAAACAGCGATACAGCTAAGGTTTTACGTGATTGTAGTCTTATTATATGGAATGAATGCACAATGGGAAACCGTAAAGCAGTTGAAGCAGTAGATAGAATGTTACGTGATATCAAGCAAAATGATCAACCAATGGTATCACAGTAATTTTTTGTGGTGACTTTCGTCAGACTGCCTGTTTATACCACATACAACAAGGGTTGATGAAGTTATAGCCTGTCTCGAGAGTTCTAGACTGTGGCAATACATTATTCATATGCATTTGACAATACATTAATATGCGAGCACGAGTCGGAGGCAATGAAAATGCGCAGGAGTTTTCTTGCTACTTGAGATTGGTAACGGTGTGTATCCGCAGGAACAAGGAAAAGCTGCTCTTCATGAAAACACAGGTTCAGCACACTTTTGTTCGTTTCTATTAAAATCTATATGGAGAGTTCGAAATTATATATTTTAGTGTGTTAAAATAAAACACATCTTTTTTAAAACCACAGAAAAAATATATACATAATTATTTTGTTTTATGCTTCGTGGCGCCATCTAGTCGCCCCCGCGCGTACCAAGGCAAAAACCTATAGTAATGATGTGCGGTGCAACGCACGGCTGCGGCCATATGGCGCTTAACACACAGTATCATTAATGCGTGACCTCGTATCATCTGTTTATGGGGACGCAACACAAATAGCAGCATCCGAAAATTCCTAGCTTGAATTGTAATTAGAAAAATAATTAGTTAAAATACCGACTATGAAACTATATACTCTTCGCGCGACAGAACACGCAGAACTTTATAAAAAGCTGCTATCCTACTAAGCTATTTACAGTTTATATGTGTATTATTTGCAAAATAAGTATAGGCACTAAAAATGCTGTCCAAAGTAACTATTCCACGCGAACGAAGTCGCAGGCAAAAGCTAGTCTTATTTATATTAAAGAAAGGCTAGAAAAAATATTCGAACCATGTTCTCGTGTACTCTAAAAAGCTCAAACATTTCGTTTGTAAAATGATGTTTTAATTAAAGTTTCCGATTGGATGACTTAGTAAAATTTCAATATAATGGAAAGGTCGAGAATTTGTCCTCCCATTTATTATGATACCCAAAGGACAGTTACCCAAATAAACTTGTACACTAGTAAATTGGGTTGTTCCCGTAAGGCCGCCTCGTTATGTGATTGAGATTGGTCATGTACTGATATTGGGTCTGTTTAACCAAATTACAAGTATTATCCCATTTCTGATTAATCCTTGGTGATTATTATTAAATGTATTTACATTTACGAATTGTAATGTATGGCTTCGGGCAAAGAATTGGCTTTCTCTTCGAAATGGCTATATAATCCCACTCATTCTGAGAGTAGGGCTGTGCCTGACAGTGAGCCCACAGATCGCTGTTATTAGTTATGTGGAATTACTAAACATCACTCCTTTATTCCCCGAAAGGTAAAAAAGCAAAGGCGTACTAATGTACACCCACAGTTCGCCGGTTTGTATAGGTCCCATGTAGGCAGTTATATCCTAGTAATATTAGTAGCAGTAGCAGCATAGATAAAGTTCGTGTTAAGATTCATACGATACACCAATATTTTTTCATATTCAAGTTATTTAAAATAAAAAGAAATCTGTGAGAATTTCTTGATGGCGTGTGAATTCCGCCAACCCGCACTACACCATATAGTTGACTATACCCTAACCCGTCTCATTCTGAGAGGAAATCCGTGCCCTGTGGAGGGCCAGTAAAGGCAGTAAATGGTTTGATGACACAACAAAATATTATTGTAAGGATAAGTTCTACAGGTTACGTAAAATATTTACTATAAAGAGAAATAACCGATAAAAAAAAACTATATGCTATGCTGTAGCTAGTTAGTACCTACCTACTATAGTTTTCTTTTGTGCTGTATTTTTCGCTAGTATCATTTTTATTCATAGATGCTTGATGGTGGCATCTCTCTCAGGAGTTTAACTTAAAACATCGTAATTTTAAATTTTCTAAGAAATAATTTGTTATGTAAATAATGGATGTTGAAAGGTGCTCCAAACGTATGAAGCAGAAGATTAGAGCAAGGTATTTTGTCCTCTATATCACAGGTAATAGTGATGACATTGCTACAGTTATATGCTGGGGTATGCTTAGTAGAGATTTTTATTTGTAAAAGATACTAGAAAGTCTTATTAGGTAGAGCCTAGGTAGCCGCAAAGTACACACTACATAGTTTATGAAGCATCCGTAAACGCATTGACGTACATAGGTATGTATGACGCACGTTAATCTGTGTACAAAATATCTAAACTTAAAATCGATATTTATCTTAAGATTCTATACAAATGTTGTTAATGCGCTTTATTAAATTAAGTTGCAACGGGGCTATTCGCAACATCACACGACCGTCCAAACCCTAAACTAGTACAAAAACTAAACGCGTTTTATACTTACCCCACAATTTATTTTCCAAACTTTTCTCAGATAGCGTTTTATTTTTCATACACAAGTACAATCTCTAATGAGGTATGGCTTTAGGTATTGTTGTTGTTAAAACTTTGGTCGTTAATTAGTGAGTGGAGGGCGTGCTGTGGAGTTGAGCGTCGGATCCCAGGTGGGATGTGCTCCTGCGTTACACTCAGTATTTGCATAAAAGTTAGTGCAGTAACAGCATATAGCCGCCGGTGTACTATGAACTACAGTCGACTGCCAGATAGTTTGCCAGCGCACAAATATTATTCGAAGTAAAATTGTTTTGCGACGGAAATGGGTACGTCTCTTTATTGTTCATATGAAATGCATATTGAAACGGTTGAGAGTTCATAGAATAAGGTTTACGGAAGTTTGAAAACAGATTTGTATTTGTTTTCGTGTTTCAACTGATATATCTGCGGAGTGCGGCTCTTATAATCCGTCGTCACGACATCGCGGCCATGTCTTTGCTATATGTATATTTTGTGTTCTAGACTAAGAGTTGAGTACCTATATATTATGGTTTAATCCTACATAAAGATCAAACCATGTTGATGGTAATACCGTACCTACATTTATCCTAGTAACAGATAGAATTTCGTTCGCACGAAAATCCAGTTTAATCCTGACGTAAAGAAATGTCATGAAAAATACATGACGTGTCGGAAAGTTCAAAGAATCTCATAATTTTCAGAAGAATTTTTATATTCTACTCTGAAATTCTCGTTTATTTGGATAAGAGCCCATTACTGTATTGAAATAACGTCAAAGAAAACCTGTCTCGCAAACTTAAACTGTCGACAATTATCGGATTTACAATTTTCGCCGTTTCTCGACTCGGCATAGTTGTCTAAAGGCCGCGGTGGCGTCTTGCAGATCCTGGCGAGCGTCGAATGAGAGCTAATGGTCCGTTAATAATGCCCGCCAGTCGGTCTGTTAGCAGCCTTCGCCGCCACGAATTACGACTTGGGGCTTTCTGCTAAACTGCCGAGAATCGTACGCTTCACCCTACACGCTAGCACAGCGCCTTAATGAGACGTAGATGGGAGATCGCTGCGCGGTCATGTAGGCATGATTAGGTCGCCACCACGCCACTATTCTCACAGAAATTATTACTTTTAGAGGCGGCCGGGGAAATGTTGCCCACACTTAATTACCTCGCGTTTATACCTTCGGCTTCAACAAAATTTGAAAGACGTTCTACACATTATAAACAGCACCAATTCCGTGATTTGATTTTCAATTTTACCTTTCAAACATTCTACTAAATTCACTGAATTTATTATCATGAGTGATTCGGGGCGAATTCCAATAAGTGGGATGATTACATTTGTGACACAATGGAAGGTATCGACGAGGTGGGAAACAGATATCCAAACATTCATTACATTAGGTCTTTGTGTAACGCAGAACAATAGTTTCGAGATGTTACATACCTACATGAAAGTGTAAAATAGCAAAATTTAAAAAAGATAAATCACTTCGGTTCCGGCGTTAGCGGTGATTCTTTCGGCGATCTCCTCAATCGGCAGTTTTGTCTTTGTGTGTTGTTTCCTGACTTTCCTCCAACTCCACAGGTTTTTCTGTAAGGCAATAATTTTGTTCACTCACGAGGCTCGTCCAAGCGAAAAGAGAAAGATAAAAAAGGTGGTCTCAGCTCTTTTGTCGTTCGCCTGTGAGTGGGAGCTCGATTTGTAACAGATATCTACTTTATGTAGATGTATGGTCTTGCAAGTTTTATTTTCTTAACCGCAGACTGCTCTGGCGAACCGGTTTGCAGTTTCACTCTGCAAGTTTACCGCTGATATTAACTGCAAGTTTTGGCAAGTTTAGAAATACACTTTATACTCGCAAATTTACTGAAGATCTGTATTAATAAAGGTGAACAATCATTGCAATCATAGTGGTGTCAATGCTTAGTTTATGAGCAACGAGCTTCGAAAAACAACTTAAGCTGCTGTCGCTGAAAGCTGAAAGAATCGAATCAAATCTTGGATACGCATCGCGAGGAGATGCCTCACTCTGGATCCTTATCGTAGTGGATAGCGATCCGTAAACTTGGGTTGTAAACGAACACATTGGGTGGAGAATTATTTTATACATTATTATCAACCCTCCTGTTGGGCATGAGTCACCTCTCAGCAGGAGAGGGGACTATAGTCCACCCTTTTATCTATTTAAATAATAATATATCGTAATAAAAAGCATAATTAGGTATATAGGTAATTAATAATTATTTAATAAAACGTATCTAATATTTCGAAATATGTAAAAAATTATGACATATATGACACTAAAATAACCTTGATTTTAACATGTAAAATAATTATCTTAAAATGTATCTTGGGCACGTACAAATCACATTTACAGCTGGGAAAAGAGAGGTCACATCAACCGAATCATACCTACAATATGAGACTCCCCATTTAAATATGAATAAAAGCCGAGGGTGTTTTGCCCTTTGTAATAAATTATTTCTCATGTGTTTCTCTCCACCTGCTCTGTGCACAAGATATGAGCCAGAAGCCATTTTTGAATGTCATTTAATATACAAACGAGGCTCAAAATAACGTACACAAAAGTCATTATTCTATCAAATGAAAATTTATGTCTGATACCTCTGAGCTCTTAGACATAAAAAAAAAATCATTTGCTATCTTTATAAATATTAACTATAAACGAGAAAGTTTGTGAGTATGGGTGTATGGATGTTTGTTACTCTTTCACGCCAGAACGGCTGAACAGATCTGGATGAAATTTGGTACAGAGACGGATTATAGTCTGGAATAACACATAGGCTACTTTTTATCCAGGTCGAACCCAATTTTGAAGACCACGCAGACAAAGTCGCGGGCAGAGGCAAGTAATAAATAGATTCTAAAGATAGTTCGCGCTATAATTATTAAAAATGTCGTTTGTATTGTTAAAAGTACGTGACATAACAAAAGCTTTTAATAGAATGTCTTTAAACGGCGAACTTTAAAAGATTCTAGTTGAAGAGCTAGAGGCAAAACACTTAAGACTAGTGGGAGCGCCTTAACGATCTAACAACTAGACGTGACGGGATCTTCGCTATGAAACGCTCCTTAATTTTATTGGACAAAACATAGTCTTTGTCCCAGTGAACAAATCGCTCGGGGATCGTATTATTTTCTACGTAGATTTATCGGCGCAGGCGGATCGAGGGCCCTTTTGTTGGGGTTTTCCATAAATCTTTCTGCTATTTAAACGGTTATTAGGACAGGAGCGATTGATGTCCGTTGGATATCCTTCTTGGGATGGAGAACACTACATTCTGCTTTAGATTACGATTTGCTTTCTCTTTGACGGGCGTAATTGTGATTAATACAAGTGATACAATTGTTTGAATTAAAACCTTATGTCGTAGTCTTTAGAAGTTACTTACCTATAGTGCATTCTTATAGTAAAATCACTACTATAATAACATTTAATTTAAAAAACCTCAGCATCAAGTCATGGTTACCATGTTTTTGCAAATTTCAAATCGATCAGATCTGTGAAAGTTGCTCTCATCCCTTCGTCAACTAAAAAAGATCTGATAATTAAACAGCTGGCCAGATTTTCTTAAATCTTAGCTAAGAACACTCTTGATCTAGTTATCTTTCAAACAATAAAAACTGAATTAAAATCGGTTCATTCGTTTAGGAGCTTTGATGCCACAGACAGACATACAGATACACACTACAAAGTCATAACACTCCTATTTTTTGTCAGAGGTTAAAAACAGTTGAAGCGTTTTCAATAAGCTTTTGCAGTTATCACATGACTTGGTACGTACCGAAAATCTCATTAAATTTTCAAATTCCTTAGTGATAGGTACCTACCATTTTATATTCTTTACTATTTCATCCAATCTCGTCTCTTTAAACTACAATATAAGCAAATCTTATTTATTATTGTGTACTAAAACCACCTGAACAATGTGATTTCTTTTGAAATACAGAAGAATAAAACGAAGAATATAATTTTAAAAAAATGCAACCTTTGTTAGGTACCTATGTATACTAGTATTATATTATCTGTGCTATGTGTACGAGTATATTGTGTGAGGTAAAAATTCTGTTTAGTCTTATGACACCCATGGGAAGAACCACGGTTACCTTTTACGGGCCTCCATGACGAATGGACCATAAAATAATGAAAGTTTTGTTTGTTTGGAGTTAAGGGTTAACAAAATAACATTTCTGATTTATTAAAAAAACAGGGTTGTGGTAATGTACAGTCGCTAATCTTTAAAAATGATTTTTATTAGCATAGGGTCTATGTAGTTTACCACCTTAAATTAATGGTCTAAGACTAAAACTTCTCTAGCAAAAAAAAATCCTTTCGATCCGTTCAGTAGAAATCACTAACACCGAATCCTTACTAATATTATAAGCGTGAAAGTTTGTGAGTATGGACGTATGGATGTTTGTTACTCTTTTCACGTCAGAACGGCTGAACGGATCTGAATGAAATTTGCCATACATATAGATTATAGCCTGGAATAACACATAGGCTACTTTATATCCAGGTCGGACTCAATCCTGAAGTCCACGCGGACAAAGTCGCGGGCAGAAGCTAGTCATCTATATTTTATGTCAGAGCATACGAAGGTCATGTATCCTAGCTTTCAATGTACAAGTAGGTACATAGAATGTTAAGTTGTATGAAAGTCGGTAGTCCACAAGGTCACGTCAAATATGTCATGACAGATTTATTACGCCTTTTTGGAGGTTTACCTTCATAATATTAACGTGGAAATGGTGGCAGACGATACCAGGAAATTCGGATCGTACAAATCACTGTTCTACATACAGGGTGAAATTGAATTGACACAAATTAAAATTTAATAACATACTTTTTTTTTTAAAAAAAACGTTGCCCCACACTAGGATTTTCTCCTGTATCGTGGGTGCGTTTACAAACACAAATTCTCACAAACATAAACACCCAGATCCGGAACAACTACCTGCAGATCATACAAATATTTGCTCCGTGTGGGGATCGAACCCACAACACATGGCGTAGAAGCCGATTGCTCAGCCGCTACGCCAAACGTGTCTTATGATTCTATGTGTAACAAAGAATATTTAGAACTCGACTAATTATACTTTTTTAGTATTGTAAAGGGAGTTCGTAAACGTCTCGTGCGCTTCTACTGCTACCTTTCTATGGAGCAGAATAGAAAAAAAAAAGATAAATGATAGTAAGTGCAAAGCGTTAATAGTTCACATAGTAACTATCTGAATAATGTTTATTGTATATTTTTTTGTTAAATACCGATAATTCATGCCTACCTGAAGACAATAGCTTAGTTTGCACCATCTAAGTTAAAAAATAATACTTTTTTACAATTTAGATTTGAAATAACATTTTAAAATGAATTAGGAATGGTTACTGAACCGCCTATTTCGATTTGTCACATGTTTTCAAAGACACCCTGTATAAAATACAGTGAATTTACAACAATTCGTAACAAGCGACTTTTTAAGTTATAACTAAGTAATTACATATTTCCGATAAAGCTTGACGATTTACTGGAATCCCCATACCTATTCATCATTATTCAGTAAAAGTTTTATGCACGGATTTATTAATTCGTTGAAACAATTTTACCTGTTTGCCGCTTCAGAAAAGAAGGTATTATATTTTGTAACTGTAAATTAATCCAGATTTCACAATACTAAGTGGGAACGGTACAATGTATATACAGATGCGTCAGAAGTTGTCTGCAAATGGAAAATAAAGAATGTGTCAATTTTGTTTTGCAAAGAATTAAAAAAACACGATAAAAAACAAGTACCTGAGTGTTCTTTAAGAAAATCTGTCCTGCTGAGAGCACTCTGCTGTAATAAATTCACTCACAATTTATCTTTTTGTGGATTGCTTTGCTTGTAATAGCGACCGGGGCGTGGGAAATTCGGCAAAAAGCCCACTGCGCTCTCTACTTTGTTGAACAGACCCATTACACAAAACATTATTCCAAATTACATTGGGCGCGTTACGATAATGTTTTTGTTCATTTGATAAGAGACGAAATGTTGTTTTTCAATTATTATAAAACAAAATTACACGGAGTTGTGCGTCTGTAGTTCTCATTGGTCAACGACCGTCGTTTTAATAGATATTTTCTGTTCCAATTTTCTTTGTAATGATACCTTTTGTGGTTTTGCTTGAAGCAACTATATTTGCTTTACCGGTTTCAGTTTTATTTTCATTCCAACAATATCACTGAGGTCTAGATGTTTCTTTTTATAGTGTTGTGCTAATTTTTTTCAGTGATATGCTACGTTTTGTTGGGAGTAGCGGCTGCTATTAAATATTTTATAGCCTCACAGCCTGCTACTGTACGGGCCCCTCTAGTAAACATTTGGTGGGATTTATGGACTGCATCTCGTGCCTACGGAGTACAGACCGGCTATAATTTGGGGTATTAAGTATTAGTAGAGTTCGCGGTTTTGCTAGCGTCCGTTGTTTATGACATGTTACAGCCTAAGGAAAGGTAAGGTATCATACAAAGGCAAGTTGTTATTGTTACAATAGGTTTTTTGTGGGGTATGAACATTTCAGATATGTTTTTTAACAACATTTATTGTTTTCTGTCATTTAATGTGGGTCGCACATTACTAGTATACTTGTTAACCCCTCGTGCTACGATAAATGCTTGTATTATAAGTGGGTTCACGTCGGTAATGCAATGGGTGGGTTTCGAACCGGCAACCTCATGAATCTTTTTGGTGACATACTTAGGACAGGATTGATGAACCTGAGGTTAATTTTTATACTAAAGTTAGTTTTGTGCGCTGTGTTATTTACCTACACATTGAAACTGTATTGGTTGGTTGTTATATAGGCCTTACACTTGTAGGTACCATCGTTATTCTCGGGATACCAGTCCAGTATAATGTCAGTGGGGTTTTAAGAGATACACGGTCCGGATTACTTTCTATTAAGGCAGTCCGTAATGCCTATGAACCACACTGCTTGAACTAGAAGCTAACTTTAAAATAGCTGAGAGAAGAATTTATACTCACATAAAGAAAGAATAAAGACTACAAATCGTATTCGCATTCGCATTTTTTATTAAAAATCTTCTCAAAAATTCAAATAATAATTGCTAGTAAGGAGTCCTTAAGGGTCCGGCGGAGCGTGAATTGCCCACAAAAACGTAATACCGAAATAAATCGTAATCCGGACAATATATATTAATAAATTATGATATATATGTTGTATGTTGTATTATTATTATTATTCGGATTTAGATATTATTAATCTAGGTTCCTACGGTCCTATTTCATCTGCTACTACCTCACTGAAAATAAAAGACCGGAAAATCGTTGCAAACTTGGTAAAGATATCAAAAATTGCATTCGCTTACATTTATGTCCAGTGAACTATTTTGGACAAAATGGTAAAATAGGAACCTAGATTAACAATATCGGAATCCGAATAATAACACAATTTGATTAAATTGTGTTTGAATTACGATTAATTTCGGTATTACGTTTGTAAGAGAAATTCGGTCCGCCGGACTCTTAAACACAGTCACTAAATACAGTTTCTGATCCTAATAAGCCTAAATTATCCAGTTGGTCTGACTTTGAAAATTATTTACAACCTTACTACTAGGAATTAAAGTAATAAATAAAGTAATGGATAAGTTATTGCGCTCTGGGCCCGATACTATGTAGATCCCAGTTTAGGTGTTTGCCAAAATAAATTAATGTCCGAAACTTTCAAATGTTGTTTTAATGTGTTGGTTTTGTGGTCACCGCTATTCCCTTAAATAGTGTAGGAACGTGTCTTAGTATTTTAGTTGGTAGAATAATTAGAACTAAAAAGAGAGGTAGGGCATAGTGGAATTGAATAATTCTGGGGAACTGGGGAAGAAAATTGTAGCCAAATAACATAGCTCCGTGCTATGTTGTGTTCCTAACGGTGAGCAAGGTCGCCAGAGCTCCACGAGGGAGCGTTGTGTTGGCAGATAGGACCCAACTATTCCTCATTAATTTACAGGGTCGGCAACGCGCGAGTGATAGGTACCCTTGGTGTTGCAAGCGTCTATAGGCTACGGTAACCGCTTACCAGCGGTCCGTACGCTTGTTTGCCACCTTAGTGGTATAAAAAAAAACCAACCGTTTCTCAAAAATATCCACTCTATTGAACGCCCAGACGACCTATTGAAGGTCACAAAGGAGATGTGGGAATTTGTCTTATTGGCCTGACAGCGATATGATGATGATGATGTCAATTGTTCTCAGGCTTTACTAGTACTTAAATCTCGAATCTCTAAAGTTTCACGAAAATATATGAATTAAAACGTAATGTTTATTCCCGTAGTCTTTTTCCAACTATGTTAGAGCCTAGTGCCAGTTTAACCAGATATTATTAATATTAATATTTACATGATTGGCGTAGCGGTTGAGCGATCGGCTTCTGCATCACGTGTTGTGGGTTCGATCCTCACACGGAGCAAATATTTGTATGATCTACAGGTAGTTGTTCCGAGTCTGGGCGTTTGTGTATGTGAGAATTTGTGTTTGTAAACGCACCCACGATACAGAAGAAAATCCTACTGTGGGGCAAAGTTTAAAAAAAAAATCTTTGGTTTATGATAACATAATATAATCAACCCATCTTACTGGGAACGGGTTTCCTTTCAGAATGAGAGGGATAAGCTTTAGCCCACCACTCTGCCTTAAGCAGTGATAGCCTAGTGATACGACCATTAGACTGCCAAGTCAAAGGTCTCGAGTTCAAATCCAAGGCACGCACATTTGACATTTTGAAGTCATGTGCGCATTAATAGTTAAGTATCACGTGCTTTTTTCTTATTGGTGATTTTATTGGCTTACGCTTGACCGCTAGTTCGCCTGATGTTAAGCGACACTGCCTATGATGAAGCGTACTTGCCTAGAAGAAACCTGATTCACTCGTGATTGAAAGATACCCAGATTATATCTACATGCTTAAACGATGAAGAAAAACATTGTGAGGAAACCTGCATGTCTGAGAGATTTACTCTATGGCATGGGAAGTCTACCACCACGCAATATATGATAAATACTCCCCATTATCCTGAATGCATCTTCCTAGCTCTAAATACAACAAAGGACTGTGAAAACGAAATTGATTTATACATAGCTGAAACCGAAGTCGGCTCACCGTGCCGATGAGCCCTTTATAATTTTGCGAATAACAGATAGGCATTTCAGTAAGATTTCTCTGTACAAATAAAGACGTTCGCCGAAGACTAATGGGGCGTTAATAATTCGCACGAGTCGCTATTCAATGGGAGCCTTCGAGATTTATCACTACAGGATTCTGGCAAAATGCCTCCTGGCAAGCGCTGATTATGCACTTTTTAAACGTTCCTGTGTCAAATGTTTCCAACGATTACTTCACAAAGAATTGAAGAAATTAATACCAACATTTTTTTCGAGCATCCAACATCGCGTAGATCTTAAATTTCGCCTGAATTTTAAAGCTTTTCATACCTTTCTTGGACAGATTTTTTAAATTTAAAGCCTTTGTGGTTCTGTCGTTTTTACCAATAAAAATGTACGTATTTCTAAAACATAAAAATCTTTTTTAGACTAAATACTTTACAAATTATCAGTAATATCTGCGGGTACATACCTACATATCCTCCGTTCCTCGGGAAATAGGTAAATTACTAGATATTTATAGGTGAGTTGTGCGTAACATAATAGCTATGATTGTGTCTACATGTAAGCATTGTCTCAGCTCAGCCGGGATCGGTTTTCGATAGGAACATGAGAGGTAAGTACAAATAGTTGTCATCCGTTATATACTAAAACCTTCCTTGTCAGACGCGTATTGTAACAGACCAATGATTGTACATTATAGCGATTGTATATTATTAATATATTTTGACGGCACGTTTGGCGTAGCGGCTGAGCGATCGGCTTCTATGTTACGTGTTGTGGGTTCGATCCCCACACGGAACAAATATTTGTATGATCTACAGGTAGTTGTTCCGGGTCTGGGTGTTTGTGTAAGTGATAATTTGTGTTTGTGAAATACACCCACGATACAGGAGAAATTCCTAGTGTGGGGCAACGTTTTTTAAAAAAGATAAAAGAAGATAAAGATATAGCTACCTATTGAAGAAAAACTAATATGAGGGGTCTTTGTTAGAGCAACAGAATCCAAAACAACAAATTTTAGAATTTTTGTCTGTCTGTATTTACACAAAAACTATTGCATGAAATTAAATACAGTTTTCACAGTTGTATTGCTGGAGGTTGTATGTTGATAGGCCTAACTTATAGTATGTTAATCTTTTTGGGACCTGAGTGAAACCACGTGTTCCTACAATAAAGCTAAATAGTTTGTATGTTTGAACGCTTGAAATGCGTGAAAACTCGGGAATTACTGTTCGGATCTAAAAAAAACATTTAATAGACCAGTTCTTGAGGAAGGCTATACATAAATACACTCAAGCTTTTTCTCCATAGAGTTAGGCAGAAACTACAGAATACCACTTGTAAAGATTTTTGCATAAGGCTTTTGCTTCGACCACATTCATATAGCGTATCATAGACGCACGGTAATCTTGTAAATGTTCTACCTAGGCCACGTTTTTCTTCAATCTGACCAAGAATTTACAATTTTTTACGTGGGAGAGCCATGCTTTGGCACGAATGGGCCGGCGCGACCGGAGTGATACCACGGCCTCACAGAAAACCGGCGTTAAACAACGCTTACGTTGTGTTTCGCCAAGTGAGTGAGGTTTACCGGAGGCCCAATCCCCTTTTAAAAGGTCGGCAACGCACTTGTGACTGCTATAGTGTTGCGGGTGTCCATGGGCGGCGGTAATCGCTTACCATCAGGCGATACGTCTGCTCGTTTGCCCTCCTAGTCCATAAAAACACATTCACATAAATACACTCATGCCTTTTCCCTATAGAGTTAGGCAGAAACTATAGAATGCCACTTGTAAAGATTTTTGCATAAGACTTTTGCTACGAACAAATTCATATATCGTGTCATACACACACGATAATCTTGTAAATGTCTGTCTCGTTTTCCTTCAATCCGTCCAAGAATTTACAAATTGGCGTTAAAATCAAAAAGTTATACTAAGAAATTAAATTCATAGATATTTTATTAATTTCAAATCTCATAACAAAATCTTTGCGATTGAAATCGGCTTAAAATTAGCAAATAATTTTGAAGTGTCAAAACAAAAGCTTGTGAAACCTTTCATCTTCAAATTAAGAATTTAATTAAGGAGGTGTTCACCTCACTGCCACCCGTTTGATTCGAATTTTCTTTTTGTAAATGTACTTTTGAGTGTCAAATATGTCAAGAACTTGGGGCAAATGGTAGACACTTTATATGGTTCATTACCTATTTAGATCCTTCTGCAAATAAGAACACATTTTAATTTAGAAAGCTTGCTAATATTGTGGTTGGTATTATAGGTATAATATGCTCAATACTCAATTCGTTTATTGCACTCCAATGTTAACAGGTGTTAAAAAATAAATATAAGAGTATCCATCGTGGACCCTGTCGGGCACGGCAATGTAGGAGAGAGGAGAAAGGTGGCTTAGCGATCAGAGCGTCTGGTGTATCTAACCAGAAGACGCAGGTTCGAATCCTGCCCGCGATTTAATTTTTCCTTCACTAAAATAACTGTTTCGAGGTTTTCTTAGTTTTCCCAATTTTACAAATCCCAGCTTTTAAGTAAGTACATATTACAAGTACATCCATATACCTACCTGTAGAGACACATAAACTTCGGTATCGCAGTAACAAAAGTTTCGTTTGGTAGAAACACGGTCGTAACATAAAATTTTACAACAACTTTAGACGTTACGTTATTATAGCTTTTTGATATCTTGCCATATCTAATAATGGGTTTATTACTTGTAATTTGAACGTTTGCTAGCTTATTTGTATACTGGTTATATTTATTGAATAGGCGCATGGGGTTTACATAAAGTGGAAGTTAAAGGTCAGGTGCGTAGCCCTCGGAACCGGCTCGTATGTATGAGAAGATGTTTGAATGTGGAAGAAGCAAAAGAAGTATCGAATCGTAGCAAGTGGCAGTCTATAGTTTCTGCCTACCCCTGTGGGAGAAAGGCGTGAGTGTATGTATGTATGTAAAAGGGATGTATTTGGTTATCTTGATTGCACTTTCGGTGGTCACCTTGCCACGACTTGCGCAGTGTTGTGGGAAAAAACAGGAGAAAGTTATTTAGACTTTCTGAATTCGACTAGACATACACTATGTTAAACCCTGTCTGAACCGAAAGGGGCATATTATAGGTATCCTAATCACATCATCAAATAAAATAAGAAACAATAAATATTCATGAAAGGGAATATATTCAAAATTTGCATTACGCAGATCTGCGCACGCGACTCGTTACGTTATAAATACGATTGCAACTGATCGACGCAGTAATTAGATAATTTATGCAACATAACTGTAATTGAAATAAGGCGGTTTGAAGTTTAAATTTCACGATTATTGTGCCCAAATTGTCGCAATTACCCCAAAATGCATGGTGAGGAAACCCGCATCTCGACAGCATGTGAAGTCTGCTAACCCTCAGTCTGCTAGCGTGGTGGACTAACCCCTCTTACTCTGAGAGGAAACCCGTGCTTAGAAATGGGACAGTAAATGGGTTTCAGTGTTTGTTCGATTCAGTCATGTATGAAAAGAATTTCGCAGAATTATACAATCAAACATGAAAATGGTTCCGAAGTAGAAAACCTGGAATCGGGTCTTTCTATTATAGAAGTACTTACGACCGTCTAATAATAAAGTACAATTACTTACATATAATATATATGTATATAATCAATAAGTCTATTGTACAGGCATAATCGTCTATCGTTATCTTAATATAGATAATATAATATACAACAATAGGTAAGGCCATACAATAGTTAATTCACTACACAAATGAATGCCGCGCTTTCTTGATGGGTTATCTTTATTGTGTTCTGTTCTACGCGAAAACTAATTTGCGCACTTTCAGAGTGGCACATTAGTTAGATAATTACGTCGTTTTGACACGTCATGCGCGTTTCTCGTTAACACGATGGTACGGATAAAGAATAGTGCGCCTTCTGTCTTTCAGTGTCATTAAAAGCGATTTGGGGATTAATGTAAATAGGAAAATAATTATAAATGTTAAAAAAAATTACGTGGGAGAGCCATGCTTCGGCACGAATGGGCCGGCTCAACTTGTGTTTCGCAGAGTGAGTGAGGTAACCGGAGGCCCAATCCCCTTTTATAAGGTCGGCAACGCACTTGTGACTGCTCTGGTGTTGCGGGTGTCCATGGGCGGCGGTAATCGCTTACCATCAGGCGATCCGCCTGCTCGTTTGTCCTCCTATCCCATAAAAAAACTGGGTAACTCCTCATTAATCTAGTGGTCCTAAGCGCGACTGCTACGCTAGAAGGTCGTGAGTTTGTTTCCCAGGTCGAGCAAAGTGTATGAAATTCTCAGTGGTAGATTTTTATTGTTTGTTTGCAGCTATAGTATCACTGCGACCGCAGTCGGTCTATTGTGATCGCCACTGGTTAAGTTAGAGTTCACCGTTGAATCCTGCAGCTATTATGAACTGCAGGATTTAGGGGTTTTTTAGGGGTGAGCTCCTTTATTTCATCCGGGCTTAAGGTGTGTTTTCCTACATGAACACTACGCTTCTGTATTAGCGATCCACACAGTGATAGATACTTGAGGTTCAGTTTATCCATAGGATATTGATATTATCAAGAAATGACGTTGCGGTGATCTGATGGTAGTCGCCAGAATTATTTTCATGGAGGTACATTTACGTCTAAAAGTATAAAAGGCTAATACATGCTCAGAAGTCTTAATTATCCTCTTTAACACACTAATAAATTTATTGAAAAAAAAACCATTTTCTTTTGTGAACCTCCCGGCGCCTCCGTTCCCTTTGTGTAAAATACTAATATTCAGCCACAACTCCGGGAAACGTGATAATGATGATGATGAAGACCAACAACCAAACCAAGGGTTTCTGTTACCAACAAATGGCATTCAACAGCTATTAGCGTCGCAAGCTGGTCAAAACTTAATTTTAAAGTTTCTAATTAAGTGCCGCGGGAGGACTACGTCGATTTGCATATTTGTGCGTTTAAGTAGCGCGGGCCTTCCTCTGGGGCGACTGAGTGATTGAATTATTATCTGACTGGCAGCTGGTCCACCGGTACCTCGGCCAGACGTGAGTTGTGTACGCGCCACGGATTTGCGCGGGCGCTCATAATTGTTATAATTACCCACTCGCTGTCTCGTTTCGATAATGGCCGCACGTTTGCTGCAATAATCCCCTGGAAGCGTCTCTTCAGAATAATAATGGCGTTACATTGTTATTTATTGTATTTGTTATTGCTTATTGTGTGTTCGATCTATCGGTTATTATTCCGAGTTACATTGAGCGAGAATTAGTAGAATAATGATTTCGATTCAAATTTTAAATCTTTGTGATCCTTTTGTGACTGAGATAGAGGGATGCTGCCTAAGAGTATATTATTATATTTGTATGATGCCGTTCTACACATTAAATGAAATGGTTAGGTGGAGGCGTGCTAATGTAAACCCACAGTTTGCTTTCTTATGATAAGGTTTCTACTCTTAACAAAAACCGGACAAGTGCGATTCGGACTCGCTCACCGAGAGTTCCGTACAAATTTGTAGGATTTTATAAATGAATTACAAATGTATAGTTTTCAGATTTTTCCCTATACTGGTAGTATAAGACGGTATTACTTGCCAAATTTCATAGTTCTAAGTCAACGGCAAATACCCTATTCATTTTGATTTCCTTGAGAGTGACGAAATATACGTTTTTGCGGCATAAACGGCCGAATCTTTTTTTTACGTTAACTTAGAAGTTTATTTTTTCACAGCGTCAAGTAACTGTAAACCTGATTATATGGCTTTAATTTCAACTCGATATCTCCACGCGTTCCCGAGATAAGGGGTCTTCAACAAAGTGATCCTATAAGGGTTCCGTTTTTTCCTTTTGACGTACGGGACCCTAAAACATGAAATTATACCTAAATAGTCTCCAATTGGAGTGTCTGATCTTCTGCGAGGTTATCATTAACCTCTTTCATTACACAAAACCTCTTTAGTTCTAATTATGAATTTACTTAAGTTTTGAAGCAATCTCGACTATAAAACGGATGACGCGTGGTAAAATTGTACGCAGTTTACCTCTTATTATAGGTATAACGCGGTATTATAGTGTCATTCGGGAAGTCCACGGGGGACTGTCCCCGACTATCAAGTCACCACGTTAGCATCGCTGTCATGTAGGATTATTTCAAACTAGAGGACTTGTTTCTGGAAAACAAGCAACAGAAATGAATGAATGTTTAATTTAATTAATTATGTATCAGTCCGAAATAGTCCTTATCGTATTTCAATTATCTATAAGTACCTACTAATATTAGAAAAGCGAAAGTAACTCTGTCCGTTTGTTACATTTTCACGCCTAAACCGCTAAACCAATTTTGATATAGAGATAGATTGGACCTTGGAGAAGGATGTAGACTACATTTTGTCACAAACAGTCGAGTGAAACCGCGGGCAACAGCTAGGTTAAATAAAACAATTTTTTATGATAAATATCTTTAGTCTAAAGTTCATAAGCGTATCCGCTACATTACCTAGGTTCTTCTCCCAGTAGACCAAAGTGTTACTGATTTCTTTTTATTAAATTCTCAGTAGCAACTCGGGGTTTATATCGTGTGGCCAGTTAATAGCAATCGGCTCACCCCATAAACAGATTGGCTATATTGAATTATGGATGTGCAGTGGCGACTAAAAGTATGGAATTTTAGTCGCCACTATTCTATTATATTATGTACTATTCTATTCGACCTTCTATTAATTGTCGTTAACAACTGACACGCACTGGCGGTATCGAGCTCGCTCGTATGTCCATAGCAATGTAATCCTTAGCGTGCTTATGGACTTTTCAGCGTTTACTGTACACACCTCTCCTTACCCTTTGGAGAATACAGGCGTGATGGTATGTTTTAATAGAATCTGGCAAACAAGCAGTAGAAATGAACGAATTTTGTTTGATTTAACTAATTAGATAGGGTCGCGAGATGCCTACGGTTGAATGACCTCACAAACAAGGGATATAAAGCACTTCTGTTATATTTTATCAAAGTTATAATTGAAGAGAACCAAACAATTTTAATGGCTACATATCCATTTCATTTTTAGTCTTTAGTACGTACTTATTCTTAAACGGATTCTGATAAATGTATACTGAATTCAGTTCTGAAAGGTTGCTTATATTATCTCATTAAATAGTAGAAAGGTAATTACGATAACTCATAATTATGCCTCAGAAATCAGATGTGTCGATTTGATAAAGACATCTTATCTAATGAGTATTGACGATGAAGTAAATATACGAGTAGAGAAATATATATTAACTGATTATATTTGGTCTGATTTATAAATTTACGTTTTTGATTACTTCTTTTACGAGTACTTAATAAACTCTTTTTCCTCACTAAGAAGAGATTTTGGGAAATTCTTTCACGATTGGAAAAAAAGGGTTAGGATAAATATAGGTCGGATGGAGGTTAGGCTAGTCCACCACACTGGTTTAGCGCGGGTTGGCAGACTTCATACTCCAAAGAGAAGATCTCTCAGGCATGCAGGTTTCTTCACTATGTTTTACATCGCCGTTTGAGAAAGCATATACTTAATTGTTATTAATACGCACAAGTTCATTAGTCTAGTGGTCCCGAGCGCGACTGCTACGCTAGGCCATGGGTTTGATATTCAGGTCGAGGTATTTCTATGAAATTCTCAGTAACAACGCAGTTAATGTCAATAGGCTCGAGCCCTATCACATACGACCTAAGCATACCGGCGAACTGAAACATGAAAGTAGCTGTGGGCAGGGCCGGCTTAGCCCATAGCGGGGCCCCAGGGCACACGAGAATGTGGGGCTCTGTTGGAAATAAATATTTTTGGAAATCTGGAAAATTTGCAGAAGTTTCGGGGAAGTGATAATTTTTATTTTGGAAAAACTCCTTTTTCTATTTTACTAGTAAGTAGAAAGCCCAACAAAAAAAAACCATAAAAATGGTAGCGAAATACAAAACTAGGTACATAATGTAACTGGCCTTTATTATTACCGTTCAGGGCTGACAGACAATCGAATGAAATCATTTACTCTGTAAATATTTTTGTTGGACTATATCAATCTAAAATAGAATTTATTGTATAAGCGAATATACTGGCTTTTCGGGCCCTCATGAGAGTGGGGGCCCTGGGCCCGTGCCCCGTGTGCCATGACGGTACTGGCTGTGGGTGTATATTAGTATCATGCTTCCTAACTCTTCAGGGAATTCTGGCGTGATGCAATGGTATTGTTTATTATTTATTTATTTACACAAGGCACATCAAAAAATCATCATTGTTGCAAAAAGACAGAGGTGCCTGCCTTGAATTCGAACTTGAGATCTCCGATTGGCATTTCCATGGGTCGTGTAACTCGTATACAGCTATAACTTTAGGGCATAGTGGAATCGAAAAACTCTACTCATAATTGGAAGTGCCCGACTGGGGCAGTACCTCCACCTTGCAGAAATGGTAGCCAAATAACATAGCTTCGTGCTATGTAGTATTCCTTACAGTCAGCAAAGTCGCCAGAGCTCCGCGAGGAAGCGTTGTGTTGGCAGTGTGGGGGTCCGGTGGTGTTTTGTTACCACCGCTGTCATGCATGGCAGAATGTCTTCTATGCTGCCGGCCCAACTATTCCATCTTTATTTACTGGTTCGGCAACGCGCGAGTGGTACCCCTGGTGTTGCAAGCGTCCATAGGCTGCGATAGCCGCTTACCATCAGGCAGGCCGTATGCTTGTCTGCCACCTTATATATACCACTATAAAAAAACTTCAATAAACTACATTATGTGTACACACACGTAATGTAATAAAGTTTGAGTGAATCTAATAATGTTTGAGATGGAAAAGCAGACTGTTTAAATATAATATTTGATTTGATTAATTTCGTGATTCCACTTTGTATGTTTATTCACATGCAGCCTGTTTCGTAGATTAGAGCTATTGATATAATTTAATCAGTAATAATCATGAACGAAATTTGATGTATCTTCATGTAGGTAAATAAAATAACATACCATTACGCTTATACCCCCAATAGAGGCAGAGGCGTACTAATGTAAAACTACAATTATCATCGCCGGTATGTTTAGGTCCCATGTAGTAGGGGGCGAGCCTATTGATAGGATGAGGAATAAAATAACTTTTAACAAAAATATATCTGTATAATATATATCTACATATTTATACAGTAATATAATTGATGCATGCACACAGAAATTTAGTTGTCTATCGAGCGTGCCATACCCGTGGGTTGCAGCTGAAAACCAGCGTTACCACCGACGACGTTATCATTTTATCATTTACGTGTTATTGTCATATTGTTCTAAATTTTGTGATTAGATCTTGACCAAATTTTTATGGGACCACTTCTGAAGTATGGCCTACCGATCAAAAAAAAAACATCAAAATCGGTTCATAATTGACGGAGTAATTGCATAACAAACACACAAAAAAAGACAATATACAGTGGAATTGAGAACCTCCTCCTTTTTGAAGTCGGTTAAAAATCAATACGCGGAGCTGCTACTGAGAATTTCATAGAAAAACGCAATAACACTTTTGCTTGACCTCAAAATTAAACCCAGGATAGTGTAGTAGTCACGCTATCAACCACAAGACTAACGAGGCAGTTAGTGTAGGTAAATACACTAAATACCATGGGAATAATAATAACCAACTCGCAATTGGCCCGTAGCGTATGTTGATAATAAATAATGTTGCCCACGGTAATATTTTATAAATAAATTGGCCACTTTATAGCGAAGTGGGTGTCAAGATCACAATGCACACTTGGCCCGATATATCATATATATTATCGTGGCTGCAAAAGGCGGCCCACTGCGGAGCGCGGTCTTCATGAAAGTAATTTTACTATAGAACCCTCCCCATTCTCGTGTGAATGCCTCGCGAAGCCTTGCGTGGCGTGACGTGAGTGATACGACATTCCTTTGAGGTGAAAAGTTCGTTAGACGTGTGTGGGACTGACGAAGTCTCAATGCGTGAGGCATTGAGACTTCGTCAGTCCCACTGACGCTAGACGACACCGCGGGTTTCAATATGTCACTCAACTGTTCGACAATGGATCTAAAGCCGTACTATCACGTGTTAACGCGATTATTTTTGGGTTGTGAGAAAGGGATGGCACTATTTCATGTGTAGATGGACATCTCTCTCTCTCTCCTAGTCCGGTTATACTGTAAAGATTGCCTGAATCAACAGCCTACGTCTAAAAAAACTCTCTCTCAGTCTCATTAAGTTCACAATGAGACTTAGCAGTACGGCTTCTGTACTCTATAGAACCCAGGTGTTGGATTTCATATTAAATGTGTAATTCCATTATAGAAGTCACTCTAATATTACGCCTCATATAATTATAATGAACTGCGTCTTTAGAGTAAGGCTTGATTTCAAGATCGCGCAATGTATTGAGTTTTTTAAATGAAATTCTCAATAGTAGCGGGAAGTTTGGATTTGTCCCGGTTGAAGGCAATAGGGTCACCCCTATTACATACTGGTTAGCTATGCGTGTACATTAGTACGTCTCTGCCTTACTCTTCGGGGAATACAGGCGTGATGGCATGTCATGTTATGTAAGACAATGGATCTGTTGAATGTTTAATTCCATTACATAACTCACTATATTATAATCATTAGTAATAAATGATCATTAGGCCTTTTGCGTATTATATTATGAATTTAAACCAACATAATAATCATAACAGGACAACTAAACGCGTTAACGCCGCAATATTTCACGATTCGGTAATCCAGACGCGATTAACATAATTTAACGTATGCGCAAATTATTATTCCCATCACAGAATTATTCAAAAAGTTTCGCATAATGGGGTCGGAATAAAAACACTGGCATGTACGTAAAGATTTTTATGAAAACCGTCCGGTAAATAAGGCAAAGGTGCTATAGTCGTTTCCATTTGTCCCCCCGGAGCATTCGTGGAAATGGGCAAAAAACAAGTGAAAATAAAGTGAAAACATTGTTATTCTCGTGTGGATTACCTTGCGTCGTGTTATTCCAGCCGGCCGGTATGCTGTCTCCCTGGATAACAAACTATGGACTACCAGTTCCATTCCATACGTTTAAATTTAAAAATAATTTTGTGACTTGCGGAATTCGGAACGAGCGCTAATTGAGTCCATTAAAGTTTTGTGGAGGGAATTATTTTTGTCCATGATTATATTTTCGTGGCTATCTACTCTCATAAAAAGGGGGAGCGTAATTACTTAGGCACGGTAATGTCGGTTATTACGGGTAATAGGGTATAATGCGAAAAATTATGTTTGTTATAATATAATTTAGTGGCATAATAAGATTGAATAATCTGAAGGGTAATTCTGCTAGGTACTTAAAAAAATCTAAATATAATTGCAATCTAATGAAATGTCAACATTTTGATCAGTGTTGTGATTTTTTTACCATATATATTTTTTATGTCGACATTTATGACAGATTCAGATACCAAATTGAAATTATATTACTTGGAACAGTTTTTACTACGGTATTCGAATACCCTTCTGATGGTGAGATGGAATTCACAAAAAATTGGAATTTGCGTTGAGTGCTGGTTTTGGGCAATTTTAGAAACACAACCTACTTGTGTATGCTTTTTGTGAGTTGTATTTTTTCATTTTGTGGTAACACTAGTGGTGAAAACATTTTGTACTTATATTTTAACCTATTTTAGGTTAGAGTTATCTAACATTGAATTGTCCTATTTACATTGACTTGTCTTTATGCTAGATAAGTATATTGTTTACAACCTACCTCATCTGTTGCAAGTGAGCGTCTGAGCGTAAGGTCTTAGGTTCGAATCCCAGGTCGAGCAGTGTTATCTAAAGACCCATTTAAATGATGATTGTACTTCTCTGCCTCATCGTTAAAGAATACATTATACTACTGCTACACTACAGGACCTGGGTTTGATTCCGATTTCGAGCAAATTTCTTATTAAGTTTTTCTATGAAATTCTCAGAAGCAGCTCGGAATTTGTAATTTGTGCCCGGTTAATGGCAATAAGCTCTGTGGGTGTACATTAGCACGCCTCTGCCTAACCTTTCGGGGAATACAGGCATACTGGTATATTGAGACAAAGGCTGGCTCTCCAGCAACACAGTTATCAGATAAGACTTAACCAACTGTTTACGTCAATGGTCCTGGGTTCGTATCTCATGTAGAGCAGAATAATAATTGAGATTTTTATGAAATTCTCAGTAGTAGCTCGGATTATTACAATAGACTCTTAAATATGGTCTGGACTGATGCCGGTGTACTTTAGTAGTACATTAGTACCTACACCTCAGCTTAACCCTTCCGAGAATACTGGAATAATGGTATTTAAGACTTCACCAGCAATTGTGAAACCGGCCTACAAAGCTGTATATTCTCAAAATCTTTGCTAAACCAGGGAATCAATATTGTAAGTTTTGACTAAAATATTTCTAGCAATCCGACCTTTTGAAACTTATTCAATCTTAGTAGGCCAGACTATTGAATATTCATATCGGTCTATTTTCAAGAAAACAGTCATGATTTAGCTAGTATTTATGATCCTAGGAATTTTTTACTTTAGTTTCTCTTTTAACGTTTTTTACAAGCTTTTATTTATCTTCGCCTGTTAGTTATTTATTAATTAGGTTATATCTTAATTTTCCTAGCGTCTTCTAATTATTCAGTCAACGAACTTTAAAAAAATATTTTTAATTATAACCATTACACGATATTAAATCTAATTCTGCGGGCTCATTGTTAATTAATAATTAGGTACGTTGATTTGCTGCGTAGTCAGAAGTCTAACACTTGACAGCGAGTTTATTCTTACGAAATCAGAAAGGCACAAAAAAAATTACGCTTTTATAAGTAAATCTTCTTAGTATCTATGTAAATATGCTGGCGTTACTGCTACTGCTGCAGAGATTCTCAAACGGCGCAAGTAACCTATCGGGTAACTACATTTTTGAGCCGTTTGGGGGCTAAACGCTTGGGTCGTGGGGTTCGAGTGCTCGTGTCCTTCCAATTTCAAGGAGACTGGTCGACACTTCACGTGTCCAGAGGGCAAGCTTATTTCTAGGGGAACTTATAAGCATTGCCATTCAGCGTGGCAATGCTGCCAGTCTGGGCATGTAGCCGGACGTCATATACTTTGACGCCAAGTCACACCTCTGTCGTTCAAATTCATGTACATATCTTTTATATTTATAGGTTTATATTTTATTGTTGATGTAAATAAATATATTGTAATACATTGTAAATATACTATGAGCGTACAAGTAAATATAAATGAGGTGAATTATTAATAATAGCTACATTACACTTTGCATTTCAAATAAATGTACGGAGTAAACATTACAGCCATTTACGCTATTGGAAAAAGCTATGATGATTATTTTTAAATAATATGGAATCGAGACGAAGCTGCCGATATCGGAATAAACTGTAAAATATGCACTTATTAAAAAAGAAATCAACCTCCGCTTTATTTATCTAAACAAAGATATTCTAAGAGAAACTAGTGAATATTTATGCCGACCTATATTCTAGACGCTTATAGCGGTGTACAATGGAGTGGTTGTCGGGTGGCGTATTTGCGAGTGTAAATTGAAACATGTCGAGAGTTAATTGCGTCCAGGCCGTGAGGGGACAGGGAGGGGGCTGCGGATAATCCTGGGACCTCGGCGACCCTGCGCCTTGCGACCTTTCGCCAAAGATAAACGCTTACTGACACCATCGCTCAGATAGTGCGAATTAACACCGACAATTGCCGTGTTTTGTTTTTGGAGGTTCAGACTTAGGGAATTGTATGGTACTTTATGTTTCACAAGGATAATAATAAACTGGGAATGAAAACGGAAAGAGTAAAAGAGAAATTACTTATGAAATATAATTTTTAACATTGTAGACTTTTGACTTTTGACTTTTGTGTTGCTCTTACGTGCAAAAGTAGAAACACACACCAAGGCTTTACGACAGACCCCGACATAAGGGTGGTTGCCAGCCGGTCAGACCCCAGGAGATCCTGCCACCGAGCAAGTCAGATATTTTCACGCCTTTTACGGGATGCCTATCTGAGAGGCAGTGAGGAACAGTATTCTAACCCGTCCCCACACGGGGAAGTTGTAAGCGTTTTTATTAGGTATGGACTAATTAATATCTAGTTCAAAAGGCTCAGCTAAACAGTAAGATTCACATTTCTTAAAGTAAATCGCAGATTCGCAGTCGAAAACATATAACGTTTTTTGATTTGATTGTTTTAAGTGGTTTTCCTACGAGGTTAATGAACGTAGATGAAGCGAAACTGGTGTGCCAGGATTGTAGCAAATGGAAATCTATAGTCTCTGTCTACAACAATGGAAGACAGGCGTGAAAGTATGTATGTAGGTTTACGAGATGGTAAATAATAATGATAATAATTTATCTCTGTAGATAGATCTTTTAATGGCACTTTTAAAAGACAGTGTTTAAGGTATTTAGTTTTATTTTGGTGGCGTCAATATTTCCTAACTGACGACCTCTCAGAAGAAATGCCGAGGTTGTTAAAGTAAAACTGTCATAACAGAGGTTTATTTTATTACGTTTCCTTTGTTTATTAAAATTTCAGTTTATGGTGAAAGATGTTTTGAAACGTTTTTTGTTTGCACCTTTTGATGTATCTACAGTTTTCTTATTATAAACAACTACGCAGGTAGAAAGTTAGCAGGGATTCTTTATTGTATTTATCCTAGTGTTCTCATACTTATTATAATTTTTATCATACAACTTCATTATATAAATCACTTTGATATTACAAGATAATATTTATGAGGTACTGTAAAAAATATCTCGCTAATGTAAGTCCTACTGTTCATTTTTCTACCGTTTACTGTTTTTGGCTTATCTTATAGTTACTCCATAACCCGCACTAATGACAAATTTTTATTCTGCTATGAATATACCATTCCTGCAAAACGAGTGTTAATGGCGATAGGCTCACCCCCATTACATGGGAACTAAACATATTAACGAACAGTTGGTGTACATTTGTACACCTCTACTTATAATAGTGCAACAGTGACTAAGGCCTTGGTTATATCATGTTATGTCATGTCATATCATGTTATGTTATGTTATGTTAATAGTAATTTAGAGTCAATAAATATTTTATTTTTCGATCTTCGTAGTTTCAAGAATCGCCCTGTACCCTGCAGCACAATCACAAAAAAGCTAAACAAATTCAATTCACCTTCGCTAACCCTACACTCACTGGCGCGCTGTAGGTTACAAACTTTGCACAAACCTCCGCGGCGAGTGTCATCGAGTAGTAAAACAAAGGCCGCCGTATTACACAGGTTGAGCTCGTCATAATTTTCAACAAGTTTATGTGCGTTCAACAAGAGTAATGTCGTACCTGATTTATGTTTCCCGGCTGTTGTAGACATAGGACCGGCTCAGGTTTATGAATCTTTGTTGCCGGAAACTTTGATATAAGGAAACCGAGTGTGGTGTGTAGATTCAGAGAATCAATGCATTGAATTAGAGGAAGTGCATATGGAATGGAATGAACGATATACCATTTCATTAGCATGCACTGTCCCACTCCTGGGATCAAGGACAAAATCGATTGATGCTATCTAAAACCTATACTATACTTACGCGACTGTATGCATGACGTTAACCCTCCAAGTGACAAATAACAGATACAATAAAGAAAACTCTTATTTGCAAGCGCCGGGACCAATGGACGGACCATGTCACGATTACGATCGTTTTGACAGAGGGAGAGAGAGAGAGAGAGAGAGAGAGAGAGAGAGAGAGAGAAAGAGAGAGAGAGAGAGGTCCCTCTACACATTAAATAGCGCCTCCTTTCCCATAACCTAACATTGATCGCAATAACACGTCATGGTTACGACATCAGACATTTAAATAATTACTGAATTTAATTAATTTTAGATCGTCATTGTGAATAACTATTCTACATAGATATATTTATTTATAAAAAAATTGCTGAATTCTGATAGTAAAGCCCGGAAAAACAGCTCTAAGAAACTTAATCTATAGATATAGGTACTTTGTTAAATATTAGCTCCAAATAGTCTGGAACTATAATAAAAGAGAAAGTATTATTAAAATCACTATTACCTCCTACAACAGTTACTCTGATCAAAAATTCCATTATAATTTCGAACACGCGTTAGGAATCACTGGACTGTGAAAGAGTGATATTAACTTCACCAACTTATTCTTCACTGGAACTCGATCTAACATTACGCCGAAATCATAATAACCTTCTCGGGCCGATTCCTCAATGTTGACTTTGAAATTCGAATTCAACTAAAGAATCAGTTATCTTTGTCTTTTAAATCCGATCGAATTCAAAGGAGATCCTATCTTGTGGTATCCGCTTCACAGAAAATTACAACTTGTATAATACTCAAAGATGGGAAAATTAACTCTTATGCCGAGTTAATGTTCACTTCTTCATCGTTCCTTCAAAAGTTTCTCCATTTCTCATCGCTGGAACTTCATTCAGTTGTTCTTTAAAGCCTGGATGCAAGTCAAAAGCAATTGCAAGTGTTCCAAGTGACTCAAACGCGGCGCTACCAACTAGAATATTAACTGAGGATTTAGTATTTAGTCGAGAGTGGAAATTGAAACATGTCGAGTTAATTGTGACTAGGCCGGCGCGGGCGGTCGCTCGAGTTCTCACCAAATTTGGAATTCAGGGCGTCGACACAATACAAACTTTACCTTGTTGTTCGACAAACTCTTTGTTGTGCTCATCGAATAATAAATTCTGGTGATTCGCGGAAACAGATGCTTTGAAACCTTATTGGGCCTTTGTTTTTCCTTAACACCTATTTTAATTAACACCGATTCAAGATAGACACGAAAGCGTTTACGTTTTATTGAATATCGCAGTCGTTATTTAGAAACTACCATTAAGTAATATTAAACAAAGACGCTTAATCCTAAGGGATCACACATAAAGCACAAATGTAGCGTGTTATATCGTTAAACAAAGGTGTTCAGTAGCGGCCTGTTAAATTAAACAGTCAAATAGATCATTAATGGATGAAGTGTGGATGTAAATGAATTGGGTTTCGACAGTTGTTTGTTTTCACGAATGGGATGATGGCCCTTGACTGGCGCGTACCGCGGTCGCACTCGCGCACCGTCGAGCCGCGCCGCGCTTATCCAATTTTACATCCGATATGAGTGATGTGCCTCGCTGTTACATTAAAAGGTAACATTACCGCATCCTCGTTAATTTATATTGGCTTTCTGTTAATCGGCATGGACGCTTAATGATGGGTAAATACTGAATACCAACATAATATAAAATAAAAGCTCTCGCAAAAATGACTTTTTTACGTACTGCAATGTTCGAATTTTTATTTTAGTTTAGCTTAGTTTTGAATTTAACAAAAGAAATTGTAAATGAAATCTTTCTGTATAGCTTAAAGTTAAAATACTTATTTTAACTTTATTTTATTTTATGTCTATTGATTGATATCTAACTATTATTTAATCTCATCTCATTGGAGTTAGCACATATTTATGACGATTTTAAGATAGGTACTGAAGATATTTTAAAATCTTACTAGACTCTATATTAGTCGCCGAGAAAACGTACTCGTACCGAAGTACATAAAGTAAATTTTATCAAAAATGTCTTGGAAATTTATCAAAATGGCAGTGTAAGGCCATTAACTAAATATTTCATAGTGGCTATTTTGAAACTTGTATTTTGACAAAACTCAATTCAAAATCTTCATAAACTAATTTCAATCAAGAAGAGAATAATTTTCTCAAATCATGTTGCAATACACGTTGCATTACCTTTAGGTATTCATGTATTAGAAAATGAACACCAAATCATTCATAAAAAACATATCAAAATAGTACGCCTTGTTCCACTTATATTTAAAGTAACCCACAATATTGCAACTTTGCAACGTCGTCAACCAATAATAATTCATAATACATCGTGTTACAATACACGTTGCGTAGCGCGAAGTTAAATACGATTAGTTCGCTGGAGATAATTACACATTCCATTTGTCCGGTTAATCCGGGCCTAATCGGATGGCGCTTGATAAGGGTCGCCTGCCCACCTTAGGTGAGATACCACGAGTGACGTCACTAGTATATTACCTTTATTTTTGATTACGGGAAAACTTTGCTCAGTTAGAATAATTACGTCTGTTTGATGTTAGATATAAGGAAGTTGTTGAATTATTTTTATCATAACATACCATCACGACTTCATTCCAAGGCATTCAAAGGCAGAAATGTATACACCCATAGTTCGTTTTAAAATGAAAACTCAATTTTTTTTTATACCACTAGAGGCAAGCAATCATACAGCCCGCCTGATGGTAAGTAGTTACCGTAGTCTATGGACGCTTGCAACACAAGGGGTATCACTCGCTCGTTGCCGACCCTGTAAATTAAGGAGGAATAGTTGGGCTGGCAGCATAGAGACATTCTGCCATGCATGACAGCGGCGGTAACAAAACACCACCGGTCGCCCACACTGCCAACGCAACGCTTCCTCGCGGAGCTCTGGCGACCTTATTCACCGTTTGGAACATAACATAGCATGGAGCTATGTTATTTGGCTACGATTTTCTGCAAGGTGGAGGTACTTCCACAGTCGAGCAGCTCCAATTGTGAGTGGAATTATTCAATTCGACTATGCCTTACCTCTCTTAAAATGAATTGAATTTGTTTCTCAGACTTTTTGCCCTTCTAACTACCAATAATGTTATACGTATGACAATTGAGACGGGTCAATGTGATATTTGAGGAATGGAGGGGTCTAGAATGGACAAGTTATTACCAGCGGTGTTATTCGCACTTCAAAGTACTTTCCGAGACAAAGGGTAGCCTATGTATATCTCCAAAGTCCAATCTATATCTATACCAAAATTGCTTGATCCGTTTTGTCGGGAAAAGGTAATGAGTCACGGAACTATTTGTTGCGCTCGCGGTTTCACTCGCATTTCAAAAAACTTTTCGAGACCAAAATAAGTCAATGTCCTTCTCCAGAGACCAGTGTCCAATCTATCTCTATTATCAAATTTCATCGAAATTGGGTCACAAGTTTATTCGAGAAAAGGTAAGTAAAGACGCTCACCAATCTATAGACTGACCCCGGAAAGCACAGCTTATCTTTATAGATCGATATATCATTGTACTTATTGTTTAACCACGAGCCCCACTGTATCAAAGTATAACAATTTACATATTAATCCGTTCTAATCGGAGGGTGAATGATAAGGGTTGCTAGCTAACCCGCTTAAGGTAACTCGCGTCACTTCAACCTGCTTACAAGGCTCAAAGTGTTTGTTTAAAGAAAATTCACCCTTAACTTTTGTGATAAGTAGCAAGTTTTCGTTTATTCCGAGAATCTTCGCATAAGATTATTTGAGATTGCAAATAAGATGGTTATTCTGTGCAACGAGGTTGCGTGGTTTTAATTTCTTCTTATTTATTTTATTATGAATCTAAAGTTGTTTATGTTTCGATGTTATGTTTTCCTAGTTCCTAAGCTACATAACTTCATAAAAATTTTGACATCAAATGCACCATTTGTGGTGAGCTTCCGCACATCCTGCTTTGTCTCGGATTCGGTATGTTTAGGTACCAAATAATAGGGTGCAAGCCTATTGCCATTAACCGGGCACAAATCCAAACTCCGAGCTGGTACTGAGAATTTATAAGAAAAACCCAATAACACTTTGTCCGACCGGGGCATCGAACCCAGTCGAGCTTAGTACCGCTAGACTACTGAGGCAATTTGTGTAACTACCCACAAATAATGTTTTTGAAGCTACACACATAATATAGGTAATTACTTAGTACGGAAATTTAGTTCTAAGTGGTCTCAATGTGCTAAGAATGGTAACCCACCCACAAATGACCTCTACAAGCAAAGCTGAACCATGAAATACGATGATAAAAAAATCTACTTTTATGGGTATAATAGTTTCCGCTATTTTTGGCCATAGATGCTTATGAATAAGATACCTCCGTATCGTTGTGAGTCGAACATTGTCAGTCACGGCAGGCATTTCCTTTGGCCCCTTTTTGAAATTTCACGGCTAGTAACCCTGAGCGATTTGTGAATTTAACACGTATACCTATTATTAGATTTTCTGTATCCTTTTCCGTTACCACAAACCAGGTAAAAGACGTGTGGCAAGACGGAATATTTTGCTATAGGAATTGAGGCACTTACGACTAAGTGACATATCATCACGCCTGCATTCCCCGAAGGGCTAAGCAGAGGCGTACTAATGTACATCCACAGTTCACCGGTATGTTTAGGTCCCATGTAATAGGGGGCTATTAATCGGACACAAATTCCAAACTCCGAGACTGAGAACTGCTACTGAGAATTTCATAGAATGAACCAATAACACTTTGCTCGAACTGGGAATCGAATCCAAGACCTCAAACATAGCAGTCGCGCTCAGGACCACTAGGCTAATGAGGCAGTTATAACTAAGTAACAAATCTGTCGATAGATTTGCTTACTAGAGATAAATAGGATTTTGACATAACGAGGAGTTATACGAGTATGCCTTACTCTTATGTCAAAATGCTATCCGTAGTAAAGGAGAAAATGTAGTGATTGATTTGTTATTTTCACCGGCCGTTAGATTCTATAATTCCGAAGGTAAGTAATAACCACGTTAATCCATTGATCTGCGTAAGATTAAGTTGCACTTTCTGCAGTCAATAATTGTCCCCCTTGATGCCTTTTAGAGCACTTAAAATCGGCAGCGCAGTTGTCATACGGGTAGGTACACATCAAGTTATACTTAACTATCATAACCTGGCTTCAAATTGTACGGCTTTCAGTACAATGAGAGGTCAGCTAAAACTGGTTTTATACAGCAACCTTTTGAGAGCCAGAGTCATGTATAAACGACAAACCAAAACGTGTCCAGCACGCCACGGTCACGACTGGGTGACAGATTTATACTTATAGGAAATTCGGAAGCTTGGTGCTGAGGGCTCGCTTTTTCTGTTTTGATGTGGCGATCAATGCTTTCAAATCCAAACTCCAAGTTGCTAGTGAGAATTTAGTAGGTAACGGTTAAACTCATGGCACTTTACTAAACCTAGAACCTCACGCTTCATAATCATCAGCCTATATTCGTCCACTGCTGGACGTAGGCCTCTCCTAGGGAACGCCACAGAGCCCGATCTTCGGCTTTCCTCATCCAGTCGCTGCCAGCTGCCTTCCGCAAGTCGTCACTCCACCTGGCCGGCGCCCTACACTACGTTTGCCTGGACGCGGTCTCCACTCGAGAACTCGTTTGCACCAGCCGCAATTGCGACGCCTAGGCCTATGAGTCGGGTAATTACGAATTATCACTAATATGGATGTCTCATTTGTGTGAAATTGAAATATTTCTAGCGATCCATTAATTAAATCCGGAAGCCCTGTCACATTTAATATTAAATACGGTTTTCATATTGTAACGTATTTTCAGGATTTACTCGGTTTTGATAATACAAATTATTTTCATGGTTCTAGAAATGAATTGAGCATAGTGATCAATTCATTTCTAGAACCATCACATGAAATCATATTTTTAATAGGAATGTACTCGTAAGTAATTCGTAATAGCAGATAAATAACATTAAATACTGTTTGTTGGTAACACAACACTTGCCATAGTCTGAACAGATTTGGTTAATAATTTTTTTTTAGATTTTGGGGAAGAAAAAATGAAACAAAATAATGTTGGGTGTTTTTTCTATAGGATTTTTGTATGATTTACTGATTTTTGGACCGGACTGTATACGTCGGGTCAGCTACTGTAAATATAATATTTATGACTTGATAAAAATGGACATCATTTTATCACATTTAGGTCACGTAAAGCAATGCATGTTCTGTGCATTCATGCATGTGCATAAGTACAACAATCCTTTTTTCTGATACGTCAAGTTACAAGATGCACGCTTCGTAAAAGCCCGTTCACACGTATAAGATGTCGTTGCAAACTTTTTGTAACAGGACGCGTTCGGAAGTTCATAGCCATTGCAAAAACCGCGCTGCCAACGCGAAAATAACTCATGTGTTGAGAGACAAGAAAATGTAATAAAAATATTCAGTGGAGTTGAAAACAAAAATATGGGATGGAAAATGAGAACAGAGAGGAAAATCGCATCAGTTACTCTAAACGCGCAACCTTACTGAATATTTTCGAGAGTTTATTGAATAAATATACATAATTTTCCTTTGATGCTTGAAAAGTGGTGACGTGGAGGTTTTAATACCTGCTGCCGCCTACTGACAATACCCGAATAAATACTTGCACACATTGTCAATGTTGATTTTATTATGTTGGTAGCATTGAAATAAGCGAGAAAATTATAAATAATATAACCTCCTTATAAATAGTTGGTTACCAGACGGTTGCCTACTGGTTTTTAAAATGTATTGTACTATATTTCGGGTTAACGTACTTACTATATACTGTTGAATAAATATATAGTACGCAACAATAATGTATTAATTTAGTTGGACTATCTTTTTTGCAACACCGAAACTGTAATAACAATCAAACCCCTCGCTCATCCCATAAAATATTTTTATTTGTAACGTACTATATTATTTGAAGCACGATTAGTATTCCGAAAAAATATTATCCAACCCTAGTTACCAAACTTAATTAAGCCTTAAATACAAGTAGGTACTTAGGTAGGTACGTACCTATCAGGAATTTGAGCGATAACCCGTAGCGTCTCTTTATTTTTTTTATATGTCCATTTTACATAATTCCGTGATCGCTACAAATTCGTCTGCGTCTATTCTGGTTTCGCATGAGCCAGCTGACATGAACTTTATTTTTAATTAAAAGCTTATGAATTTGAAATGAATACAGAACTCCATGCTGCTCTAAAATTTTTACTGCATATTAATATGCTCAGGTAAATCAAATATATTATTAAACTTCCTTGCTAAAAATGATATCAGTCACCATATTCTTTTTTGGATTTAAATAAAGCTTCGTGAGTGCTTATACAAGTAATAAAGTTTCCACATGCAACGACCTTGGAACAATTCATACCATGTCAAAGTAATCCCATCAAAAACATTCTGTAAAAAACTAGCCAAGTTTCGATGGAGCTGCTTGTTTATCTCTAAAAAGTAATTAAATTGCTTTCGCTTAACTTCGGAACTAAATGACCTACAGACTTGAATTTTTGGATTTTAAGTATGTAATTATAGCTTACTGGATGACAAAATTTTTTGCGTTGTGGTCTTATCCAAACTATGCTTACATTGTGCTTCTTGGGTAGATGAGCATATCATTCAAGCATTGAGCATTGCCTATTATGATTTCCAGATCGGGCAAAGTGCTATTGGGATTTCGTAGTATGTAATTCTCAGTAGTAGTTCAGCTCGCCACCTATTTATAGGACCTCGAAACATAGCGCTGAATAGATCACCTCTGCCTAAACCTTCAGGGAATACCGGCGTACTAATATGTTACTTAGTTTTCTTAACCTCATTGAGTATTTGATAATGTGCTCACAGTCCTTCTTCTTCGGATCGTGTCAATGGTCAAACAATTTTTGAGAAATATGGGGCTCAATAGCGTTATGCGTAGCCGCGTAGAAACCCTCTCTCGTACAGGTGTTCGGGCACAAAGGACACACCATAATATAATATAACAATGTTTCAAGATATTTCGACGAGGATCTCACGGCGAGGAGTTTCCGGTAGAGGAACATGGTACGCAAATATCTAATAATCATAAACCCTTTTCGCTCTACAAGTAATTATGTAGATAAGTACCTATCTAACAGTTGCAAAGGGTCAATTATGGTAAGAAGGACACTGATCCCAGAAATGCTTACCTTAAACATTAGGCGAACTGGCGGTCCAGCGGAGGCCTATCAAGAATTAAAAAAAGAAAAGGGAGGTCGAAACGAGATGATTTGCACGGAGTCTTCGCCACTCTGACACACACACTCTGACTAAAATTAAGTAAGCCGAAAATTAAGTATCCGTCGGTATCTAAACCTTAAACACTGAATAATAATCATAAAGACTTTTAATAATCATAGACACGGTTTTCGGTCTTCCAAATAATGTATTCACAGCACAGATATTTATGTAAGTGTGAATACCAGTCGCTTCTACGGTTAGCATGCATACCTAGATTAGTTGGACAGGTATCATGTCAGTGCGGCAGAATCCGGCCGCGACAGATGGCAGCCTGGAATAATTCTGGAGCAATTTTATCGCCACAAACTGCACTCGTCGTATGCCACCCGCTTTGTTTGCCTTCTGACGTTCCTTGTTTTATTAGATTTGCCATTTTCATTTTATTATAGCTGCATATTCTATTTTAAATAGATTTTGTATTTGGTAATGTTTGTAAATAGAAATTGTAATTAGAATTTTGGTCACAATATTGTATTATGTTGAAAGAATGAATGAAAGACGATTAACGAAAGGAATTTATAAGGCGAATGTCAGCGGCAGCGCCGGTAGAGGTCGCCCAAGAAGGACATACGCCGATCTGATTGGCGAAATCCTTCAAAAAGGTCAGGTGCGTAGCACTCGCAACCGGCGTGTATGTATGAGAAGATGTATGAATGTGGAAGAAGCAAAAGAAGTATGCAAGAATCGTAGCAAGTGGCAGTCTATAGTTTCTGCCTACCCCTGTGGGAGAAAGGCGTGAGTGTATGTATGTATGTATTGTAATATTGATGAATTTATAATTTAACATAACTTAACTGCCTCGTTAGTCTAGTAGTTCCTAGCGCGACTGCTACGCTAGAGGTCCTGGTTCGATTCCCAGGTCGAGCAAAATGTTATTGGGTTTTTCTATGAAATTCTCAGTACCAGCTCGGAGTTTGATATTTGTGCCCGGTTACTGGTAATAGGCTCGCCCTCTATTACATGAGACCTAAACATACCAGCGAACTGTGGGTGTACATTAGTACGCCTCTGCCTAACCCTTCGGGGAATACAGGTGTGATGGTATGTTATGATTTAACATTGTCAATGTTGAATTTTATTAATGAAGTTTGACTTTTGCGTATAAGTATTTTACAGTGACCATCACAGTAATCCCAAGCATAACGATTTTATAAAAGATGCAATTAGTTGGCAATACAGATATCTGACGAGTGAAAAAAGGATTGCAAGAAAATATACTTCTTTCATGAAAATCAGCGTTTGGTTTATGCGAATACAGTCGATTTATCGGATTAATAAACAAATATTGCATTGCAGATTCTTATTTTGAATTTTTAAGGGGAAACCATCTTCAGAAGCCTTTGCTGACAACAAATTCAATATAGTCTTCGGTTCGATAAATAAAGAAAGTTTGACCCTTCATTCGCGGTATGTTTGTTATCATAATCCCCTCTGGCCCATATTTGTCATGTGTCGAGGGAGACCCGAGGCTTGGACTGGTACTTTCTGAGTATTTGTTTCGTTTCTCAATCGTCATTTTGTGTTGACAGGATTTCGATGTCGCAAATCCGTGAAGATAATTGAAACGGAATATTACGTTTTTTATAGCAATGGACTTTGTACGTCAAATTCAGACCGACATAATCTTGTCAGCGTTTGTATTTTTATGTTTAATATTGTGGTACATTATGGCAGCAAATCTAAATATTAGAAACATTCTGCGAGATGCAAAGAATAAAATTATCTATTCCATCTTGAATATGGGAGAAATCTCTTGTTCTTATTCAAAAATAAAACACGTTTCTTCTCATGAATAGGATTTCCTTAAGAGAATGTCTCTAAATAAAGAAACGAGTCTAGTTTACACTTTATGTAATATGCATTGCTTGACAACAAGCGCCGTGAGAGGCTGCTAATCTAATCCGCGGCTTAGCTAAAGTATAATGAAACACAACCGCATTCACAGACACCGAAATAAATTTCCCTCTTCAAGACTTACGGGTAAAATTTAATAAAGCAAATAGGAACAACGTTACCAACTGGGATGCTTAAGCATATTTTAAGAGATTTATAAGCGGCGCAACAAAGCGCGTTATTTACAATTAATTTGGAATTATGTAGGTAATGAAAGGTGTTGGCCTGAAGGCTGTGTATGCCTAATGTACCTTTTAAAAAGGTGAAATCGAAGCGGAGAAATATTTTGTTATATAATTTTTTATGGTTTGATCACAAGGCAAGTTGCTGACCATGATATTCTGGATTCGACTCCCGGGTCTAAAGGAGTATTTTTTTAAATAAAATTCTCAATAGCAGATCGGAGCTTGGGTGGTTAATAGAAATAGGCTCGCCCTTACTTGCATAAGGCGCAAAACATAGCCTCGAACTATAGTTGTACATTCGTACATCTCTGCCAAATCCTTTGGAGAATACAGGCGTACTATTATATTTATGAATTTATGTACAATATTTTTACTTATAAACATTGTATTATGGTTTTAAGCGGTTTTCCTTGTTGAGCTTGTACTTTATTACTTATTTATTACGTTTCTACGGTAGAGGGCATGAATGTATTGTTTCATTAAAATGGTTTCTGCTTTCGGATAAGGTCAGGGCTGGCCACAGACGGACTTTATGGCAGCACTCAACGGGTTAGTCGCGTCGGGTCGTAATACTAAGAGAACTATTCTAGTTGGAGACTGTTCGGTACGACTTCAGTGTTTAGTTAGTTCCACTAACATTACTTTCTCAAGTCTCGTTTGTTTATATTATTATGTTCTTGATTTTAGTTACTTAATGAATATATTATATATGTAGATATACCTATTAAAACATTGTTATTGTTTGAGATACCGGTAGCCAGCATGAATATATTAAAATCCGCACCGGTTACACGTGCCGGAGGAACTCGCAACAAATAGATTTTTTCACTGGGGGAATTCATTAAGGTGACATTAAATGTTTAAATAAATGATTAAACTATCGTATTGGGTTTCAGCCTGTAAAAATATTTTTTATTGATTAAGTAAACGAATTATCATTACTAAATATATAATAAAATAACTAAGAATAAATTAAATAAGTGAAAACTAGGCAAGTCAAATTTTGAGCAAGATTTCATCTCATTGCATTTAGATCTCAATTCGTTTTTTTTTTGTCAACAAAGTCGACAACCACTTCTATTCCTAACATTGAATTTGGCTTCCATTTTTTCATTTATATTTTTGATGGGATGTTGATAAAATAGGTACCCATAACTAGTTTAACATTTATGAGAGAAATATAATTATTAGTATAAAATAAATCAATATTTTCTTTCATTTTACCAATTATCTCACTTCAACAAAATATACTTCAGTATGCGGTATTCGGCCGAATTGTATGTAATTCGGTATTCGGCCGTATATAACAAAAGTAGCCGATTAGGCCTAATAACGAATAATGACCGAATATTCGTTGTAAGTCTAATTATTACTTCTATTTCGTTTGCTACATGCAAAGTAAGTTAAATACGACAAAAGCTCAGCTCAGCTCAGCAGTTGTTTCGTTGGTAGATAATAATAATATGACGCCTGAATCAACCGCAATTTCATTTAAAAGAACTTCAGAATATCCGCATCAAATATATGTGTTAATCCCAAATGTATATTATTACATATTATCACAGTTTCGAATTGGATTCCTACGCTTCAACTCTATTAAAAGTTGGCGACGCGGACGTCAGGACACGCGGCGCCGGCGGCGGTGAGCGTAACGGTTTTGTTCAAAATACGAATGTCGACAGCACGCTCCGAATCATACTTACCTACCATTAACGCTTATTGTTAAAGTGTATGGAATTTACTATATAAATTAAAGTTTTACTGTACCTGGAAGCGCGAAATATATTTATTTCCGCTTTGTTTCAGAATAATGAACTTAATTTTATTCAAACCGCCTCCAATGAATTTTTTTTTATTCGTGATAGGCTTACGCTTGACCGCCAGTTCGCCTGATGTTAAGCGACACTGCGATCTACGATGGAGCGCGCTTGCCTAGAAGAAACCAATTTATTCGTGATTTAATGACACCCAGATTATATCTATCGGGGAAGACCCACTCGGGAAGCGCATTAAATTGGCATTTTCAGTTAGTATTTTATTTTTGGAAAATTCTAACACAGAAAGAAAGGACGTAAACGTACTCAAATTTTAATGTGGTGTTCCGGTTTGCAGATTCGCCTCTAAAGAACATTAAGAAGCCTTATAACTTTTAAAAGCCCTTCATGGGAGTTAAATTATATAATAAAACTAACAAATAAACTTTACAATATGTTTAAGTAATACGTAAGCACATTATTATACAATTATAAAACATAATTATTTGGTCCGGGGCATTTTTATGAGGAATTGACAACAGCGTAAACTTTATGCGAGTTTTATATAATTGCAATTTGCACATAATTTGGTAAATTCAGAAACTCGAGCTCGAGACGTATTCTATTTTCTACTACACTCATATTGAAAGTTGAGGTATTAGCAGTTAGAACTGATAGTTATGATCATGATGTAGGTAGGTCCCTATTTGAAAGGAATTTGTAATGCTTTTTAAGGGTCCCGTACCTCAAATGGAAAAATCGGAACACTTATAGATTCACTTTGTTGTCCGTCCGTCCGTCCGTCTGTCTGTCAAGACCCTTTATCTCAGGAACGCGTGGAGGTATCGAGTTGAAATTAAAACCATATACTCAGGTATACAGTCCCTTGTAGCTGTGAAAAAATCAAACTTTTAAGTTAACGTAAAAAAATGATAAGGCTGTTTATGCCGCAAAAAACGTATATTTTGACACTCAAGGGAATCAAAATTTATAGGGTATTTACCGTTGACCTAGACAAGTAAGTACATTTGGCAAGTAATACCGTCTTATACTAGAAGTATAGGCAAAAATTTGAAAAGTATTAACGTGTAATTAATTATAATATATACATAGTCCGTCCAAGTCGCACTTGTCCGGTTTATTTAGAAAATTATCTGAGTACTGTTTATTTTTTGCAAAAAATTACACTAAATAAATGTATTAGCAACTGGCGGCACCGCGCTAGCCACCACCCGCGTTTCACCCACGTTGCCCCGGTCCTAGGCTAGGGTCGTAGCGTGATATTAAAAAAATATATGTATTCACCAAAATAAAAAGTAGTTTATATGGATTATTTATATCTTTCTAACAGTGAAAGAATTTTCAAAACTGGATCAGTAGTACGGGAGATTACCCCGAACATCAAAACCCACAAACTTTATCTCATTATAATATTATTTAGTATAAAGTCTAGATAACGAAATAACTAATGTAAGGCTACTCTTTCAACTAGGTACATCGTACTGCAACATTAGAAAATCTGACTAGATATACTTTTCTCCTAAAAGTCACTCAAAGAGTTGAAAGAGCAATGCTTGGAGTTTCTCTACGTGACATGATCCGGAATGACAAAGTCGGAGTTAGGACCAAAGTTTCCTGGAATTACCGAGTTCACGCGACACAGCGTAGTCCTTTTAACTGTGAGAATCAAAATCTGTTTTTAGCTTTTTGTTTGACAAACGGCTAAGAAGACATGACATAATTCTTTTGATTTTTTTTACCTTACTATTCGTATTCTTTTATCTACTACTTACTATGAATTATTTTGGTAAAACAAGCTTACTATCAGAATTTTAACATTTGAAACAGGCTAGTGGTTAAGGATCCGGCGGAGCGTGAATTGCTCACAAAAACGTACCGACTATATCGAATATATCGTAATCCAGATAAAATTCTATCAAAATATGTCATTATTCGCATTTAGATATTGTTAATCTAGGTTCCTACCGTCCTATTTCATCTGCTACTACTTCATTGAAAATAAAAGACCGGAAAACCGTTCCAAACTTGGTAAAGTTATTAAAAATTGCATTCGCTTACATTTATTTCCAGTGAACTATTTCGGATGAAATGGTAGAGTAGGAACCTAGATTAACAGTATCAGAATCAGATTAATAATAGAATTTCATTAAATTGTGTTTGAATTACGATTTATTTCGCTATTACGTCTGGTAAGAGAAATTCGGTCCGCCGGACTCTTAAAACTTAAACCATTAAGTAGTTTGTGAAATCTTAAGATTATAATGTTCTTTGTTTTTTGTTTGCTGAAAACAATTTTGCCTCACACTAGGATTTTTGATAGGACTATCTCGGGACTATATCAAACAAAATTTCAACATTTCCATAAACTCCCCGAAGGGTTAGGCAGAGGCGTACTAATGTACACCCACAGTTCGCCGGTATGTTTAGGTCCCATGTAATAGGGGGCGAGCCTATTGCCATTAACCGGGCACAAATCCAGACTCCGAGGTGCTATTGAGAGTTTCATAGAAAAACCCAATAAAGCTTTGGTCGACCTGGGGATCGAACCCAGGACCACCAGCATCGCAGTCGCGCTTGGGACCACTAGACTAATGAGGCAGTCTACAAACTAATTCGTAAAAATATATTCGGACACATAACAGCTTCTTTTTTTCATCAAAAACCTGTTTCAAAACAATCTCCAAAAATTGCGTCTTCATTGGGGTTGTTAATTCTTTCCTGTTTACATACATTTCAACGCACCCTGTTTAATTATTGCGCTGTGGTTCACGGAAAGGCATACGTTAATTGCGGTCCTAACTCGAACGCATTACTTAAACCTTTGAGAGCCGGCGGCGTGGTTTTATTTCATTGTTCACTACATTGGATAACACAATAATGTTAACAATGTGTTTACATATCTTTGTGACAGGCACACAGGTCTTTTACGACACAGATGGAATAAACATGGAGCTGAGAAGTAAGTAAATAAACGTTTGTGACTATTCTACTTGGATCTCCCGTGCCTAGAGTATCACTAGGTTCGTATCTACATTTACAAGTACATATCTAGAAATGTATGTTGAAGGTTTGTGCAAATCTTTTCTTTAAGTGCTTGGGCGAGCTCCTGGAGGGATGTAAAACGTCTAGTTAGATTAGTTTTGTATGTTATTTCATGTGGAAAACCTTTTTGAAGCTTTTATAATAAATTTGCAACGAGCATACACAACAGATAGCCAATTATAGGTCTTCGCTCATAAACTATGGTACTTTTTTTATTTTTTATTTATGTGATAGGAGTGCAAACGAGCAGACGGATCACCTGATGGTAAGCGATTACCGCCGCCCATGGACACCCGCAACACCAGAGGAGTCACGAGTGCGTTGCCGACCTTTTAAAAGGGGATTGGGCCTCCGGTAACCTCACTCACTCGGCGAAACACAACGTAAGCGTTATTTGACGCCGGTTTTCTGTGAGGCCGTGGTATCACTCCGGTCGAGCCGGCCCATTCGTGCCGAAGCATGGCTCTCCCACGTGACAATGAAAATCTATAAATGTATGTGGAAAACAGCATGACTGCCTCATTAGTCTAGTGGTTCCAAGCGCGACTGCTACGCTAGAGGTCTTGGGTTCGATCCCCAGATCGAGCAAAGTGATATTGGGTTTCTCTATGAAGCAGCTCGGAGTCTGGATGTGTGCCCGGTTAATGGCAATAGGCTCACCCGCTATTACATGGGACCTAAACATACCGGCGAACTGTGGGTATACATTAGTACGCCTCTGCGTAACCCTTGTGGGAATACAGGCGTGATGGTACGTTAAAACAGCATATGTAGTACTATACACTTATTTTTCTAACTATTTCGCAATAACTAAAATCAGACTTGGTGTTCAAAAAAGAAGTCTTGGCTTAGCAACCGTCTCATTGATGCTATGATAACCTTAAAAATTTTGATATTATGTGACTTGCAGACATTGTTTAAAATTCTGCTAGCTCGCCAAAGAAGTCCGAGTTTCGAGTCACAGGTCGAGCAGTGTTATTTAGTTTTCTATGCAATTTTTTTTTTCGGTATTTTGATTTACATACATACCGGCGAACATTAGTAGGTACACTTCTGCCTAACCCTTCGGGGAATACAGGCTGATGGTGTATTATGTTATTAGTTAGTAACCTAAAATTTCTGATCTACATAGCAAAATCAATGCCGATTCCGGGCACGGCGATCAATTTCTGTTGCTAGGCGGTCGCTGCTCATAATGACTGAAATACCCAATTTTAGTCGTGAACATCCTGAACAGTGTTGCTAGTGTGAGGACGCAATTTACATAATTGTAGGTACATCATAGCACGATTGTAGCATTTGAAAATGGCTATGACCTTCCCTAATTAAAAAAAGTAACTGTTGTAGATGACAAAGACACCAATATCATTAAAGATTCAAAAAGTCAAGATCATTCATATTTCAGGTATAATATATTTTATGTTCGGTGCTGTAGTTTATAGTGATGAAAACAAAAAAGTTATGTAAATAGCTTTCTCTTATAAAAGGTGTTCATTTTACCGGACTCAATTTATTTTGATATGAATTCCGTTTTACATCATGTAATTTCGTTAGATTACTTGACAGCAAATAGCCTTTAAAATTTTATTACGTATCTTGAACGTTCAAATAATAATAAAGAACTTATGACAGGTGATAAAAAAATCATGCAACAATATTTTTTTTCCAATTTACGTTAACAACTTGTTTTTATAACTCAATATCTGAAGGCTTTACGATAACAGATTTACACATCAATTATAACTTTTTCAGGCTTACGTTCACGGTATGTTTCCAATACGAGTTCAGAACAGATTTTCTTTGTCGTTTAATAATCCGTGTTGTGTGTAGTGATCTAGAAGGAGATTCTATTTACGACATTTGTTGGCGTCTATATTAGGTATAACTTTTGCAACTCAGTCACATTTATCTCATTATCGACCTACTGCTGAGCGCGAGTCTCCTCTCAGAATGAGATTGTTTAGGCTACCACACAGGCCTAATGCGGGTTGGCAGACTTCACACGCCATCAAGAAAATCTCTCAGGCATGCAGGTTTCCACACAATGTTTTCCTTCATAATTATTTATGTCTTATGTTTAACTAACCACCAGATCTAGTAAAATGTTATGGCAAAAAATCACTTTATGTTGCCAAAAATAGTAAATGATCACCAAAATAAGTTTTAACCTAACCTAAACATAATTTTTGGTGACCATTTATCCATTTTGGTAAGTATTTTGGTGATAAATTTACTAAATTTGGGGGTCATTCTATTTATCCCCATTGATTATTAAGATCGCAGTGTCGTTTAACATCAGGCGAACTGGCGGTCAAGCGTGAGCCTATCAGGAATAAAAAGATACATGATTTCAAAATGTCAGTAGTGTCAGTTTGATGGTCATATCATTAGGCTGTCATTGCTTCTTTATATTTGACCGCAAATATTTCCGTAAAAAAATTAAAATGGAACAAGAGACAACGCAGTTAGTTTTAAGTAGATAAGTAAAATTATCTTTGTAAAGATCCTCAAAATCTTTTTCCATTAACAGGAACAGCCGAGGATATCCGTTTGATATATGTATTGCGGTAAATAAATAAATCAAATGGCAGCACATAACAATTTGGCTGTCAAATGTTCAGCGTCAGACATAGACAGGTTCGTAAATCATCGTTGAAAAATTTGCCAGTTACTGGTGAATGGGAGACTTGTGCGGATTATGTTCGCGCCATTAGCTCAGTTCGCGTCTTTGTGTGGGACTTCGTGAGCTAGACTCGGACTCATTGTGATTCGAAAAGGCCTGCACCCGAGACAGACTTAATTACACGCGTCTGCATTTCCAGCTTCAATCGAGTGTAGTGCCCCGACCAATTACATTGCTTTCTAAACGCGGGGGGAATTTAAATTTAGAATATCAAACGTGTATGTTTGTTTGGGGAAAATTAAATGTTGTAGGTTATTGCTTGTAGACTGCATTGTGTTGCTTTTTAATTATAGGAGTCAATGAACTTGGTTTTGGAACGTACCTTATCAACTCATTAAGCGAACAAATTGATTCCGTTTACTTACAGACAACTAATGTAGCAATTAGTTTTTAAGCATCTCTCTATGTTTTTTGGCATTGGTCGCGTTATAATATAACCATTATTTCAATCAAACACTGAATAGAATTTCGTATTTTAAGATGGCTTTTGAGTAGCAATAGTACATAATATGCGATACATCATTATTTTGACATGACCAAAGAAAAAAACCGGCTAAGTGCGAGTCGGACTCGCGCACGAAGGGTTCCGTACCATTATCTATAAAAACGGCAAAAAAATCACGTTTGTTGAATGGCAGTCCCTTTAAATATTTATTTTATTCTGTTTTTTAGTATTTAGAACACCAAATTTTCACTGAAAATTCAACAAAATGAAAATTTCAACTGTCTAACTATCATGTTTCATGAGATACAGCCTGGTGACAGACGGACAGACGGACAGACAGACAGACGGACGGACAGCGGAGTCTTAGTAAAAGGTCCCGTTTTAGCCTTTGGGTACGGAACCCTAGACATTATGGTATTTTCATCAATCGAAAAAAAAAAATTGATGATATTGTAAAATAAGACTATGTTCTTGTTATTCATGATTTATTGTTAATACAAGTAATCATGATGAGTAGAAATTACTTTACATAGCAGGCGATCATTCTAAGAACGAAACTATAAGCGAAATAGGCAGGTATATCTCTCGAAAATCCTTAAATAACCCAATACATCAAGCTTACAGATAATTCATTCGTACGAAATGGCAAAGTTTCAGAGAGCGCTTATAGCAAAAGTTGAAGGGAAGCCAATGTAAACGTTGATACAGGAAGCCTCACCTCGCGGCATTGAATTGATAATGTTGCCACATCCCACTGTGCTAGTAACCGTTCCTTTTATGTATCTTTATGAAAGATACAAAGACGTACTTATTGGTCTTGAGATTGTTGTAAATACTGAACTTGTTTTAGTGAAGTATTCCTCTTTCAGCACCAATTTTTTGGGCACCTAAGCTATTCCACTTATAGCACCAATAGGTATATTAGCTCGGTGCTCAATATGGAACAAAAAAAAAATGTATTAAATTTTAGTCCTACAGTAGTTTGTAGTGATGCGATGGGATATTTTTCCACAAAGTTCTTAAATAAAACTTATCGATAAAAGTTTATTGTACTTTAATTAACTATTTAAATTTTATTAAACCAAACATTTATTATATATATCAAATATGTACTATCGAAAACAGTTATTTTTATAGGAAAATACACATATATTTAAAAAAAAATATGTCTATTATTCTTTACTGTTTCCTTAACTTCATTAAAAATTATAGAATATCAATAAAAATATATAGACTGATTGACAATGATATTTAAAATTGCTAATTTTATCGATTTATTATACATACCATCACTAGCAACTACCAAACCGTAGGTGCTGAATGAGGAATAAAAGTTAATACATTTTTTTGCACCGAGATAATATACTTATTGGTGCTGAAGTAGAATAGCTTTAAGTGCTCAATCCATAGGTGCTCAAAAAATTGGTGCCGAAAGAGGAATACTCTCCTTTAGTTTATGTCTCTGTCTAACTAATAACATGAGAAAAGGATAGAAAATAATTTTAGTCCACTTACGTCACGACACATTTTCCCGTATTGTATTTTTGATTTAGAATTTATTAATGACTAGCTTTTGCCAGCGACTTCGTCCGCGTGGAATAGTTACTTTGTTCCCTAGTTCTTCGCCAGCGGTTTCACCTGCGTTGCCCCGTTCCTAAGGGTTGTAGCGTGATCTTTTATAGCTTGAAACCTTTCTCATGAATCACTCATTTTCCCAACATTGCCCTTCACTGCTCTGCTCCTATTGATCGTAGCGTAATGAAAAGTATACTATAACCTGCCCAGGAGTATGAAGAACAATTGTACCAAGTTTCGTTGAAATCCGTCGAGTGGTTTTTGTTTCTATAACGAACATACAGACAGACAGACAAAAATTTTACTGATTGCATTTTTGGCGTCAGTATCGATCACTAATAACCCGCTGATAGTTATTTTGGAAATATATTTCATGTACAGAATTGACCTCTCTACAGATTTATTATAAGTATAGAAGATAGATAGAAGATTTAAATTAATTCAGCACGATTCGAAAGCCATCTCTGGCTTATATTTACATTCAGTTATGTACTACTTATTTTAAAACTACTTATTTTAAAACTACATAGGTACCTAGCTAATAATGACATTGCATTGGTTAAAGAGAGGAAAATAAATATCATACGTTAATGGTAACCAAGAAGCTTTTATGGTAAAGTAACAAATTGATAGATACAATCAATGACTTTACAAAGATTAAAAAACCGGACAAGTGTGGGTTCTCGCCCAACGAGGATTCCGTACAAATTTGTAGGATTTTAGGATTTAATCACAAATGTATAGTTTTCAGATTTTTTCCTATACTTGTAGTATAAGACGGTATTACTCAAGTGACCCTATAAGGGTTCCGTTTTTTCCTTTTGAGGTACAGAACCCTAAAAAGAGGGACAAAATAGAAAAATATTTTTTCTCCGTGATTGATTGAATTAATTGATGGATGGTAATTATGAACAAAATTATTTAAGGGTATATAGTTCAATCGATTGAATCGAATTTCCCTTTGAAGGAATTTCAATACGTAGCAAGCTAAAAGCAAGAGTCGTCGAGGAGCTAACGTAAACATTGACACAGGAAGTCTCTCGCCACACTGAATTAATAATATTTCCTCATCCAGCTGTGTATCTGGGTTTTCCAACTTGTTCTGTACGTCCACTCTGATATACTAAATTGCTATCAACTTAATAGAGTTTGCACAGATAATGCAATTAATATTGGCGTGAGCTTTTAGTGGTGACTAAATTATGTATTACAGTCCTTAGTAGAATTTTTGGATAATCGTTATGTTCTAAAAAATAATCTTCGACAAGATATGTGCAATTTATGGTAAGAATATTCTTTTCTCCTTATAATGTTACAAGTTATTGAACCAGTTTTCACAACCTAAAAGACTTTTTGAGACAATAAGCAGCCTATATCCTCTTCCAGGGTCCAGTCTATCGCTATACCAAAATATAGCGAAATTGGTTCAGCGGTTTAAGCTTGAAAATGTAACAGACAGAGCTTCTTTCACTTTCTTATTATTAGTATGGATAAGATTTCATGGAGAGCTGCTGGAATGAAAAGGTTGCTTTTGATGAATCTTAATAAATATGATTCAAGTTGCTAAAGAGCTGCTACGGGTTCATATTATGAATTGATTCCAGAGGAATTTTCTTGATGTGGTTTATTAGCTCGCTGAACACATCTCTAAAATACCTATCGTTTAAGGTATTCCACCTATGTCATGTCATGTTTATTTCTATAATAATACAACAGAATGAACGGAAAAATCCCAGTTATTAAAACTAAGTAAAACACAGATTTACATCTTATGGCAACTATTTCGCAACTTAAACGATTTTCATTCGTTTTTCTCTTAGGAAGAGAAATGCTAAGACTTTTCAGAGGGTTGTTCCAAGTTGTTCTGAGTGTAAAGAAAGTTACTTGGTTCAAGTTTAAAGAGTCAACTGGAAGGTGGTTGTTTTGGTGCTCAGAACTGCAGTCTCGTTCCGTTCGTGAACTATTCGCGATCATTAGAACGGTCGTTTTGATTTTTGTGGTAACGTTGAGGTTTTCTAGCATTTTTTTAATATTTGGCCCAATCTTGGATTTTCTATTTTATTGTAAGTGCGTTTACAAATTTAAATGTTCACATATACAAAACATCTAGCCCCGGAACAAATACCCATAGGTTTGATGAAGACCAGTCACACGTCAATATTGGGCTTGTGTTTACTTTTTTGTGCATGGGTCACTCGGGTCACCAGAAACCCATCTGAAAGGCAACTATCCTTTTATGATTTATGAAACTACTCTTCATCGTGAACCGCTCCAAACTTCAGCATCTTATATGCAGCTTAGATCGGTTCAGCCACATCTAATATTGATGCCTGCTTTAGCTCTTGAATAAATAACTTACAAAACGCGCTTGCTCGAAGCGAATCAATTGGAAGCAATCATTTCGTTCACATCACAATTGCCACGATCAAACCGCATATATTTGAGCCAATATTGGTGGTACGGAAATGTGTGTACAGATTACACTCGTAGCCCAATCCTGTATATTTGAGTAATTTGTTCAAAAGAAAATAAACTTTCATCCTCTATAATGATAGATGATTTTTCTTTGATCAAATAATCGTGCAATTAAAAATATTTTAATTGCCAATATTGTATTCGGTTCTTTGCAACCGATATTGGTTTTATTGAATGTACGCTGCAACGATTATTTCTGATTTTCAATATATGTGGGAAGGTTACGGTACCTCTCACAAAGAACTTGCAGACGGAAATTAAAATCGACTAGATATTTCTTTGCGTTCTGTTTTGAACAAACCGACGACGTCCCTATATTGTTATCTATACTAATATTAGAAAGCTGAAGAGTTTGTTTTTTTGAACGCGCTAATCTCAGGAACTACTGGTTAGAATTGAATTATTCTTTTTGTGTTGGATAGTCCATTTATCGAGGCTATAATTTATATAACATTACGCTACGACCAATAGGAGCAGAGCAAAGCGGGTGAAACCGCAGGCGGGTCCCTAGTTGTTTTTATGTGTGTCTAGACTATCAAAATTTATCAATCTACATTAATAAAAAGGAATCGCGCAAATTTATGTTCGCGCATACCTTCCGCACGACTGCACCGAATTATTATAGGATATCTAATTCTTTTTTGCTGTGCTGATTATTGTATTTGGATGGGAGAATTTACGCAGACGAGTTTGCGCACAGATCGCTAGTTATTAATAAAAAAAACACCTGCTCTTCACGCACATTGTTATCTAGTTAAGTATATAATACCTGCGGAACTAGAATCGTAGGAAATGTAGGAACTAGGAAGGAGTAAAGACATTAAGGTTATTGTCCTTTACAATCTTTTATTCCCCAGGGAATCCATCTGGATATCGAGCAAGAACATTCATCTCACAAGCATTATCGATTACAGCTGACATTGACCAATTTGTCAGGACAAATGGGCAACTCTAGTGATGATGCTGTCATTATTTCTACGGTTCATTGATCTATGTTCGACTATAGACACCAGCCCAACGTGTCCATGGGAAATTACTCCTTATTACCAAATATATATGATGCAGAAGGAAACATGTTAAAAGTTTGAAGTCTCCGTCTGTCATATTTGCTCCTAATCGGATCAAACAATTTCAATGGATTTTTCTTTGATGGAAAGCCGGTTTATTTGAGATGAAAAACATCAAATAAATCCTATTAATATGAAAACGGATGATTTTTTTTATGGGATAGGAGGGAAAACGAGCAGACGGATCGCCCGATGGTAAGCGATCACCGCCGCCCATGGATGGACACCCGCAACACCATAGGAGTTACAAGTGCGGTGCCGACCTTTTAAAAGGAGATTGGGCCTACGGTAACCCTACTCACTTGGCGAAACACAACGTAAGCGTTGTTTAACGCTGGTCTTCTGTGAGGCCGTGGTATCACTCCGGTGGAGCCGGCCCATTCGTGCCGAAGCATGGCTCTCCCATGTAAAAATATGTGTGTTTTGTTACTCAATCACGTCAGAACGGCTGAACGGTTCTGAATGAATTGGTAGGAATATGTTTGTGTAAGATTAGGCACCTGAATTATTCTTTTTTTATTCCGCTACTATTAGTAATGATGTTCTTACATAGGTACGGTAACTATAACAGATTTTCTTAATTGGGATTCTATTTCATTTGGCGTATGATGTATTTTTGATTGAAAGGCTCCGTGGTATCAGTATCTCCGAATCTTAAATGTAAAATCACAGTTTATTAGCGGAGCAGATAGTCACTAACCCTGCTAAGTGCAAATCAAATTTATTTAATTAGCAATAACACATTCCACCCACCTGGTATAATATGTTCCTAATCAGTGGACGGGACGATAGGGCTGCCTCACGTGCCCGTCTTTCTAGAATGTTAATTATCAAGTAACCCACATCTGTATACCGGCGAGTAAGGGATGGCCCGCTCCTATCACGTGGCCTAACTTTCAGGGTTGCTACCTAATAGTTTTAATTAAACGTTAGTTAAGATTACGCGAATAAACTGTGTTTTAATGTACCCTTGCACGTAGGTTTTAAAATTTTGTTGAGATTTTTAAATGTGTTGAGAATTAACAGTGGCATGTGAATATAAATGGAATAAAATAAGAATTTTAGGCCCAGAGTAAGTAGTTCTTATAGTACACACGGGCAAAGCAGCAATAGACTTAAAACACACATATCAAGATCTTTGTGGTGTTCCTTAGGCATCATTAAGTCGACATAAGGTTAACAGAATGGGATAGAATAGAAACATTTTTATTCAGACGAACAGATGAATACAAATACATACACATCAAATTCTGATAGGTACATGTAACAAAGGAAAAACAAAAGAAAGAAAATTGTCGTCATGTCCGTACCGAATGGGTTATCAACTCAGCATGTGCTGGGTATCAAATGCCCAGCGCTGGTTTTCAGTTGGCACCCTTGCAGTGACGCACGGAAGCGGGAAACATAAATGTTACATAAACTAAAATAATCACAATACATAAATAATAATATATCATTATTCGAACAATAATTTATAACATAATAGCACATGATGGTATCCAAAACTGACAATTTTTTTCAATCGATTTTCGATTTAATCTCCAAACAATAGAGTTTACTATCCATTGGGGAAATTTGACAGTTTGTGGTAACTTTGTATTGTTGAAGCCTTGAAGTTTCAATAAAATTCATTACTTAACTTCAAGCAATGAATTTATACCAAAATAAATAAGAAATTGTATGACAATGCGGCATTGTAAAAAATATATTTAAAACACTTGAACGAAGAAGATGAAAGAACAGACCTTTTGTGACATTTAATCAATATTAAACATAATAGGGAATATGCATGTCTTTATTTCATATTTTTAATCAAGTTTACATTATTAAAGCATAGTAAAAAATATTTATTTGACAAAAATATTAATATTTCATCATAAAAATAATTATTCAAAACAGCAATCAGTTACGGGAGATTTAAACGCCGCCATATTGGTCGCGTGTACTGTGACGTCAGTTTCTGCAAATACAGTCACTGTTTTATCGATTTTAAAATTTATTGATTGGTTATCCAATCAATTATCTATATATCTTTTTGTGATTTTTTTGCATTTTCCATGCTAAGATTATTAAGTTATTTAATAGTAAAGGAACTTGCCTCTCATAGATGTCACCAAACGTCACCTTATGACGTAAATTCAGAATGTGAAGGCAAAATTTCAATCATGCGGGTAGGGTTCGCGGTGGCTTAGAGGTCAGAGCGTCTGGTATATCAAACCAGAAGACGCAGGTTCGAATCCTGCCCGCGATTGAATTTTTTCCTTTACTATTAAATAACAATTATCTATATTTTTAAGTCAATCAATCAATCAATTTTATATCTAGTAATTCCACATCTAAATGTTATTATCCTTGTCATTATCTAAAAAAAATTAAGATAGCCGCTATATTATATTAAAATCCATTTAATAGACTGAAACATATGTTGTACTTATTAATAATTATAATTATGTGTATTGAATTATTAATTAAAACTTCTAATCTTTTTTAAAAATGTTCTATCGACAATATACCATATTCAAGCTGCGGCTGTCTAAAAAGTATAGCTCCAACCGCTACGTAATTAAAACCTTTTGTTTTGAAAGAGGCAGCGTATTGCAATAAAGTGATCAATCGTAAGATCTTTGAGAATTCTCCGCATTCAAAATGGTTGTTACCATTGCCGGTATTTTCACACAGGTAAATTATAATCTTCTGTATAATAATAATACACACACAATAGAAATGATAATATCTAATTATAAAGTACCTATTAAAAAAACACTAGAACAGGTTACTCCTGTTATAAAATATGTATTTTTAGCTATCGCATTGTAGACACGGCTGTATAGGTTTAAGATCTTTGCCTATCTATGACGGCGAATAATGTTAAATCATAATATTATTTTAATCTGTGCAACTTTTAATCAATAGCATTCACAGTAATTTTTTTTATAGGATAGGAGAGCAAACGAGCAGAGGAATCGTCTGATGGAAAGCGATTACCGCCACCCATGGACACCCGCTACACCATAGGAGTCACAAGTGCGTTGCCGACCTTTTAAAAGGGGATTGGGCCATAAAATTTGTCGCAATAGTTGTATCTTGAAAATAAAATTCTTTGGTAGGTGCTTCATATCCGTTTTTGCCACACAAACCGTGTGATGCCAGAGTTGAAGAAAAAAATTCTAGTATATATTTATACATACTATCATATTATGATACTGTGTGTGCGTGTATCTCTCAGGTCGGTTGAATATGTATATTACGAGACGCCATTTTGACCGGTCCTCGAATTAAACTCGCAGTATTGGTGTTTGTGGCGAACGATTGATCTTGCGGGTACTTTTATAAATGTAAGTCTAAGTGCATATTTTTCGTTATATAGCAGAATAGAATTTAGCCATTATACGCTGCGCGTTAAAAGCCCTTAATATAATAATAGAAATAAAATAAAATATTTAGCCATTAGACACTTTTCCTATGGCCATGAAGCTCTGAAAATGAAAGTCAATTTAGGTGTGGTCATTATTAATTTTTAGTTTGTAGGGTAGGACACTTTCAAATTGTATTTCTTTATCTCATATCTCAAATTTTATATCTTAAATCAAAAGTTTTACGGATATCATTTTTAACTCATATTTTTATAAGTGAAAAGAAAACATCGTAAGGAAATCGGCATGTCTCAGAGATTTTCTGGACGGCTTGTGAAATTTGCCAATCCGCCTTAGGCCAGCGTAGTGAACTATATAATTATTATAGCCTAGCTTTTCTCATTCTGAGAGGAGACCCGTGCCCAGTCCAATATTGGGCACGGGTCTATGAATACATGTTTGTAACTACAGCTTTTATGTCGGGACATCGATTGCTATGGGAAAGAGCATCGTTGGCTCTTTCCCATAGCAATTGCTCCATCTTATGTTTCTATTGAGGCTGAATGATGGGCGAGTTACTTTATTGTGTTATATGCTTTAATTTAAGTGCCTGGGCCAACGAGCTCTCCGCAGGGCACATGTAAAACGTTTAGCTAGGTCTATTTTGTTTATTTTTTTGTTCTTAGTAAGCTAAAATGTTCGTAGCAACATATTTCAGCTTACTAAAAACAAGAGAAAAATTCAAGAAATCGAATTTTCCCATAAGTAAACCATTTGATTTGAGTTGATAGAAAAACTGTTTGCTGGGGTCATTATTATTATTATTTTATAAACTCGCTCTATTTTTTTTTGAATAAAAAATTATATCTTTGGGAATATTTAGCATGCGTTCAATGTAAAAATATACCTAATAAAAATAACGAGTTAGTGAAATAAAAATAATAATGATCCTAGTAATTATATTCCCAGCAGATCGGAAAATATAGGTAGGTATAGTTCTTTTTCAGTTTTATTACTTACCCAGCGATTTTTCGAGTTAATATTGAAGTAATAAACTTTGTAATATTGTTCCATAAAGGCGTTATTTTATCAGAAATCTAGGTTACAAATACGACGCTACATTTTTGGTTGAAATTCTACTCACGCAGTAGAACCTGGAAGAGATTTTTCAAAGCAATAAACATTGCTTTTGTACTAATCCTAAGTAACTTTTCTTGTATACATTTTATGTGGTCATGAATAAGTTAAGATGGATACTTATATTGTGACTTGCTGTTTCAAAACATATATATATAATTATTTTTTAAATCACTGCCCCGCCCTAGGATTTCTCCTGTATCATGGATGCATTTACAAACACAAATTATCACACCTAGCCCCGGAACAACTACCTGTAGGTCATACAAAGATTTGTTGCGTGCGAGGATTGAACCCACAACACGTAGCGTAGAAGTCAATCGCTACGCCGATCAATAGTGCCGTCAATTTTATATTTGCAATTGTAACTGCAATTTGATACATAACGGCTAAAGTGGTGTTTAATTGATTGTACATTTTTTAAATACACACATACTTGCCTCGGGTGGGAAAGGAACCCACGACACGCGGCACAACTATATAAAACTTGCTGTCATTTTGTATCTCGAGTAAAGAAAAACGTATGCTTTCACTGCTCAGGTTAATTCCATGACAGGTGAATGGTCGCAAAAAATAATAGTATCTAATAATAAAAAAATGGTGCTTTGAGTTAGTCATAATTAAATATTAGAAAATTGTTAACGATCTAGTAAAATCATAATATACTATCACGTCTGTATTCCTCAGGGGGTCAGGCAGAGGTGTAAGTATAAACATTGTACACCCACAGTTCGCCGGTATGTATTGCCATTAAGCGGGCACGAATACAAACTCCGAACATTTTGCTCGACCTGGGAATTGAATTCAGACGCCTACGACCTGTAGACTAATTAAGAAATTTGGTTATAAATTACGACTATCTATAATATGTGTATGCATAAAGCAAAAGAAATATGCAAGAATCTTAGCAAGTGGCATTTTTCATTTCTTTCTATCCTTCTTGGAACAAAATAGGATACATTTAAATTATCAACATCATTAATACGTTTACTTTCATGTATATTTTATTTTTCTTATTTTATTTGGTGATGTGATTGGGATATCTGTAATAATATGTCCCTTTTGGATCGGACAGGGTTTTTTTTAACACAGTGTAGAACTATTAGGTATAAACCTCATTAGTTTAATAGTAAGTGCGACTGCTGTGCTAGCTCCTGCGCAGTGTTGGGCAATAAACAATTGAAATTTCAATCAATTAATTAAAAAAATAATTGCAATTGAAATAATTTAATTATAAGTGAAATTAAAAAAAAAAGATTGACATTTTAATTGATTAAAGCCCAATTACACTGCGCCTGGTTTTCATATCTAGGTTGAGCAAAGTGTTTCAGTTTGCAAGTTGGTTATGTGCCCGGATAATGGCATTAAGCTCGCCTATTAATGTCAAAGAAACCTTCACGTCTGTATTCCCGGAAGGGTTCGGCAGAGGCGTACTAATGTACACCCACAGTTCGCCGGTATGTTTAGGTCCCATGTAATAGGGGGCGAGCCTATTGCCATTAACCGGGCACAAATCCAGACTCCGAGCTGCTACTGAGAATTTCATAGAAAAACCCAATAACACTTTGCTCGACCTGGGGATCGAACCTAGGACCTCTAGCGTAGCAGTCGCACTTGTGACCACTAGACTAATAAGGCAGTCTTCCAATAAATGCACTGTTTATTTGGGCAAATCTGTGAAAACAATAGTATCTATTACTATATGTACAGAAAATGCATTATTATACATATATGTTACGCTACGCTTAGCAAGACAGCGTAAATTCACACGACGCAACTTGAGTGTCATTGTTTTATGGTTTTCATTAGTTATCGTTCAATTTGGCCAGCAGCTGAATGTGGGCTGACAGTTAATCCCAGATGTTCTAGCATGCCGCTAAGTAACGAGGCTCCGTGTAAATTAGATCCAACCAAAAACATAAAAGTAAAAAAAAGCCAAGTTTGTGACAAAAAGACTTGCGATATAAGTACTCGGATAACGATATCTCGGATAGCTTCGTTAATAAAAGAGGTGAGGTCTAACTAGATAAGAAGTTCTTTCCGAGTTCCTTAAATCATAGCTCTTGTCATGTATAACCAACATTCTTCATTTGTTTTAAAATAAAGTGTTATGTTTTTTGCTACTCAATATTTCGTGTAATACCTATGGCTAGAGTGTCGATCCTTGTTTTGTGAACTTGGCTAATACACTACCGGGTATCTAGATTTACATATACTCTGTATTACTTTCTCATTTCAGCGCTGAAAAAATACGGATTACTTACATTTAATTTTGTTAAAATAATGTTTCCTTTTGGCTTGGGGGTGTGGTTGAAAAATTAACTTTCAAGGCCTTTGCAATTTAATTAAATTTCGTAGAAATACAATTAGTTAACAAGTTGAGTATTTACTGAAAATTATTCGGTGTAAGGAACAAGTCTTTGATTTAAAAAAGGAGATGGTTCTCATTCGTCTGATATGGAGATTTATTATGTTCTCGTAGGTATAACTTTGTCGGTTATGAACCAATTCTGATAATTACCTTTTTGTTTGACAAAGTCTGCTCCCGAGAGAGTATGTCCTCATAAATATATACTTACAGAATATCGATTCGTGCTTTACCTACCTACTTATTTTGCTTCGTCCTTCCTTTGCTCGTTAAGTAAGTGGTTTCGAGAACTACGGATTTAATCTTTTTGTAAGTCCCAAAAATTCACTAGGTTTCTTAATTATTACATACTAGCTTCCGCCAGCGGCTACGCCCGCTTTATCAACGACCCATGTCACTTCCCAGAACAAAATATTCAAATAATTTTCCCGTTTGCAACATTTTTTAATTGTGCTCCGCTCCTATTGATCGTAGCGTGATGAAAAGTATACTATAACCTGCCCAGGAGTATGAAGAACAATTGTACCAAGTTTCGTTGCAATCCGTCGAGTGGTTCTTGTTTCTATAACGAACATACAGACAGACAGACAAAAATTTTACTGATTGCATTTTTGGCGTCAGTATCGATCACTAATCACCCGCTGGTAGTTATTTTGGAAATATATTTCATGTACAGAATTGACCTCTCTACAGATTTATTATAAGTATAGATTTGATGTCTATTTTTTTAAGTTATCAACTTAATACTTAGGCTATGCCTAATTTTAATACGGGAGTATCGTTTTTGGGATTTTTTTGCACGGGAGTATAGTGTAAAAAGTGAGTATTTCCAAGGTAGTACAATTATTGCAGCTTAGATATATCGGTACACTTTAGAATTACAGACTAGCTTAATCAAAACTACACAAACCTGTATTTATTAAGCCGAATAATGCCAACGTCGTTGTCATTCATGTACAATGATACAACAGGTTAACTGTCTTGTGAGCAGTAATTCTCAACCCAGTTACAGATTTTCTCTCCGAAAATATCTGGTTTATCCATTACACAGAGCCTGAATGGCGTTTTGAGATTTTCCAAGTCGGCTTAGCAAGCAAGAATTGCTGCTTGGTCTAGAGTTGAGTAATTTAATCCAAATTCGCGTTCGCGATATCACCTTAAATTAAGATAAAATTTGCTAACCCAGGTGTTTCTGTCTCTGTGAGTATATTTGGCTTTTCGTCAGTTCATTTTGATTAAAAGTTTCTCAATATCATATAGAGTGCTTTGGTGTCGGTTGGGAGTTCATTTTAATTTATTTGGTGTCTTGTTATTACATTCTGGGACATAAAACTCCATATTTTGTATTAGCTTTTGTTGGCAAATTGCGGCTCCCTTTGACGAGGAGAGGCACTGGTTTGGGTGGATATACATACCATCATATGTAGGCAGAGGTGTTCTAATGTACACCCACAGTTCGCCGGTATGTTTAGGTCCCATGTAATAGGGGGCACAAATCAATACTCCAAGTTTCTACTGAAAATTGCATAGATAAAAATAATGCAAACATAAAATAACACTTTTGTTATCGCCACTGACTTCCGAAACTCTGCTCGACTTGAGAATCGGACCCTAGACCCTAGTGTTACACCAGGGTCTAATTTGTATTAAGTATGCGCGCGACAAATGGACGAATAACACAATATTAATAACGCCAACAGATTCTGAGGATTCTTTTTTGATCGATAGTTCATACTTCAGAGGTGGTCTCATAAAAATTTGGTCAAGATCACAGTTCAAAAAACATTTGCTGATAGAATTTGATATCTACATAATCAATCAAGGTCCTAAACCTGACGGCAACTGTAGCCGTCAGATAGAGCCGTCAGGTAGATACTGAGCCGTCAGGTAGTTATCAGATTCTATCGGCAAATGTTTTTTGGACTGTATTTTTTTTTGTATGAGATTAAAAACTGTCTGCTGAATAGAGTACTGAAACCCTTTGAAAAATTTCCATTATAATCAATCTACTCGCATTATTTGAGATTTTTATTTTGATTAAGTACCTACACCTATTTTAAACAATCAGAAATTGACGTGTAAGTTCAAGTACCTACATAATAAAGAAATAGGTAAGTATTTGAACCATATATTTGAAATGTCACCTTAATGGGATTACTATATCTATATATCTACGGAATTTTCTATTAAAATGGGCTTAACAAACTTAAGCTACTTTGAAGGTTAACAAGAACTATAGACATGCTTAACTTAAAAATGTAAGCTTAGAAAAATCATGTACATTTACGAGTACCAATATGTAGCACACACATTTGGGAAATTCAATGTTCTCTAAGTCTAAAACTATTGATTAAAATTATGTTATGTTTTGCTGACATAATCTTTTAACATGATTTCTATCATTATAGAAGAAGACCAGGTATCGCATTTCGGTGACAGCTCGGTAACGTGGCTGGCCCGCGGCGACGTCATTGTTTGAAATGATACTATGTGTAAATGAATTAGCCGAGAAAGATGCATTTTTTCATTACCTTGCTTTTATTAGTTATTTTCAATTAGTTATTTTATACAGTTTACTTTTTTAACCAAATAGAGGAAAAAACACGAGACAAAAATAGTTGGGGTAGTAAGCAATATTTTTATTATAATTTCCTTATGGTATCGAAGCTGTCAATCAACGGCAACACTGATCGTGAAATTCGTGAGCTACTGCGAGCCATTTTCGGGAATGAAATAGCTGGTGCGTAAGCAAATCTTTTTCTGCCATGATTTCTATAATATTTTGATATTTGAATCGATACTCTAGAAGAAAATAGCAGTTTAGTGAATGTGTGGTACACTGGTGCTCGTGACTGTATAAAAACCTCACCAGAAAATATCACAAACAAATATCTCACCCTAACCGAAGGGCAGCATACATCCCTCGATAAACTATTGGACAAAAATGGCGAACAATAGAGCCACTGTGTATTTTTCAACCAACTAGCGAAGCACAGACATGGTCCGATAGGCTGAAACGTGTTACGTACTGACATTGACAAGTGCATTAACCTCTATGCATTCATACGTCGATAAAATGTTCGGGGAATAGGGATGCTAGCGCAAATATTATGCTTTTGAAGTATCTTTTGTGAAGATTCGATTATAGGGTTTTATTAAATTTAAGATTTAGGTACATTATTGGGTAGATTAGATTTAGTCTCCCTGGTTGGTCTGTTAGTCGCAAAGGTGAATGGCAATATTACCCTCGGTCCTAGGAATTAAAAACGTACCTTTGTACTATTGTAAGGATGGGAATGAATATTTTCTCACATCTAGGTGGCACCTTAAAATAATTATTATGACCTAATGAACCTGCTTCTAAGGGTAATGTAAAGTTTTTGTTATTAGTTGATAAAGATAAATTATTATGTTCAAAGTTTATAATACATTTATATTTAGATAAGAAATCTTGACCAATTATACCGACATTAGAAAAGGGCAAGTGCTTCAAAACATAAAACTTGTGTACGAATTTCTGACCATTTATGTCTAGTGTAATGTAAACATATCCCTCTGTGTATAAATGTCCTCCAATACCATTTATATTTATCCGATGCAATTGGATTGGAATGTTCCATCTACAAACCGCCTCATATTTCACAACCGAGAGTGACGCTCCCGTGTCTACTAACCATCTATATTTGGTGTCGTCAACTGCAATTATTACTGAGTTGCTATAATTACACGTCAATATATAATTAGGCTCGAAAAAATTTTTCGGGCTCTTTCTGGGTCTCTGGCTTTTCTCCATGATCATCAAAGGCGTCGTCATTCGAACTCAACATGTGAACCCTGTTAAAGTTTGAGTTCCTCCTATAGTACGTATTGTACCTACCTCTGGGACTAGGAAGTCGACCTCGAGTGGGTGGTCCACCCCTATATGAAACTGGACCCCATTGTCTGAAACCTCCTCGCGATGCGCCGTTCTGTTGGCCTCTGCCACCGTACTTCGGCCTGTAGTTATAGCGTTGGTTTCTTGAACATACATATTGGAATTGCTTACCCCTTCCTCGTTGGCTTACAAACACTGACGGGGTTGCATCTGCGCCCGCACACATTTCATCCTCATCCTTGGCGGCTCGAATTGCATCTTTCAACGCATCGTAGTTCCGGGCCGCTAAAATGATGCTAAGCTGCCGATTTCGCAAGCCGTTCGTAAAACGCTGTATAGCTAATTTTTCGTTAATTGGTTTTAATACTTCGTATTTTGCATCATTTCCGTCGGCTTGGGAAATTGTCAGCTTAACAAATAACTCTTCTAACTTTTTACCATACTCGTCAATCGTACCCGAATTTTGCTTAACCTTCATTAGTTCTGCATGCAACGCCGTACACGACTGTTTCGTCAGTAAATGTTTCTTTATATCTGTAACAAGCTCAGTTATTGACACGTAACTAGAAGACAGGCGCATTTTAGCGCTCTCAGTCAAGCGAGTCTTCAAAACAAAATTAATTAATAACCTTTGACCATCACCATTTAACATTGAACTATAAAACTCTATCGAATCAATCAACTTTCTTGTTATCTCCTCCTCACCTGTCATAACGGGTAGAAGAGATACGGCTGTTTTTAAATTGAATGTCTCCATATTGGTGTTTTCCTTATATTTCTGAGTTTCTAAAAATATCTCTTTTATATATGTAAAATAAATGTCAATATTATCACAATATTTACGTATAATAGATATATTTTCTTCCTCAATACTTTTATTTTTAATCGAAATATCGAATTGCCGTTTACAATCTAAATAATTATTATAAATTTCATAAGATTTGTTATACTTTTCTATGATAACTTTTTCTGATCGCTTTTTCCCTAATTTAACCAAATAATTTCTTATATTTTCAATTTCATTATGCAATCTAATAATTTCGACTTCTGCCATTAATAATACAATGTAATATCTATAATTGTTAAACCTAAACACATTTGGTCTATTTAAACACTTACTTTTATTTACTCATGATATACCTATCGCGCACTTCACATCACTTAAGCTCTACACTTTACACACGTTTTCACTTGTAGCGAAGAATTTTCCGTCGTGGCTCTAGACTCAATCTCTCGTGGCTGGTTTTGGAGCCTCAAACCGCACGCTGGCCTCTGGTTCCCTGCGACGGTACGTCCATGATCTCCTGGGCACAGCAGCTCGTTCCATCTCCGCTCGCATCCATTGTCTGTGGCATCCTCTATACAATTTGTACACCGCGTACAATACAGCAACACCCAGCAGAGTGCAAATAATTATAAGTAGAATACTTATATTTGAGACCTGATTCTTCAGTACCTCCACAGTAGCCGAGTTTGAACCCAGGGCATTCTGGTTAATGAAAATGTCCTCTTTTTCCACGTTAGCGCGACACATTATAACGTAATTATTAACTATTATTCGGCAGTGGAATAAATTTCCAATTAATGTAACTTATTGAAATCCCGCGTAACGCGACCGCACCCAGGCAGACCGCCGTATATGGCCGGCAGGGTCGCCATGTAAGGATGGGAATTCGTCAATAGAAAATAAGACGTCTGATCTGTTTGAAGTATCATTTATTACTCTTCCTAGGCACACTTACAATGTGTCAATGCATACATCACACTATGGTATATCGGAGGCGTGATAGTATGTTATGTTTGGGTTATGTTATTTTAAGATTACCTATACACCGAAGATCCAAAAATCGACACCAGTTGAAGTTACCGTCAATGTAGACTGTAGTTTCAAAACCTTTTCTTGGTATTAATTCGTGCATTTCACGAGGTTTGTTGCGGCATTTTAGATGGAAACCTATTAAATACTGGTTCAAACTGAGCGACGTTGTCTATTCCTATATTTTTAACCGACCTCATAGTAACAAATTTTGCTCTACTTGGTAATCGAACCTAGAAGTAATAATGTTTTAGGTAGATATAATCTCTTATTCTTGAAGAAATTGCGTCCAAATGCTACCGTGATGAGATGTATAAATATTTTCAAGGAAACGTAGTAATGAAACCTGCATATTTGTGACGTATTTCGGCGGCGTGTGATGTCTATAAACCCGTAATAGGCTAGCGTGGCGACTTTGTGTAAACCAAGTACCTTAGATACCTAAAACTAACTGGAATAGAAATGTTGCTTATGAAATATTAAAAAAAAACATATACCTAGATATTTTAATAGTCAAATCCGAAGTCACCCCAATATTATTGAGCCCCCCATAATAAGTTTTCAGTCACTAATCATTAAATAAACAACTGTTCAAATTGCTCTAATTATTTATTAAGCCAGTCTGAAATAGCAATTCTGCGCTTGTTGCCAAGTATCGCTATGTTGAGATCTTATGTTACAACTTCAGTTTTAATTAGAGTCGGTTTATTTGAAGCCGAGAGCCACAAATACTTGGAACGGAGAGTCAATTGAAGCCAAAATCAGTGAACTGCACTGCCACCGAAGTTCTGTTAGGCTGGACATCTACAGAAACAATGGAACAAGTATTCAAGAGGTGCGCAAATTGAAACTGAGCATTTAGGTATACAGTTTTGGACTAAAACCCTAACTTTGAACCTTGGTTTTGTTGAACTTAGAGATAGTTTGGCGGACCTATGAAGAGTTGTGGTAACTCTGGCGCGCTAACCTCATAATTACATTAACTATTTTGTATATAATTATATGATGGAGCACAAAGTAACTTCAACTGCACTACTAGTTATTAACCCTCTTTGTGTGTGTGAACGTAAAATTGCTTTAGTGTTTGTTGAAATATGTGTGCAGTGTTAATGACTGTTTGATAGAGCTGATGTTCGTAACATTTCCATTGTTTTATGTTCCACAATCCACCTGCAATTGCTTGTTAGAATTTTCATGAAGCATAAAAACAATTTAAGTCTGAGACATTAAAGATAAGTTTGTTACAATACATTGTTAGAATTAGTTTACGCGAAATAACTTATTTCACAATCGCAGTCCCAACTTTTGTTTTGAATTGAGTAGATTTTGAATTTTCACTTAGAATAAGTAATTTAGTTTCTACTGTTGGAATATTCTATGTTGGATTTTATTTTAGGTTAGGTATTTACTCTAATAACTCTTCGATATTTTATGGACAGTTATTTTACGCGCATATGGTCTTTTGAAAAGTAACTATGAAGGAATTTGGTCTAGCGTTTTCTTAGAATTCTAAGCCAATTAGGTATACAAATTGGCCTAAAGGTTTCAAATTCGCTCCTCAAACCAAGCTATTTGATACTGAATATTAGATAGCCTTTGTATCTCATTTGTGTCGTTTCAATTTGAACCTAAAACTGTCGTAATAAAAATCTCACAGTACATCAACGTGAAATTGTTTTTTTTTAACAATTTCTCTATAAACTTCCATGAACTGGTTTATTTTGACGTGCGACGTTATAGGTATGTGTAGGTATTTTTCTATGAAATTCACAGTAGCAGCTCAGAAATTGGATTTAAGTGACCGGCAAGAATCTTATATACCTACTACTGGATTTTGCACGTAGAACATTTTATTTAAGAGTAAAAATGACCTCTAGTCGTTGTTGCATCTCTTTCTTCTGGGTGAAAGAAAGAGATGCAACAACGACTAGAGCCTTCAGATAAATGTTCTACGTGCGAAATCCAGTAGTAGGTATATAAGGTTCTTGGTGACCGATGAACTGTCGATGTTCTGACACCAGTACATCAATTTACCACAAACTATCAAATCTCCAATCGATATTAAACTCTATTGTTCGGAGATTAAAGTAAAAATCGATTGAAGAAATTCGACAGTTTTGGATACCAAGCATGTGCATGGACTGTTCATGGGAACCTTTGCTTACCTCTTTGGAGATACACAACTGAAAATATGCTTAAACGATTAGTTCATTAGCTAATAACTATAAAGCTAAAGACTCCCTGACTAGTTTAGGACATGGAGATCCTAAACTAGTCAAGGAGTCTCCAAACACGCGAATAAAACCATAGACAACCGTAACTGACAACATAACCTGTGAATTCAAATTTATTTATCAATTTCCTGTAACAGAAATGGCGGGATTCTTCTTGATTACTGTCACGTAGAAACACTTGTTACACAGACGCGAGGCTGCAGGCATCAATCACTTTTGCTTTGCCATGTTTAGATTGCCCAAATTAAGGGCGGCTGTGAGAGCTCCCTCTTGTCTCGACGAAAAATAATGGCGATTATTCAACAGTTCTCCTTATGTTACTTGCGATCCTTTGAGCACATTCGCGATTCAATTACGTGTGTGCCTTCAGTGATCTGTATTGATTTATTGTGGTTACTTATTGCTTTGTACGTAATGAGTTCTTCGAATTTTGTGCTAGAAAATGTTTCAAACATAACATACGTAGGTACAATGAATGTCGTTTGTATTTCCCAAAGGGTTTCCAGATGTGTATTATTGTACACCCACAGCTGGTCGGTACGTGGAGTGGATGGAGTTTCTTGCCGGTTCTTCTCCATAAGGGGTCTTATTTTGGGACCGTGCACCTAGTTTTTATAATTCAAAAGTACCTGTAATATTGGTTTATTTGAAATAAAAGATTTGACTTTGACTTTAATAACTGCCTTATTAGTCTAGTGGTCCCAAGCGCGGCTGCTACGCTAGAGGTGCTGGGTTCGATCCCCAGGTCGAGCAGTGTTATTGAGTTTTTCTATGGAATTCTCAGTAGCAACTCGGAGTCTGGATTTGTGCCCTGTTAATGGTTATAGGCTCGCCCCCTTTTACATGGGACCTAAACATACCGGCGAACTGTGGGTGTACATTAGTACGCCTCTGCCTAAACTTTCGGGGAATACAGGTGTGATGGTTTCTTTGACTTTAATAGGTGAGCTTAATGCCATTATCCGGCACATAACCAACTTGCAAACTGCAACACTTTGCTCAACCTAGATATGAAACACAGGCGCAGTGTAATTGGGCTTTAATCAATTAAAATGTCAATCATTTTTTTTTATGTCAATTATTTATAATTAAATTATTTCAATTGCAATTATTTTTTTAATTAATTGATTGAAATTTCAATTGTTTATTGCCCAACACTGCGCAGGAGTTAGCACAGCAGTCGCACTTACTATTAAACTAATGAGGTTTATACCTAATAGTTCTACACTGTGTTAAAAAAAACCCTGTCCGATCCAAAAGGGACATATTATTAAAGATATCCCAATCACATCACCAAATAAAATAAGAAAAATAAAATATACATGAAAGTGAAGTTGAAAATTTACGATTGCCCAAATTGCCGCAATCACCCCAAAATCTAGCAAATTTTTAAAATGTGAAACCGATTAAATAAATAGAACCGGATATTGATATCTAACAACAACTTCAGGAGTCGGGCAGGGTTTTCTTATCACATTGTATAATAATTTTTATCTATTTTTTTCTATACATATTTATCCTATCACGCAATTACCGCTTCCACTACTTTATCTCACCATCTCACCGCATTGCACCCAAACTGACCTCATTATGTTATTACTCTTAAGCTTTAAATCTGCTGTATCACGGGTTAAGTAATTGGGCGGCAAATTAGCTAAGCCCAACTGTCAATCAATATAACCCACTTATGCGAACCGGACGAAACGGATTATGGAGGGTCGTGTGCGTACACTATAATAATAAAAACTTCTTTTTCGAAAAAAATCCACTTTGCGCATTTTAATAATAATATTTTCTTATAGGAAAACAAGAGAACCCATTTCGCGCAGTCGAGGCTCTTCAGAACCGTTGGTTATCTATATGGTTACTAAATGAGGAGTACCTCTATTCTGTGTTATTGGTTTTTGCTATTTAAAAACTAAATAGCAGCTAGGAGTTAGGCTTTGAGTCCAGTTATTGGTAATAAGCAAGCTGAAGTGGCAATGGGCCGGTCACATCTGTCGGAGAACCGACGAACGCTGGAGTAAACGAGTTCTTGACTGGAGACCGCGTCTAGGCAAACGTAGTGTAGGGCGCCCGCCGGCCAGTTGGAGTGACGACTTGCGGAAAGCAGCTGGCAGTGACTGGATGAGTAACTGGACTGCATGAATATAGGCTGATGATGATGATGATTGGTCGCCGCTTATAACATGGGACCTTAATATATCGGTGGTGTGGGTGTAAATTAGTACAGATCTGCCCAACTCCTCATTTCCTTCAAAATAAGGTCATTGCTCAGGGTGTGGCGAATCAACAGAAATATCTCTCTAAATAATTCAAGATTCAAGAAGACCCTCCAGACCGTTACAATTTCTTTGTTGTCTATACTGTACTGTAGTGTTATAGTCTTAATTGAACTTACGGTAAGGAGAGATCCTTGGTGTTCATTTATGGGTCGGGTAATGTTAGAGAAATTTCCCCGTTTAGGGATGGGTCAGAATACTGTTCCTCATTGGCACTCAGATAGAGAGGCGAGAAATTATTCGATTTGCTCGGTGGTAGAACCTTTTCGGGTCTGCCTGGCTGGCGACCACCCTTACGTCGGAGTCTGTTGTAAATTGTAAATCACCTTGGTTTGTGTTTCGACTTTTGTGCTTTTCCCTTTGGTTGAGAGAGCCAGTAGTTTGCGTCCTTTTAAGGTTCGGCAACGCATCAGCAACTCCTCTGTTATTGCAGGTGTTAATGAGCGACGATGACTACATACCACCAGGTAACACGTCAGCTTGTTTACCGACTTAATCAATGAAAAATGGTAGGTTTTCTGTCAAGAAATTGTCAGAAGTATTGACACAAGTATTGTAGAAGCTCGAAGTTGGCATTTGTGCTCGGGTAATGGCAATAGGCATACGCCCTACCTATAAATCCTACTGTAGAACTATAATATGTATCTTTCGGTGTAAATAGTATCAGTCGTTATTTGTGCTAAAAGTAGGCTTGATATAATAAGCTTAGCGGTTTATGCTTGTGTAACACAGGAGGAGTCGTCAAAATTATAAATAAAACAATGACTAACAGAAACGCTATATACGTTTGTATTTTATATTTATTTCGCGAAAATAAACCCCCGAATTTCGTGGTTGTAAGTAAATAAAATTTTATTATTCTTAGGCATTTAAATTGAAAGACTAAGTAGCAATACAGAAATCTAAAGTAGTACTTAATAATACCTACTGCAGTAACAATCTGTCTGGCATAACATTGTCGCAAAATACAGTTTCAAACGGCGTAAAATGGATCAAAATCAATATGAATGTTAACTATTACTCGCGGTAGACATTGGAAAGTCCGTCGCCAAATTGTAAAATACCATGGATATGAGTGTCACATTTACAGCTCGTGCACATCACTTTACCCACTCGTGCTTGTTACTTGACACTCGTGTAAGTCACTAATACACAGTCGTGTATACTACGAAACGTTTCTAAAATTAGATTGTCATTGCCCTGTCAACAATTGTTCGGTGTGCATTCAATTACTCCGCGGTGAATTTCATTAATACAATTTATTTGATGCTAAAATTAAATCATCGCTTAATTGGATAACGTAAATTGATGCATTTGCTAGTGATCAAGCTAATGGAATTAATTAGGTCGAACGTACCGTACAATCACATTGAAAAAATCTCTCTTGATTTTAAATGTAATGTAAATTTTGGATTGTGCTATTTGAAAGCGATGATTGATTGTGGATTTCATAATGTACTTAAATAAGCAGATACTGAGAAAAATATGTTTGAAAATACATTCACGACACAAAAGGATATACTAGTGTCAACGTAGAAGCAACGTTAAAAAAAAGTATAAACCCTACCTATGCTTCCATTTGCGGCACATGTAAGGCACATGATGTGCCTGAGGATAATATATCAGAAATATTGTATACTAGCTTTTACCCGCGACTTTGTCTACGTGAACTTCAGGATTGGGTCTGACCTGGATAAAAAGTAGCCTATATGTTATCCTGGCTATAATTTATCTGTGTGCCAAATTTCATCCAGATCCGTTCAGCCGTTCTGGCATGAAAGAGTAATAAACATCCATACATCCATACTCACAAACTTTCACATCTATAATATTAATAAGGATAATAATTATAGAGAAAAATTAAAAATAAAAAGTTCGTAAGTACAGTCGACAAAAGAGTTAAATATGCAGGCAGCTAACAACAGCTGAGTTTTGATAAAGAGTGTGTGATTTTTTTTTAAGGCACCCCAACCTCAAATATTATATTCACAGATAAAAATGGTTAACATAATTATTTTCTTTAAAAAGCTTAGTCGCTTAGCTTTAGTAAGAGCCTGTCGTAAAGCTGCTGTGTGTTTCGACTTTTCCGCATGAGAACCAGTTGACTCTCAGTTGCTGCGACTCCTCAAATTTGCAGTCCGTAGGGTCTATTAGGCTCACCACATTTTTCGTGACAAATGAAAAATTATGTTGTTAATAAAACTTGGAATATTATCAGTGTTGTGAAATGGTTCTATTTTGTAAAACGTATGAATTTAAGTCAGAATAACGAAGAATATCATTACCATTTATCACCCCTCGCAACATTAGCATAGAGCGCCGTGAAATATTCAATTAGGTATTAAAGTCGCCGGGAAACGAAGGCTTTGGATAAAATTAAGAGGCAATGTGACATGTCCTTGATTTTATTATTTTTTGTAACGATCAGGATATTAACGTACATTGTTCGGAAGAAGTTATATATTATTTGACTACATTATTTAGATACATGCGGAAATAGCTCCAACTGCAACTTTAGAAATTCTATTAATTTGTGTTTCATCTAAAGTTTCCAATACCAAAGTTGGTTGCACTATCGAAAGACTTTAGGTGCTATTTCTATAACAAGTACGAAAAGTATCCGGTACTAAAGTTGCGGTTGGAGAGTAAGCACTGGGAACGGTTACTTTTAAGTTGTAAATACGGCCACTATTAACTGTTTTATATCATGTCTCAAACAATTCATTAAGTAAATATGTTCTCTATCGCTTACGTCATTTCATATTATTTACAATTAAATTTACCATGCCCAATAAAAACTTTAATACAAATGTCTCTATTCAAGATAATAGCAATATACATGGCACATTCATTTATAAACATTCGCTTAAATCTTATACGATCTCGTAAATTTAACAGTATCAGAGATGAATTACTATTACCTATTTATATTCTTACAAACAGTTCGGATATTCACCTATTATAAACTATATACAACGTTATAAGACTAGTTATTATCACGTTACACGCTGATGGAATAATAAAATATGGAACAAAATATTCGCCGACTCTAAAATTATAAAAAAACAATGCTTACGTAAATAATTCCAATCAAAAGTAATTATAGGCTGTGATTGTTGATAATTTATCTGAATTAATTTATAAAGGAAATATTTATTGTAGCAGTTATACTAATTATAGCAGACTTTTGATTAGACATAGGAAGATCATTGTCGATGTGGAGGTTCTAGTAGAGGCACCAGTTGCAGTCGTCACTATGACTTTGCCATCATTGGCGTACCATTTATTGGCTCTATCTGGCACTCTGTTACTCTTCATACTATCCAGATCTTCATCGTCATCATCATAAGCGTTGGTTCCATACTCATCATCCGAGGTTGCTCGCACATCAGGGTACTGGTACGCATGCCTATCGTTGCCCGGTATCTCTGTGACATGAGCAAATTGTTTGTATTAAAATCGATCAATAGTGTAGTCACCGTAAGTTCAATATTCCAAGTTAATTGAAATTTTGCATTTATTTAAAGTTTTGTGAATTGAAATGCAGATTTGAAAGTAATTGAATACGTTTTATATGCGTTCGCTGTAGCAAACATTTGTACGGTAGAACAAAAGCTGATATTTAAGGTATGCGAGGAACTCAATGAAATTCTGTTTAATTAAGGAAATTAAGTGAAATTGAATGTATTCTCCTAAGATAGAAAGGCAGATACTGTACCGTATAATCTTATCTTGCTTTCGACGTCCCCCAAGGAATTCTTTGCGACGCAGATGTAACTGCCTAAGTCCTCCCTCCGAATATTCTTAATCGTCATCGTCATTTCGGCCTCGAACATTGACTTCTGTCTGACTGACATTACGTGGTGCTCTGAAGGTATGATCAGTTCACCTGCAGAACAATTTATTACTTAAAACACACTTGTTTTCAAATTCAATATTAGAATTTCATCTTTCCTCGGCGGAAGTTTTATGAAAAATGTAAAAACTTCGTGCAGACACCTAGGAGTTTTATGACTGCCTTATAATTTGTTTCGTTTTTATCGCGAATGCCTTACCTGCCAGCCAAGTTAATCAAACGGTATTAAAATTCGAATTTTGAACTTATAAAGCGTATTTATATTCAATCCGGGGTATAAGAGATCATTTTCATTTTTATTGCTGACGATAATTTTATGCTTATGATTTGATAGCACCTTAATTTTGTTAATGGATTCGAAGATGGATTTAGCGAGTTAGGTACGTATTGCATTGGAATTAAATATATATTGTTATTTACCTATAGTATACAAGGTATACAAGTATATGGTATACAAGTTTCTTTTGAAGCTTCATTAATAAAATGGTAAAAGATAATGGATCTCAACTCTTTTTCTTACCTGGGTCCTTAACCCAATAGTTGATAGATTTAGGTGAAGACTCGACGTAGCACTCGATTGTGACGTCAGTGCCCAAAGGAGCACCCACCAGTTGATTGGGCACTTGAATCACCGGGTGAACTAAACAAAATGTAGAGACAATAAGATTTTTTTTTTAACAAAACGTTGACTTACGCTACAATATCCGCCTGTAGATATTGTGGGTGCTTTAAAAAAAATCTCATGCACAATCATCCAGACCAGTAACAACTACCTAATTACCGCGCGGGAATCGAACCCAAAACCCGTGGCGCAGAAGATGAATGCGCAGCCGCTACGCCAAACGTGACGTCAAATTAAATAAAAAAAAGATCTTCAAAATCCCCCACCAAAATAAAAATAAAAATGTTCAGGAAATAAGAAGAGCACTCAATTATATTAATTACCCCGAAGACATTTTTAAATCAACTACACTTTACGTTTGAACAAGATCTGAAATGTTGAGAGGCAAAAAGGGCATCCTTTCACGGCTTCATTAGACTTAATTGCCGTCGGGTAAAATACACGAAACATTATAAAGATGGACTTACAGTGTACACTGATATGGATCCTCTTGCTGACCGTCGGCGGCACGCTATTACTGGCGATACATAAGTATGTGCCCATCTCTGAACGTGATATTTTCGTCAGTTTCAACACTTCACCCTGGTATGATAGCACTGTAAACAAAAATGTTAGATATATCTTAAGGGTGCGGCAGAGCTTGAATTGCCCACAAAAACGTAATATCACGTCTTCCTCAATAGATATAATCTGGGTGTCTTTAAATCACGAGTGAATCGGTTTCTTCTAGGCAAGCGCGTTCCATCGTAGATCGCAGTATCGCTTAACATCAGGCCAACTTGTGGTCACGAATAAAAAAAAACAAAATACATCGTAATTCAGACAGAATATTGTCTGGATTACGATTACGTTAACAAATTATGTTATTATTCGAATTTTGATACCGTTAATCTAGGTAGGAACCTAGATTAACGGTGTCGGTACTACTGCACTGTAAATAAAAGACTAGAAAATCGATCCAACTTTGTCAAAAATTGTATTCGCTTACATTTATGCCCGGTGAAGTATTTTGGACGGAATGGTAGAGTAGGAACCTAGATTAACGGTATCGGAATCCGAATAATAACAGAATTTGATTAAATTGTGTTTGAATTACGATTTATTTCGGTACTACGTTTGTAAAATAAATTCAGTCCAGACTCTTAAGTATCAAGGTTTTCTTTTACTTGTTTTTTCTTTGCAAGGACTGTACCTGTATACCTATCGTAAAATAATAGGTCAGATTTGAACTACCTACCTGTCGAAATACTGTGAAACGAAAGAATAGCTTAATAGTAATGGTAATTTATTTCTTAAGTTGACACAAGAATACATTTACATCGTCACAAAACATGATATTTAGTATTTACGATAAACTGTGGTACCCAGATTAAGATTCAACTTGTGTTTGTGTGAATGGGTTGGTAAAACAAGGATTTTTTTTTTAAACGTTGCCCCACACTAGGTATTTCTCCTGTATCGTGGGTGCATTTCACAAACACAAATTATCAGTTACACACACCCAGAGCCGGAACAACTACCTGTAGATCATACAAATACTTGTTCCGTGTGGGGATCGAACCCACAACAAGCAACGTAGAAGCCGATCGCTCAGCCGCTACGCCAAACGTGCCATCAAAATTCACTATGTGATTCATAATACATTTCGATTAATATTTTTAAGAGTTGGTTTGAATTTAACCGCACAGTTAACCGCACAAGTACACAGTTAACCGGTGATTGCCCCTCTTTCATGGGACTCAAGCATACCGGTTAACTGTGGGTGTACTTTAGTATACCTCTATCTAACTTTTCGGGGAATACAGGCTTCATGGTATTTTGTTTGTTAAGTAAATAAGATATAAAAAAAAACGGTAGTAAATATGTGTTGTATAAACCACTGTTTTGTACAGCAAATTTATACGTTGTTCGTTTGAAATTCTTAAATGTGCAGTAAAATTTAATTACATTAATCGTCCGGCTTTGTGTTAAAGCGGTAACCGTTGTGTGAAATATATTGCAGTATTCAAGTAGGACTTTGAAAGATAAAAGGCTAGTTTATTTGTTGAGTTTCTTTGCTAACACGCTATTACAAGCCTGCTTTGAACGAGAATAGAACTTGGAATTTTATTTTACATTAAACATTTATATAAAGTTTAATATAACTTCTTTAATTGAAAAAATAGCGTAGCTGCAGAAGATTTTGACAACACTGTTACAGTAGGTAACATTTTGAAAAAATGAAAGACAAATAATTATACTGCATTTCCTATATAGTTTTACTGCAAAAAGACAGTATCTTCCCTTCTAACATTTTTTCAGAAAGTCCAACATGAGTATTGAGTACAAATAATAACTTGTAATGCAAGGGTAAAAATTTTGCATAGGCCATTACAACAACCAAGACCATATATTTGAACTAAGAACGCCGCGATTATCAATTTGACACCTTAGACATCTGTCTGTCAATTACCCCTTTATCACTGTCAGCTGTCAATCTTAGAATCTGTCATTCTGTAGACTGTCAGTGTCAAGCAAGAGAATTAATTATTATGACGTAAAAATCCAATCCAATTCTGAAGAAAAATTCCTTCTTGTAAGACTTAATAAAACTTTGAAAATTGCTTTTTTTATGCTAATATAGATAAATAAAATGAATGTTTGTATGTTTGTCCTCTATGCATTGCTAAACCATTCATCCTATTGCGATGAAACTTTGGTTAGTTGTTGTGTGCGTGCCAGGGACCTGCCCTGGCACGCACACAACAACCATAAACCATAAACCTGTTATGACGAAAGAAAAACAAAAAAAAGATAAAACGCATGCCGGAGGACAGCTAGTTTGTTTTATATGAATTCAGTTCGAAAGTTGTTTGTACCTAATGTGGTTTAGTATATACCTAAAAGTCTTTTTTGAAATAGGTAATTTCTGGTATACAAAGAATTACCTATTCTCAAAATTACTATATATCCGAATATGACCTATTCCGAAAAGGGCTTCTTCCTAAAATTACTTATTCTTAAAAGGAATAATTCTGGAAATGACTTAAATTTGAACACAAGTACTAAAACATATAGTGTTAAACATCAGTGACCATTTCACATTTACGTGTTTAGTACCTACGTAAATGCCTTATTCAGGGAATGATCACAGAGTCTTGAAAGGAATAGTCCTAATTTGGAAATTTTAAAGTTCCGAATTACGTACCAACATTTTTAACTGTATAAAAATAATACAAATATGACATGTTTGTAACAACGAGATCTACAGTCCATGGAATATACGGGGACAGGAGAAACGGGAATGACCTTTAACCAGGCCGTGGTGACGTGTCCACGCCCTACGTGTATCTTCTACTTGTGACTCTTCCACAAATATCTTAATTAGACATGATGTTACACCATTCCGGTCCCAATAAATTATTCAAACGTTATTCTCTTTTCGTATAATGAGACCTAGAAGTGTATTCAACGGCACAACTCTACTAATTACGACAAACTTTAAACAATACTGGACGCGAAACTCATCCCGAGAATAGTCGCCGCGCGGCTCATTGTGGCCTCACAAATGCGGTCACGTAGACTTTCGTATTATACATATTCAGAAAAACAATGGCGTCCTGACGCTATTCAAAATGAACTAAGACAAATTAAATATTTTTCCAGTTATTTCCCCCAAATTTTTTTAAAATAATTTTCGACTACTATAGTGGTCCTGGTTCCGATTCCCATGTCAAGTAGAGTTACTGTTATTGAATTTTTCTATGAAATTCTCAGTAGCAACTCGGAGTTCAAATTTGGGCCCGGTTAATGGAAATAGCTTGCCCCCTATAATATGGGACCTAAAGATACCGGCGAGCTGTGGTTGTACATTAGTACACCTCTGCCTAACTCTTCGGGAAATATAAGCGTGGTGGTATATTATGTTAAATATTTTGTCAATAATCATGCATGATGGAGGGACTCGTGGCTAAGTGTATGTATCCAATAACTACGTGGTTCAATCAAACAAAGGTTAGCTGCGCTTACCGTGGTCAGTCTACGAATGGGTGATTCTTAGCGCAACTACATCCTTCCATGCCGCGAAAATTACGTAAACCGTCGGACCCGTTTCTACGAAAACTTATTACAATCGTTGGTGGTAGTCTGAAGTCAAAAATCCTGAGAACAGCAGCTTCTGATAGTAAAATACAGCATATTATAATGTATATAAAATCCTCCTGGATGATAGACTATGTCGAACGCTAACGTCATCGAATAAAGTTCATATAGAATTTATACTGGCAACATTTTGTACGTTTGTAAACCACAATCAGATTGCAACCACAAACTGCGGTGTTTTTCTATCCGACAACCCTAACCACTACGCCATGAATACATTAATTTATAGCATACTATCGGGAATAATAATAATAGTATTGCCAATTATGGGTAGATCAGCGTTACCTTGTCCTTTATAAGTTGAAAATGGCAGTCCTCTTGTTGGTGCTTTATTTAAAGCACTAATTTTAACCTATTATTTTGTATATTAATGACGTATTTAAATGTCACACCTCGAATAAAAAGTAATTCCGAAATGATTTAATTCGTTTAACCAAATAGGTAACATTGGAAGTTAGTAGCTTTCAATTACTCGAAGAACAATCAATTAAATCAGTTCAATAGTCTCTCAAACACATGATATAAATGAAAGCAGGTATTCAATCACTATTTGCAGGTAGCGTGCCGAATGTTGATTTTATCGTGACGTCATTCCGTTGTTTGAAGGGTCGCCTATTACATTCTACACCGGTAATTTGTGAAACAATACCCTCTCCCTTAGAATTCACCCTTAGTATTGTAATAATAACATCTACTATACATTTTGTAGTTGCCGTCAGCGATTTAATCAAGTCTCAAATTTGATCTTCGGTTAATTATTTTGTTTAATTGTTCATGATCAAGTCTGAGATCTTCAAGGAGAGATTTTGAGTACAATATTATACAATTATAAATACTACCTCATTAGTCTATTGGTCCCAAGCGCGACTGCTACACTAGAAGGCCTGGGTTCGATCCTCAGGTCGAGCAAAGTGTTATTGGGTTTTTCTATGAAATTCTCAGTAGCAGCTCGGAGTCTGGATTTGTGCCCGGTTAATAGCAATAGGCTCGCCCCCTATTACATGGGACCTAAACATACCGGCGAACTGTGGGTGTACATTAGTACGCCTCTGCCTAACACTTCGGGAAATACAGTCGTGATGGTATGTTATGTTATGTATGTAAAAATACTAAATTCATTGATTTTAAAGATACGTAGTAATGTTCCTATTGGAAATACTAGACTTCTTTTATTAGAAGAATAGTTCAATGAACGTTACGTTCAAAAGTGATTCGCTGAATATATAAGTATTCAGCGGTATTTCTTTTTATTGATTAGGTCGGCGCGAGCAGACTTGCCTTGATGGTAAGTAGTCATCGTTGCCCAGTGTTTTACGACAGACTGCGACGTAAGGGTGATCACCAGCCAGTCAGAGCCCAAGAGGTCACTCTTTCTTTCTTTCTTTCTAACCCGTCTCCACACGGGGGTAAAAATAAGAAACTCCATAGAAATGCGATTATATTCCTGGGAGGTTATCGATCATATTTTTTCCCTAGCAGCCTATTTATTTACCTCGAAGATTCCAATAGTTTAATGGATTTTTCTATATTTTTTTTTTGGAGTAAAGATTTCTGGTAGTCAAGGTTCTCGTAGCATAAATTGTGCATCAGTATAACTCTGCCTAACCTTTAGGGAACAAGCATGTCATACAAAATAAAAAAAAAAAACTGAAATAAATAAAAAAAAAACTACGAATTACGTTAGCAATAGAGAAAGTAAATTAATGGACGATACATTTTTGGACAATAATTACGCTAAAGAATCGCATAATACGTTTTATGTGCGTTTCCTTTATGAGTGTCTCGTAAGCACCCAAGTGTGTAAATATAAGTACCAAAATATGTATAAGTTCCTAATGTTAGTAATTCCTGGAAATTGTGGCTCGCGTGACTGATGACCAATGTAACCCATATTTATTGCTATTTACAGGTTATTATGGTGTGCTATAATGATTACATAAGTGGGTTTCTTTGGTAGGCATGGCTATAAGGAAGGTTTTTGTGCCTTAAATAAGATACAGGAGTCGTTAATCTAACTGTTAAGCTGTGAAGAAACTTTCTTTTTAATTTTATTGCGCATTTACGAACGTTAAGTTCTTTTTAAAGCACTAGGTAATGATTGGCCCGTAGTGGGATGTGAAACCAGCTCGGGAATTTTAGAAACAGTCGATTCTCCATTCTCTAAGAGAAAGATAAACTACGACGATATATTTTTTATTGAGTGTATCTGGGACTGGAATGGAAATGAAGTGATTCCATTTAAAACCACAGAAGTATCGTATCGCGATGGTTTTTTTTATGGAATTTGGTATGGTACTTGGGTAAGTGACGTAATAATGTCTTATCAATAAATTATTCAAGTCAGATATTGTGGAAGTGAAATCCGATATTGCAGGCAGAAATCACAGTAGGTGAACGTTCTAATATGAATTGAAATATTCTTTTACAAAAAGTGATAACTTTGGATGATGGGATTTGAGGATGATGTGAATTTTGCTTTAGTGGTATAAATTTGCACTTCCTATCATAATTATTACTTCACTCTGCTAAATATCTATAGTTATTCGATACAAACTATTGTATGAGGTAATTATCCTTACTAATATTATAAACGTGAAAGTTTTTGGGTATGCATGTATGAATGTTTGTTACTCTTTCACGCTAGACCGGCTGAACGGATCTGAATGAAATTTGGTGCAGAGATAGATTATAGTCTGGAAAAACACATAGGCTATTATATTTTTATCCGGATCGGACCCAATTCTGAAGTCCACGCAGACAAAGTCGCGGGCAGAAACTAGTTAAGGTATTTATGGGTTCTGGACGCGCAATAGCTCGATAGGTATCTTTATATATATAATTCTTCTGTGAGTGTGTATGTGACTGAACTTCTCTCAAACGACTGGACCGATTTTAATGAAATTTTTTGTGTGTGTTCAAGGGGATCTGGGAATGGTTTAGATTCACAATTGGACCCGGTAGGTGGCGCTGCAATCGAGTTTTGGGTTATTTTCAGGGCAGGACAACGTCTGCTTGGTCCACTAGTATACTATAATTTTATAATTTTATGGGATAAGCACCATAAGATATAAAGGAGTACGCGTACATGAGTGTGACATAACATGAATGCTATCTCGTAGGTTCCTATTTAGTATGAAAATACGGACACGAATTTTAAACAAAATATGTATATGTATATTTACATTGTTCCTACATTGTTTGTGACGTACATATATATTTTTATGTGTATTCTTGTTATACAAAAAAGTATGAAATAAATAAATAATATGTGCTCCTCAAAAAAAAAAAATTATAATAATTTTGCAAATTTTTGAATACATTTTTTAGTTCTATATAAAATTAGAAAGAAAAGAGGAGAGAAAAAGTAATTAAAATAATTATATAACCGACTACGCTAAGGACTTTTTTTTTATTGTGATTTTTAATTAGATGTTATTTTTAGTCCTGTTTGTTGTCGATATTGACTCAAAATATTGGTCATCAAATTCTCCTACGCATCATCCACATTAGAATTTTGTTCCATAAATTAATATGCTTCTATTCGAATCTATTATTTATTACGTTATTAATTAATTTACCTTTGCTTTTAGCTCCAGTTTGGTCCCTTACGACGATGTCCATACCATCTTCTCTTTTCCACGTGATCCTCGGAGGAGGCACACCGCGGGCCTTGCACGATACCCTGGCCGTTCCACCTTCGGGCACCATCGTGTCTCCAGAAGTCTCCTCAGGAATGAAGTCTGGTGGTATCACTACATCTAAGAAACCCATCTGAAACAATGTCGCATTTGATTATCTAATAAAATATCGGTGAAATTTAACAGGATGTCTTATTATAATTTTCTAAGATTAGAAAGTAACTTTTGGCTGTCTAGTCTAAGGGCCTGGTTTCAATTTCCCAGGTCGATCAAATCGTTAATAGGGTTACCTACAAAATTCTTAGTAGCAGCTTGGAGTTTGGATTTGAGGTCGGTTAATGGTGATAGGCTCCTATTTAACTATAATATGGGACCAATAAAATCATACCGCTGAAACTTGGGTGTAGGTAAATCCGCATCCTCTGCATTACTCGACGGGAAGATATGCGTGATGTTATGTTACGAGGTAACATACATTGAGGAATATTTTTTCAAAGAAAACTTACTATAAATGAAGCCACAAGTAACCAAAAAGTATATTACTTGATTTGAGTATGACTCAGTGCACAACTCAATAAAAGTTATTACCAGTAATTTGAGTCAACACACTAGGTATTAAATTCCTATAATAAAGTAAATTTTAATCAAAGTATCAGTTAAATCAATACAATGTAAATAGGATCATTTAATTATAGTGAAACCTAACATAGTTCGCATTGTTAATAAATTAAATTTCAATTGTGTGATTTTCGACTGCCGATGAGAAAATATTTACTCCAAATTGCTTAGAGAGATGCTCTAATCACATTTCGGTATTAAATGAAGCCTTTTCAGATTTTCTTTCGAAGTATTGTTTATGTTGAAATCGAACTTTCTAATCGACGAATCAAAATGTATGGAAGCCTTTGACATATCGGGCGTTTATAAATTTAGTATAATTTTTTATTTATTTTCTATGATTTTTACACGGAGGCCTAGAGAGCGTAGCCTCATACGGTGGACAGAACAAATCTACACCACACTTAACACCGGAATCCACGACGCTATACACGCCGCCAAAGATCGCAAGAAAGGGAAGATCCTTGTGCAGGAGAAAATCATGAAGGGAGGTTGCGACCCCTAGGAATGAGGAAACGATGCACAGAGAGAGACATTTACACACATTTTTAAATTTTTGGGGAGCAGAAAATCTTCATGGATCGTTTGTCTCCAGGGAAGTTGGCAGGATATGTTAGACTCGTACTGATTTACCCTGCCTATAGTCACGGCCACGAGATTGGTGACATTGACATAATTATGGTGACATGAATCGAAGGATTGCCTCGCTTCCAAATAACAGGCGACAGCAAACTCTCCCTGCTAGTTAGAGCTAGAGAGCAGCTCCGGTTAACGTGTACCTATGTTGCGAGATAATTTTGCCGCCGCATCATCTCGTCTCCAGTCATTGCGCATTGTTCCGGATGAGATCGAAAAAATCATTTCGTGGCGCGCATGTTAGTCTAGTTGGAGTGGCAATTATTGTGGAGGATGAACCAAAAACACTGTTATTGCTTATTGATTTTTTTATGCTAAAGCTTTTATATTGAAGTGAATTTCATCGGAAATATTCCGAACCATTGTTACAAACGAGATTTATTCCAAGGAGTTGCAGATTAAAAGTGAAGAATTAGTTGAATTGAAATAAGTTTGAGCGTTTCCTTTATTTAATAAGTTTGTTGAACGCTGCAAAGTGTTCGAAACATCGCGTCGGGAGAAATAAAATTTATAATTTAATAAAGTTGCTTCAATTCAGTGGACAGCATAGTAAGTAGAGCGCGTTCGCTCTGATGAGACTTTCATACACTGGGTGATGAAAGCTGTACAGTCCCGAAGGTTAATAACCTTTTTCTAAAATTTATAAGATAAAAATATAAGGTTTTGATTTCAGAATATGATGTATATCAATATGACTGACGTTTTTTAAATTCTTGATAGGCCTACATTCGACCGCTAGTTCGCCTGATGATAAGCGACACCGCGATCTACGATGGAGCCTGCGTAGAAACCGATTCGGTCTAGATGACTTAACTAGTGACGTATGTGGCTGAGCTTGAGGTCCTAGGTTCGATTCCCAAGTTGAAATTATCTGAAGTGGCTCTGAAGCTAAAATTATTAGGTTTAAGTATAAGAGGTTAACGGACTACCTTCTTTACCAAAAAAAAAGCATCTATATTTGCACAAAAAAAACAGTTAAAAAAGACCTCCCGAAATACACAAAGTTGATTTGACATGTAAGTACCGTTTATAATGCAGGTATATTGAAAAAAAAAAATAGTAGGTACTACGCTATTGCTTTTTCTCGGTAAGAAGAAAATAGTGATTGCGGATCAATCAACCCGTTGAATGCTGTCGATGTATTACGTCACGGCTGGGCACTCATGCCCAACGGCCGAGGTTGGGCACACGTTTTACTAAGGGTTTCATTGCAATATTTTCAGGGTTACCATAAGTATATTAGGTACTAAAACACTTTAAAAGATGATAGTAGATAGATAGTATTTACCTAGCTTTAGTTAATCTGATATATTAATATTTCTAATCGTTACTGTCTCTCGTTTAGTTAAAATCTTCATAGATTTTAGTATCCCAATCTTGTGGGAAATTCCCTAAAAGATTTTATGTTTTGTATAAGAAAGCTGGAATTCAAAATTTTAGGGTCCATACATAAGTTAGGTTGCATATACGAGTAAGTAATTCAGAATTTATATTTCCATCCATACTAATAGCAAAGGAAATATACGGCTGTCTGTCTGTTTGTTACGTTTTCACGCATAAACTGCTAAGTCAATTTTGCTGAATTTTGGTATACAGATAGATAAAGTTTTGGAGAAGTACTAGTATTTGCTTTTGTTCCAAAAAAGGCGAATGAAATCGCGGTCAATAGCTAGTCTTTTTTAAAGAGAAGATAAAGCTAAAAATATGTATACTTAGTCTGTTGCTAGTTCAAGTGGAACATAAAATATTCACAAGTGTCGACATTTTATTTTCCCAAAGCGGTTATATAAACGTTATTGCCTACTTCAAACGTGCTTATATGCGCAACTAGAACACCGTATAAGCTGCTACTTATGCCAGTATATTGGTTGCAGTGCATCAAGCGACGCATTTCCATTTAGCCATTCTTGAATTTTCAGGATACCGCACTTCATTTATTTGTGTGATGCGGTGTGTGAAACGTGTTGTGTAATGGTGATGCGGTGAGGGTTTTTTGGAATTCATGGACTACATAACCCTTTTATTTTGTGAGGAATGTTGAGGTCGGCAGCCATTTTAACCCAATGCGGCTAAATATCAATATTTTACACGCCTACTACGTAATGATAAACATAGTCGTCAAGATTTTTCGGGCTTCTGACTACCACTTTTATTTTCTTTTGTCTTTATTGTACTACGATCTGTCTCCTTGCTGGGACATTAAATAGTAGGTTTGTTGTGATTTTTTATTGGCATGCTCGGTATGCGACCTGCGTCACATCCTACTTTACTTTACTGGGATTTAAGTATGTCTTGGGGTAAGTATTATTATTTGGCTAAATAAATAAATAATAAATAAAAATAATTATTATTAGAGATAGGTCATAAATGTTCGGAATGGAATGTTAGGAAAATAATTGTCATTATTAATAATCATGTTCGTAATGGAATGTTAAGAAAATTATTTTCATTATTAGATAATAAAATCATCATAATATATTATATGCGTCCTGGAAAAGGTCGCATTAATCATATAATCTATAGAAAATGGTTTAACATTATGATATGATCCTAAAAACGCTAAAAACTTTTACTTCATCGCAGTGGTTCATTCATACCATAAGAAATGGCAATAACAATGGTATTATTATAACCAAAAAAAAAATAGCTCGCAATAATTTTGTGTATGTTGTGTGATGGTTGCAATATCAGCAACAAAAGTACATACATATCTACGAAGCATCAAAGTGACTCACCTGACTCTTCATAGGATCAGTATTGATTTGACACATGTACTGTCCCCTGTCCTCCTCTTGTACGTTCTTTATGTGCAGGTACCAGGTAGAGTGGTCGCTGTGGGAGACGGAGACCCGAGGGTTGTGGGTGATCACGTGCTCGTGGATTGCCTGGATTGCCTTCGTGTCCGCTTTTACCCAACCCACCTGGAAAAGTTAGGTGTTAAAGTGCTGCTAGTATTATATATTTCTTCCAATTAGAGAATTATAACACCAGGAGGCAAGGCGCGAGGACCGCTTTTAAAAAAAAAATCTTACTAGTAGTGTGGGACGCATATTATTCATTGTGCTAAGTTAATTGCTTGTGTTACGTGGGTTCACGTCGATAGTGATAGACGCGCCGCTATAGCTTTTGCTGAATTATGATATGACTCACGTTAGAAAATTGATAAGGGTCTACTACAGGTTCTATATTTGAATTTATTCCAGAAGAATCAATTCAAATGTGGCATTTTTAGTCTAGATTTAGATCTTTTTAGATTTATTTTTAGATCACTAGCAATTTTCGCCTGATGGTAAGCGGAAACCAGGCTGCAGTTGCCGAATAGACGCTATCAACACCAGTATTATAACTAGCGCGTTGTCTTCTTGAGATACATAAGATATCACCATGTTTGTATTCCCCGAAGGGTTAGGCAGAGGTGTACTAATAAACACCACAGTTTGCGCGTAACTCAATTCAGTCCCATATGCGCAGTATATGTAACTTTAGAACACAATGATGTTAGGACATTATTGCTTAGCCGCAGAATTTTTAGCAATACGGTGGTACCACACCGACACGTCACGTCACGATTCAATGAATCTGCGACCTTTTGGAGCCCTCATGTAAGGAGGTACATTTGAAATGATGTTCAAAGTAATTCCTTTGAATTATGTAGATCGGTTAAACAAACCAATTAAATACATTAAGTGCGAACGTATTACTTTTTGAGGGACTCAGCAAAATCTATTTAAAAACGTTTTACACTTTCGGCAGACTTTTCGGTCTGATTATGTCTTCGAGTCTTTTAATTTTAAAAGAGCTCTTACTAATAATAACCTTTTTCTTTTTAAAAAGTTCTTACAACCTCATACCGACAGCTACGCTATAGGTCCCGGGAACAAATCCGAATTCGAATAAAGTGTTATCAGCTCAGTGTATTAATTTGTAACCGGTTAATGGCAATAGGATCGCCCTAAACCTTACTAAATGGATCGCACACCTTTCAATAACTTATTTTCAACTGCAATATTTCTAATTAAAACATGAACCAAGAATTTTAGTCTTTACCTACCCCAATAGAAGACAGGCATGATAATAATCTTCTATCTATTTAAATAAAGGAAGTCCTGACTGACTGACGTATCAATGCACAGCAGAAACTACAAGAGCTAGATCCCTGAAAGTTTGCATGCTGGTTCCTTTTGCAGTGTAGACGAGCCCTAAGAAAGGATTTTTGGAAATTCAACCCCTAAGATTGAATAAAAGGGCAATGAAAGTTGTATGAAAATCCGCACACACTACCGTGCGTTTGAAATACACACATATACATCTAAATATATATAAACTCAAAGGTGACTGACTGACTGACTGACATAGTGATCTATCAACGCACAGCCCAAAACACTGGAGGCATCGGGCTGAAATTTGGCATGCAGGTAGATGTTATGACGTAGGCATCCGCTAACAAAGGAGAATTTATCAAAATTCTACCCCTAAGGGGATAAAATAGGGGATGAAAGTTCATATGGAACAAAGTAACTATTCCACGCGGACGAAGTCGCGGACAAAAAGCTAGTATTTAATAAAGGAAGACATCATCAAGATATGTACAGCTGTCATTCGCTGTTGACATTTTGACAATTGTTTTCTTCCTTTTAAATTAGAGTTAACACATTTTATGATATGAAACCTCCATGGTGTACGTTCAATGGGCACAGTATATTTTAGAAACGAAAATTACCTAAGTTCGCAGGCTAAGCTGCGCAAGGAAACTCTAGAGCACGTACAACAGACTATTCATTGACTATTTACTTATGTAAGTTATTCTTACAATGTACGTGTGAGTAAAGGATCTATCTGCCTAATTTTTAGGTCAGGTCAGACATAAAAATAAGGAAAACGGAAGGGTTCGTGTAAATTATACATAAATATCAGTTAACAATTACGCTTTAGAGATAAAGATAGCATTATTTTCTTGTAGTAGGTATTTTTTTTTAAGATTCTCGTATTTTAACTTTTTTGTATTAAACTTTTTAAGGTAAGTACAGAATAAAGTATTTTTGAAAAACGTTGATTAGAAAATCCAGAACCGGCTATTACTTATATTCACAAGATTTGTAGATAAATTGCAGAGTAACATATGAATCTCATACGTACTATCTATTAATAAAATTCAAAATTATTTATAAAATAACCCACGACGAATATAATCGTAAAGGGAATAAATAACATTTTCGAAACCCTTTCTTGTCATGGCTGCCATTCCCATCTCTGATCTGAATTTCAATTAAAATGTGGTATAAAAATGATGTGTCTTGTAGTATTTTTATAAATGCTTGTAGAACTAAATGTATCCGCTGACGGATTTCGTGTATTTTTTCATCTTCGAAGAAATATGAGCGTTACGTTGTTGAGATAAGGGTGAATTAAATTTTTCCTTCTATTGGCTTCTACTCTGTGCTAGCATGAATTGATCCTAAGTGTCATTTCCAACACAAACAACCCGACGCCGGGCATTAACCCCTTTTAATAATATCATTGCTCATATATATCGTTGAATCATTTTAATTTTATAAAGACTACAGCTGCTCCTTGGGTTGCTGAACAATCAATTTGCAAGATTAAACTAAGCATGCCGCAGTCAGTCTTTGGATGGTCGTCGGTCCCGGTTGTTATACCTTTGACAATCGTAGGCAATAAAACCCTTACGATCAGTTTATCCATATAATATCACAATTGCCCAGAAATTAGATTGCAGAGTCCTAGAGGGTAATTCTGGTACTTAAACAATGTTCGGTTTGAATGTTATTATTAATGTCACCTTTGTGTCTATTATTGGGTCAATTTTCGATCTTGGTTGAATACAAACTCGATCGCGTTTGACTTTGTTTTCAGATATTGAGAATAGAATAAGTAGGTACCTTTTGACATTTACGAAAATGAAACGTGATCGGAATTACATTTTGAATAATATTAAATTACCAGAATATCTGCTTTTATATGGCAGTCATCATCATCAACCCATATATTGTCCTACAGCCGGGCAGGGGTCTCCTCTCAGAGTGAGAGGGGTTACGCTAGCCTACTGCGGGTTTGCAGACTTCACACGCCGCGCACCAACGATAAAATCTCTCAAGCGTGCAGATTCCTCATCATGTTTTCCTTCGCCATTTATGCTAGTGATAATTCTGTTTTTTTTTCTTTTTTTTATTAAAACAAAATTTAATACCAATGTGGATCGCACATTACTAGTATTCTTGTTAAGAATCCGGCGGACCGAATTTCCTTTACAAACTTAATACCGAAATAAATTGTAATTAAAACAAAATTTAATCAAATTCTGTTATTATTAGGATTCCGATACCGTCAATCTAGGTTCCTACTCAACCATTTCGTCCAAAATACTTCACTGGAGATAAATGTAAGCGAATGAAATTTTTGATAACTTTACAAAGTTTGGAACGATTTTCCGGTGAAGTTTTTATTTCCCGTGAAGTAGTAGTAGTTGAAATAGTACGGTAAGAACCTAGATTAATGGTATCCAAATCCGAATAATAACACAACTTGATAGAATATTGTCTGGATTACGATTTATGGTGGTGGTGTTACATTTTTGTAGGTCATTCAAGCTGCGCTCCTTAACCCCTCGTGCTAAGCTAAATGCTTGTGTTACGAGTGATTTCACGTCGGTAGTGCAATGGGTGGGTTTCAAACCGGCAACTACATGATCACAAGTCCAACGCCCTAGATATTCTAGATATTAGGCTACCGACGCCGCTTCTTTAAAAAAAAAATATTAATTTCAGATCGCAGTCGCGTTGTGTAAAATACTGATGATCAGCCGGATCTAGGCTGGAAGCCGACCCCAATACGGTTGAGAAAACGCTAGCCTTGTGTAATGTATATAAATATTCACGCGGCAGATTTATTATACGAGTACTTATAAATCTACTGCGGTATAACTTTTCTATTCCGTAATGCTATTGTTTTCAATAATTTGTTTTCGGCCTAAAACAGACTGGCTAATCCAAGTTGACTAACATAATTAATATTCAGACTCTCGAGTTCATAATATAGTTTTTGGCAGGTTTGAGCCCGCTTTTTGTCGACAAGGCTTTTATTATAGATTGTTTCAAGTAGTAATTGTTTGACTGAACCGTAAATTGATTTAGTGAAATACCTGGTAAATTTACTGGAGTTATTTTAATGAAATTAGGTTAATTTGACCTATTAAGACAATGATAACTAGTCATAAGAATTAGGTAAGTAATTCTAATACAAATAGGTAGGTACCTAGGTACTCTACTAAAACAGTTGTTTAGATTTATAGTATAGCAGTTGCCCGCAGTTTCACTCACGTCCCAAAAAAATTAAAATACTAAAAGTCCGATTCTAGGCGGCGTATGAGGATGAAACATGCACCAGTTACAATTTTATTATAGGTATAGATAGCCTAGGCGCCGCGCGACGGCTTGATTGGCGAGCAATGAGCTGCGGGTATTATAGATTGTGGGTACAATCCCTTCGTAATGGATATTTTCTTACTACTTTTTCAAATAAAACTGTAAAGCTAATCAAGTTTCATTTGTTTTTCGGCTGTAACCACTAACTCGTTCTTCTCATAGGATTGAGACTCATTGCCTTACCAAACATGCATCCCCAAACAAGTCTAGGGTTAAATCCATGGGAGTGTTATGCCATATCAGTGTCCGTTATGATTTGACATAACATTCAAATAAAGCTATATACATAACAGTTTTATAAGTAATCTGAATAATATTACATGAATAAGAAACACTTACGCGAAAGTTGCCAAGATTGACAACTATGCATTCGAATGTAGCATCCCGTCCAATAGGCACCGTCAGGTTCGTGATGGGCTCCCCAAACTCCGGCACCTCGACGCCTCCTGACAACAAAGAGAAATATACTAGTAACATAACACACCATCACGCCTGTATTCCCCGAGGGGTTCAGCAGAGGTAGGAGGAAGCAGTAAACCTACTGTTCGCCGGTATGTTTTAGATCCCATGTAAATCCAAACTCCAAGCTGAATTAGGTACACATTGGAAAATCCCAATAACATACACCTGGGAATGGACCCAAACCCAACCCAAAGTCTCACGCTCAACAGCCGCGCTTGTGCCTTCTAGAATAATGAGGTAGCTACATCCCTAAAATTGTATATTTTTTATTTTATTATTAAAAATGAAATCCAGTATATTTCAGCGAAAATGAGATTTTGCGGAGTGAAATTGGTTCATTTGAGATATGAAACTCAATCAGCAAATTTCAGAACGTGTTTCATTAACAACTACGATACGTAAAATTGGAGAATGAAAGCTTTCTTTTTTTTTACTTTTAAACTCAATGCGTGTAACCATGCTAATAGAAAGAATAGGCTAGGGTCTATAATGGAGCACGTAACGGTACCTTTATAGCATTATTGTCTGTTCTGTGCTACTACTGCTTTATTAGCTTAGTGGTCCTGAGCGCCACTGCTACGCTAGAGGTTCTGGGTTCGATTTTTTTATGTATTAAGTCGACCAACGAGCTGACGAATCACTGCAATACCAGAGGAGTTGCTGATGCGTTGCTGACCCTTAAGAGCCCCTACGGACTGCAGACTGCCAGAGCCGCAGCAACCGAGGGGTAACTGGCTCTTACGTGCAAAAGTCGAAACACACACCAAGGTGCTTTACGACAGACTCCGCCGTAATGGTTGGTCGCCAGCCAGTCAGACCCCAAGTGCCATGTCCTACCACCGAGCGATTTCCAAGTCGAGCAAAGTGCTATTGGGTTTTTCTATGAAATTCTCTGTAACAGCTCGGAGATTGAGATATGTGCCCGGTTAGTAGCAATAGGTTTGCCCCCTATTACATGGGACCTAAACATACCGGCGAAATGTTGATGTATATTAGAACACATCAACACACCTTTGGTGAATACAGTTGTGATAGTATGTTATGTTATTCTGTGCTACATAAACTGTTGGAGGATCATGTGGTTCTTTCTTTATGGGGCTGGCGGAAATGCTTGTGGATCATCTTCCACCTGGGGTGAGCAGGGTTTGTCATGGCATGATGGTTTTATATGGATTATATGGTAATTGTGGCAATTTGGCCACGACGACTTTGAATTTTAAACTTCAATTAGTTATATTTTTACTTTATTTCGGATCGGACAGGGTTCTTTTAATATCTTGTATAGTCGCTGGTATCAAAATAAATAATTACTAATCTCTTAGATGCCATATAGTTACTTAAATCTTAGCACCAAGCAAACTATATTCTTCAAACAAAGTTGCTTACATTTCACAATCACTATCACCTAGGGTGTAAGTCTTAAAGAGTTAAACTCTTTGCAACTTTGCTCGTTTCTATGCAAAACTATCTCACCTATATAGGACGAGGCCACAGAACAACACTCCAGTGGCCGACTTAGGTAAAAAACAACAAAACATCGCGCGTATCGTGCCTAACTGATGACCGTGTCGTCAGCATTAGTTAGCGGGGTATTCTAGGCTTATCGCGGACGTCGCGACAAAGTTAGTAGCGGTACTGTCGGCAACAGTTGCACCTAGCTAGGACCTTGCAACAAAGTGTCAACTAACCACTTCAACTTGTTCTGTTATTCGCGGTTAACTTCAGAAATGTGAAGTGACACGAATAACTTTGCAAGTGATAGTAACTACGTAGACCGCTGCGCTCGCGATCTTGTTTGGGACAATTGCGTCGGTGACATGAATTCATGCATGACAGTGTATATGTAAATGTAGGTAACATTTGTATGCTGTAATTTGTAGTATTTTTTGTATGGCAGAGAATTGTTTATTAGTATTATGTGTTTATATTAACTGTTGATGAAAGAAAGAGAATAAGTATCACTACATAGTAGAAAACAAAGTCGCTGTCGCTGTCTGTCCGTCCCTATGTATGCTTAAATCTTTAAAACTACGTAACGGATTTTGAAGGGGTTTTATTTTTATAGATAAGAGTGATTTAAGAGGAAAGTTTTAAGCTATTAAACATTACGCTACGGCTCTTAGAAATGGGGCAACGCGGGTGAAACCGCGGGCGGGCCGCTAGTATATAATAAGATTATCTATGTGTAGGTACTCGAACTGAAATTTAAGAGTCCGGCGAACCGAATTTTCCATACAAACGTAATACCAAAATTAATCGTAATTGAAATACAATTTCATTAAACTGTGTTATCATTCAGATTCAGATACCGTTAATCTAGGTTCCTACTCTATACTAATTACGATGTTATCAAATTCTGTGATTATTCGGATTCCGATTCCATTAATCTAGGTTCCTACTCAACAAATGGTTGAGTAGGAACCTAAACCTCCAAAATTATTTTTTAAAAATAGATCAAATTATGCACCAAGAACCGTAAACTTCTATAGTTTCCTTAATCTATGGCTCTGGTAGATGGCCATGCCTGTTGTGTTGCCAGCTCCCCTTTTTTTTTTTTTTTTTGCGCAACCTTTTGCTAGGTACATATAAGTTTTTGATTGTACAGTTGCATTTTGATTTGTTGTGTGTCATAAGGGCGAAAATAAAAACATTTATTTCTTCTTTCTTTCTTTCTTTTCTTTCTTTATAACTTTACCAAGTTTGGAACGATTTTCCAGTCTTTTATATCCAGTGAAGTAGTAGTAGACGAAATAGTACTGTAGGAACCTAGATTAACGGTGTCTTAATCCGAATACTAACATAATTTATGTATATTGTCTGGATTAAGATTTATTTCGGTATTACGTTTTTGTGGGCAATTCAAGATCCGCCGGACCCTTAAGGGCCAGAATAATTTTACATACCTAGTATAAACATAAACAAAATTCAACTCTAGTGCAAGTTTAGTGGATAAGTTTCACACGTTTTGCAAATAACCATGGTTCCTAAGTGGGAAAATTGCAGTTGAGCTAGAGATATGATGCGTTGGAGGAAACTAAAAACGATGTTTTGTCACCTTAACGAGCGCTGGGAGGCAGCTAAGTGTAAAAGCTCGCCTGCCAACATTCAAAACATCATTTTGCTTTTTCCGTTCCTTATGATAGTTATTCTTAGTTTAAACTAAATAGTAACAAAGGTAACCTCATAAAACTTTCACCTTAATGAGCTGTTTTTTATACCGTGTGGAAATTCTCATGGGTACTCAATTGTTATGCTAGATAGTTACCTCAGAAATCCAGAAATTGAATCGCGTTAGGGTCTGTATATATGTATCTATCTTAGTAGACGAGCATTATGATGGAGGGGGCGGGGGGGGGGGTGAAAGGGGGAGATCTCTGAGATATCCAAAAGAACGCTACTATGAGCACCTATAAATGGCCTAAGCTCAAGATTAAATTATTGTAGAGTACTCAAAATAAAAGATATTTAAGCATTTATGTAATTATAATCTAGAGAAGTATCATATTTCTTTACTTTTTGAATTTCTTAAGAAAACTGAATGCAGAAAGTACCTATCTAGGTAAGTAAAAAAACTTACTTTTTAAAGATCGTTTCTCTGTATAACGACAACTACGGCGGGATGTAACGTTACCGAACGGTCTCGTGGAAGGCAGTAAAAACTGCCATTTTGCAACGACAGCGTCCACAATATCGTCACAGACTGGGACGCAGTAAAATGTTTACAAAATATCCTGCTTTTGTTGCGGGTGCCACTAGAAGTGTTGGATATTGCTTTTGTATTACCGTTTTAGCGTAAACTCAGTCGGCCATTTTCCTGCAGCTGCGGTAATCGCTCTATTTTCGGGGACACTTGTGTTACAATTGTCAGTACAAAATTGTATATAAATTCCGTTGTATTTGTCAATGGAACCTAGATTTGTTGATGTGCTAAATCATTTTGAAATTAAAACGTCCTTTCCAGATGATAGAAACCGTGCTGGAAACCCAGCACGCATGCTGGGTGGATTTAGCGATCCGCTTGGCTAGCTACCGTGACTTAGCTAGGTCAAACTACGTCGTGACTTCTATGTAGATATGTGAAACACATAGCCTAAAAGGATTTTTATTTTGACTAGGTACCCGTTCCATCTTAGCAGGATCTAAGATGGAACAAGTAATCAAAATAAAAACCATTTTAGGCACTGTCTTTCACATATTTGTGCTTTGCATTAGGCACAAATAATTGTTAAATTTTTTATTATCAATTTTATATTTGTTAGCTGCATTCAACCCTATTAACTGATTTGTAGTTATTAAAAAAATAAGGTAGACCGTTGACATTTAGAGGAAAATTGCTTACAAAATTAAATTTTAATAATAATTTGCAAAATTATACTTATAATAAATCAAAGCTCAATGATAATACCAAAACCCCAAGTTACCTACATCATATCACAAAATTTTAATATAACTTTGCGAACTTATTAATAATGATTAGTACCCAAGTTTTGCCCAAACTCCAGTCTTTACTGACACTTAAGAGCAGCTAATCATGTTCATATTTCTGTAATTTTATTACAGTGTCTGCGTATCTTATTAGATATTACATTTGTTCGATATTAATTACATTACGTAGTGAAGCAACGAGATTATCTGTTAATATTGGGCGAGTAAGATCGAGTCGCGTTGTTAATCTAAGCTAGCACATTGATTAAAGATAACGATACGTCGGTATGATATTTAATTACATACTAGGAATATATATTAACTCACTAGCTTTTGTCCGCGACTTTGTTTGCGTGGACTTCAGCATTGGGTCCGACCTGGATAAAAGGCGACCTATATGTTATTTCAGACTATAATGTATCTCTGTGCCAAATTTTATCCAGATCCGTTTAGCCGTTCTGTCGTGAAAGAGTTACAAACATCCATACATCCTCACAAACTTTCACGTTTATATTAGTACATAATAATATATCCATACATCCCCACAAAGTATCACGTTTATAATATCAGTAGGATTTACTGTCCCATTACTAGGCACAGGTCTCAGGCCTACGACAAAGGCCTAGACTTCAAAAGCCGTCAAGAAAATTTCTCAGGTATACATGTTTCACAATGTTTTCCTTCACCGTTGCACATGATTGCGTAGGGCCAGAGGTCTTGGAACTGGATACTATTAATACTACTGGAGATTATCAGCACTTTATTAGTTCATGAAGGGATGTGAGCAACTTCAGCAGGTCTGATCGATTTGAAATTTGGTATCCTGTTACTTCAATGATATTGCAAGAACATGGTAACCATCACTAGATGCTGCGGGGTTCTTTTTAATTTTAAAATTTAATGTTATTGATGTTATCTTTGCAACTTTATACAAGAGAGCAGTGATTTGGTCGAAGCTTCGTAAGTACCTACTTAAGTAATTACCGTCGGTTTGAGAAGCATTGTCGTCGAAGATATATCTCGTTAAAACAGGCTTCTGTTACTACCACAGACAGTTTGGTACGATTCTTGCATACCTCTTTTGCTTCATCCACATTGATAGATATGTGTTATCATACGCCGCTTGCGAGTCCAACGCACCTTACCTTTTTGAAGGATCTCACTGATCCGACCGAAACTAGTAAGATATACATCGACATAGGTGTCTTAATTTTTAATTTTTATTCTGGTATCTACAATTCAATAGGGATGATGACTGGAGTAATAAAAATATCATTATATTCAGTCCGTCAGTAAGATTATCCAAAAATATCAGGCACGTATTTTTTGCTTTATCAAAATAATAAGAATTGACAAACTTATAGAGCATCAAACTTCCGGAGTGGGAGGTTGTGACGTCACTATTTCGTAAAGGTTGTACAAAACCGTGACGTCACGCGAAACTTAAATGCACTATAACGCCGTCCTTTTTTGTTGGTTAAACAAAAGGAAAAATACATGTACATTTTTTTTATAATCTAACTGACGATCGTAAAATTTTTTTAGCTATCTATTGGTTGTCCGGCAACAAATTCGTTATCATATTGTCCATACAAACTGAGCAACGAGAAAGAATAATAGAACGTGTCGACATTACAATCCATAGCCAACATTAAATACAATGTTTATCACAATTTTATGTACAAATTTTCAACGTCGCAATATCAACGGTGATACGTTCATAAATTCAATGAAATTACCCATCTTTCTGCGCTTCAAAGGGGCCATATATTTTCGCGTTGAGACAGCGCCTTGCCATGTAGACCATCACGCGAATGATAAATCAGTTTGGTTCGTTGTACCCGACGAAAATGTCACGAATATTCAGAAGTTACGGTAATATTAAAGTGTAATTATATACTTCATCATCATCATACCATCACTGCCTGTACTATTGCATCATGCCTGTATTCCCCGAAGGGTTAGGCAGAGGCGTAGGGACTAATCTACACCCACATTTATCCGGTACATTTAGGTCCAATGTAATCGCTTATTGCCATTAACTGGGCATAAAGGTGCGACTGTGAATTTTATAGAAAAACCCAAGAGCAATCTGCTTGACCAGGGAATCGAACACAGGAGCTCTAGTGTAGCAGTCGCGCTTGGGACTACTGGACTAGTAATGGGGCAGTTATATAAGTGATTAATTATGTACTTGGTAGTAAAATTTATTTAACTTTACTAAAATGTTTTATGTTGGGACATCTTTTCAGTATACGTGATATCCCTGATAGCGCAGTCCGCGCAACGGCTGAGCGATTGGCTTTTCTGCCTTTGGTCGAAGTTTCAATTCTCCCACGGAACAAATATTTGTATGGCCAACAGGTAGTTGTTACTGGTCTGGGTGTTTGGATGTATGAGAATTCTCGGTCATTTAAATTTTCCAAACGTGATAACATGATAGTATACGAGTACTATCACACCTGTATTCCCCAAAGGGTTATACAGAGTTGTACTGCTGTATAGACACAGTTCAGTAATAGGGGGCGAAAGCCCAAGCTATTGAGAACCGCTCAGCAGTGGCACTAACGACTAACTAGCGAGACAGTTTAATTATGTCAGATACAATGTGTTAAGAAAAACCCTGTCTGTGAAAGTATTGCTAGGCTTAGATATCCAGTACTATAATAGTTTTCACTTTCCAAGAAAAAAAGACACCAATTTTTTTTAACGAGGAAACTGATATAGCAATATTTATGATGGCAGTGATACCGTCCTTTGGTGCCAAGCAAACTAAGCTCGATGATGCTTTTCACATCATCATCACATTGTAAAAATTTGCTAGATTTGCAATTTGGGTACGACAATCGTAAATTTTAAACTTCATTAGTATGTTTACTATCATAAATATTTAATGTTTCTTATTTTATTTGGTGATGTGATTGGGATACCTAAATGCCCCTTTCGTCACCGTCATCGTCGTCAACATCGTTTGTATTTACAGTAGGAAATTTGTTCTTATGTGTAAGATATAAGAGTTCTGTAAATGTTAGTTCTTTGGTGACTTTTTACAGCATCCACATAAATAAAATGTGTTCATTCTTTTTTTTTTTGACGGGCCCCTGCATTGTTCTCATTATTTTGCCGTCAGCAGCCAGAAATAGGCCAGTAAGTATTTAATATAAAATACAGAATATATAGACATATTTTCTGTATTTAATACAAGTTTTTGGTATAAGCTTGGATTCGTGGAACTTGTGCTAAGTGATGTCAACGTACTCACTAGAGTTCGTGGTAATATTCTCTATCGCGAAGTTAAATATTAAAATGGTGGAGAATATGAAATATTAATGAGCCAAATACGCATGAATATTATTTTGAAATTAAGTATTTTGTTTATGTTAAGTCAAATGGATAGTTCTTAACATAATATACCATCACGCCTAAGGGTTCTTAATCTAACCCCAAAGTGTTAGGCAGAGGCGTACTTAATCTATACCCACAGTTCGCCGATATGTTTAGGTCCCATGTAATACGGGGCGAGCTTACTGCCATTCCGGATCTCCAAGCTGCTACTGAGAATTTCATAACACTTTGCTCGACTTAGGAATCGAAATCTCACGTATCAGTCACGCTCAGGACCACTAGGCTAATAAGACAGTCTTGATTTTAAATAAGTGGCAAATCTTATATACTTGCTCGGTGTTGGGACGTCTTGGGGTCTGACTGGCTGGCGACCACCCCTTACATCGGAGTCTGTCGTAAAGTACCTTGGTGTGTGTTTCGACTTTTGCACATAAGAGCTAGTTCCCCTCGGTTGCTGCGGCTCTGGCAGTCTGCAGTACGTGAGGGCTGTTAAGGGTCAGCAACGCATCAGCAACTGCTCTGGTGTTGCAGGTGTCCCTGGGCGACAATAACTATTTACCACCTGTGGCTGGTCAGCTCGTTTGCCGACTTAATCCATAAAAAAATCACTTATGTTGGGTCGGCAGCCAGTAAATCCAGACGTGGCTGAATTACTGCCATCCGATCTGCGCAATGTTATTTTTTCTCGGAGAATATATAATAATCATGTATCCTAAGGGGATACCTGCTCTCGGGCTCCTGGTTACCTCTAACAATTGTTATAGACAGGGACCGAGTGACCACGTTACATGGTTGCGAGACACATACCTACTAGTAGATCTACTGAAATCCTATACAAACACAAGTGTGCCAAAGTGTGGACGTAGCTTTATGCACGGCAGCCACAGATTATGTGACGTAACGCAAAGCAAGGCAATATGAATTGACAGGATCTGATCCGTTCCCACTTAATTAATGTTTTAGTCAATCGATCGGTTATTGGACGAGGACACTGGCTAGGGTAGATTGATCTAGATTCTAGATGGACGGCACGAGAAGTGATAATCAGTGGTCGACGGGACGTTTAAGGCCGACGATCTTAATCGTACCTCTATGTTAACATGGACATACCCCGGGATCCCGGGATTGTAAACATGACGAGTTTAATCGTGCGCAGCCGCGGTACGCGATTATTAGTAAAAGATAATGTAAAAATCGAGTGAAAGTTTAAAAACGGTGTACACAGTACTAATGAGTTGGCTATTCTATTAATAAAAAGTAGCTAAGTATGTATAATTAAAAAGTTGCGACATTTTTAGGGTGTAGATTTGTAATTTATATGTCGGTAAAATTTTATCGAATGTGTATCTTTAAAATCCCGGGATTTTGGGATGAGAAGGTATGTCCACGTTACGCCACAATCGAAGAATCCCGCGCAATGGTACAACCTACGCCGACCGCTGGTCATAATACTTACTTACCATCATTAGCGATTGTGGACGACTAAATATAGCCTAGTGAAGTGGCTATTAGTACATTGTTCTAAAACAATACCAATACCAAACAGACAGCTAGGTACTCTAAATAGTTTTCGAGTATCCGAGACTAAACACCCTGAGTAGGGAACTGTCGATAATATCGACATTATTGGTACTCTGTACTCACTAGTAGTAAGAATCATTAGCAGCAAATGGGATACTTATCGTAGCTTCAAATGGTTTTATAGCTAATATTTGACGCTGTGACTCTAATGGCGTGTTCCCATTAGTAGTACGAGATCGCACTGCGCGTTTGATTTTATTCATGCATTTATCATTGTGTAGGTAATCGTTAAAATTGTACTTGAACAACAGGGAGTTTACGTTTGTCTTGTCTGCGTGTCTTCCAAATTGACACATAATTACGAGTCTACAGGTAAGGCGAAATTAGTGCCAAAGTTGGTCACCTATAATGTATTACGAGTACACGGAAAATCAGATTTTTCCAAAATGCTTTTGTTTTATTGTTAATTAAAAATGTAAGGTACTCGTTATTGAATGATGCATTCCAAAACATGATTAACTTGAATCATACATAACATAATATACAATCGCGCCTATTTTCCCCAAAGGGTTAGACAAAGGAGTACTCATGTACACCCACCGTTTGTGAACATATGTTTAGGTCCCATGTAGTAGGGGCGAGCCTATCGATTTTAACCGGGCACAAATTCCAAACTCCAAGCTGCTACTGAATACTGAATTTCATAGAAAAACCTAATAATACTTTCCTCGACCTGAGAATCGAACCTAGGCCCTTTAGCATGACAGTCATGCTTAGGACCACTAGGCTAATGAGGAAGAATGATTTAATTAACATCTTCGATATAAAAATATCGCAAGTTTATTATATAAAGTTTTATTCGATTGTGAATAAAGCTATTTTATTTACCCACATTTTCCTTATTAAATTCACGAGGAGATTATGGCTAAAGAATATATTTAATTTTATAAAGTAATTTACCTTTAATATAAATATCACGCAATACACATACAAATGGGAGAGCCATGCTTCGGCACGAATCGGCCGGCTCGACCGGAGTGATATCACGGCCTCACAGAAAACCGGCGTTAAACAACGCTTCAGTGAGGTTACCGGAGGCCCAATCCCCTTATAAAAGGTCGGCAACGCACTTGTGACTCCTATGGTGTTGCGGGTGTCCATGGGCGACGGTAATCGGTTAGCATCAGGCGATCGGTCTGTTCGTTTGCCCTCCTATCCCATAAAAAAAACAAATATATACGATACAATATTATTTCACATTGGCATCTAATTTATTATTATTTATTTATTTATTACACACACTATCTTTACAGGATAACCCCAATACAATAGTGGTTTGCAAACACACACCAAATAAATTGAAAATATTATTATTTATTTTGAACGCTTGAAGAAAATCTTACTAAGAAAACTTTTAATTTTTAGATACCAACATAAGTTGCTTTTAAAGACATTTCATGATTGCAAGCTTCAGAAAAGATTATTTTTCTAACTATTGTATTATGAAGCTACTAAAGTTTTTATTATGAATTTACATATGAATGTCGTGTCGGTCAACGGCCTATTAAAGCCAAGAGCCTCAGTATATCTCGGTTTGATAACGAAAGTACTTAACAGGATACGCATTGTAAAGAGGACCTCTTCTCTGAAATCCTAATGACTATTTACTGAGGCCTTAGTGCTGTACCTCAGTATAGTGTCCTGGTATCAGGTAACTTATAATCAATCCATTTATTTTCCCACTTCTGGGGACGGTCTCCTCTAAGTTAAGAGTGTAGGGTATAAGTCTACCATGCTGCGAGTCGGTAGTCTACACAAAACGTTGAGGAAATCTCTTATGCTGGTGGCCCTACGATTTTTCCCGACACCACAGTGGGAAAATATATTAGAGAATTTGTTAACTTTTTGTAGGAAAATATTTAATATACCTACTACTTCCACTATAATTATAATAAAAAAAACTTGAGAGGTGTCAAGGGACACCCGGATGGAATGAAGTTCCTCAGACCTCATTAAGTCAGCTTTGTTTGGGGATGAACTCAAATCGCAAGAAGTAAAACCAAATCGACCGTTGAACTAATGGTTTATTGGAACTTGACTAGAGGTGGTCGTTGAATCAATAAACTGTTTTTTTTAACGACTTTTCATTCGTCAACGAGATAACTGTTATTCATCAATGAAAAAACAGGTTGATAATTTAATCTGTTAATTTTCGTCAACGGCTTATTTCATTAAATTTTTATTTAACAACATTTCTGAGAATCAACTCTAATGCACATATGTAAAATTTATGTAAATATTATTTGATTTGAATGTATATAAAATGAAACGATCTTTTAAGTACGCCTGGATACTATTAATTTGTACCCAGCCAGTCCTAAGCCTGGAAAAAGTACGAAGGGAATGTCATTTCTTTTTAATTCTGTTCAAATGAATAATCTTTAATAAATATTTGCAACTAAATTGTCAACTTTTCATTGTCAATGATTGAAAACGTTGACATAAATTAACGCTAAACGCTACCGTTGAACATTCAAAACCTGTTATTAATTTAACAGTTTTTTTAAACTGTTGACCATTGATGAATAACAGTTAAATTACATTAACCAAAAAACCGTCAATGACACATGCCTAAACTTGACCTTCTTTTACAGTTTTAGTTAATTTTAACTCAATATATAAATTTTGAACGGCGGAGAATTTTAACACCGCCGTTCAGATTATGACGTCAACAGTACAGTGCCATCTATTAGACAAAATGCGTACTACAAAAAGTGTCGTGACAACTTTTCGTAAGAATTTTTTCCGTCTAGCCCCCTTTCACAACGCGCGATAAGGAACTTCGTTCCAATAAATTATTTTATTGCAAGTGACCATGACTCATAAAAATGGTTAGTAAGACTTACACCTACGTTAGTAGTTACACTTTTTCATTCATCTACCAAATATTGTTGTTACATTTACGCCCGTGATTAGGTACTACTTATTTCATGGTTATATATTGCCTTTGCCGTTTCAATATTCAGTTTAGTTCGTTATTTTATTTAATATAATATTATTTTATTGGTCGGTTGGTTGCTTTAATTATTACACATTAAAAATACCACGAAATGCAGCATGTGTATGCAGTATGCAGCAATGTGTCATAACAACTGTACCGTATTATTTGTACATCGAAATTGATGTAGATATGATAACTGTTTACACACGCAATGATGTCAAAAATCGGATACCGTAAATAATGATTTTGGTCGCTTAATTCAAATGGTAAACTAAATGAAAGTTTCCACTGGTCATTTGTCATTGGACGTGCGCGGCGCACGCCGTTGCCGACCGTCCGAGTTCCGGCTGCAAGCTGCTTTTATTAATATTTCCAGCGCGAATCCACGCTTTATTAGCAAACAGCCGTCATGTGGCTGATAAATTATTAATGTGGTCGCAACACAGCTTGTGTTTTGTGACCCGTTTTTTTAACAACAGCAACGTTACATGTGTTTTCGGCAGACTAATGTACTTAATTGATAGCCTGACGTAATTGCATCGCTATAAGGCTTCATGAATTATGTAGCGGCAAAATTATGGTAAAAATATTCAAGCTATTTATTCCAACTGCAAGTTCCTTGGAATCGTTGCGACGGAAAAGTTCGCGTCGATATTATAAGTTTGCTTTTTACTTTTTATTACGCCGAAGAAACCAGATGATGTATCTAGTCGTAATTGGCAGATGAAAGTATTGTCTGTGATCGTTGAGATGGTGTTTATTAAAATTTCCAGGATACTGAGAATACGAGGATCGAGGAATCAAAATCGTTAGGAACACGAAATTTTTACGTAAAGTAAATTTTGTAGCTTTGCTATCTAAATTCTAAATTCAAAACCCAGACAGTTAAAAAATGCATTTTCCCATCAAAAGCGCTTTAAAGCGGAATGAATAGGTAGATACGTCACATTATTACGATGGATGACTTGTCCCTTCCATAGTTTAACCGTCTGGCTACATTCTTAAAGACAGACGGAACCATTTATCATGAAGCTGAATGTCTCGGATGCAATTTTCAGCAATGCTGCCTCTTACTGTGCACTTTTGGTCACCATTATAAATTGCTTTTTACTTCTAAAGATGGGTAGAAATATATTTTGCAGTAACATCTGTCAAATGGCATTTGAATTTTCTTTTTGAAGTTGAATCTAATTAATTGGTTTTTCTGGCTTTGAGGAGATGGCTTCCTTATGTTGTATTATTGTCGTTACATATTAGAAAATTGTTATCGTTCTAAGACATTTTGTCATCATAAGAATATCAATCTGGAATTAGCCATGTACAGCCTTTTATACAGCCTTGCCAATCATCCGTTATTTGTATCGATTTCCAGTGTAACTAACATTTGTTTAAACATTAGCATTTTAAACGAAATATATACTATCTCACATCTAAGACCCAATCGATTTACCTATTTTTTATTTAAGAGCCTGAGCTCACCTGGGTATTTACTTGAATCATGCCCCATCTTGGCCCCTTGGAAATCTGTGGTCTCTGCCTACCCCAATAGGAGGCAGGTGTAAAATTATGTAGGTATATGTATGTATGTAAGTATGCCCCGTCTTGGACCCTGTTTATGCTTTTCAACAGGCAAAATTAAAGTCAAGAGTAACAAGCAATATTCTGAACATAAACTAGTTTTAAAATTTCCCATTTTCCCAGTATCGACTCATCATCGTCAATTCCTATTCGGCTGATAGATTTTTTATTTGAAGATAGTGGTTCGAGTTGGGTTTTTAAGGGAAGAATAATTGGAAAATGTTCCCGAAAAATCGAAATCGGAAAAAACTGAAATTTTTTAATAAATATTTAAAATTTTGACAAAACTACATTTATCATTTTGTAATGCAGTATACCTATATAAGAGAGTACTATTTTAAAATGTACCTAACACGTAATTTCACGAATCTGATAAAATATTTGTATGTTTTCCCCGTTGTTCTTCCAAAAAGCCAAAACCTTCTGAATGTAATATTAGTACCTTACTAAAGTTACGTGAGATGAAAAGGGATTGCCTTTTCTGTATATTAATTTTAGTTTTAGCGTTTATACGCCTTTTAGTTTTTGAAATATTAATCTTGCTTTGTTGGTTACTTGTAGTACTTTGATTTCTAGATAGGTAGGTAAAGAACGTTTTTTTATGGTTTAAGTCGGCAAACGAGCTTATGAACCACCTGGTCATTGCAAATCTTTGAGAGCCCCTACGGACTGTAGACTGCCAGAGCTGCAGCACCCGAGGGGAACTGGCTTTGACATGTAAAAATGAAAACACACACCAAGGTGCTTTACGATAGACTCCGAAGTAGGTAAGGATGGTCGCCAGCCAGTCAGATCCCAAAAGGTCCTAGACTTAATCAGTGTTAGAATTAACATAAGTTGGTTTACCGACTGCCTCATCGATCTAGTGGTCGCAAAGTCGGCAGCTGAGCGGGTTCCAAGGTCGGGTTCGATTCTCAGGTCAAGCAAAGTGTTTCTGAATTATTCAATTGCATTTGTGTGCGATTAATGCTCGTCCCATATCGGGACCAGTTTTGTCTGTCTGTATGTTTGTACCCGCATTACGCAAAATCGACTGCACGAAATTGGATGTGGTATTCACATGTGGTATTCGTATGTTGCAGAAAGTCTATCTTAAAATCTGGCACTTATTTCATCTTTTTACGCTACTTAGAAGCCAGGTATGTAAAACTGGGTAAAGTAAAAACAGATACTATAATTATAATAATTATATAAACAAACAAATTGACAACCTTCGATTTTTAGGGCGGTTAAAAAATTCGCTTTCCCTACTTTTACGGGCTGTGACTGTTATGATTTTATTAACCTAATTTAAATATTAAAGCGTAGGAGGACCCTAAGAGAGGTTGTTTTTTATTTACAACCAAAGTGGGCCATGTTGCCTATCTACATTTAGTTAATTAAGACCTTTTAATTTTTCAAAGTAGCTGTATGAAGGCTTTTTTGATGATTATAAGTAGAAAAATTGCGAATTTATGGAACGTACTAAGAATTTGATGACTGACATTTGGTTATTAGTCGTGATAGTAGTAGTTAGTGATAGGGTGGTATTTATATTATTTAAATAATGGTATACATGCATGTACTTAGATATATATATATATATAATACAAAGTGAATAAGTAAGTATTATATTGTATAATTGAATTATCTGAATTAAATTAAATTATTTTACTATATACACTATTTACATAAGTGAATAATATATCTAATTATACTCCTAATCAACAATAGAAATCTAATTAATCTATGAATCAAGATACACATTTCTTATTATTCAAGACAGGGGTCTAATTTAAGTGTAAAATTATAAAAACAACGACTTTATGGTTAAGTTACGATGTTCACTTATTAACAAAATCGTTTCAAAGAATTTTTTGTATTTAGATTTAAGAGGGGAAATTAATTTTTCATGACAAAAAGAGGCAGCCATTTCGGACTTCATTAAAAAATTTTTGGCCAAACTCGATGGCCGCAAGAATGAACTTTTCCCATTTCTCATTTTCGTAATTACTCTTAAATCTCCTAATTGAAGAAAACCTGAAAGTCGGTAGCAACCGCCTTAACTAAGATGATTGGAATTATTTCGCAATAAATTTGCGGTAGGTAGCTTTATTAAGAATATATACCAAACTTTAAACAATGTGCTTTTGGGTAAATATTTCCGAGTTTAAGCTTATAAGAAAATTATGTGCCCGCTTCATAACGGCTATAAAATTAATCTAGACTCTTAATTTTTTATGACGCGCAGTGTTTTAGAATACAGATCAGAGAAAACTCATTGTGTAATCCTTCGTATTTATATTTAGTGAAACCATGCTTTAGGCGCAACATCTCAAATAAAGCGAGAGTCACGTTCGAGTGAGTGATATCACGTCGACGGCTCATCAGCGGCTGCGCGTGACGACTTTAGCACAAACAGATTTCACAACACGACCACTAACACAGACCTGTAACGATTGGCGTCTTTTAAGATTTCTTCAAAAGAAAAGTAATGGGGATGAAAGCCCGAGGCTCTTGTTATGTTGGTGGAGTTAATAAATACGCAAAAGAGCACGCGGTTGCCGTAGCTCCGCCATGTTTTCTTTCTCTTAACTTTATTACGCCATTAGAGATCGCGTGACGAAGAATCGCACTTTCTCGCGTTAATTTAATTTGTTTTGACGGTTGTATCAAACGCACTACCCTTTTAATATCTTGTTGTTTCTAGAGTACATTATTAGGAAAATCAATCAGTGTGTTTCCCGAGTTCCCGTTAGTACCTACATCGTTCTTGAAATTGTTCACTGACAAGCTGGTGCAATAATCGCTTGTCTTGGTTATAGAGTAACGTGGAGCAGTGATGTGGAGGAGCGAAGACCATGAAGATATTATGAAATTATGAAGCATGAAGAAAATGATATGAGGGAAAAAAATTGATTGTGTGCAAGTGAATTTGGCTAGGAAATGTGTTGTGAATATAGTTGCCCGGGCATTTTGGGCAAATAATAGATGACCTGACATAAACCCATCTATAGGTCTGCCCAGGCATTTTCGACGCAATTAATAAAATAAGACATATGGCTAAGTAAAAACTATGTTCATCAACCGATCTGCACAGATAAGTAGCGCTTGCAGCGGTCAGTGTTTGGATGGGTGACCATTACTTACATATGAAGACCCCTCCGCGCCTCGAGAGCACGTAAAGCCGTTGGTATCCGTCGTCAAACAGACACCCATGACAATCATTAGTATTAGTCAGAAGCTCAAAATAGACATAAGTCGCAATTACTTTCCACAGAAACTTTTCCGGGTTTTGTTTAAATGTTATATGGAATTTAAATAATAAATTAATATTTTATGTATATAAGGATACATATATTTGAAAGCTGTCCAGTATTTTGTTTTTATAGTCGTTGCGGTAAAGTTAAAGTCAACGAATATCGATACGGCTTGGTCTGTATTTTTAACGCTAAAATATTAAGCTGGTCACTCACAACACACAAAATTATCGAGTGATTCCATCATTAGAATATAAACCCCCTTTATAAAAGGTATAAATAAGTCTATTGTCTGAATTAGGTCATTGGCTGCTGAGTGTGAGATTCCGGGTTCGATACCCAAGTCGAGGAAATTATTGTTGTTTTTCTATGAACACAGAGTTTGGATATGTGTCTAGTACTAGACTCGCATTATATCTGAAACATAAAAACTAAACTTAAAAGGTGAACTGTGAGTGAGTACATCTTTGCCTAACTCTTAAAGAATACAGACATGATGATGGTATATTGACCCTAGTCAGTATACCATCATCATGTCATGCGCGCATTTTGACTCCCCAAGACCTATCTTGGGGAGTCAAAATGCGCGCACGCAAGCACGCACGCACACTCACATACCTACTCTCTCTCTTTCTCTCTGTATATGCACACAGACAGAGACAAAAACACATTCGAAATCACAAACACACACACTCACACTCTCACAAACACAAACACGCAACTCCTTTCTTTACTCCTTATATATATTTTTTTACCATTCATCCGATTACGTTGTAAATTAAAGATAGGATACAGAAACATTAGGTACCAACTCATCTAGTAGAAAATAGAAAATATAAAATGTTCAACAAATTTATGTTACAGAAAAATACTTGTTACAAAATACGGCAAAGTACCTATAAATCAGAAGCTACTAAAAATACCCTCGCGGATTCAAACCCATAAATCAAAACAACACCAACCATAAAATATAAACGAGAATCATATCATTTCAACACCTTATTCCAATTCTATTCTGCCCACATCAACGATCCATGACTATACGTAAAGATTACAGCAACGGTGAACAGTAAACCCTAAGAGCCGCCATTTCTTTTTTATTTTCTGAAGAGTCTAATAATACTCCAAGTTTCAAAACAAGCTGAGGGTTATTGAAATAAAGAACGGAATAGGATGGTCTTGTGGGGGTTTATTACCGCCAGAGGTGATGTATAGCTCCGGACTTGCCCTGTTTAGAGGGCGGCGCATAGAAAATTTATTATTATTCTTCGAGACATTTTTCAGGGTGCTTAAGACATTTGAAAATACATGGGCAGCTGTATTGCGTCTCCTTTTCTTACGGTCCGTACTATTTGTGGTGGTATATATTCTGTTCGAGGTTATACGGACCCTAAAAGGCACCCGAATTTCCTGTCCCTTCAAAATGTGCTCTTAATATTTACGAGCGTGTTTTCTATAAATAGTATTTATCGTTAAAAGCATGTTAACATTTATAAAATGTATCGTAATTTATGTTTTTATGAAGCAAATCTTATAAGTTACTCGCGAAAGAAATTTCTCGAAATGTAAATGCCGTAGGTACTTAGTAAATATTTTGGTAAAAAATATAACTTCATGAAAACTCAAAGGAATAAGAATGTTATACTAAGAAACTTTGCAGACGAATTGGTTTGATTTATATTATTATTATATGCTATTTTCAATAAATTTAGTTCCGATCTCAGTGGAGTCTCAGTGTCGAATGGTATTTGTCATAAAAGAACAAAAACTTCAAATGTGTGGACGTCATTATTTCATATAATAATGAGAGGAGTTCAATTTGAGACATTTTTGACCGACTTCAATAAAGTGCCTCATTAGTCTGCCTCATTAGTCTAGTGGTCCCAAGCGCGACTGCTACACTAGAGGTCCTGGGTTCGATCCCCAGGTCGAGCAAAGTGTTATTGGGTTTTCTATGAAATACTCAGGAGCAGCTCGGAGTCTGAATTTGTGCCCGGCGAATGGCTATAGGCCCGTCCCCTATAACATGGGACCTAAATATACCGGCGAACTGTGGGTGTACATTAAGTACGCCTCTGCCTAACCCTTCGGGGAATACAGGAGTGATGGTATGTTTGTTTTCAAAAAAGAAGATGATCAATTCGATCCGTATGTATGTAATATTTCCACCACCAGACCCTTCAGATACAAGTCTTAAATGATTGGTTCTTGGATCGATCTACACGAAGGTCGGTTGCGTTTACCTAGGTCAGGCTATTGATAGGTTATTTTTTTTATGGTATAGAAGGGCAGACGGATCGCCTGATGGTAACCGATTACCGCCGCTCATTAACACCCGCAACACCAGAGGAGTCACAATTGCGTTGCCGACCTTTTGAAAGGGGATTGGGCCTCCGGTAACCTCACTCGGTAGGCCGTGGTATATCAGTCACGTCGAGCAGGCCCATTCGTGCCGAAGCATGGCTCTCCCACGTAAGGCTATCATTACCTTTGCATATTGAGACTCCTCCATGCTTCAAAGAGCACCGTTACGTTGCGGTCCCGCTAACCATTACGATAACATGGAAATTGTTAGCCAGAAACCCGAAAAGCTGATTATCACACTTCTTTATTTCGGTAACTAAACACAGGCCAAATATTTTATCCTCTCGTTAAAAAAAGTTTGTCATTTTCCATCACTTAAAATTTTGTGCACAATCTGTAAGAGTTAATGAAATTGTTTTTAAACTTAGCAGACGACTTTAATTACAGACAGGTCATAGCATAGGCCCAAGGTGTATTGAGTGACAGAACGATAATTAAGTGCCTGTTATTTTTAGGGCCTTAACTTATGTTGCGTTAATGACATTACAGTAAGTTAAATAACAAAGGGCGTTCCCTTAAATCCGTTGATCTACAACTATATCATTAAAGACTGAAATAAAAATATAACCATATAAATATAAAGATAAAAAAATCCCGATACAAAACAATATTTAATTTCAAATGGTTATAATTTTTAAACACACTGTTAGAACTCAAAATAGTGGCGCGAAGTAGTATCTAAGCGTATGTATTTACGCTGCCCAGGCCGGTAACATCATGCAAAATGAGCATACATTATTTTAGGTACATTATAATACACATTTCCAGAATAAGCTGATCTCTCATCGTATGCAAAACCTATACAAAGTGAACTCAGCCTATAATGCAAATATATATCTTGATATGTAGCCGTGTGTACAGATGGAGTCTAAATTAAGTGTGCAAAAATGTATTTATTTATTTATTTATATTTGGTTAGCCAACAATTTTCAATTATCAATCACATATTTTATAACAAACAATATTTTTTTATAAGTGGGACAGTTACTTATAGGCTAACAACAACATGCACAAATTCGGTAAACATAAAAATATAATATCAATAATAATTAATAAAAAATAATTACGAACATCATTAAATTAAATATATAATTTTAGACATGATGTACACCCATTAACCAGCAGGTATGTTGGTTGTCTCATGTATTAGGGGGCGAGTTATTGCCTTTAACTGGGCACTCCACTGCTACTGAGAATATTTTACTGTAGAAACTACTAACAATAAAAGTTTATTCGCCCTGGGTATGGAACCCAAGTTGACTGCCTCATTGGTCTAGTGGTCCCAAGCGCGACTGCTACACTAGAGGTCCTGGGTTCGATCCCCAAGTCGAGCAAACGGTTATTGGTTTTTTCTATGAAATACTCAGTAGCAGCTCGGAGTCTGGATTTGTGCCCGGTGAATGGCTATAGGCTCGCCCCCTATGACATGGGACCTAAACATACCGGCGAACTGTGGGTGTACATTAAGTACGCCTCTGCCTAACCCTTCGGGGAATACAGGCGTGATGGTATGTTATGTATGTATATTATTTTAGCCAAACAACAGCATTTACTATCAAAATCTCATCAATTAACAATACAAATAATATAGAAAAACGAACAAATACAAAAATCTAAAAATTCACAATAAAGATTGAAGGCCTGTCAATCATTTTTCACCTAATTGTTAAATAAAATAGTTTTAAATCAAGCTTGAAATCACTAGAATCGTGAAGAAAAGAAGAATATTTAACATTTCAAGTAACTTTATCTGTTATAAGCAATCTATTGATCGAGGTTACTCTGACCCATATTTATTGAAACAATAAAGTTGTTGAGTTCACAGTCACTATTATAATCAAAACAACAGTTTGAATGAATCAAAAATACTTTAAAATAAAAGTTTTGTTTACAATAGATTTCTGTTTTATTCATTTTCAACGCTATTATTACTCTAATGACGTTTATAATACCCGTCATTAAAGTAATAAATCCTATATAACGTATTATATCTACATATCTGGTAATTAAAAATCTTCAAAATATGGTTCCTTCCGTGTCATAACACAGTGTCGTTAATGTGAATCTACAAATATAAATTCAAACGTGAACAAGTTACATATAATGTTCTATAGAGATATAAAATTGACTCAAATATTATATTTGTGACTTTATGACATTGAATCGAGTAATGAAGAACTATATTTGATATTTTTTTAAACGCATTACCTATCATATTAAGAGTTTCCAGTAATCTATACAAGAACAACAAAGGAATAAAAGAATCACGAAAAAATAATTATTATCTATTTTAGTAAAATATACTCCTGTGTACCCAATTAGATGACATCATAGGAAATGGCGTATTATCTGCGATCACGATTGTTAACGGCGGCACAGCAGGACTACAAGTGTATACGAAAAGATTGGCGTGTGACGTCATTAGGGGTCTTCCTGTGCTTAATTGCGTCCATGGCGACTCGACAGGAAGTCGAAAGATTGCGTTCAAATAGCAAACGTTTTCATTCTGTCTGGCTATGAGACGAACGGGCTGAATCAGGCGAAACTTATTTTACGAATCAACGGTCGATTATTTTCAAGTCTGGTATTAAAAAATGTTTTACGTCATGAATTCTTGATTTGTTTCTTTGATTTTGTGAAATTGTAAGTTCAGTGTTCTAGTGTAATTCAAGATTGTAATATTGTTATTAACTTTCTATAAAAATGAAGTAGGTATAAAATTAACAAATTATAATTGTTATGTCATTGATGATAAATAATGACTGACAAATAGGTAACAGGTTTCTTGCATTAAATCTACTGAAAAACAATTAAAGCGAGATTGATGTAAATGAAATTTAAAGGGACCACCTGATGGTGAGTACAACGGACGCATACCTTTATTCAATCAAAAAGATATATATATATTCATAGCGATATATCTATTTTGGTGCAGACTGTAAAAAAAAAATTGAAATCCTCCTCAATTTAAGTAGGTAAAAAAATAAATTTTATAATGGGATTTTAATTAATTAGTACAAGATTGATGACTACATTCAATGTTTTTAAAAACAAACTGTCGCTATAAGGAGACACACAAAGGAAGGAAGGTTTTTACGTGGGAGAGCCACGGCCTCACAGAAAACCGGCGTTAAACAATGCTTACGTGGTGTTTCGCCGAGTGAGTGAGGTTACCGGAGGCCCAATCCCCCTTTACAAGGTCGGCAACGCAACTTGTGACTCCTACGGTGTTGCCGGTGTCCATGGGCGGCGGTAATCGCTTACCATCAGGCGATCAGTCAGCTTGTTTGCCCACCTATCACATAAAAAAAATCGTACGTGCATTGCTAGAAATTTATAAAATCATGAATAGTTGGTAAGTTCCCTGCCAATACTTTGCGATATTACGTGATATTACAACATTTATCTTTTAATAATAAATACCTAACTACTCAGTCCAATCATAGCTGGAGCACTCCCGGTAAAAAATAAGCAACCTTTTTTTCTTCTCTCGAAACGGCGGGCAAAGGCAAATCCTAAACTGTAATTACTACGAAATGAGAAGAAAATAACAGCGCTCACTTTTGATAAGTAAATCCCTAGTCATAGTAATTATAACTATAAGAAAAAAAGCGTACCTAAGGACTGTTGTAGGTAGCCATTTTTATTTTTGCGTGGTCCTGTTCGCTTCTAACAATGCGAGTGACGTCGGGTTCAAGAGAAGGCGGCAAATGATTGATGAGGGAATTAATTAATACGCCACTTCCTTTGGTGCTCAGAAAAAAAAAACAAAATCAGCAGCTCACGGTATAAATACGTTTACGCTAGTTTCGCTTTGATTGAACAGATTTCACTTCGATATAAATCAAAGTTAATTGGGTGTTCGTTTTATAAAAAAGAAAATTATGTTTAACTTTTGCGCTTGTTTACACGAACGTGCAAAATATGTATCTTTTTAGATTTGGAAATACACATAGCTTGGTCCTAGATATTTATCTAGTATATATCATTGATTTGTAAAAAATGCAAATGCACCCTGTAAATACAAAATTTCACAATGAACGTAAATATTGAGACTGTATTATCAGTAGTGTAATTTTTTGGATATTTTCTTAGTTTTGTGTCAATACATTATTTTACAAATTTGTGGTCTTTAGGTATTATGTGGTGGTTTTAAGATATTGCATAGCTTCTATCGCGGGCCTTGAGCGTGGGGACCGAATCCAGAAATTCCGTAACGAAAAAACCTAACACGCTTGTCTCTTTAGTTCAGCAACCCGCCTTTAGGTGGCATTGGTTGTATTACATAAGTTGATAAAAAACGCTATGCAATAGCTTTACCGCGGCAGTCCCCGAGTGCCACACGTCTTTTTTTAGTATAAAAAATCCTTGAATAAGAGCTATTCACTGTAAAGATACATATTTAAAGAGACGCTCTAATCGCAAACCGTTATATTCATAGTCATTAAAACCGATCTTGACAACAAAGTTTTACGGACATTTATTATTAACAAAGTTATTTCGACCAGAAAATTCTAAAAGTAAGCAAAGTATTGTTTCTTAACTGAGTTGAAACCTATCAGCTACCTGACAATTTATTTTGAATCTGATCTCTGCGAAGCTTAAATCTGAATATTCTAATTCGAAAACCAGAAGAAAAACTGTGGAAATTAAATAAGACCACAACGCCATTACTATCCGCCGAATGCCATATTTCTCAACCCTTTTTCTCGCTGTTTCCAAAGTTTTAATTAGTGCCAGAGGACATTATCCAGATTCTTCCTACTTCTGCCTTGGCACTCAAACCTCCTTTCCAAATTATCCGATTCAACTTTTTAAAGTTTTTATTATTGACCAATCTTTTATCTAGCTGTTGTTCTCCACATATATTTTTATCTGTTGTTGTACGTTCATGCAAGAAACAGTGCCTATTACCGGCGAACGGCGGGTTGGTTATCAAGTTTAGGTTAAGGGCGATGTACCTTATCGACGCATAAAATAAGTAGATCTGTATATTTTCGTGTGCTACCTTTTCGTTCAGCCGCGTCAATATCATATTATATACCGAAACAATGGAACGGAACATTGTTTTTGTTACGTATAAGTTATAATAGTGTGTGGAAAGCGGAAAAAAGTAGCATGAAAATTTAAATTACGAGTAAAACAATATAGGAAACGTTATTTAAATTTCCTAGTAAATATTTCCTAGTAATAAATAACTCTTCACATAGAGGCCATGTGAAGAGTTATTTATTGAAATAAACTACTTTTTACGGATTTTATCGCATTGTATTGATATTATTTGATTCCCGACGTTTCGGATCCTTTACAGCATCCATGGTCACGGGTAGACTAAGTTGTTGGATGTCTTAATGTAACTAATTTATTGCTATAATGATGAAAGACCTTTGCAAAAATGTGATAGCAAAAGTTAAAATTACCTATAACAATAAAAACTTAATTTATCTTAAGTAAGCTAAAGGTAAAGCTCTTTTTGAAGGTCAACAATACAAGATGCTCGCCAAAAAACACCCACTCTTAACATATGAACATAAGGTATATAGGTAAGAAAATATCCTGCCCCACTGTGTTACTAGCGTTAATCTCATTTTCCGTATTCCGAGAGAATTAAATCCTACATCCTATTTTCCTTGGGGCAATCTGCTAAATTTCAAGTTTCTTAAAAAAAACAGATAAGTAGAACTTATTACGTCACGAGAATAAAGTACAACCACTGTATTTAGCAACAAATACTAATTAGTAAGCTTACGTCATGTTGAAAACGCATAAAACTGTCGTCAGTTTAAGTCGGACGCTGAAGATGCGACCTCGTTTTGTAATCCTCGCAAGCGCCGGATGAATGGACATAATTTTCTGCACTTGACACCGTGTCTAGCGTCGTCATTGTGAACACAACTACCCTGGTTTGTTCATTTTTATTGCACGAATCTCTGAATCTTGAGACAACAGTATCGTAACTACTCGCCTTTTTGATAGCGATAATGAAGTGCCATTATTTCTGCCGGATAGATCATTTTTATTGTTACCTCCATGAACAGATGAAACTGTATTAATTTTAAGTAATTTCGCGTTTTTTTAATTTGCAGTTCTGGAGACAGCAATTTTTTTAGATAGTTAAATGTTATTTCCCATGCAAATGGATACTAAAAAAATGTAAAATTGGTATTATATACCTAACCAAACTAAATCGATGATCGAAAGTCGTCTCATTATGAAATCTCGTATTGTGAAATCTACGAAGGAGGTTTAACTCCTCCTAAAATTTTCGAACTAAAACTTCGTCATTACTCTAGTTGTTGTAGCATACAAGCACACTTCGAATCATGGATTCCATTCCCAGGTCGAGCAAAGAGTTATTGAGGTTTCATATGAAATTCTAAGGTGCAGCTCAGAGTTTGGACTTATTATATTACCCAGTTAACAGCAATAGGCTCGCCCTCTATTACATGGGACGTAAACAACGAAATATGGGTGTACTTAAGTACACCTCTGCTTAACTCTTCGGAGATAACAGGCGTGATGGTATGTGAAATCATTAATACTTTGAAAACATTAAATACTGAACTGTGGCCTAAAGGCACGGAACCAACAAAGAGTAAGTCCATTCCGTATTTGCCCGAATTTTAATTGTGGAACAAGGAGACAATTATGAACGAGGAAATGATTTTGGAGGAAATTTGTAAAAAGAGAAGCCTGCCTCATTAGTCTTGTGGTCCCAAGCGTGACTGCTACGCTGTAGGTCCTGGGATCGATCCCCAGGTCGAGCAGTATTATTGGATTTTACTATGAAATTCTCAGTAGCAGCTCGGAGTCTGGATTTGTACCCGGTTAATGGCTATACGTTCGCCCCCTATAAAATGAGACCTAAATATACCGACGAGCTGTGGTTGTACATTAAGTACGCTCTTAAGCAGACATAAAAAATAGTACCTACTTTATAAAGAGGTTTTAGTGGGTAGCTTGATCGGCTTTATAATAACCATGAATACGAGTATTATGTATTATTTTTGGAATTATTATGTCGATATGTGGGGAGGCAAACATTATCTACAGAAATAAATATAATTTTAATTTCATTTTACAATTGTCACCCCTCCGTGCCTCGTAGAGAGTAAAGTCGTCACTTCCGTAAAAATACTTTTGCGTTGTAGGTATATGAGTGTCTTCGTTAGTGCTAGTAGTCATTGCGGTGTACGCTATAAAAAGTAAAGTTACACCTACACAAAACAATTGTCTGAAATTTTACAAACAACTAACTTCCTATCGCGGCTTCGCCAGCGACTTCTTTCATTGATCCTCCGCTCCTATTGATCGTAGCATGATGTTATTAGCCTATAACCTTTCTAGATAAATGGACTATGCAACACATAAAATATTTTTTCAATTCGAACCAGTATTTTCTTTCAACCAACCAGACAAACAAATTCTTCAGCTTTATTTAATATATATAATAGTAAGTAGTATAAAGATTATATTATAAGTAAAATATTACGAACCCTGAGTGTCGATGTAAAACAACACGGTACAGTTAAGCTTCACAAAACAAAAATTATAGTGTCAGCGTACTGTGTTGAGTAATTGCAGTGAAACGGGAGAAAATAGCTCGCCCTGACTGCATTTGATCTTCTCATTCAGCCATGAATGCAACCAATTTAGTGTCAGTTCGCTACTGAATGTACATGAAATCAGAGACAGGTAGACTTTGCTGTTGTAAATTATTCACTAAAATTTCATGCAAGCATATAGAATAGTAATACCACATGTGAAGACGAGTGCTTGCATGAGCAATAATATAATAACGATATTATTTTATATAACGATATTTATGTTCTTGCAATTAGTAATCAATACACACACACATATAGAGAAGGAATTATACAATTAAAATATTTTACTCATAATTGGAGCTCGAGCCCGAATTGGTAAGTACCTCCACCTTGCAGGAAATCGTAGCCAAATAACATAGCTCCGTGCTATGTTGTATTCCTAACGGTGACAAGGTCGCCAAAGCTCCGCAAGGAAGCGTTGTGTTGGCAGATAGGATAAGCATCACGCAATCACACACTATCTCCTATGCTGCCAGTCCAACTATTCCTCCTTGATTTAGAGGGTCGGCAACGCGCGAATGATTCCCATGGTGTTGCAAGGTTCCATAGGCTATGGATTATGTAGGGATTATGGTATGGAGGTATGATTGTTTACCACGTTAGTGGTATAAAAAAAATTACAAATATGTTCACTAAACATTATAATGTTGGTCGTACGGACGGGCCATACGGAAGCGTAAAATTGCTAACACATGTATTGGCTCCTGGGTTGAATATAATCAACACATTGTGACGTAATATTAGAGTGATATATTATTAGTTTTTAAAGAAACTATTCACTACAAATAAGTTACAAAACACTTATAAAACAAACTAAGTTACATCGAGAGAACAGATGGTTATTTATTTACATCAAATTCATCGGAAAATTAGGACTTATATCAAGATTTAACCCAGTTTTGGGTATGAAATAAGCTTTAATAGAGTTTAGAAGGAGGAGTGATGTGATTCAATCGTGTTTATGTTTGCATTTTAACTGTAACTGCTAAGATAGAAGTTCTGGGTCCGATTCCCAGGTCGAGCATAGTGTAATTAAGTTTTTCTAAGAAACTCTCAGTAGCAACTTGGAGTACGGATTTGTGACCGGTTAATGACAATAGTTTCACCCCCTATTACATGGGACCTAAACATAACATTGGTGTAAATTAGTAAACTTCTGCCTAACCTTCGAGGAATTCAGGCGTGATAGCATACTGGTAAGTTAGCCAGTCGTTGCCCTGGAAAATCAAACAGAGTTTGAGAATATGAAAAAATGACTTGATCTAAAACTTGCACTTACTCGTGTGCAGAAATGGAAAGAAGAGAAAAAAATGTATCCTCTTGTAAGTTTTAATGAATCGCCAAGTGAATTGGATTACTCACCGGGAGAGCTCACGCTCGCGAGCGAAGCAAGCCATTAATGCATTATGCGATATTGCAATTTTTAAGCCTTATTAAAAACGGCAATATATGATAATGTACTTTGAATGAAGCGATTTTTAAAATATATGAAGCAATTAAAGGATTACTCGTATATGAGAGAGAACAGCTGCAGGATCCCCGTTAGTTACTTTGGTAATATTCTACCGAAAAATCTGGTTTAGGACCTCATTGGTGTACTAATATCAACGCGAGGCTTAAGTTCTATTCTATGAAAACTAAAAATGTATGAGGACCGCCCCCCGTATGGGTCGGGTAAGAATACCGTGCCTAACTGTCTTTCAAATAGGCATCCCGTAAAAGGCGTGAAAATATTTGATTTGCTCGGTGGTAGGACCTCTTGGGGTCTGACTGGCTGACGACAACCCTTACGAAAAGTTACTAGCTTATCGGTTTTTTATCGGATACATTTCGGAGAGTGTGCATCAGATCTCCACTTTTTCCCCCTAGCTCATTCCACTATCGGACGACCAGAAGCACGAAAAAGCGTCATCGATTCATGGTGGACATTCTAAAAACCCGAAAGAAATGCATTAAGTCCACTATTATAATGCGTACCGCTGAAATATGGAATGCACTTCCCGAGTGGGTCTTCCCTGATAGATATAATCTGGGTGTCTTTAAATCACGAGTGAATCGGTTTCTTCTAAGCAAGCGCGCTCTATCGTAGATCGTAGTATCGCTTTACATTCGGCGAACTGACGGTGAAGCGTAACCCTATCATGAATAAAAAAAAACGTCGGAGTCTGTCGTAAAGTACCTTGGTGAGTGTTTAGTATTTTGCGCGTAAGAGCAAGTTTCCCCTCGGTTGCTGCAGCTCTGGCAGTCTGCAGTCCATAAGTCATTCCATTTGCAAACGCTCTATTTGACCAAAAGTGATGTTGCTCTAATTGACTGCAAATTTGGCCTAGTGATTAAAGTGGTCACCTAGTCACTACCGTTGCGTCGCGTATTACGGGTTCGATTCCCACCCCGAGGCAAATATTTATGTGTTCCACGGACATTTGTTTCGAGTCTGGGTGTACTTTGTCTCCGTATTAGGTGTTTTCCACAGCGCGGGAGGGGTTTTTAAATTTTTTATATATTTCATAGTTTTCGAGATAATACCTATGCACTCTGCGGAATGTAATTTGTCTACATATGGATGTGAACAGGTCGTTGAGTTTTCCTCTCAGGAAAACATTCGTAGAAATTATAAACTCTAAAAACATAATAGTGCACCGTGATGTACCAGTTCATCAATACTGACCCATTTGGAGAATACAGGCCGATTATTCGTATATAAAATAACCGGCTTTCCTTTCAATGAGGTTTAATCGCATCAATGACGCACCAAGAAACCTAAATAAAGAAAACTGAACCTTTGTGACTTATAGGGACACACAGAAGGCTGATTGCTTATATCAATTGAAAACCAACGACAAAATAAACCGCAATTACGTGAAGTAATGCTTATCGAAATTGTATGTTCAAATCCTTCAGTTAACTTTGTCGTTTGAACAGGAAAAGCCTTGATATATCAACTTTCTAGTAACAATAACAATAAATTTAAAATTTAAAAATACCCTCTAAGCATCAAGACATGGTTAATATGTTTTTGAAATATCATTGAACAGGATACCAAATTTCAAATCGATCAGACCTGCGTAAGTTGCTCACATCCCTTCATGAGCCGGAAAAGTGCTGATAATCTTCAAAGAGATGGCCAGATTTTCTTAAATCATAGCTAAGAATACTTTCGATCAAGTCACCTTTCAAACAAAAAAAAACTGAATCTAAATCGGTCCATACGTTTGAAGGCTATGATGCAATAGACAGACACACAGATGCACACCTTTCTTTTTGCATAGGGGGTAAAAAGACTCTACTCAATCGACTTAGAAGACTAGACCATAAATGTTATCTTAAAATCTTCTAAATCTTTACTAATATTATATGTTGGATGTTTGTTACACTTTCACGCCAGAACGGCTAAACGGATCTGGCTAAAATTCGGCACACAGATAGATTATAGCCTAAAATAACACATTGGCTTCTTTTTATCCAGGTCGCATCCAATCCTGAAGTTCACGCAGACAAAGTCGCGGGCAGAAGCTAGTTTTATATAAGAAAGAGATATCGTGTAGAAGGATTGATAAGTGGTTAAAAAAGAATTTATAAGGTCAGGATGTCAGTGGATGCCCTAGAAGAACATATGAACATCACACATTTGACCTTCTTAAAGGTCAGATGTAGTACCTACTCGTAACCGTAATGTATGAACGTGGATGAAATTTAAGTACTTATGCCAAGATTGTAGCTCGTGGTGTTTTGGTAGGACCTAGGTAGTATTACTGTAAAAGGTAAATGCTAAAATTTATCATAGTTCGGTTGGTAAAAGTCCGAAATGTTCTGTGATCATCGTTCATTTCATCATCTTCACAATCACAATCATGACTAGTTTAGGTTTTTTTTAACCTAACCATGGTGGGATATTAAGGATTTACCGTAGTTCGGGCTTTAACAGTAACATATATAATATAAGTAAGTACATTTGAGAGTTTTTGATTAGGAGTCCAAAATAATCTGCCTCTACCGGGTGGCAGACGATTCCTGAGGATTTTTTTTTATGGGATAGGAGGGCAAACGAGCTGACGGATCACCTGAAGGTAAGCGATTACCGCCGCCCATGGACACCCGCAACACCAGAGGAGTCACATGTGCGTTGCCGACCTTTAAAAGAGGATTTGGTATTTTCGCTAAAAAAGGGTTTCCAATACTCAAATGAGTTTAGGCCGGAAAGTGGGCAGGTTTCTAAGAGCATCTAATGAAAAAGACGTCGCTATCTCATCGTAACTAGGTACGACGCTGAATAATTAATGATCCGAGATAAATACCTCCTCGAGAAATATCTAAAATGTTGAAAGAGTATTTCTATTGTTTTTATTCAGAGGGAATTGGCTTATGAAAGCTATTCAAATTTGCAAGAGATTCAATTTACATAACGAGCGATTTGTACCTCATAGAGATTAAACCTTCTGGCCTCCGTTTTGTTTGAAGACACGAGGCCCGTTCCTTTCTGCCGGATCGGTTCCTTTGCAAACCAACTCCGGAACAATCTTAATAGTATTTGTTACAATCGATCTGTATAATTTGATTTAATGTTAAGTATGCTTACGATTCGTTTTGTTGTTTGAGAAAATATAGTAGGTACCTAGCTGTAATTTTGCTTATTGATACTTTAAATTATTTGTATCATTGACTGCGTTTTGTAAAACTGGGGTTGCACTAAGGATTTAAAACCATAATGCATTGTAATTAAGTACAACACACAATAAAAAGAAATGCTACCAGGGATTGCATCTCCTGATGAGTTGACCTTTTGCATAAAATTTAATTACCTAGCTACATAATAGAAATTAAAATATTAACCGATGAGATGGGTTAACTACGTGTTTGACTGTCCCGGATACCAGCCAAAGACATACCCTACAACTAAAATATTTTTATAAAAAAATACGTTGAAAAATTTAAGTATTGCAATTTTCTTAAAATCGTTTTTGCGACATCCATTAGGTACTATCTACTAATTTGCAAGTATTCTAGAAAAACTTTGCGAACATTAAGTGTATACCGTCATGCGCCATTTGCAAAGTCGATGGTGGGAAACGCTTTTTAATAGTGTTGGTAAAAGTTAAACGATACCAATGCACTTTAAGTTGTTCTATCGATCGTGATATAGTGATTGTGGTTGGAAGATTAAGAAGAAGAATTTTGAGAACAGTGAATTATGTCTGTATTAAAAACTAACATTCACCTTCAAAATGTAGGTTCTGGTATGTCGTTATGATTTTTGACAGTAGCAGTTATAATTTCAAAGAAATTTTGAAAAAGTTATGATAAGTTTTATAAGAAAGAGTCTGTGTTGTGTAGATTTTTTAGATACTTTCTGTGCATTTGTCACAATGATATAATATAATTTTTGCACATCTGCACAATAAAAATAAGAATAATTAATATTTATCATTTTAAGTGACCACGAGTGATGATTATTTATAAATCAGCAGACCCTGCGTAAACAACCTAGCTAATCGCAGAGGAAGTAAATGGAGACTCTCTATCAATAACATTATGTAGACAAAAGAGGTTCTATATAAGTACTTAATCAAAAAACAAGCTTGGTATAAGAAAAATTTTTTTTATTTCTCTCGCAAGGAGTATTTATAGTTACAAGAGAGTTTTTCAATGGCAGTAATAAATGTAAACGAGCTCCAACAGCGCAATTAAAGCAAGAAAGAGCCAGCACAATTCGTTGGAGCCACATCTTTGCCCCTTCACAGCTCAAAGTTTTAATTTGTGTCGAAGATCATTGCGACATTTTAAATTATTCTTAGAAGACCAAGTTCTCCTGCACTATAATTTGGAGACATTGAATCTTTGTGATTTTATGAACTCCGGTTTTAATATTGCATAAATATTATAACAAGGAATTTTATGAAATTGATAATATTTCGAAATTATTCTTATTTCGAATATGTTACACACTTTTTAACTGACTTAAAAAGGAGGATGTTCGGCCTCTTCGCCTTAATAAACAAATCTTCAATTCGATTAGACGGTTTATTTTCTACAACAAATTTTAATAATAGTCAAGCTCAAGCAATTGTCGGCCGATGCGATGATGCTACGGAACTATCGATTCAATAATTCTGAGCTATATTTAACAATCCAGCAAGCTATGTTGCCCTCTATGACAATATAATGCAATTCATTTCATTCCTTCCATTCTTAGGTTTTTTATTAGGTATTAGCGTATTAGTAACAAAAGACAATCGTTATCAAAAAGCGTGTTAGTAATACTCATGTGATATCTTAATTAAATAAATTTAATTGTGATTTCATGTTATTTGTATAAGATTTTGTTAAAAAAATGAAACCGACAGCTTTTGACTTCCTTTGTTACAATTAGCAACAAAAACAGAAAAGGTATTAAAAATTACGACACTACGAGTATCTACATTTTTAATCGTAATTAAAAAGCAGAATTTTGAATCCTTTGTTTTTTAAAATAGGTGTGTGTAGGTAAAGGAATAAAATATGTAGGTATATCATACATAAAATGTAATAACGTTAGCCCGCGGCGTTCGCTGGTGAAACCATATATGAGACCTCGTATGGCAGAAATTCTTGGAAATACTTTTAGTGGATGTGAAAATTTGTATTCATAATGTTGTTGTACGATTAGGATGCTGGTAATACTGTGAAAAATTTGGCCATTTATTTCGGATGCCGAACAGCATATATGAAACAAACGTAAAGTTATATATTTCATAATTAAACTTAAATTGCTAGAGTTCCTGGGTTGGAATCCCACGTCGAGCGGTGTTATTGGGTTTTTCTGTTAAATTCTTAGTAGCACCTGGGAGTCACAGCTTTGGATACCATGATGCGCTGTTGATCATACAATGTTATTTTTTTTAAATATTACTAGCATTGTGGGTCGCACTTCACTAGTATTCTTGTTAACCCCTCGTGCTAAGCTAAATGCTTGTGTTACAAGTGGGTTCACGTCGATAGCGCAATGGGTGGGCTTCGAACGGGCAACTACATGATCCCAAACCCATCGCCCTAGGCTGCTGCCGCTTATGTTGGCATATTACTGCCGTAAAATATTTTGAAATGCGACTCACCTATGTTGCAGTAGAGGCACCATGATGCTAAGTTGCATCATGGTGGTACTGGTACATTCTCTAAGCTCACCAGCTTCTCTCTTAAACCTCTAAGACTAAACGCATGGACATGTTGAGAGGATCGATGAACGGAGATTGACGAAACGAGTACGGATGGAAGAGTTGGAAGGGACCTCGGCGTACACAGACTTTCTCAAGAAAGGTCAGGTTGGGAGCACCCTAAACCGACGATCATGCTCATGCATGATCGCCGGTTATTAACTTCTTCTTCCCGTTATTAACGTCGATCTAGATGAAGCGAAAGTGGTGTGCCAGGATCATAAGAAGTGGAAATCTATAGTCTCTGCCTTCCCCAATGGGGGTCAGGCGGGAAAATATGTATGTATGTATTTTATACCGTTATTCCTAATGTCCACTCTAATGACATTCTCTGTAACAGTTGGAACATTTTGTTTTTCTTTGTTATCTTTATCTAGCAGGTTAAATGAATTGTTTTCAGCCCTCCTTTTGTAATCCGTGAATGAAAAACTTGCTACGATGCTACTCACATGTCGTGAAGTAAAAACTGAGCCACCTATTTGTTGTTCAGGCTGGTCTTTGGAGTGAATTATTATTATTTATTAGCTCTTTCCATTGTTTGTATTACTCGTAGAGAGTAGTGGAGTTGCAAGATACGCCTGTATTCTCCGAATCGTTAGGCAGAGGCGTACTTATGTAGACTCACAGTTCGCCGACCTGCTTAGGTGCAAAGTCAAAGTCAAAATTATTTATTTCAATTAGACCATTAAAAAGGTACTTTTGAAAAGTCAAACTAATTGCACGGTTCCTAAAAGGTGCCATGTAATAGGAGGCAAAATTTCAAGATTTAATAGTGATTTATACTATCTGCATTGGTAGCATGACGCGGATAAAAAGTAGAATATTCTAGCTGTTGCCTGTTCACTCGCAACCCAGAGGCCTTTTTGAGACAAAAAGGAATCTAATCCTTCTCCAAGGTACAATCTATATTATACCAAAATTCATCTTTCATTGGCAGTTTAGGCGTGAAAACGTTACAGACAGACGAGAGTTACTTTCGGATTAATAATATTAAGTACGGATTCAGCAAGAATTCTTAGTACTTTTCTAATTGATTCCAGACAACAATAATAATTACGTTTCGTTTTTAAAAAGAAAGATAATTATGAAATTGTTCAAATTTTTATCAAAAATAATGTTAGTCCTTGTCAATTCTTGTTGGTGATTTCCCAGAAGTAACATTACAATGTACCGTCATAGTAACATGTAAGTAGTGTGTACAAATGCATAGGATCTAACATACAAAATATTTTTCCCCGGGGCAGGGCGGCCTCCTACTGCGAGCATGTTATGCTTGCAAAAGTGGTAGGGGAGAGGTAGAGCGAAGTGTCTATCTCTCTCCCTGTCCGCAGTAAACGCTCACGGCGCCAGAGGGTGTATAAACCCGGTGCCCATGTGCAGTGCCCTATGGGCGGCTCGCTTAAGTAGTCCAGGCAGGAGGAATTTTTCGGATCTAGTTTAATAATAATAATAATAAAATAATTTATTTCCAGAAAAAATATTACAAGGTTTGTCGTAATTATTAGCTAGTAGATAACAATGATTCAAATATTTATAATAGCATCCGCTGCCGAACTAGGTTAGGACCTGTATTTCAGCAAACGGCGCCACTCCCCGTAGTGTCAGAATTGAAACTAGCGTAAACTATTTTACAAAAATCAAGATAGAAAATAAATGGTGTGTGAGAGTGCCTCTCTTTGTATATTGGTGTAGTGTACGTGTGTGTGTATGTGTGTGTGTGTGTGTGAGAGAGGATGTGTATTGTTTGCATATCTGATTTATGAACACTAATTCAAATTTAAAAAAAAAATGACTTTATCCAGCTTCTTGATGTATACTAATTATTTAGTCAGTTTAAACGCGTAATTGTGAAGTACAAAATATTACAAAGATTAACTTCTCTACTATGTTCTTCTTATTAATACTATAAACGTGAAAGTTTGTCTGGATGTATGATACTATTTCATGCCAGAACGGCTGAACGAATCTGGATAAAATTTGACACAGAGCTAGATAGCTAGCCTGGAATAACACATAGACTATTTTCTTTTTATCTTGTTCGGACTCAATTCTAAAGTCTTCGCAGACAAAGTTGCGGGCAGAAGCAAACATAACAGAATAAAACATTTTACATGACTAGGTATATGAGGCATTTCTTTTTATTTGGTCGTTATCACTTAATGACCAAAAATAACAAGTCACTTAGATCGCAAGAGACACTTTCACAGATAAGTAAAATGTTTTTCTCATAAATCGACGACCTCTTGAACATTCATCGCTATTCACGATAACGCTGTTTTGAATTAAGATTTTTCTCGAAAATGCTTTTTTATTTTAATATTAGGTAGGTACATAATGTCGCTCTGTTTAATAATTATAAGACCTCGTTTCTAAATATAATTTTTTATTCACACAAAGTGCCGCAGGATTATTATCAGATAAATATTTGGCGCATGCCATTTATTTACTTATTTGCTTTGTCCTGAATGACTGACTGATGGATCAACGCACAGCCTAAACCACTGATCGTAGAGACCTGAAATAAAGCTTATCCCTTAAAATATAACATAAAACAAAATTAATTAATTTTTTTTTATGTAATTTTTTTTTCTAAAAGAACTGTACAGTGGTCGCAGTATATATTAGAAACGAAAATTACTTAAATTCGCAGGCGAAGTTGCGCACGGGAACTCTAATAAATTATGTACGGAGACCAGCACATCAAGTCACCATGAACTATCATATTTCCCCAATGGATAACAAACTCTATTATTTAGAGATTCAACTAAGAATCGTTTGAAGTTTGTCAGTTTTGGATACCATGATGTGCTGTTGACTGTACATAACAACAATAAAATAAAATATTTAATAACATCAATCAGTTTCCCATGATTTGGCAATCGTTCAGTCAATAGTTCAATCAGCCTCAAATAGTTCGAATAACTCACCTGTCTTGCGCCTAATTGTTTTAGTAGGTACCTACATGATAATATTTTACGGGTTAATCTCGCGTTAGCAAACAATGTATTCAATACTTTTCAGTATTCGCTTTCACGAATCCTGGCCAGTTGAATTTAAAATAAACGACCCGTAAGGTATTTCGAAATTTAAACTATGACAGCAGTTGTCAAATTCAGCGGGTGGATGGAATATGCGCATCATCGGTTGCTGCTAATTGGATGTAACTTTTCAGCGGCGTATTGCATTGCCACAGATGGACGCCGCACACGTCGGCGGCGTTCCGATGGATGAATTTACACGTCGATGGCTCTCCATCGTTCACGCCGCATTCGTTGAATATTTTATTAACTGATAGCTGATGATCGCACAATTAATTTTTCGGTGAAATTGAATGGAAGTTTTTATGTCCGGCATTTTTTATGCAGGTGTGGTGAATTTTCAATCTGTTGTAATCAATGATATAATACTATTAGATACGCCAAGTTCATAGTAAATGTCATTTAAAATTGAGTCACGCTACGTGTCCATACCTAGAACTAAATATTTTAGGCTTTACTAATGAGCGCGAGCATAGATACAGGTAGCTTAAGATGAAAAGAAATAGCACTAAGCAGTTGTCCTATATGACACATTTGAAAGGTGTCATTTAAAACAAATATTAAGATTTTTTAATTGTTGAACAGAATGGAAATTAGGTACATAACATGTCTCACGTATTTATAAGCCACGGGTGAATAAAATTCTAGTGTGAGTGCGAATTTTCGTAAAGATGGGGGATAATTTTTACGAATTGTTCTTTTTGATATCTTTTTGTAATTAAGTCTGTTAAATAAATAAACTACTTCGCTTTATAAACTGAGTTCTAAAACTTGATCTTCAGATATGTGCTCTCTTTTCTTCAATCTCTTTAATATACCCCTCATGCCTTCATTATTATTTTTTAGCCCTTTACTTTGTTGAACTAATTTAGAAAAAAATCAGTAGAAAAAAAGACAAATTAAATGACCTAAACATAGTCTGTCGTAAATTAATTTTTGATATAAAATCAATTTATAATTTAGTATTTACGCTAACGTTGTTGACTTCTTTATCTGGTATAAAATCTCTGTCATTATAAAATGAACACATATTTTTACCTGAAAACCTGGAACAGCTGTTTTTTTCAGTAATCTGATGCCTTTAGCAGAGGTATATAAGCTGTCCGGTTTAAAGTGATTAGAACATACTAAGCTATATTTTGTGGGCACCCAGCTGGGTTCAAATCTTTGAATACGAAGAGAGGACACCCATTGTTCTCGTAAGATATCATTAGATGATAATATCATAGTACATATTGATTATTACCTGCCTACTGTATCAAACTACACGTGATCATTACTTTATTTGCGAACTTACATTTTAAGTAAACTAATTAGCCTGTATTGTCCCACTCCTGAGTAAAGGCCACAACTTTTCCCTAATAATATTTTCAGTGACATTTAACAAAATAAATAAAATAAGACTGTTACGCTACAGGTCTTGGGTGGGTCCAGGTCGAAAAAGTGATATTGGTTTTTCTATGCAATTTGCAGTGCAGCCTGGAGTTTGAATTTGTGCCTGGTGAATGGAAATAGGCTCGCACCCTATTCTATGACATGACATGGATGGGTCCTAAACACACCGGCGAACTGTGGGTGTACATCGGTATACCTCTGCCTTATTCTTGGAGGATTATAGGCGTGATGGTATGTTATGTAATAAGAACATCAGTAATATCGTCAATAAAACGCATCACAATGAAAAATAAAGTCCCGCAACTTTCCAGATAATAGACACATCTAGGTATCTATAAATAAATAAATAAATAAAATAAAATCTTTTTATTTCAGACATTGTTCCATCTATAAAATCGTCGCTTCTGATTTTGATCTATGAGTCCTGTCAATGCATTCCATACTTAGTATGCCTGTATGTAGCGACGTGTGACATGAAAAGTATTGAGTCCCTTTCTCTCATACTATAATAAGGCATGTGCTGACTCTTTCTTCATTTTACATAATATTTGCAACGAAGAAAATAAAATATGTTGTACAGAAGCTAAGAATTTATTTACTTACTTGTTATAAGATACTCCATGCTCTTTCCTTACTTTCCTATGATAATTTGTGCAGTATCGCAAGCACAGGACGGCATATTTAAATACTGCTATCAATAGCGCTGTCAAACACACTTCTGTACCTTATGTCGGTCAACCACGTATGTCACACTACCTACGACACTTGGCCACAAAACAATATTCACGTTTGAAGGATGATAACGTGTCTACCTCTATTTAACTATATAATGTCATTGGTTGTAATTGAATTAAACTCAACTACTTTAGCAATGTATTAGTGTTTAAATATTACGTTTAATGTTGATTTTTTGTACGATAAGATGATTTCAATATTATTATTTAACAGTGCATACCTATAGAATCCCTATAGAATTAAATCTGATACAAAAAACGAATAAGCACAAATCTGTTTAGAAAAAATTACTCACAGTTTAAAATCATAAACGGTTTCCAGCTTCTAAGATTATTTGTAGGTAATTTCGGAAATAAGAAGGTATGATAATTATAAATATTACAGCAGGTCCAAATCTTTAGATTTTTTAAAAGCTTTGGACGAGAGAGGTGATTGCTTTATATGTACTAGTAGGTATAAGAAAATCAGTAGGTGTTAAAAATGAGTCGTATGGAAGAGAAATATTCGAGCCAAATAAGTTTAGCTCCGCTGACTAAACTTGAAATGGCCTGAGCGAGAAACTTGAAATCACTTTTATTTCTTTACATAGAATTTTGTTTATTAATAAAAAGTTTAGGCTTTTATCAAGTCATGTCTGGGCTAGACCGAATATGTAGGTATTAATCGATAGTCAATGCATGTTCGTGTGAGTTTGTTTCTGACTTTGCAGAATCAATTACTTAATTTTGGTAATGTAGGTACTGTCCATTACCAAAATCATTTTTTATCTATCTTCTATACTTATAATAAATCTGTAGAGAGGTCAATTCTGTACATGAAATATATTTCCAAAATAACTATCAGCGGGTGATTAGTGATTGATACTGACGACAAAAATGCAATCAGTAAAATTTTTGTCTGTCTGTATGTTCGTTATAGAAACAAAAACCACTCGACGGATTTCAACGAAACTTGGTACAATTGTTCTTCATACTCCTGGGCAGGTTATAGTATACTTTTCATCACGCTACGATCAATAGGAGCAGAGCAGTGAAGGGAAATGTTGGGAAAATGAGTGCCTTAGGAACGGGGCAACGCAGGTGAAACCGCGGGCGAAGAACTAGGGTACAAAGTAGCTATTCCACGCGGACGAAGTCGCTGGCAAAAGCTAGTTTTAAATAACAATATACCTACACTAATATTACAAAGCTGAAGAGTTTGTTTAACAAACTCTTTTTTTAACGTGCTAAGATATAACTACTGTTTCGAATTAAAAAAAATATTGTTGTATTGGATAATCCATATATTAAGGAAGGATACAGGCTATATAACATCACGCTACGCCTCTTAGGAATGGAGCAGCCCGGGTGAAACGGCAGGCGGGTCGCTAGTAATAGATAAAAGCAAAAGTGAACAAATGATTATGACGAATGAAGAATTGAAAATAAAATAATTGCTATCGGTTGATTAAGGACCGTAAATATGTTAATTTAGGAAAAAAAATGAGTAAAATGAAAGGTAATCGGATGACGCCGAAACATCCCTCGATTTCGGTCATTTTTGTGTGTTTGTATTGCTTAATAACTGCATTTGAAAAAAGTCTTATTACCTTGACTTACGTTTCATTATTTGTTTGTAATTTACACAGTATTAATTATTTTTTGGGATAAAAAAATACATATATAAGACCAGACCAATTCAAAAGCCGATTCTGAACAAACTACTTTCAGGGTGCGCGTAATTATGTTACATAATGTGTAATAAAAACAATTATTTCTACGTGGGAGAGCCATGCTTTGGCACGAATGGGCCGGCTCGACCGGAGTGATACCACGGCCTCACAGAAAACTGGCGTTAAACAACGATTACGTTGAGTTTCGCCGAGTGAGTGGGGTAACCGGAGGCCCAAACCCCTTTTAAAAGGTCAGCAACGCACTTGTGACTCCTCTGGTGTTGCGAGTGTCCATGGGCGGCGGTAATCGCTTACCATCAGGCGATCCGTCGGCTAGTTTGCCTTCCTATCCCATAAAAAAAAAATAGTAATAAGAGTGTTTTTTTGTCATTTTCCAGTTATCACCTGTTCCCAACCAGGGTGTAAGACTAAGCTGAGCTTGGGGCGCGATATTTCATAAAGTAAATATTTATGAAGGCGAAGAGTTTCCCTCGCGCGTCCTCCCGTAAGCCTCCTGATCCGAAAAGACATAAACCTCCGGGGATTCAGTTCTAAGTTCACAAAGGCAATACTCCGTTAGCTCGCATACATATATAGTTTTTCTTTGTATTGGCACTTTTTTATGGGTGCGATTTTTGATATCGACAGTGGAAAAGCAGGTAGAAATGTTAAAGGACCACTTTGGCAACTTTACATGAGAAAGTTTGAGGTTTTTTACACTTATTTCAATGAAATTCTTCTCGGACATCATTAATTATGATTATTTTGTCAATAAATGCCAAATTTTAAGTTAAAAAAGCATTTTTACTTTTCTACTATCTATACCAAAAACCGTAACAAAAAGTTTTGTGTTCAGTGGAACTGTTCTCATATTTCACAGTTCCAACTACTTATCAAAATTATCACTATAATAATAATCCTCGTTCAGACGTTGCTGTATAAACAGTGAACTTAAGCAAATTATTGCGTGGAGCCGCTACAAACTTTGTAGACAACATACTTAATTCTATCCATGTTGTTTAGAAAATTGTTCCTTACCCTCGAAGACTGTTTCAAAGTCAACTGAAATGAGAGCTGATATTACAAATCATGCTTACATCTTATATGAAATAACGCCTGTTCGCACCTACACATATAATATAACCTACTTAATATATATGGAGGGTGGCTTCGGTCGAGATTTTCACTAGGATTTTTTCTACGTAGATAAATGTACGAGAGGAAAAGTAGGGATGTCAGGAAATCGACAACGAATCGACAGATCCGTAAGAAACAGGAATTCTTACATTCGCTAACATCATTAACAATGATTATCAAAACTTTTTCATTCCGAGTATTTTACGAAACACTTAATAAGATACTGTTATAAAATGAGTTAGGGATGAACGGTATAAGAGATGATATAAAAACGAAAGTAGAGTAAAGTGAACAGGGCTCCACGAGGTTTATGCAAATTTTACGCGAATTTTTTTAACTTACCAAGTTTCTTATTATTTGCGAACAACAGCGGCTGAGTCTTAATGTTATTCTGTTTGGCCTTAAAGATGTTTTTGAATAGTATAATCCGAGTGCTAAAGTTGGCCCATGAAGACGTAATTGTATCAAGATGGTAGAATGAAGTTTGCGTGTATTTATGGAGACGACACTGGTGTAAACAAGCTTATAATTAAGTTTGACACATTGATAATGGTGCCCTTCGAATATAAGTTCCGGTGGATGTGATAAATTATATTTATTTCTGTAAACAGATAATGCTGTTCATTGTACATTTATTGTGATGGATAAACATATATTTTTTAATTTTTATTTCTGGTGTATACATTCTGAAATAAATAAATAGTTAAAACACTTTTACAAGTCGATATTTTTTAATTTAAATTCCAGATGGTCTTCGAATTTTAATAAGAATCAATTTTCTCATAAAAACACAAAATAAATTATAACTCTGCAGGGGTTCACCTTAAGGACCTCCCGTAGAACCACTTTTTGCAGCTGATGACCCTATCTAACCCCTAGTTGCGTTTGATCCACGACTTTTTGGCCGCCCTGTATATCCAGAATTGGTCTTCTATACAAGCACTTAGCTAGCACAGTTATTATGTGTGATATTGGATATGTGAGTTCCGTTAGGATAATGCATCTTCCAAGAGTGTGTCACTGCATGTCAATAGGGGACTATTAAGGCCCCTTACATACACATAATCAAATATTAACATACATAATCAACTTGTTTTTATGTAATATTAGCTCGTGCCCGCGTCTTTGTCTACGTGGACTTCAGAATTGGGTTCGACCTAGATAAAAAGTAGTCTATGTGTTATTCCAGACTATAATCTATCTCTGTGCCAAATTTCATCTAGATCCGTTCAGCCGTTCTGGAGTGAAAGAGTAACGTCGGTCGTTACGTATTATTGTCATTTTGTTCTACAACTTCAGAGTTTTTTATTGTAGTTTTACGACTTTAACTTAGGGTTGATGAAGCATTTTGCATCGTCAGCATGTGCCCAGGTCTGTACTAGTATGAAATACATCGCCACTTTCACTGTCGAATTATGTAAGAAACGTTGATGGCGTGTGAAGTCTGCCAACCTTCGCTAGGCCAGCGTAGGCCTGTGTATGTAAGAAACAGGTATTAAACCAAACTGTGTACCTACCTATATGTTATACCTACAGGTAATTTGCTAAGTCGGTCAAAGTTACTTAATAGTTGCTAAAAGTTAAGGTATACCGGAAACATTTCGCTTTTATATCTGATACAACAAAACTGAAAGTTCTATATATCTCTTTGCGGGGTGACCCGTATTTCAATCGCGATAAAGAAACATTCTTTTCATTGGGTATTGTTGCGCTATTTCTGTTTATTAATAGTAGAAACTATGAATTTGTTTATAACATTAAAAATTAATTATTATATATGTAAATCATTTGTTGTGTTTAAACAGAATAGGTATGATGACTGGATTAAATAAATATCATTTTATTCGGTCCGTCAGTTAGATTTTCCAAAAATATCGGACACGTATTTTTTGTTTTATCAAAATAATAAGAATTAACAAACATAAAGAGCATCAAAGTTCCGGAGTGGGAGGTTGTGACGTCACTATTTCGTTTAAATTGTACGAAACCGTGACGTCACGCGAAACTTAGAAGGAAAAATACGTGTATCTACATTATTTTTTTATAATCCAACCGACAGATCAAACAGATTTTTTTAGTCATTTAGCCTTTTTGTAGCTGCCCGTAGATTTGTCAGGTTAAGCTAGGTTTGACTATATTATGTAATGTAATTATGACTGAATTTGTATGAAATGACAAAAGGTTCTAATTTAAAGGTTCTAATCGAAAAAATATTAAAGAAAATAAGGGCACAAACCAGACAGACGAGCTGCTAGGACTAGCGCAGGACCTCACACTTAGTAATCGCGGATACGATCACAAACCAGGAGTCAATTCGGGTGTACAGCAGTAAACCTCTGCCTAATCCTTCGAGAAATAGAGGCGTGTATTTAAAGATATTTTATTTGTAGTAGGTAAAGCATTAGATGGATATTGTCCTACAAAATGAATCCCCCTATAACGAACATTTTTTACACCTTATACAAGAAGGTATGCTACGGAAGAAAGGGGCAAGGGATTTGTAATGCAGCCATTGACCTCGTTTTAATTATGTCAAATTTTCCCCGTGCCCTAATGAGAGAGAACTGTTCGTCAAGGCAGTTTATGGGGGGTTACGCTCAACAATAGCCGTGACTGGGGAGTGACGACAAATTACAAAGCCAGGAATGCTTAACTTTGGCGCTGTAGATTCAACCCTAGTGAGAGGCCCGATTCTGTAATCACTCCATAAATTTAAGTATTTTAATTTATATATAATCTGTATATTTTTTTCTCATAAATGTAGTCCAAAAAGTCTAAAAGAATATCTATACTTACTTAGTGGATGTTTTTGTATGGAATATACAAACACATTCACTAAGTAAGCGGTTTCTATAGAGAACACCAATTAATTATTGTTTCGACCTTAAAAGAAAAACCTTCTTGTTTATATTATGCAGAATTGATTAGTACAATCACTGAGACAAGCTATGAGGATTCTTTAGCCAGTAAATGGGGATTTCTTAAAAAACATACATACAGATAAACAGAGAACCTCCTTCTTTTTTCAACCATAAGAAAGCTAGAGACATAACTCGCGCGTTGTTACTATGCGATTGTTTTCTCATTTTGAATAGTAAATTCACTAGCTAAATTATCCTTGAAACTGGAACACAATAATGTTAGCGCACTACTGCTTAGCGGCAATGTAGTCCGTATAATCAAAGAAAGATCTCTTTAAAAACGTTTTTAGGGCTTACAGTATAAGAATAAACTACGAAAATGACGCGTTTGGCGTAGCGGGGCGATCGGTTTCTGCGTCACGTGTTGTGAGTTCGACCATCACACGAAGAAAACAGTGTGTTAATATTAGCGACGTGTTCGGTACGATGTGATTGTGTAGCACTGTGAGTGTGACGCGTAACAATTAGCTATACCCCGTGGTTTCATCCGCTAAAAAATGACGGACTTCCATACAAACTTTCAGCCTTATTTTCACTACGGGGGTTGATTTTCCAAAAATCCTTTCTTAATATTCGTCTAGAGTACAAAAGGAACCAGCATGCAAACTTTCAGGGATCTAGCTCCTGTAGTTTCAGTCTGACAGGTTCTTCTTTTAGATTTGTATTTGCACCCACAATATAGGAAAAAATCTAATTTATGGGCAACCCTGAAAAAAACATTGCAATCTCAGCTTTAATTCTCAGAAAGGTGCATTCAAATGTTTTAATAAACCTCGTTTGCATTTTCGAAGCGACGTGTGGTTGTGTGTTATCCAAAAACTTTTTTGCATTCATCTATCAAACATCAAATATTGTATTCAGCGGACAATTTTGCGGGAAAACCGTTAGTATTAAAAAAATAGAACCCGGGCAGTATTAGAAAAAATAACTGACAGGTGATCCTGCATTTCCCGATAGCTCTCGCTCTGTCAACAAAATGAAAATCCTGATCGATCATAGCTCATAATGTACTCTTTGTTAGTTTGCGCTTCAATGTGTGATGTAATTTTTTGCTTTTTCCATGCTATGTTAATTTAGAAAAAAATAAAAATCTACTGTAATGTTGGCAAAAAGACTATAACGGAGACCGTGGATTAGAAAGGACCCCCAAACTCATCGCAAATTACGAGTAAAGACAACGGGAAGCAACTGGATTCTATCAGCCCAAACATTGAAAATAAACTCTAAAACATGGGAAATAAATTATTATTATTATTTATTATTTGGTCGAAGATAGCAGAACAAAGAATAATGTAGGTAAGATTACGAGGTAGACTACTAACTATTGCGTCATTAGTCTAGTGGTTGCAAGCGACACTACTACGCTAGAAGTCCTGGGTTCTACTCCCAGGTCGAATAGTGATATTGGGTATTTTCAACCTACATCAAAAAGGGGGAAATTCCATGTTCGTCTGTACTTAGGTATTTTTTATGTATGTTGACAGATAATTTTGTCAGTTTTGCTCTATGAAACTGTCAGTGGCAGCTCGGAGTTTGGATTTTTATCCAGTTAATGGTAATAGGTTCGCCTACTACGAGTACATGGGATCTATTCATACGGGCGGACGGGAGGTTAACATAAGTACAGCTTTGCCTAACCTTTCAGGGAATATAGGTTACCTTAAGTAATTTAAAATACCTATTTAAGTACCGTTGTTTGACACCTCCAACAGAATGGATAATGCAATAAATTTTGCTGGCATTTTGTAATAAATTGCATTCATGCAGTCTCAATAAAATGAATTTCACCAATGTACTGTAAGTGTGAAGAAATTTAAATTTTCCCCCATTCCTTTCTCCCCTCAGATTGTAGTGGGGTGTATAATATTATAACATTCACGTAGATTAAGTCGAGGGGGCCTGCTACGTAATGTACATGTACAAGATAAATCTCTGCCGAGGGTCGCGTCGATACATTTGTTTTTTTTTTTGGAAATCTCTTCTAAGGCAAGGAAGCTTGCGGGCATATTTTTAGGTAGATTTCCTTTTTAAAAAACCTTTATACAATAACACAAACATTTAGTAACTTCGTCGAAAGCAGAAGGTGAATAATAAATTTAATGAGCAGGTGTTTTATGCGAAATTATTATCTACTCGTACGTTGATGATTGATGTTGATAATTTATTTGTTTCAGAAACGGTAATATATTTCGGTTTGGAATAATTGAATTAAAGATATTTATTGTAAGATAATAAGAAGACAGGATTTGGCCACCAAACAATTTGTGTAATTTAAGCATGTCTTTGCCTTATATCACAATGACAACGTAAATTTAATAAATTTGTTGTCCCATTGCAGCGCAAGTGTTGCGCGACTGTAGCGCTGCAGTTAAACTGTAGCAACTACAATCACACTGAAAAATCCCTAAGGTTCATGAGATTTAAATAGTTTTCCTATTGAATTACGTCATAACATACCGTGTTTCCCGGTGTTGGCTGCCGCGAAGGCGGTGCTAAGTATCAAGAGGTGCACCAGCATGCTCCCTCCTCCCGCGGCGGCCGCACATCGAGCCGAAAGCGCACCGTGGCTTGCTTCTACTGTAACAATAAAATACAGATATATATAGATCACGACTGGAATACAATTATAAATAAAAGTATGTAGTATGTTTTTAATATACTAATAATAAATTATTGCCCAGCTTAGAACCCAATAATTTAAATTAAAACAGTCGCGCCACTGTAGCGCAACTGTAGTGCCACAATTTGTCACCCAAGTTGAAAGCGTGTATGAATAATGTCCAGCAGTTAAGTTAGTATTTACAAGCTATGGTTCTGTTATCTTACACTATAGCCGAGAGGGTTATTTGATAGGTTGGAAAATTGTAAGGTCAGTTAATTGGGTCGGGATTAATGTGTGAACATTTGACCAAATTGTATCCTACCTACACGAATATATTGAGTCATGGCTCTTTTATGTCAATAGCTACTAATATACCGACTCTTAAGTGTATATTATTCTGGCTTCTGCCCGCGACTTTGTCTGCGTGGACTTCAGAATTGGGTCCGACCTGGATAAAAAGCCTATGTGTTATCCAGACTATAACCTATCTCCGTGCCAAATTTCATCCAGATCCGTTCAGCCGTTCTGGTGTGAGATAGTGATAGAGAGTTTCTTACAGAACAAAATGTCATAATCAATCTAAATTTAGATATTTTCAGCGGTTTTGTAATGACTATGAGTATTTTACAGAATCGAAAAGTAAAACAAAAGATTTTTATAATTGTACACTACAAGAAACTGCCAAAGTAAATTGGAATAATGACGATAGTTGATGCTGATGAAGAGACTACCAAACATCTTTGATCCAAAAGCAAAGATATTAGATCAAGCGGCTTAAAGATTATATCCATATATCTTTAGGCCGCTACATGGAACCAAAATATAAATTTATTTTAAACACACCATTGTTAATAAATACCCACTGTTTCCTTTCCAGAAATGTTAAACTGCGCTTAAGTAGAGCGGAAAAGTACCACAAGTACTAATAAGAGTTTTCGTTGTGAAATAAAATATAATTCCATCGAGAAACCGGGAGCGGTTTGAATAACAACTCTTTAATTGAAAGTTTAGCAATTTGCTCTTACCCTCCCAAATGGACCCGAAGGAGCGCGGGGCAACTCATCCAGCGCGTTCCAAAATTGAACGTAGGCAGATGCGCTTAATTACCGGCCCAGATGCTGGCCTCCTCGACTCACCGACGCTTATCTCGAGATGAACCTCCTAAGAAAAGGCCACCGACAATATTTGCCCGCTAAGACGTGTTCAAATGACTTTTTTCAGAGCTCCATTCGCATGCCGACGCCGCCGGTAATTAAGAAGTTAATAGGGAATTAAGTAATTAAGAATCGTCACAAATGATTATACCTCTCGACAGAAGTATAAGTGGCAATTACGTAGCACTCATTTGCGGAATACAGATAGTAATTAAAACAATATGGTAACGTCAATCTTTTTTTCCATGGGCACCCAAAATGGTCTTCGAAAGTTTTAGGAAGAAAATGTACCAAAGAATTTGAAGTGAAGCTCTGTGCATACAAAGCGAATACTGAATAAAATTCGATTCCTGCGATTTGATATTAGGTACCGAATCCAGACTGGGTTTGAGTTTTCCAATAATGTTCCACTAAGTGTCCTCCACTCGGAGATATGAATCGTAGTCAAATAGAGATAGCTTGGTATAAAGAGGTCGTTATGAGGCCTCGGGAGATGGACCGGATTCTTACGTAGGTTGTCACACGAGCCAAGTGAATCAAACATCCCTTTACGTTTTATCTAACTGCAAGGGCGGTTGAGTTTACGTTCCTCGCCCTACTTGATCTAGTTTTGATGGCGGAAGGGAGCAGCTTTCAGATAAATGATTCTTGGGGACCGAGCAGTGATTTGATACCCAGTATTTGCAACAATGTTTTAGTTTATAAGTGTGGTTGGTCCGATGCAACGCTTTAAGGGACTAATGAAATGGGTTTCGTCTGTAAGGGACGTTTAAGTGGATTAGATATTATTGCTCGTGGCGACAGATGGGGCTTAACTACCGAATTGTTAAATTTATATTTGAATTTATATGTTGCTAGTTGTGTAGTAGAGTCAGTAGTAGATGGATGAAAGTGTCTCTATCTAAAATTTAATGATCCTGCTGAAGCTCTCTGTTGTTATTAACAAAGATTATTGTGACAAACAAAGATCCAATTACATTGTATTTGAATTGAAATAACATAAAGTAATATCGTAGCGTCTTTTCTGTTCATATCAACAATTTAATAAAAATATCCAGATAATATATCTCCCAATACATGACCTTTTGGTCTTTCTCTTCAGTAAAACCTTTCGCCAATGAAAATTTAAAGCCAGGTTCAATGAAAAGTTTATTATTGAATATACATATCATACTTACTTTCAAAATAATGTACAATTAGCCTAATACCTATCTTAAATTTATATCAATTTAAAATCTTTCATTTTAGTTTCTGACACATCTGACGCGAATATTAGACATTGAAATAAAACTACTTTTTACGGATTTTATCGCGTTGTATTGATATTATTTGATTCCCTTTCATTTTTTTCCCCACACTAGGTTTATGAACAGAAATTCTCACAGATAAAACAACCCGGACTAACAGACCCAAAACCAAATCAGAGGTCCACGTAATACGTCGACCTCTGATTGCGACCATTTTTAGGTTGTATAATGGGATGCCGTTATTTAATGTTAAGAGCGACATCTCTTTATGTCGATCGTAATAAAATGTGTGTAGACCATACAAATATTTGTTGCTTGAGGAAATCATCCTGGAACTTAAGCGCAGAAGCTGATTACTGCTCTATTAGTGACGTCAAATAATTTTTATTTTATAAACAGCTCAATACAAGGAGTTGACAAGCCTCTTAGTCGTACAGTCGTAAAATCAAAAGGATAGTTAATATCCCTGTAAACAAAAGCGTATTAAACCAGATTTCATTGTGCGCCGTCAAATTAATTGCTTTTATAATTTCAACGTAGTTACTTTAATCTACAAAGGAAATCTGTCACGACACGCCCTTTTCACGTGAACGTATCATTAATTTTATTTGGTAATCGCTATATAAATGTTAGGACCCTTTTACATTGTAATTATACAGCTTATGGATAAAGGCGTTACAAGATAATGGATTAATTCCTTGTTATGAAGCGATTTGCAAATGCAACCTTTTGCTTTGGGTTTTCCGATCAACAAAGATGGCCTAGCATGAATTCATCTTCACCATTATCTTCATCAGCCCATGGGCGTCCACTGCTGAACAAAGACCTTCTCCGTAGATTTCTATAAGAGTATATTTTATATGCCGCCTGCATCAAACGACTCATTAGATTCATGAAATGTTTTTTTTTATGGGAGAGTGAGACAAACGAGCAGACGGATAGCCTGCTGGTAAGCGATTACCGTCGCCCATGGACATCCACGACACCAGAGGAGTTACAAGCTTAACCGGTAACCTCACTCACTCGACGAAACACAACGTAAGCGTTGTTTGATGCCGGTTTTTTGTGAGGCCTATCACTCCGGTCGAGCCGGCCTACTGTTAATGTAAGCTATTTTTTATTAAAAATAATATCTCAAATGCTACTCTAGTGGTTGGATGTAACTACAAATAGGCCATAGCTAATGACATCATTCTTTTCTTAAGTAATCCAAAGATAAAGCCTAATTTTTCAGCTTTACAAAGTAAACAAAAACCGACAAACAAGCTACCCAGTTATATTTTGAAATCCAACTGAAAAAGTTTCAAACATTGATGGGAATAAAAAAAATAGCAAGTAACTGTTTGAATACATTTTTAGTAATTGCTTTTTGTATGAACTTGTAATAGACGCATAAAAATCTCATAACAAAACTGTTTTCGTTCAAAACATAATATATATTTACTGATGAAATAAGGGATTGAGCTTTAATATACTTTAGTTATTTATTTGTCACGAATTCAATTTTATTTTCACACTAGTTTTTGAACGTGGCTTGACCTGTTAGTGATTTCAATTGGTAGTATATTTACTTTAGTCTCTTGTCCGCATTTTTCAAATGACAACTACTTATAGCGTATCGGCTGAGCAATCGACTTTGAAAGAAAGAAATAGGTTTTATTGACACAGTCACGGTCACTGCACACAATAACATAAAAAAAAATATATCTAATTATCGTATACCTAAAATAATTTTGTTTTATTTTAGGCATTTTGCAAGAAAATGAGATAAATAAATATTGTGTTACCCACGGCTGTGCCAATTAGATCTAATTCAGCTGAATGCCAGACCGCCGGTGAGCTGCCTGGTGCTGGTTTTCAAATGGACATGAAAAAGTGAGAATCAGACTTCTGCGCCAAGGGTTGTGAATTCGTGATCCCCATACGGAGCAAATATTTGTATGACGTACAGGTAGTTGTTCCGGGTCTGGGGGTTTGTGTATGTGAGAATTTGTATTTGTAAACCACAACCACCAAGCACCCACGATACAGGAGAAAATCATAGTTTTTAAGAAATTATGATAGACTAAAGGATAATAAAGGACTTTTTGAGACAAAAGCCAGCTTAAGTCCTTCTCCTATCCTAACTTCATCAAAACTGGTTTAGCGGTTTAGGTGTGAAAACTGCGAGGAAGACAGAGATACTTTCACATTCGTAGCATTAGTATAGATAAGTTTGGATTATTTATTTTATTTAAGAAAACAAACAGTATCTATTACTAAGAATTACAAATATCCTATGAATGTTTATTGATAAACATAACGTCAAACTGTGGGTGTACATAAGTACACCCATGCCTTACCCTTCTCTAATAGGCTGTGTGATGTTTTATGGTTTAATTACCCAAAATTTGTTAGCTTACAAAGAGATTCTATGTAATACGTTTAAGTATATCTTAGTTTTAGCTAAAGTTCACAAAGTAATAAGATTACCGAGTTATAAATCAATGTGGAATACATCTTAGAAGTTGATAACAGTTTCTAAACACATAACTACGATCAAAACGATTCTGAGGCAATTCGTGCCGAGAGCAGAATGTGTTAATGCTTCGTTCTAATCAAAGTGTCATTAGCCGCGGGCTCGACAGTCGATTACGACTATTATAGGATACAATGGGAACTACGACACTTCCTCACGATAAGACCAGACTATGGAGGATGGTATTACTACCTCTTATGTATGTTAACGCTTAACTCTTTGTTGTGCATTATCCTGTTTAAGCAAAGGTATACCTTAAAAGAGTTCTGTATTTTTAGCCGACTTAAAAATAAACCAAACCTCCTTTCATTTGAAATTGTTTAAAAAAATACATTGCTAAATCAACACCCTCTCTCGACTCATGTGTTATATACGGGGTCATATTACATAGAAAAAAAGCACTTCGTTAGGGTTGTCCAAAATAAGCCGAGTTCGTTCCCATTTTTTAACTCTTCAGTTGAACCGGTGTGGCTCTTATACAAAATGATATTCAAACAATAATACAGATGATGTTTCTTGAGAACTTTTTTTTTTAAGCGGTTCAAAAGGAAATACAATAGTTAGAAGATCAATGTACAAGTGTTATGCAATATTCATGAAGGGATTCCTTATACTTGCGTATTTTTTGACTCATGTGTCACGAGTAGCTTTGGAAGGATCTCTCTCCCTCTGCATCCCGTGGTGTTGGGGTCAACATTCCGTGTAATTTTTGTTGCAAGTATGGTTTGAAAACTAACCGTTGTATGTCGCCTACACACAACTTCGCCTAAATTCGGGGACAAAGCTGGTAAGTAATCATTCCTTATTATTAATCTTTAAATTAGTGCTGCCATCTGTTTACACAATTGTCTTTTTGGAAATAAAATGAAGCAATGCTTGTTTTTAGGGTTCCGCACATAAAAGGTAAAAAAGGAACGCTTATAAGATCACTCTCTTGTCCGTCTGACTGTCCGTGTGTCACCACCGATTTTCTCAGGAACGGGTGGACCTAGCAAGTTGAAATTTATATCAGATACTGAGGTCTATGGTCCCTATTAGTTGTATAAAAATCAAGGTCCGGAGTCAACACGATGAAGAGATATTTGCAAATTTAGATTTTCACGAAAACTTGTAAGTACCAAAATTTAATCTTAATTTTCAACTTATTTTTTATTTTTTTGGAATGTTTCCTTTACTTGTGGTGTAAGACCTTGCTTTTAACCAAAATTGACAATTCTAGTAAGCAAGTACCTTACCTAATTTACCGTACTTACCTAAAACCTATAAGGTAGTTCTCGTCGACGAAATTTGGCAAAAAGCAAGGTCTTACAGCCAATTTTTTAATGGCTGTAAGATTGTAAGGCTGGCTACCCATAAGAGTAGGTACGGAACCCTCGGCGCACGAGTTCGACTCGCACTTGACTGGTTTTTTATAGACGTTGTCTCGTTAGAATATTCTCGTGTTTCGTCAATGCGTTTAAAAACACAAATTCTCACATCTAACTAACGGTGAGCCAAAACGCCTCATATTACATTCTCAAAAAACAATACGGTGCCCTACATTTCTACCAGATTCTAGTAGAACATTTCAGATTTTATTGCACGAAAATCTTCGAAATCTATTGTATCACGCCAGTCATGTTCGATATGTCGCAAATTTTTAGATGCGAGCCGGCAATGGTTTATTTCAAATTCTTTCGAACGACCGTTACAGGTCAAAATATTTAATTTTTTAGCGGCTATTTTGATTGTCCACTAAAATGTGGTCTATATTCAAAATTTGAATAGTTTAATTGGAATAAATGTTTCGGTGGTGAGTGACATAAATAAATAAATCTTTGTTTTATTTTATTTAAAATTAGGATGTTGATAAATCTAATGAAGAGTAAAATGTGACTGGTTTTTGTTTGTTTTATGAGAAAGAGCTGCTGTATAAGCTTAAAGCTTTGAATCCTATTCGGCAAATCTGTCTCTTTTCGACGTCACTTATTATGTGACAAAAGAATGAACTGATGCTAATCCAGAGTAATTCCGTAAAGTCGAGTTTAATCGAAATAGTTCTTAGTTAAGTTAATGATAATTAAATTAACTGTTTCAATATAATTATACAAGTATAAACTTGTGTAATTACATTGAGATTGTTAATACATATTATTTACCGTACTGTACCGTACTCTTTAACGGCCATTCTCTATTTTAGATACCCCCATCGTTCCTCGTACTTAGTACGTACGTACGTAGAAGGCTAAGAAAAGTGAAGCGAGACAATATACATGGGTGGACATAAAGGCAACCCTAAGAGACGGACATGCCATCATGTATTTTTTAGAGAAATTGACAATATAATTGTCACTGTTATATCATTTTATATACTTACCTATTTAAAATATTAAATTAACTTAAACACCATCTAAAAATGTGCGTTTTTTACTTAAGAAAACTCAAATTTAGATATGCAGTAAGCATGTATAAAAGGGCCAAATTTGCAGTGGGAGTAGCGGCCATGTTAACACGATTCAGTCCTTTCACCCTACACACAAACAATGTTTTGCTTTCGCCCAAAAATAAAATTTTAATGATGAATCATTTCATATACCATGCATGTCCACGGTGTGAAAGTCACTGTAAAAGGGAGGTAATGCATTACGCCATGCTTTTAGTACCAACACCATGATAATGATTAATGGATCAAAATCATTTTATATTTAATGTCATTTTCTCAGCTGTGTCCCATAGCTATCTATTCAAACATTTACGTAGTGTGTATGGCGTATAGTGCCGGCGTCGTCAACAATTAATCTTCATTAATGGTTCACTTAAGCTATGTGCGGTTTCCGCTGAACTCAAGAGAATACGGCATGTATGTAACCTTAACTCCTTTGTTTTACTTAACTTTGAACTATTTTAATGTCCCAACAAATTAGAATTAAGTAGACTGTTAACAAGGCGTTAATATTTATCCGCGGTCTAACAAAAACATGTGAGAACATTTCCTGTGAGTTGCCAATGTTAAAATTTATTTTGCTAATAAAAAGCTTGCCAGTTACTTTGAAATTAAATTGCTATACGTTTTGATGTAGGTATTTTTTTTTAGAATACGCCAGAAGCAACATTTTGAAATCCCCGCCCTCGCGTTTGAGTAATTTGTATAATTTTATTGTTAGGAAAACAAAGTCTAATGCAAAAGCCGTTACAATAACATTCAGAACGCAGTCTGAATAAACATTGTTGGTAGGTACATAATTTTCCTGTAATTTTCACTCAATCTCGTTGCTAAAAAATAACGCCCAATATTCAAGAGATCTGTAATGAATGCGAAATTAATGCAAAGTGGTTAGCTATAAATCTCCAGAGCTTTGGGGCAATAAAACAAAAAATGAGAATTACCAGTTTGATAAAACAAAAAGTTTGTTTTGCAAGTGCCCCAGAGGACTCGCCTTAACTCCGCATGTTTCAGCGTGCGGAGTGCGGACCTTCACCTCTATTCCAATTTCTACTTTTTGTCCGCTTCGGACACGTTCAATGTGGCTTGTTTATTTCAGTTAGAGCTCGTGACCGAAGCGTCAATTTAACAACGCTTCGGAACTGTTCCTTTCATATTTAATTAAAGCAATTCCATTTCCTATCGTTTTGATAAGTCGGTGACGTTCATTTTCATAGTTGTTCGATTTATAAAAATGACATGTTGTATGATTCAAGACAGTTTTTTTGTCTTTTAGGCATGCGCAACATGATTATTTGTTTAACTTAGAAAATATTGGCATCGTTTGTATCGAAATTAGGACCAGGCTCGTCGACAAGATTTTAATACCGAGAGGAACCGGAATTAGAAGATATATCACTTCTAATAGAACAATATAAACAGTTAAGAAACTAATTGAAATCAACGGCTTGGGTGATAACTGTACCGTTGTCACAGTCCCCCGTATAGGTACAATGTTAATGATAGCTGCTTCGAGCTCTCCCTCCAAAAACGGCCCCCATAAAATTTTACGAAGACTACATTTTGTAAAATAAAGTGATACCGCCGCGTCCCTTCACACTTGGTATAACGACGGATTCTGCGTAGACATTGCTAGTTTTTGCGACCGCAAATTCTATTAACGTTTTCGAATTGTACGATGGAAAAGTGTTTTCTCATTCAACGACCTTCATATTTGACCGTCGTTATTGGTTTTATATTTTTTGTAATAGATAATGGTGCTGAAACAGCACTTAAACATCATTGGATAGAAAATATTTATAGCTTAACTAGTTATTGCCCGCGATTTCACTCACATCCCAAAGGAATTTTTTCATACTATCTCCGCACAAAATTAAAAAAAAGTGAAAAGGTATGGATAAGTATGGATGGATAAATTAGTATATATGCCAACATTTGCGGCGAAAAAGTTGTAATGGCGATTAAAATCTCGTTAAAATTAAAGCAAAAATGTAGTTCTGTTGACTCAGTATTATGATCTAATAGGATAATATTTTTAGCCTAGCCTTTTAACATGTCAAAGAAAATAAATTGAATACATAAACATGCACCAAGCGAAAATCATTCTATGGGATTCATAGTTAAAAATGTCATCCTAGAATAGCTTTTAAATACGAAAATAAATATATAAACACGTTTTTGATAAAGATTTAAAAGCAAGTTCTCGCTCAAGCGCGTGAGAATGCGTAGGAGCGCTCTCGCTTTGAGCGAATACCATTTTTCAATATCTCTCGAAGCGCTTTTAAATATATTGTGTGTAGGTACTTGTTTATAATAAGTGCGCAGTATTCTAGGGTCATTTGCCCTGCCATAAACATGAATGGGGCCAAAACGTCTCTCTTATCTCGGGCATTTCTCGGAAGGGCGGAAGCGGGGCCCTAAAGATGGCGTGGTGTTCTTCAAGTGTGGTCCTAAAGGATCTCGAAATAAGGGCCGAGAGATCCCTTTGAGAAAGCACTACGTTCTTGAAGCAAATGGACTGTGAGGAAGAAACTCGCAACCGATTGTGATATTGATGATTTTTATTTAAGTGATCGCTTTCACGCTCAAAAAGTTAATCTAAATCTATGAATAGATATATTGTTGCGTAATATGTACTTCTTACTAACTTTGATAATTTTTTTTTTCTTAGAGTATTTTTTTTATACGAAGTACAGCTCCCGCACTAGAGAACAAGGGGCCGTATTATATATAACATGTTAACGCTATCATTTTTAGGTTGTAAGAAAGAGATGAGGCTATTTAATATGTAAAGCGGCATCTCTTTCTCACAACCTAAAAATGATGGCGATCACACGTTATAATACGGCGAACGTCACAAACATACCTAGACCTTACCCATAGGCTTCCACAAGGAAAGGTTATATGCTGCCTGCGGTAACCAAAGTCTAACTGGGAGTCGAGACCTACATATAATATACCTAGCGAATAAACACATTGAAAAAAAGCTGAAAATAATTGTATTTTCAAAATCCAATCCAAATAAGTCGCTGTTGCTACGTAACACCAGCTAATTCTGCTAGTTATAGAAAGGAGTTCCTTTGTCCACCGAAAATGTGGTTAAATCTTGCTCAAATAACTCACTATGAAAGTCGATACGGAGAACCGTTTCTCAGCTCCTGGAATTGAGCACAAAAAACTTGAAATGAGTCGACGGCTTTTTACGTTTGTCCATGGAGCTTCTTGCTGATATACCTATAGGTCTTTGAGAAATATCTCTTTTATAGAGTTTCTAATGTATTGCGAAATGCTATAGACACAAATCTCAATATAGGCCTGGGATGTAATATTTATTTTAGCAAAAGATGTCCCACTTTAAGCAATTTATTGTTGTTTGGGTGTGTCACGTGTGTGTTTGTAAATACACCATGATACCAGAAAAATCTTGGGAAGTTATAATGCTCAATAAAATGTGTTGTATCTGTAAAGTCAGAGATCAAACGAATTAATGTCCTTTATAGCTTTATACAAATGGACTGAGAAAATGTTTTATAAGTCGATTAAAATATCTGCAGGCTGTACATATATTTGGCGCAATCTGGAAATCGAGCCGCCAAAAGCTACTATTTCGGTACGATGCACAGAAACTGATTGTTATAATATCATAGTTATATATATATGAATAAGAGTTATTTCAGTCTGCACGTTCATATGGCTACATATTCATGGGCCAACTTCATGCGACGGATAAGTCGGAGAATTCGTCACGAGTCGCACGAGAAGTTTGTCTCCCGTGAATATTAATGGATAATGCAGTTCTCAATATTTATGTCACTTTTAATTACTCGTGCTCTTATTCCTTGCATTTTTTAAAACTTAGAACCTTCGAGAAATCGGGCAGCAGCGTAAAGATACGAAAAAGTTTTGCTTCCAAAAAAGAAATGTTTATTCCCGACGGGTTAATAAGAGCAATTAGAATTCTTAAGGAAAATCGTCGATTGTAAAAAAATATTAGCAGGAACTCCTGTGAGTTTAAGCTAATTAATCTGAAGTCGATAGGTACTCTACAGTTTCTTCTAAAGAAGTAATTAAAATGAATCTTAGGGTATTATATTAAAATTATAATACGTTTAATTTTTTTGTAATATGGACTTCATTATGAAAGTTAACCATAGAAATGCGTAGAACCTACCCTGTTTTTTCAACTTATTTAGTCTGTGTAATTTTGTTTCGTTTGCTAGCGGATATAGGCGTAAAATAACGAAATGGGATGAAATTATTTGATCAAACAACGTCCGCTTATTAGAAGGGCTCACTCTAATAAAAACATCGCCTTATTACAGTTGGGGTATTCAGCCCTCGGTGGAATACTGAAATTTAAATCTGGACATAAAACGATTTGTTTTTGTTGACGCAATAAAAATAAAATAACATTTAAGATTCACGCTTTACCCTCAAATTCAAATATTGTATTCCTTTATCTCGCATTGTAGTTCTATAACACATTGTAAGTTCGTGGCGAATTGTACTTCTATAACACATTGTAAGTTCGTGGCAAATTGTGGATCTATAACACATTATAAGTTGGTGTGTATTAGTATTTGCACCAATAATTGTTACAATTATGATGACGTTTTTGAATCAAAGGATTAAAAGTCGTCAAAGTCATCTCTCAGTCACCTCAAGAGTCCGGCGAACCAAATTTCTTTTACCTACGTAATACCGAAATAAATCGTAATTCAAACACAATCAAATTCTGTTATTATTCGCATTCCGATACCGTTAATATAGGCTGCTACTCTATCATTTCGCCCAAAATACTTCACTGGAAATAAATGTAAGCGAATGCAATTTTTGATAACTTTACCAAGCTTGGAACGATTTTCCAGTCTTTTATTTCCAGTGAAGTAGTAATAGATGAAATACGAGTAGTACGGTAGGAACCTAGATTAACGGTATCCAAATCCGAATAAGAACATAATTTGATAGAATATTGTCTGGATTACTATTTACTTTGGTATTACATTTTTGTGGGCAATTCAAGCTCCGCCGGACCTGGAGGTTTATGTGACACTTACACAAAACAAGAAGTCAAACCATGCAAAAATGTTAGCTATTTCGAAGGATTACGGACGATCCAGAGGTCAAACTGTATACATCAATGTGTCACCGTGTGTACAGTTAAATTCCTTATGTATTTGTTGAAATATTTTGGGTATTCACCCCCCATTTCATGCAAATTTTAATGAAGTTGTAAAATAATTAAAGCACGGTCGTTCTACATTTTTTTTTGTTATGATTGCAAAATATTTTTGTTTTATTTGAACTATTTTGGAAGATTTTTTTACGCGTGGGAGTTGAAAAATATTATTTTAGTGGCTTTTTATTCTTTGACGGAGACATACAGAACTTTGGAATAAAGTTGTATGTAAAAACTGCCTAATTTTCTTGATGTAGTATAAGTAATGGAAAATTAGGGAGACGGGAATATCTTTTGTTCAAGTATTTCAAGTATTATTATTCTATATTTTACTATTCAAAATCTTTTGTGAACTTTAAGTATATTATATGTTATGTCTAGTACCTAGTGTATAATGCGATCAAAATAATTGTGCGCGTCTGAAGTTAGCCGCCCGATTGCCTACCTGCGTAAATTAACATAATTGTTTTTGTGCAAAAATGACGAAATTAGTAAGGACAACAATTAAAAATGCGAAACATTTATGACTCCAATTATCTTTACACCAAGTTTTCATATTAAAATTGACGAATTGCGGACAACATCAGACGCGCAAATTTATTTCGACCCTACTAGGTAATTCAAGTCTAAATGTTTTATTTCAAATAGTTCAAGTGTTAATAGTTAAATGATAATGATATTAATTGTCTAGTTTATTTGTATGCGGCTGAATACAAGTGTCGTTGATAGTAAGAATAACATCTTAAGGGTCCGGTGGCGCCACAAAATTGCCCACAAAAACGTAATATCAAAATAAATCGTAATCCAGACAATATTCTATCAAAATATTTTATTATTCGGATTTGGATACCGTCAATCTAGGTTCCTGCTGTACAATTTCGTCTACTATCTACTACTTCACTGGAAATAAAAGATCGGAAAATCGTTCCAAACTTGGTAATTTTATTAAAAATTGCATTCCCTTATATTTATTTCCAGTGAAGTATTTTGGTCAAAATGGTAGCGTAGGAACCTAGATTAACGGTATCGGAATCCGAATAATAACACAATTTTAGTAAATTTATTTATTTATTTATGCTTCATGTACAGAAGTGTACAAACGCGGTCTTAATGCCTTAGGCATTTTCTACCAGACGACCTTAGGGTGGTGCAGAGACGATCATGGTAGATGCACTAAAAGAGTAGAAGTGAAATGTGTGATTTGAAGACTTACCAAAACTATAAACTTACACAATATATACATTACATAAATATTTATTATATATATATTTATATATATACAATATAAAATAACATAAAATACAATACATATATACTATACATATATACAATACACAATAGATATAAAAAGAAAAGTCAGTGTCGAGATGAATCTAACAGCGTTTTATCCAGCAAGTATTTGCGCACACAAGTTTTAAACGATTGCCGGCTGTTTATCATTTTGATTTCAAGGGGGAGAGCATTCCATAACAGTTATTGATTGGACGAAGAAGGTAGAATGTATAAAGTCAGAGTGGTGAGAAGGACATCGAAGAAGACGATTATTAGTTGAACGAAGATGTTTATTGTGGAAGGAAGTAGTTAATATACTGAAAATGAGATGATAAGTACGATGGAGAATTAGGAGAAAAAAGTATAGAATAAAGAGTAGTCAGCGCCCTCAGATTTCTTCGTTGGCGAATGGGCAACCATTTCAATTTTATTCGATATTCTGAGACATGGTCATATTTACGGAGATAATAAAAGAGTAAATTGTGTTTGAATTACGATTTATATAGTTAAGTTTATAAGAGAAATTCGGTCCGCCGGACTCTTAAGGCTAGTATTAACAGAATATTGGGCATCCAACTTTAGGGATGTGGTAATTGATAGGTATGTCAAACGAGACAGACGGATATCGGCTTTCCAAGACACAAAGGTGTCTAGTCCAGTTAAGAATGGACGTCTATTCTTGGAGTGGGTAATCGTTTTACCTTGGAATATATTAAAGAGTAGGTAACTTATACGATACGACAATAAAGGTACAATCACGGTAAGCTCATTTTTAACTTCGTATACTGTACATAATGAAATTCAAAACTTTAATGAATAGCGAAATATACCAATATTCCAACGCAGTCACGGGCCCACTTTTCATGCAACTTTAAAACTGCAGTTTTGGATTTTTGACTAATCGATATTGCAAGCCATTATGAAACTGTTGGTTAAAAAAAAACACACGTGTGTGTGTGTGTGTGTGTGTGTGTGTATGCGTGTGTGTGTGTCTGTCTGTCTGTGGCATCGTAGCTCCCGAACGGATGATGATGATTTTTTTTTGTTTGAGTTACATAATATTTTTCACAACTCCCATAATGTAGGTATCAAATGAACGAGCTTGACTAGTAAAATACTATACACTATCTTTTTGTGATTTTTTGGCATTTTCCATGCTAAGATTATTAAGTTATTTTTTAGTAAAGGAAAAATTCAATCGCGGGCAGGATTCGAACCTGCGTCTTCTGGTTTGATATACCAGACGCTCTGACCTCTAAGCTACCGCGAACCCTACCCGCATGATTGAAATTTTGCCTTCACATTCTGAATTTACGTCATAAGGTGACGTTGGGGACATCTATGAGAGGCAAGGTACCTTACTTCTCACCCGACACGACTTACTTTACAGATAGTTCAGTGTCGTACGGTGCCTTACCTTTTAACTATCTTTTTGTGATTTTTTTGGCATTTTCCATATACACTTACATTTTTTTCACAACTTCCTTTATATGGGTATCAAATGAAAGGGCTTGACTAGAAGAATACTATACACTATGATAAATTTCAACCCGTAAGTTGTTCAAATGATGCTTACGCTCTTAAGGCTCGCAAAGCAACCCAGCAGTAAGAGCTTCTACGTAGGTACTGTAAACTGGCGGTTACATGACAGTGGAAAATTTATGTCAAAACTCAGATGTCGATACCTCCTTGCTGCGATAACTAACACTTTGCTGTCTGTATCTACAATACAATAATCTTTATAGCAAGAGGTCGCAAAGTCGACCAATACTCGTTGTAGGTCACCTATATAAAATTAAATTGCTTTGAATACGTATTGTTCTAATAATATAATTCGGAAATACGCTTTGGGGATTATTCCACGTTTATTGTTTAACTTTTATTTCGTCCACATCCAGGGTTTACTCACGGGAGGAGTAAAATGCTTGCAACGTCAAAAATTGCTCTTATTTGTAAGCCTACGCGTATTCAAACAATTTCGCTTAGATTTGAAAATTCCTGTAATTAGTTAGGAAAATAAACCGTTCTGCCTAACAATTACTGTTGGCATTTTGTGTGATTATACTCCGCTAACGGTGTTTTAGGCCTTATAATCCTTAGTTAATTTCCTAATATTTAAAATTATCTCATTAGTAGCTGATTCTCGTGGTTTTATTCGCATCCCAGAGAATTGTTGAGATAAAAAATGGCCTGTGACCTATAAAAATAATAAGCACACCAATCTATTTCACTATCTACATTACCCACACATATCAGCTGCCGACAAACTGCCCTGCAGTTTGGCAGATGTAAATGTTGGAAATTTATTTATGTTTCTTTTTCAATAAATTAAAAAAAAAACACAATACAATACCACATTGTCATCATCAGTCCATTATGTTGATCCATTGCTGGGAACCGGTCTTCTCTCAGAATAAGAGGGATTAGACTATAGTCCACCACGCTGGCCTAGTGGAGGTTGGCATACTTCACGGTACTATAGCCCTATGGAAGTCAGTTCTTTTTAGTGATGAGAGATGAATTATATTATATGGTTTTGATGGCCTCCGTAACGTCATGTGTTGGTTGGTTGGTTCTGAAAATCAGCGCTAAGCTGTGTTGCAAGCATTTTGTAAGTCAGAACAGCATAAAGCTGAGCGCCACCATTTTTCCTTGCGGAGATGAGACGCACTATTTGTAGGTTTCGCAGTATATGTAATTTGTCTTTATCTTTTTGTAAGTACCTATGTCGTTGTACGAATGTAGTTAGTCTCATTTTGTTTCGCAAGGATTACATTGTTTTTCTTTTTTTTACACTACTACTTATTGATAGTTTATTTGGCGATGACGACAGAGTTCTCTCAACGTAAATATAGATTTCTTAATGTGTCTGTACGGGTGAAAATATTGTGAATTTTTGTAAAATGGCAATAAAGTTGACATATACATGACACGTGGCCTTATTACAAAGCGACAATTGGGAAACGGTGCGGTTATTAACTCCCGATCAAAGGATTGTGGATCGAAATCCGACTGCCCTGAATTACCTCGGTGATCCTCTTTTAACTGGATCATTAGGGTTTAGTAAAACCGCTACAGTAAATAAAGTTGATTATTTAGTATACTGATTATTCCCATACATTTTTTTTATCAATACATGTGTGACAGTTGTTTTTTTTATAGAATAGGGAGGCCAACGAGCATGTGGGTCACCTGATGGTAAGTAAGGTGAGCTAATATTTTGTCAACATACTTCAAAATGGAAATAAGTTGTTGATTGGCACCTGTTTTTTTATTATTTTGTAGTATGGTCGTGATTTTTTCCACTATGTACAGATTTTGACGATTATTTTATTTTATAATGTAGGTAATTAGATATCATTAAGTATGTTTGTTAGGTATCTACATAAAAATGAACATTAAACCAGATTTATTAATTACCTTTATATATTTAATAAAAACTCATTGTATTCAGTCCATCCGCTCAAGAGCAACGGAACTGCAGAAAGATAAGACTAGTATTATCACTGTCATTTTAATAATATTACCTACTACTACTGTGGAATTGTTTATGTAGGTCAGCTCCACAGATGCTTGAAAAAGGAAGTAGGAACTAAAACACTTATTGCTACATACAGGGTTTTTCACAGAAATCATTTTAATGTGGGAGAGCCATACTTCGGCACGAATGGGCCGGCTCGACCGAAGTGATACCACGGCCTCACAGAAAACCGGCGTCAAACAACGCTTACGTTGTGTTTCGCCGAGTGAGTCGGAGTCGCCGGAGGCCCGATTCCCTTTTAAAAGGCGGGCAACGCACTTGTGACTCCTCTGGTGTTGCGGGTGTCCATGGGCAGTGGTAATCGCTTACCATCAGGCGATCCGTCAGATAATTGCTCCACATATCCCATGAAAAAAAATCGCATCCAATATCCTTCAGACAGACATCTAAGCCATTGCGTCACCCGTGTTTCTTGCTTCTTCAATATATTGCACTAATTTTGAACACAGATAATTATTAATTTACCGGATCTAAGGTGGCCTCGCGCAGTAAATTCTCATTTTTGCACAGAGGGGAATCCCCTAACATAGATCAGGCGTTCATTTATCAAGTGAATTAAACACACACTTTTATCACACGGAACACGGAAATGGAATACAAACACCCTGTTGATTAGCTGTTGTACTCGTATATGTAAAATGTAACACGATGTATACTTGCGAAAATTTCGTACTCGACCCTCGACCTTATAAATATTAATATTCCTTATCTCAGCTGTTAATTACTCAGACAACTACGACTGAACCCCCTGTATTCATTAGCCAACCTAATTAGTACAGAAAACCCGTGCGACTTTCGCGGGAAGTACGAATTCTTTGTGAACCATATTGAATACGGTATCATCCTGTTGCTTTTGCTAACTAAAAGAAAATTTGCGCTCCTAGTTTGCGTTTGTTCATTTTTAAACAAGAAAGGAGAATTACATAACCCGCTGCAATTTTCGCAAACAATTTGTGGGCTGGGATATTTTTAATTCGTTATTATATTGTAGTGGGTGTTTATATTGTACTTCGTTCAATAAAGATGGCACTAATATTAAAAAATCACAGCCCGTTTCCCTTCGTATAGATTTCCTGTAACACCATGTACCATGCGATATTATTTGAATTGTAATGAACATAAAGACCTCATTTGTTAAAATCGTTTTTTTTTTTGGTTCTCTTACTTACGAGTGTTTTAGAAAAATCGTATTAGTACCTGTTAACTGTACAGACGAATCAATCGACAGCTCATTTGACAAAATCTGAATCCATACATAGTTAAAATACTTATGTAGACTGCTAAACACATAACCCTTCCGTTTTCGGAATCGGGTAAAGAAAAGATAAAATATTATATTATTGTAGAGGTAGCTTATTTTGTCCAATAAGCACAAAAATCAATACCTACGTATTTTTTTGTACTCCGTTATTATTATATTTCAAAGACTTCTATATCTCCTTATTAGCAGTGGCTTTTGTTATATAATTGGATCCTGTTGAGTATGTTCCAGCTACTTATAAAGCAGAGAGAATACATCTATACTTGTATAATATGGAATATGTTCTTAATATCTATTATTACGTGAGTTTCTTGAACAGTAAAGGAAGACACTGTACTACAAGGAGCTTCGTTACAACAGCAAGGAGGTTGCTTCATTACTTATTCTTCTTCTATATATGCCATTAAATCTCTATTAACGTACTATGCAGTTAGTGGAGACAGACTACGTACTAGTTTCTACGTAACTTTAAAATCAAGGGTTAAAATCCCTGCCGAACTCAGGCGGGATATTTTTAAAAGGAAAATGTAGTACCTAGATGATGTTAGTGATTGTCAACACGTTGGAATCGACGCGAGAAGGTAATAAACCGATACTGACTGACTACGACCTTCCATCATTTTGACAGCTGTCGATGACATTTCTTAGTACTGGGCATGGCAAAACAAGATTTGCTTACGCAACAGGTATGTCATTCCCGAAAATGGCCCGCAGTGACGTCACGGAACTCACGAATTTAATGATCAGTGTTGCCGTTGATTGACAGCTTCGATACCTGATACTACAACCTTGATAAAAAATATGCTTACTAACCCAAGCTTGTCTCGTGTTTATTCGTCTATTTGGTTAAAAAATTAAACTGTATAAAATTACTAATTGAAAATTCCACTAACAAAGAAGCAAGAAAATTCAATAATGCATCTCGCTCGCTTAATTTATTTACACATAGTAGTATCATTTCAAACAATGACGTCGCCGCGTTCCATCCACGTGACCTAACTGTCACCGGAATGCGATACCTGGTTTTCTTCTACTATGGTACTGGGCAGCTAAAATCTCGTTAAGTAGCGGTGTGTCGGTGGATCATATTGTGATTCATAAAAAAATTTGATTTTTTTGGAGGATGACTTTAGTGTATGCCCCCCCCCCCCCCCCAGTACTATGAAATGTTATTATTAGCTGTCAAAATGACGGGGGATCGTATCCGCTGGTTTATTTCCTTCTCGTGTTGGTTCCTCTGTTGAGGATCGCGGCTCATCTACGACAACATTTTCCTTTTGAATCCCACCAGGGCTTATCTTATATAAAACAATGCGTCAGAAATAGTAGATTTCTGCCATAGAATTTAGTCCATTACTGCCTAAGTTAATAACATAAAATTAGCAATCAGAAAAATACGCAATGACATCCTTTTATCTGCTAATAACCATCTATATGTCTAGCTTAGTGGTAGACCTTTCTCATATCTCGCTTAGGTTAGTTTTTTGAATATTTATATTAAATATATATTTCAAAAAGTGATGGATAAATTCCATTTATTGTATATACATACATGGAATGTCTTCTGAAATAAATAAATAAATAATAATAAATTGGGGGAGGATAGTGCTATATCACAGATCAAGAAAAAACCCGAAATATGTGACCTGAAAGGAAACTACTATCTCTTGAGTGAAGTAGAAATGAATAATTCCATGTAGCAATTATTATGTATGTTAAGTAATTAAGCGTAAACAAAACAATCGATTTACAAAGCAAACGCGGAGCTTCATGAATAATATAATGAATCTAATAAAACACAAAAATGTGTTAACATTGTTTTAGACAAGCGACGTCTGTGCTGTGACGTCATGAATAGGGGGAGTATGCATAACAATGAATGGTGTTACAAGCCACGCTGAGGTAAAAATAGATTTTTTATGTTAAAATTTAAATGTTTTAGTTGTTGAGTCGAAGCCACGACACGCGGTAGTGCCAAGGTACTAACGTGCAATTGCAGCCTTCGACTATTACTTTCTTTCATGATTGACGGCTAGAACTCTTCGAGTAAAGTACGCACTGATCTTAAGTTAAGTTAGCCCCTTATAATTAGTAAGTTCTGGATAAAATTGACGGTCACCTCGCCCCGACTGCTGTGCCTTGAGTCGTGGGTTCGATTTCCACCCGAGGCAAATATTTGTGGGTTCCAAGGATACCTATTCGCTTCTAGTCTGGGCTTATTTTTATCCGTTACTTGTAAGTTTGTGATGGCGACCCAGGACTCGTGTATTGCGGGAGGTGTCTTCATTCAGAGAAGAAGAATTTCTATTAAAATATATTTTGAACTGCTTTAAAATGATTGCTTATACAATAAAGGCACTCGAACAATCAAAGCCTGTCAGTTTTCAATAGCAAATAAGTTCCCAACTAATCAATTTTAATTGAAAATTCAACGTTGTCAAAGAGCCTTTATTTTGTGTCTATGAAGAGTTGGTAATTAATTTTCCGTGCTTATTTCTTCTTATGATGTTATTATAATTACAGGTATTAGTCGTAAAGTAGATATGAGTATTAATGAATAAATTTCCAGAAATCGTTCAAACAAACTAACTAGGTTTGCAACCACTAGGTCTGTGTGATAGGCTATACCTAACCTCTCTCATTCCGAGAGATGACTCGTCCAGTGGAGTATCCTAAACTCTCTCATTCCGAGAGAAGAATCGTCCAGTGAGAAAGAAAATTATTATTATATTGAGCGCAACGCTATATTTACGCCGATTTATTTACTAGCAGTGCTGACATACACGCCGCGACATAGTTTGTCGTAGCATTATATTGTCTTTAGCCATAGTTTCGACACGAGAAAAACGGCGACAAAATTATTTTGTGGCGCGCATGTGTGACTATTCTATCAATCTTATTGGAGGCTATCCTACGCTGCGTTTTACATTTATTGGTTAGTATGGAAAGGGTAAAAATAGTTAGGTAATAATGCTAGCACTACTCACACTAACATTTATGCAATAAAACTAAAAACTAGGCACAAAGCACTGAACAAAATCGCTAATGCATTCCCCTATTTTCTTTGTTTTTACAAACTTATTGCTTTTTTTCGCTTGAAAACGTAGCTTCTGTGCCAGCACTTGATAATAAATCGTTGCGATTAACCGCAGTGTCTTATCTAAAATAAACTAGGGATTTTAATAATGAAGTCTTCATTAAGACGGCAAGGATTAGAAGCATTATTTACATGGTTAACTGCTTAATGAAGATAACTCAACCTTGTTATTTATAAGATAATAAAAGTGGTATATTATTATTATGCTGAAAGAAAAAAGAAAAAATTAAAAGTGCCTCATTAATTTAGTGATCCTAAGCGCGACTCCTTAGATAGATGTGCTGGGTTCGATATCCAGGTCTTATTCTATGAAATACTTAGTAACAACACGAAGTTTTGGCTTAGTGCCCAGCTAACGGCAATCGGTTCGCCCCCTATTACATGGGACCTAAACATACTGCACACCTCTGCTTAATCTGCTAAATTCGTTCAGCAAGTTAGCCAAAACAGGTCCACACATCTTTTCGCTAATATCATGATACATAAACGAATTTTAAAATGACAACTACTTTATCTTCAGGATCTGAAGAATAGCTCGAAGTGGTTCACTGTACGATTACATACATACATATTTTCACGCCTGTCTCCCATTGGGGTAGGCAGAGACTACAGATTTCCACTTGCTACAATCCTGGCACACCACTTTCGCTTCATCCACGTTCATTAATCTCCTCATGTTTTCTTCTTCTTCTTCTCATGCATGATCGTCGGGTTAAGGTGCTTTTAACCTGACCTTTTTTGAGAACGTCCGCAATTTGATTGTGGTACGTTCGCCGAGGTCGGCCCCTTCCAACTCTTCCATCCGTATTGGCCATGTATACTTGTTTCGTCAATCTTAGTTCATCCATCCTGTCTATAAACCCAAACCATCTTAACTGTATGATTAAAACATTTTTATCCCAACGATCATGTTCTTTATAGGCAAAAGCACTAAGGCACCCTCCAAAAAAATATTCAATGTCATTAAGTAAAGGGTCAAATTCTGAATTCTACCGACGGACCTGACATTAAACATGACTATGTTTGACATGTTTCTATTTACCAATACGCGTAATTCAAACTAAAAGTAACTTAACCCCACTATATTAAAGTTGAATTTAGAATAATAGTTACGCATATGCGTGAAGAATTAAGTTTAACAAAAATGTACTCTGTGTGGTGGAATTTAGATTCGATATCCGGTGTCAGGGCCGACGATTTGAACAGGTACTTACATAAAGAGTTTCAATACACTGTGGCGTTTCTTCCGTGGGCAGTAGGGCACAATTTGCTGCGTAAAGGTTTAAGAGATTACCTAGACAGGCGGACGACGATAAGCGCCGAGTCGTTATAGAGGTTGTCGGGGTCCCTCAAAATATAAACATGGACCAGATGTCGCAGATAGCGACGAGAGCTTTTTGGCCTAATGGCAGATTACTGGAGTCGAATACGATGCGTACCCGCCTGATGTCATGACTTATTGAATAGAAAATTCCTTAAGATCTGATAGCGAAGGTCGATGTTTGGCACGAGTTTACCTAGAAAAAAATAGGAGGTAGTCGTATAGGTATATTTTTTTATTACTGCCAAACTAATAGGTACCTAAAGGTGTTTCTATTTTTTTACTTTGACGGAAAAAAAATACTAAACCCATTCAATACCGACACTCAATGGATTGGGCTAGATAAGAAGCTATCGTGACATGTTTATTTTTTCAGTTCAGTATATATATTTTTTTAATTTGGCCTAGGTACAATAATTTTTTATTTTGCAAGCAACAGTAGCATCGATCTGAACCCACATAAATCATGATAGACGATAGTCATATTATTGGATTGGATTACTTTAGAGAAATTCTTGAAAACCACATAAGTGAAATGTCTGTTTTATGTAAGTTGCTACTTTGGTGTAAAATAAAGAGTATATTATTATTAAGTTTAAAATTGTATAGGTAACAAGTTGAAATGTATTTTAGACCACAAGCACTTCTCTCGTCGCTCTGATGTGTGGCTATACTGGGTTCGATTTTAGGTTGAGCAGAGTGCAATTGGGCTTATTTTTCGTTTTAAAATTTTCCATGGTAGCTCAGAGCTTGGACTTGTGTCTTTTTAATGGCAATAGGCGTACCCCTTATGCCACGAAACTTCATATATATCAAACTGTTGGTGTTCATCAGTACACCAGTACCGAAAACTATACAGCTAAGGTATGTTCATACGTTTCTATAAGCCGTCATTTTAATATTCAGGTCATCGAATAATTTCATCATTATTGCAATGTGGTCGCCCTAATTATTTACATTTTAGAATAATTTGGTATTGCCCAGATATCGGACCATGTATTAAATTTCAAATTAATTATCTATACCATAACGCCTGCATTTCCCGAAGGCTTGAGCAGGTGTAATGTATACCCACATTTCGCCAGTGTTTTTAGGTCCCATGTAATAAGAGCTGTAACCATGTAAAGCGGCGGTAACCTAATGGCTAGGGCGTCGGACTTGCGATCGTGTGGTTGCCAGTTCGAAACGCACCCATTGTACTACCGACGTGAACCCACTCTTAACACAAACATTTAGAATACTAGTAATGTGCGGCCCACATTGCTAGTAAGCTTTTTTTTAAAACAAACTGAGAATTTCATAGAAAAACCTACCAACACTTTGCTCGACCAGGGAATCCGACTCAGGATCTCTAGCGCTTCAGTCGCACTCAGGACGACGAGGCTAATGAGGCTTTCAATCCCTACATAATTTCATCTGCAGACTAAGAGCACCCAAGGCGGTTTAATCTCCATGAATTCTTTAGTGGATACTCGTAGTTTGGATTTTTACTGATTAATGTCAAAAAGTGCCACACACTAACTTACCGAATTGTAGTCACCAATTCACCTCTACCTAACCTTTCAAGGATAGAGGCGTGATGCTGTGTTATAAATAAAAAGTAATATAAATTTTATGATGAAACTGTTAACAATAGTTTCCAATGTGAGTAAACCTAAGTTTATCAACGCTTCCGAGTTTAACCTAACCTACCAACACATATCACGCCTTCAAGTGACTATCCTAAACAGAATATCCTAGCTCGGAGCCTGTGACGTTAGAAACTAACTCCTTAGAGCCTAGACTAGTTGACAGCGTGTAAAAGGCATACAATCCTGTCCCAAAACGTTTGCGAGACTTGCAAAGATCTTTGTATGTACAAAGGATCCTTGTTTATATCCCTTAACGGGTGAACAGTGATCCTTAATCTCTCTTTATCTGCTGTCAGTGGTCGGGTCCGTAATTCATGCTTAACATGACAGGTGGCGTTACGTGTCGTCTCTCAGCATACATCATTTATATTAATTGATGTAACTATTATCTTCTGCCCACGACTTCGTCTGCGTGGACTTCAGAATTGGATCCGACCTGGATAAAAAATAGTCCATGTTAGCACTTAGGCTACTTGGTACTATTGTTTGGAATAGCTTCCAGACTCATCTCTGTACCAAATTTCATCCAGATCCGTTCAGCTGTTTTGACGTGTTTGAGCAACAAACATCCATACGTCCATATATCCTCACATTAGTAGGATGTAAGGTGCTGTTGGATTTTTTTATACCTCGTGTTTCGTTTGCTTTTGAAGTTATGTTCTAAATATGCAGCTATAATGTATAAGATTGTATACAAAAAACTATACATATCACCACGCCTGTATCGTCGAAAAATTAGGCAGATGTTCAGTATTTTTTTTGTCCCATGTAATAGGCTAACGAAGCCTATTGCCTTAATAGTTGAACACAAATCCAAACTCCATAGCTGAGAATTTCCCAATAACACTTGTTTGGCAGTATTTTCGAACGTGTCTCATAATAAATAACATGAACCCATCAATGTTAGTTTAACCAGTTAATCATTTACACGTGTTCCAGACAAAAATAATAAAATATCTGCTCTGTTTTTTGACTATCATTAGGTAGGTACTTATATAACATTTTATTTTTTTCCTTTAGCGTGGTAAAACTAAATAGGAGACATCATTTATATATGAGGAGAGCAACGGGAAAATAAGAAAGCTTCTAACAAACTAATACATCTTATAAACAACGCCAACAAAATATTTCAAAGAAAGCGTTGAGTAAAGAACAATAATTATTTTTACAAGTCTACTGATTTACTAAGTTAGCCACGGATTTTACAACTCACCAACATTTAACGTTTTTAATTATTTATAAAAAAAAAAAAATTGGATAAGTCAAGTTAGAAATGTGGCCAGAACGGAATTATAGCCGTTGTATAGATGCAATAAAAATAACAACCGTTCTGGGTTGTATTTACAGTAGCTCGCATCGATGATAAATAGTAGCTAAGATTGTATATTTTAGATGAATTAGATTGATAGTAGCTGACCTAGTAATTTAGAGGACAATGTAGTTTTTTTAGTGGAAAATAATGCTATTACATATAAGTCGTGTTAATTACAACCCTATTAATTTCATCTCTATTGACAAAGTAAATTGGTACGCAATTGTAGTAGTAATACAATTATACCATTCTACTAAAGCTCCACACTACAGTATGACCACTAACCTATAAGGGGTAACTAATTCAATTAACTTCCTATTAAGGGAAGAGTCGGTATCGTTTGTCGAACTCCCAAGTTTTTGTGTAGTTCGGCTTTGAGTGATGATACTGTGCTTAGAGTGGAATTTGATGTATTTTACCTTTGGCGGGTACGGTGGCCATGTGGCGTTGTCAATTGCTTGTTTATGTACGGACATGGCGTTGATGCATACGGCGGCATCAACGCCAATTAACATTTGGTATTGTAACCGATATTTATTTTGTTTAAGCGACTGTATTTCTTTTTAATAATATTATAAATCTTTAAAAAGAAAAATCTAAATATTGACCCTTTATATTTAATATAAGTAGAATATTTTAATCCAAGCGTCGTTGTGTGGGGACTGCTCATGTGCTCGTCAAAACGCATCGTTTGAGGCGTCGCACTTGCGATCATGTGGTTGCTGGTTCGAACCCCATCCAATGCACTACCGACGTGAACCCATTCGTAACACAAGCATTTAGCTTAGCACGAAGGGTTAACAAGAATACTAGTAAGTAAGTAATGTGCGATCCACATTGCTAGTAAGCTTTTTTTAAAAAACTACTTCGTGCTTTACGAAGCAGGTATTTATTAAAGCATTTTTTTTAAATTATTTCACGCAAATGCACATGCACACTGCGTACCTCAATTTAAATTACAGATAGATATATACATGAATAAAACATAATATGCGAATAATATTAAATGATATCGTCGCGGGAAATCCGCTCAGATAAGAAAAAATATGTCCTGTTTTGTTCGATAATAGGTGTCTCAACAATTGACGCTAAAAGACAACACGTGTTTAAAATAATAGACAATATTTTTGACATGTGTGTTCTCACCGCTGTGTCTCAGGATTTATCGATATAAACGGACTGGCACAAAATTGTTATGGCACGTGCTTTCACGTCTATATTAATATGCCTCAAGGATGATACTATTATTGAGCGAGTACGTTACCCACGTGTGTTCTATGTGTTTCTAGCAACATTTGAATTTATACGAGCCGCTGAATTACCCATAACGCGATAGTAATCGATTTCGTTACGATATTGGGTATAATGTCCGGTTTTGATTGATATAATAAATATCGAGTGGTAGGTTTGATGTAACGTTATTTTATACAGATCTTTGATACTTATTCAAGTATACTTAGAGGTTATTATTGTATGTGTCTTTAGATTTATTGTTGGTGATATAATAGGTATAAGATATTTTGCTACAAAATGTAGTACGTAAATATTCAGGAGATGGTTTTTAATTACAAGTTCTATTTATCTCACTGTAAGTACACACTTGCAATTAATGAATTACTAATTTAAAAAATAGTTTTCATTTATTATCACATATTATCCTTTTGATTGTTTACACCACAATAGAGTATTTTTTTCTTATTTACCTAAATAATTTCACAATTTTTTATTTTGCTTCTATGTTCTTGCAACTTAATCTCAAAAATTCTTCGAATATAAGCTCCCTCATCACAAAATATTATATTTATATCAGAACATAAAACTGTGCGAAGCGCCGTTAAAGATATGAAAGTATCTAATCGAGGATGAGCCAATAACGTTTTTATTCTCCATAAACATTACTAAAACACTTTGTACATATCACAATTACCATTAAAATAAATTATGAAACTTTCGACGGCTAATAGAAAACAATAAACAGTTTATGATCTGTGACGGGCAAAATTAACGATAGCACGTGCCGAGAGCGAAACGAGTTAGGGGTGTTCATCATGTGAACTTTCCCGGTATATTTATTCCCGGGGTCTTTCCCGGAGCGGCTTAATGGCGCCTTAAGCGGTAATGTGTGGTCATAAATTAAACGATAATAAGTTCGGACAACAACACTGCCGTTAATGACTGCGAGGCGGCAGATAGTGTGACGTCGTAGACGGCCCTTCGACACTTTCTTTAGTTATCTGGTCTCCGAACACGCGTCCCTTCCGGGGCTATCCCGGGGTTTATACGTATAGTGCTGTTCGTATCGGCGTTTGCGCGATATTTTTTTATCGTAAATGGTGTTGATATTGCCTTATGTAATGTACTTTGAGAATGAATACACATGTTTGTAAAAAGACGCTGCTTTGTAACAGAAAACTGAGCTGCTCAAGAAATCTCGTGGATTATCAAAATACTTTTGTAGGAAATACTGTTTGACATAAAGATATTTCTGGAAACGTAATTTTCAAAGAAAAGTAAGTACCTAAGCAATTTTCTGGAAATTGGTAAAGAGTGAGCTAAATTTCATGTCGACACACAAAAATTCCACCCGTTCCATCTTTAGAGCTTAAACTCATTTTATTTTGTGGTATTTTTAAGTATTTCTTATAAATATTTGTGTTTATATTTAGATCTACTAAAATCCATGTTAGTTACAGTGACTAAAACTTCTAACTTGTACTGTACTTGTAAGCGTGCTGATCTAAATTAATAGACTTGTTAGCCACGAGCCCCTTCTAAGCAAGAATCTTACTTGTATATAAACGGGTGGCAACGATGCTGCAAATATTTTTAGCAGGATCGTTTTCAGTACATTTTCCGCAGTAAATAAATTCTAATGAGACATCGTCGCAACTGTTGTTAATCTTTTCATGTAGAAAAAAATCTTAGCTAATTTTTATTCTTCTATTGTTCCAGGGAAGTCTCAATAACATAATGGTTTAACATAATTGGCTGTTGAGGAAAGAAGATTGAATTTTAAAGCTTTATCGAATACATTTTAAATATAATTTTCATTGTTCATAATTGAGTTATTTGTCAGCCTGAGTGGAATATTTTGTGTTTTTTAGTCGATAGACGTCCGACATAACCCTCTTCTTCCGATGTTATATGAGGATTTTGTTGCATCGTAAACAAAATACAGTTGTCTTATCTTGTAAATCGCATAACAGTATGTCTAATTTATTCAAGTCTTTTTACTTCCAACAAAAAATCTAACCACTTTAATCATGGCATTCTCATAAAAAAAGTTCATACGCGAAGAAGGGATTTTCCGTTATTATCAGTACTTAAGTAACATACCGTAACATACCATCACGCCTGTATTCTCTAAACGGTTAGGCAGAGGTATACTAATGTACACCCATAGTTCGCCGGTATGTTTAGGTCCCATGTAATAGGGGGCGAGCCTATTGCCATTAACCAGGCACAAATTCAGACTCCGAGCTGCTACTGAGAATTTCATAGAAAAACCCAATAACACTTTGCTTGACCTGAAAATGATCCCAAGACCTCTAGCGTAGCAGGATTCTTCTCTCAGGGTTAAGCAGAAACTACAGACCAACTTGCCATGATTTTGCGTAATTCTTTTGCCTATGATGCCCTAACCATTAGGCTACCGCTGCCTTAAATTTTATTCAATTTTATTGACTGGCTGAACATGAATATGACCATAAAACTACATGACTTTACGCAGTATTTTGTGTCGCAATGCAGGTCCATACATTTAATTTTTCCTTTTTTACCTAATATTTTTTGGTGGCCTAAAACTGAGCAAAGGCAATTCCAAACTCAGACCAGTTTTTTTTATTCTGAACTCCTTCATACAATAACTGTTTTTTTAGTCTAGTGGTCCCAAGCACGACAAGCACGACTGCTACGCTAGAGGTCTTGGGATCGTATTTAGGTCGAGAAAAGTGTTATTGGGTTGGTCTATGAAATTCTTAGTAGCAGATCGGAGTTTGGGATTTGTGCTCGCCGAGTAATGACAAGAGGCTCGCCCCCTATTACAAGGTACCTAAACATACCGGCGAACTGTGGGTGTACATTAGTACACCTCTGCCTAACCGTTCTGGGAATACAGGCGTGGCGAACATGTTATGTTATGTCCTTCATATAATAAAGTGGCTAAATAAACCCAATGTGAACTGCAACCAAACAACATTTTTTTTAATTTCTTTCCGTCGTTTTTGGCTCTAGTATTTTTTTTATTTACCTTTATCAGAGGCGTACTTTGTACCGCCCCAGCTGACTACCAAACGGTTGTGGCTATGACGTTGTTGTCAGCTACGGGCAAAACGACAGTTTGGCCAGCCAGTTCGAGTCTGTTGCGCTTTTTCAAAATGAAATTGTATTTCAAACAAAGAGGAATGAATATAGCTCTGTTCTCTATAATATTACGCCCTCAAAATGTATTAATGAAAAAAAAAACAGATATAGATAATAATAGCTATGACTAGATAATTTGTATAGTCATACGAAGTTATATAATTAGTTTTTTATTTGAAAATAAAATCGATTAGAAAATAAAATAAAGTCAAGTCCACTTTTATCATGCGTACCGCTGAAATATGGAATGCACTTCCCGAGTGGGTCTTCCCTGATAGATATTTTTAGAATCTGGGTGTTTTTAAATCACGAGTGAATCGTAGATCGCAGTATCGCTTACCATCAGGCGAACTGGCGGTCAAGCATAAGCCTATCACGAATAACAAAAAAAAGTTTCACGTGGGTAAAGTCCGTAGGTAATACGTTAAGTTTACTAGATATGGGCTGACTACACCCTTAAAGAAACAATTTTAATTTCGGAACTATAACATAATTCATAATAAACCAGGACTCATAATTTTACTGAATATCTCCAAAATTAGCCAGTTTAACTCCTAAAAAGTAACAATCTTACTATATTAAAGAAATATAGATTTTAAACACTGTTAGGCTGGATATTTACTCGTACCTACCGGCAAAAGTTGATTAAAACGGAAAATGCTGCTTTGAAGTACAGATTTTAAGCTTGGTTGTGTAATTGGGTTCTTCCGTTAGAAAATGTCTCTCCCGGTCGAATAGGTCGGGCCTTCTGTGTCTGGACGAGAGTTCGATTTCCGCAATCGGACAAATATACTCGTAAATAGCCCATCTAGTGTTGGTTCCGTGTTATTCCTTGGGAATGAAAGCAGAGAACCATAATATACATACGAGTATAGTTGAGTATGTTTTAAATTAAAAGATATTATTTTAAGATTTACTACTTCTTTTTACTATTGCTCTTTTTAAAATTAAAATTTTCAACATTTTTCCTCTTTTTGTACCTACATTAGATTAAAATCGTATTGTTGTGTAGCTATTGCCTGTGGTTTCACTTGCGTCGCAATAGGATTTAATTACTAAAAAGAGTCAGCTTCTAGGCGGCGCGTGGCGTATCAAGATGAAACATATATTAGATTTTATAAGACCCCCAGGTAAATTCAAAATTGAAAATCGTATCCATTTTCATGCACGAATTTATGCGTGATGATACAAACATACAGAAAGACAGGTAACCAAAAATTCTAAAGACAATTGTTTTAGCTTCTATCACTCTTAATATAGACTCTTACTTTTTTCCTAAAAGATCTTTTATGTACAGACATCAGCCAGTTGCAATTTTATTACTACTTAATGTCAATTCAAGCTATATGTTAAATTACATAATTGTAATCTAAAATCCAATCAGAAAACCGGCGTTAAACAACGCTTACGTTGTGTTTCGCCGAGTGAGGGAGGTTACCGGAGGCCCAATCCCCTTTTAAAAGGTCGACAACGCACTCGTGACTCCTCTGGTGTTGCGGGCGTCCATGGGCGGCGGTAATCGCTTACCATCAGGCGATCTGTCCGCTCGTTTGCCCTCCTATCCCATAAAAAAAAAATGTAGTAGTTTACAGACAAACACTACGTTAAATTAACAATTCAATCAATCTGAAAGCCAAGAAAGTCGCGATACGCTTTTGAAATCAAACAGAAAATCGACAAAACGTTCCGTAATCCTAATACAGTTTCACCTTTTGTATTGTATTTCCTACGTACGTAGGTATATGTTTGTACTTGTTAACCTCAGAACTGATCGGTAGGTAATTACTTAAGGGGAGAAAGCGAGGGCTAACTTTCAGGATACACATGAAACTAATCAAAGAAGTAGCAAGCTGTTGGTTGTTACTATAAGTGCTGATTTAATGGTTGGCTCAGGGATTTTAAGACCATTTACTTTAACTGTCACATTAGTCTAGTGGTCCTGTGACGTTAGACGTGCTGAGTTCGATTTCCAAGTTGAGCAAAGTGATATTGGGCATAGCAGCTCGGAGTTTGAGATTTCTGCCCGGTGGCAATAAACCAAGCGAACTATGGGTGTACATTAGTATGTTTTTGCCTAACCCTCAGGGAATACAGGCGTGATGGTATGTTTACATTTACTTTCTATGAGGAGCTCGCAACTGAAAAATATCGAATACTCAACGAATCTGTCTGCCTATTATGACCATTATTAGCATAAGGAAACCTGCATCTGCTTAAACTGGAAGCTAAGCCTAATATAATACGGAAAAGGTTATGTCATAGACATAAACATACCACCACCTGTATCCCCTGAGGGTTAGGCAGAGGTGTAATAATGTACCTACACCAACATTTTACCGGTATGTTTAGGTCTTTAAAGCCTGTATGCCGGTATGTTTAGGTCACATGTAATAGGGGGCGAGCCTGAGTGGCCGGGCACAAATCCAAACTCCGAGTTGCTACTGAAAATGTCATAGAAAAAAACCAATAACACTTAGGTCGGCTTGGGAATCGAACCCAGGATCTTTAGCGTAGCAGTCGCGTTCACCACTACTAGACTAATGAGAGTGTAAGTGCAAAATATACGTACCTATTTGTAAAATCATTGTGTGTAAAAGATAAAATATATAGGCACGTAAGTAGGAGGAGTACTTTGACTCCTATGACAGTTAAAAACTACTTAAGGTGAAGCGATACGTTGAGGCGTTAAGTGGATACCCCTTAAGTTAGGAAGTACCTACATTCATTGTTTGCCTTTAATTCCTGAATCAGCCAATATGTAACTTACAAATTAAATCGGTCTTGTTTGCACTTCCAAAAGAAAGAAACGTTAGCTCAAATGGCTTCCGGTATTAAACTAGCAGAAAAGTTTACTTTACAATGAGATTTTGTTATCTGAATGAAAATTAAGAAATTTACTTTTATTATTATATTATTATATATTTTACAATGGGTTTGATAATATGTTATGTAATAGCTTTTACATAACATATTATCAAATCCATTACGCCTCTTTAATTCACAGGGTTGGTAACGCGCGAGTGACACCTCTGGTGTTGCAAGCGTCTATAGGCTACGGTAACCGCTTACCATCAGGCGAGCCATACGCTGGCTTCCCATCGTAGTGGTATAAAAAAAAATTTATGTAAACATGAATGGAGATGCACATGGGAACATCCGCAGTATTGATAAAAGCTACATTTAATTTATTTTCTTTGAATAAAAGACTACTTACGGAAAACCAATAGTAGGTATTAACGGTAGTGAATCTACCGTTAATACTAGCAACTTAAATAAGGAAAAAACAAAATGCCAAAGCCAAAGAGCAAATGTTAAAGGTTATTTCGTTTTTCTATGAAATTCTCAGTAGAAGCTCGGTGTTTGGTTTTAATAGACTCGCCCCCTATTACATGGGACCTGATCGGCGAACTGAGGGTGTACATTAGTCCACCTCTGCATACCCTTCGGGGAATACAGTCGGGACACACAGTCAATTAAAAGTCTGTACCTGTATTACTAGTATCCAAACATAGAAATGGTGAACAAACTGTTTTCCTTTTTTTTTAATACACTTTCTGCACTAGGGAACAACCCCTTACGGCGGGGGTCTTCAAAATATACAACTACATCATCACGCCTGTATTTGCCGAAGTGTTAGGCAGAGGTACTAATGTACAGTGGCGATCAAAAGTCCATAGGCAATCTCACAACTCAATACCTTGACGTTTAGTTTGACTTACGACCTTCTATTTTCGTCCGCACACGCACTCACGCACTGGCTGTATCGAGCTCGCTCGTAGGTACTGTTCATGGCAAGGGTGCATATTAGGGTGCTTATAGACTTTTGAGGGTTTACTGTACATTTGACACAGTTTGACAGTATATTTACATCCCAGTAATAGATCCCTATTGCAATTATCACTTTACCCACTGCTGGGTATAGGCCTCCCTCAGGTATAGTTTGTGCCATCAACCACCGCCCTGTGCTGTTTTCATCCAGGCATCTCAGCCAATAACCGAGCACAAATTCAATATGCAGAGCTGCTACTGAGAATTTTACAGAAAAAGACCTCCAGCGTAGCAGTCCCACTCAGGACCACTAGGGTAAGGAGTCAGTTTCAACAAAAAAAAAAACATACAACTATGAACAGAAAAAGTACAGCCCTACTGGAAATAAATATCCGTGAAGCACACAAATATTTGCCTCTGGTGGGAATCGAACCCACGACGTACCACATAAACCGCTACTCCAAAGTACGAGCTAATATACATGTTATTCATATCACCATAATTTACATAAATACTTATTATGTTATATGGATTCTGTTATGTATATAGGTAGTTTTAGAAGTAACCCTCGGGTTTAGACACGTGTAAGTAATTTCTTAAGTAATTTAGACATGTGTTAGATCATCATATAAGTTAGGTGTATCTTTAGTGGTTTAGTCAGCTTAAAATAAGGAAGTCCCATAAGTGCTGATTCGTTTCAAACTTGATTTAACTGAAACATTTTGACTATACCTTCCTAGATACATAATCGTCATCTTCAACCTATGTACCTACTGTCTCACTGTTGGGCACGGGTCTCCTGTCAGAGTGAGAGGGATTCAGCTTTAGTCCACAAAACTGGCCTAGTGCGGGTAGGCAGACTTCACACGCCTTTGACAAAATCTCTCAGGCGTGTCGGTTTCCTTAGAATATCATATTAAATTCTATCTTTTTGTATTTTATTTTGCATTTTTCATGCAAAGATTACAAAGATATTTGAGTGAAGGAAAATGTCGACCGTAGGCAGGATTTGAACCTGCGTCGTTCTGATTAGATATACCAGACGGTATGACCTCTAAGCCACCGCGAGTCCCGTAAAATTCAGAATGAGAAGACATATTTCCATGTGGCGGGTGGGACTCGTGGTAGCTTAGAGGGAACAGTGTCTGGTGTATCTAACCGGAAGACGCAGGTTCGAATCCTGCCCGCGGTTGAGTGATATTTAATCATTAATACGCACATGATTCCGAAAAATTACGAATTTTGTGCCTTGGATTCTAACTCTGGACCTTTGACTCGATTTTATCACTGCTCTTTTTACCTAGATACATAATAGTGCCTTTTATGAGTACTTACGGTACTGCCTCAATGGTCTAATGGACGTAGACGTTGATGCTGGACTTAATGGGTTCGATTCTCAAGTAGCTGTTCAGCGATTTGTAAACACTTATTGGCAATAAGCTCGCCCTCCCCATGACACATATAGAAAGAATTGGTTTACTGTAGGTCTCAGTACACACACATGGCTATATGTCATGTTTTACATAACAATTATAAATGAACCTCTTAAGTATGGCTTAAAAAATTAAATGTTGTCGTCTTTAGAGTTGACATAGCTGTTGTCTATTTTTGTCATGACTCTTCTTCAATGAATTTCATGTCTTACAAAGTAATATGTATGGTAAGGAAAAATAGTCGCGGTGGGATCGCGGAGCATGCGAGAGCGATTCCCGTGATCCCACTACTATGCGGAAAGTGGCAGTGGTGGTGGCTTTATTCGGTATGCTGGCCACCTGGCCGGAGAGCCAAAACCGTCCCGCATCCCCGAAACGAGGCGGCGTGCATAAGGTGCATTTCCCCACCCGAAAAAAAAGGTTTTTTTTTATAGGATAGGAGGACAAACGAGCAGACGGATCGCCTGATGGTAAGCGATTACCGCCGCCCATGGACACACGCAACACCAGAGGAGTCACGAGTGCGTTGCCGACCTTTTAAAAGGAGATTGGGCCTCCGGTAACCTCACTCACTCGGCGAAACACAACGTAAGCGTTGTTTAACGCCGGTTTTCTGTGAGGCCGTGGTATCACTCCGGTCGAGCCGGCCCATTCGTGCCGAAGAATGGCTCTTCCATGTAAGGTAAGGAGAAATAGTGGCTAACCTACCACAACTTTATAAATTATACCTACGTTCTCTAAAAAAATAATACCCAAAGTTATATCTGCCAATATAATAGTTGATTTGAAAATAATGTTGAAACTTGTGTTCGACTTTAATTAAGTTACAGAATTGTAACCAGCCGACCTTAGTCATTAATGTGCAAAACCGTCCTTTCTGGCTTGTTTACACAATAAACACGGCTCTGGCTAGTTCCAATAACAAACGAAAAACTCACAAATTTACCCTAATTACAAAACCAACCTAAATAAATAAATACAAAGCTAACATTTGTATTATTAACCCTTTATATGAAACCTCGACTTATGTGACAAAGCTAGTTGTATGGTGACGTATTTCTTTTGTTATTCCAAATTCAAATCCATAATTACGTTTTCAAATGTTGGAACAACTTCAAATAATTATTTCAAATAAGGTCGGTGTTTATATAGCCTTAATTTAAACACGTCATCTGTCTTAAATTTGTAGAGATTATTATTATGCAAAGATTTGAATATGGGTGTGATAATCCAATAACATTATTTTAAATATATTTATGGAATTCATATTAATATTATAGATGAGAAAGTAGTTGCTTGTCTGTTAACTCACGCCTAAATCACTGAAAAGATTTTGATAATATTTGCCAATGAGATTAATTGCATTTGTGCGAATGAAACCGCGTGCGACACCGAGTAGGTATGTAATAAAATATAAAGGTCAGTTCAACGAAAAATATTTGATTTCCCAGTACTTTTCTTTTAGTGTAAGTTGCGAAAATAACAGACGGTGGTTTTTTCATCAGTCTATTTGGCTGTTATGCTCGCGTCAATCGTACACAATGTAGCCTTAAGTGCCCACTCGTGTAGGTGCTCACAGAGAAATAATATACAGCCGTTAAAAGTATGGAAAAAGGCAAGAAAGAAAGTAAACCCGGGAGGTATGACTAAAGAAGAAAAGGTTCTACTAAGGCTAAGTACACAAAGAGTTCTACTAATTATTTTTCCTTTTATCTCCTAACTAGCGACGAAAACGATTTTGGCACTACAGTGAATACAAAACAAAGGATGCTCGGATAAAATCGTGTGAGCTTCAGAATCAGAGATTTTTTGTTAGGAATTATGATATTAATTATGTCAATGACATTGTTGAAGGTATGTGAATGCCAACTACTCGTATATTTTTAAATATTTTTTTTATTAAATTATTTCTGTTAGCATCGCCGAATCCTAATAATATTTAATTATAAAATTATTTTTTTATCTGTTAATCACAACAATAATGTAAATAACAATTGACAGCAGTCGCATTAATAAGCTTTATAATTAAATTAATATTAAATACTTACGAATCCTAATAGAAATAGCGGTCCATTTGCAATTCAAGTCATAAATCACTACAATTACGTATCAACAAATAAACTTTCAAAACGATTAATGAATTTATGAAGTTCGATAGAAGATTAAAGTTTCGTAGACGTGTCTCTCCGCTACGAGACTACGAGAGGTGTACTACGAGAGCGCGGCGTAGCGTCCGCCCTGAGCGAAGGGGCGCGTAGCACTGAGCGCCCGCTCGACGCTCTTGACAAGACAATCTTTGCCTGTACATAGTGGTACTCAACAGACAACAGCAACTTGTGAGCTTTCGCACGGATAACTGCCGTAACGGGAGCTTTGTCTTCCGCCCGCTCTTTTTAACTTGCTCTAGTGTCATATTGTTAATTGGCAGCGATTTCTCTCTTTCAATTAGGTATAATACTTCTTAGACTCTTGGAAAAGGTAGATACAAATTTGGGAACATGCTAATAGTATTTCAATTGTTATTTTCATTGTTGAATGGTTTAAGTAATGTTCTAGCAATTATGTTGAATGTAGGAGGCGTATATTTACAACGTTGTTATTAAAAGAGCTTATAAGTCCCCGCATAATGTTCCAAAAAGAGAATATGATAGCATGCTGCTAAAAGCCTAAAATTACATAAGTTTGCTATACCTACACGATATAATTAGATCCAGGCACGGCGAGCGAGCTCCGGCTAAATGGCAAGTTACGCGTAACAAACTTGCTTAACTAAATTATATGGCATTTTCACGTCCCTAATTAAGTATATCTAATTAATTATAACAACATGAAAAGTACACTTAAGTCTTAATAAACTCGTGCAACAAACATACATCAGAAGCGAGAAAAAACGAAGGGAGTAATATAAGGGCGTGACATAATTTACTCACGACTCTGTATTGTAAAGATCTCCGTCTAAAGTACGTTTATTTTCCTCGGAGGCGTACATAAAAACAGGCAAATCACAAAACAAGATAACATTCGCTAGGTCTTCCCGTGCGGGAATCTCATTTTCAATATGTTTTTATAACTTTCAGTGAGGAAATGAGGTGGTGCTCGGGGCGGCGCGCCATTGTCATCATAAACCAGGCGAGGCCTCCTTCATAAATCCCCACCAAATGTACCTTTATACGCATTATGGCATAACACCGAGGAATCTTTTTTGCGACACAATACTTTGAAACCTAACAATAAATGGTGGTGTGTTTTTTTTATTGGTTCCTTTGCTTTGTTGCATACCTCGCACGCTGTTGACTTTGTATGCGTCATACATCACGATAAGAGAGAAAACCCGGAGATATAACTTATTGTACACAAAATGTAGGTATGTAGCCTCAAAGCAATGATAATTAAGATAAATTGTACATGATTAATTAACAAATTTGTATTCTTACAATATCAGAAAAATATTTTAAAATGGATTTCAATGGATGAAATCAACTCGCAACCGGCCCGTGTGTATGGCATAACGTATGAACGTGAACGAAGCAAAAAAGTATCCAAGAATTGTAGCATGTCTGTAGTTCTGCCTACCCTTGTGGGAATGTAGCGTGAGAGTATTTATGTATACATACATACATACACTCACGCCTTTCTCCCACAGGAGTAGGCAGAAACTATAGACTGCCACTTGTTACAATTCTTGCATATTTCTTTTGCTTCTTCCACATTCATACATCTTCTCATACATACACGCCGGTTGCGAATGCTACGCACCTGACCTTTTATGTATCTAAATATAAAATATATTTCTATATACGTATGTGAATATACGTATACATAATTACCAGATTTAAACATACATATTTTTTTAATATTATTTGCTGGCGAATTGGCGTAGGAAAGTATTATATAATAAAAAATATTGTACTCAAAATATTACGCGCCATTAAGCGAGAATCTTATATATGTTAACATAGGTTATTGTAAAATAAATGACAACAATTATTATTGCCTTGGCTGAAGGCCAAGTGTCGGCGAATAAATTCTTGCCAATCTTGTCCATGTGTGTTATTACAACGCGTAAATACATTAAACACACAACTGTAAAAAAGGGTTTATCTCTTACACGCACACATCTGTACTACAAGTACTTATCGCATACTCATCGAATGTTTTGTGACTATATAGCCTGTATTATCCCACTGAAAGGCAAAGGCCTCCTTCTAGATGATTTTTGATTAAGTAGGTAATGCTTACTTCGTTACTAATATTGTAAACGTGAAAGTTTGTGAGTATGGATGTATGGATTTTTGTTACCCTTTCACGCCAGGGCAGCTGAACGGATCTGGATACAATTTGACACAGAGATAGATTATAGCCTGGAATAACACATAAGCTACTTTTTATCCAGGTCGGACCCAATCCTGACGTCCACGCAGACAAAGTCGCGGGCAGAAGCTAGTTGTAAATTATATATACAGGGAGTGAAGGTTTCGTGTCAATGTATGCGTAGAAAGTCCTGGATTCTTCGTTCTGGAAATTTTATCATTAAGGTAACCTCATCTTGTAACATGAGATAATATGAAGTTGAATAATATTTTTTTTTACTGTCATAGAACAGATGATATTTATAAGAAGATATTGGAACCTTCACTTCTGAGTTAGGTTATATCTGGTGTCAGTCTCTTCTGCCGTTTATATAGTTAATCTGTGTTAATAAAAATCAATTGCCGTATATATATAAGAATTTTGAAAACGGCTAGATCGATTTGGCCGATATTTTGTTATGTTCGTAATTGTCAGGACAAGAATTGTATGAAAGCTTTTTTTAAAACCCACAATAGCATTTACGCAGGAAAAGCTGCACAGGGGTCGCTAGTATTCAATCAAAACACAAAATAAATAAATTATAATGACTATGAAAAGCCTGTATACAACATAAATATATTTAAGTGTAAATAAATTCAACCACCACCTTTGCCACCTTTGTAGATACTCCAAAGTACTTAAAACACTTCAGGAAGATCATTAGAAACTACTCCGATGAACAACAGAAAAAAACTGAGAAACAAAAATGTTTGTTTAATTGTTATCCGGATTGAAATTTCTAAAGTGTTCCGTGGCGATGCAGAATGCAAAAATCTTTTCTTGCTCATTTTTCGCCAGTCCCAACATAATATCTGCTTGTTGGCCCCGCGGCCTCAAGCACTCCACAAGCAATAAGACAGTAATAAATGTTCAGATCCAAAGACAAGAACAAAAAGGAATATAATAAGTAGATATTGTGGATCGGTACTTGTGAGAGTTCAATATTATTGCTTCATGATAGAACGTTGCGGTCCAGCTCCGTCTGCTTTACCCACTTATCATTATGAGTTCCAATTGTGACTGTGTGCTTTCGTGCTCGGGGTTTTAAAGTACTTTGGTCGTGTAGGAACAGCATGGCGGCACCGGAGCGTATAATATACGTCATATGTATAGAACGTAACAGTACTTTTTACTGCTTTAATTTTTATTTGACGCAGTTCAAGTTTCACGGTTTAAGTTATGGTACTCCGTTTAGTTTTGTTTCATGTGTACTGTAGTTATTTGTTTCAGTTAAAATGGGTCTATTGTTCTTCTTTCTTGTTGTGCTTTTTATTACTAAAAACTTTTGTCACGTATTCCATGATAATTATCATAGTAAGTATGATTTTGTATCTGTTTATGTATATAATCATGTTGTAAAGACATACCCACATAGATACATTCAAGCCTTTTTTTCCAGAGGAATAGGCAGAAATTACAAAACGCCGCTTGCTACGATTCTCGCATATTTTCTATTGCCTTCTCTACACTATTAAATTTTCGCATACACACGCTGTGTAAGGTATGACGATTTTTAATGATCTTCTATTCCTGGGTTCATCATTGCTTACATCTATTAATTTTCTAACATGCGTTAGATTACAATTCATCGAGATACGTAAACTAGGCTTTAATAATTTCAGTGAATTTCAATAATGAACAAAAGCTTTACTCTCATTAAAGATAAAGCATGCTGAACATTACGGTTATTATGGTATTAACATAACAACATAATCATAGTCATAAACAGGGCAATGAATAAATAATTTTCAAGTCGGATGAACGGCAAAGGATCCCCGGTAGCTTCATTTCGAGCACCCTGGATTATCCATATTATCCGAAAATCTCGGAACGCCAGCCGTTTCTCAGTACAATGATCGGGCTCATATAAAATGACTACAATTTTTATGTCGATCTTTCGTAGTACTTAGTTTTATGCCGATTAATTGCTTCCCGTTTTTCTCTCCTTCCTGCAATCTATTACTTGCAAGTTTTATTTACATTTTGTTTGAAGAATCTGTTTCGTTATAGTTTATTTTCAATTAATATTACATAGATACTGCATTTTGTTTTTTAGGTTTCTGACTCCAAATCCAATATATACAGATAAGTAAACAGTACATAACGTTCTCAACCAAACTGTGAATATTTGTTGCTACGCAATATGTTTTTTTGTCTTGGTATTTTTTGTAAAATTTCTTGTTTGCAGTCCGTATTTTATTAATTATTAACATATAAAGTTACCATAAAGTTTCTTGCCGGTCTTTCTCATTAAAAAAATACTAATTTGGAAACGTCAGTCCAATATCGAGTTCATATCAAAATAAATAACTATTTTAATTATATTTTCGTTACCATCCCGAGCCATGAAGAGAAGTATAAAAAAATAAAATGGCGTATTCTTGCATACCATCAACCACCTTTCAAAGCATTTTTTCCCTAACAACTTGAACTACGCTAGCATCGTGTTTTAATTAAACGTTTAATTTTAGTTAAAAACCAATGTTATTTTCTCATCTACTTCGTCTACACTAAAAAGTAAACAAAACGTAGTAGCAGTGAAAAAGGAACCGAATGCTAAATACTGGTTAGCCAAGCCAATGAACGGTGAAAAAATCGCGGCAGAAATAAAGGTTAGATTATATAGAACTTGCATCGATAAGCTTTATTGTCACAGTCTAGGTGAGATGTAGCGGTGCCAGCGAAAGGCGTTAAGGTAAAACGTTTCAAGGGTTTTTTGTCCGTTAATGGAAGTTCTTTGTACGGATGTTCCGAACGGACGGGCGGGCCCGACTTGAAATCGGATTAGCGATATCGGGCATACACCGTGATAGAATCGTCGGAGCATTATCTTTCACTGCAGCCTTTTGTGACACAGAAATAGTTTTTAATGCTTTGCTAGTCGAATAAACACTGCCTGATTTAGATGGGGGTTTTTTCTAATTTCTTGCTATTTTATTTTGGTATTGGTTTTGGGCGATTTCAAAAAGGGGTTCTCAATCCGACTTTTTGTGTGTATGTTAAGTGATGTCTTCGGTGTCTGAATTCGACTTTCCGTTTTTGTCCGACAGAATATTATACTTCCGATATGGTACCATAAAATTTGACCAGTGTCCGACAATTGGTTTTGAAGATACACCACCATTCAAAATGTTATATTTGATATTTTTTTCTTAACATTTATGCTAGAAAGAAACACATTAGCACGATATTTTTCCTAAAGTAGGTATTTCATTTTTATCAGTTTTTGGATCAATTGAAAATAGTTGACATCGAACATATTGGATCTGATTTTATCTTAGCATCAGATGAACTGCACTTGACAGTTAATCTCAGAAAGAAAAAACGTCTAGGTTGTGGCCTGGACTTTTTTCATACAAGAGCAATGTGAGCAGACGATCTTTAGATCCTACGACTATCTAACTAACCATTACTGATAATTTCGTACTACATAAATACTGTTTTCCATTCAAATCTTCTGTTGTCCCTATCAACCCTGCAACTGGCAACATTAGTTTGGCATCTGCACGCCCATGAGATAACGGAGCCGCAGCCGGCAGGCGTCAGAATGCGCCGGGATAAGTGCCGTTCCGAGATGTTTGGACGTTAACGAACTATGGCCGGCTTACGCGCTGAATATTCATTGATAAGTAATAACAGTCATCTTGGATTGTGCGGTATATTAATTTGATTGCAGATCGTTGAGGCTATCAACCGTATTTGGTTAATGGCTTAATTACCACATTTTGAATAAAATAGCCTTTTCTGTTTTTGTCGAATGCCAATTAAAAGTAATAGAAACATTAATATCTGCGGTTATCTTAGACTGAGCTCATATTTATAAACTAAAAATCTCATAACTATAACAAATATATTAGCGTACGAAAATTCTTTGTGTAGATAGATTTAATGAGAATTAAATTGATATTTAAATACCAACTTATTTTTTTTATTTTGATTCATTTTTTAGTTTACTTCGAAACTTGAAGATATTGACTTTAAGATATTATTTAAGACAGGTTTAAATCCCTCCGAGATTAAAAATTAACTAAACTAACTTCTAAGTAAATAATATATGTAAACAAAAGTATACAACTGTACAAACGATTTTATAAATAGTTGAGATAAATAAAATCCATAAGAACAAGTGGGAAAAATGCCACATACCATTCCATTATTGTGATATTCAATCGAATACCCAGTAGTGAACGCTGCGGCAGTCTGTGTCTCTCTTGGAATGTTGCCCGCCCTGAAAGGAAAACGAGCGTAAATACATATTTGATACACAAACAATATTGCTTATAGCAGCATTTTCCGATATCAAAATTTCAGGAGCAGTCGACAAACTTAGGGTTGTCACCGTCGTATGCAAATGTCCACTTTGTAGATTTGCTAGTGGGCCATCGGCTTAATTGCGGGAGGCCACGCCCTTCGTATGTTGTGATCGCAGCAGCCCTCCATATATAACACCCTGATGGCCGGCCGTCGCTTCACGTCATGCCCACACTACGTCACCTTGCTTGTAACGTTATCACCTAGAGATATCAGTTGGGACTGACGGCTTAATGTCGTCGCCGAAATTTGGGAGGGTGTTTCGGCTCCATTTGTTTCTCAATAGAAATGTAAGTAAGATCAATGTCGTTGTTTTATTGATGCAGTTTTTACTGGTTTATTTATTTTTTAACCCTCAGTTAGTACTATCTCTCCCTCACTAGTAGATGCAGTGATAGTTTAATGGTCAGTCCCAATAACAAATCTGTCGATAGATTAGTTTACTAGAGATAGGATTTTGATATTGCTTGTATGGACCTATGTCAAAATCCTATCTCTAGTAAGCAAATCTACAGACTGTATTGATATTGGGACTAGCCATAAACGATATACCTATGTCTTTTCGGAATCCGTCAATTATCACTCGCTTAAACTGTGAAGAAAGAATTGCGAGGAACAAAGTTCCGTGAGGTTACTTGCTTTCTTTACATCAAAAGCACCGCGAACACCATTCTCTGTTTTCTTTACATAATTTCTAAAGCATTAGAAATTATTCGTTTTAAGTAAGTTCAGTAATCATTAATTATTCATTTTAAAATATAATTACAATGATCTAAATTGTCTAAAAAATAATCTTATTTTTTATCTTAAATGATGCAAACTAGGCTATTGTCTCCAAGTAGGTATAAATGATCGATATTTAATAAAAAAAACACAAATAAATAATTATCTTTTTGTGATTTTTTTTTGCATTTTCCATGCTAAAATTATAGGTTATTTTAGTAAAGGATAAATTCAATCACGGGCAGGATTCGATCCTGCGTCTCCTAGTTGGATACACCAGACGCTCTGCCTTATGACGTAAATTCAGAATGTGAAGGCACAATTTCAATCAGGCGAGTGGGGTTCGCGGTGGCTTAGAGGTCGGAGCGTCTGGTGTATCCAAACAGGAGACGCAGGATCTCCTTTACTAAAATAACAAATAAATAATTTCAAGCAAGTAACAAATTATACGCATGGCGCGCCCGGTCAATCCATTACGCCGAAAGTTACTATTTAAAGTATTAACTATCATTTACCATTTTTTTTTCTATTCACGAGAAAAGTAGTTGTAGTTGCCAAGCTCGTCCATTAAATATGTGTATGTGTGTGTCAAATGCATAGTTGTGTGTGCGGACTTTCTTTTCTTTCTTTTTTTTTTCTTTTTTTTTAATAAAACGTTGCCCCACACTAGGATTTTCTCCTGTATACACAAACGCCCAGACCCGGAACAACTACCTGTAGATCATACAAATATTTGCTCCGTGTGGGGATCGAACCCACAACACGTGACGCAGAAGCCGATCGCTCAGCCGCTACGCCAAACGTGTCGTCAAATTTTTCATACAAACTTTAATCCCCCTTTTCACCACTTTAGGGTTGAATTTCCAATAATCCTTTCTTAGTGCTCTACAATGCAAAAGGAACCAGCATGCAAACTTTCAGGGATCTAGCTCCTGTAGCTTCGGCTGTGCGTTGATACGTCAGTCAGTCAGTCAGTCAGTCAGGTTCTTCTTTTATATATTAAATAGTTATTATTTTTATGGTGTTTCATTACGTTATAATATGTCAGAAATGTTTCCATACCCACAAGATTTTATATTCCAAGTGCTTTCTAAATTTCGTTCTTCAGACGAGTAAAGCGTTTTATATGTATTCCATGTTCGTTGAAATAAAGCTTACCTATTCGCTTTACATCGATTATTCTATATATAGAGCGTTAAATTAAACCACAGGCTGAAATAGTTAACTGGGATTTCATTTTTAATGGAATAATTAAATGTCCTTTCTGGACTAAGATATCTTCGCCGATTGTGAACCGATTTTAATATAACTTTTTATCTAATAAACTTCCGATATATGAAGGATCATATATGTTTGATTATTGTCTGACCATCTGCTCTCGTTAGCTTTTTTCTCTATAAAGATAATTATGAATCTACTGAATAAAATTGGCTTTCCGATTTAGTTCAGACCATTCACTCTTACGGTAAGCTTCGAAACCTAATTATAATAATCATTGCGCAATCTTGCATATATTTTGATATCCTAACAAAGATTAATTACGTTTTTTTCTAGTTTTATCAGTAACATTAATTTTATTCAAATAACTTCTAAGAGGCACTAGACCGTGAACTAACATCTAGATTCTAGACTAATAGTCGTCTGTGCCCCAATGAGTCCTTAATCTCTACGTCTTATTAACCACATCAATCTTCTCATTATAAAAAAGATAAGTTCAAAAAATATCTTAAAGCGTAATATAAAACCGGAGAGAGAAACGTCAACAAATCTCATTTATGGAGTTGATATTTTTTTAGCTTATCTTTGTTTTTTCGCACAGTAGGGAAAACTGGAAGAAAAAAAAACATTAATGAAGTGAATTAAGCCCGGCACGGCGATGCTAAGAGGAATCCAACTAAGATGGATGACGTAATTTTCTGCTTCATTAACCCATTTACTTGAGCTCAGCAGTCAAAATAGTTCAGATGTCAAAATTTTCGTACTTACTTGCACCTGCTTTTGTTTTTATCACGAGTAACAATCGTGATTGAAACGTGATTGTTAGTGCGTTTAAGCAACATAGTAGCACCACTATTAGTTATTAGGTTTTTAAAGTCAGTTGTAACACAATACTAAAGCTATTTGTGTGAAATTCTGCCAATGAATTAAGTCTCTCTTTAGAGTTAATCGGTGTCGATATAATCTGATCGCAATGAAAATGTTCTTTTTTAGTTTTTGTGTTTATATCAGATGGTGATGGCTAACAGCCATGTTTCTAGTCCTTGTCTTTCTTTAAACTACGTACTCTTTGTCAAACTTGATCTTCATAACTTTTGGATCATTGATATAAAATGTGCAAGCGTATTTAGTAATTGTGTAGATACTAGATTTTGTGTCACATAAATGTAAGTAATAAACACTGAATTGTAGTTGAAAAAAGGTACTTATGGCGTAAAAAAAGATTTCAATACTATAATCGATACAATAACTTTTCACTAAAAAGGGAACACTAAAAGGAGGTCGGGACTTCCTTTCATTCGAAATTAAGAACTACTTGAGCTGCTAAAGTTCAATAAACAGACAGAGACGAAATACGAACTTAATACTCCACAAAGGTTGGTTCTGATTCCGTTCCCCACAAAGACCCAGAAATATATACGAGCAAGTTGCCAATTTATTGGACCGCAATCCGTCAAGCGTAAATCCTTGCCTATCCGAAAGGTTTCCTCGTTTCTCGCTAAAAAAACACTGCACCTTCCTTTAAAGCAGGTATAAAGTTCCATCTGCAAACGAAATATGTTTTTGCAGTTCCATTCGGCCAGTTACATATTATACATATATTGTCAAGAAGTATTGGAACTTTTTTGTCCACTAATTACCTGTATAAGGTTGTATGTGGGTTTAGCTGTGTACGTTCAAGTATCACGTTTTCAAGGGGTGGTAGCTGAGTGCGCATCGTAGATATGCCTTTTACTGAGTGAGCGTTTGAAGAGCACTCAAAGCGAGAGATGTCCGATTTGGGAAATCACGTTACCGGTCCGACCGCGCGCTCGATACACATACATACTAGCTATACACATACAAGTGTGTTATCTGCCTACACTACAAGTATAAATATTGGTAAAAAAGGACGGTTTTGTAACGGATTTTAATAAAGCTTAATGGTATGTGTAATATGGTAGGTAATATATTTTGGAATGGGTTTAAGTAAACAAAAAACCTTTGAATTTTTCTTGTAGCGATGAAATTAAGAAGGGTTATTCTATATGAATGGGCTTAGTTTATTGGGGTAAAAACAGTTTTGTTTGAAATTGTCAGTTTATGCTGACAGCTTACACTGGCACGGTATGTAGCTACGTTTAAGTGAATCATAATATGATTCATGAAAATGGCCATTTTCTATTACTATTGCATTCACTGTTGCATAATATGAAATCAATTTGCGGTCACCATCAATACACAATGCCGTCAGCTAGACATATTCTAAACCAACGAATATTGTCATATAACTACATTGTAAAGCATAGGTTTAGTGCTAATATTTTACAACCTAGACACAGTTGATAGCCTGAACTCGGAGAAAATTGAATATAATAAGCAATGTTGTAATATTTTGTATTCCATTACACTGTTATAGTATCTAAATGTGAAGATAAGATGAAGTATATCACCTATTACCGTTAAGGTTTATAAAGAGAGGAAAAAAGGGAAGAAAATGGGAACATTTTAGGTTTATCTTGTAGGATTACTTCTATAAAATCGTATTTTCTAGCTACATAAGTTCAATATTGACAATTACCTACTGTCTAGAAATCGGATGCTGCAATAAAAGTCGCAGATTTCATCAGACGGCGGTAATCGCTTACCATCAGCTGATTTGTCTGCTCGTTTGAACTCCTATCCCATAAAAAAAGACCAGAACGGCCTACAGATTTTTGCTCCAAGATCTAGATGCCAGCATACTCGAATGTAAGGTCAAGCCACAAATCTGAAAAATGCTATTGTAGTGCGACTTTGATAAAAACCAACAGCAATACACGTAACATCAGTATTCACCTACACCATGCAAAACTTTTTTATCGTGTAAACATGCCAGCCTGGCCTAGTGCGGGTTGGCAGACTTCACAAAAAACGGAACGGAAATTTTCTCAAGCGCACAGCTTTCCTTAGTGATGTTGTTTTCATCATTTAAGCGAGTAGATAGGTAGGTACTACCGACTTGTGCATTTTCATATCAGAGAGCTGTCCTGTCACTACTGCTACTAAGTATGAGGAAACGCAGTATGGTAACAGGTTTGAAATAAAAATACTGGATACAATTAGGTCAAACAAATAAGCAGCCAAAATTTTCGGCCGTAATTTATGGTATGGCACATATCATAATCCAAACGCATATTGATGCCAATCTCAGGCGTGTTAGTAACATAGTGTGAGTGACGGCGCGGTGAAGTGCACTTAAGATGGCGATCGTCGGCTGTTAGCTACGGTCATGATATTAAGACGTGGCCCATGCTCGGCAACATATCAGACTACAAATTCAGTATAAGCTGACCTGTCATTCTACAGAAAACCTATATAATGCGAGTTCAGCTTATGCTGGAACATACCTTAAGATCAAAGAGATGGAAGAAATGTTTAACTAAAACTAAAATCAAATATTTTTTTAATATCACAATACTGGTGGCAAGCGCGGATACTGAGTATATGGGTATCATTTCTATGTAGAACCAAACGTATAGTTTTGTTTTTCTGCCAGGAAATACTGTAGGGCTCAGTATTATAGATGTCTATAAGCATTACGCGATCTTTAAAATACCGGTGAACTTCAGTTGCTTAAATCTAAAGGTCTACGTCTACTAGGTTGGATGGACTTAATTTTTTATGATATAGGTAACTAGTCAAGCCAAGTCTACGGAGGATATGGCAGGAAGGTCTGCTTGAGACTAAATAAAAAAAGAATAGTCAAGCACGAGATTTTCTTTTATTATTTTTGAGGCATCAAGGTATTTAAGTTTGCTCCTAATTCTTTATGGAATACAGGCATGATGGTACACTTTGTTTTTTTGCTATAACCTTCATAAATATACCTTTTCTGAATAAACCTATATACTCGTAGGTCACATTAGGGTCATTGAACTAAAAGTCTGATAACATCAGGTGTTAAACTTACCGAGCAACTCATAAGACGCAGCTGAGTAAAATAGGTTAATACGGTTCAAGGGGCCGGGGAGCAAACCGACGTTATTTGATGCACTCCCGATATTTTAAAAGTTCAGCTCTTTTCCTGGATGGGGCTACTAAAGGAGCTATCATCTTGCGGTCGTGATTACCTATAAAAATAACAGTACGTATTTAACAAACGATGCTTGCGAGGGTATTAAAGAATGTTGTAGAAATATTTATCTAGTATCCTGTTATTTTTTTATCGCTGCACGACTCTTTTGAGATGAATTCCTGGAGTTCTGACCTATCTCTCTTTTTCTCTCTCTCTCTCTCCCAAACTAAGTTTCGATCTATTTATCTCAGTCTCGGTATGTCATTCTCTACTGGTCTATGTCTCTATCCCTCAGGATCTCGGTCCTACTCCCACAGTCTCGATCTCTCTTTTTTTGTCAGATCTGTTCCTCTCTGATTATTGGTCCTACCGGCTGGAAGGACCAATAAGCGATGCACTACAAGACTTCTGTTTTTAGGTCATACAAGTTAAATCATACTGCCACTTCATTGCGTTTGGAAGTGTATCGATAAAATTATTACGAAGTAGTTTAGTTTTACTAGACCGTCTATTGTACTTTAACAAATTTAGTGTTGTACCTGATCGGTTAACCACAATTACCGGTTACACATCGGAACTTGCGGTAGCGCGACCAACTTTACGGACCATATTCTCGCAATTAGTAAGCGCAGTTTAATCCAATCAGACTACATCGACATAAGATTTATTAGATTAAATATTTAGTATTAATCGGATTCTCTATTGTACAATATTGTGAACTATGTGATTCTTCGAAAAGAGGAACCCGTGTATATCGTATCTATAAGCCAACTAAGAGATACTTTTGAAGAGGTTCAGCAACTACAGCCTGTCGTGGTCGTGGCGAATGCACATGACCATCTATGGGGTAAGCGAAAGTAATTTCGGTTTTTAGTCGTACGTGTCCAATATACCTACTCCCCAGGTATCAAATAACCCATGAGGGTTTTGTATGGAAAAAAGTTGAACTCACCCTGAAAAAAAATTGCACTTCGCAGTGTGACACTTCGACACTGCATTTGTTAAAAATGTCTGGACTTTGAAAGATATCGTTTCTTTTTAGAGGTTGTCAGTTATGAAATTACGGCTCTTAAAAGTCGAAATATTGACTTCTGAAAGTGTCTTTAAAAGATCAATTTATTTTACCTTCCCTTGTGCTATGTCACCATAACAGAGTAAAGTCGTACCTACATCGACATACAGAACATTAAAACGCCAAAACTCTGATCTCTCTATGGAATGGATAGCATAAAGTTGTGAAACACTAATGTTCGATACACACCTACAAATTGTTGAACTGTATTCAAATTCAAATTCAACACACACCGTAACGCACACATACGTGACTCCTCTGCGTCGATATTATATTGAGATCCCTCCTTTGTTGGCGGAATACTTGTGAAGCATTAAGGTAATAGAGAACTAGCAAATCACGTTACGCCCCAAGCTATTACGGCATCCTCGTCCCCACGTAAGTGTATTACCGGCTACTTATCGTGACATTGAGACCGGCTCATCACTTCAGCCATCATCGGGAGACTGACAGACGATCATGATTGCTTTCATAATAGCCTCTTTATTGGTAATCAACGAGCTGTTTAAGGTAATTGATAGACTATTATTCGTGGTTGACGTTGTGAAATTACTGAATATTGTGTGTTTTGTTTCTTATCTATCTTGTACAGAAACTTGATAGCATTGTCAAAAATGCTTCATTAGTCTAGTGGTCACAAGAGCAGCTGCTGATAGTGGGATTCTGAGTTTGATTTCCAGGTCGATCAAAGTGTTATTGGTTTTCTATGTAATTCTCAGTAGCAATTTGGAGGTTTGTGCTCCGTTCATGACTAGGCTTTCTCGTTATTGATGTAACTTATAATAAATCGGGGATCTAAGAGCACATAGAACACTCCTCTGACTAACTTTGAATTACATACCGATGTATTTAAATTGAAACAACATTTATAATTATATCTACAATTTTTTAAAACCTGCTTGAACAATAATGTAAAAAGTTTTTGTCATACCTTAAATAAAAAAAGATATACTTTTTGAGAAACGAAAACATTATAAAGTAATGTAATCTACTTGTAATTCCCTGCAAGTCACAGCGGTCAAGTGGGGAGGGTTTTATAAAATGTATGACCGAAGGCGACGGCCGACCTGTCCCTAAACGTATGCACTGGCTCTGACAGTTCTGTGTAGAAATTAAATTTTGGTATACCTTATTTATATACGGTGTCTATACGAAATAAAACACTTTATCACTAGCGAAAGCTCCTCTGACCCGGACAATCCGCATAGTGAACGAACTTCATGACCGGATAGATATATTTTCGTGCAATTTGAGTGAATTCACATAGGTTCTCTTAAATGTAGTTAGTTACACAAACTAAATGTGTTAAAAAAAGTATTTAATAAGATAATTTAATGTTAGTAGTATTTATAGTGTATTATTAGTTGTAAGTGTATTTATTGTATATAAGATGTCTAAACTGTTCAGTATTATAGGTAAGTTGCCACACTATCGCATTAGGTTTAAGACTTGTAAAGACCTGACCTGAGACTGTATAATGGTAAATAAATAAATAAATAAATCTTTGTATTCGTGTGTATAGTACCTATAATTATGAGAGACAAAACTGTCTAACATATAAACGTCCAGTCCAAATCGATATTTATAGAAACTTGTTTGCCAGGTACCTTCTTCATAAGATGTAACACTACTTTTTACAGATTTTATCGCGTTATATTGATATATTTTAGTGCGGGAGTTTCGGGCCCTTTACATCGTCCATGGTCCATGGATGAAGAATTTGTCAACTCGATTTTATTATGAATAACAGCTCACCTCTTCTTTATTCTCCTCCGCCATTAGTAATCCATTTCATAGATAATGAGATCAACAATAACATTACTATAATTATCAACATTATATCAGCTTATTGCCGTCCACTGCTGAACGTAAACCTCCTCCAATATTAATATACCGTGATAAAATCCGCCTAACTTTCAGATATTAGTACCTACCTATATCTACAACGTAATTATATATTTTAGGAAATTCCCATGGGATTGGGGAATTCAAGATCTATGTACGATCGAAAAGAAATGAGACTTGGAAACGCTAGTTATTTTTATCTGTGGTCTACCTTTCGTTATGGGACCCGATTCTATTCCTATCGACTATGTCCTAACAGAAAACCCAATCACACTTTGGTCGTACAGGGAATTAAATTAAACCACTCTTCGCTGTATCGACCTTTATCTGGATGTATCAAGAGGAATACGAAACAAACAAATGAATACATTTTTAACTGACTTCAAAAAAGGCGAAGGTATTCAATTTGACCGAACTTTTTTGTGTTGCTTATGTTAGTTACATAAAAACTTCGCAGATCGAGAATCGATCTCGATATTTTTTATGTTAGCATATACTTAATTTTTTTTATGGGATAGGGGCAAACGAGACGACGTGTCGCCTTATCGCCAGCCATGGACACCCGCAACACCAGAGGAGTCACAAGTGCTTTGCCGGGCCACAAACGAACAGACGGGTTTTTTATGGGATATGAGTACTATCCCATAAAAAAAAATCATCCCTGTCAGCCGCCACCTCATCATTGACTGTCTTTACTATCATATCGGCCTTAATTAATACCATCCATCTTTTCTTTGGTCTCCCTTACCCCTCCGTCACACATTCATATAACAATCTTTTATTCGCATGTGGTTCATCCCTCCTCATCCATGACAGTACTGAATAACAATGTAAACAAGTATGTGAGCCAAGGAACTCTGTTGAGAAGTAAATGACCCGCACGCTAAAATGTCATTTAGATTCATGTTCGTGGCACCGCCCGGACAATGTGAGGAATCGCGGAAGCGTATCAAACTATGAGCTAACGGACATTCGCGTACTACTGCGCACATAAGTGCATACACACCCCAATGGAATGTACTTGACTGTACTTCAGTATTCGTGTTAGCTCGTAAAATTTTATCATGTTCTTGAGTTAGAGGGCGTCTACGTGGTTTTGTTTATCGCGCCATTTTGGAAGCTCTTCGGCTATCATAATAGGTGTAGAGACTGAGTTGGAGATCAATAAAATTAATCATACTTTTAAAATAAATGGTGATAATAAAATGAAGCTACGAGTATTTAAGTAAAAAAAGGCTAGGTATCATTATTAGCAGAAAATACGTAAAGTATCAGCGGTCGACCCCATCAAAATCAAAGCGGTGTTCCATACACTTTATGTGTATATTTAGCATTAAAACCATTAAAAGATCTCTTATATAGTTGAGAACTTTACAAGGTGTACCGACCCGTAACTCCTAAGTCCTGAAGACGTCTTATAAAAAGGAAGATACGGTCCGGAACAAACAAACTGTACTGCAATGTCTTCGCTAGAATATACGGCTTAGGTACCAGGCGTGCAGAAGTGTAGTGGACGTTCTTTTGATAATACCTGTAGTATTTTTCTTAAAGGATTTTTTAGGTGACCGGTTCTTTCAAATATACGTTCACGACAACTACTGATTCGTTTTTTTAATCAACTTCAAAATTTAGATCTATACAGGTATATTTTTTGTTTACTCTTTCTTGTATGTAATCCAAAATGCTATTTCAGGGATCTTAAAAGCTTACTGCCTCATTAGTCTAGTGGTCCCAAGCGCGACTGCTACGCTAGAGCTCGACCCAGACCGAACCCAGGACGGTTCGGTCTGGGTCGAGCAAAGTGTTAATGGGTTTCTCTATGAAATTCTTACTACTGAGAATTGCTCGGAGTCTGGATTTGTGCCCGGTTAAATGGCAATAGGCTCCCACCTATTACATGGGACCTAAACATACCGGCGAACTGTGGGTGTACATTAGTACGCCTCTGCCTAACCCTTTGGGGAATACAGGCATGATGGTATGTTTATGTTTATAAGCTTGTAACATTTCACAGTTAACACGTGAAAATCATTATGATTTCATACATCACACCCAAAAAACTTACTAAAACTCACATTAATGAATTGAAAGATAATAAAATATACCTACACAGTTATAAATCTACGTAGCACTAATCCAATGCTTAGCATAGCTACTAGCACAATTTTTATAGTTAGTATTTCATTGTTGAATTGAATTAATTCACCAAGAGTAAAATGTAGCGGGCTGTGAAAAAAAATATTTCATGAAATGAAAAAGAATTTAATGTAGCAATAATTTCCATTCCAACTTTTTCATTAAAATAAGGAACCCTTGTATTTTCGCTATGTTAGTCTTTCCATTTCTGTGTAAGTCACATCCGTTTTACTAGTCTTAAAGCTGAAATTTAGCGCGGTTATGCATATTAGGGCTTCGGACCGAAAAGGTCAAAAACAAACCCTTATTTATGACGCCTATAAAGTTAAACTCGGCAAAAGCAAACAAGACAATTTTTTGTAGTAATAACACTCACAAAGGAGATTTTTCTGTTTTTTATGTTGTATAAAGGAGTTTTTATATTTTTATCTTGACCTAGTCTAGATTGTCTACAGATTTTTATCTCCCCTTTTGACACAATAAAATACCGATTTCTGCATTTTCAACATTTGCAAGTATAAAAGAAAAAAATAATCATTTCACCATCAGCAAAAACTCTTTCGAAGATTACTGGAAACAAACTTGTTGCTGGTTTTAGTTCGTCTTAACAGAGAGACAATAATTTTCTTTTGTATTTCCATTCAGATTATTCCGTAAGAGGTACTTGTTTGAGTGTCAAGCTCCAGGTGTGTTGCTGGGGGTCTCAACTGATAATAAAACTGTTTAACTTCTTGATAAACTGTATTTCGATAGGCGTTTATTACAATAAAAGAGAAGACGACCGATGCGTGCGCGCGGTTCTGTAACGGCGAGTGACCGGCTGAGATAGTCTGAAAGGTGAGGCCCGCTGTTGAATAATAGAACTGGTCCCCAATCGACTCCTCGGCACGGCTTGATGTGACGTCAGGAACAATACTGTAGGACTAGGTGGAAAGACGCCTTGGGGTTTGACTGGCTGGCAACCACCCGTCGTCTTACGTCGGAGTCTGTCGTAAAGCACCATGATATGTGTTTCGATTTTCGGCGTGAGAGACTCTTGGTTGCTGCGGTTCTGGCAGTCTGCGGTCCGTAGAAGCTCTTATAGTTCGGCAATGCATCAGGAACTTCTCTGTTATTGCTGGTATCCATGCGTAATGGGTAATAACTATTCACCTGATGGTAAGTAGTCATTAGTTAGTTTGCCATAAACATAAATAATAAAAAAACATTACAGCTCTTGTCAAGCGTGCAGAATTATGTTGACTTTTGTCAACAGAATTCAGCAACTTTGGGTCAAATGATTAATTATATTTATTTCTGTAAATAGATATTTTAAGGAAACTTACAAAAAACAACAATGCTGTTTTTTTTTAACTAGATGGCACCAGCATTTCCTATCTGACGACCTCTGAGAAGAAACACCGAAACAAACTCAGAGAGTTATGGTATCTATTAAAGTCCAATACAATCAATATCAAAAGCCGTAGATCGAAAATTTGTAATATACCTACGAAAGCTACTCCCAATTATTTATTTAGTTGTTCAAAGAAACAGTCGTTTCAAAGTTCCCTACGTAAAGTGCTTATGGGACCGTGGGATACCAAGAACTATCTTTTGTAGGATAAAAGTAGATACCGTAAGTTCTATTATTCGATCTCCAGCAAGTTATATTGCAAAGTGAGTAGTATTAAGATATTAATTAGAAAAAATATATATATACTAATGATGTCGAATTTCAAAAGAAGTTAAAAGGGTAACACCGACCCTTTTCCTGTAATTATTTTTTTAATGGTTAGACAGATATTCGCATTCATTTTCGTAGGAGATAGGACACAGTTCTACAAAAATACTTTTGAGAAATTTGACCTGCCTGTGCGCACATTTACTCAAGATAATGTTAATTTTGATATTCTATATTGTAACAAGAACAACTTTTGTTATTTATTTTTCCGATAAGTATAAAATAATGTTGTATCACAGTGACCGAATATTCCCTTTCTTTCGATAGAAAAAATGGTGGTGCGAAAATGTGATCACAGGTACTCAGCTAGTAGGACTTTATACACCTACAATCTACATACAGTCACGCCTTTCTCCCACAGAGGTAAGGACAAACTATAGACAGCCACTTGCTGCGATTCTTGCGTACTTCTTTTGCTTCTTCCACATTCATAATTTTTGTCATACATACGCAGCACGACTTTAGTTAGGTGTTAGCTACTTACTTTTAACCTATAAAAAATAAGTACTAGTTTAATATTTATATATTAAGAATATAACTTAGGTTCCGCGGGGACAAAAAAGACTGAACATCCGAGTATTTTTTTCGCAAATACAATTGTACTTATTATTTACAAGACAATACGGATCCATTTCCTATGCAAGTATTTTAGAATATATACATATTATTTATAATGGTACACTGCGCTTGTATTGTATTAAGATTCCAAAATGTAAGAGGTAAGGTAACGTTGGGTGTTTATGTGCGACGGTAAACGTACTTTGGTCACGTCTGGGTGAAGGGGATCTTAAGATTCAATTTTATGGTGGACTGCGAGCCTGACCTGCGACCTCGAGTGGATATTTGCAGAGTTATACTGGAGACAAATTTAACTTAATAACTAAAGGAGAACAAAGACTTTATTCAGTAAACCAAAATAATACTAAAATATAAAAAAAAGTTGGTTGGACAGTATTTCGTTGTAATTTATTTTCGTTATTCAATGACTTTAAATTCTCGTTTATTGAAATTTGAATAGAAATTCTTGTGGCAATTGTGTCGATAGTGACTATTTTACCAGTATCACGTGTTTATCAAAGTTAAAAAATGTTTTGTTTCCTTTCTTGGAGTAAGTCGCAATTACCTACTGATTTTTCACCAGTTTGGAAATATTTTAGTCTTGATATCGTTTATTTTAACCCTTCTGATACTTGAAACCAGTGTTCGGCATTAATCAATTGATTAAAAAATTATATCAATTAATATAAATTCAATTACAATTGATTAATAAATTATTGATAACATTTTTTATTAATGAATGCCCAACACTACTTGAAATAACAGACTTGTTCCCCGAGTAAAGTTGCAGCAATAAAAAATCCCACTTATCGTGGCAATTACCCGTATGCACAGGCGATTGTTATTCGTCAGCCCCGGAGCATATATATTTTCACACACATGAGTTTTCTTTGTGTAAATATTTTTTGGATATAATAAATTAACGTTCCATCAAACCTGTGTCATCCATTGGTTAGTCAGAGGTGTTCTTTTTTTGTATTCCATATAACAGCGTATTATAAACAATAAATAATTAACTAAATTATTAATAAGTACATTTTTGGTACTGAAATCTTATGTTTACGGCTAATAGCTAGAACCCGCGACCCGTGGAGTATATGGCAACCATTCAGCCTCAGTGTTATTAATCAATATAATACACTAATTGTCCCTTGTATGTATAGATTTTAATTGCAATTAATGTAATAAATTGATTGAAATTTAATTGATTAATGCCCAGATAATGCCAACATTGCTTGGAATAATAGACTTGCTGTCCGAGTAAAGTTGCAGCAATAAAAAATCCCACTTATCGTGGCAATTCCCCGTATGCAGCGGCGATTGTTATTCGCCAGTCCCGGAGCCCAGCTGGCCCGTATTAAACCAATAAATATTCATTATGAACTTGCTTAATTTCGTACAACACTATTTTACTATTCCACTAATTTAAGCTTAACGGGGAACTGTGGCCGAATATTTAGGAATTGACTTTAGATTGGCTTTGTGTAGTTGCTTTATTGTTGTTTTATACTGTAGTTAATCTATTTGTATTGTTATTGGAAAGATACAGTTTGACAGGCTTCACGTGCTCTCACGCACAAAAGTCGAAACACACGCCAAGATGCTTTACGACAGACTCCAAAATGGTGGTCACCAGCCAGTGAAATAGTCTTATCACCGAGAAAATGAGATATTTCCTTGCCTCGTACGAGATGCCTATTTGAGCGGCAGTGAGGAATTGTTTTCTAACCTGTCCCTCCATGGGATCCCTCCGGGGTGCATGAAAATCAGCCATGTAATAGCACAATTATGTAGCTTAATAATTTAATATTGACTACTATTGTTACAATAATACCGTACAGGTTAATATTTAGGTTTCGTACTGGCGCAATGTAAATGCCACTATTTCTCAGCTTAGATCGTATTTTCCGTTGATATAGAAAAAGTGTAAAGCTCAGTGACTGTTAATGAATTGAACATATGCAGAGAACAGTATTCAGTAAACTATTGAGGTCATTGAACTTTCATTAGTGGGTCGCGGGTTCTAGCTATTAGCCATAAACAAGATTTAGCAAAAATGTACTTAATGTAAATCAGTTAATTAATTAATGTTTATAATAGGCTGTTACATGGAACCCAAAAAAGTATATCTTTACCTAACCTACCGAGGTTATAGGTTGTTTTGTCGACAGAATATTCACACAAAGAAAACTCATGCGTGAAGACATGCCAACACACACATACATAATACTTACACGTGAATATTGTATAATAGATACACAGTGTAAGTATAAAAAATACTCTCTCGAGGAAAGTGTTTGGTCCGGAAAGGAAATTGAAAATCCGGTTTGTTCAGTACTGTTTCGCTCGACAACACCATTTGATATCATAAGTGCAGTACCTACATCAGTTTTTTTCGGAAGGGGGAGCTGAGTTTCAATATATGGACGTAAAATGAGGTTGTATGAAAGTATTTTACAGTTTTTTCCCTATGTGGGGACGGGTTAGAATAAAATTCCTCACTGCCACTCAGACGGGCATTTCGCAAGAGGCGAGATATTATCTGACTTGTTCAGTCGTAAGATCTCTTAGGGTTTGACTGACTGGCAACTACTTTTACGACGTAAAGTTTGGTGTGTGTTTTGACTATTGCGCGTGAGAGCCAGACCCCCCACACGGTTGCTGCGGTCGTCCATCCTCCATGGATACCTATAATACTAAATGAATTGCTGATTCGTTGCCGACACTTAAGAGCCCCTACGGCCTGCATACTGTCAGAGTCAAATCTTCAATTGAAACTATAAATATGACTATATAACTTCAATACTTCAATTGGAATTCAAAAAAAATCAATACTTATTTCAATATTTAAAAACGAAATAGCTGCTAATATAATATAAATCTTAATACTTACCGAACAGGACCTAAAACAGGGTTTAGTTGATGATTACATGGAACTTAGTGGTTAATCCTACCCGCTAGGGTGATGTCACAGTAACATGCTTAACGTTAGTTTTTTTGCTGTCTTGTAGATTTGAAATGTTTTACAGGTAATTTGTTTTGTAAAGACCGCACTAGGAAACAAGTTTTGTTTTACGAGGGACTTGATAATCGTACCTACCGAAGTAATAATATATTTTTATTAATATTATTCTAAGGATTGTTTTTAAGGCTTGTTGCTACCTCGAAGGATTGTCATCTTGTGATCGTATGATAAACTAGAGTTTTCAGAGGACGGAGGAGTCTTGATGTCCTAAGAATGGTCACCTATCCAGAAACTGACCGCAGCGAGTACAGCTCAACCTTACGAATTGATTGGTCACCGGTGATATTTATTGGTCGATTACTTACCCACAAGGCTCTCGATCGATTTTCAAATCGTTATTGTTTATTGTATTTTTTGTTACAAATGTAGCACATAGCGCTAACAAAGTAATGTTTGTTTATACCCTAAAAGGATGTCCTAGGTTTCAGGCCGAGGATGCCTATGATTTATGTTAATCCTATGTTAGTGTTCGGGTAGCCTACACACATGTGCAGCTGGTTGATTGATCGCGGATTACTCAAAGTTATGACGTAATGGACTGGGTAAGTTATATTATTTGGCAAATATTATTAGAGCTTACGCCACCGGCTTTGTCCGGGAGTAAGCCATAATAATAATATGGTCTGTATCTTAATTATATCTTCTTAGCCCTAGGTTTTTTTGTGTTTTAATCATTATGGTATCAGTTTAATATTTTCACCCAATATCGTAGGGTGATCCACCCATTATACTGTCCCACTGCTGGGCACGGGTCTCGTCTCAGAATGATTGGGATTAGGCTATAGTCCACCACACTGGCCTAGTGCGGGTTGGCAGACTTCACACGACATCGAAAAGATCTCTCATGTTTTCCTTCACCGTTTAAGCGTGTGATAATTAACTATTTAATACGCACATGACTTCGAAAAGTCAGTAGTGCGTGCCTTGGGTTCGTACTCGAGACCTTTGACTTGGTAGTCCAACGGTCATACCACTAGGCTATCACTGCTTATATCGTAGGGTAATATTATTTATTTATTAAATAATACAACTTTATCATACATATTAATACATCAAAAGTTTATATTACTAACTAGGTTTTATATCTGATATGTATGACACTTAGACATACGTTTACACAAACAAATTAAAAAAACTACACGCGATTACAGTAAAAGTATTGTGTTTTTTTTTAGTCGACTGTAAACCCTACTCTGTATTTTTTTTTCTTATGCCGTTAATTTAATATATTTTATATGTACACAATTTTTAGTTATGCTATAATACTGGTTATTCCTTTAAATAATAAAACAAAATGGTTCGTATTAATGTAAATAGATAGAATATAATTCTTTATTGCACACCAAAATCTAACGCTTCATCATATCATCTATTGCCGTCCACTGCTAAACGTAGGCGCCTCCCCTAAAGAGCGCCAACCATCCCGGTCCCCAACGCTATGTACAATGTAATTCCCATATACCTACTTAGATGAATTGTAAGAGGTAAAAAAATGGTACGAATGGGCCGGCTCGACCGGAGTGATACCGCGGCCTGACAGAAAACTGGCGTCAAACAACGCTTACGTTGTGTTTCGCCGAGTGAGTGAAGTTACCGGAGGCCCAATCCCGTTTTAAAAGACGGGGAACTCACTTGTAACTCCCCTGATGTTGCGGGTGTCCATGGGCGGCGGAAATCGCTTACCATCAGGCGATCTGTCTGCTCGTTTGCCCCCTATCCCATAAAAAGAAAACAAGAAAAGGTAAACATTGGACGAAAACATTCACATGTCATGTGGAGGATTATAACCTTCCGTATAAATAACCCATAGACGCCATAGAATAGAAACATTCAAACTTCATAGGGCAGACGAGCGTAAAAATAACAAAATATACCTTGGAAGAACTACACAAACCAGATGTAACTTTATCTAAAATGGCTACACGCACTCGTCTACCAAATAAGTTTGGCTACAATAGACTTACCGGGATTATTGAAAGTTCGTGATAGTTGGAGAATCTTTTGCTACTTAGATGCGTGGCTTCCAACGAAACTTTTCTGCTTTTGTAACAAACTTACACCGCAATGCCTATTAGCGACCGGGATTTTATTTTGAGAGCCACATCATACCTAATATAAGTAGCCTTACTTATTTCTGATAAGTAATATATAATAAACTTTGGCATATATTTTTAGCATAGAGATATTATATACCCTTTTTTATAGGTACCTAAGATATTTTGCTATTACGAAATGTCAAAATAACAATTTATAATAGTATGTAAGTACATAATGTACATTGTTAATCGAAAAGTTAGACAGCGATACTAGAATAGTATTATAGTGTTCGTCGGTACGTTCAAGGTCGATGTAAAAGGGGACGAGCCTATTGCCATTACCCTGACATGAATCCAAACTCTGAGCTAGTACTACTGAGAATTTCATAAAACTCAATAACACCTTTCTCAATCTAGAAAGCGAAACTCGGGATTTTTAGCGTAGCAGTCTGCCTTACAACCACTAGATAAACGAGGCAGTTCTTAAATTCTAAATTCTACCTACCTACTACCAAGAATGTTGTAAAAACAATCCGAAATGCCGAATCAATAATAAGAATTATACCTACCTAAGTAGTTTTATTTTAACTAATCTATATCTATATTCCGTACTATAATATTATTGAGAGAAAAGATTTGTATTTTTGTTCGTAATGAATAAAGTAAAAAACTACTGGACCAATTTGAATAATTCTTTCACTAATAGAATGCTATAAAATCAATGAGTAACATATGTTAATCGAATTAAACATAACGCTACTTTAGGTTGTGATTGAAAATGCGGGAAACAGCTAGTATTATTATCGCTACAGACTCATGAATTTCATATTATGACAGCTACTCGCGTAAGTGTCAAAAATCTGTAAGAAAAAATCTAATAACTGTTGCCTAAAAGGTGTTTACATGAATACATTTTACGAGCCTTTAATACCAGAGCTAGCATCCGGGTAATAATTTTTACTTAAAAGTTTAATGAAATTTATGGTATACATGGAAATTTATCGCATAAGCCTCTCTTAGCCAATTTCAGCATACCAACAAAATATTACTTAATTAAGGTTTTAGAGCATAATTATTTCAATATTGACTGTAATATGTATCAAAATATTATAAGATATCTTTCCAAGAAGGTAAAACGATAGTTAATATGGTATATTCAAAAATAGTTTCATTACCTACAGAAAATATTTGATTGAAAGTCATCTCTTAAAAAATGTTTTTTTTTTATACCACTAAGGTGGCAAACAAGCATACGGCCCGCCTGATGGTAAGCGGTTACCGTAGCCGCCGTAGCTTATGGACGCTTGCAACACCAGGGGTATCTATCACTGGCGCGTTGCCGACCCTGTAAGGAGGAATAGTTGGGCTGGCAGCATAGAAGACATGCTGCCATGCATGACAGCGGCGCGCGGCGGTAAAAAACACCACTGGTCCCCCACAACACAACGCAACGCTTCCTCGCGGAGCTCTGGCAACCTTGCTCAACGTTAGGAACACAACATAGCACGGAGCTATGTTATTTGGCTACGATTTTCTGCAAGGTGAAGGTACTTCCCCAGTCGAGCAGCTACAATTGTGACTGGAATTATTCAATTCCACTATGCCTTACCTCTCTTAAAATTCCACTATGCCCTACCTCTCTTTCATTTAATTAAGTAGTATTTATATTATGAAAATGTATGAGGAGTATCACCGTTTTGTCACTTCTAAAATTTAAAAATCCCTGGATATCACAGTTGATTTTTTAATTAAAAGCATTGCACGATAGGATTTTATCCTTTATCGTAGGTTGCTTTACTAATAACTATTCTTGCTCTACTTATTGATACTAATAACATAAAAATAATTTCCCTAAAACTGAAATTCTATTGTCAACACGTAACAAAACAACAGCGTTGATCGAAACGAAACGCACACGAATACCAGTTATAACCCAATCGCAACCGGCTCGTTTATAATTGAAACATGTCAACAAGTCTTTGATGTTTCGGACGCTAGATGAATGTCTTTGTCCGGCGCTGATGGACAGATACGTCAGTTGGATGTGTACATACGTCCATCGACATCATGTCAGCACTGTCCATACTCGATAGTTCGCATTCAATTTCCGTTGGTGCTATGTGCGAATACCGCGCCAGACAGCGGCGTATTATTGACTGAAACATGAAGATTTTGATAGGATATTTGAAATATACAATCGTAATTCGTGCAACGATCGTGCTTCAAACATATTTCATGTAATTTATTGTTATTTGTATTTCAGTAATTGGCCTAGTATTCACGATCGTGGCTACAAAACGTGGGTCTTGATTTTGTCTCCCAGGTCGATCAAAGTGATATATTTTTAGGGTTCCATACCTCAAAAGTAAAAAACGGAACACTTTGTTGTCCGTCCGTCTGTCCGTCCATCTGTCTGTCAAGACCCTTTATCTCGGGAAAGCGTGGCGGTATTGAGTTGAAATTAAAACCATATATTCAGGTCTGCAGTCCCTTGAAGCTGTGACAAAATCAACTAAAAAACCGTTTATCACTCTCAAGGAAATCAAAATTTATAGGGTATTTTTTGTTGACCTAGAACTATGAAATAGGAAAGTAATACCGTCTTGTACTACAAGTATAGGGAAAAATCTGAAAACTATACATTTGTAATTAATTATAATATGTACCTACAAATTTGTACCCCCTCGGTGGACGAGTCCGACTCGCACTTGTCCGGTTTTATTTTTATATCACTGAAGTGGCAAACAAGCTTACGGCCTGCCACACCATAGGTGTATTAAATATTGAGGTTTCCGCCATCCGGCACCATCTAGTGCTAAAAATAATAAAAATGACATGACAGAGTGAGAATTTCATAAGATAAATTATATTTAGTTCTGTAGTAAATATAATTTATTTCACAAAATACACACATTCGGAATTTGTCGATTTTACCGTGTAATCGCTTCCTACATGGCAATTAAAAATATATCCATAAACTATGGCATACGACAGTACACTTCTAATTACTAGTATGTCATGGGTATTCCCGATGGGCGGGTTATTTCGGACACTAACCGACTATACGACGATAAAATCCGTAAAAAGTAGTTTTATTTCAATGTCTAATATTCGCGTAAGTGTCAGAAACCAGTATACTAACCGACTAACTTCCTTCACCGGTGACCTTTAGTGGTATAGAAGCGAGGCCGTATGTGATATAGTCATGTCAGATTCGGTTTTTTTTATACCACTAAGGTATCTAAAATACGGCCCGCCTGATGGTAAGCGGTTACCGTAGCCTATGGATGCTTGCAACACTCACGCGTTGTCGACCCTGTAAATTAGGGAGCAATAGTTGGGCAGGCAGCATAGGATGTCTCCTATGTTACGCTGCCATGCATGATAGCGGCGGTAACAAAACACCACCGGTCACCTACTGCCAACACAACGCTTCCTCGCGGAGCTCTGGCGACATTGCTCACCGTTAGGAACACAACGTAGCACGGAGCTATGTTATTTGGCTATGATTTTCTGCAAGGTGGAGGTACTGCCCCAGTCGGGCAGTTCCCATTGTAAGTGGAATTATTCAATTCCACTATGTCCTACCTCTCTTAATGTAAAATATAAATATTATATTTTTATTATGGGTTATGAAATACTCGTATGTACAGTCAGCGCCAAAAGTCGCTGAACACGATGCAATCTTCAAAACGTTTTTACATCATTACTAACCAAAAAATTCTGACCTGAGAAGTTAGTACCAGTTTTCTGCATATAAGAATTGCTGGTACTAACTTCTCAGGTCAGAATTTTTTGGTTAGTAATGATGTAAAAACGTTTTGAAGATTGCATCGTGTTCAGCGACTTTTGGCGCTGACTGTACAGTGCACGCACAGAGCTTTCACGGCACGATTTAATGTAGCGGAATGGTGCAAACTCGAGTGTTCAATTATTCAATTACATTTATTGCGTTTATTCATTTATTATTATGAAATCGTTAATTAAAACATAATTGTATGATGTTCATATATATAGTATGGTTCTTGCGCGTGATACAATTATTTTTAAGAGTGGGTGGAAAAAAATCTCTGTATGTGTAGACAATTCTTCCATAAGAAAGTTTCTGGTTACAGTTTTTTATAACGGAGAACTTTTTGTCGAGTCCGGTGGCTTAAGGATCGATGTCCGATTAAAATCACTGATTTGTAAAGCCCACGTGATAGTCTCTTGGATGGACAGACTTTAAAAGATTTGTATTTAGTATTTACATATAAAAACTAAGCTCAGCAACGTTTTTTATTAAAATATTAAAATAGTTTTTAATAAAATTTCATAAACTAAAGCCATAGATTAAAATAACGTGCTGAACAATACTTAGAAAGCACTACTCATATCTGGAAGTCATTGATATTCAGGATGCGAGCGGCGAGTGGAGCAAATTTTTAAAATTGAATCTAGGTACGACTCAGGCCACGATACAAGTACTGCAGGCAAAATGCTTTCGCATTCTGCTGTTAGTGCTGTGAACACTGATTTTACTACATATGCCTAGCTAGCTAGCAGTTGTAATTTTGGCCTGCTAATTTTCTGTGTATGATTAGTGATTTGACCATAGACATATATCAAGTCACAATTCTCCAGTTCGAAATTATAGCATGCATATGAGTTCGTGAAAATTCGAAACGTCAAAGATGATACGAGAAACGTCAAAAATGACGTTACGAAATTTTAAGGGCGAGCAATATTACCAATTAATTTTGGCACGATACGACACGTTTGGCGCAGTGGCTGTGGTCTCCGCATGGAACAAATATTTGTATGACCTAAAGGTAATAATTCCGGGTATGGGTTAAAAGATTGTGTTTGTAAACATCCAAACAAAATCCTAGTGTGGGCAACGTCACAGGAAAATGACATAGGTATATGCACAAATTTTAACCGAAAGAGGTGTGAGTGATGAAGATCTCACTCGGTTTTTCTGGGTATCGTTGTACTTACAAGAAACGTGCATTATTTACCTGATTTTCTGGGTAGCAATTAAAGCACACGTTCACTTATTCGCCACCCACCGACTCCCGAAACTGTTTTGCACATAACATTATTTTTATTGGTTTCTGATACTTACGCGAATATTATACATTGAAATAAAACTACTTTTTACGGATTTTATCGCGTTGTATTGATATTATATCAGTCTACCCGTGACCATGGATGCTGTAAAGGATCCGAAACGTCGGGAATGAAATAATAACAATACAACGCGATAAAATCCGTAAAAAGTAGTTTTAATCTCATTATTTTTATTTTTTTGAAGGTGGTTTTAACTTTTTCTTAAAAAATATTTTATTTCAATATTTTTAGTAGGTACATAGTGAATAAAATTTTACGTATATCTACCCTCCTTGCGCTGTAGCATGGTGCGGGTGACAGTTGCCTGTATGACGTTCTTATGGCATTCTGGTTGGGTTTAATTTAATCTACTACAGTTATTATTGATTTAATATATTACGAATGTGGTACTGCTAAAATACTAAGTCAGAATTTGTAAATTGCGGCAACCTTCAAGAGTAAAACGAAATGTTACTGAAACTGTCACCCGCACCATGCTACAACGCAATGAGTGTAGACGACATTTCATCATTTGATTAGATCTTGACCACATTTTTATGGGACTCTGAAGTATAACCTACCATACATATCTATTTACTGTTCTTCAGATGATGACATAATAAATTATTAAAGCTGAAGTACTTTTTAGACAAGCTTTATTTTTTTATGTCCCTACAATAAAATGGAATACACATTAGAATTTCTATATATTTTTAAAAACTTCCAGTACTAGCGTGACAAAACAAAGGCTTACAATTAGTATTTTAAGTGGTTTTCACACAAACTCATTTATTCCAAATGGAATCATAATAAAACTTTATTTGGAGTCGACGCCATTTTATTATGTAGAGATTCAAAAGTGTAATTATTTTACTGCGGGTGTTTTTTGAGAACTTTGATATTAATTAATTGTTATTAATTGATCGTGAAAGTAATTGCCTGGAAATGTCGACGCCTTTATAGAGTCGAGTGAACTTACAATGTATGGAAAATTTGTCGCGATTTTAATGTTGGTCTCATAGTAAAAGTTTTTTATTGTAGTAAATACAAAAAAGGTCCCTAATTTTTTTTCGGTATGGTTAAGCAGAGGCATACTAATGTTCACCTAGCTCACCAGTATGTCTTAGTCCCATGAATAAGAGGGCGAGCTTATGTCATTAACCAGGCACAAATTCAAACCCCGAGTTGCTACTGAGAATTTAATAGAAAAACTCGCACGATCTGGGAATCGAATCCGGGACATCTATTGTAGTAGTGGCGCGGACGACCGCTAGACTAATGAGGCAGTTGTAGACTGGAAGAAGATCATATAGTCATCTTTCTGCCCTTATCCCAATTTATTTGGGCTTGGTTCAGCATGCCCTTTTCTTCCATTTATTCCTGTCAGCTGTCACCTAATCATTTACTTCCTTTCCCGTCATATCGGCCTTAACACAACCCATTCATCTTTTCTTTGGTCTCTCTCTACCCCTATATTCATATTCACCACTCTTTTAGTCCATCTTAGTTGGGATAAGGCTAAGATAGTGGAGATGGGTACAATGTAGCTCTGCGCTTAATTTACAGGAAGGTATGCCCCATAAACTTGAAGAAGAGAGACAGAGAGACGTGGAGAAACTTTTTGTCCAGGTGGATGGCTCAAGATCCAGAGGACGCTCCCCTTTACGGTGGACTGATCAGGTGAAAGCTCTAACGGAATCACTCCTAAATCTGTACGTTCGGAATGCCTCGGTTCGAGAGAGATGGCGGAAGCCAAAGGCCGTGCAACGACCCCCATGTCCACAACTACTCTGCCAAGGGTATACGACTGAGAAGAAGATGCTCCATAAACAATAATTAACAATTTTATTACGTGGGGGAGCCATGCTTTGGCACGAATGGGCCGGCTCGACCAGAGTGATACCACGGCCTCACATAAAACCGGCATGAAACAACACTTACGTTGTGAGGTTACCGGAGGCCCAATCCTCTTTTAAAAGGCCGACAACGCACTTGTGACTCCTCTGGTGTTGCGGGTGTCAATGGGCGGCGGTAATCGCTTACCATCAGGCGATCAGTGTGATCGTTTGCCCCCCTATCCCATAAATAAATAGGGCTTTTTTAATATTAAGTAAATCAATTCATTTAACGCGTGACGTAGATGTAGGTAGGTGATTCATTTTCTTTCCCTCATTATGCCTCGACGTAAACGATTTAATGTCTTCATTTACTGCACAAAGAGAAATTAAAGAGGCTGCTAAAAGCTTGACATGACAAAGTGCTCCTTCTATTATAACTTTTAAGACCATAAGCTTACGTACGTGTTGTAATTTTGCCTAATTACTTTCGTCGTTTAGTGTGAAGTAATTTAAATTCGCTAGGTTAATTTTTGTGTTTAATGCTAATATTTGAAGGGAGTTGATGATGAATTATGATTGATTAACTTTACAGTTCGGTCAAAATAATTATGCGTGTCTGAAATTATCTCTCCCGAAGACCATGCAGGTAAAAGTTAAGTTAGCAAGATTTTTTGTGCAAAAATACCGAAATTGTTATCGACCAACGAGTAAATGAACGCGAAACATTTCCGACTCAAATTCGGTGTCAAGGTTTTTATATTGAGATTACCTACTTACTGCAAAAAAGTAAGTAAAAGTTGTTTACAGTTTTATCTGTAATTGTCTGTAGGATTTGGTAAAATAAGAACTATTGATAAAGAACGGATTGCATGAAATGCATTTTTTGGATACTTATTCATACTTATATTATAAATGCGAAAGTAAAGGTCTGTCTGTTATCATTTCCCGCCTAAACCGCTGAACTAATTTTGATGAATTTCATGAATTTCTATTATTTGTTTCGAAAAATCCTTTGAGATGCGAGTGAAACCCCGTGCAACAACTAGTTATAAATCTATTTATTACCAAATTTAATTTAAATAAATCCATTTCAAAAGTCGATCTCAAGACTAATTAGTCTGCTGCATAGCAAGATATCTCAAAACAATAAGGCAAGCAAGGGGTCGGAAGCTTTCAATGTTTCAAACAAATAATATTGTGATACTTCGCGGTAGAAACGCGACGCGGTATTCAATGGAATTAATTTGTAATCCGTCTGCGAAACGATTTAATTTCCTTTTTAATTTAAGATTACTTTTGTAAAGATGGTAGAGCATTAATCACTTGACTGTCTGCTGCTGCATGAAGGCAGACTGCGACCACCTAGTATCTAAAGAATTAAATTTCGTAAATATTAAAATTTCCTCAATAGTCTGGTGGTCGGAAACACGACTGCTACGCTGGAGGTAGGGTTATGTTCTATTATAAATTATTATTTAAGAACCTATATGACTGTTCTTATGTTTTTTTTTTGTAAAACATTGCATCTACCTCATCATATCTGTACCAGCCTATGGTTGAGTTTAGACAATCTCTAAAGTATTAAGTTCGCCACTGTACATTTTGTATTGCATAAAGTTTAAAAAATATTACATACCATCACGCCTGGATTCCCCGAAGTGTTAGACAGAGGCGTACTAATGTACACCCACGATTTGCCGGTCCCATGTAATAGGGGGTGAACCTATTGCCATTAACAGGGCACAAATTCGAAACACCGAGCTGCTACTGAGAATTTCATAGAAAAACCCAATAACACTTTGCTCGACCTGGGAATCGAACCTAGAATCTCTAGCGTAGTAATCGCGCTTGGGAATACTAGGCCAATGAGCAGAAAAAAAATATTATGGCGTGTTATTTTCACGAAAGCATCTTATATCCAAATTCCATATAAACTCTAATCAGAACGTTGCAACATGCTTAATGTATCTTTTTGTGATTTTTTTGCATTTTCCATGCTAAGATTATTAAGTTATTTTTTAGTAAAGGAAAAAATTCAATCGCGGGCAGGATTCGAACCTGCGTCTTCTGGTTTGATATACCAGACGCTCTGACCTCTAAGCCACCGCGAACCCTACCCGCATGATTGAAATTTTGTAACGTCACCTTATGACGTAAATTCAGAATGTGAAGGCAAAATTTCAATCATGCGGGTAGGGTTCGCGGTGGCTTAGAGGTCTGGTATATCAAACCAGAAGACGCAGGTTCGAATCCTGCCCGCGATTGTATTTTTTCCTTTACAAAAAAATGCTTAATGTAATTAAATCCGAACTGCGCTAATAAATTGGTAGCCAAAGTCAAGCTTGAAATAAGGCAATGTTAATTCTGTTTATATTTCGACGCACGGCCATGTATTGCCGGTTGAATATCAATTTGTGAACACAGTAACGCCATGCGTGGTCAGATTTAAACTATTTAATATATATATTGCAGCCACCCGTAAGTTTAATTGTTCGAATGAATTTTGAGTTTACCTGTAGCGGAGTGGATGCATGCAAAGATTTACATTGTGGCAATATGGTTATGGGAAGAGAGTTTTAGATAAGTATATAAGTGACTATAAGCAATTTATCATCTTACGCAAGCAATTAGATATGCTTTCTTCAGTTGACATTTATATCATCAGATATGAAAACGTGTTAAAATATAACCAGTTTACGGATTCTATAGCGTCAAATTCACATTTAAGAAATCCCGACATTTCGGACTCTTTGCAGAGTGCCCGGTCACTTGCCGGTTACCTGCCTGTCTGTCTGTTGAGACTGGTCGGCTCTAGACATTTCTTTTTCTCTTTTGGAAGGCAAGTGTCCGTGATCTATTGAATTAAGTATATTAGGTATTATCCTGCACATCAACCTACATGAGTCTCACATTAAAATACTTAACAAAATTGTAAACAATCACAATGTCATTTTTGTTTAAAAGAGTATCTATAGAGTTTCGTGTCGGTTCTTCTCCATAAGACCCACTCTTTGGAACCGTGCACCTAGGTTCGACAATTCAAAAGTACCTGTAATATTGGTTTATTTGAAATAAAAGATTTGACTTTGACTTTGACTTGACGGGCACTGGCAGACTGAGTCTGCCCGTGACTATTTAATTTAATACCGGTTTTATTTTAATACTAGTTGCTGTTGCCCGCAGTTTCACTCACATCCCAAAAAATTAACATACGGACTACAAGATGAAACATGCACCAGATTTTAATATACACCTCTAGCAATACATCGGTGAAAACTACATTCAATTTCATGCAGTAGTTTTTGCGTGATGTGCGTACAAACATACAGACAGGCAGACAAAAATTGTAATAATTGTTGTGTTGGCTTCTGTTGCTCTAATAAAGACCATATTAGTTTTCTTTAATATCTATAATGTACAGAAGTCGGGCTGTTACAATTTTAAGGTATAGGATATAGAATAGATGTCGAATATTCGCGTAAGTCTCAGAAATCCATATGAAAACGTATGTTTTCAATTAATTTACATAACAATTTAATCTAGGCAAGCATGCTCCATAGTACTTTGTTGCAAACCTACATACCTATGCGTATCTACCTACTTTACTATGTGGTTTGTTATTTCATTAGTGTTTATTTATTAGTTACATGTTTTTCTTACGTAATTGTTATTTTCTCCCCTAAGAATGACTGATAAGCCTTCCGGCATTTCATTTCGCCTTATGCACCATCAACGTACATTAAAGTATATATATATCAAATCTTGAAATACGCGAGTAACCGCGGGAATCAGCTAGTATTTAATATTTTATTATCCCAACATTTCTGTGTACCTAACGCTCTGTAGGCCCGTCACGACACAAATGGCAAGAGTCAACGAGGGGAATGGACTATTGTGGTGTCCGTTGCGAGACTGGCAACCTATTATGGCCTGTTCACTGCTGCAGTTTCAATTGCTACCGTCAAATGCTCCGGGATATTTTGTGTCACTCCTGTTGTTGTAATTTGTGTGAATATGAAGAAAATGAACTGATTTCTGACACTCGTGTAAATATATAATAGGTATATTTGTATTAAGTAACTCAGGACACTGATGCGTTAAAGAACCTTAAGAGTAGGGGCTCTTAAGATTCTTTTGGACTGCAGACTGCTAAAGCCGTAGCATCCGAGGGGGAACCGGATCTCACGCGTAAAGTCGATACCTTCACACACTAAGGTGCTTTAGGACATACTCCGACGTTATAGTGGTCGCCAGCCTGTCAGATATCAAGAAGACCTAACCTACCACCGAGTAAGTCAGATATTTTCTCGCCTCTTATAAGATGCCCATCTGAATGGCAGTAAGAAACTGTATTCTATCCCGTCTACACAATAAAATGGATTTCGTCTCATTAAATAACATAGGCTCGTACATTATTACACAGGACTCAAAAACATAGGTACCTTAAAAATGTGGGTATAAATTAGTTGGTACATCTCTGCTTAACCCTGTAGGAAATATAGGCATCATGATAATTACGTCAGAAACTACTAAACTTATTTATTTTCGTGAAGAAAATTTTGACTGCATCGAACCTGCGTCGTCTGGTTTAATACACCATACTATACATACATATATAGTACAATCACAAAACAGTAGCTTATAATATTCAAATTATGCAAGAAACAAAGTAAGTACTTCAATTTACTAATACCATCACGTTTTCCGAACTAAACTGTGTGAAATCACTTTCCGAGCGTTATCTCTTGAGCTGCAGTAAATTGCACAAAGACTAGAATTTAATGCTGGAGCAGACTTATCCAAGACTTTAACTTGTAAGAATTAAGACCTTGATTTTTTCTTGTCCTTTCTAAAATAGTTAAACAAGATTAAATGATTTCTTTCGGATAGCTGATGAATTTGTCACACTGTGATATTTTGTTGTGAATGGTAATATTTATGTCAAAATGTTACACTCTACCTATAATAAAATTGTAACAGGCCGATGTCTGTACATTATAGATATTAAAGAAAAACGAATATAGGGTCTTTATTAGAACAACAGAAGTCAAAATAACATATTTTAGAATTTTTGTCTGTCTGTCTGTATGTTTGTACGCGCACGCAAAAACTGCTGCATGGAATTGAATGCAGTTTTCCCCGATGTATTGATAGAGGTCTAACTTAAAATCTGCCGTATGTTTCATCTTGATACGTCGCCTGGAATCGGACTTATAGTATGTTAATCTTTTTGGGACGTGAATGAAACTGCAGCAAGTAGTGTAAGAATAATCACATCACTCCTGTATTTCTGGAATGATTCGTAGAGGTATACTGCCGTACATTCATAGGCCGTTGTATTATTTAAGTTGCCAAGTAATAGGGGCATGACTATCAATATACTTTTCGGCTCGGTAAAAACTTAGTTCCACGACAAGCAATAATAAAAGCTCGACCATTTACGATAAAAATCGACAAAGTTGTCTTGACGATGCTTTATCTATCTAATGACTGACTGTCGGATCAACGGAAAGCCTAAACCGCTGATCGTAGAGACCTGAAACTTGGAGGGTGTGTTCTTTGTATGACGTAGGCATCCGATATGAAAGGATTGTTGGAAATTCAACTTAAGGTGGTGGTTCTTTTTTTTTTTAAAAAAAGGGGGCTGACAGTTTGTATGAAAGTCCGTCATTTTTTAACGGGTAAAACCGCGGGGTATAGCTTGTCGACTAATATTTAAAATGATAATTAAGTCTATATCGACGCTCTATACTCGCAGAATACAAAACTTATAACATATTATAACAAACTGTATTAGGTAAGTTGAATGGCTTTTTGCTTTCTGTTTTTTTTTTCTAGAAATTACAAGGACAAGGTTTCCAGGAAGGTCTAAATGAAATCAAGCCGATTAAAAAAACGGCGAATTGCAAATTAACTTAAGCTCAGTTCGCGATGAGAGGAAGTTACGATTAGATTTTTACTGTGAAATGAAATGTTCTTTATAAACACGACGTAAATTTTCAAGGTACCTACCTACCAAAAAAATTAAAACTGAATGAAACAAAAGTTAAATAATGAACTTTTTATTTTTAATAATAAGTTATACGACGGGCGCGACTACTACTCTAGAGGTCTAGGGTTTGATACCCATGTCGAGCAAATTGTTATTGGGTTTTTCTATGAAATTCTCAGTTGTAGCTTTGCTATTTTGCTCGGTTAACGGTAATAGGCTCGCCCCCATTAAGTACATCAGACTTAAACATACCGGAGAACTGTGGGTGTACATTAGTATCTACGCCTCTACATAGCCCTTCGGGTAATACAGGTGTGATGGTATGTCAAGTTACTAAGTTAGAAATTATCTAAATTTTATTTTATGGGATAGGAGGGCAAACGAGCAGACGGATCGCCTGATGGTAAGCGATTACCGCCGCCCATGGACACCCGCAACACCAGACGAGTCACAAGTGCGTTGCCAACCTTTTAAAAGGTCACAAGACCTTTTAACAGGCCTTCGAAACACAACGTAAGCTTTGTTTAACGCCGGTTTTCTATGAGGCCGTGGAATCACTCCGGTCGAGCCGGCCCATTAGTGCCACAGCATGGTTCTCCCACGTAAAAATATAAAAATAATAATACAAAAATACGTAGATAATATAAAAAAATAATAATAAAAAAAACTTTGTAAAAAAGATATCTACGTACCGACATATATTGTTAACAATATGTAGGTAATAATACCCAGAAACCAGGAAACCAACTCAAATGCATAACGTAAATATACAGTAGCCTTAGCACGAACAACTTGCGAAAAAGTATTCGTATCGTCATGGAGACCAATTTGTATGAGATTTGGACCAGCGCCTCTATCGTGACGATACGAATACTTTTTCGCAAGTTGTTCGTGCTAAGGCTACTGATAACAGTTTCATCATTTTTTTTGTGATAATCTTATTAGAGAAAGTGGGAGGTGTACCTACCTACCTTTAATATATAGTTCAAATTTGGTCACTATAATAATGATTCATTAGCGTTAATCGATATTGCTGAGTTTACGATCTACGAAGCTCTGAAGAGACGGCGGAACACTAAAAATCGTTAGCGAGCACTGTAAGTAATACGTATATACGTAGGTTAGAAGGCATAGCGAGCGCTTCCGAGCTGAGCAAGCAAATCTTTTCATTGAGACCGAGATATGAAAGTTCAAACGAGCATATAATGTCCAAGACTTTACTTATCTTCAATTCCAATATTTTGCTGTCAGTAATTAATATTATAGAAATATACAGTGGCGACCAAAAGTCCATAGGCAATATCACAACGCAATGGCTTGACGTTTAGTTTGAGTAATATCATTGATTAGTGACAGGATTTGAAATTTCCAATCGATCAGACTTGTGAAAGTTGAAACATAGCTAAGAACATTCTTGTCTAACACACCTTTCAAACAAAAAAAAATCAAAATCGGTTCACCTGATCAGGCGCTACGATGCAACAGACAGACAGATACATAGACACACAGACACATAGATACACACTACAAACTCATAACATCCCTCTTTGTAGGGGGTTTAAAAATAACCTCACTCCCTCCTAGGTAGAACTTCTTAGTATTTTATTTAGTTTGTTTCAATAATTCTTAATTACATTTCTACTTAAAGTTTTTATCAAAGATCATCGTCGAATCAACTGTTTATTTAGTTTTATTTATTATTATGATACTAATTATATACCATACCTGTTAAATTGTAATGTTTTTGTAAAAGAATTTAATTAAAGATTTGATTTGATTGATTGCTTGTTTTGATAATTTTAATTGCTTTTGGCCTTGTAGCCCCATTATGTGATTTTGGCTCGTTTTCGTACTTTTAGGTAAAAGTAAATAATTGGGTAGAAGATGTTGTTTGTTTCAGGACTAATATTATAAAGCAACATAGGTCTTTATAGAATATTATATAATATAAAATTCATAACTATTAGGTGGTTATATCATTTAGATACACATACAAAGGTTTGGAAATTCTTCGCAATATTTTTTGAACAAATATAATTAGGGCAGTGTTTACGTAGGCACTTTATTACAAAATCCCAAAAAAATTACGTTAATCCATATAAACATAAAGACCAAATTTGTCGTGTAACAATCATAAAAGTCGTTGTTAAAATGATAAAAATCTCGTTTCGTTTTTCGAGTTTGTGTACTCCGTGCCGTGTCGCATTCAACTCGTTTCCGAAAATTCAATTTTGGGAATTTGTTTCCTCGCGTCGAATGGTGAACGGAATACTGATGTGGCTGGAGACTTCCCCGTAAAGAAGTGCTTCTGTTTTTTTAACGGCATAAAATATGTATCCACTTTGCACACTTGACATTTTAACGTATTACTTAGCAGTAGAGTTGTTCGCCCGAAGTGTTGTTGGATTTTGTAAAACAAATTTATATTTGTAACTAGTTACTGCCCGCAGTTTTATTCACGTCCCAAAAAGATTGACATACTATAAGTCCGATTCTTGGTGGCCTATCAAGATGAAACATACGCCAGATTTTAAGTTAGACTTCTAGCAATACATTGGTGAATTCAAATCCATGCAGTAGTTTTTGTGTAATGCGTGTACAAACATATAGGCAGACAGACAACAATTAAAAAATATATATTTTAGCTTCTGTTGCTATAATAAAGACCCCCTATATTAGTTTTTCTTTAATATCTATAATGTACAGACATCGGACTATTACAATTTTATTAAAGGTATAGAGATTGACTTGGTAAATGGTGAAATTGGATGCAGTTTCGCTTAAAGTCTTTCACGGCTTTTCTCACAAATCGGAACGGGGGAAACTAGTAATTTCTTATCAAGCTAAGCTTACCTTTTTTCTCGTCGATTTTCAGTGGAATCCATTAGCCGCAGGAACTATCTGGAAAATAGAACGATATTCGTTAATTTTCAGTTAATCATTGTTTTGACTATTAGTTATTTGTCAGGTTTTCTATGAAGAAGCTTTTAAGTAAATATATTTTTTGTTCTCTGTCTACTCAACATTTGTAGTCCATAAAATGAAGTAATGTCTATTAATTTCACAAATTTTTGGGAGATAAGGATCTTTTCTTGCGATGGAAAGTGTGTTAAACCATTACATCATTCTAGTTGAAGATTGTAAGAGGTAAACAAGACCCAGAAAAACAGTTTATACTTAGGATATCGGTATACCCAGAAATTAGGCTTCGGAGGCCTGGTGGCAGTCGCTTTGTGTTAAATACCTGGATAGCTTATCGAGATCGCCTGATAAGCTAGGATAAATAGATTAGTTGGTGAGATGGCTAGGATGAGTTGTGGAGTTAGTGATTAATAATTGAAAAAAAAAGATTGTCGTTAGCATATAAATTGAACATATAATCACGCCTGTATTACCAATACAGGCGTGATGATTGGCGTAGACGCGCCATTAATCAAGCATAAATTGGAACTCCGAGCTGCTACTTAGAATCTCATAGAAAAATTCATTAACCCTTTGCTCGATTTAGAAATTGACCCCAGGGGTCGTATTATAATGTGTTAACGCCATCATTTTTAGGTTGTAAGAAAGAGATATTTAATATGTAGAGCGGCATCTCTTTCTCACAACTTAAAAATGATGGCGTTAACATGTTATAATACGGCCCCAGGACTTTTAGCAACGGACCAATAAGCTAACGAGGTCGGATATAAGTTTATTTAAACAAATACTTGTATCTTCAAACAACATGAAACAAAAGATTATTTGATACTGGAATAAAGATTCCGTTGTAGTACTTGTAGATAGGTACTCTTGTGGACCGCAGTGCGGTGAAACGTAGGCAAACTTTGTAGTTTATGTGCCTGATTTGATATGTTACCTAGTTCTGGAGCAAATCTTGCTATATCTTACTTACTAATAAGTATGAACTTGAACAATTTTAGCATTGTAATTTTGGAAATTTGTGTTAAGCATACTACAATACAACATTTAAATATTTTGCTAGGTGTTTTTAAATTGAAAAGAACTCAATCTAATAATTTAAATAAAAATGAGTGTTTCAATGATTGTCGTTCCTAAATCATTCATTCGATTGCAAATCTTTGGTTAATTGTTGTGTGAGTGCCTCGGAAGGTTTAAGTAAAAAAAGTGGCATAAACCGCATTCCGAGGGCAGTAAGTAATAAATATACGTGAACGAGGAATTTTAGTTGTCCAGGATCTCACTTTTAGTAGTTGAACTTGCGGCAAGAGGCAATTTTACTAATTTGAATCCATTAATTAAATTGGGTCTCGATCCGTTAGCAATCGGTCACCTATCCACAGACTTACCGCAGCAAGCTCAACTGCACCTACGACCTATATATTAAGTTAAGTTAGCATAGTTATTCCTTAACCACAAGCCCCTTTGACATCACAATGAGTGTCTATGTCAAATCTCATAACCATAATCCTATTCACCATCTCCATAATTCAATCAACAGAACCCGCAAACAGATTATATCGCCGTATTCATTTAATAACTCTGGCTAATGTAGAATAGGCAATTATACCCTCATTGGGCAAACTAATTGCCGGATCTACCTGGCTTGTGCCTAATGACAAGTAATATGCTGTGCATTATCGCGCAATGCGTCGCAATATTATAGTTATCCTCGGCTTTGCGCTGTAATGTACGACCGGCGAACACCATCTGAGACCAGCGTTGCACTAAATTAATAGACTATTGTTTAATCCCATGGATAAGGATTGAAGCGTAAACACACAATACACTGATGTACGTGGAAAGCTCGTTTACACATCTCCAATAGTGTCGCTAAGAGAGACAAGCAGGGAAAAGAAAAGAGTAGTAAAAAAAAATGAAAGTAAAAATATTAAAAATAGTTAATAAAAAAGAAATGACAGTACCTATTAAATATGCGTGTACAGAGGCGTATCAAAAGGGTATCCAGCTTAGTATGTGTTAGGATATAAAATCTTGGCGCTGATATTCTACTGGATCCGTTTGACATGCGTACCTAGTGCAAGTTTACGGTTACTAAATAATTATTATAATAAACAGTAATTCAACAAATTCAAATCAGTAGGTCTACAGTCTGTGAGTCGTCTATACGAATGGGTTGTACATCAAAAAGTACTGATCCGATTTTGAAAAATGAGGTGTCCATTGATTTGCCTTTACAGTAAAAGGGTTAATTAAAAGTTTAAGTAAAAATATTTATTTTTCGTTGCAATTTACAGGTAAACAAAAATATATAAAGATAATTGTGTTGGCTTTTATTGTTAAGTGTAAATCTAATCAACAATATGCTGAATAACACACAAAATGCCGCTGTACGAATAATATTCGCGCTTACTTTTCGGTCTTTAGCAGTGACATTCAATAACCTTTTGATATTAAAATCAAGTCGCAACAATTAATTTTGATGTTAGAAGTAATTCATGTAAACTTTTACTCAGTTTAACCTACTAGATTTTAGTTGTCTGTGAGAAGATGGTAATGGATAGAAAACTTCCTTTAACATAAGAAAACCCATATGCGCCTGCATATTAGATCCTAATCACCAAAAGAACTTCGTACCAGTTTTCTTATGTTAACAGCACACATTTATTTTAACTTGCTATCACCAACCATGACTTCATTCCCTTTCAGAGGATGAGTAAGAAAATACCGACGCCCTAGATTGATAAAAATTTAAAACGTGGACTTGTAAAAGTATATTTAAAAGGATTATTGTATTATTCTTATTCTATTTACAGAAATAAATACAATTATCGTAAATAAATTCACTGTTTTTAGCTATTGTAATCGTGCCCATAGAATTACCAGTAAGAATCAATGGAATTATTTTTGAGTCCAGCAAAACTCATGTACTTGTTTCAATAATCTCTTTTATTTAATTCATTTTCTAATTAAATGTAAAATAATCATGCTTAATTTAACTTTTATTATAATTCAAGAGCAATCTCTTAAAAACTTTTACAATTCAAAATTACAACAATTGAAATAAATAAAGGTATTAAAATTTCATAAATTAAATATGAAAACAATTATTAGGTATATTGTCTCAAAATTTGATTTACAATCATTCTATTTTTGAATAAACTGAATTGTTTGGTTCAAGTTTGTATTAAAAAAACAAAATTGCTAGTTGAAATAAACGAGTCAACTAAAAAACAGATTTGAAAGTCTTTTCTAATCATTTATTTTCTTATATTATTGGGTTACAACTTCTAACCCAGAGTAACCTTCTAACCCTACTAATGGTGAGTTTAGATAACATAACATACAGATTGTTCGGATTGGACGGTTGGAAATCCTCATGGACCGTCCGTCGCCTGGGTATGTCGGACTTGTACTGAATAAAACCAACACTTCTTTTTTTTATTCTTGATAGGCTTACGCTTGACCGCCAGTTCGCCTGATGTTAAGCGATACTGCGATCTACGATGGAATGCGTTTGCCTAGAAGAAACCAATTCACTCGTGATTTAAAGACGCCCAGATTATTATCTATCGGGAAAGACCCACTCGGGAAGCGCATTCCACATTTCAACGGTATGCATGATAAAATTGGACTTAAAGAATTTCGTTCGGGTTTTTGGAATGCCTACCATGAATCGATGTCGTTTTTTCGTGCTTCAGGGTCATCCGATAGTACAAAGTGCTAGGGGGAATAAGACCGTGGAGATTTGATGCACACTCTCCGATAAAAAACCGATAAGCTAGCAACTTTGTGGCTATGTTTCCAAACTTTGGAGTTTAGTTCGGACAAGGGAGTCGTTGCCAATGGTGTTCTCTTCTATTGCACTATGGTCTGGGTCAAGTGACTGATGATCATATTCGCCACAACCCTGATATATGTATCTGGCCTCGTATCCTATATGAAGGTAGTCAGGCATCTATTAAATTTTTTATATAAAGCTTACTATCTCGAGAATATTAACGTGGGAGAGCCATACTTTGGCACGAATGGGGCGGCTCGACCGGAGTGATACCACGGCCTCACAGAAAACCGGCGTTAAACAACGCTTACGTTGTCTCGCCGAGTGAGTGAGGTTACCGTTGGCCCAATCCCCTTTTAAAAAGCGGGCAACGCACTTGTGACTCCTCTGGTGTTGCGGGTGTCCATGGGCAGCGGTAATCGTTTACCATCAGGCGATCAGTCTGCTCGTTTGTCCCCCTAAAAAAAATTACAGAATAACTCAGTTACACTAAACTGGGGAATATTAGCCTAATCAGAAAATTAGCCTTGGACTATAGCCTAAACCCTCTCATTCTGAGATGAGACCCGTACCCAGCAGTGGGACAGTATAATGGGTTGATTATGTATGTATGATGAATCACAATTTATATAATTATGTTGTCTAGACATCAAGCTATACATTTACAGTATAAGCTGACCTTACAATTTACAAAATTCCATCATCATCATGTCCCACCACGCCAGCCTAGGCTTGGCAGACTTCACATGCCGTCGAGAAAATCTCAACAAGTACCTATGTAATCCTTGACTGTTTCCTAACAATGTTTGTCTTGACTGTTTAAGCATCTGATATATTTTTTTAAATTAAACGTTGCCCCACTTTAGGATTGTCACCTGCATCATGGGTGTGTTTACAAACACAAATTACCGCATACACAAACACCCAGATCCGGAACAAATAGTTGTAGTTCATAGTAAAATTTATTCCGTGCGGGGATTAAACCCACAACACGTAGCGTAGAAGCCGATGCTCAGTCATTATGCCATTCATGTCGTCAATTAACTCTTAACACGCACATGATTGCCAATTTTCCATTGTTTGACTCCCCAGTCAGAAAAACCCTCGGAGGAAAGAGTATACACTCAGAAAAAGTAACCTCTAAGTGTCAGTTTGGTTTTCTAAATTTAAAAGTTGTCTTTAACTTAGAACTAAGACCAAGGAGATTTTATTTGAAAAAGTCTCAATAACAATATCCAGTTCAATATATTGTAGTTGGCAGAACAACTCAATAGGTGATACTAGAGTCCGGTTCATATTTGCGGATCGCTCTCAAGTTAAACCCAACTCCAAGTGCACTCCTTGCAGGGGATTCTTATAGTTTTATAACGCAATAACCGAACTCTTATCGTACATGACTCCTCCAATCGTACTTCTAACTTTGACCATTGATACTTTATGTTTAGTACATTGGAGTTATTATTTAATCATTGCCATGGTAACAAAAGTAAATGAAAAAGAATCCACCAATAAGCTTCGATTTCAAACTGCTGACTGAATCAGTCAGACTGATTAATCGAATAAAAATTCAACATGAACTGATGCTTACCTTGTTTTTATTCTCGCTATTCACAGATAAGGTAATACTTGAAGAAATACTTTTCTCCTAGAGGTACTCTAAAAACGATAATATCTAATGATAAAAAACAATACGCACTTCTAAAAATATATTGTTCATTCATCTTCATATATGAAGCGAACATCAAAGGATAACTAAGGACTTTTTTCTCAGCGAGCGTACAGTCGAGAACACAAAAGTTTTCCTTTAAAAAGTTTCCAAAACTACACACCTTAATGGACGTCAATGGACTCCGTGCAAGAAGTCTATAGAGTTGTTTCCGTTGTCTACTGGCCAGAATAAGGAGTGGAGTTATTACCGCCTCTTTTGTCCGTATAAAGGCGCAAGTTTCACAGCACTGGATACAGCAGATAGCTACTATTTAAAATGTACACCGGCGAAGTTTATTAAGTGGTTATGCCTAAATATTGTTTCGAAGAGATAAGACAAATCTAAATAACAGACACACTTCAACTGAAATGTTGTGAAAGACTTATATTAGTTTCTTTGATAACTTTAATCTTGAAAACTGTTTATTGGAAATTACGTTTTGTTGCTTTGTCTAAATATATACCCTTTTGTTTCAAAAATGTCCACTTTATCTACCTTTAGTCAGTCATTATAATTATGCAACAAGGATTATCTGCAAACTTTATAATAAACAGACACTTTTCATTAGTTTTTCTATAAAGATCTCTCGAAATAATAAATTAAAAAAGTTTTGTGACTTTTAAGTGTAACGTATTATTCCGCTTGTATTTCCCGAAGGGATAGGCAGAGGTTTACTAATGTACACCACAGTTTGCCGGTATGTCCCATGTAATAAGAGCTGAACCTATTGCAATTAGCCAGGCACAAATCTAGACTCCGCGTAGTGTCTGAGAATTTCATAGAAAAACCCAATAAAAATTTGCTCAACCTGGGAATCGAACCTAAGACCTTTAGTATAGCTGTCGCACTTGGGACCATTAAACCAATAAGGCAGACATAGTTAAGTGTGATATTAATTAATAAGCTCAATATATATTCCTCTGTTCTGTTCTGTATAGTCTATGTACGTTGCATGCACAGAGCCAACATATATTACGTAAGTAAGTGCACAAGACGACGAGAGTCAGCAGCAATGTGTCAACACACGCCCCTCTCCCGAACGTTGTGACGTCAGCGAATCCTGAGCTTGACCCATTCAATGATCTACAATTATTGGTAGGACCCAGAGTACTTTGCTGTACGTTCCGAAACTTGGTCCCTTTAATTAAAATAGCATCCGGAACCACTTTGCTATAATATTATATTGTTAGTGTAGTAACTGCCTGAATGGTGTAGTAGCTACGAGCGTGGCTGCTAAGTGTGAGTTCCTGGATAAGATTTTCAAGTCGAGCAAAGTGTTATCGAGTAAATTCTTAACAATAAATGAGTGTTATTTGTTGCCGAAGACTCTTATCGTAAAATTAAAATATCTTCAAAATGCATTTTTTTATCGACTGTGTCAAAAATATTTGCATATTATTCGTATAGTTATACAGTTTTAGTTAGGTTTTACTTCCAACAAATAATGATATTGTTTGAGATACGTATAAAATGAGTAACATAAACAGCTTTGAATTCTTGTAACGTCAAGTACGTTTGATGTTCAACATATTTTACAATTTATTAATATTCAACAATGAGTATTCCATCATTTGTTTTCACTCAAACAATACGTGTCACTCGGCTGAAGTAAACGCCTATAGAAAATGAACCCTCGCATGAGTATATTTTTTTACAAAGTGTCTTTGTTGTTATACATCAACACATAAATAATATACAAGATTTTATTCAGTACTGATTTGGAAGTAAAATAAAGTCGTATAATTTTCGTCATTTTGTGGTTTTTGTTGTGATGAACTATTACGCACATGACTTCGAAAAGTTAGAGGTGCCTTGGATTCTAACTCTAGACCAATAGTTGTCACTAGACTATCACTGCACTTACTTATACGTTAGAAAATTTCTGAGCATATTGCTAGCATTGATCTATAATGTACACTAGCACTAATCTCTGGGGTGTGGACGTGTAACTGACAGCAGCGCTGACACTAAAGAAAGGGGAGTATCAAGATTAACGCAATAATAAATCCTCAATGACCTGTTGAAAATTGAAGGAGAATGGTTTGTAAATGAGAATTAAAAAACCTGGTACCGAGAGAGAAAAAAAGTTTGTCGTTAGTTGATCTCCAATAGTATCTTATATAAAAGATTACCGTATCTATATTAATATTATAAAGCTGAAGAGTTTGTTTGTTTCAACACGGTAATCTCAGGAACTACTGGTTGGAATTCAAAAAAAATTTTTGTGTTGGATAGTCCATTTATCGAGGAAGGTTATAGGCTATATAACATCACGCTACGACCAATAGAAGCGGAGCTGCGCGGGTGAAACCGCGGGCGGGTCGCTAGTTATCTATAAATGTGGCAGGAAGATTTTTATGGACAAAGTATCATCATTACCGATCCACATACTATCTCACTGCTGGACACAGATATCTCTCAGAGTGAAAGAGGTTAGACTATAGTTCATAATATAATATGTATATATGCATATTATATGCATCGCCTGGGTGTAAAATACTGATATTACTGAAAAAGGCTGGAAGCCAACCCAAATATAGTTGGGAAATAGCTAGGATGATTACGTGTGGGATAGATTACTCACAACATTATAATCGTGACGTAATTGAGTAAGTAGATACTTAAGTCAAAACTCTCAAGAAATATTTTCATTTGTAAAAATTGTAACCAACTCCCATTAACAATTAAATTATTCGAAATTTTTTGAGGACTGCGATAAAAGCCCGTATGAAAAAAGTTGTCCCTATCGCGTACTTAAACAATCACATCACGGTTGATTGTGAACTTTTTTTGAGCTTTCTTCATTGTTCCAAGTTTCAATGGCAATCATTCTAAGAATCAAGCCACTTTTTTTAAAGAAAATTGTACGAAGAAAATAAGGATTCTTGTTGAGAATTAAAATAATGGAATAAACGTGACGATCATTTAAGAAAATGTATCATTATATTGAATTCAGAATGTGAAATGAATTTCCTCTAAAAAAAATTATGTATTTTTTTATGATACAAAATGAACTATACCGCAGTGCCTTAAGACAAAAGTCTTTAACCAGTGTGTGTTACCAGTGATGACTTATGGCACAGAGACGTGGTCGCTCACTATGGGTGTCATAAGAAAGCTCAAGGTCACTCAGCGAGCTATGGAGCGAGCTATGCTTAGCATTTCTTTACGCGATTCAGAAATGAGGAGGTCCGTAGAAGAACTAAAGTTGGCGACATAGCTCAAAGGATTAGCAAACTTAAGTGGCAGTGGGCGAGGCACATAGCTCGTAGAACTGACGGCCACTGGGGCAGAAAGGTTCTCGAGTGGAGACCACGCACCGGAAAGCGCAGTGTGGGACGATGGGAGTGATGGACGACCTGGTAAAGGTCGCTGGGAGTCGTTGGATGCAGCCGGCATATAACCGGTCTCTGTGGAAGTCTTTGGGAGAGGCCTTTGTTCAGCAGTGGACTTCGCCGCAGCAACCGAGGGGAAACTGGCCCTTACGCGCAAAATTCGAAACACACACCAAGGTGCTTTATGACTGACTCCGGCGAAGAGTGGTCGCCAGCCAGTCAAACCCCAAAAGGTCCTTCCACCGAGAAAGTCAGATATTTTCTCGCCTCTTACGAGATGCATATCTGAAAGGCAATGAGGAATAATATTCTAACCCGTCCCTACCACATATAATGCTTCCAATCAATATTTAGAAATATTACAAGTGATTTTGAACAGCTTTATTATTCGTATTGTCGCTTCGCTAATGATTCTAGGCTTTTATAAGAAAAATAAAAATATAATTATGTAAATGTAAACATACTAATTATCATTATTTATTTTCTTATGTTGATGTTAAACTGTCTACATTCTAGTGTAGGATATCTTAAACAAACAAATATCATCAAATATTCTCAACTATGTTATAACAATAATATTTACGATAACTGTTTGTGAAAATATTTTGACGCAGCACAAGTCACAAGAGCATGCCTATTATTATCAATACACACAATTCGTACCGTTATTGATAATTTAACATATCATGCTATTACGCCTGTATTCTCCATAGGGTTAGGCAGAGGTGTACTAATGTAACCAGTTCACCAGTATGTTTAGGTCCCATGTATGATGTAATAGAGAGAGAACTTACTGCCACTATTACCACTCCCATCTGAGAATTTTATATATGAATAGTTATTTATCTATCTTCTATCTATACTTATAATAAATCTGTAGAGAGGTCAATTCTGTACATGAAATATTTTTCCAAAATAACTATCAGCGGGTGATTAGTGATCGATACTGATGCCAAAAATGCAATCAGTAAAATTTCTGTCTGTCTGTCTGTCTGTCTGTATGTTCGTTATAGAAACAAAAACCACTCGACGGATTTCAACGAAACTTGGTACAATTGTTCTTCATACTCCTGGGCAGGTTATAGTATACTTTTCATCACGCTACGATCAATAGGAGCAGAGCAGTGAAGGGAAATGTTGGGAAAACAGGAGAACTTACTCCATTTTTTAAGCTTCCGTCGCGTGTGCAGCCTTAATGGTTAAAGCTACACAGAAATCATGTATGACGGAAATGTTCTCCTTAAAATTATATAAAAAATATTCCACGACTGCAAATGTCTATCTTTTATGGTTGACTCACAATAACACGTGTAACTCCCGATAGCTTAGCAGTTCGGAGCTTTCTGATTATATTTGTCTACTCTTACGTTAGGTGACTGACTGACTGACATAGTGATCTATCAACGCACAGCCCAAACCACAGGTTATAGTATACTTTTCATCACGCTACGATGAATAGGAGCAGAGCAGTGAAGGGAAATGTTGGGAAAATGAGTGATTCATGGGTAAGGTTTCAAGCTATCAATGTATATATCATCACGCTACAACCCTTAGGAACGGGGCAACGCAGGTGAAACCGCGGGCGAAGAACTAGGGAACAAAGTAACTATTCCACGCGGACGAAGTCGCTGGCAAAAGCTAGTATATTAATAATCGCAATATCACTGATGGACCTGGAAATCTAACCTAGGACCGCAAGGTAGCAGACTCGATTAGAACTATCAGGCTAATGAGGCAGTCAGATAATGATACTATAGGGATACGGTTACCTTCACTGCTATTGTAGCTCATGCTAGCAACTATCTAGTTGATTGATTTTTTTAATGGTCTCATAAAAAAGTTGACCATAAATAGAGCTGAACAACAAAAAAAAAATCAAAATCGATTCAAAAATAAGGAAGTTAACTATAAGCATTTTAATTTTATGCTACTCTGAGAACGTACTATAGCACGTTGTGACGTCAAACCGTGGATGCGCCACACAAATTCTATACTGACGTATTGCGGAAAAGGGACAGAGCATCCCCATTCAATCCCCACCAAAAAATTTAAAAACTTATATATTAGAACTTTATGACCCGATTAAAATTATTTTTTCAGTTTAGGAATTGTTTTTAATAACATTCTTCAATTCAGTATTTAAAAAAAATCAAAGACCAGCGACACTATACTCCCACGTGCCACCTTGAAAACCAGCAGGTGCTAGTCTCCATGTTATGGTTGTAATAAATGTCACAAATCCCACGGATAGTCGGTAAGAGTTTGACATACCCGGCCATATTCAGGTGGCAGGATTTATCTTACTATAAAAAAAGTAGCTTCAGTCACATTTACCTTTTTTTATGAGATAGGGGGGCAAACGAGCATATGGATTGCCAGATGGTAAGCGATTACCGCCGTCTATGGACACCCGCAACACCAGACGAGTCACAAATGCGTTGCCGGCCTTTTATAAGGGGATTGGGCCTCCGGTAACCTCACTCACTCGGTGAAACACAACGTAAGCGTTGTTTGACGCCGGTTTTCTGTGAGACCATGGTATCACTCCGGTCAAACCAGCCCATTCGTGCTGAAGCATGGCTCTCCCACGTAAAAAATACCCTACCCACCTAATATTTTTTATGTTTCCAACTCTAAGTCCTGAGTCAGTCCTTTTACTGAATTTTTAATAAATTTTAGACTCTTTTGCTACTAATATATTTTCGAGTATTAATTTTGCGTTTAATAAATTACATTCATTGCTAACGACAACCCGTGGGTATATGTTGTAGAGACATGTAGCCTTTGATGATAATACAGTATTTATTATATACATTATACTCGTACCTAATATATTCAATAAAATTATGCTCAAAAATTTAAATTTAATAAACTTAAACCTTTTATCTTTCATGACAAAAATATATTTTAACCATATCAAACCTTATTCTCAGAAAACAAGCTTTGTACTAAAAATATTGTCTTGTCATTTATTTAATATATAACATAAATTTTATATTCAGACGCATTTTTTTCTGTTTTCTTTTATTAAATAGCTATCTATTTAATGTTTTTAATTTGTTTGTTGAAAACAAACCGAAGACAATCAAAAGCGCGCTCATAGATATTGTTTTGTTTTATGAAAGTGAATTTTAATATTATAATTTCAAACAAAGCAAAAGATGCAAATGAAGGTTTTACGTACTAGAAGTGAGACGCACTTATACCGCACTCCGTCTGCGAAGTTTTTCTTTGAAAAACTCTGAAAACAAGTGAACAGCGCACCTGTCTGCATCAACGGGCGTTCAAAAGAGCGTCGAATAGCTGGGGTGTCTACGCCAAACTGCAGTGATATAGCGTCTAATAGTGATATTACACGATTCTATTTTAGGGTTTGAATTTGGATGAAGCACCCAAATTGAATAACAGTGAACAAACTGAACCATTGTAAATATTTTCACTTTTCACCATTCACTAAATTGAGTCAATTCGGTTGAAACGTAAATTAGTATCAATTATATAGTGGCGATGGGTTTCTGTGCCACTGACCATGGGTTCGATTTCTGCACAGAACAAATATTTACATGGCCTGTAGATAGTTGAGTCTAATAAGTATAAACTCAACTATATATCATTACTGTACATATGTAATGTAAATGTATGTAATGGGTTGATTATGATACGAATAAGTAGATAGTTGGTGTGGTCTCCCCAATACAAGAGAAAGTACTTATATGGGGTATTTAACGACTTGGGAATTTATGCTTATAAATCCCCAAGTCGTTACAAGTCAACCCCAGGATATCTAGCGTACCAGTCGCTTGACTGGTACGCTAGATATCCTGGGGTCGATTCCGAGGTCGAGCAAAGTGTTATTGGGTTTTTCTATAAAATTCTCAGTAGCAGCTCGGAGTTTGGAATTTGTGCCCGGCTAATGACAATAAGCTCGCCAACTATTAGGTACATCTGACCTAAACATACCGATCTGTGGGTGAACCTACGTACCTAGTACGCCTCTCACTCACCTTATGGTAAAATTTATAAAATATATAAATTGTTACACAACATTGTTATATTCATATAGTGCGAATATCATCGCTATATCAATATGTTTTTCTCACATATGAATATAAAATATTTTTCCCGATAATAGTAGAAATCGGGAATAGTATCGGAACAATGACGATATTACGACAATTCAGTTCCGGAACTGACGCCATTCAAACAGCTTTTTCAAAAGTAAAATGCATCGGAGAAATTCATTATCATATGTATATTATACTATCCTCTATCAATCTACCCGTGACCATGGATGCTGTAAAGGATCAAAAACGTCGGGAATTAAATAATTTCAATACAACGCGATAATATCCGTAAAAATAGTTTTATTTCAACATATTATACTATGATAATAAAACCCTGTCTGATCCGAAAATATCATATAGGATAAATATCATAGAGGATTCGGATGTACGGCCAGACGATCAGCATAACGTTTTTTGTGTTTTATTATCTCGTCATTTATGGTGGCCATGTTAAAATACTCATGTATCTCTCCATGTCGAACCATGGTGCATTGGCAATGCTTCTCAAGATGCCGTTTTGTGTTCTTTGGAGGCACATTATGTCATCATACATCCAACTAGGTTTTAGGAGTGAGTTGTAGAGAAGTAGTTTATTGTCGATGGATAAGACCGAGTTGCGGCGCATCAACCAATGTAGGCTTTTGAATTTAAGGTTCATATGTTCGCATTTATGTTTGATATCGGAAGCCCAGGTTAACACCTTTTATCTATTCTTGTAATTTGAAAATGATTACATAAATGGAACCGGATCTCAATATCTAACACCATCACTGGTCGGACAAGGTTTTCTTAACACATTGTATATTGACATGTAAATCCCCGTATAACTACATTGTTCATCATTCCATTTTACTTTTATCTGATAAAATGTACTTCTGAGATATTGCCTTATTATCATAAAGGTCGGTGTTCGACAATCGGTACATATCAAAATGTTTTAAGTAGATTTTATATAGTGTTATTTTTGTGTTATCTATACTTATAATAAATCTGTAGAGAGGTCAATTCTGTACATGAAATATATTTCCAAAATAACTATCAGCGGGTGATTAGTGATCGATACTGACGCCAAAAATGCAATCAGTAAAATTTTTGTCTGTCTGTCTGTCTGTCTGTCTGTCTGTCTGTCTGTCTGTATGTTCGTTATAGAAACAAAAACCACTCGACGGATTTCAACGAAACTTGGTACAATTGTTCTTCATACTCCTGGGCAGGTTATAGTATACTTTTCATCACACTACAATCAATAGGAGCAGAGCAGTGAAGGGAAATGTTGGGAAAACAGGAGAACTTACTCCGTTTTTTAAGCTTCCGTCGCGTGTGCAGCCTTAATGGTTAAAGCTACACAGAAATCATGTATGACGGAAATGTTCTCCTTAAAATTATATAAAAAATATTCCACGACAGCAAATGTCTCTCTTTTATGGTCGACTCACAATAACACGTGTAACTCCCGATAGCTTAGCAGTTCGGAGCTTTCTGATTATATTTGTCTACTCTTACGTTAGGTGACTGACTAACTGACATAGTGATCTATCAACGCACAGCCCAAACCACAGGTAATAGTATACTTTTCATCACGCTACGATCAATAGGAGCAGAGCAGTGAAGGGAAATGTTGGGAAAATGAGTGATTCATGAAAAAGGTTTCAAGCTATAAAACATCACGCTACAACCCTTAGGAACGGGGCAACGCAGGTGAAACCGCGGGCGAAGCACTAGGGAACAAAGTAACTATTCCACGCGGACGAAGTCGCTGGCAAAAGCTAGTCCGTAATAATTTTTCACCGTGGGAAATTCCGCCGCCCGACTCGACCAGGCCTCAAAGAAAACCGGCGTGAAACAACGCTTACGTTGTGTTTCAAGTGTGTGGATACCGGAGGCCCAATCCCCTTTTAAAAGGCCGGCAACGCATTTGTGACTCCTATGGTGTTGGTGTTGTTGAAACATTTATTACAGTGAAGTAGCCAATTCAATTAGAACAGTAGTCCTTAAGATGGAACAGATCGTTTCTTGATGACTGGCAATTCAATCTCCTAATGACCAAGCTAATTTAATTCTACCCTACAGATTAGGGAACAGTGAAATCCATAGGATTTTAACCGCCTTAAAATAGGAGGTTCACATTTCGCCACTGGGGCAGTATGGTGAAATGTGTGGCACTGATCAAATGGTCGCTAGTTTGGCTGATAAACGTGAGGTCCTGAGTCGAGCAGTTCTAGAAAACTTTTTTTTTATATAAAAAAGCCACTTAGTCTTTGGACTTCATTTAGCAATGGCAGTTGACGTCACCTAATACGTTGTAGTGGTACCCTAAAACATATCTTCGAGCTTTAGGTGTAACTACAAATCTAACCTAACCCTTCGGAAAATACAGGCGTGATGGTAGATATTTTTATATGAAAATCATTTTGTCGTTACATTTTTAGCTTGACTTCTATAATAGCTCATGGTTTCAAGCCACACTTACTTGCAGAGAAAAAACAAAGCAAGCGGAAATTAGAAGTTATGTTTCAAAGTGAGCTCAAACCCCACTTTAATGGCTTCTAAAACGGTACATAATCCAAGAAAACTGCACTTATAATATGAAAAACCAATATTTCGTAAAACACGTCATAATATATGCTATTTCGTAGACAATATGTTTTTTAAATTTTTTAGATTATTTGAAAAAATATTGAATTGTAATAGGTACTTAATTTTTTTAGACAAAGCAGGCAATTTCCTACAGAAAAATATAGTAGTCAAATACAAGACGATATTTACATACATTATGTTTTTTATAAAAAAACTCGCCGCACAAATTGTTTCTTGCATAGGACAAATCAATTTTATATCTCTCTAATACTAACATAAATCCACTTCATTTTTGCAATTAGTCCACACTAATATTAAAAACTGCGAAAGTTATGCTGGTATAAGTTTTCACACCTAAACCGCTGAACCAATTTTGATGAATTTTGGCATAGACAGATATAGGCTGTCTTGTGTCTCAAAAAGTCATTTTGGTCTAAGTGAAATTGGAGGCAACAGCTAGTCTTAGTTCTAATTATAAATTTAATTCTAATCACTAGCCCATTCACAGAATCCTAGCTCAGATCTAGTTACCATTGATTCTAATTCCTGCCATACATTGTTTATAGATTGCAGGTTAATGTAATAATTTCCCCGAATATGATAAGCTAACACTGAATTAGTATCTAGTTCTAGCTTAATAATGCAAGATACAGACGTTAATAACCCTATGCTTTGTGATACTAAAGGACTACATAGGGATTTCACTCGGGTAATATATAGATAGGACGTTACTAATATTGAATAATTAACTAACTCAATTAATTGTTACTATTGAAATAATTATAATGGGTTCTAATAAACACGACTTCCATTTACTAGCATTATTCTCCTCTAAAAAAACTACATTGTCCTCTAAATTACTAGGCCAGCCACAATCAATGATCATCTAAAAATACTATCTTAGCCACTATTAATCGTCGATGTAAGCTACTGTAAATACAACACAGCATGGTTGTTATTTTATAGCATCTACACAAAGGCTACGATTCGTCTCTGGAATCATGTGGTCACAGTTCCAACTTATCCTAACAAATATTTAAATTTCTTTCATAAATTATTAAACTCTCCGATACTGCAAACCGTAAAATATCAGTAAGTTGTAAAATCCGTGGTTAACTTAGTAAATCAGAAGATAAAAATTGTTGTTGTTGTTGTTGTTGTTCTTTACTTGACGCTTTCTTTGAAATTTTAGTTGGCATTGAATAAAATACGTATTAGTTTATTAGAGGCTTTCTTATTTTCCCGTTGCTTACATATAAAATCAGAGGTTGTACGTCCGTGGTTAAAAGAAATCTGTGACTTGACATAAAATTCCCCATTTATAATTATCGTGTAGGCAAATAAATTATAAATTAATAAATGTTACTTAACGTGGGAGAACCATGCTTCGGCATGAATGGGCCGGCTCGACCGGAGTTATACCACGGCCTCACAGAAAACCGGCGTCAAACAACGCTTACGTTGTGTTTCGCCGAGTGAGTGAGGTTACCGGAGGCCCAATCCCCTTTTAAAAGGCGGACAACGCACTTGTAACTCGTCTGGTGTTGCGGTTGTCCATGGGCGGCGGTAATCGCTTACCATCAGGCGATCCGTCTGCTCGTTTGTCCAGGGACGTGGTTATCATCATGATACAACTACATTATTAACATTAACGGCTACACCAAACGTGAATATGACAAAAAATATATATACAATTTCTTATACCAACGCCATCTGTGGTTATTGGTTCATATTTAATTTTTTTTTTAATGTTGCCCCACTCTAGAATTTTGTCCTGTATGGTGCTTTTACAAACACAAATTCTCACATAGCCAGATGCCCACACCCGGAATAACCTATCTATCCTACCTTACCTACTTGTAGATCATACAAATATGTGCTCCGTGTGGGGATCGAACCCTCAACACGTGGCCCAGAAGCCGATCGCTCAGCCGTTACTCCAAACGTGTCATCAAATTAAGAAATTAAGAACACAATGCGTAATCTGACCAATGAACAGGCTACACACTCATCGCATGGAACAAGTCATTAATTTTATATTTTACCCTGCCTTTAATTTGTTTTGTTATTGCAATAACCATAACTGTAGTACAGTCAGCGTCAAATAGTACGTGAAAACCAAAGTGGCAAAAAAGATTGCAACACGACCTTATTCCAATTGTAACAAAGACGTGTTGCGAACTATTTGGCCCCTTGACGCTGACTGTACCGACTTGTAACCAGTGTGAGTGACTAGGTGCACTGACAAAGAAACGTTGACAAAGTCGAGGTAGTGTGGCATTCTGTAGTTTTTACTCACCGCTATAAAAGAGCAGTGAGTGTATGTTTGTTATTGTAATAAAAATAACCCACTGACAGTGAATGAACCGTTGATATGTTATGAAAACATATTATTAATATTATGTAGTATCATAATTTTATTCTGTTGAATCATGATAATTGTTAACTTTCATCAAATAATGTTGCAATTTATAATAATCAATTTGTACAATGTGTTTATTTCTTGCTTTACAAAAGAAATCATTACTGGACCTAAACATACCAGTGGACTGTGGGTATACATTAATACACCTATGCCTAAACCGTTGGGCAAAAATGGCGTAATGTTCAAATAGATATTTTCCTTCAAAAAGTTATTTCTTTATCATTGAGATAAAAGAAAACGTAGGAATCACCCACTTACATTTAAAACTAAATGCTAAAATGGAAATAAAAACAGAATTACCCAATGTCGGTGTCGGCGGCACATTAAAAGAGCGAGGCCGTCGCGGAATGTTGCTAAATCTCCCAAGACGTGCTATAGGAAATGTTCTCTTTATCTTACACCATCCTGCTTCCGAAGGCGTACCTTCCGCTCCCCATTCCGCCTCGCCGCACTACACACCGGAACTGACGGGGATTTATTTAGAATAAAACAGCACATTTTTATTGCGCATTAAAATACAGCCAAAAGTATAACTGGAACACGAATATCTTTGATATTAACCGAAAAAGAGTTAAATAAGCTCTGAAATATAGTTAAGTCTTATTCATTAACTGGTTTGTTAAGGAAATTTTTATATAATACATAAAATGAACACAATACTCTTTTACCTATATCATTAAACAAAGAAATATTAATTGTAGAAAAAATTACCTGCATTTTTGGATAATTTGATTGTGAAATTTAATTACTCCTAAAAGTATCACTTAGAAAATAATTTGAAATTTATGCATTGTTCATTATGAAAATATACAAAATACACACATAATTTATAAATATTTAGAACAAAAAATTAATGATGAACTAAAGATGAAACTTACTTTTATAAATATTTAGAAATAATTACTACGCAATAAACTTTTTTCCAAAATTTCTAAATAAACTTTCGGGTACTTAGGGCAAATAATTCCATTTAATTATACATAGATTAAAATGGATACTCTTTTTGGATATTTGACACAGGTAATTATGATTTTGACTGAAATTGATGGAGTTAGGTGAAACAACTAATAAAGTAATCTGTTTATAATACCAATATCTCGATCTACGTAAACGGAATATAAAATCCATAAGAGCAAATAAAACAGAGAAAAATTGTATTAGTGCGGGGCGGACGTGATGGTGCAAGTGCATTGTTTTGTAACCCACACATATGCGCCGTGGATTATCATCAATCACCAACTGCAAATTGCACATAGCCTTTCGGAATGCACCCACTGCCATTTGTGTGCCACCGGTCAGGATTAGGCGGCATTAGTTGAATCGAATTCCGTGCTAAGCGCTCTGCGGAGCAATGTGTTACAGAATGCGAGACCCCGTCCTGTACTGAAATAGCCTACACACCCCGCACTGAAGGAATAAATTATTGATTCGTACCGATTGCGGTATAAATCGAGATTTAAGTAAATTTTAATTAAACTTGGCCGATTCTCGCATCCTGCTGAGTTGCTAAATGGTTCACAACAAAGTTTGTTGGTAACAGATAGATGTAACTTATTTTTATCGGTTCTTCGAACGTGACCACCAGCCAGCTTGTTTCCTGTTCGTTCATGATCACTGATTTCGTAAAAGTAAATATCTCCATTTCAATAAATTGTTGTCCTGACTTTTTAATTTCTCTTTTATTGTTTTAATCTATTGTTATTATATTTTAATTTATTGTTTAAATTTTTTATTGTTGTCCCGGTTACATTTAATAAAATCATAGTTGTATGATTTTATTCTATTCACGAAAGTATCATACTAGACATAGGTACTTATTACTATTAAATTTTAAATTTATTTACTTACTATAAAAGAAATTACAATTTTATAACATTAGAATAACACGATATTTACGTGGGAGAGCCATACTTCGGCACGAATGGGCCGGCTTGACCGGAGTGATACCACGGTCTCACAGAAAACCGGCGTTAAACAACGCTTACGTTGTGTTTCGCCGAGTGAGTGAGGTTACTGGAGGGCCAATTCCCTTTTAAAAGATCGGCAACGCGCTCGTGACTCCTCTGGTGGTGCGGGTGTCCATGGGCGGCGGTAATCGCTTGCCATCAGGCGATCCGTCTGCTCGTTTGCCCTCCTATCACATAAAAAAAAAAACATTAACATAATCATGCTTGTATCCCCAAAGAGTTTGGCAGAAGTGTCCTCGTGTAAAGACACACATTTCGCCTGTATGTTTTTACGTTCCATGTAATAGGGGGTGAGAACCGAGCGCCAATACAAAATTAAAAAACAAAAATGCAATGCATAATTGCCATCAACTGGGCGCAAATTCCAAGTGCCAGCTGTTATTCAAAGATTCACAGAAATGCCCGATAACGTTTTGCTCGACCTAGGAAATGAACCCAGAACCTCATGTTATAGCCGCGCCTAAGGCCACTTAACCGATGAGACAGTTAAAAGTCAGTAGGTATACTAATAGTTAATAACACTAACAAGTTAAATCCTAAACACTAACATTTGTAACATGCTTAACAACGCTACAAATAGCTGTAACAGTTACAAACTATTTACAGAATAAATATAACGATTGTTTGTAAGAACATTGTTCGTTCAAATTAAGGAGAGCGCTCTACACAATTAAGGCCTGGTCACAGTTCATTCGAGTCTTCTTTAATTACAGTTCCTTATGCAAGTGGCTCGCTTAGATCCGGAGTTCCAAAACTATTTGCGGCACTAAATCCAGTTGCCAGTACAGTGCTATCTAGGAGCGCAACATGCATACCCATGTAAATTTCCAGCGGAGCCGGCCTCGTTAATTTGGGTCTTGTCACGAGGCACATCCCTTTCTTAGTAACTCTGTACCCGCTGCGTCGCTGTGCTTTCACCAGCTAACGGCTCCTTGGCTGCTCGAAATTGCCTCGGTTTATCTTCGTACTATCGACCCTGAACACATTCTGAATAAATGTTTCACAAATTTTCCATCCTGTACTCAGAGTGCCCCTTTTACAGAATGCCCCTTTTATTTATCTTTACGATCGCGAGATTTGTTTCAGTGATTTTTGATATATAAAATTGCTTTACGCCTGCAGTGGTGGTCGGAATATTTTTTGTGTTAATCAGATAAGATTGAGATTTGTTCGACATGCTTTGCTTTTTTAAATGATAACTGGAAAATTTCACAAGGCATTATATAATAAATTGCGCTTTAAATGAAATAGTTTTGAATTTGAAAGAGTGGAAATTATTTCATGGTTTTTGTTGAGTTTTAAATAATAATTATTATTATTAAAAAATATTAAATAGTAAAACGCTACTAAAAATTAAATAAGATATTCACAAAGGACAAGTATTCTATATACGGCACTCTTCTCTAATAAAAAAAAACGTTTACTTGAACTACTTACGTTAGACACTCGATAATTTCGTGTTAAGACCGACATTAAAAACTGTTGTGCTCTAATGTATGCTTTGACGTCACACAGGACTGGTGTATTCTTGATTATACGCTTTGAAAAGGACCGAAGACCATGTTTATTAAAACAGTGGATCATCATTACGTCTAACATTAACATATTTGTAACATTTTCTATCTGTAATGTCATTGTTTGCGAATGAAGCAGACGTATTACTTTGTGACTTTTGCGTCGCTCGAAGTTTTTGCTGCAGTATTTTTGTGTGAGATCATAATATAATAGTTACAAAAATTTCTCATTATTATAATAGCAGTGTTCTTCTTTGAAGCAAATCAGGTAGGTAAGCGTGAAGACATTTAAAAAAATGTGGATTTCTATCATCATACTTCTAGTCTTTTTTTTATAAAAAGACACCTCCCGCCCTATGGTATAAGGCCTGCGGGACACCTAATAAATATACATTTAACGAACACAAAGACTCCGTATAAATATTCGTGAAACAGTTAAAAATTGCCTCAGTAAGGAATCGACTTACGGTGTAATGGTAGTAGCCCTTAAAAAGCTGGGAAATTTCTCAGCTTTATTGGGAAAGAAGCGGCGGTATCCTAATGGGTAGGGCGACGGACTTGCGATCGTTTGGTTAACGGTTCAAAACCCACCCATTGCACTACCGACGTGAACCCACTCGTAACACAAGCATTTTAGCACGAGGGGTTAACAAGAATACATTATATTTATTCATTAGATTCTTAAATTAAATTATTCATGTAGGTATCGCCGCTCATTAAAATCTGTTAATTTTTATTGTGTGATGTCATGTACTTGTGATTCTATTTTTTATGACCACAATTTTTCTTGAATTATGATAATTTTAGTGTAATCAAATACGATGTCTAATACCTAATACCGAATAGGACCAAATTGTTTACTGAAGTACAAGTATTCCTACAAACTTCATTTGCCAGATTAGATATTAAAATGTAACATACTATTTTTTATTAGGTACATTATTAGATTTTTTCCAATATATATCTTAAATTTTTTAGTTTACTAAAGCGTATGTTGCATTCAAAATATATAAGTTTTTATTCAAAGGTTTATGTAAAATCGAAGGCGAGCGCCTGCATTAGGAACAGGGATTCTCCAAATTGGAAATCTACACCTGAAAACGTTAAATTAGAGCGTTTCGGAAAGACATAAAATAGTTGCGAGGTACTTTATATCCATTTCAACCAGAGTTACATTGAGATAGCAGTATGGGCGTACTGACAACCTTACGACAAGGAATAAAGCGGAAAATGGTCGTCTATTTTTCTGTGTTTTATTTTAGTATTTGTAATTTTAGTTTAGGTGGGCTCTTAGGGATGACACTTGTCGCGTGATATTTTATTGGTTTATTGATGAATTTATAATATATAATAACAGAATTTTAAAAAAGAAGACCCGTGCCCAGCAGTGGAATAGTAATAATAAAATATGCAAGGATGATGAATAGCAGATTAATAACAGGGTTTTCATTAATAATTCTTAATACAAATTTAGTTCTGTTCACAATACATAAACAGTATTAATTTTAATAAATCTTAATATATATAAAACTCAAAGATGACTGACTGACTGACATAGTGATCTATCAACGCACAGCCCAAACCACTGGACGGATCGGGCTGAAATTTGGCATGCAGGTAGATGTTATGACGTAGGCATCCGATAAGAAAGGATTTTGATAAATTCTACCCCCAAGGGATATGCATATGGAATAAAGTAACTATTCCACGCGGACGAAGTCGCGGGCAAAAGCTAGTATCTAAATATAACTTTAAGTCCTATCGTTGAACAATTTCTTTTACGTTTTTTGAGCTTCATTCAATACGTACGTTATGTAAACCCACGTTAAGTATTATTTCCTTAAAACAAACTATCGATATTGTTATATATATTGTGTAAATTAGTTTAAAAGTCAAAAATATATTCAACAATAGCCACGGAACACCACGGCCACCATACAATCGTCACGGAAAAATCCCAAGATTAATCAAAATTAATACACTTATTAATTTTTATACCTACTATTTTATCATTAAGTATTTCGTATAATGTAGATACTAAACTTGATTTATAAAAGTGAATACAGATTGATTATGCATCCGTCATTGATAAATTTTATCTAATCGATTTGGTAAATCGATAATATTGAAGGACAAAAAGTCGAATATCAACAATTGTATACCAAGATTGATGAATAATATCAAAATCATATTTGTTGACAGTCGCTATAAATGTTGCTAGTGTTATTGAGTCTACATTTTCCATGGGGTAATAATAATAGTTACATCTAGGTATCTTCTTTTTCGTATAGAATCATCATTGCTGTGAAAATTATAATTATGGGTGATGCAAAAGAAAAGAGAAAGAGTTAACCCGTCTCTTTCACAGGTGAATAGGCATTACTCGTTGTTTTATCTGAATAAAATAATAATTTGTCTATTATTGTTTTTATTTATAATTTTTATTGTTTGTTTGTTTACATTATTGTTGGTTTAAATATGTAATGAATTACTCATCGTCGTGTACTCGAAACACATGCGTTTGATTTTAAACAAACACGCCGACAAATTAGATCTTGTTTCATGAAAAACTTAAACCTATAAAGTAGTTGGCTCTCTTTCTCTCTTAACACAAATAGGTTTCTCTAAAATGTAGCCATATAGAATTAGCTTCATTGTCGGATCAAACATTGATTAAAATTACAACTTATAAAGATGAGGATGGACCCTTCAGGTGTCTTCACCTTAAGGGTCACAGCCCGGTTAAATTGTCAAGCTTCCCTGGAATCATTAATTTCATGAAGAAGATTAGATTCCGTCATAAAAAAAAAACATTAGAAAAGCTACCTACATCTCAAGATTTTTTGTCAACTCTTTAATAATCGGCAAAAAAATCGCTGCGAATAATCGCCTTGCCATACTGAGCAACCTTAAGTTCATAATCACCTTGATCTTGAACGTGTGTAACACGACTTACGTCATATATACGAGTAGGTATTGTGTCGTCAGTAAGTAGCGCCTTGGGAATGTTGCCGACTCACTCATTGCAGATAAAGAAATTGAAACTATGAGTTACTGACCACTATAGGTAGTACCTACAGTGGTCACCTAGTACACGAGGTACATATATTACAAACAAAATTATGTATATGCACAAATCTTGCTAACAATGATTAAGGATTTCAAAGATTAATAACACTTACTGGACCTAAGAATTGAAACCAAGACATTTAGCGTAGCAGTCGCGCTAGAGATAACTTTACTAATAAGTCAGTTAAAGTAAATACGAGTGACAAATATGTATATATAAATTATCATCCTTCACTCTTGGGATCTGGATCTCGATCCTTGATATAAACCAGCTGACTAGCCATACGTTTTACAAGAGCGTTAATTGTTATTCTCTACTCGACAGAAGATGATAAAGTTGTGAAATTATCACATTGTATGAACTGATTTGATTTATGCATGGAAATGGTTACGGAGAGTGAAAACAAATCTGACTATTGATGTACTTAATACTCCATGGTTAGAATTCCAGATAGTTTCCTATACTGTGGCACCTGTTCATTGAGGTAATAGTAGCAAGTACTAGTGTCTGGAATATAAAATACTTACCACGATTTTTTTTACCGTATTTTGTCAGATGTCGTCAGTGGCATTCAGCACTAAATTCTGACTTGTAAAAATGTTGAAAGATCTTTAGAGATATTTACAGAAATAAATATCAATGACAGAAAAATACATTGTTTCTAAATAAATACACTGGCTAGTAAGTAGCTGGGGAACTTATCAAAAATATTGTGTGTATTGAATCCGTTGACTTTTAAATATCTTGAAATAACTTTAGGCACAGATATTTACGGAAAGAAATATCAGTCACAAAAAAAAACGTTATTTCTAAATAGAAACACTGGATAACTTGAAACGCTGGGCAACTTATCGAAAATATTGAGTGTATTGAATCTACTAGTTATCATTCCGCTCAGGTCGTCAGGGTTAACTGAGGGAAATGGGCCAGAATTGCACTCGTTAGCGAGGGGTTTCATTGTTTCAGGTCGAACCCATATATAAAGTTCTGTACTGTAAAGCTTGGATATAGTTATTATATTTATATATATAAAAGAACAACTGGTTCCATTTGCACTGTAGACAAACACTAAGAAAGGATTTTTGGAAATGCAACCGCTAAGGTGGTGAAAAGGGGGGTGAAAGTTGTATGAAAGTCCGCACACACTACCATGCGTTTGACACACACATACACACTCCGAAAGCAGAGGTGTACTAATGTACACCCACAGTTGGCTGATATATTTAGGTCCAATGTAATAGGGGGTGAGCTTATTCCGGGGCACAAACTCTACTCGACCTGAGAATCGAATCCAGGACTGGGCACTCAGCAGTCACGCTTGCAACCACTTGACTTATCAGGCTGTCAGTATGTACCAGAGATTTACTAGCTACCAAATTATCTGTGTAGGTACCTACTAGAATTAGTATCTCGACCAATATAAACAAGGCTTTTCCCTATAAACAAAGTTCTTCGAGAGAATTCTTGAGATCCATGTTTAAAAGTACAGAATGCGCAAAAATATTAAACTAGGTAGAAGGAAATAAAACCGGGTTTAAGTATTAGGTAGTTTGGTACACAGTAATGTCTAGTCCAGAACAGACCAACTTTGTGATCATGGGTAGGGGACACGGAAGCTGTAAAAATAGGAAATATATACAATTTAAACAACGGAGAATAAAATAATTACTTATAAAAAATACTGGTATAATTACGTGCTGACAATAGGTTCGACTTCGTATACCACGAAGGGATAGGCAGAAGCATACTAATGTACAGTAGCGACCAAAAGTCCATAGGCAATCTCGCAACGCAACAGCTTGACGTTTAGTTTGACTTACGACCTTCTATTCATTGTCGTTAACAAGTGACACACACTGGCTGAGCTATTGAGCTCGCTTGTACTGTTCATAGCAATGTAATCCTTAGCGTGCTTATGGACTTTTGAGCGTTTACTGTAGCTACACGGACAGTTCGCCATTAAAAAAAAACACATAGGTGCAATTACACCTGTATTGCTCGAAAGCAGAGGTGTAAATTATACACCGCCCCCTTCTCTTCCGTTGGCAGCGAGAAAAAAGAAGAGAAAAAGAAGTCTTTCTTTATTAGACGACACGTTTAGCGTAGCAGCTAATCAAACAGCTTCTGCGCTATATTTTTATGATCGATAGGTAGTTGTTCCGGGTCTGGGCGGTTGTGTATGTGAGAATTTGTGTTTGTAAGCGCATCTACGACACAGGAAAAAATCTTAGTGACGTAGGACGTAGGACCGTTGAAAGTAACGTTTTTGAAAGAAAATATGTACCCTGTACTGTACTTACGACTGTTACCCAATCATCCATAATTAACAAAACTAAATATTGGACATTGATATCTCATAAATTCACCGCCCCCTGCCGCCAACCTCCACAACGAAAAATCAGATTTTTTAATTTACCCAGCACTCTACTTACGACTTTTACCCAATCATCCATAATTGACAAAGCTAAAAATTAAACATTGACATCATAGATACATCGCCCCCCGCCGCCACCATTGGCAGCATAAAATCTGCGCCAAGCCTTTTACCTTACGCCCATGTGACGGTAGCGAAACGGCTAAGGCATATATTTTGACTAAGGTGTAAAATTTGTCTTTCCTAATTTACCCAGCACTGTACTATGACTTTTAACCAATTACCTTAGTACCAATACAAAGTAATTACAAAGCTAAATGTTGGACGTTGACATCTCATAAATACCTACGTCTTATCTACTGATACTGTTTATATTACTACATAATAAATAATTATTTCATAATTACGTCTTCCTGTTGTAAACAGCTGGCCTGATATCAATCATTTACAGCTGTCTTATGTAATACAATTAATAATTAATATGTTACAACTGTTATTTTGTAAATTAATAACATATTAACAATTATGTTAATTTTGAGAAAAACCCTAAAATGATGGAGTGATTAAGGTACACTAATAGAGCCGCCATGAATGAGGATGGTTTGATTCATAATGTTCACTTTTTTGAATGATTTTTTTTTATTGTTCGCCTGTATATTGCTATTAATAATTCCGGTCATTCCAGTTATAATAAATGAAAAACTTTTACTTTGTTCGTGGTGGTGGAGTTCCTGGAAGAACTTTAAATTTATTAAACTACTTTCAATTAAGTTACTTAATATAAAATTGTAGTAGGAGTTTAAGGCGCGATTCGGAAATTCATCACTTTTAATTAAAAATATAGTTTATTTTTAATTCTTATGTGCCTATGCTCCTATAATAAGAGTTTATACAACTGTTTACACGATCCGTACTGTATGTAGGTTTGTGCATAAGTCACCTACATTAACATGGTATTTTTTATATGAAAAAACCAATGGTGTTTTTTCATATAAAAAATACCATTTCATAACATTGAATAGGAAATCCAAGAATCCCATTGAAACTGGAATGTGATCCGTCCGTCCACAAATCAACTTAACTTTTTTAATTATACATAATTCAGCCACATGAACTTTATACACCAAACTCAAAACTGGTTCCTTCCAACAAGCGGTACTTTGTTGCACCAACAAAAACTGGCCAACCAAATTACAGGTTGCAATTTTTGATTCAACGATACACGGTTAACCGAAACCGCTATGATCACGAAGTCTGAGAGCGAAAGAGACCACACGCACACGAACAAAGTTTAACTGAGCGCGAGACAAAAAATATCCTAGCTAATAGTAGGTAGGTAGGTAGTAATAGGTGATGCTTTTTGTGCCATTGAGGTAAGATGTGTCAGAGAGGTACGCTGTCAATTCAAAGCCACAATCCTCAGTACTACTTAGCAACAGTCCGATAAACCGCAAAGGTAGCATCGAATAGGTATTATCGCACGCTTGCTATAATGATATACGATGTCAATGTTCATTGATGTTAGTGAAGCCGCGTGAAACGGTCGTATGAAAAAAACCTGATGAGTCAGTGACGGTTGCGAATTGCGAACGAGTTCACCATATCGGACCATTGTTAAACGTGATAATATTTTGAATAGAGAACAAACTAAGAGTAGGTAAGGGACTGTTTTATTTTTATTTATTGTGCCAGCATTATATATATTTTTTTATTAAACAAGTACCGTATACAATTTTTTTTTATAAACCAAAGACAAAGCTTGGTTCTATTTATTAAATTAATTTATGAGTTTATTATGATTTTTTAAGATTATTAGTACTGAATAAACAGCGTATCGTTTGCGGAATTGTAAACAAACAAATTGACCTACTTGCGATAATAATATTTGCACACTTACCTTGATTACAAAAATATGGATTGATATCAGTGCTATCACAATAAAACAAGGAATTGCGTAGTTTAAAATACGTTTAATACATATTCTGTGATATTAGATTTTTAATTAGATAATTTAAAGATCGTCGACGTACTAGTATTTATGTAAAAAGATTTGCATTTTTTATTCACCTACAAATACCTGGAATAATTGTTGATGAAGTTGTTGTCGAATTAATTATTTAATGTGATAATTGAACCTGCGACCCGTAGCGTGGCAGACTAATCGCTCCTACACAAATCGTTCAATTACCTTTGGCTAATTACTTTAAACAACAGATTTACTAAGATAAAATAACTTTATTCTTTGCAAAACGTCTGTAAAAACCATGATTTAAATAGCACTTGTTACCATTATCATAACCCGAAAATTGGTGCTAACTCAACATAATTTCTGTACTATGACGTCACTCGCGAATTGCGTTCCGTGATAAGATGCGTATTCAATGACCACATATGTTTATTGCACTGATAAATAAATAGTTCCTAATGAGAAAGCAATAAAGTTTTTTTGTACGTGTTTCATCCATCCAGTTGGTATATTTTACCAATAAATATATATACGGGGGGTTTTCTTTGGAATAAATTATCTACAATAAATAAAATTAATGTGTCTGTGTGTATTTCAAAATAAATGCCAACATTAATGTGAAAACTGCTTACGATATCTAATCATAAATATAGTCTTTTTAATTTTTGTTTGTCTAAAAGTTTATCTCGAAGAGGCTCCGAAACAGCTCAACGGATTTCGATGAATATTATAGCAACTCAACAGATTTTGATTAAAATTATAGAGATTGAAACGGGAATTATAACTTAAATTTTCATATATGTTACATTTCGATATTTTGCAAGGTTCAGAGGATATGATTATAAATATGAGTCACATGGACGCGTAGCAGGGTAAATCTGTAATTAATTCTGTGACTAATAATAAGGACGCGGGTATCTTATTCAAAATATAGTAGGTACTAGACTAATGAGTAAGTTTACCACAAATTTATTATTTAATATGCTGCATATTTTTTTTTAAAACTGGCTTGCTAGCAATGTGCGTCGCACATTACTAGTATTCTTGTTAACCCCTCGTGCTAATTGAAATAAAACTACTTTTTACGGATTTTATAGCGTTGTATCGATATTATTTGATTCCCGACGTTTCGAATCCTTTGCAGCATTCATGGTCACGGGTAGACTAAGTTGTTGGACGTCATAATGTTACAATTTACTAACAGCTACCTTACATTTTGGTTAATTATTGGCGATCTGATTCACGTAGAACGAGCTCACCGTATCCTTCGGTCTTGCAGTTTTGGGCTTGGATTTTGATTTTATGTAATCTATAATGAGGTTCCAAGCAGGTATAATTATTAGTGTGTGTAACTATTGTAAGTACGTTTGGCACCTAGGGACGGTGTCGCTATCACCATAAGTTATTACCATTTCACTTTTTTTATAGTTTTTTTTATCGGGGTATTTTGACTTGTAAAGTGGAAATTATTATATAAATAGAATCGCATCTCGATACCTAATAATAACTTCACGGGACGGACGGGGTTTTCTTAACACATTGTATATCTATTTTATCTACATTGTATCAGATATCTTCAATAAGTGGTGACGTAAAGAGTTATCTACTTAAGCTGAGAGCTACTATCAAGATTGCTTTCTTTGCTGTTATAATTTAGAATTCTTTAAGGTCTTATAAATTATAATATACATATACAGGGTGAAATTGAATATACGCGACAAATTAAAATGTGATCCCATGTGTAACAAAGAATATTTAGAACACGTGATTAAGGGAAATACTATACTTGTTTTATATTGTAAAGAGAGTTTGGTAACGTCTCATGCGCCTCTACTGCTACTTTTCTTGTGAATAGAAAAAATAGATAAATGATAGTAAGTACAAAGCGATAATAGTTCACACAGTAACTATCTGCATAATGAATTGATCGGGCGCGCCGCACGACTTTTTTGATAATTGCCTTAAATTATTTATGTATGTTTTTTTAGTTAAATACCGATAATTCATGCCTACTTGAAGACAATAGCTTAGTTTGCACTGTCTAAGATGAATAATAAGATACTTTTTTAACAGTTTAGATTATTAAAATTATATTTTAAAATAAATAAAGGTTACTGAACCTCTCATTTCGATTTGTCACATGTTTTCAAATTCAGCCTGTATAGTGGATATCGTGAGCTAATTCTCAGTGGATACATTTATTTTGTGCATCGACACAAAATTATTGTAGACGGTAGAAAAAACAGTAATTAAACATTCACAACAAAAATACACATGAGTTTTTTCCTTAAATAACTTGTACTTTTATACGATTGAAAATATCGATTACAATTCGACTCGACTCGACAATAATGAAAAAATTGTGTAAAATTATGTAAAAATCTACATTGAATTCTAAATTACTTAATTAATTGTATTGTATACACTTTTTTTTTTTCATTTTATTTGAAAGCCAGTGTTACCAGTGAATTGTTCGGGAAAGTGACATTAAACAACTGACATCTCAGGGTGACAACACACAAAACTATTTCTAGAAAGCACCGCTAGTCGAATAACGCGAATCAATTGTTCGTAATGAAGTATAACAGTAATGAAGTATAACAGAAATGAAGTATAACAGTAATGAAGAAATGACCGTAGGTACAAATGATATCTGGTGAGTGGTTTAACAAGACTATTTATTGTCATCAATCGTACTAATTTGTCTTCCTTCTTTTAGTGATAGATTTACATCATCTACTTCCCACGATACGTAAATTACATAAATAGATGTCATTCATCATAATTTCTAAAGGAAATTATAATGACACAAAGGTGCGCGTCTCAAATTAAAAGAACTGAATACTGATTTCCATGAACAATAATCACGAATGCGAAAGGTTTAGGTCCCCAATTGCCTTAACACAAAGTTTGCAGAATCACTTGCGGACAACTTAAGACACGTTACGTACTCGACCTAAATTAATCATTGCCATGATTCTAAGGTGCCAGTGATCTATAACAGCTTCGTAAAACTTCTTGCTCGTTAGAAAACTTCAATCATTTTTTCATTGTAACCCTAAAAAGCCAGCTTCTTAAAAAAATACGACTTTTGGATAGATTATTCGATTACAACTACTTTTTTTTTTCAATTCATAGGAAGTAACAACGCATTTAGTGAACGTTAAACAACGCTTACGTTGTGTTTCGCCGAGTGAGTTACGTTACCGGAGGCCCAATCCTCTTTTAAAAGGTCGGCAACGCACTCGTGACTCCTCTGGTGTTGCGGGTGTCCATGGGCGGCGGTAATCGCTTACCATCAGGCGATCGGTCTGCTCGATTGCCCTCCTATCCCATAAAAAAATATATTATGGGAATAATACAACAAAAAGTATTTATGTAAATAAAAATAATGAAGTCGAGTAATATAAAATTATTACCTGAAATAATAATTCTACTCTACAAATAACAATTGAAAACATTACAAAATATTAATTTTATGATAAAATTCCTAGATACAATACTATTAGAGTTAGCAACAGGAACCACGGTCTGATGGTTTGAATTCTCTTAGTGAGATAATGTAGGTGTAGGACATAACTGTGGTACAGCAGATGGCAATGTCCGGCATGAGGCTATATGTACATTGTTCATTACCACGGGGCTGATCAATGTTTTATTTCAAAGAGAATTAGAACAACACAGTTTCAGTTGATCAGCCTCCCTAGACAAAGAGAGACAAAGACATGCTGTTACATTTAAAAAATGTACGGTATTGAGTTGAATTGACACGTATCATGTGTATAAATAAAGTATTTGTAGGCCAATTTGTTTTTGCGGCAAGATAGCGCTAAGAATTGTTGGATGAACATACACCTAAAAATAACCATGAAAATAAAGTTCAAGTTCGAAGTATTTTATTTCAAAGCTTCTATCAATAGCAATGGCACTAATATGAAACGTTAAGACTGAAATTGCATGCTTTCAAAAAATTGATTTAAAATAAAATCACTCACTAGGGTAATTTCTACATGTTAATCGCTGTCAAAATCTGACATTCATTAGCTTTATTTTTCTTTCTCTCTAACAAAGCTGTGTTGACCTGTCCTCATGACGAAACCATTGTTATTCTGTTCTCTGCCATGGGTTACTTGATAGGTTTATAAGTTTTTTAAATAAATTGATAAATTTTGATTAGATAAGAAGCTACAGTGCGCGTTTTAGTATTTTCTGATGCGCATAATGATTACGTAAGTAAACAATGGCCCTCTAACCGTGAAAGTGTTTTCTACATTGACTTTTCTCAATTTTGGCAAAGAAAAATGCTGTCTGAAGGATAATACTTCATTTTTTCAAAATGAGCGCGTATTTTGAACTTTCCTGTGGTGGAAACTGATGTAGTATGATGAAGTAGCAAAATAATGAGTTAGAATTACTCACTCTTTTTTTATGGGATAGGGGGACAAACGAGCAGACAGATCGCCTGCTGGTAAGCGATTACCGCCGCCCATGGACACCCGCAACACCAGAGGAGTCACAAGTGCATTACCCGCCTTTTAAAAGGGTATTGGGCCTCCGGTAACCTCACTCACTCGAAACACAGTGTAAGCGTTGTTTGACGCCGGTTTTCTGTCACTCTAATTTGAAACTAGTTATGCATGGAAACATATTGACCTTGCAGGCATATCATTGTAAAAAATGAATTATATTCGTGATTTGAAGTTATCTATTTACTTTGACAAGGAATATTAAAGTATTGTCAAATACGGAGCGTACGTTGCCATTATTATGTAAATTGATTGCTGAAAATGCCTACAGTTGGAAAAATCATTCATGCAAATTGTTTTTGAGTGCCTAAATGGTGACTCTTTAAAGAGTATACTATTCTATGTAGCCTTTTGTTAATTGTTCATGATTGAATAGCTTTTCAAGTAAAACGTGGACGTTTACGTGGGAGAGCCATGCTTCGGCACGAATGGGCCGGCTCGACCGGAGTGATACCACGGCCTCACAGAAAACCGGCGTCAATTAACGCTTAGGTACGTTGTGTTTCGCCGAGTGAGTGAGGTTACCGGAGGCCCAGTCCCCTTTTAAAAGGTCGGCAACACACTTATGACTCCTCTAGTGCCGCGGGTGTGCATGGGCGGCGGTAATCGCTTACCATCAGGCGATCTGTCTGCTCGTTTGCCCTCCTATCCATTAAAAAAAAATTGGCAGATTCTTTGTTCATGCAAGAATCATATCGAGTGGTGTTCTATAGTTAGTTAGTTTAGTGTTTAGCCTACCTTTATGGGAAAATGGTGTGTCCGTATTCCTTTAATATCATACCAACTAATTTATTAAAATCGTAACTGGCCAATATTTGTACATAGGATATTCGTAAGAACATCAATATGAGGGTTAATAGAAGCAAAAATCATTTTTTATTGAATTTATGTAGTCTGTCTATCTGTTTGTATGCGCATTACGCATCAACTATTGCACTAAGACACGATTTTAACAATTTGTAGGAAAACATTAAGATCGAAGAATTGAAATGCGCATAGGATCGAGAAAAACTAAATAATCGAGGATAAACCTATAATACATAAAAATATGCGCAGACGCAGACACAAATAACTTTTTAACATAGGAATTAGTATCCTTATTATGTCTATAATCACGGCTGTGAGCGTGTTATTTGAAGGAACAATGCATAACAAGTAAATGCCAAAATGAGGTGATTACAGTTTCGACGCATGAACCCCGTATAAAAAGATGAATGGTTCATCGAGTTTTTCAAGTGTTTTCTAAGAATTTCAATGTCAGAAAATCCGGACAAGTGCGAGTCGGACTCGCCCGCCGAGGGTCCGTACAAATTTGTAGGTACATAATATCATAATTAATTACAAATGTATATTTTTCAGATTTTTCCCCATACTTGTAGTATACGTTGGTATTACTTGCCAAATTTCATAGTTTTAGGTCAACGGAAAATACCCTATAAATTTTGATTCTCATACGAGTGTCGAAATATACGTTTTTTGTGGCAAAAACGGTCGTATATTTTTTTAACGATATCTTATAAATTTGATTTTTTCACAGCTTCAAGCGACTGTAGACCTGAGTATATGGTTTTAATTTAAACTTAATCTCCTCAGTACCATATCAACGTCTCCACGCGTTCCCGAGATAAAGGGTCTTGACGGACGGACGGACGGACAACAAAGTTATCCTATAAGGGTCCAGTTTTTTCCTTTTGAGGTACGGAACCCTAAAAACAGTTGCTAAAAATAGTTTAGGTAGCCATGTTGCGGGGGTATGGATTGTGTATTATTGCGTCAGCGCATGTTAAAGTGATAATCGTTGGGAAACCCCTTAAAGCTGGTCTTTCTCATACACTGACTATCGGCGTTGATAACTTATACTAAATATGGGAAACGTTTCTGAGTCAGGCTGATGATGAGCTCAGTTTTAAATACATATGGATAGAAAGAAAGGAAGAAATACATTTATTTTGTCCTCACAACATAACAGTTAATAGGAACACACAAAAAAAGGAAAATACGGAATAAACTATAAATATGCTTTGTGACAACAAAAAAGGAACCTAGCTTAACATCCGCCACTTCATTGCAATAAATGACGCAGCGCTGGTATTCTGCTAGGGCCTTGAGCGATATCACAGATATCGGCCACCTGCCTTAGATTACAGAAAAGGATTATCATCTTATACAATTTTTTGTTTAATAAAAAAATAAACAAAAAAATATATTTGATAGATGTAGGTGGGTGTCAATAAATAAATAAATGATGTGAAGTACAGCTCTATATAATCATATCATTATGCCAGCAAATGCTAATATGCAGCTAATAATAATATAATATTTTTTCTTGAGCATTCGATAAACTTTATTAAAAGTATTAAATGGTGTCCAAAAATGAACTGCCATATCTAATACAAGTTCAATAAAGCTTATTTGATATAAATAAGAGCCAGTATCAATAAACTTTCAATAAGATAATAAATAATACAGCTTTGTTCTAAAAAAAATATAAGCATTATGAGCCTCCAATGTGGGTCAACTCCACCAGCTGGGAAATGGCCCCCACGCAAAAGTCGAAACACATGGTGTGTTTCTCCAACGGTGGTTGCCACACAGTCAGACTCGAAAAGGTCCTACCATGGAGCAAATCAGATATTTTCTCGCCTCTTACGGGATGCCTATCTGAATGGCAGCGACGAACTGCATTCTGACCCGTTCCCACGCGGGGTTAAATTATGATATAATTAATTCAAATAAAATAAAATAGAATAATTATTATGAACATTTTGACGGGTTTTTGCCAACGTGGTATGAAGAAGCCCAAAATCCTGGACTGAGTTGGGGAGACCTTTGGCCAGAAGTGGGACACAAAATAGGCTATTTAAAAAAATATAACGAATTATATTCGCACAGTTAACATTCTTGTCGATTTGTGAATCACGCTTTAATATATCTGACGCTATGGCATAGTTTATCTTTATAAGTATCATAGTTATTATCACAGGTATAATAAAATAGGTTCATATTGACATAACAAATACAATCCATTTCTTTGTGATTCAATCACATGCTAACTGAGTGGTAAATGACGTACAAGTCCGTACAACTTATACAACTTAAGAAGTAGAAAAGAGTGGGATTCATGTTCTATTTTAATTTTAACATGTACCATCACGCATATATTACTCGAAGGGATAAGCAAAGGTGTACTGATGTGCACCCACAATTCCCCGGGTATGTCATAGGGGGCGACCCTATTAATATTATATGGGTATCTTAAGAATTTCATAAAAACAGAAAAATACTTTACTGAGAACCAAACTCAGTGGCTAATTTAAACTAGTGAGATACTAGTCGATATCACTTGAAACAGAAAACCTCAGTGCCATATCAATGAAACCAGAAAATAAAAATGAATAGGGCAAAAGTCACGTAAAAAAAAATCTAACGTAAATTTTGGATGATTAGGTGACTTTATTGATAAAAAAATAATGAAATAAACAACATAATTAGTGAGATAAAGCTAATCTCAAAATACTCTTATTTTACATCATTTATCTCCATATTAACTGCCGTTAAATGTACCGTTTTGCTTATCAATTGAACGAAGAAAAAGGTCACAGTACTCGTAACAACCTGTAAAAAGTGACGTCATAATTTATTTATTTTTAATTGTGCGGGGAATCTTTTTAGGTCATCCTCTTCGGCTCAATGAGAAAAAAATCAGCAGCAGTAGGGTAAATTGATTGGATCTGCCTTCCCTATGGTCATGGAACAATGGAATTCTAGATCAAATTTGTCACAACCCCGACAGGTCATCGTTCCGCCTAGGTGAGATCAGTCGTCATTCAGGGTATAACAATAAAACTTCTATTAAGAATTGATATCGTAATATTTAATAGCTAATTAGTGGTTAATTGTCATTAATAATGTATAAACAATCGTTAATTTTATAAATAAAGAAAATATTTATAAGTGCGACTGCTGAGTTCACGGTTAGCAACCATAAAATGCTTTAATTGTATGTTTACTGGTTTCGGACACTTACGCGAATATTAGACATTGAAATCAAACTACTTTTTACGGATTTAATCACAAGATTTTAACGAATTAAATAATATCAATACAACACGATAAAATCCGTAAAAAGTAGTTTTATTTCAATGTACATTTACTACTTTTATTTCCGTATAATTGGCCTATCTTTACTATCGAGAATAAAATGTTTCCTGCGGTATTTTAATCTTTGTTTGGATGGATTCAGATGAATCTTATTATACTTCAAAATGGAAGTCAAAATTATTTAAGACTAGGGACCCGCTCGCGGCTTCGTTCTTAAGAGGCGTAGCGTGATGTTATATAGCCTATGTTACTCGGTGATTATGTAGCTTTCTAACGGCAAAATAAATTTTGTAATCGGTCCAGTACTTTTTGAGCCAATTCGTTACAAACATACTTACATACAAATCTTTCCTTTTTATAATAATTAGTATAGATATACTAAACAAACTCCCCAGCAACATATTTCGGAGTTAAAATTTAGATAAAATACGATTTCAATTTTTTTTTGGGTGCATAATTAATATATTCGAAAATCAACTGAAAAGTATTAAACAAGAAAGATTTTCTATGTCCACGATGGGTTTCATGGTCGGGTTTTAGTTTTTTAAGCTTTCGTTTTGAAGGTATTGAAGTTAATACTCAAGCATTATATTTATAATATTAGCAAGCCTCTTTTCTAAACGGTGACCCTGCTCAAACGTGCAATGATAATAATATGCAGGATAACTAGGACCTACAAGACGATGTTTTATCGCAAACTATGGAATGCAAAAAATACTCCACTTAAAAATCTTTTCATGTCCTTATTTAGTAAAAAAAAATGCGATACTTATGCTACTGCTACTTTAATACATAGGTATTTTTAACAATGAATCTTTTCAAGATGGTAAGTTGTAAAAAATATTTTCTTAAACAATATTATTGCCTCTCGCCTAATTAACTTCTTACAAGTTGATTTACTTTAAATAAATGTAATTTCGCGTTTTTTTGACGTATGTAATTAATAACTTATTTGAAAATAAACTTAATTTAGTTATACAAAAAATCAGCAAACTACTCACACTTTTTGTATACTTAGGTAAATAAAAAATAATGACAGAAACTGCTTATTTCTTAGTAATGACTATGAGTAATGATTCTAACAACTTTTTGTGCGCTGCGCGGCTGCGCGTGAATCGGCTGCCCAATCATCATGACATAATATCACAAAGTTCGAAGACGAAAAAGAATGATACTAGTCAAGATACTTTTTTTTATGGGATAGGGGGACAAACGAGCAGACGGATCGCCTGATGGTAATCGATTACCGCCGCCCATGGACACCCGCAACACCAGAGGGATTGGGCCGCCGGTAACCTCACTTACTCGGCGAAACACAACGTAAGCGTTGTTTGACGCCAGTTTTCTGTGAGGCCGTGGTATCACTCCGGTCGAGCCGGCCCATTCGTGCCGAAGCATGGCTCTCCCACGTTATAAAAACTTTAAAGTCAAAGATGCTATAAGTTCTGAAATACAACTTGAAAATATTGTTAAAAAATAATAAGGAATTAATCTGTTAAAAAAATTAACATAATTTAATATTTTTTCCTACGCACATAGCATAAATTTGTCATTTATAGATAGTCCTTTTTAATCCATACGTAGAAAATGCTTAATCCTGAATAACTGACTGACGGATCAACGCACAGCCTAAACCACTGATCGTAGAGACCTGAAACTTGGAGGATTTTTGGAAATTCAACCCCTAAGGTGGTGAAAGGGGGGGTGCAAGTTTGTATGAAAGTCCGTCTTTTTTAGCGGGTGAAACCGCGGGGTATAGCTGGTCATTAATAAAACGTTTTTAATCTTGTTGCACGGTTCCAAAATGTTAAATCCGGCTAGAAACTCCACGCGCGGTAGTAAGTAGGTATGATATTTGCGCCGTGTAAATAGACTCATTAACTATTTTCTCCTTCGTGGAGTTGCCAATTTATTGAGATTATTGGAAATTAAAAAGTATAGTCATCATCGTTATGTCTGCATTGAATTAGCCACAAAGCAAAATTTTTATAACGGTTACTTGGATCATTTCAAGATAGCTAATGAGCAACTGTTTTTATATTTTTTGTTATTTAATGTCTTTAAAACTTTTTGTAGGAAAATACTAAGTAAAGTCGTAAAAAATATGTTTAATGCATACAGAATCTGATTCTTTTCAAGAATTTGCTAATTGACGTCGATATATTATCGAATTTTATCTTTCAAATGCTCTCCGCTAAAACCATTTTCACAAAAGTGACGCCAAGAATTCATTTTTCTAATAAATACCGTGTGCATCAGATCAAAGTTCAAAAAGACAGTGTTGTTCAGATTGGAAGTTTCACACAACAAATAAAACCTTTAAAAAATGCGTCATACGAACGTAAACGCAAAATATCTAAATATGTAGATACCACGTTATCAATGTAGGTCTGTGTTCGTGGAAAAAAACAAAAACCTCTAGATAGCTTTATCCTTACCGGATATTTTACATTTTCGGGGTCGTAAGACGAATAATATCTTCATATTTGCCGCTTTTCTCTTGGTTCGACGATGTGTGTGGGTTTTATTCAAACTCTTGTATGTTGAAATGAAATTTGTAATAGGCGTCAACCTACCTGTTATATTTCGCTTTTTTACAGAGATAAATGTCAAAAATAACGTTATATCTATATCTATTTTATCTAATATATAAAAGTGGTACTCCACTTTTTTTTAAACGTTGCCCCACTAGGATTTTGTCCTGTACCTATCATGGGTGCATTTACAAACACAAATTCTCACATACCTACATAAATGCCCAGTTCCTGTTATGATGATTAAATATATGTATGACCTGTAGGTCTAATATTTTGCTCGGTGTGGAGATCGAACACACAAGTCGTTGGCGCAGAAGCAGATCGCTCAGCCGCTACGCCATACGTTAATCATAATAAATTAATACATAACATAATCAATCATGAAATCAAAGAAATCGTACCTTAGGGCTTTGGACACAGATTCCCAAAAGCTATAAGCATCGGCTACGAACGGATTTTGAAAAAAACCCATGAAAGCAAAAACTAGATTAATGAGGTAACATGAAGTACGATTACTTCAAAATAAACACAATAATCCCATATTATGATTCGGACTTTACAATATTGACGATCCCTTGACATAAAAATGTCAATAGGAAAGGTCGCAAGAAACTAATGAAGAATCAAACACGTCGCAACAATGATTTTAAATAACATCAGAACAATAACATGATATAATCAAAATCGGTTTGTACTTCATAGATAAAGATTACCCAATTTATCTATACTATTACATTTGTTTTTGAACATAAATATATTTTGTTACGTGTAATCTTCGTTCAGAATGTGTGGACGATCATTGACCGTTGATAGTGGTGAATAATATTTTTTTATCATCAGTGTAGTGACGTCATAGAAATTGTTTAATTACTCGATATTTCGCAATTATTGACTCATTCCTCTAGTGTTCTCGGTTTGTGATACATTTAGACGCGTGACTGTCCTTGGATTTGAATTTTAGCTTGAGCAGAGTATTTCCAGTAATACCCTGGTCTTCTTCTATAAAAATCACCACCACCAAGCTCGGATTCGTTGCAAATAACAAATATCCGTTTTAAAAAATTGTTTTGTGTTTGTATAAAAACAACAGTCTCGCCTGCCATTGCATGGGACCTAGAAATATAACGGCAATCTGTGGCCACATCCATCCATCATATACCTTTAAGCATAATTACCTATACTGAAAGACAGTTCAATTCAACTGTAATGGTTAACACGTTCAATGCCACTACGATCTTCATGATGTCTTCCCGTATGCCGCATACATTTCATGCGAGTCGCCGGCACAGGAATAAAATTTACGTGAACTCGCGGGGCGAGTCGGTGGCACTGAAAACACAACCTTACATGAGTCATATTATATGGTGTCTATGTGTGACTATGGCATCTTGACATGGTGTGGTCGTCAATAATATCTTCAAACTAGCGTCAAGTACCGACCTATTAAAATTTGCTTGACATTTTACTGATCTGGAGACCCATTTGGTCTAGCCGTGAGACACATACCTTGTTCCTGCATTGCATAATTTTTAGATTTTTAACTGTGCGGTGATCTTTTTTACCCCCGATGAAAAAGAGGGCTTTGTAGTGTGTATCTGTGTGTCTGTCTCAATAGACAGATCAACAGAGATGCAATCATCGTAGCGCCCAAACGAATGGAACGATTTTAATTAATTTTTTTTTTGTTTGAAAGGTTACTGGATCGAGTGTTCTTAGCTATGATTTAAGAAAATCTGGCCAGCCGTTTGTAGATTCTTAGCTCTTTCTGGTTCATGAAGGGATGTGCAACTTCCATAGGTCTCATTTTGTTTGGCATCTTGTTACTTCAATGATATTGCTAGAACATGGTAACCAGGTCTTGATGATGCGTGGGTTTTTTAAATTTAAAATTTAATGTTATTCTATGTTGGGTATGAACCTACCTATACGAGTCGATGTCTCGATATTGACCAAAAAAATAGATTTTCTTTCCTTCAATAATATCAAAACAAATATTTACTCTGTTTTCTCGGCCACCGGCGTTGAGAATAGGTTAAAAAACTGTATAATTCCGTTGTATTGACACTAGATTAAAAAGGTCAAACGATGTGTACTCATTCTAATATTAAACAACAGATATCGGACACACCCCAATCGTAAAACGACGTAATTGCATTACACAGATGTATTAAAGATATCATGTTTTACTTCAAACTGTTGACATACATACATACCATCACGCCTGTATTTCCCGAAGGGTTAGGCAGAGGAATACTTAATGTACACCCACAGTTCGCCTGGGGGGAACAGGGGGAATAGGGGGGAGCCTATTGCCATTAACGGGGCACAAATCCAGACTCCGAGCTGCTACTGAGAATTTCATAGAGAACTCAATAACATTTTGCTCGACCTGGGGATCGAACCTAGGACCTCTAGCGTAGCAGTCGCGCCTGGGACCACTAGACTAATGAGGCAGTCAAACTATTTATTGAAACTATTTATTATTATTTTATATTTAAATCTCACATTTTTGAGTATGTAATACTGCCGTTTTTAATTCACAATGAGGTAGTCTGTCATTTTTTCAAATAAATCCTCAGTTCTTTTTAGATAATGAAAAAAAAAATCTTATTCGTGATATTTTCTAATAATAATATCAAACCCTACTTGAAAACTTTTTAAGTAAAAAGTGCCACTCAAGATAATTATACTATCAACACTATAATTAATTTGTTTCCAATTAAAAACTTTTTAAGTGCAAGAATACTGATTGATAACAATCAACCAATATAGATATCATATATATATACCATCACGACATTAATATTTTCCCAAAAGTTAAAAAGAGGCATAGCTGTTATACAAATACAAGTTCCTTAAAGTAATCGAATGGTCACAGGGAATAAATTTTTGATAAATCACAATTATGGATCCACGGCTATACACTATGTTAAAAAAAACCCTGTCAGATCCGAAAGGGATCACCAAATATAAAACTCAAAATTAAAAATTTTGAAAAAACCTACTATGATTGTTATCGTAAAATGCTACTTATACCTTCACATATTCAATTATCTATAAGAAAATCCGTCGGATTAAAATGTAGCATAGAAATGCTATGATGTGTCTTGTAGAATTAAATACAGATAGGTGTTAAGGAGGATTATTTAGGCTGGCAGCATAGGAGAAATGCTGCCATGCATGACAGCGGCTGTAACAAAACACCACCGGTCCGTCCACTGCCAACACAACGCTTCCCCACGGAGCTCTGGCGACCTTGCTTACCGTTAGGAACACAACATAACACGGAGTTATGTTAATCTGGCTACGATTTTCTGATTTCTGATGACAAGGTGGAGGTACTTCCCCAGTCGGGCAGTTCCAATTGTGAGTGGAATTATTCGATTCCAGTATGCCCTACCTCTCTTATAATAATGATACTGGGATTCATCAAACTACGCTTCATCAGGCTACGTTGTGGTACGTAAGAAGCCGATCGCTCAGCCACTACGCCATTGCGGATTATTTTTAAACATAACATAAGATACCATCAATTATATATTCCCCGAAGGGTTATGCAGAGGCATACTAATGTACCTACACCCACAGCTCCCTGTTATGTGTAGATCCCATATAATAGGGGGCGAGACTATTGCCATTAACCGAGCACAAATCCCAAACTCCGAGCTGCTACTGAAAGTTTCATAGAAAATCCCAATAACACATTGCTCGACCCGGCAGTCGAACCCAGGACCTCAAGCGGAAGTAAATAATTTTAATATGCAAGGTATTTTTTAACACTGATGCATTTTTGTTTCAGGACTCAAGAAGAACGCTTCAGCATCAAATTATGTTAACTAATTTATAAAAAAATAGAATATAAAATGTCGTCAGAAAAGAACACGTTGGTACCGTCGCAAAAGATGCAGAAAGTAATCAAATTAGTCCCTCCAGACGGAGGTTGGGGATGGATGGTCTTATTAGGAACAGCACTTTCTAATGTGAGTACTTATTTTAAACCATATAAATATCATCATCAGTTTGTAGTCCTGTATTCCATAAATAATTTTACCTTTTTTGGAAGAATGTTCTTATTTATAAATTACATAAAGCTCCGCTAAGTAATAACTAAGCTATTAAACATTTCGGCAAGGTTAAGAGCCCAGCGGACTGAATTTCCCATACAAACGTAATGCCAAACTAAATCGTAACTTAATCACAATTTAATCAAATTGTGTTATTATTCGCATTCAGATATCGTTAATCTAGGGTCCTACCATTCTACCATTTCGTCCAAAATACTTCACTGGAAATAAATGTAAGCGAATGTAATTTTTGATAACTTTGCCAAGATTGTAACTATTTTCCAGTCGTTTATTTCCAGTGAAGTAGTATTAGATGAAATGATACAGTAGGGACCTAGAGTAATGGTATCCGAATCCGAATAATAACACAATTTGGTAAAATATTGTTTGGATTACGATGTATTTTGGTATTAAGTTTTTGTGGGAAATTTTCCGCGGTCAAAGGGTGGTTGGAATCTTAATCCCCTTTTTTCATTAACCTAAAACAAAGCGGTTAACTGAAAGTAACTATGTATGTACATCCGGCTAATAATCATCCGGTGAATACCGGGCACAAATCCCTAACTTCGAGCTGCTACTGAGAATTTCATGGGAAAACCCAATAACACTTTTCTCGACTTGAGAATCGAAATCATGTCCTCTATCGTTGCAGTCGCGCCCAGGACCACTAAGCTAATGAGGTAGTTACTGTAAAAAATAAATTTATTTCAATCATAGGATATTTGGTGACTCTTTCTGACAACATAAATGAAGTTACGTTAGTATTTATACCGAAGACCCTTTATTAGGGAAGTGGAAACTTATCAGTAACCTATATCGATCGGTCAACCGATAACACAGCAATATTTGCATTATCAACGAAACTGGGACCGCAACTATATATACATACTTACTATGCGGAATTTCGTAGTAGTATACACAACTGGAAATAACTTGAACATGAATGAAAGGGATAGCTAGTGCGGCGAAGCATGCACTGTCACACATAATTTTCTAGCCATCTCTTTCTTTTTTACCGAAGATGTTTTCCGGACTTACTAATCAGGTTATATTTGACATATTAACATAACGTACTATCACGCCTGTACAAAGGGTTATCAAAGGTGCACTAATGCAATCACGCAGTTTGACAGAATTTTTAGATGGGACCATGTAATAGGGTGCCAATTGCAATTAGCCGGAAATCCAAACCCCGATCTGAGAATTTCTATAAAATTTCATCGAACACCTAGAAATCAAACCCTCGCGCTAAGACCACTAGGCTAATGAGGCAGTTTGTTGATCCATCAACTCCAATAATTTACATCACCTGAATTTGATTTTCTTTATCTAATGCCGGCTGTACATGCTCGTCGAAATACTACGAGACAGGCCGAGTACGAGTGTGTTCATGGTGTGCTCTCATGTCGAGCCTATATGCGACGACAGGCACCCGAGGCGACAAGACAAGCGTATACAGCCGGAATAAAAAGTTTATAAATCCATAAATCCTTTTTTAGATTTTCAACCAGTCAATGCTGTCGCTATTCAGCTTGCTCTACGGCGATGCTTTAGAAGCAATGGGGCACAATACTCAAGGCGCTGCCATCGTAATGAGTACAATGTTGTTCATCACGAATTTCGGCGGTCCGATAGCCGGGGCCGTCGTGAAGCTGACGTCGACAAGATTTGTAGCAGTAACCGGAGCTTGTTGCTGTACCGTTGGAATTTTCTTCAGCGGATTTTCGACAAATATCTGGCACTTGGTGATAACTTACGGCGTCTTATTAGGTGAGACCGTCTTGTTTGTTGTTTACTGTTTGTTTAGCGTAGGTAATGCGGCATTTTGGAAATGTTAAGGCTCACACAGATTAAGGCGGGTCGGGTCGAATCGCATTGCATTGCAATAATTAATTTCTAATTTTCTAATTTTGTTTTTAGAGAAAGCAAAATTATAAAATTAGAAATTAATCCTAATACATTATTTTGTATGAACAATCGCACGATTAGACGCTGTTTCGACACAACACGGCTAGTTCGTATAATGTGCACAAGCCTTAATGTTTATGAAATAGTTTTAATTAATATTTTTTTAAATGCATCTTTAATTTTTTCAGGCTATTGCCTGGCCACTTAGTTATTTCAATCCAAGTACCTTTAAAGTTACCATGACCCTTACATACAAAACTGTCATAATTCGGAATCCCATTCATTTGTTTCAATGGCCTAAATTTAACCACGGGCATTAGTAATTTTACCTCAAATGTGAATTGTTGTGGAAAACAACTAATCTTTTATGCGTGTTCCAGGTTTGGGTTTGGGTTTCATCCAAAACTCGACATTTGTGGCTATAAATAGCTACTTCCTGCTGAAGAAAAGCCGGGCAGTGGGTCTAGCCAATGTGGGCACAGGTGTGGGCCAGACCTTAATGCCACACTTAGTGAGGTATCTTTTGGAAAATTACGGGTTCCGAGGCGCATGCTTGCTGCTGTCGGGATTAAGTCTACACGGGGTTAGTGATCCTATTATTATGTGTTTACGTATACACGACGACGCTTTGTTCAATCGCCGAATAATTATAGATACCTCTACAATCGTACATAGTAGGCATTTAACTTTTAATCGCACTTATTACCCATTAACAAGAATATAAATTATTTATTAACGATTTATTTACGAACGATTTGACTAGTTCAAAATTCAAATGGAGTCCTTGAACCTTCTGTCATAATACATAGGTAGTATAAACTGGCTAAGTGATCGGATTCATGCCATTGATTGTAGGTTCGATCTCTGTATGGAATATTTTGTTACACGCGGAAGTATCAGGGTGTTCGTAATTGCACCGACATATAGGGGAGATACTAGTAGTGCATTGAGTAATTATAAACAAATTAATTCCATTTTTAGATTGCGGGAACTATGCTAATACAACCAGTGGAATTGCACATGAAGAAAGTCGAGGTGGAAGTAGTGGTAGACGAAACACTGCACTTACTAGAAAAGCATAAAGATGCACCTAGAAAAATGTCTCAATCGAACGGCGAAAAAGATTTGGCAAATGGAAATGAAAAAGCCAACTGGGGCAGCAAAAAAACGCTTAACAATAAAGAAGTAAACGGCGGAAAAATAAATAAATCAGACGCAAATGGTCTGAATGGTAAGTAACATTATGTTTCTGTGCTTATTTTCTAATAAAAAAGTGTAATACCTCTTAAGTTTAGTTCGTTATTCTAGGTCAACTGTTTTTTGTAGCTCCTAATTAAGAAAATATTACCTAAATATTTATTATTCGTTATGAACGTAAAATAGTTAAGAGTACCAACTAAAAATTAAATAACTTAGGAAAACATGTATTGTGTTAAAATAATTCTTACATATATATGTACATTGTACATTTCCATGCTTGTCTCCCATTGCCTCAACTAAATATAGATTTTTTTACTACGATCCTGATACACCACTTTCGTTTTATCTACGTTCATTAACAGTGAAGTAAAAATCACCGTGTATTTATTTAAAAAAATACCAGACTAACAATCTTCTCCAAAATGACAAAAGTTAATAACTTCAATACTGTTATGATGATAATAACCGTTTTTTTATTAAAAAAGCTTACTAGTAATGTGGGTCGCACATTACTAGTATTATTATTAACCCCTCGTGCTAAGCTAAATAGGTGGGTTTCGAACCGGTAACCACATGATCGCCAGTCCGACGCCCTAGCCTTAGGCTACAGCCGCTTCTTTTTTATTTTAAATTTAATGTTATGTATTATTAACCTTATTCTTTTCTTATAGAGAAATTTTGCAGTGTAATTTACACAGCAAACGCAGTTTGATCTTCACATTGACAGATGTTATTATCCCACATCAATATATATTTGACGTAATCTATGATAGTGATAGTGAATATCGATAATAATGACAGTTATTGATTTTTACAGATAACTTATTATTTTTTTCTATTTACATAACAAAACATACATAACATAATCAACCCATTATAGTTTGCCACTGCTGGCCACGGTCTCTGAAATGCAAGGGATTATGGGATCGAGGGATCTGCCGGTTCCAAACCCAGCCGTTGCACTACCGTCGTGAACCCACTCGTAACACTAGCATTTAGCTTGGCACGAGGGGTTAACAAGAATACTAGTAATGACTAATACTGAGCTTGTCATGCTCACTTAAACGTCCTGCTGATGGTGGCGTTGTGTGTCAGATTATTTTATTCCCTACGATATGGTTGAGTCGAAACGTGCCGATACGCACGTCATGCTCGTGAACGGGTGCTGTCTGTCGGGGCTGGTCAGCTCTTACTTGCTTATATTGAATAAATCTTATACATCAAACTGCAGAATTCTCAGCAACTATTTGGAACAAAGTTGTAAAGCATAATATTGTAATCAAGTTTTTTTTAAAAGAGTATCTATGGAATTTCTTGCCGGCTCTTCTCCATACGACCCATTTAAAAATAGCTGATAATCTTCAAACCGCTGGTCACATTTTCTTAATTCATACCTAAGAACACTCGATCAAGTCAGTTTTCAAAGAAAAGAAAACTGAATCAAAATCGGTCCATTTGCTTGGGTGTTACGACGCTGCAGACAGATACAGACGTAAAACTTATAACACCCCTATTTTACGTCGGTTTTTTTGTTTCAGGCACCACTAACGCATCACCACAAAAACAAAACTTGCTAAGAAAACTGTATGATCTGTTCGGCATCGTTCTATTGTCGGATATTCGGTTCCTCAATATCGTTATTGGCACAGCACTAGCGGTCACTTCGATACAAAACTTCAGCATGCTGTTCCCATTCTTCTTACAGGTATTACTATTTTTTCGACTATAGTAATTATAATTACCTATTTAGCTTATTAATTTGAGCACATCGCGTTCTGGAACTGGTCATCGAAACCTTTATAGATTTTACTTCGATGGCCTAGAATTTTGACATATTGACGCATTCATAAACATTATTTATAGCTCAATAATAATAATAATTTATTGGTTTCTTTAGGTACAAAAAATATGTGCAAAATTGACATTTCACTAAAAAAAGGGTACAGGCAATTGATCAATGACCCCCGTGCTGGGAGCATCGGCGGTCATCCATCCGTTTGTTATATAATTATGATTACAGCAGGTTACTTACTTCAATATATTACAGTTAAAATGAGAAGGAAACCACTAGAAGTGTATGTGAGTGAGTGTGTGTGTGTGTGTGTGAGTGTGGGTGTGCGTGTGAGTGTGTGTCTGTGTGTGTTCATGTGTGAGCAGACGTTAATAGTGTCTTAGAATGTATTGTGATTTTAGGAGGCAATGGTATTTATATTATTTTAAAACTAGGATTCAATACCCTATTATTAAAATTACAGTTCCTCATAGAAACAAATGCGTGCGTTGCGTTAAAAAATCATTAAACTCGAATAAGTTTAGATACAGCACAGAAGGTCTTAGAATCAGTAATGTGAATCATAGACATTCAATCCATACCAGCACATATTATAAAAAAATATGCAAAAATATCACCAGAAACTGTGTCTGTCATGGGCAGATACGTAATTTTTTTAATATTTTATGACGTCACAAAATTATATACCTACATTATTTCGCTTTTACACCAGTCTACTGATAAAATATTTATAATTACGACCTATACATTAGCAATGTTATTACCACAATATTATTGCAAATGAGATTATAAATGAACGCGGTTTTATCGTTTTTATTATTAATTATACCGGGCGCACCTTACATTGTTCGTAGACATTATTAATCCACGTTATAATAGATTCATTCAGACTAATAATATAAACAATGGGTTCATTGTAATAACGTTTGATTAGTAAGTTCTCTTTAGATCAAAATTATTTTGAAGTTACAATTTTATATGTAGGTATATTGGTATTACAAAGATTGACCTACCGTTGAAAGCCACAAAGGACGATGATGATCTAAGAAAACCTTATTTAATAGAGAAAAAGTTATTTCACAGACTGTCTCATTGGTCTAGTAATCCCAAGCGCGACTGCTCGCTAGAGGTCCTTGGTTTGGAACCCAAATCGAATAAAGTGTTATTGGGTTTTTCTACGAAACTCACAGTAGCAAATCGGAATATGGATTCGTGCCGATTACTGGCAATAGGCTCGCCCGCTGTTTCATGGGACCTAAACATACCGACGAACTGTGGATGTATATGTACATTAGAACACCTCTGCTTAATTCTTCGGAGAATTCAGGCATGATGGTATTTTATGTTATTTCACAGGCAGATCTGCAAATACACCATGTGAGTCATAAAAGAATACTTGCACGCCTGATATAGGTACCGCGAAATTTTGTCGTCAAATAACTCGTGTCGGACCTAAGGCTGGAGATGATATACTGTGACGACAAAATTATGTCGTGGCATGGATGTTAGGCTTGCAGGAGTTTAGTAAGTGATAATCGCTATCGTATATGTCAATTACTTTGTATGGAAAACCTGTCTAGTCTTTCTAGCGGTACAGGTTTTTATATATTAGCACTCACTATGTGGGTGATACATTCAATAAATATCTCCTATTTACAATGTAGATTATATGAAGTACTTAATCCTTATTTGATCACCACCTTATCATGACTGCTAAACAAGTCACTTTATGTAGTCACTGTATATCTGTTTGTAGCATTCAGTCAGGTAGTGATGATCACTAACAATAGCAATCATGGTACTATAAATTATAAGTATAGGTACAATATATACATAGCGATATAAAGTGACAAAGTATTATCTAGCTGATTATATAAAACATACCATCACACCTCTGTTTCTCGTAGGGGTTTTTTGACGTGACGTGAAAAACGTTGCCCACACTAGGATTTTCACCTGTATCGTAGGTGCGTTTACAAACACAAATTCTCACATACACAAACGCCCAGACCCGGAACAACTACCTGTAGATCATACAAATATTTACTCCGTGTGGGGATCGAACCTACAACACGTGGCGCAGAAGCCGATCGGTCAATCGCTATGCCAATCGTGTCGTCAAGCCCTGATGCACTTATGCTCACTCACCGGTATGTTTAGGTACCATTTACCAACCAGGCACAAATTGAAACCCTAAGCTTCGACTGAGAATTTTTACATAATAATATACTATTACTATTATTATTCTTATTATACATTATTAATCCTCACGGTAATTAATTATGAGAAAATACTCAACTTTATTGCATATTTAAACGTGGCCTAAAAGGTAGATAATAGATATTGTTTACAATAAGCCTTTAAATCATAATCCAAAGTTCAAAGATAATGTCCATGATTCACTCGACACGGATTTAAAAAAGAAATGGAACTAGGTTAATGATGTCATCATTGGTTTTGCAGAAAGTGGCATCGATGGATAAGCAGCAGACTGCAAATTGTATGTCAGCCGTCGCAGGCGCTGATATAGCGGGCCGTCTTATCTTGCCGATTTTCCAAGACAAATATAAAATAAAGGCCCGGTGGATGCTCATTATGACGTGCACATGGCTAATCGTTGTCAGACAAGGTATGTAATTCTTCAGCTCAATAATTTCCACTGTTTCCATTTGATACAAATAAATTGGACATACAAATTTTATCATCCATCCAGACAGAACGTCGAAGTTAACAGACTTTATATTTCGTTGAGAAAATCTCTCAGGGCGACTTCCTTCAGTAACTTATTAATTATACTGAATTTAAAGAAAGAAAACCTCTAGTATATGTATGAATTATAATAGATGTGAGTAGAACAGTTTTACTCAAGCGGGTTGTATAACCACAAGGTTAATATTGCTTTTAAAAAAAACTTTTATAGTTATCTCTTCAAGTGCTCCATAATATCTTCAGCACTTAAGGATGACACAAGAAAAATGGAAAAATTATACGTCCATGATAAAACTATTTATCTTTTGGAATTTGATCTTCGATAAGCATTATTCAACTTTGCGGCCATGGTCATCTGTTAGTTCGTTGACTAAATTACATTTTTTCTTTTCAGTGTTGGCATACCAAACCAACTTGGAGGTACTGATCCTGATGTCTTGCCTGTACGGTGTTGGTAGGAGTATGATTATTGTTGCAAGAAACATCGCGATTTCTGAGAACTGCAGAATGGATCAGGTGCCTGCAGCTGTTGGCCTCGGCATGTTGACTATGGGGATCATCGTTCCACCAGTTGGCTATTTCCTTGGATGGATAAGAGATTATACGGAAAGCTACGTCAAATGCATAACTGCGCAAAACTTCCTGTTAGTCATTCTCTTGGTAACATGGATCCCAGATATGCTGTATTTATTAATAAAAGAGAGGAAAGAAAAGAAGGAGGTAGAGGCTGGACAAACATAGAGACTGATTGCAGTGTTAGACTGATTGGAGTTTAATTACTAAGTATTTGGAAATACTCCAGTGCCTTGCACTCTTCTGTTGAGTAAGACAGAAGTTTAGTTTCATAAGAAGAAACGACAGAGTTCCATAGATGCTGTTAGAAAAATGTAATTTAAAAGCGAAAATAGATAAAATAAGTTTGAAGAAGACAAGAACAAGTGCCTTCTAATACAGCTACAAGTTTTTATTATAATATAATAAATTATAATTGTTTTAGACGAGTATTTTAAATTATACCATTGTGATTTGGAAACACAAGAATTTAATAAATAGACGGGTCTAGTGTAGCGATAAAGATTAAATAATACCTTACCTCATAAATCCTAAAACAGAAGTCGAACTTCGACGTCATTATGCTGTGGTCCAGTGGTCATTAATAGACTTAAATTTGATAGATATAGATGACCTAAGTACCTGAAGAAGTTAGCGACACGGCTGTGAAAGAGATTTATCTATATTTATTACATAAAGTTAGTACTTATTTTAATGTGATGAAAGAAAAGGACAAAAATAGTTAATTTACTATGTAATTATTTATTTAATGTTAATAGCAGTGAATTAGTGTCGTCAGAGATACGTAGTGAAACCGAAAGTGTGATTGATATTAACATAAGCAAAAAAAAATGCAATATTTAATAAGAACAAAAAACCGTATCGTATAAATAAGTTATTAAATAATAATAAATGGTAAATGTTGTAATATATTTCTAGTAACTAGTATAAAATATATTTAAGGTAATTTCTCGTTTTATTTTAATTAAGTGTCTTTGTAAGGCTAGGTACAGACGGAGTCAGCCGCAGTGACAGGTGGCCGCTTTTGCGATGTGACGTATATTCTATGTATTATAAACGACGTCTATGCAAATGTGGACATGAGACGAGTCTTCGCCAGACATTACGCTTACGGCGCTGACCGCAGTCTCAACCAGCTGTGCAAAAATAACGTGCACGTGAGAGTGATGATTTAAATATGGTTTGCTAGTCTGTTTTAAGAAAATATCTTTTACATTTATGTGACTTGACATAAAACCTCTTTTATGCAATCATTGTGTTCTGTCAAACTCATCAGTGTAGTGGTCTTTAGCGGCGGTCCTGGTATCGATTCTCAAAAGTGTTATTGGGTTTCCTCTGAAATTTTCAGTCGGAACTCGGAGTTTGAGTTTATATTTGTTTATTGACAATAAGCTTATCCTTATTTACATATGACCTAAATGCACTGGCGAAATGTGAGCGTACACCTCTGCCTAATCTTCCGAGGAATATATGGGGTGATTATGGGCATGTTATTAGCAACTCGGAGTCCGAATTTCGGTCCGGTTAATGGCAATAGGCTCACCCCCTGTTACATGGGACTGAAACATACCAACGAACTGTGAGTGTACATTAGTACGCCTCTGCTTAACCCTTCGGGGAATACAGGCGTGATGGCATGTTATGTTATGTCATGTAATGCCATTTATACGGTGGTCATAGTCACGGAAAGACTATCCCTATCCAAATAATAAGGTTTTATATTAATGTTTGGTAAAGATTTGCAGTTTTTAATTACGTAAATTACTAAAAATTCTCATACAATGGCTTTTGATAAACTACTGGAGGACTTGTAGCGAAATGCTCAACACCAGGATAAAATTAATGCGTCAGTTGCAACTTGCGCTTGCGACTATTGAGGCTAGGATAACTTTTTACACAGGGAAATCCCTACATGCTGATAGTGGTCATTGAATTATCGTGAATACAATACAAATAATAATTACTTTATAATTTCGATAACGAAGGGACGGGAATTATCTGGGGGTTTGAGTAATATCCCGACGTTGCCTCGCACAACGTACTAATTATTGAATCGCATTTGCTAAAGAAATTAGTAACTCACGTTTATATTATAGTTGAAGAAAAGCTGGGGGATTAATATGGTCCTCCTAGTTAGTAATATTACCTTAAATCGACTATTTTACTTATAATATTAAATAACTAATAGAAACCCCCGACACAAAAATCTTTAAAAAGGATAAAAATATCTAAATATTATTCCCTTTATGATTAATACAAGTAGAATATTTTAATCCAAGTGTAAGTGTTGCTCAACAAAACGCAGCGTTTGAGCCCAAAACCAATGTAAGTACCTAGATCCCGTACACCATTGAGTTCTTTTGACGGGTTGGGTGTGCTACTGTATTTTGTAATGTTATTGACAAGTGACAGGATTTCAAATTTCGAATCGATCAGATCTGTGGAAGTCCGTTATATTTTTTCATCAAGAAAATAGGTAATGATAAAAAAAATATATTAACATCAGTTTACCCGATACCCCAGTTTACTACGATAAAACAGACAGACAGACAGACAGACACACACAGATAGGCACACACTACACTTTATAACACCCCTCTTTTTCGGTGGAGGTTAAAAATGACATCAGTCAGGTAGCTATAACAAATAATCGTTTTATTTGTAAACTTTCTTAATATAAACGAAGTGTGCCCGCCTCGATCGGTATTGTATTTATGTCAAAATTTACATTGAAAATCTCTCTTTGCAAATAAAGATACGAAACGAATTCTATTTTCATTCTCTCTCGAGATAAAAATAATTTGATAATACAAATATAGGTACAAAAGAAATGGTTGGACGAATATTGTTGGAACCAACCATTTCTTTTCAGCAGCAGTAGATTGAAGCATATAGAGGGCTTCCAATACGGTTTCAACCAACGTCAATCATTGAAGTCTTTCATAATACACATGATATGACTATAATACACAATATTAAACGTGTAACGCTAATAAGCGGAATCACCCTGATGCGATATCTATTGACTTAAGCTTGAGACAAAGGGTTTTGTAGACATCATAACATCGTCGCATACCGGCAAAATCAAAGGGTTGAATGGAGGTCAACTTATGTTAGAAAATATAGTTGCGCAGCTTTGTGTCGCCATATTTATCGGCGTCTTTTAACTCCCCTGGCCATGTGACGTTCAATCAAAGAGGCCTACATCCAAGAGTGAATGTGATGTCACTAACATTCGTGTAAAAATATCTAGCATGGTCTGGTAATCTGAGTCCCAAAAACTTGTTTGAAATTTAGAAATAAAGAAAATTGGTAGCACAGTTGCAAACGATTACAGGTTTATAAATGAAGTCGAAATTCTTAATGAAGGGATTAAGTAATATTTAATCGTGGAATAAGGAAATTCTATTGGGTATTTATAAATCACTAGATAGATATCATGAAAATTTGACTTATTTTCTTGGTTAATTTTTGACTCATATACCTACATGTTGAATATTTTTTACAAGAGTTGTTAACTGCCTTCTGTTAACTCGGCCTTAAATCCTGTTTAACTGTTTGCTGAACTCTCGGTAAGAAGCTTACTCAAATCTCTATTTAATAAATCAACAAAATTATACAAAAATTCAAGCTTTGCTTAAATTAGATAGCGTTTTCAGATCAGTCGTTGTAATAATTTTATTTTTTCTAAGTGAAACATATCGCATGATAATCTGTAAAAAACGTTGTACTCAATAACGCAAGAATGAGCGATCGTCAAAAATGCTTCATGTATAATGCAAATGCCGCGCTGCTGCCTTGCGTACGTCGCGCCGCGTCTCCGCCAACCGGTCACCGACACGCATACCAGATGAAAAGATTTGTCTTACGAACACCTAAATCTCTTTCAACACAATATTTTTCTACAAATGTTATGTTAATTTTATCTTTACGCTTGTGTTCTTCGAAGGGTTAGACAGAGGTATTGCTGTACCTACACAGTTCATGTTTAGGTTCCATGTGTTGGAGGTGGTTGGAGTTCGGAATTGTACATGGATACAATTCCGAACTCCAGGCTGATAATTACAATCTAATAAAAAAAACAATTACCCTGCTCGACCTGGAAATCGATCCAGATTTTTTTAAAAAGTTTACTAGAAATGTGGATCGCACATTACTAGTATTCTTGTTAACCCCTCGTGCTAAGCTAACTACCCATTGCACTACGTCGGTAGTGCAATGGGTTTCGAACCGGCAACCACATGATCGCAAGTCCGTCGCCCTAGTCATTAGGCAACAGCCGCTTGGCCATGGTCTCACCCATAGCCTCTAGCTACATACTCTAACGCCTTTTTTTCATAGGGGTAAGCAGAAACTGACCACCACTTGCTACGATTCTTGCAAACTTCTTTTGCTTCTGAAGTAAACATGTAGCTATTTAAAAAAAAAACACAAAGAACAAAAGCAAAGCAATTTTTTAACATACCGTCATGCCTGTATTCCCCGTAGGGTTAGGCAGAGGCTTACTAATGTACATCCACAGTTCGCCGGTATGTTTAGGTTCCATGTAATAGGGGGCGAGCCTATTGACATTAACCGGGCACAAATCCAGGCTCGGAGCTGCTACTGAGAATTTTATAAAAAAACCCAATAACACTTTGCTCGACCTGGGGATCGAACCCAGGACCTCTAGCGTAGCAGTCGCGCTTGGGACCACTAGACTAATGAGGCAGAGAAAATTATTTATTTTCACATTAAAAGATAAAATTATAAAACGGTTTTTGTTCAAGATTCCAGAAAGAAAACTCAGAATGGCCTCACTCGAACGCTGTTGACTTTCATGATCCCAATCATAATTAAATAATACTGTAATCATTACCATCAATTAATGTTGAAGTTGCACGTAACATTGATTACTATACAGTAGAAACAGTATCACGTAACCACAGATAACGCAACAAAGTAGATACTGTAATCGGTGGCACGTGTTAATCATAGTTGAAATCCTTGCGATAACTACAATACTATTGTTGGAACTGCAAAGTGCGATTTAACTTATCTGTTTCGAAATTATTTTAAATATTTTAATATCGATATAATTAGTTGCGTGTGAGGAACAATTCAAACCCAATATGAAAACATGTAGTCATCCCATTTTGCATATTCACGCCTGTATTCCCCGAAGGGTTAGGCAAAGGCATACTAATGTACCACCCACAGTTCACCGGTATGTTTAGGTCCCATGTAATAGAGGGTGAGCCTATTGCCATAAACCGGACACAAATTCCAAACTCCGAGCTGCTACTGAGAATTTCATAGAAAAACCCAATAACACTTTGCTCGACCAGGGGATATCCAGGACCTCTAGCGTGGCAGTCGCGCTTGGGACCACTAGACTAACGAATATTGCAAGCCCTGTCCGATCCCAAAGGGGTATATAGATCACCAAATCAGATCACCAAATAAAATAAGAAATATGAAATATGTATAATAGTAAACATATCAATGAAGTTTAAAACGTGCCTAAATCATCGAATTTTCCCCAAACTCTTGCAATTTTTTTAATCAACAATATTATTATAGTCCTTAGTATGTTTGGCACCCAGAGGCGATTTAGTTTATTGACGTTGATGATGATAGCGCATAAGTTTCCTCCTTTTATAAAATTATATTTGGGGGTTTTTTTACTCGAAAAATGAAAACGATTATATAAATAAAACCGGATCTCGATACCATATAGAAGATATACCCGACAAGGTATCGATAACAATACCTTCTTGGGTGATAACCCATATATACATATACCTTATACGATCCCAAAAACTACTTGCGTACAATAGTACGCACGTACGTACGTAGTTTTTGGGATAACATCAACCATTTTTTAAGAAAGTGCAGCTATACACCTATATAAAAGAAAGAAGCAAAATATGAAACATCTTTAATCTTATTATAGATACCTCACTTAATTGTACCTCATCTCACTACCTATGTCCAAAATACTACCTAAGTAAGCCTTATGTTTCTCCTTAAAAGCAATAAAATAGCTTCGTTAAAAGGACTACTGAAACGGGTCTCTTCTTAGAATTAAAGGGATGGGTAGGTATCGCGAAGGCTGGATCCATGGCGATTTCCAGGAAAAGATAACCTGGAAAGACTTGGGGTAGGCCTGTGAAACGGTAAATATGAATTGAATGCATGCCGTGTATCGTACAAAGAGCGACGCGATCATGCATTTATTCATACAAGTAGCATCTATAACAAATACATTGACATATAAATTGTAGGAACAGTGAAACTCGCTCACATTCACAGTGCAATATGAATATATTTGTTTAATTTCGCCGCGGCTAAATAAATTCATTTTGTACTCCGCAGTGAATCAGGAGGGTCCTTTTCCTATTTTCTGCCAAGATTCAGGGATTACGCGGTATGCTTAAGAGTTTTGTGTATTTTCCTCTTTGTTTCCATATTACATCGTTTGCTATTATTAAAAATGCTGTTTTAGACATTGAAACTTCCTTATTCTTCACTTAAGTAGTATCGAAATAACACTCACTAGTTAGTAACGAAATCGACCTCCCTCCCGTCCCCAAACCCATCATCACATCATTATCAGATCATTCCTGATTTCAACATTTTTTTTAACCGACTTAAAAAAGATCGAAGTTCTCAATTCGAAATAAACGGATAAATATTAAATTAGAAGAAACTTCCGACACGAAAATCTTATTACCTATTTATGTAGTATTTATTTTAATCCAAGGATCGTTGTGTCGGGGGACCGTTCATGTGCTCATCAAAACGCATCGCTTGAGCGAAAACACAACTTAGATGCGTTCTTTTGACAGGTTGGGTATGCTGCACGATTTTGCAATATCATTGATAAGTGACAAATTTCAAATTTCGAACCGTTCAGACACGTGGAAGTTGTTTATACTTATCTCTTAATAAAGAAAAGAGGTGATGATCTTGAAACGCTAAAATATAGCTAAGAACACTCTCGACTGACACACCTTTCAAACAAAAAAAAATGGTCAAAATCGGTTCATCTTATCAGGCGCTACGATGCAACAGACAGACAAACAGATACACAGACACACAAATGGACACTAGAAACTTATAATATCCCTCTTTTTCATCGGGGGTTAAAAAAGACTGTAATATTTTGTCCATATTCAAAGTGGGAATGCAGCCATGTTCAAAATATCCGTGCACATGACGTAACAGTTTCCACAGTAAAGTATTGTGTTAGACAGAAGGCGGATCACACGAAATAAGCCCGGCGGTTTGTAAACAGCGGGTATATTGTTTCTTCGTCCACAATGCTTGGAGTAAGCTCATACAGATTTAGGTTAGGTTTAGACAGATGAATTGCTGAGACAATTGTCAAATAATATTAAATTTAATATTAAATTGTACTATGGTGTAGGTATTAAAGGTAGGTATTTAATTTTATTATGGTGTAGGTACCGACTGATAAAATGGAAAAAAAATATTATAACCAAAGTAAGAAAGAAATAAATACATGTCTATTGTAGTGATTTGTAATTATTTGAATATAGCGCAAAATCGCATAAGATTATAAATTTTTTGTGATCAATAAATTAGTAATTAACACAATACAACGAATCTTTGTTATACCCAATAAGTTGAAAAATTATTACATAATTCAGTAAAGTAGTAGTAATCTATTTAGATAGGCACTATTTTAGCCTGGCAACGGCTCAAAACACACAGGAATCTGAATGTTGCAGGTAATAAATATTACTAAATCAGTTTATTTGTATATTACCTCTAATAATTTAATCGAGAATTGCTGGTTTGCTGGAATTGCGATTTTGAAGTAAGATTTTTAGAATAATATTACATACATACACTCACGCCTTTCTCCCACAGGGGTAGGCAGAAACTATAGACTGCCACTTGCTACGATTAGAATAATATTATAGTCACTATAATCTATTTACAAGAAATAGGCTATGAAAAAAACTTATTTATATGGTATTAAAATAAAACTACTTAACGGTTTTTATCGCGTAATATTTACATTATTAAATCTCGAAGTTTTGGACCATTTACAGCGTCGATGATCACCATAAAATCCGTAAAGTGATTTTATTTCAACATGTGGAATATTCGTAATTCTCAGAAATCAGCATAATTTTATATAATGTTTTATAATTTAGCTCATTTATCCACGTTTCTCACAAAATCTAACTACCTCAAACATCAAGTTCACCTGCACGTTAGTGCGTCTCTCGTCCTCGGGCGAGATAAACACCGGACTAGCTTGTTCAAACAACGTAGGTTATTGACGGGCGTACATGTATCCAATGTGACTGGCCAAGCTTGTTTTACTAAAATTAACCTGTTGGTGCTGACTATCATCATGGAACACGGAAGACTACTTTACATGTTATGGCGTTCTTGTCAGTTGCATTTATAGTCAATATCAGCTGCGGCTGGTAAATGCAAATTTGTTGTATTTAAATGTAAGAATAACTGATTTTTGGAATGTAAAGTAATAGATTAAACCCATCAATTCCCGTATTAATAGACACGATGCAAAGTCTTTTTTTGCCATCCCAGGGTCATTACAGGCGTTGTTGAATTAAACCATAAATCTATTGTAAAAGAAAAAAAAACTGAATAACTTGTTATCGCCTAATCGCCCAAACAAATGAGTGTGGAAACTTGTAATTTTACAGATAGGTAATGATGTAAGATTGTGAAATGAGCTTCCCTAATAACAATTACCGAGTGAATATAGCTTGTTTTAATTTAAAAAAAAGTTTCTATATTTCTTTACGAGATTGGCAATGGCGTATATTTCTTTGGTCTCCTAGCCCGGATTTCATCAACTCTGAGTAATATTACAAATCCGTGTATTCCCGTTAAATTACTCGGCAGCTAATTTCATAAAAAATCCGTTCAAATTTTTATTCGGGGAGTAGCAGCTACTCCGACAAGTTGAAATGCGCTCTTAAAAAATATATAAAGGTATAAAAAATAATTGTTAACACAATAAAAATATTATTAATTTAAACACGCCAATGCAATTCAGTTTTTTTACAACTAAGCCAATTTATTTAAAATGACTGCAACATGTTATTATACAAACACAACAAGAACTTCAAGGTAATTGTATCATGTTCCGCTTGTTGTTGCTGCAACCGTTTGTACTTATTAAGTACATACACGAAATACACATGAAACCTCTTTTGAACAAGTTGAGATTTTGTTTTTGTTTGATTAAATTAGTGTTTATTAAGGTTGAAGCTTGTGGCTGCTGAGGTAATGAATAAATAATTAAAATGTAATGGGATCCGTGCGATATTATTGTCCTTCTAGTTTGATTTTATGTTAGTTGTAGTAAAGATGTATGAATGGGACGAATCAAAAGAAGTAGGTACTTAAATTTATGCTAGAATCGTAGTGGCGTTCTGTGGTTTCTGTATATCCCTAGGTTATTTTGTCCTCAATAATTAAAAAATGGAAACTGCCTCATTAGCCCAGTGGTTCTGAGCGCGACTGCTACGCTGTAGATCCTCGGTTCGATTCTCAGGTCGATTTAGTTGTTTAGGCGTGAAACCGTAGCGAACAAACAAACAAACTCACTTTCACATTTATAATGTTAGTTACGACTAGCTTCTGCCCGCAACTTTGTCTGCGTGGACTTCAGAATTGGGTCCGACCTGGATAACAGTAGCCTATGTGTTATTCCAGACTATAATCTATCTGTGTGCCAAATTTCATAACAAACATCCGTACATCCGTACATCCATACATCCGTACATCCATACATCCGTACATCCATACATCCGTACATCCATACATCCGTACATCCATACATCCGTACATCCATACATCCGTACATCCATACATCCGTACATCCATACATCCGTACATCTATACTCACAAACTTTCACGTTTATAGTGTTAGTAAGGATCATGAATGCATTAACTGTCCCGCTGGTGGGCACGAATCTCCATTCAGAAAAAGAGAGGTTAAGCTAATGCAACATAAATAATAACAATGCCTTCGCGTAATTAAATACCAAACAGAATTAAAAGCAATCTTTTTGATTAAAAAACTTATTAGTTATGACCGCTGACATGTCGGTATAAAACTAACATATTTTGGACAACACTGTAGCGTTTTAATAATTTCATTAAGAGTTCAAAATAATTTATAAAGCTTTTACGCAGAGGATAATGTGAAACAGAACGACATACTGTGCAGCGAAATTTAATTAACTAATTATTATAATGCAAGTTTAAAATTAATTACCTATGTTATGTCACTTCATTTATGAAATATTGAAACAACTAGTTAAATTGGTGTTGAAAGAGCCTTTTCTGTTTCTGACATATTTTTGGCAGCTAATGGGCGCTAAGCGATTGGAAGCGGCGGTAGCCTGATGGCTAGGGCGTCGGACTTACGAGCATGTGGTTACCAGTTCGAAACCAATGCACTACCGATGTGAACCCACTCGTAACACAAGCATTTAGCTTAGCACGAGGGGTTAACAAGAATACTAGTAATGTGCGACACACATTGCTAGTAAACTTAAAAAAAACATACAATCATTCGTCGGGCGACCATGCTTACGTTGGAGTATGTCTTAAAGCACCTTGGTGTGTGTTTTGACTTTTGCGTATGAGAGCCAGTTCCCCCTTGGTCGCCGTGACTTTGGCAGTCTGCAGTCCGTAGAGCTTAAGTCTCGTCAACACTGGTAGTGTTGACTAGAGACTAGAATAATGCACGGTGTACCAATGAAATAAAATTTCTATGAATGACTTTGTAGAAACTAACGGGAACATTGTGGCATATAATCCTTTTGTATACAATAAGGAAAGCAAACTGAAAACCGTTTCAGAACAAAGGAAATGGATTTTATGAAATCGTATTTATATTAACTTCTGTACAAAGCTTCTCTATATTAAATAGTCCGTTACGTATTTCTGGATCAGTGACCTGTCTGACTGTAACTGCACTACTAAATGTTAGATAACGTAATCGATAGCTCGGTGGAATAACTACAGTTGCAGATTGTTGCAATGCAAAATGATAGAAATAAGTAGGAATATGTAATTTTGCGTTTGTGTACATAAGATTAGAACCACTACTAGGTACTAGATGTATGTTTGTGTTATGATTTTGAAGTGTTTAAAATTATATTTACTTATGAAATAAGGATTAAGATGATAGGAAAGAATATAACAGAAAAATAAATGAATTTATAAAGTATCAAAAACTTATAAATTATATGAATTTGGATAGGTGAGTTCTTAGCTATTACATAAAATGTAAGACATTTTTCTAGATCTTTGAACATACTCATAGATACACTTAATAAACTCTTTAAAGAAAATCATAGCACATCGAAACTTTCTAGATATTTAAATAGTTTAAAAAAAGTTAGTGAAACTTTTGTACAAAGGACTATATAATTTATTAATTTAAAAACTACAATTAATGAAAGCCCCAGGAGTAATTATATCGATCAATTTGTAAGATGTTATATTTTGTCGATCAATTTATAAGATGTCATATTTTGTCGATCAATTTATAAGATGTCATATTTGGTTTGGTTGATTTTGATAGCCTCCACAACTTGAAACATGAAAAGTAAAATGCTGCGATCATCTTTCATCCATGTAATTATCAGTGATTAATGAGTTTGTTAGTATAAAATTAGACGAATAACGAACAGAGTCGAATTTTATATTTGTGTTCGAAAAAGGAAGGAAGGAACTCTCTGACTGAACTCTCTCTGTTCTTTTTTTATTAAAAACTATCTTGATTACTGGTTTCTGACACTTACGCGAATATTAAACATTGAAATAAAACTACTTTTTACGGGTTTTATCGCGTTGTATTAATATATTATTTAATTCCCGACGTTTCGGATCCATTACAGCATCCATGGTCATCTATCCATTAAATAATATTAATACAACGCGATAAAATCCTGTAAAAAGTATCTTGAAATTTACGTTGAAATTTTGCAGACTAGGTCTTGACCTATTAATTAAAATACATAACATACCATCACGCCTGAAATCCCCGAAGGGTTAGGCAGAGGCGTACTACTGTACACCCACAGTTCGCCTGGTATGTTTAGGTCCCATGTAATAGGGGGCGAGCCTATTGCCATTAAACGGGCACAAATCCAGACTCCGAGCTGCTACTGAGAATTTCATAGAAAAACTCAATAACACTTTGCTCGACCTGGGGATCGAACCCAGGACCTCTAGCGTAGCAGTCACGCTTGGGACCACTAGACTAATGAGGCAGGCAGTAATTAAAATACGTAAATTAAAATTCATAATAGGTAAAAAAAAAACAGATTAAAATAGAAGATCTTATTAGTATAGTTAGTGGTCCTGCACGACTACTACGCCAGAGGTCCTGGGTTCGATTCCTAAGTCTATCAGTGTTTCTTTTTTTCTATGAAATTCTCTATAACAGCTTTTAGTTTGGTTTTGTGCCCGGTTAATGGTAATAGGCTCGCCCCATATGACAAAAAAACCTAAACAAAACAATAACTTACCGTACTACTTTACTAATGTACCATGTACACCTATGTCTAACCCTTAGGAGACTACAGCGTGATAGTATGATTCAAGTTTTGTTATTGTGTACGTAATTATAAGCTCTTTAACGCCAAGAGAATAAAATATGAAAGGGTTTGGTTAATTTTCGCCGGCCATAAAATATTTTCACTGCGCTCGTCTCCAGATTGTGAGGTTGTCAAAAAGCTAAAAAATATTTAATTTTTAACAGAGTCACGGAAATATTAACTTCACTTTTTGTGGGACAGTTTTTCATTGCAGCGCGGCTTAACTAAGTTGGTAATAGCGATGGTTCCTTATTTATTATTTTTGGTTGATTTTTGACTTTTAATTTAATCATTTGGATCCCAGTATTTTTTATTCCCAAAGTCTCCGCAAGGACCATTTTTTTATAGAATTGCCATGTAATACCTACTAACTAAAATTATACGAAATTTCATCAAAAAATTTAATATCAGTACCACCCTATTCCCAAACACACGATAAAACGTATAATAATTTAATAAAATCTTTTTATGTTACTTAAAAGTATGGTATGTACTTATAGAAGAATAATTTTGATAATAATGTTTATCTTATGTGTTAAATACAAAACAAAATTTTCGTGTTCATCATCTTTAGGATAGCTATCAACAAAATATGCAGGACTTACCTATTTCATTTGTTATTGCATTTTTCCACTTTTTCTGACTACCCAAACCTGGAAAAGGAAATACATTACAATTATATTAACAGCAGTTAATTGTTGTCGTCTATCTACTTATTTCGCAATCTCAAATTGCTGTTTCACAATTTCTATAGACGATAAAAATTTGCCTATTTTTAGCCGATTACCGTTCCGCCCATATTAGCACGACACGCTATATACTTAAATTAATGTTTTTTATTTTTTTCTTTTAAGAAAAACTTTACCCCACACTGGCGGTGCATTGATAAACACAGATTCTCTTAAACAGACCCGTATAAATACGTGTAGGTCTTACGGATATTTGTCCTGTGGGAATCGAAGCAAAAAAGCTGATTCCTCACTCGCTGTGCCACAATCAATCACTCTCCAAAATAAAATAAACCATCTTTTCAATTTAAATTCGTAACTAGTATGTTCACGTGCCCTCAAACAACATCTTAACGTTACCAAGAAAAATAAAAGCATAGTCAAAAAAACATCAAAATCTCATTAGTTCCCATTTCATGCCGGGACGACACTACGGAAGCTGTATAACTAATGTACAGTAATAAACAGAGACGGAGGAATGTCGTATTTCTTTTTATAACTTCTGTGTGCCATCCATTTTCTGGTTTAAAAGGTATCTACTGAGTGGCGACGTGAAAACAGTTGGCGTTACCCAATGTTAGTACTGTGGACGTAAAATACTTCGCTAGTTATGGCTGAATAGAAAGATAGCACAGAATGAACTGTTCCGTAAAATATTAGTATTGTTAACTCTTTCTAGGTGATGTTATTTTCCTTATGATATTACTTTTGTATTTATTTTTTATACATTGTTTAACGAGATTTATTGACAGCGTGGGTAGGATTTTCCATATGCATCGAAAAATATACATAGTATTGTTTGAAAGTCTTTTGCAACTGACAACTGACGTTAACAAATTGCAACTGATTTATAAGTTGGAACGTCATAAAACTTATTGTTGAAGTTTTCTCCCAAGAGTTAGGAATTTGAATATTAACGGATAGGAAAGGAATAGGAATTTTAACGTGCCTTCCCCGGTATATGGTTATATCGCATGTAATAGGGCACGAGCTAATACTGAGAATTTCCTAAAGGAGGAAACCAATTGCACTTTGCTTGACTAGGGTATCGAATCATGCCACCATAACCATATATATATATAACCATAACCACCAGAACGCACAGCGACCTAGTGCTTGTGAAGTGTATATATACATATATATAGTATTTTATTTTGTTATTAGTTTAAATTTTTGTATTGTATTATGTATTTTATGTGATGTAGGCCTTGTACCCTGAATTAAATAAATAAATAACCAACCATTCATGCTTAGCTAAACAAAAGGTGGTATTTGTTTAAGCCAAGAAATCGTCAGTCGCATCACCACTCGAATCCATGTGGAATAGAGGTCCAACGGAGATTTATTCCATCCAAAAACAGAACTTTTTGATACCGGCTTGGTATAACATTCTATGATACTACCTACCGTCTTACGAATTCTTTGAGGTCCAGAAGTATAGTTGTTATTTTATTGCAACAGTGTTTAAAGGCTAAGACCTTGATATTTCGGTCAGGTAAATGGAATTCTCTTGCTCGACCAGCCCCGGCTATCGTGCTTGTCCGTTTAAATTTGCACGGACGAGGTATCGTCAGTCCCTTGCAACATTTTTCACTACTTTTGTCGTGACACTTGATTTTTCTTATTCTATTTTTTTTATTTTTTTTTTAAAGCTTACTAGCAATGTGGGTTGCACATTACTAATATTCTTGTTAATCCCTCGTGCTAAGCTAAATGCTTGTGTTACGAGTGGGTTTACGTCGGTGGTGTAATGGGTGGGTTTCGAACCGGCAACCACATGATCGCAAGTCCGTCGCCCTAGCCATTAGGCTACTTTCATGGATTAATTACCTAATAATACCTACTACTTAGATATAAATTTGAAACCCAAATCCGATAAAGAATATTTTTTTATGGATTAAGTCGGCAAACGAACTGACAAGTCACCTGACAAGTAGTCATCGTCGCCCATGGACACCTGAAACACCAGAGGAGTTGCTGATGCGTTGCCCCACACTAGGATTTTCTCCTGTGTCGTGGGTGCGTTTATAAACACAAATTCTCACATACATAAATGCCTAGACCCGAAACATCTACGTGTAGATCATACAAATATTTGCTCCGTATGGGGATCGAACCGTAGCGCAGAAGCCGATTGCTCAGCCGCTACGCCAAACGTGTCGTCATCAAATTATATAATGGATATAGAAATAAATTACCATTTATAATAAATAGATCAGAAAATGGAAACACTCTCCAAAATTAGAATTTCAGTTATCTGTATGTAATACATTACAATATATATTATAATACCACAGTATTCACATTTAAAATTATATTGATCTTAGGCATATGCGCACGAACGTACCCTGAACGAATAATTACTATACGCATATATACGCATCACTATAAGTAGGTACCTAGGTTGTATTATAATATAATACATATATTAGACAATTATAATCCAAAATATTTTTTGTCATTACAAAGACATTTAATTCAAACTCAAAAATAATTAACAAAATTAATCAAACGCACTAAATTGCCAATCAACCTGAAATACGAAATACCTAAAAATAAATATTATCAAAAGCAAGCAATTAATATTACGCAATTTCTTAACGAGAAGAGAAATGTTTAATCTTTTGTCAAAGTAAGTAGTGAATTGTGATTATTTTCCTTGGCTGGTTGCTACTGAAAGAATTCCACCAGGATTAATTACCTGAAACGGCTTTGTAACTCCTTTGTCTAAATGGGGAGCATTCCTAAAGAAACCTTTCAAGATTTAATTGAAATGCTTAGATACGATTTTTGTGGATGGACACTGGGTGTGGCCTTCAAATTATTCCCTTTATTTATTTCTAATTTGGACTCAATTTCTTACATTTAATAGATTCGATTTTACTCTAACTGCTTAATTAGTCTAGTGGTCACAATTGCAGCTATTGAATATGAGATCCCGGAATTTAATACCGGGTCGAGCAAAGTGTTATTGGGGTTAGTAAATAATCGGTATAACGCCGAAGGGATAGGCAAAATACGTGACTACGACCACGGTATTTTAGGTCATGTGTAGATGGCGAGCTTGTCATTAACTGGGTGCAAAACCAAACTTCTAATAAAAAACCTAACAACACTTCGTTTATCAAAATTGAATCCGGGATCTAAAGCTATTATATTAGACCAATGAAGCAGTCTTGTTTTTGGGTTGCTATTAATTATAATTTTATTTATAAATGCCGTCTGATGACCAAAAAGGCGTCAGAGTCCGTTATACCCTGCTAACTCCCCAGGTAATAGACGAACCATGAAAAATATCGCACTACAAAAAAATCATCTACCACAGTTCTTTATCCACACAAATTAGAATCACCGTAATGGAAGAAAATATAAAATATAATTACTACCTATGCCAAAAATGGAAATCCAATTCGCCCCTAAATAAACGAGTACTTAAATGAGACACAAATGAAAGGAGGGGAATAAAAAGACTTGCATATTGTGAACGCTCGCAGTCAATGGTTAACCGTAGTGTTTTACTGAGTATTTCAGGAAATTCTGAACTGAGAAGCTTCTGAATGGAAAACGAAACAAATCCAATCAGCCGCAAACATTCTAGCTGCAGTGGAAAATGTTGTTACATTTTAAAATTGCACTTCTATTCCAAACGTCTTAATGTAATTAATGTGATTATTTAGAAAGGTTTTTATTGAGAATTACAAAAAATATTAGGGCATGAGAAGCTACTTTTGCCTGATCATTTTTAACTTCTAGCTCGATTCCATCTCAAAAAAATATGTATAAAAAAGCGATGGAGTGCTGATGATAGAGTTTTTTACAGTCCCTTGCCCTATGTCTGAAGTGGTATGACTTCGTGACATTCACTACGACTATGGCCCTATATCCCACTGGATCCCATCAAAAAACGAAGTCACTCGTCGCTTCCTACATGAAGGCGCGCGTGGATTGAACACATGCACCACCTACTGTAGAAAGAGGTCAAACCTAAAGTACTGCGAAAAATCCGTACACCTAGTTAGAATAAATCATTGATCTACTCTTTAGTTTAGCAGCATCAACTTGGTCAATGCTTGCACTGATATTTTTGAATAAGTGGGAAACCTAGCAGGTGTACTATTTGATATTAAGCGGTAACCCTCCGGCCGCTGTCACGTCTATCTCGGACGTGTCCTACGTGTTATTACATTACGCGCGTCACCCACATATAATAACAGAAGGTATCATTGTATCTGTGTGGAATTTGATTAGCACCTATAAGGACCAAATCTGGACATAGTAAATATAACGGACAAATCGCCCATATTCATAATTGATTCAAAATTGTTTGCGCTTTCAAATAATTAAACTCTATAATATTATTATATTAGTATAGATTTTTTCAAGATATAATAAATAGATGTTTCCTACAGTTTCACTCGCGACCTAGTGACATTATGTTTAACTCGATTAACAACATAGCCTAAGTTATTCAGCGATAATGTAGCTGTAATGTTAGTGAAATATTTTTTTAAAATCGGTCCAGTAGTTTTTGATTTCATTAACTACAAACAAAAATACAAACCTTTCTCTTTATAATATTAGTAAGATAAATCCAAGATGTGTGAGTCATGAAAGTCATAGAAGCCATTTTTTTGTGTAAATGATTAGCAAATAAACAAACATTGAAACGGAAATATTATTAGTATTCTTCCTATTATTATGCCATACCTAATCGAATGGCCGACGCCTGATAGTAAATTGGTGCCTATCTTACCGTAACAGGTGCGCAGGCATAATTTATCATTCAAAGCTCGTCTCCACAATCCCAATTAGCATGTAGCTATTATTACCGAGCAATGTGAGGTTCTGACTAGGAATGGAAGTTGGGGAGCTTGTCTAGTCTTAACACTTAAGTTAGATATGCGAGGGCTTCCTATTATTTAATATTGTAATAAACGAGTGGATAAACTGATTATAATACCTTTGTCAGAAATTATTAACTTTCTAGAAAAAGAGAACGGACTTATTCTTAGGATCATTGACTACATTCAAATGACAACTTCTTGCCTCTTGGGAGTACACTCTAAATCAGAGTTAGCCCTCTGACTCTGTCTGATATAAGCTGCTATCTAAGTGCCACTAATAATGACTGATTTATTAGTGGACAGAATTGTCAAAATTCACTACTTCTGAATACATTTAATGACTTGGGGTAATTATACCCCGTGGATAAGTATACTTTGTTGTATATTAATACAACAAAGTTAAGCGTGAATAATCAACCCATTATACTGTCCAACTGCTGGACACGGGTCTCCTCTCAGAATGAGAGGGATTAGACTATAGTCCACCACGCTGGCCTATTGCGGGTTGGCAGACTTCACACGTCATCGAGAAAGGCAATCAGGCAAATCTCTCAGGCATTCAGGTTTTCTCACGATGTTTTCCTTCGCCATTTTAAGCGCGTGATAATTAACTATTTAATACGCACATGACTTCGAAAAGTCAGACCTTGGGTTCGAACTCGAGACCTTTGACTTGACAGTCCAACTGTCATGCCACTAGGCTATCACTGCCTGCCTATCACTAACTTAGGGTATAATATGCAACAAAGTTACGCCTGAAAAAATACTTATAAAATAGAGGACCATCCCCAAGAAGACCAGCCCTTTTTCAAGTCGCATTCTCACTTAAACACAGATACTAATTTAACGTTCACATTCGTATAGTTTTAACCGACTTCAAAAAGGAGGAGGTTCTACCTCCTGTTCTCTTTTTTTGTATGTTATATGTTACGCGATTATTCCGTACTATTCTATATATATTACTTCTACTATATTATATTCCCGTAAGCGTATTCCGATTTATGTCAATTATGAATCAATTTCGATGATACTTTTTTGATCGGTAGGTCAGAAGTGGTTCCAAATTTTTGTCAAGATCTGATCACAATATTTAGAAAAAAATTACAATAACACGTAACAACCGAGTAAATGATAACGTCGTCTAGGTATACGTAAAATTCTACTGGCCACTCAAAATGTTGAAATGAATTAACTTATAAGAAAAAGTAAAACCGCCTACAAAAACATTAAGCGGTGGCGAAATCAAAAGATCCGATCAAATCAAAGGCACCGACTTCCGAAACTGTTTCGCACATAACATTATTTTAGTTTTTGTAGGCGGTTTTACTTTTTCTTAAAAGTTATTAATTCAATGAGGCAGTTCTTAAATATCTCATTGTGATTTTAAAGATAAACAGTTCCTACACTCTCTGTTAAACGGTCACTTTGTCGTGTAAATTATTACTTTATAGCCGCATCTGGTTCAATGATGTCAAATTAATGGGCCAAAGGAGGATGATTTTTGTGATAGGTGCGACTTTTTCAGAGACCAACATTTTATATATATATATTTTTTTATTTGCTGGTAAGCCACTGATTTTAATCAAAAGAAAACAAGTACCTACCTACGTAGTTATTTAAAAGGAAACTTTTAATAAAATCAGTAGTTTTTAATTCAGTATTTCTAATTTTATTTTCTTAAATAAATCAAATACGAAATTAGAAAATTGTACCTATAAATACCTATTTTAATAAGTACCTTGTTGAGTCTTTTCTCCGCTAAAGTAATGGTTTTGAAGGCAGAGTACGACGCGACCTAGTTCCAACCGCAAGTTTTGTGCGTCTTCTAACAAGACACAGGAAATATAAAAAGTCTCGCTGTGCCGTCCTTTTCGTCATTCGTTATAGAGACAGATAAAGTTTAAAATAAGGCCCATTTAGATCCCTTTAAAGTTGTGAAAAGTTTCTTGTAGGAGCGCTCGCGGGCGATACCGGTGCAAATTTAAAGTATGTATTACTAGCGCCGCAAACCGTGAGCGAGGGAGCATGAGAATTCCATTACTGGTGCTGAAGTGACACGTTCGCCGCGTAACCCCGTCGACACCGCGCCGCCCAGCGCCTCATCGCATAACTTGCGACTGCTATTTGCAATTGCTACAGTATTGGTTGCGGATTTTGTTACTTGTTAGCTACGCGAGAGTAAGTTAAATTATTATCAAAAAGATTTGCTTAGTTTAGAGATTAATGTAAGATCAATACGCGTAGTATTCAAAATGTGTTGTGCATGTTAAAGTGGAAATAAGTATTAGTGATATTTGATTAGATACTAAACTAATATTTTAAGTGACCTCGATACTACAATTACCTGTTATTAATTGATATACTAGACACAACAAACATGCATATATTTAACATTCAAATAAATGCAACAAATAATCAATTTAACTGTTCTTCTGGGTACTATAATTTCCTAGTAAAAACTATCGAAAATCCACGATTATTAAAAAAAACCAATCCTGAAATCTACCTGAACACAATCAAAGCTTTGTGTTAATAAAATAATATATTATACGTCGACTGCGAGGTTTTGCAATAGCAATTGCACGTTACATGGTAAGCGTACGAGAACGCTCCAGCAATAACTAGTGGATTTATTTAAATCGCCCATTGACGTTACGCGTTTACACAGAGAATTATAGATTACCACTGTTCTGTTTCAGTCGCGTCCGGTATTTTCTGCGTCATAAAGTGCGAAAACTTTTATTATGGGATATTTTGTGAGTGTTTATTCATGTGATGCTGATACAATTGCTCAGCATTTTTGGGGGCTTTTATTTTTTATTTTGAGTAGGTAGGTTAGTATTATAATGTCTTTTAGAAAGAATTTACTTAGTCATCAAGAGCATTTTAGATTGAGAGCCTAAACTTTCTAAATACCTATTAGAATCTTAGGGTAAATGGATAGCGTCCGATTAACTTATTTTAAGTAAAATTATTGTATTGACAAATTTCTGCTTATGCAATTTTCAAAATATTAATTAAAATCAAAAACTTTTAGCATAAAAATGACAATCCAAACATGGAATTAAGGACATTCATTGTGAATAAAGATTGTAGACTGAATAAAGATTTTTTTTATTTTTTTGTGTTTCGTCGAGTGAGTGAGGTTACCGGAGGCCCAATACCCTTTTAAAAGGCGGGATAAGCACTTGTGACTCCTCTGGTGTTGCGGGTGTCCATGGGCGGCGGTAATCGCTTACCATCAGGCGATCCGTCTGCTCCTTTGTCCCCCTATCCCCTATAAAAAAAAAACTTCACGAAAACACTCTTCTTCTTTGGGTGCCTCTCCACTACTGAAGGTCGGCAGTCATCCTTTTAAATTCTTCCTTGTTTAGAGCCAGTCTGAACAGATCTTCGACTATCCTTAGGCCAGTCCATTGTCGGATGTTGCAGAGCCAGGATAATTTCCTTCTTCCAACACTTCTTTTGCCCGGAACTTTTCCCATCATTATTGTCTGCAGCAGTTGGTAGCGCCCATGTCTTAAAACACGTCCAAAGTCCAACATTTCTCTATTTGATGGTATGTACAAGTTCGGGCTTCTCTCGTCTCATTCGTTTAAGGACTTCACGAATACACACACAAGCTAATTACAAAAGTGTGGTCGGTAACAAAAAAACATTTTACAAAACATAACAACAGCGAAAACTCATTAAGCTTTTAATTAAATTCAACTGTGTCCATATGACGTGGAGCGTTGCTGAACATAGGTAAGTGAATTTGACCGACAACCTGTACGTCAGGCACAGGATAATATGCAGACGTGTGTGGAAATGCTGGATGCGTATGTGCAAAATGCACCCGCGATTGTTAACGAAATGGATTGTAAACGATTTGGATTGATGGTTACGAAGGACCATATTTTTTTATTCCGATGCAGTGCAAGTAATATTTACAATAAACGTTATGAACTTTTAATCGGTTTAGGTACGCTGACGTCTTCTTTATTTACGGGTCGTACAACATACATACATTACGTGTAATTGTGATCGTTTTGCGATTGAGAGTCAGGAATGCCACTCGACATATTGAAATGTCATCCCGTTCTCACAACCTAAAAATATTCGCGTTAACACCTTGTGGTACGGTCGCAGGAGGCATTTTCTATAGAATATATCTTTGCTTTTTTTCTCATTTAAATTCAGTTATGAAACTACATTTAACAATTTCCCGATTAAATGGTTGCTGTATCTCAGTACTTTAAAACGTATTTATAAAACTATTACAGGTACAAACCAACCAACATAATGCATAACTAGCATTTCAATATACGCGTGCCGGGTAGTCACTCGCATAAAGATAAAAGCTTGTGTGAATACTTTGTTCATCCAATAACACAGATACACACATTATGATACACAATTATGTACTTACACAATAAATAGTTAATTGCCGGTGAAATTAATGGAGAAAAGATTCGGTATTTGATAACGAATGGGCTGACTTTTATTTTCATTTATTTTTGAGTAGGTATGTATAATAATTATTATAATTCTATCTGTTTGTAGTAAGAAAATAAATCTAATGAATTGACTGCGACTGATAATCCTGAGAAACTAAATGTTATGCTGGAACAAACAGTATAAAATATACTCTTGGCTCTTTTGTCCTTGTAATTAGTTGTGATACTTGGAAAGAAACTAAACAATCGGTAGGTACTTATATAATACTAATAAACCTCTAACAGTGACAGACAAGGCACAGCATAAACTGAAGTGGTCATCAAGGAGCATAAGTCTGCCTTCTTAAATGTTAAAAAAATCAAATTATACGAAAGTAAATCAAAGTACTCACAGAAAACCGGCGACAAATAACGCTTACGTTGTGTTTCGCCGAGTGAGTGAGGTTACCGGAGGCCCAATCCCCTTTTAAAAGGTCGGCAACGCACTTGTGACTCCTATGGTGTTGCGGGTGTCCATGGGCGGCGTTAATCGCTTACGATCAGGCGATCCGTCTGCTCGTTTGCCCTGCTATCCCATAAAAAAAAGTAGGACAAAGACAAAGATCATCACATTTATTGAAATATTTTCTAAACTAAAATACCTTTACGAGGTAAACCTATACAAAACTAAAACCAACGCCACATAGATTGTATTTATCTAAACCAATATAAATAAAATACAAGTGAATCCACTCGGCGCGATCTAAGTGTTACTTTTTGCGCGTTCATTGTTCCACGTTATAATAGAGTGGGCATAAAACAACAATCAAATGCTAAACAAAAGACGAGGTAATTGGTTTTCTGTACAAACCTATGTAGTGTACATTTGCTGTTCCCGCACAGAAACGACGTGGCGAGCTCATAAAACCTTATCTGTACCCTTCGAGGAGCATTCTAGTTGATTTGTCTACTTGCTAATATCCGATTTTTCTGGGCGAGTGGTTTATTTTATTTTAACATTATTAACATAACATACATACCACCACGCCTGTATTCCCTGAAGGTTTAAGCAGAGGCATCCTAATGTGCACCCACAGTTCGCCGGTATGTTTTAGGTCCCATGTAATAAGGGGCGAGCCTATTGCCATTATTAAGTATTTACAAATTTTTTTTATTTAATTTCATATACCTACGCATCATAGTCTCTACCAGTAACGATACAATCTATAAATTGATGTAGTGCTGACTAAACAGTATTGCAATATTTTGTTAACTTTTTGAAGAAAGATTCCATATCGTTAACTCATCACGTTAGCTCTTGATGTTTCTAATGTATAGTTATTAGAAACATCTAGTTTTAGTCTTCAACACTCGTAAATTACTAATATGTTAATAAACACCTTATTCATAGTGACCAGGTGTTGTTTAAATTAGTAAGTACTTTATCCTGGATGTCACTAAGTTCACGTAAGTTAACAACTGATCCATTTCCCAAAATTAAGGTGTAAACTGATAGGATTAATAAAAAAAATTAAAAAAAGCACATTTACGAAATTCAACTTTTTCTTTTCAAGAACCACATTTAAAAAATACTTTTAAAAGACTATAAAAGGTGAACCTTCTCTTTTGTCATAATAAAATTATGATAAAATTTTACGTGAAATGTAAATAATGAGTACATATCTGGTATAGATTTAGAAACTACATAAAAATGATAAGAATAAAAAATAAATTTGAAATCAATTTCGTTATTTTTATTTACGTTGAATGATGCATCTTTACTGATCCACTAATCTGCCACGTGTATAGATTATTATCACCCATTTTGAGTCGTATTTTAAAATAAGTATTGAAGAGCCTTGAGTAAAAATTAAATTTTGTATGATATGATTTTATTTCTCTGGGATACACTAGATGACAAAGTTAGATGGGCTCCTTTTTTATTTTCTTACCGTATATTTAATTTTATTAAAATCAGCAACTACGGTAATTAATTTAGTAAATTACAAGAGGTTCTCAGCGCCATTTCTCTATTGTGTCTATAATTTTGTAATTCGACAACTTGGAAAAATCAGGCAAGTCAACTCGCCCGCTCAAACGCGCCAACGCGTCGGGGATTGAAGTACCAGCAACAATGACGGTCTTTGGCTTTTGTAATACTTTATTATGTGCCGGCAAAGATCCCCTGACAAAACTTTATTGGAACATCGAGTATGAACACTCGGCCTGATATGAGCCACTAGTTATAATGGAGTGACATTATTCGATAGATTTTCATGAGAGAAGCCTTATTATATATTCAAGTAAGTGGTTTCGTCTATTGTGAGTACTTTCCCATTTGTAGGTTAAATTGAGTAGGTGTATCTACGTATTCATATATTTTAGTATAGCTTGGGATATGATTTTATTGAAAAATGGTTAGGTAAAGGATGTGTTTATAAAGGCTTATAATATTTTTTTCAACACATGTTTAAATGTATTTTAACTAAGTATATTTTTTTTAAACAGCGGCCCCACCCTAACATTATCGCCTGTATTTCTGCGAGCGTTTAAAAACCTAAATGTCACATTCTAAAGATCATACAAATATTTGTTTCGTACTGAAATCAAACTTGTGCACAGCAGTCGATTACTCGATTACTGGGTCAACCCAGTAATCGAGTGGACGACTCGATTGATCGAGTCGTCCAGTTTTCCATATTTTGTAAAACTTCCTACCAGGAAGTTGTAACACAATATATGCGAATATGCAATGAAGAAATTTAATTTTAATGTAAAGTATAATATTTATTACAGCAGGTTTTTTTATAACTTACTAGCTTCTGCCCGCGACTTTGTCTGTGTGGACTTCAGAATTGAATCCGACGTGGATAAAAAGTAGCATATGTGTTATTACAGACTATAATCTATCTCTGTGCCAAATTTCATCCAGATCCGTTTAGCCGTTCTGGCGTTAAAAGAGTAACAAACATCCATACATCCATCGATACTCACAAACTTTCACGTTTATAATATTAGTAAGGATGTCGGTAAACGAGGAGACGAACCATATAATGTAGTCATTAAGAGTCCCTACGGACTACAGACTGCCCGAGCCGCAGTAACCAAAAATGGAGAACTGGCTCCCACTCAAACAGAACACAGACAAAGACACTTTACGACTCTGTCAGTCAAACCCCAAGTCTTACCACATGAATGACAGTACGGAATTGTATTCTAAACCTTTGGGGACCCACGCGGTATACAATTCATATACAGGTATTTATAAGACTCAAAGAAATTATTAAAAAGCCATAATTATCTCAAAGTGAAATGTTAAATCATTTTCTCAACTATTACTGGGAAGCAAGCTATCTGAACTATGACACATATTACTCACTGTCATAATGTTGTTTTCTTCAGTATTTTGACGTCGTTAAGTCGAGCGTACTTCCTAGAATTTGACCTGTTAGCTTGGGTTGAATACATCGGGACGATACTCAATATATGATTTTGTTTGGATTATTATTTTAGACATTATAATGAAAAAAAAAACAGGTAAGTATAGAGCTACTGCCTAGTGGTCCTGAGCGCGACTGCTACCATAGAGGTCCTGGGTTCGATTTGTTTATTGTAAAATGTGTACACATATAGGACTAAGACTATACTAATAAGTATATTACCCTGTTTGAGTATCGCAAAAGAACAAGATAACATTTTGTATTCACTCACCCCGATTTAACTTAAATCTAGGTTAAGTTTTAGTATAAACTTATATATATAATATAATAGATTCCCAGGTCGAGCAAAGTGTAATTGGGTTTTTCTGTGAAATTTTCAGTAGCACCTCGGAGTTGGGAATTTGTGCTCGGTTAATGGCAATAGCCTTGCCCTTTATTACATGGGACCTAAAAATACCGGCGAACTGTAGGTGTACATTAGTACACCTCTGACCAACCCTTCGGGGAATACAGACGGACAAAATTAGTGTTTTTAGCAGAAGAAAAATTCCACTTCAGGTTGGATTTGTAATTACATTCTTCGGTTTGCTACGTTGGATGCTTTGTACCAAACTTGGGAATCGAAAATGTAGACTCTTTATGACCACTAGAAGAAACGAGCCTGTGAGCCTATTCAAATTCAATAAAAGAAAACTAAGCTCATCGCTCCATAGAAAATAATCATTCAGAAACTGTAGATATTTTGTTCAGCGTACACTCGAAAATGCATCCGTATGTATCGACCAACTCTTTGTCGTGTTACAACCACCATTGACTGGTCGTTCCTCCTTCCGACGCCATGAAGTCTAGTCACAGACAATATAATATCACACTCCAGTGCAATCGCAAGGTTCATATGACGCAGCTTCTTATACTTACTTATTGAACCCTGAACAAGTGTATCTCACACTCAATATTTGCGTAGTATCTAGTAATAGTTCTGAATAACTATTGTGTACTTATAAATATACTAGCTATGAAATATTATTAAATATTAATGGCTATAGGCTCGCGCCCTATAACATGGGACCTAAACATACCGGCGAACTGTGGGTGTACATCAAGTACGCCTCTGCCTAACCCTTCGGGGAATACAGGCGTGATGGTATGTTATGTTATGTTAAATATACTAGAGTTTACCTCTTACCCTAAATAAATTGGAATAAGGGTAGCAGGATGATGAAATATACCCGCTTTTGCATGCGGTTTCACTCGTTTCCTTAAGGATTTTTTGAGCACTGCTCTATTTTTCAAACAAAAACTGTCTATTTATCCTAATTATAGTGAAGTACAATGAAAATTTCAAGAGAATTTTAAATCAGTGTGATAGTTTCACAGACAGCCCTATCCATATTTTGGGCTAGACAAAAAATAAACAAACAGCAAGCAACCCTATCGTCTACACGTGCATGCTCCTATTTTTTTCTCTTCAGAAATGTTAGGGACAAGGTGTTGTTAGTAACACGTAACATAAAAATATAACATACCTATCATCACGCCTGTATTTCTAGGTGTATTCACTTCAATGAAAACTTATAGTCAAGATGATTATTTTTAAACCTCTTCAAATAATTCTTGATACTTTTAAATTTTGATATTTTTCTTGTATCAATCTAAAGATTTAGGAGCAGTGATAGCCTAGTGGTATGACCGTTGGACTGCCAAGTCAGAGGTCTCGAGTTCGAACCCAAAGCACACACCTTTTGAAGTCATGTGCGTATTAAATAGTTAATTATCACGCGCTTAAACGGTGAAGGAAAACATCGTGAAGAAACCTGCATGCCTGAGAGATTTTCTCGATGGCGTGTGAAGTCTGCCAACCCGCACTAGGCCAGCGTGGTGGACTATAGCCTAATCCCTCTCATTCTGAGAGGAGACCCGTGCCCAGCAGTGGGACAATATAATGGGTTGATTATGTTATGTATGATCAAAATTTAATGTACAAAAATATTATGCTGCGGCCAGGGGATATAAATTTGAAGAATGATCCTGATCATCATGAAAAAAGTAACTTATGTAGACCGTGTGATACTGTTTAATCGAAGTTCACACAAAATTAAAGAAATCCCAATAAATCTATATACACATTTACAAGTCAATTGTTTTATAGACAGTTTCTTAGTCTCGATGAGTGGAAATGCCGTCGAAACAAGCTCATAGACTAACATTTCTTTTAAACCAGACATCGTTGGGGGAATGCGTTGAACCGCTTTTTTTATTGTATAGTAAACGCTCAAAAGTCCATAAGCACGCTAAGGATTACATTGCTATGAACAGTACGAGCAAGCTCGATACAGCCAGTGCATGTCACTTGTTAACGACAATGAATAGAAGGTCGTAAGTCAAACTAAACGTCAAGCTATTGCGTTTTGAGATTGCCTATGGACTTTTGGTCGCCAATGTACCTACCTACCTAAAATTCTCATAAATTATATTATTATTTGCCATTTGGGGAAACGGCAGGGTATCGGACTCGTACCGACAAAAAACTGCAATTGCCTTCCCTTGCCTTAAAGTTACGACCACTAGACCCATGGTATTGCCACGACTTTGATAGGCTGAGGTCCAGTGGCCACTAGACCCCTTCAATCGTCTCGTCTTAATCGAAGGCGTACGTACGGCGGGGTGGTAAACATACTTGCCATTAGGTATGACGTTATTGGCCATTATCTGATTGGTGGACGAAATCATCAATTCTGTTGCTCATAGCGATGCGCTGACCTACCCAAACTACACACATGCATCAGCTACCATTTAAACCATATTATTTTATGGTATCCTAGAGCAAAATGAGAACTAAATTCATAATAATGAAGATTTTTGTTTATGGTAACTATCTAAGACAAATGTTTTGATATTTACGCTGTGTTTCTCAGCACGTGTAGTTACACGTGTTGAGAATTGAGATATTCGTTGATAATTATCATACGAACTATGTATAGATGAAACTATTATATTTAGTGGTAGTCCGAAGTCTGAAAAAGCCCGACAACCGGCTTCTCACTAAGATATCGATGTTGCACAAAATTTGCGGTTACTTCATATAGAATACCTACTGATACTAAATATTTGAATCTGACTGCATTAGACCGACTAAAACATTTAATTGAATAAGGTTAAGATGAGGAATTGAATCGTTTTATTCCACCAAAATAATACTTACTTACCTATGATTTACAAGAAAACAACTCGGTATTTAGTAAATACTTGATCACTAAAAGGCGAAAGGACACGCAACAAAACGTGAGAATTCATAAAAAAAGCGTCTAAATTATATTAAAAATGCGAGTAAATGGAGTGATGTGTGCTGAGTTTTACGGCAGTAATAACTCATAAGTCATGGGCGTAATGTGCGTGAAATAGATTCCGCGCGCCCTCTCGCTGAATCTAGAAGAAATGTTTAAATTCAGCCTGACTCGGCCCGCTGGCTCGGAACGCTAAATTAGCCTGCCACGCCGCAGATCGCGTTGTTTGAAATATTATGTGAAATCGTATGAGTATCATTGCGAACATGTTAATTTGAGAGGTTAGTATTTGGGAATGTCGGTGTGAGCTTATAAGCACTAGACGAATGAAGGAAGCTGGTACAAAAATAATTTCAATACCACTTTCTTTCTTCGCAAACATTATACTTATTATTTATCTAATGCGAAGTTTATTTGGCATATATATCTTCTCAATTGAAAGGTTTTTTTTTAAATTTTACAAAGACTTTATATTTGCAAAAAAAAACTAAGACCTAATAGTATTCATTAGAATTTTCAAAATGTTTTCTATCACTACTAGTTGTTTAATTTTGGTTCAGAAATTTCGGTCAAAATTAAATGTATTATTGCCTTGGGTAAAATATAAATTATCAAACATGATTTTGATAAATATTTACTATCCCCTGGGTAAGTTACAATGATATATGTATATATGAATTCAGTGGATGCAATAAACTTAGTCTATTACTAGCTTTTGCCCGCGATTTTGTTTGCGTGGACTCCAGGATTGGGTCCGACCTGGATACTCAATACTCAATACTTTATTGCATTCCATAATATTTTATAAAGGTGGACTATTAGATAACTTAGATCATTATGGACCCTGTCGGGCACAGCAAAATTAAATAAAACAAGATAAAAGTAGCCTATGTGTTATTCCAGGCTATAATCCATCTGTCTGCCAAATTTTATCCAGATACGTTTAGCCGTTCTGGCGTGAAAGAGTAACAAACATCCATACATCCATCCATACTAACAAACTTTCACGTTTATAATATTAGTAAGGATTTTTCTTTAACACGATATTTTATTCTTCTTAATTATAATTTGATAATAATTTAATATAAGTTTCTTACATATGACTTAAAAAAATTTGGTATTGGTTGATGAAAAAATATATAAAAGATACTATCACAAAAATACCGAATGTTTTAGAAATCCTGCAACATCAACAATCTTTTTAATTTATATTCATCAACATGATAATGTTGGTACATTTTGCTCTAATTCGTTAAAAAAGGTATTGTGTAAATTGGCAACGACAGCGAATTTCGCGTCGAAATCAATTCGTGGATGTTCGTGGATGTTGAAAACCACAATAAATGGAAATACACCGAGGCTGACAAAGCTCGCAATATTACTAATTGATTGGAGTGACGAATATTATTTATCAAGTTTCGATCAGTTTTATTCCATGTGGTAATGTAATGAAAGTTTTCAATACACCGAGCGCAACTGCTACGCTAGAGGTCTTGAGTTGGATTCCCAGGTCGATCAGTGTTGTTGCATTTTTCTATGAAATTCTCAGTAGCAGCCTGGAGTACGGAATTTGTGCCCGTTTAATGGCATTAGTCTCCCCCCATTACATGGGACTTAAACTTACCGGCGAACTGAGGGTGTACTTAGTATGTCTCTGCTAACCTTTCGGGGAATACAGGCGTGATGGTATGTTAAGAAAGTTTTCAATAACATAATCCTCAATGGAGCGTCTATCCTTCAAAATTTTAAAGTAAACTTCAGCAAGTTACTCCATCTAGGAACACATATAATATTTTCCATTAAACCACAAATCTAAACGGAGAAGTTGATATATATCAGTAAAGTTAAAATGGACCAAAAAGGCCGTAGCGATCATAAAAAAAATCAGTTCGGAATAACGGCGCGACGGAGCGTTGGCGCTGAAGCGGCTATGAATAATCCTTGCGTCAGCACCACGCGAGCTCACTGCCCAATTAAAAACGTACTCTTTCCACGATTTTTAGCTTAGAATATTGTATAATAAGCCAATAAAATACCCCACTTGACGCCCTCCGAGCCCAGTCGCTATGAAATATGCACTTCTCAACCTCATTATAGCAAGCTGAAATTAAATGCAAGAACTACGACTGGGACGTCGCTTACAACTTAACTAATTGAAATTTAACGTTTTTTGAATGGACTGTTTGTAACTCTATTTTTGAATGAGTTGGCGTTGAGACTGCGCATAGTGCCTTTATATATTTTATGTACTCTATTAACCTACCTTTTTTACAGTGTTGAAAATCTTCACTGACCACCTGCAAAAGAAAAACCAACTTTGTTTACCTGGATTACTAAAATAAATACACTGACACTAAGAAACGTCACGAGCTGCGATTCTTGCAAACCACTTTTGCTTCGTCCTCGTTCATACATCTTACCATACACACGCTGGCTCCAAGAGGGTAACTTTATTGATCGCCAATAAATAACAAAAATGTAAGTAATTGCAACATTAAGAGTCCGGCGGACCGATTTTCTCTTACAAACGTAATACCGAAATAAATCGTAATCCAGACAATATTCTATCAAATTATGTTATCATTCGGATTTAGATACTGTTAATCTAGGTTCCTACGATCCTATTTTGTCCAAAATACTTCACTGGAAATAATTGTAAGCGAATGCAATTTTTGATAACTTTACCAAGTTTGGAACGATTTTCCGGTCTTTTAATTTCAGTGAAGTAGTGGCTGACGAAATAGGATCGTAGGAACCTAGATTAACAGTATCTAAATCCGAATGATAACATAATTTGATAAAATATTGTCTGGATTACGATTTATTTCGGTATTACGTTTTTGTGGGCAATTCGCTCCGCCGGACCCTTAAGATGTCCAACAACTTAGTCTACCCGTGACCATGGATGCTGCAAGGGATCCGAAACGTCGGGATTTAAATAATATTAATAAAATCCGTAAAAAGTAGTTTTATTTCAATGTTTAATATTCGCGTAAGTGTCAGAAACCAGTTTATTGGAAGACGAATACTTAGGTCCTTATGATATTAGATGTTATATTTAATCCAATATTCAGTTTCAGATATAAAGCGGAATATCATTACCATGATGCTCATCATTATAGTAATAATACCGAGGTACCTAATGGCTAGGGCGTTGGACTTGCGATCATGTGGTTGCCGGTTCGAAACTCACCCATTGCACTATCGACGTGAACCACTCGTAACACGAGCAGTTATATATTTATATAACAAGAATAGTAGTGTTGTGCCACCCACATTGCTAGTAAGATTTAAAAAAAACTTATGCTAAGTACCATGCTTACAATATGATTTTTATAGAGACTCCTTATTTTTTAAGGACTGTTTATGCCTAGACTGAAATATTCTTAGTTAGAACTGTATGTTTTCTCATTATGTATTTTTTTAACAATAGTTTTCCATATCTATTTAATTGTCTGATTGGACATCTACACGTACTTACCCCTTCCTTTCTTCATTCATTTCATAAAATCAAGACAAGAAAACAGAATTAAACTTCCTTGCTAATTAATGTCTAGGAGATATTAGACGTCTGAATCAGATGTCGGGCGCTTTCAACCGCATATGAGTGCTAGCTATAATTCTCTCCATAGATGTACTACATTAAATGCTTCTCATTACAGAGTAATGTGTACATTCCAGAACCTACGATTAGATAGATCGCAACATAATTAGATTTCACACTCTGCAGGAGGAGCTAATCTGTGCTGGGAACACATCGCTGGCTTTGACGTGGCATTCTGGGTGATTCGAGTATGAACGCTAGGCATACATACATTTCATGTAAACTAGATCTAATTATGTTGATCCAGCTATAGCTATAAATACGGCTACAGATGGGTATACGTGTAATAAAAATAAATGACTTGGTTGGTGCCATCCTAGGCCTATTGTTTAAATGGGCAGATCACGATGTGCCGGCATTTCGTGATATGGTCGATGAAAGAAATATAAATATCGGTTAGGTTAGGTTACAATTGTGACCACACAATGCACGAGCCGAGCGAGCGAAGCGAGCGGGGCCTCGGCAGCGGCTGGCGTGTGCCCGAACCAAATTCTAGTCATTGTACATACTCACACAGAAGAAATTAATTTAGGCACATCATGAAATAATCGGTCATATCACGAAATGCCGGCACATCGTGATCTGCCCAGGCAACTTTCTATCGGCCTAGGCAAATCTCGATCGGCCCATTTTGTACGATCGGTCCACGACATATATAAATCCATTATTAGGTACGTTAGATTACAAAAGTAGATCGGGCATAAAATGTGCGTCGTTTTCAAAACCTTTTAGCAGTGTAGGAAAGTTAGTGTGAAACACCGTAAAGCCATCAAATCAAATACCGTTTATTTTAGTTTTGAGAATTGATGTTCTGGTGGATCAAAGTTAAGTAGCAAAGCTGATAGGTTTTTGCTGGGTAGTTAGCGTGCACTATCGACCGCACTATTGCTTACCAACAGGCAATGTAGAGGTCAAACGCTAGTGAATAAAAAACAATATCGATTTTTACCATAGATAGGCGCCTAATAAGTAGTTCTCACGTGGTCTCACATGAGAGACAGTAAACCCTCCTAACTCAGTGCTACTTTTCAATTAACTTTACTAAAATTATTCTGAAAAATTTAATTTAATTCTTAGAACAAATATTTATTATTATACTTCTCGTCCCTTTTTTTCTAACGTAATATTCACGGAAAAAGATGCGATGACTTATTACATTCTCAGTGGGATATCACGCTGCAAAGAAAATGAAAATATACAGATATAAATCATCAAATTATGCATGCAGCTATGTTCCCAAAATGTAATGGAACAGAGGCCGTACCATGACGTGTTATTGTGATCATTTTTATGTTATGAGAAAGGGATGGTGCTATTTGATGTGTAGAGCGGCATCCCTTTCTCTCCATCGCAAAACGATCGTAGTAACACGTCATACCATAGTACAACCTTAGGTACTTATTAAAATGAAAAAATCTCCAAAAATCTTGAAAGATACGACGGAAGCGCCTTAGATACACAACATACATATACCTATATAAACATACCATCACGCTTGTATTCCTCGAAGGGTTTGGCAGAGGTGTACTAATGTACACGCACAGTTCGCCGGTATGTTTCAGGTCCTATGTACCTAATAAAAGGCGGGTCTATGGCCATTAACCGGGCACTAATCCTGATTCCGAGCTGCTACTGAGAATTTTATGGAAAAACCCAATAACACTTTGCTCGACCTAGGAATCCAACCCACGATCTCTAGGTCTCAGGAAATTAGACTAATGAGGCGCCTCCGTTAATTTAACGTAAAATGGCCACTATTATAGGTTACATTATCCTTTGGTGACTGTTGATGTGGTTCACGTCTAAATAAACAAATATATGTATATTGCAAATTATCTAAGAAACACTGAAAGCCGACTCGAAGGACATCCTTTAGGTGGGCTTCCAGTGTTACGAGATGCAGCAAAATTTTCAAATAACTACGTCGATTGATATCTGACGTCACATTTAGACCATAGTTCAAAAACATAAATAAACTAAATTTGACCCCGTAAATCAATTGACGACCCACATAATAAATAAATGGTAACCTAAAATATTACAACTAACATGAAATGTGTCAAATTGTTTGTTTTTCTACAAAGATTCGATGCGGCAACAAGTGGTCCAGAATAAACATATCCCCGTCATGGCTAAGTATGTTTGCTTTATGGTTCCCACACACACTCAGCAACATACATGACGCACACAACCGCTTCACATTTTTACAAAAACTAAACACTAATATCATCACCTTTTGTCTTAAACACTTCTTTCATGAAGTTGTTAGGGAATTTGCTACTTATATTTTATCTAGAAACAAATAAAATCATAAGAAATAAGAGATAATTAAAGCATTATACTTACTAATATTTTAATAACTTAACCGTTTAAAAAGATCCGATAATATTTATTAATTTATATCACACACAAACAAACTAAAATTTTGTGTCACCCACCCGAATTCCACCAAAAACAATAATAAAAAAAATTAAATACATTTAATTCAGACTAAGATTTCTTTGATTTGTCCACATATTGTTAGCCATTATTATATATTGTTAATAATACCTCTAGAATTTTTTTTCTGGTAAGTACACAGTTGTGCCGTAAATAAAAAATATGTAATGGTTACTGATTCTATCAATATTTCTGTAAATAATAATACAATTTTCCCCATCGTGGGCTCCTGATTCTCAGAATGATAAATGCCGAAAATTATTCTTCATTATTTAAAAAATCCTCGCGTTCGGCATAATATTTAATGTGTGCGCTTAACCTTATTCAGTGTAAGCCAGTAAACCAAATAGAGTAACACATTGCTCTCATGAAGCGTTGACAGGCGGTGAGAATGATCGTATCTTCCCCATAAGATTTTTTTCCTTTGGCGTTTTTGAATACACCTTTTTGTAGTACGTACTACAAAAATCTATACTTATAATAAATCTGTAGAGAGGTCAATTCTGTACATGAAATATATTTCCAAAATAACTATCAGCGGGTGATTAGTGATCGATACTGATGCCAAAAATGCAATCAGTAAAATTTTTGTCTGTCTGTCTGTCTGTCTGTCTGTCTGTCTGTCTGTCTGTCTGTCTGTATGTTCTTTATAGAAACAAAAACCACTCGACGGATTTCAACGAAACTTGGTACAATTGTTCTTCATACTCCTGGGCAGGTTATAGTATACTTTTCATCACGCTACGATCAATAGGAGCAGAGCAGTGAAGGGTAATGTTGGGAAAACAGGAGAACTTACTCCATTTTTTAAGCTTCCGTCGCGTGTGCAGCCTTAATGGTTAAAGCTACACAGAAATCATGTATGACGGAAATGTTCTCCTTAAAATTATATAAAAAATATTCCACGACGGCAAATGTCTATCTTTTATGGTTGACTCACAATAACACGTGTAACTCCCGATAGCTTAGTAGTTCGGAGCTTTCTGATTATATTTGTCTACTCTTACGTTAGGTGACTGACTGACTGACATAGTGATCTATCAACGCACAGCCCAAACCATAGGTTATAGTATACTTTTCATCACGCTACGATCAATAGGAGCAGAGCAGTGAAGGGAAATGTTGGAAAAATGAGTGATTCATGGGAAAGGTTTCAAACTATCAATGTATATATCATCACGCTACAACCCTTAGGAACGGGGCAACGCAGGTGAAACCGCGGGCGAAGAACTAGGGAACAAACTAACTATTCCACGCGGACGAAGTCGCTGGCAAAAGCTAGTACAACATAAATTAATCATGTAAAGAATTATGTTTATATTAATTACATTAAATTAACACTGTTATTCCCAGAACTTCGACGCAATCGATAATAAATAATGAACTTACTGCACGGTAAGGAGGAACAATGTAGTATTTAATCCGTCTTTAAAATTCAAATATCAATTCAGAGAAAAGTAATTATGAATGTTTTCTACAATAGCGTCATAACGAAACAAACTTACTCCATTAATAAAACCGTAAGAATATAATGAAGTCATCTAAAATTACGTGCCTATTACCAAATTGGATAAAGATGACTAGCGCGGTCTTTAGCGAAACCCATGGAGACCATTTCTTTAAAAGCCCTTAATATCTTTTTAAGAGTCCTTATCGTGAAAGGGGTGCTAAACAAGGCGAGTCGCGAACATTATTTAGAAAAAAAAAATGGAAACCGCGAGGAGTTTACTTGTTTCGAAAAGGCGGGTCGTTGCGGCATCAGATAACGGCAGATTTGCGGCCGCACCATTAACAAATTACCTCCTTAAAGCATTCCCATAAACAAATGTTTAGACTTCTTTATTTCTGAATGACTTAAAAGAAATTATTTATATTCGCTTACATTTGAAATACGTTCTTTATTATAAGGCACTTTTGAATAAGGATTTTCAACACGGATAAAATAAATAAAACAAAAACATGTGATGTTAATTATGTACATATTTTGGTGTCATGTGACATATTTATGTCTACTAACACAGTATTTTAAGTTCACTATTATTTTCTTGCCTTGTAACTGGATTATAGAAATATTATTATTATTTTATGTTAAATAACAACGCGGCGGAGGAGATGCAGTTTTCTGATGCCCTTTTTAACTCATATTTAAGTTAGTTATTTAGGTTGTGAAGAGGCGAAGTGTGTTGCCCCTCACACCAAAGGGAGGATTCTCCGACCAGGCGGCGGGTGTTTTACCTTGCGAGCCACGGCCCGACTGTTGATGTCGGGCGGTTGTATATAACCAAATTGCGTTGCAAGCTTCACTTGCGCGATTCAGGACTTGTCCGTCTATTTTTTATGTAGCGCGGTAGATGTCGCTACAAGGTTAGCTGTAGATAATTTAAGTTATTAAAGTTTAAATTAACATACCGTACTCGTAGACTTTGAGATTTTGTGAATGAATAAACCTTGACTACGAACAAAAATATTTGGTAATTGGTAAATTTGGTTCCTGGTAATACCTTCACTAAAATATTTAGTTTTAACATAATGACAATTATATAATTTTAAATGTTATAATTTTTGTGCTGTTGATTGGCGTTAATATAAATACAAATAGATTTATATACAAATGGGACAAGGGATTATTTTAAAAACAGCTTATTAGTAATGTGGGTTGCAAGGTTACCCCTCGTGCTAAGCTAAGTGCTTCTGTTACGAGTGGGTTCACATCGGTAGTGTAATGGGTAGGTTCCAAACCGGCAACTGCATGATCGCAAGTCCGAAGGCCTAGTCATTAGGCTACCGCCGCTTAATCTTGACCCTAATTTCGGTATTTTTTTAGATCCTTCAAATAACTTTCGACTTTAATTAGTAGAAATCCATTGTACCTATAGCTACTTTTAGAATTAATACCAACAGGTTTCTTCAATATTACCTTGATTTTATTTCTGACTCAAATTTGAAAGCGACTGTAGCCTAATGGATAGGGCGTCGGACTTGCGATCACATGGTTGCCGGTTCGAAACTCACCCATTGCACTGCCGACGTGAACCTACTCGTAAAGTAAGCGTTTAGCTTAGCACGAGGGGTTAACAAGAATACTAGTAATCTACATCGCTATTAATCTTTTTTTTTTTAAATCACAAAAAATATCTACAATGATGTAAGCTGGTGGAAGTAAATAAAGTAAAAGCACTTTTTTCTAAAATACATGTAATAATATTATTGTATATCATAGAATATAGGCGTTCAGTGTACTCCATTTTTAGAGTTCCGTATCTCAAAAGGGAAAAAACGGAACGCCTATAGGATCACTTTTTTGTCCGTCCGTCCGTCTGTCCGTCAAGACCCTTTATTTCGGGAACGCTTGGAGGTATCGAGTTGAAATTAAAACCATATACTAAGGTCTATAATCCGTTGAAGCTGTGCCAAAATCAATCTTGAGTTAAAGTAAAAAAAAAAAAAGATACGGCCGTTTATGCCGCAAAAAGCGTATATTTCGACACACTCAAGGGAATCAAAATTTATAGGGTATTTTCTGGTGACCTAGAACTATGAAATTTGGCAAGTAATACCATCTTATACTACAAGTATAGGGAAAATCTGAAACATACATTTGTAATTAATTATAATATGTACCTACAAATTTTTACGGATCCCTCGGTGGGCGAGTCCGACTCGCACTTGTCAGGTTTTATTTCCACATACGTGCTCGCGTGATTACGTGCGATAATACAAAAATGAATGCGAACATTTTGTATAGACTCGGATTTATAAATAAGGTATATAGGTACTACTTGTGTAAGACTCCTTTTGTCTAGGATATTATCATAAATATCGCGCGCTTCTTTCTTCACGGGACCGACATAGATAGCCACGGTCGGCTGATGTTATTTTTATTTTTTTTGCCACGTGATAAGTTTGTTTACGGAGTTTCATGAGTAAATTAGTTTAAGAGGTTATATATTTTAAGAAATGAAACAGAAAACATTATAAATCCAACCAACTATCAGAAAAATGTCTTACCTATGCCTATGCCAAATCTGTGAAAATAAAAATCGATTAAGTATATCATAATAATTAGATAACTGCCTCATTAGCTTAGTGGTCCTAAGCGCGACTGCTACGCTAGAAGTCCTGGGTTCGATTCTTGGGTGGAGCAAATTGTTTTTGGGTTTTTCTATAAAATTCTCAGTAGCAGCTCGGAGTTTGGGATTTCTACCCGGTTAGGCAATAGGCTCGCCCCTTATTACATGGAACCTAAAAATACCGGCGAACTGTGGGTGTACATTAGTACGCTTCTGCCTAACCCTTCGGGTAATACAGGCTTGATGGTGCTGCACTGTTGACACGTATTCTCGGAGTCTGTACCCAACAATGGGGCAATAATAAGCTGAATTTATTACTAAAGAAATCCCAAGCATATAAAATATATTTCTAGTCAAAATTTATTCACTTGGAAAAAGAAAAATAACAATAAATCAGTCCATTAAAACGAAAAAACGGCTTGAGATAATTTACAGTCTCGAGCGATGGCTCACACCTTTCTTTAAAATAAAATCCTATTTTAATCCTTACCTACATTATCTTAAAAGAGAAATAATATGTTAAAGATTTTATAATAGAAGTGAAAGATTTTGTAGCAGAATTCTCACTACCACTTTGATACGGTAAACTGAACAATTGTTAGATTGAATACTACTCTCCTGCTACAAAAATTCTTAAGAGAAAGTAAAATATAACAGAGTTGTAGAGATGAATTAAGTCGTACATTATTGTTTTCTGTAGGAATTAAATTTAGGCACAGAGACGTGGTCGCTTATTAAGGGTCTCATAAGAATGCTCAAGGTCACTCAGCGAGTTAGGGAGCGAGCTAGGGAGCGAGCTATGCTTGGCATTTCTTTGCGTGATCAAATCAAAAATGAGGAGATCTGTAGAAGAACTAAAGTACCGACATAGTTCGAAGGATTAGTAAGCTGAAGTGGCACTGGCCGGGGCATATAGCTCGTAGAACTGACGGCCATTGGGGCAGGAAGGTTCTCGAGTGGAGACCACACACCGCAAAGCGCAGCTTGGGACGACCTCCAACGAGATGTACAAACGACCTGGCAAAGTTCGCTCGGAGTCGTTGGATGCAGGCGGCATACAGTAAACGGTCCTTGTGGAAATCTTTAGGGCAGGCCTTTGTCCAGCAGTGATTTTTATTGGCTGATATGATGATGATAATGAATTGTTCTATACGTGGCTCCATATGAAGCGAAGTAGGTTTATCTTTCTCTGCAATTATTTCAAAACCAGTCTCGATTATGGTCTATGTATGGTAGATCAATGATAGCCTTATTACAGATGGACTGCAAAAAATATCTTGAGTTCGACTATGGCAAGGTCCTGTTACTATTAATTAGCGGTTTTAAATAGCAAGCCGAACCGTCATGTTGTTACCGAAGGAGATTTTCTCAACGGCATGTGAAGTCTGCTAACTCGCACTAACGGCCAGTTCTAATAACAAATCTGTCGATAGATTTCCTTACTAGAGTAGGATTTTGACATTATTTGTATGGACCTTATGTCAAAATCATATCTCTAGTAAGCAAATCTATTGACTGATTAGATATTGGGACTGGCCGTAACTCACAGTGGAGAACTATGACTTTTAGACCCATGCCCAGTTGTGGAACAGAAAATAGTTTGATAGTTAAGGGTCCGGCGGAGCTTGAATTACCCACAGAAACGTAATACCGAAATAAATCGTAATCCAGACAATATTCTACCAAATTATGTTATTATTCGGATTTAGATAGCGTTAATTTAGGTTCCTACGGTACTATTTCGTCTAATACTACGAAATCGCTCCAAATCGTTGGTAAAGTTTTCAAAAATTGCATTCGCTTACAATTCTTTTCAGTGAAGTATTTTGGACGAAATGATAAAGTAGGAACCTAAAGTAACGGTATCGGAATCCGAATAATTTGATTAAATTGTATTTAAATTACGATTTATTTCGGTATTACGTTTGTAAGAGAAATTCGGTCCGGCGGACTCTTAAATGCGAAAGTATAGTCTGTTAAGATTTCATGCCTACCCGCTGAATGCTGTAGAAAGAATTAGACCTTGGAGTGGCACATGGCTACCTTTTGTTTCAAAAAGTCCCTTGATACTATATGATTTTGAAATTACAATGGCTATTGACAGTTGCTTAAATAACAGTGTTGTTGAAAAAAGTACTCACTTACGCCTGTCTTCAGACGTACGTTTTAGTTAAATTAGAAAGGCATCGCTGGACTTAATATAATAATTTTAAGAGCAACTTTAAAAGCAAGGTTCGTGCAATATTAATATTTTTAAGAACGCGTCCGCTTAGATTAGAGTGGTAGGGTTGAGTTCGCAGCCACAGCCGTTGCGGCCGGAAAGGAAGATTTACCCAAATTTCGAGCTACGTTAAACACCCTGTTTCTTTTTTAAATATTTAAATGTACCTGTGCTGGCCGAATGCGAAAAGATATATTAAGTATCTTGGCCATTTTGCAATTCAAAAGTAAGCGATTTTACGTTCTATTAAATTGTGTCATAATTTCTCTCTCATGGTTGTGCATAGAAATATAAGTATCTCTATAATAAAAATATATCTTTGTACGTAGGTATATAGATTTCCACCATTCCCCCAATTATAAATTTCGTGAATGTTAGGTTGTTCTTATTTTAAATGAGGCGTAGCACTATGCGGAAGTGACATGCCGTGACGTCGCATCCGGGCGGTGTTACGCACAGCGCAGGCGCAGGGTTGCCACCGGAAGCCGGAAGTTGTGGTGTTGCGGCGCACAATCTGGAGTTGGACGGCGGGAAACAGTGAATCAAGTGCAGCCTGAGCTTTCTGTTTTATATATGAGAGAGTAAAAGATATATGGGAACATTTTCATTTGATATCATCCGTGGCCGACGTAATTCCCGTTGTTAGGTTTAATTGTTCTTACATGCGTGTTTCCGTTGTAGTGCGTGTGTGATATTCATGTGTGTGTGTGTGTGGTTGAACGTGATTGTGTCATTGTCACGGTCGCGTTGTTAGCGAACTTGTAGAAGTATGGCTTACCTACCTAAATAGTATCACTCCCGTATTCCCTGCTGAATTAAGTATATATTATGCTGCTATATATACTGCTGTATACCGATAATTTGCCAGCTTTTTTTATAGAATAGGGAGGCAAGCAAACGGATCACCTTATGGCAAGTGATCACCGCCATTGACACCCACAACACCAGAGGGCTTTCAAGTGCGTTGCTCGACCTTATGAAAAGAATAGACTCGTTTCTTGAAGGTTGCCATGTCGTACCGGATCGTAAATACGTCCGCTGGTAATTGATGCCACAGAGTAATCGTACGCGGTAAAAAGTTTCTGGGGAAATTTAGACTTGCAACCGAATGGCCGTGTGTTTGTAGTTGGTAGAAGACTAACGTAACCCGTAACGTAACCCCGTCGACGGAGGATATAGGTACACCGTAAATAAAATGACACAAATCAATTTTAACATTCGTCGGGCACAAATCCAAACTCAAAGCAATTGTCTAGAATTTACAGAACAACCCAATAATTTTTACTCGACTTGGGAATTGAACCCAGTTGCTGTGAGCAATCGCACTTGCGCTGGACTGGAAATAAATTTGGTAATTGTTACATGGGATTAACTGGAATATACAGCAGTAAACCTTCTCGAAATAGAAATATGATGGTATGATGTTATTGCATCAGCTCAGCAAGGTCAAGCTGTGTCTGTCGCGGTTAGTCTCTGGATGGGTGACCATTCTTAATACGCCGAGTCCCCTTTATACCTCGGAGGGCACGTAAAGCACGTAAATCGTTAGCGGAAGTCAGAAGCCCAAAAAACTTGACGACCGACGGATATCGGTATTTCCCGGAAATTCGATTACAGAGGTCTGGTGATAGTCGCTTTGTGTAAAATTGACATTCAGTCACATTTGGTTAGACTGGAAGCCAACCATAACATGGCTGGCAAAAAATTTAGAGCTATGTTGTTTATTGCAATTACAAATTAATCATCTCACACTGTAATTAAACACAAAACAGTCGACCAACGTACCACAACAAAAAAAAGTCAGGTTAAGAGCCCCCTAAACCAACGGTCATGAATGAGGAGGTTAGTGAACGTAGATGAAGATGAAGGATCATAGGAAACCAAAATCTATAGTTTCTGCCTAACCCAGTAGGAGAGAGGCGGGAAAATATGTATATATGTACATAATACACTCACGCCTTTTTCCCATAGGGGTAGGCAGAAATAACAGAACGCCACTTGTTACGATTCTTGCACACCTCTTTTGCTTCATCCACGTTCATACATCTTGTCATACACACGCACCGGTTGCGAGTACTACGCACTTGTCCTTTTTGCAGAATTTCACCGATAAGGTCCTGATTATGTTTTTATGGGATAAGAGGGCAAACGAGCAGACGGATCACCTGATGGTAAGCGATTACCGCCGCCCATGGACACCCGCAACACCAGAAGAGGAGTCACAAGTGCGTTGCCGACCTTTTAAAAGAGGATTGGGCCTCCGGTAACCTCACTCACTCGGCGAAACACAACGTAAGCGTTGTTTAACGCCAGTTTTCTGTGAGGCCGTGGTATCACTTCGGTCAAGCCGGCCCATTCGTGCCGAAGCATGGCTCTCCCACGTGATATATCTTCTATCTATCTTATCTGATGTCTTTCTAGGACGTCCTCTCCCGGCGGCTATGTATGTATGTATGTACAATTAAACACGTAAAATTGGTTTCCGCCGCAAATATACATAACACAATTGAAAATTTCAAAATTTATTTGAATATGTGTTGCGACGTGGATCGCAAGTCTTACGGGACACATGTCGGAACTTCCACTCGCAAACTTCATCGGAACAAAGAGTAAAGCCTTGTTCCTGTAACGTGCACCGAGAACGGTTTTATATCTTCATAATTTAATAAAACGAGTAATTTCAGAGCTTTTATCATAATTACGGCTCTTATTTCTCAAGTTGAACAGTTTCCAAGAATATTTGGGTTGGAATGAGTAGATATATCGTATTTAGATTTCGGATATACATTGAGATTTTTGTTTCATCGTTTACGTTAATATGTATATTGAAAGCTGTATTCTTATTTTGTTCAATTTTATGTAGGTAAATAGAATTTAACACATACCATCGCGGCTGTATTCCCCGAAGAGTTAGGCAGAGGCGTACATCCACAGTTTGACGGTATGTTGAGGTCTCATGTAATAGGGGGCGAGCCTATTGCCATTAACCAGGTACAAATCCAGCATCCGAGCTGCTACTGAGAATTTCCTAGAAAAACCCAATAATACGCTGCTCAGCCTGGGGATCGAACCCTCCTGGCTTCGTTAAGACTGGGTGACTGGGTGACTAATGAGGCAGTAAATTAAAAATAAAATCTAATATTTTATCAATTAATTAAATATATTTTTATTTTTGTTTTTTTGTAAAAACGTTGCCCCACACTAGGATTTTCTCCTATGTTGTGGATGCGTTTACAAACACAAATTCTCACATACACAAACGCCCAGACCCGGAACAACTACCTGTAGATCATACAAATATTTGCTCCGTGTGGGGATCGAACCCACAACACGTGTCGCAGAAGCCGATCGCTCAACCGCTACGCCAATCGTGTCGTCAATATATTTTTAATATTTTGATAGGTAGGTACTTACTTGGGTCATTGAAGAAAATCGTATTATACCTATAATTCTATAGATAGTATGGTGCGTATTTTAATAAAAAGAAATAATAGAAAAAAAAATAGGTCTATTATTTATAACCTTAAAATCATTTTTACCTATTTTTTTATTATTTAAGAGCTCAGCTCTTGTCGTGGGAGCCTATCTTCCGATTTCCTTTTTATCTCTTGATATGACTCGATCCCTACCCTATTCTTCACATGTTCCACAACACCAACCTAATTAATGTGTCAAAAAAGGTTTTAAATAATTGCACATTAAAAATCAATAAGTACACAATTGTTGGATAATTTGATTTTGAACTTCAGTAGACTAGTTTTACATTATTTTGACATAATCAATCTACAAAAGCTGAAAGATTTTAGCCCTTCACTGAAAATAAATCGTGCTTTAATTCTTTGAAAGTAAGTTTTATTTTTGCAAATTTTGATTTTGTTAACTAAAAATGTTCTCTTCAAAGCTATTACAGGACTTATCGCTTTAAATATTTTTAATATTGATAAAATCTTCTCAAATTTCCTTTCCGACCGTACCTACACCTCAAGCGTGGCATCCATCTGCATTTTATTCGTTATAAAATAGACCATAAAACTTTAATCAAAAAGAGATTTTGTCTCCTGAATATTGGTGAAAAACAGATGTTAAATTATCGCCCGTTTTTTATTATTGATTTGGGGCAATGAGCAGACGAGCCATCAGATTATAAGTAGTCATCGTCACCCATGAACAGCTGCAACACCACAGGACTGCATAATCTCACACCAAAGTGCTTTATAGTAGACTCCAATATAAGTTTTGTCGCCAGTCAGTCAGACCCCAAGAGGTCCATCACCGAGTAAATAATTGTCTCGTCTCTTACAAAATACCCATCTGAATGGCGTGGCAGTGAAAGAAAAAAATAATGCCTTTTGATCATTAAAGCAAATGTCTTTATAAATTAGCATTGAAAAAAAATATTACCCTCTACTAATAAATAAAATATCAGTATAGTTACATATTGCATCATCATGTTGTTCTTATATTTTCTTCGGTACATTGGGTACAAAACTAACAACGTTACAATTGCGTTCACTAAGACTGATGATGTTAAAGAGGTCAGTACCTATCTCTCATCCACCATAACGTTGATTAAACTTTTTGTCGAAATACTTCATGATCCTTGACAGCATTTTTATATGAACCTCCATAAATAAAAAAAAACTATGTACATAGTAAAAAAAAAACATTTTGAATGACGCAATGTCAATATTACATTGAAACGGTCATCTAATAATTTTATGGAAGGATCTAAAAAATAACTAATAATGAATAACTTATTAACAAAGTTAGCAAGGACTAACCTGGTCACAACTTTGAAGCGCCAATTCTACACCAACACGCGTCTTCTAGAAAAAGATTTGCAGGTGGATGATCCACTACACATTGAGCCAATAGAATATGAAAGCCATACTCTTCGGAAACATGACAATACGAGACGCCAACGGCTTTACGAGTTCGGTATTTACGTCGGAACCTGTCTGCCGAAATTTGTCCAGAAGGTTCAGATGCAACAGACTGATGAACTGGAGATATTGGTGGCTCCAGAAGGGTTATTTCCAGTATTGAGCTTTATGCGCTTACATCAAAACGCTTGTTTTGCTCAATGCTCATCAGCAACGGCAATCGACGTACCGAGCAGAAAATTCAGGTTTGAGGTATGCTACAATATCCTGAGTTTTAGGTTCTCAGAACGGGCTCGCGTTAAGACTTACACGGATGAGCTGACTCCCCTCCATTCAGCCTATGGCGTTTGGAAAGCTTGCCAATGGTATGAAAGAGAAATATACGATATGTTTGGAGTTGTCTATACACATCACCCAGACTTGAGAAGAATTCTCACAGATTACGGTTTTACGGGTCATCCATTGAGGAAGGACTTTCCTTTGGTCGGATATATTGAAGTTCGTTACGATGACGAATTGAAGAAACTGGTATATGAACCAGTTGAATATCCTCAAGAAGCACGCCAGTATGAGTTGCAGTCACCGTGGCATTATTTGAACAAATTTCATGAAGGATTTAACGCTCCGAAGCCAGAAAAGAAGCCGAAAGACAAGTGAAACTTTATTTTAAAATAATTATTATTCTTTCTGCGTAATTATGTTAATGTATTTGATTTCAGAATAAAGACGTTAGATTATAATTTAAAAAAATATTTATTTTCGTATTGAAAACTAGAAATTATAAGACTATTTTTATTCAAATAAAAATAGTCAATAAGAACTGCCTCGTTTATCTAGTGGTCCCAAGCGCGACTGCTATACTAGAGGTCCTGGGTTCGATTCCCAGATCGAGAAGTGTTATAAAGGATTTTCTATGAAATTATCAGTAGCAGCTCGGAGTTCGGTATTTGTGCCAATAAGTTCGCCCCCTATTACATGAGACCTAAACATACCGACGAACAGTAGGGTACATTAGTTCGCCCCTGCCTAACCCTTCAGGGAATACAGTTTGTGTATTTATGTTATTTTTATTTCAATGTTTGCACTACATCCCTAAGACTATGATTTAATAGTTTCCAGATCTTTTACCACAGTCAGCTAGAAATATTTTTCTGCTAAGTAACACAATATGTCGTTTCAATACTATAGAACAAGCTGGTGAACAAGCTTGGCTTTCTTTTGGAGATATCCGACTGAATCCAGATTCACTAATGAGCTTTTGTCTTGACACAATGGCATTCTGTGCCCACACATAGCTCAAAATAGCACCCCGGGCCAGATGACGGCCCTTTCTAACGCCTCAATTAATTACTTGGAAATTAGCGGAAAGTGGCTAATTATTCAATCTCGATTTCATTAAGTGGCTTCGTGAGTTCAACTGGTGCGGGTCACACAAATTGGATTTTGATTCCTCATTACTATGCAGTATAAGTGGGATTTTAAATTAGATGTCTTAAAGGTCCGACGGTGCTTAAATTGCCCACAAAAACGTAATACTGAAATAAATCGTAATCCAGACAATATTCTATCAAATTATGTTATTATTCGAATTTGGATACCGTTAATCTAGGTTTCTACGATATCTACTATTTCGTCTACTACTACTTCACTGGAAATAAAAGACCGAAAAATTGTTTCTAAAGTTATCAAAAATTGCATTCGCTTACAGTTATTTCCAGCGAAGTATTTTGGACAAATTGGTAGCGTAGAGACCTAGATTAACGGTATTGGAATCCGAATAATAACACAATTTGATTAAATTGTATTTGAATTACGATTTATTTCGGTATTACGTTTGTAAGAGAAATTCGGTCCGCCAGACTCTTAATCTTCTTCGAAACTGAGGTCGTCTTTCGTATTCCCATCTTAGTGGCTATAAGAATACGTTTCATTATAACACGATAGCTTTACCTCTCCACAAGTTAATAGCAGGGTGACTTCCCTGAATATACTAGACAATACTTTATATATATCACAGGTTGTGGAAGCTCATCTATTGTATCCGTTAGAAATCTCATGCTGTCATGGAGGCATTAACTCCAAAGAATTAATGCCTCCGACTGCATGAGATCGGTCATCTTGTTGCCATCTTTTTGGCAGTCGAGTTTTTTATTTTTTAAACTAACTTGTTTTTATTTTACACTTTTTAGTTTTTGATATACCCAATGTCAATCTCAATATTGAGACGAATCTAACGACGCCTCTAAAGCTAAAATCGGTCAACCCGTTTAGGCTACAGAGCGTGCTAAAGAAATATACATACACTGAAAAAACATAACCTTCCTTCTGGCGTAGTCAGGTAAAAACTATGTCGATCGTCTCCGATCGGCTAGAGAATAAGTTTATAACTTAGCCACGCTGATTACCGCTGCACAGTTGCACTTGCTGCTGTCTGTCTTTGGGCTTCAATCTAGATAATCGAGATATCTCCGCGCCTCAGCACATAAAACCGTCGATCCCTATTGTCACCCAAATACCTATGACAATCTTCACTAATTCAGCCTTAGGATATTGTCTGGTTATTGGATTACGGAGGTTTGAAGTCAGTCACTTCTTGTAAAATACTGAAGTTAGTCGCATCTGATTAGATTACCCTAACTTTATAAAAAGACGGGGATTGAAAAAAGAACTACTAATTACCTAACAGAACTTCAAGAAAAGCTTACAAAAAATCACGCTTTGTACAATAATTCTATTATATATTTTATAAAAGGTATTGTACTCCGAGAAGTGAGATATTAAATCAAAGTCTGCTGTAGTACCTAGTTATGAAACAGACAATCAGTGCCTTAGAAGATTAATTACTGCGCAAGCTTCAATTACATCCAAGACGGAAACCAAAGAGCCCAAAATAATAATTATAAAAGGAAACGATTTAAAGAATTTATGAATAAACTCCCTTGAGTAGGCTCCAGGCGGTTGTTGATTCGCATTATAAAAATTGGGTATTATCAAAATAGCGGTGAATTTATTTGTAGGAAAGAAAGATTGTTGAATTTTCGAGGGTTTATCGGCTTCATATCTGCCTCCATCATACGGACATCTGCGTAAGAATAACGACAGAGTGGAGGACTGAATGAACAATCGGCTCAGTGTGTGGCGCGCCCTCGCCTCTGACGTGCGCACTGCCGCGATCGCGCTCCCCGGGGGCGACCAAACTTCACACGCGCTCGGAAAACTTTGCGCCAACAACGCGAATAATGACAAACAATAATACTCTATAAAAACTAAGGAAAAAGCTTTTCCAGTAATTATTTAAACTTTTGATTGACTTTTGACGGTTATACTTGTTGAGGAAACGGTAAGCGTACCTACATGAAGTTTTTCTGTTTTCTCATTTTTCTTTATTTTGGAATGATTTTGTGTATGAATTGATTTTTTGGGTTATTTTCTGTAACGTGTTTTAAATTAAATTTATTTATATTAGATAGATATTATTGGTTATTATTTTTATTATTATTTATTATATTATTATTATTGGTTTTATGACCAATGTATTAATTAGTACGTAGTTTCGAAGTCTACATTTTCATTTCGGAAGAACGACTTAATCTAATTCTTCTACCAAATTTATATTTTACGCTGTCTAAAGCCATGTAATTAAAATTGTTTAAAATATAATTTCGATCTAGTTTCAATAAGTATCAATTCTTCAAACTAAGAAACAACAGCAATTATCTCGAAATAATGAGCATATTGATCCAAGTGACTTTTATTCATGACACCGGAAAAAAATCGGAACCTACTACCTATATTTTATATATTTTTAATGACCAGAATTTGCCTTTCTGAAAGTAAGTCAGTAAATATTGACAAAATCATGGTACATAAGGCCTGATTCAGGTAGTCAACTAAAAAGGTTTACTACAAAAGCTTTCTAAATAGTCACTTCCTGTGTACATACCAACAGTGTAGTTTAAACACAATTGTTTGTTAGTTTTATCAGTATTTTCGGTTAAAGTTAATTAGGTACTTAATTAGCTCTTTTTAGCGCCTACTCCTCCCATTATCATGTGGCATTTTTAGTTCATTTTTAGCAGAATCTCAGTAGCTCCGAGTTTTGTTCATTTAGGGCCAGTTCATTTTGTCCATTTAGCTCAGTAACATTTAGGGCCTCTCGCACCAACATTCTTAAATAACACCATTTGTTCCAAAAAAATTGTAAATAATTAAATATGTTTAAATACAATTTACATTTGTCTAAATACAATTTAAACATATAGGACGTTGGTGCAAGTGGCCCTTAATGTGGGCCAAATGGAACCAAATTTATATTAATTGAGTAAATATTCGATAATGTTAAAAATGCAAATGTATAAAACTAGAATTATGATAATGAAAACTTAAACTATACCACTACCGTCAAGCAATAAGATAAGAATAAAAATAATCTGAACTATAAAAGAGAGAACTACTATGATAAGAAGAGTGATTTGTTAAATAATATTTTAATACACACCCAATACACGATACTTAGGTACTAAATAAACGAAGATGACCGCAAAGGCTCTCGTAATCATAGGATATACTCGTATAACATTTTCGAGAAAACCGATTACATTTCAATACTTAAAATAATTTGAATTACAATAGTTAAATCCCATTTACTGTCTCCCTGTGGGGCTCTCTAGAGATAGATTATAGTCCACATGCTGGACTAATACGAGATAGTCTCCACACGTTACCAACATGCAAATTTCTTTTCGATGCTTTTTTTCACCTGATAATTAACTGTTCATTCGCACATGACTTCAAAAAACAAGAGAATTTTGGATTGGAACTTGATGTCAAAAGCTTTATTCAAGACTAGCTGCAGCCCGCGGTTTCACTCGCATCCCAAAACGACTTCTTGTTATGTTCTTCCCCAGAATGCAACCTTTCTCCTTGCCTGATTTTATTGAAATCTGTTCAGCAGTTAGGGCATTAAAAGGTGACAGAAAACAAATAAAAGAGAGTTAGTTTACAATATTGGGTATAGCTGTTGATCTCAGTTTCATTTGCCGAATCCTTTTTTTCTTGAATATCAATACAACGCATAAGTATTATTATAAGGATGGAATTAATAGAAATTATTTCGTTTCTAAATACATTGGTACTGTTTCTACACCGTAGAGGTTTCACGTTATAAAATAAATTTGTCTACGTTCCATATAGGAAGAAAACAACTGTCATGTCAACTTAAATGACACCTGTATTGTCAAATCAAATATTGAATGAATAATAATGACATCGTATTAGTTGTTAGAGAAAAAAATTAAACCCTTTCTTAACTTCTTTATTTTACTCTAAAATTGGTTAAATCAGCATGTTAGCCATTTACTTTATCTTATTCAGTATCCGTAAGTGTATTTTTATTTTGACTATATTAATTACTATGAACATACAAGGCGACCTGTTTGGGGTAGCGACTGATTGATTGGCTTCTGCGCCACATGTTGTGGGTTCGATTTCCACACAGAGCAAATATTTCTATGATCTACAGGTAGTTGTTCCGGGTCTGGGCATTTATGTAAGTGAAAATTTGTGTTTCAAACGTACCCACGTTACAGGAGAAAATCCTAGTGTGGGGCAACGATTTTTTTAAAAAGAAAGTAAGAAATTATTCGATCCATAGATGAAATTAAATCTTTGATACATTCAATTATATAATCATTTTTGCTCAACGCTCTTTAGATATCAAAGCCCAGTACTTACTTGTTTTCGGATGGGTACCAGGACATACTGTTTTAAAATATTTACGTTTTTGTGAGAGGTGTGTATGACTCGTGAGTTTTTTTTTCTATATTACTTACAAGGTACGAAGCGGCAGCGAAATAATGGCTAGGGCGATGTACTAGCGATCATTGTGAAACCCACCCATTGCACTACCGAAATGAACCCAGTCGTAACACAAGCATTTAGTTTAGCACGAAGGGTTAACAAGAATACTAGTAATAAACGACCGACAAGCCTTTTTAAAAAAAATATGTTTCCTTTAATTATTGTAATATTGGTTTGTACCGTTAATACCGTTAATTAAAGAAAAAATATTTTATTAATTTTATTTGACCTTCAAAAACCTATATTTTGCTTTCCGTGTCAAGAACTTAGGTGAACTGTCACTTCACAGATCATAATGTATAATTTTCAAGTTCAGAACACCGAGTATAACTTTAAGTTACGTTCATAGTAAATCTACTTAATGTTTAGGATATGACGTAGTTTGCCGGATGGCCGGTATGAAATTTCCGACAGCGTGTTTCTAAACTTCGTTTCCACTGGCGAGTTGGGTGGGAGTCTGGGACAGGTCGTCCAAGACAATGCACATCAAAGCTAGGCCTAGATATTATAACTGCTACTGCAGCTGCTGCCTTCTTTAGACTGCCTTAGTTTGAAGGACTATGCCATTCTTTTTAAACGATTTCTAATTTTAAAAATTAGGATCATGTGTATGGTTATTTTTACGATTGTAATGTGTTTTGTGCATTGAAATAATAATAAAAAAATGCGTAGGTATGTTTTTTTTAACCGACTTCAAATTGAAAGAAGATTTTTTTTAGGAAAGAGTGAGAGAGATCCTGAAGTGGCCCCATTTAAATTTGGAGAAGATATGATCACAAAATTTAAAAAACAAACAACAATAACACATTCCGTTCTACTAAATTATGACATCGTCAACTAATTAAAATTATACTCGCCACTCAAAATTAATAAATAAAATAACTTTTAACACAACGGAAGTGGGTGGCGAAAACAAAAGATGCGATCAAATTGTAGTTACCGAATATCGAAACTGTTTAACACGTAACATTAATTTTTATATTTTGGAAGGCGGTTTAAGTTTTCAAAGTTATTTTAATAAAATACTTTTCCCCACACTAGTTCGTGACTTCGTTTAAAACACAAATTTCGTTTTGGATGCGGTTGTTACCAATAGAACATGTTGTATTGGTATTTAATTAACTATACTTAACCTATATACAAAACCTTTTACGAACTATAAACAACTCGCAGATGTTCAGTTATAGGATTACACAGTTTCATATTTCGGTTCCTAAAGTATTTTAGAAATGAAAGGCCATTTCCAATGCGTCGTAATCCCTTCCAAACTGAAATGGTTAATATTTACATTGGTAGAACCCGCTAACAGCCTACAGTATGTTATTCTATGTTTTTTTTTTATTGATAAGGTTGGCAAATGAGCAGACGAACCACCTGGTGGCAAGTAGTCATCGCCGCCCATGGACACCTGCAACACCAGAGGAGTTGCTGATGCGTAGCCAAGCTTTAGAAGCCCCTACGGACTGGAGACTGCCAGAGCCGCAGCAACCGAGAGGGAACTGGCTCTTACGCGCAAAAGTCGAAACACACACCAAGGTGCTTTACGACAGACTCTAACGTAAGGGTGGTCGCCAGCCAGTCAGACCCCGAGAGGTTCTACCACCCGAGCAAGTCAGATATATTCTTACGAGATGCCTATCTGAATGGCAATGAGGAACTATATTTTAACCCGTCTCCACATGCAGAAAATGTGCTTCTAAAATGCTATATTAGATCTGAGAAATTATAAAAATGAGGAAAATCGTTTCGTTTCCAAGAAGGAAAAAACGTCTGGTTTTTCTCACGTGACAAACGCACGTGAAAATAAGCATAAAAATACGACTGCCTCATAATTCTATTGAACCTAAACGCGACTGCTACGCTAAAGATCCTGAGTTTGATTCCCACGTGGAGTATTGTTACTGGAATTTTTTGTAGCAGCTTAAAATTGGAATTTGTGCCCGATTAATGTCATTAAGCTCACCCTCTATTACATGGGATCTAAACATACTGGCAAACTGTGGGTAGGTAGGTATGTACACTCACCGTTTTTTTTTTAAACGCTTAGTTGTATGTTTAACTCTGCCTGATCCCTTCGGGTAATATAAGCGTGATAGTATATTTTATTATGTTATCATCATGCTTGTATACTCGAACATTTGGGCAGAGATATAACATCCATCCAAAGTTATTACACACCCAGAGTAGCGGACAGACATGTCTTAGATCGCATGGAATAGGGGCAAGTCTATCTTCCATTACCTAGGTAACTGAGTACCCTGAGTAACTCAATTACATTGACAAACCTTATTTTAGTAAAGGAAACTACTTTCACAAAAAAAATAACTATATAATATTAGCATGAAAAATGTAAAAAAAATACAAAAAGATTGATAAACCTGGAAATTGAATGCCCATTAATGAATCCATGTAATTATAATATAACTAGCTTCTGCCCGCAACTTTGTCTGCGTGGTCTTCAGAATTGGGTCCGTCCTGGATAAAAAGCCTATGTGTTATTCCAGAATATAATCTATCTCTGTGCCAAATTTCATACAGATCCGTTCAGCCGTTCTGGCGTGGAAGATTAACAAACATCCACACATCCACACATCCATACATCCACACATCCATACTCACAAACTTTCACGCTTATATATTAGCAAGGATTAGTAAGGATTATTATTAGTCTGCAAAGCAAATTTTCCCTCATTTATTACACTTACAATGTCACCCCTAAAACACAGTATTACCGCTCAAACAAAGCGGTGTGTAGGCATAACATGTTGTGACGTTGACAATAACAATTGAGACCGGGATTATTCTTCGACAGGGATGTTCCAATGACCGGCCTGTCACGTTCCCAGACATTACCTTGTTTATATAGATATTTCGCGTTTCATTACATTTTCTGATTAAAATCGATGCTGATTCTGACAACGTCGCATTCGTGTCTATTTGAATATTTTCTAAATCAATTTATTTGTGCTATTTTTTTAAAGCTTACTAGCAATGTGGGCCGCACATTACTAGTATTCTTGTTAACCTTTGGTGCTAATCTATATATGCTTGTGTTACGAGTGGGTTCACGTCGGTAGTGCAATGGCTGGGTTTCGAACTGGCAACCAAATGATCGAAAGTCCGACGCCCTAGCCATTAGGCTACCGCCACTTTTTGTTACTTTGTTAGTCTAGCGAGCAAGAGGTCTCGGGTTCCAATCCCAAGTATAGCAGTGTTATCGGGTTGTTCTATGAAATTCTCAGTCGCAGCTCAGAGTTTGCATTTGTGCTCGGTTACTAGCAATAGGCTCGCCCCCTATTACATAAAACCTAAATACAACGGCTAACTGTGAGTTTACAGCAGTAGGTATAGGTACCTCTGCCTAACTCCTCGGGAAATACAGGCATGATGGTATGTGAAAACAACAAAGAGAAGAAAAAAGACAAATATTTTTTTCTCTCTATTAAACAAAAACCGTATTTCGCTAAACCGTAACCGGTTTCTGATACTTACGCGAATATTTAGACATTGAATACAACTACTTTTATCACTATGTATTGATATTAATTAATTCCCAACGTTTTAGATCCTTTACTGCATGCATAGTCACGAGTCGACTGTATACGCCAAAGAATACTTGCACAATATAATATTTATACCTAAAAATGTAAACAGATTCTATAAAGTATCTGCATTGTTGCTCTCCTACGCGGATTCTTTCGAAGTTCTAAACATAAAAATAATACAAGTCAGTACCATGTTACTGTAGGCACAACTTTAGCACACCTAAAATTTTAATATACGCTTTCTTATACCTGGAAAAAAGCTCTAGATATTTCTGTCTTTATCAAATACTTTGTTATGAGAACATCCTGTAGCTTCAAAACGACGCGACCGAAAAATCTCGACCCATATATTTTTATCTAAACGCACACTGGAATAACACAAAATCAATACAGAGTGTAAGAGATATTTTTTTGCAAACATTATCTTCGCGGAAAAGTAGTTACCGGTATGCAATCGCATCCGCGCTCATTTCACACGCTGAATACTGTTGTTATGCTCACGCGTCGACTCCGATAAACAGAAATAGTCGTAACAACGAATCATTATTGAATTGGGAAGGGATCGTGAACTTTGAAAGCTTTGCTCTTGACGTCGTACGCATCATAATTGCCGCGACTAGAGTGACAATGCGCCATCAAAATGTTTATATTACCTCCTCTGGTTTTATGTTGATGCGATGTATCATAACCGTCTTTAGCGGTTGTGGAGAAGTGACTTTTTAGCCCACGATGTATCCCTGCAAATGGTATCGTTAAGATATTAATAGAACCCATAAAAAGATTGCCGCGATGTTTATATTATAAATCAACAGGGAGATTGTGTAAGTGCGAGATGTTTGAAAACGTTTGAATGTGTTTGTTTATCGATCATAATATGGGTTTTAATGCACATATTAATAAAATTAATTAAAGTTGCATTCATATGCCTGCCGAACACCCACACAGCCGAACAAAAGCCACTCCTCAGAGGAAAGTCTTTCCTCTGAGAGCCACTCAAACAAAAAAAAACATAATTAAAATTGTTAACAGCGCCATCTATTTCTGAAATCAAATATTTATATTAACTTTTAAAAGTATTTTTAGAAAATATTTATAGAAATAATGTCTTAATTTTATACCATTAGGTTCAGATTAGCTTGAAATGTTGTTTCAATTGTAATTGTTGTCGTAATATTAATTGAAGCAACTTGCAATTCACTGATTTTATTTGTTTGCAGTGCCCAATGGATAATACAGGCTTTGCTTAAGAGCAAAGTCGGTCGGCGTGATTGGAAATATGCAGCAGCCTTGGTGGTCCATATACTTGCTAGCCATTTTCATGCTAGGACTTGACTCGAAGCTCGTAGGTGAGTAGGTACACAATTATATTTTAAGAGTTCTTAAAATAGAAATTCTATTCATGCAAAGAGAAAAGAAAAGAATTTTTAGACAGAATAAAATACAGTTTTTGTAGTAGTAACAATATTTTAATTTAATTTCAAAATCAACATAGATATTATCGCAGCTCAAAGCAGATTTGTTTTATAAAACAGTTAGCGGTTATTTAAAACAGCTAATTATACAATCCAACTATACTAATATTTAAAAAATAAACAATGTCAAAGAATGCAACCGACATTTATTTCGTATTTTCAAAATACGTTCATAAAATAAATTAATATTGAGATCAACAATTTAACATAAAAAAATCAATTAGTAGACGAAATAGAAAATGTATTTTCGATCCCCTGGAAGGTCACAGTCTCTTTAATTAATTAAATATTGATAAAATAGTAAAGAATTATTTTCAGGTCAAGCATTCCAGCCAGAATTTGCTGAACCGTTAATGAATTTGACTGTACCAATCGGCCGAGATGCAACATTTAGATGTCTAGTACAAAACCTAGGTGGATACAGAGTAAGTACATCATTAACAGATAATAATTACATACAACTAGTCTGAATCATCCCAGGATTGGGAAGAGATGATGTACAAACACAGTTCCATTATATGTTTTAGGTCCTATGTAATAATAGGTGACTATTGTTAATAACTGTCATGTAATTGAAAAAAACCAAACGCGAAAAATCATGGTGGTTTTTTCAAAAACCCGAACGAAAGGCCTTAACTTTTATATTGCGTACCGCTAAAATGTGGTATACGCTTTCCGAGTGGGTTTTCCCCGATAGGCATAGGTAATCTGGGTGTCTCTAAAACACGAGTGAATCGCGACTATTTACGATGGTGCGCGCTTCTAGGGAAGCGCGCTCCATTGTAGGTCGCAGTGTCGCTTAACATCAATAAAAAAATCTAATAACATTGCTCGGACTTATAATCGGACGGATAATCTTGGACTCGACCTCAATAATTTAATAATTAATATTTAAATTATTGAGGTCGAGTTTAATTAATTCTTAGCACCCGTGTTTTCATCCAGTAGACCAATTATAACAACTTTTTTTTCATTCTCAAAGACAATTATAATACTTCATTAGTCTAAACGCTTTGGATCAATTCTCAAGTCGACCAAATTGTTATTGGGTTTTTCTATGAAATTCTCAGTACCAGTTCGAAGTTTGGATGGCAATAGGCTTACCTCCTACTACACGTATATTTCTGCCTAACTCTTCGATAAATACAGACGATAGACAGATGGTGTTATGTTGTTACAAATAAAATTACCCTAAAATTTCTTTCCAAAATCCAAATTGCAGGTAGGATGGGTGAAAGCTGATACTAAAGCTATTCAAGCCATACATGTCCATGTAATAACGAACAATCACCGAGTCGGGGTGTCACATAACGGTCAGACCGTTTGGAATTTACACATTAGGAACGTGCAAGAGGAGGACCGGGGTCAATACATGTGTCAAATCAATACGGACCCTATGAAAAGCCAGGTACGGTAAGCAATAGTATACTAATACGTATGTTAAAATTATCCTATTCTAACTAATATTTCAGCAACAATTGATTTATCAGCAAATAACATAGACTGAATTTTTTTTTTATTTGACGTGCGCTGCCATTTTGTTATTTGTTAGAAAATTAGGTTACTATGGAGACGCCTTTGACATTGTTTATTATTAAATACGTGAAAGTTTGTTTGGTACAGAGATAGATTATAGTCTGGAATAATACATAGGCTTAATATTATATATCTCGGTCGGACCCAATTCTGAAGTCCACGCAGACAAAGTCACGGGCAGACGTAGTTAAAAATATAAATAATGAAATAAAAATTCGATCTCTTTTTTTTATGGGATAGGAGGGCAAACGAGCAGACGGATCACCTGATGGTAAGCGATAACCGCCGCCCATGGACACCCGCAACACCAGAGGAGTCACGAGTGTGTTGCCGACCTTTTAAAAGGGGATTGGGCCTCCGGTAACCTCACTCACTCGGCGAAACACAACGTAAGCGTTATTTAACGCCGGATTTCTGTGAGGCCGTGGTATCACTCCGGTCGAGCCAGCCTATTCGTGCCGAAGCATGACTCTCCCACGTAATCTCAGGCAGGATTTTAACCTTTGTTGTTGAAACCAACGCCTTAGCCAGTAAGGTACCGGAACCACTTCCTGTGATCTCAAATTAATTTCTCTTCCACATTTATACGTCTTAAGGTGACGTCAGCAATATCTATGCAAGACATTAAACGAATCCTGCTAAAAATCGAAATTTTCTTTATTAAATTTTATATCTTTAAAAAATACTACTATAGAAATGCCGAATTTATAAATACAGAGTCATCTTTAGAACTAATTTCGCAAAGACAAGGCATGGGATAAGATTTTCTCTGAAAAATAGTAGTCACTTCATGTTTTCAGGAATAAATATTTAAGTTCAGTTCTGAAATAGTGGTTACTAGGTTGAGGTAAAATATATATTGAGGTAATTTAAAAAGAAGAATAGACTATAATTTTAACAATTATATTCACGAGTAAAACTGCGAGCGAATGCAATTAAATATATAATATAATCTTATGAATTTGATATCGTAGCGTTCCAAGCCAACTCATCCACCAGCGAGTCACTCGAATGCTTCTCTACTTTCTTCTTATATCCTGGTGTCTGTCTTTTATAGTAACCCCGTATTCGCACTTGTCGGTATAAAAATTCTCTGGTCATTATTTCTGGCATGAACATTTTTCTACTTCTTAACAAAATCCTATCTCGTGGTCCCCAATTTCCTTTAGGACAAAACAGGTCGCGAAAAGTACCACGACGGTAGTATTTTATTATTCGAGCTAATAATCCTACACCAATAATAAATAGATATATACTCAATAAAACATAGAGAACGAGCAAATCACAAGTCATCGAAATAGATTCTATATAATAGGAGTCTTGAAATTCATAAGTTTCCATAACTTCAAATCTAGCGTAAATAATGACTCCTATCAAGAGCGGATTTAATAACCAGGCAATTTTTAAAAAGTAATTCGTTTTTATACCAATCATAAATATAATGTCAACGTTATGGTTATGAATACCATATATCCAGTACAGTGATACAGAGAGAAATAAGCAGTTAATTGCTTGAATAATTTCCGTTGCATCTGTAAGAATTCCAGTAAGATCTGAGCATAAAAATGGCAGAGAACAGAATATTATAATTATTAACATTATCATACATGATAACTTTGTGTAGTTTCTCGCCAAATCCATATGAAGCAATAACTCTTTATAAAACAAATATAGTATCCAAAAATTTATAAACAAACTGATGAATCCTGTTGAAAACCAGAAAAATCCCCATATTGGTAACGCGTCAAAGTAACTCATAATCTCAGACATTGACGCGAACATCGGAAAATATAAACTAGTGCCGATTTCTATAACATTTTCTTCTTCACCGTGATAGTAAGACATAGTTTTGATTCCACTAAACGCGATGAGTGCAAGCATAAATGATACGAATAGTGAAAATAAAGGCGTACTTATAGCAGTCATTGTAGCTGGACTACGGAACGAGACGTCGCGAGATAAAAAAATTAACATACCATACCCGGCACCTACCGAGAGGAACCCTCTTGTAATTGTACTATAGCAGTTCAGAAATGTATAATTAGTCCAGCTAATAGTAATTTTCGTGGCATACCAAGTTCCGCTGGTTGATAGTGCAACACAAAACAAAATCAAAATAACTGCGCAAACATAAAATGCTGAGAGTTTGACTAGAACTTGGATGATTTTTTCTTTCTTAATTGATAAGATATACACAGCTCCACATATTGCGATTACCGCTGCGATTGTTTTCCATGGGAGTAAGCAATTCACTCCAAGCTCCACTGTACAGTTGCCACCTATTTCACGATCAAAAAAGCAGTTGCTTGCAGTCTTCATACCACAATCATCTTCAAATAAAATTTGAGCTTCCAAACAATGTTGAAAAATTGAAACGTTAACACGTTTTACCATACATTTGGTGTCACTGTAATCATCACAGCTAAGCCAGGGCGGAACGTCTAAAGCAGCATAAAATGAATACACTAAGTACCAAGAACTCAACACCAATAAGTAAACTGTCTTCAACAAAATCAAAAATAATGTGCCGTATCCAACATTCCGGAACAGTGGGAAGAAATTCCACATAGTAAATATATTGCAATTCGTGTATTGAGCCAAACATATCTCAGAATACGCCAGTGGCATCCCGATCAAGATTACTGCCAGTGTTTGCAACGCTGCATGCGCATAAAATCCATTATGCGATATCTCAGCAGGAGAGAACATTACTGTGATCTCGTTCATCATCCATGCCCAAACTATGAGTCTGTAATTACTGTAACTATTCCAACGACTTTTAATTTCAGGACAATAAGATCCATTTATTTCGATTTTCTCTTCGTTATCCATTTTTCCAATATAAATTCAATATTCGATACAACTTTAATTTAGAAATGACAACTTTATTGACTATCAGAGAATCGTGGCCACGTAGATTTTTATATCTTATCGTATCATTTATACTAACGTAAAATGATATCCTGGTAGGTATTAATTGGTGTAGCATATAAGGGAAAATTAAATTGCAGTTGAAATAAACATTGGGGAGATAAAGTGAATTAAGCCACGCAGACGGGAGCGGGCGAGGGACGCAGCGGGTAATGATTCGTGCATGGTGCACCTAAATTATTGCCCTGCGCTGTAATTTATACTCGGAGCTGATAACGACATAAATCGCCAGCGGCGACAGCGCTCGAGGTTTCGACTTCCGACGTTGACGCGGCATGACGCCACTTGACGCAATGCACTTTCGATAATTGTTTCACATTGTTTTGTATAGAATTTTAGTTAAGTATATGGGATTACTTATAAAGTTAATGACTTGGAACTACAGTATTTTGCTCGGATCGAATCATTTCTTGGATGGCACAATATTATTATTAGTAAGATAATTTCAGCCTTTATGAATATGAGTCCGAATTCTTAATATTCTTTTATATTACGGACCAGAATTCTCTTTCCGCTGAGGTATTTCTGCTGTACTGACGTCACTCACGAGAAAAAAATGGCGGTCAGCATTTCTGGTCACGTGAGGTACAGATAGTAAAACTTCGATTTTAATTTTCTAATTAAAAATAAATTTTATGTTTTTACTCGTATAAGAAAAAAGGATTGTCTTCGTATTTGTTATGGTAAAAACTATAATAATATGACAATTTTATTTTGATACATGAAAATACCCTATTAATTTTATCAGAATATAAGAATAGTCGTAATCGGTTCATAAATAGCAAAGTTATTCAAAGTAACAAAGATTATTTCCTATTTGTAGCGTCTTAATACATGTGTTTTGAAGAGAATATTCCTCTTACCAGATGGGGTATCTAGAAGTAGTAATCCCACCAGATTTTATACCCGAAGAGACATCAGGAGACATAATGGTGCCTGAAGGTGGTACAGCAAGAGTGTCTTGCCGCGCTAGAGGTATGCCAGAACCTCGTGTGGTTTGGAGAAGAGAAGATGGAGCTGATATTGTCATCAGAGATCCTAGTGGTGGAAAAACTAAAGGTGAGAAGAAAAAGAATGACAATTAATTCTATAAGCTTTCTAACTACGTCGAAATAGGAATGTATTCCCTTGTATCTACGAGAAGAAAGTAAAATTTAGGTGGTAATATCCTCTACTTGTCTTTTTTGTATTAATGACGTATCCGTTTATGACTAATGTAGGATTATTAATATTTCATTTAATTCCGTTAATAAAGTTCGAGAAGGTTCGATTATTTACAAAGAATCTATTTTCTAGTTGCAATGTACGACAAAGAGGTGTTGACACTAACGAAAATATCACGTTCGGATATGGGCGCGTTTCTGTGTATCGCGAGCAACGGCATACCGCCCTCCGTGAGTAAGCGGATCACTATCAAAGTACATTGTAAGTATCATGTTTTACATACTTAGCAAAACATCATCTACTTTAGATATAAGATAAATATTCTACACGTCTGTTTTAGTTTTGTTCTTATTTGAATTTAGTGGTCTTTTTAGTGAGTCTATTGGCGACTCCTTATATTATTGTCTGTATTTATAATTGCTGGCAAGATAAGGCCTACTAGATAATATATTTATGTATTTGGCGTAGCGTTAACTAATTATGTCAAACAAATAATACTCCTTGGAACGCCCCGATAATTCCATGTTTCCTAGATGAAAATAACAAGACTGAACTAGCAATTAGGTTCTCTAGGGGACGTATATTTTTCCCCGAAAATGCTTTACGAGAAACCTTATTCTGAGGACGAAATAGGTCCTCGCCAAAATTGTAGTAATTGTTGTTTATCTCAGCAACTTTCAGAGGTTTCTTGTTATTAATGGTGTTATTTAATGTCAGCGAGTAGTAGCTTTTAATTATTTTCTGGCTATAAGGGACTGTTTGTGTCCTCGCGTCAACTCAAGCGAATGTTTCGCTTTTATGCAAGATTTAACTTTAATATTATTAGGCTACTTTTCACAAACCAAGTCGTGCTCTCCAAATTTCTTCTGCATTTAGGATATTGTTAAATTTTGTGGGTTGGAAACTGTCATTTTTTTTGTCTAGTTCATCCGGTGATTCAAGTGCCCAATCAGCTGGTTGGAGCTCCGTTGGGTACTGACGTTACAATCGAGTGCTACGTTGAGTCTTCGCCCAAATCTATCAACTACTGGGTCAGGGATTCAAGTAAGTGTTTTCAAAATTACTGTAATAACTACGTTTTTTTAAAGCTTACTAGCAATGTGGGTCGAATATTACTAGTATTCATGCTAATACCTTGTGCTAAGCTAAATATGCTTGTGATACGAGTGGGTTCACGTCGGTAGTGCAATGGGTGGGTTTCAAACCGGCAACCACATCATCGCAAGTCCGATGCCCTAGCCATTAGGCTACCGCCGCTTAATTTTTTTTATCGATTTTTTTTCATATTTCATCCTTTTTGTAGGTACAGGTTAATAATGTTTGCAAATTTCCACTTTTTGTAATTCCATGCTGTCAATATAAGTAGTAAATATTGAAGCTTGGAACCACAAAGTGGAAATTTACTTTGACTTTCACTGTTTCACCAGTTTTATTTAATTTTGAAAACGTTCTAACTACGTTATCCAACTGAAACTGTTACCGCGTAATTCAAATAAATTAGACGGGATTTTGTTAACTTTGTTTTTGAAATGTTTAATTTGAGTTGCAGAAACAGAATAACACGGAATAATAAAGTTGTTATATTATATTGCCGGTATTCGAACTACTGCTAATTTTACTTATTAGATTATAATAAACCAACTCAATTATTACAGTCGTAAAGGCGGCTATTAATCTTGAGGTTCTCGATTCGATTACCAGGTTGAGCAAAGTGTTCTTGGGGTTTGACTTTCATTAGATTACGGTGAGTCTTCACATTACTGTTCTAAATTATACATACGAAAGTTACTTTATTTGTTTGATTGTTACGTTTTCATGCCTAAACCGCTGAATCAGTTTTGATGAAATTGTTATGAAGATAGTGTTGGCCTTGGAGAAGGATAGGTAGGTAAACCGGGCAAAAGCTAGTTTATAAACAACAAAATTCTTCATGTTTATGTTCAAAATCTACCCCACAAATATCCTCTATGCATTTGTATTCAACATTATTCGCAAATGCAATGTATTAACAAATGCACATGTGCTGTCAGAAATCCTGTCGCGCTGCCCGCCATGATTAATTTTAGGTCAGAATTCGGTTAAGTTTTCAAACAAGCAACATTAGTCTGCCAAGGCAAGGGATATTTATTTCTGCAAATATTTAGATATTTTAGAGAAACTTTCTCTCTTTGATTTTTAATACTAGAGGGAGACTAGATTTGGTTCGTGACGGACGAACTCTGGGCAGTTCAGCGAACAACTTCACCGAACAAAACACAGTTTAGGTCCCAAATTGACAACCATTCAAAATTATAAGCTACCAAAACTAAAATACTGTTTCTTTGTTTTCCTATCCTGAGTTCCAAAACATTTTTATTTATTTATAACATTTCTTCACTTCGGAGAAGAAAAAAAATTGTAATGACGTAACTTAAACAGTGCAAATCGGAGGCCCAATCCCCTTTTATAAGGTCGGTAACGCACTTGTGACTCCTTGGGTGTTGCGGGTGTCCATCGGCGGTAATCGCTTACCATCAAGCGATCCGTCTGCTTGTTTGCCCTCCTGTCCCATAAAAAAACTGAGAAAATTTAAATGTTGTCGAAATAATAGTAAATCAAGGTAGAAAACCGAAACACACACACAAAATAGGTAATTTAGGGTTTTTAAATAATTATGATATATATATGCCAAACTGATATATGAAAAAAATTAGTTTCAAATAAAATTACTTATTTAATTATGGGTGTTAAAAAAAGGAAATCTTACTTACCATTATTGGGACACAAATCCAAACTCCAAGCTTCTACTGAGAATTTCATGGAAAATCCCTCAAGATAATCCATCTCAGCACAAAGTACCTATGATAAAATAATTCTATTATTTATCTAAAATCGTTAAAAACACAGATTGTTGTTTCTACAAGGATAGTGTCGTGTCCAACGCAGTTTATCACTCCTCCGGGACTCGGATACTCGGTTACCATGACAACGGCACGCAAGTGACCTCTAAACGCCGAGTTTAATAGCAATTGCACAAGTAATTTAAGACGATATCGCTTAGAAACTGTTGCTAATTACGAAGATTTATTTTGATACTAACATCACTTGAGTGGTTTTGATGTAAACATGTTTTGTGTGTCAGTAGGTACCTACAATAATCATTCAGCTAGGTAATAAGATGAAAGTATTGCAAAAATCGTAACCTTTGCATTACTATATGGTACTTATAATACGTATTTTTTATAATAATATATACTATAGAAATTTGTTCGTATTTATTATTGAGTAATACTGAAGGTATTCGGTGGCTCATAGTTGAACTAATAAAAAGAAACTGAATTTAATCTTTTTAGCTAATTAGAATGGAGAATGAAAAAGTGAGAAAAGAGAATGGAACGAACGAGAACGGGACTCTTTAAAAGCTAAGTACTTGTCGCTTTAATTCATAACTATATGTTAGGTTAGGTATGCCACTTTTTCTATCATATTTGTTTAAATATATTTATTTTGTCTGAATCCTGCGTTGGGGCACATTATCACTCACCAAAGTTTCGCCATAATTAGAAGAATAGAACAAAAATATAATATATCCGTTTTGAAAAAAAAATATATTTTGTCGCGTTGTATATTATTGTATCAACATTTTTTATATTTTAATTCCCGAAGATTCTGACCCTTTACAGCATTCATAGTCACAAGTGACTAGACTGAGGTGTTGGACGTCTTAATGTTAAAATTACTAACAGCTACCTTATATTTTTGTTAATTAGCGTAATATATATAATTCACAAATTGTAAGGGACAGAAACCGTTAAATATCATTTTTTTAATATTAAATATTACACAGACAATATTCTAACAAAATAACCAAATCCAGTACTGTAAACTGAAACATGCAATGAGATTGATATGCAACGACATTTCACTTACAAAATGGAAAATCCCGGAAAATCCGAGGTGAAATGAAGAAAGTCTGCTTGTAATTGAAGATTTTTGGCACGAGCCAAACCGTGGGCGGGGTAACGCTTGCAAGTAATGAGATATTAAGTTTTAATTTACGAGTGCGTCGGGTTTAAGTCTTAAGAAAAGTGACCTATTGTCGTGAAATAAGACAATGCTCGTTCCGTGTAAGTTCCGTGCGAGTGGACGCGAACGCTTACGACTCTCGCGGCAAACGTTCAACAATGCTTTTATAATTTATTACTTAAGGATCTACGATATTGCCGACGCCATTAGCTTTTATGTAGTTCAGTGTTTTAAAAAATACTATTACGATGTTTTTTTTATGGTGCCTTTGAGAGCGCGTTTAGCCGGACCCGGTTCTCTTATACAATCGGGAGTGGCAATACTCTTGACAATTGTTTGGAGTAGTCGAAAACGCCTAACAGCTGATTATTCTGAGTTTATTTGGCTAGCGGAGGCCTGATAGCAGTCGCTTCGTGTAAAATATTCAGTCTCATTAGTCTAGTGGTCCCAAGCACGACTGCTCCACTAGAGGTGCTGGATTCCATCCCCAGGTCAATCAAAGTGTTATTGGGATTTTCTATGAAATTCTCAGTAGCAGCCCGGAGGATTTGTGCCCGGTTAATTGCAATAGGCTCGCCCTCTATTACATTGGACCTAAACATACCGGCAACCTGTGGATGTACAGTACGCCTCTGCTTAACCCTTCGGGGAATACAGGCGTGATGGTATATCATGTTCTCTGATTATACTGGAAGGCTATACCTACAAACGTGTTCTAACAGGATTGTTTGTAATAAGGCTAGCCGTCCCATTCCTTATGTACCTTCACAATGTCGAATCTAACTATGAACTATCAATACATGATTTGTACTAGTCTAGTAATCTTAGCATGGAGTCTGGAACAAACACTAAGTTAACTGGCAGCGCAAACATTCCACCAACTCAAGTCAAGCTTTTGATTCGGTAAGTTTCTGCTTAAGCGACCAAACCGACCGAAGACTTTGTAGCGGAACTTCATTGCTACAAATACTGTTTGTGTTATATTCTCTTAAGTCTTCGGTCTTAAGCGCGATTCGAATTCCAGGTCGAGCAAACTGTTGTTAGATTTTTCAATTAAATTCTCAATATCAGCTAGGAGTTCGGAATTGTACCAGGTTAACAGTACCCAGGCTCACCTATTACATGGGACCTAAATACACCAGAGAACTGTGGGTATACATTGGTATACCTGTGCCTAATCCTTCGGGGAATAAGGGCGTGTTGGTTGTCAGAATAATTAATATTTTTTTTCTATCAAATGTATCAAACCGATATAATTCTGACACGCCACGACACAGTAGTGTGTTCCTACCTTTACATGCCATCATCGAGACTGTGAAGGAGTAGTTCGCCGGTATTAAGGATTAAATAGAACTGTAAGTACTAATGAACAGTCAAGAGCACTATAATGCACTGAGATTCAAAAGTTATTTTCTTCTAGAATGTCAATTTAAATATCAGGAATAGTATATAGTAAAGGATTCTGTCAACACAAAATTTCCTAATTTTAATCAATAGTTTTATATGGCCGCTGTTACATGGAACTATGGTTGTACAGTCGAGCACAAAAATATCTATACCTACACATTCAATGAAATTCAACAACGATTTTCTCTGAAACCATTGCTTGCAAACATTTATTTTAAATCTTCTCTTCAATCTTGTTATTTTTGTTCATCATACTTTGTGTTCGTAAAACATCAGGTACCGTAAACCTTTATAGACCCTAATGTGCAACGTCATAATAATCACAGAGACATAAAAACGCTATCAAACATAAAAGCAGGAGCAATCACCTTAAAAATATTCTACCCGGTTGACAATGGCTTAGAGATGAACCCTCAAATATGAGGATATATATTGACGGAACTGAAGTGATCATTACACACTCCGTGCGAACAGAGTTATTCGGGCATGAAATGTTCGTTTATTCAACTGATGAATCCATATTTTATTCATATTGCCATGTATGAGGTGTGAAAGGCCTCCGTCTCTCCAGATTCCATATGAAATTTTATTTACAGACGCCGAGTTTTCGCTCTGATACGTAAGTGATATTAGAATTTTCCATTGAATCATTTATAGCAGCCAGTGATACATAGGTAGTGATGCATAGGTTATAGGGTCGTTCATAACAACACTTAATTATTCATTTAAAATTTATGAATTGATTTTCTTAAAATGGGGTCTTTAACTACGTTTAATTTTATTCTAGACTAGCGACCCGACCGCAGTTTCACCCGAGTTGCCCCATTCCTAAGAGTTGTAGCGTAATGTTAAATAGCTTAAAACCTTCCTCTTGAATCACTCTATATATTAAAAAAATCGCTTCAAAATCCGTTGCGTAGTTTTAAAGATTTAAGCATACATAGGGACAGACAGCGACAGCGACTTTGTTTTATACTATGTAGTGATAGTTTAATTTTGTGTGATAAAATTACTGGTTTATTAAAAACTGTTCTACATTCCATTACGCCTGTATTCCCCGAAGGGTTAGGCAGAGGCGTATTAATGTAAACCCACAGTTCGCTGGTATGTTTAAGTCCTATGTAATAGGGGGCGAGCCTATTGCCATTTTCCGGACACAAATCCAGACTCTGAGCTGCTATTGAGAATTTCATAGAAAAACCCAATAACACTGCTCGACCTGGGGAACGAACCCAGGACCTCTAGCGTAGCAGTCGCGCTTGGGACCACTAGACTAACGAGGCAGTCAACAGTAAAAACTGTTCTCTATTTTAATTATTGATGGTAACTCTAAGCTTATTTTTTCATGTAATTGCAAGTTTACAAGTTTCTATAGCTATTATAATGCCTTATTTATCATGTAAGTATATACAAACCTGAGAAAACAGCTTGACCGAAAATGGGTTAAACATTGAGAAATAGCCTCACCTTTACAGTAGTGTATATTATACGATGTATAGTCCTCAATAAGAAAACTCACATAACATTCACAGCTAATATATTTGTATCACATGTCCCAGCTGGTATTGATCCTTGTTATACAACCAACAAGTCGATATAATAAAAATCACGCAAAGCGAAGAAATGATGACATAAGAAATGGAGCTTACGTGACGTCATGCAGCAGTGTGTCCGCCCAGCCCGACACAGAAGATGCCACGACTTATCGTTTTATAAAAGGACTCAATAACATTATTTGGATCGCGTTCCCCATGCCAAACATATCGTAGATCCCGTTTCAATAATCGGCTCCGTCACGCAAGCGAGAGCTCGTAACACAGTCGTATAAACCAAAATGTGTTCCACACTGAAAAGTAACATTACCACTGTTGAATCATAATAAAATCCCACATGATATCCACTGTGAAAAATCCATTAACACTTATCCGCGCGTAAAATAAACCAAAGTAACTTAGGTTCGTAATAAAACAATAAATTCTTCGCCGCAATTCCGTTTGATAATAAGATATATGTTGTTGAGAGTGTAATGTGAAAGTCCAAAATCATATTGTTATATTCAAGAAGAGTGATAGCCCGTCACGCAAGTAAATGTAATGCTGTATATTTTTCTTGCTTGGAGACGGAGACTGGTGTTGAATACCGTTGACTTCGAAAAACTTGTTTATTGCGATTTGGCGATTTTGACTTTAATTATCAGATCAGATCTGATAGTAGGTATAGACCTACGTATAGACGTACGAGATGGTCAGGGACCAATTAGAGGAAATGGTTCTAACTTTGAAAAGATTTAAGCTACGCATACATACCTTGTAAATAAGTCAATGTTATTTAAAATATTTGATCTCATTCATGTATCTCATTCACATATGACATTTAAATAACATTGTCATGTAATTGAATATAATTATATGATTACTAGCTTCAGCCCGCGACTTTGTCTGCGTGGACTTCAGAATTGTGTCCAACCTGGATAAAAAGTGACATAAGTGTTATTATAGGCTATCTCTGTGCCAAATTTTATTCAGATCCGTTTAGCCGTTCTGGTTTGAAAGAATAACAAACATCCATACATCCTCACAAACTTTCACGTTTATAATATTAATAGGATATACAGCATCGTAACTACAGACATTCAGATTGCCCACAAATATGACGTATCAAAATCAGTTTCCATTCACAGCTGGAAGTAATGAGCTGGATGGAGCTTGTGGCCGTTACTTCGTTCGTGCCCCCTACCCCGCTCGGAGCCGTCGGCGGTTTCGCAAAGTTCCCCATTCGGCACTTGTCGCGCGAAATTTACGGGTTAATTTTCATGGGACTGGGTTTTGAGCTTCTGGAAATTTTAAGTTCCACATTATGCTTAGCTTTCATCCGCCGCGGGGATGTATGACGTAATAAAAAGAGAAGTTTTCTTTTTTTTATGTCCGCACATTTTCTGTTTATGAAATTTTGATAAATCGGGGATGTCGTCCGGTATTTCGTTTTGCTGTCGCGGATGTATGTCGGTATCCTAATATTAATATATTCTATAGGCGTCAGAAACAAACATTTATGTCTTTACTTACAATATGGCTTATTTGGAAAAATAAAAGCAAAAAAGGCGTATGTATGAGAAGATGTATGAATGTGGAAGTAAAAGAAGTATGTAAGAATCGTAGCAACTGGCGATCTATAGTTTCTACCTACCCCTGTGAAAGGAAAGCGTGAGTGTTATGTTATATTAAAAGCAATGCGGGTATATATACCTAGTAATATATTAACATTGAAAATATTTATAGAAATAAAAATATTATGATCAATGTTTAAATTAATTCATCATTCATTCATTCCATCATTAACCCTGAGCGCAACTGCTACGCGGTCCTGGTTTCGATTGCCTTAACCTGGCAATTGAAACCAGAGTGTTATTGAGTTTTTCTATGAAATTCTCAGTAGCAGCTTGAAGTTCTTCTATTCCACGTGGGTCAGGTTGGAAACACAACAAATACAAACAGCAAAATCGGTCGAACCGTTCTCGAGTGATGATCTTATATACATGCGGTAGTTGATTTTTATTTGTACAAAACAGATAAATAAATAATAAAAACCGGACAAGTGCGAGTCGAACTCGTCCACTGAGGGTTCCGTTCTTTGTAGGTAGTACCTACATATTATAATTAATTACAAATGTATAGTTATGATCTTTATATACATGCGGTAGTTAATTTTTATTTTTATAAACAGATATATAAATAATAAAAAAACCGGGTAAGTCCGAGTCGGACCCACCCACCGAGAGTTCCGTACAAATTTGTAGGTACATATTTTAATTAATTACAAATGTATAGTTTTCAGATGTTTTCTATACTTGAATTACAAGACGGTATTAGTTGCCAAATTTCATAGTTCTAGGTCAACGGAAAATACCCTATAAATTTTGATTCCCTTGGGAGTGTCGAAATATACCTTATTTGTGACATAAACAGCCGTATCTTTTTTTTTACTTTAACTTACAAGTTTGATTTTTTCACAGCTTCAAGGGACTGTAGACTTGAGTATACGGTTTTAATTTCAACTTTCAGACAGACGGACGGACAACAATGTGGTCCTATAAGTTCAGTTTTTTCCTTTTGAAGTACGGAACCCTAAAAATCAATCGCGTTTATATACGTAATATTAGTATAGATGCCTAACATGAAATTTTCACTACTAACAAGATGACTTGCAACCACAACACTCGATACTTAACTTTGTTCCCGCCAACTAAATTCAAAAGCTTCAAAATTAATAACTGTTGTTGTTTCACATAAAAGCACATTCATTCCATCAAGCCATTTTACTAATATGTGCTTATATAATCCAAAATTAGAACAACAAGTACATTAGCAGGTACCTAACTATATTAATTAAGTTACACTAATAATTAAGCCTTCTATTTTAGTCACAGACAAATGCTACTACGATAAATCATCTCGCGTTTTGTGATTAGCTTTTGTGAACCCTAATAAGAACCTTTTCCATATACGAGCTCATGGCTAAGTAATAACAAAGCTGATCAACTGATCTGCACTGTTATGCTTCGCTTGCCGCGGCCAGTGTGTGGATGGATGATTTTGAACATATCGAGACCCCTCCATGCCTTAGAGAGCACGCGAAGCCATCGGTCCTGGTTATCATGTGAACACCTATGACCATTATTGATTATCAGACACCCATAAAACCATCCGTTCGTCGGATCAAATCGGTTCGTCATTTTCTACAAAGTTTATTATTTAAAAATGTATGTAGTACATATGCGTTTTATGGTCAGAAATCATGATCCTTCATAGTATATTAGGGGCATCTGAAAACAATCATAATATGATAGCCCAAACAGTGATGTCGATAAGCAGGTATATAAAATGACCAATGGGAGGATTAAGACTAAAAGCTGAGTCTATAAATGGTCGATCGATCTACGCTTATTCACACTACCACAAGCCATATCTTTATCCCGTTATCATAGACTTTGCAGTTGTAAGTAGCTCCTATGTTACACATAATTTCATTAGGTACCAAGCATGGTTTGCGGTCGCCTTTACTACGCGAGTGCTTTGTTCGCTTAGTCCATTACGTGGCTCCGTATAGCTCGCTAGAACCTCAGGGGAGACTGGTAACAGTCAGTAACTTCTGTTGAATGGTCGATACAGTTGCTCTAGCCACTCGCACAAGTCTATTTTATAATAAAGTTAGGTACAACTTACACGTAATGTACTACGATGTTAAACACTATGTAAAAAAAACCCTGTCCGATCTGAAAGGGTATCCCAATCACATCATCCAATAAAATAAGAAACATTAAATATTTATAAAACTAAACATATTAATGAATTGCAAAATTCAAGGTCATCGTGCCCAAATTGCCACAATTACCCCAAAATTTGTATAATGTTATAATACCATCATAAACCTTATTATATTTGGCACCCAGAGACGGTGTCACTGCCCTCGTTAGTTAGTATTTAACACATTGTTTATCAACTTGATTTGTAGCGGTTAATTTCGTCCTCGCTATCAACGTAGCCGCCGCCTGTCGGCTTTAGGTCAGATTCCCGGCTGAGGAATATATTTGTGTAGTTCACGGATAAACGGATATGTTTTTCGAGTCTGGGTGTACTTTGTGTCCCCCTTTATAAAGTCCCCCACGAAGCAAGGACTGTTCCGTAGGGGGGTGTTTTGTTAAAAAAAAATACCACAGTGCTGGGTATGCATCTCATCTCAGAATAAAAGGGGAGTTAGGCTAGAGTCTAACATCCGATAGGCCCTTACTTTCTTTTATTTCATTTATTGGCATGGCATAGATTGACAGACCTCACACGCTTTCAAAAATCTCTCATGTACAGTCGACAGAAGAGTTAGGTATACAGACAGCTGAATAACAGAAAACATACGTTTTGACAGAGTTTGTCTAATAATGTATTACTCAGTATATTATATTATATCAAAACGCATGTTTCGTTAGCTTGACACAGTCTGTCATAGTCGTGGTGAATGTCACGAATCCCATGGCCATGACTACGCATAGGGTAAAGAAAAGAAAGTATAGTTATTTAGTTGGTATATACTCGAACACTTGTCTAAGTGGTAGATGATCCATGAAGATTTTTACTACAAAAAAGTGTTGATAACTGTCTGCCTAACAATTCCTTTGGCGGATAATTTTATTTATAACGCAATCTATGTCAAAATTCAGATGACTTTCAATACCTCTATACCTTACTTTCTTTTCTACTGTACTTTTGCGCACTATGTTTTTGTTGTTTATATTTTACGTGCACAATTCGAAATGTCAGAGGTTTTAACCCTGGTTTCGAACTTGAGAAGTTGAGACCTTATGACTTGGCAGTTAATGGTCGTATCGCTATGGCTGTCTGGCATAGCTTCTACTTTACTACAGTAAAATATAACAGTGATGTTGCATTTATTTAATAGTGTAATAATAGTGTGATGTGGTGTTCATAAAGTTGGTTTGCGTTGGTGAATAGAGAATGTAGTGTGTCTTATATATGAAAGTCAGGTTTTTAAAATAATAAACTTTTTTAATCAATAAACATTGTTTAGAAAAAATATAACGGCATTTGTCTGTAAAATAACTTAATTGAAATAAAATTACATTCTACGAATTTCATAACGTTTTATTGATAATATTTATATTAAATTCCAACGTTTCGGGCCATTTACAGCGTCCATGGTCAGGGGTAGACTATAATGGGCACATGGGGTGTAGACAAATATTTTACAGTAACGTCAGAAATTAGTATACAATAATATCATGTTTGTATCCATAAAAGATCCATCCACATTTCGCTAGTATATTTTTAGGTTCCATATAATAGCGAGCAAGCCCGTTGACACTAAACGGACATAAATCCATATTCTGAGCACCTAATATTACTTTACTCGACCTAGGAATTGAAACCAAGACCTCACCTTCAGCAGCCGCGCTAGAAACCAATGAGTTCCATTATAAATCCCATTTCATAATCAACTGAAACGTAAATAGCAATTATAAAAGCCTTTGCCTCTCAAAATAAATTCAGTATGTAAAGAGGCAATTTAGAATATAAACCAGAGAGACGGCTAATTATTAAAACGCATTAAGGTCACAAGTTGTTTTGCGTCTGCGTTATGATCCGTGGGGCATTGTCGGTCGGCGTACCACCCTTTGTTACGCCACGAACTTGCGCCCAATGATTTGCGCTTTCACTACCCGCTTCCAAAACCAGCCCGAAAGGGTAACTAGAGGATCGTCATTTTCGTTTGTCATCAATCTATGTTAGGGTGACTGACATGTAAGTGTTAATTAAGCAGGCCTCACTCGAGCGTAATTAAGAGTGTTACAGTGTTATTTTAGACATTAATTGAGATGAAATTTCTTGTTATAATGAAACGAGTTGACTTCGAGATCGTCGTGTTATTTCCTTTGAAGGTCACATTGCACGTCGTAAAGTCAAACACTGGAGAGTAAGCAAACCGAAGTTGTGATGGTAATGAAGATAAGGGAAGTGTTACTGGTGTTATCGTTTCCTTAAAAAGTTTATAACGGGCGACGGAGCTTAAATTAATGCGTACTACTAAACGATGTTAAATATTGTGTAGATATCTATAGGTATGTACATATAAAATGCTTTATCCTAAATGACTGACTAACGGATCAACGCACAGCCTAAACTGCTGATCGTAGAGACCTGACACTTGGAGAGTATGTTCCTTGTATGACGTAGGTATCCGATAAGAAAGGATTTTTGGAAATTCAACCCCTAAACTGGTGAAAAAGGGGGTGAAAGTTTGTATGAAAGTCCACACACAATACCATGCGTTTGACATACGCACACACACTTATATTTATTTAATAAACGACGACATCGGCAAGATATATACAGCTGTCATTCGCTGTTGACATTTTGACAATTGTTTTCTTCCTTATAAATTAGACTTAACACAATTTTATGATATGAAACCTCCATGGTATAGATACAGTGGGCTCAGTTTATTTAGAAATGAAAATTATCTAATACGCAGGCAAAGCTGCACACGAGAAGTCTAGTATCGTATATAACTGTTTTATATCAACGCAAGCAAAAACGCGAGGTCTTCAGTTTTATTCCCAGATCGAACAATGTTAGTGAGTTTTATTAAAATATAACCAGTTTACGGATTTTATCGCGTTTCGGACTCTTTACAGCGCCCATGGTCACGGGCATGTCATATTTAATATGTGTAATATTAGCGTAAGTCTCAACAATCAGTAATACTGGGTATTTATATCGTGTGTGTGCTCGATTAACAAAGTTTTTAGGTCTCATATAATAGGGGCGATCTAGCTAAAAAACTGTAGTTACACCTGAATATAGCTCTGTCTACCCTTTCAGGCAATTCAGGCATGAGTTAGTGCAATGAGGCCAAGATGGCCATTGTTTGTGAATCATAATATGAATCATATTACAATATAGCTAAGGAATTATACAGGTTCCAAATTAAAATTTATTTAGGTAGAAGAATTGTTGAATGTTACCACATTCAGCCTTCAGGCCATATTTAGCAGTTGCTTTGAATCAATGTGAACTGCCTCATTAGCCTAGTCATCCTGAGCACGACTGATAAGCTAGAGATCCTGGGTTCAATTTCCAGATTGAACAGTGTTTTTTTTATTGCTTACGCTTGAACGCCAGTTCGTCTGATGTTAAGCGACACTGCAATCTACGATGGAGAGTGCTTGCCTAGAAGTTTTTCTCGGTTTGTCCATGAAATTTATAGTATCAGCTTGGAGTTTGATATTTGTGCCTAGTTAATGGCAATAAGCTCACCCCCTATTAAATGGGAACTAACCATTAGTACATCTCTGTGTAACCCTTCGGGGAATACAGGCGTGATGGTAGGTTACGTTAATTTTCTGCGGTAAATCTTGAGTATGAATTTGATCCATCTATGGTGTTTCTTTTCTTTAGTTCCCCGAATAGTGTACGGGATATTTTATTAGTTCTAATAAAACGGAGCCGTTGAAAGGAGTGTTTAGCACGGCGGGCGGTGCAGTGTTCCCGAAAGAAAGCTAGTCGCTTTATCATTTGCGGACAACAGGCGGTAGAGGCTTACTACAGCTTCGAGGCCCCGAACGACATACTTACGTTACGTACCGCAATATAGGGATTGTTTGGGCCACCACTTTTAAGGTTTACAAGGAAATGTCGGCGATTTGGAGCTTCTCGAAAAATATCGTTTCCCCTACAAAGGAATATTGTGTGGACAACTGGGACATTGTTTACCTTATCTGGTAAACACTTTAGTTTGCCACAGCTGGATTCAATATAAATGCTCTCGAGTTAAGGGGATCCCGAACTTTTCACAAAATAACACGTATTTTGTCTTATAATTTAAATGGGTTTCAGAATAACTGGGTTATTTGGTGCTGAATCATATTTTTGTAAGAAAACTACACACGATTTTTATAGATATAAACAAAATAAATACGGAGCTTTCTCATATAAAAATATTTATGTAATAAAGTGTCAAGTAGACAAGAAAACTCAGTAATAGTTTCTTTTAAAAGTTTCTTTCTTTTCTTTGTGTAGCATTGAAATAAAAAAGTTTGATTTACCCACTATGAGGCGCTGAAATTTGATTACAAATCTTGTTTAAAGAAATACAAAAAATAACATGTTGTTATTTTTTATAGTAAAATAGTGTCACTTAATTGGTGATTTGTTTTGCGTTCAAAGTAAAGGTCGTTGTACGTTTGTTAATTAAAAGAAAATGCTATTGCATATAAATTATTTGCTTATAAATATGTTACCTTTTTGCATTACCCTTTATCAAAAACGTGTTTTATTTTTTAATTCGTTCTCTCATTTTAACGGCATAATAAATGATATGCAAATGATAAATAAATGTTGCCTATGGTACCCATAATTATACCTAAGGCTATATATTAGTTAGATGTTTTTTTAAATCATATTACCTACTCGGTAAGTAGCCTACAGTTTTATTGTCAAATTAATATTCTTCAAATCCTGACTAAAATCGATTTTTATTGAATAGAGTAAAATAAATTCCTTCCACAATTTGTTTCTTTTCCAGATATAGAAAAGGCATATAATTATGTAGGCACATATGATGTAGTTTCTGAGCTATCGCCTATCGGCTTCTGTGTTAAATGTTGTGGGTTCAATGCTCGCACGAGACTAATTATTTTTACGAGCTGGCAGTGATTATTTCGAGACTGTATGTTTGTGTTCGTAAAAATGTGTCTTTAGAAATGCCTTCAATCTTGAAGGCATTTGTATCTACAAGAGAGAATGTTAGTCTGAAGCAGGTCAGGAAAATGTAGTGCTGAGATATGGGCCTATTCTGACGTCACACAAGATGACGTATTATGACTATATTAATGTTCATGTTTTTTTTTATAAACATATTTTATGTTTCAACAGATGAGATGGTAATATCGTCAAGTAAGTACGAGGTGGTGAACACAGTCATCAGTTCCTTCGAGAGCCGCATGGCGCTGACTGTCCGAAAACTGACGGCCGCTGACGTAGGCGGGTACAGGTGCGTCGCCAAGAACTCATTGGGAGAAGTAGATAGCGTTATTAGATTATATGGTAAGTACTACCTACTTTATTATGACGTGTAGTAGTGTTGGTGAGGTCCTTCAAAAAGGTCAGGAGCGTAGTACTCGCAACCGATCTATGCTCGTATGACAAGATATATTCGCAATTTTGCACAGTACTACACGCAAAGGTTTTGATGCATCATCAACGAAGCAAAAGTATTGCGAGATGTATAATTATTTTTATTATTTTTTCAACGAAAAGAGAAAAGTGAGCATTTACTTAATTATCAACCTATCTCTTCTTTGTACTTAAGTTGAAAACACTAAGAAATAAAACACAACAAGTGTAGGGTAATTACTGTTAGATACTAAATCAATACAGGTTGTAAATCAAAACAACAAGACCCGTACATATTAAATTCCCAGAATAATAGATCTTAGAAATTTCAATTATAAATGTTCATTGAATTGACTCAGCAATCAAAGCCACAATATTCGTCCACAGAAATCCCGAGGCCGAATATAAAGAACACGAGTCCAGCTAGCAAAAGAGAAGAGTACAAGTATTCTACGCCAATAGAGGGGCCCGACAATCAATTCGGTTCTGCCGACAGGCCCGATGACGAAGACGAACGAGACACCGCCACATACACGACCGATAGACATTCAAATATATACAAACATGAAAACGCAACTAGAAACAGAACTATCAATAATCCCCCGACACCGGAACAAAAGCTTAGCAATAAAGTCCGCAAAATTATTAACAAATTCGAAATGGAAGAGTTTGGCAACAACAGATGCTGCGTACATTCTCTATTTGTAATAAACTGTATCATTTCGTTAGGAATTATTGTAGTACTAGATTATACGTAGAGCGAAGAATATTTGTCTTAGCTGTTATTGCATACATGTATGGATATTTACAATGTTAACCAAACAATACTTCGGTATTCATTCCAGTATATTGTAAGTTAAATATTTTATGCGTATGCAAGATTTTAGCGCCTTTAAACATACCTAATTAATTGGATGATGTTGAAGTGGATGTGAAATTGATATTGATGAGAAAGTTCCGTAGCTATGGAAATTAATATTACATTGAAGCGATATCAGCACATTACATTATTACCTGTTATAATCGAATATTTATAAAAGCTTTATCCGTAACCTCAATATGTTTATAATAAATGATATCTGAAGGTTAATTCTGGTATCTACTTGAACAATACATACTTAAATAGACTGTTAAACTTTTTAAGCTATTGCATAGCTTCTATCGCGGGCCTTGAGCGTGGGGACCGAATCCAGAAATTCCGTAACGAAAAAAACCTAACACGCTTGTCTCTTTAGTTCAGCAACCCGCCTTTAGGTGACATTGGTTGTATTACATAAGTTGATAAAAAACGCTATGCAATAGCTTTACTGCGGCAGTCCCCGAGTGCCACACGTCTTTTTTTTTCGTAGTCGGGAAAATACAACGTCAAATGCGAACAAGTGAGATTGAATTGAGATCGAAAATCGACCCAAAATTGACATCGATGACACTGAAACCGGACTAAAATTATATTTTGAATATTTTTTTAAGTACCAGAATTCTCCGTTGGAGTGTTATAAATGAAATATTACTCTTAACCCGCCCTAGCTTAGCCTTTTTTGCCAAATTCGAATTTTATTTGGTTTTGGTAAACTTTAGTTTCATGTTCTATAACACTGGCTTTATGGTCATAATCTTAGAAATGCATCAATTACTTAAAGCCTTTGTTTGATTTTTTTTGTTGATTTTAATATTCTTAAAAATTTTACAATATTCGAAATGATTCCTTAAATATTGCCATGAACGCAGTAAGTATGCTATTGTTTTGTATTTGAAAAAACAACTCTAAAAAAATATTTCAAATTGGTCCGCAATTGACGAAGATATGGGTGAACACACATAAAAAAAAACATACAGCCGAACATAAAACTTTTTTGAATTTGAAGTCGGTTAAAAATAAAATTCAAATGTGGTGGGCTACGTGAGGGCCTACTAATTGAATATATCTATTCATAATTTATGTGTTTTTGTGAGGATAAAGCAAAAATAATTGTATCCGTTTCACACGGTACAAGTTTTCTGTACTCTCAGACAAATTTGTACGAACTATACCTTTTTTTTGTACGGAAAATCCTCTTGGATCGTCTGCCACCCGGTGAGGCGGGGCAGGGTATGTCGGACTCGTACCGACTAAAAACCGTACTTGCCTTGCTTCGCCCTATAGTCATGGGCATGGGATTCATGACATTCACCACGATAATTAATCTAGATAACTTATTTCTGATGTTTATAATGTTTTTCGACTGCCTCATTAGTCTAGTAGTCCCAAGCGCGATAGCTACGCTAGAGGTCCTTGGTTGGATTCCCAGGTCGAGCAAAGTGTTATTGGGTTTTTCTATGAAACTCTCAGTAGCAGCTCGGAGTCTGGATTTGTGCCCGGTTAATGGCAATAGGCTCGCCCCCTATTACATGGGACCTAAACATACCGGCGAACTGTGGGTGTAAATTAGTACGCCTCTGCCTAACCCTTCGGGGAATACAGGCGAGATGGTATGTTATGTTATGGTATAATGTTTAACCTTGTTTCTTTGCGATGAATCTCAGCGCACATAACACAAAGCAACGTCACTTATTCACCATTACAGTTATTTTATCCGCGAGGCTTAATCCCGAAAATGTGAGCATATTGAAAGGCTTATTGTACACCGACAGGTAGCGTAATTTTTTATTGATGTTAATGTAGGTATGTCAAAGCATTTTTGCGGCGGACATTACTCCCGGTGGAAATACATTTTTAAATATTTCAAATGATCACCCAACAATGTACCTACTCTTATTTATGGGATAAATATAATCTTATTTTACATGGACTGCCTCTTTAGTCTAGTGGTCCCAAGTGCGACTGCTACACTAGAGGTCCTGGGTTCGATCCCCAGGTCGACCAAAGTGTTATTGGGTTTTTCAATGAAATTCTCAGTAGCAGGTCGGAGACTGAATTTGTGCCCGGTTAATGGTAATAGGCTCACCCCCTATAACATGGGACCTAAACATACCGGCGAACCGTGGGTGTACATTAAGTACGCCTCTGCCTAACCCTTCGGGGAATACAGGCGTGATGGTATGTTATTTTATAGTTTTATTTCTTCTCATAACAGTTTAGTTTATATTTCATGTATGTATGACATAATAAGACAAATTACCCACACCAGGATCTATCTAGGGGGATGTTAGTTCAATAAATTACAGTTCACTAGTAATTAATAATTTCATATGACAGATGGCGCCACTATTATGATTCTCATTTACTCTCGAGGATTCATCATTTACTTTTGGTTGATTACATACATTCTTAAAGCATTCTAATGAACATAATGAGTTAACGTAGTGGATAAAATTGAACTGAAGAAGCATTATAATCATGATTTTAATACATATACAATCATGGCAATTAACCTATCTACCATGTTAAATCGTTATAATAATGTTGTAAATCTCGAGTGTATTAACATAATAATTAATGTTTCTACACTTAATTGGAATACATATTGGATTAAATATTTTTCTCAAATCAAAAACGGCAGTGCCAAAATTTATCTATAAGGGCATTACATCGCTTAAATCTAAAAAACACCCTAGCTTTAAAGAAGTTTCTAATCTGGAATCCTTATGTGCGTTTACCATATAAAAAATATATGTTATACTTAAGGTCATCACAAACAAATTGTATTGTTTAAAATTTTTATAAATTTGCCCTAATTTTGGATAATAATTGAAGTAAATTGGCCTGTTTTCCTAATTTGTATTTAGTTAGTTATGAATTTTATACCAAAAAAATTGTAATGACGTAATTAACTATTTGTTTTGTTTTTATTTTCTTATTTCTTTGAATATTTTGAAATAATAAAGAAATAGGTACCCGAAACCTCACTAGCACCCCGCGTGAAGCACCCCCGCAATGCCTATGACTAACAAATAGTGCACAAAGACTAAATCCTCAAGGTCATTGGGTAATGTACCCTAAAAAGAATACTTTTTTTTTATATGTGGTTACTTCTGCGAAAGAATCATATAAAACATAAAAACAGTGCTGCAATTTCTAATCCTATTTTATTACATGTTAAACATTCAACATTTTAATTTTGAAGGGTTTTAGATCTTCGTCCAATCATTTTTAAGTTTGTTAGAAGCCTTTTCACTCTGCAGCAAGAAAATATCTACATTCGATTTCAGTAAAACAATGTTAACTATAGAAAAGTACCTAATAATGAAGTCAAGATATTATTAAGTCCATTTTGTCTAATAAACATCAATAAATTAGTATAATTTGACCAAATTGTTAAAAATAATAGATATAATGCTGTGGATTAAATAAATCATTTGGGCACTATTTATGATGCCCGGGCAATATAAATTAGGACTGGTTGACATTGTCCAGGCATCGGTAATGCCCAAATATTAATCTCTTGTCTCGTTACTAATACACGCGACAAATAACTATGATAAGAATAAGCTTAATATACATTTATGGGTCGCACACTATTAAGCCAGGACCAAGATCGTTAAGATCGTTGCACGTAATGTAATACTAATATTTTTTTTAAAAAAAGCTTACTAGCAATGTGGGTTGCACATTACTAGTATTCTTGTTAACCCCTCATGCTAAGCTACATTGCCTGTATTACAAGTAGGTTCACGTCGGTAGTGCAATGGGTGGGGTTCGAACCGGCAATCAAATGATCGCATGCCAGACGCCCGAGCCATTTCACTCTTTTAAAATTAAAATATTACAGTAAAACAAAACAGTGGTAGGTATTACAAACACTAAAAGATGTACACGGAAGGTTTATGAAACAGATAAGAAGATTTTTTATAATTGTTTCATGAACTGTCTGTGGCAGACATAAAACTATAAAATGTGGAAAAAAGAAAAGCTTGTAATATGTCATTTATTTATGTCCTTAAAAACATAAAATGGAAAGGCGTTATTATAGTTGACATTAGATAACCTATGCATTAAAAAGCAATTCATGGTTAGGTACCATGAATTTAATTGGAAACGCAGCCAATTGTTGCAGTATTGACTACCAGTGTGTGCCATCCCTAATAAGCCTGTATTAGTAAGGAGGTTAAGGCTCTTACAGATATTTATACAAAATATATAACCAACCATTTTTATGATCTTTGGAACTGAATCGCTAGATAGAACATTGACATTATAAACAAATAAATTATTATTCTAAACATGTTGTTTCAATCGACACCCAATATTTTACAATGTGGTTTTAGAACAAATGGTGCATTCAATTTTAATGGGCGAGTTATTTAACACTTCAAAGGATACGATACACATGTTTATAATGCAATGATTTGTAAATGATTTTCTACGCGATTTAATTTGTTATTTTAGCAAAAATGTTATTTCCTATAATAGAGCTTGACCCAGTTTACCACACCATAATGTAATCATAATAGCGTGCGAAATAGGTGAAAAATACCCGTAACACATACTCTTTAATTACAATTACCTAATTAGTTTTTTATAGTATTCATCATACAAAGTTCCACATTAAAATCTTAAAGAAAAGGGGAACGCCTATGAAAATGAAAATATCTTCTTAATAGTCTATCCTCAACATCAATTAAAAGATGATAATTATTTATAAGTATCACAAATATATGATATCAAACAACACAAGAATTGCCAAAATTATTAATATAACATTAATAGAAAGGAAAAATATAGAAGACGGATTGTTATAATTTCCTCATTTAACTCAAGAAACAATAGTTTTACTTCGATGGCTTCCTATACATAACAAAGGAAGTCAAGTGTCGAAAATACTCAACTATATAAGTATATACAAGATAACAATACATATCACGTATCCACACGCCTGAAAAATAAGTGCCAACTCTCACAAGTCAAGTTCGAAGCGGCCCGAGTTGTGGTTTGTCCCAAGTTTCTCTCGATGTGGCGGATTACCCGTCTTCTCTCATCTTCATTATACAGTAAGAACTTTGCCATTTTCACACGCCTGCCTACTCCCACACGAGACGACCGTGTTTTGTTGCTATGTATGCAAATCAGCCGCTAAGTTCACAAACAAATAAACTTTTTGGTTATATAGAGAAGTTAGGTTAATACGATGTGGCTGGCTTGTTTAATTTTGTTGAAAAAAGTACTTTAATGGAGTTTTTTGAAGGGTAACGCGAGTAATGGTAAAGAAAATAAATCTTTATTCGTGTGTGGTAACATTATGATCCTTATTTTAATTTAATTTTGAAAACTGATTTTGATTTTTGTTAATTAAATATGTTAATTGCAAGCAAGAGTTTTGCACGTCGAGAACACTACTATTAAGGGATCTAAAATCTAATAAGGATACTACTACTAGGCTACTAGGTACTTTAACCGTTTAAACGACAGACAGCTCTCAAAACTCTATACCTTAAGGGTCTGGCGGAGCTTGAAATGCCCACAAAACGTAATACCGAAATAAATACAATTTATTTCCAGGCAAATCTAATCAAATTATGTTATTATTCGGATTTGGATATCGTTCATCAAAAATGCTCCGAGTGGCTTCGAGAAAAGGATGGTACGGCTGTGCTTGTTTGCTCCCCTAAGATACTATTTATGGCTACGTATTTTAAGTAAGTAATCATTTCAAGATTCCTATTAACAATTTTCATTTCAAAACTAAGTAAGTATGAAAACAGAGTTCGATTGCAAAACATAAAAAAAAATCGAGCAAACACAAACAAAACTAGAAATACAATATTGCAAACTGTCAATTCCACGTAACTTTCTCTAGTTAAACTAATACATATTTTGATACGACTGGCACAGTTTGCTCCCACGCCGATCCATTGTACGGTTAATTAAAACTCGACTGAATGGCCGGTTGTAAATTTTACGTTTTTGAGTTTTTTTACGGAACTTTTCGACAGAGCATCCAGTTTTGTTTATTTATGAGCTTTGGTCACTGCGGACGGACGGACCGGTCCGCCAATAATATATACGAATTAATGTGTGCCGCTGTTTGCAATAACGACTTAGGGACACGAAAACATACGTTCATAGGGATAACCTTTGTTTGGAAAGTCTTTAAAAAAACATACTTTAGCATTTGAATATTCGAATGTTTCTGAGAATGAGTTGTCGTGATGTTTCAGGCAGAGCTGGGCACGGGAAAGATTAAAATGTTTTTGTTATTTCACCTTTGAAAAATAAATGATGGAGCTAAGTAAAATTTTAACATTCCACGTTAATTTGCTTAAAATAACGTGATAATACAGCTGTAATAATTATATTACGTTATTTTAATATTATAAATTTATTTTTAACCGGTGGAATGACATGACCGTGAGCTATATACTATAAGTTAGGTATTTAAAATTAATTCATTGATATGTTGCTACACACAATAAGCTACTGCATTTACACGTTACATTTTTGATAGGTATTATTTTGTCGAATTATATTGTCAAACTTTAAAGTAAATTAAAAAATAAGTAGATTATTTTCAATAAAATTGAAGAAAGTATGAAATAAAATTTATTTGGACTCAAAAGAACAGTAATCAAGAACTTTTGTCAAATTTATACTAAAAAAGTATTCATTTTACGGATTTTATCATGTTATATTAATATTATTTATAATATCTATAGCAAAGGGTAAATATATGCTAAATAAAAAAAACATGCTACTTTCTGATTATGAACACGATACATATCTTCTGAATCTCGTTGCTAGATACTCCATCGTTTTTCCAGACGCCTCTGAAGGGTAAAATTAAAACTATATACAACAATGTATATAGAACAACGGGAGACACGGGCAGAGTAACGAGAAAATAATCAATCTTCCAAGTCCACTTGGAAGCAATCAACGGTCTGTTATTGCGTCCGTCCAATCCGATAAAAGAACCGATATATCAAAGACGTCCGCGGTTCAATTACTAACCAATGTGCTATCTCTTAGAGGCAGTAAATCGAAAATGAAAATACTGGCCACCAGCTACAGGCCTAGGACATTGCACTCGACGATGGAGTATGTCAACAACAGCGACCATGTCCAGCTAAATCGATACCTCGACATCGAACGGAGTATCGAATTTTAACTATCGAATGGAGTAACGAGTATGAACAATCGGAACTTCAAAATTTTCTTCTTATCGAGCTACTCAATAATGGTTTATTCAATGATTTTGTAAACTCAAAAAAGAAACCACCCACCTATATTTAGTACTAGAGACCAGTGCGCAGTGTCGCGTGCGAGAATTTTACCATTAAGGGTCCAGCGGAGCTTGAATTGCCCACAAAAACGTAATACCGGAATAAATCGTAATCCAGGCAATATTCTATCAAAGTCTGTTATTATTCAGATTTGGATACTATTAATCTAGGTAACTACGGAGCTATTTCGTCTACTACTGCTTCACTGGAAATAAAAGACCGGAAAATCGTTCCACACTTGGTAAAGTTATCAAAAATTGCATTCGCTTACATTTATTTCCAGTGAAGTATTTTGGACGTAATGGTAGAGTAAGAACCTAGATTAACGCTATCGAAATCGAAATAATAACAGAATTTGATTAAATTGTATTTGATTTACGATTTATTTCGGTATTGCGTTTGTAAGGAAAAATCGGTCCGACGGACTCATAAAATCCAAATTTCAGGTGAATGTTCAGATTTTTTATAGTCTATATTTTAAGTTGGACCTCTAGAAACTGAAAACTGCATTCAATCCATGCAATAGTTTTTGCGTAATGCGTGTACATATAGACAGACACACTATAATTATAAATAAAATATAGTTTTGGCTTCTGTTGCTTTAACTTATACATTGACCTGTTATATATATATATATATAACAGGTCAATATATATCAGTATATATGTATATATATATATATATATATATATATATATATAATATATATATAATATTTAAACTTATCCCTACTGTGCTTGCATCTTTATTATCAATAGGTTATTATCATCCTTATATAATTATATATTATTTATCACTGAATCAGGAGTACAGGAGCACTCAGCATAACTGTCGTACTAAGCCGCGTATGAATATGTTGCCCAGTCTGAGGTCCCGAATTAAAATCCCAAATCCAGCAGTTTTTTTTATTTCGGATATCCGATAGTTTCACTTTGGCGTAGCGGTTAATGTTTAAGGTGGTCGCTACTAACGTTGCGCTGCGTGTCGTAGGTTCGATCCCCACCCGATGCAAATATTTATGTATTCCACGGGTATTATTATTGAGTCTGGGTGTACTTTGTATCCGTTAATTGCATGGTTGTGAAGTCTCCCGCAACATAACACTTGTTCCCTAGTGCGTGAAATTTATTTTAAACGGAAAAAAATAACTATATAAAATACTAGCGCCCGCTAGCGGTTTCACCCGCGCTGCTCCTAACGTGATGTTATATAGCATATATATATATAACTTTCCTCGATAAATGGACTATCACAACAATAATTTTTTAAATCGGTTCAGTAGATCCAGAGATTACCCCACCTACAACCTAACAAACATCACGTCTTCATAATATTAGTATTGATTGATTGTGTGTAAGACGAAACGCAAGACAGAAGGTTCTTGCGCAAGCACAAGACGAATAAATGAAGGCGCAGAAGGTTATAAATAATTAATGTTGCTATATTAAAAATAAAAACTAATCCTTTTTTCGCCTCCATACCTGCATTGTAATTAATTACTGAATATGGATTTAATGTATTCTACAGTAATTTCCTGCCGACGCGATGGTTAAAATTGCCACTCCAATTTTGACTTTATTCAACATCAAATATTTGTTTGGTAATTTCATTCATCAATATTTTGGGAATATTCAGGTACATAAAAGTTCCGGATTTTCAATACGCAATAAATATTTTATATTTCAAGTGTTTTACGATCGTTAAGAACACTTATTTTTCTGGAAATATACAGTTCTAATTCCTGTATCCTGCTAACCATTCACGCAATGAGAATATTTCTACTTGTACTTTAAGAGAGGTTAAAACGAATAATTCCACTTACAATTAGAGCTGCCCGACTGGAAAAGTACCTCCACCTTGCAGAAAATCGTAGCCAAATAACATAGCTCCGTGCTATGTTGTGTTCCTAACGGTGAGCAAGGTCGCCAGAGCTCCGCGAGGAAGCGTTGTATTGGCAGTGTGGGGGACCCGTGGTGTTTTGCTACCGCCGCTGTCATGCATGGCATTAGGTCTCCTATGAAAGCCCTACTAAATAAATATACTATTCCTTCTTAATTTACAGTCAACAACGCTCGAGTGATACCCCTGGTATTGCAAACGTCCATAGGCTACCGTAACCGCTTATCATCTGGCGGGCCGGATGTTTGTTTGCCACCTTAGTGGTATAAAAAAATATTACGAGTATATTCTCATTCCGTGGGTAATAGTGATAAAAAGTTTACTGTAAATGAAAGTTAATTATCAAAATATATGCCAGAAGGATGCTATATAATTTTACTGGTAAAAAAATAAAAAACGTTTGTATAAAGCTTGTTATCTTATTTTAGCTGTGTGGGGACAGGTTAGAATACAGTTCTTCACTGTCATTCAGATAGGCATCTCGTAGGAGGCGAGAAAATTATCTGACTTTTTTGATGGTAGAAATTCTTGGAGTGACTGGCGTTGGGGTCTATTAACCAAAAAAGTAAAGAACCTTGTTTCCAGTTTTGCGCGTGAGGGTTCCCCCTCGGTTACTGCGGCTCTGGCAGTCTGTAGTCCGAAGGGGCTCTTAAGGATCGGCAACGCATCAAAACCTCCTCGGGTGTTGCAGGTGTCTATAAAAAAATGACTATAAAAGTAATTACAGATATAAATATTTGACTACAAAAATAAAGTCTCCAAAATATACATAATCAACGTACAGCACAGGTTTATCTAATTTCGTAGGTGTCGTACGTCGGGACATATTAACGCAATTACGTGTTAAAAGCCTCGCCGGGTGCCCCGGGCGTCACTCTCAAAGAGATACACCTATTGAACACCGCTCCATGGAGGTTGAACACAACGCGTTTGCATATTGCGGCGTAACCACCTTGGGTGTGGTGGTAGTTTAATCTTAGAAAGCTCAGTTTCAAGAACTGTTGTAAAATAATAAAATTAGATTTACCAATGTTTGTTTTTTTTTTCTTAAAAAAACCTTACCCCACACTAGGATTTTCTCCTGTATCGTGGGTGCGTTTACAAACACAAATTCTCACATACACAAACGCCCAGACCCGGAACAACTACCTGTAGATCATACAAATATTTGCTCCGTGTGGGGATCAAACCCACAACACATTGCGCAGAAGTCGATCACTCAGCCGCTACGCCAAACGTGCGGTCGTTTGTGTTCTATACTTTTTCTGAATGTTCCCATACCAGTCTTTTTTCTATGTTATTAATGCCGTATTTCACCGGAGATGCAACTACTCGTCGGATAATTTCAAAAATGGAACGGAATTTGTGTTAAATTTACTGCCGACTGATTCAACGGACACTTAAGTAGGTACATATTATATATGAACAGATGAGTTTTGCCACCTCGCTGGGTCTGTTGTGATATTTGGCTATGGAGGGTAAGGTACTAGGTTCCATTTCCAGACCGAGCGGTGAGGTTAGGATTTTCTATTAAATCCTTAATTGCTATTAAGGATTTAATAGAAAATCCTAACTCAGAGTTCGGATTTGTGCTCAAGAGAGCTAAAATAGCCATTTTGGTGAATTACAATATAATTTTCGAACACAGCTCTGAAACTGTCTGACAATGTGTCAGACAGTTTCAGAGCTGTTTTCAGTATAAGTTGACCTCTAATTGTACAGTCAACAGCGCATCATGGTATCGAAAACTGTCAAATTTCTTCAATCGATTATCAGTTTGATCTCCAAATAACAAAGTTTATTATGCATTGGGGAAATCTGACAGTTTGTGGTAATTTGATGCACGGTTGACTGTACAAAAACACTATAGAATGCGAGGCTTAAACTGGAAATGTATAACCCGTTATGAAACCGTGTATCCGTGCATTATATTATTGATATGAATGATTCACTAATAATTTAGATTTTAGCTCCCGTGTGAACAGTGAGATACATATATAACAAATAAGAAAAAGTAAAACCACCTTCAAAAACATAAAAAAACATGTTATGTGCCAAACAGTTTCGACGGTCGGTGCCTTTGATTTGATCGATTCTTTTGATTTCGCTGCCGACTTCCGAAACTGTTTTGCACATAACCACCCCCGAATTATGACCTACCGATCAAAAAAAGAATCATCAAAATCGGTTCATAATTGACAAACATACAAAAAAATCAGTCGAATTGAGAGAGAACTTCTTCCTTTTTGAAGTCGGTTAAAAACAAAAATACCGGCGAACTACTGTATCTGTACATCACTATATCCTCAACTACCCTTCGTGGATACAGGCATGATGCTTATATAAATATACGTATGTAAGAATCCGTATAAATTTTATCATATAGGACCCCATTTTGTAACGTCTCCTTAACGAAGAAGAAGCGAGTTACTCAAAGATTCATTCAAAAATTAAACGAAGTGTATTCGCGTAGTCGCCTTCTAGATTAAACCTTCTAATAAGGTTCCCGCCTTCATACCAAATTGTTTTAGTGTGTTTAACGGCCAATTTGAGCAAGTTCGAGCTCATTTTGTATACATAAAGAGAAATTAGGTAATTTGTTTCTTGTCCCTTTTTATGACTCTTTGTTCTCGAATATTTATTATATAGTGCGTCGATTTATTGTGAATCTCGGATAGATTGAGAACATTCGTATCGCGTATTGTTTGTTTATAATTCATTTCGTTTGTACTATTCTAGCTGCTAATAAGAATAGTTGTTCGTGCAAAAATATATTGTAGTCATTATTCTTGAGATTAATCGACGCTTGGAATATATTTTTGGATTTCTAAGGATTTATGTAAAGGGCATTATCAGGTATGATGATGAGGAAAAATAAAAAAGTTTGTAGAAGAGATTACCTACAGATTTTGTAATAGATGACAGAGCTTTGATTTGAACGTGGGACATGGACGTAAATTTTGTTAAGTATACCGAAGTAGTTATGTATGACACATTTTAATATGAGGTTATGAATAATTATGATAGATACCAAACTGACTTAAGAAATTTTTTAAGGGTCAAAAAATGATGTCTTTTCTCCGTTTAACTTCAAAGCTGACAACAACTATGAAAATGATTTAATATCGGGAAAATAAAAAATACATACGGGTATCCTATTTTTCGATCTAGTTTCAAATAAAATTATAATATATGGGTGTTAAAAAAATAAAATGTCAAATTAAAAAATATTAATTTAAAATTAGATTGTTATGCTCAGTGAATATTTAATATCTTACAAATGATAGAGATTGAGTTTGGGTAAAATTTTATGTGGTAAGACGTAATGGGTAAGTTTCCTCATTTGTAGATTTAATTTCCTAAAACATTCAATTATTACCACCTGCTTGGAACCCCATTATAGATTTCATAAAATCAAAATCCAAGCCCAAAACTGCAAGACCGAAAGATACGGTGAGCTCGTTCTGCGTGAATCGGATCGCCAATAATTAACAAAAATGTAAGGTAGCTGTTAGTAATTGCAACATTAAGACGTCCAACAACTTAGAATACCCGTGACTATGGATGCTGTAAAGAATCCGAAACATCGGGAATCAAATAATATCAATACAACGCGATAAAATCCGTAAAAAGGAGTTTTATTTCTAATATTCGCGTAAGTGTCAGAAACCAGATTCAGATTTTCTGCTGGTCTCAATCTACAGCCGTTCATCAAAAGTTTAGAAAAGACCAACGATTCACGATCCCTAACAGTTTCGACTCAGCCAGGGGTGCAAAACTTTAGGTAGGCATTACACAATGCAGCTCTAACGGAATTCAAGTGTACTGTTGCAACTGGTTCAATTCATCGGGATTGAACTAATGTGAGAAACAGAGCGGATCTAGGTTTCGAAGCAAACGAGCGACGCAATTGTTTGCCTAAATCTGACAGCTGCACCTAATATCCAGCTGCTAAGTAGTTTCAACTATTTGCTGGAGTTCGAACCTCTAATCCTGTACAAATTCTATGGATCCGTAAAATGCTCTGAAGTTTTAATTTTTCTAATTGCGCACTAAATCTGACGTCATATACATATGTAATATATGTATGTATGTAGATGTCAATTAGAAACTGAAGATGATTCTTAACAATGGAAAGACTTTGGAAAGCAACGAAATGACGAAAAAGTAAGTAAATGGATATATTATACATAAGAATATGACTGCCTCATTAGTCTAGTGGTCCTAAGCGCGACTGCTACTCTAGAGATCCTGGGTTCGATCCCCAGGTCGAGCAAAGTGTTATTGGGTTTTCTATGAGATTCTCAGTAGCAGCTCGGAGTCTGGATTTGTGCCCGGTTAATGGCAATAGGCTCAAAAACTCTCAAAAACTCTTAAAACATACCGGCGAACTGTGGGTGTACATTAGTACGCCTCTGCCTAACCTTTCGAGGAATACAGGCGTGATGGTATGTTATGTTAAGAATATATTGTGAGAGATGCAATATTAAAATTTAAATAAAGATTTTAATTTTAGTTCAGACTTAAATTGACTGAATTTCATTTTCCGAATTATTTATTTTTATGTATTTAATGTTTTATTATTATTTGGTATTTATAAAACATTATAGTTATGATTTAATTCGATTCCGGCATCCTAGAATTTAGAACCTTATTTGTTTATATACAAGAGTATAAAGTAGCATAAACTTATATTAGTAGGTATCCTTATAAAAGTAAAATAGTATTATTTAATGGTGCGACGCTCATTATGACGTAAAGGATAATTAATTTTGAAAGAAAGTAAAGTGCTGTAAAAATTAATCGTGTTAAAGAAATATTAACGGCACGCGTTGCATGGAATTGAATTAAAAATGAAGGAAACGCCTGAAAAGTCTTTCTCCTGAAGTTTTAAGTTTCATTACAATACAGTGTAACCAATTAAAACTTGTTGGAAGTATGGTCAAATATAATATTACAAAATGTGTCAAAAATAGAACCTAGATTTTAAAGTTAAATATTATGTCTCAAAAAAATGTCTCATTAGTACAGTGGCGCGATTCCTGCACTAGAGGTCTTCGCTTCGATTCCCGTCATTAATTGTTAAAAACTGTTATTAGTTTTCTTTTTGTGTTTTTTTTTTGCATTTTCCATGCTAAGATTATAAAGTTGGTATCTGGTTTGATACACCAGACGCTCTGACCGCTAAGAAGACACAGGTTGGAATCCTGCCCGCGATTGAATTTTTCCTTTACTAAAATAGCTTTATAGTGTTATTAGTTTTTCCTATGAGCTTCTTAGTAGCAGTATTAGTAGCTAAAGGCTTTCCCTATGACGTCATAGGGGAAGCCTGTATGTTAGCGGTGCACGGTCATACCGTGCACTGTGAGCCACTGTCATACTACACCCCTGTCTAACCTTCCATGAAATACAGGCATGATAGTATGTTGCAAACATATTCAGGACATTTGGTATGTACATAATACTATTACTCAAACAATGTTCTATAGAAATGGTGTCATAATATTGGACTAGTTGTTATGTACTCAGAAACTCATTTGTCTGTGTCACTGCATGGCGTACCTGCCAGCATTTGAAATGGAACATCATTGCAAGCGTAGTTTGTATGGCGTTTTTATCGACTAGAATTACTAGCAACCCATACGCAGCTTCGCTTACGTAAAGCATCCAAATTTTTTCGGTAGATTTAAAAAAAAAATGCTTAACATCATACAAATGTTTGGTGCAATTTGGTGCAGTCATTCGGAATTTATGCGCGTATATACATTTCGGCGATCCATTTCTATTTATATAAATTATGTATTTATATGCGTTTGATCTTAAGTTTGCCTGAATGAAAGAATCTAAGAACGTGCATGCAATTCAAGTTGTATCCCAATCACATCACCAAACAAAATAAGAAACAATAATTATTCATGAAAGTAAACAAAGCACAAGCGTGACGACTTTTCAGATTCGAACTCGAGATCTTTAACTTGACAGTCCAACGGTCATACCACTATGCTATCACTGCTCGTTATTATTTATTGCCCATTAACCGGGCACAAATCCAGACTCCGAGCTGCTACTGAGAAGTTCATAGAAAAACCTAATAACACTGGACCTGGATTGAACCTAGGAACTCTGGACCAAGGACCAATGAGGCTTCTTCCGAAAAAGAAAATGCCTTCTAAGTGAATGCTGAATAAAATGCAACAGTAGTTAGGATTTAGGCGATCGTCTGAAACGTGCCAAAAAGCCAAAGAGAGCGCATCCATCGTTTCGCACCCACGTCTGCTATTGCGCCTGACAATATTTTATACAGCTGCGAAAATTGCAACCGCTCTCCAACTTTAACAATTTACACGCTCGTGCAGTCGTCGCTTGCATATTGCTCTAGATTAAGGCAGCGGCATATTGCATTCGCGAGTATTTTTACGATTGTTTTCCTTTCACTTTACGTGGGAGAGCCATGCTTCGGCACGAATGGGCCGGCTCGACCGGAGTGATACCAAGGCCTCACAGAAAACCGGCGTTAAACAACGCTTACGTTGTTGTTTCGCTGAGTGAGTGAGGTTACCGGAGGCCCAATCCCCTTTTAAAAAGGTCGGCAACGCACTCATGACCCCTCTGGTGTTGCGGGTGTCCATGGGCGGCGGTAATCGCTTACCATCGGCTGATCCGTCTGCTCGTTTGCCCTCCTATCCCATAAAAAAAACGATTTAGTATCGAATAACATGATTAATTCTGAACACACTACAACGAAAGCGAGTCAAATATTTTAGATTAATGCTGATAGATGTGGTTCCAGGCTCAGGGCGTTATTTGCTATTTTTTTTACAAAAGTATGAATAAATTCCTGATACTTAACATCTTCAATAAGTTTAAGGCTCATTAGTATAAGCAAGAATTTATTTTTCATAAATAAAAATGCTGCCTCGTTAGTCTATTAGTCCCAACCGCGACCGCTACGCTAGATGTCTTCGATTCTCAAGTTAAGCAAAGTGTTTTTAGGTTTTTCTATGTAATTCTAGTAAAGTAGCTTGGAGCTTGGAGTTTGGCATTTGTGCCTGGTAAAAGGCTCGCGGCCTATTACATGGGACTTAAACATACCGGCGAAATTAGAGTGGTACATTAGTAAGCCTGTGCTTAACCCTTCGGGGAATACAGGTGTGATGGTATGTTATGTTATGTTTGTATACTCTTTCAACTGTAATTGTTTAAGTTATAATTCAGTGTTCAAACATGTGTATCTGGCGTTATCCCTAAGGCAATGCCATGTGAGTGTCAGTATGTCGAACGATCAAATGAACTATTGACCCGAATGACTTGTCGCAACATCGCAAATACAACTGCAATACACATATCGCGACGTGACAGTGTGTGCAGTGTAAACTTGCCTTTACAGTGTTCCGTCTCTCTGTTGCGCTGATTCTAAGCTTAATTCCCAAGCATTAGGGACCACGATTTTACATAGCAATTATAGAGTTACAAACAACCTTTTTAGATAAACAACACGTTACACGAGAGAATTACTGAAACCTAGGCATTTAGCTGTGCCGCGTAAGTTTTGCATAAAATTAATACCTACAATTCATTTGAGTACTTTAGTGCTAGGTATTTTTTTTTACGAGTAGGAACCATTACGCTGGTAGATAAGTACCACCACTCCTTGAAATAAACAGTTCGCCAGTAGGCACTAATAATTGTCTCATACAAAAACTCAATAGTTATTGGTTGGTTTTGGTTTTTTTTACTGTGAGGACCGGTGTTCGATTTCCACTGCTAACCTGGAAATCAAACCCCGGTCCTTACATTCGATAGCTACTCTTGCGGCAATGCAATTAGTATTAAACCTTTCATGTAACAAATTATAAACACAGTGAACAATCTATTGTTATTACTGAATTAAAAAACGGTAACAAAATACACAAATACATACACTCACGCCTTTCTCCCACAGGGGAAGGCAGAAACTATAGACCGCCACTTGCTACGATTCTTTCATACTTCTTTTGCTTCTTCCACATCTTCTCATACATAATGAAATACTATAAGAAAAATTTTAACACTAAGACCACTCTTCAATGATATTATAAGACATTCACTTAGTTCCGAGCACAGATAAGTTCCGAGTCATAGATTACACAATAGTTCGACAGTATATTTTCCTCCATTAGAGCGAGCATCGATTACCTATAAACTTGTAATAATCCAAACTCGAAGCTTCTGCTGAGAATCGCACCAAAGACTTTACGGTCACAGCAGCTTGCAACCACTAGACTAACGAGGTAGTTAAATTTAAGTATGTACTTTAATAATTAAAATTGTAGTATATATTTTTTCATATCCTCAAGATGTAAAGTCTTAAGTTTAAAAAGAAATAGCAAAAGAGCTTAACGAAAAACAATCTTAAACGGAGAGGAAACTTCTCTTGGGATTTAGTATGAAATATTATTTATGTAATTTGGTTCCCTGTTAACCATTTTTGGGCCGCATTTTTCCGCAAAGGATAAGGGCCCACGAGGCAGAGAATCCATTCTTCAGTCACGTGTGGAAAACGTGACAAGATTAAAGATTTCGACACTGGATAAGTGATAACTACCGCCTATGTTTATCGTAATGTTTTTTTCTGTGGATGCAATCGGCAAACGAGCTGACGAGCCACCTGGTTGTAAGTAGTCATCGTCGCCCATGGATACTTAAAACACCAGCGAAGTTGCGTTGCCATCCATAAGAGGCCCTACGGACTGCAGACTGCCAGAATCGCAGCAACCGAGTCGGAACTGGCTCTTATTGCAAAAGTCAAAATACATACCAAGGTGCTTTACGAAAGATTCCGACATAAGGGTGATCGCCAGCCAGTCAGACCCCAAGAGGTCCTACCACCGAGCAAGTCAGATATTTTCATGCCTCTTGGGATACCTATCTGAAAGGCAGTGAGGAATAGTATTCTAACCCGTCCCCACACGGGGAAACGTCACGTTTTAACTTACTTGTCTTATTTACAACTGCGATAAATATGTAAGACTAGCTTCTGCCCGCAACTTCGCCTGCATGGACTTCAGAATTGGATCCGACCTGAATAAATAGCTTATGTGCTATTTCAGACTATAATCTATCTCTGTACAAAATTTCATTCAAGACTGTTCAGCAGTTAAGACGTGATTGATTCATAATCATAATCTTGATTGAGTAACAAACATCCATGCATCCACACAAACTTTCACGTTTATAATACTAGTAGGATTTATTTGTGTAAAAAGATCTTTCAATGACACTTATTATGTTATAAGTTGCTTATAAAGCGGCGGTAGCCTAATGGCTAGGGCTTCGATCATGTGGTTGCAGGTTCGAAACACACTTATTGCACTACCGACGTGAACCCATTCGTAATACAAGCATTTAGCTGAGCACAAGGGGTTAACAAGAATACTAGTACCTAATGTGCGACGGACATAATTAGTAAACTTCTAAAAAAAATTATGTCCAGCTGTTAGACAGTTACGCCATGATAATATTTTTTGGTTTAAAAACGATAAACTTCTTAGTCTCGATTTCTTCCGGGAAATCCTGCTTAGCTACATTTTTCAAAATGCCAAATGCTTATCTTTATAGATGGCAGTTTAGAGAAATGACAGTCTAATCTAGGTTGATACTACAGACTTTAATGCTTCTATTTTTAGGATGTGCTAAGAAAGATTGTGAGAAATGTGGCTTTTAGAGCGACATAAGTTGCTAATAAACTTGTTTATTATTATTTATTATAAGAGCGACATCCCTGTCTCTCAACACAGCCCAAAGTTACTTGTCACAATATTCAAATTTCTACATGTATCAATAGTTCAAGTACTAAAGACTTTAAAACTTGTTAATTATACATGTCTGAGTTATGTAATTTTTCTTTTGTAGCTAATGGTATTCAAAATTAGTTACAAATATATATAAATTTAATATATAAATTTACAGGCGAGCATAAAAGCATGATTAAAATGACTGCCTAAATAAATTGCTACTCTTGCTCTCAATCGTATTTTAAGGAACAAACTGAACACCAAAAATCCAATCAAAGTTACCCGAAGTTAGAACCGTGAGGCCCGCGTTAGCATACAAGCTTATCATATCGGGTATCGAACCAGTGGCCCAGAAACGATGGCAAATGAGATATCCACTAACGTGTGCGACAGAAAATATGTTTACCTATGAGTATACGTTTATTGGAATTGAAAATGCCAGTAGCTATGTCTAGCGAACGATAGTTTTGTGGTTTGTGGAACGCGTACCATGTTCACCTTGAAATGGTAATTGTGTTAAGGGAATATGAGTAGCTGATTACAAGGTTTCCTTTTTGAGGAGGTTTATTACATACATTTATTTGGGTGCTAAATTAAACAGGAATACCACGCGTACAGTTATAAAGAGGTACAAAAATTTTGGAAGCTGGCCCTGGGATTCATAATATTCACCACTACTATGATTGCTGAGGTCTAACAATCTCTTGACTTGGGAGACCTCAACCCTTGAAGGGGTCAAGGGTTGAGGTCAACCAAGTAATCCTCCGGCAGGTTTCAGCTCATGGAGGTCGAAACCCTGTCTGCGCATCCCAGCTCCCGGTGCGTCTACTGCGGATCGGGAGAATGGTGGGTAATTCTTTGATTTTTGCAAGCATAACTTGCTTGTAGAAGGAGATAATCCGACATATCCTAACCTAAACCCATCAGGATTCTTTGGACAAAAAATGGATGATTTTACTTAAATATAAGTTTTATGCATCTGAATAAATAATGAGTATGAAAACCAAATTCAATTAAACAAATACCATTTTTGTCTGCAAAAATAATATACTATTAAATTGAATACGCGACAATGGTATCGACCGTTACTTCAGGCAAGTGATTCATGTCTGTAGAGAATAGAAATACTCCTAGCTGAACAGAAACACCTCCTATTTGCACTCCATTTACCTTGCAGTTTAGTCACACAAGTTTATACCTTACTGCTTAAGAATAAAGTTGTATAGTGTTGCATAGAAAAGTTTGTATGTATGCGCTCCCGTTTCGCGTATACGTGCCGAGTTCTGTAAAGTTCTCGCGTCTTGTTACCACTACGCGTTTGGCAGATTGGATTTGTTTCTCCGCATGCTAATAACGTAGGTACGTGAGGACTCACCCGGATTAGCGCTGCTAGAGAAAAAAATGTCGTTTCGTTTGTATATTTTAGAAACATTAATACTATTACGTTGTTGAGGTGTTTGAGGTTGTTTGAGGGTGGCTGTTTCAAAAGCAATTGTCCCGTCTCGCCGAGTTTTATGTACATAACTGATATTATAATAAATGTACTGTGTTGGGTCAGATAAAACCCGTTCTTTGGTATCTGTGTTTTAGGGTTTAAGTATGTATTTATATAAGTTAAAAGATGATGTAGTGACACGTATTGAAAAGAATATGCTGAGATGGTCTAGACATATTGAAAGAATGAATGAAAGACGATTAACGAATGGAATTTATAAGGCGAATGTCACCAGCTGCGTCGGTAGAGATTGCCCTAGAAGGACATACGCCGATCTTATTGGCGAAATCGCAAGAATAAAAAATACAAAGCTTACAAAGAAGATGTCTACTTAGTTACTACGACTGCCTCATTAGTCGAGTCTAGTGGTTCCAAGCGCGAATGCTACGCTAGAGATCCTGGGTTTGATCCCCGGGTCGAGCAGTGTTATTGGGTTTTTCTATTAAATTCTCAGTACCAGCTCTGTGTCTGGATTTGTGCCCGGTTAATGGCAATAGGCTTGCTCCCTGTTACATGGTACTTAAACATACCAGCGTGATGGTATGTTAGAAGATGTATGAAAGTAAGAGAAGCAAAAAAGTATGCAAGAATCGTAGCAAGTGGAGGTCTATAGTTTCTGCCTACCCCTGTGGGAGAAAGTCGTAAGTGTATATAATAATATGTATGTTATATAAATTACATAAATATTTATCAACAGGCAGCTAGTGAGCATAAGTAGTATAGTGAGCATAAGCATAGTGAGCTTCGATTTCGGTAATGTCAATTATCGCATTGTAGGTATTGATATTATTTAATTCTCGACGTTTCGGATCCATTACAGCATCCATGGTCACGGGTAGACTGAGGCGTTGTACGTCTTAATGTTAAAATTACTAACAGCTACCTTACATTTTCGTTAATTATTGGCGATCCGATTCACAGAACGTCTTCGGGAATCAAATAATATCAAATACAACGCGATAAAATCCGTAGAAAGTAGTTTATTTCAATGTCTATTAATCGCGACTGCCTCATTAGTCTAGTGGTTCCAAGCGCGACTGCTACGCTAGAGGTCCTGGGTTCGATCCCCAGGTCGAGTAAAATGTTATTAAGTTTTTCTATGAAATTCTCAGTAGCAGCTCGGAGTCTGGATTTGTGCCCGGTTAATGGCAATAGGCTCGCCCCCTATTACATGGGACCTAAACATACCAGGCGATTTGTGGGTGTACATTATTTAGCCTCTGCTATTCGGGGAGTACAGGCGTGATGGTATGTTATGTTGTTATTAATCGCGTAAGTGTCAGAAACCAGTAGTGTCAATTTGCACTTCTATGGGTCTAAAAACATATCTGTTACATGTGGGAGTATACTAGTTTACCTCTGCCTAAACCTTTGGGAATACAGGCGTGATGGTATGTTATACCATTCCTTAGTTACATTATGAATAAGGTTTTATTTCAATACCCTGCTTCATCCAAACCACGTATGAGCAATAAAATACGGATCGCGGTGGGAGGAATCCTGTTACGTTTAATTGTTTCATATTGGAAATTCTAATGAGAAATAGTATTACTATCTCATCTTACATAGTGTTGTAATAGTAAATTTCTCCCTTCTTTATTGATCGGCACAACACTATTAGTAAGTAACATTACTAGATGTTCCAACTCTATAGTTTTCTTTTTCTATGGTGAATCTCTCAAATAAAACACGGTGCAAGTTAATCTTTTTATCGAATTCTAACAACTCAACACAGCGATTTTGCTATTAAGGTTAAGTTTTTCATCGTCAGATAACTTTTAACCGAAGAATAAAATATAATTGTCGTTTGACAGATTTTGTATAGAAAAACTGTCACAAATTCGAATTTAATCCTCGATAAAGTTATCTGGCGATGGAAAAATTGGCCTTTAGTCTTGTTAAAATTATTACACCACTAAATATCTTACCGTTCTCTCTGAGACTCAGATAGATCCTGATAATCGAAGAATGCTCAACCATCCACTGACTGAATGCAATAAGCACAGCTGAAGAGATCGAGCCTTATTACTAAGTTACGAGGTTTTTTTTATATAATGGAATTCTTCATAAATTTTTCAAAAATTTACTAAGCAATAATGAGTGGATTTATATCCGGTTACGTAAGATCTAAAACGTGCCAGTGAACTGTGAGTTCCCAGCTGTATACCACTGCCTGACCTCGTGGTGAATACAAGGATGATGTGTGTCGGTCGTACCCGCTGTGTTAAATTAAGCATCATGGGAGACAAAGAAACCAACCGCTGTTAAGAATTTTAAAGAGTTTGGCTTCGATTTTACGATAGTGATAATAATATTATTTTGGGTCTTTCAAAATGTAAAATAAAAAGAGCCACCTTGGTGTTTTTATCTTTTTTTATTTAATTTTATACGCAATACGCCATCTATTAGGAAACTCAAGAACTTTACGTACTCGAATCACTCACTATAAGAAGGGAAACCGAAAGTTCAAACTGAAATTAACCCTACGATACTAGTGCCATCTATTGACAAAAGCTGAAAATAAAACAACATTGGCTACGCTAGAATGCTACGACGTAGGACGCTTCGTAGCTGAGCCTGTTCCTCGTAGCGTACCGGACTACGAACCGTAGCGCTATCTGTGTTAAAGTAATTCAACAATTCTGTGTTCAAGGAATTATCCAGGCTTTCACAAAAATGCACAGATGGTGTTGATATTCACTGAAGAGAGTCCTCCTATTCAATGCAGCTCAAGTTTTGTGAAGATCGCAGTTTTTATGCGCTAGATGACGCTGTTCGTTTTACAAATATTTTTTAAAAGAAAACAAAACGAATCGTGTATCAAAGATAGTGTGGGATGTGTTTTTCATTATGTTGGAAAGATCGATAGATATCATGCAAAAGAAAATTGTTCTTGTCTTTGTTTTTTTTATTAAATTTTTTGTTGCATTGCTGAGGCATACCTTCCTCATTAATCTAGTTATCTTAAGCGCGACTGCTTCGCTCGAAGTCCCGGTTCCGATTTTCAGATCTAACAATGTATTATTATATATTATTTTCTATGAAATACCTACTCAGTAGCAGATCGGCGTTACGATTTGTACCGGTTAATGACAATAGGCTCACCCCGTATGACATGGAATGTAAACTTACCAGTGAACTATGGGTATAAATTAGTATACCTCTGTCTAATCTTTCTGGAAATACAGGCGTGATGTTTACCTTCACCCATTTTTTCAACTAGCACTTTAAATTCGATACTCTAAAAAAACATGGCGGCTATTCTATATTCTGACTAGACTTCCCGTGCGCAGGTTCGCTTGCGTATTTATATAATTTACGTTTCTAAATAAACTGAGCGCACTGTACTCTACACCACGGAGGTTTCATATCATAAAATGTCAAAGTCAAAGGAAGAAAACAATTGTCAAAATGCGAATGACAGCTGCACCTAGTTTACTAGCTACACTAGTAATTGATCTGCTGACCTATTGAGATACACTAGAAGGGTTGAAGATAAATAAAACCACATCTGTGTTCTGATCTAATCTTATTCAATTTATTAAAAAAAGTCATGACTACTTAAACAAGTAAGTGGTGGTAACGAAACCATACTGCGATCTATTTTAACGCCAACGACATCTATCGAGCATCGAATCAGTTCTTTATAATAATAAGTGATGATTTTGTGTTGGTCGTGAACAAAGTGTATGTGTCTGTGTAGATGTCAAACGCATGGTAGCGTGTGCAGACTTTCATACAAACTTTTAACTTCCCTTTTCAACACCTTAGAGGTTGAATTTCCAAAAATCCTTTCTTAGTACTTGTCTACAGTGCAAAAGGATCTAGCTCCTGTAGTTTCGGCTGTGCAATGATACGTCAGTCAGTTCTTCTTTTATTAAATAGTTTTATATAAAAAATACTGCCAAATCTGCTTAAGCTAAAATGAACTAAAGAGAAAAGATAAATAATAGCAAAAAGAGCGACTTTATCAAATAAGAAACATTCCGAGTTTCCTGTATAATTCAATGAAACGTTTGTAAATTTAATAATGCAATCATAAGCTGGATTTGTCGGCGCGACTCGACTGCTTTATAACTAGCGCGAATGCTGTGGACTGTTTGTATTTGTACGGATATTTGAGTGTGGGTGTGTTAGTTTGAATAAAATTTGAAGTTTATTAAAATAGAATAGCCTCGTTAGCCTAGTGGTTTTGAGCTGTCAGGTCCTGGGTTCGATTTCTAGGTCTAGTAAAGTGTTATTGGGTTTTTCTATAAAATTCTCAGTAACAGTTTGGAGTTTGGAATTTGTGCCCAGTTCATGGCAATAGGTGGGCCTCCTATTACATGGGACCCAAACATACCATCAAACTGTAGATTAGTACGCCTTTGCCTGACCTTTCGGGGAATACAGGCGTGATGGTATTATGTAAAATAAAATTAAAGTTATTTTTACCCACAAAGGAACGGAGACGTTATATACGTTTAGAGTGAGCGGGTATTTGTTTGTTTGTGATTTTCATATTTTTTTTGAATTTTCTGGCAATCGTCATCAGCATAAAGAGTTCGATTCCCGCACAGAATTTGTACGTCTAACGGATAGTTGTTTCATGTGTGAAAATATTGTGTATCAACGTGTCCACAAGGTACAGGAAAAAATATTATAAAATGGGATAAAATCAATCGCAGTCAAGTTTCATTGTCTAAGTTTTACGCTTATTATAAGTTTTTTTTTAAATACAGCAATATCACAAACTCCGAAAAATAGGGAATATTACAACAAACATACTAAATATTAATATCCTAAAGAAATGATGAAAGAAATACGCTACTTCGTTCTAGTGTATGTCATCACAATAAGACTTTGGGTTCACATTAAGCTTTTCAACAGGGAAGTCCTTTCAGATATAACTATCACAGTTCCAGCGATAACCTTCTATGAACAAGCAAACAAATTTTCTTTTTTAAAAAAAATAACAAACTTTATGTCTTTATAATAAAAGTGTATATGAATAAAATTGGAACCTATGATAAATAAATTGTATAACAAAATCAAATTAATTTAGCTTTCATCGATAAGCCAACATTAATTAAATGTGTAAGTAATGCAAAGAATTGAAATGGTAATAAAATAAAGGAACTTAGTAGGTAGGTAGGTTCGATAAGGTTCTAACAAGTAGAGTTCAAGATAAAGGAAAGTATTAAAATTCTCAATGCATTCGACCAAATGAACCAAGTTTTTACAGATGTTGGAGTTCGACGTCCATGGAGACAACATTTAAACAGTTCAATAAAAATATTTTTGAAATCACAATCATTTGAAAAATCCTGGCAATCAGTTTCTGCAGTATGGGTGGTGGGTTCGATTCCCGCAAGGAGGAAAAAATATTTGTTTATTTAAATAACTTAAATTACAAAATAAACGCCTGGTATGATGCAACGTTTTAAAAGAATAACCAGTTTTTATATCTTACTGTCGCCTTACTTAATCATTAAAATACTTTGGATGATCAATGCAAATTCAATTCGCTTACTGACACAAGCTTATTGCTTCCGAGTGACAGTAGATGTCGTGTTCATTGTAGTTGTATTTTTAACCCGTAAAATAAATCTTATGAACATAAACCATCAGTCGTGGATTCATTAATGCCCACTGTAATATCTCCTTACAAAAATCGTCCAATTCAAATGAAATCCAAATAAAATGAGTGACACTACTCCATTCAGTTGATGTTATGGGCCACGTTCGAAAACAAGAGCACCTCTTGAACTTCCTTGTGATTAGGTTTGTGTTTTATTTTTACTTTGTACTTTCAACGCGTAAGAAGTAATATTATACTGAGCGTAATATAAAAAAAATATAAATACTTCAAGATTTATACGTAGGTGTCTCTATTTGCCTGCCTCATTAGTTTAATCGTCCTAAGCACGACCATTAAGTTAGAGTTCTGGATTAGATTCCCAGGTCAAGCAAAGTGTTATTGGTTTTTTACGCTCGGCAGTCAGGATTGCGACCTTAAGCCACCGCATATTTACGATTTTTTTTTCAGCCCTACTAATAAAAAATACATAAGTTTTGTTTTCCACATCAAAATGATTTCTCCCTAAAATAAAATATTTAAGAAAGACGTTTTATAACACTACGATCCCCACAAAGTAAAATTGACACAAAAACAGATCCTTTTTAATTTTAACTTTTGAATAAAACCTCAGCAAAAATCCCAGCCCGTAATAAATCCGAGGCAGCTTCAAACGAAGTAGCTTAATAATTTCATCTCATAAAATACTTTTTTGCTTCTTTAGGGAAGTAGGGTGGTTGTTAGATAGAAAGCCGCGGCACTGCAGCGGAGTAAGCTGCATAGCTGTTGCAATACTTGTAATGCTCAACTTAATAACATCTAGCTAGTGTATAGCGTCGCAGCAATTATTGCTACATCCTAAACGTCTCTAGAGTTGTGCTGAATAGTTTGGTTTGAATTTTATCGACAAATTTTAATGTTAATTATAATTGTAAAAATATCAAATTATCTATATATATATACTTATTAGTAAGATTAGAAGCTACTTTGTTTATTGTTAAAAAATATTAATTTATATTATTATAGTGATACATACCTAGGTACTAAATCCCTCCGAGACTTTACATGATCTTATGACCAGATTATATTATTATTTAAATGCATAGTAGATCTATATACTTATCCAATATAGCCAAGAAGTTTTAAATTAACACTATGAAAATACTTGGGAAAGTTAATCCAAATTCGACCACCTACGCCGATTCTTGTTCGCTAAGGAGTTTAAATACACAGTTTCGAATGAATAATTTTAAAATCATCAGTTAGAGTTGCACTATAATAGAAAAAAGGTTTCGCAACGATTAAAATAGTCCTTTTTATATTAAGCGTAAACTTTTCATAAGTCAAAAACAACAGTTTTCATTAAAGTTTCTCAAAAACAGACCCTTAATATAGTCTTGTGTACACAAGTACTTATATTCAAAACTGACAAGTTTACTCATTACGAGTACATTAATCCGATAAATCCCAACACAAACGCAATTATAACACTGCAAATCACTTCGATTGCAACCACTTTTGCGGTGAATTTAGTTCACAAAATTTACTATTTCTCGGCTATCGATAATCGCTCGGGGGCAAGTCCCAGCACTGTCTCCCTCTGACTTATGTTCTCCTAGTGTTAATTTCACGACGTCGTCTGACAAATTCACTCGAGGCGTTGTGCGCACTCTCACACCTTTTTAATGGCGCTCCAGACCCACCCCTATACGCCAAAGGCTTTCTTTCTAGAGAATTAGTTCATAATAGCTGCAGCGCGGTAGTTAAGTTTACTTCGTTGAGTTGTTAAGACTTTCTATTATCTCGTTATTGTAATCTGCTTTTTTCTTCTTGCTTATTTTGCTGGATTTTAACATTGTATACTGAGATATTTGTTTCAACAAATAATCCTGTATATTATCTTTTAAAATAAGTGATGTGTCTTTAGGGGTAAATATTTGAAAATTATTAGAACGTCATTGACTTCGACCCAAATTTAAGAATGCAGATGTTTAAAACTACAATTATGATAATGAAAACTTACTACTACACGACTGTCGTCAAGCAATGAGACAACAATAAAAATATTCTGAATTATGAAAGAGAAAACTACTATAAGGAGAAGAATGATTTGTTAAATAATGTTCGAATATTCACCCTTTAAAGACGGTTGAAGATACTTCGAACAAGCCAACAGTTTGTATGTCATAAAACACGTGCCAGCAAACGTTCATTCAAGATTTGTTGCGTAATGAAAACGTATTATTTTTTTATGGGATAGGAGGGCAAACGAGCAGACGGATCGCCTGATGGTAAGCGATTACCGCCGCCCATGGACACCCGCAACACCAGAGGAGTTACAAGTGTGTTGCGCACTCACTCGGCGAAACACAACGTAAGCGTTGTTTGACGCCGATTTTCTGTGAGGCCGTGGTATCACTCCGGTCGAGCCGGCCCATTCGTGCATTGGTTTTAATGGATTTAATCATTCAATTCGAACGATTAAAATTAAGACATTTTAATATTTACCTGTATGGCTATTATTTATTACAAATTAAAAAATTTATTGATATAGAGCCATGTATCTATACAATCACAGTTGTAATTACTTTATTTTACACTACCATGCAAGTGTAACATTAAACGCTACCCAGTAAACTTAAATAGAAGCCGTCTGAAAATATTTACTAGACACGGTCGCATGCAAAAGATGTTCTGAACGCGAGACAGTTTGCATGAAACTTTGCATCTTGAATATTTCCCTCCAAAACGTTTTTAGCACCTCAAAATGAACGCGAATATGGTTCAAATTCGTAAAGCATATTTTGAAAGTTAGAATAAGTATTTTTAAAGTGTAGTTGCGTGTTCCTAGGGCGTACTAACCGTAGCACTGAATAAGTAAACGCCCGGAATAAATCAAGTTAATTGCGTTGGAGCACCTCCTAGTATGAGCCACCAGGCCTCAAGTGCATTATTCGATAGATAGTTAGTTAGGACGCATCCGGCACCTCTCTATTTTGGCGCTTGCGATCAATTTATGGTTAGGAATGAAGGTGAGCCTGTAAAATATATTACTATGAGCTGAATAAATCCTCTGATGATGGTTGGCGTTTTGTTGGGAGAGGCCTAAGTTCAGCAGTAGACGGCAATAAGCTGATATGATGATAATGATGAAGTAATAACTAAGCTGATCAACCGATTTATAAGGTTCACATCAAGACATCTCCGTGCCTAGGAGATCACGTAACACCGGTCCGGTTGTCAAACGAATACCTATGACACTCGTTACTGGTAGTCTTAAGCCTAAAAGCCTTTTTGTAGAGTGCGGAAAATCCTCGTGAATAATCTTTCACCATTTTTGGGACTTCTGGATTTTATCTTCATTTAATATATAATTTTTAGTTAGGCGTGCACAAACATTGCCTACGTTTAAAAAAATGGTCAAGGAGCATTATCTGTCGCTGTAGATTATTTGTTCTCCATTATTGAATTAATATATTTATGTATATTATAATTATGTATATGTTTAGTAGTATTTATATATTTAGCAGTATGTATATATTTAGGTATATATTTTATTTTTTCTTGTAATATATTGATAATATGTGTTTAAAAATTAAGAATCCTGTTTCTTTCTAAGTACGCCAGACTACCTTAGTATTCGCCTTTCCTTTTCTCATAAGTCCATCCAAAGGTTGTCTGTAAGAGATCGCTATTAGTGATAAGACCGCCCATTGTACCTTTCTATGACTTACAAAATTGTACTTTACATTAGTTTTTTGGTGTGCAATAAAGAATACTCTATCTATCTATCTAATTACAGTACATAATCCACTTGATTACAGTTACATAATCAGTTGTTAAAGAAACATAACTTTAAAAATTAAATAGTTGCTACTTTACAGCACTTTTGTTCCAAGTCAAAATTTTCAAGAGTTAAAAGTAAGACGTTCTTTGCACAATTTTATTTTAGGCAGCTCATTTCTTTTCATTTCTTAAGGTATTCCATTAACAATAAGTGAAACAATTATTGGAGGAATGCTGTAAAAATATTTCAAAACTTATTATTCTAAATTTAAAAAATATAGTGTCAAGAACGATACGATTAGACGACACGATTGGCGTAGCGGTTGAGCGATCGGCTTCTGCGCCACGTGTTGTGAGTTCGATCCCCACTCGGAGCAAATATTTGTGTGATTTACAGGTAGTTGTTCCGGGTCTGGGCGTTTGTGTATGTGAGAATTTGTGTTTGTAAACGCACCCACGATACAGGAGAAAATCCTAGTGTGGGGCAAGGTTTTTTTAAAAAAAATATCGATACATATAGACAATTTAAAATATGCTAACACCATTTAAAATTTGTACAAAATGAAACAGAAAATCCCCGCATAATAAACAAACGTCAGGGCAGACATAACAAGTTTAAATTAATCTAAAAAGTACTTAACATCCGAACCAATGAACAAGAAAGGATTGCTTACTTCAGAAGCGTGATTAAAACTTTAGATTAGCCCGAACCGAAAGTTTAAATAAAAAGCACCAATATTGAACTATACATTTAATTTGAGCGAGCTAAACTCAGCCGAAAATGCTAAACTCGTAAAGTTGAAAACTAATAATGCAACTTGCGTAACAACTGAAGAGAGAAGGAGGTTGGAACAAAAACTAAAGCTCGCTCGAACTCCACCAGACATTCTTCCGTGCAAATATTAAACACATTGTTGAAAGATTACGGCTATCCGGATAATGGTAGTTGATTAAAAAGATGATTTCTCGCTCACTTATCTTTCAGAAATAGTATTGCCCGTGGATTCACTCGCATCCCAAAACGACTATATTCTATTTATTTTTAGGGTTCCGTACCTCAAAAGGTAAAAAAGTAACCCTTATAAGATCACTCTCTTGTCTGTCTTTCCTTCTGTCTGTCCGTATGTCACCACCGAGTTTCTCAGGAACAGGTAGACCTAGGAAGTTGAAATTTATACTCAGGTCTGTAGTCCCTATTAGGTGTATAAAAATCAAGGTCCTGAGTCAACACGATAAAAAGATATGGGCAAATTTAGATTTTCGCGAAAACTTGTATGTACCAAAATTTACCTAAATTTTCTTTTTACCGGAATTTTCCCTTTACCTTGCTTTTAACCAAAATTGACAATTCTAGTTTATGATATATTCGCCTCCTATTATATGGGACTAACTATGGGTATACATTAGTACTTACTTTTCACTAAGAAATTTAATATTCACACGCCTGTAAAAAAAAATAACTTTGACTTTATGAAAGTCGAAAATGAATATGAGCTATGAATACAAAATAATTATGAATTATACAATTGTATAAAACTAATTTATATCTAAATTTTAGTAACAAACTCAGGCCGTCAGTGCCAAGCGTATAAAACTAATAAAAATCCTTTGAATTAGTAACTTCAGCGCCATATGTAAACAAAAGCAAAATATTATGTTTATCAAATAAGGATTCCAACCAAGCGCATTTTTGCTACCAGCAAATAAAATTATGAGACGAATGAGAGCAAAACGCAAGTTGATTTTAATATATGTACGTATTCGCGAGGATCGCAATCCTGCCGTTTAAAAATGCTGGCATGCTCCCCCAAGCTTGAAATTACATTCAAAAGGAAAGCAATACATTTTTTATTCTATTAAATGGGTTTTATTTGAGCTATGGCACTATATCGGTGGTTATCCATAAAAATGGCTTGGGATTATAGAAAGTAGATGTAAATTCATGTTTTAATTAGCACTAAACGCAAATAGTAATGTGATATACCACTCAGAACGCAAAAAAAAATCATAGTAATCAATTCCTAAGTATTTTTTTAATGTGAAAATACACAATCCCCCTTTCATTCAAATCACATCGTGTATTCATCAAACACGCTTCACTGCACGTTGCAAAATACTTCGTTTCACAAATTCGAAGCTGCGTAATTACTACGCTGCAGCCACGCTTCGATCGATACTCGTAAATGTGCAAAATAAAACATATTCCTTGATGGTATAATTTAAGTAATTATTATTATATAACTGATTCATATCTAATATAGATTAAATTGTAATACAAAATCATCTTTTAATATAGAAAAGTTAGATATTATCTCCCGTCTTTATTTAAATCATGAAATAAAATGACATTCTTATACAGGATGTCTTTGAAAACATGCGACAAATCAATATTTCACTAAGAATCTTTTCCCAAATGACCAGTCAGATAGCAACTACGAATTGCAAATTTCACTTTATCAAATTAACTATCGTAAAACGCAACACAAATGAATTAATAATTTAATGCGTGAAAGATAATTAGCGCAAATCAAACACAGTAACATCAATTATCGCAAAATGGCAAACAATCGTTTAATTACCCAGTGGCATGGAAACCGCTAAATTAAGCGACAACCGACCCCATGTCGTAAATATGTTGCAGACGATAATTAACTTTACATGCATGCTGCAATAACTATGGTACATAAAGGGTATATTGTAAAAAGCTTTTGTTGAAACTGATGTTTAATACAAGAGAAAAAGAGAGAGGTAGGATATAGTGGAATCGAATAATTCCACTCACAATTGGAGTTGCGCGACTGGGAAAGTACCTCCACCTTGCAGAAAATCGTAGCCAAATTAACATAGCTCCGTGCTATCTTGTGTTCCTAACGGTCAAAGGCAAGGTCACAAGAGCTCCGCGAGGAAGCTTTGTGTTGGCAGTGGGGTGGACCGGAAGTATTTTGTAACTGCCGCTGTCATGCATGGCAGCATGTCTCCTACGCTGCCAGCCCAACTATTTCTCCTTAATTTACAGGGTTGGCAACGCGAGAGTGATACCCCTGGTGTTACTAGCGTCTATAGGCTACGGTAATCGCTTACTATCAAGTAAGCCGTATGCTTGTTTGCCACCTTAGTGGTATAAAAAAAACATTATTTTGGAATAATTCGGCAAACGAACTGATCGCCATCTGGTGGTAAGTAGTCATTATCACCCATGGATACCTGCAACAACAGAGGAGTTGGTGATGCGTTGCCAACGGTTAAGAGCCCCTACAGACTGCCAAAGTCGCAGCAACCGTGGAGGCTCCTACGCGTAAAAGTCGAAACACGCACCAAGGTATTTTACGACAGTCTCCGACCTAAATGTGATCACCAGACCCCAAGAGGTCCACCGAGCAAGTCAGATATTTTCACGGATACCTATCCGAAAGGCAGTGAAAAACAGTATTCTAACCTGTCTCCACACAGGGAATTGTTATAATCTTACGTTACCTTATAACTAATAGGTACTAAGTTTGTGTAGATATGTTAAATCCCTTGAAGGAAAATAGGTTGCATTTAGTTTGAAGCATCGTAGCTGGTAAATCATCACGCCTGTGTTCCCAGGAGGGCTTGATAAAAGCGTACTAATGTAACCCATAGTTCGCCAATATGTTAAGGTCCCATGTAAAAATGGGCTGGCCTATTGCCATGAATCAGGCAAATCCCAAACTTCGAGTTGCTACTGAGAATTTTAAAGAAAACCACAATAAACCATCTCCATCCTGTATACACACTTCTTCTAGTCCGTACGATCAATGACGTCACAATACATGTAAGAACGCCTACTAAGCCGAGGAGATAGAGGGGAGATGGTGTTAACACGAACATGTAACACGCATTATTATTTTAATTTCTTCTCAAAGGGGAGGTCGGACGCATAGATAACAACAATACGAAGCCGAGACCGCATATTCCTCTAAACAATAAGATCTGTAGACGTTAAGGCGACCCTACTCGCTATTGTTTAAGAAACTCGCTTAAAACACGATGGGTGACAATGAAAGGACACTTAAAATTTATACACTTCGATGTTTTGTTATAAAAATGTTTTTAATTTTCTTTTGTGGATATAGTGTGCTTGGTATTAGATTAATACATATTAAATTTGATTGTGAGGATGTATCCTAACTGTGAGCCGGAGCTTGTTTGTTTATTACGCTTTCACGCCTAAACTACTAAACAGATTCAAAAAATTCTTTCACCATTAGGAAGCTACATTATCAGCGAGTAATATAGGCTGTATTTTTTTTAAATTAGAGGTCCCTACGAAAATTACAATAATGTAACCCAAGGTATCAAAAATTTGCCTATATGAGTCATTATTTTTTTGAAAATGTAGGTTACTAATAATGTCCACCCGTGCGAAGTCGGGGCGGGCTGCTAGTACCTTACGTATATATTTGTGAGGATGTATAGATGTTTGTTACTCTTTCACGCCAGAACGGCTGAACGGATCTGGATAAAATTTGGCACAGAGATAGTCTGGAATAACACAGGCTATTTATCATCCAAGTCGGACCTAATTTTGAAGTCCACGCATATGAAATCGTGGGCAGAAGCTAATATTTTATATTGAAAAGGCAGACTAATAAATACCCTTAAGTTTCTTGTTCGTCTTAATACAAGACAATCTTGTGGCCGCAAGTTGGTCATTTTATCTAAAACAGACCAATTCAACTAATGTTTTCAAACTAACTCAATGCCAGGCACATAAACCTCCGACTCATAGTACAGCCTTCCAACTTGTACACCAAAACTTTCCATGTATGAGAAAATTATGAATGAAAATGGAAAATTAATTAAAGCGTGTATTAAAACAACCTAGTAGCAATTACAACTACCGGAAACCAATTAACTCTAGCCCTTGGGAGTTATTGTACAAAAAATATATTATCCATAGTACGTAATTCGCTTTCGAAAGTTTTCATTACTTATTGTAGACTAGCTTCTGCACGCGACTTTGTTTGCGTAGACTTCAGAATTGGGTCCGACGTGGATAAAAAGTAGCCTATGTGTTATTCTAGACTATAATTTATCTCTGTGCCAAATTCCATCCAGATCCGTTCAGCCGTTCTGGCGTGAAAGAGTAACAAACATCCATACATCCATACTCACAAACTTTCACGTTTATAATATTAGTAAGGATATTAATTTATTTAACAACTGCCTCGCACAAATATTTTTGTCGCGGGCGGCCATTGGACTCTCTGCAACTCTTACTGTAACAGGTGATTACTCGACCACTGCGGCTCTTAAGCTTATCATTATTAGATTTTTAGGTAAAAAGTAGGAATGATGTATTCTAAACATGTAGCGATATTTTGATAAGCACTAAAATAAAAAAAGCAAGCCATAATCTGTAATAATATGTACAGTCGACAAAATAGTGAACTATACAGGCAGCTAATGATATTATGTGTTTTGAAAAAGATTGCTATCATACAATATGTGTCAAAACGGGAGTATTTCTAACCACCTACATACCAAACCTTTTGACGGATAATTACTTATAACACAATCTTTGTCAAGACGCAGATGTCTTTCGCTGTCTATGTACCTAATTATTTCATCGACTGTACATAGGTACCAGGACATCTCACACATAAACCAGTGAATATACTGTCGTAAGTGAACAGGTGAAGTTTTCTTTTTACGTAAATGTAAATAAAGAAAATTTGCCTAATATAAAACAACTTTCCGTTCAAATGGAAGGTTCCTTCCCCTTTATCGTATTTTCCTGTTTCGCTCTATAATAAAGTTTATTTATGTTCATTTCATTATCTAGATATTCTGTAATAAAATCTTCATTCCGTAGTCTATTTGTAAAATATGATTGGAGGAGATGGCATAATTTACTTCAAAGTAAAAATGTAAAATAAAATGTATAAGATGTTTCCATTTTTAATTAAGTATCCTATCAATAATTAAGTAGATCAGGTAGTTTTCTTTCTAATTTGCGTAATATGGTTCGTATTATATGATTTGCTAACGATAATGTTTCTAAATACTGCTTTGTGTAACATATTGTGCATATTTTCGAATACTATAGTTGTGGTTTTAGGAAACATAAACTGTTTTCTCGTTATAAACATGTTTTTTTAATGATTAGGTCGGCAAATGATTTGTCAAGCCACCTGATGGTAAGTAGTAATCATCGGCCATGGATACCTGCAACACCAGAAGATTTGCTGATGCATTGCCGACATTTAAGAGCCCCTACGGACTAAAGACTGCCAGAACCGCCGCAACCGAGGGGAACTGGCTCTTACGTGCAAAAGTTGAAACATACACCAAGGTGCTTACGACAGATGCCGACGTAAGGGTGGTACTCCTGCTCCTACCACCTCCATTTTTCATTCCGTAAAAACTTTATTCGGATCATTACAAATATTTCTTAAATTGGTTCATCAGTGCTCAAATGATGCGCTTACCAACGAACATAATTTAATTTTTATTTACATAGATAAAACAAAAACTGCATCAAAATCAATAAACTCGTTTGACGAATAATATTTCCTGCAGTTGAATCATCGAAACACCGTCGATTCCGAATCCCAACAGAGTTGACTTAATCATAGGAACGGCCGCGAAATCGCTCCGGTTCAAACGAGGCCCGAGGGAGCGACCGGCCTCCTTTTTCTTCCTTTTACCCTGAGACGATCTAGCAAACTTGCCAGGATTACACAGGACTTACCCCACCGACTGCTCTATGAAAACTTGAGCCGTTAAAGTGTTGTTGCATTTTTTGCAGACTTTTAAAACGTTAGGTTGATTTTAAAACTAGCACTTTTTAAAAAGTATACGCTTTTACTTTGATTTTGCTTTTATGATTCATTCGCTTCATAAATAGTTACCTGTTTATTTTATCATAATTAAAGCTCTTTGAAGTGAATCCTGTTTAGTGAAGTTTTATTAAATGTTGTTTGTTTGTATTAAATGTGGTAAAATACATCAAGAAATTAAGTAGTCAACGAAATAGATCACTTTCAAGATTGCTTCAATGAAAATTAAATGCTTACATATTTTCTGGATTTTCGACTTATTAATTAGGTAAAAAAAAACCGCTAACCTAACAGTACCTGTAACAAGAATAAACAAAACATTAAATATATAAATATAGCAAAAAAATATGAAACAAATTACTTTAATTAATTAACCAGTACACATTTGTGAGATCGGTAATACTAAAAATATAAAATTTGACGTCACCATAAAGACGTAACGTCGATCTGTCGGGTGGGACTCTTGGTCATAGCGTCTGATGTATCTAACCAGAAGACGCAGGTTCGAATTCTGCCCGCTGTCGATTTTCCTTCATTAAAATAACATAATTTATGAAGCTTGATATATTATAACCTAATACCGAATATGAGTTCTACCGAGTTTGATAAACGGTATTCGCTAACATCTCCAGCATTTTTATGCCGATTTTAATTGCAAGTCGATTTTACATACCTACATAAAATACCAAAGACGCTTGCATAAACCTGACCTAATGAACAAGCTAGTTCACCCGTATTAAATATTTTTCGTTACTTCAGATAGGTTGAAATGACGTTGATCCCATACGGTCGAAGCTAAAGGCATAAAGCCCATAGCTGTGACTATAGGGCAAGGATTTTTAGTCAGTACGTGTCTAACATACCCTGTTATATCTACAGTTGATAGACAATACATGGCTCGTAGAACTGATGGCCGCTGGGGCAGAAAGGTTCTCTAGTGGACATCATGCACTGGAAAACGCAGTGTGGGACGACTTCCAAGGAGATGGACGGACGACCTGGTAAAGGTCGCTCAGAGTCGTCGGTTGCAGGCGGTATATAACCGGTCCTTGTGGAGGTCTTTGGGCCTTTGTTCGGTATTGGACTCCTATTGATGATGACATGAGACTACGCATCAAAAAAGCGTGATCACATACAAATAATATACATAAGTACTAGTGGGCCCATTAAACGTTGTCTTGCCCTGTATCAACATCTTCCTGCCCTTATCCCAATTCATTTGTAGTCGGCGCAGCATGTCCTGTTCCTCCATTCATCCCTATCAGCCGTCACCTCAATCATTCACTCGATTGCGGTTCCACCTACCGGCTCAAATTGTGAATCTAAACCATCCAGGGACCCTTTTAAACAAACACAAAAAAAAACACACCAGCAGCGTATAAGGAGTTGGGACAATGCACCCTGCCCTTACCGAAACAGAAAGTAACGTCATATTAATTTGTGGCCGTGTTTTATTTCTGTCAAATCTGTCAATCCGTTCCCGATACAAAATATATGAGAAAATATTTTTTTTTTCTTTTTCGTGAATTTTTTGAATGTTTTAATAGTTATTCTGCTATTCGGGAAGGAGACAAATCCAACAAACCAAATATCATAAAAATCAGTCCACCTGTTCTCGAGTTATAAGTGTTGGAACAACCCCGACTTTGTTTAATATTATATAAGATATTTTCTACATAGGTGTCCATCCACGATCATAGATTATGGTTTTGTGAACAAACAATTTGTATTTGGTATAAATAGGGATTTCCGTTTCATATCAGATCGTTCATTTGTAAATTCCCTCATTAATTACAAAAAAAATTGTTCGTTCTCATTAAGCGCTGATAAATAGATAACAATGATTAATGTTGGAATTAGTAAACCATTTTCAAAATCACCAAAGCCAACGATTAGCTTTGAAACAGGACTTTATTTGGATCTATTTAAGTGGAATTTTCAATAAAAATTGTATACAGTTTATTTGTTTAACTAAATAGATGAAGAATACAAGACAAAAATAGTTGGTCTAGTAAGCAATTTATTTAATACTAGCTTTTGCCAGCGACTTCGTCCGCGTGGAATAGTTACTTTGTTCCATATGAACTTTCATCCTCTATTTCACCCCTACATTGTAGGTCGAAATTTATCAAAATGCTTTCTTAGGGGATGCCTACATCATAGTAGCTATATGCATGCCAAATTTCAGCCCGATCCCTCCAGTGGTTTGGGCTGTGCGTTGATAGATCACTATGTCAGTCAGTCAGTCACCTAACGTAAGAGTAGACAAATATAATCAGAAAGCTCCGAACTGCTAAGCTATCGGGAGTTACACGTGTTATTGTGATTCAACCATAAAAGATAGACATTTGCTGTCTTGGAATATTTTTTATATAATTTTAAGGAGAACATTTCCGTCATACATGATTTCTGTGTAGCTTTAACCATTAAGGCTGCACACGCGACGGAAGCTTAAAAAATGAAGTAAGTTCTCCCGTTTTCCCAAGATTTCCCTTCACTGCTCTGCTCCTATTGATCGTAGCGTGATGAAAAGTATACTATAACCTGCCCAGGAGTATGAAGAACAATTGTACCAAGTTTCGTTGAAATCCGTCGAGTGGTTTTTGTTTCTATAACGAACATACAGACAGACAGACAGACAGACAGACAGACAGACAGACAGACAGACAGACAGACAGACAGACAGACAGACAGACAGACAGAAAGACAGACAGACAGACAAAAATTTTACTGATTGCATTTTTGGCGTCAGTATCGATCACTAATCACCCGCTGATAGTTATTTTGGAAATATATTTCATGTACAGAATTGACCTCTCTACAGATTTATTATAAGTATAGATTTATATTCAATCAAGAATTTCCTTATTGGTACCGAAGCTGCCAATCAAAGGCTACACATACCATTACGCCTGTATTCCCCGAAGGGTTAGGCAGAGGTATACCGAACGGTGTGTGTACATTAGACACACACAGTACGCCCTTATGTTTTAGGTCCCATGTAATAAACGGCGAGCCTTCTACTGAGAATTTGAAGATTTGAGAATTTTGAAGAGTAATGTGCACCCACAATTCGCCGGTATATTTTAGCTCCCCCGTAATATTTACCATCCACCGCACCACCAGCAAGCCTATTACCATCAACCGTTCTCAAATCCAATCTCTAAGCTGCCAATGAGAATTTCATAGAAAAAACCCAATAACACTTCCTCGACCTGAGGATCGAACCCAGGACCTCTAGCATAGCAGTCGCACTTGGGTCCACTAGGGCAGTTTAGATATTTTTTGTTTTTATCCAAATGACCACACGAAATAAATTTCTATTGAGGTAAGTTAGTACTCAAGCCAAGAAAACTCCGGTATGTAAAGATAGTTGAGCAAACGAGAAACAAGCATTCTTGTGAAGCAAGAAAAGCTTTTAAAAAATAAATCTCTTCACTCCTCACTGTAGATTTAAAACATTCAGATGTTCTTCAAGCGTTTACTTTTCAAGTTTCACTGTGAAGTTTTCCTTCCTTAGCTTTCTCAAGTAAATTATTATGAAGCCAGGTAATATCATATAACGCAATTTAGTTTATAGATGTCAGTAGTCATTAGTATCTCGTTACATATGACACTAAACAAATAGGTGTACATTTAATAATGATTGAAGACGCACAAGTACGTCTGGAGTTACTAAAGTATCTTCGACTCTGTTTCAATGTTATTATGACTGAAGTTACGTTGGTATGTTACTTAAAATTTGATACGGTAAATAAGAGCCCCCAGGACGCGCGGTATTAGAGCTGGCTTATGGCACTGTATTAATTTTGAACCGTAGTAACTTAGGTGGTGACAGAACTAAGATACCAACACATAATTCACTTGGTAACACAAATGAAACTAGCGTTTAATTTACTGTTATAATTTAGTGAATTCCTTTACAGTCCACCGCGTAGTAAGGAACTTAGCCGCGGTGAGATTCTGTTATGTTGCAGAAATTATAACGATATTGCTGTTTTGAATTGTTTAATAATTCTTCTTCTTACAACTAAAAAAGTTATATACAACATAAGTAATTACTTTCACCCCCATGAAATCACAGCGACAATTTTTGTTTAATTCTGAAAGGCAGCATGGAGTTTTTCCCAGTTTATGATTTTTTTTTGTATATTTGATTAGCTTAGGTACGCGTGACCATTAGTTCGCCTGATGTTAAGCGACACTGCGATCTACAATTGAACGTTTGCTTAGAAGAAACCGTTTCACTCGTGATTTAAAGACAGTTCCGACTCCCAAAAATATATAAATTATGAATGATCTTTCCTCCATTTTTTAAAATCAATAATTAAAAAAAACCTAAACGATATATTTAAGTGCATGCAACACAAGCGTTGGATGATCACAATCAATTTTCTCAGTTGGTAATTTATATTCAAAAGCTTGTGATAATTTTGTGAAATATTGATTTGCAAGGAAAATCATGTTACAATTCCAACATTAATTTGAATGGATATAAGAGAGAGATCAAAGAATAAATGGATGGATTTTGTTAAAGCTGGTATGGTTATAAAAAGTAACTGATGAAATGACGACTGATAATTATATTAATTAAAGAAAACTGCGTCAACCCCTAGTATCCTTACTAATCTTATACGATTTTTTTTATTATAATTACCATTTCCTATTTGATTGCTTCTTATAAACGTGAAAGATTGTGAGTATGGATGTATGGATGTTTGTTACTCTTTCACGCCAGAACGGCTGAACGGATCTGGATAAAATTTGGCACACAGATAGATAACACATAGGTTACTTTTTATCCATGTCGGACCCAATCCTGAAGTTGATGACAATCTACCACTGAAATCGTTTGATTACAGTGGTAGATTGTCGTAGCCTGTAGACCTGAAAGGTAGTGAACATACTCTTGACATAAGTGAACCAGATGCAAGCGAGTCTTACTCGCACATGACTAGTTTTTTATTATTATTCCTCTACATATGAACAAGCAACAGCACGTGAAATTGCCAACAAAAAAGAAAAGGGAAAATCACACGGAGCGTGGCATCACGGGCCGACTCGGTTCGCGAACTACATTACAGTTTACATAAAAACATCGCGTTCAACGACAACGGGGCATCAACTTTCCCAGCGAAGACATAAGCGAAATTGAATTACACATATTGAAAAAGAAATGTGTAGCTCCTTGGTAGGCGTGGTTTTGTTGGAAGACTCCTCCTACCCAGTGATCCGCGCATGAATCGCAACGGCATCGCTCTCAAGTCGGCCGGTCGCTCCGTGTGTCGCACAAACTAAGTCAGTGTGAACCGAGCCGCGCGCTAGGGCTGTGTCGCACCCCCGCACAACTTGCCACTCCACACGACGAGCTTACTTCTCGCTTGTGTTTTGTTACGCGTATACACACAAAACTTTCGTGCTCAACTTTCGCGAAATTTAATATAACTTTACCGGATCAACAGTAGAAGTGAGACGGGGGAAAGTAATGACCGTAAACGAATATTTTGTTAATTAAACCGACGAGTTTTGAGTGGAATTCATGTTCAGTGACTGTGGCAAGGATGACAATCACACAATTTGTTTACTACAGAATTGTCCCATGAGCTATGACCACTTTCAGCAATATTGTTTCGTTTCTCTGATTGAATAGGTAAGTTTTTTTTAAATAATACAACTCATTTTAAATCTATAATTATATATTATACGTATGTATATAAAAGAAGAACCTGACTGACGTATCAACGCACAACCAAAACTACAGGAGCTAGATCCTTGAAAATTGATATGCTGGTTCCTTTTGCACTGTAGACGTGCACTAAGAAAGAATTTTTTGAAATTCAACCCTTAATGTGGTGAAAAGGGGGGTGAAAGTTTGTATGAAAATATCTACTATATTTTGTTCCCAAAGAGCGTAAGTTAAGTTGGCGTAAATGTATCAATTATTCGATAGTTGATAAGGTTTTATTAATATAAAGTTTGAAATAAATTAAGTGGTTTAAACTCATCAATTATTTCTGGACGTTAGTTTACATTGTATGAGAAGTTCTTCAAACTAAATATAGAATTATTCAGTCTATAGATAAGTTTATACTGAAATATAATTGCGTTACAATATCAAGTAAGTTAGCGAGTCAAAATGAAATTACATAACGGTACGGTAACGGTACTGGACTGAAAATTAGGACTAAAGAATTTATTAAAATGTAGCCTGTGGCTAATTACATTGTTGTAGGTAACCCTGTCAGTGGCGTAGGCAGCCACTTAGGGATTTTTTAAATCAACCCTTAAGCGAGGTAAAGGGGTTAAAGTACGCTTTCACGGGCAACGCAAAACGCTCGCAATAAATAAAGTTGCCAATTGCTCTCCCGATGAAACACGAATTTTCCAACCAGAAATGGTTCGAATTAAGCTTATACAATCATTAAATTAACCCGATGGACAAATTAAATTGTACCTACGCAATATTTTAGAGTTTCTATTAATCCTTTTGGATATGGAACAAAATATTGTAACGTATTTTACAAATAATTTGATAACCCTTTAAAAGTAATACTTAAATAAAAATAATACTCGCGTAATAGAATTAATATTGTCCATCAATTATTCCATAAATAAATATTTATGGATTTATGCTAACCTAAGTTTAATATTTTAATTTATTTAAGTGGAGGGTATAACGACATATTCATATTTTTGTCACAAACTCATACAGATACTTAGTATCTACCATGACAAATTGTATAAAATTCATTGTCACATTAACGCAATTTAATTGAATAACTTTTTTTTCATCAATTTTAATTTAATTAAAAGCTTTTACTACATTAAAGTGTACGCCCTCGATGATATTATTCCGGCTTTTGTAATTAAATATAGCGTGTTATTTTAGGTCAAAGAAGAGTTTACATAGCTCTCAATATTATAAAACTATTTATATTGAAAATATATTCCACATTCATTTACCAACATTAACATTATATGGTAATAATGTCTACTGTTTAAAACGCCCTGTATTAAAAGTCAATAGATTTTTTTAAATTTGTTCATTAACTTAAAAGCTTCTTGAAAGCGTAACAAGAAGCTTCGTCAGTTTTACAAAATGTGGACCAACATAATTTAATATTCTATTCATTTTCTGTATGAATTCTTGTGTACGGAATTTTCAGGAGCTTTTTTAAAAAGCCGTGTTTTTTTCCTATATTTTACATTCCTCTCTGGTATTTTTATTTCATAATAAAGGAGTTTTGTAGACACGATCATTATATACTTACATCTTTATTCATCTTTTTTATAAATGTTATCCTTAGTTTTAATTAGATATTTTCTAATAAAAAAATATTAATTGATGTGACAATTTGTATTATACTGGGTACTGCCCGCGACTTCGTTTGTGTGGACTTCAGAAGTGAGTCCGACCTGAATAAAAAGTCTGAAAAGCCTATGTACTATCGAAACTATAATCTATCTCTGTCCCAAATTTCATCCAGATCCGTTCAGCCGTTCTGGTGTAATTTAGTAACAAACATCCATCTTAACTTTCACATTTATAATAGTTCTTATCAAGATTACCGTGACACCATTATATCTAATTTTATGATACTACTCGTAATACACTTTTATTTTATATATTAAAACAATAAAGTTTAAGGATTCTATACGGTATATATAATCTTACGGATATTATATGTCGAATAGTCTCAAAAAATCAACTTTTATTTTAGTTATTTTTTTCTCTGAAATTCTTAGCAGCAGTTCGGACTTTGGACATACATTCGGTTATGGTTAGCATTAAGGGTTAGCCCTTAAGTATACACACCTCTACCTAACCCTTAAAGGATACAGGGTATATTAAAACTGTCCTATAAATTCTCTCAAGACACATTTTCCAACTTGTAACAGGATGTAATTAAAACCAATTACAACTCGAAGGGCGATTTTTATTAGGGAACCGCTTATCTAAATAGTGTGAGAAGTAGCCTTAAGTGGATTTGTAGTCACGGCAAAGGCAATGCTTCCGTAACAGTGAGTAATTTAAAGACGGCCAGGGCTGATATCTGCGGCCGCATCCATTACCCCCAACAACAGGGTACAAAACCACCATAAATTATAAGGAGGAATACTTATACGCTGATTTATATTGAGCTGTAAATTTTCTATGCTATACAGTATTTGCGAATACTGTCGGTCTTTATAACGGTTAAGGCCGAGCACATCTGAGCGGGTCTCAATTACCACAGCTGTTTGCGGTATTACGCGATTCGGTGTAGAGTGAAAAAGATATGTTGCGTCGTGACCAAAATGTGTGAAGGATTTTTAATTTGGGAGATTGGGTGTTGTAAGTAAACGACCTCCTAAATAAAATTGTTTCAATCTCGAATGCACATTTGGTATAGTGGTTAAGATGGTCCGGTGAACTGTGAGTGCACATCAGTATGCCTCTACCTAACTCTTCAGGGTTTACAGGCGTGATGTAAAGGTATGTTACTTTATGTTATAAAAATAATTCATCTACGTAATAGCTAGCTTAAAATAACATTAAATTAAAAATTTTCAAAACCCACGCAGCATCAAGTCATGTTTACCTTACTTTTGTAATATCATTGCAGTAACAGGAAACCAAATTTCAATTCGATCAGTCCCGTGGAAGTTGCTCACATCCCTTTACTCATCACATCAGAAAAAAGTTGATAATCTTCAAACGACTGGTCAAATTTCCTTAAGTCATATCTAAGAAGACTTTCAATCAAGTCACTCGTTTTGCAGTTACGACGCCACAGACCCACAGATATACAATTAAACTTATAATACCCCTCTTTTTGCATCGGGGGTTAACAAAGCAATATAATCTATAATTCATTAAAATATTAAAGGAAAACACAAACTACGAACATTGTTGAATTATAAATTAATATTCGAACAAAACAGCGTCAAAATAATATCACATTTTCGATTCCGAACATTTTTCACGTCCGTTTAATACGCGACGTTGGGCTAATAAAAACGAAAGGCTCCTCTGAGGCATTTAGTGGCACTACTGTTTTTGCCCTTGGCTCTAAAAGGGCAATATTTGCTTTAGCGGTACGCAGGTAACTGTTATCCGAGTCTTGCGGCCTTTGAACAAGCAAACTTGGACGGGAGTGATGTTAAAAGGGACACATGTCATTACTTTGAAAATACAGAAGGTGATTAAATAACACAAAATGAACCTTACTTTATATAGAATTACAAGTTATTTATGGTATACCTATAATAGTGAGATGCACCTCGGGTTGTTTATCTTCAAAGCCCTGTTCCAATAATATTAAGGTTAGGTACCTCAAAAAATAATTGTATTAATAACACAAACATAAACTTCTTCGGCCTGTTATTATAGGTATTGAAAAATTGGTTATTTAGTACCTAATCGATTTTTTATTAATCTCTGCCTCATAGTCTAGTGGTCCCAAGCGTGACTGCTACGCTAGTGTTATTGGGTTTTTCTATGAAATTCTCAGTAGCATATAAACGTGGGAGAGCCATGCTTCGGCACGAATGGGCCGGCTCGACCGGAGTGATACCACGGCCTCACAGAAAACCGGCGTCAAACAACGCTTACGTTGTGTTTCGCCGAGTGATTGAGGTTACCGGAGGCTCAAACCCCTTTTAAAAGGCGAGCAACGCACTTGTGACTCTTCTGGTGTTGCGGGTGTCCATGGGCGGCGAATCGCTACCATCAGGCGATCCGTCTGTTTGTTTGTCCCCTTATCCCATAAAAGAACCCAACTGATTGAACCCAGGACCTCTAGCGTATTAGTCACGCTTGGGACTACTAGACTGCAAACATAAAATAATGTAACTGCCTCATTAGTGTAGTGGTCACAAGCGCGACTGCTATGCTAAAGGTCCTGGGTTCAATCCCCAGGTCGAGCAAAGTGTTATTGGGTTTTTTCAGTAGCAACTCGGAGTCTGGATTTGTGCCAGGTTAATGGCAATAGGCCTTACATGGGACCTAAACATATCGGCGAACTGTGGGTGTACATTAGTAAACCCACAGTTCGCGATTTTATTGCCATTAACCAGGCACAAATCCCTGAGCTGACTGAGAATTTCATAGAAAAATAAAATAACACTTTGTTCGACCTGGGAATCGAACCCGAGACCTCTAATGTAGCAGTCGCGCTTGAGACTACTTGATTAGTGAAGCAGTTCACCCATATAAAAATTTGATCATTCGTAATGAGCAACCTTTGCACAAAAAGGACATAATTAAGTAAACATGAAAACTATTATGACCATAACCTCCCCAGAGATGGAGAAAAAAATATTATCTCTCTTTGTAACTCACTCGTGTCTCAGAGGATTAATAATTTTATCAACGCTTTAAATCTGCGAGTCCAACTGTATTTTAGTTATCTTTTTAAGACTAAAACTTGTGCATTTTAATTCGAACCGTATCTTATGCTAAACTACTGTCGAATGAAATCTCTTTTCTTATCACTCACCTAGATTTTATTTAAAAAGAAGAATATGTTCACGGCCTGTTTATGGTTAGCAGTTATCGTAAGAAATTGTATACTATATTTTAGCATACGAGCAGTGATAGCCTAGTGATATGATCATAGCACTGCCAAGTCAAAGGTTTCGAGTTTGAATCCAACGCACCTGTGACTTTTCGAAATTATGTGCATATTAATAGTTAATTATCACGCGCTTAAACGGTGAAGGAAAACATCGTGAAGAAACCTGCATGCCTGAGAGATTTTCTCGACGGAGTGTGAAGTCTGTCCACCCGCATTAGGCCAGCGTGGTGGACTATCGCCTAATCGCAGCAGTGCATCAAGCAGTGGGACAATATAATGGGTAGATTGAATTATATATATTTTTTTTTTAATTATGGGATCGGGGGACAAACGACACCCGCAACACCAGAGTGCCCGCCTTTTAAAAGGGGATTGGGCCTCCGGTAACCTTACTCACTCGGCGAAACACAACGTAAGCGTTGTGTTTCGCCGGTTTATACAAAGTTTTTCTGTAAGGCCGTGGGATCACTCTGGTCGAGCCGGCCCATTCGTGCCGAAGCATGGCTCTCCCACGTTTATGTGCTACTAAGAATTTCATAGAAAAACCCAATAACACTAGCGTAGCAGTCACGCTTGGGACCACTAGACTAATGAGGCAGAGATTAATAAAAAAATCGATTACTAAATAACCAATTTTTCAATACCTATAATAACAGGCCGAAGAAGTTTATGTTTGTGTTATTAAAAACAATTATTTTTTCACGTACCTACCATACCACGGCATACCACGTTTTATATATTTAAACGAACTAAGGAGTTCATAAAACCCATAATGTTGTGTTAACCCCAAACTAACCATGGCTGCCCTATAGTCATCGGCAAAAGTATGATAAATAGACACGTACTTATCACCTACTATCCGTATGTTCATATTCTTATGCGATCCAAATCTTATCATAAACAATTGTTTAGATTAAACTATAATCAAACTAGCAGTATTATGTTGGCTGAATTTAACAGTAGCCATTACCAAGTTATATCTTTATTTTATATCTATAAAAAATAAAAAATAATTAGTTAATATATATATATTTTAGAAGTTTATAGGGAAGGAAAATTGCGAACTTTGAGAATAAGTGCTTTTTAAATGTGATTTTTGTATGACCTATTGAAGTGGTCTTGAACGCGAAAATATTATTACACTGTTCTCGACCTGGTTATCGAACCCAGAACCTCTAGCGTAGCAGTCGTGCTCAGGACCACTAGGCTAACAAGATAGTTAATACTAAAATCTTTTTGTTATACTATAGGTTATAGGCAAATGATTTTGATATTAATTCCGTCATTGATATAGTATTGCCAAGCGTGACTGCTACGCTACAAGTTCTGGTTTGATTCCCAAGTCAAGCAATATATTATTTATTCTATGAACCTAGATGGGACATAAAAATATGTATATCGCCGAACTGTGGATCTAGACACATTAGTACACCTATGCCTAACCCTTTGGAGATACAGGCGTGATGGTATGATACAATTTATTGTATACCTATACTAGCTTCTGCCTGCGACTTTGTCTGCGCAGACTTCAGAATCGGGTCCGACCTGGATCAAAAGTAGCCTATGTATTATTCCAGACTATAATCTATCTCTGTGCCAAATTTTATCTAGATCCGTTCGGCCGATCTACCGTGAAAGAGTATCAAACATCCATACATCCATACTCACAAACTTTCACGTTTATAATATTGATAAGGATTTCGTGCATATCCGTAAGAAGTGACTTTGTTGTTGATACTTTTGATTAATGACAATTACTGACTGATCCAGTAACATTCAGGCAGTCAGATTCTTATATTCAGTCAGTCAGATTCTTAGATCCAGTAACAGTCAGATTCTTCCTTCTCCTTTGAATAAAATTTGGTAATTTAAAAAATAAAATATCTCTATATTTTATGGCTAAAATGACGCGGCTTCTCTGTAGATAAATTTTCACCGTTCGGTCACTGTCGGGGTAAAATCAATAACCGTCCAATATGTGCCTATCATTTTGACATCTAGAATTTCGTACGCAGCTTATGGCAACGCTGTTATGACAGGACAGGGTGTAAGCGAACAGCGATCTAGGAGATCTAGGATATTAATTAAATTAATAACTTAAAACCACAGTAACGTGTTATCAATAAATTATATTTATTTCTATGCTATTGTTCTTAAGAGTATTTGAAAATACATACCTACATATGTATATACACCGTTACATTTAAGTCGTTTTAATGCCGAAAGGACGATATTATACTCATCACTAGGAATAACTTTTACTATGGAACCAACCCTGAAATCACAAAAAAAAAACAGCTGTTCCATACACTCTGACGAGTTCAGAGTACACAAAATGTATGGGAACAGCTGTATTTTGGTTCCATAGTAAAAGTTATACCTAGCGATGAGTATAATATCGTCCTTTCGGCATTAAAACGACTTAAATGTAACGGTGTATATCTCCCGATATTTTCCACGCTTGTTATAATAATAATTATTAAGTATCAAGTACTTTTATAACTAGAAACTTTTTTTTACACGTGGTGTCATGTTAACAACAGTTTAATCATTACTACCTCTTCAGATTTCCTTCTTATTTTTAAAATTATGTATTGTAGGTACCTACGTAACAAATTAACAATTGTTTGTAACATTTTTTTCACAATATCTACAGAATTTACTTAAATCATTACACTAAAACAAAAAGTTATCTCCATTTTACATCGACCGTTCCTTCAAAGCTATACATTAACCTTAAACCATAAAAATTTAAGGCCCAATTAAGCACTGAGCCCAGTTATCACCCGCTAACAGGCGGCCGTACCTCATCGGCCGATAGCCGCGTGTTGTATGACGGGCCAGTTTTTGCTCGACACAGTACACCCGCTATTCATTAGGCCTACGCTGCTGTCCATGTCCGCATTAATTACAGGACGCTTCTGACGAATGACACGCAAATACTCGCCGGATAGGGCTATAACAGCCAATGTCACTGTTTGGTGCTTGGACGATCGGGAAAAAAGTATACACATTAAATTTTAATGTGTATCTTCACAATAATAATATATCCATTTAATCATTAATTTTTAATTTTTTTTAAACGTTGCCCCATACTAGGATTTTCTCCTGTATCGTGGGTGCGTTTTCAAACAGAAATTCTCACATACACAAACGCCCTGACCCGGAACAACTACCTGTAGATCATACAAATATTTGCTCCGTGTGGGGATCAAACCCACCACACGTTGCGCAGAAGCCGATCGCTCAGCCGCTACGCCAAACGTGTCGGCATGTAGACATTATACAGACATATTGTGAATAATTTCAGTAATTTTGAAAGCAACCATCTTACTATCGATGTAGATACTAAATAATAACCTAATATACATATATCTGCCTAACCATTATCATTACAGGTGTAATGTATTGTATTCAGTAATCTATATTACTAAAAATTAAGGCTGTTCATTGGTAAACGCATCACTTGTGAACGGCTCAGTCAGTCTGGCTCTTTAGGGAAAGCAAAATGATAATTTGGGAAAAAATACCGTTTTCTGTAATTTTTTATTAATTTATTGAAAATAAAATAGACAACGTCTCTCGTGTGATCGTGTCAAAGTTACGTAGTTTCCAATAGGTACTTCGATCATATAAGCCGAAAAATTTCCACTGCTAATATTGTTACGCCGAGTAACTATTAGTACGGAGATGGGTCACGAAGATTCTAGATAAGTCGTAGAAGCACGTAGAACATTCGAAGAAAAGCCGGGTTTAAGGTGAATGACCGTAAACAATAGACGATCACTTTATCGTCTATTGTTTATAAGTAGGTACTTAGGTACTTACCTACTCGTATTTTGTGGACCTATCGAGAATGTTCGATTCTAGAATCTTCGTGACTCATATAAATACTGGTCGTGAGGGTCGGCCAGGGCAGTTTAGTTCTGAACACGGTGAAGTGAATATCGAAGCGAAGTTAAGTGATTACAAGTGCGACATTATAGTGCGATAAGTGATACTGTAGTGACTCTCTCAGTAATTTCTGTTGTGTGTTTGTCAAGTTAATTAAAATATTTGTTGTTTCGGTGAAATTGGTGTTAATTAAATTTATCCCGAACCCTAGCTCGTAACAATATTATTTAATAATGTCTTTCTTATTAATAAACATTAATATTTCTAATTTCATTTTATTACATCGTTTCGTATCCTACATTCGTGTAATATTCTCCAGAACTCTTTCAAATGGAGCTGCATAACTCAACTCCAAACTGCACCGCAAACGCAACAGAAACTGTACATAAATTGTCACAGTTCCGACACTGTATCGTATGGAACATCCACTACTATATACGTCACTGACCACAGAAGAAAAATTAAGAGATCAGTCAGTCAGTCATTCAATCATTCACTCGTCATGCCTTCGAATGAAATAATCAGTAGTACACATTTTTTTAAATCTTGCGGGGGGAAACTGCCGTAATTGGATAAACTGGACATTAGAAACAATAAGACTGTGATGTTTTAATTATATTATATTGGCTAATGATGATGATGATGACTAAAGAATTATATTGTAATCATGTTTTCGATGGATTTTTGTTGACCGAATAAAGAAAATTTGAATTTATGGTGCACATTAGGGGAAGCCTACATCTAGCAGTGGACTGATAGTCTAATGATGATAATTTTATGGACTTTCTATGGACTTTCTTGGCGGCCATTTCTTGCCGGATTCTTATCCATAGGATCGATTTTTGAATCGTGCAACTAGACTCATGAACGTTTCATAAACGCTTGTAAAAGCTTATTTGAATTAAAAACATTTGACCTTGACTATGGTCACTATGTCAATTGAAATAAAACCTTTGTGTTAACGACTAACGCCATCTAGGGGCCATCGCAACGAATGAGCGGACAGAACGGTGGAAGGGCGAGCATTGCGCTGTGTCATTCCACTGAATATCTTTTTTACGACGATCAAGTGTCATCCTTACAACTGGTTATAATTTATATTATTTTGTTCTGTACAAATATACGCAATTTTAAAATCAAAGCAAATACACGAGTCATTTGTCTATCTCCATTTCTTCATCATACGAACGAGGAAAGAAATCGCACTTCACAAGCCAGCCTGACAAAATCACCTAACATATTTTGGACCTACGAACCGGATCTTCATCGAGAAGCAGCACCACCAGGAATTAACGGTCAGGCCATTCAATCTTTCCTTCCTAAATCCTGTGCTCAATTTGTGCTTACGTTGTTTCTTTATGCAAAATTACAGTGTTCTTGACCGGTGAATTAGTGCGCCTACCTACATCGCGTGCAAGTGAAAATCATCTACGAAACTGTAAGTGCTTAATTCCTGTTTTTCACATACACCGAAATGACAAAAAAGAGGCATTCGCTTATAGATGTTGAAAGTACAGATGATATTATCCGGGATTTAGTTAAGAAACGGGGTTCTGTTAAAGGGAAATTTACTTTATTCGTTAAATTTGTCGAGTCATTAGATGAGTCGAATATAACTGAAACACAAAAAGCAGAGTTACAAGAGCGTTTTCAAAGGACAAAATTGTTATTTGATCAATTTTCGAATTTTCAAGACGAATTAGACTTGATAGTTTCGGGGAGTCAAGTAGACAAAGAATTACAAGAGAGAGAAAGTTTTGAAAATCAGTTCTATGCTATTGTGGCCAAATGTAAGTGTATTTTAAAGGAAAACCCGCAATCTGACATTCAAAATCGTAACTCGAACGGTATCAAACTACCTACAATTTCTTTGCCCAACTTCGACGGTAGCTACGATCAATGGCTCGAGTTTCGCGATACATTTTTATCAATTATTCACAATAGTAATAATCTCGATAACGTTCAAAAATTTCATTACTTGCGATCAGTTCTCACAGGTAATGCACTACAAGTGATTAAGGCGCTAGAATTTTCTTCGGACAATTATTTAATTGCTTGGGATTTGTTAGAGAACAGATATAATAATAACCGTTTGCTTGTTCACAACCATGTTAAGGCTTTATTTTCTGCTCAGTCATTAAATAAAGAGTCAGCTTCGCAAATTCGTAAACTAATTGACAACATAATGAGAAATATTCGTGCATTAAAATCCTTAGGGGAACCTACTGACACATGGGATACATTAATTATCCACATAACAGTCTCAAAATTAGATTCGTCGACGGAACGCGAATGGGAACTTCATAAAAGTACCCACACGAATACGTCCTCAAATAAAAAAATGTCGTTGTCTGATTTAATGACTTTTCTTAAGGATCGAGCAGATTTTCTAGAAACTGTTAAGCCTTCTCAATGCAAACCAACAGGGGACACACATACTCAAAACACACACATTAAAAAAACGTCGTCGATAAAATCACATAGTCATGTAGTCACACATAAAAATAGTAAGCCTTCAAACTCATCACATTCGCAACGTTACAAATGCAATATGTGCGATTCGAACCATCCTTTATATTCTTGTGAAAAGTTCCTTAACTTATCACTTAACGAAAAAATAAAACACATAGAGGATAAAGGGATGTGTCGTAATTGTTTACGTGTCGGCCACGTAGTCGCGGAATGTTGGTTCGGGCCGTGCAAGCATTGTAACAAAAAACACAACACTTTAATTCACGACTTTAGTGACGCTGGTATGTCATCAGCAGTTGCAAACGCATCACAAACATCACCTCAGTCCGTTGCTGATATCACGCACACACATGTATCCCAAACGGCATCTCACACATTTCACACGCTTTATAAAGACGATAATATTACTTACAATCATTTTCACAATCAAGTATTATTATCGACTGCATTAGTGGAGATAGCTGATAAATATAACAAATTTCACACCACTCGAGCTCTCCTAGACAACGGGAGCCAACATTGTTTCATATCTGAAACATTATGCAATACCCTTAACATTCCATTGATACAGTCCACTGTTCAGGTAATAGGAGTAGGTAATTCCATCACGAAGTCTACACAATCATGTAACATTAAAATGCGGTCAAAAATAAACTCATATACCACACGCTTAAATTGTTTACTTTTGTCCCGCATTACGTCACAATTACCTTCACTGGGTGTCAATCATAAGATTGAAATACCAGATAACCTGCAACTTGCTGATCCCGACTTTTATTTAACAAACGAAATACATCTATTAATTGGTGCAGACAAGTTTTGGGAACTGCTAAACGAGGGTTTAATTCGTTTACCTAAAGGTCCTTATTTGCAGAACACAAAACTTGGCTGGATTATATCTGGGTCAGTTCACAGACAAGTTTCACACAGTAATCGAACTCAATGTAATCTCACACAAACATGGGATACCGAACTTAAACGTTTTTGGGAACTAGAAGAAATAGCTTCATGTTCCAGTTCCAAGAAATACACAAAAAATGAAATTGCATGCGAAGATTTATTTAAAAGTACTACCTTACGCGACGATAAGGGCCGTTTTTCTGTACGCATTCCGTTGAGTGAATCAGCTGATGCACTACACGATACATTTTCTATGGCACAGAACCGGTTTCTTGCACTCGAACGCAAATTACTTCGCAGCTCACCTCATTATAGACAAATGTATAATGAATTCATGAGTGAATATTTGCGCTTAGGTCACATGAGTCGCATTTATGAATATTCGTCGCCTTGTTTTTTCTTACCACACCATGGCATCTATAGGGAGCACAGTTCTACTACTAAACTTAGGGTGGTATTTGACGCGAGTGCAAAATCAACGTCAGGCAAGTCTTTAAACGATATACAACACATTGGGCCGTCGTTACAGAATGACATTTTCTCCATACTACTCAGATTTCGACAATATAAATATGTTGCATGTGCTGATATTGAGAAAATGTATCGCCAAATCTTAATCCAACCTGATCAGAGAAACTTGCAGCTAGTTATTTGGAGAGACAATCCATCTGAACCCCTCGGTATATACCAGCTTAATACCGTCACATACGGGACGGCATCCGCGCCTTATCTAAGTATAAGATGCTTAAAACAACTCGCTTTAGAATGCAATGATGACGTCATTGGACGGATCATTAATGAAGATTTTTATGTCGATGACTTGATAACGGGTCATCAAGATCAACAAAAATTATTAGAAATATGTTGTAACATTTCTAAAATACTAGATTCCGGTTGTTTTCCATTAAGAAAATGGATATTTAATTTTGCTACTATACAGTCACAATCTTCATTTACGTATAAGGAATTGTCATTAGGGGACAACTGTCACACAAAAACTCTGGGTATGGGTTGGTCTTGTTCTCCGGACGAACTGCATTTTAGCACAAAATGCGATTATGAGTTAGGGACTAGTACTACTAAGCGCAGTATCGCTTCAACTATTGCACAAATATACGACCCCTTAGGTCTTCTTACTCCTACAATTATTGTTGCTAAGATCATGTTGCAAAGATTATGGTTATCAAAAATAGGCTGGGATGATGCCCTATTTTATCAGATTGGAACAAATTCATAAATAAATTACAGTATTTACAAGATATACGGATTCCGCGCTATGTGCTACAAGATATTAACGCAGGTAGTAATACAAACAAAATAGAATTGCACATTTTTTGTGACGCATCACAAGACGCATATGGCGCCTGCGCGTACGTACGTAGCTATACAGGTACATTGATAACAGTTAACTTATTATGTGCGAAGAGCAAGGTGGCTCCCGTAAAACCGGTTAGCATACCGCGCTTAGAACTTTGTGGCGCTGTAATAGGTGCGAGACTGTACGCAAAAATAATAAGTTCATTAAGATTAACAATCGATAACGTGTATTTTTGGTCAGACTCGACAATTGTTTTAGCATGGCTTAAAATGTCACCTAATTTACTAAAGCAATTCGTACAAAATCGTATTATAGAAATTAATGAGATAACAGGTGATATGCCGTGGCTTCATGTCGCCGGTAAACAAAATCCGGCTGATTTATTATCACGTGGAATGCATTTAGACACACTTAAGTCATCTGATATGTGGTGGTGCGGACCTCAATTCTTACATGTTCCACATAAGGATTGGGCACAAGATATGCATAATTATGATGTTAATCCTGATGAATTACCCGAATTAAAAGCTAATAAAATTTCATTGTTAAGTCAAACACAACCAATTTTTCCATTCGAACTTTTTTCTTGTTTTAACCGTATGAGACGTGTTGTGGCATACGTGATACGCTTCATTAATAACTGTCGCAACAAAGTTAAGACACATCGCGTCACAGGTTGCCTCTTAGTAGACGAAGTATGTAATTCAACCAGGATTTTAACACGTATTGCACAGCAACAATCATTTTCAGATATTTATGATGGATTAAAATGTAATCGATTGTTAAAATATCCTCGTCATTTATCCAGTTTAAATATATTTTTAGATAAGCATAATTTAATTAGAGTAGGAGGTAGACTCACGCATTCGAAATCATTTTCGTATGATAAAAAACATCCATTGTTGTTATGTTCTAAGCATATATTTACACGACTCCTCTTTCAGTATCAGCATAAAGTCTTATTACACGCAGGGCCTCAGTTGTTATTAGCTTCAATACGAGAAACCTGGTGGCCTATCAGAGGACGCAACTTAGCAAAACAAGTGGTGCATACTTGTGTGAAATGCGTACGTATGAAAGCTAAACCTTTAACCATGCAAATGGGTAACTTACCTTCTGAAAGACTGGAACCAGGATATCCATTTATTCGATGCGGTGTCGATTATGCTGGGCCAATTTTTATGTTAAACCGTGCAGGAAGGGGGGCAAGATTAATTAAATGTTATATTTGTCTTTTTATATGTTTTACAACGCGCGCTATACACTTAGAATTGGTCACAAGTCTCACGAGCGAAGCATACATATTGGCATTTAAACGTTTTATCTCTCGGCGTGGTAAACCCATGCAAGTGTATTCAGATAATGGTAAAACATTCGTAGGAGCTTTAAAGGAATTTTCTAAATTTTTAGAGGACACTGAATGTGATATTGTTAACTTCGCTACTAATAATTTAATCAAATTCACATTTATACCACCATATTCGCCTCATTTCGGTGGTTTGTGGGAGGCAGGGGTTAAGTCCTGCAAATTTCATTTGTGCCGCGTAGTGGGCAATGCACACTTAACTTATGAGGAATTAAGTACGGTGTTAGCACAAATTGAAGCCGTCCTAAATTCCAGACCTATGTTTCCAATGTCCACAGACCCTAACGATTTGCTCCCTCTTGCTCCCGCTCATTTCCTGATCGGCCGACCGCTCACAGCACCTGCGAGCCAGGACCTCACTACGATGACTACGCAGAGCCTTTCTCGATATGATCGGGTGGAACAAATGCGGCAGAATTTTTGGACAAGATGGTCTAAAGAATATGTCTCCGAGCTTCAGAAAAGAACAAAATGGCAAATGAATCAAGACAGCCTTACTCCTAACACATTGGTTTTAGTGAAAGAGGATAACCTCCCTCCCCTGAAGTGGCGTCTCGGACGTGTGCTCCAAACATTTCCTGGCAAGGACAACATTGCACGAGTTGCCAGCATCAAAACTGCCACAGGCATTGTTCGACGATCCTTTTCGAAGATATGCCCGCTCCTGTACCCGCACGAAGATCAAAAGCCGGTGACGTCTATCTCGTTGGAACCTGGCACGTCCAAGGCCGGGGGCATGTTAACGACTAACGCCATCTAGGGGCCATCGCAACGAATGAGCGGACAGAACGGTGGAAGGGCGAGCATTGCGCTGTGTCATTCCACTGAATATCTTTTTTACGACGATCAAGTGTCATCCTTACAACTGGTTATAATTTATATTATTTTGTTCTGTACAAATATACGCAATTTTAAAATCAAAGCAAATACACGAGTCATTTGTCTATCTCCATTTCTTCATCATACGAACGAGGAAAGAAATCGCACTTCACAAGCCAGCCTGACAAAATCACCTAACACTTTGATTTTGACAATTTTGAAAATTCAATGATGAAAAGTAGGTATGTATGTATATATACCTTCTACTACTGCTACTAATATTACATACACGAGCGTGGTCTATAAACTATGTAACGTTAGTTTCTACTCTACATTTTACATTCACGTGATACTCAAGAGATTTGGTTGGCAAACGGCTAGAAAAATGCATAACTCAACACAACTACGTCACATACATGATAAGTCACAGCTCAGTTACATATATAGAATCCATCACTTAACATGAGTAACCACAGAATACTGTCAAGCCAGAGGTTGCCAAGCCAAACATTCAACGATTCATTTGGTATCACATCAATGACATCAATAGAATAATATGAAATATACAAAAAGAACGAAAATATAATTATTTACTATCTGTGTGTGCGGTACCTACACACTTATTCTTATTTTTTTCAAATGTCAAAACTGGACTTGCGATTACGTGGTTCGAAACTCGAAACCCACCCATTGCACCACTGACGTAAACCCACTCGGAACACAAGCATTTAGTTTAGCACGAGGAGGCTAAAAAGAATACTAGTAATGTTTTTAATGAAAAAAAAACCATCACGCCTGTATTCCCTGAAGGGTTAAACAGAGGAGTACTAATCTATACCCAAAGAACGCCGGTATGTTTAGTTAATGTAATAAGGAGCGAGCCTATTACCATTAACCAGGCACAAATGCTACACTCCGAGCTGCTACTGAGAATTTTACAGAAAACTGCTCTACCTAGGAATCGCACCCAGGACCTCTAGAGTAGCAGTCGCGCTTATGAACTTAAAAACTAATGAGGCAGTTCTTGCTATTGCATTGTCTTGCTATTGTTTAGGTATATAGAAAATGCATTACCTACTAAACATGGTTAACTACAGAGTATTGTCGAGTCAGAGGTCGCCAACTATTCACTGATTACGCCGGCTTATAATTGCTGCTCTTACAAATGAGCCCGAACTGCCAATCCAACGAAAGCAAAATGTGTTTTCAGTCGAGCGGTCATTAATTTGAGTACATTGTGTCAACTCTCACATTGATGATTTAAATGGAATTGCAATCGTTTTGATTTCCCGCTGATAATATAGCTAAATATACTGATTAACATTTGATAAATGCAATGCGTTTTGAATGAGCGGGAACAAACAAGCCGAATTTAAATTTCATTTTGTTTATGTAAGTTTTGAAATGCTTTATGCAGTCATCTAGTGGCTCTGAGGCTCAATTAAAATACATCTAGCTTTTGTTATTATTGTGGAATTTAGAAATCTGTAATTCCTTCGTCAGGAATCTATTTGATGTCCCTTTGATGGGCACTGCATTTGTCGCCTCTCAAAGTCAGAGGGGACCCGAATATAATTAAAAAGAACAAGATATAAGTGAAAGCCTTTTTTGTAATAAGATAGTGTGTGATAGTAAGCGGTAACTGCAGCTTAAAGTTGTCAGCAACACAAGTCGTATCAATAGCACGTTATTACATTGAGATTTGGCTGTTTTTTTTTTGTTAAGAACGTACCAATTGTCAGGTTGTCCTGAAAATTAAATGTAACATACAATCCTTGTGGAATATATGTTACATTTTTTTTATTTAAATGAAATGCTTGGATAATTTACGCAGCGAAGCGTAATACGGGTCGCTAATTGTATAAAAGACTCGTTGCTGCTCGACCTGGGAATCGAACTACAACGACCTACAGGCCACTGAGGCAAATAGAGGTTACCTTTAACTTTTTGTTATAAGATTTTATTGTGTTTTTTGTTCGCAAAAACTAATCAAGTGTAACAATCTTAAAGTTTGTTACTCAGAAACAATTTGAACTACTTGCAAATTGAAATAATTCACTGTGCCGGGCGTGTAACTTTAAAGATTAACCCACTAATGTAAAGGCTCATAAAGGGTACGTAAAACACGCATTTATTTCCATGCAATTTCACACTCAAACAAAGGTACATGTACGCACAGAATTATATGTAGAGAATTGTTATTGAAGCAGAGAAACCGAATTTCATAATACAAAGCTTAATGTAATCAGAATTAAGATCAAAATAGTAGCTTTAACCCCCGACGAATAAGAGGGGTGTTATAAGTTTTTAGCGTGTATCTATGTATCTGTGTGTGTGTCTATTGCATCGTAGCGCCTGATTGGGTAAACTGATCTTGATACATTTTTTTTTGTTTGAAATGTGTGGAGAGTGTTCTTAGCTATGTTTTAAAAAAATCTGTCAAATCGATTCCAAATTTGAAATCCTGTCACTTACCAATGATATAACAAAATCCTGCAGCATACCCAACCAGTCAGAAGCACCCAGCTTAACCTTGATCACTGTAGTTATTTGCTACTTCGCCAAGAGCCTCTTACAATATGTATGTATAAAAATACGGGCATTACTATAGGAACGGTCAACCAAACGTTATTGTCAGAATTGAATTTGCACACACACATACAAATACATAAATACGACTGACTGGGCGTCAGTGTGTGTTATACCGCATTCGTCGTTCAACATACAGAAGGGCGTAAAGGAAACGCATAACGTTCGCCGGCATTAATTACAACTTCCGATGGTGATCACAGCGCTATCGCGGTTCAACCGCGGCTGCGTTGCGCTCCGGCGATTTGTCATTGCCAAGCTGCTTGTGTGAATCGATTATTGTTAGTGTTGTGTTACATGTAACCATTGCTATTTAAATTACAATAATTATCACTACGACTCGTTGGACTAAAAGCTACAATATCATCACTATTATCTTCCTAATTGCAATGGAAGAAAGGTGATGATGAATATAATTAAAAGTGGATAAGAGCACATTTTCTTTCAATACTATCAACCAACACGCCTGTATTCCCCGAAGAGTTAGGCAAAGGTGTACTAATGTACACCCACAGTTCGTCGGTATGTTAAGGTCCCATGTAATAGGGGGCGAGCCTATTGCCATTAGCCGGGCACTAATACCAAACTCCGAGCTGCTACTGGGAATTTCATAAAAAAATCCCAATAACACTTTACTCGGCCTGGGAATCGAACTCAGGACATCTAACGATGCTAATGCAGCAGTTCTTTCAAGATTGGCATCATAAAAACATAATACAACTATATGGTTCCTATTGTATCATACGGAATCACGAAATCACAATACCTACGACATTCAAAAACTTCAATGACAACTGTCCAGAATGAAACTCACCACCTGTCAGTGCCGCAGAAGCTTATGTACCTTTTCTGGGGAGCTATACATATATGATTCACGGAGAGTTCCCAATGTGCCATTTAATTCAAGTGTAAGGTGCCTATAAGTGTGCGAAAAGGCGAATTGACGACACGTTTGGCGAAGTGGCTGAGGGATCGATTTCTGCGCCACGTGTTGTGGGTTCGATCCCGACACGTAGCAAATATTTGTATAATATACAGGTAATTGTTCCGGGTGTGGGCGTTTGTGTATGTGAGAATTTTTGTTTGCGTTTGAGGCAACGTTTTTTTAAAAAGCATAAACAATGGGGGTGTAGCCATGTACCTAAGTGAAAATATGTTTTCGTAAAAGCACCCATAATGAAGTAGAAAATGCTAGGTGCGGAAACGATTTTAATTTTTTTATGTGCCTACAAATGTACTTACATACATCCATCACGTGTTGAATATGTGCCAAATTCATAAATATGCAGTAAGGTACCAGGAAAGCATAGCATAGTAACAACCAGCTTATAAAAATATTCCATTAACTAAATGTGTGACGTAATACACAATTCTATTTCATAACAGAATCAGAGGCCAAAAGACACCACCACTGTATCCATTTTGTGATTATGTTAGGTGGAGTGCCGCCACAAAATATGAAAAGTATAAACTAGAAGAGATTTGGGGAATATTACATATATACTTTGTTTTCTGTTATACCTAGTACCAATGTTGTCAGTTAAGTTTTTAACGTGGGAGAGCCATGTTTCGGCACGAATGGGCCGCCTCGACCGCAGTGATACCACGGCCTCACAGAAACCTGGCATCAAACAACGCTTACGTTGTGTTTCGTCGACTGACTGAGGTTACCGGAGGCAATTTATTGTTTTGCCTAACCTTTTGGGGAATACTGGTGGGTATATACTGATACGAGTAGCCCGAAGCATGGCTCTCCCACGTAAGAAATTCATTCGCTCTGCCATTCAGCTAATCATGCTCGTCATCATCCTATGGCCCTTCCATAACCGTTCTCTAACTCCGTGACGCGGGCAGACACCGAGGTCCGTATTTATGCTGCCTCGAATCTTTGATATCAAATTCTTTTAGAACCGACCGCACGTAGTTGCCCCCACATTCACTCATATTTTAGATAACGTTCGACTGTTTCTCTGGTGCTCCACCGAATGTGAATAAAAATACGCATATTTTACCAACCCTGCGAGTTCGTGCATAGATACCGGAATTTATTGTTAGGTTAGCTGTATTTTTATTTCGAATTTGATGAATAAAATACTGCGTTGATAGAATAGTATTCGCAGATCGTTGGAAGCCAATGAACAAACGTTTTTATGAATCACGTGACTAATTACTCGTCCATCTAAACATTTTTAGTGTTTGAAATAAAAATTCAAAAAAGGTTATTAAATTGCTCGATTCTCGCCAGAAAAAATATTTTGTAATCCACGGAAATATATTTTTTTACTGACCCTGCCATTATTGTTATGACATTATAATATAAATCCTTTACGAAAATTCAACTTCATACTTTAACCTCATATAAGTTACTACTTTATACGTCTATTACTTTTTCATTACTCAGGTGTATTATATTGGCACACCTGAAACATAGCGAACTGTGGGGGTACGGACACCAGCACATCAAGTTACAACAAACTGACAAATTTTACCACTTGATAATAAACTCTATTGTTGGGAGATTAAAGGCATTACATCGGTCAAATCTAAAAAACACCCTAGCTTTAAAGAAGTTTCTAGTGGAATCCATGGCGTTTGCCATATAAAAATATATGTTATACTTAAGATTATCACAAACAAATGGCATTGTTTAAAATTTTTTAAATTTGCCCCAATTTTGGATAATAATTGAAGTAAATAGGCCTTTTTTAACCTAATTTGTATTTTTTCTCTTTAACGGCTTAATAGTTAGTCATGAATTTTATACCAAAAAATCGTAATGACGTAATTAACAATTTGTATTGTTTATATTATCTTATTTCTTTGAATATTATGAAATAATAAAGAAATACCCGAAACCTCACTAGCACCCCGCGTGAAACACGCCCGCAATGCCTGTGACTAACAAATACTAGCACAAAGACTAAATCCTCATGGTCATTAAGCAATGAAATCTTAAATTGAAGATCGATTGAAGAAATTTGACAGTTTTGGATACCACATGTGCTGTTGACTACACATTAGTTCACCTCTGTCTAACCTTCAGGGAGAAACGTGATGACCTGTTATGTTTTACTGTTACCTGAATTATTTTTCATTACTTACAGGTACTACAAGCCAATTAAATGTCACTGAGCTGCATGAACTAGTGTTCAAAATGAGAAGACTAAAATGGGTGTCGAGGTTGAACAGCGGCGGTAGATGGCAGCACCGGACAGTGACGCGCTGAGGCAGCATGGCGACGCACGCGCCGGGCGGTTCGCTCGCGCGCCTTCTTGTATTGGCAGTTTTACATGTGAATTTTATTGGTAAGTGTTTTGATGATCATAACATTGTGTTTTTTATAAGCTATATGTCGCGTAAATACAAAGTAAACCCAGACTCATAACAAACATCCGCAATGTACGCTAAACATGCAGTCTACTAATAAAAAGGTAGTATAAAATGTAATCTTAAAGATATAATTATAATTTTTATATTAATTACAAAATAGGCACTCTTGGCACTATTTGCATTGGGGTTAGTATATAAATGTCACTTATATTTTTTCATTTTTTTAATCGTATTCTCCCGTCTACGCTTACTACTTAAGTATTTTGTAAAGTTATTTTTTCATATATAATCCTGTCTGAGGCCTATCTTTTTCTTCACAAACTTTATATGCATATATAATGAAATACTTCTAGAAGTCTATATCACTAAACAGTGGCATCTTCATTTATCAAAATGTATTTTCAGGCGCCATATATTTCGTAATTTTATAATCCCTGTGCATAAAAATGTCTCTTAAACGCTCGTTTAAAATGGGTTCAAAAATTGCAACATTACTTTGTCGTAACAGATTGTTCGTCCATCGCCTGGAGGCACCATACCCGGGTATTTCCCTCAGTTGACTCCTAAATTAACGTGGGACAGTAAACAAATGACAAACTGCGTTTTATTCCATTTTTTAAATTGCGAAGGTATAAAATTAAAGAAAAAATTACTCTGCCAGTGATTATTAATTTTATTGTGAAAATGTTTCATATAAAGTAGTTTTTACTTGGCACAAAGCCGCACACGTCAAAAAAATTCTATTAACTCAGCACTTTGTAATATTTTTTTAATTATTATCTTTTGAAGGAGAATTTAATTTATGTTAAAATATCTATATTGTACATATACATAAACACGGTATAGTTGCCTATGTATGCTTCAATAGTACCTACATGGTTTGCTATTGGATTTGTACCTTGACCTATTGAAAACTCAAAAACAAAAAAGAAATTACGGAAAAAATATTAAAAAGAACAACAAATCAAACCTAAATATTTTCACGCAAAATTGACACCTAGAGCAATCTATATTTTTTTCACTTTTAAATCTTTCTTTCAATATTTTATCTACGGGTATTAACTCTATCTGTTGCTATTTTTGACAAGGCATACATTATTTATAATTTTAATAAAATAATTAAAATAATTTTTTTATAATTATTATTTTCTTTAATAAAAAAATAATTCAATAAAATAAAAGTACCTTTATATTACATTGTTATTACATTCATACATACAAACCATTACACATACGCTGTCTCATTTTTACGCTTGTGATACTAGTATCTCGTAATATTACGTAATTATCGCGGTAAAGTTGTTTGTCTAGGACATTATGTGGCTTGTCAAAGCCTACATAAACTCAGCAGCGACATCTAGGGGTGAGCGCAGACATAACACAAACTATAAAAAAGTTCACATAAAAATTATTGCAACAGTTAAAGTGATGTACGTACAGTCGATTATAAAAACGCTTTATGATAATTTAATTTTATTAAGAAATCTTTAGTGAAACAGAAAAACTGGGGCTCACAAAATTACTTTATTTGGTTGCCATTACTTGAATTACCCAAACCTTAGTCCTAGAATCACCATTGTTTTAATGTCTTGCTAAAGTTTCTGACACTTACGCGAATATTAGACATTGAAATAAAACTACTTTTTACGGATTTTATCGCGTTTTATTGATATTATTTGATTCCCGACGTTTCGGATCCTTTTTTCGTCGCGAATCTGGAATATGAATACAACGCGATAAAATCCGTCAAAAGTAGTTTTATTTCAATGTCTTGCTAAAGTGTTCAAAATATATAGGTATATGGGAGTTATTTGTTATGTTAACGCTAAGATTATAATGATGAATACCTACTATAATTTTGTTAACAACCTAACAATCAATTACAAAATCGTAGAAATGAAATGAAATCGACCTAAAATGGTAGAAAGAAAATACTCTTCTACTAACAATATTTTTGTGGTAATTCACGCATGCACAACTCGGGTACGGTTATATGTGTGCGGACCTTTACGTGACGTTTACGACATTTGGGCCCGCGTTCACGGCGCTTTGTTTCGGACTCGCTCTCATTTCACAAAGTGCAAGCTTCGCTACGTTTGCGGGGAACGCTTCATAATACTAAACTATTGTACTTTACACCGTTATGATTACGCGAGCTAAAATGAATCTCGAATTAGTGGGTTGAGAATTTTTCTGCGACTCAAATGAGATTGTTTTTTGTTGCTAACAAGTTCGAGTTTAATTTTGTGTACTTATTTATTCTTTTAGAACATAGTTTCGGGTGGCTTAAGTAGTCTAGTGAGAGGTCCTGGGTTTACTGTCTAATTAGTCCTGAGTTTGATTCATGGGTTCAGCAGTGACTTTGATTTCCTATGAAATTTTAAGCAGCACCTTTAAATATGGATTTTCGTATCGACGCAGATAATTATAATGAACTTTTGCTGAATTGATATTATATACATACTATGCTTCAGCCATTTTCTTAAAATAAATGAAAACTGCTTTATAATAACCGTACAGAAATAATACAATTAGGTACAGTCAAATAGAGAAACTCCTTTCTCGGAGCTGTTTAAGAAGTATATAAAATATGCTCCTGCATGAGGACATTGCTTATAGTTCATTCATGCTTGTAAGTAATAGGTGGACAACTGCACCAGCAGCAATAATAAAGTGTACATTTATGACGTCTAGACAGACATCTAGGACAATTTCTGTTTTCAAACTGTCTAGAATTATAGTAGGTATATTTTAACAAAACATTCATTTCGTGAAATCCTCATGATTAGATTCAAATTCAAACAACATAACCATCATTATTCTACGTGGTTGTAGGCTTTAAGGTTTTTTTTTTAAACAACAGTTAACCCCTCATGTTAAGCTAAATGCTTGTGTTACGAGTGGGTTCACGTCAGTAGTTCAATGGTTGGGTTTCAAACCGGCAACCACATGAAGTCCGACGCCCTAGCCATTAGACTACCGACGCTTTTGAACTATGATGTATATGAACTATGATTATGTAACTATTATGAAACCCAAATCATCTTATTTCGAACACACCTACACCAGATTCATAGTATCAAAATACATTTTTACCATTCAACGATATTTTTCCCTAGTAAATTCTCAAACTATCCACAATATTTATCTTTCATCTCAGTTATTGAGTAAACAACGAGCACGATATTTAAAATACTTTCTAACATTCCTTAATTACGTGGCTTCCTCTATGGAGTAATAGAGAAATATTTAAAGAATTTCCTTTCGACGTAAAAGGCAATATTAATTAACTACATCAACAAGCGGTCCTTTTATACCTTTAAAGTGCTTACATAAAAACAGTATTTAATGTTGGCATAGAATAAATCCAACGAGACATTTTGCAAATGGATTTTTTGTAGTCACATTTGAAGCAATTCATTCGACGTTGATATAAATATAAAAGCATCGTAGAGTAGCGTGGATAACCCTTTCAGGGCTCAAAGCGGTGTTCGGTATCCTCATTGAAAAAGAGAGAGATCAAAATGGCGACAGGACACACGCACACCCGTTAATTGATTATATGTAGGTACATAAACATATATAATTCAAAAAAATCAATTTTCTTGGAAAATAAATAGGTGGGGACGGGTTAGAATACTGTTCCTCACTGCCTTTCAGATAAGCATTCCGTAAGAGGCGTGAAAATATCTGACTTGCTCAGTGGTAGGACCTCTTGGGGTCTGACTGGCTGGCTACCACCCTTACGTCGGAGTCTGTCGTAAAACACCTTGGTATGTGTTTCTACTTTTGCACGTAAGAGCCAGTTCCTTTCGGTTGCTGCGGCTCTGACAGTCTGCAGTCCGTAGGGGCTCTTAAGGATCGGCAATGCATCAGCAACTCCTCTGGTGTTGCAGGTGTCCATGGGCGATCTATAAAAAAGACATGTAAGAAAAATTTGAATTATGAAAGAACGAAGTAACAGCCTCTTGAGCTTGTCGATTCTAAAATATTTAGAAGTATCTAGGATCATATTTTATTTGCAGGGCCGTTTTGGACACTTCAGCTTTTAATTATATAAAAATAAGTTGTAAAGGCCTGCAATGTTTATAACTTGTATATCATCTTGTCCTCGCCGAAACGTCAGATATGAATTAGAAATATTGATAATAATGAGAATATGAAATATTGTATAACGATACATTTAAATTGTGGTACTCAGATTATTAGTAGTAGCCAAACTAAACTCTCATGAACCGACATTGTCTCAACAAGTATCCAGACGCCGCCCGCGTCAGAATTGAATTAATCTCGTTCTAAAATTTTCACTTGCCACCTTATCTCCTGTCGTATTGTCGTTTTATTGTGCCTACCCTGGAACCATTAGCGAAAATGTCACAGCGACGGCATTGTAATCGCACGCCCGCGGCCTGCCCGCACAATGATGCGGCCGTTCGACCCCGCCCGTCTACACGCGCCTTGTACCTTTACTATCATACAAATTTGAGTTTCTATAATAAATGAGAATACCCCCAGCACTCGCATTATTTACAGAATAGAACGCCGCTTTACATTTCCACAATCCCGCACCGAATGCCGGAGATAGTCGCCGATCGACGTAGAAAGCTTAGCTTCGGAACGTATGAATGAGTAAACACTTTTACGAATTGTGTCGTCTACATTTCACCTCGGATTCTTCGCATAGAGTTAGCAAATCTCGTGAGGTGATTCACGTCACGTTGCGAGCGAGTGGCCGACAAAGGAAAGAGGGCTTGCATACCTTATTACCACCTTTTTGCCAAATCCCCACTTATGTGAAACACGACGCATTCGCGTAGGCAACTCGGAATGACAACTACGTGTTAACACAAAATGATGTAGTCGGCAGCTTTTTATTCCGTCTAGAAAGCACTTTTAATACTATTCAAAATTCATACCTCTCTTTTATGTTAATACGAATATGTATACTTAAATGTGGGCTGTGATATTCATAAGCAAATACGATTCAGTACAACACGACAATTCATTCTAAGAACTTTAATTTTCTACAGCGTCCGAGATTCAACTGCGAGAACAATAATAAAATATTAAAATAATAACATTATTATAAACATAGCTAAACAAATCACCACGCCTGTATTCTCCGAAGGGCCAGGCAGAGGCGTATGTAGAAATCTATACTTATAATAAATCTGTAGAGAGGTCAATTCTGTACATGAAATATATTTCCAAAATAACTATCAGCGGGTGATTAGTGATCGATACTGACGCCAAAAATGCATGCAATCAGTAAACTTTTTGTCTGTCTGTCTGTCTGTCTGTATGTTCGTTATAGAAACAAAAACCACTCGACGGATTTCAACGAAACTTGGTACAATTATTCTTCATACTCCTGGGCAGGTTATAGTATACTTTTCATCACGCTACAGTCAACAGGAGCAGAGCAGTGAAGGGAAATGTTGGAAAAATGAGTGATTCATGAGAAAGGTTTCAAGCTATAAAAAATCACGCTACAACCCTTAGGAACGGGGCAACGCAGGTGAAACCGCGGGCGAAGAACTAGGGAACAAAGTAACTATTCCACGCGGACGAAGTCGCTGGCAAAAGCTAGTATAATAATATAACACCTAGTGGTCCCAAGCGCGACTGCTATACTAGAGGTCCTAGGTTCGATGCCAGATTGAGCAAAGTGTTGGAGTTTGGAACTTGTGCCCGGTTAATGGCAATAGGCTCGCCCCCTATAACATGGGACCTAAACATACCGGCAAAGTGGGTGTACCTCAGTACGCCTCTGCTCAATCCTTCGGGGAATACGGGCGTGATGTCATTTTATCTAAAGCTAATTACATATTCAAACCTTTCTCTGCTAATAAAACTTATCAGAGGGTAAAGCTTCCGAGCCATTGGATAATTAGGTCGTATTTATTTCTTTGCATATTTCGCCACACCGGAATGTCAACGCGGCTCTCCTTGCAATTAATCAGCAAGTCAATGAGCCGTTTTGTTTGGACATTGTCGATGAGTAATCCTTCCCTTGTGATTTAGCGACGGACCCTAAACATCCCAGAAATAATGTTTATGTCAACTCAAAATTTCCCCATTTATAATGGCTCTGACGCAGTTTCACGTTGAAGAGGTTTAATCTGGATCCTCCGCTGATTCTGGTCTTTTTAACGTCAAATATATAAAATGACGCAACGGGAATTGCTATCCTATTTCGAGAACTGTAAACGCTACGTTTATTTCGGTATATAGAAATTTATTTCTCGAAAAGAACAAAAACAATTCAATTGCATTGAGAAAGTACATAAATTTCCTTAAGTATCTAGTATATATTCTATACGATCTGAAAACGAGATGATTAAATATTATACATATAAATCGAGATAGGTAGTCTAACGGCCGAAATCTATATCCTATCTGTCAGTAGATTTGCTTACTAGAGATAGGATTTTGACAGTAGCTGTATGGAGCTAATGTCAAAATTCTGTCTCTAGTAAGCAAATCTATCGACAGATCGGATATAGAAACTGGGCGTTAGTAATTATTTCTCACGTGTATGAGTAACTTATTTTAAAAAACAGCTAATATTTTACTATTTGTAATATCCTCCGGCAATTTATTATACCATTGTGCACCTTCAACAAGTAAGTTCTCTTTCCATAGTAAGTTCTAGGTTTCGGTAGTGGTATTTTTTACGTCATCTTGCGTTATATGTGTGAGATTTTTTGTTGAATTCTAGTTGTGAGAGAGCATCTCTTGGAATTCAACTCAAACATAACTTTCCATGTTTGATTTGAATTGAAATAAACGTAGCGTAAAGAAACCAAATAAAAATTGTAAATATTAATATTAGCATTATTTATCAAACATTGATCAATAATTGAAACAAACAAATATCGAACTAAATTATACAAATTAACGGAATGCAAATTTGAGAATAGCAACTTAGCTTGGAGATAAAGAAACAAAACGCTACACAAAGAGCTAGTCTCGTATTTATTGCCCTTATCTTATTTGCATGCAATTCTGTATATTGCTGTCCCCGACATACACCATAAGCCGTACTGGCTTCCGACTTGTTTATAGAATATTCGCTCATAAACATGCAGATTGCGGATGAGACGCGTTTTTATGTAAAATTGGGGAAAGGGGAGCAGTTTTATTTATTACCCTCTTGACTCCGCGGTGCGTCACGAGTGACAGAACAGTCGCTTGAGAAATTGCTCGCAGTCCATATCGAGATTGAGCGAACATACAAAGAATATGGCGGGAATGTTGACTTTTTTCACGCTAAACTTGTAAAGAACACAAGAGAAGAATTCTTATAAACCCATCAAAAAATATTTATAAAATTTTGTATTAAAATTGATATAGGAATTAATATGGTCGAGTGATTGGCTTCTAACAACCAGTATTTTTTTTTTGCTACAGGTAGTTGTTAAGTCTGGGTATATAAGTTCTGAAAAAAAATCAATGTAGGTAGCTAGTTAACTGAATATTGTATTTTACTTTCTTATGTAAGTTTTATTAAACAAATATCCTAAACTAGCGACCCGCTAACGGTTTCACCCGCGTTGCTCTGCTCCTATTGGTCGTAGCGTAATGTTATATAACCTATAACCTACCTCGATAAATGCACTATCCAACACAAAAAGAATTTTTCAATTCCACCCAGTAGTTCCTGAGATTAGCGCGTTGAAATAAACAAACAAACTCTTCAGCTTTATAATATCAGTATAGATTTAAATAGTAGAAGAAGAATCGTAGAAGTTGTCTGTATGTTGTTTGGCGCGCATTAGGGGACGCTTAAGTCCAGCAGTGGACTAGTATAGGCTGATGATGATGTATGTTATTTAGCCAGAAGACAGTTTTGATTCCCCCAGGAACTACATTTACATGACACTTTTGAGTACATGGGACATAAGTGACTCTGTCCTTTTTATCGACTACACTATAGTAAATTTCGTCACAAGTAGAAAACTATTCAGACTGACACACCCAGATTCAAACTAATACAAATAAAAAATATTTGTAATATATACTCATAGGTACAAATAACCTTAATAATTATTTAAATAGACATACCATTTTATTTTGAAATTTATTCAACAGTTTTAGTATGTCAAATTAACAAACAAAGATTTTTTTTTATTTATAATGGATATGGATAACTAGAATAATATTTATTGCGTCATTGGTATGTAATGCAAGCTTTCTGTAAAACAAAATTCATAGTCAAATATTGAATTTCGTTCTCATATAATATTAAATTTAAAATTTAAAAAACCCTCGCAGCATTAAGTCTTGGTTACTATTTCTTGCAATATAATAGAATTTTTAGTAACAGGATTTTTAGAGTTTTAAATCTGTCAGACTTGTGGAAGTTGCTCATATCAATTAATGAACAAGAAAAGAGCTGATAATCTTCAAACGTCTAGCTAGATTTTCTTAAATCATAGCTAAGAAAACTCTCGATCAAGTCACATTTTATACAAAAAAAACTAAATCAATTTCGGTGCATTCGTTTGGGAGATACGATGCAACAGACAGACACAGATACACACGTTAAACTTATAACATCCATCTTTATTGCGTCGAGTGTTAAAAACAAAATGCGTCGAAAATATTTGAATGTCGATCATATAAAACAAAACACAACATACAATATTTGTAAGCTTCCCTTGTTTGCTAATAACTTCTAAGTTGCAATGTCTATAATATGTTCCGTGGGCACAGTTTCAAGTCTAGAACTCATTTAGTCGAACGATTATCGGCTCTGCAACAGATGAGACCAACCGTTGCCACCACATTATGTTAGTACTATGTTTTCCTATTGCCAGCCGGGAAGTTAAGCTGCACTGGATTTTATACTAAGTTATTACGTAAACAAATATTTTCTCTAATAGCGTCGAGTTATAAAATTTCCGTGGTAAGAGAATTTTGCTTACAGATAGTTGTATGCAGAAGTTTCTATTCTGATATTTTGTATTCTAAAGACATACCATCACGCCTGTATTCCTTGAAAGGTTAGGCAAAGGCGTACCAATGTACATCCACAGTTCGCCGGTATGTTTAGGTCTTGTAATAGGGGGCGAGCCTATTGCCATTAACCGGGCACAAATCCCAAACTCCGAGCTGCTACTGAGAATTTCATAGAAAAACCCAATAACACTTTACTCGACCTGGGAATTGAACCTCTAGCGTAGCAGTCGCGCTCAAGGCCACTAGGCTAACGAGGCAGGCATTTTGTATTCTAATGTAAAGTAATATTTAGATTTGATAATGTATTTTACATTAGTAGGGTTTTCTTTGATGAACAATATTATAATTCCATCAATAAATTACAACCTTACGTGGGAGAGCCATGCTTCGGCACGAATGGGCCGGCTCGATCGGAGTGACACCACGGCCTCACAGAAAACCGGCGTCAAACAACACTTACCTTGTGTTTCGCCGAGTGAGTGAGTTTACCGGGGGCCCAATCCCCTTTTAAAAGGTCGGCAACGCACTTGTGACTCCTATGGTGTTGCAGGTGTCCATGGGCGGCGGTAATCTCTTACCATGAGGCAATCCGTCTGATCGTTTGCCCTCCTATCCCATAAAAAAAACCTGTTCACAGTGTTCACAAAGTAAACTATATTGAATAAGGACGTTATTTTGCCATTAATATTTTACAGTGGGATCATTCACAAGCCAATATAAATAAATAAAGAAATATCTATTTATAGGTACTGAGAGCATTAAAATTATTAGTATTCATTTCTTCACTAATTCGGAAAATAAAAAAATCAAGTTGTCTAGTCAATTTTTAAAATTTTTGACAATAATACGGTTAATTTTAACTTGTCATTCATTCATAATTATTACCTACGCATGTACTATCGGTATGCTACGAGCTTGCTACGAGTTTCCTACGGAAATACTACGACAAATAAATTTAAGAAAATATTGTATTGTTGACTGCCTCATTAGTCTAGTGGTCCCAAGCGTGACTGCTACGCTAGAGGTCCTGGGTTCGATCCCCAGGTTGAACAGTGTTATTGGGTTTTTCTATGAAATTCTCGGTAGCCCGGTTAATGGCAATAGGCTCGCCCCCTATTACATGGGACCTAAATATACCGGCGAACTGTGGGTGTACTTTAGTACGCCTCTGCCTAACCCTTCGGGGAATACAGGCGTGATGGTATGTTATGTTAGAAAATATTGTAGAGGCAGCAATCCACAGTGTTGCTATTTAGAAAACGATAAACAAGAATTTTAGGTTTTAAATGTAGATTTATCTAGAAAAGGGAAGTGAAAAAAGTTTTCATCAATCTCTTGAATTTAGATGGATAAAAGCTAATTATTAGTGATCGTGTATTTGGCTTTTTAAATTAGAATCAAAACCCCTCTCAACATCTTGATGGTCCACAATATTGCCAGATTTATGTACTTTATACCTCACAAACCTGTATAGGATTTAGTTAACAAACAAACAAGATCCAATAAAACCAAAATAATATTAGAGACTTATTCTGAACAAATAGTTACAGTTTCTATTTTCCAGTTCGTGATTTCCGTTCGAACCGAAGGATATAAGTAAACAGTAAATATTGTGTCCACAAAATGTCCTACATTCAATAAAAAGAAAATATTTAAAAAAAGTATCCTGTGGTTTCAACCAAACATAGGAAATAGAGGGAAAGGCTAGGATAGGAAATTAGTAAAAAAAACAACCAGACAAGCGCGAGTGGGACTCGCCAACCGAGGGTCTCGTACAATTTTGTAGGTACATATTATAATTAATTACTGAAATAATTATTATAGTTAATTTATTACTTATTTTTCCCTATACTTGTAGTATAAGACGGTACTGATTGCCAAATTTCATAGTTCTAGGTCAACGAAAAATACCCTATAATTTTGATTCCCTTGAGAGCGGCGAAATACACGTTTTTTGCGGCTTATATGGCCGTATCTTTTTGACGTTAATTTAGAAGATTTTTTCACAGGGACTGTAGTCCCTGTGAAAAAAACCATATTATATTATTATAGTTTTAATTTCAACTCGATACCTCCACGAGTTCCCGAGATAAAGGGTCTTGACAGATAGATGCACGGACGGACGGACAACAAAGTGATCCCATAAGGATACCGTTTTTTTTTTCCTTTTGAGGTACGGAACCCTAAAAATAGCAGAAACATAAGTTTAATGCTCACATCTGCTATGCTAGAGATTCTGAGTTCGGTCCCTAGGCTGAACAAGGTGTCATTGGGTTTTTCTTTGAAATTCGCAGTAGCAGGTCGAAGTTTGGATTTATGCCCGATTAATTCGATAGGCTAGCCTCCTATTACATGGGACCTGAACATACCGGTGAACTGTAATGATTCTCACTTTAAAGGTTTCCTACAGGACAGTTGATAGTACGAAAATATATCAACCGAGTACTTCGAAATCACTCGTACCTGAACTAATAAAAATACTTATAGCGTACTTTAAAAATGTATTAAAAAATTACGTTGATATTAAAAATCACAAAATGAACCATTAACTAATGAACTAGAAAATCCGTTTAATATAGTTTCAAATCGGCTACGTGCAGTCATGAAGAGGATTGCTACAGCGCTCTTCATTGAAAGCGAAGCGTTTATTTTTTTTTCGTTTTTGAGCATACGATTCCTTGTTCATTACGGAATGAGCAGAATTTCAACTCTCATTAATATTAAGAACTTCAATGAAATTCTATTTTAACCTATTTTCACAAAACTGTTTCATTGTTCGCAAGGGCAGTTGCTGAGTATGAAATCCAGAGTCCTATTTCCGGGTCATTGAGGTCATTTTTTCGGTTAGTGGCAATATAGTAAGGCCTTATAACATGTGACCTAAAAACATACTGACGAATTAGATATACATCAGTTTCTACTCTTCTGCTGTTCCCTTCAGGGACACAGGCGTAATGTTGATGGATTTTGGCTGCTGTAGCTTTTGAAGTCCACGAGGCGTCTTCTCTTTAGGGTTGACACTATATCAACCTTCTACCGTACGAATATGCCTTAAGGCCAATACACGTCCACGTAATAATTAGACAAGCTAAAGCTCTCAATGAACAAGCCAACTCCAAGTACACAAGCCAAACTCCCCCTGACACGTTACGGATGAGACCGGGGTAATTAAAAACGTGACCGTCATCACTTGTCGTCCGACGCCCATAAGGGTTTTATCTACTGCGCGCCACCCCTGAAGCTTTGTTTATTTATCGTAGCGAAACTTTCTTGTTTGATCGCTTTTATAATCAGCTGTGATAATGGGATGGTATTAAGAATACACCTTTTTGTAAGTAATAATTCCTGGAAGGGTAAAGGAGTAATTTTTCTGCTTTGCTGAATTGGTCGATGAATAATCTCTTTTTTACCCAACTTAACAGCCTCACGATCAATCTATGACTAGCTCTAGCTATCCTTTTAAAAGCACAGCTGGATCTATTACTGCTGTACGATAAAGTGTTTTAACAATGACCTAGTAGGTAAACAAAACCTAGTAGGCAAACCTAATCCAGTAGGTAACAAATTCGTAATCTCATAGATAAACAGAACCTAGTAGGTGTGAACCTAATCTCGTCATATTTTTAAGTCCTACAGGTCGTTGTTCCGGGTCTGGGCGTTTGTGTAGGTAAATGTGAGAATTTGTGTTTGTAAATGCAGCCACAATACAGGAGAAAGTCCGCAAGCAAAAAAAAATAGGTAAACCAAAATATATAACGGTTACCCCTTCCTCTTTAGAAAGTTACAGTTCTCGTTGCTCTATGGTTTCTAAAGTATAATGTTCATACAAGGCAAGGAGCAAATGAAAAAAAACTTAAATACTTCCCCTAGAGCATAGAGAAGGTCGTCCACAGTTATAATATTATAAATCATTTTTCGGAACAGTAGGAACAGTCTTGTGATGCATGTGAAGACAAATTGAGTCATAAAATAAATTCTTAGCCAGAATAAAATTACCCATTTCTCGTAAAATACAGTAGAGATAAAAACATAAAAAAAATATCTTTCTCAAGTAGAATGGAAGTTTATAAATCATCATTGCTAGGCACAGATTTCTAATTTCGTCATGATATTTTCCTTCACTACAAAAGCGAATGTTAATGAATTACTCGTATTATTATTCATGTTTATATGATTATACATTGATTTACATTCGACACAATGAGGTTCTCTTAATTTTAGTATCTTGGATTCAAACTCGACATTACCAGGCTATCAGTGCTTAGTGTTAGTTAAATAATACGATATTCAATTGACAATAAAAAATCATCACTATATTGTATAAACCAAAGTCGCTGTCGCTGTCTGTCCGTCCCTATGTATGCTTAGATCTTTAAAACTACGGAACGGATTTTGAAGCGGTTTTTTTTAAGAGATAGAGGAAGAGGAGGGTTTTAAGCTATTTAACAGTACGCTACGGCTCTTAGGAATGGGGCAACGCGGGTGAAACCGCGGGCGGGCCGCTAGAATTTTATATACCGTATTCATTATTTATTGCTCCAAATGAAATACATACGGTATATTAAATGTTCCTGATTTTTCAAAGACAATTTTTTTAAAAAATATTAGAATTCATGTGTATAAGACGTATGCATACTCATAAATAAAACAAAAATGACGTAGGTATTCTTCGTAAGAAAAACTGCATGAAATTGGGCAATATTCGTATTGCGCAGTTACATTACAAAATACATCGTAAATTCACATTTAAAAAATCTTTTGACACTTATATTGCCAGTGAGTCTAGGGGCTAATCCTGGTGATATTTTACTATACGATATTTTTATAATGTCACTAAACTGGGTAATATGAGTAGGGAATTTATGCGTTGTAAAAATGTTATGTATGTAGGGATTGGGTCACGCACGGGGGGCTATTCCGCCGGCTACAATTTTTATTAACTGTTTGGATATCGTGTCGTCATAAAACAACGAATCCTTACATCAATTGGTGATAGACATAAGATGTCTTTCTTAGGTCCTTTAATTTTATAGAGTTTTTTTTTTGTTGAGCACTCAAAAAGCAAGTTGATATTTTATAAAAATATATATAATTGTTCTCCATTATTGAATTAATATATTTATATATATTATAATTATGTATGTGTTTAGTAGTATTTATATATTTAGCAGTATGTATATATTTTATTTATTTAGTTTTTTCTTGTAATATATTGATAATACGTGTTTAAAAATTAAGAATCCTGTTTCTTTCTAAGTACGCCAGACTACCTTAGTATTCGCCTTTCCTTTTCTCACAAGTCCATCCAAAGGTTGTCTGTAAGAGATCGCTATTAGCGATAAGACCGCCCATTGTACCTTTCTATAACTTACAAAATTGTACTTTACATTATTTTTTTGGTGTGCAATAAAGAATACTCTATCTATCTATCTATAATGATAATTATTATTTTTCCACTATGATCAATGGAATCATTCTTTTCATTAATTATCAAAATCATGGCCAATATGTGACACTGTCTTCAAATAGCCGTTTTTTTTTCTAATATAGGCTATCGTAAATAGATTTACCTAAATTTATTCTACACTGCACCATTTTAAGACTCGATTGTGGAGGTAAGGTACAAAAAATGTGTATGATATTTCATCAATATTAAAAACCATGCAATACGGCTGGGGAATTAAAGAAAAACATTGGACACGTCATCTGCATACTACGTAAATTGGCAATCGCGGGAACAGGTTACAAAATTATTTTTTAATCTTTTTATGCCTTTAAGCACTGACATTTTTAATTCACTGTTTTCCTTTATGGGAATAAAAGTACTCATGTTTTTAATGAGATCAACCCTGAATATAAAAAAAGTCTGCAGTTTTATACAAAAATGGATTATTTACCAGATGAAAAATATTTTAAATAGACGAACTCCAGCAGTTCCACCATCTCCAAAATCACAGTACGGTCAACAGCTCATAATATCAGCAAAACTATCAAATTTCTTCAATCAATATTCCATTTAATCTCCAAGTAATAGAGTTTATTATCCATTGGGGAATTTTAAAGTTTAGTGTTTATGGTGATGTGCTTGATTTGCTGCTATGTGTCATTGGGAGCTTTTTTCTAATACAATTTAATTATTTATCATTAAAAATTTGGAACATTATCTCTTATACCGTGTGGGGACGGGTTAGAATACTGTTCCTCACTGCCTTTCAGATAGGCATCCCGTAAGAGGCGTGAAAATATCCGTCTTGCTCGGTGGTAGGACCACTTGGGGTCTGACTGGCTGGCGACCACCCTTACGTCCGAATCCGTCGTAAAGCACCTTGGTGTGTGTTTCGACTTTTGCACGTAAGAGCCAGTCCCCCTCGGTTGCTACGGCTCTGGCAGTCTGCAGTCCGTAGGGGCTGATAAAGATCGGCAACGCATCAACTACTCTTCTGGTGTTGCAGATGTCCATGGGCGACGATGACTACTTACCACCAGGTTACCAGGTAGCTCGTCAGCTCGTTTGCCGACTTAGTCCCTAAAAAAATCCTATGTCTGAGAGATTTTCTCAACGGTGTGTGAAGACTACTAATCCCACAAGAGTAATGTGGCGGATTATAGCCTAACACCTCTCATTCTTAGAGGAGCCCGAACTCAGTATTAAGACAAAAAGTGGGTTGATGATTATGAAATGAAAATAGGTAAATAAACACTCCCTGAAAATCAATCTATCCCATCCGCTGACTATACCGTAAAGCTAGTGACGCATTCCCACAACGGGACAAAAAAAACTCTTAAAAGCGATATATGACTTTTGAATATTTCTGCAGGATGCCATATATAATCGGGTTGCATTGTTGGTGCAAACTGCCAATAAATCTCAATTATAGAGCAGTTACGCCGCAAACCTAAAATTTTGATGCTGTTTCATTTAAATTTTGCTGTAGAATAGCTGTTTTACATAATGTGATGTGGCTACATTCATTGATACATTCTATATTAGATTTTGGTAGGATAGTATAGATAACATTATTAATTAATCATCCTGGCCTTTTGCCAATTATGATGGGGTTAGCTTCAAATCTAACAGACAAGATGACTACAATTGGACTTCCGCAACTCAATTTATGAGTAATATCCACATCAAAAAACTGGTTATCAGTTGCATAATATGCTCTGTGAAGCATGGGGCATTCTCGATATTCTAAGAATGTTCACCCATTCATAAATTGTCTAACTGCCATGGCATGTTACATTAGGGTTGACACTATTTTTTCCAAAGTAATTTATCTGCGTATGTACTATGATAACAATTTCTCACACTAGGATTTTTTCCTGTATTGTGGGTGCGTTTACAAACACAAATTCTTACATTCACAAAAGCCTAGACCCGTAACAATTACCTGTACATCATACAAATATTTGTTCCGTGTGATCGAAACCACAACTCTATTGCAGTCTCGCCTAACCCTTTGGGTATACGGGCGTGATAGTATGTTATGTATATTAATAACTATTGCGTAAATATGTAACAAACTATATTACATAATTTCTAATCCAATTTTAAAATAAAAGCAATTTTCCGAGGCATTGTCTTAGCCGCCACAGCTATTTTACGCATGAAACTTTCTGTTGACAAAATTTATTCATGACGTGATCCCTCGTAAATACATTTGGGACTTTATTGTCGTAATGAATTTGATATGGTTTATGAAAACAGGCTTATCTTTTACTCTATTGTATTAGTTGATTTTTTAAGGTTTGTTTTATCATGTTCTTTCTGTTTTACTTTTATATTTAAGAGACATCTTGATTACCTGTCCAAGAAGGTTTTAATTATATATTTCTTATGATAAATGCGTTTAAACAGTGCTTTATAGATAGTACTGGTTGAATAAAACATTAAAATATAGATAGGGTTATATATTATTTACATTCTACTTGTTATTTTACACCAACAATAATTTCGACTAATCTTGCAAAAGATACCACATTGAACAGTCTATAGATGCATAAATATTCAAAGAACTAAAGCTTATTCTGCAGAAACGTAGTAAAGACAGTATCTTTTGTAAAATCTTTTCTATTGTCTCTCCGCAGTATTGCAGAGGTGAAAAGCGCGAGCTAGCACATATTTCTTCCCGCTTATTTCACCTACTGGCTTTACAGAATTGATACAATAAATCGAAAACTAACCCACTTGGCGGCAAACGCGTCTTCTCAAAGAGTACATGCAGATTTCAGCTTTTCTTTTTTACATGCGGCATTCCATGATCAAATTGAAAATTCCAACGCAATATCTATGGAAGGTACTTTCTGTAATTCTTATGAATAAAGTTATAACAGATTTTTTAAGGCAAATATTAAAATTTATTCGCTATTCAAACAGTAGGTACACCGTTCTTAATAGAATTTTATATGTAATTAAAAAATATACATTTATTTTTAATTATTATAGGTAATAACAATGTCAGGTGGCATTTCAATGAAACACAGTGGAGAATTTTGCAGTCAAAAATATTTTAATATACGAGACACAAATTATTCTGTAGCGTTTTTAATATCCCATTAATTAGAAATTTCTAAAAGCTTAGCATTTAAAACTAAAAAATAATTTTGCGAGCAAAAATCAATTTTGTCCTAAATATTACATCGCCGACCACAAATTGATAATAAATAAAACCGCTTAAAAACTTTTAATATGTGGAAAGAAATTTATTCACGGAGAACATGTCCTATCAAAATATCTCGGGCCACACGTTATGTCGGCACATTCTTCTCCTAAATTGAAATTCTCGAACGCTCTCCCTTCGCAAGTGGGACGGGTTCAGAGCCAAAAGACAAATACTTTGAATGTTCGATTAATGTGATCAAATATCATCTTTTCTTTAACGGTTTATTTTATTAAGCCGTATTTTGCGTAATATTTGTCGATTTTCCTTTATAAGATTGCGGGTAATCTGATCATATTTATTTTTTGAACTCGTCCTTAATCGGCTTATTTTTTTGTGGCAGTTGAATATTTAAGTTCTTTTTATCGGAAAGTGTAAGATGTTTACCATGAAAATCTTCTAAAGTTTTACTAAATAGCTTCAACAATAGTAATCGGTTAAATGGAAAAATTAAATGGAATATAATAAGTAATTATTATATATTTATAACAATAAGATTCATGTTTTTATTTTCAGAAGCGAATGATCGACTTACATTTTTTTTCTACAAAGATATTTAATCGTACATGACGTTTTTTATTACGGTGATGAGATAATATCACGATCAGTTCAAAAAATCTTTATTTAATATCCTTATCTTTTAATATCCTTTTCTAAATAAAAACATTTCTCATTTTTCTTCAATTTCAACTCAGTATATTCTTTGTTTCAGACGTCCGTCAATGTTTACGTTTATCATGACGTTTTCCTTGTTCAAAAGATAGCTACAAATTCAATACAATGATATTTTTTCTTTTTAAAAATATAGATAAAGCGCTTAGAAAAGGAAAAGCCCTCATCATTACTAAGAAGCAACGAATTCAATTTATAAGGTCTAATAACTATTAATCACGATTCGATACACAAATTAAATAAATAGTTGGTCAACCTATGGGTATTTGTTTCGATGTTTTGGCGTTTGTGATTATGTTATTGTAACTGAAAAATCTGGGGACACAAAAATATTTTTTACAAACCAAATGTATGAGTACATGAGATCTCACGTAGGAGTTTGCAGCCTTGGGAGTATGAATAATTTCGAATATTGATAAAATTACAAATAAATGCATATTATGTGGATCGGATTGTTATGTTACCTAATTTTACATTATGTAGGTAATAATAACCTGGCTATTATAGGATTATGTTATCCTATAACAGTTCCCCAATATTTCTCAGGGCAATGGCTTCTTACAAAATGTTTACATTTGACATGATTCGTGGTTTCGAAGCAAGGATTAGCAAATTTTTCATAGAGAATTAAATCATAGATTAAATGGTATTCATCTATGATTTAACCCTAAATATATCATAATAATCATATTCATACTACAGCTACTGTACTAAAGTGAACAAAACAAAGATGACGTCAGCAGTTTCAGAATCTGCCAAACAAAAACACACCATAGAGGCTTGGGAAAAAACACCCGATAAACGTCCACACAGAGGGATAAGAAAGGATGTGTTTTGTGCCAAGTGCTCATGATGGAAAAAGGAGTTCTGTACATCCCTTGTACATTGATCTGAGTGGGAACATACGGCTTGTTTCGTCCAGCGTCCTTTGAGGCGGTCGGGCGGACGAGCCTTTGAACCGTGGCTCGGGTGCATTTTGATAGCGGTATCGATTTTAACAGTGAATAGATTTTTATTTCTAGTTTGCTTCTGTGCGAATGTGGAGGTTTTGTTCAAGATCTTGTTATGTTTAGGTAGTTGATAGCATTACAAAGCTGGTATTGGGAGATTATTAAATTATATGTCCTGCATTTGCTTCTAGTATATAATTTAAATAAAGACACGATGTATAATTGTTTTATTTTACTTTTTTGTAAAACTTTATCTTTTTTGTTGGACATACATTAGAATATTACAGAGCATTTTAAAAATTTTTGAATATGAATTTATATAAATTAAACGCTAATCAGAATGGAATAAGTTCGTATCATTTGAAACGATTTCAACAAAGCCCTATCACACTCGGTTTCATAAATAAATCTGTCCAGGTCTTATTGTTAAGTAATTCTTGAAGTGGTCCCTACGTACTACTTAAATTTTCCTAAAATGTATAGAAAAACACGTATTAAGTAAGGTGAAAGAAAGTCTTCGTAATCTGTCTGAAAGCTTGTATACTAATGAAATTGTATGAAGTCACTCTCAATCATAACTTCCTTCCTACGCAGCAGGGTGACTATGAACCCCTTACAATTTCCATCCTTCCTCTCTATTTTGAATAAAAAATTATGAAGGCAAGCTAACGGAAAGCAATAAATAATAGCATAGCTTCCGCATACACTAGACTCGAACTTAAAAATGAGATACGCGGGTGTACGTCGTATAAATTTGCATTCACTTTTTACATTTTAAAATTTGGACGGGTTTATGCGTTGTGACGAAGAAAGTTCGCGAATAGAAGGATGAAGCAATTATTCAGCTTAGTCATGCATTGTATTTCCGCTCATTAGGTGTATATTTATTTAATTTACAACGGCTGGGGGCCGACGATAAGCTGCGGAGCGTGCGCCCCTGTGACTTCGTCGACTGAATAACAATGCAAACGGACGTCTAAAATGCTGCTTCTCGATTATGTAAAAGAAATGGGAAAATTGTGTTATCTCGTTGTATCGCTACATTTTAAAGGCGCTGATCTGTTCGTCGCTGATAAATTGAAAAGGAATTTGCGTAATAAGGTTTATGAATGTTATTAATTTTATGGAACTAAGTTGTTGATAAGTGGAATTTGAAACATACCATCACGCCTGTATTCCCCGAAAGGTTAGGGAGAGGCGTACTTATATAACATTATAATGTATATATATTTAATTTTTAATTTTCTCAAATACAAAAAGTAACTCTTTTACTAACACACGGCTTTTATTTTATAACATTCTGATAACAATACATCAATACAGAAGATTTCAGACGCTAAAATAAACTTGCCTATTTCACCAAACTCAAAAAACAAACCGTCGACTATCACGTTCCGTGGTAGATACAATTAACTCAAATTAAAAGCGCTTTGTTAATAAACAGAAGTACAAACGTTAATCTGAGAAACAATGACATTATGAGAATATTTTTGAAACAATCCTCCCTTATAGCTTTTTAGGTGTCGCGCCTTTTGCGCATAATAAAACAGCGTGCGAAATTACCTGCATTTAAAAATGGAATGTTTATCCATAATTATATTTTATTATTATTTTTATGTAAAAGTATAAAAATGATATATGTCACTTATAATTTTATACGTCAGATTAAATGGCGTAGAAAAATAATATCATCAATGTGATATTGTGGTTGTGCCACTTTTATAAAGCCACCATGGCCCGCTGTTTTGGCAAATTGACTGACTGACAGTGTTTGGCCTAATTTCTTTCAAGTGAACCCTGGCATGTTCTAATTTCATGCGCAATCAGAAACTATAGCTATTTTTTTGACAACTGCAAACGAACATTTGAGTTACAGATATTATACGACGCTTTAGCTGTGTAAAAAAAGAATCAGTAGCTATGATACTTAGCTGGTATTTATTATTTTACTCACTAGATGTTATATTATATAAAAACTTCATCTCTAAACACGGCCCAAACGATACTTAAGATTAACTACAAAGATAACCTATAATAGATATAAATTGACGGTCATTCATTCGGAATATCAAAAACTAGCTGCAGCCCGCGATTTTACTCGCATCGGATTTTTTGAGAGAATAAATAGCCTTCCGATATTCAATGTATCTCTAAACAAAAACGCATAAATATTGGTTCAGCGATAAAAATATAAAAAACAAACAGACAAGGTTACTTTGTATAAATACTAAAATTTTAAAACCACCAAACCAAAAAGACCAATGTGTCTACAGCAAACCTTTTCTATTCCTTTTATTGTTACAAAATCGACATTAGAGCAATGGCTATCAAATCGATTCTAGCTGTGTAAACCCGTGTGTGAAGTGGACCCACGTCACGAGGAAGCGCCAAGTGTTCGATAGCCGCGAAACCGCGCCTATCGGTTTTTGATAGCATCACTTTGCCCAACTTGCCATCTGACGGCCATTAGGTGCGGGATATTGAAAAAGTGAGCCTTTTCAATCGCCGCGGTACGTATGTGTGACGTAATGTGTTACAGCATTTATATCGTGATAAGACGTTGCTATTGATTTTGGAGATCTATTTTAAGAACCGTTCTGTACCTAAGCTTTTTTTCTGTACTAAATACACAGCACTACTTATAGTGGTATAATCTCCCTAAACCTATAATTATCATTATCAAACAGAAAAGCTAGCTAAGTTTAGACGTGGGAGAGCTATCATATGCTTCGGCACGAATGGGCAGGTTCGACCGGAGTGATACCACGGCCACATAGAAAACCGGCATCAAACAACGCTTACGTTGTGTTTCGCCGAGTGAGTGTGGTTACATCCTCTTTTAAAAGGCCTTCTCTGGTGTTACGGGTGTCCATGGTCAGCGGTAATCGCTTACCATCAGGCGATCTGTCTGCTCGTTTGCCCACTATCTCATAACAAAAAAAAATAACGAGGTCAAGCGCTGATAGTCACCATCTAGGTTTCAGCACGTTGTAGGTTATTATAGTTAATTAAACATAGCTTCAACATAGCTGTCATTGAGATCACGCGCATGAAGTTTCCTATTTTTTACAGTCCAAATTTAAGCAATAATATGTCAAACTTTATTGACCAAAAGGGATGTTCATTGCGTCATCTATCGTCTCACTGTAGTAAATCGATCATGACTAATAATGAATCGAATAATTTGTTTCTGTCAGTACGAGTCCTTGGGACGAGGTCTTATATACCAAAAACTACAATACTATACCTACCATTGCATATACTTCTAATATTCTTCTCGTTTTATTTCATGTTTTGAGTCATAATAAGACCATTTTTATTTAAAATATGACAACAATACCCCAATCTTAGAAATGATACTCTGACATCTGTCGCGCGTTTCAAGCTATGTTTAACAAAATAAAAATACTTTTGCAACAATGCGTCGGTCTGTCCAAATTAAAGTTAAGTTCTTTAGTTTTTATATGAACTGATAACTTAGAAGGAAAGTAAACTAATATTATAATTTTATTCTTTTGTTAGGTATGATAAAAAGAACTTAACTGACAACCCTTGTTTACATTCCTTAATAATTATAAAGAGAACTAAATACATAAATACAAAAATATACAGCAAAGCTGCACGCCGCAAATATCTTTCATGTACAATTTTTCCGAACTTTGGCAGCCCTACTGAAGCCGCTAACACAATAATAGTGCGCAAATTGGTTTGTTATCGATAAATATGTGGCTAACACGAATCACGTATAGCCCGAGCAACACATCATTTTCTTTGTAGGTCAATTTACTAATAATCAGAAAGGAAGGAAGATTTACTGTCTATTGCGATTATGTTTATCAGTTGTGTATTTTGGCAATATTTAGGTTATCTATGAGACTTTTTATATTTTATATGTTTACCTTTCTTTTTACCCGACTACAAAAAAGGAAGGGTTTTGAGTTTAACAGCCTATGTATGGATGTTCGATCCTAGCTCAAAAACGAATCATCAGCTTTTTTGATTTTTGATTGATTAACATATGAGGTGTCTTAAGATTTGGCTTGATCCCCAGAGTATCGTGCGGTCCATTAAACCAAAACACATGTCGCACCTCATATCTCTAATAAAAAAATGTATTGTTTATTCTTATTTTATTGGTAAAATAAAACACTATACCGTTACATCACCTACCGCTAGCCTTAGGTAAATGAATACTTATTACACCTATAGATAAAAAGAAAATCTATCTCAACCCAATAATAGTAAAAGAGACGCTACAGTAAACCAGTGTGGTGAAATGCCTAAATTCTCTGGTATGGCTTACTCCATCTCAACTATTAAGTAGGTACCTACTCATATCCAGCAGTGTGCAACGTGTGTTATCAGATCACAACAGTAATATTAGCCTAGATGGAATCTTTAACATTCCGCAACTATTTTGGTATAGACCCGACAACCGGGACCAGGTCCAGTGTGAAAAATATCCCATCCTTGTTTTGCATAGAGCCCTCATCTCTGTATCTCAAGTGTAAGTACAATCAGCATAATAAATTGATAACAGTATTCTAAATGTAAAAGTCGCATTAAAATTCGCTTTGCGTCTTACGAATGATAATCGCCTCGCTGATTATACAAAAGTTGCTAAATGAGATTTGTTTATTTATTTATTATTGATACTAGCTGTCTCCCGCGGTGCTATCTATTGATTTTGATTTTTTCTAAATATAAAGTTTGTAGACATATACAATTTCTAAAATATCGTGATAACTCAGTCACTCATTAGTAAATTAATGAAATTTGACATATTAATGCCAATATTTTAAAATTGTATAATACGAACTGAAGGAGAAACGTATAACAATTATTTTTTATAATAACTAGAAAAAGCGTTTTATCTGCCAAATAAATAATGAATTAATTTAAAACAAACACCTACCTTTCAAGACTCAAAAACGTAAAACGTCCGGTTAGGTATGTAGTATAGGTAGGTACATAATAATATACTGTGAAGGAAATGTATTATTATTTCCTCTGTAAGCACTCCCTAAGTAAAGATTTTTCGAAATTCGACCCGAAAGGTTAGAAAGGTCTGTAATGCGTTCACGGACAGTATCGCCGGCTTGTTTATATTTATATAAGTCTGGTTCGTCGGTTCATCTCCCACCCTATAATATCACATTTATTCTATGTTCACCCTATTTTTGTCACATAATTTACTAAATCATTGAGTCCTTGCTAGTATTGAAGTCATATTTTAAAAAGGAACTTGTGTAGGTATTTTAAAATTGAAATATTAAATTAAATTGAATAAATAATTCAAACATTAAAAATCGACTCTAGTTAATTATATTAAGATTATAACATGAAGGTTTTAAATACAATTTCAACGATTTCATGCGAATCTTTAGTTTGTAGAATCATATTAGTCTTTAAAAAGTAGAAAGAAAATACAACTTATTGTATATAGATATAGACATAATAATTAAATGCGAGGCAAAGGCGAGCAACTCGTGAGCCTTGTATGAGTACATCACAAAATTAATTAAAATGAACGACGTGTGGCTTGTGGGATGTGTGCGTAGGGTGCAATTTTGATCAACTATCCTGATATACGGAATGAGATGAAATTTAGTCGATCTTTTTTTATTCCCGAATCAGAATAAGTTTTCCTATTAATACAAGGGTCAATTAAAATTAAAACGGTTCGAAATTAGCTCTTTAGTAGGTAGGTAGATGATTTCGTACAGGAGATCCAAAATATTTTTATTTTCAACTATGTTAATTTTAAATTCCCGCTAACGTTGATACGTCCGGACTAACATAATCGCAGGAAGAATATAGCCAACCTAAAATATCAAACGATATTTTAAAAAAAGGAAACTGTAACCATGCTGAGTATTAAAAAAGTCAACAGTAAATAATAAATGATGACTAATGTAAACAGAGAAACGCCACACATATTTACGTTACAGTTTTTATTTCTTCTCACTTTAATTGTTATATGGTTTATCCCGGCCGAGCAGTTTCTTTTATTTATATAGAGCAGGTAATTCGTTTACCCGTGAGAATAGTTTCAACACGTGCCTGCGTCTAGACGAATTGACTGTAATGGACTTTGTGCCCGCAGTGGCCTGGTCGTATCCGTCTGTTTACACAAAGAGGGAAATATTTATCGAGAGAGGTTAACGCCGAAATAGGTTCGCCTTTTTATTTTTGGATGTATTTTTGGGAACATTATTTATAATAAACTCAATTGGTTTTTATCGTTGAAGATTTTCTGCTATATATCGAAAAGTACAGACGACGACACGTCAAGCTATACAGTTTGCCTTTTGGGCCGCCCGTATTCCATCACAATAGCAATGGTTATTGTTGCACAACAGTATATAGTAACTATGACGTGATGCTGTGTGTACGCAAGATAGTATCATAGCTAATCAAGAGTGCAAAAATTTACATCAGAAGGTCAGTTTACACCATTCGAGTAATTAAAAATATTCCTAGTTCTAATCTAATTTCAGTCTTAATATCAAACGTGAACGATTAACTCCTTCGTGTAAGGAGATCGAAAATTTTAATTAATGATATAGAAATGCAATTGAAATTATATGACGACACGTTTGGCGTAGCAGCTGGGCGATCGGCTTCTGCTCCACGTGTTGTGGGTTCAATCCCCACATGGAGCAAATATTTGTATGATCTACAGGTAGTCTGTCCGGGTCTGGTCATTTGGATTTGTGAGAATTTGTGTTTGTAAATACACCTACGATACAGGATAAAATACTAGTGTAGGCAACGTTTTTTTAGAAACAAAAACAATGTATTTAGAACATGTTTCAATCACCAGAATTTGGCGTGTCTTTGTCATTGGCACTTGACTTTTGGTATATTCATCCTAATTGTGAGGGTTATTGTTGTTAATTTTTAGGGTTCCGTACCTCAAAAGAAACTTCAATTGCACTTGTCAATGGCACTTGTACGGTTTTATTTTTTTTAAATACTATAAAAGACCAAAACGTTAACGTAAAAGAATCCCTAAATACAAATAAAATAAATAATACATTTACAAATTCGCGAAGAATAGGAGAAATCTGTTCACATCAGAACTTAGTAGACGACCGACCTCAGCAATTAAGTCACTCGGAATATTTAATGAACAGAGCTAGTTCCGAGCCGGAAATGACACTTAATCGGCTTAACTTCGCCTCAAAACTTATCCCGAGCGATGCCCCACCCTTCACCCCCCCATACCTATACTGCATCAAAGAAGTTGGAGAATGTGCAATTATTATGAGATTGTTTTAATTTAGAAACAATGTTGTTAAAGAATTTCCTTACTTCGAATGAGCTCTCTGAAAACCCAAACCAGAATTCTTGGTTTCCTTCAACATTGTTTCGCCGTTATTGCTTACTGTCGATCCTTAATTTATTTTTCTTCGGTTAACTATTTACTTTGGAGATTTCTGCGTCTAGGTACTTACTTTTTTGTTTTATTAAACTCCAATATATGCATTGTTTGTATATTTTAGACCTTTCTCGCCCAATCGTTGTTGGGGATCATATTTGTATTCATATGTTCTGGACCCTGCAAGATATCGAAATGGAACGCACGAAAATCCCCTTTTAATCCATAATTTATTGAAAACCAATTAAATTTGTTGCGCCATTTCAGAGCCTATGTGTGACTATCTTTGTGATAAAATAAGATACCATCACCCCTGTATTCCCTGAAGGGTTAATGTATAACACATCGACGGTATGTTGAGGTCCCATGTAATAAGGGGCGAGCCTTTTACTAATAACCAAGCACAAATACAGACTCCGAGCTGCTACTAAGAATTTCATAGAAAAGCCCAATAACACTTTGTTCGATCTGGAAATCGCACACAGGATCTCTAGCGTATCAGTCTTGCTTAGAACCACTAAACTAATGAGGAAGTGGAAGCAAAAGGTATAAGTCATATTTTTTGTAATACTCGTCACCTTAAGGGTCTGGCGGAGCGTGAATTACTCACTAAAACGTAATACTGAAATAAATCGTAATCCAGACAATATTCTATCAAATTATGTTATTATTCGGATTAAGATATTGTTAATCTAGGTTCCTACGGTCCTATTTCATGTGCTACTACTTCACTGAAAATAAAAGACCGGAAAATCGTTCCAAACTTGGTAAAGTTATCAAATAAATAATAATAAATGTAAGCGAATGCAATTTATGATAAAATTATCAAGTTTGGAACGATTTTCCCATTTTATCTTTCTAGTAAACTTTCTAGTAGCAGTAGACGAAATAGTAGTGTAGGAACCTACATAGATTAACCTCATCCAAATCCGAATATTAACACAATTTGATAGAATATAGTCTGGATAACGATTTATATCGGTATACGTTTTTGTGGGCAATTCAAGCTCCGCTAGACCCTTAAGACATATTTTGAGGAGAGATTTTGACACCACAGGCCGAAAAACTGACCAGAAGTACTTAGTAGGTTTAACTATTTTATTTATCACTTAGTGAAATGCTTATTGAGCGAAAGAAACGAATGGAAATATTATAACTGACTTGAAGATCGTCGCAAACCACATTAAACTTATCTTGGCAACTTGAAATTTGAATGGTCGGGACACGACGCAATTGAACGCCAGTTTCAAACGTGTAAAAGTTCAAGCTTCTTTATACACGTGATTTTACCCGGATTGACTTTGTATTTATGTCTCTTTAACAGACACAGATTTTCAGAATATTTTTTGTTAATAGTCATGCATTTTTCTTCTTCGTAATTGTAATTAATCCGCAATATCACAATAATACAAATATCCAACCTTATATTATAGTAAGCAAAAGTAATTTTGTCTCTCTTTTTCTTTCATTTTTATACGTAAGCGCTGGATTTTAGTATAGAAATATATCAGACCTTGGAGAAGGACATATCCTACATTTTGTAGGTATCAAAAAGTCAGAAGTGTCTTTAATAAAAAATGTAGCCTACGACTATGTCGTGCGAGTGAAATGCGAGTAAAACCGCGTGCAAAAGCAAGTAATATATAAATACAGTCATGGAAATACATTTTTATACGAGTGGTGCGAGTTGTCCGGAAATCAAATCGCAAGTGTCGCCACCATTAAGACGGAATCGTTTAACTACGCTAGCAGAAACTAAAGCAGTTACATATGAATAACGAATAAGCTAGACGAATATTTGTTTCGTACACTACGTCTGAACCTCTCTAAATATACTTGAACAACAATAACAAGGGTACAACATCTCGGAGACTTCGACGTCCGAAATAAAGTTTGGGCCAACATTTAACTAGTTGGAGCAAACAAATCCGGAGTGCGACTCTAGTGGCGCGAATTGCACTCGGCCCGGGGACCAGCCCGTCTAACTTGCCCGTAACGACTTCAAAAACGTCTAGGAAAATATTTGTTTTGCAAACCAAGATACGAGTACACAAGATCTGATGCTACGTCTGTTTAGATGTATTGTTTGTGTCCCGGACACCGGAGCATACTTTTATTTGAAGTGATGTTGTTATTTGAAGATCGAAAGAGAAGTAGGTATGATTTTGTTTAAAGTTTGCATAATGTCTAACATGATCTTATTAAGACTTCAAATCATTCACTAACTTAAAGAAAATAAACTTAAATTATTATTATTTTCATTTTATTAAATAGTACTTATACTCAATCTCAAATCAGAACAAATAAAGTAAATTACACGAATAAAAATAATCCAGAAGATTAAAGAAAATCCTGCTTAGAAATCTATTACGCCAACAGTACTTATCAAGTTGTTAGATAACCTCTGATTGAGATCCGACGACAGTCGTAAGTGGCGGGAATCGGATCCCCTCGTCGACAATAGGCGATTTACCCACTGATCCACTCAGCGATATCATAAGTCGATTCTGTACGGCCGCTCGAACAAATGTATCGTTCGTAACTGATTGTTGGGGTTATTTATTGAGGATGTTAATGTGATCCCTTCTTGACGTATCACTTTATACGTATTTTATTTAACAGGGATATCCCGGGAAATAGATACTAGGAGATACAAGACCGATTTCATTAACAAGTTTAGAGACAAAATGTTATCTATAAAAACAAATTTTACTTTTCGGCGAAGTCAAACGTGTGCTTTCTCTAAAAAAGCAATCGCTACAATATTTTCTTTAGTAAACATTTCAGTTAATAACAATTTTGTGTTTAATTTTGTGTGTTTAAGTACAACACAGCTGTTTCGTACAAGTATCTATAACCAGCTGTGTTGGTTAGTGTTAAAAGTCTATTTATATTCGATTTTCACAACGTACAAATTTAATGTGCCCATTTTATGGTCATTTTAAGGGCAAAAAATAGTAATAAATTTTGGTGCGTACATATCTTTGCCTTGAATTGTACCTACTGCTACATTTCGAAAAAATACTTACATTCTACTTCTTACAATGAAACGCTTACAATTAAAAACAAAATATTCTTAACCCAAATGTTAGTAAAAAAAACTCTTGTTACTCCAATTCATATGCCAAATAATGAATTGTTCAAAAAGTAATTTTTGTGAAAGGACTCCGAATATCTCTCAACGAGGAACAGTAACGCATCCTTTGCCGCTGGAACAACAATAGGCATAATTCACAGAGAACGTTCGCTCACCAGAGAGCCCCAACGAAATCACTGAACCAAATTGCAAATGAAGCGCCCAACACTAGTAATGCCGTATATCAGATCTTATAGCTGTACTACGTGTTTGCTCACGTAAGTGATTAATATTCGACTTTATTGCGCTCTAGGAATGTTAAGGATTTTCTTCAGGGTGTGTGTTGCTTTATTGGAACTTATCGTTGGTACTAAATTATTTGTGTAGAGCATTAAACACAATTTTGTATAAATATAAATTATAATTATACAAAGTCGAGTCATACAAAGAATCACAACAAGTAATAAAATATAGATCCTAACTAATATTATAAATGCGAAAGTGAGTTAGTTTGTTTGTTACACTTTCACACTTAATGGACTTGGAGTTGGATTTAATGGAATCTATAATGGAGTTCCAAGCAGGTGGTAAGCCTCCAGCCATCTTCTCTATTGAAATTTGGATGTTTTTTAATTTCAATAGCCTCGCGAATCATCCATGGATGCTGTAAAGGATCCGAAACGTCGGGAATCAAATAATATCAATATAACGCGATAAAATTCGTAAAAAGTAGTTTTATTTCAATTGCACCCTAATCTAAATATATATAAAACTCAAAGGTGACTGACTGACTGACTGACTGACATAGTGATCTATCAACGCACAGCCCAAACCACTGGAGGGAAGAAATGATTTTGATAAATTCTACCCCCAAGGGGATAAAATAAGGGATGAAAGTTTTTATGAAACTTTGTAATTTTAAACCGATCGGGCTCAGACTTTGCATGCATAATTATAGCTACTATGACGTAGGCATCCCTTAAGAAAGGATTTTGATAAATTTCGACCTATGTAGGGGTGAAATAGGGGATGAAAGTTCATATGGAACAAAATAACTATTCCACGCGGACGAAGTCGCGGGCAAAAAGCTAGTAGTCAATAAAGTTAGCATGAGCCACCAAAAAGTGTCAAATAAAAACAAAAAGCTTAAAAAACTAAAACCCGACTACGAACCTTTCGTTTTTATTTAATATTACACCTGCAAAACTTTAATTACCTGTTTTCTTTAAGTTTGAGGCGCTGTGAATCAAACCTACATGTAGAAAATCGTCCAATTAAGCCGTAAGACTTTTGGGCAAGAGTTGTTAGGTGTGCCAACTCGAATTTCTACGCAAGTACGAAACAGTGTTAGCAAATAGGTCGCAGTTTCTCATGAGCTTGAAAATCGTCCAGTAACACGTCATGTGATTCATAACATGACATAACATACCATCACGCTTGTATTCCCCGAAGGGTTAGGCAGAAGTCTACTAATGTTCACCCATAGTTCGCCGGTATGTTTAGGTCCCATGTTACAGGAGGCGAGCCTGTTGCCATTAACCGGGCACAAATCCAGACTCCGAGCTGCTACTGAAAATTTCATAGTAAAACCCAATAGCACTTTGCTCGACCTGGGGATCGAACCCAGCACCTCTAGCCTAGCAGTCGCGCTTGGGGCCACTAGACTACTAACGTATGTTAGTCTGTTTTACAGCCAACATTAACTCAAAAAAAAACCTTTATTCATTACACCAAGGGTTTTTTAAATTTTATTTCAATCGCTTCGGATGGAAAGTAGGATTAGGCACAGAATCGAATTACCATGGAATTTACAAATATCGTCGGTCGGGCCGGTACTTACGATTTCAGCTGATATCGACGTAAGCTTTGGCCGGTTATTGGCAGTGCGATCTCCCAACCTATACCTACAAATCCAACTCTATTTACTTTCCGAACGTCTATGCGATTCAGACATTTGATATTCACTACGAGATCGTGGAATCATTTCCGTTGAGATATTCCAAGAACTTTGTTCGAATTTCAAAATATTTTTGAATGCGCTAAACAAATACATAAGTAATGTAAAGAAGTATATATTGAATTGTTTGTTGTTTCTATATATATAATAAGTCTATAGAAATGACGTTTTTGTAATTGCAAAATAATTATTAAAAAAACTGAAGGAGACTAATTATTGAAGGATATTGAAACCGTATTAATATTTTTTATAATTGTTGTATGTCTGAAGGTATGTCTGCTTATAACTCAAGATTTACTGGACGAGTTTCTATGATATCTGGTGTACAGGTAGATTATGAGCGCAGCCAACATTTGATATACTCTTATCGTATCCTAGTATTTAATAATGTAAGCAAAATGTAAACGTAATAATAGCGAAAAACTATAATTTTAATAAAAATATTTCTTTCATTCAAAATATTATAAAATAAATATTAAGAGATAAGGTGAAGCAACCATTCAGCATTGAACTGACCGTAAAGTAAGCCGATTCACAGACATTGAAACAATTATGTCGTTATTAGATGTTGCTGAAGTCATCTTCCGACGTAGAATGTGGAAGAGTAATTTGACATTACGGGCAGGGGCTTCGGTAGCTTAGTGGCTAAAAGGTTCTGGTGTAATTAACTGGAGAGACACAGGTTCGCATCCTGCCTGAGATAGAGATTTCTTCTTTCACTCAATTACATGTTTAAATTTTTTTAGCATGCGTTCATGCCAAATGTAATAAAAAATAACCATAGTTTTATTATGTTAATAACACGAAATTTTAAATTAAAAAAAAACCGCTGCATCAGTTATGGTGTTCTTGCAATATCATTGAAGTGACAGGATACCTTTCAAAGTGATCAGACCTGTGGAAGTTGCTCACATCCCTTAATGTACTAGAAAAGACATGATAATCTTCAAACGGCTAGACAGAGTTTCTTAAATCATAGCTAAGAACTCTCTCGATTAAGTCACAAATAAAAATTGGTCATTCATTTGAGAGCTACGAGGCCACAATCAGACACACAGATACTAACTAATACTAAACATCCAAAATCATTGACTTTAAAAGTGGTTTCAAAAGATCTATTTACAAAAATAAATATCGAATTAATGGAAAATGTACACGTAAACATCCCACTTTTTGCGTCGGGGTTAAAAAAGTACAAAGGAGGTCAAAAGTAAAATTAAGTTTTCAATCGGCCTTGTAGAAGTATAAAATAATTTTCCCACTGACCGTATTCAATCATATTTTATTGCACGATTACCGCCTACAATTGTACATTCGCCGAAACTGACTTTTCGCAGTTAATTATATTTTAATTGCCAATGAATATTTGAAAATTTTAATGTGGAATGTTAACACGGCTCGGGGCCTGCCGACATTTTGTGTTTTCCCAATATAGAACGAAAAGGGCCTGTATACATCGATGACATTTAGTCTGGTGACATTTGCCCTCGGGCTTAAATTGACCCATTCCGTTGGCCTCACATGGATGCGAACAACTAAGGGCCGAAATGAATTTAACTTCACTATTTTTTTATTTCCTACCTAATTCAATATTCGATTGATTATTAGAGCGACTGCTACACTGATCTTGGGTTCAATTCCTAGTTCGAGCAAAGTGTTATTGGATTTTTCTGTAACATTCCCAGTAGCATCTCGGAGTTTATTTTTGATACATGGTTGTTACATGGGATAATCATACCGGCAAACTGTGGATGTACATTTAGTACACAGTGATATTTTTCTCGGGTGGGAATCGAATACACGACACTCAGCGTAATAATTTAATTACAAATGTATAGTTTTCAGATTTTTCTCTATACTTGTAGTATAGATGTTATTGCTTGCCGAATTCCATAATTCTAGGTCAACGAAAAATACCCTTATAGGGCATTTTTCGTTGACTCCCATTTTGATTCCCTTGAGAGTGTCGAAATATACGTTTTTTTGCGGCATAAATGGCAGTATCTTTTTTTACGTTACCTGACTTAGAAGTTTCATTTTTTCACAGCTTCAAAGGACTATAGACCTGAGTATATGGTTTTAATTTCAACTCAATACCTCCACGCGTTCCCGAGTTAAAGGGTCTTGACAGACTGACGGACGGACGGACAACAAAATCATCCTATAATGGTTCCGTTTTTTCCTTTTGCGGTACGGAACACTAAAAATACCCCGAAAAGGGAATAAAATGAGGAAACTGAAACGGCAATACTTACGGTGGCAGCAATATCGTTCCTGGTTGCTAAACATACTCAGGCCTGTGGTGGTCTTATCACATTTAATTTTTTTTATGGATTTTGGGGTACCTTGGTATAGTACTAATACCACCCCGTGTGGGGACGAGTTAGAATACTGTTCCTCACTGCCTTTCAGATAGGCAGCCTGTAAGAGGCGTGAAATAATCTGACTTGCTCGGCGGTAGGACTTCTTGGGGTCTGACTTGCTGGCGACCACCCTTACGTCGGAGTCTATCGTAAAGCACCTTAATGTGTGTTTCCCCCTCAGTTGCTACAGCTCTGGCAGTCTGCAGTCCGTAGAAGCTCTTAAAGATCGGCAACGCATCAGCAACTCGTCTTGTGTTGCACGTGTCCATGGGCGACGATGACTACTTACGACCAGGTGGCTCGTCAGCTCGTTTGCCGACTTAGTCGTTAAAAAAGTAGTTACTTAGATAATTGCGGCAATTTGTGAACCACAATTACGTAACTATACGTAAATTTCAAACGTCATTAATATGTTTACTTTCATGAATATTCTTATTTTATTAGGTGATGTGATTGGGATACTGTTATGCCCCTTTCAAATCGGACAGGATTGTTTTAACATAGTGATTATATATTATGGTAAGTTAGTATCTACTATTTTATTACATGGATTCCTAGAAGATTCGACTAGTTGTGTTTGAATCTAGTTTTGAATGATTGGCCCCTAGTGTAAATACTTCGGGTCAAGGCTTCTATTACTGCAGGGACCAAATATTTGTACGGCCTACAGAGAGTATTACTGAGTAGTAAACATGTGAGATTTGTGTAGGTCAGCGTTTGCCTAGCTTAGTAAACCACTACGACAGAAATTCAAGGAAGCAATGTTTCTTGAAAGCAATGGATTTGATTTCACTCAAATACTACCTACTTACTTACTATACAATGACTGTATCAAATGAACTATTACAAAACCATTCCAAAAACGAATCCAGCGATAAGAAAATAATAACCGTTTATTCCCAAATCGAAAACATGGACGGATCGAATGCACCATGTAATCCGGTTCCTGTCGCGTATACACGCGAATAATTCAACAGTGCGATCGCCATTCTATGGGCAAACAGATAGTCCTCACTTCCGACACATGTTTCCGTGGACGACACAAGTAACTGGTCACGTAGAATATTGACGCCTCCAGCTATCCATTCGCCGGGACAATACCTACGGTGCTAAGGGAGACATTTTTATGTGAAACTTACGTTTATCATTCTTGTCCATACAAATTCTGTAGAGAATCATTCTTAACATTCATTTTTTTTATCAACCCCTTATTAAACTGTCCCACTGCAGGGCACGGGTTTCCTCTCAGAATGAGACGGATTAGGCTATAGTCTACCACGCTGGCCTAATGCGGGTTGGTAGACTTCACACGCCATCAAGAATGTCTCTCAGGCATGCAGGTGTCCTCACGATGTTTTCCTTCACCGTTTAAGCGGAAGAAGAAGAAGAATTATGGCGGGAAAATCGAATCCAGGGCCTTAACCTCCAAGACCAAGGCGGCAGGAATTAAACGGAAATTTAATAATTAATTTAAATAAAGTTAAAATAATAACATACCATCACGCCTGTATTCCCCGAAAGGTTAGGCAGAGGCGTACTAATGTACACCCACAGTTCGCCGGTATGTTGAGGTCCCATGTAATAGGGGGCGAGCCTATTGCCATTAACCGGGCACAAATCCAGACTCCGAGCTGCTACTGAGAATTTCATAGAAAAACCCAACAACACTTTGCTCGACCTGGGGATCGAACCCAGGACCTCTAGCGTAGCAGTCGCGCTTGGGACCACTAGACTAATGAGGCAGTCAAAATAATTAAAAGGGCAGTTAAAATAATCAATATTTATAAGCGTGAATGTCAGCTTAAGTTAATGTCTTTCGTAACAAAAGCCTAGTGATATGACCATAGGACTAGTGCCAAGTCAAAGGTCTCGAGTTCGAACCCAAGGCACGCACCTCTGACTTTTCGAAGTCATGTCCGTATTAAAAGTTAATTATCACGCGCTTAAACGGTGAACGAAAACATCGTGAAGAAACCTGCATGCCTGAGAGTTTTTCTCGACGGCGTGTGAAGTCTGCCATCCCGCATGAGACTAGCGTGGTGGAATATAGCCTAATCCCTCTCATTCTGAGAGGAGACTCGTGCCCAGCAGTGGGACAATGTAATAGGTTGCTTATGTAACAAAATTATGAGCCTATAATAAAAGTCTAAAAATAATAAAAGTCCAATCTGGTTACCATTCCACAACCTTCTAGAGATATATTAAATGTTAAGAAAGCAAGTAACTAAATGTTCAGTAATGTAGTAATTAAGACTTTAGAGAAAGTAGAGAAACGGGTTTGATAAATTTATTTACTATTCGCACCCGTGGTTTTTACTTATAATAAACCTTTAAAAAAATAGGTATGTACTGTAGGAATAATTCACCTACTCCTTTCAAATAATTTCAGTGATCAGGCGGACCCGAATATTGGTTGTAATAGGTTAGAGACAGTTTTAGAAGATCTCTTTTCCTTGATCATTGAAGAACGCGCCATTTTATCATTCCATATGTGAAAAGTTATTAATTCTGGGATTTAAATCGGGACTCTGAGTTACCATTAAAATGTCTAATAAATACTACACGTACAGTTCCAAATATACATATATTTTTACATTTCGAGTGTTTATCCAGCGTAAAATAAAATAATAAAGCGATGTAATTATTGTTTTTTTTTTTTGTTAAATTTGCTTACGTTAACGGTACTTTAGGTATAACTCGACTTCATCCCTCCTGTTCAAGTTATTTTTGTTCTTTATTGAAAATATACGCTCAAGGAAATTACCTGTATTATTTCTCTCTCACGATAGATGCAATATCCACCTACGTAGTTTATAACAACAAGAATTCTTAGAAACAAAGTTTCAAACCTTAATAATAATTCAGAAGGCGTTGCTCATTATTAAACAGGTCATGTGCGAACATTTAGTCTAAGTTGGGTACAATATTAGGTAAAATGAGAGACGTTATGCTAATCAAACTCGACAATCGTATTCACTGAACATTTAATCGTATTCTTGAAATCACAGCTTTATTTAAGAGGTTTAAACCTTGTGACTTTTTTATTAAGCGTAACATTTTTTTAAAGATTTTTCCTTGGGTTTAATACGCCTACGCTGAATAACCAGAGTGTAGACAAAAAATGAGAAATGAGTAGGTACGATTTTTAGTTATGCGAAAACATTGCACATGACCTGCGATTGCCACGGTAGGTCTATTGATGGGTGACCAAAGACCATTCTTAAGAGTCCGGCGGACCGAATTTCTCTCACAAACGTAATACCGAAATAAATCGTAATTCAAGCAAAATTTAATCAAATTCTGTTATTATTCGGATTCTTTTACCGTTAATCTAGGTTTCTACGCTACCATTTCGTCTAAAATACTTCACTGGAAACAATTGTAAGCGAATGCAATTTTTGATACCTTTACCAATTTTGGAATGATTTTCGTCTTTTATTTTCAGTGAAATATAGCAGACGAAATAGGACCGTAGGAACCTAGATTGACAGTATCTATATCCTAATAATAACATAATTTGATAGAATATTGTCTGGATTACGATTTATTTCGTTATTATGTTTTTTTGGGCAGTTCACGCGCCGCCGGGCCCTTAATAGAATAGAATAGTCGTACGGACAATTATATCATTAGTGGTAATCAGAAACCAAAAAGTCTTTAACCAGTCTATCTTTAAGAATTCGGTATTGCCCAGATATTTGGTTGCGGAGGTCTGCGGATGGCGGTCACTTTGTATAAATACTTATATTCAACAATAACTGGTTAGACTTTAAAAAGAAAAAAGAAAGAGCAATGTGGTTCGCGTATTACTAGTATTCTTGTTAATCCCTCTTGCTAAGCTAAATGCTTGTGTAACGAGTGGTTTCAGGTCGGTAGTACAATGGGTGGGTTTCGAAACGGCAACCACATGATCACAAGTCCGACGCCCTAGCCATTAGGCTACCGCCACTTCAAACTTGAAGCCAATCCCAGCATACTTGTGAAAAGGTTAGGAAGAGATCTTAGTGTCAGTGTTTAAATTAAACTCTAGATGGTATGTATACCTGTGACAAAGGATCCGAAACGTCGGGAATTAAATTATATCAATACAAACAAAATCCGTAAAAAGTAATTTTATTTAATTGTGATGCCTTGTGCCCCAGCACGACAGCTACGCTAGAAGTTCTGGCTTCAATTCCCAGGTCGAGCAAAGTGTTAATGGGTATTTCTATGAAATTTTCAGTAGCAACTCGGAGTCTGGATTTGTGCTCAGTTAATGGCAATAGGCCCACCCCCTATTACATGGGACTAAACATACCGGCAATCTGTGGATGTACATATAACTCTGTCTATCCTTTCGAGGAATAAATGCGTGATGGTATGTTATTTCAATGGTTAGATACTATCTTTATTATATATTGAACGAAAATCTATATATTCTAGGTTAAAATTAAAATTTTTGCTAGAATAGATAGAGCTTTCAGCCTGCTGTGCCTTCTAAACCTACCGTCGAATAAATTGCTTCGTACGTATCTACGTGCACATTGCTAATGATATTTCCGAGTATTTGTGTGCAATTTGTGTCATGAGACTTGCACACAATCCATTCCATTGACCGAGTTCAATGCTTAGTTTCTGATGGTATTCTATAACTGGTCGTAATAACTTAGTTCATCTAAATTTAAAAATAAATATACACCTGCCAGGGTGTTTTACTTATAGGCATAAAAATATAAAATTTACAGAGATGACATTATAAAGCGAAGTTAAGGGGCCGGTGGAGCTTGAATTGCCCACAAAAACGTAATACCACAATAAATCCTAATTTAAACACAATTTAATCAAATTATATTATTATTCAGATTTAGATACCGTTAATCTAGATATAAAAAGAGAAGCAAAGGAGGTGGCAGGACCATGCAGGATGAGGATAGCAAGGGACAGATCGTTGTGGAGAACATTTGGGGAGGCCTATGCCAAAGAGCGAGACAATCACGGAACCGGTGTCTTAACATCCTAATCCTATGTAAATAATAACATTAAAGTACGTTGCATTCATAAATAACCATGTTTAATATTAATGAAACACAAGTAGTTATAAGATGAAATGTAACATATAAGATTGTTAATAAAGGCTTTTTTATTATTTTTTATTATTAATCTAGGTTTCTACCGTACTATTTTGTCTATTACTACTTTACTGGATAAAAAAGTACGGAAAATCGTTCCTAACTTTGTAATGTTATCAAAAATTGCATTCGCTTACATTTATTTCCCGTGAAGTGTTTTGGGCAAATGGTAGAGTTTGAGAGTGGAATAATAACAGAATTCCATTAAATTGTGTTTGATTTACGATTTATTTCGGTATTACGTTTGTAAGGAAAATTCGGTCCGCCAGACTCTTAATAGAACTTCTCTGGTAAACTACCTAAATGATCAAGCCATACAATATTCCATCGCTGGACACAGGTTTCTCTCAGAGTGAGAGGGGTTAGGCTAAAGTCATTGGTGTTTTTATATGTTTTTAGTTGCAACTTAAAGATTAAATTTGTTAACCTTGTCCCTATTATATAGGACCTAAAACATACGGGTGTGTGGGTACAGTGGCGACCAAAAGTCTATAGGCAATCACACAACGCAATAGCTTGACGTTTAGTTTGACTTACGACCTTCTATAAGTGACACGCACTGGCTGTATCGAGCTCGCTTGTACTGTTCACAGCAATGTAATCCTTAGCGTGCTTATGGACTTTTGAGCGTTTACTGTTCATTAGTACACCTCTACTTAAGCTTATCAAACATGCCCGAGAAATCCGTTACTGCAAGTAAATCAATTTTTAAAATATTGGATTATCATCTTCAATTAATAATCGAAGTTCATTTGGGTACAGATGTATATGTAAGGCGGATTCGAATAACAACGTGTCAGTTTACAAACTAAAATTTTACTAAAAGATTACGTGGGAGAGCCATGCTTCGGCACGAATGGGCCGGCTCAACCGGAGTGATACCACGGCCTCACAAAAGACCGGCGTTAAACATCGCTTGCGTTGTTTTGCCGAGTGAGTGAGGTTACCGGAGGCCCAAACCCCTTTTAAAGGGTCGGCAACGCACTCGTGACTCCTCTGGTGTTGCGGGTGTCCATGGGCGGCGGTGATCGCTTACCATCAGGCGATACGTCTGCTCGTTTGCGTTCCTATCCCATAAAAAAAAACTAAATTGGTTGTTTACACGTTCTGAGTAACTGAAACGTTCTAATAGAACACGCTTCAGAGAAGTACTGTACGTAAATCAGTCTTAAGTTAACGGATTGCAAAGTAAATTTACTAGACTATTTTATTAAGTCCAACATAAAAGTTAGGACCTTAGAAATAATGTATTTGCGCAGCCCGTTCGAAAATCACCGTTGTAAATCCGAGGTTAGCTTAATCCCTGGTGAAACGGCTCGACTGCGAAAGCTTATAACTTTATTTCCCATGAAAACGACGTTCCTATTTGCTTTATAAGAATTGCTAACTTATAAGAATTCGTCCATAACTTCAATCGTCTTTAAAATCTAGAAAATATTGCTACTAAGACCTTTTTCGATTTAGCATTAAAGCTATGCTTTTATAGTTACTGAGCTTTATAGAATTAAGCTGTCAAAATACTGAATTGTGCAATTATTTTTAAGATGTAGAAAACGAATATGCTGCGTCCTTAAACATTGTTTTCAATTATTTGAATACCTACCTACCTACTGTTTTATACTACTTACTATGGTAACAGTTTGATTAAAATAAAATGAAATACGATCAGAATTTAACACAGTCTTCCTCTAGAATAATGAAAAATAGGTAATTAATATATCTTTAAATAAATTGGCAACTAATAAATTAATGTCCGTCTTACTGCCAATAAATGTTAGTCATTTTGTTTTCCCCTGTCAAATGAAGCAATAAATTGAGTATTAAATTAATAAGAAATATATTAATGTTTTTTTCAGCGCTAGGTCTGGAGCCGGACTTCCTCTATCCCCTGGAGAACGTGACCATCGCTCAAGGTCGGGACGCGATGTTTACCTGCGTGGTGAATAACCTTGGCGGTTACAGGGTGAGTGGCGACTCCGCCACAGCCAGGGTGTGTATCAAACTGACTCAATACAGCTAGCCCTAGAGGAGCACCGTCACAGCACTTGTACTATGAGATCTATAATTTACTTAAACTTTTTGGAACATTACAGAAATTCCTAGAACATTCAATTTCTAATTAAATTTTTACGAATTTCATATTCTGTTAAGATTATTTTTTAACTGTTAAATATTTAATCTATCTTCAATTCTTAGTGAATGAATTGAGTACCTACTTATGAATAATTCTAAAAGGCATGTTTTTATTATCACTAGATTTTCTTACTTGGAGTTTTTAGTTATAATGTACTTACTTGGAGATTCTTGACAACAGTAAGTAGAGTGTCAAATTTTAACATTTACATAACTTTGTATTAGCAATGAACATTATCAAATAGCTGATCATGTTTACTTTATCATATCTTTTAAAAACATGAGACGTTACTAATCTCATACAAAATTATAGATCTCAACAATTGTCTTTGCACTACTTCCACACTTCTTAGCACACTACCTTCAATGCACTTTCTTCGGCACTCTTGGAGACTCACAGCACTACTTTATAGTACCTCTCTCTATCCTAGAATAGAGTTACATCGGAACTATATTTGCACAAATCTACTGTAAGTTTGTCCACATAGCCGTAGTGTTGGCACACTGAGCACAACTGCATTAGACACTTATACACTTGCACATAGAAACTAAGATCCAAGAATGTGATAAAAACTGTGATTTATGCAACAGTGAACGAACGTTCACTATTCTTGGGTTTTAAACACTAATGCACAATTACGTTTATTTTGGAACACGAGTTTTGTAGCATGCTTTATACCAAATGCACTTTTTTCCCAAGTGACATTTTAGTTTGAAGGATAATATTAACAGCGTTGCACACCAGTTTTGCGTTAGTCAATCATTGTCAGAACAAAAACCGCACCCCACTATAATGGGATCAGTTTGGTTCAAGGAATTTACGTTGCAAAACAGTCACTTTAGGAAATTAAAATAAAGCCAAGACAAACCCCCTCGGTCCCCGTTCAATCATTTCGATAGGCGGTGCTCTCAAACTGTCCCGGGGGTTAATCTAGCGCACTATCATTATGATATACGGTACTGTGTCGCATACGATATATCGTGCCTTGAATTAATTCGATACTCTGAGATTATATCGCCAATTTCCCTATTTGCTACAAAATGTACATTGAGAGTTGTTGTACTTTTTTTATTTCTATATCTATTAGGAAATTTATTCCATGGAAATATAAAAAGTAGCTATCTTAATGCTTCCTAAGAAATTTCCCGATATAAAAAGTTTATAAAATCTCACTGTCTATCATTGTTATATCATGAACTATCTTTATTGGTCATACCTATTTCATAAAAGAAGCAATTAGATATCTTGCAAAGTATTCTCCCGAGTATTTGGCAAAACAACATTCACCTTAGATATAACAGCATAAGATAGTGCAATAAACTCCTAGATATATACTCATTCGTGAATCTTTCCCCCACACGAAACAAGATTCGATAATAGTCTCACTGGGACCGTTACGGCAGGTCACTCGATTTCTACAAGAGACTATCGATATCCCCGTATCGATACATATTTGCTTTTCTATATTGATCCCGCGTAAGTAATTACACAAGACTAATAACGTCTTCGCGTGTGTTTCCCAACAATTCCCAGGTGGATATCGAGATGAAAATCGTATCAACACGATGGTTGTGTAAGGAATAACCGCCAATTAAATTGTTTCAATAAAATACATTGAGCAATAATTTGTTATTTATGTTGAAGATACCGTTTGCACTGCTCTTGTAAAAATAAAATTATGCGAAAAGACTGTAACTTTACATGAATTAAAATACAGACAGAATTAGTTCTTAGAAAAGGGATTATTTACCATCTTTAGACTATTATAATATATAAATTAATCGACCCCTGTAACGAAACAATAAATTCTAAATAACACAATACATTCTCAATACATAACACACAAATAATCAAAAGATCTTAAACACGTCTTCGATATGCACCGCTGGTATGGATGAGTTCAAAATTTGGTAAATATATCTTATTTTATACCCATTTATTTATTGTATTGTGTATTATAAGCGATGCAATTTCTAAAGGCTTTTGAATCTGAAATTACATCGCTCAACAGCTCTGCAATCCTTTCTTCGCTCATTTGAATAATGCAGATAAAGCATAAGCGAATAGAATACAAGAATTGTAAGGCTGTTGTTACAAAACAACGTGTTTCAGCACTCAGATGTTTTAGTTATATTAATTTGTTATAATTGTAGTTTCTAGGCACATAATTAGTGACTAATTAGTGTTGCACAAGCACCAATATTGTAGAACACCTTCTAAGTCGCACCCCTATTAGTGCACTACTTCTTGCACTTTCTCTAATCACTTAAACGTACATATTTAAATTTAAAAGTAAACAGATATTTTATGAAAGAAGGATTGCAGTCATTATCTTTTGTCGTCACTATATTAGTGAAAAATAGTCCGAATACCTACATAATATATTTTTGGTTAATACCACATGAAAAGGCCTGTGTAACTTATTCAATGAATACATTTAATTGAAGTTCGCTGACATACAGCAGGAATTATGAAAAAATATCATCCGAAATAATATTTTCAATATAATAAAGTTATAATACCGAGGACGAAGCGTATCGTAGACTGGTACAAACGCCGCATTTCTGTTCGTGTTTTTTTGTTACGCGCTATGCAGGAAATTAGCTTCTATTGCGATGTCGACGCTTTTGGTAAAGCGGGTGAAACGAGGGCGTTTTCAGTGCGCCCGCAGCCTGCCTCATAGCGGCGACCAGACGAAAATGTAATTAAAAATTCCGAGAGCATTTTGCGCGGCACTCGCAACAAGATAGTGTTGCCAGCTCGAGGATCGTTGTCGTGACTGCCTCTTGGGAAGCATTCGCTTGTAATTAGACTTGTTCGTTGAAAGTCTTCATCGTTTACAAACAAAACATCATACGCGAAACGGATAATCACAACAGGAATGTGGCGTTTGTTTTTTCAATGTACTTACAATGTTCTTTTCTCCATGCACACTTTGGGCGTACAATTTTTGCTGTCGTCTGCTCGCGCGTGGATCGTTCGCGGGATAGGTAGCTTGGATCAAAGCGGACACGAAGGCGATCCTGGCGATACACGAGCACGTGATAACGAACAATGCACGGCTAAGTGTGACTCACAACGACTACAACACGTGGACTCTCAACATTAGGGGCGTAAAGCGGGAGGACAGAGGACAATATATGTGCCAAGTTAACACTGACCCAATGAAAATGCAGGTAAAGTGCTACTAATTTCAAACCATTTATATGTTTTGCTGTCGCTTTGTCAAGATTTATTTCTAAAAAGGTCACATTAACCAAGTCCTCCGGAATCAATTCACATTTAGGACCAAAGTATGTAGATGCTCGCCCTTCATTACATAGGACTTAAACATACTGACGAAGGTTAGGCAATGATATACTATAGATCTTTTCCTACCTCGTCAGTAATATAATCTTTTGATGTATTACTAAGTATGATGTGTTTGTACTATTTAATAAATAAATAAATAAGCCTAAGAGAAATACAGGCGTATTTTAGTAGGTATTTAGCAATTTTTTAAATTGGATATTATTATAAATAATAAAAATATAATTTAAAAATATAAATTTATTATTATGAGTCGTCAAGGACCATTTTTAGCTTAGCAGAACTTAGATTATGTTAGCCAAAGAGCTCCCTTTACTGAGAGTAGTTTTTCGGAACGACTCTTCGTGAGTACAGGCCTTATCGACTCGCTCGTATAATGGTTTCACTTCTCCATAAACGACATTGACGCTATTTTCGAGTAACTGTGCGTGCATATATGAAAGTATGCAACTCTAAAATAAACATACCTATAGGTTGTTCATTTATAAGTTTAAATAAGAGACTTAATCAGATTACAACGCGCTAGTGATACTGCTGGTGTTGCTGATATCTGTAGGTTGCGGTTGCTGATATTATCTTGGCGTTAACTGAATAAATGCCTGTTCTTTCTTTCTATCATCAGGCTGCCATAGGGCAATGTTATGAAGAAGATTTTCCGAAATGCGGTCTTATTACGAGCTACCTAAAGTTATCAAAAACTTCCTAGATCCACTGCTGCACTGATTTAAACTATACGTTCTTTCAGTCTGTCAGTTTTCGATCTATATTAATAGATAGTTTGAGGTACACCTTATTTGGGAATCGATTTTATGCCTTATTTTTAATTTCAGACAGCATTTTTGGAAGTAGTGATCCCTCCGGACATAATCAATGAAGAAACGTCAGGGGACATGATGGTACCAGAAGGAGGGTCGGCCAAGCTAGTCTGTAAAGCGAGAGGATACCCTCCTCCTAAGATATTATGGCGCAGAGAAGATGGAGGAGACATAATTTCAAGAGGAGGTCCTCAGGGAAAGACGAAAGGTGCGTATTCCATTTATCTATATCATCTCATCATCTGTGTAGGATAAGAATGGGATGTATCGGCTGACACTCACCGGTTACCTTTTGTCCACTGCCTCGCGCTCTGTGGGCTTGGCGGCGTGGTCAATCAGCTAAACCGGCGAACTTCTTCAACACTTATTCCATAGGCACTTACTGGGCTCAATCTTTGTACAGTCGTGTAAAAATGAGCACCAAGTTCACGGAAAAAGACCGTTTTTAATGCAAAAAGCACGGAGCGCTTGCTCATAATTCACGTGGTGATATTAGAAGTGTGTAGTTGTAATAAAGTTTTATTGAAGAAAAAGAGTGTGTTGTGATGTGAAAACAATCGTAAAAATTAAATTTTGAATTTAGAACACAATAGAGAATCATAGAATTTATATTATTAATAGTAAGGAACTGTACGGAACATCATCATATCACCCAAATGAGGTCCAGTGCTAAAAAGGCCTCCCTCATAGACTTCCACAAGAACCGGTTATAAGCTGCCAGCACCCAACGACTCCCAGCGACCTTTACCAGGTCATCTGTACATCTCACTAAACTACGTGTTCTGGAGCGTGGTTTCCACTCAAGAACCTTTTTGTGAACGTTAGAACCTTTTTATAGAAAGGAATACCAACTTAGTTTACATGATGCTCTCACCTTCTATTAAGTATTCAAGAGAAAATAAAGAATTGTGTATAATACGCTCTATAAAAAAATAGAAATTATGATTTAAATACCTAACATTGATGGCTCCTGGGTCTTCCCGAGGGCACCCTTGTGTATTCCATTGGACTGAGTTGCTATGCTGTGGTCTTCTGTAAATTAAAAATATACATTTCTATATTTATTCGATTTTGTAGGTGTGTCTATAGAATTTCTTGTCGGCCCGTCTCTATAAGGCCCACTGCTTATATGAAACCGTGCAACGAGAGACTTTTCAAAAGCACCTTTTTTAATGGAACAATTAAAATTCCACATTTTGACTTTGTAAAAATATGGTTATGCTGTGTATGTCCTTCGCTGGATACCCAAAATAATAAAATAAACTTTATTATTTTGGGCCTAGTTTTTGGTCCGTATTTCCGTTATTTTGTTGCAATAACTGTTATAACTAATAAATAACAGCATAAACTGTATATAAACTATACGACCTAAAGACTAAGAATCAACAGATTAGTATATCAACAATCTCATCTTGCAATACATAAATTCAGCATAAACAAAGTAGGTATTGCTTTAAGCATATCGATACACACACGTATTGGAACTACATTGGAACTGTGCGACAGAGTTTAATTCATCCTTAAGCATAAGTTATGCGAGAATTTGCTTTAGTCTATTGGCACTAAACAGCATGTCGTAATTCCAGGTCTCTTTGAGCACGAAAACATTCGATAGGAATTTACTTAAGCAGAAAATCTAATTAACTAACTCGAAATAATCTAATAATTTCACTAACATTATGTTAGTGAAATTATTAGATTATTTCGAGTAAATAGATGACATACGAATCGAATCTAAGACCTCCCACAATGACTAGACCAATAAAAAATTCTAGTTAATCTAGAATTTTTGATCGTATGTATTGCGCTCTAGAATTCAGATCACCGACGTTGGTCAGAAAGCCGCAAGCTTAAAGTGGAATTGAGCTGGTCACATCTGCCGCATATCGGACGAGCTATGGGCAAACCTCACCACTGAGAAACCCACTCAACGTTAGACGACGTCACATCAGGTTCAGAAGGAGATGGCGGGACGAGCTAGGCCTTTATTAGAAGAATTGGCCGCAGAAAGTTCTAAACCAAGAGGAGAGGAAGAAGGGTAGGGAGGCCTTGGCCCTGCAGTGGAACGAAAACGGATGAATAATAAAAAGAGTTATTAGCTCATAGGTACTCTTGCATGTACTTACCAAAGTTATTTGAATGCTACATTAAATCCAGAATTGTAACCTATACATAATTGGTCCATGAAAGATCTCATGAAAGGGAACCTTCCAGTTACTTTAAAAAGAAAACTCATGGATTTATGTATTCTTCCCATCCTCACCTACGGTGCACAAACCTGGTCTTTGATAAAACATCAGAAGTCCGCACTTGAGGTTTGCCAGCGAGCCATGGAGCGCAGTATGATGTGAGCATAATTCTGGGTATTTGTTCACGGTAATTAAATCATTAGGCCTAAAGGTCTGAACATTTCAAAATTTAATTATTTTCAGCCCTCAGCGTAATAACAATATAATACTCAGGTAAACCATGCACATTATAATCCCATCGTTGTTCAAAACTAATTAAACAAAAATAACATTTCGATGTCAACAAACTGTGGACAACACATTTGTTCCGATTAATATTCGTTATCAATATGTCTAATTACGAATGGATTTAACAGTCACATTGTTTGAACTTTGACCGATTATTAAGCTTTGATTATTCTATTACTGATAAACAACGATCTAAATAAACATTGATCAACTAAATTATGCAATACTAGGCAACGCGCTTGACTTTATCCCTTTTATTTCATTGTTTTTGAACAGTTATTACCCGCGGTTTCACTCGTACCTTAAGGATGTTGACAATTGCGCTACCTATAGACCCCATAAGATACAAAAAAAAAATCATCAATGTCGATCAAACCGTTGAGGAGGAGAACCATTACGAATACCAGTTGTTCATATAAACCATGTAAAGAGGGAATAACAGGAAAAAATATTAATATTAAAAAAATCCTCTAGTAACATTTACACCCACAACAATTTTATGAATTAAAAACAGAATATTTTTAATTGTTAACTTAATTCACCCTAAAATTTGACTCGAAAGAGAAACAGTTGTGGGAAACAAACGGACAGATTTTGCATTTATAACACCTAGATTTACGTAAGGTCGCAAGCGCTCGCGTGCTATAAGCTTATCATTTACTTCTATGGCGCAACTTAAGGGCCCTTAGCACGATAACTGCTAACAAATCTATCGCGAAACTAACACTAAGACAATGCTGACGTGTTAGTGTAAGAATCGATTTTCTGGTAGCAGTTTATTTTAATTAAAAAGATAAACTAACTTTTCAATTTGTTCGAACATTTTATGAGTTCAAAATAGTGAAACGAAAATTTTAATTTTAGAAATGATATATTAAAAAAAGTCTTTTGTAATCTATTAAGACTTTTTTTTTATTTAAACCATAGAAAAGATATTTTTCTTATCATAGTTACAACAATACTGAAAAGCCCTAATAAGGATTAGTCTTTCAACAGCGAACTAAATCGAATAAACGCACCTGTTTCAGCTAAATCCGTTTGCGCTAACGGTGAAAAAGAGCTACTATTCTAAAAATAACGAAAAAGGAAATTTAGTTTTATAAAAACCACACCTGTTTCCTGAAATAGCTAAATAAAAAAGCATTTTCTAAAACGCCGCTTTGTTGCAGCGAAATTTTTTAACAGCCTGCCCAAAAGTAGTTTTTGCTATTTATTTTGCGATTAAAACTATTATAATACAGGCAAACGCAGGCAGTTCAAACGTTCATATAAGTTGTAGGAGGCCAACCCTACTCAAACTGTGAAGCTGTGGAACTAGGCAGAGCTTAACCTAATCCAGTTTCTGTGTTATCCACCTCTAAACCATTTTAACTTAAAATATCGTTTAAGCATACTTATTCGTTTTAATAACACAACCTGCAATTATGACGATAGAAGCTAAAGTCACAAAAAAATAACTTTATGATTTATTATAAGTGAATGGAAAAACTATTATTTCCTATATAAATGGATCTTTAAAAATATTTAGGACAGTAAGTGCTGATTATAATAATGTATGAGGGAAAGGCTATTTATAGGAAACTAGGTAGGGTAGGGAGAAACTACATCTTTCCTCTGTGTTGTCAGTCTTGGGTTGTCATGTCGTGAAAAAATAGTACCATAAGATAACAATACACATATTTAAGAAGTACTTAAATACTAAATAGTCCATTTAGCAGTGCGCGCTGATACATCTGTACAACTTCAAGAAACGACTAACAAATAAATCAGTGCTTAAAATATTCAGTATTGAATCTTAGCAGTAAATCACACCGCAGCACCTCAGGAACTCCTATTACCATTCACACCGCCCTTCCTAATCCCGCCGGATTACAATCTCGAGACGGTCCGGGAATAATTACTTACCTACTCATCTCTGCACTTGGTCAAATAAAAGCTGGATAAAGGGTTACAAATGAACCGCAAAACACATTTTTAAAACGCAAATACCAGCCTCGCGGTAAGATACAATTTTATTTTTGATATGGCAATAAAATTAATCCACCGTTGCCTAAATTTGGACGTCCGTTCCATTTATGAAATTGAGAACGTAACGACTTATTTTTGGAATACATCCTACGATAAAACACTATTGGATTGGGCTATGGGAAAAGTACAAAAATTATGCCGGCACAAGGGGAATTCGTGACGAGTGGCAATTGGAAACTGTACTGACAGGGTGATTAATCAGCAGGTCCCACTTAACCCTACCACTGTTCAGACCTCCTCTTGCCATCAGTCAATTCATTAAGCTAACAAAGTACCACCGGTAATGACTTTCACAACGAGCCGAGCACTTGAATACTATAGCTAAGATTAGAGCACACTTAGACCTTTTCAATTCCATACATTAGAAGTCAGTGTCTGTGTGTGTGTGTCTGCATTCTGGCTCTATAATGGTTTTTTTACTATTACAAAGTGCTCTGAAAATATTAGATCATGATATTCTGAATCTAGTCAGAAGTATTTCTGTATTGTATAAAAATATTGATAATTGCGAAACTTATGATTTTTTTGTTGAGACTGCTTCATTAGTCTCGTGGTCCCAAGCGCGACTGCTACGCTAGGGATCCTGGGTTCGATTCTCAGGTCAAACAAAGTGTTATTGGGTTTTTCTGTGAAATTCTCAGAAATATCTCGGACTCTGTATTTGTACCCGTTTAATGGCAATAGGCTTGCCCTCTATTACATGAAACCTAAACATACCGGCGAAATGACAATTGTACCTACGCCTGTGCCTAACCCTTCGGGGAATACAGACGTGATGGTATGTTATGTTATGATTTTCTTATAATTATAAATGTCTAGTGGCAATTAATTAAATCGAATAATGGTATAATCCACCAATTAAGTACACCACAATTCAAAAACCATAAACTTTCCAAATTATACGTAATTGAATGAGTAGCGAGGTGAAGCCCGCCTCAACCAATTTTAAGTTACCTAACATCAATAACAATCATCAATTTGAGTGAAGAAGTCTAATTAAAGAAGCCGTTACAAGTTACCTCCATAAATCTGAACAGAAAACAATACAGGCTATCCATTACTTAGGCCGATGTTTCTTCACGAATATTCCAATGAGGAAAGTTTGGGGCCGGCCAAGACAAATAATTATAGTTTTTTAATGACTACCATACTACGGACCACTTTCCAATTTGTTATCTCCCTCTGAAGGCCAACTTCAGCCGTATAAATCAAATTTAAGTGCAAGAATTTAATATTGCCGTGATATATGGTATTGCTGCATCGATGAAGGTAACTAATAGTATCGGCGTGTCGCAGGATTGTAAACCATAATTTGAAGTAATTTAGTTCGTTATCATTTGAAACAAAAAATCTTTTTCAGTTTTATTTCGTATCTCTTTTGTGATTTGGTAATCCATTTAATATTATTCTATTACCTTTACCTCCCTTTGTATTTTGTTTTAAAATGATTTTTATAAATCTTATAATGGTTAAACACATTAGCGGTCCGCATTGTTTTGAATACAAATCTCGAGAGAATCATACTTTACAAATCTGAGTGGTACAAAATATGTATTATGATATTGTAGGTAATAATTATAGCGACGACAGAAAACAGCGTCGCCAACAATGGGCTATTATTCAAAATTTGCCCTTTATTGTTTCGCATAAAACATGTTCGTGGTGACAACGGCGTGTCGCGTGCCTATTCGTTTCATGTTCAACACCAAATTATGCAGATAAGCGAATGAATGGTGGAAACTTAGTCGTAGACTGATGCAAATTAACTCTACCATCCTTCTATTCGACGCTTCTCATCAGCACCACAAAGTTTGAAACAGATACCGTTAATATTCTAGATATTGCGGTATCCAAAATAGTTAATCCCAATTATCGAGTAAGTTGTTCAGCGTTGTTATTCGATTTCATAATAATCGTTTACGCAGATCAGACAAAAGTTCGCGATCAAACCAATTACTCGTAATATAAAGACCATTAAGTGCTGCATGCTTATTAATTTCGAGTACTTCTTTTAAAAGGGTAGCTCACCCACCCTAACACAAAATAAATAATTACTCACTCAGTACAACATTTCAAATTCATAATTAAAATTATAACTTTGGAACAAGGAGTGATGAGAAAATGTTGGTTTTCCATTTTACTGGAGGACACTTTTCTAAAGTACTGGACTTTTGTCGCCTTTAAAGTAGACTTTAGCGGTGACGCGATTAGTGCCAATATTATTAGAAAACTTTTGAAATAACAACTTCGAATCAGGGGATGTAATAACGTCAAATTCATTTTGTTAGCGTTCCGAGTTTGAACGATAATTTAACACTAATTAAATTGAAATTCTGCGGCACAATATTGCGAAGGGCTTCTTAAAAAATCTTGAATAAAGGATTCTATTGTTAAAATATAAAACGTATTTCAATCTGAGAATAGAATACGAATATTTATCTCATAATTCAGAATTTATTTAAAAAATCTTTAAATTCATTACATGATATATTTCTAAAAGGATCTTACAGATAATTTCGTACGTCTGTGGCAACACCACTAGGGTCCGTGGAGCTCAAGCGTCACTTGACTTATGACACATCGACAGGCCAAGTTTATTCAACGGCCCGCTTCGAAGATAGCACTAAAATCTGTAGAGTAGTGTGCGGACTAATTCAATATATTATTTATTAATTCTTGGTTCAATGTATCAAACGTTTATGTTTTAATTATACATTTACAATGACAGAATAACAAGAAAATGTTGTACCTAATTGTAAATAATTTTCGTAATAATACTAAAACCGCTCTCAAAGATAATATATGCAGACACCGAGTGAGGTAATCCCATAAGCGTCATAGTTGGTATAGCAGCAGGAATACCTATTCATTTGAATAGTTTCATTGTAAAAAATGCCAAATGTTTTTTGTTTTAGCTCACACCATGTCAAAATATTTAAACTACGATAACATCAAGCGACTCCACAGCTGCCTCTGTGCGCGCATTGTTTGCTAACGAAGCGTCGTCCCGCCACCAAGAGCTCTACACTTTAAACCATCAGCGGTGTACAGCTCCTTCGGAAAATATTGCCCTAGCTTTTTATCCTCTTGTTTGAATAATGGCTGTAAACGTACTTGGCCGCCATTCGAGCAAGGTGTCAAGAAAACAGCTCGAGTTCAAACCACTAACGGCACTTGTTTACACAACCCGTCAACTTTTGGCGGTTCGCAAGTGTTTTCCAACAGTTACTGGCGGAATGTAATGTAAGCACTCCGACTGATAGTGCTCAAAACCATTTCGGTCGTCGTTGCTTTGGCAATTTTGGTGTATGCTTAGGTACGGTTTATACCTTTTGCAAAAGATTGGTTGCCGCATTTACAAGATATATTAAGTTTTAGTCGCATCTCTACATTTTTTTTTGTAAATGATGAAATATTTTTATATTAGTAAAGGAAAAAATTCAATCGCGGGCAGGATTCAAACCTGCGTCTACGGGTTGGATACACCAGACGCTTTGACCTCTAAGCTACCGTGAACCCCACTCGCCTGATTGAAATTTTGCCTTCACATTCTGAATTTACGTCATAAGGTGACGTTGTTGCGAGTGACTTTTTCCTTTACTAAAATAACTTTATAATCTTAGCATGGAAAATGCAAAAAAATCACAAAAAGATAGATGAAATATTTCGTTCAAAAACTGAGGAATTTCATTAGAATTTAATTAAGAAAACTCAAAGCCACAATATCTGAAAAGGCTGTCTAGGATTACCTCCACAAAATACTTGAAAATGTTCTTTTGGGTATTATAACCATGATTGAAAGTCAGTAAATTACCGACGGACAAAATAGAATTATCTCATTTATTTGTTATAAGTTATAATGAATTTATTGTGGCTACTTATCTAACAGTTTTCAACTATAATCAAAATTTATATTTAGCATAAACTTAGCTCGTCTATATAAAACTTAGTTAAAGTGAGACTCAGGCATAACGTTAAACATATGCACTTGCAGTTTTGGTTCAGTTTTAATGCGCAGTGTACTTTCTCAAAATACTTACGCGAGCGAAAGTTTTAAAAGAAACTTTGGGTGCTACTTAAATCTTTCCTTCACTCAACTTGGCTTACTTATTCAGTACAAAATTAACTTAGGCACTCCTTTATTTTCGCGATTTAAGACACAACTGTGATCTAAATTTTATTTAACTTTTCATTATTGGTCTGTTACGCTACTGAGAATTTTATACAAATCCCTAAAACACTTTGCTCGACCTGGGAATCGCGCCCCGTATTACATGAGACCGAAATATGGGTGTACTATGGGTGCACATGAGTACTGCGTAACCCTTCGGGGAATACAAGCGTGATGGTATGTTATGTCTATTAAGAAATATTTTGCATGATTGTAATAGTGCCTCGTTTGTTCTCAGTGACGTCACTGGAAGGAGAGACAGTCAACTTGACGAAGGTGACGCGGTCTGAGATGGGCGCATACCTGTGCATCGCAGCCAATGGCGTGCCGCCCTCAGTCAGCAAGAGAATAATGCTACATGTACATTGTAAGTATGAATGTATTTTTTAGAATAGGAAGTCCAGTCCACAGTCAAAAACTTGCTCTCGCTACGCCAAATGTGTCGTCAAATTCAATTCAATTCACCAGACTTATTTGACGAAACCATGAAAAAAACGATTTTTCAGTAGGTACTGACGGATCATACAAAAAAAAACATAGAAATAAACTACCTACCTATATTTTGTGACAAAAAAGGTATGTCTTAGAAACACACGTATGGGATTGCGTTGCATACCTACCTATATACCTAATCATGAGTTCAGATATGATGAAATATCTATTTTCTACATAAATAACTAGGTTAATCTAACAAGTTCAAGGCAGTTTCATAACAACCAAAGGTTTGACTACATAAGCAAGAGAATAATTATAATTTTGCATGAACATAGTATTTCGTTATTTATACGGATAAGGTAACTGATACACGAGAGGAGATAAATGGAGGTGTAATTTTGTGGAGTAAAATGTATTATTATTGTTGTTATGTGCTTCTAGTGTATCACGGGTATTATTCTAAAGAGCAAAAAGACACCACCTCCGAATACGACCTCACATGACGATGGGAACACGGTTTAAATGTGTGTACTTTCTTATCCGGGATATTTTTTTTTATTATTGCCATAATTATCATAGTTACCACATTATCGGCAGCATTATTCAGAGTTGTACTAATGTACACCCTCAATCCACCGAATCTATTGTTACAAATGCGCATGAATCAAATCTCCAAACTGCTACTGAGAATTTGCCAAAAAAATACAATAACACTGCTTTGTCTGACAATAAAAAGTTCTGCAACTTCACTTATGACCACTTGCTCAGTTTTGTGTGGTTCTATTTTATATTATCCATGCCTAATTATTTCTTAGAACAAGCCGTTGCACCTCCACAAAATACCCAAATTAATTTGCGACCCCAACTCTCGAAGTCCCAACTCGATTACGCATTCACGACATGTATCAATTCAATCATCGATAAAGTCTACTCGCCCGCGTAAAGCACAGGCAAAAAGCGTTACGTTGCGAACTCACTTATCAAACGATCGTCCTAATTTATAACCAGGAGTTATTCAATGCTCGGGCGGTCTCAAGTTCTTAACTTCAGACATTGAGTAGGAAGTAAATGAAGTCACCATAGACGATAACACTCATCGAATATGTGATGTGTAGACCGTGAGTTATCTGCGTCGCTTTATACGCAATTTACGTGTTTTGCGTGACATCGATCGTTGACAATTTTAATTATATTACATTTTCCAGAAAATTTTGTTTTAAAAATAATTTTCTAGAATACTTTGCGTCGTTCATCATCGTCATTATCATACCATCACGCCTGTATTCCCAAAGAATTGTTCAGAAATAGTTTTAGGAACCATGTGATAGGAAGTAGCCTATTACAATCAACCGGGCATAAATTTAATCTTCGGATTGCTACTGAGAATAACCGAATAATACTTTGACCTGCTGACCTCACGCTCAGCAGCCGAGCCAACAACCAGTTTACCAAATAACATACCATCACGCCTGTCTTCCCTGTACAGTTCGCAGATATGTTTAGGTCCCATGTAACAGGAGGCGAAATTACCATTAACCGGGCCCAAACTCCGAGCTGCTACTGAGAAATTCATAGAAAAACCCAATAACACATTTCCTCGACGCAGGAATAAAACTCAGAACCTCTAGCATAGCAGTCGTGTTCAGGACCTCTAGGCTAACGAGGCAGTTATAGCAATGAGGCAATATTCCTCCAATGCTGCTACATCGTCATTATCAGTCCATAATTTGTCCACCGTTCCGTTATGCGCCTGTTAGATATCACTCCATTTGCTTTATTTACTGTGTCACTACAACACGAGCCCCCGCCGGCTCGAACACGTAAGCAATTGGGAGATTTTCGTGTTATCACGTATCATCTTCGGTGCGTGTCTTGCATCCGAATTACTCACAGCAGAGCGTAGAAAGTTACTGTCCCGTTGACTATTGGAATTTAGTTTTAGTACCGTTTTCAATTATAGATGGAATCGTTTGATAAATTTGAGTTACACTATTTTGGTGTGCGGTATATTAAGATAAAATGTTATGGGGCATTGGTTTAATGAAATTGTGTGGCTTATAAGTTTTATAGAAAGGCAAACCTACCTACTTTATATACCCTCTCAACCGACGATGGTCAAACAGCTAACAAATTTTCTATAGGACCATCTCGAAGGTAAACTCTCATGATCCCTTTAGCCTTTTTAACCGACTTCAAAAAAGGAGGAGGCTGTCAATTAAACTGTAGGTATGTTTTTTTGTATGAATGTTACGCGATTATTCTTTTTTTGATCGGTAGGTGGAGTAAATGATAACGTCGTGTAGGTATACGTAAAATTCTACTCGACACTCAAAATGTTGAAATAAAATAACTGTTAAGAAAAATTCAAACCGCCAGTAAAAATTATAAATGCAAAACATTTTCGGAAGTATCTCAACCATGTTGGGATCGGCTCCCAGTCGGATGCGGCTTAATATCAGGGTTTTAGACGAAGCGACTGTCATCATATCTCAGAAACCCAAATTCGGGGCAATGCCGACTTCCTGAGGACAAACTGATTGTCAAACTTTTTTGGGCTTTTGACTACCACTAACGACTCATCATTTGTTCACAATATTGTTATGTTCATATGACAATATTGTGCCGAGGCCGACGCCTATACGTGCTCTCCGAGGCGCTTTGGGGTGTCGGAGGGTCCGAATGTGTTGAGAATCACTCATCCACACACTGACCGCGTCAAGCAATCTGCAAGGCTTAACCTGGCAGATAGATTGATCTTCAAGTTATTACTTACCCAAGAGCCCCTTAAAATTAAACCCTATCAAACAAAAAATTCTCATTTAAAATTTCTAGGCTTCATTTATATTCTGGAATTTTGTCATTAGACACTGAGTCATTGAGGTGTATTTTGGTTATATATACATTATCTAGATTTAGCCCTACAGATAAATTGACAACCTCTATTTTTACTTTTTATTATTGGACGTATTTTTAATTGCTTATAACTTCCCATGTTTACAAAAAAATTACAACATTTCATTTTTTAACAACCATTTACATAACACAACATACCATCACGCCTGTATTCCCCGAAGGGTTAGGCAGAGGCATACTTAATTTACACCCAAAGTTCGCCTGGTAAGTTTAGGTCCTATGTTATAGGGGGCGAGCCTATAGCCATTAACCGGGCACAAATCTGAAAACTGAATAACACTTTGCGCGACCTGGGATCGAACCCAGGACCTCTAGCGTAGCAGTCGCGCTTGTGACCACTAGGATAATGAGGCAGTCAACAACCATATAATATAACTTTATTTGAAACTAGATCTAAATAATAGGATACTTACCCGTATTTTTTATTTTCGATATTCAATTATACATACATACATACAGTCATGCCTTTCTCCCATAGGGGTAGGCAGAAGCGATAGACTGCCACTTGCTACGATTCTTGCATACTTCTATATTCAATTATGTTCATATTTATTATCGACTTTCGATATTTCGTTCTTTCTGACGTCATTGGCAGGGTTAAACGGTAACATGACATTCGGAACCTTCAGAAATTGTCTTGTCAGGATGGCATTTATCATAATTATTCATAACCTTACATTACCTATTTCATTGTTTATCTACTATTGTTTCGACAGAATTTCAATTTTCTCATTTTCCGCCGAATAAATGACGTCTCCACACTTTTTCTCCGAGATGAAGAAATATAAAAAATAAATAAAAATATTTTAGAACTCGGAATAGGAAAACACAGAAACGATATTTTTATTCTGGTGGCTTATTATTTTTTAAATGTTGTAGATTGATGAATTTTTTTTATTTACTACATAATATTTGCCGCATATCAACTATTCCTCCACATTAGCAAAAGAAAAAAACGTGTAACCATGGTTAGCTGCGAACCGGCACTCAGACAAATTAATCTCCTATCTGTCCGGATCAAGCCTCGCATTCACACGCCGATCGCGAAATCAGTGCTGGAATTATAGTGAGGCACACAGGTGCATACGCCCATTTCCATTTGCATGGATAGTGTTATGCTACTGGGAATTGCCGCTGATCAGTTCATGAATCTGAAAGCCGATGACAGTGTAACTATTTTGTATTACGGGCTACTTGGGTCTCTACTTATAAAATGTGGATGTTTTTTATTGTGTATTAGAGTGAGTGCTGATACACTTTACGCGCGCATTGCATTTTTCGTTGCGTAGATAGTTTATTATGAATGCATTTCAAATTTAATATTCATTTGTTCGTAATTCTTTATTATACTCACTTATTTACCTATATCTACAGCTCGCACAGTTTGATTTATACATGATTTGGTGGTGGTGACTGCCTCATTAGTCTAGTGGTCCCAAGCGCGACTGCTACGCTAGAGGTCCTGGGTTCGATCCCCAAGTCGAGCAAAGTGTTATTGAGTTATTCTATGAAATTCTCAGTAGCAGTTCGGAGTCTGGATTTGTGCCTGGTTAATGACAATAGGCTCGCCCCCTATTACATGGGACCTAAACATACCGGCGAACTGTGGGTGTACATTAGTACGCCTCTGCCTACCCCTTCGGGGAATACAGGCGTGATGGTATGTTATGTTATGAGTTTGGTGTTACTGATACAGACAAAAGTGTAGTTTGGGGTATTAATGTTTATCGTGGTATAACTATATCACAGCATTTAAAAATATAATATCACACTTAAAACCTATCCGTAAACACACACGTCTTTATTAAACAACGTTATATTCATTTATTCGTTAAATCGTTTCGCATCGATTGTTGCAAGTCATACCGCTTACACCTGTGAGCTAATAACATATTGCAATTACATATTCGCTTGCTAGGTGCACCTATAGGGTAGCTGATTGTTTGATTTATTCAAAACTAGCGCGCCCGGCAAACGTTGTCTTGCCCTGTATCATCATTTTCCTGCCCTTGTCCCAATTTATTTGTGGTCGGCGCAACTTGTCCTTTTCTTCCATTCATCCCTATCAGCCGTCAACTCAATCATTCACCCCCATTACCATGTCTTAATCCGTATATATAAAAAAAAACGTAGAACCCGATTGCGGTACCACTTACCGGCTCAAATTGTGAATCTAAACCATCCAGGGACCCATTTAAACATTTACACAAAAAATATCAACATCACACCTGCAGCTTATGAGAATTGAAATAAAACTACTTTTTACGGATTTTATCGCGTTGTATTGATATTATTTGATTCCCGACGTTTCGGATCCTTTACAGCATCCATGGTCACGGGTAGACTAAGTTGTTGGACGTCTTAATGTTACAATTACTAACAGCTACCTTACATTTTTGTTAATTATTGGCGATCCGATTCACGCAGAACGAGCTCACCGTATCCTTCGGTCTTGCAGTTTTGGACTTGGATTTTGATTTTATGGAATCTATAATGGGGTTCCAAGAAGGTGGTAACACCCAGCCATCTTCTCTATTGAAATTTGGATGTTTTTTTAATTTCAATAGCCTCACGGATCATCCTGGCAAACTAAAAGAAGTATAGGGACCCGCGTAAAAGAACACATCGCTGATGTCAAACACCGACTTACATTAACTTATTGTTAGTTTTATTATATAAATATATATGAAAGAACAAAAATATAGTAACAAACAAAAATAGAATAAAATAAAAAACGTACTGAAATCCAAAAGCATTTCCCATGTTGCAATATTAGTAGTTTGTGTGCATATGTTGTGTGCGTGTATGAGTTAATGTTCATGTATGTTAGTAGTAATAGCAATATACAACGATAAAATTAATTAATCTAGCTCGTTAGTCTACTGGTCCCAAACACGACTGCTACGCTAGAGGTCCTGTGTTCAATCCCCAGGTCGAGCAAAGTGTTATTGGGTTTTTCTATGAAATTCTCAGTATTAGCTTGGAGTCTGGATTTGTGCCCGGTTAATGGCAATAGGCTCGCCCCCAATTGCATGGGACCTAAACATACCGGCGAACTGTGGGTGTACATTACACCTACAGTACACCTCTGCCTAACCCTTTATGCAATATAGGTGTGATGGTATATTATGTTAAAATTCATTAAAAAGTAGTTTTAATTAAAAAAATAACATTTTAAAAGTTAAAATTAAAGCATCGTAAAATTATGTAAAGCCATACAAAAATTCTAGGAATAAAAGCAGGCGTTGTGTGTTTGCAGCGATCCATCAACGTTCATTGAAAATTTAGAAAGGGTTTTCATTATTAAAATGATCAAACAAAGCCTTCCATCACCAAACCTGTCAAGCTTACACTCGATACAGAATTCTGTTATCTTGTTTTAATAAATTACTATTTTTAATAGGGTAATTTTTATTTTACTATCCTAATATGTATACATCGTTGTGTCTATGTTTCCCAAAAATTAGGCAGAGGTATATTGATGTGTAACCATTGCGGGTGGAAACTGGATGCGACGAGCCGAGGACAGGATGAAATGGCACACATTGAACCGTGAAAACTCCAATAAACTTTTTACGTGGGAGAGCCATGCTTCGGCACGAATGGGCCGGCTCAACCGGAGTGATACCGAAAACCGGCGTCAAACAACGCTTAGGTTGTGTTTCGCCGAGTGAGTGAGGTTACCGGAGGCCCAACCGCCTTTTAAAAGGCTGGCAACACAATTGTAACTCCTTTGGTGTTGCGGATGCCCATGGGCGGCGATAATCGCTTACCATCAGGCGATCCGTCTGTCGTTTGCCCCCGTATCCAATAAAAAAAACTGCTCCTCCCGGGAATCGAACCTTAGACTTCACACTCATCAGCTGCGAGGTTGTAAGTATTATTTGGATGTGTTACCATCGATATATGAATTAACGTTTTGAGGCTGAAAAATAGACAATTTGTTTTTTTCTTGTTTAAAAATTCATAAGAATTTCTGTTGAAAAGTTGAGTAGTAAGATGGCTTGCTATGAGAGTGACGAGACCGATTAGTTTGAGCGTTTACTTTGTGTTACTTCTTAATTTTCTTAGCCCATAATAGTGAGAACACGTGAAGGCAATAATAATTTAATTCCAGTTTTACTGCTTGGTTCAGTCGCGTTTTGCTTCAATGTCGTGCCTATAAAAGTTTTTCGTACAGTTCGGGTCAGTGGACGCTCCGACGCGTTGTCCACTACGTATTTGCATTCTGTTATTGGCAGTACGATGTAAACATTCTGATTGGATACTACATTTTTATATACGAGTGTACGCGCCAGCGAAATAACTCAACAACTTATTTAGGTTCAATTCAAATGAATCATAAAATAAGTGAACGCGAGGCCATTTATAGCGTTTATATGGTCCACATTACGGTTAAAAATATGCAGTTCAGATACTTGACAGTTCATATCTCGTATCTATAAAGCAAATGAAAGCCAATGTCGCTTGACGACAACCGAGAGAAATTCACTTCATAGGAAACGCAATTTCAAGCGAACAAACAAACTACTGCCGTCTGAAACCCTTCCACTCAGTTTAATTACTTCACAAAGAATGCGTCGCGTTCGCTCGATGAGGAGACAAAATTAACGCTCTCAAATATTTAATTTAAATTTCCTCCCCCCGAAAACGAATGATAACAGCGGGTTGGGTGGACTTGTGGCCGCGAAGGTACATAAAAATACTTTTTTAGAAGCAGGAGTGAAGCAATTCATTTGTAGCAGTAAGTGCCACGTAACGCGATGAGTTTCTTTTAGTTGATTCACTGGAGCCGGGAGACGGCAAATTGAGTTTAGAGAAAAAGAAACACGCCAAACGAAGTGAACAAATCGCGATCAATTTGCCAAGACGATCCAGCAGTTAAGGATAATTAATTTTAGGATATATTTTCTCTTGTAGTTAATTCCGAAGCGCTCGCTCTGATTTATTAGTTCGTCCGTCTAGACAGCATTGTGAATAGAATGTATTTATAAGAACTGTTAGGTTAAAACTGCAGCTCAAGAAATTCCAAAGTCAACTAAAACAGGTAATAGCTACAAAACGCCAAGAAATCCGAAAACGGCGAAAGCGTGTGCGCCGCTCGGTTAATCAAACTGTCACTTGAAGAATTCCGCGCGGAATCCTTCCCGAGAAAACTCCCCTAACTTTTGATTGCTGCGAGAATTCCTATCTACTTATACAGTTAGGGATTGCTTAATCACGTTCTTTAAGTTGTATGCTGTGCACTAAGCACACACGTAATATTTTAGAAGATAATAATCTTTAAATCTTATAAAATACAACCGAGTAAAACGCAATTGCAATTAAATTAACATCTCGACGGTTCATTATTCCGCTTTATTTAATAAGCAAAAGGCTACCCTCGTTGCCTCTTGGAGTTATTAATTAGAACAAAAATTCTGATCGTTCAGATTTTGTTCGCTAAATTGGCCACTCAAACTCGTAAAAGCCGTCCAAAGGAACTTAACGACGGTCAAAGAGAATAACCGCAAATAAGCTCCGATCTAAGATCGTGGAAGAAAATTCCGTTTTCCTTAATTCACCCTAAATAGACTTTTGGGGATACTGCTGCGATTGTTTACATTTTCAAAATAATCCGTTCGCTTTAAGAACAACTTGACGCTTTCGTTTTGACATTTTAACCTTCCAATATCCATTCGAATCAGAGCTTTTGTTAATTGCGAAAAGTCTTTTGATTCAAATACAAGTCAAGTTTTTTAATATTTACTCAAGACTTTAAACTTTGTAAAGTAGGCACTTATTAGCCTAATAGTTCTGAGCGGAATTGCTACACTAGAGGTCCTAGATTCAATTCCCAGATCGAGCAAATGTGTTATTGGGTTTTCCTATGAAATTCTCAGTAGCTCATCTGTTGAGTTTGGGATTTGTTAATGTTGGTTGCAATAGGCTTGCCCTCTATTACATGGAACCTGAACATACCGGCGAACTGTGGGTATATATATTAGTGCGCCTCTGCCTAACCCTTCGGGGAATAGAGACGTGATAGTATGTGTATGAATAATACCTGAAGCAATAGTTTCAAAAATGTTGTTAAAATCTCGTATTCCGTCTAATACTGTAGCTTAATTGCATACAAACATCGAGTCCGTTACATGGTTTATACAAACAGAAGTAATGCAGCCAAGCGGGGTTGATATTCGGTGCAAACACCTGACAGACGCAACGGAGTTTTACCAAAGTGGCGGAGCGAGGAGAGCAAACAGTGTGCGCGAGCGACGCCACGTCACGACGGCGGCGACGCCTGTGATACCGACTCGTTGCGCAGTGTCAACAATACGCCAACTAACTGACAATTTTGGGAACCCAGCGTATTTCATACTTATATTTCTTGTGTACTTTTGGAATTATAGTTTCCAGTAGCGTTACCGCAAATAAGATTAGTGGAAATTTAACTAAGGATATCTTAGCCACAATACAAAATCATGACGCATACAGTGGTAATATATATCTATAATGTATATCGAGAATATTAATGTTAGTTAAAGAAAAGTTCTACCTCAGACAATATTATACACATGTGTCCTGAATTTGGTATGCCTGACGCTTTAGCCAACTACTGTACCGTGGTCATTGAGCTGACGAATTCCTCTTCCAATTGTTATAAGATGACGTGTCATTATCTTAAAAGAAAATAATAATATCACGAATAACGATGACTTCGCCTTAAAAGTGCTTGCATTCACTACGCTACGCTACATCAGCTAAGTATTCGTAGCAGATATTGCTACAAATCCGTAGCTGACGTAGCGTAGAGATAAGCTACGCCGGAGCCACCACGTAGCTCCAAAGAAAAAGAATAATATTGTAATTGATAAGACGAAAATTTAAATACAGAAGTGGAATTGAAAAGATCATGACTTTTAACAATAAATTTGATTTAAATAAATATATGTAAGATTGTACATAATGTTACCTTACTCATTAGTTTAGTGGCTTCTGGGCGTGAGGTCCTAGAGGGTAGGGTCCTAGGTTCGACTCCCAGATCGAACAACTAAACAAAAAATCGAGTAAAATCTTGTAGTATCGTTTTTTTCTCGATTAACCCCTCTATTATATGAAAGCTAAATAAAACGTGGGTGTACACTAGAACACCACTGCCTAACGCCTTAACATGATCGTATTTCATGATCATTCCTCAAAACCAAAAATATCCTTTAAATCACCAGAACCAAAACAGTTTTCATAACAAATAACTTGATAATCGAAACCATAACTCATTACAATAACAGATTAGATCATATCATGTTGAACTCATATAAACATAAAAGTTTATTCGCAAATAATGCAGTTGTCCCAACAATATAAATTAACGTCATATGATTACTACACTAACCACTACTAATAATATGGTATTATACTCGTAATACAGATGACGGACAGAAATGAATGATTTCAAATTTATTAACATAACTGTACATTGCCTTATTAGTCTCGCAGTCATAAGGTCTGCTATGCTTGAGAACCTGGATCAATTGCCAGGTCAATCAGTTTTATTATAATTTTCTACTAGCGACCCGCCTGCGATTTCCCCCGCGTTGCCCCGTTCTTAGGAGTCGTAGCGTGATGTTGAAAATATAAGCACTCATATATCTTTGTAACAGTGAAAGAGTTTTCAAAATCGGATCTGTAGTAGGTACTGGACTTTACCCTGAACATTAAAACTGACAAACTTTACCTCTTTCTAACATTAGTAGTGAGGTACAGTATTCTATCCCGTCCCCACAAGGGGTAATAGCAGAATAACTACTAATTAATCACAAAATTTCACGAAAAAAATGTATTATTGGAGTCAGACTGCCGGCAACAGCTAATATTGCTATACGTGAACCATATGAACATAAAATTTATACAACATTTTGTGAGCGCATTCCACTCTATTAGAGTGAAGTTAAAAATAGTTGTATTCAAAACTGAGCAAGCAAGAATACTCCGGATGTATGCATTCCACGCCAAATGCGAAGGCTTTAGTGCCTAGTTATAAATGCTAAGCAAAAATAGAATGTAATAAAAACAAAATGCAACTCAAATTCATTTCACTGTGAATGAAGTTTGTTGTGTCTCGAGGATGCAATGAGGATCCAAAATAAAACTTGTCTAGATATTTCAGGCCCTTATATTTGACATTTACAAACTAGTAAAGACTTTAGAAGAATCTAGATAAAAAAGATTAGGCTTGTAACTCGACCTGCCGAGCTGGTAAGGAACGAGGGACAAGGAACTGTAAAATATAATTTTAGTTCATTGAACTTGATTGAAGCTAGGACTGAAGAACGAATGTCAATGATGAAATACAATTTGTCGACACGTTTGGCGTAGCGTAGCTGAGCGATCGGCTTCTGTGCAACGTGTTGTGGGTTCGATCCCCACGCGGAGCTAATATTTGTATTATCTACAGGTAGTTGTCCCGGGTCTGGGCGTTTGTGTATGTGAGAAGTTGTGTCTGTATACGCACCCAGGATACAGGAGAAAATCCTAGTGTGGGGCAACGTTTTTTTAACAAAAAATAAAATGACTATAAAATGTAAACAGAAATAAAAACTAATTAAAAACTGGTTAGACACTAGTTAGTTATTTAGGTGAAAGGAACATTGTAGCTAAATTCAAAAACAAATGCCGACTTAGTTACAACTTCATTACAGCGATCAATAAAGTAATTTTGGTTTGCTTAAACATTCATGTTATATATTATTATGATTAATTCCAATCAATTTTTAGGCTCAAATAAGTAACTACCTCGTTAGTCTAGTCGGCGTAAGCGTGACTAGTTCGCTAGAGGTTCTAAGTTCGATTCCCAGGTCGAGCAAAATGTTATTGGGTTTTTTCTGTGAAATTCTCAATAGTAACTCGGAGTTTGGATTTGTGTACGGTTAATGATGATAGGTTTGCCTCATAATACATGAGACTTAAACATACGACGCAACGGTGGGTGTACATTACGACATTTCTGCCTAATCCTTTGGAGAATATAGGCGTAATAGATATGTTAACTAAATACAAGTATTTTTAATGTTTCAATTTTTAGCAACACGAAATTAACTAAACTTGATTTTAAAATCTACAACAAAAAAATAGAAGAGAGAAGAGTTATATACGTAGCATCATTACGATGAAACTTTGATATAATTCTTTTATTAAAAAAGTAAATAGTTCAAAAAAGTTTTAATATGAATTAGTGTTTGCTCGACACCCAAGAATAAGAAATATTTTCAAAAGAATAAGATCTCCACAGTTTATAAATCGCCATTTATATTCTTAATACTTACTTTTTAGTTAGCATAAAATTATTCACGTTGAAACAACTGAAACCTTATTTTTGAACTTTATCTAAATTTCTTCTTTATTTAGAACTAGCTGACCCGGCAGACTTCGTACTGCCTCAATCGATAAATAAAATTTAATTCCGAGCATTTTCATATATATTCACCTTTTAATAATTCAAGACGAAAATTAGCCAAATCGGTCCAGCCATTCTCGAGTTTTAGCGAGACAAATGAACAGCAATTAATTTTTATATATATAGATTTATAATTTTATTTAACTCATATACGCCCGTATATGCCGTTCCCAAATGGGAAATATGGGAATATATTATTATTTCTTTTAATTATGTGATAAAGACCGTAAAGTTATAATCTTAGTACCATTGGCAAGAAAAGTGAACTAAATAGTAATTATAAGATTAAATAAGATTTATGAATGTTCATTTAATTAAAGGAGTCTCGATTGTGACTTAATAAATTGTTACAACAATTTACGTCACTTCCTGTTTTCGATTACTTAAACAAATTTTAGTTAACGCAATTTTCATGTAGTAACAAACAAATTCTACTTTAAGATTACATATTTTCTATCAATTTGATTTATTTATATATGGCATTTTTCTTTCGAAATTATTGATTGATTTCCTAATAGAAACTCTATTTCTCGGCTAACAGGTACTGCTTTTGTCCACAGTTCATCCATTGGTGCAGGTGCCAAACCAACTGGTGGGTGCTCCGACGGGCACTGACGTCACTCTTCAGTGCCACGTCGAGGCCTCACCCAAAGCTATCAACTACTGGACGAGAGAGAATGGTGAGATTCTTTTTTAAAATATGATATGGAGTTACATAACCAATAAAGGCCGACGACATCCAGACGGTTTTTGTCTGAGTGTCGTCAGTTGGAGTAAATGTAGATTCTTCTTATCCAAAATTCTATGAAAAAAGTAACTTTATTTGTAGTTATTTTTATTGTATTTGCTTCAAATTATGTCTCAGATTGACTTTTCTTTCACTTTCTTCATATTAGATATTTTTTGTAAATTTTCATAAATTTACATAAAACTCTCTCCAAAAAGTGAACAGGATAATATATACAGATATATATTATCCTATTCATTTTTATGCATACATAGGTACATACACTCACGCCTTTCTCCCACAGGGGTAGGCAGAAACTATAGACTGCCACTTGCTACGATTCGATACTTCTTTTGCTTCTTCCACATTCATACATCTTCTCATACATACACGCCGGTTGCGAGTGCTACGCACCTGACCTTTTTGAGGGATTTCGCCAATAAGATCGGCGTATGTCCTTCTAGGGCGACCTCTACCGGCGCTGCCGCTGACATTCGCCTTATAAATTCCTTTCGTTAATCGTCTTTCATTCATTTTTATCTGTATAGATAATATACAGACAATAAAACAAAAAAAATAAAAAAAAATACAGGATAATTCCATAGCTTCCTTACTTCTTAACCTATTCTATATTATTAGAACAATCAATCTATTTTTCCAAACTAATAGGAAAAGTTAGGTTGTTACTAATTAGTTTAGCTACCACCACATTTCAGGTAACCTTTGAGCATGATTAATGAGAGCCTAGAAGCTAGACTCAACCCTGACGTCTAATCCGTAGATAAGTTGCTGAATTAGTACTAGTTAGGTTTCGTATAGTCATCGAAGAAAACTAATTCATGAGATTCATGAGAGTGTGCAGTGTGAATATGAATTTAATAACATATTTTTTAATATATTAACTGGTTCATTAGTCTAGTGGTCCTGAGCATGACTGCTACGCTAGAGGTCCGATTCCCAGGTCGAGCAATGTGTTATTTATTGGGTTTTTCTACGAAATTCTTAGGGGCAGCTCGGAGTTTGGGATTTCTGTTCAATATATTTAATGGCAATAAGCTCGCCCCCTATTACATAGGGCCGAAATATACTGCCAAACTGTAGGTATACATTAGTACGCCTCTGCCTAACCTTACGGAGAATAGAGTCGTGATGGTATGTTTGTATGTATATTGATACATCGTGACATTAGTTTCGTCTTACAGCCGCAAGGACGGTATTGTACTCATCATTAGGAACCAACCTTTTCATCATTGGGAACACCTTTTACTGTGGAACCAACCCTGAAATCACGAAAAAAAACAGCCGTTCCACATATTTGTGTACACCGAACTCGACAAAATGTATGGTAAAGCTGTTTTTTTAGTGATTTCAGGGTTGTTCCCATAGTAAAAGGTGTTCCTAATGATGAGTACAATACCGTCTTCGGCTGTCAGACGACTTAAATGTCAAGGTGTATAAACAACGGGTAACCGCTATGGGGAACATTGTCCAAGCAACCGGTGGTTAGGGCTCTAGCAAGAGTAACCTCCTGACGATATACCCGTGTCAAAGATTACCGCTTTCTACATCAAACCCTTGACCCAACCACTTAACGAGAACCTCCTCAGATGTAAGTGGAGGCTTTTGGCTATTCGGCCATTGGCCGATATTACCTACTATCGAAATAATGACAGAGTTAAAAAAACCCAATCTTCCACGACAAAAGTCATCTACAGTAAAATTCTCCACTTTACATGTCTATAAGTTTTAAAAGTTGCGGCTGCCGATTGTATCCCAGCTTCGATTCTCTGTGCAATTAAAATGCTATATTTTTTGGTTTTCGTTAAACTATCACTAACAACTTGGAGCTTGGATTTGTGCCCGGTTCACCTCCTGTTATATGGATCAGGAATAAAGTCGTGATAATATGTAGGTATGTAGTTATATAAAAAAAATAAAACTAAAGTAAACTTAGAAGATGTAAAACACACTCAAAAGACAAAGTTCGAGAAGCTTGCATAAATCTGTTACTGCCTAGTTTTATGGTGTCCGAACTTGGACCGTCCCCAAGAAGACTTAGCACAAAGTAGTATGGACTACAAAGAAACACGTTACTCTACAAACTTAGTCCTAGAAGACTAAGAGAAGATAAGAAATATATTTGTCAAAATTTCGGAAAGCAAAAATGTAAATAATAATAATATATTAAAACTGTTTCAATGCTCCAGTAGTCACAAGCCGGGCGCTGAGTGACGAGTCCGAATTTCGATTCTCAACTCGAGTTTTTCTATGAAACTCTTCGTAGCAGCACGGAATTTGGTTTTGTGCTCCATTAATGGCAATAGGCTCGTCTCTACTACATTAGATATTAAATCATAAAGTGAACTCAGGCGAACTGGCAGTCAAGCGAGAGCTTATCACGAATAAAAAAAAAGATTTACCCTACGCTTCCGTTATCAGTCTAAAATTAGTTAACGCAAGCTATAATTATTATAATCACTGATTGTGTTCAAAAGCAGTTTACGAGCGGCGCAACTCATAAACCGTATTAAGTACTAAGCACGAGCCTCAAGAACGGAATAAGCAACTAATTTCATTATTCATAAAGCACATTGAAAGCGTTAAAGCAGTCATTAAAAGACCCGTTATTCATTTTCCTACTATCCTCTTTGACAGGCCACAGGGGCTAGTGCTTGCTTACAAGTTATTGCCTTTTTATGGACGTATTTAAAAGGAAAAAATATGCGGTTATTTCATGTCCGTTTTTCATTTCGCAAAGATTTATTTTTACTTTGATTATATGGCGGCTCTGTTAAGGCTTATTAACGACCTCATAATTATAGCGACGATGACAACGTGAAATATTGCTGCGCCAGGAATTAATAAATGAACTGTCTAAGATTACGGTAGCTTTTTTAAGGTGATGATCAGTAAGACGTAATAAGTGCGCACGAATGAGTGTTTTTTGATAAAACAAAATTATTTATTTCGAACGACAGATATACCAACATACTTTTTTTTGGGGTAAGGAAACGCACCTTAACGGTACATGCCGCCCGCTCCACCGATTTACCTAAATTCACCAATTTTTTCTTAAATTAAATATATTTAGAAACTAATTTTGTGACTAACTTTTATGTAGAAACATGTACCTGGTCTACAATTTGTAAAAATAACAAATTCAACAATATTAACTCGGCTGGTTAACATAAATTGCTGCCCATCAAAAGGCAAACTAAATTGGACAATGTGAAATATAACCTGTGAAACACCTATATAAAAACACGTGCTAACTAATACAAATAAGGTTCTTAACCTAACAAAACATCGGAGAGGTCGAGAACTTCATTATTTCTCATTAAAATGACACCCTCAGGATAAAAGTTGCTTATTTAGTTGTCGGGTGACAGATGGACAAAAGCACTTCTAGAGCAACGAAGGGAGATGTGCCAGAGATAAGCAATATTTACTTTACGTTTGTTTAACGTATGTATGTAGATGAAGGAAATAAAGATCAAAAGCGAGAGATTATGTCGTGACTTCAACAAGAGTGACCCAACGCCCACATACGCCGTCGTAAATCCAAATATTCATAAAACTGACAATGCAGTGCTCTGTGCTCGCATTTGTATAATTTCGCAATGTTTATGAAAACAAAAATGCTGCAATTCGACCTTAGAGAGACAGCGAAACTGAAATCTGCTTAAATCTTAATAACTGCGTATAATTCTTCAGTTTTATTGCGTTGAAGATAGGTCACGCAATTGGAATCCGAATTGCCGAAATACGTTTCAGTCGGAACGTTAGTTTTCAAGTGGATAATGTGTTGCAACAAACACCCGGCTCGGTCGCCGGACAACGGCCGGCCACTAAAGTCGAGTTAGCAATGGATTTACGGGTTGCGACCCGTCCGGCGCCGTCCGGTGCCGTCCTCCACCGATCGCAGTCATCTGCCGCCCGCCACCGCACCGCATGCCGCGACATGTGTGAACGGTCCTCGACCAAATCCCGGCAAAACGAACAAAACTTTTTCGCAATGCGGTCTTTAAACTTATATTTTTTGTCGGTCTAATCGAATAGTTTATGCGGTTCAATGCGAGTGGAGCCAGAGTTTGTTGAAAGTTAGATGCATTCAAATTGAGATTTCGAACGGTTTTTTCGTACGGCACCAAAAAATACGAAATTTTAATGATATATTTCGAATAAAGTGGAGGTAAATGAGACATATATGTCTTAATATTTTTTCCACGATTTACAACTACAAAGGGCACCTACTAATTGCTTAGTAAATGCTAAATAGAACAAATACTGACCTTTACATTGTACCCACTGAAATGGTCAATTCGATCTGTCCTTCATACGGTTGTAGTTCACGGCCGGGATTGTTGTCCTGTTGTTGACGTAAACAGAGAACTCACAGTACGGCATTATACCGTTCAAAGAAAGAGCCAATTAATTACAATTTATTTGAAATTGTTTATGAAAAATTATAGGCAAAATAGAACATCTCAAAAGCTATGGAAAATAAAAATCCTGATGTTTTAAACCTAATTTAATAGCGAAATTATCAAGATAAACAAACTTCACTATGAAAAAAGTCTTCCAGGCTAGAGGAGTTTCACTACTGAATAATTGGTTATAGTCTAACCAGGCCAGATGTATAGTGCAGGCAGATTTAGATGCAGTTACAAAGGCAACCGAGCTCGCTATTACGTGGTCGGAGCGACCACCCGCGCAAAAACCGGACCAAATTCTATTACCGCCCGATATGCAACAAAGGCCGATGGCCTGCCCGCTTCAAATTGCTTTAGGCTACAGTCACAATATTTAGTCTCACGTACATACCACAATATCGGTACAAATCTAAATTCAATTTCAAATAAACTAAACCGGTGGATTTGCGCAGGTTAACTTTTCTATTCGGATGAAAACACGTCGTCGTACTCGCAATAAATATAAAAAATAAAAATACGACCCGCTTATTGTTAAGTATGCTAAGTAATTTTTCAAAAGATCGCTATTCACGGCTCACGTTTTTAATCTCTTCGTCTCCCTTACGCATTTGCACATTTAAATATTCATAATGGCGAATTATTACTTCTTATTTTTATTCACGACGTATATTTCTTAAATATTTTAGATATTTAAACTTTACAGTTGTTTAATAATAGGGTGACTTTGCCCAACTACGATATTTTTTACACAATTAACAATCAAATGCCAGAGTGACGTACAACACATATGTCTGGGCCGTTACTAGCAAACAGAGGGGGTAGACGGCTCTTCTGCAGCCCATAAATTGTGGGGACTACAAATTAAATTAGGTAATACACGAGCGTGACGAGATGGGACAAGCGGCGTGCCGGCCGCACCGGACATGGAATGGGAGTGTCCGCCATTCGCAGCCAGGCCTTGCGACAACTTTTTGCTGTAATTTCATCGAGTTTTATTTAAATAAAATTGCTTACTTTATTGTCGTGATGTACAGGTTATTTTTCGATGGAGCTTTTAACGAAACATTTTTGTTTCAAATTTAAATATTGCTCTCGGTTAAAATAGAACCATAGCTTTAAAATTCGCATTGTTAATTATTCAAAAGACAAACACGTTCTTATTTGTGATTTATAATTATAATAAAATTCAAAGTTATTTAATAACGTTGCCAAAACTTTCAATGAATATAGAAACAATACTATTATTTACATTATTCTCTCAAACAAAACTATCTCACAAATTCACAATTAATCTTCACTTCAACTTCTCAACATCACCAATCCCATTCATTACCATTCGATACGCCTTCAATTGAATGCTGTAAACTGATAATTAATTAACAAAGTTGTCAACAATAAACAAAAGAGGGCGTGTCTGTGGCGGCCGGCCACCGTGGTGGTGTCAGATGCATCAACACAGCCACAGATTTGTGGTCAGTCGGGTCGAGCACCAAAGCTGCGTCACTTGACAGATCTCGATGTCTTTGGCTTGACCGCAGTTATTAATGAAACCTATTGTAATTGAAACTATTCTATTATTTAATTGTCGAACTCACTGCTTATTTCAATTAATCATTGGTGCGTGCAAATTGAGAGGTTGGTTACATTATTGTTACGGATACAATTTAATTGCTGTAATTGCAAAATTAAATGTATTCTGATTAGCTTAAATAAATTGAATGCCATTTTTGTTCGGTTGGTTAAATAATCAGTATAGGTACGTGTATTGAGAACCCGTTTAATGTGTTTCATGTATGTATCAATAGTAAACAGATAAAGCTCAAAGTCACGACCCTTTGCTCCACAGTCCGACCGGGAAAATATTGGAGATTCCCGCCACAAAAAAATCGTATTTTTCCTGTACATATCGATAATTACATTTGAGAATAAAACAATTTGTTCCTATTATCCTATTTACTTTCTTACTAAACCTGTATTCAGCTACAAACTTCACTTATTTTTACTCTCTTTTAAATTCGAAGGTATTCGCTTCTGGAATAATCAGATGTACAGGATGAGCAGGATTCTCCAGTAACATTACATTGCAATCCTACAGTACCATGGACATAAATTGATGTTATATAAGGATTTATTATTCAATCTTTGAAGTTACCCGGTGTTTCGGTTAGTAATAACATGTGGTGTTTTGCTGCCATTTGCTGGTAATGTGGACATGCTTCTTAGACATGATAGTGCCTCGGGAGCAATAGCATGGTAGCATGCGTAATTTCAAGACCTGTTTACGAGGTTTGGACCATCGCAGAATTAATTTATGCCTGTGATTAAGATTAACATTATAAATAGCATACCACGGATGCCTTCTTCATTATTCTAATGGTCCCAAGCACAACTGCTACGCTTGAAGTCCTGATTTCAACTCCCAGGTCGAACTGTGATTAAGTTTTTCTAGGAAATTCTCAGTAGTAGCTTAGAGTTTTGATTTGTTCGCGGTTAATAGGCTCGCCCCTATATATACGTGGGAAATAAACATACCGGCGAACTCTGTGTATACATAAGTACCTACACTTCTACCTAACCATTCAGGGTATACAAGCGTGGTAGTGCAAGAGCTGCTATTAAGAGTCCGGCGGAGCTTGAATTGCCCACAAAAACGTAATACCGAAATAACACGTAAACCAGACAATATTCTATCAAATCATGTTATTAGTCGGATTTGGGTACCGTCTAGGTTCCTACGGTACTATTTCGTCTCCTACTACTTCACTTGAAATAACTGTTCGTTCCAAACTTGGTAAAGTTATTAAAAATTGCATTCGCTTACATTTATTTCCAGGGAAGTATTTTAGACGAAATGGCACAGTAGGAACATAGATTTACGGTTTCGGAATAATAACGGAATTTGATTAAATTGTGTTTGAATTACGATTTATTTCGGTACTTATTACGTTTGTAAGAGAAATTCGGTCCGCCGGACTCTTAAGAATGTCTAAGAACAACCGTAGCTACAGTGACACTTAGGCCAGGGTTACCAGTAACAATTGTCATACGTGTTCGTATCACAACCGGGATCAATGACATTACGAGGGAGTTTCGGTGTGCTAAGAACGCTCACCCATCCATAGATTGACCGTGGCAAGCTTAGCTTAACTTTGCAGATCGATTCCTTTCCTTGTATTACGATTCAAAAAAGATATAACTTATCCACGAGCCCCCCTAAAAAGTTCTAGCGCTTTATTAAAAAACTACAAAGTTAATAGATTTCTAATATGAAATATTAAACTAAAACAGTGATAGTGATAAGCCTAGTGGTATGACCGTTGAACTGCCAAGTCAAAGCCTTTTGGAAGCCATGCGTATTATTAGATAATTGTCACGCGCTTAAACGGTGAAGGAAAACATCGTGAGGAAAACTGCATGCCTGAGAGATTTTCTCGACGGCGTGTGAAGTCTGCCAACCCGCACTAGGCTACCGTGGTGGACTATAGCTTAATCTCTCTCATTATAAGAGGAGACCCGTGCCCAGCAGTGGGACAGTAGAATGGGTTGATTATGTAATATTATACTAACCCTCAAATGCAGCCCGTCTCCTGTCAATTGGAATAAGATCAAGCGTCGAGTGGGTTTATTAGTGTGTAATGGAGACCACCGACTTATGGTGTGATTAACGATCGTATCAAGTCGGCGCGACGACGTCGAAGTTGCCGTATTATATAACTTCGAAGTCGGAATCAGATGAATATCAAGTAAGAGGTTTTATATTAAATGTCTGTGTTAATGTGACCTTTAAAATTAGAAGTGGATCTGTAAAACAAATTTGTTTTGCTATGTAACATTTACAATTAAAATATTTAATGTTCTAGTAACTTTATATTTGACAGCAAGCTTAAAAGTTGATCATACATAATATCCATTTAGAATTAAAGAAACAGAACAAAATCCACATTGAAGTACCACCATCCACTATCACTATTTAAAATTTAAACTATCTGCTTAGTTTTTTCTTTAATATTCTTTCTCTTCTTTACAAAAGAAGTATCTATGCAAGAAACGTAGCAAGTGGCGGTCTATATTTTCTGCGTGAGTGTATGTATGTATGTATTTACTTTCTCAACTTTTTAGCATTTGATCGTTATGCCATTTCGCCTTTTAATATTTTTTTACACCACTAAGGTGGCAAACAAGCATACAGCCCGCCTGATGGCAAGCAGTTACCGTAGCCTATGGACGGTTGCAACACCAGGGGTATCACTCGCGCGTTGCCGACCCTGTAAATTGAGGAGGAATAGTTGCGAGACAATAGCGTGATGCTTGTCCTATCTGCCAACACAACGCTTCCTCGCGAAGCTCTGGCAACATTGCTCACTGTTAGGAACACAACATAGCACAGAGCTATGTTATTTGGCTACGATTTTCTGTAAGAAAAATAGAAATACGATTATATCTCAAATTCTCAATATGCGAAGAATCATCCTACTAATAATAATTAATACATGTCAGCATGTTTTCACGCCTGAACCGCGGAACCAATTTTAATGAATTTTGGTCTAGACATAAATTGGATCTTGAAGAAGTAACCTTCTGTATCAAAAAGTACTTTGAGATGCGAGTGAAACCGCGAGTAAAAGCTGCTTTTATAAATGTGAAACCTTATATGTTTGTTACTCATTTGTATTTGTATGAAATTTGGCACATATGTAGATAGTATTTAAATCTAAACTACCATATGGGATGCTTGAATCCAGGTTAAACTCAATTCCGAAGTCACAGGCAGTAGCTAGTATTCTATAATTAAAATGCTTCAAACCAAAATTTCAATTTCATCCCAGAAAGCCATGGTCACTGGTTGGCAATAAAAAAAACGCGCCCACAACATAAAGCGTAGCAAGAAGAATGCAAGCAATTTTTAATGTAGAACGAGGCAACGCGACCCAGCCGGGTAATATTGTAGCTAACGACAAATATTCAGCGAAATCACTGTAGCCAGAATCTGCTTACTTGTAACCGTTTTCTTTCAATATATATACTTTTTTCTGGTATTACGAAAATATTGGGATTTGAATGACATTGCAATTAATGAAATAAAAATACTTTTCCGGATTGTATCGCGTTGTATTGATATTATTTAATTCCCGACGTTTATTAGTATAACTTAGGTTTTAAATAACTTTATTCTCATAAGAATACAAATAATTCACTTAAATAAGAATATCGATAAGACTTAAGTAGATAATAATATTTTTGGAAGTGTACAATAACACAAATTCATTATTTTGATAAGTTGATGGTATAATCATAATATAATGCGTTCGACACTCGGCAGTGCAGTAACTAAGATAATTATATCTATGTACCTACTTTTAAAGTGCAGTGAAAACTCCATTACAAATTTAAAGCAGAAGAAATAAAAGTAGATAAATACGTAGGTGGGTAGGCATAGAACAGATCAAAACATACCAGCGCGCATCGTATCTATTATTCAAAACGTTGACTGTGTTTAGATTCGCACACCGATTGTTTTCGCTGGAATCACCGATTTTTGGGCACAAATCCTGTACAATGACTTCATTTTTTATTCAATGTCCTTTCTATTGAACTTCTCATATATTCCTGTGTTATAACAGTGTGATGAATAGATTAGTGATTGTCTACCTCATTCGTCCAGTGATACGAAATGCGGAGGTCTGATGGTAGTCGCTTCGTATAAAATACTAGTATTTAGCATCATCTATTTAGCCTGGAAACCGACCCCAACATAGTTGGGAAAATGTTAGCAGGATAATGATGATGATACAAATAATATAGTGGGCCCCAATATTGTTAGTGTTTTATAATACATAACACAATCAACCCATTATACTATCCCACTGCTGGGCACGGGTCTCCTCTCAGAATGAGAGGGATTAGGCTATACTCCACCACGCTGGCCTAGTGCGGGTTGGCAGACTTCACACGCCATCGAGAAAATCTTTCAGGCATGCAGGTTTGCTCACGATGTTTTCCTTCACCGTTTAAGCGCGTAATAATTAACTATTTAATATGCACATGACTTCGAAAAGTCAGAGGTGCGTGCCTTGGGTTCGAACTTGACTTGGCAGTCCAACGGTCATACCACTAGGCTATCACTGCTATTATAATGTATAATAATTATTTATAATAAATAAACGACATATAATATCGATTCATAAACCGTTGTTAACGTAATCAACTCGAGTACACTCCGAATGAATAGCTAATATTCATAACAAAGGCTCGTATTTTGATTGGCAAACAACATGTCCCTCAAACTACGATTCAGTTGCGACATAACTACCAATGGAATAACAATCGCGAAGCGGCAGTTTATCCTTGTAATTACTATTGTTTTGTGGGACACATTAAGCTTTCCGACTGACAAATTGAACACGAACGAATAATGTTAACACTTGCCCCCAAAATCAACATTTGCTTGTTGACATTGCAACAGGGCATGAAATTGAATATTATTTTAACCGAATGCTGTTCTGTTGGCACATACTGCAAAGTAGATACATTATGTGAACATATAGTGTATTGTTCCGCACACGACATGTCGAAACAATATTTCAATTCGATATCGGCCGGACAATGGTCGGAAGTGGGCGAATATAAATGGACGGAAAGGCTTGCGCCTATCGAATAAAGGGCGTTGAAACAAATGACTGTATCAACTCAAACCAAAGTATTCGGCATTTTACAAATATAATTAATAGTTGATTATACCGTAGGACGTTTTAGCAAGTAATTTATAACGGACATTAATAACATTGTATGTTCATTAAATTTATTTTAATTTAATACCAGAAAATTGAAAACAGGTCAGTTCTACACATTAATAGGTAATGCTACGATAGAGAGATAAGCCTGATTTGTCTTAACCTTAGTCAAAATTTTAACGTAAAAAACGTTATAAAAGAGATAATATTTTTATTTTCCATGTCCAAAACTCCCAAACAAAACAATATTCAATCCAATTTATATTGCAGGTGAGATGATAATCTCGAACGACAAGTATCAGATGACTGAGATCAACAGCTCTGCATACAGTGTGCAGATGCGTCTCGTTATCCGGAACATTCAGAGAAGTGACCTCGGAGGCTACAAGTGCATATCTAAGAACTCTATAGGCGATGCCGAGGGCAACATTAGGTTATATGGTAAGTGACGTCTTGGACAAAGGAGGTGGTATACAGTCTTTGTGTTGCTAAAACTTTGTGTAGCAAGAAGCGATAGCTCACTGTACAAGTTCCGTATTGTGGAATCGTGTTTCAAAGATGACTACATTGTGTGTGATACTGGAAATATTAAGTTCAAGTCTCATGAACTTAATATAATAATAATATAAATAATAAATCGACTTGGATCCAACTTTAACATTCAATGTTCACACATCCTGATATCGCAATATTGTACCAGTGACGATTGTATCACCATATATTTTAAAAAAGTGGCCATGGAGTTTCTTGCCGGATTCTTCTACATAGAATAAACCTTTTGGAACCGTGCAACTAGAATCATAACGTGTCATAAACGCTTGTAAACGTTTATTTGAAATTAAAACATTTGAACTTGAACTTTGACGACACGATTGGCGTAGCGGTTGAGCGATCGGCTTCTGCGCCACGTGTTGTGGGTTCGATCCCCACACGGAGCAAATATTTGTATGATCTACAGTTAGTTGTTCCGGGTCTGGGCGTTTGTGTGTGAGAATTTGTGTTTGTAAACACACCCACGATACAGGAGAAAATCCTAGTGTGGGGCAACTTTAAAAAAAAAAACTTGAACATGCTTGATAAGTACTGTAAGTTCCCAATAAAATGAATACAGGCATTTTCAGTGTCATACGTTTTTAGCCACGTATGCGGGATTGTCCTGATTTAGTAATAAATGTTAGTAGACATAGGTACATGTTTTATAATTATTACTCAGCCTCCATCTTGCATCAGCCTCGCATGTAATATCAATTCCTAGATACACCTATGCAGGACTCATGACACTAAAATTATGTATGAAACAATACCGTGTGAGTAATCAAACACGCATAACAACTATATTGCCAAATAGTTACTCTACTTGCCAAAACACGATTAGGAAAATTCTTACTAAAAACAATATTAGTTACTTGTGTCATTTATGAGCAAACAGTCCGAAAATCCTCATCCTATATAATAAAATGTACACGCGCAAACGCGACCAGTCGTCATGCAACTTAAATTAGTTAGCCGATGATACGCCGAGTCACTGGATACAACGTCACGGAATTGCGAATACAGTAGCTGTAAAGTGATGACTTAGTGCACATCCGTAGTAAGCAGTTCTACTGTGTCATGGCTGCATTTCTACAACTAAGATCATATAAGTAGGTACGCAAAAAGAACCATTATAGCTATTTATAAAAATAGTCGATAACCAATATTTTAATCACCGCGTACCGCTGAAATATCGAATGCGCTTCCCGAGTGGGTCTTCTCCGATAGATATAATTTGGCTGTCGTTAAATAACGAGTTAATCGGTTTCTTCAAGGCAAGCGCGCTCCATCGTAGTATCGCTTATCATCAAGCGAACCGGCGTTCAAGCGTAGGTCTATCAAGAATAAAAAAACACTCAGCCCCTTGAACCGAGGCAAAAATAGCCACTTTTGGCTTTTTAAAAGTTCAATATAAGATGATCTCAAATTGTGTAGTAATTTCATACCTTATGAGGTCACCTTGTACTGGAAATCATAGCACGATATGGAACCGGGTGTCCGTGAAACATATTATAATTCATCAAAAGTGGCAATATTAGCCCCTTGTTCGAACTGCCTTCAAACATTTCCTGCTAAATAGACTAAGATATTTCACCTTTCTTCACCAAATACTTGAACCACTTTTCTCTAACCTCTCAGAAATGGAGTTGCCAAACCGCAAATCGCGCGACGACGACGATCACGACTACTCAATCGAGGAGACGAACGACGTCCGCTCCAGCCTCCAGGGTCCGCTGCGGGAAGGTGGGCCCAGAGACGAGGATGCTGGGTTCTTGGGCGGAGGAGGCACGGCCCCCGGCGGTGCGCCTCCCCTCGCCCCGCACGCAACATTTTTAATAACGACCATACTACTCGCCACATGCTAAACTTTTACCTAAAGCCATGTGCAAAGTTAAGATTCTGGGAAAGTTACTTATTGTTCTTTTTTATAACCGTCACGCTAATTTGAGTTGGCCAGTGGTGTAAATGTAATAACAGTTCTGAGACTTACGCAAACATTGGACATAGGTATTGAAATAAATCCAGTTAACGGATTTTATCGCGGTATATATACACTCATTAGTCTAGTGGTCCCTAGCGCGACTGCTACGCTACTGAGTTCGATCCACAGGTTGAGCAAAGTGTTATTGGGTTTTTCTATGAAATTCTCAGTACTTAGCAGCTCGAAGTCTGGATTTGTGCCCGGTTAATGGCAATAGACTCGCCCCCTATTACATACTAAACATACCAGCGAACTGTGGGTGTGGGTGATTAGTACGCCTCTGCCTAACCCTTCGGGGAATACAGACGTGTTGGTATGTTATTTTATATATACACTAACACAATCCTAACGTTTCGGACCCATACAGCATCCATGGTCCAATCTGCCCGTTACCATGGATGCTGTAAAGGATAGAACGCGATGAAATCCGTAATCTGATTTTATTTCAATAACTCCTATTAGGATTCGAAAAATGAATTAACTTTATAACGTACTAATCATTGGCTTAATGTCTTTTTTTATATATAGCCTATTTTGTGTCCCACTGCTGGGCAAAGGCCTCCCCTAACTCAGTCCAAGATTTTCTATCATGGGCTTCCTCATACCACGTCGGCAAAAAGCGGTCAAGATCATCTCGCCAACGTCTCCTAGGCCGACCTCGTCCACGAATAACATTGTGATTTTACCCAAATAAAATCAATTAAGCAAATCCTGTTTTGTTACTCCTCACCTTCCAAAGAAGGTTGGGGTAATTCCAGCTAAAAACCGAATAACAAAACAGTTTTATGTGTGTGTTTCACCATGTACCTACGTACTCATAATTAAACCATAATTAAACTAATTCTTTTGTGCTTTGCTTGCCTTAAATTTGCGCATGGATCAGAATTGTTCGGTATTTCAAATGTCTGTGTCTCGCTAATTGGACGTAAGACACTGCAGTGTTTATCGTTTAGATCCAAGACTCTGGTACTAAATATACAAGACTTAGTACTTTTTATAGAAAACTGTGAACGAACATTGAATAAGTGATTATATCTACATAATCGTCATTAGCATTTCATCAGATGTCAGCTTGTATGTATTAACGAAGAAAATGCAATTATATGGAGGAAAAATTTAGTTAAATATGTCAATATATAAATAAGCTGCAACTATTCCGTTAAGGGCCACTTGCACGAACTTCTTAAATATTTTAAAATTATAGTCAAACACAATTTTTCATTGAAATTTTCCGTTTAAATACAATTTAAACATATCTTTTTGTGATTTTCCATGCTAAGATTATAAAGTTATTTTAGTGAAGGAAAAAATCGATCGCGGGGAGGATTCGATCCTGCGTTTTTTTAGATATACCAGACGCTCTGACCGCTAAGCCACCGCGAGTCCCACCCGCTTGATCGAGCTTAGCGGTCAGAGCTTCTGGTGTATCTAACCAGAAGACGCAGGTTCGAATCCTGCCCGCGATTGAATTTTTCCTTCACTAAAATAACATTTTTTTTGTTTATTAGGGAAAGCATATTTGAACATAATTAAGAACTTGCTGCAAGCGGCCCTAAGTATATTTCGTTTTGACAAATTAAACTTGTATTCTCATGCTGTTGTATAATATTTTCTATAATATAAATCCAAAGTTCGTTTGTGTGGCGTCGCATACGCATGTAACTAGTCAGTGTCATTATAAGTGTATATCTATTAATAATAAACTGTTAATGTATCTGTACATAAATATAAGGTAGCTATGCGGTTATAAACGTTTAGAACTTTATTTGCTCATTTATATTATCTGTTATTTATCTAGCTGTATTATTATAATGTATGTAAATCTGAAATGCTATAAAACATAGGAAAATTTTGTAAATTGTTAACGTTTTTAATATTGTTGAATTTATGAGAAATAATTTGTAAACTGTATCTAAAATATTTATGTGGAAGTTTCGTAGTCATAATTTTACGCGGATGCGTTGTGTTATGCGTTTTGTTTACAAACTGGTGAAAGATTATGTATCTTATTGAACCAGTGTTTCTTTACTTATTGGCCTTATATAAATGTATGATATTGCCTGCGAAACAAATATAAACGAAGTAAAACTTTAACAATTGTTTCTCTTTTTAGTCTGCTGTTATTTTAAAACGTTGCCCCACACTTGAATTTTCTCCTGTTTTATGGGTGCGTTTATAAATATAAATTCTCACATTACTAACACTCAGGCCCCGAACAACCTGTAGATCATACAATTATTTGTTCCGTATAGGTATCGATTCCATAACCCATGATACATAAGTCAATTGATCAGGCACAATCCAAACGTGCCGTCATCACTACAGATCCTTACTACCACTCTAATATCATAAATGCAAAAGTAGTTCTGTTAGTTTCATATCTTTTCACCTAAACAGCTATCGATTACAATCAAATTTAGCAAGATAGTTTTGCATCCTGAAGGAGGACATAGGCTACCTTATCTCTCAAAAAAAAATGTTTTAATGCTTTTGAGGCGTGAGTAAAACCGCGGGCGACAATTAATAAATTAATACATTTAATAGCGTTCCCAATTTCCCAGCACATTCATACACTCAAACTATCGTACGGCAACACCACCTTATGTAATATGAACACTTAGTCAAAATATACAGGCGGAGGTCTGGCAATATCCCGTATGTCGACCCTCTTAATAGGTACCTTCGGGCGAAGGCTCTGTAAGTGCGATGTAGATAGGGTGTAACCACTTGCATTAGCGAAATTACCTGAGGCTTTGTTATTTTCATTGCGACAACCCTAGCGTAGGTCCTCTTCTATGTTGAGACAGAATGGGAACTTGGCTATGAACCCAATGGTCTCGCAGGCACGTATTATAAACAAACAGTAGTATGCTGAGTTTTCATTGAATAAATATGGTAAACTAAATTTGGGCCCTTGCGATACGGAATGTAAATTTTATAATTTTTATAGCCGGTTATAAAAACTCGTGAATATGATTGTAATGTAAATCAGATGGATGTGTTATATATTGTTAAGTATATGTAAAAAGTGTGTGTCGGAATTTCGGTTGTTTTTTTTACTATTTATGTCGACAAACGAGCAGACAAGTCATGTGCTCGTAGTAGTCTACGCCGTCCATAGACGAATACCAGAAGAGTTGCTGATATGTTGTCGAGCCTTAAGAACCTCTACAGATGAGCGTCTACTCGAGCAACAGCAACACAGACAGAACTGACTCTCACGCGCAAAAGTCGACACACACTCAAAGGTGCTTTACAAAAGATCTCACCTTAAGTGGTCGCTAGCTAGTCAGACCACAAGAGGTTTTATCACCAATAAAGATATTTTCTCGCCTTACGAGATATCAAACTAAATAAAAAAATAATTTTCAAATTCAACTGACTTGAAGAAGAAATGAAGATCAATCATAATTCTCTATTGGACACTATTTTTGAGTGCAAATTACGCGATATCTTCGCAGATTGCAATCCGGTCGAAATCTCTAAAACAGCACAAATGCTTGAAGTAGGTTTTTTCCAAAAAAAAATTGTTAATTACGAAAACAAAATGGATGTTAGACAAATTGAAAGTCAATTCACTAAATAATGTTCCTCCAAACGAGCAACGCACGTCACTTCCTGTTCTAAAAACCACTTAAAACTATTTTTAGTTGCGACCGTATTTACTTCAACAGTCCTAAAAGGAATGAAAGAGGATACATAACCACAAAGCAGTCGCCAAAGCATTTTATTAATGGTACACCCTTACAGGGGCTTCCCTTTGAAGTCTTTGTCCATCCCGTCAAAGCGAAGTTTAGGCACACAGGCTGATATTCGCATATAGTGATCTTTGTCCTACGTAGTGCGCGCTAACACAATATCGGCTCCGTACATTTGTGAAACTCCCCCGTGTATCACGATTTGGATGTCACTGTTTGCATCTTAAGTGCTAAGACGCCTACACTCTGCAGCACAATAGACAGGAATAGCCAGTTTTTGTGTCTCCCTCTGCGGTTAGTTTTGTTGCATAAATAAGTTTGGGATACAAAGGTTGGATTTATTCCCTAGAAAGGTGATTTCCATGATTCAATGCTGAGGATGGATTTTATCTTATACTAGCTGTTGCTCGCAGTTTCACTCACGTCCTAAAAAGATTAACACACTATAAGTACGATTCTAGGCGATGTATCAAGATGAAATATGCGCCACATTTTAAGTTAATCTCCAGCAATACAACTGTGAAAAGCGCATCCAATTTCATACAGTAGCGTTTGCGTTATATACGTAAAAACATACAGACAGACAAAAAAAAGTATTGTTTTGGCTTCTGTTGGTCTAATAAAGACCCCCCACATTCGTTTTCTTCAATATCTATAATGTACAGACATCACCTGTTACAATTTGATTACTTGTGTATAAAGATGACGTACTTGCTTTACACGATCGGGGAACGGATTATATTGTAATAAATTATAAAATGTTTATCGGGACTTTGTGTCTATTTGTCAAGTAAAATGTATTAATCTTAATATGATAGCTTCATAAATAGGATGCCCTAAGAGCAAATTCTACGCTAGAGGTCCTGGGCTGATTCCCGGGTAAAGCAAAGTGTTTTATTGGGATTTTCGATGAAATTCTCAGTTGCAGCTTCAAGTTTGAATTTGTAGCCGGGTAATAGCAAAAAGCTCGCGCTTCCTACATGGGCCGTAAAGACACCGGCAAACTTTAGGTGCTTATTAGTACAATTCTGCCTAACCCATTGGGGAATACAGTCGTGATGGTATGTAAGTACAGCTTTTAGAGGAACAGAACTCTTCTCTTTGTTAAAGCTTCGTAGCTTTTCACTACTGTGGAAAGTTGCCTAGTTCTGGATTCAATGGAATATATAGGTTACAGAGGGGACTTTCTCTGCATACGAAATGTTAATGTGGTCGTTTTGACATTAAATCGTGGTATAAACTCGCTCTAAACTATATATGTGTTGTGTTTATTCGAACCAAGTTTAGCTTATTCCATATATAACTCTAGGATATTTTATGCCGACTAGACTTGAAGATGGGTGTTTTATTCGGAATTTCTCGTGGTTCTCAATATTTCTTTCTCTATGGTTTTTTTTTATGGGATAGGGTGACAAACGAGCAGACGGATTGCCTGATGGTAAGCGATTACCGCCATGGACATCCGCAACACCAGAGGAGTCACAAGTACGTTGCCCGCCTTTTAAAAGGGGATTGGGCCTCCGGTAACCTCACTCATTCTGCGAAACACAACGTAAGGGTTGTTTGACGTCGGTTTTCTGTGAGGCCGGAGTGTTATCCGGTCGAGCCGGCCCATTCGTGCCGAAGCATGGCTGTCCCACGTATAAAATTGTGTTTATGCTAAAGATAAATACTTATTCACTTCCTTGACTTACAAATTTGTATAAAAATCGGTTCAAAGGTTGACTAAATACGTAAAAATTGCCTAATTTAGTACCAATTGGTATGAATTTTGTTTAACTGCACTAGATTATTTTACAAAGTTGCACAAAGTTGTACAAAGTACATTGAAATTGGACCCAACACAGGGTATCCTAGTGCGGGATGCAGTGCCCATAATGTACCAATTGTTTTAATATTTATGAAATAAACTTTATTTAGACTTATTACTTAGACACTAGACATTAGTCTAGTGCTCCCAAGCGCGACTGCTCCGCTAGAGGTCCTGGGTTCGATCCCCAGGTCAAGCAAAGTATTATTCGGAGCCTGGATCAGTGCCCGGTTAATAGCAATAGGCTCGCCCCCTATTACATTAGTACCAAGCACTCATTAGACTGCCTCATTAGTGTAATGGTCCCGAGTGCGACTGCTACGCTAGAGGTCCTGGGTACGATTCCCAGGTCGAGCAAAGTGTTATTGGGTAATTTTCTATGAAATTCAATGTTAATGGCAATAGGCTCGCACCTTATTACATGGGAACTAAACATACTGGCGAATTGTGGGTGTACATTAGTATGCGTCTGCCTAACCATTCGGGGAATACAGGCGTGATAGTATGTTGTGTTATAAACTTTATTTATTTTTTATTTAAAACTATCCGAGTAGGTGAAATGAAATACAAATGTTTCATATATTTGACACATTACTACTCAAATGTACACTCGTTAGTTAATCGGTCACCTTGATGAAGTATAACTACGTATATATGTAGAGACTTACACGTATTTAGGATTTCTTAAAAACCCTACCTTCTCTGATACAACGCTCTAAGTACAATCACAAGATAAAATACCACCAAATCAGATGCTAGCTTTGATAGCATAAACGAGTATCACAATTTGCATTCCAAAGAACAATTAGCAACAAGCGAATATTATCGATGTATATTTGTTTGCAAACATCTCATATTGGAGGGGACGCTGCGGCCGAGCGTCCGGCGACAATCTGCATAACAATGGTGGTCATAGTTACGCGCTCTCCAGATGGATGCTAATGCCCCCATTCATAATTCATGTCGTAATGAAGTAGACGAAGCCTCGGCCATAAGATGTCACGAGCCTTTGTCTGGAGACATGCACTTAATATAATAAACTATAATCGGATTTGACTGTCTTAAATGTTACGTATCAAACGCAGATAAATTGATAATATGTAATGAATATTAAAGATTAGGACTGTACTCTATCGTGTTAACAATATCGTTTGTAGTTTTTGCGAATAGGAAGGCGATATGTAATCTGTAGAGCGCCACCCCTTTCTAAGAAAATCAAAATATCCGCATAACCATGTACCTACTAGTACACCAAACATGACGGTTGTGTTATTACCTACATAAAGATATACATAACATAATCAACCCATTATACTGTCCCACTGCTGGGCACGGGTATCCTCTCAGAATGAGATGGATTAGGCTATAGTCTACCACGCTAGCCTAGTACGGGTTGGCAAACTTCACACGCCATCGAGAAAATCTTTCAGGCATGCAGGTTTCCTCACGATGTTTTCCTTCACCGTTTAAGCGCGTAATAATTAACTATTTAATACGCACATAATACTTCTTTCTTTCTTTCTAAACCGATTCGAGCAATTTAGACATTATTTACTGTAATTCCGTGATAGCCGACTGATATGACCATTGAACTGCCAAGTCAAAGGTGTCGAGTTCGAACCCAAGGCACGCACCTCTGACTTTTCGAAGTCATGTCTGTATTAATAGTTAATTATCACGTGCTTAAACGGTGAAAGAAAAAATCATGAGGACCTGCATTCCTGAGAGATTTTCTCGACGGCGTGTGAAGTCTGCCCACAAGCATAGCCTAATGCGTAGTGGACAATAACCTAAAACTTCTCATTCTGAGTGGAGACCCATACCCAATAGTGGGACTGTATAATCGGTTGTTTATTATTATGATTTATATTTTCTGGTCTGAAATATTTTAATGGAATTTGACCTCTATGTAGCAGTAACAATGTATTGAAATCCTTGCACTATTCACTAAGACCACTAGCAGATTTAGTAGATATTTTGCGGTCCACATCCCCGGTATAGAGCATTGAAACCGAGTACAGAAATCTAGTTTTCATTTCCATTTCGTTCTCATGAATAACTGGTTTGCATCTAACCTCAAATCAGAGACCAAATTATGCTCAATCCCACTTTCCTAACTTTACGAAAATAATTTGTCAATACTAAACTAAGAAATTGTTTGTTTCATTTAATCAACATTTTTGTTGTATTTTCAGAAGTAATGATCAGACACCAACCAGTGAAATTTACTGCCGCATTAGCGTAGTGCTCCTGAGCGTGACTGCTACGCTTGAAGTTCTGGGTACGATTCCCAAGTCGAGCAAAGTGTTGTTATAAGTTTTTCTATGGAATTCTCAGTAGCAGCTCGGAGTTTGGAATTTGTACCCGTTTACGGGCAATAGGCTCACCCCCAATGGGACATGGAACCTAAATATATCAGCGAACTGTGGGTGTACATTAGTATGCCTCGGCCTAACCCTTCGGGGAATATAGGCGTGATAGTATGTTACCGACCAAATTTAATATGGGACCAATGGGAAGTATTTTTCATTATCTACTTATATCAAATAAAAAAGAAATATCGAAATCGGTTCACAATCGGTGAAATCATCGAGTAACATCTGAAACAGTGCATAGAAGTATAAATAAACGATCTGCACACCTCTGCTAACCCTTAAGCAAATATAGTCGTGACGTTATGAAAATAGAAAGAAAACATATTTCATCATCATCATCATCAGCCTATAGCCAGCCCACTGCTGGCCTCCCCCAATGTGCGCCATTTCACCCTGCCCTCGGCTTGTCGCATCCAGCTTCCGCCAGCAACCTTTCGCAAATCATCACTCCATCTTGCCGGAGGGCGTCCTACGCTACGTTTGCCGAGTCGCAATCTCTACTCAAGAACACGTCTACCCCAGCGGTTATCGGTTCTTCGACAGACATGTCCAGCCCACTGCCACTTCATATTTATTTGCATCAAATGATTCACCTACAAATCTAGCTATCAAATAAAAAGTCCGTCATTTGGCCCAGTAGATATAGGCATGCAAAATTTGAAGAAGTGTCACATATAGGTGATAGATAGCCTTTTAAGCGTAAATACAATTTACGTATTATGTATTTGCGTTTAAAAGTCTATTGAATCTATTAACATTTTAAATTTAAATCAAAATTATACAATGTTATTTCTATAGACCACACGATTATTAAATCTTTGTACACCACATTCATTCCAGTATTAAACAATCTCAATATATTTTCTTGTTTCTTAGACCCAAAATTAAATACGGGCTTATAACTCAAATTCAGTGATGGCGTCAGCTACTGATGTATTTCCAATAGGTGGTAAAGTACTGGATTGCCTTTTGTTTTCCGCTTCAACTCTCTATCGGGGAAGTAAGGTCGATCTCACCGAAGTTCTCGGCAAGTAGTAAAACTAAAGAGCACTGAGCTAGAAATCATTGCACAGCTCAACGAGTGCCGGTTACTTTTGAAGAAAAAGCGGGCCTACGTAACCGTGTCCCTCAAATCAATCGGTTTTTTTTATAAATATACCGATTCACAACTAAAAACTTGTGTTAAGTGAGATTATTTATTCTTATTTACATAAATTTAGTAAAATGCCTCAGTAATCTAGTGGTCCTAAGCGCGATTGCTACGCTAGAGGTCCTGTCTTCGATTCCCAGGTCGAACAAAAAGTTATTGGGTGTTTCTATGAAATCGCTCGCTCGGAGTCTCTGGATTTGTGCCCGGTTAATGCCAATAGGCTTGCCCTCCTATTGCATGGGACCTAAACATACCAGCGAACTATGGATGTTGGATTAGTACACCTCTGCCTAACCCTACGGGGAATACAGGCGTGATAGTATGTACGTATGTAGTACCAAGCAGTATCGATAAAATACATAGGTATTCGTTAAGAGGCTAGAGACTTCCAAGAAAATAGATTCACGGTATGCAGCTAATGTAGGGACATAGAACTTTGTTGATATAAGAACTGATGAGAACAACAAAGTTATATCTCTGATACCTGTAAATAGTTTTGAATTTACTACAATTCCCAATAACATTGATCTGAAATCAGCCTACCGTGTAATTAAAGAAAGCAATGTAGGTAATACATAGATAATACTCAACAAATGTCTTCATAAATTCGCAATATTCTTGTTGCTTAGTACTTCAAAAATACGAGAAAAAAATTACCCGGCTTTTTTTTCTTTTACTTCACCTATTCGACCCACGATAGCATTACACAATTCAGACCTTTTCTAGTAAAAAGTGGTTTATTGTGTTCTTAAATAAAGTTATTCAGTTTACTCCGCGAGCGTATTGTGTAGGCCCATTGTTGGCGGGCTCAGGTGCGGTGGTCCTTACATGTTCACCTACAATAACGTTATGAATGTCAAAAACACGTTATTTTTATTTACCTTAAACGACGAAATTGTATTGTTATGGTCGATAAAGTGGGACATTATTAAAATGATGTTTTCTTATTGGACACTAATTGATGTTGTCCGCAGTTTCACTCACGTCCCAAAAAGATTAACATACCATAAGTCCGAAACTAGGCGACGTATCAAGATAAAACATGCTTGCAACAACAAACATTCAAACATCGGCAAAAACTGCATTTAATTCCATGCAGTAGTTTTACGTGATGCGCGTACAAACATACAGACAGACAGACTATTTATATAGATATTTTGGCTGTTGCTCTAAAGACCCCCATATGAGTTGTTCTTTAATATCTACACACAATTTTATTATAGGTATAGAAAATAAATGGTGTGTTTTCTCGAAAAATAGATACGAAGCCAATCGTGATTAAAAATATGTTATAATTAAAAACCGGGTTGGCCGTATCATCCTTTTCTCGAAGTAATTTACGACAATTTTAGGCCTATACCTATCTTGTATGGTTAAGATCTCGTACCTATCGTTATGGTTTAGTTTTTGTTACTATAAAACAGACAATTTGAATACAGAAAAAAATTGATGCACGAGTATCAAATTATCAATAAAAAACGTAATCAACTCAAATGTGATAAATACAATAATATGCTTGGGTCAATTTGCAAATAGTAGATATTAAATAAAGTCTCATTAGTCTAGTGGTCCCAAGCCCGACTGCTACACTAGACGTCCTGGGGTCGATCCCCAGGTCGGGCAAAGTAATATTGGGTTTTTCTACGAAATTCTTAGTAGCAGCTTGGAGTCTGGATTTGTGCCCAGATAACCATGTTATAGGCTCGCCCCCTATAACATGAGACCTAAACATACCGGCGTACAGTGGGTGTACATTAAATACGCCTCTACCTAACCCTTCGGGGAATACAGGCGTGATGGTATGTTATGTATTAAATCAAGCTGGAGTATGCCCAACGGTGAAATAATGTACGCAGTACTTATCATTCATATTAATAATCATAAATACTGATAAAAAAGTTCCGTATAATTATTAATTTCGAAATTAATTATCTTCAATAGCTGAAAATTAATTGATTACATTAATTACGTCACAAAATTAATCAAGGCAGGAGATTGTAAAATAAAGGAAAAACATTATGATTAAAATTTAATTGGACTGTTATAATTTGTCCATCCATTAAAATCCTAGATAGTCTAGATCCTCTCCTGACAAGCTTAAGTGGACAGCTAAGGCAATGAGTAACTTTATACAGCTTCAACAAACTAAACAGTATTTCGCTATAATTTGTGAATTGCCGTTTTCAAAAGGCTCTGACGTTACCTATAATTTTAAGAATTGTAGAGTATTTATTATAATATTTGTTATTTTTAACCCACTCAAAAAAGGAGGAGGTTCTCAATTCATCTATATTGCTTTTTGTGGGTTAATGTTACGCGATATTTCACCGATTGTGAACCAATTTTGATGTTTCTTACCATACATAATGCTTCGTTTTTTTTTGTAAAACAAAATAAAGAAACCTTAGCATAGAAAATTAATGGAATAGATATTATAAAAATCCCTATTTTCACGAACTAATAATTTAATAACACAAATCCCTAAATAAATTAAAGATTTACGGCTTATTTTTGCAAGAAAAAACACAAGGTATGCGCGTAAAAACATTGATAATGACTTTTTTGGCAATGTCACGAATTCCTAAGAACAAATTAAACTTGGCTATGCTCCCTCATCTAATTAACTTCTTGAATCGCACTTTAAATAAACAACCTGTTGGTCTGCTTCTAATTTATAGGATAGGCGAGAAAGTGGACAGATATCTTACTAGTCGGCAAGAGTTGACACTTTTAGGCTTGATTACACCAAATACCTAGTAAGTACTTTTGATAAGAAAGCAGTGATAGCAGACTGAGAGTGATAGTATAATATGAATTGAGTCTTGAATTTTTTTGAGGTAAAGGCAAAACCTAAGAAAAATCTCAGCTGGTGGTGAAGGAAACCTGTGTACATACCTGGGTGACTTTCTACCGTTTTTAAAATCTTGAGTGACTATATAGACAGAGAGGAGGCCGTGCCCCGCCGTAGGACAGTACCTAAATGGGTTGTTTCTAATAATGATCTACTTTCAAGGTAAGTAGGTATATTGAAGTTAAGATAATTATGCATCGTTAAGATTAGATTAACAATACCTACCTGAGAACCTTTCTTAACTGTCTCACATAACGCTGGTCTAGATTAACAGGATATTAACTCAAAAAAGCCTTTTTTCGGGAGAGCAATTTCAAATCAATATTGATGTATTTCCATTTCTAGTATAAATTGTCAACGAAGATACTTACTACCCCGCTCCCCGGTAATTAGAAGTGATATCCTCATGCAAACCCGTTCATTAGAAAGATCGCATGGTTTTTAGTAGAACTGTATTTTAAAATTTCGTATTCGTGATACGTAAATTTTGAGTGAATAGTATGTGAAAAATTCAGAATGTGAAGGCAAATTACGATCTGGCGGGTGGGACTTGCGGTGTTTTAGTGGTCATAGCGTCTGGTATACTCAGCCAGAAGACACAGGTTCGAATCCTGCCCACAGACAAACTTTTCCTTCACCAAAATAGCAGTACTCGACATTTCAAAGACTATTTTATCATTCCTAACTATTCATGAATCTGTGCTAAGACTAAAAGCGTAAAAACGAGACACTTTAATGAACCGTCAATTAGGTGTTCAATACAAAGTTTAAAAGCATTATAATCTGATTTCGCAGGCTATAGACCGCAACACATTTGTGTAATTAACCAGATAGCTATTACTTAATTTTAATACGCGGTGAAACATGATTTTCGTTGGGCTTGTTAATTTATTACGTAGAATAATGAAATACGTTTTCCGAGGTTGAATGATATTGATAACAGATTAAATTGGAGTTGTAGTTATGTAGGTATATATACTGCGATAAAAAACTAAGCCTCTGCGTAGAATCTCTCATCCTAAGAGCTGAGTCAACCTAGGGCGGGTTGGCTCTCAAGCATTTCTCAGAAATACAGGTTTCATGACGATGTTTTCCTTCACTATTTATGTTAGTAATCATTAATTAACAATACCGACGCGAATTTTAAATGTCAGAGTAATGATCGTTGGATACTAGAACGATGACATTCAGTTCATGATCCATATCATTGTTGAAAATACCGATATAATTTTAATTGTACCATATAAAATAAGGGCGCACATTGGAGGAGGCCTACATCCAGCAGTGGACTAGTATAGGCTGATGATGATGATATAAATATCTCAAAATATCATCTTATGTGCAACACAACACGGTTGACATTTGTAAATCTCTCTTCAACTTAATTAATAATTGTTCCATAGGCGTATTATAGCTCCATAAACTCGAAAAATGTTGATAAAGGTTGTTATGCACGAATGGAGTTGCAGACAGACACAACAAAATAGGTCCTTAGATACGTAATTGGTAGGAGTGTAGGAAGTGAATGTACGATTGTAAAACAGCTCTATTGTCGGCGGCAGGTGCGTACTGCACCTATAGGCACGACGGAGCGACGGCACGACGTCGCTTGCATAGCTACCTAGCGTGTTCATGCCTTCACTTGAAAAAATCCATGCACTTAGCGCTGAAAATAAGTGCGGCTTTCGACCGCATTCACTTTTAGCGATGTAGTTTTTCTCCTTTTACACCCTCCACACCCATTCTCCCATCTAGCATCCCCCATCTCACTCCAACTTCGCATCTCTTCAACTATACTCGGTTCGCTTTAGCGTTCGTGACACAAAGCAATATGTGAGTTAACTTCAGTGTAACGGTTCTTGTTTGAGTTGCGATTTAATGCCTCCTTAAACTGAGATGGTTTACGGGTTAACCGGGTTGAAAAGGATAAAAGTATCCGCAGTTGTTTACTTTTTGGATCTGCTTCGTTTCAAAAACTTTGAATCCGTTAAAGGCAATCGAGTGCTTTAGACATGTGCGCTTTATTATAGCGAGATTTAGTAAAACTTTTCTCTTGATGAAAATGGAATATTGATACCTATATCGCTTTTTCTTTACTTCGTGGAAAATAAAATTAAGTATAAAATACGTTTATTACGGTAAGGAGAGCGTTTTTTACGCTATCGTAATTTATCATAAAAATCCAGTATCCAATCCACATAATATTATTAATCATTTTTCCTAACAACTTGTGAAAAATACACACTGTCTGCTTTTAAAATAGGTAGGTAACATGAACCTCAATGGTAGGACAAAATTAAATTAATTATAATCGAATGACCTTCTATATCAATGTCTGGTCACGTAAGTATTACAAAAGCTACTTGACCCGAACGACCCTGTCCCACAGTGTGCCGGACCCTGATCACCTGGAAACAATTTTGTGCGGGAATCGGTCAGATTAAGAGCTAATCTATATTTACCAATGAAACAAGCATCAGTGTCGGCCACAACTTGTCCAATTTACATGACGAAGGTGGCGATATCGCAAAAGAAAGTTTCCGACAACTTTTATCAGATCCCAGCCCACTGCGGCTGATGAGTTGGCACCGAACTTTATTTACTGATACGGCGATTCAATTTAATGGAGACGGATACGGAAATAATCTAACATATTTAATTTCTAAATTTAAATTTAATTACCATGTTTATTTTCTGAAAGATTTTGATTTAAGTGAAAGAACATTCATATTTTCCACGCCCAACTAAAAAGGAGGTTTCACTAATTATAAAAAAGCAGTGAGCCTAAACTCCAGAGTACGATTGAATAAGATTTAAAATTCTAATTAGGCAGCTTTAAAATTTTGCACTGACGATTCAAGCACTTGTTTAGTTGAATTATAAACTTAAATAAAGAATCTCACTCCATGCTTGCAAGCTCGGTCGAGACTCGAGAACTGGCTCCGAGGGACTGGGATTAGGCACTGCCTACAACCGAGTACGTATTAGACGAAGAGATTTAAACTGAATTAACCGTTCGATCGTAAAATTGGAATGCCACACAGATAATTACCTGACACTCACAGAAAAGGAAGTCGCTTAGAAAGGGGATTCAAATAAGCGTGTACGAAGGACCAAGCGAGTCGACCGCCTACAAAGAGCCTATTCCGAGAACCGATCACGAGAAAAATAACTGATACCGTGCTATCAGAGAGCGATGGAACGGAACCCGATAGCGATTCAATTGTATTTATGAATACAACCTACGAATGATATATTAAACCTTCTTTCTAGCAATAAGTACTTCACTAAACTCAATTTGTAAGTAGGCATAAAATCCATTACATTGTTCTATAGCCAAACTTCACATCAGGTAAGTGACTGCTACAACTGCTGAACATCGGCGTCCCCATACACGTAGCTGCCCGAGACAACTCACGGGGAAACAATACTATAGACTACAAGCGTCTATGAAGTTATTCTATGGTTACATAAATTTTAATCACTTCGTTTGTTTTATTTATTTATTTATTACAAAATGTATACACATATAGGACTAAGACTATACTAATGAGTACATGACCCTGTTAGGGTATCGCAAAAGAACAAGATAACATTTTAAATTCTAACTTACATCTAGGTACAGGTTATGTTTTAGTATATAAAAACTCATTGATATTTAAACTATATAATGCCATTGGATATACGAGTACTTATATAATATTTTAAATAAGAATATTAAATATTTATTTATTTCTACTTATCTTCCATAAATTATTTTATACTATAGTAGCATTTTTCTAATAGTATTAATCTAGTAGATTAGCCTTAAAGATGCAATGTTTTTTTTTTTTTCGTGATAGGCTTACGCTTGACCGCTAGTTTGCCTGATGTTAAGCGATACTGCGATCTACGATGGAGCGCGCTTGCCTAGAAGAAGCTTGCCTTGTATCTGTGTTTCTTATAGAATCAGGTAACTTATTGTATATTTGAATGCTGCGGTATTGTGGGCTGTTTCTGTACATTTCTAGTCTGGGTATTGGTAGTGTTAGTTTATTTTTCCGTCTTTCGTTTTTATCAAAATCAAATAGGTGTATATTTTTCCTAACAAATATGGCTATTTTAAATATATTCATGGATGGAAGGCTTAGTATTTTTTTGCTGATGAAATGGGGTTTGTAACTTTCCTTAGGTTTAATATTAAATTTTTTATTAGGATCTATGCACCATATATTTTTATTCGTGATTATTGTCCTAATTTCTACATATCAAAAACAGTTGTTTGACGTGTGCTTGACTTGTTAACGTGGGCTCTATAAACTTTTTATAAAAGTATATATAAATAGATGGAAGAATCAAGAATATAAAGATGTGACGTACGAAATGGTTAACTGAAATAGTGTTGCGCAGTCGCATAAAAATAACTTAAATACATGCATATGGATAACCCTTAAGTAAGTTTTACAGTTCATCGCTAACACAGCTCTGTTTTATGAGTTTAATTTTAGCAGCAAGGGAAGTCTGAAACTTGCTTCCCGGATGTATGAGAATATTGTGGTAACTCGTACTCATTGCAGAGCAACTAAGCATATTGACAGTAACAAGTCAGCGTTTCACAGTATGTTTTTGTTGACTAAACTAACTTAGGATACTAAAAGGGAAGTTTGAAGAACTTTCTAGAAAAATACTATTTTCTTCTCTTCTATACGTTTCAACTCGCAATTCGCCGGTATATTTAGGTCCCATGTAATAGCAGACGGGACTATTGCCATCAACCGAAAACAAATCCAAACTCCGATCTGCTTTTGAAAAACCCCTTATCACTTCTCTAGACCTGATAATCGAACCCAGGAACTATAGCGTAGTCGCGCTAACAACCATTAGACTAATGAGGAACTAGAGTTTCGTGTAAATTTTCGAGCAATATGATGTTACTTCAATGGCATTAACAGTGATCGCGCATATTGGTGTGTCTTTTGAAACAAATGACCCACTATAAAAGTGTGACATAGATTGCTCCAGGGAAAACCGCACTCACATTAAGATTAACTTAACAACAAACAAGATTAACCCCCCAGATATTGGTCCAATAAGTACCTACAATAGATATTCAGTGACTACTAAATAGCTCCTATCCTAGACACACAGGTGTACTTGATATAAGATGACATCAGAACCCGTATTAGTGACGTCACGCATCCGATCTCTCACGTCTCTGGCCACGACAGCCGACTGACATATCTCGATAATTCATGGAACAACCAATACATTTTAAACCAGCGATGCACACTGCCCGATGGATTGCTACTTTGTCGATTACAGACATGAATTGAATGAAGTTAATAGGCGTGAATCATTCGCATTGTGTTTTGATTTTGCTTTGTATTCATGGATTTTAAATCATAACATAGTATTACGCCTGTATTTCCTGAAGGGTTTGGCAGAGATATACTAATGTACACTCAAAGTTCGCCGGTATGTTTAAGTCCCATGTTATAGGGGGCGAGCCTATTGCCATCAACATATCATCATCGTAATCTGGCACAAATCCAAATTCCAAGCTGCTACTGAGAATTTTATAGAAAATCCCATTAACACTTTACTTGACCTGGGAATCGAACCCAGGAGCTCTAGGATAGCAGTTGCGTTGCGGTTAGGACCCCAGTTTGATAAGTTATTTTACTTGCGATCATGTGGTTGCCGGTAGTGCAATGGTGTCACGTCGGCACGTGATCCCACTCGTAACAAAAGCATTTAGCTTCGCACGAGGGGTTAATAAGAATACTATACTCCATTTGGTTAGGTACTTAACTAAAGGTAAACAAATTATAAAAAAGGTTTTTTAAGCTATTGCATAGCTTCTATCGCGGGCCTTGAGCGTGGGGACCGAATCCAGAAATTCCGTAACGAAAAAAACCTAACACGCTTGTCTCTTTAGTTCAGCAACCCGCCTTTAGGTGGCATTGGTTGTATTACATAAGTTGATAAAAAACGCTATGCAATAGCTTTACCGCGGCAGTCCCCGAGTGCCACACGTCTTTTTTTTATAGGACCATTTTTAGTTTCGAAATAAAAAGTAACCAAAATAAATTGTTTAATAATATAAAACCATCTTTTATACACTAGCATATTAGGTACTTTGTTTAATATTAAATGGTTATTATTAATTCTGAAGCTTGCGAACAATTAATTAAATAAAAAATACTATTACGTCATAAAGTATTGCAATGTGCCTACTAAAAAGAAACTAATAAGACAGATATTCAAAACATTTTTCTACGTAGTAGACTTTTGATAACTCGAATAAATTGAGAAGTAGTACTGCGAGGAACCGCAGCAAAATATTTAAGCGATATTACACTTAGTCGGGTAACCAGATGCCATTCGTGATAGTTCGTGTTTACTTTACTTTCGTTCGTTTTTGAGTTTCTTTTGCCATAAATTGTGAATTAGTTATTGTTTTGTTTGTTCGTTGTTTTTATTGATTGTTAGTTGTGTTGTTATTAATTTTAATTGTTAAAAAAGTGATCCCGATCCGTGTAATATGTGACACCTGTGATCGTTTTATTATTAGTGCTGGTGATTGGTTTTCATCTGATTCAGATTAAAACTTGTAAAAGTCAAATAAAGGTATTATTATATATTATATTATATATTATAAAGATATTATTGTAATAAAAGGTTAAATAACCCTGAACGCCGCCATTTTTATTGTTTACCTTTAGTTAAGTACCTAACCAAATGGAGTATAGTATTGTGCAACCACATTTTTAGTAATCTTGTTAACATCATATATAACTCCATCTCTCTCATATCTCGATAGCCCTCAACATTACTGTACCTAGATATTCACCAATACCGGATATTGAATATTTCCGATGCGATAACTGTAGTACAGTCAGTAAAAAAATATATTTTATTTTGTTTGGACAACATTTTTCTATAGTCAAGACCATATTTTTTTCCATGCAGCTCGAAAATTCTGCTAAAAATATATATTTTCGCGTACGCAATGTTAATAACTCATAGGTGTGCTTGCCGATACGAGCAGCATACTTTTTTTCCTTATGGTTATTTCACATACACAATGAAAAATATTGGGGAGCCAACGTTTATACGCACCATTTTCTTTTCATGCAACACTATATTTTAAAAACAAGGCATCCGAATTTAGAAATCTGCCATGAAAACATGGACTTCATAATTATAAAAAGTGCGCATGAGTGTGTCATAATTGAGTATTATCTTAGTAGTTGTATATCCAAGCGCCATCCCCGTGATCCGCAGACCGCTAAAAATAAAACAAAATAGCCTTGCCATTACATAGGCCCTATAATTTTTAATTTGTCCGCTGTGGGATAGTCCCAAGGACTAGGAGTCTGGACCTCAGGACCAAAGACCTCAGGTTGGGAAACCTAGTCCTACCTGATATTAGAAAAATAAATACCTACTTATCATTGTTAACCCATTTACTGTACCCATACCATTTACCGTAATGGTTAATGGGTTTAATAGTTAATGGGAAAAAAAATATAGATCTAAAATACATATAAACCCATATAGGTTGCTTCTCAGAATAAATCAAAGCCCAAATACAAGTCCCTATACTTAAAACTTTCAAGTTAGTAACATGTAAACGTGAATATGTTAACTTAGAGGTATAAAGTTAAAGGGACTGGTACCTTAGTGAACAGTTAAGGTAGTTAGATCCCATGCTTGATTAGAAGGATGTCCGCCGTCCTCGCTCGCGGCTACTTCCGAATATTGTTTCAAACAAATGAACCAGATACAGTCATTTTAATAAGCTAATCTAGTACGCCTCTGCCTAACCCTTCGGGGAATACAGACGTGATGGTATGTAAATACTGCTAATTCACATGACGTGGTAAACGCAGAATGTAAGACCACCCACTGTATTAGGAAGATGACATTTTAATGTCTTGTAAATAGTACCTAACTAGGGTGATAAAATTAAGCGACAGTTAATATAATCTAAAACCATCCTCGGAATACAGTTGCTAATTTGGTGTCTTTTATGTTCTTGCGTTGACCATTAAATTGTTCATGTTCCTTGAATTCTCCCTTTCATAGAGCTATAATAACACGAGTGCACGCTATAAAAACTCAATCGGTAGCTTATATGAGAAAGCTTTTGAGTTAAATTTTATTTGATTGCAGTCTCGTCACGCCGACAAGGCTGATTGATGTATTACGTCGGGCCTGCCCACTGGTCAAAGATTACTTAATTGATGCATCGTGTTTGCACATATTCACATTAGGCAGGATAATATTAGTAGACGTAACTGATTTTGCTAATATGTACTAATATTAATGCATTGGATTTTGTAATGAAATATTCTTGCTCATTAGTCTAGCTAGTGGACGACAACTCAACTACTCAACGACACTCATGTGTCGTTGAGTAGTTGAGTTGAGTGTCTACAGGCTAATATGATAATCATCATCATCATATTAGCCTGTAGAAGTCCAATGCTGAACAAAGCCCTCCCCCAAAGACTTCCACAGGGACGGGTTATATGCCGCCTGCATCCAACGACTCCCAGCGACCTTTACCAGGTCGTCCGTGCATCTTCCCACACTGTCGTCCCACACTGCGCTTTCCGGTGCGAGATGTCCACTCGAGAACCTTTCTGTCAGCCGTCAGTTCTACGAGATATGTGCCCCGCCCACTGCCACTTAAAATCTTAAGTGGCAGTGGGACATAGTGGGACATAAGTGACATAGGATTAGCGTCGCTAATCCTATGTCGGCAACAACACTACTGAAGCGCAACTGCTGAGATTAAGATCATAGACTCCCAGGTAAAATGTATGTTACACAATAGTTTTGATTTGTGCGCGGGGTAACCATTTTGGGCCAGACGTGATGGTAGTTATTTTATAATTATTACTCAAGGATTTAGTCCACCACAGACTATGAATGTATCAGATACGAAAGGAATTTTGAACTACTTTACTTTACTAATTAGTAGTGAGTACCGGATCAGATCGGTAACTACCCTTTATGAGTTTACGACTGGCGTGAAATATAATATTATTTACATTTACTTTAGGGCACTAGAAATCTGCTGCTGATTTCGTCTGAGTTATTCCAGGTACTAAGTATTCTACTTCCACGAAATATTGTGATTAACAGGGTAATTAAATGAAATGGATGAAATTATAGGGCAAATTAAATATAACAACTGTGTTCTTGACATGACAACCCGCGAGTGATGCCTCTAGTGATGCTCTTGTCCATAAGCTCAACATACCATTCAGGCCACATTATGGCCTGTTTTTTTTATGAATTAATGCCGAAGGCGCAGCAATCGAAACACACATCAAGGTGCTTAAGGATGGACTCCGACGTAAGGGTAGCCGCCAGCCAGTCAGGTATTTTGACGCCTCTTACGGGATGACTATCTCGCCAGCCAGTCAGTCAGGTATTTGATGGGCAGTGAGGAACAGTATTCTAACCCGTCCCTATACGGGGTAAAGTAAAAAGTCATCTTATTACTTAGTATAAAATAGAGTGATATAAACATTTTATCTTAAAAAGGAGGACCTAATTGCAAATTGTCAATTTGCTCCTTTTTGAAGTGATTGAAAAACTGATCAATTTGACCTAAAATCATAAACCCGTGACTAATAGATCAAAAGTCACACACGACGCCACTAATCATCGCTCACCCCCTACAAGGCCATGACACAATCCGGGATTGAGATAATATACCAAGCGCCCCTTTCATACGACATTAGCTGCGTTAGTAACGCCACATTTCCTAACAATCTGCACCGAGGCCCATTCGCGTGTGAATCCTTAGATACAGACGCTCATTTCCTCTTACATTCGCGGGTTAACTTGTACATGAAACACGACGGAATTTGGGATTTATTCACTGTAAGCTAATAATGTCACAATACATTATTATTTTATTATATATACCGCTTTTGGCTTTACTTAAACTTAATAAACTGCTGAATTCTAGTGATAAGTCTTCAGTGTCCATGGCATGGGTCTTTTCGAAGACTGGTTTTGGTCCATTGTCAACCACACTGACTTAGTGCGAGCAGGCATGCCGTCAACAAAATCCTACAGGAATGTATGATTTTTTATGATATTTTCTCTCATGGTTCTTTTAGGCGAGGGATTTACGTACATAAACTCACGCCTTTTTCCCATCGGAGTAAGCAGTAACAACAAAACGCCACTAACTACGAGTCTTGCTTACCTCCATCTACAATCATACATCTACTATAGTACTACGTCCTGATCTATTTGCAGGATCTCACATAAAGGATCTCACTCATCAACTCAAGACGTTTTTTAACTGTAATAAGAAGCTTCCTGTACTATAACATATTTTCGGACACGTTTCCGTATAAGTGTGCAAACAAAACTCCACCAGATTTAAACACCTTTAACCGACCTGACAACGCGTAAAATATGGCTTTACGTACATCCATCTCATACGCGAATAGATATGAGACGATCGTAAATTTCTCATATATATTTTCTGTTTCATGTACACTGTCGAATTTGGTGTCAAAGAAGTCATTCTGTAAAGCATTCGCGCCGCCCGATACGATAGTTATTGCTACAACGTTTGCACGGCTGAATTCCGTGCAAATTTTAAAGAAAGCAATAAAATTTCATAGCTTTACTCGGTAGGAGTGACAATAAAACTGCATTTCGATTCTGATCACACTCGTTTCAATATGTAGATGCGGCAACACCTGAGACGTCGGTCCCTCTTGAAAAATGCTTATTATATTGCTTCCACGTAAATAAGTGTACATACACATGTTTATTCGGGAAAAGAAACGACCCAATTATCATTAATTGCGCTATTTCGCAACTTGAGTACGTTGAAAATATTTTTTTATTTTCTATTGAATAGTTTTGGAAGTGTACAATCAAATTCTAACGGATATAAAACAGCACATTCAACACACTCGCATTATAATGATTATTGATTTTATTATATAACATACCAATTCTATTTAACCTACAAATTGAATCACTACATAGTATAAAACAAAGTCGCTGTCGCTGTCTGTCCGTCCCTATGTATGCTTAAATCTTTAAAATTACCCAACAGATTTTGAAGCGGTTTTTTTAATAGATAGAGTGATTCAAGAGGAAGGTTTTAAGCTATATAACATTACGCTACGGCTCTTAGGGATGGGGCAACGCGGGTGAAACCGCGGGCGGGCCGCTAGTAAAATATAAATAAACAAAGTTATATGCTGCTAACGGCCAAAAACTCAACCGTTACTCAATTATAAGACGAAGTCTCGTAATGTCACAGTAAGTTGAAGTATTGGCCATAATGTGAGGATTCTCAAAATAATACATAATCAAATAATTAAACATTCGCCACAAACTGTTAAAACAAGTTCGCAACTCGTTGAAAATAACAAAAACTCGCAATTTGTATAAAAATACAAGGCTAATGAAGGTAAAAAGAGGAACACTTCAAGCTTCATATATCGACGAAGAGATGGAGCTCGATACAGGAGCTCGATGCACTTACATTAATGATTTCGAAGCGAGCGACTATTTTTGTGCAAAGTTTTTTGACGGCGGATGGACTGGAAATTTATGCGATCAAATATTCAAAACGATTATTGTCCCTGAGATGAATAAATAATATTTGAGACATTTTGAGCCGAGTGCATTCGTTGCGTCACTTACATAATTTAAATAGTTCCCAAAAATAGGAGGTCCTCAATTCGTTACCTAGATATAAAGGATTTTTTTGTAAGATATTATAGCGAATAGTGGCCGAGAAATATCAAGCGCTCATAGGGCAAATAACCACTCTAAAGGTTGGCCGAATTAGAGAATCAGTGAGCCAATCACCACGCTAGTTAACTAACTAGCGTATTTGGTAGACCAAAAAATCCACACCGAAAATATCTCTCAGGCGTGCAGGTTTCCTCACGATGTTTTCTTTCGCCGTTAATGCGAGTGATCATTATTATGAATACGCTACGAATTTGAAATGACAGTCCAATGATCAAATCTCTACTTTATTTATGCAGCGTGATTTTTCACACACCGGAAAGCGCAGTGTGAGATGACCTCCAACGAGATGGTCCGGTCCCTGTGGAAGTCTTTAGGGGAGGCCGTTGTTCAGCGCAGTGGACTACTATTGGCTAATATGATGATGATGATGTGATTTTTCATAGATAGCACGGGGTGATCTAATATCATAGCTATATGAGAGCAGAGTGATCTGTATCAAAGCTGTCAAGTGTCACAGCACTGCTATTGACAAGGTTTTGTAGTTTTTAATCTCCTGCTTGATTATGCATTCCGCACACGCCTATTCCTTGTTGGGTAGGGTGCGTTCACTCCACTCGCTCGAAGCCGAAGCAAAGCTGAACTTTCCAGCCAAACTTAGTTTTTGGATTTTTATTGCTTTTAAACAACGTGAGATGAAATAATATTATTTTAAAATGAATGTACTGTAGGTTGGTAGTTGGTACATTGCTCACTGGGGTTTTGTATTAATGAGTAATGTGAATTGTTAGTTTTTAAACGTGCCCGTCTAAATCAGGAAACTTTTACTGTATAGGAGGGCAAACGAGCAGACGGATCGCCTGATGGCAAGCGATTACCGCCGCCCATGGACACCCGCAACACCAGAGGAGTCACAAGTTCTTTGCCGACCTTTTAAAAGGGGATTGAGCCCCCGGTAACCTCACTCACTCGGCGAAACACAACGTAAGCCTTGTTTGACGCCGGTTTTCTGCGAAAAGATAATTGGTAAATTCTGATTTGGTATTATATATATTATATACATATATATACAAATTATGTTTTGCGTTACGTTATGAGTTTAGGTATTATGTACATCTGAAAAATAACATATTTTCTTCATAACTTGAAACGGCGTATGAATTTTAGAGAGCGATAGCGACCCTCAACGGCGAGACTATAAATTCGCCGATATATTTAGGTCCCACATATTATCCCGAGCGAGACTCAAAATCTCATTTACAAATTAACATATTCGCCAACTAAAAAAAGCTGCGTTCCCCTCACGCCCATTTCACAATATTTAAAAAATCTTGTAAACATCAGCGTCGATCCACGTCGCGGGATCATTCGTCTCCCGCACAATCCGTCTGCACGGGACGTGCGTCGACGTACTTTCGCTAAAAATGCAAATTGTACGCCGAACTGACACCACGCCCAAGTACAGGGGTCGTGAAGCTGACTTAGGGACCTTGCGGGGCAAGGGAGGCTCAACATTTTTCACTGAACCAAAATGAGCGAGGCACACCCCTAGGAGCCGTTGTGTGGAATTCCTCGTCAGTATTTCATTATACGCAGTGATTTTGAGCTGACGCCTTTTTAGGCAACAAGCACACTGTCGTAGTGTCGTATCGCGTGTCGCAGTAGCTTAGCGGTTGCCTTGTACGCACGGAGTATTTACATGTCCGACGGTTAGTTGTTCCGGAATAGGGTCTTTGTGCGTTTCATTTATATTAAAGAATAATCTGACAATGTATTTAAGTACTTAATTTTTAAAAATAGGAAACTACATATTGTGATGGAACAACTAGATATACACGTAAAACACAGACATCTATATATCTTATACATATAATAAAATTTTAACAGACCAATGTCTGTACATTATACATATTGAAGAAAAACTAATATGGGGGTCTGCATTAGAGCACAATTTTTAGAATTTTGTCTATCTGCACGTTTGTACACCCATCACGCGAAATCTTCTACATGGAATTTAAAACAGTTTTCACTGATGTATTGCTAGAGGTTAATTTACAATCTGGTGTATTTTTCATTTTGATTAGAAGTAAATCAGTTGGGACGCGAGCGATTGTCATGTGAGGCGAATGTTCATAGACTTTACTTAATAGCTACTAATTAGGTAGGTATAGTATTTAAAACAATTCAAACTATCTACTTCAAACAATAATGGAATTATTTAATGTAATGAATAATCATAACATTCTGTATTTTGGATAAACACACTAATTTTAAAATATATATTATGTAAATATCATAGTTAACGCTACATCTTAGTGCAAAACGATCTTTTGTCTTCAGCTTCAATAAAAGAATTTTTTTTTTTTTTTATAATCTTTATTAATTAAAACCTAATTTGGGGTTTTTATCCACATGGATACGTCAACCCCATCATGCCTTATTCAAACTAGGCTATACACACTATATAAACAAATTTTGGATCTCCTCACAGAATAAGAAAATTTTAATCAGCGAAGTACAGCAACTAACTGACATAATCTTTTTGCAACGTCTGATTTTGGTTGTGCTAAAATGGTTTGAACTAACCCCACCTCTAATATATTCAATTGAAATTCACTGATTAAAATTTGCCTTTCATTCTGGTTCTTAACGCAATCCATCAGCAAATGATGCACATCCTCAACTACATTGCATACACTACAAATCGGTGAATTAGCTTTTTTTATCAAGAATGCAAACTTTGCCGATGGATAGTGTCCTGACCGTAATCTTAAGGCTAACTTCACATAGCAAAAGAATATTTAATAAAATAACTTTTAACAAAAAGTAAAATCGCCTGCAAAGACTAGGTTAGGTGCACAACAGTTTCGAGTCGGTACCTTCGATTTGGTTTGAACTTTTGTTTTCGCCTCCATTATTTCAACATTTTTAGTAGCGAGTATAATTTTACGTGTAGACTAGACGACGTTATCATTTTATCATTTACATGTTATTGTCATTTTATTCTAAATCTTGTGATCAGATATTGACCAAATTTTATGGAATCATCAAAATCGGTTCATAATTGACGGAGTAATCGCGTTACAAACATACAAAAAAACATACAGACGAACATAGAACCTCCTTCTTTTTATAAGTCGGTTAATAAAAATAGTAATATATACTAATATAATAAGAAAAATAACATCAGTCTGTCCTGCACTACGTTGGTTCACTTATAACCTTCGATTTTCCTACGGTTTTCTTTGTTATAGAGAACGCAAACCACTAGTGAAGTAACACAATCTTTATGCACAGGGTTAAGTATTCAACTTCTTTGTGAAACTAATCAAATTAATTAACATGCCAATGCAACAGACAAAACATGCTTTGTATATTTTTCTACCAAAATTTAGTACGTTTTGAAAAGGAAGTACAGTTGCATAGTTAATTAATTCTACTTTGTGGAACTCTTTTCATATTTCAGATATTATGTATTCAGCTTGAATTAACAGCGTTGGCATTCGTGGGTGCTGTGTGCTAAAGTTAGAATTCTCAGTACCTAATCCTTTTTAGGGTTCCGTACCTCAAAAGGAAAAAACGGAACCGTTGTAGGATCACTTTGTTGTCGTCTGTCTGTCTGTCAAGACCCTTTATCTCGGGAACGCGTGGAGGTATCTAGTGGAAATTAAAACCATATACTTAGGTCTACAGTCCCTTGAAGCTGTCAAAAAATCAAACTTCTAAGTTTGCCGTAAGCCGTGTATGCCGCAAAACACGTAGATATATTTCGACATTCTCAAGGGAATCAAAATGAATAGGGTATTTTCCGTTTACGTAAATCTTTTGGCATTTGGCAAGTAATACCGTCTTATACTACAATTATGGGGAAAAATCTGTGGAGGGGCGAGGTGTGTGTGGCCCCTCACACCAAAGGGAGGATCCTCCGACCAGGCGGGTGTTTTGCCAGGCGGGCCACGGCCCGACGGTTGATGTCGGGCAGTTGTATATATGCAGGTTGCGTTGCAAACTTCACTTGCGCGATTCAGGACTTCTCCAGTTTGTATGTAGCGCGGTAGATGTCGCTACAAATCTAAAAACTATACATTTGTAATTAATTATACTATGTACCTACAAATTTGTACGGAACCCTCGGTGGGCGAGTCCAACTCGCACTTGTCCGGTTTTTGTATTTAGTACATCTATACTAATATTATACGCCGGTATATTATAAGTCGGTTAATTATAATACGCCGAAGTAGACCGAGGAAGCGCTGGCGGAACGACTTAGACTCTTTCCGGATGGACTGGCCTGAGATTGCCCTCGACAGAGATCGGTGGAAGGAGATGGGGGAGACCTTTGCCCAGCAGTGGGATCTTATAGGTTAAAAAAAATTATACTAATATTAATATTATAAAGAGATAAAGTTTCTGAGTTTCGATGTTCGGGGTAATCTCCGGTACTACTTATCCGATTTTTTAAATTCTTTTACTACACATTAGAAAGGTATGTTATACCTGAGTGCTACAGACTACTTTTTATTTTGGTAAATGTATATTTTCAATATCAAATACGACTCTTAGGAAAGGGTCACCCCTTTTGAAACCGCGGGCAGGTCGTTAGTAGTAAATAAATACAAAAATATAGTTAAAAAAGCCGCCAAGTTTTGTAGAAAAAAGAATAAGATAAAAATATCAAGATCTTCGCAGATACTGAAGAATCACAGCATGACCTTTGATGAGTGAATTCTCAATGAACTTCGGATAATATTTTGCCACAAAATTGTTAAAACTTTTCGCAAAAAAGGCTGTAATTAATTTTCAATACTCACCTTAATCAACCAGCCTGGAAAAATATTTTACGATTCCATTATTCAAAGTGAACCTTTTTTTCTTATAAATAAAATGTCAGTAAAGCAATTCTATCTTTCATCAAAAGCAATATACCATCACGCTTGTATTCCCCGAAGGGTTAAGCAGAGAGTGTAACCCGGCTAAGAGTTACCTTACTAGGTAACCCTTAACCCGTTTAAGGGTTACCGACTAATGTTGGGTTACCTACTAAGGGTACCAGGGTAGGGTAAGGGTGTGACTTAACCCTTAACCGGGTTAAGGGTTACCTACTATTGTTACTAATGCACACCCACAGTTCACCGGTATGTTTAGGTCCTATGTGATAGGGGGAGAGCCTGTTAGCCTATTGAGTCAAAAGCAATATAAATCAATAACATATACCTACGAAGTTCCTATTACCGCATATAAATTTAAATGTTAATTTTCTAAGCTATTAACACATTAGGAGTGCACAGCGGACGGTATCGTAAATCAGAAGTACAAACACTGTATTAATTACGAATGCAAACAGCGAGTGTGGTCCGCCGCAGCCGTCTCTATCCTGCTAATGATTTGCAGTGTAGCTGCGGCCCTGACGCACACCAGAAACTGAATACTACGATACGATACTACATACGACATACGGTCAAACTTAATTGAGCGGCGCTTTAAATATTTAGTTTAGGATGCGTTATGCACCAATTATTACGTTACGCTCTTGTTCAAAGAGTCGCCAGTCATTAAAATGCTACGATATGAAAGTTATGTACATAAGACTGCACAAGAAAAACAGAGAAACAGTTTTTAATTCATGTTTTGGCCATTCAATGCTTTTGTGTTGTATTTGCAGTTATTTATATATTATCGTTTTATTTAGAAGGTATTTGAATAGATAATTTAGTAGTAAAGGATTCATTAATTTTCACGTGGGAGAGCCATGCTTCGGCACGAATGGGCCTGCTCGACCGGAGTGATACCACGGCCTCAAAGAAAACCGGCGTTAAACAACACTTACGTTGTGTTTCGCCCAGTGAGTGAGGTTACCGGAGGCCCAATCCTCTTTTAAAAGGTCGGCAACGCACTTGTGACGCCTCTGGTGTTGCGGGTGTCCATGGGCGGCGGTAATCGCTTACCATCAGGTGATCCGTGTGCACGTTTGCCCTCCTATCCCATAAAAAAAAGGTTTTTCTTTCTTTGTTGTACAGACATCGGCCTGTTACAATTTTTAACCTATATACATATAGTATAGATATGAATTTATTTAAAATTATTTATTCCACACTTGTTTTCGGTAGCATTATGAAAACTAAACATTTTCCACATTATAATAACTATAAATACATAATATACATTACTAGTTAGTATTAAATAATTCACCATAATAAAATTCAATTTTTCCTCAAATTCAACCGCTACCAATTTATCGTTTGACGTTAGGATTTAAATTGATTCTGGTGTTTTATTCAATGACTTACGCCATAAATGGTTTGATAGGCAGCTGATACGCCCCTTTGTTTTCCACCGAAATGAGTTTTTCACTGATTGTGTTGCTGTAACGAGTATTTATCGAGTTTCAAGCAATTCGCAGCGATAATTACTCAATTGAGAATCGAACTTCTTTGTGAAACTAATCAAATTAATTAACATGCCAATGCAACAGACAAAACATGCTTTGTATATTTTTCTACCAAAATTTAGTACGTTTTGAAAAGGAAGTACAGTTGCATAGTTAATTAATTCTACTTTGTGGAACTCTTTTCATATTTCAGATATTATGTATTCAGCTTGAATTAACAGCGTTGGCATTCGTGGGTGCTGTGTGCTAAAGTTAGAATTCTCAGTACCTAATCCTTTTTAGGGTTCCGTACCTCAAAAGGAAAAAACGGAACCGTTGTAGGATCACTTTGTTGTCGTCTGTCTGTCTGTCAAGACCCTTTATCTCGGGAACGCGTGGAGGTATCTAGTGGAAATTAAAACCATATACTTAGGTCTACAGTCCCTTGAAGCTGTCAAAAAATCAAACTTCTAAGTTTGCCGTAAGCCGTGTATGCCGCAAAACACGTAGATATATTTCGACATTCTCAAGGGAATCAAAATGAATAGGGTATTTTCCGTTTACGTAAATCTTTTGGCATTTGGCAAGTAATACCGTCTTATACTACAATTATGGGGAAAAATCTGTGGAGGGGCGAGGTGTGTGTGGCCCCTCACACCAAAGGGAGGATCCTCCGACCAGGCGGGTGTTTTGCCAGGCGGGCCACGGCCCGACGGTTGATGTCGGGCAGTTGTATATATGCAGGTTGCGTTGCAAACTTCACTTGCGCGATTCAGGACTTCTCCAGTTTGTATGTAGCGCGGTAGATGTCGCTACAAATCTAAAAACTATACATTTGTAATTAATTATACTATGTACCTACAAATTTGTACGGAACCCTCGGTGGGCGAGTCCAACTCGCACTTGTCCGGTTTTTGTATTTAGTACATCTATACTAATATTATACGCCGGTATATTATAAGTCGGTTAATTATAATACGCCGAAGTAGACCGAGGAAGCGCTGGCGGAACGACTTAGACTCTTTCCGGATGGACTGGCCTGAGATTGCCCTCGACAGAGATCGGTGGAAGGAGATGGGGGAGACCTTTGCCCAGCAGTGGGATCTTATAGGTTAAAAAAAATTATACTAATATTAATATTATAAAGAGATAAAGTTTCTGAGTTTCGATGTTCGGGGTAATCTCCGGTACTACTTATCCGATTTTTTAAATTCTTTTACTACACATTAGAAAGGTATGTTATACCTGAGTGCTACAGACTACTTTTTATTTTGGTAAATGTATATTTTCAATATCAAATACGACTCTTAGGAAAGGGTCACCCCTTTTGAAACCGCGGGCAGGTCGTTAGTAGTAAATAAATACAAAAATATAGTTAAAAAAGCCGCCAAGTTTTGTAGAAAAAAGAATAAGATAAAAATATCAAGATCTTCGCAGATACTGAAGAATCACAGCATGACCTTTGATGAGTGAATTCTCAATGAACTTCGGATAATATTTTGCCACAAAATTGTTAAAACTTTTCGCAAAAAAGGCTGTAATTAATTTTCAATACTCACCTTAATCAACCAGCCTGGAAAAATATTTTACGATTCCATTATTCAAAGTGAACCTTTTTTTCTTATAAATAAAATGTCAGTAAAGCAATTCTATCTTTCATCAAAAGCAATATACCATCACGCTTGTATTCCCCGAAGGGTTAAGCAGAGAGTGTAACCCGGCTAAGAGTTACCTTACTAGGTAACCCTTAACCCGTTTAAGGGTTACCGACTAATGTTGGGTTACCTACTAAGGGTACCAGGGTAGGGTAAGGGTGTGACTTAACCCTTAACCGGGTTAAGGGTTACCTACTATTGTTACTAATGCACACCCACAGTTCACCGGTATGTTTAGGTCCTATGTGATAGGGGGAGAGCCTGTTAGCCTATTGAGTCAAAAGCAATATAAATCAATAACATATACCTACGAAGTTCCTATTACCGCATATAAATTTAAATGTTAATTTTCTAAGCTATTAACACATTAGGAGTGCACAGCGGACGGTATCGTAAATCAGAAGTACAAACACTGTATTAATTACGAATGCAAACAGCGAGTGTGGTCCGCCGCAGCCGTCTCTATCCTGCTAATGATTTGCAGTGTAGCTGCGGCCCTGACGCACACCAGAAACTGAATACTACGATACGATACTACATACGACATACGGTCAAACTTAATTGAGCGGCGCTTTAAATATTTAGTTTAGGATGCGTTATGCACCAATTATTACGTTACGCTCTTGTTCAAAGAGTCGCCAGTCATTAAAATGCTACGATATGAAAGTTATGTACATAAGACTGCACAAGAAAAACAGAGAAACAGTTTTTAATTCATGTTTTGGCCATTCAATGCTTTTGTGTTGTATTTGCAGTTATTTATATATTATCGTTTTATTTAGAAGGTATTTGAATAGATAATTTAGTAGTAAAGGATTCATTAATTTTCACGTGGGAGAGCCATGCTTCGGCACGAATGGGCCTGCTCGACCGGAGTGATACCACGGCCTCAAAGAAAACCGGCGTTAAACAACACTTACGTTGTGTTTCGCCCAGTGAGTGAGGTTACCGGAGGCCCAATCCTCTTTTAAAAGGTCGGCAACGCACTTGTGACGCCTCTGGTGTTGCGGGTGTCCATGGGCGGCGGTAATCGCTTACCATCAGGTGATCCGTGTGCACGTTTGCCCTCCTATCCCATAAAAAAAAAGGTTTTTCTTTCTTTGTTGTACAGACATCGGCCTGTTACAATTTTTAACCTATATACATATAGTATAGATATGAATTTATTTAAAATTATTTATTCCACACTTGTTTTCGGTAGCATTATGAAAACTAAACATTTTCCACATTATAATAACTATAAATACATAATATACATTACTAGTTAGTATTAAATAATTCACCATAATAAAATTCAATTTTTCCTCAAATTCAACCGCTACCAATTTATCGTTTGACGTTAGGATTTAAATTGATTCTGGTGTTTTATTCAATGACTTACGCCATAAATGGTTTGATAGGCAGCTGATACGCCCCTTTGTTTTCCACCGAAATGAGTTTTTCACTGATTGTGTTGCTGTAACGAGTATTTATCGAGTTTCAAGCAATTCGCAGCGATAATTACTCAATTGAGAATCGGCACAAAGGAATGTATTCTTGTTTCTGGTATTTTAAATTATATCATTTATTTCAACAACTGCCTCACTAGTCTAGTAGTTGCAAGTAGGTACGGCTGCCGTGCCTGAGCTATTAGATTTAATTCCCAGTTATTGATTTTTAGGATTACCGTTTAGGGTACCGTTTTTCCTTTTGAGGTACGGCTCAAAAGGAAAAACGGTACCCTGTTAGGATCACTTTATTGTCCGTCCGTTTGTCTGTCAAGACCCTTTATCTCGGGAACACGTAGAGGTATCGAGTTGAAATTAAAACTCAGGTCATATACTCAGGTCTACAAGCTGGGAATAAATCAAACTTCTAAGTTAACGCAAAAAAAAGATACAGCCGTTTATGATGCAAAAAACGTATATTTGGACACTTTCAAGAGAATCAAAATTTATAGGGAATTTTCTGATGATAACAAGAACGAAGAACTATGAAATTTGGCAAGTAATACCATCATAAACTACAAGTATAGGGAAAAATCACAAAACTATATATTTGTAATTAATTATAATATGTACCTACAAATTTGTACGGAACCCTCGGTGGGCGAGTCCGACTCGCACTTATACGATTTTTTTGTTATTTAATAGCAGCTCGGATTTTAGATTTGTTCCCGATTATCGCTCCCTATTATACGAGACCTGCAAACATACCGTCAAACTGTAGGTGTAGAACAATACACCTCTGTCGAACGGTGGTGTATGTTTACATTGCGCAATAACCAGCAATGCTCACAACTTTGTATTATGTGATAGAACCTCAATGGCCTAGGCTTACTCCGTATAATCTGTCGAACATTAGAAAATATCCCCTTAGTTTGCACCCAACTCCCGGCGTTTAGTTACAGCTCCTTTAATCTGCATAAATTGGAGCGTAACGCATATTGCGGAATGAATCCCGCTCTTTAATGCAGCAGTTAAAAGTGATTCAGTTGACGCAGTAGCGACTTTGAATGAGAGAAATACGAGAATAAAATATATCTTAAGAATTCAATTAGAATATCTGATATTATCTTCAATTTCACCAGAAAGGAAAGATAATTTTACTGGGTGTTCTACCCAGTAAAATTATCTTGTGTTATAATATATTGTGCTAGAGCTTATGTTTGGTCTAAATAATAAATAATAGATCTGTTGTGGCTACATTATGATAGATAGGTAAATTACTCAGCTGGCATGGTAATCTACGATGAGGATATATCATTTTTACGACATAAATATCTTCCAGCCTTCCATAACACGGATACATTAGGTAACGCCGTCAAATAATTTCCGGATACCACTGTTAGCTAAATTCAATTTTCTCTACTCCAAACTGAGCAAGATGACAAGTGATATACTGGGACAGTGAAATAAGCAGAAATATTATGGATATGCTATCCATTCCCGAGATGAAATTTTCCGTAAAATAATACCCTACAAAAATGGAGATAGTGCGATATACGAACAAAACGTTCGCCTAAAAGCTCCATTTTAATTTCATCACTATAACTCAGCCGCGCAAAGATACGGTTTGCATGAAAACTGAAATAAAGAGGTGCAGGTAGAATGTCGAAACAATAATGCACGATTGTAGTTGCTTTTACAATGGTAGTCGGAGACATGCGGGCGGGTACCGCCGACGTAAAGTGAAATCGGTCCTTTCAAAACATTTTACTGAGCGAGCTTGAAAAATAAAACGTTGAAGCACTATTCAACTACCCACAGTGGTCGTGGGTAAAGTGTCCGCGATAAAGGGCTGTACAAAAAAAACTCGCCTCTGTAAACTGGGCCGACTCGCACGGTAATCAACTTTATTCCAGCTTGTGTTTGGTGGGAAAAATTGAATGGCTTTGTAGTGATGTCAACGGCAAACCTATACGCCAAATGTAGGCCAATGTTTTTTGATGTTACTTTCTGTTAGAATGGATAAATCTGAAGACTAACGAAGTGTTTTCAGTGAGATAGTGTTAAATTACGGTAACAGGCTAATATATTTTTTATATATTTGAGTACCACTACCAATCAAAATACCGCGGGATAATCTATTTGATTGGAAACATCATTGAACTTATAAAGTGTTTTATTAGATAACGACTTTTCTATGTATTTCATTTCGCTGTAATTCACGGATAAATTTTCCCGGAAATTTAAAATATCGTTAGCTTGTTATTTTGTCATGTTTATTTAATAAATAGTACAACCAAATTATTCATATTAATACATCAAATTGCTTATCATTATATAGTATAGATTTGTTATATATCTTATATGGAAACTACAAGTCAATATTTTTTTACCTCAGAGAATCCTGGTCTCTTTTAAAGACCCAACTGTAGTCAGTGGTATTATCATTTATATGAATTTTACTATGATGTAGGGCATTATCTGAATTACAGAGAATCTTGAAGAAAGAGCCAAGCATACTGAAGCCATCGTGTAGCTCAACCGTTATTTAGGAAGCTTGTATAATAAATCTAGTCACATTAATTTCAACCATCGAGTGAATACAAAATAACGACAAAGAATTAATAGGTTTCTATTACAGATTGAGCGTTCTACCCGATAGCGTTCCACTCAATACCGATACATTTTTCAAGAGCCAAATTCGTTCCGATGTATTCGCCAGAACACTCGGTTTAAAAATACGTTCCGCCTAGTTGCTCCAACTAACCTGTATAATATCTTCGAATCGCCGAATTCCGAAATCGAGTTGGAAGTCTCGCAAAGGAACCGGGTCGCTTTCCCGAGCTCACGAATATTCGATTCAATCGGCTTCGCCTCACCTAACCTTAAGTGTGAGAGAACTATTTTCGTAACGGCGTGATAGCGACACACTGGATGTAGATGGAAGAAAAGTAGCTTGGTTGGATTCGAACTTAACCTTAATGATTTTTAAACTGTGATCACCATGCACGTTTGATGTCGCGGTTATTTTAATCACCTCACCACTCCTGTTGCGCTGCTGTGTATTCTATGGAAGTGTAGTCGCCGCGACACAAGGTTTGCTCCCTAGTGCGGGAGCCGTCTTCAAAAATAACTGAACGGTGTTTTTTCATCGGTATACGCTACATAATTAGGGTTACCTTAAGACAGACATTTACCACATTTTACGTAAAATGTGGTACGGGCTTAAATTACTCTGATATAGATTTTTTTTTAATTCCTTATTAATCAATCTATGTACTGTGACATTATAACATTATGTCAAAAATCTAACAACATATTTTCTCTCATCTATGCCAAGTAATGGACCTAAAAATATATTGTCCTAGTCTAGTAGTATATATTTTTAAATCCCTTTGTGACTGATTTTGGTAAATAAACATGCAATAAGTGGAAACGTTTTTTTATTATTAAAAAGCCAGATTTCCGTGAAATGTTTGCAATATTATTTTCAAAGCATATTGGTTTTATTGGTATAGTAATGACTGGAATATCTATTTTATTTCAACTAAAAAATAGATGTATAAAAAAAATGTATATTTTTGTATTTACCATGATAAGCATATATTAAAATTCACAAATAAATAATAATACCTATATTTTTTGGTCAACATCTCTAGAGAATCGATGAATCAATAAACTTGAAAACGGTACTTATTTAATTTACTTGGACTACCTCATTACTCTAGTGATCTTAAACGCAACTGCTATGCTAGAGGTCCTGGATTCGATTTCCAGGTCGAGCAAAGTGTTATTTATTTTTTTATATATATATACTTAATGATAAACTGCATCTTAGGAATGCTGTATTACTGATCAGAAGCAGTTTGACTTCTGCAAAATCGACACAAAATGCAGTAATTTTACTCGACAGCACTATCTCGTTTGTAGATACGAGTCGGTATTTACAAAAATGTCCAAGTGTACCGCGACCACATAATGTTACTTGGCTCCTGGAGTGGCTTTTCTGTTTGCGAGCTGCATTTGATCTATTTTTATCTCGCGTATGCCTCTCTGTTTATCTTTTAAAACGATCTGTAACGTACACAAGCGGAAAAACGCAAACAAAATCTATTTCATTTTCGTACCTCATATAACTCTGGTACGCCAGTACACTTCTACCTTACCGTTTAGAGATACAGACGTCACAGCTATTATGGAAAGTCAAACTATTACGGAAAGTTCTTTGTAATCTTTATAGATTACAAAGAACTTTCCATAATAGTCTGTGATCACAATGAGTCTATATTTAAATTGACAAAACACTCTTTTATTTACAAAAGATCTTATAAGCTAGGCTAAGCCCAGACTAAAGATCTGTTCATCATTTTCTGTATCTGTTTTCATTCCTACTTGAGTTTTAAAATAACTAAGTAAGGGGGTAATGTATTTCTGTTAAGGGTCCGGCGGAGCTAGAATTGCCCACAAAAACGTAATACCAACATAAATCGTATTCCAGACAATATTCTATCAAATGATGTTATTATTCGGATTTGAATCTAGGTTCCTACCGTACTATTTCGTCTACTACTACTTCACTGGAATTAAAAGACCAGAAAATCGTTCCAAAGTTATCAAAAATTGCACATTTATTTCCAGTAAAGTATTTTGAACGAAATGGTAGAGTAGGAACCTAAATTAACGGTATCGGAATCCGAATAATAACAGAATTTTATTAAATTGTGTTTGAATTACGATTTATTTCGGTATTACTTTTCGGATTCGATCCGCCGGACTCTTAAGCAATTCTCACAAACAATTTAATGGCACGATATATTGGGAATATTTATAAAATAATAGCGAATCGGGAGGTCTCTCTGCCTTACCCTTCGAATTAATGACAGCACGTTTAGCGTAGTGGCTGAGCGATCGGCTTCTACGCTACGTGTGGTGGGTTCGGTCGCACGGAATTAATAATTGTACATCCTACAGGTAATTGCACCGGGTCTCTGGCTGTTTGTGTATGTGAAAATTTGTGTTTGTATAACATTATATTTAAAATATCTTTATTGTGATTTTTTTGCATTTTTCATGCTAACTTTAACTTAAAATATAACAAACATTTAGAATACAAGTCATGGTTACCATGTTCTTTCAATATCATTGAAGTAACAGGATACCAAGTTTTAAATCGATGTGGAGAGTGTTGAACTAAAACAAAAATTATAATCTTCAAACGGCTAGCCAGATTTTCTTAAATCATAACTAAAAAATCTCTCTTGATCAAGTCACCTTTCTAACTGAAAACGGAATCAAAATCGGTCCATTCGTTTGGGAGGTACGATGAAACACAGATACACACATTAAACTTATAACACCCCTCGTTTTTTTGTCGGCAGTTAAAAAGAACCCGCGGTCCAAGAAAAAGCCTAGTGTGCGACAACGTTTTGTTTAATAAATAAAAACAAATGATTATGTAGTTTTTAAATATTAAGCATGTTTAATATTATAAGAATGCTTAGGATATAATTACTTGTACTATCTTTTCTATAACAGTCAGAGCGTCTGGTATATCTAACCAGAAGACGCAGGTTCGAATCCTGCCCGCGATTGAATTTTTCCTTTACTAAAATAACTTTATAATCTTAGCGTGGAAAATGCAAAAAAATCACAAAAAGATAGTTAAAAAGTAAGGTGGCATCGTACGATGTCGAACTAACTGTAAAGTAAGTCATGTCGGTTGAGAAACAAGGTAACTTGCTCTTCAATTGATGTCGCCAACGTCACCTTATGACGTAAATTCAGAATGTGAAGGCAAATTTCAATCAGGCGGGTGGGGTTCGCGGTGGCTTAGCGGTCAGAGCGTCTGGTATATCTAACCAGAAGACGCAGGTTCGAATCCTGCCCGCGATTGAATTTTTCCTTTACTTGTACTATATTTTAGTTGCTCAATGTAATAATTTATTTCGCGATGTCTCCAACAGTGTTTTACAGAATAATCGATCATCGCTTTTCCCGTGGGTTCACAATATTGTTTCGTCCAATAACATTCAAAAACATATTCGCGTAAGTGCCCGATATGAAATTGCATTTAAGCCAATAGGTGCAAGTATTCATCGTCCGTCATATTATTTGTCACAGGCCGTCACCGACAGGCGTCGCCGCGTGGAGTGCGAGCGACGCATAGCGTATATCCAATTACCCATTCGCAATATTTTCTATGCGATGACGCGTATGGGAAACGCAATCAATCTACAATACGAATATTGTCTAAAATTATTTTGTAAAAGGGCGAGCTGTGTAAATGTTTTTTGTGGGCTCAAATGAAAGGTTTTACTCAAAATAATATTTGTCTCTCTGTAATTAATTTAAAACAAAGGGCTTGAAGAATAATAATTTTATTTAATTTCACAAGTGTTTCAAAGAAACTAATTTATATTAATTAATTTAATTTGTAAAGATTATTTTTTTATCAATGCTAAAAGACATTTTTTAAACGTAGCAACAGTTATGTACCGGCCGCGTTTGGTTTTTTTTTTTCAGAAAATATAACGAGTTTTCGCTTGACGTGGGATAATGCGTAATACAATTTAAAATTAATAAAATTGTGCTAAATATTTTACCAACCTCTACTCTTTAGCACTGCTCTGGATAGTGACAGACTTCCAGTAGTCCACACTCTTACAGAATAACATTTCTGTAGAAATTATTTCATAAAATTACTCACGAACTTTCCCGCAATGCCCGCGCCAGAGATTCCAGGAAGTTCAGATCAATACCAAACTAGAAGAAACCAGTAAGGATTCAAGAGGTACACAAAGGAATCTAAAAACGATTTCCTGGAAAATATACTGTAGGGGTTCGATTAAATCAATTCTTCGAATTTTATTTCAAATTTCAGATTTTAATTTGTTGATAGATTAATAGATTATAGTCTTTTAAAAGATATTGGGCTCTAGCAGTGGTAAATATGAAGATGGAACATTCAAGAAGATAATAATCGTTGAATCAAATGGATGGACTGAATGAAAGATGATAGGAGTATGAAAGGAGTCCGAGAAATTCATAAAAGAAGTAAAACATGACCAACTCCAACCAGCTGAAGACAGGCAAAGCAGAAAGATACTACTACTATATTTATAATTTGGTTTTAAATAAAAACACCATAATATTGAAACGATAAACAGTTCACGCAGAAAAGTAAATACATGACAGAGAAAACTTACAAGGCACATTAGATTAAACACCCAAATAACAACAGTTTCGTTGGCAAGCCTTACAGAAACTTATTTTTCATCTTGGAAGCTCTCCAGAAGTGGTAACAAAGTGATAAATGTTATTATTACACTTGGTACTTCATTTAAAACACGTCATTTTTGTCTGTGCAGCAATTTTCTTTATTTTTCTATATCACTGTTGGACAAAGATCTTCCCATTCTCCTTGTAAACCACTCTCTTTTCTGCGATTACCACTCAATCTTGCTCAGCAAACACATAACGTTCGTCAGACCACCTACGTTGTAGCCTACTTCGTCGGCGCTGTCCAATATTAGGTCCAGTTAATGTCAATTATTACCCCAGCCCGGGTAAGAGCAGCCCGGCAAGAGCAGCCCGTGTGGGTAGTTGGAAACCTTATCCTACACTAGCTGTTGTCCGTAGTTTATCTCGTATCCCATAGAATGTCGACAACAGCGCCCCTAACCAGGTCCAACTTTTACCCCCTAGGGAATGAAATTCTATAAATTGTTTCTTGATACATCCTTCAAGACAAATTCACCCTCCAAATTTCAAGTCTCTACGACCAGCAGTTTAGGCTGTGTCTTGTCTTTTAATCAGTGAGGACTTTGGCTTTTAGTCATAGAGAAGATTTTATAACCTACTTTTCATAACTAAACATCCTCTCTTTCTTTCTTTATGCATACTACTTGTCGTGCTTATACACTAAAATTCAATTCCAAGATCCTAATTCAAATCACCCATTGATTACGACACATCTAATTTGTTAGTATTCTCCTAATACGTAGATACAAATTGGTGCACATCCCATTTGCACCCAATCTCTTTCAAAGCCGCTTTGCACTGAAATACGAAGTGCATTATCAGGCCATTACATCTAGCTTCGAATTCGCATAATCGTCGCAATCAGTAAGCGCACGTATTGTTTCTCTCTCGTCGAGGCACGCAACTAATGAAATCGTAAATCAACGTTCATACATCGACAGATTTTCCATCGTGCAAATATTTTGCTTTTCAACATAACTCTCGACGCGACTGACGCCTTGTTAATTAATAGAATTAAAACCAAACTTGATGAACAGCTCAACATCGTGTCAATTAAAAGCGGCATATTTTTTCTGACTCTTTAATCTAAGTTGAAAAGGAATTCGAGAGTCAAAAAGGGGTCAATTCTTTTTGATAAATAAGTACAGTGGTGACCAAAAGTCCATAGGCAATCTCATAACGCAATAGCTTGTCGTTTAGTTTGACTTAGGACCTTCTTTTCATGTATCATCATTGTCGTTAACAAGTGACACGCACTGGCTGTATCGAGCTCGCTCGTACTGTTCATAGCAATGTAATCCTTAGCGTGCTTATGGTCTTTTGAGTGTTTACTGTACATACAACGAAACCAAAATAACTGTAACTACAACCAACATTTTCTTTTACTCTTTAATAGAGAAAACAGAAGGGGAATGGAATTATGTTTTTGGCAAAATTCCTATTTCGTATAGTGTACTAAATAGACTTAAAAAATATGGATATTACATTATAACAGATCAAGGTGGACTTTTCTTCTTTCTATGTTATTTTCTTTGTCAATATTTCTAATATTTCGAAAGAAAAGAATATGTAACTCTATATAATAAATCTTCGGATGGTATTGGAGACTAAATAGAAGCAAAATATGGATGTACTGATGTACCTACACCGCTCGTCACGTTCCAGCAAACTTTTTTTTATGGGATAGGACACCTGCAAACGGATCGCCTGATGGTAAGCGATTACCGCCGCCCATGGACACCCGCAACACCATAGGAGTGACAAGTGCGTTGCCGACCTTCTAAAAGGGAATTGGGCTTCCGGAAACCTCACTCACTCGGCGAAACACAACGTAAGGGTTGTTTAACACTAATTTTCTGTGAGGTCGTGGTATCACTCCGGTTGAGCCGGCCCATTCCTGCCGAAGCATGGCTGTCCCACGTAAAAATCTAAACTAGGCGTAATATTATGTTGGCACACGTTTTCTTTAAACTTTACGACTTTATTTTGAATTTTCTATTATGAAAAACATCTATTACTCTTAACTATCTTTTTGTGATTTTTTTGCATTTTCCATGCTAAGATTATGAAGTTATTTTTTTAGTAAAGGAAAACATTCAATCGCGGGTAGGATTCGAACCTGCGTCTTCTGGTTTGATATACCAGACGCTCTGACCCTACCCGCATGATTGAAATTTTGCCTTCACATTCTGAATTTACGTCATAAGGTGACGTTGGTGACATCTATGAGAGGTAAGTTACCTTACCTCTCAACCGACACGACTTACTTTACAGTTAGTTCAGTGTCGTACGATGCCACCTTACCTTTTAACTATCTTTTTTTTGCATTTTCCATGCTAAGATTATTAAGTTATTTTTTAGTAAAGGAAAAAATTCAATCGCGGGCAGGATTCAAACCTGCGTCTTCTGGTTTGATATACCAGACGCTCTGACCTCTAAGCCACCGCGAACCCTACCCGCATGATTGAAATTTTGCCTTCACATTCTGAATTTACGTCCAGAACCAAACCAGAAGACGCAGGTTCGAATCCTGCCCGCGATTGAATTTTTTCCTTTACTAAAAAATAATCTATTACTCTTGTTTTTATATTTTTATTTTCAAAGCATAGTGATTAAAAGTAAGTTTATGTAATTTTATAATTTTAATAACATAATTTGAAAACCTTCTAATTGAGTTTTTCTTTCTAAAATTTTTTTGTAGATTCTAATTCTATGAATAATACAAGCTTCTACAATATCAAATAAAACCAACCAAAAACGTGTGTATAAACAATTTAATTAGAAGTAGGTTAGTGTGTTTGTGTGGGTGAACCGGGGATAACACGACCACGGCTCAGAGAGTCGGACAACCAATTTTGTTCAGCTTTAAATCAACTACTCGTATGTACGATTAACGTTGTGGATTATTTATATCGGATAGCTCTCCACTCACACACGGGCGTGTCTGTCGGCACTCAGCCACTACATCAAAAACGGTGCACTCAAACTAATTGCATTTGCTATTGATGCGAGCCTATAGCTCACATTGGTGAATACTCAGCCTGGCTCTGCCCGGCCATCGCATGTCGACTATTAGCAATATAATTTCAGGGCGGCCTGTTTATATTTGGCACGGGAAAATAGAGCAAGGCATTCATTTGCTTTGATTCGATTTGATGCATTAATATGTACTGATGGCATTAGCAAAATGAATTGATATTCGTCGCTAAGTACGTTTATGTTTTAGATGCAAAGGCCAGATGCAAATTATACGTATTAATAATATTTAAGTGATAAAAGATGTAACAGCATTTATTCAAATCAAAACGTTAAGTGTTTAGGTGCATGCATTTTACTTTGTTATAGGGTATAGTATTTTTAATTTCGCAGTCTTCGACAAAAATCTATACATATAAAATGCTTTGTCCTGACTGACTGACGGATCAACGCACAGCCTAAACCGCTGATCGTAGAGACCTGAAACTTGGATGGTGTGTTCTTTATATAACGTAGGCATCCGATAAGAAAGGATTTTCCGAAATTCTACCTCTAAGGGAGTGAAAAGGGGGGTGAAAATTTGTATGGAAGTCCGTCATTTTTTAGCGGGTGAAACCGCGAGGTACAGCTGGTTATTATTACAAATATTAGCAAGAGGTTTTATGTTGGTGAATGAATCCAAGAGGTAATTAATTAGAAATATACTTCTTTTAATTATTATGTATTAATAACACAGCAAAGGACTGCACCAAACTAAAAATCCATATTCAGTACAGTTGTAATCGCACCATAGTCCACTAATATCGTTTCCATGGAAACATAAAAGGTCTGTTAAACGTGCCGCAATTTGTACCTACCTGCCCCTCAAATTACTTAGTTAATGCTTATTCAACAACCTATAAAAACAAAGAGGCGGCTGCTACTAGGAGGGTCAGAAACTCTATTGTATATTAATGTAAGCGGCGCCATTCTCTCGCTAGTTTTGGCAAAGATGCAATTTCATTTGAATATTGTGCAAGACTGTTATACTGCGTTATACTCGTACTGGAGCACTTTAAATACAAAGTGGTGATAAAAGTAGTGTCTAAGTGTTGCCGCTAGGTGGCGTTAATCGATATTGGGAATGTAATTAAAGATATGCAGTTGTGCAACTTATGAAACAAAATGATTCATGCGTATAGTCTGTTGAAAGTTGTGACAGATAATAAATACTGATATGATGTGTATAACAGTACATGTTAGAACTTACAAGCTAAATGTATAACCTGTTACAGGCAAACACCACATGTATTAAGGTACGGAAGTATTAATTATGCCATACTTAGAACTAACATCCACACAAGACAGCAATACAAAGTCATTATGAAAACAGTTTTTTTAAGGTTATATATAGAGGTAGATTCAATCAGCTTTACCCACAACGAAGAAAAAAGAGGGCTCAAAAGTGCCGCAAATCGCTTCGTGTAAAGGATGCTACGGCCGGTCCATAGTTTTGCTGTATAACCTATTGTATGTATATATGATATTAATAAAAATCCTTCCTTAGAATACAATTATACAAATGGCAACACCTATCCGTATTAGGTAACGGGGTGATGTCGTACGTTCACACCGAGACAATTAAAAGGAAATTTTAGCGCTTGCGAGGCGCACGGAGCGTATATGTGTCTCATTCCGCGCGTAAGTGCGCCTCAGCTCGTCACGGTGTCTCCACGATTTATGCTTGCCGTATTACACGCCATTCGACACGTTGCCACGTCTACAAGGAGTTAAGAACGTAAAAATATTTGATGCGGTAATAAAAATAATTTGAATACCGTATCATATACCTAATTCCTCCCAATCCTAGCTCGAATTTGTCTTCACATTCTGAATTTACGTCTATAAGTTGACGAAATCTGGTATATTCTGTGAGTACAGAATAATATAGGCTCGCCCCCTATTACATGGGATTTTAACATATCGGCGAATTGTGGCTGTACATTAGTACACCTCTGCTTAACCCTTCTGAGAATACAAGCGTGATGTATGTATGTTGTAAAGGTACTTTCGAGATTATCACAAAACTAATAGTTTTTAAATCACTCCACTATTGTCTTCGCTGTTGCTCAAATTGTGGTCATACTAGTTGTAAAAATGTTATAATCCCGATCTTGGAATTACGGTTTTAGCCTTTAAGGGTCCGGCGGACCGAATTTCTCTTCCAAATTATCTATTTATATCCAATTTCTCTTACAATCGTAATACCGAAATAAATTTCAAATTCAAATTCTGTTATTATTCGGATTCCGATACCGTTAATTTAGGTTCCTACTCTACCATTTCGTTCAAAATACTTTACTGGAAATAAATGTAAGCGAGTGCAATTTTTGATAACTTTGGAACCATTTTCGGTCTTTTAATTTCAGTGAAGTAGTAGTAGACGAAATAGTACGGTAGGAACCTAGATTCAAATCCGAATAATAACATAATTTGATAGAATATTGTCTGGATTACGATTTATTTCGGTATAACGTTTTTGTGGGCGATTCAGGCTCCACCGGACCCTTAAGTCATAAAAACAACTCCATTAACAAATAAATTAATGCTTAGTAGAATTTCATAACCCCATTTTCTCAACAGGAACCTTGTATTATAATTGTATATATAGGATAATCGTTTACCCAGCAGTCAGTAAACGGGTCCGTCCCTGTCATTCCGTGTCCCAATTACAGTCATTTCATTTCAATTATTGTCTCATTTAGTTGATTTATCTTAATTCTCGACTCTTTTTCGTACAAGTTTTCGGAATATCTGCAAGTAATTGAACCAAAAAGAATTTTCGCTAAAATTTTTATTGATGGTGAAAATAAAATCATTAACTATACTACACTTAGCCCTTCAGGGAAACAAGCATTATGGTGTTATGTTTGATGATAAAGTAGTGTCACTTTTTTATTGAATTATCCTATAAAAGATAGGACCAACGTATCGATAACTGCATTTCCTTCGCTATTGATGAATTTACAATCCAAATTTACTGCTTACGCTAACAGATAGTTCACATAGTTAGCAATCCTTCTTTCTTGTAAAAAAGATATATCTTTGTATATAAAACGTCACAGTACAGATAAATCAGTGTCATAGATACAGTTGTGCTACGAGATCCTAGCTGGCGTAGCATTGATGTAGGCTACGACGTAGCATCCGAGCGATCGTAGCATCTACTACTATCTGTATTACCAGATTTGTTACATATTGTAGAGTATAGAGGTTCGGTTTTGATAAAACCTCTATTTTTTTATAATCAACAATACCACATCCAATCTTCGCAAGTAAGTAACTCAACTCCACCTCTAGGATGATTGTGCCGCTTGTCTAATTGTTTCTTGCAACGCCGCTATATTAAGCAGTGAGATGCCGCCGACTTTATGACTTCTTGAATGAGTCATTAAGTTGTCGAATCAATTCGTCTTCGGCCTCGGCACTCGGTATTATTTCTGCCGGGGCGTGTTAGGGGGAAGCGTAATATCTCAGTAATTTTACAACTATCGTCGACGTTCAATTTGATACGCTTATATAAGGAGATAAATCAGGGGAATTTATGTTTTGAATTTGCTCCTGAATGAACTGTATAAATTGAGATGATTGGGGAGAGGAGTTTCTGTACACACTATAGTTTCAATGCGGTTTTGTTATCTGAATACCTAGGTATTATTTACTAGAACTGATTTTGTAAAGTAATGGAATGGTATTTAAAATTTTAAATAGGTTTTGTAGGAATTTGTAGGACCTTCACAAAACTGTTACCTTTACTTGTCTGGTTTTTTCATTATTTAAGGGTCCGGCGGAGCTTGAATTGCACACAAAAACGTAATACCGAAATAAATCGTAATCCAGACCATATTCTATCAAATCATATTATTATTCGGATTTGGTTACCGTTAATCTAGGTTCCCACGATACTATTTCGTCTTCTACTACTTCACTGGATATAAAAGATTGGAAAATCGTTCAAAACTTGGTAATTTTATCAAAAACTGCACACGCTTACATTTATTTCCAGTGAAGTATTTTGGACAAAGTAGTAGTGGACCCTAGATTAACAGTATCGGAATCCGAATAATAACACAATTTGACTAAATTGTGTTTGAATTACGCTTGATTTCGGTATTACGTTTGTAAAAGAAATTTGGTCCGCCGGCCTCTTAAGAGCTCAGCTCTTGTCGGTCGAGTAATCGCCACTATTATCTATCTTCTGGGTGAATATTCGAACATAATTTAACAAATCATTCTTCTCATCATAGTAGTTCTCTCTTTCATAGTTCAGACTGTTTTTATTCTTGTTTTATTGCTTGACGGCAGGGGTGTAGTTTAAGTTTTCATTATTATAATTGTAGTTTTAAACATCTGCATTCTTAACTTTGGGATGAAGTTAACGACGTTCTAATGTTTTTCAAATATTCACCCTTCTGCTTTCCTTTTTACCTCTTGATACGACATGATCACCCTTTCCTTCACTTGTCTTGTCTGTTACCGATACCAAAAAAAATGCAATTATTTTGTCCATAAATAATGTTTAATAAATCTTTTATAAAAAAAGCCTTTTTTTACTTATATTCCAGAAACCCTAAAAGGTTTATTTAAAAAAAAACAACACTAACCGTGACTCTAATTTTCAATCTGTACGTTCTATCATACGTTTTACAAACAAAAATACCTATACATGAATCGGAGTAGGTACGAAAATAGATTTAAAAATGAATAATATGGGTTTAAAGTTAAAATTCATATGAATTAAATTTATTGGCTGCATGCGACTCAAGAAAAACAGAGCTAAGTAGCTATTTATATTCAAAGTTGGGTCGAAGGAAAATTTAATTAATTAAAATAGTGCATTTATATAAATAAGTTGTTTAAGCTATGGCCAAGTTGCTGTGCAGCAGTCTGACACAAAGTTATGAACTTAAACACTACAACGCTGGACAATAACTATAGTTCACAACTCGATAACTTTAAAATCTATGGCGAGTCCCGTTCGAAATGCGATACTAAGAAAACGTAAAACGTAAACGCAGCACGTTGCACTCGTACATTCCTCTTATACAGTATACTTAAGTAAAATAATACATCAAAAGTATAGAAAATCGTAATGAACAATGTGAACAAAATCGATTTGACAAACTTCTTACTTAAAATCCTTTTTATTATATAAATAGGCTGATTCATTGATTTACAGACACCCAGATTGTATCTACCAATATAAAGTCATTTGAGTTGACTGTTAGTATTTATATCAGTATAAATAAATTATTTTTGAGTTTTAGATGACGCACATACTTTTTAACTTTTTTTTATTCGTGATAGGCTTACGCTTGACCGCCATGCCAGTTCGCCTGGTGTTAAGAGATACTGTGATCTACGATGGAGCGCGTTTGCCTAGAAGAAACCAATTCACTAGTAATTTAAAGACACGAACAGAATAACATATAAATATAATTTTAAAAAGAAAGGAATGGCCCTATTTAATATGTAGAGCGGCATCTCTCCCTCTCAATTGCAAAAGATGATGTAGAACTGACAACTGGATCCATCCAGAAATACCAACCTAACATGATTTTGCATCGCGGCGTAATATTTTTTTTTATGGGATAGGAGGACAAACTAGCAGGCGGATCGCCTCATGGTAAGCGATTACCGCCGCCCATGGGCAACAACAGAGGTCACAAGTGCGTTGATCGCCTTTTAAAAGGGGATTGGGCCTCCGGTAACCTCACTCACTCGGCGAAACACACCGTAAGCGTTGTTTGACGCCGGTTTTTGTGAGGCCGTGGTATCACTCCGGTCGAGCCGGGCCATTCGTGCCGAAGCATGGCTCTCCCACGTTAGAAATTATAGAAATTCTCTCATCACCCTCTAAAGTTTCATTTTTGTTTTTATTTCAAAAGTCCATATTTTTATTTGAATTTAGAAATCGTGTTGCATTGCATGCGTTGCTTTCGTGGTATCAGTCTGTCTTCACCTTTACATTCTAACCTCAACAACAACATGACATAAACACAACCTATACCTACGTTATCGAAACCTCAGTGAAACTGCAAACAAAACTATCTGTGTCATACAATCGGTTTATCGAGTTAATCGACGCGGTCGGTTGCCTGTCCATTAAACTTATACTATCGATATCGGGTATAAGCGGTGAAAACCAGTGCTGGCAATCGCAAATGCAATCTTAGCAACTTATCGATTAAAAGCGAATCAGTATTCCCGTAGGTAGGTATATTTTTTGTGTAGTAAAAGCGAGAAAGTAATAGAGATATGGTTTTCCATTATAAGTTACTTTAAATAACATACTATCACGCCTGTATGCCGTAAGGTTACGCAGAGGCGTACCTGCTAATGTACACCACACCACAGTTCGCCAGTATGTTTAGGTCCCATATAATAGGGGGCGAGCCTATTACCATTAACCGGGCATAAATCCAAACTTTGAGCTGCTACTGAGAATTTCACAGAAAAACCCAATAACACTTGGCTCGGCCTGCGAATCAAACCCAAGAGATGTCTATCGTACCAGTCGCGCTCAGAACCACTAGGCTAATGAGGCAGCTACTTTAACATTAGGAAGATTTACTATGGGAAAACGGATAGTATCAAAGTCATATTTTGTTTTAAATTGTCAGCAGAAAAAGGTCCACTGCTGAACAAAGTCGCCTGCATTCAACGACAAGTTTTTAAACATACTTGATATACTTTTATTTAAAAGCGTCTTGATACTTGTTTTTTATTTTATTAATACGCTTCACTTCGTTATAGATAATTTTAAGAAGTAGTAGTTAGAATACTTTTTAAATATTAGGTATAATCATTAATTATTTTCATAAAAAATATAAATTTCTCTTACGTACGTAAGCCCTAGACTGGATATTTATTAACTACTATATAATTATGATTCTGAATGTTTCTTTTAAACTACTGAGGTGGCAAACAGCCTTACGGTCCGCCTGAGCAGTTACCGTAGCTTATTGACGTCGCACATTGCCGACCCTGTAAAAAAATTACTCCTTTTTTAAAGATTTTATACTGCAGTCTTTTTTTGGGAAAACATCGGCAAGTAGATTTTAGCATTCAGGGAAATATGTCTCAATAAACCACAAATCTAAATGGTAGATACTATTTAGCATACGTAAAAATACAATACAGATACAAACATACTTATATCACAAATTGAATTTAGCTTCATGACCCTCATTCATGTAACAACAATTTGGGATCGGTTTTTTCACCCAATGGGCTTTTACGGTCATTAAGTCTGACGTGTATACAGATGCAAATTGATTAGCTTCCCAAAGATAATAATAAAATTGTTGTAACGATGCAATTACGCGCTTTGGTATTTACCTACGTGTTGTGTACAACAAAATACAAAGCCAATTTTTATGAAATAATTTGGGCCTTTTTAACGCAGGTACCTACAATTTATTATTTATTGAAGAATGATTACGTTTTTAAAGATTGTACCATCATAACATAACATACCATCACGCCTGTATTCCCCGAAGGGTTAGGCAGAAGTGTACTAATGTACAACCACAGTTCGCCGGTATGTTTAGGTCCCATGTAATAGTGGGCGAGACAATTGCCATTAACCGGGCACAAATCAAGACTCCGAGCTGCTACTGAGAATTAAAAAAACCCAATAACACTTTGCTCGACCTGGGGATCGAACCTAGTATCTCTAGCGTAGCAGTCACGCTTGGGACTAGACTAATGAGGCAGTCAAAAGATTATATCGCGATATATTGATATTAATACACATATTTCTAGTTTATGATTTTTGGAAATTTCCACGGGATTGGGAATAACTAGATGAACATGGGTACGATACGATAGCGCGGAAGACAGCCCGCTAGTCTAAAGGTAATAAGTGTGTAGAAAAGTGTTTGTAATTTCAAGATAATTGGAAAAAAATAAGTGGAAGACTCTAATTGAACGATACTGAAGCCGAATTAATGAATTTTAGAAATATTTTTTGTCTGTATGTCCGCTTATAACTCAAGATCTACTTAATGGATTTCTATTAAATGTATCATTTATTTTTATTTTATTATTCTATTTTATTTTTTATGAGGTACACAGTAGGTCTTACGAAGTAATACAAAGCCCCCCAAAACTGTACCAACAGTTTGACCGTGAGATCAAGTTTAGTCTTACACTTAAGTAATGGAGTACATAATTAATGTTTTATGGTAGGGTAGTTATCTATAAGGTATGTACTTAACTTTCTTTTAAATTTATTTTTTGAGGATATACGGTATACGTTTTCTTAAAGTCCTATCTCCATACACGTTTGTAACTCTGGGAACAACGAATTTACCCGAAGTCATCATCCTCGTGTCATATTATTATTATTTATTTTGATTTTTAATGAAGTATTATGCTCTTGTTTGCCATGGTTATTAGTTGCTAGAAGGTATTTAGACTTTTAGACTGACCGGTAATATTTTACATTATTTTAAAAAGTTTGTAGTAATCATTGTCTGCAGCAAGTTGTCTGCAAGCCTGGTCATCATTCAGTTCATCGTTTTGACCCATGGGTACATTCTTAGGTAGATATTCTACGTGAGCGAAGCCGCTGGCAGGACATAGCATCTCATATTCGCACAAGTATCAAAAATCAGTACTACAAATACTTGCTACTAATATTCAGTATTTAAAATTTAGTATTTTTTAGTTGTACGTATAAAACATTCTCATTAGCTTCCAAGAAATATATTAACCTTAATAATATGTTCCTTTGAAATAGACTTGATGTCGTCTCTGTCTTCTTATTAAAACCATACATCCGCAATATTTTTTTTATAATGTCTATACAAATATATCAAAGAAGCTCCATTAATTTATTTTTATATTAAAATATAGTTGTTGGCCCAATTAATATGATAAACGTCACAAATGTCAAACTTTGGGTACATTTTTGATCACCAACAATAATCTCAGAACAATACTAACGAATGCAGTCATTAATCTAAACCTGTAACTTGTCCCCTTTGATGTTGCTTGTTAATTTAGCGGAATATCATTTACACAAAACTGACATTAGATTGGAACTATATACTTTTATTGGAACATAATATAACATACCATCACGCTTATATTCCCCCAAGGGTTAGGCAGAGGCGTGGGTACTGTACACCCACAGTTCGCCGGTTTGTTTAGGTCCCGGGGCCAGCCTATTGCTCTTAACAAATCTCAAACTCCGAACTGCTCCTGAGAATTTTATAGAAAAACCCAATAACACTTTGCTTGACCTGGAAATCGAACCCAGGACCTCTAGCGTAGCGCTAGTCGCGTTTTATTGGAACTATATTTTTATCTTTTTAATCGCCGGCAAATTCAGGCTTTATCTCGTCTCTCTTAAATTGGAATATTATAGGGCAGATATCCATAGCATAGCACAGGTATGGCATTCGCAGGATGACATTAATAAAAGCAAAAATAACTTCTTCCGTTTTAGCTTGGTTGTATTGCCTTCTACAACAAAGTCGAAGAAATCTACCCATTTTAATATTATTTCTGCAACACCACGGAAGCAAACATAAGTCTTGATACAAAATGGTTTAAATTATGAAAACATTTTCTTCAAAGCTTTTATTTGGGAGCAAATAGGAATTAATAAAACAGGGCGGGAGAGTTCATAAAGAAAAATGTCACTGCATTGCAAAGTAATGCTCTCTCGTTCTCCCCGGGACGCAAATTTGTAAATCCTTGTCTTTAAAATATCTGAAACGAATTACAATGGTATCTCCCTTCAAATTAAATTATATTTCGCAGAAAAAGCATGTATGCTATCCTATTTTGGCTTGCTAGTTAGCTGTTTCATTAGTTCAACAAATTAAGCTAACATAACATACCATGACGCCTATATGCCTCGAAGGGTTAGGTAGAGGCGTACTAATAATGTACACCCACAGTTCGCTGGTATGTATAGGTCCCATGTAAAAGGGGGCGAGCCTATTGCCATTAACCGGGCACAAATCCAGACTCCGAGCTGCTACTGAGAATTTCATAGAAGAACCCAATAACACTGCTCGACCTGGGGATCGAACCCAGGACCTCTAGGGTAGCAGTCGCGCTTGGGACCACTAGGCTAATGAGGGAGTAAGATAAAATTTTTATTATAGTTAATTTTTTATAATTCTGTAGACACGATGTTAATACTCGTAAAACTACTTTTTACAGATTTTATCGTGATGTATTGATATTTATTTAATTCCCGACATTTCGGATCCATTACAACATCCATAGTCACGTAAAAGTAGTTTTATTTCAATGTTCAATATTCGCGTAAGGCGAAACACAACGTAAGCGTTGTTTAACGCCGTTTATCAGTGAGGCCGTGGTATCACTCCGGTCGAGAAGGCCCTTTCGTGCCGAAGCATGGCTCTCCCACGTATAAATGTATGAAAGTCCGCACACACTACCATGCGTTTGACATACACACATACATATTTATTAATCGATGACATCGTCAAAATTATATACAGCTGTCAATCGCTGTTGACATTTTGACAATTATTTTCTTCCTTATAAATTAGACTTGACACACTTTATGATATCAAACCTCCATGGTGTAGGTAGGTACAATTGGCACAGTTTAATTAAGAAACAAAAATTACCTATGTAAACATCCAAAGCTGCGCACGTGAAGTCTAGTCATACATAAACAAACATTTCTGAAGATTTTTCAGAACTAGTGTTCAGAGAACTGGTCTCAACGTTCTAAATGTCAGTATTCTGTTAATATATGAATACATTATAACAAGGTCGGGGAACAGTTTCTCGCTAAATTAAAACCTCTTACGGGCAAATTAAAACTGGAAAGTTTTAAGCTTACTAGGCGTAGCCGCTTAATGATATTAAACTGTTGATTTATAAACAACAGCGGCATGAATTACGAGGTCCGCGTGCTAGTTTCAGCTGCGTTCTACTGAGCAACTGAATCTATGGTCGAACTTCTTCGATAAGAATGAATAATTCATTTTAAGTAGGTATATGAATTTCTTTTGGAGAAAATGAATTGTGTACAACAACATAAAAGGTGATTTTGTTTCTTTTTATTTCACGCTATAGTGGTCATCTCACTGCCTGCTACCGTTTTCCAACGTCGTGGGTTCGATTCTTATCCGTGACAAAAATTGCGTTAAGAGACACCATCGTGATTTTAATGCGTGTGTATGTTATTTTTATATTTATGAACAAAAGCTTTTTAACCGACTTCAAAAAGGAAGAAGTTCCAATTCGACGGTATTGCATAAAATTTAAAATAAAATGACAATAACATGTACCGACCGAACAAATGATGACATTGTCGAGGTTACCAAAATTCTACTCGATACTAAAAATTTTGAAATAAAATCTATAACTTTAACAAAAAGTAAATCCGCCTTCCAAATCATAAGAAAAATAGTGTCATATGCAAAACAGTTTCGGAATTCGCTGGCGAAAAGAAAAGATCTAATTAAATCACCAATCTAGTTTGTGTACAAACTAGATATTCCATCTTAATTATTTCAATATCGAAAATATATTATTACTAAATACCAAGCTACCTTTAACGTATTGAAATATTTATAGCAATTACCATGTTTAAATAAAATTCTATCATAAATCCAACATGATTCGCACATCCAAAACTCACAGCTCAAACACTATATAAATTCAGTTTTTCAGTAGGTACCTAAGGATGGGCAAAAAATATCGATATATCAAAATATCGATGTTTTATTAGTAAAATACGACAACGATATTTATATGAATATTTTCTTAGTAAAATATCAATATAAATATTTTTCATACCGGTATATCGAATATGGATTATCAAATTCGATATTTTTTACGTACCTGGGATTTATGTTCCTAGAGGATCTTTTTTTTAGTCCACACATGTACCATGCCATACGTTTTGTAAAAAATATCGATTTATGAAAAATTTTCACTCGATACAGTTTAAAAATATCGATACGATAATATATAACATATAATATTTTTTTCATTTGCTCATCCCTATTTTTCAGTCTGTTTTAGTAGGTGTGGTGTGTACGCTAGTTTATAAGACCGGCGGGGTGGGGGAGCCGCGGCGGTCGGTCCGTGCCGTATCTATCATCTCGCCGCGCGGCGCAAACACGCCGTTACCTCCGCTCATTTTATTAGGGGCCCGTGCCGACAAGCCGAAACCACTAACGCGATGCGCTAATAAAATTGAATCAGCCTTCTTTCTACTTCGAAAACCGGAATAGTAGTGGAAGAAACCTCAATTTTCTTGGCGAGTAACGTCGCTTGGTTCTATTTTAAGCAAATTTTATTTTATTTTAAAATATAGTGTTGTGGATATGGTAAGTATTGTCGACTCAACATTTTTTTTTGCATTTAACTACTATTACTTGTAATACAAAAGGTATTATAAAACCATATTTATTATAAAACCAGTTTTCCAAATTTTTATTTTTTTATAAATTATCTCGGTAAAAGAGCTGACGAGCCATGTGGTGGTAAGTAGTCATCGTCGCCCTTAGACACCTGCAACACCAAAGCAGTTGCTGATGCGTTGCCGACGCTTAAGAACCCCTACGGACTACAGACTTCCAGAGCCGCTGCAACTGAGGGGAACTGGCTCTTACGTACAAAAGTCGAAACACACACCAAGGTGCTTTACGACAGACTCCGACGTAAGGGTGGTCGCCAGCCAGACAGACCCCAAGAGGTCCTACCACCGAGCTAGTCAAATATTTTCACGCCTCCTACGGGATGCCTATCTGAAAGGCAGTGAGGAATAGTATTCTAACGCCCCTACACGGGGGTAAATTCTATTTCTAGAGAAAAAATCTCCTGTGGTGTCAAACACATTGTACAAATTGATACAGTGTAATTTAAATGGATATTTGACATTTAGGTGCTAGTTCCAGGTATATGTTGTTATGATATATGACATTAAGACTTTAAACCTTTGAAATATATCAGTGATTTTTTATAATCCATACTTAATTTCTACTAGTATAAAGCAGACAGACAAACAAAAACAGTGATTTACTGTTTTCGGTTATCTGTTTCTTCGCTAAGTTCTAAACTACGCAACGGATTTTGATTTAGCTTTTATTATCACTTACAGATTTTTACAGGAAGGTTTTTATGCAAATTATAGTAGAGAAAAGCCGAGAATTTCAATCGTGTCAAGCCAGAGTTAGAACATTATAAATGCATAATTTGTTCTTTTGTCTGTTATCATTTTAGTCCTAAATCGCTGATTTCTATAAAATTTATAAGGTGGTAGATTGCACCCTTAGGAAAAACCCTTGCACCTTTGAGGAAAAGACACAGGGTTAAGTCTCAAAAAAATTGTAAAATAGTGCTTTTAAGACGGGAATGAAACCGCGGGAAATATCTAGAAACAAATCAAGTAAGCCGTTTCATGTGAAAACGAGAAAAATGAGTAATTTAACGAATTGTCGATATTTTTGGCTAGTGATGTGTTACGTCACTCACTGAACATTTCTTTATTACTGATCACCACTCGAGCACCACTCTCGAAACTTGCCCATCTATTAATAATTTAAATGTTTCAAAATTAAAATTTAATAAAGAAGGCCTTTAAAGTCTCACACAGAACCGACCTAATAACAATGCATACACGTACATACATTTATATCATCACACCTATAGACCTTAAACGATTAGGCAGAGGTATACTTATGTACACCCTCAAATCGCCGGGATGTTTAGATCCCAAGCAATAGGGGGCGATCCTATTGCCTTTAACCGAGAACATAATCCAAACTCCGAACTGCTTCTGAGAAAACACTGTGCTCGATCTGGGATTCGAATCAGACCTCTAGCGCAGCAGGGAATCGGTTTCTTCTAGGCAAGCGCGCTCCATCGTAGATCACAGTATCGCTTAACATCAGGTGAACTGGCGGTCAAGCGTAAGCTTATCACGCATAAAAAAAGGCACGCTTTCAACCACTAGATAAATGATATCATGTTAAACAAGCAAAAAAAAAAATTAGTATTTAAGTGACATAGAGATTACGTCATGAAATACTACCACATAAAGTTTCCGTGAAAAATTCCCCAATCATAAGAGAATGAAAAATATTGGCTACTCATTGTACTTGCCTTATCTGTGAAACGATATATATTTTTACTTCGAAATTTTATACTCGATGGGTCTTTTATATTGATGTTTACTGGTATTTGAATTTTAGAATATAGAAACGACCTTTTGAAAACGGTAGGAAACGATATTCAGAGTAAAATATACTATACATAATTATAAAGTATAGATAAAAATCTACTTACACTTATTTAATACATACTACTTAGTACTTGACTGCCTCATTAGTGTAGTTCCAAACACGACTGCTACGCTAGAGGTCCTGGGTTCGATCTCCAGGTCGAGCAGTGGTAATATTATTACGGAGGCAAATTTCGATCTAGCGGGTGGGATTCGCGGTGGCTTAGAGGTCAAAGCGTCTGGTGTATCTAACCAGAAGACGCAGGTTCGAATCCTGCCCGCGATCGACTTCTGACGATCTTTCACTAAAATAACTTTAAAATATGATGTTAGAAAAGCAGAAGAAAAAGTAAAAAATACCTATATAAAAAAATACTAAAATATTTGAAACCATACACCGCCTAAATCTAAGAACCGTATCTTGTGAAAAACAATATCAAACAAAAATTATAAGCTAAGATCCCTAAGGAGCGTGAAATTGCGACATAAATTGCAGTCGTCACTGCACGACCGAGCTTCACTACGATGACGTTTCATCGTCACCCCGAGCCGTCACTACCACATCTACTGCTTGGGTCACATAATTTTTTGACGTATCGTCCCCCTGAGTGTACACCTTTTTTCTTTGTCTTCCACTCCTCACAAATAGGGTTGCTTATTTTCTCCTCAGATGTTATCAATTTTCTCTTTTGTTTGAGAATATACTAAGTTTCCTTTTTTAATACAAAATATATTTTTATAAATAATACAATTACTTTTTTCTCAGAATATCGGGTACAAAGAATATTTGATTAATAACCACCTACGTTAAAAAGCGTTTTGCATGTTTAATAACAACTGAGTAAATATACTCATAATATAATGAAGTCTAAAGGCAAACTAACAATAAATCGATAATGTTTGTGTTGGTGTACGCGAGGTAGGTATCTGCTGATCAGCAATTATCCGATGGTTAAGTGTACACGGCTCAACCCTGCAACGGCCGATTGCGATCAAGAGCGGCTCCGTGGAAATGAGAACGGGCGGCCGGGGACCGAGCACAGATAAAAACTTTCACTTTTTCCGACAACTCTCAGAGGCGACATTCGCTGGCGACAATAACGCCGGCTGCGGCCGCCCTTATTACATTATTGTTTGCGTAATTGTGATAAACAAGTTTCGTCATAAATGTGGAGGTGTCATTTCTTATGTATATATTGCCCGCAAGAAATAGTACGAATCCTATGCGTATATTTTCTAGATCCAATAACGTCAGACTGTGCACACTTCTTGCCTATCTGCTAAATGGTTTACGAACAGACTATTTTCTTTATTTAATTCAAATCGTCGAAATAAATCTGGAATTATAAAAATATCAATATCAACTTCCGCCGCGTCGGAATACTATACCGTCTTCTTAAGGTGATAAGTGGAGCTCTCGCACCGAGCGCGGGTGGTTTACCGCCGTGGCAGTTTTATTTACGATCCAGAGCAATATCTGGAGAAGACAGCGTCGGGTATACTAATATCGGTCGTATGGGCACAGCCGATAGCCGTTCGATAGAATAATATGACGGGCGCGCGACCGGCCCGCTGGCACGTAGGCAATAAGCCGCCGGCAGAGAGCCAGCGAGCCGCCCGGAAAAATAAGATTGCACCCGGACGCTTCTGACCCACCGCGCGTGCTTCCACTCCACATGGCTGCCGCTGCCCCGCGCTGCCCCACAATGCACGACGGCGCTCACAGGGTTGTCTACGTACTCCAGATACCGCTTGTAACAAACAATTATTTTATAACATTACTGATATCTTGTTATCGCCTAAAAATACCAAGACCAAAGCTATGATAATATTAAAAATCCACAATATTATGGTATTGTGTGGAACATAATAACATTACATAAGAGATATTTTGTATTTTTTTCGCATCACTGTTAAATGCCTAGAAAAAAAAACCAATACATCGTATTATACAATAATGTTCTACTGTCACTTAAAAAGTAAAATAAAATCTATATTCTAATAAGTCAGACCCAAATCTAATATTATCAGCAATATATTCAGTGCCAAAAGTGCAACTTTAAGACACGAGAAAATGAGCCAAGTCAAACTTTCACATTTTACATCCGTACGTGGGCATTGTAAGTAACGTGTAACATATTCAAAAAGAAAACGTCCCGCCGAAGCGCGCCTTGTTTCATTTTACGATCTTATCGAAATAATCCGATCTCACTTGTTATTTACTGCCGCCTTCCCTCGATTCCGGCTCTCACGGCAACGTGACAGCCAACCGCAAATAATTATCAACCTTATTCCCATAACATTCGACGCTAAATGCATTATCCTAATCCAACGGTACTACGCTTTACACTCTCGAATTTATCCAGGAAACGGCGCCTCGAGAACGATTTAGGAAAGTTCACACAGTCAAACTTACTTGCCGGTAAATATAATTCATTTTGGGTAGTTTTTTAAATGCGCATACGATCTTTTGTAATGGAGAATTCCGTAGACGTACCCCGAGAGATTGAGAGGAAAAATCTAGGTGTTTTATTTCACATGAGACTGCGGTTGTGAAGCCAAACGCGCTATCACAATAAACACTTTGCGGTCGCGGCGGTCGTGTAAATTATTCATAGGCCAAAGGTTTGTGACAAGTCTTGGAATAGATACTGCCAATAACAATGCCTCCATCTAAGTGTAGCTATGGATAGCTATGGATCGAGGAAGTTAGTATAGACAATCGCTTTCAATCTGAGTGAATCTTAGGAGTTTAGAGTGGATTTATTTTTACATTGTGTTTGGATTTTGGTAAAAATTTTTAACTTATTAAAGAAACTTATATTCATAGTTCAAAAATTAACATTTTATTCAGTTTAAGTTATTCAAACTATTAAAGAAAACAAATAATAAACGTAATCTTTTCCTAAACAGGAGAAAAGGCTACTAGACATAAGGTTCTTATAACCTTCTGATGCGGCTCCACGCCATGGAAATTCCATTATTTCAGTGTTTGTGATTTCAATGCCCCGCAACGTGTTACAGCAACACCGTCTACGTGACACGGAGGTACCGAGGTCAGTTACTTTTTAAACTGAAACAAGAACAAAGCGAGGTCTCATGTTGAGGCGAAAAATTCAATATGGCAGTTGCAGGGTTCCAGTCTCTTTCCACTACACGTCTGGAAGCACCTAATAAGCGTGGACGAGAATGAAGTAAAAATTCCCGCCATTGTCATTCTAGTGGCGTACCTCTGGTAATGAGCTAAGTTCGCCGTAACGCCTCGTAACTTACATACCAATCGGTGGCTCCTCACTACCCAACCTCACTTGGTAATCATGCCACAAACATGGAAAACAGGAAACTTCTGGTCGTGTTTCGTACTGGATTTGAAGGCTATTAGTCCGTGTAGAAACTTTTTTGTAACTTAAAATTAATGTCAGACCAGTTTTTTGTTGTTTGATTGACCTGTATTTTAAAGCAAACTTTTAGATTATTCTACAGAGGCGCCGCAGTTATGTATAACTAATAATTATCTTAGAACATATCTACGAGTTATAAGTCTCGTGAGTTATGTAACTGAATGACGGTAATGTAATCTTTGGAGAATTACAAGAAATGTAACTTGAATTAACCCGTGATTCCTAGAGGACGTTATAACAGTCAAACATGTCGGCCAATGAACACTCCGCTCACGTACGTCGACCAAACACCCGAGTGAGGTATTTGTTAGATTTTTCTTCATAAGATTTTATGGGTATTGGTATAAAAGAATGGTATAATAATGGAATGGGAAATAGGTTTTAGCAAATGATTTCTCATGATTTTTGCATACCAGCATAATATTACGCATATATTTCTTGAATAGTTGGGCTGAGGTATATAGGAGGCGAGCCTGTTAGCTCCTAGCTGCTGTAGTGAATTGTCTAATGTAATCGCAAAACATTTTTCTGAAGCTGGTAATCAAACCTAGGATTTCCTCCCGTTTAGCAGCAGCGCAAGACCAAGGTGGCAAATCATGATTTCTGTACCAATTATAATGAGCATTTTTATTGCTTGTTTAGTGAAAATATCATCAGTAGGTAGGTACTTCACTACATAGTATAAAACAAAGTCACTGTCGCTGTCTGTCCGTCCCTATGTATGCTTAAATCTTTAAAACTACGCAACGGATATTGAAGCGGTTTTTTTTAATAGCCAGAGTGATTCAAGAGGAAGGTTTTGAGCTCTTAGCAATGGGGCAACGCGGGTGAAACTGCGGCCGAATCGCTAGTAAATTATAAAAATAATATTATTATTATAAATATTATATTATTATAAAAATAATATTAATATAACAAGCTTTGTGCAGAGATATATTTAATACATATTACGTTTAAAACATAGTACAAAATGTTAGTTAAAGCAAAAAAAACTTAAGACACACGTGTCGAGTGTAGTTTCTTTTACGAAAATGTTTCACAAAGTCTTTGTAACAACATGTTTGCAATGACCAGACCACAATCTAGGTAAGTAGTCAGCTCTGAAGGCAGACAGCCACCAGTTTCTTTTGACGCCTGGCCGCCGAGTTCGTAAATGGAATTTGCAAGTAATTTCGCCACCACCCCGCCCCTTTACCCCCTGCCCTTGCCTTGCTCTCTTGTCTCCGCGTGTCGCTTCCATTACAAATTGTGTTGGAATAAAAATATGGCCACATTTTTATAGAGTGGTTTGTAACTGCGACAAAGTTGGTATTGGTGTAAGCCAGTGGTTGCAAATTTATTGAACGTGAAATAATTATGAAGATATTTATTGTTAGCAACTAGTATAACGTCACAACATTATGAAACAAGACTGACGCTCAGATGGAACACTGCTTGCAGAGCCAGATAATATCGCCTAGTCTTTATAGTTCGTCAACTACTAAAGTGTCAAACTCCTTTCTGCCTAGCTCCAGAACGAAAAAGCTCTGGAAAGCTTTGTCAAAGCTTTCCGGAGCAAATGCAGTTCCAGAAATCCCTTTCTGTTTCTCGTCTTTTTTTATTTATTTTTTTATTCCTGATAGGCTTACCCTTGGCCGCTTCTTAGAACAATTAATAGTTAGAAGATACCGAAAAAAATATAATGTTATTTGCAATTTACATTTAATTTTAACGAGCCTAACAGCTGTGTTTTAATATTAACGTTTTCATGCCATATTATGTAGGTAAGTAGGTATTTAACTTGTAGAATATAATAAGTGGTCTTAAAATAAATGCGTATTACTGGAATACCTACACAATATCTAAAAATAAGATCGGATCAACAACTCTATATAGATTGGTTTCGTTCACGGAAAGAAGTGGGCGTGTAATAGGAAATGTTCCGCATATTGACTCCGGCGACGTTCCCGAGATCTCTAAACAATGACACACGAATCCAACTCACAGCATGCATTGATTCTTAATCTAAGTCAACTAACTGTTGGTTTTATTGAAAACTTTTTGTGTTTTTGTATGGGAAGCAACCGAAGTTTGTTGAAGATCGGGTGCAATGAGGGAAATTTTCGACTAAAGAGGATTTTAATCATAAATTGGTATAATAAGAGAAAGAAAGAAAGAAAAATGTTTTATTTTGTACCTCTCACAAGATATCTTTTTTTAGTGATAGGCTTACGCGTGATCACACAGAAATTACTTAAAAACAGAAAAAATAACATAAGATAGGGTATGAGGCCAAAATACGTTGCCAATCTCAGCTGATGCTACAGCCGCCTAGTTGCTGCAGCGCTGGTTTTCAGAAAGGCCCATAGTACACACTACTAGTCACGAATGCCGAGCGAGTGCCGAGCACATTCCATAAAGTTAAACTACAGATAATTACTTTTTTTGTCATCTTGAAGTCGTGTCTGTCACGCGCAGGTGACACTGACATTAATGTGACAGTTTACAAATTCTCCGTCCACGGGTTAATTGTAAGAGCTTCATATTATATCGAATTATCTGCGTAACTAATATAATTCTACGCTTTATGTAAATAAATAACAAAGAATGTAAATAAATATCGAATAGTAATTGGTAAGTATACATATTTTTTCATCTCTATCAACTTTAAGGGAAATATATATTTGCCAGGTCAACTGTCAACCTTCGCTGTGTCCGTTACTACGGTCGACTCCAAGTTTCCAATAACGTTATTGACGATGACATCATCAATAAATTCGCTCAAGAAAAAGTGTAAATTCGCTAATTCAGGCATCGACTTAAACACGTCAGTTTATTTAAGAAAGAAATATTCAATTGCCTATGTAATAATCTACAAGCGAAACTTTCCATAATTATGAACCAAAGTGGATTTAAGCTGCAAGTAGCAACTAGAATTTATTGTGTCTCATGTTTATTCCCTATTGTTTGCGACTTCGAGTCGTTTAATGAATAAATCTTTGGAGTGAATTTAAAACAATTCACTTCCGCGTGGTTCTTGGACAATTTCTCTTGATTTGCATCTTTTCAGCTATGTGAAATTACGTTAAAGCTTGGCAAATAAACCTCTGTAAGAAATTTAATTCAGTTTGTTTTAATCATGGAGACTTCTTTGATTCATAAATCTTATATTTGTTTGCGATTGTGACTAGTATACAGGCTGACTGGTGAGACACAATATTAAAGGAGATTATTCAGTACCCGATTCTCGTTATAATTATGTAATGAAATTAGGCTTAATTTTTGACCAAATTTCGCTATAAATAAATGAAGTGCGGATGCTTCTTCATCAAAGGTAGTCTGTTACCCCGTTAGCACGTGGTGATGTCTTGGCGTAAACAATAGCTCGGTACCTAATCTGTTTTGATAACTCAACACGTGCCTCCGCACTATGTCCATTACTAGTATTATATTATCTGTGTCCATACATTGTGTCATTGTTGTTCTTCCATGAAGGTCATAATAGCACAATGCTAGCCATATAGAAAATTCTTTTTAAGTATGTTGCCTAGCAACAACTTGTGTTATGTATCAAATCTTGTTCTTTTTCTCCTGTATTAGTTATTTTTACTTTATTAAAAATTCTATGTCGTTTTAGTGTTCTAATTTATCGGAATAAATCCACTGATGATAAAATACTCTTTATTTCGATTTACATAACAATAGTTGTTAATTATGTACATAATATTCGGTTAAGTTAGTAGTAGTTAATAGTCAATTAATATTTATTTTTAATGTTTTTTTTTTCTTCATATATGATCGCCAAATATTACTTACGTCGTCGAGTATACTAGTGTCCCAATAGTCAGCCTGTATACCTAATATATACGTCTGTAATATCACCTATAATATATACCTACGACCTTTCCTTTTATTATTATTTCCACATTGCATTGCAGTGTGTGTGTGTGTATGTGTTCTTGTACGAAATAAACGATTTCCAACTACTAATAGACTTTCCAGAATACGCGGTGTGTTAAATAAATCTTTCCAATAATGGTGAAAATTCTGGTAAAATAGATTGCTAAAGAAGTTCAAGAATTAAAAGTTATCTATTGGGTCAAATGAGTCAATCACAAAATAGGTAGTATAGGTGCTTAGTTAATAGTTTGATAGGTAGGTACGTAATAGAATAGTAATAGTCTGTTTACGTGGGAGAGCCATGCTTCGGCACGAATGGGCCGGCTCGACCGGAATGATACCACGGCCTCACAGAAAACCGGCGTTAAACAACGCTTTCGTTGTGTTTCGCCGAGTGAGTGAGGTTACCGGAGGCCCATTCCCCTTTTAAAAGGTCGGCAACGCACTTATAACTACTACGGTGTTGCGGGTGTCCATGGGCGCCGGTAATCGCTTACCATCAGGCGATCCGACTGATCGTTTGCCCTCCTATCACATAAAAAAAAAACATAGTAATGTGACTCTTATTTACATTATACCAGTCGTGACTCAGTTGTGATATGGAAAAATATAAATGCGCTATTTCCTACTTAATGAATTGTTCCAAAATATAGGCTATGAATTTCCTAACAAGACATCTCACTTTGCCTATCCTCGAAATCGAATCTAAAACCTCACGCTCAATAGCCGCATTTGTGACCACTAAACCAATGAACACACAACCAAAGCAGCTAAAACTCCATACTGCTATTATGTAAAAGCAGAATGTAATATTGGAATAAAAACGAAAACCAGCAACCTTGTGGACGTAAAGCTTTGAAAGATAAACAGATTTTGATGAGCCCGCCAAAGCGAGAAGATAATTCTAAAATCGCTACCGCTGCTTGGTTAAAGCAAAGTTAAAATTGGAAAACCGTCTTGATGATCCGAGAAATACCTCGCGGCGAACTTTAACTTCAGACCCTTTGAAAACTGAAAAGCTGATCTACACGGTAGACGTTATTGGAGAGTGTTTGTGTTAACCCTTATCAATATATCTTTACCAACTACTTAGTGGACTATAACAAGCTTATTGATCAACCACGGCAGCGGAACTAAGGTGTTACAATGCGGTTTATATATAGCTCAGTAAACTGTACCGCAAACTTTAAATCCAACAACTTTATATATATAATTCTCGCGGTACAAGAAATCGAAGCCTGTTTATCTAAAAAACCAATTCCGAGTAACCCTTTTCTATTCTCTAATACATATTCTATTCTACATTTAAAGTGCTTGTGAAAAGGATTTCCTAGGGTAAAAGTTTAAATAAGTTTAGTGGAGTTTCTCAGACCCCTTTTACGAGTGCAAAAGGGCAAAGAAGGCAAATGTTTATTCAAAGATTTTATAGATTCTGTGGATCGAAAGCGAGACAAAACTAAAGTTCATAGATCAGATTGAGTGAGGAGGAGTACTTATCGATACAAACATGTAAGTATGTATATCTGTACATACAACATACACAAATATTGATTGTAAACCTTTGGGAAATTGTGTAAAGTTTTTCGACCTTACTCTCATATTTATGATCGTTTGATATATTGCTCAAGAAAATTGAGAACGATATTTTCTTTTTAATTCCCAAATTATCTTCAACGAAACTTCACTATAGGTAAAACTTGATGCCACAATCAACATCCCAACTTTCTTGACACAAATTACGACGGATATAATTTAATCTTCGCGAACTTCGTTAATTTTATTTTTCCTTTGAATTAATTTAAAAATTCCTGCTCAGATCCTGGCAGTTATCGAACTTTGGACGTCGGAAACTTTCAACACTAGTAATATTAGCGAAGTCATTTCGAGAATTTCCGACTTTAGAATCTAGGATTGCAAACGTTAATTCTTTCACACGTTGGAAGTTGATATTATTTAAACAGTTGCTTTAGCTGGAAATCTACTTAGACAACAACTCAATGTAAAGAATTTTAATATCAAAAGTTTACAAAAATATTCTGAAATTGTTTTATTTAAAAAGTAATGTTGTTTCAGAGGTTAGTAAACAGGCAGATATGATGAATTTTCTTCAAATCCGATCCGATTTCAATACCATTAGGCATATTCTATCAGACAATCTTAATAGTATCACGTATTGAAGTCCTATGATAAACCTGTCATTTAATTAACTGGCACTAGCAAGGTTGCTTGAGGTGCCGGCTGACGGAGATGAATAGAAGAAAAAGGACAAACTGCACTGATCCCAAATAAATTAGGCCAGGGCGACGGTGATGGTACTGCTTGGCACTAGAAATACTCTGGACCCCAATCAATAACTATGTTAAACACTGTTCCGGACAACTTCTCCAACAGAGGTCTTCCACTTCATTACATACCATCACGCTTTTATTTCCTGAAGGGTTAGACAGCGAAGAGTGTACTAATGTACAACCACTTTCGCCAGTAAGTATATTTAGGTCTATTGAGTGCTGGTGCTACTGGGTATTTCATAAAATAACCTGGAAACTATGGAATCCGGGACCTCAAGCATAGCAGAAATGCTAGACTAATGACGCAGTTGCCTTTCCGTTAGTAAGCTACTAAATATTATAATCACTTAAGTCGGGATATTCAATTCGGCGCTCTATTCCGTTAACGTTTTACGCACTGCTTGACGCAGCAGTAACGCGAAACAATATCGTAAACGTAGTGTGTCGTTGAGAATCAAAGCCATAAACTGTACGTCGGTAGCAAATCGGCGAACGTGTCGTAGAACAGGGAGACAGTAAGAAGACTTTAGGACAAGCGACGTGCGACAAAGTTTTTATTTCCCCAGGGACACACCGATCGTAGTGCCGCCCAGGTGCTCCCCGCACCGATGGAAACCTATATTATTTGTTTGAACGAAACTTTCTGGTCTCGCGTGAGATAAGTAAATTATGTTTGCGTCCCGACGTCGCGTTGTATTCAATGTCTCGCGCCGTGATTTGCTTATTTAAACTATAAATATTCCTTAATATAACTTGATCAAATAAAAGTTTTCGTTACTCAATTAACTCCACCTTGATGTTCACTAACCTTAACATTTATATTTCAGTTTTCTTGATACAGAAACAGCTTTACCAACTTTCGCGTGGCGAAATGTACGAATTTATTTTAAAGGCAGGCTCCGAATTTAATATTAAAAATATTCGACATTCTTTCCATATAATATACAACCAAAGTAAAAATGAAAAAAGTTCTCAAATTATACAAACGATCGTCATACATTACAGATGAAAGGCGTTGATGAAACTGTTTTAGCGGTTCCGCGAACTCCAGATATTCGAGAAAATATCGCTTAAATAAAATATACAGCAAATTATTCCGACATAAAGAAGCTTGAGAGTTTTATGGTTATGCCATCTAATCGTACTTTAAGAGTGCGGTGTTAATATAAATTTGAAATGCGATAGGAATTTTTCTAAGGGCTCGAGGTGATCGATCAAAGTGTATGTATGATTGTTAAAGTACAATAAAATTATTTAGGTATTAACTGAAAATTCGTTAAGTCGTACTTGATTCAGTTAAGCGGAGATCAAAATGTAACTGTCTACCGAGATCATTTACATAACGCTGGTAGATATGCGTAAACACATATAGGTATAGGTTAATACTTACAAAGCAAAATGCAAAGTAACAAAAGTTAACATCCCATTGTTCACGCGCTCGTTACGAACTCGAATCGAATTGCTAGCTAGGAGAATGTTTCGAGCAAATGTGCCTGGAAGGTTGATGAATCTAATTTTTGTGTCGGGGCGCAGCGGCGCGTTTCTTATGAAAATTATGCCCCATTCGAACGCTCTGAACAAGTTGAGAAGTTGAAATAAACTGTCCCGCCGTGACTGGCACACTGATCGGCTAGCGCGCGTGCGGAACGCGGCGATTCGAACGCTTATTTAAATTTCGTTTACTTACATTGTTACCGCGACGTGTGAAACGTCAAATTAAAAGAATATGTCATATATCTGTTCAACGTGTGATAAAGTCTGATAAAAGAATTTTGGAAAAAAAAAATACACTAACCAACCCAATTAACCATTTCTTCCATATTCTTCTAGAAACATTTCTATTTTTATCTCAGCGTTTTTATTTTCCATTGCCAAAACTATCACCACTAAAATTGGAAATTCTTATTAAATCTAGAGAGGTGCAGCGGAGCAGACGGACCGCGAACATGCCATTATCACTGAGGCGGGCAAAAGGATCAAAACAGGTGGCCCCACCTGAGTGGAGTGAAGCGTGCAACCGCTGATAACGAGATGAAAGCATGCCAATAATGCTAACTCTTTGTTTCAAATAAATAAACGTCTTGACTACAAACATCTTTAAGTGTTAATTGACGTGTCAGACATTGTTAGGCTGATAAATTGATCTTAGATACTTGGGAAATATCACGTTACTATATTTATTTATGCAAAGATCGATAAGACAAAGTGCCGTATTAAAAATACGATACGAGACTGAATTATAGATGTACCTATAAATTATATACAATAAATTTCACTTACAGACATTTGACTCGTCTAGATCAGTTGGTAAAACAGGCAGGGCAGTTACTTAAATATATTTTCTCTAAAATGCACTTAGAGCCAAAATTGTCCAGGTTACGTCACACAAATCAAGCTAATCACATAATTATGGACACAGCCGGCAGTTCGGCATGTGATTCACCACGACCTATGTGTTAACACGATGTTCAGATAGAACGCGTTGTACACGAATCGACCGCAGCTAACGTGGGAAGAGTACATTTATTATGTCGAGTCACGGTACTCATTTGGGTATTAGAGATAAAATTAAAATTTACGCTTTGCCCAAAGCAATTTGTAACCGCCCGCTTTACTTCGCGCAGAAAATAGGCTTTGGTTTATCCTCGCTTTACATTAATTTTCATAAGTGGCTTACATTCAACGAATGCCGCTAAGGTCCGGTTAGTGGGAGACCGTCGCGACGGACTGAGGACATCCTCCTGTCGCCTTCTCACGTTACACCGTTGTTTTAACCACTAAAACCAAATGAATTTAGAGTGCTTCTGGAAAATATTTTATAAGTAATATTAATTTACTAGAACTAATGCAGTGAGCCTAAACTTTAGGCACACAATATATCTTAATACAAGCAAATATACTCACCTAAGTCTTAAGCGTCTATTAGTCAAAAGAAAGGACTGTAGAACAAGAAATGCCAAGACAATTTGTCAATGAGAATTCATTGTTGTTTGGTTTAGTGTAACCCGCTAGTGAGACTGATAAATGTCCTTTCAGAGTGCGCCGTCAGTCAAATCGCGGTTGCCTGCCCACAAGATATATTATGGACCCAAGACTCGTCCTTGTGGAACACCCGACCCTGACGTTACTTTAAAATTAACCGTCTCAGTGATTATTTACTAAACACGTGATATACTAGGTGAATTTCGTACAGGTATCGAGAATACACGTTGTGGTTTAAATGGCGTGGGAGTTGAAGCGATCTTTTTCAACTAAGTACCTTCAAAGGCAAAGGCATCATGCAAAGGCATCAAAAGATTTTGAGCAACCAACGAGGCTAAAGGAAGAATCTAACGCCTGAAGACACTTTATCTGACCTTTAATTTGTTTGTTGCCCATGACTTTTATTATTTTGAAAATTAGAATAATTTTAGATATCGAATATTTAAGGTCTTTAAAATAATTATACCAAAGTCATACGTTAACTACAGACCACACATCGATACGAAATTCGAAAAAATATCCGAACCTTTCACGTTATATTATAGGGTTGTGCCTACCTGCTTACTTCGAGGACAAAAGCCGTAGGTAGATTGCCAATCAATCACTCGAATATTGGCATCTGGTAGTTAGCTACCTCGTCAATGGTTTAAGCTTTAATTATTTCGTTGCGAGCATAAAACTATTCACTTACTTTGACGTGGGTAACATTTAATTTGCGAATGCTAACAGTTTTGGAAGCGTTTTCGACTTAGGGCGACCGCAGCAAGCATCGGAGGCTGAACAAGAACAAACAAAGTAATTAAACACATCAAACGTTTGAAATTGAAGCTGTGACTCAAAGCGCGAGCCACTGGCGGAGAAATGGCAACAGTCACGCTTCATATTACAAGCCTCGGCCATATTACAAAGCACTCCACGATTACGCGAATATTAATAGCTTGTAGAAAACCACTGCCCTATGGAATTCGATTAATTTGTAAGTTACAAATTGTGTATCTTAGATACATGACAAATATTAAGATAAAAAGTAAATGGATTTTAAAATTTACATTACGTGACTCGTGATAAGAAATCGCCTAGAAATACTCATCAGTTCTTTTTGGCAATCCTAATTAGAATAGTATCGCATCGCGGGTATTTGTATTGAAATAAACAATCACACAAAGTAACACGGTTTACACAGGTGTTGCCATATGAATTTTTAAATATAGGTGAACCTTAATAACCAATCTTGAGTTCTGAGTACAAACAACAATTAAATTAACAATGAGAACCCGACTGCCTCATTAGTCTAGTGGTCCCAAGCGCGACTGCTACACCAGAGGTCCTGGGTTCGATCCCCAGGTCGAGCAAAGTGTTATTGGGTTTTTCTATGAAATTCTCAGTAGCAGCTCAGTCGGGATTTGAGCCCGGTTAATTGCTATAGGTTCGCCCCCTATAACATGGGACGTAAACATACCGGCGAACTGTGGGTGTCCATTAAGTACGCCTCTGCTTAACCCTTCGGGGAATACAGGCGTGATGGTATGTTATGAGAACCTACCTATAATTTAAAGACGTAAAAACAAACAAGAATTTCTCAACAGCCGGTTTTCTGCATTCTTTAACAATGCAGAAAACCGACTAAAAGGTCCATGAAATATTTTTATTACTGCATATACTACTAAATTCATATGGCAGCGCCATCTAGTGACATATTCTAAAAATTATTTTATAATGAAACGTTCTCTCGGAATAATAGTATCCCGTGTAATTCATGACTAAGTCATCAAACATGACTAAGTAGATCAAGTTTCATATCAATCAAATTAGGTATTTATGTGTAATCTAGTATCGATGTTTTTACAAAGCAGTCAGGCAATAAATTCTGATCGAGCCAAGCAGAATAAATAAATAAAACTTTTTAATTTTTTTTCTTTAATCCATCGAAGTGTCGCCTTTTTAGATTTTTTTGACGATGTCATAACATTTTGGAGATAAATATGATTCTATTGTACTGTGCGGCTACCAACCTTCATACAGAACATGTTCACTGCGACAGGGGACTGCAATATACCGAGTTGATTGATTGATTGATTTTTGTACCGCAGTTACCACACAGCGGTATCACCACATAACAAAAACCGCCACTGTGCTCAACTGTATGAAAATTAAAGATTTTTTAAATCCCATCACTACATAGTATAAAACAAAATCGCTGTCGCTGTCTGTCCGTCCTTATGTATGCTTAAATTTTTAAAACTATGAAACGGATTTTGAAGCGGTTTTTTTAATAGATAGAGTGATTCAAGAGGAAGGTTTTAAGCTATTTAACATTACGCTACGACTCTTAGGAATGGGGCAACGCGGGTGAAACCGCGGACGGGTCTCTAGTTTTTATTATATTCTCCTATTTATTGTAAGCTATATTTTTGATGTGAAATTATTTTGCCAAGAAAAATTTAAAGTGCCGTCTCAAAACTTTTTAATTCTTTGTTCTTTTCAACTTTTAGCCCTTTCTATTAACAAATTAGTATAAAAAACTATAATAACATTCAGAATAATTCTAATTTCGGATTACCTAGAAAATTAATTAGACCGTACGATTCAAACATTTTATTGGGGCAAACATTTAGGCCGCGGTCATACACAAGCCAATAAGTGGACTCGCGGGATGATACCTACAATTGCTAGTATAATATTATAGCAATTAAACAATGTTCCGATGACCAGTCTTTATTTTACCTACAAAATATTTTTCAACTGCCTGATTAGCCCAGTCGCCATAAACGCAACTACTACGCTAGAGGTCCTGGGTTCGAAACCTAGGTGGAGCGGTTTTTCTATAAAAGCCAAGCCTAGCCTAAACCGGCGAACTATGAATGTACATTACGACACCACTGCCTAACCCTCCGAGCAATACAGGCACTACCGTCATGCCAGTATTACCCGGGTTAGGCAGAGGTATTATATTTATATTTTGACTTGTGTAAAATTATAGCTTGGCTTTCAGAATCTATCTATACGAGTATAAACAAAAGCAAAATACCATTCACTAATCCCGAAATGTACTAAAGATCCTACAAACTTCAATTCAATTAGATTCCTTATAGGGTGTATCCGCTAAGGGACAATTTATGGAAAATATCCAAGGGATTAAGTTATCTTAATAACTACGAGTATACCAACTATTATTAATTATAAAATGTGATTAAGGATGGAGGTTTTTTTAGAGCACAAAAGTAAAGAAATAATATACTTGGTGAAGCTGTCAGTGATCAGTATCAAGTCCAAATCCTTTAAACCAGTAAATAATTATTAATTTGATGTAGCCATAATTCAAATGATCGTGGGATAAATCCTCTTTGACTGACTGCATAGATTGATGGTCATCTAAATTTAATGGCTAATCCCTTAGCTAGTAGATACGAAACCGATGCAGCCATTTACAGATATTACGAGTATAATAGTACAGTCGACAAAATAGTTAGGTCTACACACAGCTAACGACATCTGTGTTTTGACAAAGACCGTGTAAAAGCTAACGACAGCTAACGACATCTGTGTTTTGAAATACTGTATCACGCAATATATATTGTGGTAAACACAGGGTTGTAGCTAACAACCCAGCGATTGGATATTGCGGTCTACATAACAAACCTTTTAGCGGATAATTTATTTATAATAAATTGCCTCATGAACCTAGTGGTCCTGAGCACGACTGCTACGCTAGAGGTCCTGGGGTCGATTCCCAGGTCGAGACCTCAGGACCTAAGGACCTCAGGACCCCAGGACCTGGGATTATTGAGTTTTTCTATGAATATCGCGTCGGAACCCGCGGGCAATATGCTTGTTTGCCACCTTAGTGGTATAAAAAACTTCTCGGTAGCAGCTTGGAGTTTGGAATTTGTGGCCGGTTAATGGCAATAGGCCCGCCCCCAATTACATGGGATATAAACATACCGGCGCACCGTGGGTGTACATTAGTACACCTCTGCCTAATCCTTCGGGGAGTACAGGCGTGATGGTATGTGTTATGTGTGTTATTTTTATAACACAATTTATACAAGAAGCAGATAAAGTTCGCTGCCTGTACATCTGTTTTGTCGACTGTACAACTGAATATTTTATTAAAATAATTCGCATCACCAAAATAAGCAGGAAGTTGGCCTTAACATACATGGAAAAATCTAGGCAAACTCATCCAGAACTTTATACTGTACTAGTGGACCCAGCAGCCGTTGTCCTGCCCTGAAAATAACCCAAAACTCGATTGCAGCGCCACCTACCGGGTCCAATTGTGAATCTAAACCATTCCCAGATCCCCTTGAACACACACAAAAAATTTCATCAAAATCGGTCCAGTCGTTTGAGAGAAGTTCAGTCACATACACACTCACAGAAGAATTATATATATAAAGATTTTGTTTTCAGCTGCAGCCTATTAACGCCAGTAACACCAATGAAAGCACTCGTCATCTTGAGATTTCAGCTACGAAAATACATACATACCTACACTAAACGTTTATAGTGAGTAATTACAAATAACGAGCCTAGTGGCGGGCAATAGGTGTATTTTATCGGATTACACACGTTATCGGGCCTGCCAGTACACCCTCCCTGCGCGACGATGGTATATTACCCTTATAAGGGTAGGTAATAATAACAACTACGTCATCAAACACTGATTGTCTTATCGATAACGTTCCAAATTGTATTAAGCTTTTTCTTCTACATTAATACAACGGTAAGGTGAATACAGTCCATGGATTTTTTATAACTAAACTAACTTTTTTTTATTCGTGATAGACTTACGCTTGACCGCCAATTCGTCTGAGCCTTTTAAATGCCTAAGCCTGTTCCAACAATATTTAAAAAGAACTTTCATCTTTTTTACTCTTATTAAGTAGGCAAATAATAGCCAGGACCGGAATAATCCATGTAGTGTAGAGGTATCTTAGTAATATTACTCTTGAGAGGTACACCTCTAGTTTTAAACATTCCTACAAAAAAACTTATTAAGTATTTTGTCTCAAGATTTTACTACATTGCGTTAAAGATGAAGCCTATTTGCTTTTTATTGGAGTTATTAATAATAATATATGAAATTAAAGTCTTTCAAAACGAAACATAATCGCAAAACAAATGGGGTCGTGATTCTTAATTCTATATTACACCAAAACATTTAGATAACATACAAATACTTTTTTTAATAATACACTAAAATAATAAAGTAATATCTACAGCAGACGCAAGCAGTAACTAGTATAATCATTAATCACTCTAATGGAACGGCAATTGCGTTTGCGACTGTATGACGTAGATTTTCTTTTTTCTATATAATATTTCTTGTGGCTAGTTTAAAGTAAAATAGGCTCTGTAGCCGCAGTGACTTGCACACTTCAATTCACTTACCTAGTACTTTGATCGCTTACATACAAGTGCATAAATGGACGCAATCTAGAAAGAAATAGTAAATTTAAATAGAAAATGCATGAAAGTGAACTGGTGCTTTTCTGTATATAAAAAAAAATATTCTGCACTAGGATTTTCTCATGTACCGTGCGTTTACAAACAAAAAATTCAGGGACATAAAAATGCGGAAATAGAATCTACGACACTTGGCGTAAAAGCCATTGTACTCAGGCATTTCGCCATTGTGCCAACAGTCCTAATTCAAAAGTGACCTTTTTGGTTACCACATAATAACATAAAATTTAAGCAAACTATTTGTAATTATATAAATGCTTAGATCTCATTTAGACATGTCACGAATAACAGTTAAAATAAATTAGTTACCAAAGAAGAATTTCCACGTCGTTACCCGTTATTGTTCAGAATATAGAAAACTGCTAATATTAGTTACCTTCTCACAATGAAGTTTTAAGCGAAGCTTTCGACATGAAAATAATAAAAATTTCTCGCTCTTTATAACCGAAGTTCGGTCTCGCGGTTGCTATGAGTTTTAAAAAGCAAAATGTTTAACGGTCCTCTTTCAATACACGTCTAAAGGTAACTTTAGAATAGGGTTGGCACTAATGTCAATCTGTAGGTATTTTGGACTGCATAATAAAATATTGGTGAAAATGTATACAATTTTAATGTTCCTCTCTTTTTGGGCAGCTACTTATTTTTATTAATATTTAAATCATAAAGCGTATCTCGGTCGCTACATGAAACACCAAAAAATTTGCTTTTACGATAAGTACAATCGTATTTATTAAAACTTACAAAATCAAATTAGTAAAGTGCATATCCTTAAACCTCGAAAATTAACATGAAGCCACACAATTGCTAGTAATACGTATAAATATGTACCCAACTTTAATGTTTATAATATAAAATACGACAGCCCTATAGCGCAGCCCTACGGCCACCGCTTTGTAAGGCCTTTGATTGGCAGACGACAACCCAAAAATTGTTTTAAACAACAATTTTATTGACGTTGAGTATTCCTTTTGGTTGGGAAAATAAAATTTATTAACACGATTAATTAGTGCTTTTGTTAGCCACTGAACCTAAATAAAGGTTGAATATTGTCTGACTGACGAAATCAATATTGATTATTATCTAGTTAGTATACTAATTACTACAGTCGAGTTTCTACACCACCAAAATCAACAAAAGGTACAAAAAACAGGATATACATAATCAACCCAGTAGATGAGCGGCACCGCGAGCACAACTAGTTCAAATCTCGACATAGATTAATTGCACGTTGGACAAGTAAGTCTTCGATCTTGCAAAACACGGACATTTAATAAAAAAGAAAAAAACAAACCATGGACAGATTGGAAACTAAATTTAGAAAAAATATGACTTACCTTCGATTGTTCTACAACGTTTCCTTTGGACGTCTTAAATAATTTACTTCACTTCAATTCACCAGATACCTAAACTGAATAGCACAAAAGAGTTTGCAACTCATGGTGCACTAGGTTCAAAGAAAGTCATGAACACACCACTATAAGTTCAATTTAACGAACAACGGGAAAAATGCGTAAGCGATAACTGATTAGGATCACCCGAAAACCGGTATATGCGCCGAATATTCACTCGTGACAAATATCAAACGCAAACTGACAAACAGTATTTTAGTAGGTACAATGGAAAAAAAGATGGCAGATATTTTAAAAGTGAAGAAAATTGAGGGTAGCCTTGGTAGTTCACTCAATGCAGTTCAAAAGTTCCCGACGGATTTTAAATTCAAATATACAGAATAATATTATTATAATCATTAGACATTTCTGTTAAGATACGTACGTAAATAATACATATTTATATTTAGTGCAGTGTTGATTTATTACATTAATGACGATTTTTATTACATAATTGTGTCTTACGTTCACAACTCAAATTGCTTTTCTCGATTGTCAGAATACTATACCTACTCATCCAACTCGAAAATCAGAAGGACCGGTAGACCAACAATTTTGAACTGATTCTGACGTGTTTTTGGTAGTCGGATATCTTACAGACATGTTTATTTCTAAACGATAATTATTCACAATTCTTGTACTAAAATTCCTTGTTTGGGGTCGAACCATTGACTGTGAAGATAAAGATACACAAATAATTTGCAGGCTTATTTTTTTAAGAAATTAATTAGGATTAATATTGCTTAACTTTTTACTTTCTATTACTAAAATCTTTTCTTGATTCTAGTAAATCGATTCCAAAAATACCAATACCATAACCACCATCTAAACAACAAAATCCTAAAAAGGCATGCTATAATTTAGTAATACCGCAGCACCACACAACAAGGATCTAATCAGGTTATATACTGCAGCAATATTTACCGACAATTTAAATATTGCACAGACTTGTCCAGTATATCTTGGTTCGCGGGGTAACAGGGAAGTACAATAAAATGTACTGTATTTGACATGTTATTGACAGTTGCCTTAGATAGCAGCGCCGCTATGAAGTGTCAACGTATACTGGGCACCCCTGCGGGTGAGTTGCGGACAGCGATGCGAGTCGGAGGGTCCGCTGACACGGCTCTACCCCTGACTAATGCGGGGCATTAATATTCCCGGTAATTAATTGTTTGCATGTCCGCCGAAGAAACGTCCTGTCTCGTGAATTCTCTCATATAATTTAAATTAACGGAGCGAGGCTACTTCACACTGGAAACAAAAATGATGATCTAACCGTCGTGGAACAATGTTTTTAATCTGTGGCTAAACGAGTAAAGTTGTGTTGTTTGTTGTTGTTTGTCAAACGACTAAATAAATCTCAATAAATTCGACATTTCGGGAATACTTCAATAAAATTAAAAAGAGTATCTATGAAGTTTCTTGCCGGCTCTTCTCCATAAGACCCACTTTTTTAAATCTTGCAAATATGTAGTTTTGATATATGTATATTTAAATAGAACCGAATCACGATACCTTCACCTAGAGTTGCCAACTTTTTTACAAGAAATAAAGTATATTTAGGTCTGAAAAGGAAAATAAACAGTATTTATAAAAATAAGTCACAGTGTAGCCATATCTCACTTTATTTTACACATAATAATTACATATAAATATCATATAAGTAACGTATCACGACCGTATTCCTAAAGGGTCAGATACATCTACAGATCGCCAATATATTTTTAGGTCCCATGTAGTAGCGTATGTATATATGTATATCCGTCTGTGCGGCTGTGCTTCTATCTATCTGTCCGTATTTTTCGATATTTGAAATTATTTGGAGGTGCAATATAATAATAATATAATATTGTTCACGAAACGATCCTTTTTGTAAATAATTTTCCTCTTACAAGATAAGTCTATTAAGACGTAACTGATATTCCTTAGAAATTCCGAAATCCAGTTGATGAAGCTCCATATTAAAACATAAATATTATCAATTGATTTAACGTGAAATATTGACATTTGACAGAAATGTACTGATAGTAAAACAAGGCGAATCAACTTGTAGAAAGCGATAAAGGTAATTTTGTCCACTCAATACGGATGTTCGCCCATTGCTTCAGCCAAAGTACCCTCAAGCGGGATGGATCGTAAAATATACGACACTTCAATATATATGGGTGAAAGCAGCTCGCTTACTGCCCACTTAGAAAAAAATGTTGGCTTAATTCAGCGTCATTTTCCCTCCCCTACCACCATAATACGAACGATTCATGCGATTTGATGGCGGAACACTTGACTCGGAAAAGACTCCGACGGGGTAATTAGCTTTTACCTCTGTTTTATATTTAGAAAAAATAAGTAAAAAAAACATTCGATGAGTGTTCAGCATCTCGTCAGCACATTTTCTTTCGTTGTATGTTTGCGAAAAAGGGACTCTCTTTTCTATTAACATTAGCATAAATTTGAAATGGAAGCGTTATTCCTTGGAGTCGTTTCTATGTAAATCATATAATCTCAATGATTTAAGTGCATCATTAATATTTGTATCTACTTAGTGAAGTGTGCTCGTCTGTTGAAGTGAATAAAGACGTATCGGTGTTTTCAAAGTGTCAGTATGAGGCAACGAGGCGATGTTCCTTTCAATAACACGTTATATTCGGTACACGTCATCGATTTCCTACTCGAGCGGCGATTTGGACAATGAAAGGAAGAAGTGTGGTCCCGAGGCGGGCGAGCACAAAGGGAAATACCTGCCGTGGAAAAATAGTGGTGGTACGAAAGTCCACGTCACGCGGGCGCGATCACATGCGACCCTTTGCCGCACCGTCTGCAAAAACATCATACTGTAAATCAGATTTTTTCTTTTATTTTTATATTCTACTAATTTGTGCTACATCGATTCTATAGCACTTGGATTTTAATGCATGTGGCGTTCGTAATAAAGAGTATGTTAGTCGATTGACGTCTACGAGTATACCAAACTATTTTGACTGCTGTTCTAGAAACATTAAAAATAGTTGTAATTTATTATTTACAAAGAAAAACCATGTACTGTCAGTTATCACCATCACGCCTACAGCAGTCTACTGCTGCTGGATAGGAGCTACTTCAACAGTACATGTAGGTACACAACTTGCCATAAAACAATGTCCATGTTATGCAAGTAAAATCAAATAAGAGTTTAGCCTTAGCATCTTTTTTATTATTGTTGACTGATCTAACCAAACCGGTTAACCGGTTTGTGGTTTCCAACCCGGTTTGTGGTGGTACACAATTTAAGTAAATACTACCCTTTCGGGGCTGTGAATCAGAATGTCACATGCACATAACGGTGTACGATAAAACTGGTATCGGTTTTGCATGTATAGGTAGCTGGCTATGCGGATCAATAGATCTTGTTTTGAAACTGAGCACCTACTCACTCTAAATAGTGTGGACATAAAACAGCGCTATAGTATCACTACATTCAGGAATAGCATGCACAGTTTAAAGATAAAAGTCAGTATTAAATGTATCTTCACTCGTCTCCTAAGAGCTGTTTTGTGCTCAGTCAAAATTTACGAGCTAGGTACGTCTACCGAGTAAACACACCAGGTGGAATAAGAAAATCAGTAGGTACGCTTTATTTTGATACCTTTTGCCTTGGAAACAACAAATTTAAAAAATATTTGCCATAGTAAGTATAACTAAGTGAAACAGTGAAACAAATCCTCCATAGTCAAAGTCAAAATGTATTGTTTCAATTAGACCATTAAAATGCTAGGTACTTTTGAAAAGTCAAAACTGCAAAGTTGCACGATTCCAAAAATAACCGGCAATAAACTCCATAGACACTCCTTTTAAAGAAAACATTATTATGATTACTATTTATCTGTACAATTTTATTTTAAATATGTTTTATGACACGTTTGGCGTAGTGGCTGAGCGATCGGCTTCTACGCCAGGTGTTCTGGGTTCGATCCCCACACAGCAAATATTTCTATAACCTACAGGTAGTTGCTCCGGGTCTGAGTGTTTGTGTATGTGAGAATTTGTGTTTGTAAAAGCACCCACGATACAGGAGAAAATCCTAGTGTGGAGCAACGTTTTAAAAAAAAATAGCATGCCTACGATACCGTACCATATGTGGGGCCCACAATATAATCCTATGGAATAGCTACTCTCACCTCGGACATATATTTGGTTTTTTTTTTCAGACGGTGCCGGTGATCGGGCGTCGAAACTTAAAAGCCTCGATACAAAGGGAAACACACATCCGGCCTCAAGACTATTGTGGTGAACTGAGCTGGCTACTCAGACCTCTCTGAGACGCCGTGACATGTCGCCGTCTCACGTCGGCACGTCACAGCAGCGTGACGGCTTTGAAACCGTTGTTGGATTTTGTTTTATAGTAGCATAGATTTGAAAAAAGAACAGGTATTTGACTTTTGTGCGTGAGAGCCAGTTCCCCCTCGGTTGCTGCGAATCTGGCAGTAGGTAGGTATGCTATCCGTAGGCGTTAGGCTCGGCAACGGCTCAGCAAGTCCTTTGGTGTTGCAGGTGTCCATGGTGGCAATAACAACTGTCTCATCTGTTCTTATGTTAACTTAACCAATTAAAAAAAAATACAAAAACACCAGCCGCACTTAATATTTTAAATAATATACAAAGCTACTTAAGATATAGTCTGCATTGGTCTTGTGGTAGATCAGCGGCTTCTAAACGTTAAGTCTTGAGATTGACTTCCAGGTTGAGATATGTGAACGGAAAATGCACCTAATCTACGCTATACTCTACTGGAATTTGCAATATACTGACGAACTATGTGTATACACAAAGAGAGCTCTCCATCTAAGATACCTCTGCTGGAACCTAACCATTCGGGGAATACAGGCGTGAATGCATAATATTGTATTATGCCCGTTATGTATGTTTCTTCAATGATTCATTATCAAACACAATTCAGAAACGTCATAAATCGTATAATCTAAATTCCATATATATTTAAAGTAACGATAATGCTGATTCAATTATTCTGGTTGGTAAATAACTGCTCCAGAACATTTAGAACAGTTTTTCATGTATTAATTAAATGCGGAAAACGTTTGGTAAGCCACTAATAAAAATTCACATTAAAACCAACAAACGCAACAGTACATAAGCTTGTGTAAAATTCAAATATTAACATCGAAAACATTTTATCGAGAGCATTGTTTCAAAAATGTTACTAAACATGTTTCTGTGCGTGTCAATAAACACAACAACCGCCGACCCTAAACAAATGCCAAATAAACTCAATTAAATAAACATTACAATATACTTTATGCCCATTGAACATGAACTGGCCTGCGTATTTACAAAAGTCGACCTCATATGAGTACAAAATTCATTTCAAAGGAATTTCTAAACAACCGGATCCCGAGTTCCCAATGGTATTCCAACAAAGCCTGGAAGTTGTAGAGGTATTCCAAATTGTTTACAAAATTCAATCCTAAAGCTTCGAGCCAGATTAAATCTAATTTCAACTTCAAGGTAAGTCTGAAATAAGTCTTCATAAAAGCGGAACCCTTTGATTTAACCCTTCCCGAAGTTGGGCTTGCTGATTGCCCGAAAGTTAGTCCCGCTTGTATTTCGCGCTGTCTTTTTTCGTCGGAAAAAACAAATCGAAAACAAGCAAGTAAGTAATGGCTTAAAAGTGACTTCTGGGATCGAGACCGGTGCCCGATCCGGGGGTTAGCGGGTGCCTCGCGAACCGTCTTAGCGTAGCGATTACACGCCACCACTCGCGTAATCACTTTTCCTTGTTTGTTATCCCCTGCATCGAAACTTATTTAACATTTTCTTAATACTGACTGACAGAAATGCTATTACACATTTTAATAATGTGCCTGTTACTTGTCTCGTATCAGTAGAATAAGAATTAGGTACCTACATCGCCTCAAAAACTATTACAACAAAGATAATCACAATAATTATTTTATCAAGATTTACATCTCGCATGAAAACTATTTTCGCTAAGCTTTCGAATACCAGTAGGTGATCCGCGTTCCGAATAGGGCCCAAAGGGGCGTTCATTTTTGTAACGCTTCATTTGCAACAGAACTTTTAAGTAGTTGAAGCGTTCCCTACCTGTCCCCTCAAAACATATACTTAGTAAGTAGGCGCTTCTTCCCTATCCTGAACTAAATGTTACAAGATAAAATTATTTCGTGAACTTGTAAATACGTTTTCAAGTTAAAAATGAACCGAATACAGAGAAGGGACTTCTAGTTTGTTTACCGATGGACACGAATCAAGGATATAAATAGTACGTACCTACACATAGGTTTTATGTTTAATAACACGTACCAGAACAATAAACGTAATTTTTAATCTGTAAACCCCCGCAGCATCAAGACATGGTTACCATGTAAAAAAAAGAATGATCTTACATTGAAGTAACAGGATACCAAATTTCAAATCGATTAGACCCGTGGAAGTTGTTCACATCCCTTCATGAATCAGAAAAGAGTTGATAATCTTTAAACGGCTGGCCAGATTTTCTTAAATCATAGCTAAGAACACAATCGATCAAGGCACCTTTCAGACAAAAAAAAAACTGAATCTGAATCGGTCCATTCGTTTGAGGGCTACGATGCAACAGACACACACACACACAGATACAAACTTATAATACCTCTCTTTTTCGTCGGGGGTTACAAATAGAAAAAGACAGTAAGAAAAAAAAACCGTGTACTTATTTTCATTCTACTCAAAAGTCAATAATACAATTTTGGGAAAAAAAATCGACCTCAGACAGGATTTCAAATTGTATTATTTTCTCTAACTGCCTCATTAGCCTGTGTTCCTGAGCGCCACTCCTATGCTTCGATTCCCAGGTCGAGCAGTGTTAGGTATTGGGTTTTACTATAAAATTCTCAGAAGCAACTCTGAATATGGAATTTGTGTCCGCATTCGCCCCCTACGACCTAAACATATCGGCGTACTGTGGGTGTACACTAGTAGGCCTCTGCCTAACTCTTCGGGGAATACAGGCGTGATGATATGGTATGTTATTTTATCTTCTTTGAATATATCCTAAATACAATTCAAGTACTATTTAACGAAAAAAAAAACATTTCAACAATTTCATTTCATACGAAATCTAAACATGTTTTTATTCGTTTTCTAACTGAATTATCGTGGTAATGTAATGTAACTAAATTAACAGTCTGAACTTACAGTAGTAAAGTCAGATTTATATTTTATAACAATGACTACTAATTATTTAGGTATGATTATTCCTTACTCAACTTGAGTAACTATGTACCGCTACAAACTTTTTTTATAATAAGCATTATAAATCTATACATATCAAATGCTTTGTCCTGAATGACTGACTGACGGATCAACACACAGCCTAAACCGCTGATCGTAGAGACCTGAAACTTGGAGGGTGTGTTCTTTGTATGACGTAGGCATCCGATAAGAATGGATTTTTGGAAATTCGACTTCTAAGGTAGTGAAATGGGGGGTGGAAATTTGTATGAAAGTCCGCACATACTACCATGCGTTTTACAGACACACACACTTACACATAATAATATTTAATAAACGCCCATAGTAGGTATAGCTGTCATTCGCTGTTGACATTTTGACAATTGTTTTCTTCCATATAAATTAGACTTATCACATTTTATGATACCTCCATGGTGTAGGTACAGTGGGCACAGTATATTTTAAAAACGAAAATTACCTAAGTATGCAGGCAAAGTTGCGTACGGGAACTCTAGTAAATAATATAAATGACAAATAAGAATACTTGAGAGCCTCAACTGCTACCGCTAGCAACATCAGTTGTATTACTAGTGCGTTATCATTTTGGGACCTCCGTTGGTGTCTCATATGTAAGGGCAAGGGCTTTTCAAATTTGCCCTTCAAATCGGAATACAGTAATGTTAGTACTTTATTGCTTAGCGGCAACTTATTTGGTAGTACCACCCCTGACTAACTTCAGCAGTTAGCGTAGTAAGTAGTTAGCTTCAGCGTAGGTATACCATCTTAAAAATGAGACATATCCCTCCCTATCGCTATCATAAACAAAGTTTTACCATGACAACATTTAAATAATTCTTCTTTCCCTAAATGTGAATATTTTCACAGATAATTTTGGACACTTATTTTATTTTGATAACTTTTTTATTTAAAAAAATATATATTAAGTAAGTTCTATTAATTAACTTCTTTGCAGCGCTTGATAAGTTTTTTAAGTATACTGTGAATAACGCTGTTGACGCTTAACGCTGATGACATAATTGTTAGTTCTAAGTCTCAATATTTATATCCTAAATTATGTAATTGTCCGTTGTTCCAAATAAAATTAAATAGATATCTCACAGTACAGTACGTATAGCGTACTGACGTTCATATATCAGCGCTCCAAAGTAAATTCACCCTCACAAAAACAGAATGCACCTAATAATTCAACAACAAAGAAAACTAGCGACATAAATATTTTTCTAGTGCGCTCGTATTTCCCGGTTGAACGCCGACAATGTTCTAAGCATCGGAGTTATGAATCTAAACCGGTAGTACACTGCTGGCAGCCCGGAACCGGAAGGGATTCAGCAATTGACGCGAGCCACCCGCTGAGAACCTCTCTGATCATACTCCGTACTTTTAAAGGAGATATTGAAACGCCTTTTATATGACATCCTTAGCTTAAAAAATATTAAATTAAAAAAAAATTGAGTAGGTAATTTTCTCGTGAATTTGTCGCAAGATGCCTTGTTTTGACAGTGTTTTATATGTGAAACTGTCACGATATATTGGATAAAATTGCTTAAGGCCGCATTTTATCAAGTCGCAGTAGCCGCTCCGAATAAATTCAAATATCGAACGAAAGTATGAAATTATCTGCCGAGTGATATATCGAGAACTGTTTATTCTGAGGATAAAATATATTTTTAATTTTTTTTACGCAGAAATGCAATGGTAGTTACGAATATAATAATATTCATAGCCATGCATCTAAGTGTGAATTTCCGCTTTGGTATATCCAAAGTTTTTACGTAGGTATACTGGCAATCTAAGCATCATGCTTGGTGCAAATGGGTTAATAATTGCAGCAAAAACATCATTCTATGTACCTACCATTATTTTCCGTCGTCGTACTCATTTCCACGAAGGTTCTTCACGGACCAGTGTTATGTTTATTTAATAGTTTAATATAACTTTTTTTTTGACATCCATGCAAGGCTTGGAGCTCGCAATCAAAGGAATGAAGAAAAAAGTTTATTTTCGCCAAGTTTATTTCATATTAACGCCTGTTTGATGCTACACAACTTGAAAGAAAGCAAACATAAAAAAGTTGTAATTTTACTTCGAGGCCCTCTTTGATATAAAAAGTATTCGGGGAAAATATCGTCAACATCTGTACAGTACACCAAAAAAATTACAGGCTAATATTAAAAAACTAAACTAAAATTAGCCTATTTATTTCGGTGTTCTGTAATACATGTATTACGAAAAAATAATTCTATCAAACATTGCTACGACATGTAAAACTTAGTGCTACGAGAACTGCTACTACGACAGACTCGTAGTCTGTAGTAGTCTACAGGTTAGTACTACATATATGGCAGTAGAAGCATACCTATATGGCGTAGGCAGTACGACAAACTATTTACCGTGTATTACGACAGGCTATAATGTACTACGACATACATACCACGTTCGTTTCCAAAGGCTCTCTAACCGTACGCCACACCTCGGAAATTTTATAGAAACTTCCAGATATTGGTGCCTGCTACATAATTATCAAATGACGTTGACGAATAAATAAGGTTGCCTTACTATCCATACAAGTACGTGTGTGCATAAGATGTTATCATTTGCTCGCTGGAGCCCTAGTTTTAAAGCCAACCAAGTTGAGAGGAAGCAGTGGCCGTAATTAGCTATTCTGTACCTATGCATTAAGCTCAGTTTATTGACATGAAAAATATATGATAAAAAAAACTAAACGACAATATGCTTTTCAGTTTAAAACTACTTAGCACTAGTAACTGGCGCAGACAAACCTCATATCTCGATACGCCGGCATTATCCTAAGCATCGCAAGTGCTCGTCGATACAAGACATCGGAACTATTTTCACTTACAAGTTACAACCATGAAAAAATACAGACAGCCAAGTGTATATAGGACTTACCTTTGTGGTTCGGCATAATATTTATGGAGTTACGTAGCTATTAGCGACATAAGCTATCTAACCAAAAAATATGCTCGGAAGTTTCCATTAAGATAGGTAGATACTTTAGATACCATTAATTGATTTTTTAGTTTAAATAAATCTTAAGTGTCTAACTATTCTTTAGATTAGATAAACACAAGATTGACGACAATTTTAACTCTCAGAATAAAACATCTTGGTATACGGGCAAAGAAATGGTTCTTTTATAATGGTTCGGGTTTAGGGAACCCTAAAAAACAATGCGGTCGGCCTGCTGTCGTATTGCTCCGTTTTACGCGACGCATTTAGAATCGCTTTCAGTTTAATGCAGGCTTTACTGCAATGTGCATCGACAATAGGTAATTTTATCGTTCCCGCTTTGGAAACGGAGGTTTTGTCGAACAATACTTCACTGATTCGGTCTGCCACTTAATGTTATGGCTTAGAGGAAGGTTGATGGCTTCTGTATACAGCCCTGTAGAAGTTTACGGCCAGTTACGTGAGTTAGACAAAGGTAAGTCTAATGAGGTTGGAAAGTACTTGCAATAACTACAACACACAAAAGATCCAGTAAACGTTCTTAACCGGCACTTAACGCCAACTTCAAACACAGCATTTTCAACTAAAAATCCTTTTTTATTCATCCACTTATCCTCATAACTTTACCCTCCGTTATATTTATTTTTTCTATAAAACAAAACCCCATTTTGACGTTTTTGCCGAAACGCACCTACCATCAATAAGTGCCAATAATTTGGCTCTTATTTTATTTGCAGCGGCCCTACGGTCTTGTTCTGACAGATGGGGCAATCAACCGACCCTGGGCGGTGCTGACAGAGAGTTCACACCAAGGTCTTGACCCGACAGAGGTATTTATCACGTTGTAAATCCACTCATCTTATTTATACTACAACTTACTTGTGGAGCCCGATAATTTTAGAAATTTTGTTTGAACTAACATTACGTGCTCGTCATGAACATACATAACGCTTAACGAAACATGCACATTCTTTTTCTTGCCAACAAACAGCAAATAAATGTTAAGGTATTGCAGTCCTAAAAAAATATGCAATTTGTAGCTCTCTAACTACAGGTGAAGGTAAAGAAAACAGTAGTCCAACTAGCAGATTTAACTTGAACAATAAATATATATGTAAATAATTAGGTACGTACTCTTTGAAATAAAATTTTTCACGTGGGAGAGCCATGCTTCGGCACGAATGGGCCGGCTCGACCGGAGTGGTATCACGGCCTCACAGAAAACCGGCGTAAAACAACGCTTACGTTGTGTTTCGCCAAGTGAGTGAGGTTACCGGAGGCCCAATCCTCTTTTAAAGGTCGGCAACGCACTTGCGACTCCTCTTTTGGTGTTGCGGGTGTCCATGGGCAGCGGTAATCGCTTACCATCAGGTGATCCGTCAGCTAGTTTGCCGTCCTATCCCATAAAAAAAACTACTTTTTACTAAAAAATACACGTTTCGGACTTAATCTGTCTATGACTGCCTGACTGTGCCGTTTACAGCGTCCATGACGCTGTAAAAGGCCCGAAATAATATTATTATAACGCAATCAAATCCATAATGAAGTCTGTTAAAAAGTAGTTTCATTTCCATGTCTAATATTCACGTAAGTATTAAAATAAAACCAGTTTACGGATTCTATTGCGTCAATTCACATTAACAATCCCGAGGTTCCGGACTCTTTACGGCGTCCATGGTCACGGGAAGACTGTCTTCCGTGAATTTCCGGTGTGAATTGACGCGATAGAATCCGTAAACTGGTTATTTTAATATGTCGAATATTCGCGTAAGTCTCAGAAATCATTATTCACGTAAGTGTCATAAATCAAAATGTAACCCGTGGTTCATAAAAACTACCAAAACACACAAAAACAACGTCTCTAAAATGCGGTATACAAATACTAAGCTTTATACATAGCAAGTCCAATAGAAGGGGAGTTACCGTGGAACGTGTGGGGGGTGACGATTGCCTTACCTGTCCCCGACAAGCTGATTTAAAGCCACGGCTGCTAATAAAATAAGCTGCCTAATAAGAGCCCGATAGCATCCGGTTGGGAGTAACTGAGTTTTAACGATAATATAACTGAAATCCGATAAAACTGGGATACACATTGTTAGATTTGAAATATTTGCCACAAAATACTTACAAAAAATATAACATAGATGAAACATACCATCACGCCTATATTCTCCGAAGAGTTAGGCAGAGGTGTACTAAATGTACACCCACAGTTCGCCGGTATGTTTAAGTCCCATGTAATAGGGGGCGAGCCTATTGCCACTAACCAGGCACAAATCCAGACTTTGGGCTGCTACTGAGAATTTCATAGAAAAACCCAATACCTAACACTGGATAAAACAAACCTGGGAATCGAAACCAGGACCTTTAGCGTAGCAGACGCGCTTGGCTCGTCGCGCCAAATACTTACAAATAGATTCTAAATAATACGCAATAGAGAAAGAAAATATTATACTTATATTGTTTTCCTAGCGGCCTGTCCCGGCTTCGCACGGGTGGACATTCTTGAAGTTTTAGTCGGTATCCCTAATTCCCTAATCTTTCCTCTTTATAATATTAGTTTAGATTAAATTTAGATATTGTGCATATTTGTGAAGAAAAAAATTGTACTAGACAACAATACGAATAAAATAAATATTTACATAGATACTTCCATAGCTTACTAAATTAATATAAATAATAATATAATACAACACTAAAATAGTTGTAAGACAAACTCTAATAAAATTATTGCAAATTACCGTGAACAAGCAACATCCTTATTACGATATTCACGTAACGGAAAATGTTCTCGAATATTCGATATCGACATGGCTCGTCACTCGCGATCCCGAGCGGGGATCAGACGCACGTCGACAGTTTTTACCCCATTTGGGGCGGTTTTTACGGCGCCCACTCATCCGGGAGGCCCTTTCACAACAAACAGTGCGATCAAACGTTTTCGTATGAACGCTACGATACTGCTTCGATGATTGTCGTTTTCAACTCATTGTGTAGGACGGATAATAGTTAGAAATGTTTTTGAATACTTAATGTACGTTTGATACATTTATGGTAAGTCTTTATACCACTAAGGTGGCAAACAAGCATACGGCCCGCCTGATGGGAAGCGGTTACCGTAGCCTATGGACGCTTGCAACACCAGGGGTATCACTCGCGCGTTGCCGACCCTGTAAATCAAGGAGGAATAGTTGGACTGGCAGCATAGGAGAGAATGCGTGATGCTTATCCTATCTGCCAACACAACGCTTCCTCGCGGAGCTCTGGCGACCTTGCTCACCGTTAGGAACACAACATAGCACGGAGCTATGTTATTTGGCTACGATTTTCTGCAAGGTGGAAGTACTTCCCCAGTCGGGCAGCTCCAATTGTGAATGGAATTATTCGATTCCACTATGCCCTACCTCTCTTCTCTATGTCTAGATAGGTATCTAGACTACAGGTAGGATACAATACAGGATTTAGGTAAATAAGCTAGTCAACCGATCTGTAAAGTTGAGCTGCGCTTGCCGCGGTCAGTGTATCGATGGGTGACCATTCTTAGCACATTGAGACCCCTCTGTATATCGGAGAACGTTAACGGACCCGTGGAAGTTGTTCACATCCCTTCATGAATCAGAAAAGAGTTGATAATCTTTAAACGGCTGGCCAGATTTTCTTAAATCATAGCTAAGAACACAATCGATCAAGGCACCTTTCAGACAAAAAAAAAACTGAATCTGAATCGGTCCATTCGTTTGAGGGCTACGATGCAACAGACACACACACACACAGATACAAACTTATAATACCTCTCTTTTTCGTCGGGGGTTACAAATAGAAAAAGACAGTAAGAAAAAAAAACCGTGTACTTATTTTCATTCTACTCAAAAGTCAATAATACAATTTTGGGAAAAAAAATCGACCTCAGACAGGATTTCAAATTGTATTATTTTCTCTAACTGCCTCATTAGCCTGTGTTCCTGAGCGCCACTCCTATGCTTCGATTCCCAGGTCGAGCAGTGTTAGGTATTGGGTTTTACTATAAAATTCTCAGAAGCAACTCTGAATATGGAATTTGTGTCCGCATTCGCCCCCTACGACCTAAACATATCGGCGTACTGTGGGTGTACACTAGTAGGCCTCTGCCTAACTCTTCGGGGAATACAGGCGTGATGATATGGTATGTTATTTTATCTTCTTTGAATATATCCTAAATACAATTCAAGTACTATTTAACGAAAAAAAAAACATTTCAACAATTTCATTTCATACGAAATCTAAACATGTTTTTATTCGTTTTCTAACTGAATTATCGTGGTAATGTAATGTAACTAAATTAACAGTCTGAACTTACAGTAGTAAAGTCAGATTTATATTTTATAACAATGACTACTAATTATTTAGGTATGATTATTCCTTACTCAACTTGAGTAACTATGTACCGCTACAAACTTTTTTTATAATAAGCATTATAAATCTATACATATCAAATGCTTTGTCCTGAATGACTGACTGACGGATCAACACACAGCCTAAACCGCTGATCGTAGAGACCTGAAACTTGGAGGGTGTGTTCTTTGTATGACGTAGGCATCCGATAAGAATGGATTTTTGGAAATTCGACTTCTAAGGTAGTGAAATGGGGGGTGGAAATTTGTATGAAAGTCCGCACATACTACCATGCGTTTTACAGACACACACACTTACACATAATAATATTTAATAAACGCCCATAGTAGGTATAGCTGTCATTCGCTGTTGACATTTTGACAATTGTTTTCTTCCATATAAATTAGACTTATCACATTTTATGATACCTCCATGGTGTAGGTACAGTGGGCACAGTATATTTTAAAAACGAAAATTACCTAAGTATGCAGGCAAAGTTGCGTACGGGAACTCTAGTAAATAATATAAATGACAAATAAGAATACTTGAGAGCCTCAACTGCTACCGCTAGCAACATCAGTTGTATTACTAGTGCGTTATCATTTTGGGACCTCCGTTGGTGTCTCATATGTAAGGGCAAGGGCTTTTCAAATTTGCCCTTCAAATCGGAATACAGTAATGTTAGTACTTTATTGCTTAGCGGCAACTTATTTGGTAGTACCACCCCTGACTAACTTCAGCAGTTAGCGTAGTAAGTAGTTAGCTTCAGCGTAGGTATACCATCTTAAAAATGAGACATATCCCTCCCTATCGCTATCATAAACAAAGTTTTACCATGACAACATTTAAATAATTCTTCTTTCCCTAAATGTGAATATTTTCACAGATAATTTTGGACACTTATTTTATTTTGATAACTTTTTTATTTAAAAAAATATATATTAAGTAAGTTCTATTAATTAACTTCTTTGCAGCGCTTGATAAGTTTTTTAAGTATACTGTGAATAACGCTGTTGACGCTTAACGCTGATGACATAATTGTTAGTTCTAAGTCTCAATATTTATATCCTAAATTATGTAATTGTCCGTTGTTCCAAATAAAATTAAATAGATATCTCACAGTACAGTACGTATAGCGTACTGACGTTCATATATCAGCGCTCCAAAGTAAATTCACCCTCACAAAAACAGAATGCACCTAATAATTCAACAACAAAGAAAACTAGCGACATAAATATTTTTCTAGTGCGCTCGTATTTCCCGGTTGAACGCCGACAATGTTCTAAGCATCGGAGTTATGAATCTAAACCGGTAGTACACTGCTGGCAGCCCGGAACCGGAAGGGATTCAGCAATTGACGCGAGCCACCCGCTGAGAACCTCTCTGATCATACTCCGTACTTTTAAAGGAGATATTGAAACGCCTTTTATATGACATCCTTAGCTTAAAAAATATTAAATTAAAAAAAAATTGAGTAGGTAATTTTCTCGTGAATTTGTCGCAAGATGCCTTGTTTTGACAGTGTTTTATATGTGAAACTGTCACGATATATTGGATAAAATTGCTTAAGGCCGCATTTTATCAAGTCGCAGTAGCCGCTCCGAATAAATTCAAATATCGAACGAAAGTATGAAATTATCTGCCGAGTGATATATCGAGAACTGTTTATTCTGAGGATAAAATATATTTTTAATTTTTTTTACGCAGAAATGCAATGGTAGTTACGAATATAATAATATTCATAGCCATGCATCTAAGTGTGAATTTCCGCTTTGGTATATCCAAAGTTTTTACGTAGGTATACTGGCAATCTAAGCATCATGCTTGGTGCAAATGGGTTAATAATTGCAGCAAAAACATCATTCTATGTACCTACCATTATTTTCCGTCGTCGTACTCATTTCCACGAAGGTTCTTCACGGACCAGTGTTATGTTTATTTAATAGTTTAATATAACTTTTTTTTTGACATCCATGCAAGGCTTGGAGCTCGCAATCAAAGGAATGAAGAAAAAAGTTTATTTTCGCCAAGTTTATTTCATATTAACGCCTGTTTGATGCTACACAACTTGAAAGAAAGCAAACATAAAAAAGTTGTAATTTTACTTCGAGGCCCTCTTTGATATAAAAAGTATTCGGGGAAAATATCGTCAACATCTGTACAGTACACCAAAAAAATTACAGGCTAATATTAAAAAACTAAACTAAAATTAGCCTATTTATTTCGGTGTTCTGTAATACATGTATTACGAAAAAATAATTCTATCAAACATTGCTACGACATGTAAAACTTAGTGCTACGAGAACTGCTACTACGACAGACTCGTAGTCTGTAGTAGTCTACAGGTTAGTACTACATATATGGCAGTAGAAGCATACCTATATGGCGTAGGCAGTACGACAAACTATTTACCGTGTATTACGACAGGCTATAATGTACTACGACATACATACCACGTTCGTTTCCAAAGGCTCTCTAACCGTACGCCACACCTCGGAAATTTTATAGAAACTTCCAGATATTGGTGCCTGCTACATAATTATCAAATGACGTTGACGAATAAATAAGGTTGCCTTACTATCCATACAAGTACGTGTGTGCATAAGATGTTATCATTTGCTCGCTGGAGCCCTAGTTTTAAAGCCAACCAAGTTGAGAGGAAGCAGTGGCCGTAATTAGCTATTCTGTACCTATGCATTAAGCTCAGTTTATTGACATGAAAAATATATGATAAAAAAAACTAAACGACAATATGCTTTTCAGTTTAAAACTACTTAGCACTAGTAACTGGCGCAGACAAACCTCATATCTCGATACGCCGGCATTATCCTAAGCATCGCAAGTGCTCGTCGATACAAGACATCGGAACTATTTTCACTTACAAGTTACAACCATGAAAAAATACAGACAGCCAAGTGTATATAGGACTTACCTTTGTGGTTCGGCATAATATTTATGGAGTTACGTAGCTATTAGCGACATAAGCTATCTAACCAAAAAATATGCTCGGAAGTTTCCATTAAGATAGGTAGATACTTTAGATACCATTAATTGATTTTTTAGTTTAAATAAATCTTAAGTGTCTAACTATTCTTTAGATTAGATAAACACAAGATTGACGACAATTTTAACTCTCAGAATAAAACATCTTGGTATACGGGCAAAGAAATGGTTCTTTTATAATGGTTCGGGTTTAGGGAACCCTAAAAAACAATGCGGTCGGCCTGCTGTCGTATTGCTCCGTTTTACGCGACGCATTTAGAATCGCTTTCAGTTTAATGCAGGCTTTACTGCAATGTGCATCGACAATAGGTAATTTTATCGTTCCCGCTTTGGAAACGGAGGTTTTGTCGAACAATACTTCACTGATTCGGTCTGCCACTTAATGTTATGGCTTAGAGGAAGGTTGATGGCTTCTGTATACAGCCCTGTAGAAGTTTACGGCCAGTTACGTGAGTTAGACAAAGGTAAGTCTAATGAGGTTGGAAAGTACTTGCAATAACTACAACACACAAAAGATCCAGTAAACGTTCTTAACCGGCACTTAACGCCAACTTCAAACACAGCATTTTCAACTAAAAATCCTTTTTTATTCATCCACTTATCCTCATAACTTTACCCTCCGTTATATTTATTTTTTCTATAAAACAAAACCCCATTTTGACGTTTTTGCCGAAACGCACCTACCATCAATAAGTGCCAATAATTTGGCTCTTATTTTATTTGCAGCGGCCCTACGGTCTTGTTCTGACAGATGGGGCAATCAACCGACCCTGGGCGGTGCTGACAGAGAGTTCACACCAAGGTCTTGACCCGACAGAGGTATTTATCACGTTGTAAATCCACTCATCTTATTTATACTACAACTTACTTGTGGAGCCCGATAATTTTAGAAATTTTGTTTGAACTAACATTACGTGCTCGTCATGAACATACATAACGCTTAACGAAACATGCACATTCTTTTTCTTGCCAACAAACAGCAAATAAATGTTAAGGTATTGCAGTCCTAAAAAAATATGCAATTTGTAGCTCTCTAACTACAGGTGAAGGTAAAGAAAACAGTAGTCCAACTAGCAGATTTAACTTGAACAATAAATATATATGTAAATAATTAGGTACGTACTCTTTGAAATAAAATTTTTCACGTGGGAGAGCCATGCTTCGGCACGAATGGGCCGGCTCGACCGGAGTGGTATCACGGCCTCACAGAAAACCGGCGTAAAACAACGCTTACGTTGTGTTTCGCCAAGTGAGTGAGGTTACCGGAGGCCCAATCCTCTTTTAAAGGTCGGCAACGCACTTGCGACTCCTCTTTTGGTGTTGCGGGTGTCCATGGGCAGCGGTAATCGCTTACCATCAGGTGATCCGTCAGCTAGTTTGCCGTCCTATCCCATAAAAAAAACTACTTTTTACTAAAAAATACACGTTTCGGACTTAATCTGTCTATGACTGCCTGACTGTGCCGTTTACAGCGTCCATGACGCTGTAAAAGGCCCGAAATAATATTATTATAACGCAATCAAATCCATAATGAAGTCTGTTAAAAAGTAGTTTCATTTCCATGTCTAATATTCACGTAAGTATTAAAATAAAACCAGTTTACGGATTCTATTGCGTCAATTCACATTAACAATCCCGAGGTTCCGGACTCTTTACGGCGTCCATGGTCACGGGAAGACTGTCTTCCGTGAATTTCCGGTGTGAATTGACGCGATAGAATCCGTAAACTGGTTATTTTAATATGTCGAATATTCGCGTAAGTCTCAGAAATCATTATTCACGTAAGTGTCATAAATCAAAATGTAACCCGTGGTTCATAAAAACTACCAAAACACACAAAAACAACGTCTCTAAAATGCGGTATACAAATACTAAGCTTTATACATAGCAAGTCCAATAGAAGGGGAGTTACCGTGGAACGTGTGGGGGGTGACGATTGCCTTACCTGTCCCCGACAAGCTGATTTAAAGCCACGGCTGCTAATAAAATAAGCTGCCTAATAAGAGCCCGATAGCATCCGGTTGGGAGTAACTGAGTTTTAACGATAATATAACTGAAATCCGATAAAACTGGGATACACATTGTTAGATTTGAAATATTTGCCACAAAATACTTACAAAAAATATAACATAGATGAAACATACCATCACGCCTATATTCTCCGAAGAGTTAGGCAGAGGTGTACTAAATGTACACCCACAGTTCGCCGGTATGTTTAAGTCCCATGTAATAGGGGGCGAGCCTATTGCCACTAACCAGGCACAAATCCAGACTTTGGGCTGCTACTGAGAATTTCATAGAAAAACCCAATACCTAACACTGGATAAAACAAACCTGGGAATCGAAACCAGGACCTTTAGCGTAGCAGACGCGCTTGGCTCGTCGCGCCAAATACTTACAAATAGATTCTAAATAATACGCAATAGAGAAAGAAAATATTATACTTATATTGTTTTCCTAGCGGCCTGTCCCGGCTTCGCACGGGTGGACATTCTTGAAGTTTTAGTCGGTATCCCTAATTCCCTAATCTTTCCTCTTTATAATATTAGTTTAGATTAAATTTAGATATTGTGCATATTTGTGAAGAAAAAAATTGTACTAGACAACAATACGAATAAAATAAATATTTACATAGATACTTCCATAGCTTACTAAATTAATATAAATAATAATATAATACAACACTAAAATAGTTGTAAGACAAACTCTAATAAAATTATTGCAAATTACCGTGAACAAGCAACATCCTTATTACGATATTCACGTAACGGAAAATGTTCTCGAATATTCGATATCGACATGGCTCGTCACTCGCGATCCCGAGCGGGGATCAGACGCACGTCGACAGTTTTTACCCCATTTGGGGCGGTTTTTACGGCGCCCACTCATCCGGGAGGCCCTTTCACAACAAACAGTGCGATCAAACGTTTTCGTATGAACGCTACGATACTGCTTCGATGATTGTCGTTTTCAACTCATTGTGTAGGACGGATAATAGTTAGAAATGTTTTTGAATACTTAATGTACGTTTGATACATTTATGGTAAGTCTTTATACCACTAAGGTGGCAAACAAGCATACGGCCCGCCTGATGGGAAGCGGTTACCGTAGCCTATGGACGCTTGCAACACCAGGGGTATCACTCGCGCGTTGCCGACCCTGTAAATCAAGGAGGAATAGTTGGACTGGCAGCATAGGAGAGAATGCGTGATGCTTATCCTATCTGCCAACACAACGCTTCCTCGCGGAGCTCTGGCGACCTTGCTCACCGTTAGGAACACAACATAGCACGGAGCTATGTTATTTGGCTACGATTTTCTGCAAGGTGGAAGTACTTCCCCAGTCGGGCAGCTCCAATTGTGAATGGAATTATTCGATTCCACTATGCCCTACCTCTCTTCTCTATGTCTAGATAGGTATCTAGACTACAGGTAGGATACAATACAGGATTTAGGTAAATAAGCTAGTCAACCGATCTGTAAAGTTGAGCTGCGCTTGCCGCGGTCAGTGTATCGATGGGTGACCATTCTTAGCACATTGAGACCCCTCTGTATATCGGAGAACGTTAACGGTCCTGGTTGTCATACGAACTCATTAGTCTAGTGGTCCTTACCGCGACTGCTACGCTAGAAATCTTAGGTACAATTGGTTTAGAAGCGGCGGTAGCCTAACGGCTAGGGCGTTGAACTGGCGATCATGTGGTTGTCGGTTCGAAACCCACCCATTGCACTACCGACGTGAACCCACTCGTAACACAAGCAGTTAGCTTAGCACGAGGGGTTAACAAAAATATCAGTAATGTGTGACCCACATTGCTAGTAAGCTTTATAAAAAAAAACCTGTTGAAGATGTTATCTATTAGGTTTTTCTATATAATTCTCAGCAGCAATGACAAAAGGCTCGCACCGTATCACATGAGACCTAAACATACCAAAGAACTGCGAGTGTCCATAAGAAGATCTCTGCCTAACCCTTCGGTGAATACAGTTGTGACGGTATGTTATATTTTATGACTTATTAATGAGTTATAGTAGATAGGTATCTAATAAAAAACCATTACTAAATCGGTCATTTTAGTTATTTAGGTTCTGTGTATTATCTACCTATTTGGCTTAAATTAGACATTCATAGTCTCTATTCTTAAACATGGACTCAGTAGCCTTAGCACGAACAACTTGCGAAAAAGTATTCGTATCGTCACGATAAAGGCGCTGGTCCAAATCTCATACAAATTGGTCTCCATGACGATGCTAAGGCTACTGTTCAGTAGCCTTAGCACGAACAACTTGCGAAAAAGTATTCGTATCGTCATGGAGACCAATTTGTATGAGATATGGACCAGCGCCTCTATCGTGACGATACGAATACTTTTTCGCAAGTTGTTCGTGCTAAGGCTACAGATCTCAATCTCAATTTAACCTTACATTAGTTGAAATGTGGTCTGCATACATTTATGTATATCCTAGGTTTACAAAAACGGCTATATTTAGCCTCCGCTGCAATCTATGGTGTTAACAATAGCATAATTCACTCATACATATCCATACTTTATTATTTTCTATCCTAGAAACTACAGAAAAAATAAAACGTATACAAAATGCGTATTGTCTATGCTAAATATTAAGGCGATCGGTAGAAACTCATTAGCAACTAATCCCAAAGGATTCCAAACTCAATGTCAATGGTTTTTCGAAAACAGACTAATCGCATCGATCCGAAAATTCCATGGCTACTTCTTCAAATTGAAAATGTTTTGAATTTTCAAATTTCTAACCACTTTTTAGCAGTTCTGCAAATACCGTTGAGACAAGTACCTAGGTACGTGTACATTTCGATTGAATTTGCAAATGGAAATGAAAGAATATCGTAAAATATCGTCGCTAACGTAAATGCTGTTGGCCACGTTATTTATACGGCGCTTTTGAATGGTGCCCCTTTTAACGGCAGTTTTAAGTGCTACCCATGGTCCGACGGGATCGGTGATCGCAGCAAGTGAGCTGCTGTGAGCGAGGGTGAACAATGATGATTTGCATAAACCAACTGTAGACGAACACGAATGTATTGTGCTGACGCCATAATGGTGATAAGTTCTGAATTTATATCATGACAGTTCTTCGTCTTTAAATTCTTCAGTCATATTATAGAATTCAGCACAATTTCCCACTTAAAATCATGGTTTTTAAGGCAGGCGTTAATAACAGGTGCAACGATTTTGAGTTTCTAATTTGGCAGTTAACTAAGTTGCAGCTAAGAATCGTGAATCTAAGAATTGAAATCTTCCTTTTGATTTTTCACTAGGAGATATATAAAAATATTGTCACACGCTCCAATCTTCTAATTCGCACCAACCCATGCTGTTCAATGGGAAATGTTGTAAGTAGGTACCTACCTATACCATACATTGTACAGTACCTTTTGTTGTCGATTTTAATAATAATACTTACACTCAGTGAAATGGATACCATCGATACCTATAAGAAAAAATACCCGTCATGGTTCGGTACCTACTCAATAGATAAATGGTCTAAATGGTTCAAAATAAAGTTACTCGAATACCATTATTTTACCATACCATAATTTTCAGCTCTGATTGATCCCCATCGCCTAGAAATTTCTAGGCGATGGGGACATGAGGATCAATCAGAGAGACATGGGGATTATAGATGGTTTTCTGTCCAGGCATTCAGGGCAAAAAAAAATACACTGATGATATGATAAATAAATGCGCTGGCATTCTTAAGGCTGGCTGGAGATAAGATACCAATATCCGATATATTGGTATCTTATCTCCTTATAAATAGAACTAATTGGAGATGGGTTTAAGAATGCCAGCGCATTAATTTTTTTCGCCCAGTTTCGCCGAAAATGCCTGGGCAGAAAGCCGTCTATACCTTATGGGTTTGTGCCAGTGCATTTATTTACTTTTCCGGACTTAAAAATGCGTGATATTGGGATTATAATCAAAGCCTGATAGTACCTATGCATGCAAATGCATTTCTTCCATTAATCTTACACTGGCCACTTCTACAAAATGACAAGGACAACCATGTCGCCAGAAATTGCAGTATATCGCTTGCCGATCATTCAACGTTCGTGTCAAGTAATTTTGGGAAAAATATAAGAAAATATGTTAGTTATAGAGGGTAGGTAACAAATGTGTGTGTAAAGTCTCCCCGCCACTCCGTCCGTGGCGACACTAGTGCGCGCACTTCCAGCCGTGTCCGACAAACTCGTTAAAAGTTGGTGAAACAACGGAAGCACCGTTACTTGGAGACACCGACACACTTGCGACTCGACGTTAAGTAGAAAAGTATAACACGACAATAATATGAAACATTTTGTTGCCAGACAAAACTAACACCGCCAGGATATTTAAGCTGATATCTACAGTTCAAGAAGTTAGCACTTTTATATTTTTAATTTCGTTGTTGCTTTTCGTGTTGGATGTTGGGTGGAGATAGCTTTATAGCTTTTGAGAGGACGAACACAATATGCTTTAGCAACTTCACAATCCGAAAACTTTAAGCAATAAGTAGGTATCTATCTATACTTATAAAAATAAATCCATTTCCGTTTGCATAAAAAATCATCACTTCAGAACGATTTTTAGTATTTTTATGGCATAGGGGGCAAACGAGCAGACGTATCGCCTGATGATAGGTAACTTAGCTACCATCAACGGTAATCGGTTACCTATGGAAATCGATTGCCACTGGGCGCAAATTACCGCCCAAGGCCACCCACAACACCAGAGAAGTCACAAGTGCGTTGCCGGCCTTTTAAAAGGGAATACCTACGCTCTTTTCTTGAAAGTTTGAAGGTTGTATTGGTCTGGAAATTCTGCAGGCGATAGTTCATTCTACAGTTTTGTTGTGCGAGGCAGAAAGATTCTAGAGAAACTCACAGTTGTGGACTGCCAACCATCAAAATGATGGGGATGGATTTTTAATGTTTTTTATTTGTATGGGAATATTAACGCAGACGAAGCTGTGCACGGGTCGCTTGTAGTGGTAAGGTCTTTAATATAATTATACCTACTTAAGTATTATGCGGTATTAAAAAAGAAAATATTTTAACGACATCAATAAATGCGTAGGTACTTCAGCAGTAATGTAAAGAACAATGGCGGTTCAGTGTGGTCGTCGCTGAAATTATAAATACCCCCGGCTCACTAACTGCCCCCGTATTCCGTTAAGAGGATTCCCAAAGCTGTAAATTGCGTGCACGAAATATTTACGAGACAGGCTTTTGCGGCATTACAACGACTATGTGCATACATTTCGCCGCGCGCTTGTTGCAAAAATGCAACAACATGGACTGGCTATTGCATTAACAATCCGCCACCAGCTAGATAACTGCGCTGTTTATTGGCCATGACGCTTTTAGTACGAGCTTGCAGCAATTGGCACTTACCTTTACGATAAATTCTGTTAATAACTGTACATGATTACCTGGTGTTACTAGTTTCAGACTATTCTCAAAACTGTTTCTTTCTTGTTTTGTTTTTAATTAGGAAAATAATAAATTCTTACTAATAAAAGCTAATATCATCTGCATACGCTATTACCAACACACGAACGAACGAACTCGTGAAAGCTTGCAAAAAGAAAACGGTTTTAAATAAAAAAAATGCAGATTTTTCTGTTTTTACACTAGTCTCGCTGCAGCAAGAGTACGGTCAGTGAAAAAAGGGGAAACAAAAACGATTCGGCTAACCGCCAAGCGTTAATAAATTCTTCGAATTTGCGGAGAGGGTTGCGCTGCGGAAAACGTTGTGTCCGAGCATGACCGGCTGTCCGCCAACACTGGACATAGCACAGAAAACACACCACAGCGCTAACGTTAAAAAATTTGTTTCACATTACTTTTTTCATTGTTTTTAAGTATCTAGGTATAGAACAGCCATCTATCTTCTTCAAATATACCTACAATATATTAAACAGGCCCCTCTTTTCCATTGAGCACTATGGGAAAGTGCCCAGGGCTCCGCGATCCAAAGCGACCCTCTAGTTCCCACTGGTTTTGTTCTAATTTGACGTTTACATTAAAATACACTAAAAAAACAAATGCAATGCAATGCTATGGTATGTCAGTCAATGATATGTTGTTGTTGATATGACAGGGGTCTACCCCTGACATAACAACAACAACAACAAACATCATCAAATTTACCTATTTCTGCTACACAAATCATAAGTTAAGAACGCTAAGCACCTACTTAGTTTCTTTTAAAGAGAACGGAAATGTCACATTCTTCTAAGTACCTAAATACCTAACTTCTTAGTAGGTAGGTACTTCAAAGTTATTAAACTTTTAAAAAAAACGACAATGAAGCGTCCGCGTTGAAGCAATCATCTTTAATATCTTTTACTCATCATTAAAAACTGTCCAACTTTAATAAGACCTGTCAATTTTGCCGCGGCGCGGGCGTCAAAAGATCAGATTTAGCTCAGGAAATCTTTGCTCTCATTTCCTATTAAATCAGAGAATCGATTAAATTCAAAACTTTTTAAGAATCTTTGAAATTCGTAATACCTATTAACTTACAAAAAGAACAAACGTAGCTAGCTAACAAAGCTTAGCTACTTATGTAGGATGTGAAGGGTTGCACCGTATAGTATCGTACTATATTTTAGCCAATTTATTGTACTATACATGTATCATTCTTTCAAAAATTGCTTTTAATGTCCCCACTAAAGTTTCGAGACATAACACTCCTATCCATTTACCGTTGGTTTCTACTAATTATTGCCAGAATACGTTCCTGTGGCGAGCGAGCAATATCATTAACAAACAATGCAAACAATTAAATTTTGATATATTTGAGACTAGTCTGCAATCGGTGAGACGGTCACTTAGTTTAAACTTCTTTTCCAAATATAAATTTAATATCAATGTGTTGTTAATTAACTCTAAACTCTACCTGCCTGTTTTCTTATAGTAAAAATTCAAATATGTTTGTTACTAGCTGTTGGTCTTCCATGATCAAATAAATAAATATAGAAAAATAATATAGTATGAAATGTTCTATATCTCAGTTGCCAAGTCGAGCAAACAAGCAGTCAGAGATGGTCCTGGTAAATTCGTTGCAGTAAAGCTAGTAGCCTGAATTTTCAGTGACAAAGAGTGTATAATACTGGTTACAGTCTAGCTTTATTTTTAAATTTCGTAAAGTTCCTATTTATAGTTTACGGGCAAGTTAAGATTAAGCAATTTTGACACTGACTGACTCACTGACTCACCGATCATCTAAATTCTAAGGTACTTCTAGTAATCTTTGGAAGATAACATTTTGAGTTCAGTTAGTGTTTTGACCATAAATAAGTGGTCAAGTGTGTGACGGTTCGCACCATGTAAAAATACGTAGCTGACGTGCAAGAATAACATTAGGTAACATACCATGACGCCTGTATTCTTAATACTTACTTGAATAGTATGATTTTGATATTAGGAAGTTGTCAATTCGAGCATCATGGTAGATATCCAAAACTGTCAAATTTCTTCAATCAATTTTCAATTTAATCTCCTATTAATAGAGTTTATGATCCATTGAGTTTGTGGTAACTTGATGTGTTGTTGACTGTATGTACTTAAGTCGAACGTATCTCAACGTAAGATTCCTATTTATAATTATTGGGTTTTGCTTTGTTTTCGCTCTGGAGTCTGCTGAACTCGATTGTAGAGGTTGAGGGTGCTCGCATACCTCGAGTCATAAATACGCATACCGTAATTTATAGAAGTCAGTAGAGTAGGTGCAAGGTGCAGAACGTAGTAAGCTCGTTTGAGTAAGTCGAAGGAGTGCACGATGCATCAAACTTCGTCATGACGTAAAAGTTTAGTTTATCTTTAGAGGAGTTCTAATTCTAATTGCAATATTTAGAGGCCTTTGTCTGTTTTGTTTTATCATTCCCTATTTTGTCTTATTTCTAGTTTTTAGTTTGGAACGATTTTTGTTGGAATTTTTCATAGAATAGTTTGATTTTTCAACAGACTTCAACAAAGGTTCTGAATTTGACTGTATTTTTTCGTTTGTTATATGTCATAGCTTTTGACTGGGTGAACCGATTTTGATGATCCTTTTTTTTATTTGAAAGCTTCCAGTTCCGACTATGGCAACCATGAGAAAACCATATAGGTAGTTAGTCTTACATTTGCTTCATGAGCGCGACAAATGCACGAATAACTCAATATCACGCCAACCGATTTTGAGGATTCTTTTTTGATCGATAGCTCATACATAAGAGGTAGTCCCATAAGTTTGGTCAAGATCTGATCACAAAATGACAATAACACGTAAATGATAACTTCGTTTAAGCATGCGTACAATTTTACTCGCTACTAATAATGTTGAAATAAAATAACTTTCACAGACTTACGAAACTGTTATTTTATTTTTTGCATTATTTTTTGTTGAATTGGTTCATAATAGTTTGATGTTATTTTCAAGATCCTAACATAAAACTACTTAGGTATGCGTTGAAGGTCAAGTACCTACTTCATTTGATAAAAAACCAATTTATTATAAACATCGATTTATTATCAACAATTACATCATATATTCTAATCACAGGAATACCTATCAAATTACATTCAATCAAAATATTCTATCAATCACAATAGGTACATTATAGAAACTTATCTTTATAAATATCAAATAGGTACAAATCACATTAGAAATAAGTCGAAAAATATTACTACTAGTGTCATCATTGTAAAATCATGCTTTTGCTACCTGTGAATATTTAGAATATATTATTCTAATATGTTTAAAAACAGATTAAAATAAATAATGGCGATTCATTCGAATTTATTAAACCTTGTTACAAGTTTTGATTATTTTATGTCAGTATCAAATAAAATATAGTCTATGTTAAAAAACCATGTTTCATTAGTCCCTTCCTAGTAAATGGACGAGATTTTAGAAATCTCAATAAATTAATATGACAGAATAATATCAAACTACGAGTTTCGTTTCTTCAATTTATCTGCAAATTACCTATAATTAAAAACATGTTTATCGTTCAGAGATAGTGGGAAACATTACATAAATACACATAATATATTACCATGTCAATAACATTTTAATTAGTCTCATTGTTACAAAATTATGTCTAAAAATTAAATTATTTCTAAATTAAAACTAGCAAACAAACCAGGTACCTAAAACAAACCTTATATCAAACTCAGTCCATTGTCAGAGTACACCTATAAAAAATTGTCAATACATAATGCGTCACATGACCTAGCATACTGTTCACATTAGCACATAATAGGTACTATCATTCTGCACATACCTAGGAACTCGATGGGATCTTAGCCAGTTCATAGATAGCTTCACTTTTGAGTTGTGGGAGGCTGGATACTTTAGCTAATGATGTGTCCAAATATTTACTCTGTACTGCCTTATATTTGGAGTTTTCTACATTGATGACTATTCTCGCCAGTTTCCTGATGATAGGGTCGATGTGTTCAAGAGAGTATCCTGAGTAGTATGAAAGTGTGGGTGTCCATACCTCTTCGAGTCTTTTACTGGAAAGCAGGTGCAGGGAAAGACAGATGGCAGCTGCTGCTAGCTCAGAGGGCCGATAGTGCGCCATTGAATACTCTACAAGGCAAAGATCTACGAAGTATTTGGCTAAGTGATGGTTTTTTGATGTTCCATGAGCAGCTTTTACAAACCTGGAAAATGGATAAGTGCATTGTTTAAGATTTAGGATATAAACTAGTTTCAAAGATATTAGATTAGGTACTAGGTCAAGATCATCAAAATCTTGATGTACCCCACTGATTAATCTTATATCTTGTCGCTGAAAGAACTAATGATGCAGCTAAAGAAGACTCTTGTAACTCTACAGAAATAAAATGAAGTTACACAGAACAATGCCTTATTACCTTCTCAAAAAGCTGAGTGGAATAGGTCTAGCAAGACAGAAGCCCAGTTTAGACATAATGTCCCTCTCGCACTGGAACACGTCGGCTTTGGAGTAGGCGTTGTCAGTCACGTATACGAAGTCACCAACATCAGGCGCATAGATTTCCTCGTACTTGCTCGCTATGAACATCGCCGTCACACCGACTAGCTGCAGTTGATTCCGCTGTACATTAGGTACCGCCTGTACAAGACAAATAAATTAATAAACAATTATAAATTAACATGGTATGTAATAACAACGAGAACAGATTTTGCTACCTCCTGCAATAGTTTATTTAGGTCACATTTTTTATCATGTTGCATCCAACTTAAATTAATATCTGTGCCACATTAGATAAATTTCATTTTTGAGCACTTGGATAATAATAATAGCTTTGTTTGGACTTACCTGTAAATATCGGTCAATGATCCCAACAGTCAGATGGAATGTCTCAAGCACCAGAGAGAACTGTCTTTGAACTTCAACAAGCCAGTCAATAAGTGTTGCTCTCATCTTTCCAGTTATTACAGTCTACAAAGATACAAATCATCTATTATAACAAACAACTGCATCATTTCAGGACATGTAACTTGAACAAAACAATAGGAGACACTACACATTACTTTCAATGCCAATTAATTAGTGACAATAAAACAGTGCCTTCTTGAATCTAAAATCATAGAATCTTTACAAACCTGTTTTCTCAAGTGTTCCGGTTCAATAGGGTATTTCTCTTCTAATTCAGTCAAATATTTGTAAATGTCCTTAATGTAAATAGACATCAACAATGGACTATTATTGTCACCAGCATCAATATCTTCAATGTCATCAGGCAAGAGAGGAGTAACATTCAAGTCAGCATTCAACAAGGCGGAATAACTTTTAACCTTTTTCTTATCAATTATTGAAGCCTTTTCATAATTTTCTCCTAATTTTAACTTTCCTAATGATTCTGTAGATTCCTTAAGAATTGGTTTTAATGCTTTTGGTTCTTTGTTTTCTTTAAGTGTCGGCAGTTTTGAAGTCTTCTTGGTTTCATGAACTTTCTTGGTCTGAATGTAAATGTTCATGGATTCTTTCAGTTCAGCTGGCTTGTTCTGGGCATCTTTCAGGATAGCCTAAAAATTTTATTGACTTGTTATGGACAATGTAAATTTGGAGCATTCAGAATTATAAGTTGCCTGAACATTTATTGTTATATATTGGACTCTGATGTTTAATACTATCTTTCAGCCTACAGTTACAAAACTTTCACTCTATCTTTAAATGGTACTAGTAGGAACCTGAATATAGGTAACTTTCTAACAGTAATGCATCAAACATCTCATTACTTCAATTCAGTATCATCAAACCACTATTAATTATCAAAATAATCATGACAGATATCTTAGAATTACTTTCTGCAAATTTATATTCCATGTGTTGTTTTATAGGTAGACGAAAGTAATGTTACAAACAGCATTAATTGTAGGTACATCTCTAATAAAAAAAACAATGAATATAGAACCCTCCGAGGAGCCTAAACAAGAAATTACAGACAATTCATAGTTTGTAAATCCTATTTGCAGGACATACTTTAATTCAGCAAAACCTGTACTGACCCCCAGAGACCAAGACAATTAGTTTTGCATTTTGTCTATATTACAGGCAGTGATAGCCTAGTGGTATGACCGTTGGACTGCCAAGTCAAAGGTCTCGAGTTCGAACCCAAGGCTCTCTGATTCTCTGACTTTTCGAAGTCATGTGCGTATTAAATAGTTAATTATCACGCGCATAAAGGTGAAGGAAAACATCGTGAGGAAACCTGCATGCCTGAGAGATTTTCTCGATGGCGTGTGAAGTCTGCCAACCCGCACTAGGCTAGCGTGGTGGACTATAGCCTAATCCCACTCATTCTGAGTGGAGACCCGTGCCCAGCAGTGGGACAGTATAATGGGTTGATTATGTTATGTTATGTACAGGCAATTATAGGTTAAGAAATAAAAAAAAAACTGTTGAATGCTCAAGAGATACATAGGCCAGGCAAGTGAAGCAATACTTTTCAATAAGTAATGTGTCTGAAAAGCAAAGAAAGTTCTTCAAGTGCTGTTTCATAATCACCATAAAACCTGTAAACATCCATATGACTCCCTACATTATGACAATGTAAAATCAACATTAACTTGCTTCTGTAGCTCTTTTCCAGTTGCATGCTTACCCGGTTGCGAGCAGCGGCTCTAGCAGCAAGACCAGCTGTACTCTCTTCACGCCGCAGCGGAGGCCTCGACGCCGGCTGCACCGCGGCTGCCTTGGCGGCCAGCCCGGTGTCCACCTTCGATTGAACATGACTGTAATTGCTAAAATAAAAAACAATTTTATACTTCTACCTACATAACACAATAAAAGTTTTTAAATTTGTTACTACTTTAATAACGGCACAGCTGCTACGAAACGTATTTAGACGTAATGTTATGCTTTACTATAGTGAAAAGAGGCGACACAAAGACTACCAGCTGACCCGTAAGGCTAAGACTCTGACCGAACTAAAGTAATATGTGGGTAAGTTCAAAATATTCATACCTTCGAACAGCGGCCCGATTCAGAGTTGCTTTCTTTTCAAACTCTGCAGCAGCGACAGCTACTTTGCCAACAATCTCACGCTGCGTTTGTACGTTAGTATTGATATCCCCTAAAGCCCCGCGTACGGCCAATCCTTGCTTCTTGGTAGGAATCACCACGTTAGCTTTACCCTTGATGGCGTAAATGTTTTCCTGGTCCTGGATCTGCGCCTAAAATATAAAATACATCAATATTACATCAAAATACAAAATTATCCAACGCGTAAAGTGATGATCATCTCTTACCGTACGGTGTCTCCTCATCTGAATCTCCATATCGAAGTTGTTTTAAGGTTTAGCCCGGACGCAATTAAGCAAACAGTCTCGGGCAGATCCTCACTTTGTTTATAGTAATTGTATTACATCCAGCTGGGCAGCCGCTGTTCAAATTCGAATGTAAATGTTACGCTCAGCTTGCTTGACTCCGCTCAAAAATAACGGATAAAATTTCAATTATTCAAATATCTATGGTTCGCTATAATTGGTCAAAATTTCCCAATGCTCGGATTGGTCCATAAATGTTTCCGGTAAAGACATATTTTTAATTCTTTATGTTGTATTAAGGTAAACACTATAAAGTATCTTTACAATAAGGCTATTAAAATACTTTTTCAAACGAATATAGAAACATATACTTTTATTTTTAATACAGTACTATGATTATTTCACACTTTTTATAAAGAAGCTGAATTGACTCTGACATTGACTTCAGACTTCCGTAGAGTAGTAAGACCACTTCATTGTCTATGCAATTGTGGACGAGATTCTCGATAGTTTAAATGAAACAACACATAGTTACACTATATATATACATTGCAGATGGAATTTTAAAAAAAATAAGATTTTTAAATTGGGTAGGTAGGCTTTGGGTACGTAGACTATGCCTAACTTTTTTAGATGGCTTGGCTGCTTGATGGTTGTAGTGCACTGAATGAATTGAAGCAGTGACACCATCTGGTGGGCTTAAAAACGGTAGTCCTCATTGCGAAATCTATCTCCACAGTAAATACACTATTCGGACGCAAGCCTAATATCACGCGGCGAGAAACGAAAGTTCCACATCGCTTAAATCCTAAATATCTGGGTGTAAAATTAAACAGAGCTTGTCAACAGCAACAAAATAACACAGAAGGGTAACAAATAAACACCTGATGTTTTTACCCGACTACGTCAGAAGGTAGCAGAGGTAGCTTATTTTATGAGTGTATGTATGTTATTAAAGCCCATTTTTGGCGCCTATATATTATTATTATATAATAATATGTTAAGAAATCTCTGCCCGAGCCATGAAGGTACTGTTTAAGATTTGGTTCTATTCAAATAATCATTTTCAATACAAGAAAAAATAAACCACCGAAAAATAATACATAATGTATATTTTGAAAACAACTGCCTTGCTGGATGGAAACAGGACCAATTTCATGCTGTCGGCGGCATCATCTAAAGACTTAAGTATTGTCTAAGTATTCTATCTGTTTTGGCAGCCGGCTTTTTGTTATTTTTTAAATTAACTTTTTTTTTCATTGCTATTTTTATTTTGGAAAAACCTCAAAAACAACACAAAGTAGCTCAAGTTCCATTGACCTCTGTATGAAGTTTATGACAGCTCTGCATATGACAGCTGTAATACGATACAAAAGAAAAGTCAATGTCAAGCGTGACATTTTGCTTCATATTCACTTCAATTGTTTGGCTCTGCTTTGAAGTGCTTTGCTGGGCTGGATTTTGTAAGGAACAAAATTATCGGGGTTTAACTGTATAACCACTTTAATATAATAATACCGGGTTGATTTTTCATAAATATTGTCCAAGTAACAAGCTCTTTATCACATTTCACGACGACTTTTTTAAGATGTAAGATAACTTTTACGTATCCTTTCAAGATTAACCTAGAGCCGCTTTCTTACATGCTCACATGCATTTTGTTCTTAGTTTTCTCCAGAATGGTGCAGAAAGGTCCTCGTCCTTTGGTGCTGTGCGGGCCGTCGGGATCAGGCAAAAGTTCTTTGCTAAAGCGTCTTCTTAAAGAGTTTCCGGATAAGTTTGGGTTTAGCGTGTCACATACTACGAGAGGTCCACGTCCAGGAGAGATAAATGGTGTTCACTACCACTTTACGAACAAAAATGACATGATCGCGGCTATAGCAAAGGGAGAGTTCATAGAAACAGCAACATTCAGTGGCAATATGTATGGAACAAGGCAAGTAAATTTGTTTTCATGAAGAATCTTGCTTGGCCATGTGCTTGTTGTTTTGGACGCATTGGCATATTGCCAAAAATGAGGTGTTCCTATTTAAAAAGATGGTGGTTTGTTTATTGCATTTTCTGTATTATCTAATTCAATTAATTCCTTCAATTCTCTTTCAAGTGTCAGGTGTCACACATATGTGTGTTGTATCATCATAAATTATTATTTTCAAAATTCCAGTAAACGAGCAGTTGATGATGTGCGCCGCACTGGCAGGATCTGTGTACTAGACATTGAGATGGAGGGAGTCAAGCAAGTGAAACAAACTGATCTTGATCCACTGCTGGTGTTCGTGATGCCACCTTCTATTGAGGAGTTGGAGAGACGGCTGCGTGCACGCAACACTGAACAAGAGGAAGCCTTGAAGAAAAGATTGGAGACAGCTCGCAAAGAAATCATATTTGGTGAGATTAGTATAATAGGTTTTATTTTACATAAATAATATAGTTTTATAGTTTCTAATATAAAGAATTTTTCCCAGCTATAGAAGTGTTAGGTTACTCACATCTCTTCACCTTATGACAGACAGTTGTGCTCAGCAGTGGGACAATAAATGTGTTTATGTTACAAAAAGGCTGAGCAGAGTTCCCCAATATATCCATGCCAGAGGCTAGTCTGACTGATAATTATAGACATTATTACTTCATACAGTAAAATAATATTTATATACAAATTATCTTAAATTACAAATAGTATTTGTGAAATAACTATTTATATTTTGTATTTTAATATTAAATTAGAAAAAATATAATGTAATTGGTGTATTGATTCCAGGTCAAGAGCCAGGCAACTTCCACAAAATCATTCTCAATGACAACTTGAACAAGGCATACTCAGAGCTGCGTGAATTTATAGCACAAAATACGGAGGACAAAGAGAGAGGTATGTATTCACATATTAACTGTTTCATAAACAGAACAAAAATAAGATTGTGACTCAGCATGTTGTTAAATTTATTTGCTAGGTAGATGTGTACATAATATGGTGTGTTTTTTGGCTGTGTGTTTGTTTTGCCTCACAACTTCATGAAAAGTTTGGTATCATCCAATTAGCATTTTGAGTAATATTAATCTCAATGTTAAGATAAAAAGTCTATTCCAATAAAAAATGACAACATTGTAAACAAACCATCACTCAATATAAAATCACCCTACTTCATACTTATTTCGTTTTCACTACATTAAATTCTGGTTTCAGAATCTTCGAAAATACTGTTGCTTTCATATTACACTGGTTTTTATAGCAATTTCAAGTAAAATACAAAAAAAATGCAAATTTATAAAATTTGTATTAGTTTCACATTTTCTTTTTTCTAAAACTTTAGTGAAGTGCTGATATGCACGATATTTAATTAATGAAAAACAAATTAAAAAAGGGAAGAAGTAAAGGAATTATGCCAATTGCATTTGAGATAATTTAGAAAAATTAAGAATATTCATTTAATTTTTCTTACTGAATTGTTCAAAAAGTAAATTACATTATGGGAGCAACAACTTTCTCCTAGAAATACATTTTATAATTGACGCGATACAAACGGATAAATTTAAATAATTAGTAAAAATAAAATTAAAAATTTAAAGAAACCTTCGACACGAAATCTGTAAAAAGGAAAAAATATCTAAGTAGTCGGAAATTGATCTTGCTAGAAGCTCGACTTCTTTACGCTAAGGATAGGTGCTATTATTATATTTTTATATATTATTGGTCTTCCGACGCAATAACTCTTGGATTTAAATATTCTACTTATATTCAATGTAAAGGGATAAAATTTATATATTTTTTCCTTTTTAGTGATTTATGTGTCCGGGTTGCTTAAAATTTTTAATGTATATATTATCTTATATTGCTATTAATAAACAATGTACACATTTTCAATGATGCAGTAGGCATTAGGGCTTAATTCCAATATTTGAAAGAAAACTGGATACTAATACGTTTTTCTTATAATAAGAATAAGATTTATTATACACAGGTAGTACATACTGTCAATGTAGATTTAAAGAAATAAATACCTTCTAATCAAGTTTAAAAAAATGCATTCACTCATTCATTCATATTTGTTATATTATTTGCAATAGGCACATCACTAAAACTATTTAAGACACTGACCTCTATAATACTCTATAGGTTCACTGGACAGGCTACTGATAACGGTTGATTTTCGCCATTTTGGCGCTGATAGCACAAGTGAGCAGTAATGGCACTAATTTTAGAGATTGGACAATGTTGATAACTTGTTGTTCTTCCATGAAGGTTGTAATAGCAAAATCTAGCATTTTGCTATTACAAACTTAAAGATTTTTTTAAGTATGTTACCCAGCAACAACTTCTGTTAATATTTAAACTTGTTTTACTGTTTAATTTATCAAAATAAATCTACTGCTGATTTAAACTACTACTCTTTATTTCGATTTACATAACAACGACTTCATACAACTTCAACTTCATAAAGATGCAAATACCAAGCGAGGGCTAAGAACGTTTTCCTTGCGTGGTAACATTTTGTCACATACATTTGTAAGGTATAGTTTTACAGTAGATATAAGATGTGGTACTGGGGCCTCCTTTTTACACCAGTGCACATGGGCCAACTACACCCAGCGTACAACAAGGCACTTAGAATACAATACAATAACGCCTCCCCAGATGTCAGACGATCCATAAGGATTTCCACACATATCACTTACTTGGACTTACACAAAATTATACAATGAAAAAATATCGACATTAATGATCGAACACGGAGATGCCATAAATCGGCCATTTGCATTATGTGTCAATCAGTGTCAATTTTAGTTCACAAAAGCACGGAGCAGCGCTTCATATTGAACCAAAAATGATGCTGTCATTTGTACGCCATAGCCTATCCAGTCTAGTAGCATAGAGATCAGTGATCATTATTTCACTCTGGACCGTATACTATGTCGATAAAAATATTTAATAAAATACCCAAAGAAATAAAAGACATATTAAATTACAATATATTTAGAATTTCATTAAATAAATATCTTATGCAAAAATGCTACTACAGCCTACAAGAGTTTTTCGAAGACAAGAAAAAATACAACCCATCACCACCACAACACAATAAGTAACATTACATTAAAAAATATACAAAATAATAAATAAAATAAAAACAAAATAATAATTGTACACCTACTAATAATAATAACTGTACCTATAAGCAATTAGATATTATATATATTTTATGTTTATTCAATTGTAATTATAAATACTTAATAATAATAATGTATTGTTATCTAATTGCCTCATTAGTCTAGTGGTCCCAAGTGCGACTGCTACGCTAGAGGTCCTGGGTTCGATCCCCAGGTCGAGCAAAGTGTTATTGGGTTTTTCTATGAAATTCTCAGTAGCAGTTCGGAGTCTGGGTTTGTGCCCGGTTAATGGCTATAGGCTCGCCCCCTATAACATGGGACTTAAACATACCGGCGAACTGTGGGTGTACATTAAATACGCCTCTGCCTAACCCTTCGGGGAATACAGGCGTGATGGTATGTTATGTTATGTTATGTTATCTAATCATAAGTACCTACCTAATTACATTTAGATTATTAAATTTGCAGCGCCCTTGCAGGGTTTCATATTGAATCACTATTGTAACTTGTAACATCTTAATTACATATGAAAGCAATAAAGATTTGAATTTGATTTAAGGTCATTGTCTTTTCTTTGTTTACAAAGTTTTCAGTTTTGATTGGAATAGACTTTACTTATAATACGTTTTCAAATAAGCATAATTATTATATTTATTTAATTTATCTAGAAGTATTGTTATTATCAACTAACATAATATTCTTGATAATTGTCCTTTATTCTGATTATTTTAAGAATACCTACAAACATACTTGTATTTCATTTAAACTATATTTAGTTTGATATTTAATATAATATAATTATCATCACACCTGTAGTGTATATCCACATTTCACCTGAATAAAGGAAGACAAGGGCCTATTGCCATTGATTGGGCACAAATCCAAACTTCAAGCTGTTATTCAGAACTTCATAGAAAAATCCAATAACACTATGTACTTGACTTCAGAATCAAATTCGGGATTTCTAGTAGTGACAGTTAGGATGTTTAAACTAATAAGGCAATTGCAATGAAATATTGAAACAAAAAAATAAGTATTGAATTTTTATTCAAAATGTTGTATTGGTGTAAGACCTGTACATAATAAACTATATTAATGACTGCAGAAACTTATCAGCAAAACGGTTCCATTTAAAAATATTATCCCATTCATCAATAGTAAATTTGCAATGGATTGATAAGCATACATAATCCATCTCATTCAGATACTGACAAAGTATTTTACCAAATCTATACTCTACCCTAAAATTATAAAGAGGTAAAGTTTGTGAGGTTGTAAGGGGTAATATCTGGATGTACTGAACCGATTTTGAAAATTCTTTTTGTGTTGGATAGTCGATTTATCGAGCAAGGTATAGACTTTACACCATCACGCTACGCCTCTTAGAAACGGAGCAGTGCGGGTGAAACCACGAGCGGGTCGCTAATAACCTATATTTTTGACTAATTAGTGTGTTAATTAATTTCACAAGTGTGTTTTATAACTTCACTAACATTCTTCTCAACAGATAACGAGGAGAAGAAAAATGGAGATAACTGAAAAGTTCCGCATGAAGCATGATATTATCCTTGGGATACATTATATATGAGCATACTTGTTGTTTTAAATGTTTTGAGATTGGTGTTAGTTGTGTGAATAACACTTAAATATGGCCCCAATAAGCTTATTCATATATATTATGTAACAGGTTTTTCAAAACAAATCTATATGAAACTACCTCCTATTAAATCTTTAAGTACACAGTATTTTAAATCCATAAAATGGTGAATTTAACGGGATTCTAACCAATATTGAGTGTTTATAAATTGCTTATATTGATTGTTGTTGAGTAATTAATCGTTGTAAATGTTAGAAAACAGCTGTGTAGAGCAGTTTGTATTTTTGCAATTACTGGCAAGTCTTCATTGAAATGCATAATATTTATCATGTACTCGTCGCATTATAAGTAACGAAGTATCTGATAGTTTCGTGTCCGTTTAAATTATTAACCATTATGTAGGATTAAGGGATCTCGCACACTAGGCGATAATCAGAACTAAACCCAGTATCCACGGCGAACAGGTAAATTATAGTAGAGTAATGTTGGTAGTTAACAGTAGTTTCAACCTCGCTAGTAGGCATGGGTAAATAAAAAAAACCGATATTTACTGTATCAATACTTTTACAGTATCGATAACTATTGAGTGAAATTTCAATATCGAGTGAGATGTCGACATTTCGATATATCGACATTTTTTCAACGAGTGCGCGAGGTATCATTGGAGGACAAAAATAAAAGGCCATCTAGTAACATTAAATACCAGAGATGCGTAAAAAATAAAAATTTTGATATGTTCTCCAAAATAAATATCGAATATCGTAGATAAAAAATATTGACGATATAATTATGTCGATGTGTTGATATTATATAGAATTTCTTTTTATCCATCCCTACTGGCTGGCATCATTACTCAGATCTTGTACCGATGTTAAAAACTACTAACCTTGGCCATGTGCTTGGTCTCATAACGTGGTGGTGACGACCTATGTAAGCCATATCTAGGATTGCTGACAGCATAATTTAGCTTGTTATACATTACATGTGACGTGTAAAGTGTATAAATGCGTAGATACATAAAGGTACACAGCATTTCCATCAAAGAATAAATTACTATGAAAAGCCATTTTATTTGTTACATAAATGTTTCGGTATAGAAATAGAAGGACATGTAGACTCAATTCAAAAGAAAATAAACATTTTATGCATTTATAACTTACACTTGGACTTTTTACACCCTAGTCTAAGCTTTATCATAATAATATTTAGTAGATCAATGTGTAGTTCAAATTAATATGTTAATTTAATAGTAAAAACGAATAAAATTAAATATATTTTTTTGTCGACAGTACCTACGTATACTTTTAAATTTTATTACTGTCAACCGAATCTCATCTTTCATTGAAACAGATTTGCCATATTTGACTTTGGTGGCCACTATCGATCATTCAGTGCCCGCGTTTATAAATCGACCCGACCAGCGACTTTAGATTCGATACTAAACTAAATAAACGCTACGATAATGGCCTTCTGAGACATTCCTTAGAAATAATAATTATGTATACATGCATACATCAATAGTACTAGACAAATGATTTTATTTTACCCTTTTATAATCATATATGTCATAAATTTGTGTTCCACCAATTTTCGTGCCAAATTGTGATAAGATTTCAGCTTATAAAATCTAACAAGGAGTACTGTGTGCAATTTATTATTAAGTGTACCTACCTTCTTAGATTAAGGTAGAAAATAAATGTATCTGTGTTATGTAGTTGCTGTTTAAATGTCTGTATGTCCCCTGTACTATAGGTTTGTTATTATCTATTTAAATTATCTATAATTCTGGTTTGTTATAATTAAAGTTACAAAATAGATAAATACTCATAGGTTTCTATAAAAAGGTACATAGTTAAATTTGTGTTATGTATCATAATCCCAATTAGGTTAACCTACTGTCTATAAAGGGATTTGTCTATCCGTATAATATGTTAGTTTATTTAGAAGTATTATTTCTTGCTGTTGAGTTTGTAATTATTTATAATAAAATTAAAATTATTTGCTTATAGCTCTACTTCGAGGATTCTAAAGAAAACGACGTCGCTGATTTCTTCATCATGTACTTATTATGAAAAGTTTCGATGTTTTCTCTATAAATTAACTTAAATTTGGTTACCGACAATTTGTTAAACTTTAAATATACATTTAACGAGGTGTCATATTCTAGCTGAATCAATAGGTATTAGAGGGGGCTTATTTTTGTATAACTATAAAATCTCCATTTTTGGTGTTCAATTAACCATTCCAAGAAGCTAAATAGCAATGCTATACTGCTATATACTTAGGTACATGAAATTATTGTGATTTGCATAATTTTTATTTATATACTTATCTATTATATTGCAACCAAATGCGTTTTTAAGTAACATATTGTAATTGTATGTGTTGTCAAATAAATTGATTGAAAATAATAATTTGTTTCTATTCCATGCTTTTTTTTACAATAAGTAGGTTAGTCTAAAATCGTGGTGCATCCCTTCATGGCCGTACCCAGCATTTTTTAAGAGGTGGGGCAGAAGTAAATAAACTAAGTAGTAGGAATTCAAAATGATTTTTACCTATTTAACCTGATAAGTTTTATTTGCACTACACCTTAGGTACCTATCTCAACAATAACCTACGAGGGTTCATTTTTAAAGTAGGTACCCAAATGAACATGTATGTACCTAATTTTGTTATATTAATTTTGCCTAAAAAGAGCAGGGCGAGACAAATAGATACTTTGCTGCACCGTGGGTAAGCCCATGCATCCCTTTGTTCTTATTGGACCGCAGCGACGGGGATGCGCGTGAATTCTTGCCGACGCTTTTACACTGAAAGATGACTCACACCAGCTCTCTACGTTCGAGAAACCGGGCGAGATTTGTATCTGTTGTAGAATGTAAGAAATACTCTATTCTTGCAGCTGTAAAATTAAAATAAATATTGTAAGTACTAATATTTCATTTATCGTCTCGCACATCTACGCCTTTTACACCATAGATGAGCGTGGCTTGGAGAAATTTTGCCATACAAAAATAATTATTCTCGCCCATCGCATCCTCGGGTATTCTCAGTTGCCCCCACCGTCGACTCCACCACCGGTGGCAAATGGGGAAAAAATCCCATTTGTCACCAGTGATGGCAATTGGGAGTGGCCTCTTTTTTTATTCCCAGTCGCCACCAGTGGTGACCGATGGGAAAAATATATAGATAGTGCTAGAGCTGAATATAATTAAAGTGATGTGAATTCAATTTTTCACGAATGTTTTACATAGATGGTATATTTTATTATGAAATGTAGGTACATTAAAAACGAGGGAAATAAAACTTTCTACTTCTAGTATTACAGATTATATTATTATTTTATTTTACTTATAACGATGTTCATAAGTTTTCTATCACAGATTAATCAACACATGGAATTATGTCTATTTATGTAAATTTATAATAAAATAGTACCTAATGAATACTTCATTGCAGCACATTTACAATATCTTCCGCGCCCGCATCCTGTCGATCAACCCCCTCCACTTTATTGTTGTCGGTAGACCAGTGACGTAACACTTATCAGTACATTCCCAATCCCAACACTAGGTATCGAGTGCGGTCTGCAGTTCTGGTGCAGTATCGTTAGTTTTTATAAAAATACTGTTTTACATTAGAACGTTAATTATTGTGAATAATATAGGTACTGATCTGTGATAAAAAATAGCAAGAAAGTTAATTATTGAGACTGATTATTCTGTGATAATCCCTAAGAATTATAGGATTAAGTAACATATAACCTAACCTAAAACAATAGGATTAGTTATGTACCTAAGTAATAATATTTTTTAATTAACGGAACGGAAATTAGAAAATTCAAAAAAGTAAATTGTTGTGAATAAAACGTTGATTAATCTCTGCAATTTTAATTTTGATTATTACATACATACATACCATGACGCCTGTTTTCTCCGAAGGGTTAGGCAGAGGTGTACTAATATACACCCATACTTCGCCGGTGTTTAGGTCCCATTGCCATTAGATGGGCACAAATCCAGACTCCGAGATGCTACTGAGAATTTCATAGAAAAACCCAATAACACAGCTTGGGGATCGAACCCAGTACCTCTAGCATAGCAGTCGCGCTTGGGATAACTTGACTAATGAGGCAGTCATGAGGCAGCAATTTTGATTTATAAAAATATAGGTAATGTCTTCCAAGTGACGTGTAAGTTTTATTTCTCTCGTTTTTAATGATCTCATAATAAAATATATCAGCTATCGAAAATCGTTCGTGAAAAAAAATTAATTCACATTATATTCAGTTCTGCACCGACACTACTGAGGGCGTATCTATTTATTTTTCCCATCTGTCACCACTGGTGGCGACTGGGAACAAAAAGAGGGGCCACTCCCAATTGCCAATTTGGGACGTAGACGGTAGGGGCAGCTGGGAATAACCCGCATACTCGTCTCGCCGGACTAAAAGTACTTTTATGTGTGCCTATCCAAGCTTTGGTAGGCGTGGAAGATATATATAAAAGTTGCACTGTGAAAAATCTTACACCTAAACACACATTTATGAAGAGCTGCAGATTTGGATCATAAATAATATGACTGATGTCTCTTACAAATTTATTTTAAGTCTATAATTGTAATTATCGCTAGGAAATACATAACAACACAAGTTATATTTGTTTAATTGAGGGTCAAGAAATACTTATAGTAGACATTTATTTCAAACAAGTACATACACATGATATCAATTTGTGAATAATTAATCATTCTGAGCAATGTAGTCCAAAAGTTACATCACAAGACAACTCACAATAAACATAATAGTAGGTATAGTAAATTATAAAACAATTTTAGTTTTGACAATATTTCACAGCATTCTTGCTGTCATTGGTCAGCACAAATAAATTTCAAAGTACAATGCTGCTATCTTTATCCCATCGATCACGATGTGAATGGGGTGGCGTATTCTCACAGTCCCCACCTATAGCTGCATTTTTAGAGATATTTTTCAGTGAGACACTACTTCCTGCAGGAATTAAGTTAGACTGTTTTGATAAACATTTCAGTCTTGGAATATGTGACACTCTCTTAGGAATTTTTGACAATGCATTTTTCTGGGTTTTAGGATCATACAATGTATTAGCTGATTTAGATCGTGTATGTCCAGTATCTGCCTTATTCTTCATACATGACAATGGAGTTCTGGATCCACTGTTACTAGCAGACTTGGACTTTTTTGGTGTGTCATTAAGATCAGCTACTTCATCTTCATATATGAGTAGCCCATCTACATTTTTGTCCGGTTTACTGCCAGTTTGTCGTAGTTCGGCATTTGTGTTCTGTAAAACTTTAATTAATGTATCGTCTGACATGGTTTCAACATTTCCATCACTTAAATCATCAATTTTTGCTACAACAATAGGAGTCCTTTCAATACCAATTGATGGGGACCGAGGATCATCATCGAGGATTTTAAATACTGGGACATCAGCTTCATCATCATTTATTTTATCAGAATCATCAATACTAGCAATAATTTCTTCACTATCTTCGAATTTGTCATCACTTTCAACATATTCAAAGTTTGTTTCCAAAAACTTTGGTTTTTGGTCAGTTTCCTTGGATATATTATTTTCTATAGCATCATTGGAAGCTGTGGATGATCCTAATGGTTCTTCATGTTCTTTTAAAGTGTCATCTAAAGTAATATTATAAAATCCCTCGCACAAGTTTCTGGATACAACTAAGTCTGGACTCTTTTCACATGCCTCAGCACAACTATCATAAGTATCCTCATTATCAGGCTTCAACACAGGACTTGCACAGTTATCAGATTGAAGTCTTAATAATTGCTTCTCATGAGCTACTTCATCAGCCTTTGTTGTAATAATAATAGGTGTCCGTTCAAACTCCTGTGTTGGAGAACGTGGATCGTATGACTGTAAGTGGTTCTTTATGACGGCCGAAAGAATAGGATTGTTATGAATGAGTTTTTCTTCACCATTCGCATTTTCGAAAGTCTTCCTCAGATCAACATTTTTAGTAATATTATGTTTCCCACTCGATTTGTTCTGAAAGATGCAATGACAAATAAGTATAGAATAGGTAGATATAAGGATCAAGCAGGAGGCCAGAGTTTATCAAAAACAAAAAAATGGAAGGAATTCGTATTGCCCCTTGTGGTAATTAAGCTATTTTAGAATATGTCGAAATATTTAAACACACCTGTAATGGAGTCCGTGTAATTTCTGGTGTTGGTGATCGCGGATCAGGGTTATCACAAATGTCTAATTCATTTTTTTGCACAGCAACAGCTGGTGCCTCAATAGTGGGCTTACTTGTGTTGCTTCCCATTGTTATTAAAAACTTTATAAGTGTTCAATGCTAAACAAAATCCGATGCTACTTTAGTACCTATATGAAACTTATCATTTTAAGCAAAAAGTTACAGCGATAAATTAAAATATTGCTTTTTTTCTTTCTACAGATTCTACAATCCAGTCCAGAGAACGAAACTCAAAACATTTAACGGCCGCAAATGTCACACTGGTTTCTATTTTTAAATATGATTCGTTCGGAAAATAAGAATACTTATTACTGACTGTAGTACTATTACATTTTGTAGAAATTAAAGTAAACATGGGATAAGTACGTACTAGAAATGTTTATAGATGTCAAATTTAATTCAACCTTTGTGCAAGTTGCTTGTTAATTCAAACTATTATTAGGTATTTTGTGGTTGGAAAAGGCAATCTGGCATTGAAAAGTTTTCGATGGTTGTAATTTCTAAACGATCATAAAGATTATTGCCATAACCATTTTAATAAAAATAAATATGACGTTAGTTACTAGTTAAAAAATAAAACTATGACAATTTAAAATTACGTTTAAGGCGGATCGTTCACCTGAGCCCGCGAAATTCAAATGTCAAGTGGTTTTTCGCAGTTTATAGATCTATATTCGGTTTATAGATCTTTATTTCTCATTAAGACAGTATATTGTCAATTATATTAAGTTCTACATTCATGGCAATAGTAATTGCGACATTAACTATACAAAATTCACAACGTTTAACTAAAACCATTGCTTAAAAATCATTATTGAAGCTAAAAGGAGTGTAAAGTGTTAATTTTGACCATTGACACAGTTTTTGGTAAGTTTTTGGCTTAATAGTAAAGGTTTTAGTTCTCAGTTGTGAATGTTGTATAGTTAATGTCGCGATTGTCTACTTCTGCCATGAATGTGGGACTTTTTACAGACCTACAAACTACGAAAAATCACTTGAAATCTGAATTTCCCGGGCATAAGTGAACGATCAGCCGATTTTTATGAAGATTTGGGATTTATATTTAACTTCCCTTTTTTGCAACTCAAAAAGTCCGGTCGTCGACTCGTTCAGAAAATTCTTATAAAATTATTATCAAATAATCTTGAGAAAAAGTGCAAGGACATTGGCAAGTGAAACTATTTTTTTACTCGACTCACGATTGCACCAGAAGGAGGGTTATGTTTTTCGAGTGTATGTATATTTCTTTGTCACGCTCTCTACAGCCTATGCCTAAAGGGCAAATCAAAATTCAATATGGCGAGAACCAGACGCTATACTAATGAGAAAAAGAAAAAGTGAAAGTCAACGAAATATATTATGTGGCGTACATATCATTAAATACTTAGGTCTTTGAAAATCATGATGACAGAATAAAATTACTTACGCCCAGGTATCGAGGGTCGAAATGACGGGAACGACGGGAACCTTACCTGAATCCTCCTACCATGTGACCACTTATCATTATCCGCCATAATACGTACCTACATAATAATCTGTGATTAGTATTGTAGTTAAAGGTAATATGGCGCCAGCATAGCTTAGTCCCCGAGTCTCAAGCGCTACTTTAAATTTTTCCTCTGATTAATTCTAGAGTAGATTTTGAAAATGAAGACATAAATGTTGATTATTATTTTAATAGTATCACATTAAAAACATTAGATACATTAATTGTAAACTTAATCAAAATTTTAATCTAAATGATTTCCTTCTATATACCCCTATTTACTTAAACCTACCCCCCCTATTTACTTAACCTACCTATTTACTTAATGTGTTCCAATTCCAAAATAAAAGTAGCTATCCCACGGCTTGCGATGCAATGCCTCTTATAACTTTTTGTTTTTCTTTTTCGTTAAAACCTTCCCAGGCATGCACACAACAACTCACCAAAGTATAATCGCAATAGGATGAATGGTTTAGCAATGCATAGAGGACAAACATAAAGAACATTCATTTTTATTTAGGAAACAGAGTGAAAGGGTAGCTAGACGTCGTCATTATTGAAACGTAAAAAAAAACGTATATTTTCCGGACGGTTTGTTTTTAATTCGAGTCCGACACTGTACCAGGGTTCCCAACTTAAAGGTTATCCCCCAAATTAAAGGAATAATTAAGTGGGATGGGATTTTTAAGGGCCTTTTAATTTTTAGGCATGTTTTTGATGCCTTTACGCTTAAGCTGTAATGTGATAAAAATGGTTGTTATTTTTCATTGATTTTAGATTGTTTAAATGAAACCAAACCACTAGCGTCAAGGATATCCGTGTTTACCCTTACACCCTGTATATTTTAAGTAAGAAGGAACCTACCTAATATAAATTCTACTATAGTACTAACTAGTTAAAAAAATAGATTGTAGGTACGGAACCTATTGCATTCGATATTTTGTTTCACACTTATGTAATACTCGTACAATAGGTAAGTGTTACTTAAAAAATCCGCCAGGCAAAGCTTTTATTTCAGAGAATGTAATCTACTTGGTACGTTTCGGCAGACAAGCTAAATCGTAGGTCCAAGTACCGCGCCTGCACACGGTGAAAGATCGGGAACTCCACTTCCAGCCTCGCGCGCACCTCACGCGACAACTGGACCCCTCGTTAAGACCCCAGCCATTCGGTGACGTCACTCCTTTGCAGCTTATCCTGCCATGCTCAGGGGGCGGTGGAGGATGACACCACGTGCGTGCTGTAAGAGAAATAAGTAGATATTATGTGTATCTACTTATTTTGCATGGGATCGAAAGCAATTTCGAATATTGATTTCCGAAACTTCATCATGAAGACGGCACTTGGTGATAATTTTGAGATTTATTTGGACATTCATTAAATTCGCGACCTCACATTTAATGAACTTAATTTTAGTAAGTAACTAAGTACCTACCAAGTCCCTATAGTTAGGTAGGTATTAGCTGTTACTATAGATGGGTTTCTGCTAGGGTTGCCAACTCTCGAAAAGACCAAGCCGGGAGAATTGTATGTTTGAGATATTTATTGGGGGAGGGGGTGGGTCTGGATTGAAAGAAAATCATTAATTAATTTTTAAATTTATATTTATTTTGTTTTCGAGCAGCATCTAATATTTGTCGGTTTTTCACCACAAAATCGTAAAAGTGTTTACATGAAAAATCTAAATTTGTAAGTATTTGTAATTCTGCTTTTACTAAAGAAATACTCATTCGGTTTCTTTCCTTGCTCCATACTTGCTCCATCATGCTGAACACGCGCTCGCATGAGGCATTTGAGACAGGAATGGAAAGAACAAACGCGACCATTTTTTTCAATTCAGGACAGGGATTTCTGTTTTTCGATTTCGTAAAGAAATTAACCCAGCGTAAATCCACTCGATTTTCTTCAACAAGATGTGGTTGCATCTCACGCAGAAGTCCAAACTCGTCGTACAATTTGTCACAATCTAAGTCAATATTTAATAATTCCTTGAGGCGCATGCCGCGAACGCCGCCCACGCGGCACGCGGCGTGCGTGACAGAGATAGACATCGCCGAATCAACCACGTCGACGGCGAGACGAACAGGTTTAGGCCGGCAGCGGAGCGGGGACGGTGTTGTTGTTTTGATGCATTTAATTTTTAGAAAAACCGGAGAAATCATTGCTTTCCGGGAGGTCGGGAGGTTAGCCATTATTACCGGAGTCTCCCGGGCAATCCGGGAGGGTTGGGAACCCTAGTTTCTGCCCAGGCATGGCAAAAAAATAAATGCTCTGGCATAAACCCATCTATATACATGGATGGGTTACTGCCCAGCCATTTTCGGCGAAATTGGGCGAAAAAATAAATGCCCTGGCATAAACCAGGGCTAAACCTAAGATTTTCTGGGTAATGTACAGGCCCAAAACTTTCGCCACCGAAAGAAAAAGTTCGAGATTGTGCTAATAAAGCGATGACAAAAAATTGCTAGATAACATATTGAGTTATGAGAATAATACCTAAGGATACTTACCTTACATTCCACAATAATGCTCAGAATCAGGAATTTCGACAACTTTGTATTTTAATACTTACAAGCAACTAAGTTTTAATTAATTTTATTAAACTATGGAAACAATAATAGTCACTAGGTAATAACAGTTCCTTCAGGAATATTTATCTCATAACAATGATTACAAAATATTCCTTTGTCTTACATAAATTCAATATTTGGCTGCTTCCTCGATTGTATTTTGGCTCAGTTTAATGTGGAGATTTGCACACACGATTCATAATAATAGTTGCAATATGCGAAGTGCATGTGGAGTGAATCATGGTGATAAAAGAACATCTAAATGTCCCGTGGCCTTGCTGTTATGACTCGTCAGTAGTGTTCAGAGCATAACTGTTCATACCTACTTCCCTTTGTTTTCTTGCTGTGCGTCTGTGTGTGCATAATGCGATTATTATTAATAAGTAGGTATACAAAATAATTAATATCTTACCGCTACAAACGGGCAAGTGTCCCGACCATCTCATGTCGTCACCACATGCTAGTTCTCTCTGTCCACGTAATTCGGCTTTAGGGTCTCGGCATGTAAAATTGCACGCTTTATTATCAGCTCCGCAATGAGGCACCAAATATGTTGGTACAGAACAAGACTGTACCAATACGTGTATTTGCATTTTGCATGTTTGGAGAATCTGGAACGTGGAACACATTCTTGTTGAAAGATGTGAAAATTTTTAGTAATATTTTTGCACTTACGCACGAAAATAACTCACGTCGTCTTTATGCGTGATACGACCGACGACCATATGGGAGCCCTCTTTCAGTAAAGAACCAAATTTAGGTCCGTACATATGAACGAAACGTACGTGTCTGGGAGCTTTTCTTCCTGAACACGACATTATACGAGGATATTGTAACATTGCACGATCCATGCCTGGCTTAGTAATCAATGTTCTGTCTGGAGGACACCGCACGCAGATATTATCTGAAATCATTTACAAAAAAAATTTGCATGAAACCTTTAAATGACACTTATTATAATAATAAAAATAGGTATCTAATTAAAATAACCTTCACCGATGCTGTTTAACTCATTATCTCTTAAACGAATTGGCAACGATCTTCTACGATTTACTTCCCTGGCGCGCACTACTCCTCGCCCCAAATAAATGGACGAAACTTCATTATTTAAGTTCTTCCTATTAATTTCTTCAAGATATGCATCAGACTGATAGAAGAGCCGTGGGTCTTCTCGTGGCTGGTAGACTTTACGCGTCTTCGTTTCGGTAAGTGACGGGGTATCGTACCGAACGTGCAGCGGCGGCCGTAACTGGGCGAACCGGCTGCTATGATAGTCATTATCATTTCTCCTGATGTGGTCAGTTATTATAGAACGCCGAGTGTGATAATTTGTCGGTCGACTATGATACCCCTCTTTCGGTAAAAGTTTTATTCTGAAAATCAATAGATACATAGTTTAAGTCAGATAACAGCATTTATCACCGATATGCGAAGTCCGAGTTTGCTAATGACGATTGTAAAGAAAAAGTGTGCGGCTCGTCAAGGTTTCTTCCCAAACATTTTAATATTTACACGTGAAGTGATTTGCAAAACAAGAAATTGGAGCTTGTAATCTGTTTAGGTATGTGGTATTCCTGAACCAGTCAGGCTCAATGCTATAGGAATAGAATTGACGTACGAGTATGATGGCTATTTCAGAGTTTTGTTTGCTTTTCTTGATACAATACTCCGACAGGGACTTATTAATGTTTTGATACGAAGTAAGTAAACTATTGCTATTGCATATAAGTAGGTAATATAGAGAAATTAATTAGTATTTTTGTAATTTTCACAATCTTTAAACAACTATTTCAATAAATTACACATAAATAACACTAATTAATAATCTTATGATATGGTGAAAATGGTAAAATAGTATTTTTTTATAAAAAGCTCTCTTTGTCAGCCAGCTATCTATCATATTGTCTGTAAGATAAACGAACAATAAAACTATTTAACGATTACATTTGTGTTTCAGGAAAAGTTATAGACGCTATATGGACCTTCTAGCGTAATTATATGGAAAAAAAGTGCGGCAAAGATGTTACGTAGAGTGGTGCCAAAGATTATACATCATACCACTGACCTGTTGATATCTATGTCCGGCTGGCGGGCTTTCAGTGTGCCTAGAAAAATAATCACAAATTTATTTATAAGTAGGTAAACAATAAATCTAAAATAATGCCACACTTCCAGTTTATAGTTGCGTACCTACAAATGATAAGAAGCCGAGTTTGTGTTCTCCGGATTTTGAAACGAATATCTTATTATTCAATGAGGTACCTACGTATAAATGTTACATGAGATGAAAATAGAACAATCTTTTTACTAAACAGTTGCAAAAATATTTCAGATTTAAAAATAACTACATTAAATTAAATATTTAAAGAAACCCCCGACACCGCCATTTTGTGGCGTCGGCCATTTTGGACCGATTTTCATCAAACATAGCTAAGAACACTCCCAACTAATTCACCTTTCAAACAAAAAAACAAAATCAAAATCGGTTCATCCGTTTGGGAGCTACGATGTCACAGACACACACACACGTGTTTGCGTCGGGGATTAAAAAAGAGGATGCTCTTCTATCCCATACTCCTCACGTATTGCTGTTATATGAAGTATCTTGCAACAAACGATACCTATGATCAAAAAGAGATTATGGAGTTTCTGGCAACGGCCCCAGCATTCCAATGCATTTGCAGGTTGGAATGTGATTTTGTTTGATAATATGAACTCGCTGAAATTACGTAGTACTCGCTATGATTTGGTTAGGAATAAACCACCTCATCATTCCCAATGAATGTTGTAAGAGGTAACATTAGTTCAGAAGGGATTTCCGTCGATGTTAAAATAGTTTTGCTTCCTGAAGTAGCAATTGTGAATTATTTGTTTAACTCTTTCGTTTTAATATGGGCCAAAGGTCTTCTTACTTTCGTTCGGTTCGTACGGTCTTGTACTCGTATAAGCATGGGAAAATCATACCTAAAGACAGGAATAAATATATTTAAGGCCAATGACATTACCTATATAGTTTAAAATAATATTTTAATTATCATTGTCTAAGGCCGATTTTTCCATCGCAGGAAAAAAATAACTTATGAATAAAATTGACGTTTGACGGATTTTGTATAGAAAAACTGTCAGAAATTTGAATTTATTCCTCCGATAAATTTATTTGGCGGTGGGAAAATCCACCTTTAGCGATGTAAATTGGGGGCAGTTTTTACCATACACGGGGCACAAGTTACTTTCAGACCTAAAAAGTACTTATTTACTACAGTCTCTTAGTTTTTACTGTTTTATAAAAACAAGATGTACTATAGGTACTATCAATGGATATGGGGGGCCCAATTAAATCACGATGTCGTTTCTAGGTATCAGAATAGCAGGCAATTGTTCAGCTCTAGACAATTTATCATAGTCAGAATGACATCAGAAACATGCATCAGACCGTAAAACAATCTAAGACACTGCAATTCACACTATGTAAGCAGTGCAATAGATTACTCATCGTTCAAATGTTACTGACCACCCATAATGCAATTTAATACTCACTCTTTGAATAGGATTCAATTTGAAGCTGTCTAACAAGGCTAAAATTATTGACATCAGAATGATGCATCAATAGTGACGCATCATTCTGATGTCAATAATTTAAGATTTTTTTTTATGTGATAGGAGGGCAAACGAGCATACGGTTCACCTGATGGTAAGCGATTACCGCCGCCCATGGACACCCGCAACACCAGAGGCGTCACAAGTGCGTTGCCGACCTTTTAAAAGAGGATTGGGCCTCTGGTAACCTCACTCACTCGGCGAAACACAACGTAAGTGTTGTTTAGCGCCGGTTTTCTGTGAGGCCATGGTATCACTCCGGTCGAGCCGGCCCATTCGTGCCGAAGCATGGCTCTCCCACGTGAAATTCTCTTATTGGCGTATAGACGCCAATAAGAGAATTTCACGTGGGAGAATATCTTTAGTTGGAAGTAATAAATTGAGCTATAGAGGCGCCGACTACACAATTTGAATTGAATTCCTTGTTATTACTTGTTAAGTGCTTGATTTGAATGATTCGGTTCAAGTAACACGGGGCGAAGACACCGACATCATGATTCTACAAAACCCCTGCATATTATTTCTTTATGAAAGATAATATTTGATATGATCCCCTTGTTAGTTGAACCTAATCTTAAAAAGAAAAAAGAACTTAGTTGTTCACTGTTCTCTATCTACCTGCTGTCTAACCTCTTGATATGAGTTAACGCACTTTCCCTTTACTTCTTGTATAGAACTTCGTCTAGGTCAAAATTTAGACAGCAAAACGACTTGAATGAAAAGTTCGTAAGGAAATTATCAAAAAGAAAGAGGATTTGGAATTCATTTCTTAAAAGACAAGGATAAAATTAGTAAGCAATAATACTTTACACCTAGAAATGGTGGCTTAAGAATCTGGCGGACCGAATTTCCCATACAAACGTAATACCAAAATAAATCGTAATTAAAACACAATTTAATGAAATTCAGTGAAGTAGTAGTAGACGAAATAGTACCGTAGGAACCTAGATGAATGGTATCCAAATCGGAAAAATAACATAATTTGATAGAATATTGTCTGGATTACGATTTATTTCGGTATTACGTTTTTGTGTGCAATTCAAGCTCCGCCGGACCCATAACTAACGCTTTGAAACATCATAAAAGCTAAGGTTATATCACAAAGGCAAGCCTACGATATCACAAAATGACATTTCCTAGTATGAAATGTCGTCTTGTAATAACGCCAAGACATACAAATTAGAATAGAACTTTTATCGTAAAGTTCTGGCAGAGACAAAAGAAAAATAGTACAATTGACTGCACCTACTTATAAAAAATGGAAAGGGTAAATAGTGGAACGACGATCTTATGCGGAACTATCATCTTTATGTATCTATTCTTATTCTATGCATAATAAAATTGTAACAGGCCGATATCTGTACATTATAAATATTACAGAAAAAAATATATGAGGGGTCTTTATTAGAGCAACAGAAGCCAAAATAATAATTTTTAGATTTTTTGACTGTCTGTCTGTTTGGACGCGCATCACGCAAAAACTACTACATGGAATTGAATGTAATTTTCACCGATGTATTGCTAGAGGTCTAAACTAAAATCTGGTGCATGTTTCATCTTGATACGCCGCCTGGAATCGGACTTAGTACGTTAATATTTTTGCGACGTTAGTGCAACTGCGGGCTACAACTAGTAACCAATAAAAAACTAATGACCACATATGCATGCAAAACAAGCAGTTAATAATCACATTTCAGTATCATGAAGCTATAGAGATATTGAAATTATTAATGTACGCAATTGCATTCAAATAGCCGGCAAATGTTACTTCAACACATTTAATTTTACTTTTAAATCATCATACTAACGTTTCTTCCATACTTCATCTCATTGAAATGATGTCATTCTATAAAATAACAGTCGATGATCTAAAGTAAGATTGTGTTGACGTTGTTTGCTTTGCACTTTATATTAATTGATGATAGTACATGCCAAGTAGCTCTTCACATTAGGTTATATTGTAACTATGTTATTTTATATCATAAAGCTAGTTACTTTACGCCCATACATTATTATGTACAGGTTCTGCATTGTCACCGGATTAGTCGCTAGTCACTATTTTTTGTGGATCGTTTAAGTACCTATCACGATTGTTATTCTTATATTTTAAATGAGTCCCTCTGTAGTTACTTATGTGCCTCTTTTAATTATTCAATATCAGAAAAAAAGAGCAACGCAGAAGAGTGCTTGCCAGTCACGTGGCAGATTTTGCTTCAAGAAAATAATGAACTAAGACGAAATCCAGGACTTGACAACTTCGGAAATGACGTTGAGACAATTTTATAGAACGGTACGCTAAATATCCCGTGTATCGTATCACAACACTTGTAGAGGAGAAAGACTGGTAGAGAATGGTATTTTATTCATAAATAATATAAATATGCCTCTCGAAGATTTTTAAAAGCCTCCGGACCTGATGTTTTTAATTTGTTGCTATATGCTTTATTTTTAAAGGTCAGGTGCGTAGCACTCGCAACCGGCATATGAATGTGGAAGAAGCAAAAGAAGTTTGCAAGAACCGTAGCAAGTGGCGGTTTATAGTTTCTGCATACCCCTGTGGGAGAAAGGCGTAAGTGTATGTATGCTATATTTTGAAGTTTTGCTATCAATGGAAAAGTTTTCGCTCTGTTAGACATGATTTTCATCTGTGTATGTTAATTTTAAAACATCCTTCAGTGTTTAATTATCTACTAAAATACACACTTACAACAATGTAGATACGAAAAGTTGACCGAAAATTATTGTTAATGACATTATGTACACATGTCGACCTACATTTATTATCAGCAGTGATAATTATTATGCTAAATGAATTCATTTCTCCCTGAACTTGATTAGCGAGAAGTGTGACGATTTGAGAAGGCGCCGCCGGTATTTAATTAGATGTCTCGAGATTCAGTGTGCTAGTGAGTGAATTAGTTATTACTATCTGTTGCCCGCCGTTTTACTCTCATCTCAAAGGACGTTTTAAGACAAAAGCTAGCCTATGACCTTACCCACAAAGGAACGGAGACGGTATATGCGTTTAGGGTGAGGTCTATATTTATAACAACATCTTCAAAATTGCAAACAGAGTTATAATATTGACCGATATCATTAGTGTGGTTCTTGATACATTTTTAATATTTAATTAATATCACAAAAATGTTTATTTTCCAATATGAAAGTGCATTTTTGAAATATTAAACAAATAAATTAATTCGCGACTGTTTAGTTTATTTGTTGTGACGCATTCTTTGATGGCGTCACTGAGGCTCTTATGTACCTACTGTATTTATGAGCATGACTGTGTTAATAAACAAAGAGACAGTGTATACCTGATTAAATATAGACATTTTAGCCAAGCCATGAATAAATGAAAACCATTTCTTTTAAGTTCAAAAATAAAAATCGTTTGACGTTTGTTGTTGTCTATTTTATAAATTATGGTTGAGATGAATGATTTACTTTAGATCAAATAATATTATATTTAGCGCGTTATTAGTACCTAATCAAAGTTATGGCAACTGACTTCCTGACTATAATGAATGGCAGATATAATAATAATCACTCAATATAAACATATGGTTGTATTTATTTTAATGAAATTGATTCTTAATCGATAACGTAACTTTCCGTTGATTGTTTCAGCGCTTTCGGGTAAACAGCTTTCGATTTTATACTTCAGTCTAACATTTGCTTATACAAATCAAATGTGTAAGTAGAAGTAAGCAACTAATATTTTCAGTGCAAAGAAAAGTTGCGTATCTTTGCATAAAAATGAAAACTTTTAAAAAGAGAAAATATAAAACAACTTACCAATAATGCTAAAAATTAGAAGAGCAAACACAACTGACATCGTGAGGCAAACATTCGTGATTATAAAATAAATAAAAAAACACTCAAAATATTTCACTAAGTGCGTAAATAATGCACTGGAATGGCGGAATACCACTCACTGTAGGCAAACTCGGCAAAGGCAAGTGTTCGCGAAAAGCGCGCGAAAACCACTAATGTCGGAAGCTCGGCGTATTACGAAGACGTGGGAGGACCGCCACGGATGCCAGAATAACATTAGGCGTTTTATTAACAGTTATGAAGTACATTTATTATTGTTCTGCATACTCGTAAATCGATATCAATGTCATTGTTTTTCGGCGAAACAAGCAATTACCTGGACATTAGCGTCAGTTTGTTAGCGTCTAGAGAGAGGTAGTAATTGCACTGATTTAACATTTATCACGTCTCAGAACAAGTTAGCTCCTATTTATTTATATTATGTATGTGCGTTGGGTTTGATTATTAAAAAAAAAGGATAAGTAAAAGGCAGATACATACCGTTAATGTCATTTATTGGACAATACAGTTTACGATTCCCAAATATGACATCACGACTGCACTATCACACACTAACAGAAATAACGATTAATTACCTTTGTATAATAGGGTAAAAAAGGGAAGCTTATACAAGATATTTGTAGCAAAATCTACTTTAGAAGTTGCAACAAAGACTTTCTTGAAAGCTTTAAAACAGAGAATTAATATAAAAGCTTGATGTAGATGTGTTGCAAGGAATAAACAAACTCTTGCTTCTAATTTCAAAGATTTTTAAACCTGGAATACAAGATTTCGATGCGATTCCAAAAACGAACTCACTTTTTATTGATAAAACATTGAAATCAGAGTGCGGAAACATTAACGTCTCCTCACGATCAATGTTTGTCCCTTGTTTTAAAGCTTTCAAGAATGTTATTTATGGAGTGTTGTTACACATTAGACATGTTTGTTGCATGTGTGGTAGCAGCAAGGGTGGTACGGTGGGTTGGGGCACGTGAAGGCCTGGCAGGGGGGCACGCAGGGGCAGCACTCGCCAGGGTACCAGACCGTGCGCGCGTATCGGCCGCTCGGCCTCGTGCACGCCCCGTGGTTGAAGCAGTGTGCTTTGCAAGGGTAGTCGTAGCAGCACGGTCTGCAACAATAGAATAGAGAAAAAAATCGTATAATGCCAAACTGCCTTGTCTGGAAATCACGTCTAAGCTCACCCTCAGCTTAACACTTGTTTTTTAATGCCTTAAACATCTACAGTTTACCGTGAACTACTTATACGTCATAGCCACTATGCTAGACATTTACTTTCGAATTTTACGATGGAAATAGTTAATTGTTTTAGTTATCTGGCGGTCTAACACCATGATGCTTTGAAGCATACGGCGGCGGTAGACTAAAACCCACGAGGTTAACGTGAATGCGGAATAGACAGGGGGATATTTTGTGGTATCTACCTATTTATAAAAATCTGATATGACAGAGCAAGAAGTACCTAGTTTTCGGTGTATTGCAGTTTAATTTGTCAATTCAAAAAATCTAGGATCTCTTTCGCTCAATTGTATTAAAAGAAAAACTGCTGTATTTTACGCTAGAGAACCAACTCGTTAACAACGATTGACCTATTTAAATAATCCTCAACGGACCATTACGATGTGAGTAGTGCTACTGTAATATTCTTACGTCCAGTTTCAAGATTTTGCATGCCCGTAAATGTTTGACAGCCCATTAAAAATGTTTTCAATGGAAAAAGCACCCGCCTATTATAGTATCAGTTACGTACTGTAACCAGAATTTGGGATATTCCATGTGCAATATGATCTACTAAGGCTTGATAATCATATGTCCTCATCTGTTCTAACTAGAGATGACAAATCCTACTATCATCGTACTCCTATCCTTAAATTTACTTGCGGTCGATGCAGTAAGACGAAAATACACAGCCCTATTAAAATAGTTGTTATATTGCATTCATACATTTTATATACTTACCTCTCAGTCAGCCGCAATTTTTCCATTAACATCCTTTTCTTTATTTATAATATTAATAAGTATTTACTGAGCTGTCTCGGGTTCTATCACTGACTTTGATAAAAAGATGGCTGGTCTTACTTCGAAATAAGCGGATCTCTTCCTTTTCGACATTTACCTCTCACAAGGTGCGTTGCTAGGTCCTCCCCAGTAGCAGGCACACTCCCTCTGGAAAGGCTGAGGCCTGGGTTGACCACAGCGGGGCCTCTTGTAGTAGATGCTGTACTCTCCTCGAACGCAGCCATACCTGGGCGCGGGGCGGCAGCATTCGTACCCTCGGGGCAACACAGACATACTTGTGAATCGTAACCCTGTGTGGATGGCTTTGCAACTTGCAAAGTTCGTCGGTTATCTGAGAATTAAGTTACGAGATGGTCAGTTTACAGTTTAGTGACATTAGCAGTGACATTAGTTATTGTTTTGTCTAATCAAATGTTCGCCATTTGGGCACCCTTCATGGGAATCTCGATCTCTAATTACGTTCAATTTTTTTATGGATTTAAGTCGGCAAACGAGGTGACGAGTCGCCCGTGGACACTTGCAACACCAGAGGAGTAGCAGACCCTTATGAGCCCCCAATTTAAATTTATTTCTCTCAGAAGGACGTTAATAAGTGAGTTGCATCCAATATATCAATTTCTGTGTCCTGAGAATAATTCATCTTCTCTTTTTAAACAATTATATCAGACGATGATCTGTTTTCGAGCAAATACTAACAATGTGCTTATGATTATGCACATTATATAAAAAATATTAAAAAATTCTAGGTAGGTACTGTTATAAAAAAGAAAAAAGTATTTTTTTTACGTGAGAAAGCCATGCTTCGGCACGAATGGGCCGGCTCGACCGGAGTGATATCACGGCCTCACAGAAAACCGGCGTGAAACAACGCTATGTTGTATTTCGCCGAGTGAGTGAGGTTACCGGAGGCCCAATCCCCTTTTAAAAGGCGGGCAACACACTTGTGACTCCTCTGGTGTTGCGGGTTTATTTTTTGCGTTTTTATTACTGTCTAATCTTTTATTAAAAGTGAAACAATATTTGTAAAACTTGGTCATTATGTTTGTACACCTAGATTTTAATATATAATTGTGCAGAGATAAAAAATAATTATACATCTGTATCTAGATCAAGTGCTTAGATTTTCTGAGAGCTAAGTATAACAGACACGTTTGGTTTAGGTAAGTATTGGTACATCTGTCTTGAATACCAGCTCGGAGTTCGAATTTGCATTTTCGAGGGGCATCTTAGTGGTGCCAGGGTAGTCTTAGTGGTTCCTGGTTAATGGTAATAGCTGCTCACCAATAACACGGGTTACATGGAACCCGAAAACAAACAGGTGACCTATGGGTGCTCATTATTACAAAATTACACCTTTGCATTAATTTGAGGAGTACATTTTTGATTATATCTTTGTCCTACAAACATCGTTAGGGATGTATGTCGGATATGGGTAGTTTAGCGACATCGTCATTATCAGCATCAGCCTGTATTACTCCGCTGCTGGACGTAGGCCTTCCCTAAGGTGCACCATTTTACCCTGTCCTCGGCTTGTCGCATCCACCTACCGCCAGCAACTTATCGAAAATCATCACTCCAAGCGACATACTGGCACATAATGGCCTTTAATAAGTAGTAGATACAGGCTAATGATAATAATAATGAAAATAAATAATAAATGTGCAAATTAGACTCATCAATAATACCTACTTACTGATCCTTTTTAGGGTTTATTCTTATATTGTTTTCCAATTTTTTATAATTTTCACTATTTTTATGATTTTTTGTAATTTAGATTTTCATACAAATGATGTTAAAATAATGACAGTTATTAATGTCAGATATTTTTGAAAGAAGAATTTTGAAACATTTTTCTATTCTGATGCTTGACACCAGTTACATCATGAGAGACCAAACCTTAGGAAAAGGAATTTACTTTTTAACAATTCGGGAGAGCATTGCTGGACATATGCTATTTTCAATAGACTCTTGAAGAATGGTCGGTATGCCAATATGATTGTGTGTACAGTCATCAAGAAGCAGTCTTATGAAGGGCAGGTAATAGGTCACATAACTCGATGCTATAGTAAGTTTGATTTCGTGATCCCTCAAGGGCATTATCTTTTCATTATCATCGCTCAAATCCAAAAAACACCTAGCTTTAAAGAAGTTTCTAGTGGAATCCTTATGTGCGTTTGCCATATAAAAAATATATATTATACTAGCACCTCGCGTGAAGCACCCCTGCAATGCCTCTAACAAATACTAGCACAAAGACTAAATCCTCATGGATCATCATGGTCATTGGGCAGTGTACCCTTAACGGACAACATTTTATTGTCCTTACAGGGATTGTAATAATTGACTGTAAGGTGGATTTTTGGCGCAGATTTTACACAGTATCTTCGCAGTGGAAATAAAAGGCAGGCAAGTAACTTATCTAAAAACGTGTATTCTTACTTAACAAAACATACAACTCAATTTTTTATGATTCCACTACCAAACTGGCATGCATGGTCCGCAACAGCAGCCGCCGCAGACGGGCACTCCTGGGTAGCTGCATCGCTTTGGGCAGCAGATCCCCGGCTCCGTGCAACAGTAACAAGGGCACGGCTTGCAGCGATTCGGCCGACAGCAAGGAATCGCCACTGTGTCACACAGCGGCACAGGCTTCGGCACCGGAGTCATTGGCTAGAAATAAAATCTATTTACTAAAGTCTAGTCTAGAAATAATATTTTTAAAGTATAATAGTAAACATTTTGTCAGCGAGCCAACAATTTTAGCCGTGAAAAGATTTGACTAAATTCAGTACTCAAGGTTGTTTGTGTGACAGATTTGCAAGGAGAATATTAATAAATTCTAGTTAATATTGTATCTACCTTATCACATGGAGGACAGGGTGGTAGACATGGTAGGACTGGCGGCGCTGGGCAAGGCGTGGGGCACGGCCGGACAGGTGCTGGGCAGGGGGAGCAACCCCCACCCGGGCAAACTGAACAAGGTCTTAGATCATTGCATGACGCTGCGCAGGGCTTCGTGCTGTATGGATAGCAAGCTCCACAGGGCTGTCCCGTGCATACGCAAGGATCATAGCTGTAGAACGGAGCACTCATTTTAATTTTACACTTTTTATTTTTAAGAATATATTTTAATACAAAACCACTGAAATTTTATGTAAAAATCTATTTCATGACAATTTATGACAGTGCTTAGTGAAAAATATTTTGTTTATTTTTTTTTACAAAATCTTTTTCTTTCTTCTAGACGCAGGTATAGGACAAAGAGTGCTCAAATGATTATAGTAAACAGAACATTGGTTCAGAGTCTCATAATATCCGAAATATCGGCCATAGAAATTCTTGAGGCTCTTTCGGAGTCCACAGTCACAAGCTCCGGCTTAATCAAACCAAAAATCTACTTACAATTGACGACGCAAAATTATAGCCATAGTCAGAACCTTAGGTTTTGTTAATTTCCATTAGAAGTACAAAATAGCTTTAACATGCAATATTGGCACAACACAAGGACGGAAGTTTTTGGGCGAGTAGTTGAACCTACCAGTAATTGGAATGATATTCATTGCATTTTATATTTACATTATTCGCATGGAATTTAAAGATTAGTTCTTCAATGTTGTACGTGTTATAAGCTATAACATAATTATTATTAAATAATAGTCTCAGCAGTTTTTCTTGGTATTCCAGCAATAGGGGAGTGCGGGGCTGGTACTAACAAATTTTGTATTATGGTTTATATTTTAATTAATAATCAACTTTTTCGTTTTATTTTTTATTGAAATCATGCTTTGGTTATTCAGCTATGATATTAGTAACAAAAACCATCAGATAAGTAAGTGCTTTCAGAAAGAGAGCCATGAAAACCAAAAAAGTCATTTGTTAATACATACCCCGCATGTGGGGCAAATATTAACAGAGCTGGGGTAAGTATTAACGTAAGGGGCAATTATTAACATAGACTAAAATTTCATCAAATACTTAAATATAATGTTACTTACATTAATGAAAATGTATTATTGTCTTTAATGTTAAACAAATCAGTACTTTTTGTAATGGAAACTGAAAGAATATAGAAAATTCTTTTAAATCTGCACTTAATAACAATCATTGCTGCAGGTATTTAGGTATATTAATAAGGTAACTAGTTTAATCAATCTTAATCTAATTTGTACTTAAAACTAGACAGGAAATAGGTACTCCAGGCAATAATTAATCAAAATACGATTTCTCATCAAACAGTTGAGGCATATGTATTTTCTAGTATCACCTCTAATACAGGTGATATGAGCCCATCCTTTGCATAAAATGCATTGTATCCAGTCAAGTCCAGATGTCTCTTCATTATAAGACTCGGCGCAAACTAAACAGAAGCAGGTATCTTCTTCACTAACATCCTGCAAAATATGCTTCTTAACCTGTTCTACTTCTACTCTCCGGGTTTCTTTACCTTTGCCTTTACCCAAAGTTTAGTTTTAGTTTCAGTCAGACAAGTTTTTATCTTTTTGGTAATTTTAATTTTGCTTCCTCCTCTAAGGCCAATTTATTGGGAGTATCAGTAATCGTTGATTTTCTTGAACGCTTTCGTTTGGATTCGACACGTGGAGGTGCTTTTGGAAACATTTTACTAAATAATCTGCTATCATTGTTTCTTGATCAGAATTCAAAACTAGACAGTTTTTTTTATAACCCACTTCAACAGAAGTTCCCTCCTTTTTTTCTTTACGTATTTAAACAGTGTTACATGACAAATATCGTATTCCGTAGCAACATCTCTATATTTCCTGATTTTACCAGAACTTCTTCAACTGACAGCTCAAAGACTTCTTGAGACGTAGACCCCCTTGTGGTCTTCCTTTTGTAATTTCTCATTCTATAAGAAAAACATACTTATTGCAAAAAACACTCGTTTAATATCACATACCTACATAATGGGGTAAGTATTAACATGTTAATACTTACCCCACTCAATTTGTTAATTTTAACCCCAAGGTCACTTTTTATACTTCATTAATTACAGAAAATAATCTAGTCAAAATAATTGCAAACAAGTATAATAATTTTAAAGTCAATAAAATAGAATTTCACTTAGGATAAAGTTTGATTGAATATAGCGAAAAAAATCATCTTAAATCAATTTATCACGAAGTAAGAAAAGTTTGTTTACCTGTCAATCCGAGGTTACTGCACACAACTATCACTAGCTAAGGCCGATCGATAACTGACAAGTTAGGACACGTTCGGCTGTGTATATAGTTATTCTAAACCGAGTCTCATATTTTTAACACTTCACGTTTGCCAGGAATAAGCTTGTTAATTCTTACCTCCGTTAAAATCAGCCCCGCTCTCCCCTACTAGCGCCAATTTGCACAATCTGCGTATCTACTGTCAGACTCACTGGCTGATTTCTTTAAGTACCTAATTCTCAAAAAAAAGGTATTATTATAAAAAGTAAGCATAAAAATTTGACGACCCAAAAAATTTACTAAAATTTAAAATCACAAAAAGGGAAAATTTTGAGTAATAAAATTAAAACTTAAAAAAAACATGTGCTCATCGTGTTTTTGCCCCACCTGTCCACCAATTTTGCCGTGTGGTACGGGGCCATGTAGGTACTCGTGTCCACCGCCGTGTCCATGTTGCCAGCCATGCTGTCCGCCGCCTGTGCCGTGCACGCCGTGTCCGCCGTGTAAATGCTGCCCAGTGTTCCGGCAATGCCCAGCGCCTGTGATCCCAGACTGCGTGCCACCCATAGTTCCCATATTGCCACCTTGCAGACCTCGGCGATGCCCACCTCCGGAGCCCCCTCCACCTCCCCCACCTCCGCCAGTCTGCTGCCCACCAGTACTGCCATGCTGCCCACCTCCACCACCTTGTGACCCGCCACCGGTAACGTTTGTTTTTATATATTAACAAGCATATGGTTTTAGGACATTTTGTAGAGACTAAGGTACCTTTTTACTCCGTGTCAAATTCAACAACGCAACCAATAAAACATGGAAGTCATCTTAGACTGGGGATAGTCATACACGATGATGTATGTCAAAGGTATTATCCCACTTATAATTCTACTTGCATAATATATATTATTTAATTACTTTCAGGTCTGTCCCTGCCCGGAACCTACGCCGTGCTACCAGCCAGTGCTGCCGTGTTGCAATCCACAGTGTCCTCCACCTATCCTGCCTAAACAGCGGCCTATCTGTCCTCGGGCTCCTCCTGCCCCCTACCCATGTCTTCCCGTATGTCAAAGCTGTTGTCCACACTGCGAACTTGATCCGGTGACGCGACGTCGGCCATTAATAGTTCACGACAGTGTGTTCCATACCAGAAAGACGGGATTGCCTGGAGAATGCTTTACGAGAACCTCCCCTAACATACGGTATCAAGTTGAAAACTATGTGAGACAGGTATGGCATTGCCCTATATATTTATTTTTCTATATGTTATTATATATATTTATTTATAAGTACCAATGTTCTCTTTTGCTTATTCACAGGGCCCTCAAGCTTGTTGTTGGAGACCCGTCCCCGTTCCTCTGCGGTAGCAAACATATTTTTTTATTTATAGTATTGTATGTTTAATGTTGTAGCGAATTTAAATATGACAGTGATGTTGGTGATTATTTTGAAATAAAAAGGATGTATTCAACCATGGCTTATATTTCATTGCTTCAGTACAAAGAAAGAAAGTTTTTTGCGTGAGAGAACCATGCTTCGGCACGAATGGGCCGGCTCGACCGGAGCGATACCAAGGCCTCACAGAAAACCGACGTCAAACAACGCTTACGTTGTGTTTCGCCGAGTGAGTGAGGTTACCGGAGGCCCAATCCCCTTTTAAAAGGTCGGCAACGCACTTGTGACGCCTCTGGTGTTGCGGGTGTCCATGGGCGGCGGTAATCGCTTAAAATCAGGCGATCCGTCTGCTCGTTTGCCCTCCTATCCCATAAAAAAAAATATAGCAACTACATTGGAAAACCTTCATTCATAAACATCAACATGATAAAATGGTCACCAAATTGCGATCACTAAGATCACTAGTAAACACACAATACTTATTCCAAAATATTATAACTATTTTATTGGCTAACAAATTACGTGCATTGTTTTGTGAAGTTGATAGGTTATTGTTTATTATGCTCTATCAAAACCAGGTTTAATAACAATCTTGAAGGCTTGCCATGATCCAGGAGGTTTTAGAATTTGAATCTATGAGGCTCAATCTAACATAAAGGATAGCTCCTAAGATAATAAAAATATTAATCATAGTAAATCTCCTGTATAAAAACTAGCTAATATACAGACAAGTAAAGCGTCGTGACTTACTAACTCGTTGCACCTATTGTTATAGCTTCAGGATTTAACCTTTTGAGTCAAAAGTTTTGACCTCCGCCACCGTCGACGATAGACTAAAAAGGTACCAACTACTAACCCAAGTATATTCTATCAGACTGATGTTTTTAAACCACACGTACCAGTTGGAATAAAAGTCGAAAACAGTAGCCTAATGAATTTATTTTGTTCACATCACTATTATCACTATAAAGTTTTTCGGTTCTCTTCACTTAAGTTTACATAATCTGCGTGTTGCAACTGTATATGTTGATACAAGGGTTGACTGCGTAACATCTCGGCATCGGCGGACACTTGTTTTCACAGATCATTGGTCCAGAGGGCCCACAGAAGTTTGGAAGAGGGCAACAGGGAGGCAGTGCAGGCATTTTGATGTATTTTGATTAAATTTCTACTAATAGATTTTGTTCAATGATGGGTTGGTAAACCAAATGAAAGCGGTGACTGAAATGCACTCTTATTTATAAGCTTTACATAACCTACGAGATTTAGGCGAGAACCCTAGATTTTTCGAAGTAATCTAGTCGGCTGGAACCGTTTTTTACCCAACTACGAAAAAAGGAAGGGAAATGAGTTTAAGTCTATCTATGTTGGTTCTAAACATAAAAACTACTCATTAGATTTTAACTAATGAGGTGTTGATTGATTCGTCTTGAGAGTATTATAGGCTATAATTTTATGGAAAAATAAATCAATATAGCCGATAAAACATAAAAAAGGAACCAAAATATAATAAGATTTACTCGAATTTAATGAATGAGGTGTCTTTGGACTCGTCTTAATCCAAATAATTCATCGATTCATCCAGCAATCATTGAGTTGGCACCCACAGTTCATGTGACCAAGACTAAAAACTAGACACCACTGTTTTTGGACATAGGAAAAATTACTTGTTTCATACTTTTCAGTTGGATTTTTTCGTTGTCGGGTTTTAGTTTTTGAACTTTCGTTCTATTCCATGTTACACTTAAGGCAACAACAGAAATCATAGCTAGGTACACTAGAGGCCAAATTAACAACATGTCCACTGAGGTTCTTTTACACTTCAGAGAACAAACAGTACTGATAAAAAGAATTGCCTAAACCCCTCCTCATCTCTGATATTATGAAGTGTTGTACTATGTTCCGGTAGATACACCACGTTACGTTTATATTGTTGCCTCATAGATCTTTATGTGTAGGTTGCAATCAATGTGGCTCTTGTTTTGTGACTTCGATTTCCAAGTTGGACAGCGATGTTAGTTATACGCAGAGATTTTAAAATGTATAGTTATACCTAAATGGTAAATGATATTGTTCTCTTCTTGTATTCAGCCGCCGAATTGGCTCAAATGCTAAACGATCTTGGCAAGGCAAGCCTCGAGGTTGGACTTCGGATGAACATGTCAAAGACTAAGTTGATGACGAACAGTGCGCATCACAGAATAGCAATGGAGGGTGTGCAGATTGAGTATGTCGATGAGTATCTTTATCTGGGTCAAATAGTCTCTTTCCAGGGAAGACAGAATAAAGAAGTTGCAAGACGCACTGAAAAAGCCTGGAAGAGCTATTGGACCATAAAGGATCTTATGAAGGGTGATCTGCCTGTATCCCTGAAGCGGAGACTCATGGACGTATGCATTCTTCCCATTCTCACATACGTTTCTCAAACATGGTCTTACACAGAACACTGTGTAAGACAGAAGAGCTGAGGTCCACGCTCGAGGTCTGTCAGAGAGCAATGGAACGGAGTATTCTGGGTATAAAACTTATTGACCGGGTTAGGAATACAACCATCCGTTCAAAGACGAAAATAACAGACGTCACTCGGAAAGCTGCCACGCTGAAATGGAACTGGGCTGGACATATCTGCCGCATGTCAGACGAACAATGGGCCAAACTGACAACCCAATGGGTTCCACTAATGGCAGACGCCAAAGCAGCAGGCCGAGACGGAGATGGCGGGATGAGCTGCACTCTTTTCAAAAAGACTGGTCCTTAAGAGCAATAGACAGAGAGAAGTGGAAGGAAAGTGGGGGAGGCCTTTGCCCTGCAGTGGGACACTACGGACTTTTAATAATAATAATATATGGTAACGCGTTGTTGGTAGCAGTGGATCTGCTAGGATTAGGTACTGTATGTACTATATTATACTGTAATATAAACTGTAATGTTAGGTCTGTTAAAACTAATTCAGTTGAAACGGTGCTAACCCGCAGCAGGACAACATGTTGGCTCTGAGAGGAGACCCGTGCCCAAGAGTGGGATAGTGGGAATTTACAGATTCAATCTACTCTGGTGACAAGGACACTTGCGTAGGTGACGAGTCATGTAGATGTATGTATAATGAAGAAATAACTAGTAAATATAACAATTTTTATTGACACTTTTACGTAATAACAACCGGTTTAAATTACTACATGACTTTACAAAACTTTCACTAAACGAGTGCACTTGTGTTTAAATTCGAACTTCAGTGAGAGCCACGGTTTCAATGATGGCCGATGGCTATGACTGCTTTGTCGAATGCTGCCACAGGTTTTGGTGGTTGGCCTACCGCTAACACGGCATCTGTGGAAACAAAAAATATTGTCAGTTTGTTTTGCCATGATTCCAAGCTAAAACATGACCACTTATTAGTTAGATTTCTTATCCCTTAGACAAGTGTTATTTTCGATTTTGCTAACGTTTTTTTTATGGCAAGCTTTCCGATGACAATTCAGTCAATAACAAGTGGAATGGAAAAACGTGTGAAGGGCTAGACATTAATTTAGACAAGAATTAAAAACAGAATACAAATAAGAATAGTGAATTTGCAAACGCTCTATTCGTAGATAAGTATCAATCCTACTTCTCAAAAGGGAAAACTGCACTAGTATGAATTGAATTGCGATGAAGAGCTAAGCATTTTACTAATGATAATTAAATATTGCCCTTATCTAATTATTAAGAGCATAGAGAAATGTGCTGATGACAATAGTAAAATTTTGTTTATCTACTATAATAAAGGGTTTAACAATATCTTGTCAGTCAGTTTTTTGAGCACTTTTCTGCTCCCATTCCTATGTAAAAAATCGATGATGACAATATGTACTAAGTATTTTGTGTTTACTGTTAGCGCTTATTCGAAAGTAGGCCTAGTTAGTAACATTAAAATAGCCACTTTAGCACTTCATGCGTAAGTCGGCTGTGAATCTAAATATAATGATTAGCTAACAAGCTGCCATGAAGAGTTATAACTCCTTGGTCCATCGAAATCTCATTTTTTATTTGTTTAGTCATTGATAGCCACCAAGTCGTGTAAGTTTATTTTCAAATAATTAAAAATCATATCACCTATATTTTCTGGAAATAAACCTAGGTATATAATAATAATAGTAATATTTAGGTATTGTCTCTTGCCATACGCGGTGACGCAACAATAGAGAAGGCTGCCAAAATGGCATAAACAGCAGTGGAGGGATCTTCAGTGTGGATGAAATTCATCATAAATGTTGTTGGTTTTTCAAAAACGCATGTTGGTTTTTAAATATTTTGCAAAGCAAATTACAAAAACCCTGCTGATTGACGTTATTGAGAATTAAAATTATGTGACTTTGTAAATGATCGCGTGTGCGGTGGCGCGTCACTGGATATGTGCTACTTGACTGTATACTGTGACGAGGGAGCCCCCGCAGCAGTGTGGCCGGCAAGAACGGCAGCATGGAGGTCGGCAGCCACTACAACCCCTGGAAAAATACAACAACAGGTTACATTTTTGAATGTATTCTATCTAGATATACCAACATAATAGAGATTTAGTTTGAGAATTTGTAGAAGGCAATCTCCAAAAGTTAAAATAACCCGATTCTGAAATTTCTTTCTCTGATAGATAGCTACATTATCCCAGAGGGCTATAGGTGCTTCAATGGTATCGATGGTAAAAATTTTCAAATATAAACCAACACTTCGCCACACTGGCAGCGCATGGCTCGCTTCGATTGCAGGTTTGCTAGTACTAGTGTACCTATCGTTAAAGTGTTAACTACATATAAGTTCTGATCATTGTATAAGAGTAAGATGATAATATGATTTAAAGATACCTAAGTATAGGACAGTACCTATAGTATAGTATATTACTCACTAGCGGCCCGCCCGCGGTTTCACTCGCGTTGCCCCATTCCTAAGAGCCGTAGCGTAATGTTAAATATCTTAAAACCTTCCTCTTGAATCACTATCTATTCAAAATCCGTTGCATAGTTTTAAAGATTTAAGCATACATAGGGACGGACAGACAGCTACAGCGACTTTGTTTTATACTATGTAGTGATGATGTAGGTAGAAACTAGAGATGTAAAATTGGAGTGTAACCAGAAATCGACTTGTATCCACATGTTTGAAAAACCAATAAATGCTACTGAAAATGCATAACTCGTAAAAAATCTTGCAAAAAATCTCCTTAATTATAAATAAAATTAAAATACAGGATAACAAAGACAAGCAAGTTCTGCTTATAAAGAAAAATCCTTACTGAATTGCGGACATAACAGTTTGCAGTTGACTAATAACACCCATGCGGTCGCACATTTTTCTGGATTTATATATTAATTAATTTATTTTGATTAAATAGAAAACACTCGGATAAATTTTGATCCTCCAAAAATATGATGATGAAAATAATTTATTTCAAACTGTCGATATGACAGCTCACAATTCTAAAATGACGGTTCCATTTTCAAAATGAGATGATTACAAAATTTTTGATACCTATTTTATTTTGTGCCTGTATTTATGATTACATGAAGAATCAACTACGAAGATAAACAATATTATGTTGCTGTAGTTATTTTTTTTACCTGATTTATTTAACAGGTGTTGTAAGAAGGAGCGCACGATGGATAGTGCGATTTAACCTGAAAATAAAAAAAATATTTATAATGCACCATCTTTTATTCAAGAAGTGTTGATAGATATTATAGTACTGTATTATTTGGCCCTGAAACGTGGCGAAAGGAGAAGTAGGCCTGTTAAACAAAACAGTCTTGATATAATTATTTACAGACTAAAAATATATCTTTGCACGATCATGTATCTATAAAATTAACTAGCTGTAGGTTCCTCGAGTTGTTAACCGCGTTGATTTCTGATTTTCCTATACTGTGGGAATTTTCCCATATCAAGGCAAGGCTGTGGTGACTTATAAGGAACCACAGAACAAATTTTGTAGTCCTAAATTTTAAACTGAAAACGAAACGAAACGTCAAGCAAAATTAAAGGTATTTATAGCGCGTTAATATAGTATAGTATAGCTGTTTCGTTTTCTATAGTAAATTTTGTAGTGTTGATCACTACAAAATTTTGGGAGATATCGTGAATTCTTGTATTTCGACTATACTGCACACAATTTTGGTCATGATTTTAGAAGTAAACTAAGACTGTACGACTTCCAACTGTATGGATTTCAATTTCTTATTTTTCTCTCATCATGATCATCAATCCATAAATTGTCCCCCTGCTGGGTACGGTCTTCTCGCTATGTTAGAGGCAATAGGCTACCACCACGCTAGCCTAATTGTGGGTTGGCAGACACTTCACACACCATCGGGAAAATCATCCAGTTATACAGGTTTCCGCACTATAATTTCCTATGTGTAAATTAATTATTATAACATACCATCACGCTTTTACTCCCAGAAGGGTTAAGCCGAGGTGTACTAAAGTACTCCCATATTTCGCCGATAGGTTTAGGTCCCATATAACCCATTAACCGGGCTCAAATGCCAAACTCCGAGGGTAACTGATATTTAATAGAAAAACCAAATAACACTTCTTAATCTAGTAATCGCACCTAGGACCTCTAGCGTAGCAGTCGCGCTTGAAACCACTAGACTCATGAGGCAGTAGTTATTAATACAGACTTCGAAAAGTCAAAGATGCGTGTCTTGGATTTGAACTCGAGAAGTTTGACTTGGCAGTCTAATGTCCATAGCAATAGGCTATCAACTGCTATCTTACTCTTAAATCCTTACTAAATATTAGTAAGGATTAACGTGAAAGTTTGTGAGTATGGATGTCTGGATGTATGGCAGACAAAGTCGCGGGCAGAAGTTAGTATCACAATACTTCTGTCTTGACTTACTAAGCAAATTACACCAACTGCACATCAAAATGTAGGTAATAATAGGTAAGCATGTTTAATTTTTAAATTTATATCGTAATATAATTCTGTCTATACGTACCGGCCGTTCATAATTGATGAGTTGATACCGCACTTTCTTGTCTTGGTTGTTGAGAACCATGCCAGGCCAGCTCGTGGGTCTGTAGTCGAACGTGCTGTCGTGTACTATGAGAGGACGGCGCACTGTCACCGGATCCATACCACACGGTAGACATGACGGTCCCTGAGAAAATATAGTTTTTTTTTAAGTCGTTCACCGGCTATTTGTTTACAACTAACGCGAAACTACTTTGGTCACATCGCGAGACGAGAGAATGACAGCCTGGAGAAATTCGTGGTGGTCGGCAAGGTTGAAGGAACAAGACCTAGAGCACGCTGAAAAATTAAGATTTTAGTCTAATAACTGTTCTATCGCCGACTTAGTGACAATATTATTCTGTATAACTCTCCTACAGTATCCACATATCTTTTCTTGGTACAATGAAAAGCTATGTGAATGATACCAGGCGTAACAGATTTTTTAGAATTATCAACATGTTTCAAATTAATCAATGTTACCTACTGTATTCTTTATTAACTTGTTTTATTATGGGACATTATAATTTTATAATGTACCTATACAAAGTCTTGGTAACTTACCCCGACAGGAATACAGGGAATGTATTCTGGAGGTTCTTTGTAACTTGGAAGGCATTGGATCGGGCTGCACATTCTTACGATTGTATTTAAATAGTTAATTATAAATTTTATTAAAAAATCGTTGTTTTTTTATATTTTCACATGAATTTTTTGTCAAATTTCAAATTAATAATAATTTTGAAAGATGTCACAAGTCATATTTTTTAGTATGTTTTCTTCTTTTTTTGTTTACAAAAAAAATATATATACCGACTTATTTGGAGATCAGTATTAGAATTGTATTTTACACCAAAGCACCACAGGAATTATATTTCAAACTCTTCAATAGGTCCCTACAACTTTAGTGCGTCGGTACCTACTTGTGCGCCTACTGTATTTTTCCAGAATCTGGAACGAATAATAATTCTCCGATATTCAGCTTTCACCTTAATAGACTAGACAGTGCCGGAGAGAGCTTCTTGAAAAATGTTCTCACGATCTCAAGATCTTTCGCTCACCAGCCGTCCTTGCGACAAATTTACACAGGTAGGCAGTCAGTCATATGTCTTATAAGTGACTATAATATGTACTATAATATTATGGTTCATTCGTACCTACTATCATCATCATCATCAGCTTCCTATACTTGTACCAATTTATTTGGGGTCGGCGCAGTACATCCTTTCCTTCCATTCATCCCTGTCAAGGTCCATTCTCGGGTCATATCAAAAACTCAAGTCTGCAATTCCCCGGAGCAGTGAAGTAATCAAATTTCTAAGTCAACGCAATCAAAAGACACGGACGTTTATGTTTATGCCGCATATTTTGACACTCTCAAGGGAAGAAAAATCCCTTCTTTCTTTTTCTTCCTTCACTTTCGGTTGACCTAAAATCATAAGATTTGGTAAGAAGCAATACAAGGAACAAGTAAACGAAGAGATCCGAATACAGTAATACGAATTTACGGTCTTCAGATTTTTTCCTTTACTTGTGCTCTATGACATTGCATCATGCCTCATATTGCCAAATTTATTACATATTTTTTTTTTGTGATTACAAACTTAATTGCGGTTGGTAAACTAACCGCGATCTATGTCGATGTATGGGGAAACAGTTTTCCAACGGCAAAATTAAGTTTGTCTATCAATAAAGTTATTCCTACAAGTTTGAATTCGTCGCGTTGCTGCGCGAGCCCGACTCGCACTTGACCGGTATTTTTACCTCAGTCAGCGACGCGACGGTCCCTGTCAAGGAGTATCGGTCCATTACATTGTTTCATTACAAAGTTCTTATAGATACCTTCGACTCCATCATTAGACAATATTATAATATTGTACCACCATATTGCTGCTTGGTTCTTGAATTTACTGGTTGACGGACTTCTCAATATTGACCTGAAATTTGGCACACATGTTAGTCATTTTTTTTATTATTTTCGTCCACTGCTGAACATAGACCACCTCCAAAGAGCGCCGACCATCCTGGTCTTGGGCAGCTCGCATCCATCCGCTGCCAGCACCTTCTTTAAATCGTCGCTCCATCGCGTCGTAGGGCGTCCCACCAGTCGTTTTCACTACCTTCTACCGTACCAGGGCGTTTTTATTTTGTTGGCAGCACCGGTCAACAAAATAAAAAAAAATTGTTTGTTTCCTGTGATTTTTTATTTCTAGCTCAGTTTGGCGCCTAATTTTTAAATATGCCATCAATTTTCCTATAACATTTTTTTTTGAGATACAGTAAACTAGGGTTCATTCACCAATTTTGTTTAAATTTTTGTGTTTTGCCATACTCTAAAATATACATATCTTGTTATTGTTTTCGATAGGCTTCGTCATGGCATTCGATATGGCTTCATCAAGAAGATGTTATTAGTATAATCCTGATTGTTTTTGTTATATTTGTAGCGATATATTTCTGAAAAATTTCGAAAACCCTTATCGGACTTTTTAAAAACTACGTACATATCTTCAATACCTACTTTAAAATAAAATTGTGCAAACAAGACACGCCATGGGTTCCCCATATATCGTATGCCAGAAATGTATTGGTAAAAGGGACGCAATAAAGTTCGTAACACCTATGATTTGGCGAGAACCTCGAAATCACCTTAGAATAACTGCAGAAGGTACTTCTGCGTTGAAAATAAATGGAATTAATCCTGGAAATCGAAGTCAGTGGTCATATCCTAATATGTTATCTTCCGCTCAACGACCTCAATTGTAATCAAGAGAGGTACAACCCAGCACATCTCAATCCCCTGATGATCCAAATCTCCATGAACCCAATTACAATACATTAAGTGAAGACTCTGATCCAGACTACAAATGTAGATCATCAGTAATAAAAGCAGGATTTTTGCACAGAGCCCAAATTAGGCAAATCGTGAAAGATCTTAATTTTGTCAAATTAATGACTGAAATCAAATCGAAAGCATGGAATTCATTTCGTTTGGTTATGAATAACTTTCTAGGCAACAAGAAGACTGAGAACTATTTCGGGCTTGTTGAGTGCATGCTATCGAATTCACAAGAGCTAGGGTGCAACATGAACATAATAATTTACTTATTGCACTCACATTTAGATCGATTCTTACAAAACCTGGGCGATTTTTGTGAGGAGCAGGGTGAAAGATCTCATCAAGATATACGGACAATGGAAGAGCGTTATCATACGTGAGACTCACATATGATGGCTGAATACTTACTGCTGGACTTTGCAACGGGATCAACCTGAAGTCGTCCATTCAAGGAGATCGTTTATAACATCATTTCATAAAGTAAAATAGAAATTTTTGCGTACATACATAGTAATTTTCCTCTATATTTGAAAAAGTAAAGCTGTTAGCAATCTTCCAATATTTTTTTCATTATCAGGGCCATAGAAATACCCAATAACAGTTAAAAAACAATAAAAAAAAAACAAAAAATGGTGTTGACCATAAGCTTTTAAAATGCTGATCAATATTGTTTCTTTTTAATGGAATAGGAAGGTAAACGAGCAGATGGATCGCCTGATGGTAAGCGATTACCGCCGCGGATGGACACCCGCAACACTAGAGGAGTAACAAGTGCGTTGCCGGCCTTTTAAAAGGGGATTGGGCCTCCGGTAACCTCACTCACTCCGGGAAACATAACGTAAGCGTTGTTTGACGCTGGTTTTCTGTGAGACCGGTCGAGTCGGCCCATTCGTGCCGAAGCATGACTCTCCCACGTAAAAAAAATGTTCTAAGTACCTAAGTACATAGTCTAAAATTTCATGTTTATTTATCTTACACGTGTTCGTTTCGACGAGACATGCAGATCTCTTTAATAAAATTTATACTCCATCTTGACGTTTAGGTCTGTTAATAAATACTGGCCGCAGATATTTTTAAATAATGGGAATGATCTAGAATAGAACGTTTAAAAGTCAAAAAGGACTGCGAATGTCAAAATCAAACTAGTTTGTTAAAATCTATAGTAAAGTAAACATAAAAATAAAGAAAAAAAAGTTTAAAAACGAACAAAGTCCTAAAAATAGTACTTAGATCTTATAAGATAAACTATTGAACTGAATAAGATTAAAATCTTATCTTATACAAGTCTTTGAAGACATTTTATCTATTTAAAAATACCCATTGCCGGTGAATCTTAAGCTGTTTAGTTTTGCAATAATCAAGAAATCGTGAAAATGTAAGTTTGTGTGCATATCTACGAGTAGTAACGACTGGCCCCAATAACAAATGTGTCAATAGTTTTGTAGGTTTTTTATATAAAATAAATAGTAAGCAAATCTACTGACAGATTTGATATAGAAGCCCAATGAAAGCATTAATTATATAATGTCATTGTAGAAACCTTTCTTTCTTCTAGGCAAGCGCGCTCCATCGTAGATCGCAGTGTCGCTTAACATCAGGCGAACTGGCGGCTTGATCGCCAGTTCACCTGATGTAACGCCTATCACGCCTAAGACTACAGACAGACAGTACACAAAGTAAACCTATCACGAATAAAAAAAAACCGGTGTCAAGATTATCTCGAGTAAATCCAACTGATTTGTTATTGGGACCAGCCGGAAATGAACCCTTTGTTTAACCACAAGAGTTTTTAACGCAACCCTCACTTGCTTTCATGTTGGACAGATGTCCAGCATATGAAGACAAATTTATCGGTCTTTAGTAATAAAGGTATCCTTAAATTGGCAGGTGTGGCGGATGCGGTGGATGCGGTGGATGCGGCCCATGCGGTGGGTGCGGTCCCTGTTGCGGTGGTTGCTGTGGGGGTTGCTGTGGTGGTTGTTGCGGCGGAAGCAGCTGTGGCTGTCCAAAGATAACAATCTACACGTGCTGTACGAAGATATGTTAATTGTTAAGGCGGCGCAAGGGCTTAATGCAACCGGAAAAGCTGTGCTATGTCTACTCCCAGAATTGGTAGCGCGCCGAAACCAATAGCGTCCTAAGTTTACTGTTAACACATTGTGCCGTTCATCAGTGGAGTTTTCAATAAAGTTTCGGTTAATTTATACTATTATTTGACTACGTAACGTCTGCCATAGCATATAGGGACTGGGGCCATATTACACCAGAATCGCAATAGTTGCGCCACAACCGGTAAGTGAGCCAGCCAGGTTGCTTACGGAGGTACGCAATCAGCCAGGATGGACTGTTTTACATAGGGACCATCCCGCATAGGTAAACGTCGTAGGGGGATCGTCCTTCAGAGGTAAATGTAGGCACCTGGTTACGTTTCACCAGTCTGTATCGACATTCATTGACATATCTATATCTATTTATCAAGAGGTCAGTTTCGTATGCATCGGCGAGGTCGCTAAGAAGATTATGCAACTTCTTGCCAACTGCCAACAAAATAACGCTAGCACTATACTATACTATGTGAATAATTATAATTATATTGTCTACATTTCAATATCGCAATTCGTGTATGATTTAAGTGTTTAGAGATTATTTTGTGTACGCCTGACTGTACACAAAAGAATCTAAACTGTGTGTATTAATCACATTTTCTTTCTCTTGAGTCCATCTAAAGGTCTGTAAGAGATCGCTTTTAGCGATAAGACCGCCCATTGTATCATAACCTATATCTCTGTCTATACATATAAAAAACAAAAGTTATAAAAACTAGGCCGACTACGAAAAAAATCAACTAAAAGATATAAAACCAGAATCTTATGTCCACGAACAGTGATATCCAGTTTATAGCCGTGGTCACATGCGGCTATTATAATTATGGTGGCTGTTCCACACCCACAGTTCACTGGTATATTTCAGTCCCATGTAATAGGGGGCGAGCCTATTGTCATTAATCGGGTACTAATCCAATAATACTGCTCGATCTGGGAATCGAACCCACGACCTCTAGCGTACCTAGCAGTCGCGCTTGGGACCACTAGACTAATGTGGCAGTAAAGAGAAAAATGCAAGAAAAAAAAAGAATGATTATAATTATAAGTTATTTATAAATCTTTTAATTTACATAAGTGTGCGTAACGATTAAAGCGTGAAGATTGAAAGTCGTCAAATAATTTTTAAAAAACAAAAATGGAATACATCACGGTTTAACTCTAGAAACTATGTCCCTCAATCCTTATGCCTACAAAAAAACACTTGATCGTAGCTCACTAGGTACTGTAAATATTTAATTAACTACGAATATAAATTTTAGTAATAATTTTCTATTAAAAGTTTATACAGTTATTTAACTAGAAAATTCGTTATTCATCAAAATATTTTAACTTATCTAATATTCCTAGAACTACATATATGTTGGGTGACGAAAATGAAAGAAAGATGTAGGATTGATTTCTTTATTTGGATGGGTTTTTAATAACCTTTTGAACGCCAGGCATAAAATTCACTTTCATGCTCTGTACGCCAATCCACTTTTTTATTTGCATTGCAAATAAAAGAATAGAGATGTTAAAATTATATTGATATGTTATTATTTTATATGTAAACCGCCTGTATTACACCATTCGGGTTTGACGCATTTGGTGCACTTCTCAACTTGTACACCATACTCAAAGGTGAACTTAGCAACTGGTGCACTTCTCTATTGGTGCACTTCACAACTAGTGCACTTCTCAATTGGTGCACTTCGCAAAAAGAGCACTTTTTAAGATGAGTGGAGATTTGGAAAAATTGTCTAAAAATTAAAGAATCTTTGGTTTGCGTAGGTAATTTTCTTAAAAATACATACTACAAAATAATTTTAATTAAACTCTACAGAATCACTATAACATTTTTATTTTTTCAAAAATAAAAAGTGTCACTGAAATAATAAAAATATAATTATGTAAGAAAAAATTAGATTTACAGCAAAAAGTTATCATAATAAGACATGATATAATATCATATTATATCAATAACCTTTTTAATATTATAATTTTAACTGTACTTCTTTTAGTTATAGTTATTATTATTAATTAAATAAAAGCTTTAAATTAATCATATCCTAGCCTGTTTTTCAAAAAACAGGTTATAAATAATATAGATAAACCTTTGTTTCTTACTTAGTAATTGTTACTATTAATTAAGTAAACAGCTATAAATTAAATTACTTGAATAATTGGAGAAACGTGATCTTTTTCATGAAATGTTCCACTGTTAGATTTCCGTCTTCCAATTTACGTAATAATTTCTTATATTTTTGGTCAAAAATCACATCACGCTGTTTACGGTTTTTTCTGACATTGAGAAATAAAATGTTAAGCGCACACTTGTCCCAATACTTGCTTTCTATTTTTAATTTGCGTACAAACATGTACAAGCTGGGATGTTTAGGTATTCGAGCAATTAAACGGCAATGCCATCCTTCCAAGGGGTTTGACGCATTTGGTGCACTTCTCAACTTGTACACCATGCTCAAATGGTGAACTTAGCAACTGGTGCACTTCTCATATGGCACACTTAAGGCACACTTACGGCACCAAATGCGTCAAACCCCTTCCAAGGCATGAGTAGTCCTGTGTCTCTGGTTTGCGCAGCTCAGAATTGAAGGTGGCATTTTCGGAAACCACGTTTTTTCAAAATATTCTTGGAATTTCGTCATTTGTTGATTGTTTGGAGCAACACTTAAAATGTAGGTCCATGCGGCGGGAATATGGTTCTCTGGTACTAGTGGAGTATTACTATAATGTGGAGTACTACTATAATGGAGCACAATCTGGCGGTATTCCGCCCAGCTTTTGTGCTCAGCAATTTGATTGTTTTACCTTTTTTCCATATATTTCAGTGACATTTTTTTATTTTTGAAAAAATAAAAATGTTATAATTTTGTAGAGTTTAATTAAAATTATTTTGTTGATTGTATTTTTATGAAAATTACCTACGCAAAACCAAAGATTCTCAAATTTTTAGACAATTTTTCCAAATCTCCACTCATCTTAAAAAGTGCTCCTTTTGCGAAGTGCACCAATTGAGAAGTGCACCAGTTGCGAAGTTCACCATTTGAGGATGGTGTACAAGTTGAGAAGTGCACCAAATGCGTCAAACCCATTGAGAAGTGCACCAGTTGCGAAGTGTGCCATATGAGAAGTGCACCAGTTGCTAAGTTCACCATTTGAGCATGGTGTACAAGTTGAGAAGTGCACCAAATGCGTCAAACCCCATTAATGTTTTGGTAAATATTTAACTGCATTTTTTACTATAAAATGAGTATTACATCTACTTGCATTGGTTCACCAAAGAATAGGTACCCTTGAGTAGGATTGAGGGACCTCATTTAAATTGCATTTTTTTTTAATTTATATTCTACAAATTTTTAAATCATCACATCTATTACAATTTAGGTACCTAACAGTTTCACAATTAGGACCCCTCAATCCTTCAATCGACACCTCAATTTCAGCACACGAATCAATCGACACCTTATTTGTTAAAATTTGTTGAGTAGTAGTTTGAGCTCGGATCGAACATCCATACAATACATACTTACATTACTGTTAAACTCATTACCCTTCCTTTTTCGTAGTCGGGTGAAAATAAAAGACCTTGACTGACTGACCTACTGTGACATAAACGCACAGCCGAAACTTCAGGAGGTAGATCCCTAAGTTTGCATGCTGGTTCCTTTTGCACCGTTGGATTTTCAGAAATTCAATCCCTAAATTGGTAAAAAGGTGGGTGAAAGTTAAAGTCTGCACACAATATGCTGACATACGCACACACACACTTACACATATTTATAACGATGACATTGTCACCTATAGATTAAAGAGATCAGTGCATCGTCAATATGTACAGCTGCCATTCGCTGATAATATTTTGACAATTGTTTTCCTTATAAATTAGACATAACACACTATGATATGAATGGTGTAGGTACAAACGCGGCATCAGAGCAGCCCTCAACTCGCACACAAACGCAAACGCGGCATCAGAGCAGCCCTCAACTCGCACACAAACGCAAACGCGGCATCAGAGCAGCCCTCAACTCGCACACAAACGCAAACGCGGCATCAGAGCAGCCCTCAACTCGCACACAAACGCAAACGCGGCATCAGAGCAGCCCTCAACTCGCACACAAACGCAAACGCGGCATCAGAGCAGCCCTCAACTCGCACACAAACGCAAACGCGGCATCAGAGCAGCCCTCAACTCGCACACAAACGCAAACGCGGCATCAGAGCAGCCCTCAACTCGCACACAAACGCAAACGCGGCATCAGAGCAGCCCTCAACTCGCACACAAACGCAAACGCGGCATCAGAGCAGCCCTCAACTCGCACACAAACGCAAACGCGGCATCAGAGCAGCCCTCAACTCGCACACAAACGCAAACGCGGCATCAGAGCAGCCCTCAACTCGCACACAAACGCAAACGCGGCATCAGAGCAGCCCTCAACTCGCACACAAACGCAAACGCGGCATCAGAGCAGCCCTCAACTCGCACACAAACGCAAACGCGGCATCAGAGCAGCCCTCAACTCGCACACAAACGCAAACGCGGCATCAGAGCAGCCCTCAACTCGCACACAAACGCAAACGCGGCATCAGAGCAGCCCTCAACTCGCACACAAACGCAAACGCGGCATCAGAGCAGCCCTCAACTCGCACACAAACGCAAACGCGGCATCAGAGCAGCCCTCAACTCGCACACAAACGCAAACGCGGCATCAGAGCAGCCCTCAACTCGCACACAAACGCAAACGCGGCATCAGAGCAGCCCTCAACTCGCACACAAACGCAAACGCGGCATCAGAGCAGCCCTCAACTCGCACACAAACGCAAACGCGGCATCAGAGCAGCCCTCAACTCGCACACAAACGCAAACGCGGCATCAGAGCAGCCCTCAACTCGCACACAAACGCAAACGCGGCATCAGAGCAGCCCTCAACTCGCACACAAAGGCAAACGCGGCATCAGAGCAGCCCTCAACTCGCACACAAACGCAAACGCGGCATCAGAGCAGCCCTCAACTCGCACACAAACGCAAACGCGGCATCAGAGCAGCCCTCAACTCGCACACAAACGCAAACGCGGCATCAGAGCAGCCCTCAACTCGCACACAAACGCAAACGCGGCATCAGAGCAGCCCTCAACTCGCACACAAACGCAAACGCGGCATCAGAGCAGCCCTCAACTCGCACACAAACGCAAACGCGGCATCAGAGCAGCCCTCAACTCGCACACAAACGCAAACGCGGCAGCAGAGCAGCCCTCAACTCGCACACAAACGCAAACGCGGCATCAGAGCAGCCCTCAACTCGCACACAAACGCAAACGCGGCATCAGAGCAGCCCTCAACTCGCACACAAACGCAAACGCGGCATCAGAGCAGCCCTCAACTCGCACACAAACGCAAACGCGGCAGCAGAGCAGCCCTCAACTCGCACACAAACGCAAACGCGGCAGCAGAGCAGCCCTCAACTGGCACACAAACGCAAACGCGGCAGCAGAGCAGCCCTCAACTGGCACACAAACGCAAACGCGGCAGCAGAGCAGCCCTCAACTCGCACACACGCGGCAGCAGAGCAGCCCTCAACTGGCATATACAACTGCACCTTGAAAACCGTTCCTCGGTATAGACCCGTCCGCTGGCAGACCTCAAAATGAAACTTTAATTAGTACGCTTATTTATAGTAGTTTATTTCCACAAAACGGCACGGAGTGTACTTCGAAGACAAACATCGAAGGCGTCGGTGCGCCAACTCGGCGCAGACACCATGGCTTGTCTACACCGGTAGGCGCCACTCGGTGCCACTAGCAAATCTTTGTGCAGCAGGTGTAGATGGTGATGCAAGGGCAACAGCATCCACCGCAGCAACCACCGCCGCAGCAGCCCCCGCACGGTCCGCAACACCTGCAAAAAAATCAGGGATGTGAGAACAGGCACTAGGAACCAGTTTTGGCGAAGATGGTCGTCGACTCGTACCTATATACTTACATTTTCTATGGGTTGTAAAGAGTACTTTAAAAAGGCCTAAAATAGTCAGTGGAGACCACAGTGTGGAAAGTCACTATTTTTTAGTAATTTTTTAAGATTAGGTTTTTTTGGGTCTTTTTTACATGTGTGTATCACTCAAGCGATTTGATTGTACTAACCTATTGGAGAAATGACCCTCTACAGAACACCTCGCAAACTGTTCGAATAAAGAAGAATTATCAATCTTTAGAATTTTATTTTTAAATGCAATGCTTATTAGTGGTCAGTATCTTTTCTACAACACCAATAAGTTTTCACATAAAAATTAAAAATCTGAGTAGGTAGTTCCTGTAAACGCCGTAAACTAGATGGTTAGGAATATTTTTTAAAAATAAAGAAAGAGATATTTATGAATCGAATATGACAAACACAAGGATTTTTTTCTGTTCTATTACCTAAATCATCCGGATACAATGAACTTTTACCGTTTAAGATATTTTCTAGTTTGTAAAACAGCTAAAAATAAATCAAAATATTGAGCAAAATAATTAATTAGATTACATCAATATCTACGCACGCTTAAGCCTTTTCACGACAGAAACAAAAAGACGAGAATAAATAACCCTTCTTCGGCGCAGTTGGGTAAAAAGTACGAGAAAAATGAAGTTGGATTTTGTTGAAGACTATGAAAATTTCAAACCCAAGGTGATATGCATAGAATACGATGGTAATATCTCTTGTTTCGAGTTAGGTGATTTACCACCACCGCCAGATGATCCTAAGAAGCTTGGTGTGGTCTTTCCGTGTTGCATCAATAAAAAAGCAATAAACAGAAAAGGAACCAAAATCGAGAAGTTTCGCAAGGCGGACACTAAACAAACTAGAAAAAATGGATCCTACGAAGACACGAAATCTCGCAACATGAAACCCGTTGATCCTAAAGAATGTCCGCTGCCGTCATCATTGACAAACAATGCTAATAAAGACACTATACTTTATGTTTTCGACAAAAATGGGTTAAACAAGATAATTAGTTATGCTAAAGCGAATATTGACTGTACTGAATTAAATGCAAAAGATATTGCTCGTAGTACCAAAAAGAATGACCAAAAATCTAATATTAATCAAAAGCGAATTTTAAACTCGTATTTGAATATTGGAAAATCTCTTCGTATCTGTAAGAGTCGTGAGCTACGAGGCGGTGTGCTCTCTACCGATTGTTTCTGTCTTCGGAGGAATGGACTACAGTACGACTGTCGGAGGACTGGTTGCCAAAATAGTCCACTATGCTCGGTGCTTCCAGCGCCAGCCTGCGAACCATCGCGAGTTGCCTGCCTCACACATTGTGCCAATCCACATGCCGAAGAATTAAGTAGTGTCTGCAAGATACGCCCTTGGTAATTTGTATCTAGGACCCAATTCATAGTGATCATTTTTACAATGGTCGATCTACAAATACCAAACGGAAAATCAAAAATGAGTTTGGATTACGTTACCCAATTTTTATCGATTGCATGATAGATGATGGCTAGACGCGGCCTGGCCTGTCTTGAACAAGGCGTGGAATCCAAGCATTAGATAGCAATAATGTGCGAGAACAATCGATAATCTGCCAAAAAAATGGCTCGACAAATTATCAAGAGCGCAATAAATACTTGTTTGATCTTTGAGGTTTTCTACGAACGATTGGCTGATTAGATATTTGATATCCTGGCACAATCAAATAATTCAAAAATTGAACGAAAAAACAGAAACACAACAAAAGAAAAAATATACTGACAGAAGACTTTTTCACTTCAACTAGTCTAGATGTACTTTTTATAATAAAACAATTTTGTAAATTTCTATAAAATATTATCTAAATTCCCTGTAGTATTTTCTATGTAACAAAGAAATACAATCCTAAAAATTAATAAAAACACTAAAAAAATCCTCCTTCCCGCTGATTAAAATCTAATAAGAGGACCGCATAGTCATCAAATTTCTCAAAATGTAAGGTTTGTTGCATGTAATGTAGTAATTAGTTAGTGTAAGTTTAAATTGTTTTACCCATTTTTGCCAAAGCCAATAGAAGAGTAATTATGATTTTTATTTGTAGGTAGTTCCCGAGTTGTTATATAGCACTACGATTCTGGGAACGTTACTATAACATTTAATGCTTTTTGGTTACAGGTGTTCTCCGTGTGGTCCTATGGTATGCTACAAATATGAAGACTGTGGTCCCCCGGTAAGTTGATGCCCGTTGAAAGTAAAGTTGAAAGAAAATAAATTTGTAACTCGCTTGGTAAAAAAATCTAATGGCCGTGTCGATGTTCAGCTACAGTGTCTTCCGCGATCTGCGTTCAAGCGCAATGGACTGCAAGATTGCCAGTTCTTCCAGCAGGGCTCTATACGGTACCTGTGCCGGGCAGACTGCTGCTGCCCCAGGCCATGTCCGCCGTGCTGTCCGCCGTGCGTGCGACGCCCACCACCCGGCAAGACCTACGTCACGCGCTTCAGCGACTTCGACCTAATATCACAGTGGTAGAAGGTTATTTCGCGTCGTCTTCTTGTCTCTAGAGTTTCGGTAAATTAATATTTAATCACTCACGGCGGACAGATCACTCTTCCCGAGTGGCATTTGAATTACATGATCATTTTATTTTGCAGAAGGGTAAACCTTTGGAAGGAGGCACTAGAGTGGTGGAGGACGGCGTAGAAAAAAAAGGTGAAAAGGAAAATCAGTTGAAGCGAACCAAGAGTCGTGAGTTACGTGGTGGCATCATGTACTACAGTTGTCATTGTATAAAGCGAAATGGGCTCCAGCACGATTGTCGCCGCACTGGATGTGGTGGCGAGCCCGCGTGTCTTGTCTTACCCGACCCATTGTGTGCGCCGAGTCAGTTAGCGCGCGCCCGTGGCCTCGCCGACCCTGCTGCGCTTGCAGCTCACACGCACAATCAAGGTGGTGGTAGCACGGGCAGACCAGCAGATACAGGATCTGGCAGCGGAAAAAGATTTATTGTCTGCGAACTGAAGGGTATTCTCCCCGACGTTGCTGTGGACAGGAGCGGTCAATGCTGTAAGTGCCCTAATACGTTTGTTGTCCCTCCACAAGCTACTCAAGCCAGCACTAGCGCAAAGCCTCATGCATGTATATGCACTGGGGGCACGGTTCCTGTTAATACTCCACCAAACCCTCCGCCTAATAATCTGGGTATGCCCTGCGCGTGCTCCTGCAGTTCTGGGTCTGGGTCTGGTTCTCAAAATATGCATTCTTCTGTAATTGCGTTTGATGAGAAAATGATCGAGAAAATACTGAAAAGTTTTGAGACTAAAGACTTGGCATTTAGTGAAAAAAAGGTCGCAGGACCTGGCGGTCGTCTTCGCGACGCTACTAAAACTGTTCCTAAAGAAGAACCGTGTACTCGACAGGGTTGTATACATTGGCAGCCACCGCCGCCTTGCGTTTGGGACCTTCCATGTAAAGCGGACTGTTTTGAAACTCCTGCTTCAGTTCAACCGGGCCGCAATCCGCTGTCAGGCGGCGGTGGCGGCTTCATTAGTGTGGCAGGATCCTCGGAACAAACCGCGGTGTCCAAGGGTACACCGCAACCCCTCGAAAAAATGAAACTTTTGACGCCTGAATGTTGTACAGGTTGCTCTGCGCCGAGTCAGGGAGGCGCAATGGCGAGCGACGGCCCGGCAGCTGGCTTACCCATGTTGGTGATGAAGCTTTGCTGAACGCGTTTTGTCCTACTACGCTCACTGGTTTTCTGAAAGCTTAAGAAAAAGTGCAAAATAAGCTAAAAGCATTAAATGTTTTAATTTTAATTTAGTTTTAATTTGTAACTTAATCATACCCTGCCATTGCTTGCTTGACTTAGTCAATATAGTCATAAAGGGTTCCACTACACTGCACGACATTCTTATTAAAAAACAGGTGGGTATTCCTATAAATATATAAATGATTCCTATGAATATCAAATATCTACATTATTGGCGGCATGCATGCATGCATACATAAATGTAAGTATAAAAATACAAGCGTACATGAATAATAATATATAGGTATGGCATACTTATATAGGTATTTATAATAATGTAAACATTAAAGATATCTGTATATTTATACGCTGTAGCTGACTAACTTGTGATATCGAAATGCTTATTCTGTGTATAGTATACACATGGGCAACTGAAATTGCTCAATTTTAGGCACTTGCACAAAATTATGACTTGACCACATCAAGCATTTAGATAGGCGCCGGGACATGGAACACCTATGGTCTAAGAGCCCGTGGCTGCCAGACCTTCGTTATTTTTATAAAAGCTGATAGTTTATCAGCGCATGACTAATACAGGTAGGAACAATGAAACATAATGGCGGGACCAACTCTTATATTTTCTTTCCTACCACGTATATTTAGTACTTGATTTAATACCTCCAAAACCAACAGTGGGTGGACGGGGTGACGAGGATCTTAGTAGTTTCTTTACAAAATTATTGTCTTTTTTTACGCCTGAATAATTTAACTAGCAAAATTCTTCAAGTACATCGTTGCAGCTACATTTCGTGCAGGCGCTAAAGAAAAATAACGACAACAAACTTGTGGCTTTTTCTGGGTGAATCACCGATTTGAATTCAGATAGAACAGAGAATTAGTCGCTAATTATTTATTCGAAATTATATGGGAATTGATCGGACTATGGTTCTAAAGTTATAAATGGTAGTCCGAAAGCCCAGAACGAACTCTTTCTGGCTGGGGCACCACGGCATCTCGACAACCAAAGCACCTAGGGATTGTCCAGTACCTAAAATTACGTGTATTTTATGTATGCGCCGGTAGCCTTATGGCTAGGGCGTCGGACTGGCGGTCATGAGATTGCCGGTTCGGAACCCACCCATTACACTACCAACGTGAACCCACTCGTAACACAAGCATTTAGCTTAGCACGAGTGGTAAACAAGTATACTAGAAATGTGCGTCATACATCACTAGAAACCTTTTTTTTTTATTTACGTAGTATCTCTTTTTGTTTGTTTTCGGTCTAAACAGAAATCGCACGTTCAACGAAAAAAAATTTACATGATGCTGCACTACTTTTTTTCGAACCCTCTACTTTTTTTAGCAATTTATAATATTAACTTTTTTATATAATTACAGAAACCGGAATCGGAAAAAGGTCAGCTAACTAAACTTCCAGGAACAGAAACAAAAGTGAAGTCTGCCATAAGATAACATTTTTTCTGGGACGAAAATTGTCCCGAGTTTCGGGACATCATTCAATTAATTACTTATATTAAAAATTAATGCTATTAATGCAGTAAAATTATTGAATTCAAAACAGGTTTTGTTTCGTAGAATTGAAAAAAAAAACGGAGACAATTCCGACATTGATCAAATGGACAAAACGTATATATTACATGTATACATACATCATGATTCATTCAATATAATTATCTGGTAGTATAAAAACTCAAGTTTTCTAATTTCTGCCCATAAATGTAGTAGGTAAGTATATCAATGACAGTAATATGGGATGGATCGGCTAAGTACCAGCTCAAGACGTTAGAATCCGTCGAGAAACATGCCAAGAAGCTCATTGACAACGACTCCCTTGTCCGGGCTAAACTCCAAAGTCTGGAACATCGCCGCAAAGTTGCTAGCTTATCGGTTTTTATCGGATACATTTCGGAGAGTATGCATCAGATCTCCACGATCTTATTCCTCCAGCCCTTTCTACTATTGGACGACCAGAAGCATGAAAGCGACATCGATTCATGGTGGACATTCCAAAAACCCGAACGAAACGCTATATGTCCACTTTTATCATGAGTATCGTTGAATGTGGAATGCGCTTCGAGTGGTGAATCTGGGTGTCTAAATAACTCGAGGGTATCGGTTTCTTTATCGCGAGGCGAACTGGTGGTCAAGCGTAAGTCCATCATAAATAAAAAAAATATGATATTCCATATTTCTATAGAATAGTTGGGAAAACGTAACTGCATAGGTAGTGCGGCAAGCTTTGGCTTTGAACATCGTCATTTTTTATTATTATTTTTGTATAATTACGTACATATTACATATTATGTACATATCTAATTTCGCCTCAGTATGATGCCAACGCTGGCAAATTTATTTATTTTTTTTTATTTTAGGCGCAGGGACAGAATTAGACAGAATCCTGAAATATGTCAAAGTCACTAAGAAATTTCACGAGTGCATGAAAATAATAAAATACAAAAATGTGAAACAAATACTTAAATCGTAACTTTTAAAATCACTTCCCAATAATGTATATTTGGTGAAAGTGGTGATAAAAAAATGAAGATAAATTTTCAAGTGCGCCTGACCTCTAACTGATAGTAATGTCATCGATATCCAAGATTGTTCGCTCTGCGATTTTTCTTATTAAGAGACCTACACTTTACGCAGTCCAGCGCGCGACTAATTTCTCAGATAAATGTGGATCGAGTTCTGATGAGGGCAAGTGTTCCGGTAACAAAGAAGAAAAGGACGATATGCCATGCCTACTGGGCCCAAGTTCTGGAGACAGCGATAATCCGGGAGCTCCAACTATGTATGATGTGAGTGCACAGAGTTCTAGTTATGACATTGTGTTCTCAAACACTGGGAACCTTCTAGTAATTATCGACTTTGGTCCAACTTTGACATTCTATGTTCACACATCCTCATATCGCAACATTGTACCGGTGAAGATTGTAAAACCATTTATGTTAAAAGAGTGTCCATGGAGTTCCTTGCCGGATTCTTCTCCATAGGATCAACCTTTTGGAACCGTGCAACTGGAATAATAATGTTGCATAAACGCTTGTAAAAGTTTATTTGGAATAAAAAAAATTGAACTTGAAAAAAAAGTTACTGTCTTTAGTAAATGATTGCAATAAATTTGAATTAGTAATACATTAATTTGGATAATGTACAAGAATAGCAATGGCACTACTAATCCAGATAAAATATGATAGTACTTACCTACAATCTAAAGGTAACCGTAGGTTAAAAAGTAAACCTATTACCGTTTGCCTACAACATGATTTGCATGAATGTCGATTATCGCTATAATCTCTGCCCTTCTTGGTGTCTGTAATTCCTGAGACATCTTTAACTCATTTTTAACACATTTTTAGTCAGCTCGTCACATTTTAAATAATAAATAGTAGAATATACCTACTTAATTATAATTATGTAAAAAAGTAATCTTACAAAATTATATATTAATTAAATTATATAAATTATATATCTTACAAATATATATATAAAGTTAGTTATAGTTTGGATGTTTGTTTGTAGCTCAATTATGCCAAAACGGCTGAATCAATTCACGTTAAAGGTAGATATGAATCCAAGAATATAGAGAATCTACTTGTTATCCTAGGAAACTACGGAATTCTCCTGTTAATTTTGGCAAATTAATTTAGGATAGCCACTTTTCGAATTAAGATTCACTATTATTTGTTTATTCGTTTTTAACTTTATCTTTTCATTCCAGTCACGCAAGTTGGGTCACAATCTATCGACAAACAACGTATGCCCATGCTTTGAGACTGTGCCAAATGTACCAACTGGGGTTTTTCGGTGCACAACAGGAGAGGTATGCATCTTTTACGTCATTAGCCATTCGCTAATCGAGGTCTATTACACCAGATTAATTGCACCTTTTTCAGGTCCTCGGACGCGGAGCAGCCAAATGCACATACTATCAGAATCCAGAGTATTTTTCGTACCATCACATGAGCTTTTATGATTTCAATATTGCCTTGAGACAATACCGCAGGCCTTGTCCCAAAACTGGGAGAAAACCAGTTTGAAGTTAATCTGTTTTTACTGTAAAAAAAGTAAAGAGGTGGCAAATCTGAAAGACAGCCACAATTCTATAAGAAAGTCAACATGATTACTGCTTATAACTGGGATACATGTTGTTAAATACTATTATTTAAGGAGATATTTTTTTTAACTACGGTTTTGTGCCTATGGGATAATGACCTATTACTACTACACCACTATCACCACGTTTTATGTTACATTCCTTTTTGCCGTATATTTCGAATTTTGACTGTGTCTAATCAGTATTTGGCAAGGCTTCTGTTAGATATTTGATCAAACTGCAGAGACACTTGAATTCCAAAAGAATCATAAGATTTGTTTATCAAAAAGTATATACTTGCAATAAAGGTTTCATACATACAATCATTTGCTCTTTGAAATGTTATTTGAATAAAGAAAATAATGAAAGGGCAGCTGTAAACTTTTGATATTGTTATAAAATGGGTCTTGTCTCTCGCTTAAGCCTGCTTTTTCGGGTTTGAATAATATTCAACCGTAACTCTAATAAATAATAGATGTAAAATTTATTGCAGGTTCCTTTTAAAAGGGCAGTTGTACACTTTTGATATTGTCATAAAATGGATCTAATCTCTCGCTTGAGCCTGCTTTTTCGGGTTTAAATAATATTCCACCGTAACTCGACGTAAAATTTATTGCAGGTTCCTTAGATCACTAGCCGTGACATAAAAGTTAAGGTCATTGCTTGTGTTCAAATAAAAATTATAAATAAATATTACATAAGTTGACTTTCCCCACAAGGTTCTTTCAAAGTGATTAGACCTCTTTAGAAAATTGACTTTCTGTTATTATAATATTTAACATCCCACAGTATCAGAAAGTTAATGTTGGTAACGATATACATATCAATCAATACGTAAACAAATGAGATTCATTATTACAATAATAATAAATTATCAGGATCTTATTTTCAGTTTGTTTATACTTCTTTCCTTCTACCGTTTGATTTTTTATTGATTTTATAACTTCAGTGATAAACATACCACAGAAGTTATATCACAATGCATTTAAACTAAAAGTATATATATATATATATATATATATTTTTATTATAGCATCCCTTGCTGGTATTAAAAGAACCATCTTAAAATCTTATGATAAAATTAAGAACGAAAAGTTAAAAAACTATAACATACAAACATGAAATTTGGCATGTTGGTTGCTTCTAAACTAGACGTCCTCAGAAAGGATTGTGAAAAATTCCAACAGGAATAACAAAAAACGAGATAGGGTAGCACCGCGGGGCACAGCTAGTTATCCAATATAGGTAAGTTGTCGTGCATCACTAGTTAATAATGATGATATTCTATAGATGAAGGCAAAAAATTACGGTCATGTGAGACACCACTAAGTTACTATCAATCTTGTTTCTGAACTAAATGTGATGCATTAATGATGATGCCTCGTTATTTACCAATAATTTGCCTACATTAGGCTAAACAAATAGTAGTGCCAGGATGATTTATGTGTTAATAAACATACTAGTGCAAATTACTGCACGTTACAGCTCGCTGGCCATGCAGTTAAGAGGCCAGGCTCAGTAAAATGAAAAGCTGTTGATATACTCGCATGCATCATTACGGGTTTTTAACCTTGAAATCATAGAAAATATGATTGAGATACTGAAGAGTAAACAAAACGCCAATAAAAAACACATTTTTTTTTCAAAGATCCACTGATTTTATCTATTTTTTTATTTTTAATCTATCTTTTTACGGATGTTATCTATATACCTACTTACTATTTTTTTATAGATAAAAGCCGTAAAAACTGGTTTTGTTTCAATATGTTTAATGACTGCCTTATTAGTCTAGTGGTTCCAAGTGCGACTGCTACACATCCTGGGTTCGATCCCCAGGTCGAGCAAGTGTTATTGGGGTTTTCTATGAAATTCTCAGTAGCAGCTGGAAGTCTGGATTTGTGCCCGGTATTAACCGGAGCCTATAGCCATCGGGCTATAGGCTCGCCCCCTATAACGAGGGACCTAAACATACCGGCGAACTGTGGGTATACATTAAGTACGCCTCTGCCTAACCCTTCGGGGAATACAGCCGTGATGGTATGTTATGTTATGTTTAATATTGGCGTGCGTCATACTCATACATAACCATAGGCATAATAAATACAGAACCAAAGTATTGTACCTATTTTATTACTACATATGTGCTGAATCCTCAGCGCTGAATCACGGTTTGTTAACACTGTTTACTTCGTACCAATAGGAGAAGCACTTGAAACTTTTCCAGGAAATTACTGAATAGACATCTAGGGGAACAAACAGGAAATATGAACGACAGTGGAAATCAAATGTCACCCTCACAAGTACTTGCCTGTAGTTGTACAATAGATGGCGGGATTACAAGTTCAAAAGATAGGTCCTAGTCGACGTCATCAGGTTGTTTAACTTACTCCGATAATATTGGTACATATGAATCTCGAATTAATAAGTACCTACATAAAAGGAGTAAGCTATTTTGGTGTAAATTTTCTGGTACTATCCGGTATTCCAGTGTGACCATACAGTTTTTTAAAATGAGTCGGAGAAGTACGCCGATTTGTCGACGTTAGTTCCATTTTCCATTACGGTTTAGATGGGATGGCGACACTCCTTTTGCAGTGCACGTACACGATCTTCATCGTTTCTTTATCATTTTCAGAACCTACCTATATCAATACCTACTCTCAGAACTTAGAGATTAATTTCTTAAACATTTGTGAATATTCATTAACCCTTTTTTTACGAGGGAGAGCCATGCTTCGGCACGAATGGGCCGGCTCGACCGGAGTGATACCACGGCCTCACAGAAAACCAGCGTCAAACAACGCTTACGTTGTGTTTCTTATGTCTCGTGTCCGAGTGAGTGAGGCTACCGGAGGCCCAATCCCCTTTTAAAAGGTCGGCAACGCACTTGTGACTCCTCTGGTGTTGCGGGTGTTCATGGGCGGCGGTAATCGCTTACCATCAAGCGATCCGTCTGCTCGTTTGCCCTCCTATCCTATAAAAAAACCTTTTTACTCTATATTTGTGGCTATGCAGAAACCCAAGTTAGACAATAAAAAAATAATTTATGGAAGGTCTATGCTCAACAGTGGGACACAAACGAGTGTTTATTATGGTTCTTGAATTTGGATTGTCTTCATAATATTCCAAAATGTATAAAATTTTAAACAACTACCTATTTATTTCACATAGATTTATGTACTTACTTGGGAATATATTTAGGAACTATAGGTACCTACTGTGTACCTACTACTTATAGGCAATAAAGATTACAAGCAATAAATTAATTTCCCTAATGAAAACATTAAAAAGGAGTCACGAATTCAAAATATTTGATAAAGTTATTTGTATTATACAGTTAATTTGCTACGCATAAAATACCTGTATTTTAAATTAACATCAAATTAATTAAGAATTTTATTGTATTGACCATTTATATTTATAATGTAAATACCAAGGTAGACAACATTTTTTATAATAAATAGGCGGCTTTATGCATAATTGCGTGTTGTTTTACATAAACACGATGTTTCTTTGCACATGGTTAGAAACACCGCGAAAGCCATACATAATTAATATTGCCAAGAAATTACAGCATGACATGATTGTATCAGACACATCCAAATGTAATGGAAACTGTTAAAAGAAAATTATTACACGCCACAATAGTCTGGTTAACAGCTCTTATAAGAACAAGTTCACATTATGGGTGCAAAAACATTAAATCATCGCAAATACTAGTTTTTGAGTCACTCTCATTACTATTGGTTTGAATGTGTTACGCAGCAATTAAACCTCTTTGCGCTGCATAAGGCGCTCAAACTTTTCAACTCGACTATAAATTATAGCCATCGGTGGTTCCCGGATTACAAGTATAGCGAGATACCAAACCAGATGCACCGCTGCCATAAAGTACTGTTCCTATTAATATGCAACACGCGCTTGTAATTAATTTCGGTTAAGTAAGCACTGCGGTGTATAAGAATTAGTCGAGTTTACTTCAAGTTTTACAACTTGTGTACTATACCACCTTAGAAATATCTTTTTTTTTTGTGATAGGCTTACGCTTGACCGCCAGTTCGCCTGATGTTAAGCGATACTGCGATCTACGATGGAGCGCGCTTGCCTTGAAGAAACTGATTCATTCGTGATTTAAAGGCACCCAAATTATATCTATCGGGGAAGACCCACTCGGGAAGCACATTCCACAGTTCATTGCGTGGACTTAAAGCGTTTCGTTCGGGTTTTTGGAATGTCCACCATGAATCGATGTCGCTTTTTCGTGCTTCTAGTCATCCGATAGTAGAAACGGCTAGGCTAGCTAGGGCATAAGATCGTGGAGATCTGATGCACACTCTCCGAAATGTATTCGATAAAAAACTGATAAGCTAGCAACTTTGCGGCTATGTTCCAGACTTTGGAGTTTGGCCCGGACAAGGGAGTCATTGGCAATGAGCTTCTTGGTACGTTTCTCGACGGATCCTAACGCCTTTATCTAAATAATCTAACTGACAGTTATCTCTCTGGGACACACAGATTATTACAATTTTGTGTTACGAAACTTGAAATCATTGACATAATTTACATACATCTTTTTATCGTTATTGTATAGGCTAGATGACTAAACAATTTAGTTTGATCCGTCAGTTAGATTATAAAAAAATATTGTAGGTAAATATTTTTCCTATTGTTTAACAAACAAAAAATGACGGCGATACAGTGCATTTAAGTTTCACGTGACGTCACGGTTTCGTACAATTTTTAAGAAATAGTAACGATTGATGATACTTCTTAAATTTGTCAATTCTTATAATTTGATAAAGCAAAAAATACGTGTCCGATATTTTTGAATATATTTTTTTTAATCCAGTCATCATCCTTATTTTCAAATCGTTGTTTTCATTATATCATCTTGTATCTTCGTCTTCTTCAGCTATTTCTAAAACAATATTATATTCTCAGCAGTCCTTCCCAAAGGAATCTCGCAATTAGCCCAAACCAAAAAAAGCCACCAGTAACATACCACAGTAACATCACAAATTCACAATATATGCCAAAGTACAGAAGGATACTGACTTGTAGATAAGCACGGCTATGGATCAAGCTAATATAACATTCCAGTATAATATAAGCTGATCTCGCATTGTATGGGCTTTCCATATAATATGTAGGACAGCGGATACTGGACACACACAACTTGATGAGTATCTAGCCTTGTGTATATGTCAGTCCTCCTTTTTTGGGTTAAGCCATCGTGTTGTTTCAGTTGATATGAAAGATTTTGCCAAAAAATACATATAAAGTTAAGTTAATAAAGTTGTGGAACCTCAGGTCGACCTACCCAGATAAAACAATAGTCAGAGCAGTCACGCATCTCTCTGACGTTTCCAATTTCCCACAGCCTCTGGTTGATAGCGAGTAGGAGAGTTTATCGTGTGCTACGTTACTTGTTCAGCTACTGTACATAATGTGTTTATTACCTAACAACGTACCTACTACTTATTAAAGCATTAACACCTTGGAGATCAATGATGATTAAAGTTTACGCTCGTTTTAAGAATATATGCATTTATTTCTTTACGTACACAATTTTAATTGGACAATGTGTCTGTTTTATTTACACATTTAAAAAATTTGCACAAGTCGGTGCATTTGATTTCTAAACAGACACCTTGATGCCTCAATGAGTTTGCTTATATAAACAGTGTTATTTTTTTCTTGCGATAACGTAAATCTTTGACAGATAAAACTATGTAAAGGCACTTACACTAGACATGTTAATTGTTTTATATGACAGCAGAATTAAATTAAATACTTATAAATAATGAGAAGCATGAGAATATTTCAATTTAGATACTGATTATACTGTAGTAGTCGATCTTCTATAAATTACCTTAATACACTTACATGCACTTGAAGAGATGGAGTGCAGTCTGCCAGATGCCTCGGTTATAAATGTATTACGTTTAATTTTATTATACTTTTTACTAACTAAAAATGCACTAAGTGTGGGATCGGATTAAATTGTCAGTAGTCAAAGGTAAAAAGTTAAGATGCTCTATGGTTTTAAAAAAATTAATAAAGTATATCTCACGATTATCTATGGCGAGGGAGGAAAAAAAGACGAACACGTTTGTAATAGTTTAAATTGAATAAAGAAGAGTAATTTGAAAGAAAGATAAGAAAAGGTATTCATTTATTTCACCACATAAGTAAGTAACTTTATGCGATATACCCATAACTACTTATCTATACACACACACACATTATTTAAGCTATACATGAATAGAACAAATAAATGAAAGTAACTCTGTCTATAGTTATATTTTCATGTCTAAATCGCTGATCTTATTTTGATGAATTTTGGCATAGAGATAGGTTTGATCTTGGAAAAGGCAATAGGTTACTTTTATTTGTAAAAGTCTTTTGGGATGCAATAGAAACCCCGGGTAATTTTTTTTATGGGATAGGAGGGAAAACGATTAGAGGCATCGCCTGATGGTAAGCCATTACCGCCGCCCAGCGACAATCGCAACACCAGAGGAGTCACAATGTTGCCAGCCTTTTAAAAGGGAATTGGGCCTCCGGTATCCTCACTCACTCGGCGAAATACAACGTAAGCGTAGTTTGACGCCAGTTTTCTGTGAGGTCGTGGAATCACTCCAGTCGAACCGGCCCATTCGTATCGAAGCATAGCTCTCCCACAGTAAAATGCTAGCTAGCAATATAATTTCAACGTTATAGTACTAATAAATGTGTACTAATCGATGAATCTATCAATTAGCACGTTTTGTTAATGAATGCTGATAGATAGCACATGGGGTTTCTACTATATATATAGTTTGTTTACAGTGTGTTATTAACATACACCTTTCAATAGTGTTTGGTTATGAAATTAAAACCTAGACATCACTCAAGATCGCGTGTCTGTTCGTAATCCCTTCACAAGGCTATTCGGCCTATTTGTTTCAAAAGTTTTTCGTAATATTAATTTGAATAAATTAATACTTTTTAGAAAACGGTTAGATGTATTTACCATGCAGCAATATATAAGGTTCTTGACATGCAGGTATGTATGCAACAGAATCGAATCACACGCTTCATTTGTTTCGATGTGGTCATGCAAATACGACTACTGTATAGAAATATTTAAATTTATTACTTCCCTAGGATATGCAATTATGATTTATTAGTAGTTAATAATACTAGTTTCCGATGGAATGACACATATAGATCACTATAACTACATTATCTTTCCAAGTATTAATTTTCAGAATCATGTATCTATCGCTTAAACGGTGAAGGAAAACATCCTGAGGAAACCTGCACGCCTGATAGATTTTCTCAACGGTGTGTGAAGTCTGCAAACCCGCAGTAGGCCCTAGCCATTTCTACTATCGGACGACCAGAAGCACGAAAAAGCGTCATCGATTCATGGTGGACATTCCAAAAACCCGAACGAAATGCTTTAAGTCCACTTTTATCATGCGTACCGCTGAATTGTGGAATACGCTTCCCGAGTGGGTCTTCCCTGATAGATATAATCTGGGTGTCTTTAAATCACGAGTGAATCGGTTTCTTCTAGGCAAGCGGACGCCATCGTAGATCGAAGTATAGCTTAACATCAGGCGAACTGCTGGTTAAGCGTAAGCCTATCACGAATAAAAAAAAATAATGGACTATAGCCTATCCCCTTTCACTCTGAGAGGAGACCTGTGCCCAGCCGTGGGATAGTATATGGGTTGATGATTAATGATCATTATTTTGCCACCGCATAGTGCACATATTCATATCAGTTTTTTTTTGTCATAAGATTATACTGGCACCGCCTGATAAAAAACGACAACCACAGCCTATAAGACGCCAGCAACATCAGTAGTACCCATCACTCTGGCGTTGTTATCTCGAGAGTTTAGTTGTTAAGTCTCCTTTGCCCCGTAATTACCCTTCAAACTGGACACAATACTGCTAGCACATTTCCTTAGTTACAGAATATGTCAACCCCAAATGAACTCATCAACCGAGTTCTTCCACTATTCACTTGAGAAAGTTCTTTTGTTATAATAGAAAGTTAAATATTCGAATAATCACTATTTCAGTACAAACCTAGCATTTTAACAAATTATTCATTAGGAATCACGCGGATTCCAACACCCACTTTACGGACAATAGATTTTCTATTGACAAGTAAGTATTGTCAAGCAGCACAACTCGATAATAGAAAATCTATTGTCTTTAAAGTGTTGCTTGACGGGCAAGTAAAGAAAAGTATGGACTATGATTCTGCTTTCTCGACTAATTTTAAAAGTTATTTTTTTTTAAATCTCTAGTTGCACACAATTTCAAGAGTCGCGTCGCTACCGTTGAAGGTCATCATTGCTGCTGAAAAGTGATTTATAAACATAACGGATGTATTCATATTTTTATTTCCCGCTCTAACATTATAAGTTTTTTCAACCAGACTGTGTCCATTGTGTGTGTTCTTCGATGTGTGGAGTATGATTAGAATGGCTGAGAGTTCTCCTATTCTGCAAACGTAAACGTAACGTCACGTAATAGACGTAAATGAAATAGGTACTTAATATCCACTTTAAATTAGGCATAATTTCATTAAATTCGTTGCCCCGTGTGGGGACGGATTAAAATACAATTCATCACTACCCTTTAGATAGCCATCTCGTAAGGGGCGAGAAAATATTTGAATTGCTCGGTGGTAGAACCTCTTGGGGTCTGACTGGCTGGCGACCACCCTCACGTCGGAGACTGAAGTAAAGTACCTTGGTGTGTGTTTCGAATTTTGCGCGTGAGAGTCAGTACGCTCTCCATTGCTGCGGCAGGCTCTGGCAGTCTACAGTTTGTAGGGGCACTTAAAGCTCGGCAACGCATCAGCAGCTCCTCTGGTGTTGCAGGTGTCCATGGGCGGCGTCGATTATATACCATCAGGTAGCTCGTCTGCTCGTTTGCCGACAGATTCAATAAAATAAGGAACTTCGTTCCAAAAAAAACAGTTTTATGATTGACCGCGCTTACGATTAGGCTCTCTAAACATTAAACTAATGAGTTCTGGCCATTTATTATCTCCTTACATCAAGAGTTAACGGTATAACAGTGCATTATCACTTGAACAATGATATAATCGTAGAGAAATTCGCTCACCAACAACCGTGTGTGACAAATGATGGTGATTTGTTTTGTGGCCACAAATAGGTGCTTATATGTGAGACTTGCGTGTCGTTCTCGTAACGGCATGATTACTGGCTGTCAGGAGACAGTTCAGAGACCATACTTAGGACTTCCTTTCCATTCACTTTCAATTAAAAATGATTGGACCATGTCTATCCTTTCTTGCTATTACATTACTGTGAGGGTCCCGATGGTATCTATCGTAGGTAAAATGTCAACCGTATTGTATCTATAAAATTAAGCTGAGCTTGCTGCAGTTAATTTGTAAGGAAGAAGAAGAAGTATTATTATAAATCGTAGGTAATTTTCTTACGAATAGATATTATGTCAATCATTATAAGAATTCATGGTTACCTACCTATTCCTTGAAAGTATCCAAATACTTAAACCATACAAACTAGGGGTCAAAAAAGTCCTAAGAAAGGAATTTTCACGATTCCTTTCTTAAGAATTCTGACAATTACGGACACCACAAAAAAGCCAAATCGATTGAGACGTTCCTAAATGATGATCTTTCATATTATGCAGCCATCGATTTAGATATATATAGATAGTTATATACAAGAATAACAAGGACATTCACGTACGATGAGCTAGTTCTAAAGTTAAATGCAAGTAGATATCATTTCCTATTAAAGGTAAAAACCAATTACTTGCAGCCGTTTCTTGCACGATCGATTTCAAAAGAAAATACATCACTCACGCTATACCGTTTAACTTATGATTAAAGTAGTAATTGATATAAGATATACCTTTTTTGTAGAGATCGTAAATCTCTTCACTAATAGTCTATATTCTATGTAAGTGTAGTTAATGATCACGAGATGTATAGCTGTTAATTATTATAGGTGCTTATTAAATCTCTACTTTTATATAAGATCTAATTATCATATAAGATTCTTACATAAAATCGGAAGTCAAAGGTCTGCATCTTGAAAAAAAAAAGATATTGCATAATATCTAAATTAACGTAATGGTTTACCTAAATGTGTAAAAGTAAAATAAGGAACCCATGTTTTTTTTGTGACCTCGGACAAACAATTGTAATGATACTATAGACACGTACTGAATAGCTTGTCTAGATCAGCGAATTCTAAATTAGCTTGTGTAAATTGTGGTTGCCTATAATTGAAGGTACATTTCGCCTTATTTATTTAGTTAATTGTTATATGTGGATAAGTAGAATTTAATGTATTATTGTTGGCGATCCTAAATTAATTAAATAAATAAATTATCACTAGTTGTGTGGATCCATAAAGTAAAAGATCTTATGAGTGTTCCAAAACCTAAAAAGTTTAGTTAGAGTATTGTTTGTATCTTACTGTCGCTCCTTTCACTGCATATATTCTCCCAATGTTAAAAAAAATCTACATAACAATGCAAAATCTGGGAGAGAATTGAATTTCAATCGAATCATTACATTCTAACCACAAAGTATGCTAAACAACGATCGTCTGTGTATTGTGTACTATCTGCAACTGTAACAAACAAATAACAAAAATACGCTTTGTTGAAAATTCGTAACATGACTGAATGATTCATCTACCTTCTACTATCAATCTTTTATGTCGTATCAAAACCATGGAAAGTGACGAGATAATGTAATGACTAAATTATGTCACCTGTTGCCCCTCTGGTATTAGCCGATCCCGAACATAATTAACGGTTTTTTGTAAAGATATCTAATTATATTTATTTATCTACCTACAGTTATCGGACATAAATCGAAATTTCGAAAAACACTCGATCTGGGAATAGAAGCTCCTCGATAAACGGGAGCTTAGACGGGATGCTAACGACCAGACTAATGAGACATGCTTATAACAATAATATTTATTTAATTATACATTATATTATAATGTAGCGTATCGATATATAAACGAGTAATCAGAGCGTCTAATCATTTAGCCGAAACTGGCGGAATATAATAGGTAAAATGATAATAATATTATCTATTAATAATTGCCCAATCACTGCCACCTTCTACTGCAAATAGTTAATAGCTTCATTAACGTAGTGTCTGTCTTTTATAGTAATGAGATATGGGTAATAATCCGTTGATTAACCATAAAATTAAAAAAACGATTATCTCCTCCATGTCATGTTTCGTAGTTTATATGCTTCAACAAGTTCGAGTAATATCTAACAGTTCAATAATGCCTAACGGACTATCCTTAACTAGTCGTGCCGATAAAATAAGTTGTTTGCGGTGAAAATTGAACACTGCTTTTATATTGTCTACTAGTTTCTAGTTCAGTTTCTATAAAATTGTTACCTGCAGCTCAATTTGCATACGGATACAGCAACAACCGCCAATCTTATGCCCTAGAAATGCCATGGAAAAAATGGTACTGTTAAATCGAGTGATAACTTTTCTAATTGCTTAAACCGTGTAAGACGATTTGCATATCATTTTTTTAAGAGCCTTCTTCTATATCCCATTACAGGGCAAAGGCCTCCTCTAACTCAGTCCAAGATTTTCTATCCTGAGGTTCTTCATACCACGTAGCCACAAAGCGATCGAAATCATCTCGCCTATTATTTAAAGCCGCAAAATATTTCGCAGTTATCTTAAAATGGAGGCTTATACAAATATGTGAATAGCCTCGGCTGGGAAGACCATGACTTGTTTTTTATAAATGATCCAAGGTTTAGTGCCAAAAAATCAATAGTACCTACTTGTACCCTAGCGAACTGTTGTACCTATACACGGTTGAACAGAAAGGAGACCGGCGGTGTGGAGGTCAAGCGGCGTGCTTAGTGCAGTTTCGTGCAAAGATCAAGGTGACTACTCAGATAACATCTCAGCCGCGGGCGAGACAATAAAAACCTTTTCAGTACGCATTATGTGTGGTTCTGTACTAAAAACCCATGAGATTTAGATTAAAATTTACAAAGAATTATGCAAACGAGCTCTGTTGTTGGGTATTTCTAGCCAAATGAAATCGAGATTTTAATAAAATGCCGACTTAATGATTCACGCCCTACTGGCTAAATACCTAAAATGATGTCATCAGCGATGTAAATGAGTTGTTTGCGTATCTATTGCAACACTTCCAGTGATGTAGGTATTCAAAGCGAAAAACAATTAAGAACATTTATTGTCAACAACAGCAGTAAAATGGAATGCAAAGGCTCGTTTCAATGCAAAAGAGAAATTTCCTGTACAAGTTTAGAAATTTAGTACGTGATCCTAAAAAGACTGTCTCTCATACATGCATGACTAAACGTATCCGTATTTTATTGACTTCTTATCTTATTAACAATCCATAAAAGGATATTATAGAATGAATCATTGCTTCTGGATTCCGTTAGTATAATAAGAAGGTACCCAAAACGAGTTTGGCAGTTTGTGGCTCACGGTAACTATATCTGGCCAATTTTACTGACGTTTGCCTCACGACGGCAAAAGTAAGATAATATCAAACTGCCACTGATATTTAGTTGATATACTTTATATTCCGCTGTTATGGGCTCTCCAACATCGCCCAGAGATACCTTTGCAACCTGCCGCTTTTCATCTCGGATAATATTATGCTAACATCAACCTAACCATATATAGACCTTCAGTCTACATTATTAGGTTAGATATACACATATTTAAGCAACACGGAGTTAGTTTCACAGAAACAAACCACTAGAAAAGGGAAAGGTAACATACTTTGGCAAGTAGACCATTTATAGTCCTTCAAAACAAGAAGTTTTATTTCCGTACGGACCATACGAGTACATGACGAAACGTTGTATTTGGTATGGTTCCAAATTTGTTGTTTCCTATATAGAAGCGTCAATTTAGGTATAATAATAATAAAATTAAGTTTATATCATTCTAAAGATGATAAAATTCGCGGAAAAGATTCAAAAGACGCAACAAAATAACAATTATGGATGCAGTTTCGTAACAAAACATTTCAACAATGATCATAAACCTGAATCACATAGTTCAGACAATTAGTCTAACCCTGATAGAGTTAACGATCGACTATTATTTAATAGAACGCTGAATCGATTTGTAACAACTAATTGGAATGATGAATACCAGTCATTCTTGACAATAGCTTAGTGAGAGGGACTATACCGTGCGATGGGTTTATTTGGAAAGTACTGAACCTATTTTACATACAACTACTTGGTTTACTTGTCTTATTGTTTGTGCGTAAATGTGAACAGATTCCCACAGTACGTATAAGGTAAATAGTTTCTACATCAAATTATAAGACAATATTGGCTTGGAAACCATGGGAACTATGCACTAAATTAATTAGAATATATTAGTACCTTTTTGTTCGAGAAAATAAGTTAGGACTGAGCCTTAGCAAGCCAGTCGCCAACACTGGCTTGCTAAGGCTCAGTCCTAAGTTATTTGTTTTTGTTGCATACTGTGAAGTGTCTATTGCTGAATGCAAAACTGCATATTGCGACAAATATATTTTAATTGGTTTCCGCAGTAGTATACAAGCCTTGGAATTAAAATTTGTACGAATATATTTATATCCATAAGGCCTTTAAGGAGAAAGCAAAACATGTTGAGAATAAAATTTCTTGTTGCCTGCAGGTTTCCTCGAACGAATTGCATGAAAATTAAAAACGTATTCAAAAAAGAATTGCTTTTTATAAAGAAAAATAAATGGAATATTATTATTAAAAAATTAAGAATCACAGATGCTTATGACTGTATAATATAACATAACATACTATCACGCCTGTATTCCCCGAAGAGTTAGGCAGAAGTGTACTAATGTATACCACAGTTCGCTGGTATGTTTTAGGTCCCATGTAATAGGGGGCGAAGCCTATTGCCACTAACCGGGCACAAATCCAGACTCCGAACTGCTACTGAGAATTTCATAGAAAAACCCAATACCACTTTGCTTGACCTGGGGGTCGAAACCAGGACTTCTTGCGTTGTCTAGTGGGTCCCTAGACTAATGAGGCAGTCCTTATCACTGCATTGCATACGTTATGTATCTACTTATAATATATTTTTCTTTTTCATAATAAATTCAAGAGTTATGTACATGGGATCTGCATTTCTACATTTTTTATGTCAAAAAACCTATTTACCGTTCCATTGCTGGGAACAGTTTAGAACACTGACATTCTAAACTGTAACCAATCAGTCCTGCAGTTTAGGCCATAGTACACCATGCTGACCTACTGCCCATGGGCAGACTTCACGTGGGGTCAAGAAATTTCCTCACGATGTTTTCCTTCACAATTTAAATAATGATACACTTGCATGTCCCGATGAGATAGGCAGAAAGGAATTAATATAATGGGGCCAGCCAATTTCCAATAACCAGGTACACTTCTAAATACTGAGCTACTCAGAATTTCATAGAAAAACTCAAAAAGCAAAGTGAATAATTAACCAAGACATTGTCAATAATTCAATTTTTATGTATTTTTTTTTATGTATGTACGTTTAAACGACATTAATCAAACATTTTAACGCGATTGAACTCGATAAACTAGGTTTCAGACCCATACGTACTAGTAACATTTGAACTATGATAAATTAATAGAACTAAAGAATCTTTGTTACATAACTTTATATACATATATATTTTAGCTGTTCGTAATAGTTTTTATTGTATTGCATTGGATTACATGAGGATGAACCAATGCGAGATACGTAATAAATTAACCAACATACCATCTATACGCCTAATACATTCACCTACTGTTTATTGCTAAACCAGCAAAAAAGTGAAGTGAAGATGATATCTTTAAGCTAATACGCGAAACTGACGCGAGTGAAAACCGAAGTATATTTAAGGTCCCACGGGACGAGCTTATTGCTATTAACTTGGCACAAATTCTCCGAGCTGCTACTGAGAAATACCTCTTTGTAGCCAGCGTCCATTAGCACGGGCAGTGAGTCTAACCATGTCCATGACTATGGCCGCTGTATAGGGTCTGAAACGCCGGGATTTACATAACATAACATACCATACCATAACGCCTGTATTACCTTGGTGTATGTTTCGACTTTTGCAAGAAAAGTTCAGCTTTCCTCGGTTGCTGCGGCTCCTGCAGTCTGCAGTCCGTAGGGGCTCTTAAGTAAGGGTCGGCAACTCGTCAGCAACTCCTCTGGTGTTGCAAGTGTCCATGGGCGACGATGTATACTTACCATCAGGTGGCTCATCAGCTCGTTTGCCGACTAATTCTATAAACTAACTTTGCTAGACCTGAAAATCGAAACTACACCTTCAGGCTCAGCAGCTTGTAAGTCTTGCTACTATTAGGTATACGGATGAGGAAGTTTAACCATCAATTTTAAACTAAAGATTCTGCAAACAAAACAGTTTTAAGAATAGATGCGGGGAAAGTCCGAGACCATAAGTGTTAGGAAACTCTACACTACATATTATTTTCTCCAGTTACTTACACCAGCAATAATTAACAGAAGTAATTCGCTACGGAAACATCACGGTAGCTACCTATTACGGGAAGGTAATAAAGAAGTAATATATTTTACAATATTCTTTGTCAAACGCAACTGGGCTGGTCAGGTCTGCCGAGTCCCACATAACGGTAGACCACAACGCGGCAAACCTAGATGGAGATGGCGGGATGAGCTTGACTTCTTCAGGAAGGATTGGCCCAAAATAGCCTTGAGAAGTGAATAGTGGAAAGAGGGTGGGGAGGCCTTTGCCCTGCAGTGGGACGACAACGGCTAAATAATAATAATATTAATTTGTCATCATGAATTCATGTATTAACTACCTCATTACCTTAGTAGTCCTGAGCGGGACTCTTAGGCTAATAGTCTTGGGTTCGATCCTCAGGTCAAGCAGTGTTATACAGGGTTTTCTAGGAAATTCTCAGTAATTTGCTCGCAATTTGGAATTTGTGCCCGGTTAATGGTAGTAGGCTCGCTCCAGATTACATAGGACTTAAACATACCGGCGAACTGTGGGTATACATTAGTCCACCTCTGCCAAACCCTTCGAGTAATACAGGCGTGATCTTATGTATGTAATCATAGCGTCTAATCATCTAGCCGAAACTGGCGGAACATAATAGGCAAGGAAATGATAATCATATTAATAATAATTGCCCAATCACTGCAAATAGTTAACCGCTTCATTAACGTGTTTCTTTTATAGTAATGAGATGTGGGCACTAATCCATTGATTAACCGTAAAATTAAACGATTATTATGAAGATTATCTCCTCCATGTCAGGTTCCATATTCGAGTAATATCTAACAGTTCAATAATGCCTAACGGGTATCCTTAACACTGCTTTTAATTGTTGCTCCAGATTACATAGGACATAAACATACCGGTGAACCGTGGATTAGTACACCTCTGTCTAACCCTTCGGGAAATACAGGCGTGATAGTTCTAGCTCTTCGGTTCTATCCTGTAAATTGTTACTCATAATATGTACTCTATGAAAGAGTTTAGATTTGAGAACGGTTACTATGTAGATCAGGATCGGCCGTCTCACGATCCCGCTTGGTAGCCTCTTTCTGGACCGTCATAGTCTCACAGAAAAAAGCTTTGACTCTGTCAGAAGAATTCTAATTACTGCTCGGACAGGGACAGATCTCGCCTGACCTGGCGACCAGAACCTACCGCTCGGAGGCTCACGCAGGGCATCCTTCGAGCGTATGCTGTGAGAAATCCAGGCCGCTATTGCAATGGTGGCAAGATACCGTAGTCTCTCGCCCAATCCTGTTTAGGTACTCACCGAAGCGTACAGCACAGTACCTAAAACCTTCGGGCATACAAACGTGATGCTATATTTTGTCAGAAAATTAGTACTTACCTAGTACGAGTATTTTTTTATTTTGATGGATTATTATAATAGACTCGTCTATGAAATGCGTTTGCGTGACGTAAGTTTTCTATAAAAATAAGATAATAAATGTTATCGATGTGAACGAACCTTTTAATTGGATTATTCTGTTACTTCTCAATTCATTTCGTAATGGAGTCACCGATTAACACGAATTTCTTATTTTTTCCATTGAAATTGATAAAGGTATCAGTGGAGTAATTCTGTATCAATTTTTGGTATCTTCCGGTCGTTTCTCACGCGTTTGCAATTTCGTACAAAGTTAATCCGTAAATAAACATGCGATTATCTTATCTACCGCTTATCTGTAGAATGCGGTATGTTGGAGGGGGAGGGGGGGTCCCGTTAGCTGCGACTGGCTGCGACCAAGCCACAGCTGATTTCACATGTGTCTAACCGCGGCGCCGCGCGCCCGTTGTGTATTTCTCTCGCGTGAAAATGCCGGCAACTTAATACTTTATCGAACTAATCTTATAATAAAGTGAATGTGTTATTGATACCTTTGCATGGACCATTTTTTACACCATAAGGATACTGACGGAGCTGCGCTAGCAATATTATTTTTAGCGGGTAAGCGTAGAATATTGCCTGATCGAAGATATTTTAATTTCATTGTTGATGCTTGCTACTTAATTTTTCCAAAAAGAATAATATTAAAATTTTGTACAGTTTAGATATTATTTTTTTATGATGATATTACTTTTTTTTACATTTAAGGATGATATATTTTTTAAATCAGTAAAATAAAAGCCTAATTGAATTTACCCTTTTTCTAAATGTTACATAATTTATTTACGTAATCAGTAAATTATATAAGAGTACTTTTTGACAAATGGATGTTAATCGTACGAGCGTCATCACTAGATAATACCTATTCAGTCAATGCAAATTAGTAATTATATCGTGAATGCAATCATTATAATTAATTTTGAAAGTTACAAAATTATAGAAAATATAGCTATCTTTTAGTATCTATAATTTTTAATATCATATCATAAAGTAAAATGAAAGTAATGGAGGTTTTATCAAAATTTTAATCAACAATTTTCATTATCATAATAATTAATATTATTATTATTATAATTGAGCAATGAAATTATTATGCATGCTGAATTAAAAGTCGTATAGTAAACAATCAAGTTTAAATCTCAATAAACGTACGGAGTTTTTTAATTCCCACGTAGGCATAAAATAACTGTTTATTTTGACTAAACTGTATTTTCCAACTTTTAAACTATCGCGTTGCATATTAATATACAAAACGAAACAGGTATTAACACTGAAGTTTGCTTGTGACCACGATCAGTACAACCTGGTCGAAACGTCAAGCAAAATTAAAGGTATTTATCGCTTTAATACCTGTTCCGTTTTCTATATAAACTGTATTTTACTATTATTGTTTTATTTTACTACATATACTCGTACAAAATAATTTAATTCATGAGCGGCGGTTTTTTAGTTACCAGAATAAATAATCTGACACTTGCAAAGTCGGCTCTAAATAAAGTAACTAGTATATCTTCTACAATATGAAATACTCTACTTCTTCGCGTTTCTGTCGAGTTTCAAAGATTGGCATCATTTTATAATTCAAACCAGAATTCAGAGATGAATCTAAGCATGGAATTGCGCTTCTAGAATATTTATATCAAATTTGCGCTTAGATCTAGAATATGAGATTAGATCGATGATCAGTTGATACTTAGTACCTACCTTGCAAGATCAGTCCACAAGTTTTATTTTCCAATTATTAGAGGATCCCTTCGAACTATTACAAAATTTCAAGTTATGCGCAAATGGTTACCATTAGCTGACGTTGAAAGAAAACATCGTGAGGAAATCTGCACATCTAACAGGTCTCTTTAAAGTAGTTACAGGTGTGGGAAATCTGCCAATCAGACCAGCGTGGTGGATGGTATATGTATAATTATAGCACAGGATAACTATGAACTATCTTATATAGTACTTATAACTAAATTTACATGTTATAATTTAGATTTACATTTTATTTACTTCTAGATAACAATTGTTGTTAATACATATTAAATAAATTACCAAATAATTAACGATTAAATTAGAAACATAAACTAATAAGATTAACTGTATACAAATATATCTCTTAATAAACAGATAGGTCTGCATTTTAACTAAATTTTATGATATATTTATGATAACTAGCACTGTTTTATGCTAATTACTCCTAATGTAGCATTAAAAACAACGGATAGTGGCTTCACAAACACATTTGCAGTCCCAATAGGACGTTATGAATGCAGCTTTGAGATGGTAATGTCCTATTTCCTACATAAGTACTTTCATATTCATAATAAATATTTTTCTTTTTACTGAGTATAACCAATGGTCTGTACAAGGTTTGATTAAATACTTGATCGCTAAAAAGAAATGTACCTTCCACGCATTATCATTTCGCTGATTTCTATTTTTTATGTCAAGTACTTAAATTATAATTCTTACTATACCTGTCATTTTGTTACTTCATTATATACTATAGCAATACCTAAAGCCAGCGTACGTAAAAAATTGGGTATGCATAATATCGCAATTTTCAAGAAATGATTTTATTGGTACATACTACCTAGTTGCGGTTATGTTTACCCCGTACATTAATTAGCCTAGATTTAAATTATTAATTTTTACTCTTAGAATATTTCATTATTTAATATTTTTTATAATAAGAACAATTAACTCATTTCCAACTTCATATAATCATAAAGTTACATACAAATTGTTACATCGAATCGAGTTTATGAAATGAATCCTAAAAATACAATGTAAAAACCAATTTTGTTGATTGTATCAACGTCACAGCGAAACATAGGCAAGTTTGAAGTACGAATGAAAATTACAATACACGTCAATCATTTCCAAACAGCGATTAACTTCGGTTTGTTTAGAAAAGTGTTTATACAACACATCGATGACCTTGACTGAAGTAGGTAATAAAGAGATAAGTATAATTTACAGGCTTCTCGACGTTAGCACGTACGAGTTGCGTAAACAAATAATTGCCGTTATAAGAACCGCATCGGACTGTAGCAGATGCAGGGTTGGCGATCAACATTCTTCAAATTGTTTTTGCAACATCAGTGCAATCCTGTTATTGCCGAGAAACTATGTCAAAATCGAAAATCGCATTGCGTTTAGTTTTACTAGTAGGGTATGAAGATTACCATGAACAAAGTTAATTGGGAAATGTTATTTACGCAGTTTACAAATTACAGTATTATGATATTTCAGAAGTAATTCTGTCTTGTAAAAGTTAACTTACATCATTGAATAAATTTAAAATGAAATCTGTAATGAAATAATATTGCATCGGTCTGGTATGATTGCAACCCTGGCATCGTCTAGATTTTTCTCTGTATATCGCGTTCAGGAGATCACTAAACTCGAACAAACCGATACAATTGAATGCTCATCCCACTTTTTACGACCCGCGCTTTACCATACGTGGGAGTGTTTTGTATAATAAATCATTGTGCCGTTTTCGCATGATTTCATATAAAACAGCCACGGTATTGTTCGATCAACTGGTGCATTTGTGCCGGAAACGCAACGAGAGCATTTCATTTGTTCACGATGCGCGATGCTACAAAAATTATTATGTTATTGTCAAATGAAGCCACGTATGTACTTACGATTCACAAGCACGAATGCTGGTACGAATATTTATGGAAGATTGAACTAGATTGTTTATTTTCTTATATTGGTATGCGGTCTTTGTTTGTTTACAGTTAATACGACGGCCAAAAAGTAGTTTCTATGCAATCATTGTACTGTTATTTGGCGGAGAAAAGCTTTTATTTAAACAAAATTTTTGTCGATTTGCTCAACAATCGTAGCGGCGAGCATTAGTGACGGCTCGTGGTTAAAACGCAGGTAAGATTCTTCCGGATCTAATTGTGAAACGGCGACATCGCCCGACGCGCGCTACGTGTTCACACTCAATGGGAAACATTTCAATTTTGTTTCATATTTTTCTCGGCACAATCGTTATTAATTCGACTATTGGTCGCGGTCGGAAAGTGTGACGCCGTCGATACGTCACGGCGGTTGTCAATCAGAACGGATGGAGTGATGCGCTTACAATTGCATGATATCGACCCGGTTCTCGACAGATTTCACTACGGCCTCAACAGATTAAAGCAACAGTTCAATTCGTTCAGTGTCGAAACCTATGTTGCGCACAATATAATTTAGGCCTTAAGTTCCAAAGTTTCCGTGACAGTGACGATAAATTCTTACATTTTACGTGCAAAGCACGTATTATTATTTTTCGCGTTGTACATGAATACGCTCTTAAGGTACGACTTTCTTTTCGAAAGCAGAACTTAACAGGTAGTCGTCTACTTAAACCTAACAACTAACTCTGAAACGCTAGAAAATTAAATTGCACATTTCCAATAGAAAAAAAATAGACATTTTTTAATTAAAATCTACAGACAAAAAGTTTGCTACGGAACCACTGATACAGTTTTAGTTATTGTTACTGAGACTGCCTTCAATACAGTTCAAACGAATCATTAGTTCCTGATCTCAGAAGAATAGTCAACACACAAAAGTGACTGGAAGTTGTTCACTTTTGTCCGAATTAAGGCCAACGTACAGTTTCACGTATGACTAATATAAATTAATAAATAATTGATGATTCTGGTTTTTTGTTTACGCCTTCATTGGTTTACTGTTATAGAAACTAGCGTCTGCATATTGCTTTGAAATCCATCCATTAAAGTTTTGCTAGCGAAACATATTGAAGACTACTTTATTACTTTTATTCACCAGTCTCCATAAAGTTTTTTGAATATAGAAAATATAATTTCCTGTATTATGCATTAGAAATTATGTTTTCCACAGACAGTTTGTCAGCAATAAAATATAAATGATTTCTATCCAATAATCATTAAACATCAAAAGATGAATCTGAGATGCAGCATATCTACATTGCAATAATACAAGATGCTCAGTTAAATGAACCAATTTAACACAGAACTTCTATTGTCATATCGTTAACCCACAATAACAACTCTTCAGGGACCGGTCCGTGTTTATGTCATGTCGGCCATATTGCAGCCATTTAACACGTTGCGTTCGTAAATTGCTGAAAAGTACCGTGAATCAGACAAAAACAATTACTTCTAAACAATTACGATGGGAACATCAATTTAAGACTCCGTCGGCATTATTGTACAATTGAAATTCATTCCCAATCAGGTACAAGCTACCTTCGTACTAAGCTACAGTTGATCACAGAATAACTATTATATAGTAGTTTCTAATTCTAATTTATGGAAATTGTGTTATATTCCTATTGTTAACGTTTGCTTTGTGCAGATTCCAATAGAATTCAATCGTGATAAACGAGATATCATCAACAATTACACAACAATCCAAACGACTCAACAAAACACATTTTTCAATGAAATAAAACTACCAACTTTTTATAGATTTCAATATCGTTTTATACCTATTGATGTCGCCCGCGATTTCAGAGATAAGATATGCGTAGATACTTCCCCAAGATGCAATCTATTTCTTCACCAAATTTTATCGAAATCTGTCGAGACCTGAAAAGGTAATAGACAAACAAACAGTTTAATAATATGGAAATTGAAATTACGCATTATCCATTTTCAACCTATGTTGTACTACCTATGTATATATTTTTTATTCGATTCACTTTGTTCTAGAGTCAATTGAAATTGTAATTTTTTTTATTAATTCGTACTGTTGTCGTCATGCTTGATGCATTTGTCATTGACGCTGTACATTGGCCGCCTGATGAAGTTATTGGGTTTACAGAGTTTCCCGGTTAGCGCTACCCACACACATATCTACGTGAAGCCATATATTGTCGTAATATAAGTTGATCAGCAGTACGTACATTACAATAGCATGCACAGCTGCATTGTATAAATGAATGATATTCTGCTGCATCAGGTGGAAGCCGATTCAATAGTTGGGAAAATTCTCAGAGGATGGATGTGTAACTCCACAGCAAAGTAATTAATTAAGGTCGTACCACATTGTGTTAACGCGATTTTTAGGTTGTCACAAAGGGATAGCACTATTTAATGTGAATAGCGGTATCCTTCTCTCTCAATCACAAAACGATCCCAATTGACAACATTTCATTTTTTTAACACCCATAGTTATACACAACAACATATTATTATAATTTTACTAGCGACCCGCCCGCGGTTTCATCCGCGCTGGTCCGCTCCTATTGGTCGTAGCGTCATGTTATATAGCGTATAACCTTCCTCAATAAATGGACTATCTAATACAAAAAAAATTACAATTCCGACCAGTAGTTCCTGAGATTAGCGCGTTCAAATAAACAAAAAAACTTTAGCTTTTTAATATTAGTATAGATTTGAAACTAGATCGAAAAATAGGATACTATACCTTTTTATTTTCTCGATATTCAATGATTTTAATATTTATTTTTGACTTTGAAGTTCTTTCTATTCCAAACAGACGTAAATGCCAAATGACGTCATTTGTACGCTGTCATGACTCCAATCTATGCTTAAAAAAATTGTCGTATGTCAGTTTGGCATCTATCGTAATTATTCATAACCTTACATTACCTATTTTATTGTTGATTTACTATTATTTCGACAATATTTCAATTTAGTCAGTTTCCGCCGTTTATGTGATGTCATCACACGTGTTTTGAATTTGATTTTTTTTTCTCCGAAATTAAAAAAATATAAAAAATAAATAAAAATCTTTTGGAACTCAGGATAGGAAAACAAAGAAACAAATTTTTTTTTGGTGCAACAAGTATTTTTTTTTTGGTGGCTTATTAATTTTGAAATGTTGTCAATTACACGTTGTGGTTACGGACTCTGTTATAGAACGTAGGTCCCTATTTTCCATATGCTTTCTGCTCGTATACCGACAAGAGTTCTCATATATTGATTCATGAATCTATGAATCAAACGGTATAATTTTATTAAAGTGTGTGCGTGAGAATGAAATACAAGTAAACACATTCTCAACGACCTATCATCACTCACATTACTGTCTGTAATGAAGTTAATGAGGTTTCTAGAGATATTAAGGCCTACATTACACATCTGCATATAATCATGGAACCACAATATTAGCACCCAGAAGCAATCATCAAGCGGTTGCGTTAATATCTATGAGGAAACGATACACATGTAATGAATTTTCAATGGATTTCCTTTCTTAAGTTTTTTTATTCGTTTAAAATAACAAGCGGCTGAATGAATGAATTCATTTGTTGTTTTATCGTGATGTAATTATTATTAATTGGATTACAAACCGTGTCAAATTTAAAGCTATTGAATCAGTAAAATTGTAACCCACCTAAGAGAGGCCTGTATGTAATAAATTTGTATACTACTTCAGTGAATTATCTTTCAGTTCGTACACTTCATTTAGTCGGAGCCTAAACAGTGTGTTTACACGTTCAGCACGCTTCGATTAAAAATATTTATGCCTGCATCGAAAAATTCTCACTAGCGTGGATTTAGTTATAGCAACTTGCACACCTACAGTATGCTTGACTGATATACATGCACTGAATACTTTGGACACAGAACAATAACGAGACAACAATCGAGCGTTGGGAATTGTCATTGAAGCAAAGCCTGGTACGAATCCGGCTAGAGGGGAATGTTTGTCATTGTGTAGCGCTAACTTAGACTGAAGTAACGAATTTGGACGTTACAAGTATGCGTACGTTTACCACCAAAACTTTATTCAAATTGTTCCTTAACGTCGATTGTATTGAAAATAAGCCTGAACGTGCCAGCTGCGTATCTTCATTAGCAAGCCATGGAATTGGTTTTAGTGAAATTCGTTATTTTGTGATGTTCGGAATCTGTAGAATACTGAAATTACTATTAAAAAAAATTAGTAAAATTTATCATTAATGAACCAAATGGAAGTTTTCTTCATTGGAAATTTGGAATACTATCAGGCCGTTTCGTATTAACTTTGTTTTTAATCGGTTGTGTCAATACAAGTAAATAATTAATACGATAATTAATTCATGAACTACATTATATATGTAAGTATCTGATTTATTATTTACTAAGTAATCCAAAATTTGAGCAAGTGTTGTTTTATTTAAGGAGATGTCTGTATTATCGTTTAAATTGTACTCAGGATCTAGTCGATGCTTTCATAATAATGTTATAAAATAAGAGACTGTAGGTAAAATAAGTTCTATACACTGTTCCCACGAGTTTTCGTCATTGTAGTAACAAAAACTAGCATTATTTCTACCTACGTAGACTGAATAGTGGTTTTGTTCAACTTTGTGTCTTAGATGTGGGTGCAAGACAGGTTTTAGCAACTCTGAGACTAGATACTGGGTGTGGTTAATCTTACAATAATTTTGACCACCTGCGAGAAAAATGCAACGTGGTTTCCAAGTCTACTATCTAATAATACAATTATTACATACACCATCACTTTGTATCTATCCAAGTGCTAACCTGTTAAGGGACAATTAGCACTATTAGCAGACACAATAGAAAATAAATCGTTACGAACCTCTGGAGGGTCACGGTTCTGTAATAAATTAATCAATTCAATTTTATGGATATTTACACAAGCATTATACTAACCCACCGATGGAACATTTTTATACTCCATGGGTGTGAGTGACTAAACATTATATTTTAAAATAATGCTATTTTTTTTTTAATCTTTAGCTTTTATTTCTAATGTTTAGGTAGTCCTTTATTTTTTATGACAAAAATAAACAAATCTGTTTTGATAAAAATTTTACTTATGTACCGGAATTTTTCTGGAGTTACCTACCTAATGTATAAAGGGCCCAGCACTATCTTGACGCAACTTACATTTTTTGACGTATTCATTACCGTTAATTTTGAAGAAATATTTGTAACATTACTTCATTTCGCGCAATTGTAGGTAATATGAAATCGGAATGTTTCAAAAGTATTCTGATTTTCTTCCCGAAATTTAAATGTAAACCTTCCTGGTTTTCATTTAAATTTCAAATTGGCTAACATTAACTGTACTTTATGTCAAAATAATTATTGCTAGACCCCCAAAACAAAATGTGTACATCGGTATGATGTAAAAGCGTTATCTTGCAAGTGGAACAAAACAATCTATTTACAATTTAATAAGAAGGTTGTGTATCTGTTTGTTTTGCCTTTTTACCTTTTTCACCTACTTTTAGTTATTTAGTCATATTTCAAACTACTGACACTGATTACGGGCGTAACGGTTACTTATTTCCAGTAACTGGGGGTATGTAATCAGAAAAATATTTTGTACTTATGAATAATAAATATCTATTACGGAATACTTAATAATTCGTTAACACAATTTTTCATTTGTTATGTAAGGGACCAAAACCATTCCAAGGTCTCCTTTTCTAGAAAGATTATGAAACTCATTTGAAACTTTCAAGACTGTCTGCATATCTTTTTAAAGTTCATCTATTATATTCCGAAGTCTAGGTCTTAACTATACATACTTGACTCCATGTCAGACATGATCCATGTAATTCAATTACTTATATTTTTTTATTAAGTTTGACATGTTACAAGTCATCTTTCAAGTTTCATATTAATTTATTTTATACGTATTTGAATTAATAGTTAGCTCACTAGACGCCATGAGAGCATCTTAACGATTATATCCATTTCAGCAATCGTGCTGAACAATGGCGTCCAATGACTCAAGACACCTGAAAAAGAAGTAATGATGACCACATAGAGTCAAACATAATGGATGGCATATTCTGCTGTCCAATTTTATATTGTGAAGCAACATTGCGTCTCGTCAAAAAAGTTGAGGACTCAATTATCAATGAAGTTTTCTTTCGAATTAAGCACTACACTTCCTAAAGTGAAAGATGTTGTAAAACTCGTTTTCAAGCAGGTTCTTCAAGTTTAATTGGCTTGTTTTATGTTTTTTATTATGCTCAACACTACGTCGTTGGCTGTCATGTTTATGCGCTTTAGGACATCTGGGTTTTAAATATATAGATGGTAGATAAAAGTATAAAGAAAATTTACGTTTACGTATGTTCAAGTCCAACCAGTTTGATGAAGGGGAGGAGTAAAAGTTAATGATTACACACTCAACTTTTTTAGTTAATTTTATAGTATCTTACTGCTTTGTTACACATTCACAAATAAAACCTTCACTTAGAAGTTAGCGACAGATGATTCAACACAATATTTTTTTTTTTAAAAACGTTGCCCCACACTAGGATTTTCTCCTGTATCGTGGGTGCGTTTACAAACACAAATTCTCAAAAACACAAAGACCCAGACCCGGAACAACTACCTGCAGATCATACAAATATTTGCTCCGTGTGGGGATCGAACCCATAACACGTTGCGCAGAAGCCGATCGCTCAGCCGCTACGCCAAACGTGTCGTCAAAATTAAGACTGTAGTCTTTATAACCAACTTCAAATTCAAAAAAGGAGGAGGTTCTATGATCGTCTGTATGTATTTTTTGTTACTATATATAAAGCTGAAGAGTTTGTTTGTTTGAACGCGCTAATCTCACGAACCAGTTGGAATTGAAAAATTCTTTTTGTGTTGGATAGTCCATTTATCGAAGTAGGTTATAGGCTTTTTAACATCACGCTACGACCAATAGCAGCGGAGCAGCGCGGGTGAAACCGTGGGAGGGTCGCTAGTCATTTATAATTATTCTTAATGCTATTAAAATTTAGAAAAAATATGGTCAATAGCCGTAATCGGAATTTAGGTTTTATTTAAAAAGAATGAAACCCTATTTTAAGTTTAACACATGTTTCACGTGAGTAAGGCTTAACTTACCCCAAGGGATAAACCACGTACGGTACAAACACGTGTTCCAATGTTCAAGGTGACGGTGAAGGATTAGCCTTGCTCGTGACATTGCGAACCTTCCGATGCGTGAACATAAGTATCTAATTAGGAAACCTTTTCAGTACATCAAATGTCACTTCGCCATATAGATCGCTGTAATTTAGATGCTTGGTCATAAAACCCGCGAGCATAATGGATAATCAGACTGTTTTCACGGTCACAGTCGAATTTCTTATCTGAAGCTGAAAATCTTGCATAAAGGCACCACGTAGAATCGTAATCGGTGATATCATTTCAAATAATTATAAAAATAACAAGTCTCATTTTTTTATTTAAAATAACAAGATCATTTTCTGGCCTTGTGCAGGTTTTATTATAAGTCTTGTACGTGCAGTGATGGCCACAATTCGTGACAGGTGGTTACCGCTCGACTATTATCGTGTACATTCTACCAAAATCCCTATTAAAATGACATTAGTGTTGCTATTTATTTCGAAAGCTGGTATAGAAATCTTTGACTTTTGATCCCCTTCTAAGGTTGTCGAAATAGAAATCACCGAATTATTCTGTATCGTCAAATTGGATATGGTGATAGACACAAAGGGAATTAAATTAAAACTTTTTGCTAGGCTATGAATACGATTTGTTTTTTTTTTCAAAAAGGAATATGGAATACAGAATTTAGTTCTATATTTAAAAAGTTCCCTCTTACTTATATAAATAAAAAAGTAATAATTCCAATTTCAAATTACTGGCGTTACCAATACCTACATAGTATTTTCGTGAATTTAAACGTGATTGAATTAGAATAGAAGCGAACTTAAAAAAAAGGTTCACGAGGAGTTAATTGGTGTACGAACTTTCTAAAAAAAATTACCTCGTGTATCGTTCGTTAATGAAGCCGTCAATAAAATTATATAAGTTATAGGGTTAGGTAGAAATAAATCTTTTAAAAAAATAACAAAAACTAACTAGTAATTGCCAAACTGCCTCGTTAACCTAGTGGTCCTGAGCGCGACTTCTACTGTCCTGGGTTGGATTCCCAGGTCGAGCAAAGTGTTATTAAGTTTTTTTTATGACATTCTCAGTAGCAGTGGAATTTGGGATTTGTGCCCCACTATTACATGGAACCTAAACATACCGACGAACTGTGAGTGTACATTAGTAGACCTCTGCGTTTCCCTTCGGGGAATACAGGCGTAATAGTATGTTTATGTAACTAGTATACGTGTATAGTATTCATCTATCTAAAAACAAAGTAACTGACAAAATCTGTGAATAAACAATAACGTTATAAGTATGTGCTCCTTTTAGGAAGTCGGGTAATTAGGTTTGCATGGAAAAATAAAAGTATGGCTTATGGATTGTTGTTGCGGGTCTGGATGTTATTGTATCAGAGAATTGTAAAATCCTAGAGTGAGAAAACGGCTTCTTCATTTAACTTTTAAGAAAAAGTAAAACTGCCTTCAAAAACATTAAAAAATTATGTTATGTGCGAAACAGTTTCGGAAGTCGTTGCCTTTCATTTGATCGGATCTTTTGATTTAGCCATTGACTTCCGAAACTGTTTCGCACATTATAATTATTTTTACGTTTTTGAAGGCGGTTTTAGTTTTTCTTAAAATTTAATTGATTTCAACATTTTTAGTAGCGAGTAAAATTTTTACGTATACCGAGAGGATGCTATCATTTTATCATTTACTCGGTCGTTACGTGTTATTTCTAAATTTTGTGATCAGATTTTGACCAAATTTTTATGGCACCACTTCTGAAGTAGTTATGACCTACCGATCAAAAAAGAATCATCAAAATCCGTTCATAATTGAGGGAATAATCGCGCAATAAACACAAAAAAAAACGAGTTGAGAACCTCATCCTTTTTGAAGTCGGTTGAAAAAGAGATCCGTCCTTCTTGAATTACTCGTAATCTTACTTAAATGTAAACGCACTCCATTGATTGGGCAACGATACAGGTTAATTAACAAAACACGGTGCCGCAGGAAGTGCGGTTCACGTATCAGTATTGTCCACGTAATGCTCAATTGAAATTGAATTGAATTGCTCACGTATCAGTATGTAAATGGTCAATCACACGGTTCATAATATTGAATGGGTCTGACATATAACTGATTCAATACTGTATCAATTGGACAATTGATCAACAAGTGCCTACATTATTGTATGCAAAAAAATTATTGTGATTTTTTCCTATAAAATTTGGATGCATTTCGACTCTGTATTGAATGTAAGATTGATGTATCTTGCAGGATGTATCATTGTGTTTATATGCGGTCTAACATAGCCAAACATGTCAGCTTGAAGATGGATTGGTCTGTCTTGGTACTGTTTGTCACTTTTATTTTTGTTTTTCTCAAACCGTCGCAACACACTAGAATTTTATTTTCTCCTGTATCGTGTTCGTGGGGGCGTTTTCAAACATAAATTCTCACATATACGACACGCAGAAATGAAACAATCCTACATTACTAGGATAGGCTAATTTACTAAGCCGATCACTTAGCCGCTGCGCTCACCGTACCGTCTACATTGTCATGGATGTACATTGTAGACCATAGATTTAATTTTTTTCTAGCTTTACTTCATCACTCAATTCATTTTTAGCTCACAACTCAATCGTAATTTTTTTTTCTAGCAGGTAATCCCTATGTAAGCTAATCCCTAATAGGTTAAGATAAGGACAAAAACATTTAAAAGTTTCAGGTTTTTGTCTATGGTTCTCATAGATTTTTTTGACCATTCTCTGTATGGAACATCTGTTTCGGAACACACTCAAAAAGCCAGCAAAGCAAATCGCAGTCAATGTGTAAAATCAAAAAATGCTTAAAAGAAACTCAGGCCTCTGTTAAAATAAGCAAATATAAACAATGTTTTAACGTGTCCGATCATAAAGATTACTTAATTCATATTTTAACATGTAACAATTACGTGCAGATCATGTATCTTCGTAACTTAACTGTTATGTTCTCACAGAGAAGGAAGTAGGTAGCTCTTCAGTTATTGTAAGCATTAATTTAAAACATTAACGAGCTAGACTGTATACCTCAATCTTGCGAATGTTGATGAAACTGGATTTTTAGTGTATTCATCATATAATATTTTGATATGTTATTTTTTTATTGAAATATTAAATTGCAAGGTCGAAGTTATTGCTGAGGTGGTTTAGCTGTGGTTTGAAATTTCCTGATATGTCAAAATATTATAATGTTTTTATTAAATAAGCGTGTCTTTATATACATACTCGTAATATCATTTACATAATACAAAAATATGCACGCTTCCATTTATTATATTAACGCGTAAATATTTCGAATCTGGTTATACGTAAAAAAGATTAATTACTAAAAAATACGTTTTTATGAAATTCATATTTCTTTTTGAATTATTTATATATAATATTTTTTATTTATTTAATATTGCAAGCTGTCGCCTTTTGCGGGACATTCAGACATATGTAGGTAAGAAGTGGATGACTTGATGAGACTAGGACCAGTCTCTCAATCTCAGATTTTGTTGATGTTTACCAGGAGTTTTTGTATTTCTTTTTTATTCGTGATAGGCTTACGCTTGACCGCCAGTTCGCCTGATGATAAGCGACACTGCGATCTGCGATGGAGCGCGCTAGAAGAAACTGAAACTGAAACACACGTGTTTTAAAGACACCCAGATTATATCTATCGAGAAGGACCCACTCGGGATGCGCATTACACATTTCCGCGGTAATGGATCATTTTACTAGATCCTGGGGTATTCTGCGTTTTAATCTAATTCGAATTATATGAACGAGAAGCTGTTTATATAAATAGGTAAAATCGAAAAAAGAAACAAATTGCCACACGGAAAAGAACTAATGGCAGACGACTAAGTAGGTAGGTACTCTAGGTACAGGTAAATTGTAAGATGAAGTCTTTACATATAGTTTTTCCTATACCACTAAGGTGACAAATAAGCATACGGTTCGCCTGATGGTAAGCGGCTATAGTATGACGTGTATATACTTATAATGTATTTCATAATTCTCAAACTGATATAGGTAGGTATAGGATGTAGAATTTCTTTTAGAAAAAGCGTATGATAGGTGCCTTTTTTTATGGGATAGGAGGGCAAACGAGCAAACGGATCGCCTGATGGTAAGCGATTACCGCCGCCCATGGACACCCGCAACACCAGAGGAGTCACAAGTGCGTTGCCGACCTCTTAAAAGAGGATTGGGCCTCCGGTAACCTCACTCACTCGGCGAAACACAACGTAAGCGTTGTTTAACGCCAGTTTTCTGTGAGGCCGTGGTATCACTCCGGTCGAGCCGGCCCATTTGTGCCGAAGCATGGCTCTCCCACGTAAAAAACCTAAAAACGTAACGTAAAAAAGCCTACTACCATTTCCCACCACATCAACTGCATATCGTTAACTATTATGGATCTAATGTAGAAAAACGGAGCTCTCACGAGTCATGTTGCGATCTTGAGAATAATATTACAATTTTAATAAGTAGTAAAACTGCCTCATTAACCTCGTAGTTCTGAGTGTAACTGCTACGCTAGAAGTTTTGGGTTCAATACCCAGGTCGAGCAAATTGACATTTGTTTTTTCTATGAAATTCTCAGTAGCACCTTGGTGTTTGGGACTTGTGCCCAGTTAATTTTGACGACACGTTTGGCGTAGCGGCTGAGCGATCGGCTTCTGCGTCACGTGTTGTGGGTTCGATCCCCACACGGAGCAAATATTTGTATGATCTACAGGTAGTTGTTCCGGGTCTGAGCGTTTGTGTATGTGAGAATTTGTGTTTGTAAACGCACCCACGTTACAGGAGAAAATCCTAGTGTGGGGCAACGTTTTTTTAAGAAAAGAAAAAAAAAATAGGCTCGCCCCCTATTACATGGGACCTAAACATACCGACGAACTGTGGGTGTACATTACTACGCCTCTGCCTAACCCTTTGGGGAATACAGGCGTGATGGTATGTTTAATAAGTAGTTGTATCGCATGTTAAATGGCACAGTATCGCCTAGTCCGTGACACCGCACACCGTTACTAATGATCGATGCACAACCGCCACGCTTTAATATTAATAAGCGTTACTACGCGATTTTATCCACACGATAAGATAAATCGGCTGAATTAAAATGCCAACTTTATTACAAAAAATAATTACTATTTACTCACATAAAATATTTAATAAAATATCTGGCGCACTATTCGCCATTGCTCACGCTTTTGCCTTTATAGCTCATCAAAAGTTAGTGAAGGGTCCATTACTAATCTACCATTCGTTTCGGAAATAATCGCCTACATAAAGTTAAGCAGTTACGTAGTTTATGTGCAATAATTTGGGAAACTCCGTAATATCTTACGGTAACTTAGAAACTTCTATTGAAGTCGCTCTCAATGGTCAGACCTCTTTACTGATATTAAATATGTGATGACATCTCACTCAAAATGTCTTCGGAATTTAATAGTAGCTATCAGTATCAGTATTATCATTTATCAATAATGTTTTCTGTGTCGCAAAAAGAATACTTATCTTCTTTTTATAGAATGCAGCAGTTTGTAGATAAAATTTATAAAAATCATCAATCAAAAGTAGGCTGAATGTGAAGACGGTCATTGCTTGTAAAAAAAATTAAAATGCAATAAAAATAAAATTACAAATGGCACGAAGCCGCGCAATTCTATTCAATTTGTATTGCAAATATTAGCATTGCTTGACGTACATAATCTAATAATATATTAAAATGTATGAATCAGAATTACTTGGATTTGGTAATATTTATTACTACGACATCACTTTGCTGGGTATGTTCAAAAATATATATACTGATTATGATATTTCAATTAAACAATACAAGCTAATTAAAACGTGATATAGTTTTTAATATAAAATGCGATTGTTACCTATTAATGAATCAAAGCTATTATTTTATTCTTGATTATTACTAGAAAGCGTTACTTTCTCGTCATGGCTACAATCAAGCAATTTTAGCATCACGTTTATCGAAGCCCTATAGCTCGGCCTACGGCCGAAATTAATAACTTATCTCTCGGTTGTTTTCCCTACTGGAGATCGAAATTTGTATGTCAAATTTCTATCTCCAGTAGGGAAAACAATCCAGAGAGGTTATAAAATTCGGCCGTATCTCGACTTTTCACATCTTCAATCACGCCCCGATGGTACCTTTGTATGTAGGCATTTGACTTTTCTTATCAAGGTTTTTATTAATATTATAATTATCATATATCACTTATATCCTGCTAAACTTAATGAAAATTTTATTGATGTAAGTACGATTTTTTGTTAGATTTCGAAGATTTTATGTAATAGTTTATCATACTACAAGAAATGTTCGATTGCTTTTATTATTTAAAGTTCCATTAATTTTACTTATGATCTCGGCTTTATTTGCGGTATTGTCTCGGGCTATTGATTGCGTGTTTATTTATCGCTCTAGATATTGTATTCTAGGTGAGATCTGGTTACTTTTTGTGATGTATTGTTATTGAATTTTATGTTTTACTCACCGGTTGCGAGACAATGGTAGTGTTGTGTGTAATTGAATACGTATACCACTTTAGAACGACCCAACTTTGCACCTGAATGTAGATTGTTCTGAGTATTGAGACGTATATGAATAAACAGTTTCACAACCTACTTAATTGACTGTATAGTATTGCAAACGTCTTCTTTTGCTCCCGGTTTCACTCGCATCGTAAAGAGCTTTTTCCAAACTATCGCCATACCAAATTCATCAAAATTCAGTTTAGCGGTTTAGGTGAGAGAACATAAAATACAAACAGATCGACAGACAAAAATACTGTCACATTTATAATATTAGTAAATATACTATTAACTCATTCTTAATTTTCCAATCGTATCACTCTCACATCAATATCAATAAATACTTTGTTACAATTATAATGAAAAGGGCCATATTCCGTAACTATAGATATAAACATTTCCTTTTTATTACCAAGTAACTGATATTAAACAGTTGGTATTCTGATATATGACTCCATGCATCATATTACCAGTACGATTGTCAAACAAGGAAGTTTGGTAACCCGCTATGTCTATATTCCACGTTACACAAGTATCAATGATCTCGATTTTGTAAGATATACGTGTGAATTGTCGTATTACACGTTATTTTGGTACTCCAAAAATACGTTCCATTAACAACAGCAGATATATGTGTAATAGTAGCTCAATACTTACAACGAAAATGTATATCTTATTAATATTATCGTGGAGGACACGCGGGCGTGTGACTAAATATCTGAAGTAAGTTTCAGTATAGGTAAATCAGTTTGCAGTATTCTTTTGCTGAAGAAATATTAATTGGTAGGCAATATCTATCTTTATATATATAATTCTTCTGTGAGTGTGTATGTCACTGAACTTCTCTCAAACGACTGGACCGATTTTGATGAAATTTTTTGTGTGTGTTCAAGGGGATCTGGGAATGGTTTTGTCCGCTGTCCGCTGTATTTCGCTTTATACGTAGCGAAGCACGTACCGGGCCGCTAGTATATATATATAAAAATAAATATGGGATAGGGGGACAAAAGAGCAGACGGATCGCCTACCAGAGGAGGACAGTACCAACACCAGAGGAGTCACGAGTGCGCTGTCGACCTTTTAAAAGGGGATTGGGCCTCCGGTAACCTCACTCACTCGGCGAAACACAACGTAAACGTTGTTCGACGCCACTTTTCTGTAAGGCCGTGATATCACTCCGTTCGAGGCGGCTCATTCGTGCCGAAGCATGGCTCTCCCACGTTGTTCCTCCAGAACACCTCGACTGATTTTTACGATTTTTTAATGCATATTTGGTAGGTATGAGAATAGGTCGTAAAGTATCCTTACTAATATTATAAACGTGAAAGTTAGTGAGTATGGATGTATGTCTGAATGTTTGTTACTCTTTCACACCAGAACGACTGAACGGTTCTGGAGGAAATTTGGCACACAGATAGATTATAGCCTGGAACAACACATAGGCTACTTTTTATCCACGGACCCAATGCTGTGAAGTCCACACAGACAAAGACGTGGGCAGAAGCTAGGGTGCCTCTATCCAGAAAAAAAAATTAAAACCAAAAAACGACAAAAGCGGCAGTGCATCGCATGCTGGGCGACCGCTAGTAAAGTATAAAATGCAATACATCTCCAATAAACCTAACCTAATTACATAAATTGACGGTGTCCTGAATCTATAAAATCTACTCAAGGTGCCAAATCTCCCACCTCACGACTAACAAAATTTACCACAGGTTTCATATGACGTGTGTGACTGTCTCATTAGTCTATTGGTCCCGAGCGCGACTGCTACGCTAGAAGTCCTGGGTTTGATCCCCAGGTCGAGCAAAGTGTTATTGGGTTTTTCTATGAAATTCTCAGTAGCAGCTAGGAGTCTGGATTTGTGTGTGCCCGGTTAATGGCAATAGGTTCGCCCCCTATTACATGGGACCTAAACATACCGGCGAACTGAGGGTGTACATTAGTACGCCTCTGCCTAACCCTTCGGGGAATACCTACAGGCGTGATGGTCTGTCATATGACGTATACTTGGTCACCTTATATTTTGCACGTGTCAGCACTTTGCAGGCTTGAATTCCTAAGTGCGTAATGCCATCCCTCAGACAGTTCGTCCGGCCGCGACCGTGGTCGAGCATTATGAGTTTCCCTATAATGCCATGAAAGGATTGCATTATGCACGAGTAAGGCTTCAGTTGTACTACAACATTGAACCAACAAAGCTAAATTCATTGTCTTACATTTTGTAAGCATCGCATAAAGGTCAGGTCACTGTAATATGATTACATTTATTACACGGATATTATAAGTATTTATGTTGTAAAACTTTAGACGGCAATATTTATGTTGCATTTTTTAAAATATGCCAAGGCAAGTAAAAAAAAAACTTTTGAAAGTACTTTTAGTATTTGATTCACTATAAAACTATCATTGTACGCAATATACAATTTACACAAACAAAATGTTAACAAATTTTCTTTAACGCTTTCGCTACAATTACGAGTATAAAATTGATTACCCTACACTATAAAAGAAATGTCGGTTCACGGCAATGGACTTCACCATCTCACTTATTGGAGGTAATATTTCAAATTACCTATCAGCTTACATCGGCCGTTGGACCAAATCTTAATGCTCTTATTCCCGCAACGGAATAGCGGCCATTATTGGCTTGGCACGTCATTATTTTCAACACCTCTCTCACATACTTGACCATAGAAAATTGTTTATTTATATTCGAAGCTGGGTAAATGACTCGTATCTGAAGAATTCGCTTTATTGTAAAAGTCACTTCACGGTAAAGGTATGGAGAATTTATCACTAGTAATTAAAATGTTCTTAGTTTCATTTAATCGTTTTCGAAAGTATTTTTTGGGGTATTTACTTTAATTAGTCTCCTTTAAATCACACCTTCAAATTAAAAATAATTTTTAATCCCCATTTTTACTAGAAGAATCGTTTAAATGTAACGTGCCCTCTGTCTTATTGTACGTTACAACGTTATGAGCAATAAATATACCGTATATGTTTCATGTATGGATTAAAGTAAAGCCCACAATATGTACAGTGATTAGATATGTAGCTACTTTATTAAAGAGCAGCTAAACAAATACACAAAACATTTATATTATAAAATAGAAAGTAGGTACTAAGCAAGAACAGGAAATTGCAAATGCTGTTATTAAAATACAATACCCGCTATTGAACCTGAGAACATTGTGTCTAAAATAGTCATGTGAAACCATTGCCCTCTCATGACTTAAGATCGTTCAACACACTGAAATTCCTTCATATTAATGAATGCTTGTATAAGTTGTAATTAAAAATGGACTAGATTTAGAATAGATTGGTAATGTTATTGTTCACATGCAGGAACGAAGACAAACAATGAGTTGAAACACGCGGTCCCCTTCGACAACGTAACAAGCAACTCGGAAAGCAATGTCTTGCAACTAATTTCCTATTTATTGAATCACTTTACACATATTTCATTTATATTACTAGTACGCACTCGAATGCTATTACCAATTGTAGATTTACACGGAAATGCATGAGTACAAGAAGTAATTGGAAACCTTTTTGTTTACTCAGGTTTATTAAATTTATAGGTTGTTACAGTTATTTTAGTTTATAGTAGCAATTAGTTTTTATTCCTCGATAGTACAACTGTGTAACTTATTACACTTACTTTAAATGTGAAGTAAGCAATATCCCGCCTTAAATTATATTTTGACGGCATGTTTGGGTAGTGGCTGAGTGATCTGGTTTCGCGCCACGGTTTGTGCATTCGATCCTCGTAAGGAACAAATATTTGTATGATCTACAGCAGTTCCGGGTCGGACGTTGAACGTCGAAACGTTGCCCTACGATATGATTTTCTTTAGTATCGTATACAACATACGATACTGAAAAAAATCATATCGTAGGGCAACGTTTTATATACGAACAAAACACACAATCGGTGCAGTTTTTATAACATAAAAACATTGCGAACTCGCGAGTAAATTACAACTACATACCGTGTAAAACCTAATAATTATCGAAATGAGCTCGTCAGGCCGTCGCAACATTGTCTTCGTGACAAAAACAATCAGTGAAAGTGTCGCTTCAGTCTCGGCCGTCAGTCACACTGAGCGAGACCCCCTTTAACATGAAAACATTTTAATGTCCATATTTATGACGTGTTGTGTTGACTAATTGCAGACGTTACGCTGGATTAGGATCAACGGTCGATATACGATCATGCTAAAAATCAATTATTGAGATTTTTTCTGTTTCTTTTACGGGTCTCGCTTCGACGATTTACTGTATGTGGTGTTGTGACTGATGGTGACATTTCTTAGTCTGAATCATTTTTATTTTATCAGAATGTGGGAGTGTGAGTATTTTGTACCTCATATTCATTGTTATATCGTAGGTAACTAATTAAACATTGTTTGTTTTCCACACATTAAGTGCAAATGATGCTATTGCTCAGTTTCCAGGAAAATCATAACGTCATTTGCTGGTTCATGTTCTTCTCGTTTAGAATAATAACCACTAAAGTTAGCTAACTGTTTATCTGTATAAATATAAAATATTAATTAAAATAAAATATGATTGCAGCTAATACTGTTCCTGTGGATGTATAAAGTTAAAAACGATTTTAGTAAAATAGTACGTACGTACCGTGCCGTAATTGCGTACCGTCAAATAACTATAATTATTGACTTTAAATTTTAAGCTTGAAGGGCCGATTTATGTAGCTTTGAAAATCTGAAAATCTGCACTTTAATTATGAGATGACGCAATAATATGCTCTAATAATGTCTCAGAGCCTTCACTGACACCCATCACAATGTAAATTATAATGAATGACGTCATACTGAGGCAGAGTGCAGCCAACACTTTATTTTATTTACGCCTATATTTCCTTAACTGTGGTTAATAGATTTTTTTTAAACTGTGTGGCATCAAAATAGCCGGCCATTCAAAATGACAAATCCTAACAAGTATATGATATGTAATAAAATATATTGTAATAAAGTGGAATATGGTCAAACTACTGCCAAGTCACTATTCTGTACGAATTAGCTAAACGCTTGTGTGGGCTCTGCAGAATATCGTCGAGTCATTGGTGGTAATTACGACACAACCGCAAGGTTGACACCAATTGGACACCACACTTGTGTAAAAAACGTCATTAAGTACGTCTAAGTTACAACATAGTAATGTTACCGATAGGTATTATGTGATGATGTATTTGGTCGCAAAACGACGAGTACATACTGTCTGTACCTACTACTTAAAGTCGTCTAAATGTACTTGATGCAACTTTTGAACTCTAGAAGGCCTCTCAGGTTTTACAACTCTATAATATTGATAGGTTCGCAGTACCTACATAAGTACGCTTTCTTTAGGTGGTTGGGTCAAAGGTTTGATGCAGAAAACGGTATTCCTGGACACGGCATTGTCAGGAGGTACCTCTCGCTGGAGCCCTGACCACCGGTAGCCTGGACACTATTTCCGATACCGGTCAGCTACTATTTCCTATATTTTAAAATGTTTCTATATTTTAAGCATTTGTGTAAATATTTTTAAAAAAATCTATGATTTAAATAAATTATACAGAAATGATGAATGAGTTAAATTGTTTAAAGAAAATTAAAAACGAAAAGTAGATTTGATAAAGAAGTCTACGATCGTCGAAAAAAATAACGCGATCGAGATAGTTTTAACATATTCACATCAGAAATCATAATTAATGAACTCATCACATCTTGGAATTAGATTTCATATTTGCCAAATTTATATTCATATATTCACTATCATACCTATAAATCTTATTGTATTAGTTTTGCTCATTTGTTAACAGAATCGAACTGTTCCTATGATTTTATATTACCATTAAATTAAGAAAAAACCCGCAGCAAAAGGCTTCAAACAGCTAGCCAGATTTTCTTAAATCATAGCTAAGAACACTCGATCAAGTCACATTTCAAACTAAAAAAAACGGAATCAAAATCGGTCCATTCGTTTGGGAGCTATGATGCAACAGACAACCACACAGATAGACGCGTTAAACCTAAAACTTCCCTCTTTTTGCGTCGAGTGTTAAAAAGACATTATTTCGATTGTGTTTTATTTATGTTGTATACAAGCAAGTCATAGGTATGTACCTACGATCTCATGATTGCTGTGCAAGTTGTTATTGACAACTGCATACAGTACTCCATCCTCGATCGTGCACGCATGACGCCACCACGCGAGTGCACATGCAACGGCATATTAAATTCTTAATGCCGTTCCTTTCCTTTTTCAGAAACCACCTTAGTATTCCTTATTGGACCGCAAATGTCGTGGATAGCATCACTATTTTACTGCTTAGTCTTTAAACTGAGCAGATAAACGGTATTTGAAAATACACGCTCATCGTTTATTTTATCCGTCGTCGCAACGTGCAAATTATCATGAATTTGAATATATTATAATAATATATTAGCATAGTATCCGTTATCACTTTCTTCTACCTGTCTTTGTCAACAAAAAAAATATAGAAAGCTTAAATCCTTAATGTCTTTATTATATTAAACAAATAAAAGATTAATTGTCAACAGTATGTAGGTAGGTACTACTACTTATTAGAAACCGATAAACTTCCGCGGGCGCGTTCAGTTCGGCTGCAGTACAGTTATTTCTAGCCGGATGTTTCGACTGTTTCACGTACTACTCGTAATTACTGGACTTTTTATCATAACGATGCATTTTGTGCCAATAATGTGACGATATGAATGTAGTCTACGACTCATAACAGTAATCAAAAATCTCTAAATGCGCTGATAATCGGCATAGTTATTGACTAGGTCGGCAAACGGGCAGATGAGCCACCTGATGGTAAGTAGTCATCGTCGCCCATGGACACCTGCAACACCAACACTTGCTGATGCGTTGCCCAGCTTTAACAGCCCCTGCGGACTGCAGATTGACAGAGCGGCCGCAAGGTGCTTTGTGACAGACACCGACGTAAGGGTGGTCACCAGCCAGTCAGACCCTGAGAGATCATACCACCGAGCAAGCCAGAAATTTTCTCGTCTCTTACGAGATGCCTATCCAAATGGCAGTGAGGAACTGTATTCTAACCCGTCCCGACACGGGGGCTAAGGTTTTTATTCATTTTTATCATATTTTCAATGTCACTATACTAAAGAATGATGCGCCGTTGATCTGTCTTATAGAAATATATGATCTTTCTTAGAAATTGCTGCAAATTTCAAGAAATAAGTTAACTTAGCAGTAACAACATCAAACACTATTAGGATAGCCTTATTTATAAATAGCATGTTTATTTTCCTCTTAGAGACTACTAATTCTATTAGTTATTTACCTATGTATTGGCTTGTAATAATGTATTAAAGCGACGGTAGCTAGGATGGCGAACTAGTGATCATGTGGTTGCCGGTTCGAAACCCACCCATTACACTACCGACGTGAACCCACTCGTAACACATGCATTCAGCTTAGCACTTAAAAATAAATGTTGGAGAAATAAATGTCTACTATTATGCGGAGTAGGTACATTAGGCACTGTAGGTATATGTAGGTTTATTATTCTAGTGTCTTTTAAAAAAAATTGGTTACCTACTATCCTAACGTTTTTAACTTTTTACACAAACATTGTTTAAAACTCCACTTACTCAGTAAAACCTGGAATGTCTACTATTACAACATAACTACTGATAAATTCAAATAATTAATTATTCTTGCATTCATGCATAACAGAACTAAATTAAAAAAGTAGTGTCGACACGTTAATATTCTTTATTATCGTTAAGATCTCCTTAGCGTTGCATGTAAATATGTAGATAAAAATACTCGTAGACAGGATATTGATGAAACTATTCTTGATTTAGCCTCATTAGTATTAACTGTAGTTCATTGCTTCATTGCGATAGGCACCAATACCTGTCGTATCGTTTTAAATCCATGGATGTTGCATATTGGAATTTTGTGGTCTTCATGTGTGAATATCCTTGCGTACCTCTACAGGAGTAATAAAAAGGCCGTTTTTGATGAGCCATCACAACATGATTAACATCATAAACTGGCTAAAAATATGAATTAATTCCAGAGGTATTGCTGAGCATGGCCTTATAACCCCTCTGGTTTCCCTTAATTGTCTCATACACAACTAAATGAACAAGGGTCTAAACTATTTGACGAACTTAACTATTGAAGAAATTAACTTCAAACAAAATATTTATTTCTGATCATACCTCTACTTCCAGATGGTGTCTCAATGTGAGTGGTGAGCCATGCGCAGTGACGTGGCATACCGCGGGCTCTCGCAGCACGTGGAGTTGGACCGAGTTGCAGACCCTCGGGATCGATTCACTCTGCAAGAGCTCATCGGAGAGGGTACTTATGGAGAGGTGCACTGTGCTAGGGACAAGAAGACTGGCAAAAGGGTTGCAGTCAAGGTTAGTAGGTATACAATAAAAAATATCGCACTAAAAACTGACTACGGTAAAATACTATGCAGAATGAAGTTGAAATTACCGGTTCCTAAAATCCAAGAAGCCTCTGAGTAAAACGACTTAGATGGAGGGTCAGACACTAAAATGGTCATTTCTAACAATCTTTGTATGAAACTAAAATTTGGTGATGGCTACTACAATACTTATCGTGTTTAACAAAACAGAACAAAAGAAAGGCCAGCCAACCAAGACAGCGAAAAACTGGCTCTAAACTAGTTGAAGAGGATTTAAATGCACCAAGGTCAATAAGGCCAATCAGAAAGGTAGCGGTCAAGGTTGTCTCTATGAGTCAGACGAATATTGCTATTCTATGTTAATTTCAAATTATCTAAATAACGTCACATACGTGTTTAACATGTTACCGAAATCACCTCGAGCGCTTTTTTATTTGATATCTTCTGCCTACCTATATACTAGACCGGCTATCAGTATTAGTCACAATAAAAGTTGTTCACCTTATCTCTGGCCTGTACTCATGACGTTATTTAAAAGCTATCGTTCAAGAATATCGCGGTGCCTACGATTATTTCCACATGTTATTTTAGTATGAGCACGTCTAAGGTCAACAACATTATAGGGCATGCACTCGTAAGCCGTACGGGTGAAATTCGAGAGAAACCACTTCGCAGTCACACAAGCCCTACAAGTTTTGGTTTATTAACAATTCAATGTAATAGGTTCCTTCTGAAGGCGTCTTTGTTAAATACCGTAATTTGAATAAGGATTACGTTAATTTACCGATAACTTACCGCTTGTAATTACGACTCTATAAATTAAACGCGTAATAGTGGCTAATTGCCGCAGAGCTCGGAGCTACTGGGACAAAAAATATAATAACATATTCAAATAATTCAAATAATCTTATTATGTATGAGAATGTTTCGAATAAAGAATAGGTTGATGATTTTTTATGGTGGTATTGTTAGCATACCACATGTAATTGATTGCATAGATGTTATCTCAAATGTTATATTGATGTCAAGGACGCCAAACAATACATGACATGGCATGGCTACACCGCCTCTCGTTTGGAATATAATAACTCAACTGAATACCAATTTATGTGTATGTATTCAGTACTGAATACAAAGGTACATTGTTATATATTTTTTTATAATTAAATGTTTTCAGATTTTAGAAAATATCGCCGAAAACATAGAAGAAATCGAAGAGGAATTCCTCGTATTTCGTGACTTATCTGGCCATCCTAATATTCCGGAGTTTTTCGGACTGTTCTTGAAACGTGGCGTGTGTTCAGATAACGACCAAATATGGTTCGCCATGGAGGTTGGGTATACGTTTTATTTATAGGCTGAATAATCTGCGCTTTATGCGAAAGCCATAAATCTACATGACCTTTGTATTTGCAGCTCTGTACGGGCGGTTCGGTGACTGATTTATGCGCAGGAATGCGGGCTCGCGGTAGCAATCTCACCGAACCACAACTCGCGTATGTATTGCGAGGAACTGCACGAGCCTTGACCCATCTACACGCTCACCGATGTATGCATCGAGATGTCAAAGGGCATAATATTCTACTCACTGAGGATGCCGAAGTAAAACTTGTTGATTTTGGAGTATCATCACACTTGGCTGCTACAGCTGCAAGAAGAAATACATCAGTGGGCACACCTTATTGGATGGCTCCAGAGGTAAATTCAACTTTATAAAATGCCACTCATTGAGGAAGACTTTATATTCTGATTGTTTCATATGACCGATATTCGTGACCCCGAATACAATACTAGTGACGTTTTGAAAGTTAATCTTGTATTATTGTGACGGGTTAAGGTCGTATCTGAATTGTCTTTGATTTCAGGTAATAGCGTGTGAACAACAGCTGGACGAATCTTATGATTGCCGCTGCGATGTGTGGTCAGTGGGTATAACGGCTATAGAATTAGCCGAAGGTGAACCTCCGCTATCGGGACTGCATCCAATGAGGGCACTGTTTCAAATACCTCGTAATCCACCTCCATCTCTCTCTCATCCTGAGATGTTCTCGCCGCAACTCGTAGATTTTATTGCTGACTGTTTGATAAAGGATATGAATCAGAGACCATTTGCGAGGGAGCTCTTGGAACATCCTCTACTACTCGCCGTCAGTAGCTTTGAGGATAAGGTATTTCAAATTATTATTTATACTATTATTATTTATCTAGATGTTGAGTTTTGCCTAGAGTCTTTACATTGATGGATGTTGTTAATTGTAACAAATATTCCTTATATTTATAGATCCGTAAAGAGCTTCAAACGGAGATAAAACGACAGCGAGCCGAAGGCCGCGGCTCTCGTGCACCTGAAGCTACGACCAAGAGAGGAAAATTGAAATCCCACCGAAAATTACGACCAGAGAAAATGTACACTGATGATCTGGCAACATTGGAAGTGTTAACTGAAGATGCTATCGTAGAACAATTGCAGAAGAGATACGCACAAAATCAGATATATACGTACATCGGAGATATACTGGTCGCGGTAAACCCATTTACCGACGTGGGAATTTATACTTCAAAGGTAAATATAATTACACCTATAAATAACCACAGCATTAACATTTTTCTCTTTGAGTTAGAGTGGAGGTGTTTAATTAATTCGTCCTCACGCATTTGGACTTAATTATAAATGTCGGCGCTTTGCCGTTTGCGACGAGTAATTCTTTGTTTTAAAATATCTCAAGCTTGATGCATTTATCCGCCTTTCTTTTCTTTAAAAATCCTTTACCTGACTAGGTTTTCTCCTGGTTTCCAGAAGCGCTTACAACCATAAATCCTTGCATGTATAAAAACCTATACCTGGAATAACTACCTGTAGGCTATACAAATGTTTGTTCCGCATTGACCATGAACCCACGACCTTGTAGCAAAACCTGAAAAGCAGTCGAGCCCTCGACAACTGCACGAATGGAGCCGTCAAAGCGTTGGCTTTGCTTGTTTGCTTTTCTACCAATTATTTTGTGATATATTCTAATTGTTCTAGACTCAACAGATATACCAAGGTCGATGCCGGTCGGACAACCCACCGCACATCTATGCGGTGGCAGATGCTGCTCATCAGGCATTGATGCATCAAAAACAGCATCAAGCCATCGTCATATCTGGGGAGAGTGGAGCAGGCAAAACTGAATCCGCAAATCTTTTACTAAAACAACTGGTGTTTCTGTCAAAGGTGTGTAAGTTATTTTGTCTAGTCAAGTTTCACTTGTACGACTACATACTATCACTACCATTAATAATAGGCTTGCGACCTATTTTACCTACTCCAAGTTTTGCCATTATCCTTTTTTGGGGATATCTTCCACATAGCTGCGAGTAGGAATTGTATACTTATTTGGAGGAACGCTCAAAAACACCTTATCTTTAAATTGTCAGTCTATCAGATAATGAATTGCAAATTTTTACAGACGCAAAATCGCAATTTGGAAGAAAAGATCTTACAAGTAAATCCAATAATGGAGGCCTTTGGAAATGCTCGCACTGGTATCAACGCAAACAGTTCTCGTTTCGGCAAATATCTAGATTTGTCTATGATGAGAGTTGGCCGAATATCCAGTGCTCGGATCTCTGTCTATCTTCTTGAACAGTCCAGAGTCGTTCATCAAGCTTTGTGAGTAAAATAAAATGAGTTGATTTTTTTCAAGTGCACTTTCTACACTGACCTGCAAAAAATATGTTCCGAAAAAAGTGTAAGAGCCAATTGACCGAGATTAAAGTACGGGTGCCGATATTTTCGATGACCCATACTTAACATATTAATATAATAAAATTAAGGCTTGTATATTGATATGGACAAAAAGTGTTCTACATCGGCTTTTTTACTTGTGTTTATCGATATATAATCATAATAATCTTTTGAGATCTTTAGAATTAAAGATCCTGATTTCGATCGGTCTCACTCTATATTGGATTATTATTAATTAACTTTGATCATAACAATAACTTTTCTGTTTGAAAAAAATAACTTATTTTATTGATATTGCACCTTTGTTTTTCAGTGTTAATCAAATTCTTACCATGACTGCTTTTAATGTCAAAACTACCTAGCAGATTTTCATTTTCTAGACCCAACGGTATGGTTGTGCGTCATTCTCAGACAGTCATGTACTTATTGACGAATGTTAAACTGTATATTTTTCAGAGGTGAAAGCAACTTCCACGTGTTCTACTACCTGTACGACGGCCTGGAGAGCGAGGGTCGCTGGAGGAAGTTCTACCTGGACGAGCAGCTCAAGTCGCGGCACCGCTACCTGCAGCCGCTGTCCGTCACGCACAGGGAACACAACGTGCATCGCTGGAGACAACTCAATCAAGCTTTTAAGGTGATTGATTTATAAATTACTAGCTCAGACTAGCTAAGTAGTCTATACTGCCACCCGTTGCTGTGCTGTGGATCCGATTTCGTAGGACTTTCGGAAATTGAGGATATTGAAAGAACGATTAAATTTTTATTTACATAGGCAGTTCCAAGGTAACGCAATGAACTGTCTTCCTCGAACGGTTAGGTAGAGGTGTATTGCTGAATAGCATCAATATTCTGATATCTTTTAAGTGAAATATAATAGGTAGGGGGTGGGCCTATTGCCATTAATCAGACGCAAATCCAAACAGACGATACTGAAAATAACTTTAATCCTAATAAAAATATCTAAGGGTAAATACCTACAAATATTAGATTTCTAATCGATAATTATTATTAAGATTCGTAATAGAACTCTAATATTTGGGGTGACATTTCAATATTATCGTTATTATCTTTAAAAGTAGATTTAAAAATGTATCTTATCTACATTGGAACCCAACAATAATTTTCAGGTGGTCGGTTTCCAAGAAGATGAAGTACAGATCATTTACAAAATGTTAGCGGCTATCCTGCACCTCGGCGACATTGAGTTCGGCGAGATGGCTGGCGAGGACAACACGGATAACAAAGCCACCATCATCGACACCGCGCCGCTACACAGAGGTACTAATGACCAACTTACGACATTATAATGAGGAAACGGCTTAACTGATTGTTGCAGAGTGATAGAGGTTTGGGACTTTTTGTGTAAGTAATCGCTTTATTGCTTACCAAAGTGAATGTCTAATCTATTTTGAAGGTGCCCTAAATTTTAGGTACCGATGACGTTTTATATAAAAAACTATCGTGCAAATCATCATTGTAATTTAAAAAGACCCCAACAGTCAACAATCATAGCCGTAGCATAACATGAAATAGCATAATAATTTCACTTAGTGGCAGAATATTTGGCAAACGATGAAACGACGAACGAAAAAATCTCGATTCCGTTGCCACCTACCGGCTCAAATTGTGAATTTAAACCATCCAGGGACCCACTTAAACATACCCAAAAAAATAATCAAAATCAAACCAGCAGCCTATGAATAGTTCGGACAATGCACGGAACGCCATCTACTGGCCTTATCGAAACAGAAAACCTCACAGAATACAACGCCATGTTCATTTGTGTCTGTGTTTTATTTCTGTCAAATCTGTCAATCCATTTCCGATCCAAAATGTATGAGAAAAAATAAATTTTCTTCATAATGTTCATTTTCGTGAATTTTTTCGAAGTTTTAATAGTTATTCTGCTATTCTGGGAGGAGAAAAATCCAACATACCAAATATCATAAAAATCGCTCCAGCCGTTCCCAAGTTATAATTGTTGTAACAAACCAGACTTTGTTTTATATATATAGATAGATATAGATACGAACAAGGTCATGAAGATGATAACTAATTTTGAACTGCCTCATTATTCTAATGGTCCTAAGTGTGACTGTTACGCTAGAGATCCTGGGTTCAATTCCCGGGTCGAGTGATGTGTTCTATGAAATTTTTAGTAGTGGTTCGGTGGCTCATTTCATATTACATGAAATCTAAACATACTAGCGAACTGTGGGTGTACACCTCTGTCTAGTGCCGTAATTGGCCCTTTAAGGGCCAGGAACGAGCCTCGATAATGAATGCACCCGTGCGCCTTTGAAAAATGTTCTGGCCTGGTTATTTCTGCGCCCCTTGTATGTAATACATTGGTGATGGCATGTGTAGCGTCGTGCCTTCTGGGCGTGGAGACGAGCGAGCTGCGAGAGTGCCTGACGCGCAGCAGCGTGGTGGCGCGCGGCGAGACCATCGCGCGGCACAGCTCGCCCGCCGAGGCCGCCGTGGCGCGCGACGCCACCGCCCGCGGCCTCTACGCGCGCGCCTTCGACAGGATCGTCGAGAGGATCAACGCTCTGCTCTGCCAGAACAGACCCAACGCGTATGTATGCTAATATACTTTTAAGCAACAGCAGTGGCGGATTTACGAGTAGGCTGGAACTTAGGGCGGCAGATTTTTGGGGCAGACGAGCCAAATTATTTTTATGTCTCAATCTTACAGAAATTTCCTTTTTCATCCTATCATTTTACCGTTGAGGAACAGACACTTACTTACTTACTTACTATTCATAAAAATATAAACATCTTACAAACTTCTTATAGCTATAATATGTTTTGTCTTATTTTTTAGTAAAGGAAAAAATTAAATCGCGGTCAGGATTCGGATGTATCCAACCAGGAGACGCAGGTTCGAATCCTGCCCGCAATTGAAATTTTTCCTTTACTAAAAAATAACTTTATAATTAAAGATTATAAAGTTATTTTTTATGCAAAAAAATCACAAAAAGATGTTTTGTCTTGTTTTGATACGTGATGCGACGTTTAAAACTTCTAAATCAAGTAATTACAACATTCAAAGTTTAATTTTCGTTTCATCTTTAACCTTTTGCACGCCAATGACAACTATAGTTACACAACGATCTCGTGCCTGAGACGCCAACGACAACAAAAGTTGTCTCAATTTCGCTACTTTTAAAACACTATTTTTACGTACTAAGCACCATGTACTGAATGTTAAAACTTGAAGCATTATATATATATTCCTTGCACTTAATATAAACATAATTTTGCAGCTGCCCATGCAAAATTATCTGTTCTCGACTTATCTCTTACATATCTTATATATTAGTAAATAACTAGCAAAGTTAAGCTGCGTATCCAGTAAATACCACAGACCCACATAGGTATCTCATTTTAGATACTAACGCACATAATTGAGACACAATTTTAACGTTCTTGTAACAGCTATGACGTATTACTATTTATCTACAAACAGAGTAGTTCCAGATGTGCGGAGTAGATACTTATTTGCTGATATGTCACTTACAGAAAGGAACAACTCTCCATCGGCATACTGGACATATTCGGGTTCGAAAACTTCAGTAAGAACTCGTTCGAACAGCTTTGTATAAACATCGCGAATGAGCAAATCCAGTACTATTTCAACCAACACATTTTCACGTGGGAACAACAGGAGTACATGGCGGAAGGTGTTCCAGTAGACCTGGTGGAATTCTCTGACAACAGGCCGGTGCTGGACATGTTGTTGTCGAGGCCTATGGGAATGCTGGCGTTGTTGGATGAGGAATCCCGATTCCCGAGGTCTACAGACCGAAGCCTGATCGGTAAGTTTTATTCAAAAAGTTCCTTAACTAAGAATATTATTTATAATAATGTAAATAAATCACAACCTTATCATAAGATTGATACTCACAAATATCGAAAAAATATCGTCCTAAAATACTTTTTATTGCGACCCATTTCAAACAATTTCAACACCTTGAGCGTATATTTGATAACGTCACGTCCCGAACTAAAACCCTCCGTGCAATAATTAAGCGGCGGTAGCCTAATGGCTAGGGCGTCGGACTTGCGATCATGATGTTGCCGGTTCGAAACCCACCCATTGCACTACCGACGTGAACCCGCTCGTAACACAAGCATTTAGCTTACCACGAGGGTAAGCATACTATACTAGTAATGTGCGAACCACATTGTTAGTAATCTTTTTTTAAAAGAAAAATAATTTAGGTCACTTAGTAAACTCATGTATCAGCTATCAATTAGCTAAAAAGGTATCATTCAAAATGTTGCATATTCCTAATATTCTTTTCAGAAAAGTTCCACAGCAACATCAAAAGCAAATACTACGTCCGTCCAAAATCCGATGCTATATGCTTCGCGGTGCATCATTTCGCTGGCCGCGTAGTGTACCAAGCTGATGGGTTCCTAGAAAAGAACCGTAATTTCCTCCCTCCTGAAGTGGTTCAGCTGATGAGGCAGAGTCAGTACGACATCATCAGGTTCCTGTTCCAGTGTCCCATCACTAAGACTGGCAATTTATATTCGCCACTACAAGGAGACATGGATTCAAGGAGCATGGAGAATCCCACATCCAATGATGTTAAGGTAATTTCATGTAATATTATAAAAGAGAATATTTCAGTCTAATTTCTGAAATGGTGTAATTAAGTTATTTTACTTAGCATGGAAAATGCAAAAAAAAAATATCAAAAAAAGAGAAAAGATATTTTCGTATATCGATGGAAGTTATGGTTAATATTACCTACCATTTCATCTAAATAAAGTTACTATTCAGTTTTAACTTTTAATCACAATATATCTACGTCTTTAAATTTTTCAGGGCCGGTTCAACAGCAGGGGATTAGCTTCACAGTCTCGTGCACAGCAAACAGTATCCACCTACTTCAGGTACTCGCTAATGGAGCTACTTCAGAAGATGGTGAGCGGGACGCCTCAGTTCGTGAGATGCCTCAAGCCAAACGACTCTCGATCTCCAAAACACTTCGATTCGGCGAAAATATTAAAACAACTTCGCTATACTGGAGTTTTGGAGACCATTAGGATAAGGCAAACTGGATTTTCACATCGACTTCCGTTTGATGAGTTTTTGAAACGGTAAGTAGCGTTTTTTTATGAAAAGGCTGCAGACTGCGTGCCTCAAAGTGAACAGTTATACATATGTACTTACACATTTTAGAGATAATCTTAATTAACCTTATTAGTCTATAGTCGCAAGCCAAGCTGCTGGACGTGAGGTTGCGTTTGGTGGTTTCGATTCCTAAATCGAGAAATTCTCAGTAGTAGCTCAGAGTTTGGATTTATACCTGTGAATGACTCGAATAATAGACTCGCCCCCTATTACATGTGACTATACGTCTTAACCTTTACGTAATCCTTTAAGGATTTAGGCGTCATTTTATATCATGCTTGCCGTCCTAAAGACGCGTTTATTCTCTCTTCAGGTACGGTTTTCTAGCGTTTAGTTACAACGAGGAGATGAAACCCAACCGCGATACATGTCGGTATCTTCTGTTGCGGCTCAAAATGGACGGTTGGGCACTTGGCAAGTCGAAAGTATTCCTGAAGTATTATCATGTTGAGGTCCTCGCCAGGATTTATGAGGAACAGGTAATATATGTTAAGCTTCATATCAGAGATAAGAAGGAGAGTAAGCACCAAGCACTAAAACAAAACTTTAATTTGATATACACAACTTCTATCAAAAATACAAACGGTAGGTTATTTATTATATCCAAATTTGCGACTTCAACTTTTAAATGTAATGGATTTAAAAAATCTTTCATGGAACCCTTGTCCTAACAATTATCCGAACACCACAAAAAATATCAGCCAAATCGGTCAAGCCGTTCTCACGTGATGACCTAACATACAATGCGACAATTGATTTTCAATCCGAATTTTCTCGTTCTAGCAGATTCTCTTCTGAAAGTTTTTTTTTTGTTTGTCTAGATAAGAAAAATAGTCTTAGTCCAATCATGCGTCCGCGGTTGGTTAGCGCGACGGTACTACCAGCGTATGAAGGCACAGATGGCCATATCTGTCCTCACCCTACAAAAACATGTGCGCGGCTGGCTAACACGCAAGAAGCTGCAGGAGAGGCAGAGACAGCTAGCGAGGGAGTTCCAGATGGAGCAGGACAGCCAGAGGAAACATCATAAGAACGGTAAATAGTGTAAAGCTTGGCTTTCTTATAAACGAAATTGATGTTAGAGAATAACAAATTCCTTATGCTATTCTTTAGATTCCTATACTTCTTTTTTATTTCTTCTTTCCTCTACTCTCTACTCTACCGGGTGGAGTATTTTGTCAAATATTTTTCATGGAATAATTACCTAGTTCTAGAGGTGACCGCTAGAGGAGTCTTATTAAATTAAGAAAATCACTGCGATTACCAATTTCAAGATCACCATCCTTATGGCCTTTTTACCCACTATGTTGGAGTCGACTTCCAGTCTAACCAGATGGGACAGAATAGCTTAGTAGGCTCCGCCACCCAACTCCCAGGCAATACCGATATCCTCCGGGCTTTCGACTACCACTAAAGATTATGATAGGTATGACAACTGAAACCGACTGATTTTACATACGCAGCTTAATCTCAATGTACGGATCAGCATAGTTCAAAGTCAAATTTTTTTATTTTAATAAAGCTCAGTCAAAATAAAATAAGTGCTTTTGAAAAGCCAAAACCAGTTGCAGTTATTACTTAGTCACGAGCCACTCGTCACTTTCATACCAAATAATATTTAAATATGATGATAAATTAAAACGGGAACTTTATTGGTCATAGAGCTGATAATGATTTATTTTCCAGGTCTCCCTAACAAGAACAAAGCGATGATGAAGGCAAAGGTTTTGAGGCGAATGACGTCACAAGACAGCGACTCCAATGAAACTAGCTCCGGCAACAAAGAAAACATTGATACTAACAAAGCTGCGGTTGTTATACAGAGCCGTAAGTAGTTACTGCTTTCGCGTCATCAACTTTCCAGAAACCGTCTCGGGTTAGACTAAATTATTACGACCACCCACCTGACCACCACCCAGTCTGTTGTAAAGCTAAGATCCAATTCCCTTTTGGTTGCTGCAGCTCTAGCGGTCTGCAGTCCGTAAGGGATCTTAATGCTCGGCAACTCATCAGAAACTCCTACGATGTTGCAGGTGTCCATCAAGTGACTCGATGGTTGACTTAATCAATAAAATCGTGTCACGATCTCCGATAATATACCGAATTTCTTTATATTTGGCCTTTTCTAAAATGGCCTGGTGTCATTAATATCTGCCAGTTTAATATATATAATATTTTCACTGGTTGTCAGACTGTCGTTGGCAGTCTGACAATATTATCTGAATGGCAATATTAAGATTAGAAAATTTCCTACGACCGTCTTAGAATTACGATATAGTAACAAAAGATTTGGCAATGCTGTGGTGACTATCCAGATAATATTCTAAAATATACCAGATTTCATGGTAACTGATATCTGTAAATCTATACATATAAAATGCTTTGTCCTGAATGACTGACTGACGGATCAACGCACAGCTTAAACCGCTGATTGTAGAGATCTGAAACTTGGAAGGAGTATTCTTTGTATGACGTAGGTATCCAGTAAGAAAGGATTTTTCGACAATCAACCCCTAAGGTGGTGAAAAGGGATGTGAAAGTTTGTATGAAAGTCTGTCATTTTTTAGTGGGTGAATCCGCGGGGTACAGCTAGTCATCTATAAGAATTAAATAAAACTAAAATAAATTAAAGTTATTTTATTACTTAGCTATAAATAATTTTCACATACTTTAATGTATCTTGAAAATATTAAGATTGACCGGGTAAGGTGTTTCATATCGTGTGTTTTTTTAATTTTACGCTGGTGCCTGTTATTTCTGTAAGACTAATGGATGGTGATGATGATGGCATGTGTAGACTTCCGCGGGTTCACGGCGCGTCGCAAGTGGGGCAAGGGTCGCGCTCCGCCGCCGCCCGCGCAGCCCGCGCCCGCGCCCGCCGCGCCGCACCACGTCATGCAGCACTACTCCGCACACGAGCGGGCAGCACAACTGCACACATTTGCAGACCAGGTTATTAAACCCACACAATTTCAAAACACAGTATCTAGTATAATGGAAAATAATGGAAAATTTAGCATAAAGTTAAGATCCAAGCTACTCGTAGGTACAGTAGGTACTATTTACGTTCAGTGAGTAAATAAAAAAATAAAGTTATCTAACAGCGGTACACACAACTGCAGTAGGGAACGGTAGTTAGTTTCAAAAAGAGCATGACTATAAGACTACTTCTAAAACCTACCCGCATACCATTGCCTAACGTAACCTTGCTATTCTAAGTGCGATAGGACTGGGTTACAGATAGCTAATTTGCCAAGAACGCAAGAAACTAGTCACATACTATCTCCTACTTAGTCCATTAAAGGAAAATAAAACTCCTCTCTTGTAATTGCAACACTTTCCTTATGCCTATTTTTCATCAAGATATTGCTTTTCATCAAGTCCCTCAAGTCTTATCTCCAATTATTTTATTGACATTCCCTTAAAGGTTCACGACAAGAATCAAGAGGTACATAAGAACCTACGTCGTAACAAACCCGGGATCCGGTTGATAGAGGTAGAGCGAGCTGACGAGTATCGACAGCCGCCTGGCTTCACACTGGTGCCAGCCATCGTGCGCGGTCGGCCCACACAGTTAGAACGAGATGCCAGCAGACTATCCAGGTAATACACACTTTGATCACTGAACTACATCCTTTATCAGCTCTTGCAGATAACTACAAGTACTTCTCAGATGACGTCACCGAAAACTAAGTACATCGTGCCAGAAAAAGTTGGCGCAAAATTCGCATTATAATATTATACAATTGTATGACGTCAGCTTGCTGTTCGGCCGTCGACCAAGAGTTGTGGTAATATCATATTTCTGATAAGAGTATCTTGTCTTTGGATTGGACGGAAATCATATCTGTACCAATTTCAGCATCATGCTTTACGAATAACACGATTAGAAAATATTAATAATTATCATCAATGTCCATTGACTATCTTAGGATATTGGACCTAATCAGCTATCAGCACAAAATATATGGTTGTTTGCTGTTTCTGCCTTTTATATTTTTTATCCGTATTCTTTACAATCACCTTCCTACTCACTTATATAATATTCTATTCATTCGGTGCTTCGTAGCTCTTCCTCTTTCAGACTGTGTTCGTTACGTATCCATACCATTACATTAATTGTGTTCTCCCAACATCTCTAACCCTGGCAGTGCTTACGAAATTGTAGACATAGGAACCATAAATTCTATCTATCCCTTGTCAGTGAACAAATCCCGCATAACATTTTTATATCAATACCGTGCAATCGTATTTTATCCATTCTCATTACTTCCCAACAAATATAGCAAATATATTATACATTATTCGTGTCATTACTCGATAATTTATGCCTACATTCATTTCCTTGAACAGATACTTACCAATATATTTTCGTCGAGCAAAGAACCATGTAAATATCAGGATTGCGTCACACTCTTATTTATAAACAATCTGGTAGACGTAATGTGTACCCGAATATTTGCACATCAATCAAAATTTTCAGTTTCGATTGCAATAAAACTGGCAATAAAAAGAACAGTCGGTTTTGTGGCAATGTTATTTTTCTGTTAATTTTGCATCGATTGTTGATTATGAGCTGAGCTAAGAATATGCGTTTGTAATTAACCGATTTATTAGTCTACTAGACTACTTTACAGCTTTTACAGTTACGACGTGTTTTCTTGAGTCATGTATACCTAATTGATTTAGGTGAACCAAATTTCTGTTGCGGTACTTACGTAACCACATAAACACGTTCCATCGGTCAACTGACAGAGCTTGGTCTATATTAAGGAAAACTTTATTTTCCAATAAAATAGGAACTGTTTTTTATACATACAACTTTTCATGCTTACTATAATGGAACTGATGCAGTCCGTCGCCTGAGTTTCTCGAGAGTCCCGCCAGACCTTGGGACGAACCGTTGATATGTAAGAATGACATAGAGATCAAAACCCCAAGGTTTGTTGACAATTACTTTAGTTTATACTATTTTTTGTTTTAATATTTCATTGTTAATTTTATTTACATCATAAACTGTGGCTAATAAAAAGTAAGAGGGTAAAGTAAGTTCTAGTACACTCAGGTTGATTGTTGTGAATTTATCCTTCTTAAAGATAAAACGTTACCAAAACCGCAGCAATAAGTACACTCGTTAACACCCGATTGTGACACATCCTAAAATACTTCCAACTACTCGCAGATATCAACCTCCAAGCAACGGTCACGTTTACCAAGACGACAGACATCTGCAAGCGAATCGCAACTGGCAGAACTTACCGTGCAGTCGACAATGTGGCGGACTAGTCAGGTACGAACGATACGACGAGGGTTACTGGGAACACAAGGATATAGACGCAACCAGGTTCTGGCCGTAAACTAACTACTGCCCTTCTGTCGCATGCGTCACTTATTGTGGACAGCAGAAACGAAGGGTATGGACTTGTCTTTGTCGTAGTTACGCTAGTGCTTGTCCTTAGGAATAAAGACCTTGAAACCCCCACCTTCATGTTTTTCTTCTAGCTGGCTGCTATTGTGCGATACAAACTCACACAATCCGGCCATTCCTAGATCTTTTTTTCTGTTTAGCATATAAGTCGCTCATTCACCGTATTCACTATTGATCATTCCCTGATTCCATTATAATTAGTTCCTATAAACCGTCTTTAATAATTGGCCTATTTATTTATTTAAGGATTACCAACGAAATAATATAAAAGGAAATACACATAATTATTAAGCCTTAAATTAAACGTAATGTTAACTCAATTATACGTAATCACACCTAGGACAAATAATCGAGTATACAGGCTAATAATAAAGACTTAACTTAGATTTGTTAACTTAATAATTTATTAGTTCCCTCTTGCACCTATTATTATTAATTCAACATAATTTCTCCCAACAGCAATAAAATCAACGAGCTAGTACGAAAATCTCAGAAATTGGATCCCCCACCGCGGCCAGTGTACAACCCTACGTACGACCCCGAGTCCGACTTGCGGAAGATACTCCGAAATTCGCCTGAAATCCTCGCCACGCCCATCTTCAGCTCCGATGACGACTACACAGAGGGACCTTTCAGGTTTAAACAGTTATTGCGTCCCACTTTAGGTCCAACAGAAAGCCTTCGCAAAAGAAAAGTCCGGAACTCTTCAGGACAAAGTCCCTGGATGTCGGACAGTTCTCAAGACAGCAATAGCTCTAAGGAAGCTTTGTGCAAACGTCGTCCGCAAATCAATATGGGCGTCTTCTACAATATATAAGATAGGAACTTCTTAGTTTCAGAGAGAGCGAATTCCCCCTCTACCTCCTTCAGATAAGGTATATTCGAATGCCCAGTTAGTTCGACCGATACATCTGCAGTCAACAAAGTTTGACATGGCCGGTGTTTATGGTAGTTAGTTAAGTATCAGCATATGTTTTTAGTTTCCCTGATAATAAGCCATTAGAAAATACTTAGAATAAAATAATGTCTTTCAGGGTTCTAAAACTTAGACTTATCTCGAGATATAATATACCACTTGGTAGTAACATTGTTGCCCGGTTATTTTGAACAATACTGATTATGCTTGCCTCACACCCATAATTTAGTAATATTTAAAAGCACTTAAATTTTATGTGGTCTATAAATTAAAATGATTGGAGTTCTAATGAGAAACGAGGTCAAAGATTCAGGAACATGTTTATGTATACTCCTTTCTGAAATACTCAGGTTTAACAACGAGGGTTTTCAAATATAAATAAATCAATTAGAGAACATTATTGCAAAATTGAAATTACGAGTTAAAGTTCTGCGCATGCAATAAATTATTTACTTGTTTCGTGAAAAGTGATTAAGATGTTAGAGTTAATCTTAGCAATTGATTCAGTTTATTTAGATCTGTCCATTGATATAATAAAGCCGTGGATAGGTACCTACTTTATTAACAAATAACAGTGTTGCTTTCGTCGATGTAATCAATATTAACTCGATTGTTAGATGCATCGGTGTTAGAATAGTAGGTAATCTGGCGCTCTTCAGGTCTTCACAATTTAAGCAATTACCAAAGCCTTAAACGTAAATTTTAGTCGATAAGATACTTCGTTAGATTTATTAAATGAAAACGTATGTTAATAATAATCAGGTTTGTCTTGTTATTATTTATCAGTATTATTATATCAGATTATTAACTTATGTATCATGTATATCGAAAGTAGGATCTCACCGGAATAGTGATTTTGATTAAAAATTACTCAATATTGCCATCACCGTTACAGAGAGTAAAGAAGATATTGAAATTGTATTCTAAGTTTGTAAAATTATAGATAAATCATTGACAACCCTTGTGATAATGTGCCAATGATTATAAATAAGTTATTTAGTCGTGAAATTAAGTGGTTAAAGATATGAAAATAAAGATTCTGCATCATTTAGAGGATTTTTATTTATTCATTAATTCCCTATGTAAGTACCGAAACGATGTCCAGGACCTAAAAACTTAACCTTAAAACACTTACTAGAGGTATGTATAGACCCGGTAATCTATAAAAACAAATAAACTTGGTAAAACGTGCACGTAGATGTACCTATATAATTTGCGCTTGAAATCAAAACAAAGTAAAACACGTAAATCTGTAGTTTTTTAAAGCTCGCAAGTGTATGTGTTAAAACTAAACACGCAACCGCGTGTTTACGGCGAGCGGGCGCGGGTAGTGGGGGGGCCACGTGACGGCACACGCTCCGCCAATGGCGGCGCCGCCGAAGCGTGCGCGCGCACACGCGCAGTCGCGCCCGCGCCAGCCATGGCGGCCACAGGCCTGCCCGACGTCGACCTCTCACAGATAAAAACGCGCTCCATCGAGAGAACCCTGCTCCCCCTCATCAAGCAGGTATGCACCCAGAAATACGACCTTCCGGCTTCACTACCTGAGCCTTGTAGCCGATTTACAACGAGTTATTGGCTTGTGACGTCCCGCAACGACAGAGCCGATTGCGTCGACGGCGCCTCTCTGACGTCGACAGGAAGACCGACGATAATTCCCGCTTTTACGTACGCGACTAAAACCGTACTTTTATTTTCGTAGTAGCTGTAATTTCTATTGCGTCGCCGGTTCGACGATCGCGATTAAAATTTCCCGCCCATGACAGCAATCTGTTGCGTTTCGGTCCGCGCAGCCGCGGCGAGCCATCAGGACTGCAGCCGTAGACTGCTTCAAATGAGTGAAATGGTTTCGATTCTAGATCAAAAGTATACATCACTTGAAAACGTTACTTTTGACTGTTCCTTTTATGCATTTAGTCCAACTTATTTATAGAGGACGAAAGTAAAGGACAACTCGTAGGTATCCAAAGTTTGTGATGGCATAGTAAGTACGGGGGGCGGGCGGCCACGTGGACTCGTAGCAGGCGGTGCGCCGTAGGGTGGGCGGGTAGGTGCGATCGATGCGCGCTGGGTCCGTCAGTGCCGCGGCGAACGCGGGCGGAGCGGCGCGGTGCCGCAGCGACACGCCAGCGCCACGGAGCACGTGCGCGCGCCCGCGGATTGCGCGCCCACCGCCCGCGCGCCACGCGCACCAAGACATGGACGCGCTCTCCGATGACGATGAATACGCGCGCCGAGAACCTCAGGTACGTTGGTGACCGCCGACTGCGATCAAATCTCGATGATGTACCGGCTCCCTCACGACCAGCTCTGGTCTTACTGATGCAGATATGTAAGCGCAACAAGTAGTAATGGCGCGGGGTGGCAAAGAAGCTCGCGTGCACGAACGACCTTGATCGGAGCTCGCGCCGCGAGGTCTCGACCCGCGACCCGGCCGACAACGTTCAGACCACCTTTCAAAATATTATTACGGTTAATTAAATATCTGGAACTTACAATTTCGTCATTATTATACAAATTATACCTATACACTGGCCTTATTGGTTACCAGTTAACTTTTAAACATTTTGGATTGTTTTCTTTTTCACAAATATCGGTCAAGGTCCTCAATGCAAACTTTGTTTCTTTTTTCAATGGTGAGAATTATAACATACCTACTTATATAAGTAAGTAACGGAATCTATGTTTAGAAGGAAATGAACACCTATGTTTACTGTGAGATAATTAAATATTATGTAGATATTATATCGGCCTAGCTCGTCACAAACAGGTTTTTTTTTTGAGAAGCAAACCGAGCCGTCAACTTAATCGCCTAGTTTATAACTACACATACCACATACCTACTACCCTATGTATCAATATTTATTCAGTTTATTAATATTTATCAGCCTGTGGTACTACCTATATATTATTTTTGTATTGTTTTTCTTTATTTATACCTTCTTTTTTTTTTTTATTTATACTTATATTTAACTTTAATCTCTGTGTTGAAAGACTGATTTGCATCCGTGGTTCTCACTTTTTGAGGTCCACTTGAAAACCAGCGCCAGGCAGCTCACAGGCAGTCTGGCATTTAGCTGAAATGGACCTATTTGGCACAGCCGTGGGACACACAATATTTATTTATAAGATTATTAGTTTAGTTTTTTTTATGCTATGTGTGCAGTGTCCGTGACTGTGTCAATAAACTCTTTTTCTTTCTTTCTTTCTTTCTATATTTTTAAACTTCAAAATCAAATCTACAACAATCTGTTTTTAGTACTGTTAACTACTTAAATACCTACTTACCGGTTGAGGACCGTTTTATAATATATATGGAATCGATCTGTGAAAATAAACAGTAATGCGGTAAGTATAGTAGTAGTGTCAGCCAGTAAAAGTAAAGTTTCCTTCCGCCAAACTTCTGTGGGTTTGCAATCTGGGTCTGATTTGATTAACCTTGGCGGATGACATCTACCACGGAGGCATTGATTTAAATTAAGTTTTCACTTGCTTACGTAACGCAATAGTGAAGTTGACATTGTACTTATTGTTTAACGTATCTTGCTTCGTGATTATTTAACTCGCAAACAGAGAATAGCGTCATAACTTTACGTCACTACTCACTACTAAGAAATCCTCTATAAGTAACGTCTTATAGAGGATTTCTAAATTCCTATCCTAAATTCTAAATCTATGCTCTCACTCTATATCATTGGTATAGAGACCGTATCTACCATAACTAGAAAAGATATAGGAAGGAATGCATTCACCAACGGGTAATAAGAAGAGATTCTAAGATACTTAGTAACCCTTTTCAGCGTGAAGGCAATAAATATTTAAGACAGATTTTACGAGGCAGATACTGCCAAATCCCAATGCCTGTCCTGGACTTTAATTCCATGCAAATTAGTATTCCAGGCATGTTTACGATCAACAAAATTGCCTCGATGCCGGATTTTCTGAAATATTAATATTATTTTCGGGTCTAGATAAAGCATTAGGCTTTCAATACGTTAACAAAGGAATATTATTTTAATACCACTACCATGTACTCGTATATAATTTATATGCCTCGATTAGCTTTCAAACGAGTTATCATTACTTTTCGTTTCATTAATTTTAACGAGTAAAGTCAGTAAGAACAGCTCACTGATGTGTTCTATTAAATATCTTGCACCTCGCTGAATTCGAGGAAATTTTCCATTCCTTCGATTCAGGTCGCATTTAACTGTAATATTTAGAGAGCCGTTTGTTATCTTCTTATACTGATTGAGAAATAATTTTTTTAATCGTTTTTCAACATAATTGTGTGTGTGGGACGGCATCCAAATATGTCCATCTCGTTGGAGGCCATCCCGCATATGCTGCGTTTTCCAGTGACAAGGTAAACGTCGCCGTCGGTGGAAGTTATTGGATTCAGGTGGCACCACTCCTTGAGGTAATCTATGGGGGAGGCTTTGGTTTAGCAGTAACATCTTTCGGCTGAAGATCATCTAAAAACGCGTTATAGTCAGTATAACTCTTAGTTGTAAGTATACAATTATTAACAGGCTGTAGTTTGTCCCATGATTTTAATAATTTCATCAACCCTTTGTAATAATTATATCAAATTGTAGCTGTCTCTGTAACTTCCTATTGCACACAAAATAACTGTAAGGGCTCATACACACGGAATCCGTCATTGACGATTCGTTAAAAAAAACGATAGATACGTCATGACGGATGCACGTTCATTACATACAGAAACGAGATTTTTCGCGATTCGTCAAAATATGCTAATATATGTGTACAGTGTTTTTTTACGAAAGTGATTTTTAAAAGACAGTAGTACGTCATCTATGACGAAGAAAACGTATCGTGAAAAAAGTCGATTTGTCAAAAAACGAATCGTCCTCGTGTGAATGAGCACTTAAGGTTTCTTTTATTATATAAAATACGTATTCGTTCAGGCAGGGGGAATACGGGCTAAAACCCATACTGAGCAATTGCAGGAGTAGAATTGAGTATATTGGATGAGTTCGTGGCTAAGTAATAGATAAGTACACTTATTAATTGAGCTGGAAGGTTAATCTGCGATACTTGCCGTGGTTAGTCTATGGATGGGTGACCGTTCTCAAACCATCGACTGCATAGGAGCTTTCGTTTGTCTCTATAACACTTAAGTACTAATATTACTCACGATAAATGCATTAGCGTAGATCTGAAACCTCCATATTTTTTTTTATTCTTTGTTTGCGGCTATAGTATCACTGCGACTGCAGTCGATCTATTGTGATCGCCACTGGTTAAGTTAGAGTTGACCGCTGAATCCTGCAGCTATTATGAACTGCAGGATTCTTAGGGGTGAGCTCCCTTATTTCAGCCGGGCTTAAGGTGTGTTTCCCTAGATGAACACTACGCTTGTGTATTAGAGATTCCCCAAGAAGGTTAAGTGGCGTTTCAACAGCCTCCCCACACCGTCGACAGGTTTGTGTATCCATACATACATGAGTGCCATACATAAGTTATAAGCCTATCTTCGTTATAGATAATTTACTATAACACAAAGGGAACCATAGACGTAGTACCGACTATTACTCTATACTATAGGTTAAATGTTTCGCTCCATCATTAATGCAGGCTTCTACTCGTGCAATTTTCACGCAAACAACGTTTATTTGTAAATTACTGGACTCTTATCACTGTTTCGTGTCTTCTTGTGCTAAAGTAATTACTTTACTGGGAAAAATACCTAGTAGGAGTTTTAAGCTTTTATAGAAGTCATGTTGGCACTTGCAAATTGTTCCTTATTTCTTCGATTTTATGGGAAAAAAATAAATTACTGTTAGTTAGAACTTTTGTTTAATAGGACACATCAAAACAAAATATAAAAAATTTTCAGTCTTAATTTTTAAACGAAGAAGAAAAGACTAGAACGGACAAAATACAACATTTTTGAACAAGCTATATAAATGTGAACCCACAAAAATACCTAGTAAAGATAAAAATTATGTCCTTCCGGCATCACATGCAAGGATGAATAGCTTAAGACCTTTGCCTTTGCCTAATTACGATAACAAAAAAAGTGAATTTAAATGTGGGTATTACTCAAATCAAAGTCCAGGACAGTATGTGACATCACAGATATGTAGTACATTTTTTGAGTGCGGAAAATCCTGGACTTAGTTAGTGCATCTGCCGGTCGATATTACGAGATTGGAACGGTATACATTACCTAAGTACAGTGGATTACACTCAGTAAAGTGTATATTGTGTGAGTGTTATACAGACTATACTATTATTTGTTGGTTTTTTAAATATTCATTCTAATCTTTATTCCAATTCTAAAATATTACGTAAAAGTTAATTTTCATATTTTGAAGCATGACCCAATTTAAAATACTATAAAGTTTCTTCTATAATTTCTATATAAAAGTATTTTCGATAAGGAATCTTATACTGCGCTAAAGCTTATTATTGAAACTATGTACCTATTATAAATTAGATGTAGGAAATGTTATTCAATAGGATCAAATCGAAGGTACAAAAACTCTATAGGAGTTGAGCCTACAGGGTAAGTTTTTAAGAACTGCGGTTTTAGTATACAATTTTACCTCACATTATTTATAGCTGGCAAAATTGTTTGCCGTTTATTATGGTAGAGGTAGTATTCTTTATTATATTTATGCCTAGATGCCAAGAGCCTTCCATCGCACTCCAGTTGGGCGAAGCGTGGCGAATCAAGAAGTTACGTGGTTACTTTTCTTTATTCAATATGTATCCGACTTTTGCACAGTTTTTCCCTCATTATGGGTTCTTCTTTAAGGAAAAGGTAACTTGTATGAAGTATATCTATTTCTACTGTGGGAACAATTCATTGATCATGCGAATGAATATGAAATTAGATTAGTATCGCCTTATAGAATCAACTTTCACAATCTACGATAAATTTTAGGTAAATAATGTTTTAAGGATTGTTATAAGTTCATAATATAATAAAGTTTTATTCGTTACTTTAGACTGTTTTCTTGGATTAGTCAATATCTTTGGCACCTAATCCAAAAGCAGATTTTTGAGCAAAAAGTCTTTGGCGTCCTCGGCGTAACTCCAGTAGCTTTCAGTGCGAATGCGAATCCCATGTCTATATCTATGATATCTTTCGGAACTCATAGAAAGGAAAATGTGGTAAATGATTATCATGCGACGAGACAATGTATCTACATTTTACCGTAAGGACAAAGTTAACGTGACACCTGACAGGCAGCCAACCTGCCGCCGCTGTGTCCTCAGACAATTTATTAGAAATCGAATATTTTCTGTTCTTTTTTATTTTCTTATCTTCGTGAGACTTGTTGGAGAGGCCCTCCAACTAAGTATACAGCGAGGACGACCGGGCCTTATAAAATACTTCTCATATAAAGGTACTCCCCGTTATTGCGTAAGAAAAATCTGACAGAAAATTATGCTTATATATCCCGTATCCTTTCAAAAAATATATAAACGAAAAAGTAGGTATGTCCTGTGGGCTGTGGGGCTAACATGGTCTCATTACAGTTCATCTCTAGCCATAGTTTCAGCACGAGATAAGCGACGACAAAACTTACGAGGGGAAGACTAACGGGTAGGTACGGACCGTACGGATACTTCGCTGAAACCACCAAAGGGTCTGGTCCGCCCAAACCGACCGTTTTCGTTCTGACTTATGTCCACTGCTATTTTATAGCGGACATTCGCAATACTTAATTTTTTTTAATGTTAAAAACTGAAACTATTTTCAAAATAGTCCACCAGCTTGCGCTACAGAATTGAATTGTCATCATCACGTATACGTATTAATAATAATGGTCTATTGCCACAGATCAGCAGTCTGGTGGCGTCGCGTGGCGAGGCGTCAGGCGGGGCTGCCGTCCAGCGTGTCGGCGCCGCCGTCTGCTGCGCCGTGGAACGGTTTGTGGCCGTCGGCGAAACCATCGCGGATGACAACCCTGACGTGCGCCACAGCATGGTACTCGCCTGCAAGGAGGCGCGGGCAGCAGGTCAGTCCACTAACTACGTGCTTTTAGAAGAAAGACTTGAAGTATCTACGGTTTTAGAAAATAATATACCATTACTTAACTCAGAACGGGTTGAATTTTTTCTTTGTTTTATTTTCGGTTTTAAAAACTAAAATATTAAGTAACTAGTTAGATATTTTTTGGAGGAGTTTTGCTATATAAACTTACAATGAAACAAGAAAAAGTATAATATTTCAAATGTATCAACTCTATGTATCATTTATGCGGACGCAATACAGTGAGGCTATTATAAAATTCAAATTAAATCGTCTTTCCTTTTATTAACTTTGAAAAGAGAGCACATAAATCTACATGAAATTTGAACAACTTTTGGGATAGTTTGAGTTCGCCTGGTGCCATTTTCCCGAAATAGTTTCTTAGCTATTTAATTAAAGCTAAGTCCTATAATAATGACGTCACCCCGCTCCCACAATAAACTAAAACTTAGGTATACATTCAAGTTGCTAATGTGTTTTAGCTAGGCAAACATTACTACTAAACTCAGGCGTCAAATTACTTGGCTATGTACAGTAAACAATTGTTGTATAAATGCCAGTAAACTGTAATAATTACTTGCAAATGATGTCGAGTAGGTACTACTCGTATATGTTTAATCAGTGTAAAAATCCCAGGAGCCTTACAAAGCCGCGGAAAATTTATAATTTCAGTTATTAATTTAATAACGTAAAATATACAAAACGGTGAGATTAAATCCACCCTCGCATACAACCATTCAGAGGGGTTTTAATCAAGGCTTGCGTGACCTATAAATCTCTCCGATATCTCTATTGTGGATTTAAGGGGCTGCCATATATATCCGACTGAATGGATCAGCAAAGTTAAATGTTGAGACAGTTCGTATGAGGCAGGGAATTGGATCAAGTTACGACAAAAACTGGATTTATTTTCATTCGTGATTGGCCCCTTAATTTAAAGTTGCTCTGCTACATTTCACTTGGGTCCGAAGCTCGGAACTCTCATTGTCCTTGCAAACGCTGGGTTCGCGGGGATTCCTGTATAATGAATCTATCTAAACGCTAAGATTTATTTAAATAATATGTACTCGTACATCCAGATTGGATTATGTAAGCAATCCGACATAATCTACACGTATACAAAATGTTATTCGTTTTCGATACATTTGGTATTTTGGACCGTTAAACGCGTTATGTTCAATTTTCCGTTGCGTTTTTCAAATTTCTGTATTATACGTGTAACGGATAATGCGGGGAATCAAGGCTACCCTTTGGAATAGCCCTCATAAATTTGTGTCAACAACCTGACCCGAATTTTAATGCTTGAACGTTATTACCAGATCCAGCATGCCAACAAACAAAAGATGCAAACAATGGCCCTCCCTGTCCCTCTGCCCTTCAGCCCACGGGAACACCGATCAATTTGTGGCCTCTGTAGGAATAAAATGTGTTATTTTCTATTAAGATCATTTTAGTTCTTCAAGTAAAGCTTGTTTTACTGATTAAGGATATTGTTATTGAGTAATTACTATAACTTTATTTTTAATTGATTAGTTATTTTTTTTAATTTTAGCATAAACTTCCTATTACGGTACTACTACAGTGGCAAAACGTTCAGGTGGCCCACGCACTAAGTTGATTACAATCGGCGTAACTTCGATATAAATCACTTTTCTTTTATTCCACTTTTTATGGGGTCACTTTTACGGCTTATAAATAATTTATATGATACTAAAACCTTATTTTGTGAGTGTATTGTAATGTCTTGTGTTTTGTCAAAATATCCGATCACAGTATGTAGGTAAATTGGATGAAGCTTTTATCACAATGTTCACAAGTATAATTACAACGAATACATTTTGTAAATCGTAGTTTTAATGCTTTTAAACTTTTCTGCAACATGGTTTACCGCATTTCATATATCACGCTGAGCATCTCTTGGCTTACACAAATGGTTTGACACCTCGTTTGTTAAAATTGTTCTGGTGGTTTTAAAGACGAGGGTGCAAGCCGCCTGACCGCGTTACCTACACAGATACACCGCGGACTACGAAACATAAGTACAGTTATACAGGTTGAAACAGCCTTTGAATAATAGCTTGGGCAATCCACATCAACGATTCCAATATCCTCTCGTAACCCAAACCATGGGCATTGTTTTCAATTTAAATTGATATTACAAAAGTCATCGATCATGGATGCCATTGTTATTCAATGTACCCTTGTCATATTTATTGTGGTATTGCTGTCTAAGTTACTAATCAGTTCAGATTAATGTTGTCATACATTTTTTATAATTTTTTGGGTGTTGTCCATTATCATATTATCAATCATATTAACTTAAACTTCTTTTTATTTATTTTTTTATTTGAAGAGTTGAGAAATTATTTAAAAATATCAATCTTTCGAATACTGACGCTATTCCATACAATGGAAGTAATATTTCATTCTCTCGAGCTCCAAGTTATAAAAGGTTACTGGAATGACATAATATCAGAGCCCCGAAGCGTTACAGATGAACGGTCATGTAATTACTTACCATTAGGAGCGCCATCAAAATTGTAATTGCCTCTCTCCACGGGAGTTTGGAACTAACCGAAAAATGTCGTTCGTTTGTTGGTTTTGCCAAGGGCGAGCGCAGTGGGTCAGCAGTAACGAGATTATCCGGGATCGAAACAAATCTAATAAATAACAGGTGTCGACTGTGACCTTCGCCGGCCACTCCCGTACTCTTAAGCTAATGGATAGCAGTCCAAATGCTATTCTTGCTTAGCCATTGTTTACCGAAATAGCTCGCAACGTTATTTGTGGATTCATCGACATAATGAGGGAAGTAGCTTTACATCACTTCTCAAGGATAAAGTTCTGTTTACATTAATCCAAACAAGTAATTACAAATTATTAGCATGATTCCCATAAAATAACCCTATTCGAGCATAGCAATGGGCCTAGAAAACAATTTTAGGCATAATTAATATTCCATTTAACGGGACTAAAATAATATGGCATAAATTCCCATATTCATAATAGATGAGATAATATTGCCGAGGGCTTTACCGTCCGGATCCATATGAATTTCGGTACCTACCTGGCAAATTTGTCACAGCTGATCCGTCGCAGGGCCTGCCATGAAAGGTGTTCTCCCCTAACTCGTATCTTACCTTGTTTACGGCTTGATATAGATGAGAACCGTTTTAGAGTAAAAGGAAATTCAATTCTCCAGATAAATTGAAACGGGCGCGTTACGCAAAGTGAGAATGGGCCCTTATTAAATAGATTCTTTTATGTTTATATAATATAGAATTTTTTAACCTTTACAAGAAGAATATAAACCTCTTTTTTCTTTAAATCTTGCCCGGGAATGATTGAGCTTTTTAATAACATTTTGTAATAATACAAGTGAAGTAAGTATTCATATTAAATAAAAATAGTTAATTGACAATTAGGATAGCTAGTTTCATTATTAAAAATCTATCTATAAGATTTATTTACAAATTGATGTGAATTCCCTAAAAACTAGTAAAAACTGTACTACAGGAGCCAGATATAAATAAGCTGAAACGGATAGGGCTATAAGCGTTGGCGAGAGTACATACTTAGCGGGTATTAGAGTAAATATTTACGATGTGTTTTGACACACAGTGCGTGGTGTTGGTTCGCTGGATAGTTGTTTGTATACACATTTCTGTGAGTACACATTACGTCATGATGAATGACAGCTCGGCGAGTATTTATTCCAATGATTTATTCAGTCCCACCCGTGACGCATGACGCTAAGCGAATATTATTAGTATGTTCTTTTACGAAAGATAACGTAGGCAATTTCTACCTCCACGTGAGAAAGTGAATGATAGCTTTGCTTCAATTTGTGGGATAAACTTCCTTTTTTTAAAGTATGGATAATCCTCAAGGATCGTCTGCCACCTGCGGAAATGGCAGGGTTTGTTGAACTCTTAATGACTAAAAAACGTATAGTCAAAGCCATGAGATTCGTTAAATTCATCACGACAATTACAGAATGATCTTACTATGTCAAGACAGGCTTAATACCTTTTTTAACTTAAGCTTAGAGAGGCACTTTATGTCAAAAAGCATTTTATTTAATCGCACTATTCTGCCTGCTTAAATGGGTTGTCTTAACATTTGGTTTACCTTTTTCCGTGTGAAAATCCTCATGGATGCCAATCATCTCTCAGTAGGAAAGGTGGAGGGTTATGTCAGACTCTTACCGACACACGGCCATCCATAGCACACTGTGGAGGAGGCTCCGACATCTCGAATGAACGCACCGGTGGGCTCCTGTGCTTTGCGTTTGGCACGTCACAAAAATGCAGTAGTTGTTATATAGCCTGGTCTAGGTTCCATCTTTGAGGTCTTATAAGTAGGTAATCAGGGCGAGACTGGTATCATAGGCGCCCATCCCCATGATTTTAGGTACATATTACGTAATATTTGTCCTGAATGACTGATTGACGGATAAATGATAAATAAATTATATTTATTTCTGTAAATAGATCTTATAAGGACACTTTTACAAGACATTTTTTTTTAAACTAGATGACACCGGCATTTCCTAACTGACGACCTCTGAGAAGAAACACCGAAAAAAACTCAGAGAATCATGGTCTCTTTTAAAGTCCAGACATAATACTTAGTAGCAAATATGTGAGTTCCAATGTAAGACAATGTCTGATATGGCCTTTAGAAGAAAGAGCCATTGCAGCTTTAAGTAGACCAGTCCCCTCTGACGGCACGCATGCATCAGTCATTGGATAGCTCGACCATAATCTAGGAAGCTAAACAACCCGTCACACGGCGATGCCAGATCAGTGGAACATTTGCGTAGGCCAGATAAAAATCTCATCAACTCACAGCCTAAACCGCTGATCGTAGAAACCTAAAACTTAGAGAGTGTCTTCTTTGTATGGCGTAAGCATCCGATAAGAAAGGATTTTTGGAAATTCAACCCCTAAGTAGTGAAAAGGGGAGTGAAAGTGTCTATGAAAGTCTGTCATTTTTTAGCAGGTGAAATCGCAGGGTACAACTAGTCTTAAATAAAATGAATGAACAAACCAGTACATCTCTTAATTCTGTAGGAGCATCTTTTCACTGTGCGATCAAATATTTTATTTATAAACAGTAAATCTCCGCGCGCTATTCTTGCGAGAGCACAGGGACTTTCAGATTCAATGGACGCTCGCCTGAAGCAATTTCATAGATAATAACATTTTTCTGTTGCAGTAGCTTGCCTTGTAACAGTAACTTTATGTGTGTTATATTCCGAAACAGTAGCAATAACTATCATGAATAGTAGATATTTAACAGACTTATTCAGTTACAATGGTCTAGTAGTCACAAGTTTGGCTACTGAGAGTTAGATCCTAGGTTCGAATACCAGGTCGGACTGTGTCTTTAGATCTTTTATGAAATTCTCAACTGCCTCGTTAGTCTAGTGGTTCCAAGTGCGACTGCTACGCTTGAGGTCTGGGGTTCGACTCCTAGGTCCAGCAAAGTGTTATTGGGTTTTTCTATGAAATTTCCAGTGGGAAATCGGAGATTAGTATTTGTGCCCGGTTAATGGCAATAGGCTAGGCTCGCCCCATTTTACATGGGACCTAAACATGCAGGTGAACTGTGAGTGTATATTATTATCTATACTTCTGCCTTACCATTCAGAGCATACAGGTATTATGTTATCTAAAATTATTATTATGTACCTATTTCATTTTTTTTACTTAGTATCTAGTAAGTACGGGAATCCAATGTAATATTCAATTATCCTGAATGTAACGCACGTAAATTTCGATAAAATACGGGTAGGGACCGCAACAATTACGGGGGTAACAACAACTTTTACTGTTACCCTAAACTAACACGCGATGCTCGTAAAATCATCCCGCAAAATTTTACTTTTACCCCTTTATTCATGAAGGTTAGTCGGTTGCTGATATCAAACAATAATGACGTCGTTAAATTTCTTATCTCGTCAAACTTTTTTGTAAAGATTCATTGTTTAAACTTCTACCTCCACCTTTTTTAGTGGAATAAAATTTACATGCATAACATACATAAAGTATATATAAATATAAATATATAAATACATCCAGGGCAAGCCTACATAGGGCAACATAGGGGCGAACCTATTGCGATTAACCGGACGCAAATCTAAACTCCGAGCTGGTACTGAGAATTTATCAACCTCTCAGCGAAATGAAATCTCATAATGTCGTTTTCCTATCACGCACCATTAAAAAGCTACATATATATATATAGAGCAGGTCATTACGCAATCCTCGACATGCCAACATCAAAACGTTTACAAATAAATACAAAATTGTGTGCTGCGTGTACTTGACACGCACAACAAAACGCAAATGTAGCACCTTTACACCAAAAGGAAAATGTCAAGTATCATACATAGGCATGTTTATGCAGCTTTAACTTCCTTTTCACGTCAGATAAAAGAAAGAAAAACCTAAATTTCCTTTTGTTTCCTTGCCCCAATTTCTTTTGTTGTAACTTTGTAACAGATTATAATTCAAATTAGTGCCTTCGTTAATTACATAACGCTGTTCATTATACATTTCTTTCGCACCGATAAACCTTTTTTACTAACAAGAAAACTAAATTTAGACAAGCGAAAAACTTTTAAAAACGCGAGTTTTTATTTTCAAAAGTATATTCAGTATTCTATGACCAACATAAGCATAAATGTTCTCTTGACCCACTGTTCCTGGTCAGCGACAATATTCTTGATTTTATTAACAAATAATAAAAACAATAACGGTACTTAATGTTGGGACTCATCACCGTATCACCAGCAACACGACGCCTGTTAAAAGGATAAAGTCACTGTGTGAGATACCCCTCGAGTTACTTGACAACATTACAGAAAAAGCTTTATGAATCAACCTCGTAATGTACCTAACACAAAGTAGTGAAAAAGGAAACAAAGCCACGACAGACGCAATATTCAAAGGCCTTCAAGTGAAAGTCTCGAGATGACAGGTACGAGTGGAGCCTTTGAAAACAGAACCCTCTGAAGAAAAATCTTCATTATACACTTTCACACATAAATTTTATATTGTTGGTAATAAAAATATATTGTTTAGATTGCCAAGAATACAAGGAGGAATTATTTATTTATTTATTAAATTAAATAGTACCAGCACATCATACATATTAATACATCGGAACTTTATATTACCGACTAGGTTTTACATCTGATATGTATGACACTAACAGTGTACATAACATTGACTTACGCGTTTCTGACGCGTATTTTGAGATACACTCACAATTGGAGCTGCTCGACTGAGAAAGTACCTCCACTTTGCAGAAAATCGTAGCCAAATAACATAGCTCCGTGCTATATTGTGTTTCTAACGGTGATCAAGGTCGCCAGAGCTCCGCGAGGAAGCATTGTGTTGGCAGTGTGGGAGGCCGGTGGTCTTTTGTTACAGCCGCTGTCATGCATGGCAGAATATCTCCTATGCTGCCAGCCCAACTATTCCTCCTTAATTTACAGGGTCGGCAACGCGCGATTGATACCACTGGTGTTGCAAATGTCAATAGGCTACGATAACCGCTTACAATCAGGCGGGCCGTATGATTGTTTGCCACCTTAGTGGTATAAAAAAAAATGTCGGGACCTCATTTAAGTCCTGCAATAAAAAAAAATCAAAATATCATTTCGTTCGACTTTCATTCAGTTCATCTCAGTTCAATCATTTTGTTCGCATTTGTCGATATTTTTTAGTTTATTTACAAAAATAAGACTACTTCGGCATTCTATTTTGAACATTATTTAAGAAGGGTAATTATATTACCCTTCTAAACTCGGTAAATTTATTTGTAAACGTAAAAAAGTAGTTAAGTAAGATGTATTTTAATTAATTTCTAATAAGCGCAAAGGTAAATATAGTAGTCTCAAAAGAGCCGAGAGTCACTGCAATTAATTGTCAGTGAAAGAATTGACGACCCGTTTGGTGTAACGGTTGAGTAATCCGCTTCTGTACCACGTATTGTGGGTTCAGGTAATTGTTTCGGGTCTGGGCGTTTGTGTATGTGAGAATTTGTGTTTGTAAACGCACATACGATACAGGAGAAAATCCTAGTGTGGGGCAAGGTTTATTCAAAAGCAAAAAAAATGCAAAAGAAATTTATTTATCTTGGCGCTTATTTAAAATTACATTTAAAAAATTCTTGACGTGAAATTGTTTACTTACGGTATCCGTGATTGTGGTTGCTTTATTGTGTACTTACTACGATTTGTTTTATTTGGTTTTTGTTATTGTCTAATTTGTTTACCTGTTAAGCAAAGGTGTCCCATTTCTCTTTCTAAAATTCTCTATTTTGCGCGATATCCGGCCAAGCTTTTTTTATTTGACGCAAAAATAACTAATTAAGTAAAGTACTTTTGCATAGTTAAGGTTTTCAGAATTTTCAGCAATTACTCAGTGGTTAAATGACGTGAAAGTTTTATTAAATTCCCGCAGTCACATAGCTTTCGCATTTCTGACGTCATGCGACAAGTCAGTTTCGTTGGTATTTCGTACTTCTCACTTTATCAGGTGGAGTTCTTACACAGATAAAAGTTGGGGACGTAATCTGTATGTCAATACTTGATATTCTGCTATCATAAACTTCACAAGTTATCACGAATCTAGTCATTATATACCTACGTATCTCTGCGCAGTTGTAAATCAAGTTTAGTTTAGAACTCTCGTGAGGTTTTTATGGCGATTTTACAGTGGCAGAGGATATTTCGATTAAGGTATATCTGTGTCGTCCCAGATGAACCGTAATAGGAAGTTTTGAAAGCTTTATTGGATAACGGCCCTACTTACAACACTTTTTACTCGGAACAGCTAACTCGCCCGAGAAAACTTTTATATCGCGTCCAACATCTTTCTCCCGTTTGTTCTTTGCTTAGATTCTATTTTTGTTTATCTCGGTGACTTGCCTGTGAGAATATTTCCATGTGACAGCTCCTAACGATGTTTTGCACTCTTCATCTTACAAAGGCTATTAAATTAAAAAGTAAGCGAGACTTGGTTTATTTAATTTAAACGAAAATGGAAATTTCCACAAAGCTCGCATTTAAATTTCGCCTCTAAGTTTCTTCGTCTCGAGTCGTAAACCATCAAAACAAAAAAATAGAATAGTCTTATGTAGCGAAGTAGATGTTCTTTTGGCGCGACCTCCGTGCTCGTTTCCCTAAGTGTCAAGCGAGTCACTGAACAAAAGTACGACGAAGCCAACGACGCGTGACTCTCCGATAGAGACGCCAGGGAGACATAACTTTCGCTCTTTTGAAACGCTGAAAACAAACCCTCCCAAAGCAAAAAACACAAAAGATACCTAGTAGTTAAAACTTGAAAAGATGACCGAGACATTATTTTCGACCTATAAGGTTAAATGAACTTGGAAGGGGTTCAAAGTCCACGCGATGCCCTTTCGCCGAGAAAGACATTCTGCAGGTACATTGAGCGCGCTGGAATATTTTAGTAACATTATAAGGGAGCACTAAAGGTCAGCGATCTTCGCTGACTCAATGTCACTTTTGCTGTTAAAACATCAAACCTTAAAGGTTTTCTTAACTTTTTAGTATTTAATACCAAATCAAATAAAACGAACATGAATTTCATGAAAATGTTTGATTTATGTACAAATTAGAGTACCTGCTTCATAGTTCTAGTGGTCTGCTGAACGTAAGGTTTTATTTAAGTTTAATTTTTCCAGAAAATTATTAGAAGCCTTTGAATTTCGATTTTTCCGCAACTTCTGTACAAAACATAACAACGAACAGTACACTTCTGCCTAACCTTTTGAGGATACATGCGTGATGATATGATGATATCTAATATTATAATATTTCTATGTAATAACCAGTAACAAATAGATTGCTCGTATTGGCATTGTACTAGTACACAGCATACACGTTGCGAAGCTTTAACAAAAGCCACTTCAGAAAGACGATTATTGGCATAAATCCGCCATAAATGTGACGTCACGGAGGCGTTGAGAACTCAGACACGCATCAGCATAATTCCGTGATAATGCGCCCCTTGAGTGCGGCCTAGATCCCGCACCCTGTGGATTATGGCCAGGGGCTCCACGCCCAAATAAGATCTTTTATGCTTGCCTGGCTATCTTTTTTGAGAAATTGTAATTCCACTGTATTTTATAAGTATCTTATAGAATACCTGACAATCACAATCTTAGAATATTTACGATAAGGTTAAAGCTTTTGTAATGCTTGGAGTGCTTTTGGTTTTCATCTCTCAATGTTAATATCCAAGCCCTTTTATGCTTTTAATGTTTTTTATGTTATGCTTACAGAAAACATAACGTAAAAGGGCATAACTGCCTCATTAGCCTAGTGGGCCTGAGCGCGACTGCTACGCTAAAGGTCCTGGGTTCGATTCCCAGGTCGGGCAAAGTACTAAAGGGTTTTTCTGTGAAATTTTTAGTAGCAGTTTGAAGTTTGGAATTTGTGCCTCGTTAATGGCAATAGGTTCGCCCCCCCTTAACATGAATCCTAAACATACCGGCAAACTGTGGGTGTACATTAGGACGCCTCTGCCTAACGCTTCGGGGTATACGGCGTGATTGTATGTTTACACAAAACAATATGCGGAAAACTATCCTCATGTAAAATTGTTCTCGTGTTAAATTCAAGTACTTAATACAAGTATACAAGAGAACAAATTTATTCACTGGTCAGTTACACGCTGCAAAATGTAAAACTGCGTGTCAGTACAGCATATATTTTTTGTTTTTAGTCACTTGGTCGGTTTAATTACTGGTTGAATTTATAATGAGTTTCATTTAGAAATGATCTAGGATTGTATAAGTAACAACATAATAAATTGATTTAATTAAATATCAAAACGTCGTTTCGTCAAAATTCTGCAAAATTAAGTTGTCACTTTTCTTCCTGGCTGTCAATTCCCCTGAGTGTTTCATTTAAAATGTAATTTCAAGTTGTCACATTTATTTCCAGCAACATCTTTGTTCGTACTCGTATATTTTGGAACCCAGCATGTAAAGTTATGAGCGTAGGTGTTCAGTTAACTTTTATTTTTACGATTGTTCGAAACTGTAGAAGTTACGAATTTTCAGAATTATTTTAAGAATTATTAGAAGTAGGTATTAAGAATTTTCTGGGTGGCCATTTTTCCAAACGAAGTTTCAATTTATGCGCTGGCGGAGTTTACAAACTATGTAAATATAGAGCAATGACGCCCGTTCAAAAATTTATCACCACATTTGGCTCTAGTTTGCTTGAATATCTCTTTTATTTGCGTTTCAATGCCAACTGTCGACCTTTGTGGAGCTGCCAACGACTTCCGGTTTGCTTTTTGAGGGATACCCATTATACGTTTCGAACTTCGCCGATGTGGGTAAGTTCGCCACGAATTGCTATTTATCGAGTTTACGTCGAGAATAAAACGCCGGTATATTGTCGGCGGCACGCAATACGATGTTTTGTCATTTTAAGCGGGTACCAAACACTTAGCGGGAAAGGTATTAATCTCGGTAATGTCCGCCGTTTCCGCAGCCAGGTATCTATTAACGGGGCCCGCAACATTTTATACGTTGTGGAAAAACGTTATTTTTCCGTAATTATTTGAGATACGAGGTTTTAATTCCACAGATAAGGGACCACATAAATAACTTTCTATCGACTAAACAACTTTCCTCTTTTTATTTACAAGAATTCGTGTTATAATATTCTATGTATATTCATTTGTAGGTATATTATAATTATATTAAACTAATTCACATACCCTAGACATCTACCCTCATTAATCATCAAAATGTAACAAGCTTGTAGACTCCTCACTCAACATAGTCCAAAAACTTATAATTGAAGGAGATACTATATAGATGGAATCTTACTTATGACTCACGTAGAACATAAGGGCTAGTATTGAGCCACACATCCGGAACAAGACAAGATCCGAGCCACGTACGGAACCATTTAATTCTGGCAGAAGCGGCTCCACGAGAAATTACCCCCGTCTTGAGATAAACTCGTCTCGTTAGACGTAATTTGCTTTGCTTTACGATAAAAATACCAGCACTTAGATACGCATATTTGCATTTTACTTATCTATACCAATAAATAATTGATACCTAGATATATTTGTCTGTGATTTCAAAATAAATGCAATAATTACTATTTAAACGAAGTGACCGTTCTTCTAGAATTTTTATCTGCCTGTCTGAAAGTTTATCTCGAATAGACTATGAAAAGGCCCAACGGATTTCAATGAAAAATGTAAGGCATTAAAATAGAATTTTTAACTGGGTTCAGAAAATATTAACAACAATTTGAAGAATTGAGATTAATAAGACATCATTTATAAAAAAATAATATAAGTAAAACTGCCCCATTAGCCTAGTGGTCCTGCTGAACTCTCTCCTCTAAACTGCTAGGTTAGAAGTCCTGGGTTCAATTCCCAGGTCAAGCAAAGTGTTATTGGGTTTTTCTGTGAAATTATCAATAGCAGCCCGGAGTTTAGAATTTGTGCCCGGTTAATGGCAATAGGCTCGCCACCAATTACATGGGACCTAAACATATGGGCGAACTGCCGCACCATTAGTACGCCTCTGAGCAACCCTTCGGAAGGAACACAGGCGTGATGGTATGTTAAAATCGCGGGACACAGATTTACATGTTTGTGGCAGAAGTTTACAATCAATACTTATCATTTCACTTTATAATACAAAAATAAATCATGATATATAAATTATATTATATAATAATTCCGTGAGCTTTCGGCATTCAATTAACTGTGCGTTTATTTATTTACGATCCCAACAAAGGAGATACTTACACATACATTTACAGAAGGGTAATTAATTAAAAAGTATCAAGTTGTTAAAATCTGTAAAGCCTGGAGCAGAGCGAATTGCTTCCGTCTTTTTTGTGCGAGAAACATTTCACAGAAATAAAGTGTTCGGCACCATGCGCGATAATTTGATTATAGAATATTCCGTGCGAATACGTTTCACCGTTTCGTAATTTTAAAATCACATATCAAAATCGAATGAAGCAAACAGTCTGTTGTGCAATGTCGAGGAAATGAGGAGATTATCCTTTATTTGATTACACAATTGAATGCCTTATTAGCTAAGAGGTCCTGAGCGCGACTACTCGGTCCTGGGATCGATTCCCAAGTTGAACAAAGTGTTATTGGGTTTTTCTATGAAATTCTCAGTAGTAGCTCAGAGGCTCGCTCCCTATTACATGGGACCTAAACATACCGACGAACTGGGGGTGTACTAATGTTCGCTTCTGCCTAACCCTTCGGGGAATAAAGGCGTGAAGGTATGTTATGTTTGATCACACACCTCGGCACTCATAGCAGCTGCTATTACTCGCCTAAAAACCGCACTTGCCTCATAGTCATGACCATTGGATTCGCATAAATTATCCCTATATATTTTGTTCTATCGGGTCAACTGTATGTAGTCAGTCACTGCTCTCACGTAACCGTGACCTACCCTCGCTGGAAATAATAATTCTCGCCAACTTCTGTGTAAGTTATTGGAAATGCTCCGCAGACGGATTTCGTAGAATTTACACTATAAAGGTACTTACCATTTTATACGAGTATATATAAATACGTCGGGGATTATTTTAGTTCACAATTTAGCTTTTTGTGTACCGTAAACTGTAAAAAATTGGTAAGAGTTTAATACATAGGTATAATTAGGTACATAATTATGTGCTTATACATACGATAGGTACTATTGCCATTAACCGAGCCCCACTTCAAGATATTACTGATAATTTCATAGAATAACCGAATAATATTTTGTTTGACTTGATATTCGAACCTCAACTCTTGCGACCACTAGACCAATGAGGCAGCTTTTTCACAGTACCTGAGTCAAATTAACTAACTTTAAATAAATAGTGCGTACTTACGACCGATGAAGGAAATCGTCAAACAAATACTTGTCGAGAATGAGAGAATGATTCAAATAAATCACACCATAACACAGATCAGCAACACTTGTAGGCGAAAATCCGTCTTCATCAAGCCATATTTCAACACCTTCATTCGAAGTAAAAACTCAGACGTAAAACCAGAGTCGAAAAGAAAACAAATCGGCGTGTATACCACGGGATATTGCAAAAACCTAAAGGGGCACAACACATAAATCTTGACAGACAAGGCCGAGAATAGAAAATCCGGCATTCGCTACAGTTCCGTGCTATATTAAAGTGCAACTCCCGTTTTCTGGGTCGCAGGGGGCTGAACCAAGGAGTTACACGCACTCATTATGAAAATGTATCACACATTTTTGTATGTACAATGTTATTGTCACAATAGCGCTATGAAATATCGCTGTGGTATTTACGTGAAAATCATTGCTAATATTATAAAATCAAGAGTAACTTTGTGTGATTGTTTTTTTATGTTTTCACGCCTAAACTGCTGAACCAATGATTATAACACAAATTCCTATATACAAAAGACCCAAACCTAGAATACCTACTATCTGTACAAATAGGTATTTATTCTTTGCGGGAATCGGACCCGCGACTCCACTGCGCCAATAGTGTCGTCATTAATTATTTCATTACAAATTAAAAAATGTATTGGTTACTAAGGATTACAGTCATTCCTTGAGCAAAATAATAAATGTTAAAATTATTGTCATTAGGACAACACAAGTTCCACAGAAAGTTTATAACAATGCTCAACTCGGTACAAAGCGACAAGTTGCATGAAACTTGCTAATCCAACAGACAATGAGTTCATGAGAACAGAGAGCCACAGACATTAGAAAAAAACCATTCGATGAGTCAGCCGTCATGTACGGAGGAGTATCAAAAGCAGGACGCAACAGGCCTAAGCCAGGGATTACCGCCCTCAGGGGCTTCGCACTGCAAATTGAATGAACGCAAACATTCCCCCCATATAGATACTAAACACACAAAATAAATGCAATTACTTGAAGACGAAGTTAAAGGAAGCCGGTCGGTGCTGCGCAATAGTGTCGCACACGCGCTATGTCCTGTTTACCCAAGGTTAGTTTTAGTCTCGGAGCCCGTGGGACGCATTGAACCAGTGTCTTGTGGCTGTGATACAATTAGTGAAAAACATGCGCTTAGATAAACCTTGCAACTATATATGTACCACAAACAACTTGAAGTGTTTACAAGACATTTTGTTACATCCTCCGAGAATATTTCAAAAAAGAGTCAAAAATTCTTTGTCCAAGATAGAGTAATGAATGAATTAGACATAAGAAAGAAAGAAAGAAAAATAAATTTATTGAGACAAGTTCCCGTACAACACACACATAAGATAAGCTTGATACTTAAAAAACGCAATAAATAATATAATAAATCTGTTTTGTAACATGTTTATAATCAAAATGTCCGACAGCTTTCACGCGAAAATAGATGATACCTGTTTTATTGGTGGAATAAAAACTGGCGTGTTGACATGTTTACAGCACCGAGCTCACGGAAGTTTTCAAAACAAATAAGTTATTGCGATTACTATCGTAAATAAGTCCATAAATTATATTGGTCACGTTATTTACTTATAGAACATGCCAAGTGCCATGTAACTTGGCATGTTCAAAGTTTTCATGCCAAATGCAATAATGCTTGGCATATTTCTATCTAGCTACAAATATTGGTAAAAAACTTTCTCTTTTTATTTCGCTTTACTAGTTAGTTCATTAATAGCCTCTGAAGAAATATTACAAAATCAAAAAAAACTGTAGGTTTGAACAGTTATACCCATAACTGTCCAAAAACCTACCAAATTTTATTTCGAGCGTAGCATCATTAAAATTACCTAGGTACTTAGAAAGGCTAAAAATACTAACCTACAAATTAATAATTATATATTACAATTATAAATAAAATAATTAACACTTATTTAATACTCACATTGTTAGTAACACTCTAGTACTTTTAGCAATAATATGCTTGATATTTTTCTAAGCACTATGTTCGTCAGCAGGAATTGTAATCGTACTTTGTTTTATTGCTCCTTAAACTAATCTTATGAATCTTGTTGCCAAGTCTGAAAAATATAAATCCGATGTGAACAAAAAAGTCCTCAACCAAGTAACATTTAACATGGAAAGACTATTTGCACAAAAAAATAACATTATGAGAAAAATAAATCTTATTCCACGAGAATTAATCGGTATCATAAAACTGTAGCGCAAAGTCTACACAAGTTGACAGACTGTAATCAGTATTGATGACAGTGCGGTGGTAACAAGAAATATTCATCGCTATCATTTATTCTAAACATATTGAGCGGATCACGAAGGTCACATGTGAACGCTTCGTCATTTTCCGGAAATGTGGAGCCGTCCGCCGGAAATTCGTTGGAGGCTCGCGCAATTGGGAGTCCCGTTTGAAAATTTCCAGGAAACTAGCACGAAATGCCCAGATCTGACAAATGGCCTTTTATTGGACTAATTAGTCACTTTCGTAGAACCGCTCTGAAATATGGAGCAGACGCAATCGAATCGAGTTCAAATACGAATTAAACCATCCAATTTCATGCAACGTCCGACCCGTTTCAAGATACGCTCGCAAAAGTTAATTTTCAAATTTTTGTAAATTTTCAGGCGCTAGTTTTATCGCGTTTAATCTACGCTTCATGTTTTATTTATAGAAGCGAGTATTTACTTCGCAAATATTTAAGTTAAATCTTAATTCCAAGACCTTGTTTTTAGACCTAGTTTTGCAGTTTGAGTCAGTCCAACAGTTTAAATCGGTACATAAGATTTCAGTGAGGAAATGAAGGAACATTGCAGTGGCGTCAAGCGAAAGGTAAACCGAGGCGGCGACTGTTCTAACTCCAAAGATAATATTGAAACAAGAGGACTAATATACAGGGTGATACACTAACTACATAACGAGATCTACGTATTTGGTGTATTTGCGGGACGTGGTGTTTTATGAGCTCTCAGAGGATAATAATATCATAAACGTTGAGTAACTTTGTAAAAATAATATATGTACGTACATAATTATGTATCTGACATCCTAAAATATTTCCTTAGCTGATTCGCTTGGACAGAACATATCTCATTTATTTCATTAAAGAATCCGATTTTCCTTATGAGCTATGTATAGGTGCAGTGATATAAGTAAACCAGCAGATAGCCACATTTTATCGCTAAATAACCATGTATATTTATGCTTATCCTTCCGCATACAAAATATTATGTAATGGACTTTTGCCTTTGTACTGTACACCCACAGTTCGCCGGTATGTTTAGGCCCCATGTAATAGGGGGCGAGCCTATTGCCATTAACCGGGCACAAATCCAGACTCCGAGCTGCTACTCAGAATTGCATAGAAAAACCCAACAACACTTTGCTCAAACTGGGGATCGAACCCAAGACCACTAACGTAGCAGTCGCGCTTGGGACCACTAGACTAATGAGGCAGTCATTATCAGTCCATTACACTTATAGAAAAACACTCACTCGCACCTTTACCCTATAAGTTTAAGTAGAAACTACAAAATAAAACTAAAAACTATGGTGTTCTTTTAAAACTATTGTTGACTAATAATTATCAAAGTAAGTAGCAGGTTATCGTCGGTAAAAATGTTCGCACATTTCCTAGGTACATTGTTAAAATGTATATCTACATTAGGTTAAATGGATTGGAAAGTAGAATATGCCTGCACCGTGTTGAAGCCCAACTTGCACGAAAGTTATACATAAACAATGAACACAAAGACTCGATAACACGGTTGAGGTAGTGGGTGGCTCCACTGTATGTCGTAATTGCAGCCATATTATTCGTCAAAAAATCCGGAAAAGACATGCGATGCATATAACGATCGCGGTCAATTAGGCAGATACATCGGCAAATTGCTAACTCATTTAACTCGTTAGTGGGTTGGAGGCTCCGCTACACCTAACAATTACACCCCCTCTATACACAGCTACAGTCAACTCCGTTATTTACGGAAACATTATACTTTAGTTTTTGTTTCACACTGATTGCTGTTTACTTTTTTAGGTCAAATGACAATAAAATATAGTTTATCGTGATAACCTACTTCCAATGGCGTAATATTTTAACGAAAAAGTTTCAACTCTTACACAATATTATTACGGAGCGCTAGTTTAAAAACAATACCTTTGTTGTGACAGGTTCGTATAATTTATTACCCGACAGTTTAAAGAATATTCTTCCCTGTAAAAATGATAGTTCGCTTATAGAACTTGGTTAGGAGTCGCATTAATCTGTGTCTGCGTTGACAAAGCGTGAGGTCACAATGAACCACGATCCACCCCCCTTACAAAATATTATGCGGTTTCCGTGACTTCACACCATAATGATGTTACTCTAATTGTATGTGGCCAACACACACATCGTGAATATAGCTTCATACTTACATAACTTAATTTGAACAATGTCACACACTGTTACAATGTATTTAAGTAGCTCAGACGGGGTTAGGAAGACTATTATATGAATCCAAGACATTTTTCATGTTACATTGAAGTGTTGGCAGTAAGAGAACAAATATTCGTATGGCCTACAATTAGTAGTTCCTGGGCCAGGTATAATGTATGCGCGATTTATAAGGACCCCCCAAAAGAAATTCTTAGATCAGTTATTAAAATATAACGAAAAATATTAAAGAAGCTTCAACTTAAATTGCCTCAACAAACAGAACTAATAGCTGGTAATGGCTCGTCTCGGGCAAAAGCAAAGTAGCAAGCTAATGATTTCCGCGATACTGTCAGTTTGAATTACATTAGCTAGTTAGTTTGGAAGGAGTTAGTTAGTGGTCCGTTAGCCGACAGAAAGTCGACGTGGTCATCACTTAACCAATATCGATCGGCCGTCGCTAAGACGCCGCATTTCATGCACAGTCACACATTGATGAACCCAACTACGTAAAAAGTCAGTATATTAAAGTAATTACATTATGTATTACATACCATCACGCCTGTATTCTCCAAAGCGTTAGGCAGAGGTATACTGCTACCCACAGTTCGCTGGTAAGATTCGGTCCCATAAAGCGAAAACCTATTGCCATTATACAAGCACAAATTTTACCTGGTGGATATTCGCACACAGCGCTATAAATCACCTTTTATAATGCGCACAGCCATGGAGTGGAACACCCTTCCTGCGTATGTATTTCCGAGTACGTACAAACCGAATCCATTCAAAGGTAGGGTGAGAAGACATATTCTGGATGTGCTCGCTTCACCGTCGACCTCATCTTCGTCCCGGAAGCAAGATTGGGGTCAAGAGCAAGCCCATTTTTAATAAAAAAAAATCAATCTCCAAGCTGCTACTGAGAATTGCGTAGAAAAACCTAATAACACTGTCAGACCTGGAAATCGCGCGGGCCTGAAAATCGACCAATGAGGCAGTACCTACTACTGTTAATATTTATTCTATTATTGCATTGCCTTATTTCTGAGGAACTTGTTATATGTATATTTTTTTTATTAACACTGTTACATGAGATACCACTGTTAGGTAAGAGAAAAATTTCAGGATTTTTTACTACAAAGTACCTACCAGCGAACATACTTTTTTACGTTTTTCTCATTTATCATACTTTATCTGCGGTGCTTTAAGACTAGCGGAAAGCTACTTCAATGTATGAAAATTTAAATAGTATTCGTATACTTGTTTCTGACACTTGCGCGAATATTAGACATTAAAATAAAACTACTTTTTATGGATTTTATGGCGTTGTATTGATATTATTATTTCAATCATGAGGTCATGGGTAGTCTAAGGTGAAGGATGTCTTAATGTTGCAATTACTAACCTTACATTTTGTTTATTCATGGTAATCCGTGTCCTTTGGTCTTGCAGTTTTGGACTTGGATTTAGATTTAATAGAATGTATAATGGGGTTTCAAGGTCAAGGATATTTATTTCTGTAAGTAATATAAATCCTTTAGGGACACTTATTGACATTTTTTTTAACTAGATGGCACCGGCATTTCCTAACCGACGACCTCTGAGAAGAAATACCGAAGCAAACTCAAAGAATCATGATTTTTATCCAGACATAGTACCTACTTAGTAGTAAATATGTGTTCCAATGTAAGACAATGTCTGAAATGGCCTTTTAAAAAAGAGCCATCGCGGCTTTAAGTAGACCAGTCCCATTTAAATACAAAGCGATAAAATCCGGAAAAAGTAGTCTTATTTCAATGGTATTCATCATTAAAAGTAGTAGATTTTTCTTTTTATAACTGGATCCTTAATATCTTATACATATTATAAATCGTGGAATATGAGCCAGGTGGAAGTGGGACCTCCACACAGATGCGCTTAATATGGCTTTGATATTGCCTTCGCTTTTTATATTGTACTTATATTTTATAACGTGGATTCTGACCTATTTACGCTTTAACAAAAAAAGACGTGAGAATATTTTGTTTTATATGGAGAAAAGTCCTTATTAAGTTGGACTCGTACCGACTACAAACCGTCCTTACCTTCTTTTGCACTTTAATAGCGACCATGGCACTCGCTACCACATTCACCACCACCCAACAGATAGAAAGTATGAGCTATTATTTTCCATCTGCTCAGCTATATAAAGTTTTTAAAATTGCTAAAACAGATTCAGGTACCTACGACTTTCGTATAATTGGCAAAACCTTAAAGCCATTTACGTGTATGATTCACATAATTATCTGTAGTACTTATTACAATTAATTAACAATAACTTAACTGCATCATTACTAGGTTCCTGAGCGCGACTGCTAAGCTAGATGTTTAATGGAAGCCCAGGGCTACATTCCCAGGTCGAGCAAACTGATACTGGGTTTTTCCATGAAATTCTCAGTAGCAGCTGGGAGTTTGAGATTTGTCCCCGGTTAATGGCAATAAGCCCCCTATTACATGGTACCTAAACATTACGGGGAACTGTGGATGTACATTAGTATGCCTGTGCCTAACCCATAAGAATACATATTGGCCTATTATATATTATGGAATACCACACACCTGGCACATTTGGTATATTAAATTATATTATAGCTACGTATGTGATGGGCTTTAGTGTGCAAGTTGATTTGCAACAACACTCATTGGAAAACGTCAATAATTTCGCGAGAGGCGCCAAGTCCGCCGGTGGAACAACTCTATTTATTGCCTGGATTGTACAACAATTACCCACTATTTTTAGTTGTTTCATACTCTACGAAAAGTTTGGCCACACTGTTCGATATGCTTAACGGGAATATTATTTAAGGGAGGTAAAATTTTATTTTCATTTGTAACTTCCTTCTCAGCTAAAATTAAAAATAAATTACGATAGGTATCATAATATTTGTGGTTTACAATTTAAATAAATAGCCAATTCAGTCTTATCCATGAAAGATTTACGAGAGTGAGTGCTTGTTTAAGAAGATAATATTTTAACAAATCACAAATACACACAAATTCGTGAGTTAGTGAGGCAATTAATTCTCAGTCACCTTGAATCGACATCTGACTGCTAGTGATTAATTACCAAACGCACAGTTCTGTCTGTCTAGGTAGGTACATCTAATGTCATTAACAAATATATAAAAATCTTTCTTTCATATTTTCCTTTGTCATTTATAACGCGCAAAATCTACTAAATGTATTTTCATCGTGTTTCGATTGTTACGTAACTCAATGTTGGAAAGATTTTTTACTGTTTACATACCATTTACGAGCGAAGATGTTGAAAAGGAAATGAAAAGATTTCTCTTTATAAGTCCTAAGATGACTATGAACGACAAGAAGAATGAATGGGAACGATTTACATTTATCTACGAAAAGTCTTGAAGATTGAAGTAGGCGCCTTTCTACTCGCTGAACACTATTTGAAACAAGAACTTCTCGATAAGAGACATTAAACAACATTGTACTCCGCGAAGCCAGTTTTAGTTGGAAGAAAAACACATTTACGTGCCCGGAAAAATTACGTAAGGAGCCATACAAGTTGAATAACTGTATTTAAGCCATATTTAACTACAAAATAAGTTAATAGTCACGCCAACACAACTTTGCAGCCGACACAAGAATTTTTAAGCGAAGCCACCAAATGGCTCGGAAAGTTTAACTGGATAAGTTTCCCTTACATTACTCCCGGGACAGGAGACGCTCCTGACGTTGTTTGTATTTATAGTCGTTCCTCTCTAACTCGGGAATATGCAAGCAAGCAGTGTTTTCCACAGTCAATTCCCAACTGTCAAGGGCAATACTGCGAGTAATTGATGGCGTATCGGAGCGTCCCAAGCGTTTGTTATCGAATGGATAAGTTTATTATTTCGGTAAGAAACAACCCTTCCACACGCCACAACTAATAAAATACCACTCATCCTTTTACGAGTCGAAAAACTTGTTCTATTTTCGCTACATTCGTTTCCTCCGTGATTGCAATCATTCTTTTTACTTTTATACGCAAAGCCAACGCGTCTATTGCGGGTATAATCCGATATTGCTACAGTAAAACTGCAAAATTGTCTTACTAAAATGAAATAAACGACCTTTATAAAGCGCAGCTGAAACTGAAATTAAATTGAGAACTGTGCAAGCCACCTGCACAGGTAATGATTGCATTAAATCTTGCTGTATCTAGCTTTAATAACGACGGCTATGAGGCACAGCAAACACGTGATATATGAAGTTAATCCCTATTTGTGCAGCTAAAACCGATAGCGAGTGGGCAAGCGAGTTGTAGAGTGGAGTTTGCCCGTACCTACACTGTTTAGCGTATCTATAGCAGATACTTTTAGCGATTTAGTTTTTAATGTTATTTTTTTAAATCGCATTTAGACCTATTTTTATATGTAATGATTTTACTAGTTTACTTATTACCTCTGATAAATGGATTACGGTCTCGAAAAACACAATAGGTTTTCTAACTTGGTTGAGAGAATTTAAAAACAAATTCGGTAAATATTTGCAAAAACCAGATCGTCGCATTATTATTTCCCATGTCGTACGCATCGTATAACCAACGTTTATATTCTTATATTCTATTTGACCGTCAACTATATTTTATTACCTGACTGTTTTAAGGTAAGTTCTGGGGTAGTAACACAGCATTGCCAAATATTCTACCAAGCAATAATGTGCTTACATTATTTTGATCCGGCTTGAAGGGCATTGTACGAGTAGCTAGATAAATTACTGAGTAACTGAGGTCTCAAGATAACAACGAGATAGTAATACTCATCCTCCGAGCCCTTTCCCAACTATATTGGGGTCGGCTTCCAGTCTAACCAGATGCGGCTGAACATCAGACCTCCGACATCCAATTTCTGAGCAATACCGATATCCGGAGGGTAAACTGGTTGTCAGGCTTTCTTGGGCTTCTGACTTACACAAACAATTGCCATAGATGTTCGTATGACAACCGGAACCGACGGCTTTCGTGCTCTCCGAAGCACGTAGCAGTTAAGAATGTTAAGAATGGTCACCCATCCACAGACTGACCGCAGCGAGCGCGGCTTTACGTTGCAAATCAGTTCATCGGCTTAGTTATTACTTAGCCACGGACCCCTCAATGCGTATCAGCATCAACATACTTATATATGTTGCTTATTTGTTATACGCATGACGCATCTTTTTTATGAAACCTTTTAAGGCCTCCTTAGTTCAGAATTTTCTATCCTATGCATCTTATAACATTAAAAAAAAATGCTTTTACCACATCCAGTTCAATACAATACAATATACGCTGTGTTCCTTTCAGCGCAAATATTTGCTGAAAATTTTCGCATACCTATTTGTGCTACGAGTACGTTAACGTTCGGAAATATGAACGTTCACAAAAAGAATACGCCATACCGGAAGTTCTTTTTTTATTGATGTACTAGCGGCCCGGTACGTGCTTCGCTACGTATAAAGCGAAATACAGCGGACAGCGGACAAAACCATTCCCAGATCCCCTAAATTTCATCAAAATCGGTCCAGTCGTTTGATCTAAACCATTCCCAGATCCCCTTGAACACACACAAAAAATTTCATCAAAATCGGTCCAGTCGTTTGAGAGAAGTTCAGTCACATACACACTCACAGAAGAATTATATATATAAAGATGAGGCGCCACATTTTATAAGCAACTGAGAAATGCGATTACTTACCTGACCTACTTAATATCTAATTTCTACGGTAGTACAAATTAAGCTTATTACCTTCAAAGAGCTTAAAATGTGGCTGTACTTCCCGCAAAGTGGACACATACATAATGTAGCAGCTGTCGGCAGAATGTGGCCATGTGGCACCGGCACCCACAGCCGCCGCCACCACATTATAATGCTCGTGAATCCATCTGCAAATCATAACCACCGTAACCACGCACATATACTTAGGCTCAATTTACACTGCCGCGAAATGGAAGGGAAATTTTGGAACTAAATTATACACTGCATTTTGAACTTTTGTGAGGGAACGGATTAGAATACTATTCGCATCCCGTAAGAGCCATGAAAATATCTGACTAGCTCGGTGGTAGGACCTCTTCGGGTTTGACTGACTGGCGACCTTTACATTACAGCCAGTTCCCCTCGGTTGCAGCGGCTCTGGCAGTCTGTAGTCCGTAGGGGCTCTTCAGGGTCGGCAACGCATCAGCAACTCCTCTGGTGTTGCAGCGGTGGCGACGATGACTACTTACCACCATGTGGCTCGTCAGCTCGTATGCCGACTTAATCAATAAAAAAAAACTTTAACTACATCGTGTAACGTTCTCAGATTCCTTTGAAGTCGCCGGGCAGCACTCGCGGACTGCATGCGAATTCGCCGGACGACACGTTATTGGTTACATCTATTTTGGACGTTATATAATGGAAATAAAATTAAAAATTCCTTGTATATTTCGTGACGCCTCGCTTCCATTCCGCGGCAGTGTAAATTGTGCCTTACGCAAACCTTTCTGTGGTCAGCTTTATTTCAGTGTTGATGTAATTCTTACCAAGATTGAATTTCTGGTACAAATCTTCTTTTTGCACAGCGTACCACATGTTTAAACGGAAGATTAGTAACGACAATCTGCTTTATAATTTTAACATACATTCCGACGGTGTGTTTTAGGTCCGCTCACTCGTATGTTTTAGGTCCCATGTAATAGGGGGCGACGCTATTGCCATTCACCGGGCACAAATCCGAGCTGCTACTGAGAATTGCATCGAAAAACCCAATAACACATTGCTAGACCTGGAAATCGAACCCACGACCTCTAGCGTAGCAGTCGCACATGGGACCACAAGGCTAATAAGGCAGTTTGAATAGTTTCAAAGGTAATCTAAAAACGGATTACAAGCTTTCAACTTAACTATCTTACTGTTCAAGTTAACTAATACCCTAAAGTTGGAAAATACACTAACTATTTGCCCCTTGGCGCTCATTACCGCTCACCGTAACGATCTTATCCTTGAAATAAAGCTCTGTCTTACTTTATAAACTATGTTATCTTACAAAAACGCGAGTGAAATCGCGGGAAACAATCAGTGTCAGAAACCATTATTTAAAGCCGATGTTTAACGTATAAATTCCACCATTTAATAATGGTTTCTGACACTGATTGTTTCCCGCGATTTCACTCGCGACCTAAAATGACTCTAACAATATAGCCTATTTTAGTGAAGGAAAAATTCAATCGCGAGCAATTCAATCAAATTTCAGAATGTAAAGGCAAATTTCGATCTAGCGGGTGGGACTCGCATTGGCTTAGAGGTCAGAGCATCTGGTGTATCTAACCAGAAGACGCAGGTTCGAATCCTGCCCGCGATTAAATTTTTCCTTCACTAAAATAACTTTATAATCTTAGCATGGAAAATGCAAAAAAAAATCACAAAAAGATAATATAGCCTGTTACTCAGTTATTATGTAGCATTCTAATAATGAAAGAATTCTTAAAAACGGTCCAGTAGTTTTTGAGTGTACTCATTAAAAACAAAAATACAAATACTTTTTCACGTTATAATATTAGTATAGATTGAAATTAAAATTACTATAATTTCATTTTAATTACTGTAATTCAATTCATTACTTTCATCATCGTCCTAAAATCTTAATTTAAAACTACGACGGTACTTTTTAATTTTGTAAATTATAAGATACCGTCTTTACTTTCAACCTTTATGATACTTAAGAGATAAAATGTCCCAAGTTTTGGTAATATTCATGTAAACTGTGGCACGTCCCTCGCCGTCACAGTAGAATGAGCAGCAAAAGGAAAAGGAATATTTTGTATCTCCGGATACAAAATGTAGGTAAAATTATAGTCGCCAGGTGGACCGATATTTCCAATGCGTTCCATATTTCAGGAACTTTATAGACGGAGAAAATGCTCTATCGCTGATATTTTATCGGCATTTTAAATTTACACGTATTTTTAAAAGAATATTTCCGTTTTGGAATAAAGCTATCTCTTATCTTTATTTTAAATTGGTTGAAGCTAACAATTAGAGCATAATATAGTCAAGATCAAGTTCAAATGTTTTTATTTCAAATAAGCTTTTACAAGCGTTTATGAAACGTTATTGAGTCTAGTTGCACGGTTCCAAAAAAGTTTATCCTAAGCAGAAGAATCCGGAAAGTAACTCCATAGACACTCTTTTATAATAATTTGTATTATAATCTTCAAGTAGGTACAATAGTGCAATAGTAACATGTGCTGACATTGATTTAATGTCCAAGTTGGACCGAAGTCAATAATAGAAAAATAAAGTTCTCAGCATTCGAGAACTGAATGTCATTATAAAAAAATAATAAACTATGTGAAAAAACGCACATCATCAATGTAGGTATATAAAATTAGTAGTATAGTATAATATACAATCATTAATATCATTAATAATAAGTCGCGATATCATAACGCGTCATGCCTCATATGCATCATTTCCAAATAGTGATATAAAAATCTATCATGTAAATGCTTGAGACTCGATCAAGAAATTGTTTGTTGGCGAGGAGCCGCGTCGCCTCACGTCCGCGACACGGCGGCGACGCCCGCCCGCCCAGCATCACAAACAGCCGTCCAGAACAACTAACACTAGCTTTTATTCATCATGAATACATTCTTTTTCGAATGAATTGGGTCGTAAACCTGTCTGTTACGATTACAGCACTATTCGTCAATAAGTGTTTTGGGATTGAACACTTAGCCGAATATGTACCTATTTTTGTTTCATGATAAACATATTCATGACATCAGCCTTGAACTAATATTATCCAATAAGTTATTCAGCCCAAACCGCTATTCATTAATCATTGTATCGTTGATGCTTCGGGAAATACGAAGCGTTATCTTTGCTATAGGAAGTTGAGCTTTAATGACCTTCTTAATGTTCTAGGAAGGAAATATAAACAGAAAATGTGTTTGTTCTCCTATCACCACCTAGTGTGTAGTTATGAAAATAGTTAGAATAATTTAGTCTATAGCTATAATAATATTGTAACAGGCCGATATCTATACATTAAAGTTATTAAAGGTATTGATATATAAGATATTGGTTGAAATAAATAAATAAAGAAAAACTATTATGGGGGATCTTTATTAGAGCAATAGAAGCCAAAATAACAATTTTTAGAATTTTGTCCTTCTGTATGTTTGTAGGCGCATCACGCTAAAACGACTGCATGGAATTGAATGCAGTTTTCACCGATGTATTGCTAGAGGTCTAACTTAAAATCTGGTGCATGTTTCATCTTGATACGCCGCCTAGAATCGGACTTATAGCATGTTAATCTTTTTGGGACGTGAGTGAAACTGCAAGTAACAGCAACTATTAGTCATTAATAAAATTTAAGCAATTAAAAACTGTTGAAAACAATTTTACATGTAAATGTGTGCCTTTCATGACAAAACATGAAGTATATTACAGTTCTTGTTCACATATAGACAGACTTTATGTACATAGATATAAAGTTTAAAACAATATGTTTAATACACGCGCACATTCTTAAGTCTCAGTCTCAAACAAATCTTTCATATAAATGTTTTTTAAAACGAGTCCACAATAAGACGTTCCAACATTAACGACCTAACGAATACGCTTTCCGTAACCGTATTAAACTAAACTTAATTTGATTAATACTTGGGAAACGGAATCTCAAAACTGGCCAAGTTGAAATTTATATTTTAAAACAGAGGGATTAGGGTGAATTTTAAACAAAGGGAAGGAGCTCATTCCGGGTGCGGCGGTACAAGAGAACTCTTGGGTTTTATTACTTCGTATACCCGAAGACAAAATTTCCGCTCCGTCTTCTCAGAATAAGGTAATCAAAAAGAACGCTCTAATTGGAAATAAAAGTCGGAACATTATTTTGAGGTTCTTTTGTCTTATTTAGATATTTAAGTTAAGTTTACTTGAGAGCGATGAAATAAACAATCTCTAAATCAATTGCCGCATGTATGAAAGGCCATCACTTGAGAACCGCTTGACCGATTTTTTGTTGTATTCATAATTGTTAGGATAAGGTCTGTATGAAAGATTTTTTTTTAATCCTCTGGAAATGTCAGGATTTTAGATGTAATATAACTATTTCGGTAGATACAGCAGTAGTGAAATAAACTTTAGTGCCTGAAATTTTAACAGTGTTCAAACAAAGAAATGCAAATTTACGAATAAATTAAATTATTATTAACGTCTTATTTATAAATAAATATTAAGTGTTAATATTTATTTATAAATAATAATAAGTCCTTACTCCACAAATTAAAAATAAATTATGGAAGTGATTTCAAGTCCGAAAAAATTTGGTCGCAGAATGAAACAACTTAAAAATTCTTGCTTAATTCTTCCGAGTTTCATAAAGTGTTTTACAATTTTGCCTTAAAAAATTTCAACAATATTGTCTCCATCTTTTTTATTGGATCATATTTTATAGATAGCGGCATGCCAGAAAAATAAAATTCCTCAAAGATACAATCGTTACAGCAATATCCATAATAACATAAAGTATGCCCCGCGGAATCCCAATTTCCATGTTAAAATACATCAGTCAAATTGCAGATTATATAAGCTCCATCCCGTGCTTATATAGATATTTCCTATATAATTTGCAAGCGTAATGTGCTAGAAAAATACTTATTTGAATATCAAACCGTAACATCAATGATAGGACTACGTGCGTAGTACGCGCACGTATTTTATTAAACATGATAATAATATAATAACTGCCTCATTAGTCTAGTAGCCCCAAGTACGACGGCTACACTAGGGGTCTCAAACTATAACTGGGTATTCCTGTGAAATTGTCAGTAACAGCTCAGAGTTTGGGATATATGCCCGGTTAATGGCAATAGGCTCGCCCCCTATTACATGGAACCTAAACATACCGGTGAATTGTGGGTGTACGCTTGTGCCTAACCCTTCAGGAATACAGGCGTGATGGTATGTTATCTATGCTATGTTATGACAGGCGACTGAATTTCAGTATTTTACACAATGTGACTGCCATCTGACCTCATTTCTACAATTTCTAGACAAATTATTGCCAAGTATAAACTGGTTGTTAGCCGTTTTGGACTGCTGACTACATCCAACGATTATCATATGTATTCGTATATTGGAACCGATGGTTTAACGTACTCTCCGAGGCACAAGTGGCTTCTATGTGACAATAGTCACCCATCCATAGACTGACCGCGGCAAGCATAGTTTAATCCTGAAGCTACGCTACGCCTAATTAGCTACGAGCCCTAATATTTGTTTCGACCTAATGAAATGTAATTATGTAAGGGTTACTTTATACCAGCACAGACATGTCGAAGCGCATCGAAGCGAAATGAATTCATTTCACTTATGGTGAGCGGCAAATAACTTGAACAATGAATGTAAGGGACGACTAGTACATAACAGCGCAGTACACACTATCACACATCTTAGTTCTAGCCATATCTTTCTTTGCTCAAGATGTTTGCCGAGCTCTATATCATATTGACTCCTATTTCCATAACATAGTGTATAATTTTCTATGGAGACAAATAAAAGACGCGTGCATTCCATAAAATGCGCACGATAAATTGGACGCTTCGCTTCGACTAGACTCTTAGTATGGATTGACCTTAAGTTATATAGCATGTTGCGTGTAAGTGCAGGCTTGGGGTGGGCTCATTACCGCCATACTGCGCTCTACTCATTAACATAAAGCATATTACCCTACGCTAACGAGAATTCACGTTCACCAACAACGCAGATGCTCTTTCGCAACGAAACTCACCGGATAATTACTGCAGTTGGTACTTATCTATTGTTGATGATAACTTCTCCGTGAGCGCAGCAATTTGCGCCGTCCTAGCTTCGCTCGAAACTCAAATTCGATTGTCAATACACAAAGGCATTTTACTCCCTTCAGGTTTTTTGGTATCATTTTTCCTTGTTGTTTATTTATTTGGTGACACAAAGAATAGGATGTGATAAAGGCAAAAATGCAGCACGTATCATTTGTACACATTTGCTGTTACGGATATTCACATAAAAGTTTTTGGGCTATATATGAACTACATTTTTGCACACATACTCACTCACTCACGCCTTTCTCCCATAGGAGTAGGCAGAATCTATAGACCGCCACTTGTTACGATTCTTGCATACATCTTTTGCGTCTCCCACGTTCATACGCGCTGGTACTACGCACCTAACCTTTTTGAAGTAAACACATTTCAATGCAATTTATTTTCTCTTCTTTCTAAAAAAAATATTTAATGTTACACGGCATAATACTCCAGGCACCATACCTGTAACCTTTAGGTTAAGGTTGCTTATAAGTACCTATACCATCTATCTAAGATAAAGGTGTACTGTACACCAACAATTCTCCGGTATGTTTTAGGCTCTTTCTAAAAGGGGGCGAGTCTATTAGCCGTTATCAAGGAAAAAAATCATGACTTGAGAATCATTATTAAATATTTATTTTATAGCAAACTTTGCCCCACTTGGGAAGCGCATATGACACATCACATTCAACAGCCGCTCTTGCAACATTGCACGAGACTAATAAGGCATATTTTATTGATGTGGTGTATGACGCATTTTTTCACTGAAATAGTGAAGCATTAATATATTAGGTAAAGAAATTTTTAAACAATACACGTACATCGAGCACATTATCGTCTTCTTACGCGCCGCGGCTCAGCAGCCGCACCACAATAATTTTTAGGTTGTAAGAAAGGGATAGCGCTATTTAATGTCTAAAGCGGCGTCTCTCTCTGTCTCTCAATCGCAATAACACGTCATAGTACAGCCTCACTTCACATAAAACCTTGTACAGCTTAGCTAAATGCCTCTCCCGACCCCCGTTTTACTTTTGAATAACGCCAACGTGTTCATTGAGCCTCTCTTAGAGTCGAAAAGGTGTTAGAAGTAGTTCTTTAAACCTATGGAACTTCCGTAAAACCTGTATTTTTATAACGTGTTTTGTGAGCGTAGTCAATCTGTTGATAACGTCACTCGATGAATTCGTCGCTAATCCCTGCGGGTATTGTAACATAACTTACCAACGCGCCTGTATTCCCCGAAGGGTAATGCAAAATTGTATTATTGCACGCCCACAGTTCGCCGATATGTTTAGGTCCTATATAATACGGGTCGAGCTTATTGCCATTAAGCGGCACAAATCCAAACTACTGAGAAATTATTAGAAAAACTCAATAACTAATGACTGTTTGCTCAACCTGATAATCGAATCCAAAATCTCTAGCGTAGCGGTCGCACTTAGGAGCACTAGGCTAATGAGGCAGTTGAAATGAATAAACTGAAGAATTTTCCAAGGCGTGAGTTCTTTTTTATTTTATCAGAGTTTATAATTTGTAACATGAGCACAATGTTTGTTTGACCGTTTGACCGCCACTTCAAAACAGAAAAAGAGTGCCCTCAGGCGGCGCCGAGATCCGAATTCACCCTTTAAAAACTGTCACCCAGTCGTGACCGTGGCGTGCAGGGCACATTTTGGTTTTTCGTCTATACATAACTGTACAATACATATTACCCCACAAAGTGTAGTGAAGTTTCATCGGCTTCCTCGCTTCAAGTTCCATAAGCACAGTGACACACTGGCTATAGTTTACTATAAGGAGCGTACCTAACTATACATAATATCTCTTACTTGCGTAATTAGCTCGGGAAAACGCGCCCATCGTGATAAATTATATTTTATTTCTGTAAATAGATCCTTTAAGAATACTTTTACAAGACATTTTTTTTAATTTTTACAACTAGATGGTGCCGGCATTTCTTAACTGACGACCTCTGAGAAGAAATGCCGAAACAAACTCAGAGAATCACGGTCTCTTTTAAAGTCCAGACAGTAGTCGTAGTATTATCAGATCTGATGTGAGTGTTACGATGTAGGGCAATATCTGGACAGGCCTTTTGAAGAAAGAGCCATAGCAGCTTTTTTTTTTGGTTTCGTGTGGAAAATCCTCATGGACATCCGCCGCCCGGGGAGGCGACGGGGCGTGTCGGACTCCACCCAGAGTGGGAGACCTACCGACTAAAAACCACACGGTGTTCCCTCCTGCACCTGCGACGTCGGGGGCTACGGGAAACAGACAATGACAGAGACGACACGTATGGCGTAGCGGCTGAACGATCGGCTTCTGCGTCACGTGTTGTGGGTTCGATCCCCACACGGAGCAAATATTTGTATTATCTACAGGTAGTTGCTCCGGGCCTGGGCGTTTGTGTATGTGAGAATTTGTGTTTGTAAACGCACCCACGATACAGGAGAAAATCCTAGTGTGGGGCAACGTTTTTAAAAAAAAAAAAAAAAAAAAATTCGTCCGCGGCCCCCGAGCTGTGAGTTGACCTGTCCTAACTGACCGCACGCATATATCAGTCATCTTGTAGCTAAACCATTATTTAGGGAGCTGAACGACCCGTCGCACGACGATACCAGATCAGCAAGACATTTGCGTAGGTTATATAAAATACTCAAAACTGTCAGAACACATTAATATAAATTTAATCGTTTCTAAACTAGCCTACATAGTACTCATCTGCAAAGTAACTGCAGTGTAGGTAACTACATGGGTACCTAGAACTGGTCTATGTAACCATAAAGCTGAAACATTGACTTAGCTAACGACTAGCGTAATCTCCATATTCTCCACTTTGGTTTCCCAATTTCCGAGACAATTTCTGTCCTGTGACTTGCCCTAACGACCCTGGCTCACCTTTTACTGACTTCTGGCTTAACATAATGGATGAACAAACTTTACTTATGTCTATGATGTTTGTATCTTCGATCATGGGAACTAAAATCTTTGCAATCAATTTATATTTAGAAGCTGAGAAGCTATAATAATGCAACTCAATTACTGGTTTTAATTATGAATGGATTTAGAGAAATTTTTGTGTTTAGCTCCCAGACCACATTCAGCAATTGCTCTATATCGATAACTAGTTGTTTCCCGCGGTTTCACCCGCGACCTAAAGCGACATTATGTTTAACTCAATTAATAATATAACCTATTTTACTCAGTGATAATGTAGCATTCAAATTCAAGTTCAAATGTTTTTATTTCAAATAAGCTTTTACAAGCGTTTATGAAACGTTATGATTCTAGTTGCACGGTTCCAAAAGGTTGATCCTATGGAGAAGAATCCGGCAAGAAACTCCATGGACACTCTTTTAAAATAAATGGTGTTACAATCTTCACTGGTACAATATTGCGATATGAGGATGTGTGAACATTGGATGTCAAAGTTAGGTAGAAGGTTCTCAGTGTTTGAGAACTCGATATCAATAATAGAATATAAGTGAACTATGGGGTAAAGTACACACATCATCAAAGCAGGATAAATTATGAGTCCACTCAGACATGCCACAATGTACACACATTTACAGTTTCAGTTGAGGTAAACAATACTAACCATATGAAGACATCTCGAAATGTAATGAATACAGAATCTGTGAAAACTATGATAACTGTGATTCAATAAGTGAAATGTTTATAAAACTGTTTATAAAAACAGTTTACTATTTTTTTAAGTGTATTCATTACAATCAATTTTACAAACAATCAAATCTTTCCTCTTTTTATTATTAGTGTAGATAACCAAATTAACTTGCCAATTTCCTAATGTGAAACAACGTGATTATTCAAAGAGGGCCTTTTTACACGTACATCAAAATATATATGCTGAATAAACGCGATAAACACTTAAAGCGACTAGTTCATATTATGGCCTTGTCGTCGTCGTAGGGTCTTATTCATTTGAAGGGGGGCTATTTATAATTTACCTGTAGAAATCTCCATGTAAAATATTTTTTAGTAGTAGTAGTATTTCCTGGTTGCAGTGTGAAATGTATGTACGCCGTGTAATCCATACAGAGAAATTACAGGGAGACTTTTCAACTTTGTCTTGGGGTGACGAGTGCAATGCAATGACACGTAGCGCACGTTCTCTGTGGACGTGACCCACGAGGTATTCCAGTTTTAATATGCAGACGTTGCCCCTTAACACCAGGTGGGCCATCTGCCAAAATCCATACTATATACATATGTATCTGCTAGTATTATAAATGCGAAGATACCTAACTCTCACTGTCTGTTTGTTTGTTACGGTTTCACGCCTAAACTACTGATCCAATTTTAATGAATTTTGCGATGGAGATAGATTGAACCTCGGGAAAGGCTCAAGGACTCTTGATGCAAATGAAACGTTGGCCAACTATAATAGTAATCACGGTTTTAAATCAATTTATAAAATACTTGCTTTAATATTTTAATGTTTTCTTGTTTACAATATTTTACAATATTACTTAAGCCATGTTTATTTAGCACGCTGTAATAAAATGTAATTCTTGTACAAATAACACGCTTGAATAATGGGAATAGTTACGTAAATGTTTCTTTAATAATCATAAATTTGTTTTCAAAACATGTTTATTTATCTTTGCTTCTAATAAAATCTTAATACGTTTGGTAGCCCGCTGCTGATTTTATGTAAATAAAAGTAAGATGTTACATTATTCAAATAGGTATATGGTATTAGATATAGGATATATTCCATATCCTAAAAATTGCCGTGGCGAGCGTGCGAGCGCCTCGTCGCGCTCTCGACCGCCCTCGACTGAACAAAAGAATGAATACATACACAGGTGCTTGCAAAGCGCTTTTTGCTTTTCATACCTCCGTCGAAAATGGCATTCACCGCCTCTCAGACACATCTAGTGGATGAATGCAGCTCTCTTAAAAGCCCCAAGGGACATCTATACATCTCGAACTTGATGATCAGTTCGCATACTAAAAAGTTGCAAAGAAAGACCTTTCTATTTTGATTAAGTGTCACGACATAAAGTATAGGGCCGTTACCTTACAAAGTTCAAAAAATTATCAGTAAATATATCATCGCTAGGGTCGAATAATGACTGTTTCGCACGCAAGGAAAGTTAAAACTATATTAAATAAATTTCACATTTCCCTCAACTTTTTTAATCGTCCCACGACTGCTAAATTATGTTTACGATCCCATGTCGCCGCCTACGCTTTAAGTCGGGAGCATGCAGCAGCATAATTTATATAATGCAAAAGTATGAAGTTAATCTCGCTTTTGTTTCTAATTTGTAACAAGTTGCACGTTCCTAACCAAGACTGGTTGGAGACAAATTAAAAACTCAGCCACTCTTAGCATAAAAACTGCATAATTAAAAAAAGGGTTGAGCGTCATTAATCTTGAAGCTGTGAGAACAAAATGCGAGCGTCATTAGTGCCACCACCCAGCCGCTCATTCATGCCGTCCATCAATATCTATAATACGTCTATAACAACACACCTTATCTTATACGAAGCTTTAATTAACTTCGAAATTCTAAAATTGGATCTGAAACTTTCACGATAGTATCCAATCCCGATTTTACATTAAAATTAAAAGCATCGTAAGCCGGGTGTTTCTTGTATTAGTTAAACTGTGAAAGTTAATGTTTTAGTTAGATTTTCAGCAAAAGTTTTATTTATTACAACATAGCCGAAAATATTGCCGTTCATTGAACTCGCTTTCCCGGATGACTTGTCAGCGCCAGCGATCGTGTTCACGCGTGTATTTGCTTTGATATCCAGCCCCGAAACACGAAGCGGCGATTGAGATTTCTCCGAATGCGTCTAATCCAACAGTCGAGTGAAGCTCGCAAATACGCCAAGATTAATCACAAGGATGTTGGTAAGCCGTACCTGTAGGCCGGGTTAAGACGCCCGAGAGCATGGCCTTGTCCCACTATGGCGGTCGTCTATATTTAGCTCACACCCCCGCACCGAAGCGTCCCGCCGCCGCCAACGCCCGTCAATGGTGCTATTTAGAGCGAAAGTGCCTCTTTAGGTGGGATAGGAAAAAATAATATTACTGAAAGGTAACGGAGGTCATATCGAGAAGTCCTTATATCGATATGTGTACCTAAGTAAGTGATTTATCGACCGAAATAAGTAATCCCGGTTTATTTAGCACTTATCTATATCTCGATTTCGGCTGTAATTATTTATCTATTGCTAATTTACTATTATTCCTCTCGTATTTATCTCGTAATTACTTAACAAATACCGTCAGTATTGAGATAACCTAATGAGAATGTTGCATTGCGTATATAACTGCGATTAAGTAAATTAAAATTATAATGAAAGGACACAAGGTGTCAAATTAATGGGCGTTCGTCAGGCGCTCGGAACAGGGCCAACACAGCCGACACTTCTGAAGAGTCAATCATAGAGCTTTAGCGCGTTAATCTCAAAGGGAACCGCAGCAACTCTTGTATACATTTGCTTCTGAAATATTCACGGGATTGCTTTTTTGATTGATAAATTTGATGTTAAAATTTGTATTGTTATCACATTATTATTGTATTGTATTGTCATCACATATTGATGATATGGCATAGCGGCTGAGCGATCGGCTTCTGCGCCACGTATTGCGGATTCGATGCCCACATTTGCGGATTGTATGATCTACAGATAGTTGTTCCGGATCTGGGCATTTGTGTATGTGAGAATTTGTGTTTGTAAACGCACCCACGATACAGGAGAAAATTAATGTGTAGGCCAACTTTTTTAAATAAAAAATAATATAAATATGTTGCCCCACACTGTAACTTTTCTTTTTAAACCCATTTAAATGTTTAATTATGTAGTTGGAACGGCAACGTTACTGTTCCATTTTTACCCAGGTCTGTTCCGCTCCGACATCGTGCAGCACTTGGCTGTACTTTGTATTCAGAGCTGATACTGAAACTGCTTAACATAATCGTAACCACTAAATTTTCGAGAATTTTCAGCTAATTTCGACGATACGCTAAGACTTAGATTTATAAATCAATTTATTATATATGAGGAGATTTCTAGGGAATTCGAATCTCAAGCAAAATATTTATAAATTATAGGTAGGTACTTAAATAATCCCTTATCTGATTTAGATACTTATATGACGGGGTAACCTTTTCTTTGCTTAGGATCACATTCCTGTCAGAATTTTTATTTATATTCTGACAATTATGAATTTTATTTATTTTTATTATTAATATTTTAAGTGATATTAAGGTACATTGAAATATTTAATATTTTATTATATTATTATTAATTCTTTATTATTATTTTATTGTAATATTTAATTACCCAGAGCGTGAGGTTCTAAGTTGGATCCCAAGGTCGAATAAAACATTAATGGGTATTTCTACAAAATTATCCGTTGATTAGTGGCAGTATGATCCCTGAAGTGAGTGAAATACACCGGCATAGTGAACGATATTGACTGGCTCACCGGCTAGGCGGCTCTCCGACCGAGCCAACTGCAGCGCGACGACCACAAACCTGAGCATTAGCACTCTGCCTAAGATACACACGTCGACCAAAGAAATCTGTGTGTACACTGGCTTGACTATGCATTAGTATGCCTATCTAAAGGCATGCTAATATATTCGTAGTACTATTTAGGTATATATATACTGTATACCTTTAGAACTTTGACGAAAAACTGTTTTTTTATGGGATAGGAGGTGTTTAACGCCGGTTTTCTGTGGGGCCGTGGTATCACTCCGGTCGAGCCGGCCCATTCGTGCCGAAGCATGGCTCTCCCACGTAAAATATGCATTATATTTATGTATGTTTATTAACTGCCTACTACTACTAAGCGCGACTGCTATGCTAGAAGAGCTGAGTTCGATCCCCAGGTCGAGCAAGTGTTATTAGGTTTTTCAATGAATTCTCCAGTGACAGCTCCAAATTCTCGTCAACGTAGTTTGCGATTTATGCCCGGTTAGTAGCAATATAATAGGCTCACCCCCTATTATATATAACCTTAACATACCAGCGAACTGTGCGTGTGCAGTAATACAGCTCCGCTTATGCAGTTACTTTTCTAACCCCTAATAATTCTAATCTCTTATACTGAGAGGAAACCCGTGGCCAACAGTATATGATTGAATGATGATGAGATACATACAAGGTATATGTGAATTATTAGCGTAAAAACTAAAAATACTTACAATCAAAATACAGATATAAATTAAAGGCTAGGTGTGTCACAGGGTGTTGTTCTCGTTTTTCCAATCCCGTGTGATATTATGCCTTTAATCCTTTCGTTTCTCCTTTTCGAGTAAAGAAACTCTGAGTCAAAATCTACACAGTTATAGAATTCGTGACATTTAACAGGAGCCTTTAAGGAACCTGCCTTCTCCATTAAAGCGTATATTTGTTCAAGTAATCCATATATGTATTACGCTTGTGTGCTACGGGATAGTTCTATTGTCTACGATAGCCAAACATACGTCTTTAGTATCTGGCATTGTAATGGTCCTTTCACGAGATTGCTTTTGTGTTTACATAAACTATTCTTGAGATTTCTCGACATATATAATGCGATCCTTTAAGTGCAACATAAGTTTAGCTTTATATATATCAAGGTACGTTGAAAAATTCCAGGAGAAATAAACATTTGAAGCCCGGAAATCCTTTTCACCGTTGCGTAAAATTCCCAGGATTTACATAAACGATGACGTAGTATATAGGACAAGTTTATTTCTTTTGATTGTTACCTACTGCATTAGGGACTTTCTGTAGCCTAACGAGGAGTTTAGTAAGTGAAAAACGCTAGTGTTAATTTAGCTTATAGTGATTTTAGTTCCATAGGTGACCGCCAGCGATGCAGCTAGAGACACTGGCGCATATCGCTCTGAACTCCTGGGCCTGTAGACAATTTGCAATTTTAATTTCAAATCAAAATGTATGCAAATGACATAAGCTATACATAACGAATTGGGCGTTTATAAATATCATTTCCATACATCCGTTCGTTGATTCTAATGTCAGGCTGCTACTGCCCCAGCACGACTATTAAAAAAATTCTTAACCAGAGTCATCGGGCACGGAGTCCCATGACCCGTCGCATGATGCGTGGGACAGAGCTCGCTCATAGCCTCTCCAAATACTTCCCGCTCCTTTGTATACGCTAACCTTATAGCGGATGTTATTACATACCTGCACATCAAGCTATATAGTTTTCCCTTTGACCCGTATTCCGTTGCAATAGCAGTGATTTTTGTAGTCAACTGTATTGCTTGACGTGTTAACTTGTGTACCTACAGCTTCCCAACCAATCTTCATAATGTATTCTAGAAGCTTTTACACCCACCCTCGTCTATCTATCCGCAACTCCTTAATAATTGACGATCCTGTAAAACCCAACAGGATTTTCACCTACAAAATTCTACTCAGCATATGTACATATGTAGACTCGAGTTTGCCGAACAAATTGAAAGAGGATTTGGGTCTGGGGAAAGAAAACTCATTAACTTAATAATATACCCACAATAACAAGTTATTTGGCGACGAGGCCTCGTTAGCGAATAAGTAATACGGTCTTGGGTAAATAGGCTGCTTATTTCTCCCGTTGTAGGAGTTTAACTTAGCGTTTGGCTTTATTTCAGACAGTCAAGTATTCATTGCCAACTTTAAGTTAATAAGATTGTTGCCAAACAACCACTTAAATTAGTATTAAACATACCATACATGCCATCACGCCTGTATTCCCCGAAGGGGTAGGCAGAGGCGTACTATTGTACACCCACAGTTCGCCGGTATGTTTAGGTCCCATGTAATAGGGGGCGAGCCTATTGCCATTAACCGGGCACAAATCCAGACTCCGAGCTGCTACTGAGAATTTCATAGAAAAACTTAATAACACTTTGCTCGACCTGGGGATCGAACCCAGGACCTCTAGCGTAGCTGTCGCGCTTGGGACCACTAGACTAATGAGGCAGTCAGTCAGTATTAAAATGTAATAATAAATAATTCATACATTTTTGCTTGCTAATTGTACATAACATGTCCGCTCATTTGGAGCGACAGTGTCACAACTGCAAAAAAATGCGGAATTGACCTAATTACATCACAATGATCCCGACAATAATCCGTTAGGAGTGAAAACGTCATATTTATTAGTTTATAATATTTATTAGTTTTCGTCATATTTACTAGCTCTAAGAAATATGAACAATCTTCACTTGTGTTACGAAAAAATCTTAAAAATGGCGTAGCGTAAAATTTCAAATTTGCAGTTGTGACACTGTCGCTCCAAATGAGCGATTGTAATGAATGAAAATAACAGTAAATGTAATGGCAATAAGTTCGCCCCCTATTATATGGGTGGAACCTAAACAAACCGGCGAACTGATGGTGTAGATTAGTACACAACTGTCTTACCCTTCGGCGAATACAAGCTTGATAGTATGTATATCTGGAAAAAGTAAATATTATTTAAAGACTACACGGTGTTCGACTCGCGACACCACCGCCGCCGCGTCAGCTCATGATTAAGGACTCCTATTGAGTCTGAAACTAGTCGGGCGATCCCGAGAATGCGCGTGAGTAAACCGTGTAGTCTTTAAATAATTATGAATACGCCTCACGAAAGTTATTATACAAAGTAAATATTTTTTACAAAGTCAACAAACGTAGCAGGAAATTTTTAATTTCTGTATAATGCTGTTAATTTAATACATTTGAACGTTACACATAAATTATTCATATACCTAATAATAAAAATACATTTCTCATTCTTGAAATTGAATCCTCTTAACCAAATTGATATTGTAATAACAGCCCGTTGGCCGTTACGGAGTGTCGTCGGGCCAATTCGTTGTAACTCACCTTCCGCTGTCTTTCCTGACAGCTAGTTATTCATAATTTAATTAAGTCTTGCTCTTTTCTTGACGTTATATTCATTCTGTGTTTAATTTGTACATTTAATACAGTTTGACTGTACTTGATGAAGGACCGCAGTAAATTAGGACAAATTAGCGAAACATTTTAGAATTTTTCTGAAAATTATAATGACAAAGATACGCAACACGTGTTTTCTGAACTGCAAAATATTGTCTAGTACGATATATATAATAAAAAATACCATAATGTACCACTTAGTAACTAAAAAAAAATGACGTGTGGCACTCGGGGACTGCCGCGGTACAGCTATTGCATAGCGTTTTTTATCAACTTATGTAATACAACCAATGCCACCTAAAGGCGGGTTGCTGAACTAAAGAGACAAGCGTGTTTCTCTTTAGTTCAGCAACCTGCCTTTAGGTGGCATTGGTTGTATTACATAAGTTGATAAAAACCAATGCCACCTAAAGGCGGGTTGCTGAACTAAAGAGAAACAACAAGCGTGTTAGGTTTTTTTCGTTACGGAATTTCTAGATTCGGTCCCCACGCTCAAGGCCCGCGATAGAAGCTATGCAATAGCTTAACTAGAGATTAGTGATTTTGAGAGCGATGTTGTTTGCAGCACCAAATCCAAGGTTGACCCAATCTACCAGGCTTCGTCTAATTATCGTATTATTTGTCATGTGTTAAAATGGCTTGTTAAATTTGGTCTGGTAACCCTACATAAATAACAGATGTCCCACTTTCCCGAACTGAATACAAATTAAATAAATCCAGAGAATTGTCCGGGCTCCAGCAGCTTAACCCTGATGGATATTCAATGTAACATATAACGTATTATATAAACTGCAAGCGTCTTGCAAGAACTTGCTTGCAATACAAAATGTGCAAGATACAAAAGCAATTTCTATTTCATGCAACGATCTAACTATACTTACCTATATCTATTATAAAAAGAAAGAGCGGATATGTGATTCTTTATTGTGTTCATATGTACAATTGCACATACATAGGTTGTTATAAATGTTTGGTGTCAATATGAAACCCAGTAAGGTCGCTGCAATTATTCTATGCTATCTATATATATAGTTTCATGGTTAGGTACTGAGGGAATAAACTCTTGTTTTAACTGTTGGGTGAATTAAAAGTCCGTGGAACGTCTTTACTGAATGACAGTTTATTTTGCACTGTACAATGTATAGTGAACTGTATGTATGTAGATGTGTGGGTGCAGTATGTCTGTATGTGTATGTAAGTGCGGTAGTAAATTATGATTAGGTTGTTACAATATATTTGTCTATTTGGACATACCGTCCACCAAAGGACGTAGTAATCACGCAATATCAACTATAGTGTATGAAAACACTATTTGAAGAGTACGTTTTTCCAATTAGACCTAGGCTATAAATATACCGTCACATTTAAGTCGTTTTAATGCCGAAAGGACGGTATTGTACTCATCATTAAGAATACCTTTTACTGTGGAACCAACCATGAAATCACGAAAAAAAATAGCTGTTTTTTTTATGACAGTGTATTTATCCGCCCTACATAGTTACTAATTCTATAGAAAATAACGCTGAACACTCAAACACTAAAACTCGCTCTAAAGCTGTGCAGCGCAATCAGAGTCAATAGTGTGCCAATCGGATTAAATTCGATGTTTAACTAAGGATTACGGACGTGCAATGATTGAGGCTGGATTCACACTAATCAACACTATCTAATATGATAATAGTATTGATAGATTATTATCAGATTAGTGCAGAAGCTATGCGTTCTACTACGAATTAGATGTACCGAACAGATACAACGTAGGTATATGAATGTAAATATGATAATATGTACACCTACGCGAATATTAGACATTGAAATAAAACTACTTTTTACGGATTTTATCGCGTTGTATTGATATTATTTGATTCCCGACGTTTCGGATCCTTTACAGCATCCATGGTCACGGGTACACTAAGTTGTTGGACATTTTTGTTAATTATTGGCGATCCGATTCACGCAGAACGAGCTCACCGTATCCTTCGGTCTTGCAGTTTTGGGCTTGGATTTTGATTTTATGGAATCTATAATGGGGTTCCAAGCAGGTGGTAAGACCCAGCCATCTTCTCTATTGAAATTTGGATGTTTTTTAATTTCAATAGCCTCACGGATCATCCTGGGAAGGAATCGGGAATCAAATAATATTAATTCAACGCGATAAAATCCGTAAAAAGTAGTTTTATTTCAATGTACACCTATTTCATGAAAATTATTATTGTAATGTGCGAAAGGAAAATCATAGTTAATAATCAATTAAAAGTAAACGGCGCAATGACTTTGATCTCCTAGAAAAGTATTTTTTTTCCTAAAAGATACGTGCAAAGATACCCATATTTATAAAAATAAAATCTCTTTCAATATGATTTTTACGTACTACTACTACAGTTGACTTTATTGTATTCCTTATATTAATATTTGTTAAGTAATATTTAAAATACCTACATTGTATTAGAACGTCTGTCGTACAATCGAACTGTCGTCTGTCGAATTTCTGGCCCTTAAGGTTTCTGTAATTACTGAATAAAAATTAAGTTATAATAATCTATCTATCTCTTAATAACTACTAATTTTAGATAACCCTGCTTATTTGACAAGTAGACTCATCCATAGCTGTGGAGCGTAAGGATCGGATTTTGATTTCCATGTTCGGTAAATCATTATTATTCCAAAATAGATCATAAAATAAACACACCAAGTGGCTAAATTTCAAACACTTCTACTTAACCTGTTATTAAATACGGGCGTGATTATAAGGTCGAACCTTACCCTAATACTATATGAATTCCTGTACCCCTCTGATGTTAATACCTACATACATACCCATGGTACTTATCTATTCTATGGTTAATGGTCCACGTAGGTATCTGCCGGGTTCACTTTACGACCATACAGGCAACAGGCAAATGTCCCTGTTGTCGGTACACCTGTCTCGTAAATTTGTCAGCACGTAACAGAGTGGTTTGTGTGTGCATGCCCTAACCCAGTGTACGGAGAGGTAACGGTACAATCACTTAATGTACTCAACCAGTAGGCCGCGATGAAGCGCCATTTGCATTTGAGATAACAAATTAGCTGAATTATTAATGCTGTTTACCTCGTTCATTGCTGCTGAGAATATGTATTTGATTACATAGTAAGAACACAATATACATATATTTTACCATCACGGTGAAGTTTTGTGAATTAAATTAAGAATAAATCTCAAATCTAAGTCACTTTCAAATCCAGAGCTGGATTATAAACAAAACAAAATCTTAACTACAAAAAAAATATACCGTCATAAAATTTAAAATCTGGGTTGCTATAAGAAAAACCCAATCTGGGTTACTAACAGAAAATCGCAATAGCGTAATTTAACCATGGAATCGACACCCAGAACCTTACGGTCGCCAGAACGTATTGGGACAGCTAAGACTATTTCCAAGGGAGATAGGTAAATCTATAAGCCTTCGATGGCTGACCTTCGATAAAAGGAGGTGCAAAGGAAACAGTATAGTTTTATATTAGTATCTATCGTTCGATTCCCGATACAAAATCGACTTTCTACATAAATAAAATCTATATTTCCTGTTCAAGAGTATTTACGAACGTTTGATACTACAAAAAACACGACTGTCAAAAAAGATAACCAATCTTATGCAGTCGGAGACATCGCCTTAAATTTAACACAAAAGACTTAATACCCAGTATCACTCTTACAAATGAGACGAATCCAACGACTTCTCTCAAGCTTAAATCTATCAAGCCGTTCCGGCTATAGAGCGTGCCAAAGAAATATACATACATACATACACTCGAAAAACATAACCCTCCCTCTAACACAGTCGGGTAAAAATGCATAACAGCTATTTTTTAGACATGTCGGGGTCGACCTCCTAATGGAAGTCGTTTATAATCATGAGTACCTTCATCCCTGAAAGGTAAACAGTGTGCAATATACACAGTTACACGTCAAGATATACCCATTATAAGTTGACCTCATCATCATGACCTATGAGTTTTCGAATAATGAAAGGTCAGCTTAAACTGGATATTTATAGCTTGATATGTACGCAGAGCTACACACCAACAAGGATTGTTTTAGAATTCGTTGCAGACTGTATCTGTGACATTAAATACAACTTAAACTTGGCGGCGTGCCACGCTGTTTAACTTGGCAATAAACAAATAACCCACTTGCATATGCTGCTTACATAAAACTGTACAATTATAATTGAAGTTAGGAATATTATTACCGAATCCGTATCCCCCGAAAGTTTGGGTAGAGATGTACTGTTGTACATCCACAGGACGGTGTGTTTAAGTCCCATGTAAGGACGAGCTTATTGACATTAACTGGGTACAAATCGAGACTTCGAACTCCAACTGAGAATTTTATAGAAAATCCCAATAACAATTTCGTCGACCTGGGAATCTAACCCAAGACCTGTAGCGTAGCAGTCGCGCTTACGACCGCTAGACTAATAAAGCAGTTAGAATCCTAATTAAGCCCAACGTAATTACCATGCCTAATCTAGATATTAGCACAAAAGTGTTACCTACCTCACATAGGTACCGTCGACGAAATAGTCAGAATTGAGGTGGTGTGGTACATGACACATGTGATTTATGTTCCACGGCCGTGATTTGCAAGTGTGACGTTATGTGACTCGAATACGTGGCCACAGGAAATTGAAAGCTATACGTAACCCAAGCAAAACGACTATTCGCAACAACGGTTTGTGGCTAGCCATAAATTATTTCAGCCAGAACGAAATACAGGCTCAAGTCTAGGAAACATGGCTACTGAAACTCTTACAGTGAATTTTAACAAAAGTTCAAATTCAAAGCTTTTATTTCAAATGGACTCGAATGAAATGGCACAAATTTAGTTGCAAATGTTCGTAAAATATGATTCTATAGAGCAGAATCGAAAAGATTTTTTAAAGAAAATATTTATGTCTATCAACTATTCAATATATAGGTAGGTACCTCTCTTTATAATTTTGGTGTCTATAAAATAGAGAGCTCTAGAGATAACACCCACTTTAACTAATCTAATAAAATATTCCTAAAATTATAAAAACCATACATTTTTCTTCGATACTGATGGAAATTATTATTTTCTTTTGCCCTCTGAAAACTTAGATGATATAAGAACATTTTTCAGTCTCGTCATATAAAATTCTATAGGCCTCTATAAAGTTTTATTACAATCTACAGAACAGTAATTTCAATATTTATCTCTCTTGTTTTTGAATATCACATTTCAACAGAGGTCATAAACACTTTGCACTTTTATATCCACGGGCCTCTCCGTCGTAAATTTAGCTTCTGCTAGCCGACGCCCAACGCTGTAAAACCATCCAATTCATCGACAAAGCTACTCACAAGTCTGTCAGGCAGTTCGTAGTTTAAGATAATATTATCATAATGAAACTAATACGAAGCTCAATCTGCTCTTTAGATTAATCTGCCATTCAACGTCAGTTCTGACAGTTTATATTCCGACATATTAAATGTATTCATAACGTAAGTTTCGTATGAGACAAGTATATCTTGAAGCCTTCACGAATCCCACAGGGGGTTGCGGGGAGTGCATAAATAAATATTTGAGGAATTTACTCGTGAAGGCGACGCGCGTGATTGTATGGTGAGGCTCACGTGCTCGCTGAGTAAGCCGTTAAGGATATCGATATGTTATCGGGAGAAGTAGTAAAACCCCGTTTTGACGCAAACCAATATGTGTTGTGACGGAAAATAAATCTTCCTGTCGCAGCAAGTTACAGTCGTAACCTGTCTGCGATGTGCAAACACACTTGATGTATTATCCGTAGAGAGTAATACTGATGTAAGATAGTGACAGTGTAACAAGCCTTGTGGTTGTAATCTAGTTTACAGTTAAGTAGTAACACTGTAGGATTGCAACAACATGGTGGTGACAGTTTTTTTTTGTAACTAGCATTTTAATGCGCTTAACACATGTTTATTCGCTGTTTCGCGTAAGTATAAAGAAACGTGTATTAATAAGCTACCTAACGACAAAATCCACATAAATAAACTTATCGAAATGAATAAATTCATGTACTTACGAAAGTGATCAGAAGTTTAGAGCATCTGATACCGCTCCAGAAAGTGAGGATACCATAATGTTTCGGCATAAAATATTCCTCATCTATATTTATAACTTCTCGCAGGTAATGAGGTGTCGTTATTGGCTAGATACAGCGAGAATAATGCACGGTACGTGCTACTCCACAGAATATTTGATCCGAGCGCGTAAAGTGTTACCCCTCCGCGTGAACAACGCGAAACTTCGCGATTCTAATAAAGATCACGTTTCCTCCCACACCGTTTTCGACACGCTTACAATATTGTGCTTTTCAAGTTTGTCATTTCGTGTGTTTCACGTTACGATGAGTTTATCAATACATTTTTATCGAGAGTAAGTGCATAACAAAGATAGCGTACCTATCGATATTCTAATTTTCAATGTTGGCAGCTACTTCACATGATATAACAAGAAAATAATTATAAAAAAGGACTACCTACCTATCTCACGTCGCTAACCACGTATAGTCACTTTTGCGTGTTAAAACATTTTTAAGTCGCACAAACGTAATGAAATTTTTTGCATTAGGTACCTACTTTACAGTACCTATGTAATATATTATGAGCACCTCGGTGGATTTAACTCGATCTCAGAAAAAATACTGACATTGATCAGAAGAACGAAGATCTCGCAGACTGTCAGATTTTCTTCGGTTTCAGTGGCCATATATGTAATTGTTACATAGATGGGTCGTTCTAACAGAACTTTTTTGACAGTTTGCGCCCGGGCTTAAGGGCCGGCGGACCTTGAATTCCCGTCAAAAACGTAATACCAAAATAAATCGACACGATTGGCGTAGCGGTTGAGCGATCGGCTTCTACGCCACGTGTTGTGGGTTCGATACCCACACGCAGCAAATATTCGTATGATCTACAGGTAGTTGTTCCGGGTCTGGGCGTTTGTTTATGTGAGACTTTGTGTTTGTTCACGCACCCACGATACAGGAAAAATCCTAGTGTGGGGCAACGTTTTTTTAAATGAAAAAAATATTTAAAAAAAATCGTAATCCAGACAATATTCTATCAAATTATGTTATTAATCGGATCTAGATACCGTCAATCTAGGTTCCTACCGTACTATTTCGTCTTCTACTACTTCACTGGACATATAAGATTGGAAAATCGTTCAAAACTTGGTAATTTTATCAAAAATTGCATTCGAGTACATTTATTTCCAGTGAAGTATTTTGAACAAAATAGGAGCGTAGGAACCTAGATTAACAGTATTGGAATCCGAATAATAAGACAATTTGATTAAATTGTGTTTGAATTACGATTGATTTCGGTATTACGTTTGTAAGAGAAATTCGGTCCGCCGGACTCTTAAAGGACCTCTTCTTCATGGCACAGTTTCCGTACGATGTGTGTATAAGAGTATATTATCTTGGTCTGCCTAGGTTGTATATTCCAGTGCTATAAATCTAAATGTATCTTTCGCATGCCTACTATAGGTGAGATGTCTGTGTACTTCCCAAAAAGTTACTAAGCTACTTACTACTCAGTATGTACTCTATAAATGCACCTCATTGTATCATGTTACTCGTGTCTCCGAAATTTTGAATGAGGAATTGAGTGCAGTTTCCGCCAGTGTCTACTAAGAGCGTCCTCGTCTTAAGAACGAGAGAGTACTTGAAAATGTAAAAACATTCTTAGTAACTTGTACATCACGTGAGAAATTAGAGTAATTGCAATTCTTGGATGACACTTCACAGAAAAATACTACGTGTCAACTTGCTTTTGGCAAACACCGACAAAACTGTCAAAGATAGTGAAGTAATGAAAAGTTACGACGATCTTAAAAATATAAAGAAGATTTAGTGGAGGTTGGCACTTTTTACGCCTCACGTACTTTTGAAAACCTTGAAAGATTTATCAGGACTAATTAATTTAGGATGTTCATCTCTTAGAAAATATACTCTTCGTATTATTGTCCACTACAGTTGATTACCTAAAGAAATAAATAATAATAAGCGCGAATTGTGCAGTGTCAACAATACGACAACAAAAGAAGTAATTTCAAATAAGGCATATTTACAGTTCTAGAAAAAAAGAGCTTGTTAAATGGTAGCACCAATTATTATTAAATTGTTGTACAAAAGAATGTCAGAGAAACGACACGAATAGAAAGAAAACTCAACTAAAATTGCTAGTAAAGGGAAATGCGGGACAGGAATGAAAATAGCGCACTCTGAAAGTCTGAATAAAGCTAATCATTGATGAAGCGGAAACGATAAAAAAAATAAACAGTTTTTAGATAACTATTTTTATCCTTCTTAACATTAAACATGAAATAAAATATAGTCGTTTGAATTAAGAAAAAATGACTATTTTTTACTGGAAGTAGAAGCAGAAAATTAATATTAAATATTTATTTTTGTGTTAGTCTATAATAAATGTAGGATATTTTTACTATTCCGACCATGAGAAAATGAAATTAGAAAAATAAAATGAGCTTAGAAACATAAAACCAATACTTGAAATCGTGACCGTCCAGCTGATTATAATGTATAATATTGGCTAGATAAATCACTCCATGATACTGATATTATTGATTGCTTAAAATGCAATACAACATCATAACGGCTTCTCTTACGTAAGCAAAGTAATAAACCATCACGCGTGGAAATAACGCACGTATGTGTTAAATATTTTTTATCAGAGAATTTATGACGACAGCAGCGGCGCGTCATTACTTTCAGTCCGCACACACTCCGCAATTCCGCATCGGTCCTCAAATGGCGTGTATCCGCATGTCCACAAATGCGGATTTGCTCACTCGCAGCGGCCGTTTCGGTCCGGCCACAGCTGTGGGACAAGCTTTACCACAATGCCGCATGTACTAGAAAATGCTGGCTTTGGGAGAATCCGATAACCTCACATATGTCATGGATCATATATGTTGTCCTTATAAGATTTATCTTATGTAAAAACGTGTTTACAAAATTGGAACGAAATAGTTTTACTTTATAGGTTTGTTCCAGGGTAAAATACTACTACAATCTATTTTGTAATTGATATCATATTTAGAAACAGTTGAACCCTGACCCCAGTTGAAGTTGGTAAACTGGACTTTAAAGAAAAGAACAGAAACATACGAATAATCTTAAAGATCTGAATTATATACCTACCTATATTATATTATATACTTTTATTAGCAATTATAACTCACTGGTGGAACAGTCTTTTGAAACACCGCTTTAAGTACATTTTCTGATAAAACCGCGGAAAGTCGTATACCAGATCCTCCAGAGACCATTGACAAGCTTGACAAGCGGAACTGATACGGAAGCTGACAGATTAATGAGCTCTCCTAAGCACAGAAGCGAAATAGATGTCATACCTCATCATCAACTGTCCGTCAACTGCTGCTGGTCCATTTATTTGACAGAATAACACTGAGAATGAATTACTTTTGAATCGGCTTATCTATACATTAATTTCGTTTAATTGGGTCAATGGTCTAGCTGACTGCCTCATTAGTCTAGTGGTCCCAAGTGCGACTGCTACACTAGAGGTCCTGGGTACGATCCCCAGGCCGAGCAAAGTGTTATTGGGTTTTTCTATGAAATTCTCATTAGCAGCTCTGAGTCTGGATTTGTGCCCGGTTAATGGCTATAGGCTCGCCCCCTATAACATGGGACCTAAACATACCGGCGAACTGTGGGTGTACATTAAGTACACCTCTGCCTAACCCTTCGGGGAATACAGGCGTGATGGTATGTTATGTCATGTTATGGTCTAGCTCAAAAGAGTGGCTGCTAAGAGTCCCAGGTAGTGCAAAGTGTAATTGGGTTGTTATACGAAATTCTCTAGTAGCTCGGAGTTTGACTTTGTGCCCGATTAATGGCAATAGACTCGCCCCTTAAAACAGGGTGTCAAAAAAGATCGGCGAACTGTAGATAGAGATATAGGTATAGGCTTGACGGTATGTTAATTTTGGTTATTTACCTTTGGTGGGTTGGTTTCCCTAATGTATTCATTTCAATTTATATTGCTTTAACTATGCAGAGACCGGTGAAGTATTAATTACGCAAAGCATAGTTTGAGAGGACTAGAAACCTTTCCAACGAATAGTTTAATATTTAAGCGGGAATTAATATCCCATACAAACACTCCTATATAAACTGCAAGACCGAAGGGCACAGTGAGCTCGTTCTGCATAAATCGGATCACCAATAATTAACAAAAAATGTAAGGTGGCTGTTAGTAATTTTAACATTAAGACGTCCAAAACCTCAATCTACCCGTGACTCTGCTGTAAAGGATCCGGAAATGTCAGGAATCAAATAACATTAATATGTATAACGCGATAAAAATCGTAAAAAGTAGTTTTATTTCAATGCATTATTTACTACAAATCCAGTCGGCTAGGTGCATATGGAATACACGTAGTTATATTATTAAGTCTGAACAGATTAACGGTTTACGAGCAAATTTATGTTTATGGCTTCTTCGGCTCCGTTTTATAAACACAAGACTACTGAAACCACTGAAACTAAATGTAACCCGCGGAATGTACGTAAGTAGGCACATAAAGTTCGCTAAATATTCGACGTGTTTTGTAATGCAACAATGTTTGTATAAACTTTAGGTACATAAATTAGAAACATAACATACCATCACGCCTGTATTCGCCGAAGGGTTAGGTAGAGGCGTACAAATGTACACCCACAGTTCGCCGGTATGTTTAGGTTCCATATAGTAAGGGGCGAGCCTATTGCCATTATCTTGGCACAAGTCCGAACTGCTACAGAGAATTTCATAGAAAAACCCAATAATACTTTGCTCGACCTGGAAATCGAACCCAGGACCTCAAGCGTAGCAGTCGCGCTCAGGACAACAAATTCACGGTACACACCTTTTACTTTTAGAATTCGTGGGTAGATTACGATAATCCATTATTATTAATCTTAACTATGAATTAATAACATTTTTGTTAAACAAACGCAATTTTCGAATTACCCCAGTGTTCTAGTTTTCTCCCAGCTAAAGTGAGGTAGTGGATTCGATTACCAGTTCGAGCAAAGTGTTATTGAATATTTCTCTAAATTTCTCAATAGTAACTTGGAGTTTAGATTTGAGACCTGTTAAAGCAATAGGCTCGCCCCAATTACATCGGACCTAAAACACAAGCGAAATGTGGGTGCATAATATCGGTTAACTTTTCGGGGAATACAGTCGTGATGGTATGTTATGCAAACTTTTGAGTCTAATAGTTAAATTCTTGTACACGGCTTGAACATGTTCCGAAGCTCCTAGTGGAATACCAAACTAAGCTACACTCTACAGACACTACAGCTCAAAGCTTTGCCAACGTAGGGTGCCTAACGTTATTTATTACCTTAACCTATAATGGACCACATTTCAAAATTATTAAGCCCCTAAAAAAATATGTTTCTTTGTTTTCCTATCCTGAGTTAAAAATGTATTTTTTTTTATATTGTTTCATTCCGGAGAATATAAATAAAAATCAAAAAACGTGTGAAGATGTCACTTATATGAAAAATGTGGTAAATAAACTTTGGTGAAATAATAGTAACTCAACAACAAAATAATGTAAGGATAGAAATAATTATGATAAGTTCCAAATTGACTTATTATGAAAAAATTTTGGAGGGTCACAAAAATACAGTTAGAATTTAAGCTAAGCACAAGCAAGCAAGGCCCCGGGGCACAAAAACATTAGATTTTGCATTGCGTCTGTAATTTGTTGGTTTATATGCATCGCTCGTGCGTGACCCTACCTATTGTGGCCACAAATTAGTAGCTAGATTTATATGTACTAGAGTTGACACATAAAGACCTATCCACACTAATAACGTAATTTTGACAATATTTAGCCGTACCAAACATTTCGATCTGACAGGTGGAACTCGCTGTGGGTTAGTAGTCATAACATCTGGTGTATCTAATCAGAAGACGCAGGTTCGAGTCCTACCCGCAGTCGAACTTTTCCTTCACAAAAATAACTTAATAATCTTAGCATAGAAAATGCAAAAAAATCACAAGAAGATATTTTCGAGCTTTTCATAAGTGTTATGAAGATTTAACGACTTGTCTCCATTATCCTTCACCCCAATAAGAGGGCACGATGCCAAACAGTCATAAAATATACGAAATGGCTTCACGATTGTCCTTATAGTTACATGATACCCGGTATCAGCTTACAGGAAGTCGGTAAAGTTATTACCAACTAAATTCGCCCGCGGCTTCGTCGCTTCATTCTTCGAAGTCGGAAAAAGTTCGTATCATAGTCAGACCATGAGCAGAGTTTATTTATGTATTTTATGTTTCTATTTACATACCTACACATAGAAAGTAACAATAATGGGCACCTGCAACACCAAAGGATTTGCTGATGCGTTAAGCCCGTACGGACTTCAGACTGCTAGAGCCGAGGGGGAATTGGCTCTCACACGTAATAGTCGAAGCACATAACCAAGGTGCGTTACGGCAGATTCTAACAGCGCAGCGTCGGAGTCTGTCGGCCACCAGTCACCTTGGAGTGTCCGTCAAAGTGGAGTGGAAGAGTGGCCTAAGTAGTGACTAACTTTAATATTATCCCTGTTATACTACTTATAATATAGAGCTGTTATCTGTCTAGTTATTGTGTTTTGTTGTGTGTATTTATTACGTTACTATTCAAATCAAAACATTGTATTTGCGATATGTATGATCATTTTTAAAAAAGTAAAACTTTGGTCTGCCAGACCCCAAGAGGTCCTACCTCAGAGCAAGTCAATTTTTTTGCCTCTTACGACCTTTATAGCAGTGAGGCACTGTATTCTAACAGTTTAAACAAATTGATACGTTTAACCCCACACGGGGAAAACGTATCTATTTGTTTGAGGTGGAAATCGAATCCAGGACATGACCCTCAACATCCTCGCTTATAACTTTTAAACCAAGAGTTATAAATGGACACTAATAAGGCGTATATTACTCAAATACTACAGTAGATAATTAGATTTCAAGTCACGACCCCATAATACGTTATGGAGGATAAACTTAGGGCGGGTGACGCGCATCCTAATAGGAACATTGCTAATTCCACTAAAAGCCACAATTGACAAAATTAATTTTGATTTAACACTTTGGGATTGTTTCGGCTTTATCTCTTAATAACGCTGATGAATAATTCACGAGAACAATATAGGTAATGTCCATTAATTTTATTTGTACGATGCATTTAACCTGCGTGAAATGAAATTATAATTACGTAAAACCACCCTATTGAGGATTAAGTAGATACATTTCTTAATATTTATAATATTTGGCACAAGTCGTTATTCGTAATATATCATGAAACTCCAGATATAATTTAAGAGGAAGACGTCCTTGCTGGCCTGAAGTTTGAAAAAGTTTTTTTTTTTCTTTTAAAAAGCTTACTAGAGCAATGTGGGTCGTACATTACTAGTATTCTTTTTAACCCCTCATGCTAAGATAAATGCTTGTGTTACGAGTGAGTTCACGTCGGTAGTGCAATGGGTGGGGTTCGAACCCGCAACCACATGATCGCAAGTTTGACGCCCTAGCCAATAAGCTACCGCCGCTTTGTTTTTTAGCAAAGGTAATTGATTAAGTAGGTACCTGTATGATATTTTATTTAAAAAAAAACACAGTTCTTTCGGTGAATGCAGGCATGATTAAAGAGTACTTTATCTATAAATAAACAGTATATAAATTCAATATACAATATTTCTTACCTATTAAAATCAAAATATAATGTCTAATCTAATCTAATCGTAATGTTATTTTATTATAAAATCATCGTGAAAAGTTAAAATAAATCTTGTCTATTATCGTTTTACGAAACCCGCACTAAATTTCAAAAGATCAATCACTGTAAACATTTTTTCCGAAAAGTACTGCAATCGATATGGTTGATATCGAATAATTAAATCGATAACCCCCGGCGGCCGCTACTAATAAGTAAATGGAACCAATACCGTCAATTAGTAGGCAATTTGTTTGAAATTATTGCGCCGTTAATTCACAGTAATAATTACGTAATTAACAGTTTACTAGAAATAAATGCTACAGTCTCTGTCTGTCTGTTTGTTATGTTTTCACGCCTAAACCGATGAACCAATTTTGACGAATTTTGGTATAGAGATAGATTGGACTTTGAAAAAGAACATAGGTTACAGGACAGTGAAACCGCGAGCATAATATAAAAAATAAACAGTTAATAAATAAAAAGTAATAACTTCTAAGTTACCGAAAAAAGAAACACTGTTTCAAAATATACATAGATACATCTCTTCATATTATTTACTACAATGACCTAATGTTATTTTACTCAATATAATTAGAGGGACTCGTACTTCACATAAAATCCTGTTAGAGGCAGTACGAGCCTGGGGCATATTATAATAGAAACCTCATCAAAAACTTGTGTAATAATATTATATCCCAGCCTGAGATAACAAGGTATAATATACGAGAATATCTAATTTATTTTTTGGAGCCGACTGAAAAAATATGTCATCTCGTCTCTAACAAAGATAAACGTACCTACTTTTCTACGTGGGACGCAGATCGAAAATTAAAATAATGAATATGAAATGCGACCATTTCCTGAATCATGCCAAGCCTATTCTATGAATTGAGTTTGTTATGCGTAATCGATCTATTAGTGGGTGACCCATGACCAGCGGTGGAACAGTTCGCATTCTGGGCTTTAATTATTTAAAGCAACAAATTGTAACGAACTAACAAACAACAGAAACTGCAAATCAAACCAAGTTTGCAGTGATTTTCTTATTTGTGTATACTACGAGTATATGGATACTAACAGTGCGTAGCAAATTCACCCGCTTTACCCCGTTCCAAAGGGCCATAGCGTGAAAAATAGAAAAATAAATAAACGCGTGTTATATAGCCTAAAACCTTCCTCGTAAATCACTCTGCTTGTTGATGAAAACAGCATGAAAATCCGTTCGGTGGTTTTTGAGTTTATCGCGTTAAGATAGTTAGACAGAAGCTTTGTTTCCGTGTGTGTGAAGTGATTCCAAAAATAACTTTCCAAAAAGGTGACTTTGAGGTATTTGAAGCAATAATGTGCTTAGATTATTATGTTCCAGTTTGAAAGATAATGTTACGAGTATTGTCTCTCGTTCACAGCTCATTAACGTTGATCAATCACCAAAAAACATTAGATATCGTGTTAATAATTATACACAGGAGAATTATCAGCTAACCCGTACACAGCAGCGGCGGCCAATTTAACAATAAACGCCATGTTGACACGCAATTAAGTCTGCACCCGGTGAATAAACCTTGCGTGCCAATGTAGCATAGTACACAGGCTAAAAATCACAAACGACAGCTTTGGTTTGACTGGCCACCGACAGACTAAATAATAATAGCGTTTTAGGGTTGAAACTTATTGCTACATGCAAATATATTATATAACATCGCATTTTTTTAGATAGCAATTAAAAAATAGGGCAAATGCAACATCGCATTTTGTAGATGGCTCTTAAAATTTGATTCTAAATCTATTTATTTTTCACCACGCTAATATCCCCGAAAGGTTGGGCAGACGTGTACTGATATACTCGCAGTTCGCCGGTATGGTTTAGGTCACATATTACATGCATGTAGTATAGGGCTGGCACAAAACCAAACACGCGAGCTATTACTGAGAATTTTAAAGAAAAACCCAAAAATATGCTAAATCTGGGAATCAAATACAGAACCTCATTCTTGCGGCCACTAGATCAGTCAAGCAGTTGGTCTATTTATACACACAGGCACTTCAAATAACTAATTATTTCCTTAAAGTAAAATATATTTGTAGGTATAGTTATAGGGCACTGCTGCAAAAGTTACAAAACTTAGCTAAAAGAAGTTGGCTTAGTTGTGGGGACTTTGGATTTCCCAGCACTCAGGCTATGAACTAGTGACCTTATTATTAGTTGCATTAGTACCGATGATCAATACGGTAGTGCCGCAACTATTTAATTAAAGTGATGTCCGCAGCGGACTATATTTCATAGAACATTCACAATTGCATCATTGATTACCACGGCTTAGCGGTAAATAGAAACAACGTGAAGTTAGGTCATATCCTAAAGAACATCCTATAGCCAGAACATACAAAGAATAATTCCCAGTATTTTACCAAAAATCTGTTTTCTATTACCCGAATCCTTAAACATATTAATTCAAGTGCGGGTTTAAAATAATTGCCTCTGTTTTAGGCTTAGTTGGCACTCGAAGTAATTCGTAAACAGCTGAATAAAATTAAACTACCCTTAGAGAGTAATGAAATCGTGTAACGTTCAAAATGTTTGCAAACAAATAACAAACTTGGCTTTAGCACGTTTACAGTTTAATATTTATCATCGGCCTATAATATTCGCATAGGTATTTGGGGTTAGTATCCGTTTTGAAGTGCAAGTATATGCCCAAGATTAAATCCGTTGCCAATTAAAAAATTCCTAACATTATTGTGGTCTGGTTTGTAGGTATAAATTAAATTATAGGGCAACTGAGGTCTCTAGACAACAAAGTGCGCATGATATCACTGGTCTTCCAACCTAAACTCACATTTGTAATACGTCAAAGCACAGCAAGATTAGATATCGGACATTGAGGGTAGCAAGAAGTAATCCCCTCCAGTTTTCGCTACGACGGGACTGTCATTGGCAAACGAATGTCAATTTTATGCTAGGAGCCGCCGTCGAGGTCGGACGTAATACGACTTTTATTGTCTGTGAAATTAAATACGTAAAATAATGTGAGCAGTAGGTACATACTAACTTGTAAAACCACTGATGCTAAGATAATTTTGGTATTTTTATTATATTCGGGTGTGTTGAGCCTACAACTGTACTTTTCATCCTACTTACTGCTTGCTTTTTTTGTACCAGATTGTCACGCAACTGCCGAGCCATCCTATCGAAACCCAAATAAGCTTATTAGCTAACACGGCTAGAATGCACCTGGCTCCCCCTTAATAGCGAATTTTGATCCCGGATTGTTTCCACTTTGGCAAGGATTCCGATCTACCTTACATCGGAGAAATTTATATTGTTCTGCCGGGCAAGTCACAAACAACATTTAATGGTCGTGTCAAATTTAAATACTTAAATCCGTTACGTAACATATTAAATAGGTTAAGGACTATTAAAAATTTTAACCTAACGGATTTAAGTATTAAGGGTCCGGCGGACCGAATTTCTAAACAAAAGTAATACCAAAATAAATCGTAATTCAAACACAATTTAATCTAATTCTGTTAATATTCGGATTCCGATACCGTTAATCTAAGTTCCTTCTCTACCATTTCATCCAAAATACTTCACTGGAAATAAATGCAAGCGAATGCAATTTTAGATAATTTTACCAAGTTTGGAACGATTTTACGGTCTTTTATATCCAGTGAAATAGTAGTAGACGAAATAGTATCGTAGGAACCTAGATTAACGGTATCCGAATCCGAATAATTTGATAGAATATTGTTTGGATTACGATTTATTTCGGTATTACGTTTTTCTGGGCAATTCAAGCTCCGCCGGACCCTTAAACAATAAAATTTCGCAAGCTTTCGTATTGGTTTATAAACTTTTTTGTGAAAAAATACACAAAAATCTCCCGTCGTAGGTACTGTAGAAAATTTGTGCCTACAAAGGAGTACCTAAATCTCGAACTCGATCCACGTTTTTATTTATCCCTAAATAAAATAACTTCTACGAAAACAAAGCCGAATCGAATTAAGTCGCAACCTTTCCGTGGGAGCAAAAACCCCAATGATATTTCTATTTTCGGAGCATGTATTTTAAGTTAACAGCCACACACAGCGCGACCCAAATATAATCGGACGAAAGTGTGAGTGGCATAATAAATTACAGGATGTAGGTGCGTCGCCTCGCTGAGCCTCATTTAGAGCCTCTTATTAATCTCGTTTAAGACCGATTGCCGCTTCCATAAGCCGCGAACAATTTTCAAAGGATTTACGAATTTCAAATAGGACTAACTAGTTTTTTCTACAAATGTTAAAGTCTTCATGTGGATATCGTTTTCCGATATTGGTAAACTGTTCGGCCATCAACGCTCGAACAGTTGCGTCGCCAATGGGTATTTATGAGCTTTTTATCTACTTAGTAGATAATAGTAAATATTTTTACATCCTGGCTGACACGTACCATGTCTGGTGAGGTTTATAGAAAAATCTTACATTCCCTTGATAGGTATTTATGTGGGGCTTTTTCGAATATTCTCATTTCGTCTTTACAAGCAAAATTTACTAAACAATATTTTACGTTACTGTTCATATTGTGTATTGAATTCACTATCACACTAGGTGCGTTACTAAAACTCGTAGCACTTTTTTTGTCGTAGCCTGTAGAACTCTGCGGCATTAAGTACTATGGTTACCTAGGGCTAAGTTACGAGAAAGTAGAATAAATAGTAGGTAGGTAGTGTTTTTATCAAATTAATCTTTATAATAATGTTTGTAGCTATAATTTTGCGTGTATACTATTATCAATGACACATGGAACAACGACACAATAACACATAAAAATGTATCAATAGTATTGTTTATATACTTACTAAGCCAGACTGCCCTCTTTCATTTTTTTTCGAGCCTATCTAAAGGTTGCTTGTAAGAGTTCGCTGTTAGCTATGAGACCATCCATCGTACCATTCTGTGATTTATAAAATTGTACTTTGCATTAGTTTTTGATGTGCAATAAAGAATATTCTATTCTACAAACAAAACTGCTTCGTTAGTTTAATGGTCCCAAGCGCGACTGCTACGGAGGCTAGAGGATCGATTCCCAGGTCGAGCAAAGTGTTATTGGGGTTTTCTATTAAATTCTCAGTAGCAGCTCGGAGTTTAGTATTTATGCCCAGTTATATATATTATAAGCAATAGGCTCGCACTAGGTCGGTTCGGGCCCATGTAAAAACATGGGACCGAAACATACCGGCGAAATGTGGGTGTAAATTAGTACGCCTCTGCCTAACCCTTCGGGGACTACAGGCGTAATGGTATGTTATATTGTAACTTTGTTTATACTTGAGGTCCCACTATTATCCATTAAACTACGTTGGTTGTACGGCTGTATAGAGTAATATCGCTACCGATTTTACTTACAACATAGATTTTGAAAACAAACGCAATAACATAGGTGATTTGTTCTCGGAGTAGGTTGTAAACTTTTTGGATAATCCAGAGGTGGGTGGTGACCCTCATTAACCGTCAGTCAGCAAGGCCGGTCCGGCGCGCGGCGGCCCGGCCACGACAATAAGTGCGCCACATGCCCGCCAAAACCAAAACACGTACTCGTTACATTACACTTTACAGCACTCCACCTCGCATTCCATTTTTCTCTCTATTTCATCAACAGAAAAAGCGTGCCCTTAGCGCCAAGCTTCCGAATTTACTACAGAAATCTATCACCCAATAGGGACCGTGGCGTGCTGGGCATATGTTGGTTTGTCGTCTATACATGATTGTGGCGTTCAAAAGGTTAAATATAACTACAACATCAGCCTAGTGGCCTTGAGCGCGACTGCTACGCTTGAGGTCCTGGGATCGATTCCCAGGACGAGCAAAGTGTTATTGGGTTTTTCTATGAAATGCTCAGTAGCAGCTTGGAGTCTGGATATGTGATAGGCTCGCACCGTATAACATGGGACCTAAACATACCGGCGAACTGTGGGTGTAAAACATAATATTGCTAATTATACTTCATCTAGCTTTTTAAAACTCCACCTTTATTAAAAAGAAAAAATATTACTATATTATTCAAGCTTCCTTGGCTACAATGCACGTTAACATTTTAATCCTGGAACAAAAGCGGCAAATTATACCGTTGTAACAGTGGAGCTAAATTACACTAGAAATACTAATATATTAAGCAAATTGCTCATTAAAAACAACAATAGAGCACCTGCGTTTTGTGACTGTGTGTGTAGTAAACTGTACAATAGAAGCTGTAAGCGCTACAACAGCGCTGCTAATTAGTACGCCACGGCTTTATCAAGCTAATCCTTTGGCATATCTAAATAGAAAAGGTCAAACAATTAAATACGTAACAATTTTTACGTATTTATGTTGGTAGTAGCTACTTAAAGGTCCTCTTGTTATTAAGGAGACACCATAATTTTACATACATAACGCCTTTTTTCTATGGAGGAGGCAGGAGGTGGGGTTACAGAAACTACTAAATTTACCACTACAATTTGATTTAAACTAATTAATAATTTTATTGCATAGTTAGTGTAGCGGTTAATGTCTCCGCTAACGCTGCACAAAGTATTATGGGTTGGATTCCCATTCGACTTAAATATTTGTGTGTTCCATGGATATTTGTTTGTATCTGGTTGTACTTTATATCCGTTAATTGTAGGTACATTTCTGAAATCTCCGCGACATAAAGCTGGCTACCTAGTGCCGTAGCTGTCATTTAAAAAAAAATTAAAATATTAAGGATTTACACAATAAATTACTGAAATTGTATGCGCGTCATTAAATAATATCCAGTATAATAACATACACAATAACTCGTGGGACCGATAATTAGGGAGGGTTATGATACAAAATTGATACCAATTAACCTCTGCTACAAAGCTTTGAAAATATTTACACTACACAACACGCACGTACTATGTCATATGTGCCTATGTATTTGTCTTTTGATCAATAAACGATTAGTTTCCATGTGACATATTATGTGACACGTTAGCATTCCACGTTTCAGTAATACCCTGAAATTATTTCAGTATATGAGCAATTAGGTGGCTCCAATTTACTTAGTATAAGTACCCGAATACAGACACAAATCGCTCAGACCAGAAACAACCCGACGTTTGACGTTTTTTTAACCCCCGACAAAAAAGAGAGGTGTTAGTTATAATAAACTTATACCTAACACCCCTCTTTTTTGTGTCTGTGTGTCTGTCTGTCGCATTGTAGCCCCCAATCGATTGGACCGATTTTGATTACGTTTAGAAAGGTGACTTGATCGAGAATGTTTATGGCTATGATTTAAAAAAATCTGGCCAGCCATTTGAAGATTATTAGCTCTTTTCTAGTTAATGAAGGGATGTGAGAAACTTTCACAGGTCTAATCGATTTGAAATTTGGTATCCTGTTACTTCAATGATATTGCCCAAAAATGGTAACCATCACTTGATGATACGGGTTTTAAGTTATTTTTTAGTAAAGGAAAAAAATCAATCGCTCAACAACAGCTCTTCAAAGCCACCGCGGTGGCTTAGAGGTCAGAGCGTCTGGTATATCAAACCAAAAGACGCAGGTTCGAATCCTGCCCGCGATTGAATTTTTTCCTTTACTAAAAAATAACTTAATAATCTTAGCATGGAAAATGCAAAAAAAAATCACAAAAAGATACGGGGTTTTTTTTTATTTAATGTTATTGCAGTAGGTATATAGTAGGTACAATTGGACAAACTTTTCCAATTAAGCGAAAGGACAATTGAATACTTTAAGGTGAATGCCGGCTACCGTCTGATACCAAGACATCTATAAATTAAATAAACGTAATAAATTGATGGATTGAATTGAACTGTATTGAGCACAAGCTTTCCAATTAATATAATTCAGAAATATATTTTGTTGTTTGTAGAAATATCGAAACCTATAAATAAACAAATACCGCTACTGTTAAGGTCCCTTTTGACTTAAATAAATGTTTACAATAGAATCGACTCCGCGATTTATATGGTGTACAAATATTTTGCTGATCATTATTTCAGACGTTCTCATAATTCAATCATGAAAAAGAATTTTACTTTTATAACTTATTCACGAATGGTTAACAAAAAATGCTTTACCGATAGAATAGGTATATGTTACTTTCGTTATTAAAAAGATTGATTACAGATCCTATTATTATAAGATTACATCTACCCCGTAATAACCTCTGCATATACATTAAATACTGTCGGTCAACATTATACATTTGATGTTTTGTTTCTTAAAACAATTAATATTGTTTTTAATTACCTTAGCGATATGCATTTGCTAGGTCAAGGTTAACTGCATATGACTAAGGATAATTCAGAGAATTATTTAATTAAAAAACATAACCCTCCTTCTTGTGCAGTCGGGTAAAAATTACGATCGATTGCTTATCGTCAATTTAAACTAGGAGCGCACGATGTCACTACAATGTTAAACAGCTGAAAATAGACTTTATTGTTTTGTAAAGTGCAGACAAAATTCAAAAAGTAAGACTGAACATGTATATAATTATGTTCTCATATAGTATATATCGTTTAGGTTTAATACTTGGACAAGCGATGCAGAACCTTGAATAGAAATACAAAGTTATAGCTTTCCGCAGTGCGTCAGACGTAACGGGACCTCCCCGATCCCAATTTATTTTTAAATATCCATGACAAGTTATTTTCACGACAATATCATTTGGGATAAAAGAGAATACTTATTTATTGGGATAGAATAATATTAGAGATACTTAAATCTTAGATATTAGTGGCAAATATAAATATTCTTAGACAATATATTATTCAAATAAAAGTAGCCACTGTTACTTTCAATTTTTTAAATGTTTTGCACATAGCCAATAAATTACTAGCCTTATTTATATACTTAGGGTTTTTATTTGTCATACAGGTCGTGCAATCGAGCGTGTCTGCGCTGGTGCAGACGGCACTGGCATGGTGGCGGCGGCGCGTGCGCTGCTGGCCGCTGTCACGAGGGTGCTCCTGCTCGCCGACATGGTCGTCGTGCGACAATTACTGTTGGCTAAGGATAAGGTAATTACCTGTTGTTGTGTTGAGAGGTATTCTTAATTTAAAAAATAAGACTCTGGAATTTGGACACATATAGTTGCAAAAGACACTGTTGGGCATTAATCAAATAAAATTTAAATCAATTGATTAAAAATATATGGATTTATATTTCTTTATTTGCAATTAAAATTAATTAAATTGCAATTTATTTAAAAAAATTGTTGATTCAAACTTCAATTGGTCAATGCCCAACACTGGCAAAAGATATATATAACTTATTTAAATTCATTTAAAGCAGAACAAGCAAGTAATTTAGAATATTTTCCTACAACGCAGATTTAATATCAGCACTGATAATAGGGGTTTGTAATCCCTTATCTAATTATACTTGGATTTACATTGCCTCCCTAATCCAAGAGTGGGCGACTAATGGACGAACTTATATGTAAATGCCATCCAACTCGAATTCCTCGTACTTATAGATCAACGTTTCGCCTCCATTGCGAAGTTAAGCCTTGACCTATTTATTTATCGGGAATGGTAATACCGACAAGTACAGATTGTAAATATGGCATCCCATAAATTCGCCGTTGAATTGTAGTGGCCTACCGCACGAAGGAGTAGCGAGTGCGGTTAAATTGTTGAATCCCATGTTGCAGGTATCTGTTACGAAACTTCGTCAGATAACTTTGTCCTTCCGAGACATAAGTTGTGCGCACTGCGCTAGTTGTCATTACGTTCACGTACTTGTTCTTAGTTCTCTCGCCCCATATGTTGTGCGTTTATTGGCTTTGTTATTGCGCGCATAAATGCCATAGGTGGCGCGTTCCCTGGACCGGTTGGAGTCGGTGTCAAACTTTGCGGAATTCGTGCGCGCGTTCACGGAGTTCGGTGGAGGCATGGTGGAGCTAGCGAGGCTGACGGCGGAGAGACGGGCAGATCTTCGCGACGAAAGAAGAAGAGCACAAGTAGCAGCAGCAAGAAACGTCCTTGAACGCTCCACCCTCATGCTCCTCACCTCGTCTAAGGTAAAACTTGACATTATATCAAACTTTTACAGGTCTCAATAAAATCAACATTACTCATTAACAAAACTCGTTAGCAACTTCAGTAAAGGAAAATACACGTCCATATTTAAATGCACCCCCGGAAGGAAGTTAATTATGCCTTTTTTCGTTAGAATCTGATTACTTTAAGAATACCGGTGATAACCTAAAAACAGTTGTGTGTCACCCTAATTATTTGATCGATTTTGTCTAGTTGTTTACACTCGGATCACTTAATCAACTATTTCTTATTTTGACGTACGGATCATCATTTATTTGTTAGTTGTTTCTGGGAATACTATCCCTATATCGCACTGGTACATGGTACAAATGTGCTGATTACAACATGTTGTAATGTTACCCGTCCCACAACCATCGTTACTTTATTTTATTATATGAACATATCTTTTGTCACTCCGGCGGCTATAACTCTTCACAGTACACGTAACCTCATTGCCAAATATCATTATGCTCGTGTGCGCAATTATTGAATTGAAAAAACCTTAATAAAACACCTTGATGTACTGAGGGCATGTTATTAACACCATTGGACGGTAATAAATTTTCAATCCGAAAGTCCGGTGAGCTCCGCGGCTCGCGTAAATTAGCCCTGCCGCTTGACTGGTCCTCCTATCAATTATGTAGGTTCGCAACCCAATTCGGGACCACAATGCGACGTTTGTGAAGTCAAGGTTTATGGAGGCCCATTTCTCAAATAATTTTACAGTCGAAACTGTTAAAGACAATGCCAATAGCAAACTCTAAGTTACGACTTGGCTAGGCTTTCAAAGTCTAGTGGGCCGGCAAGAAGCTGTCTGTGTATTTAGAACATTTGGTAACATAACTGCGCATTGTTCTCGATTGGCCAATGACATCTAGAGGGTAATTTTAATACATAAATTATGTTCAGAACATACCTATCCCGATCTAATCTCCGTTTCAGTTTATCAATATTTTGTCGTAGTTAAATTTAACTACGAATTTAGTTTTTAAGACCCGACCTAAAAAGCCTTGAATTAAAGCTATTTAAATTCCACGAAAAAAACCATAAAAATCAACCAGACGAAGATAAAATTGAAGAATCGTGTTTTTAATACCAAAGTTACACTTAGCAAACATGACAGGATACTTTTATTTTCTTGGTACTTAAGAAAATGAGACATCTTAAGTACCCTGATAACGTAAAGTTATCAGAGACATTTTGTTGAAAAACTTCGTCCGAGGTGAATTTGCTAATCTGAATAAATATTGTTAACGCGCCCGCCATGATCCAGTTAATGGTCTCGTTTATTATGTACTCTTCTATCCACTAGTTCAGTCACAAAATGTTTTGTAAATGAGACTATCCTTTGCTAAATAAATTACTAAAAGAATTTGTGTCCTCTCCTAGTTCTAGTAATAACCATAGTGCCTACTGAGCATTCGATCTGGAGGTTCGTTCCCCGGATGTCTGGGAGCCGTTTGGAATTATTATATTAGTACACTATAAACGGCATTTTTCTGTAGTATGGCTTGCTGTATATTGCTAGTGTCAAGTGTGGAATGAGTAGGGTGAGTGAACAATCGCAGTCAGCTGTGTGATGGCAAAGCTAGCAATTTGTCAGCGCTTCCGGGCGAGCGTGCCGTGCGCCGATGCCTCCCCGGCCATTCACATGACATATTTTACAAGACTTTTCATTTTTCCACCGCTCTATATTAGATGTGTCACATTGATAAAATTCTTCTCTCAACGATTTTCTTCTATACATTGTGCGCGGCTGGAGGAGGAGACTGACCGGGGGTTCACTTGGACCTCTGTCGCGTAAGAAAATAATTAGAAAAAATATCTATACCTATAATAAAATTGTAATAGGCCGATGTGTGTACATTACAGATAGATTAAAGAAAAACTGGGGGTCTTTAGTAGAGCAACAGAACTCAAAATAACAATTTTTTGTCTGTCTGTATGTTTGTACGCGCTTCACGCAAAACCTGCATGGGATTGAATGCAGTTTTCACCGATGTATTGCTAGAGGTCTAACTTAAAATCTGGTGCATGTTTCATATTGATACGCCGCCGCCTAAAATTGGACTTATAGTATGTTAGTCTTTTTGGAACGTGAATGAAACTGCAGACAACAGCTAGTAGAAAATATTGTTACGCCGAGTAACTAGGACGACGGAGATGGGTCACGGAGATTCTGGATTAGTCGATGAAGCAGGTAGAAAACAAACAAGAGGAATATGCTAGAATGCGGCACCCGCAACAAAAAGAAAAAAACAAACAAAACACAATAGCGTGAGACCGGGCTCAAGGTCAAGGATTAACAATGGCGATTGTAAACATCTTTTGTTCGCAAGTTGAATAAAGGACGTAAACATCTATTGTCTCAAAAATGCGGGCGGGTCGCATTATTGAGATTTATCGAGATTTTTCGAATCCAGAATCTTCGTGGCTCATATAAATAATGGTCAACAGCGTCGGCAAGGGCAGTTCAGTTTTGGACACATCCAAGTGAAGATCGAAGTGAAGTAACAAGTGATTATCAGTGCGACGTTAAGTGTAACAAGTGCTAGTATAGTGACTGTTCGTGTAATTTCTGTGAGTGTTTGTGTGGTGAATAAAGTGACTGTTTTCGGTGAAATTAGTGATTTTAATTTATCCCGAACCCCAGCTCGTAACATTTGGTGTCAGAAGTAGTGGGATAAATTATGCCGGTTTTACCGAAAGAAGATACGGAGGATATCCGGACAAGAAGTCAGCGGCAGCAGGAGATGGACCAGAGACGATTTGCAGATTCGCCGTCACTACCTTCGGGTCATGAGCAACCACCTAATGACCCAGCCGCTGGTCCATCCGGGACATCTCCAGCACCTGCAGTTGACCTTGCAGCCTTAATGGCACTGATGCAGGAGCAAGCCCGCCGTCAGGAGGAGCAAGCCCGCCGTCAAGAGGAACAGGCACGCCTACTGCGGGAGCAACTGCAACAAGATAAGGAAGAACAGGCACGCCTACTGCGGGAGCAACTGCAACAAGATAAGGAAGAGCAGGCCCGCCGCCAAGAGGAACAGATGCTCCTTATAAAAGACCTCCATGGAACTCTTGGCAAAGAGCTTGGCGCAATGAAGGAGCAGGTGGAACAGCATGAGAGTTGGATTTCCGAAGTCAAAGTTGAAATGGCTGATATGAAGAAGACCCTTAGTGATCTCAAGGCAGGAAAAGGATTTGTGGCTCCCTATGGTCGATACTCCCACGACCCCTTCAGTACGTGGATTTAAAGTGCCACCGTTTGATGGAACCTCTTCATGGTCAGCTTACAGACGCCAGTTTGAAGCTTATGTGGAGTCAAATGGATGGGACAAGACCCAGGCCAAGACGGCACTCACCTTATGCCTCCGCGACCAAGCTTTAACTGTAGTGGAGGCGCTCGACAAGGACATGACCTACGACCAACTACTGGAAGCATTGGACTCAAGATACGGCGACGCACATCTAGAATACGTGTTTCGTGCCCAGCTGAAGGACCGAGTACAGCGCGGTGCAGAGACCCTACAGCAGTGGGCTCTAGAAGTTGAGAAGTTAGTCCGGAAAGCCTACCAGTCCACACCTGCGCTGATCGACGGGAATCTTGTTCAGGCGTTCGTCGATGGAATACGTGATCTAGAAGTCAGAGCCGCTGTGAGACTTGGGCACCACAAGACTTTAAGAAACGCCTTAGCCCATGCCTTGGAAGTAGAAGCAGTGAGACAGGACCATCGGGCTCACCGTATCCGGGAAGTCGTTTTACCAACATGCCACCTTTGCGGGGAAAAGGGCCATTTCCAGGCAGGTTGCCCGAAGCGCAGCGAGGGTCGAAAGGATGGTGCAGCATCACCAAGATGCTACATATGCGGAGAAAAGGGCCACCTCCGAGCTAATTGCCCAAAGGGAACCACGTGGCGACAAAAGACCTATGATGAAACAGTAAGGGCGGTGAATGCAACCGCCGAGGAGCAGCAGGGAAACGAGTAAAAGCCAGGACTGCGGGGCGGGTGCTGGCTGGTGCAGAAGTAGCCCCAAGGATTTCGATCTCACAAGCCCATGATGGAAACAGCCTGATCATCAAAGGTGAAGTCAACAGAACACCCTGTAAGCTGACAATAGATACTGGAGCTTCTCGCACGGTCGTGAATTCTCAACTAGCACGTCGGGTTCTTGGGGACTGCATCATTGACCGTGAGTGTATACAATTAGTAACAGCTACTGGTCAGCACATATCCGTCCGAGGTGAGAAGGAGGTGGAATTGAAACTTGGTAACAGAATATATCGGCATAATGTCATCGTAGCCGATATAGTAGACGACTGCATACTGGGATTGGACTTTATGCGAGAGCATTCTTGTGGGATCGACGTTAATCAAGGAGTATTGAAGTGCGGGACAGAAGAAGTCTTTATGGAAGCTGCAACCGCCGGGAAAGTGTTTTGCCTGAAGAAAATAATTCTACCTCCTAAGTCGGAAACAATCGTGCCAGTCGCTCTACCACAGAATGCTGGGCAGGAAAATCGATGTGTTCTCATAGAAAGGTTGGACGAAGACTTGCCATGGAAGATGGCACGAACGTTGGTCAAAGCTTCAAATACATCAGCTGTACGCATACTCAATCCCAGCGATAAGGACCAAGTGATCAAGAAGGGTACATTGATGGGCATTTGTGAAGAAGTAGCATGGATGCGACGTTGCAGTGATCAGTGTACTGGTAACGCTCACAATTCAAGGTTTAACGTGGCAACACTCTTGGAAGACTGTAGAAATCATATGTCTGAAGAAGAAATGGACAAGGCTAAGAAGATGTTGCTTCAGTACGCTGATATTTTCTCTACAAATGATGCCGATATAGGAAAAACCGGATTGGTACAACACAAGATCAATACTGGCAATGAGTCACCAATTCGTCAGCGACCTAGAAGACTGCCAGTTGCAAGAGAGAAGGAAGTGGAGATCATGATTGAGGGGATGGTGAAGGATGGTGTAATAGAGCCTTCATCTAGTCCGTGGTGTTCTCCTGTCGTGTTAGTGAAAAAGAAAGATGGCAGTATGCGCTTCTGTGTGGACTATCGACGACTGAACGACATTACAAAGAAGGACAGCTACCCATTGCCAAGGATTGATGACACACTGGATACACTGACAGGCATGAAATGGTTTACCACCTTAGACCTCAAAAGTGGCTACTGGCAAGTGGAAATAGACCCAAAGGATAAGGAGAAGACCGCATTCTCTACGGGAAAGGGTCTGTGGCAGTTTAAAGTAATGCCGTTTGGATTGTGTAATGCTCCTGCCACGTTCGAGAGACTTATGGAACTAGTGCTCACTGGCCTGATCGGAGACGCCTGCCTGGTCTATTTGGATGACATCATCATTGTGGGCCGTACATTTGATGACCACCTACGAAACCTGGAACGTGTGCTATCAAAAATCAGAGGAGCCAATCTAAAGTTGAGTCCGAAAAAGTGCTCATTATTCAAACGACAAGTGAGTTTTCTGGGACACATAGTTTCGGGAAAGGGTGTTGAAACGGATCCAGAGAAGATAGTTGCTGTCAAAGAGTGGCCAGTGCTGAAAGATAAGACGCAAGTCAGAGCATTTTTGGGCTTGTGCTCCTACTATCGACGGTTTGTGAAGAATTTTTCGGACATTGCGAAACCATTACACAAATTGACCGAGGAAAAAGCGCAGTTCTGCTGGGACACAAACTGTGACAGTGCTTTTCAAGAGTTAAAGGACCGTCTGTGCAATACACCTATATTGGGCTACCCTGACACTGAAAATGAATTCATCGTGGACACAGACGCAAGTAATACTGGAATTGGTGGAGTGTTGTCACAGAAAAAAGGAGATCAGGAGGTTGTGATAGCCTACTTCAGTAAATCATTGTCAAAACCAGAGAGAAACTACTGCGTCACGAGAAGAGAACTGCTCGCAATAGTCAAGACGTTGCAACATTTCAGCAAGTATTTATTGGGAAGGAAATTTTACCTGCGCACGGACCATGCTGCACTAAAGTGGCTATTGCAGTTTAAGAACCCGGAAGGACAAGTAGCAAGGTGGATTGAGCTACTACAAGAATTCGACTTCGTAATTGAACATCGCAGTGGCAGATCCCACGGTAACGCAGATGCGTTGTCACGAAGACCTTGTCCAGAGAAGTGCAAACATTGTTCCAGACAAGAGGCTAAAGAAACAGTGCCCGTGAGGATGCTGAAAACTGACCTTAGCGACGAATGGAAAGAAAACTTACAGCAGGCTCAGGAAAAAGACGCTGATATCAAACCGATCCTCGAGTGGATGAAAGCTGGTGCCTCTAAACCAACATGGAGTGATGTTGCGTCATTGAGCACAGTCACAAAAAGTTACTGGGCACAGTGGGACAGTCTGCTGATACAAAATGGTGTCTTATGCCGGAAATGGGAAAATGTTAAAGGAGACAAGTGTCATCTGCAGATGGTAGTCCCCAAAGCTAAGGTGCCAGATGTCCTGCGACTTTACCATGACGGATGTTCGGGAGGTCATCTAGGTGTAAAAAGGACTTTATTAAAGATTCGAGAGCGATTCTACTGGATCCACTGTCGGGACGATGTTGAAGACTGGTGTCGTAAATGCACTAGTTGCGCAGCTGTAAAAGGGCCTCACACGCGCAGCAGAGGAGCATTGAAAGTCTACAACGTTGGTGCGCCCTGGGAACGAATAGCCCTAGACGTTGCGGGACCATTTCCAGAAAGTGAAAGTGGAAACAAGTATTTTATGGTTGTGATGGATTATTTCACAAAGTGGCCGGAAGTGTTCGCCATTCCTAACCAAGAAGCTTCGACGGTTGCAGATAAATTGGTCCATGAAGTCTTCTGTCGATTTGGAGTACCCTTGGAGATTCACAGCGACCAAGGAAGGAATTTTGAGTCTCAAATATTCCAGGAGACGTGTCGGGTAATGGGTACCCATAAAACCAGAACCACCTCTTACCACCCACAATCTGATGGAATGGTTGAACGATTCAATCAAACCTTAGAGAGATATCTGGCAAAAGTCGTGGGGAACAGGCAGAGGGATTGGGATAAGCACATCCAGCCGTTCCTTTTGTCATACCGGAGTGCAGTTCACGAAAGTACGTCGGTAACACCAGCCTTCGCGAACTTCGGAAGAGAACTACGGTTGCCTGCAGATCTCATCACCGGTATTCCGCCTGACACCCCCCGTTGTGTGACTGATTATGCAATGCGGGCGGGTCGCATTATTGAGATTTATCGAGATTTTTCGAATCCAGAATCTTCGTGGCTCATATAAATAATGGTCGACAGCGTCGGCAAGGGCAGTTCAGTTTTGGACACATCCAAGTGAAGATCGAAGTGAAGTAACAAGTGATTATCAGTGCGACGTTAAGTGTAACAAGTGCTAGTATAGTGACTGTTCGTGTAATTTCTGTGAGTGTTTGTGTGGTGAATAAAGTGACTGTTTTCGGTGACATTAGTGATTTTAATTTATCCCGAACCCCAGCTCGTAACAATATAATGTTTTTACTAATAGTCCGTTACCGTGTGAGCAAAATAGATTTTTAACACCTTGTTATTGAATTTAACCTATAGGTTCTATAAACCCTGATCATGCATAGGGCAGCTTTTAATTTATAGTGAAATATTCGCTATCAAAAAGACTACTTCCACAGTTATTCTGTGAACAGGCTAGAAACTTCTTCAAGTAACAAAATTTAGTTTTTTGTTTACAATATAGAGATATAGGTACTATTTAGGATAGCCCAATAATATAAATATTATTATCTATTCACTAATATGATCTCCTATTCCACATTTCTCTTTGGACCTCTTTGTGTACCTACGTACGCACGCGTCCTAGCCCCTAGCCTACATAGGTATAGAGTTCAGAGTGGACCTCCCTGATAATTGTCCTGCCATCATGTGTACGGGTCATGTAGCATTTTGAATACTTCGTTCCATATTGACGTCACATGTGCTACATATGTATCGAACAATATTCTATCATAATAATTGTTAAAGAACAACTTAATCGTTCGCAACTGCACAAGTTTGCACTAGCTATGTCGTAGCTTCCGCTTTCCGCTAACTTGCTATGAACGTGAGGTATGCATAAACTTCTTGCAAAGGGATCGTATAGGTAAGTACTCCGTCAAGTTATTTATATTGAGTGTGAAGTATTAATATTTACGTATTATGTATTACAGTAGTACTCTTGCTTGCTGATCCGGTATTGTTGTCATAAATCTAGTGGTCATAAGGGCGACTAGGTTTGATTACCAGGCCGAGAAGAGGGTTTTTCTATTTATAATTCTCACTAGTATCTCAGAGTGGATTTCTGCCCTGTTAATAGCAATAGGCCCGCCCCTTATTACATGGGACATACCGATGTCCTATGTAATAAGGGGCGGGTAAACATTTGCCTAATCTTTAGGTAAATACAGGCGTATTCATGAAATTAGCTAATAAAAGCTAGCCCAGCTTGAAATTCGACAGTATTGAATTAATGTACGATTGTTTGTTTTCCCAAATAAAATAAAATAAGAAAATTGAACAATTTATTACCTACTTATGATCTCTCACTAAATAACTATGGTTACTTCAACTGCACGGCTAGAGAGGCCACTAGGCAAACCACGTGCTACAAAGTTGGTATGTTATTATTACAATAGTAGATACTATTGTAACACATGTACGTAAACATTTGATCGATAATATCCATACAGAGTCGGCCGCAAAAATGTAGGCCGCCACAATTGCGAGTGAGTCGCCATTACTTCCATTAGCCGCTAAACGATTGTGCGAACGGCATACAAATGCAGTTTCGATAGGGATTGTTAAAACCGCACCGGACTGGAGCACCGCGTGAACAATTCAATTACGGGACGCTTTGAACTTAAATACTGTTCAAACTGAATATTAGTAACAGGTTAACAACGAGAAACATTGTGTTTATAACTTCATAGAAAGTGGGTTTTGTCCAATTCATTTCAACTCTGAATTTGTACACCCATAACTCACCCCATCCTCCTAGCCTGTTCACAACTATGGTGGGCTTGGCTGCGAGTCTATAAAGCTGAATATCAGTATTTTATCGGAAGGCCGACACGATTGACGTAGCAGTTGAGCGATTGGCTTCTGCGCCACGTGGGTTCGATCCCCACCCGGAGCAAATATTTGTATGATCTACAGATAGTTGTTCCAGGTCTGGACATTTGTGTATGTGAGAATTTGCGTTTGTAAACGCACCCACGATACAGGAGAAAATCCAAAGTGTGGGGCAACACTTTTAATAAAACAAAAAAAATGCACTACCACCGGACCTCCGCAACCCAATTTTTGGGCAATACCGATATTCTAATAATACCTGGCTATCAGACTTTTTGGGCTTCGGACTACCACTAACGATTATCGTGGGTATTCGTATGACAACTGAGACCAATGGTTTTCCGTGCTCTCAAAGGCACGGAGGGTTTCGATGTGTTAAAAATGGTCACCCATCCGCTGTCTGACCGTGGCAGTCTTAGCTTAACCTTGCAGATGATGTTGATGTTGACCAGCGTACCTAGTTATTACTTAACCACGACCTCTCACTTAGTCACGAGCCCCTCCCTCTCACGAGCTCTTCCTTTTGTACACCCGTGACTCTGTTAAAGACTATCGTGTCGGTACACTCGGAATCGTTTGCCACCTGTAGCAAATTGTTCATAGCAATATAAAGTTTATGTATGAGATGTTTCGGCCCTTTATTGTTCATCTTTACGACACACGGTAACTGAGGGGTTTATTTATAGTCGAGATGAGTCTTTCACCGCAGTTGCTCTGTCTTGACACTAGTTAAATATTTGTTCTTGGTAGACATGCCTGAGGCACCATAGCACAGACGCGAGCGCAGTGCGATTACTACGGGCTTGCCTCAATGTAGGTTTCTGTGACTGTGAAAGAACTTATTCTTTCCTAAAAAAAAAAATTAAAAGGTTTTAATATCATTATGAACCGACTTTTACTATTACATCAACCCTGAAATTGCTGATAAAATTGTCCTTTAAAACCTCCTCCTCTAAAACACTAAATACATTTTGATGATAATCGATTAATCAATCAAACGTAAGAAAACCTTTAAAACTTCAGCGACTTACGATTTATTATAAAATGCCTGTCTTTATATAAATACTTGTATAATGTACTGTATATTCAATAGACTATACCGTTGCCATTTTCAATAAATAAAGCTTACGTTTTCTACATCTTGACGTCACAGTATCTCAACTTATAAATGACTAACCTAATATCTATTATTGACAGACTTGCATGAGGCACCCAACAAGCGCGTCGGCGCGAGAAAACCGAGACACGGTGTTCTGTCAGATGAGACGTGCCATGGACCTGATACACTACGTCGTGAGAGACGGCCTGCCCGGACACGAGGAGCAGTCCCATGAGGTTTGATGTCACACTCCCGTACTTTATATAAACAAACATTAACACGGACAAAAGCTTTTCTCGTACCTTTGACTAACTGAAATAATAAGATAAAACAAGCCTCAACGCATAATGAAATTACAAAGGACTGCGAAAAATATCTAGCTGATAACTCGTGTAAATTCCAAGTCTCCTTGTGTTGTTCCATTTCTTTTATTTAATTTGGTTCTCTGCAAACATGAGCGTAAACCGAAGTAAATTCGCTTTGCATATTCTTAAAAACTTTCAATGTAAAAGACACAAAGTATGTTCCAGTAAAATTAAAAGTTGGTTTATTTATATACATTTAATTGCTTTTATAGATATGTAACCCGAAAGAATTTCAAACTTTGACAATATATTTGACCGATTCTTTAGAAACTTCTATAGAAACTCAATAAAATCTCGGAACTTTCATGAGAATATAGATAGGAAATAAATCTTGTGCCACAGGCGTTGGGCTTACAACAATAGATGCAGTAAATAATGTTCACAACGCGTGACTTCGAGCTCCGTATTGTTCGCGTCGTGTATTCCTGTGGGAGCGATCCGCAGTCACGAATGTATGCCTTGGTGGTGAATTAATTTGTGGAATACGAATTTAAAGTCAAAGGAATTCTAACCTTAGGTACTCTCAATAATATCAAATAGTTTAAATATTCACGTGAGTAAAAATTACCATAACTTACCTTCGTATTTTAGTAAGTTTTTATCCTATCACGAATTAATATTAAGTATATTAACATAAATATAATAATAAGAGCCTTAGCTGTAGGTATGTGTACATCGAACGATAGTTTAGTCAGATTGGACTGCAGTATAATTATTGTCGGCCAATTTCAAATTGTAAGACCAATCAATGTATCGACTGATAATAATTATGATTTGTATCCTACGGAGGCTCTAACACTTAGCACTCTTTTTTTCTATCCGTCTATCCGCGAATCACTAATGAAGCGTGTGATCGTCAATTATTTGAACCCAATCCATTTTGAGTGACTCTTTCTCTGATTGGAAGAAAATACTTTTGTTACCAATCCAATCCATTGAGGTAACTCCACATATCCAACGCAACGTCTTGGCTTTCGTGACACTAAGCTGCTACACGTGTCGCTTCGGGACACGCTAGATTTACTAGCTTACACAAGTACCTGATGGATAACTCTACTTTTAGAATAAACCTTTGAGTCTACAATTCTACATAATATCACACAAAGTAAATATATTGTATTTTCACTGGGTCCTTTTTATTTTCGTTGTAAAGAATAACGTGGCTGTATGATGTTTCGGTTCAAAGGAAATAATATTCCATGTTGTATCCCAGAGCAATTCCCTATCCAGCTGAAAAAAGTGGGTCATTTCCTTTTCCGAGACATAAGCTTTTCCTTTATGTAAAGTCTTTACTTTCCAGCAGAATTCCTGTACTAAACTATAACAGATAGATAGTTTAGGACAGAAGACTTCACTGATTTAAAAAAGAGTTTTTCTAATTAAAAAAAAAATAACCGAAGAACCGTTCACAAAGAAAATAGTATATCTTTGTGATTTAAGTTCTCATTGTTAATGCAAAAGTCCATTTAAGAAAATAAAACTTTGCAGCCAACCTTCAATCGAGTTAAGTTTCATTTAAAACTTATTCTTTGTAAAAGATCTATGCTAGAACTACAGATCCTTCGATTGACTAGTTTTCAGCTAAAAACATACGAACAATCAATTAACGTTATTTGTTTCCATCGTTCCTATCACAAAAAAAAAGAATTTTGACATATAACTTTTTGAGTGGACATCAAAAGCGAACAAAAGCGCTGGCAAAAATTCTGAAAACCCAGATTTTATGCCAGAAAAGCTGTGGAAAAAGTTTGAGCACATTACCAGCTGCATTTTTATTTATGATATAGCGCTTAAAGCGATGTTAGTTAAGAAACCATTAGGTAAGGCGCCACAAGTGCAAACATTTGCCGACGAGATAATATATGTCATCGTCTAAACAAGTTTAGCGGAGAGCCACGCGCCACTAAGCACGTTCTAGAGTGTAGTACACACACGTTATAGGAAATTATTGTTACAAATGATCGACATTATAGTTAAACCAAAACCGTGCCTCACTGAAACATGGCTGTTGTAATAAAATTTGATGAGAACGCTCTTACGAATCCGATTCAGTTTATATTTATGTATATATATCTACTAGTTTACATTACAAATTTCTTCACTCACATTAATTAAGAAAACAAATAAGCATAAGCCGTAGAATTCTGCGGATAAAGGTATGTATTAGTTTCTTATATTTTTACTATAGACACTAGACTTCGGAAACATACTTTTCCAAATGATATGAGTCATAAAATTCTCGTACTATCGGAAAAATTGTTTAGTTACAATATAGATACAACACTAGTCCGGGTTTGTATTACAGTAGACACTAGAGAGGCTTCCGCCACTGCTACACTCCGGAGTCCGGAACTACAGATATGTACAAACGGGGAAAGTGTCCGCGAACCTACTTTGCTGATTAGATATAGGTACAAATCTTCTGTATAATGCAAAAATTACGTAACCATTACAATAGCATCTGCCAAATTACGGTGAGTTTTCATTTTTAAACAACAAACATTTATTTTTGAAACTGTAATCTTTAACGTCCTCCATGAACAAGTACGACCTACAAATAATCATAATCATTCTATAAATAAAATTTAACATAAATAAAAATATTTTGGTAATAGGGTAATACCCTACCTACATCATGCGTAGACAAAGTCTACGAAACGTCTACGAAATCTCGTAGCGAATTGCTACGACGCAATTTATAAAATCCGTAGACCTTTAATAGTAGTGGAGTGGTTTATCATACTCGCCCTAGATTATACCAATAACGTAAGGACCGCAAGTAGAAAAGTAATTTGAAAAATGTATTTGATATCGCTGGTACCTACATGGGGCAGGCTAGGCTGTATCTAGCGATACAGATCTAGGCGCTATCGCGATGGGCAGTCTATTACTCTCCCGACCGCGACGTAGTACACTTACCATTTCCAATAACATAGTTTTTCTTAATCAAATCCTTACCAAAGTTGCAACATTTCGAAAGTATTTTTAAAACTTCCTACTATCTAAAATGGTCACAATAAAAACCGTGTTTAAGGGTTCGGCGGAGCTTGAATTTCCCACAAAAATGTAATACCGAAATAAATCCTAATCCAGACCAATATTCTTATATTATTATTCGGATTTGAATACCTATAATATAGGTTCCTACGGTAATATTTCGTTTCTAACTGGTAAAGTTATCAAAAATTGCATTCGCTTGCATTTATTTCCAGTGAAATATTTTGGACGAAATGGTAGAGTAGGTATAGATTATAGGTACCTATCCAAATCCGAATAATAACTTAGTTTGATAGAATATTGTCTGGATTACGATTTATTTCCGTATTACATTTGTAAGAGAAATTCGGTCCGCCGGACTCATAATTTTTTTGTATGTACTTGAAAATTATGCGTACGCTTTAGACTAAGTATTATTTATTAGAATACTGAGAATACTTATCCCAACGTTGAACGACAATCGATACCAGACAAGTAAACGACACAAGTTTGACGACACGTTTGACGTAGCAACTGAGCGATCGGCTTCTGCGCCATGTGTTGTGGGTTCGATCCCCACACGGAGCAAATATTTGTATGTACTACAGGTAATTGCTTCGGGTCTGGACGTTTGTGTATGTGAGAATTTGTGTTTGTAAACGCACCCACGATAAAGGAGGAAATCCTAGTAAATCCTATAAATAAAAAAAAACCAGCGAAACGTCTACTGCAGTTTTATTAATATCTACTCATAAAGATTTTGTTATACTGGTGTTGTAATGCCTTTTTCTATTAAGTTTTGTCGGAAATCTTCGCTAGCGTGCACTAAACTAATCACTATACTTTAATCGTACCTAATCTGATGAATAGTGTTGGGATGCATAGAGGTCAAACAAATATTCATTTTTGTATAATAGATTAGCTGATAAATAAGATGTTCGGAACTGCTATTGTGCTGCTAGTAATTAATTACAAAAAATAAAACAAACGTTAGTATGTAAGATGTTAGAATCATATTAATAGATATATTAAATATTTCTGAGAAGATTTCCCTTGGGCTCTCCTGTCCTAATAGTATGTAAAATTGTTTTGCATAGGTAAGTGATATTTCTAAATCAAGCTACTGATACTTCTAGCCTATCACAATCACAGCCAAGCAAAGCATGAATGTCCCTAATGTACTTATATACTTACAATGGGATATACACTATCTGTTTCACTGATTTTTATGTCTCTGTTACTCGTTCTATTTCATATTATTGAAAGATAAACACTATTTTCTTTTCTTGTAGATGAAACCTTTCTCGGATAGTCATGAACAGGTATCAATTTATTGAAAGCAGGTAGTCGAGTGCATTCTTATTTATGTAAGACATTATTATTGTATATAATAAGCACTAGATTGTTCTATTTGTATGCTTTATTTTGATTGATATATAGATTGTTCTATTTGTCATTAATAATGATGTATGTATGTATAGTGTGCAATTTGCTTCCTCATATTTCTCTCCAATTTGTGAATATATATTTTTTAAGTTTGTCCTACTCTTATTTTTAGATGTGTCTTAACGTAGACATTATTCAATTTGGTAAGTTGAATAACGTCTTTGTGGATTTTCATAAATACTTTATCATTCTTATTTATATTTCAGGGTTTATTTATATTTGGACTTGAGGAAGCATTAAATTCTGTTAATTCGTATCATGTAAAGAGCACCTGTATTTTATATAAGTAGTTATAGTTTCTAATTAATAAATAATAATTTTATTTATCTCGTCACTATTCTGCTAACAATCACGCTCCAAACAGCTTATCCATAAAGGCCGGCTACGCTTCCCACTAACTTTATAGGTAGGTGAATACTTTCAGTGATTATTTAGATATACCCACAAAATACATAACATTTATCCACAGTGGTGAGTAACAAAATATCAAGCCTGTATTTAAAATTATATAAGTATTAGGTGTATATATATATAGCGGTAAAAGTAGGTACATATTTTAATTAATTTAGATCTCAAAATGTGATAGAAATTACGCTTAGTAGATAACATAGCACTATTTTGTTTTAGTAAGTTTATTCTTAAACGCATTTTCCACCTTATAAAAAGCTAAAAAAACACCAACTTCTGTACTTACCTTAAGTATTTACAGGATCCGTGAGTGTAAAGTAGGAAATATCAACGATTTTAGGTTTTTGAGATTTCAATTAAGATGAGATTATGTATTAGGCAGCGCAATGGGAAGCGGGCACGGCGCTGGGCGCACTCCGGGGGCTGACAGGGCAAGTGCGCACGGCGCGGGCACGCGGCGGCGCCGATCTCTCGCGACGACGCTCGCTCGCGTCCACGCTGCGCGCACTCGTCGAACGCACGCACGATTTCACGGACTCGGCTTACACGTCGCACGAACATCGTCAGCGGATACTCGCACTCGCCGAGAGAATAGCTTACGAATTAGAAAGACTAGTTGCAGTCGCCGTGTCGCTGGTAAGCTAGCACTGTTACCTCAAACGATTGTGTTTTATGTTTTTTTATTAAGTGCTCATAATTCAGGAAGAGCAAGGTGCCAACGGTACTGCGACGGCGCTGGAGAGTGCGTGTACGGGCGCGACAAGCGCCGCGTCAGAGCTTGAACGCGCGCTAGTCGCTGCAGCGCGCGATCAGGCGCGAGATCTCGCCCCCCTCGCTGACGAAGCGAAGAGACTCGCATCCGACCTCGCATATATAGGTAAACAAGCAGGTATAGAGTATTGTCCTAACAATTACAGTATTAGGGAGTTAAAACCGTCCTCTTATCAGCTTCATAAAAAAAACATATCCTAAATGGCTTAAGCTTTATAGTTTTTCAAAATTATAATTATAAGTAGCTTACCACATTCCACAAGAGTAAAAATGTTCTCATCTGCAGCTAGTTCCTGTGGTGAGAGAGAATCAGAGAGACTGCACAATATAGCCAGCCGGCTCCATGAACAATTAGATCACATTATAGAGGTAAATGCAAGAATCTCAGGCCGGTACGGCATTAATGGGTAGAGTCAATGTTTAAAAATGTGTTTTAATTAACAGGTTTGCAAATTACTCAGGCATATAGCTTTATCCGAAACTCTGCAAGTGAGTGCAAAGTTTGCAGAAATAAACCTTAGGATATACGGGCCGCAAGTGGTGACGGCCGCGCGGACGCTGGCGGCGCACCCGGGCAGCGCGGCGGCGCGCGAGAACCTGGACGTGTTCGTGGACATGTGGGCATGGCTGCTGGCGGACGCCGCGCGCCTCGCACGAGAACTGCTCGACCTCACCGACGACAGACCCGACAAGCAACAGTATAGCAGTTTACCTAGGCCAGGAGTAAGTTTTATTACAACATACTTACTTACGTATTGGTATCGTTTGCAAATAAGTATTTATGCCGACGAGCATTTTGAAATTTGACATCTTTAGGTACATGGTGCAAGCATGGTATTTAAATTCTGACGTCATTATTCAAACTGTCTCTAACACAACCACGCGAATGCTCAGTGTTCTTTATAGTAACAACAGGACATGTTTTCACAGAAACACGGGACGACAAGCAAACCACTGAAAGCAGTAAGACTGGACTCTGATGAGCAGGCTAAGATCGCAAAGTCTGGTCTGGAAATGAAAATGATGTCCTCTGAAATGGATGCCGAGACTGAAAAATGGCAGGGTGCAGCTGCGGACGAAAACAACGATATTGTGAAGAGGTACACCTACGGATTGCTTCAATAATTCTACAGAAATATGTATTAAGTATACAATTTCATATTTGAAATTTTCTTCATAAATTACAGGGCAAAAAATATGTCTTCCATGGCCTTCGCTATGTACCAATTCACAAAAGGTGAAGGCCGTCTAAACACTACTCAAGACCTCTTCACACAAGCGGAATATTTCGCAGAGGAAGCTAATAGACTTTATAAAATTGTGCGACAATTTTCTTATCAGGTAAACTAAAATTTGCAAAACATTCATTATTTACATATTCTATGTACCTACATATTTATCTATAATATAAAAAATATGTATTTCAAGGTCCCCGCGGGAGCAACAAAAAAAGAACTTCTAGAGCATCTAGATAAGGTTCCAACGTATGTGCAACAGCTACAATTTACAGTGAAAGAGCCGACGGTTGGGCGCGCAGCCACCTTCAGCAAAGTAGACAACGTTATACAGGAGACCAAACATCTTATGAACGTTATTAGCAAAGTCGTCACTACGTGTTTCGATTGCGCGAACAAGGTGAACGCTCATTCTATAAAGTTATTTGACTATACAATTACATTTCCAATTTCTTTTTCGAGCAACACATCGCACATTTTGACAGTTTTAGTAAATTTTCTAGGCAATGTAAAGATTTTAGTGCATTGGAACATAATGTTCCTTAGGTACCTTTGCCGTGGGAGGCCCGTGTGGGAGTGGTTAAAAGGCACCAGAGTGTTGCACCTGTTAAGTACTTTAAAGATTATATTTCATTCGTGATTGTTAGAGTTTCGGGAAAACGGTGAACCAGTGTGATTTAAAACGAGGTTTATTCTTGATGCAAATTAAAATAGCTACCTATTGGTTTCTGACACTTACGCGAATATTAGACATTGAAATAAAACTACTATTTACGGATTTTATCGCGTTGTATTGATATTATTTGATTCCCGACGTTTCAGATCCTTTACAGCATCCATGGTCACGGGTAGACTACATGTCCAATACAACGCGATAAAATCCGTAAAAAGTAGTTTTATTTCAATAACTACCCATTATTAAACATATTTTCATTTAGACACTAACTTCAGGATTATCAAGAATAAATCTCATTAGTCAATTAGAACATAGTTTTACATATAGCAATAGAACAGTTTAAATATGGATACTCCTACTTTTATTTACTTATATTTATTTTTGTTACATCTGTTTTTCCTGCCTCCACTCCAGGGTCTTATTCCGCTGGACAAAGCGATAAACAAATCCTCAGCACAGACGAGGGACGACTCGGTCTGTCTCTATCTTGCACACTCATATAATACATCACCATATTCACGTATCTACCTATACAATATAATATGTGTAAAATACCTGTGTATACATAGTTTACCTGAGCATGTTAATTTTAATCATGCCCATATACAAATATTCCTTCATGAATACATATTTATGCTAATAATGAACTCTATCTACTCGTTTATACAAAAATATTCTGCCAGCTACACCTTCGCTTAACGGGGATAGCTAAAGACATCACGTAAGAAATCCCATAATAGTCTCCAGCGTGTATATAATATGGACTTCAGTCGTTCCATCCTGCCCAGACTACGTGTATGACCTATTTTATTTGATTTTTTCATGACTCATTTCCAGTTTATGTATTGTTTCGTTACATTTATTTTCAGTATTCCCTTTGTATGCCTGAGAGAGTTCCTATGCATTGGAAGCCAAATTTACAAAAAGCATCCACGTATAAGAGTGAAAATAGTGTACTGAATGGTTGAAGTAGGTATTTGTGGATTCAGCATTGTGATTTCCTTGTAACTGATGATCAGATTTGTTTCCAATGCAAATTATTAACAGACTGACAAATTACTAATGCCGTGGATTTAGTGTAGCATTGTTTGGTGTAACCCATAGCTATTCTTAATGTTGTTGGTGTGTTGTTGCAATTAATAACTTATTAAGTATACTTAGATTAGAATCTGTGTGGTATTTTAATTAATTAATCATTCACTTTAAAGTTTGTTAAACCAATATGAGCTTTAAATGAATCAGTTTTGTTTTTGTCTTTTAAGTAATTTTGTTACAATTTATCTAATGTCAATTAAAACAAACATACTCGTTCAATGAAAATACCATTGTTGTTTTGCCCCTTCAAACATGATTACAACTTATCATGGACCTAATCAGCTCTAACTAATTGTATATAACCCGAAATTGAATCGCGAGCATGATGTTTCTTGTCATTTTGAAAATTGTGTATTCCTAGTTTTGTGTGAATTTGTAATCTTGAGACCAATCGAAAGCATATTTTATACAGACAACTACTATAACTCTTATCTGAAAATATGCGAGTCGTAAGTCCGTCTTGAAAGAGGGGATTATTCAAGCTGAATATTCTCCTTTTTCATGGCACGTATCGTTAGAAACCCCTACAATTCCGCTAACTTGTATGTTGTGGTGTACAGTACAACCTGGACTTCACCGGTCTGACAGCGGGCGGCGCGAGCGCAGGCGGGCGCGGCACAGCGCGCGACGAGGACGCGGGCGGCGGCGTCGGCGGCGACGCCAAGCCGGGCGGCAGCAGCTCCGACACGGCCATGTGACAGTACGGCATGGGCCGGCGCGGCAAGGGCGACGCGCGCCGGACCAGGGTCAGCTTCCTCTTGTTTTAAAGACTTAAACGTCTTTGAACAACTCGTCGCCTGCAGTCGGAAGAACCGGCGTCGCACTAATATACATAAAACTGTGCTACGATGTCTTAAATATATTGGACAGGTTGAAAGTATCACGTAAGGTTTTGAATGTCAAAACTTCAGCATTGGAAAGTTTTTGATGCAGTAGGTGGGTAAACTTATGACCGCACAGATTTGAGATAGGTAGTCAAGAGGTATGAAGTAAAAGGGAGTCGTATACACAACGAATCGCATTATGTACAGCTTTATGTATTTTCAGTTCGGTGCCGGTACTGGGAACTACATGCAATATTGTCTAATTGTGACCAATGCCTAAACTCGACCAATTAGATGTTAGTGCGTGTAGTACTCGCTCTCCGACTACCTTTGCTGTCAAGTGATAATAACTCGCATAAATAAGCGATTATTAAATCGTTTGCAGCAATATAATTATTAATAAGATGGACAGTACGATATACAAAGTAAGTTTCTGCAGAGCACTTGCGACACACAAAGCGTCTTACTTAACTCAACTCTTAGTAGGTATTTTTACTCTTTATGCTAATTCGCAAGCGTGCCGACGCAACGCCTTTGGCTGTGGATCGAAAGTAATAATTATAATGTAATATAATAATTTGTTACTATCAGGGCCTTCAATGTTGACACCACAATATTTAACATAGTTTTTCTCAAACGTAGTTCTCAGATAACTTATTGATAGGGGTAGAAAAGGCATAAACAGACAGTTACTGCAGATTATTATAAATAATGCCTCGAATATAGAACAATTTGTGATCAACAATTAAGAAGAGTGAAATCGTACAATAAATATAATACTTGTTACACTTTCATAATGTTACACATTGTTACAATTAATACGTAAACAACACAGAGAAGCCTATTTTTTTAAGTTTCCCTCTCTTAAGCCTGTATAATAAGAACTTCTAATCCTACTAACTTTTATCTGTTATGTAACCACACTACTGGTCCTTTACTATTGTTTACACCTAAGGTACCCACGTCTCTACGCACCCTACTGCACTCTCCGTGGTCCTGTTGCACTTTGTTTTGCGTTATGCACGATGGCTTCCGTACTTTCTTTGGCGATGTTTTTGTTCAGAACATGCTACTTAACCATATTATACCCACTTCAGAACGACACAGTGTTACTCTTGCATTCGATGTTATCGCATTCTTCGTCATTTCTTCTTCAACAAGTTTGTGTACATACATTAGAATACGGTCATATTGACATTAATTATTGCGAGCTGCGCGTGCGGCTGTGAACATTGCATGATTGTGAAACGGAACAAATAGATGTGTGTTGCATGTGTGTACCGTAATGGATGTCGTACGTCATCTTTCCGACGGGAGGATGTTTAATGTTAAGATGAGGGAAATTGACTCTGGTGGTTGCCACAGCAGCTCCCATGTCGCCCAGAAACGCAGTGTTATATAGACCGTTGGGCACCGACACGTGAATAGTGATGCACCCTGCGCAGAACGCAGGCACTCGTTCACTAATGCTCATGCATGCTGCAATGTGACTTGAGGGCTGGCATTGCATGTAGACGCGCATCGCCCGGCATGTCTGCAACATCGCTCAGCTGTGTTAAATGTGTTACTGCAATAATGAACATATCAGTTTGTAGGTAGTTTCAACTGCCTACAGACTAACGACAAAGTCGTTATTTAGTGTATAAGGGCTTTATTATAATGGAAATACGAGCGTGCCTAACTTTGCGATCTATTCAGTAGTTTACCTAAAAATGTAGTGTAACGAAAGCATTTTTAGTTGGGTATGCCCAGTGAAGCATAGATATGGGTTAAAATATTTGCAGTTCCTTTATGGAAACAATTTTGTACAATTGTCCCCCACCTAATAAAGGTAGGTACAAATTAATAAGAATTGCACGATTGCACTGCTGTGTGAGGATCTTTACTAAACAATACTTTATACGTATAAATAATTGAGGCAATATTACGTAAGTATGTACATAGTTGTTGAGTCACAAGTACTTGTATTTCACTGTATTACCAAGTAGTGTAACGCTTAGCCACCGCTGCAACAGTGACGCCGCTCTGTCTATGGCCGGTACAACGGTGCCTGTCTTCTGTGCTATATACTTCACCTAACACCGGTCTATATAACACTCTGCTTGTTTCATAACTATTAGCATTTACTCTTCTAAACTTACTACGTGAACGATGTTGGCTTTCGTATACCTACCTATAGTTATGTCTAACGAAATTGTTATCTAATACGATACTGACTACTTTAACTAATCTTTAATCTTATTTATTGCCTTCTTAGTTATTTTATAGTACGTAAAATATTAATCTAGAATACTAATAATTACGTATAAGTCGGTTTCAATTGTAATACGAAATGATTAGATTAGTCACCCACCATATTATAACTAATGTAAAGAGCTTGATAAAGCTTTATAATGAAGAGTTGTGAATCGAACTTGTGGCCACGTAACGTTAGAAACAAAGATTAGCGTAAACTGCTTTGACTGTTATTAACAATTAAGTTTATTAAGGGTTTTCACTAAGTTTAGTGGAGTGACATGTTTATCGATTAATGGGCCATCAATTATATCCGGAAATATTGCTTTTGTATAAATAATGATAACAAGGTTGCTAATGCTCTAGATAGGACTGCTAGGGTACATTATTTAAAATTGATTGGCTATACCTATTTCTAAATGCGTATTAGGAGATTCGACCATAATTTTTGTATTTTCAGTAATGAATTGTGCCAAAACAATTCTGAATAAAACATGATTAGAGATAGCTATGCAGAACTATAGTATCCCGCTACGGTACATTAATCAATTACGGCTTACGCCACGGTCATTGCATTGTGTAAGGTTGACGAATACATGGTATAATTTATGAATTATAGTATCATTGGATTATACGTATATTTGTAGGTCGTGAATACAATAGCTGTGCCATTGTGCCTCCTCGCCTAGACATTAGCGTTTAGCGAATTAGCACCGTTACAAACATATTCCACGCGAATTGTTTAATTTATCAAAGAAACAATAATAGTGAGTACACAATAATTAACGGTCATCACATCAACGATATCATAATTTATCATTTAGTGTATAAGTAGAGTTTAGCGATACAGTGATTTGTGATATTACAAGATACTTATCGAGGTTTAGTACAACGTCCTTTAATTTCAACGTTTTTATAGTAATTAACTTTAGTAACACGAATGAACACCAAAATAGTTACAAATACTAAATAATTACGTACTTATAGTTAAGATATATCTACTAATATAGACGAGGTATATAGTTCGGGACATTGACCGAGGGAAACTTAGCAAGATTCTTCTTTTTAATTAGATAGATATAGTAGGACACATGCTGAATTTGAAATTGCCTAAACGCGCATTAGGTATCACTTATCATAAAAAAATGGTTTCAAAGCGCAATTTAATTAAAGAACGAATGGCCTGGGATATACCGTTTGACCTACCTCGACGCTGAACAATCTAATGCAAGGAGACAATTTAGTTATAAGAGAATTAATTTTGAAACATCTATTTGCACTTCAAATAACGTAGGTAGGTAGGTACATTAAATCATATTAAATGAAATAAATCTTATTAAAAGTGAGCTTCCGAAATTTAAATGCCTAATTCTCTGTCACAATAAACTGCAATCAACAGAACATATTATTATAACAGTACTTAACTACTACTACCATTATTATTGAGGCTAATAACACACATAAAATGATGTGAAAAGTAATTAGAATAATAACTACATATATTTTCTATTATTCTCTTACATATAATGTGTAAATTGATTACCCTGAAGGAGTTAAACCCCGATAAATGAATAGGTATTGTAAATAAATTAATTTTGATAGAATTTAATTCAGTAATGTCTTAGTTAAAACACGTATCGTCAAATATTTTAAAACAACATAATGTTACTTTGTGTATAAAGATTGTATTGTCGATAAACTGTTGTGATTGTTATAATATATTTAAAGTTGCATTTTCATTATTATAAGTAGAAGTATATTTTCCATAGTGCTGCCAAAGATATTTAATAATATATCTAGATGTAGTAACGTTGTTTACATAACAGAATATTTTGAGGTTGTTCGTGAATTTATGGATTGTATTTTGATGTGGTCGACGAATGTAATAACACTGTGTACGTGGTTTATTACATCACCAAATAAAAAGAGACTTCATACGAGAGTGTGTGTTTCACTATCGCCCCCCGTCTCCTCAGTACTTTGTTGGTATGAATAAAATAAAACGATTTACTCCTATATATTACGTATTTATTTATATTTATTCAAAGGTACAATATATTACATCGTCTGAACTTCCTTCCTCTCCCAACAACACACATCACAAGTCCATCGTAATGACTAAGCAAATGATCTGTATGGTAGTGGGCCTTAACCCTACACAAAATACAAAATTAAGCATAATCTTATCACCTAAAGTACTAAATTTAACGCGGAAGTCAATACTGTAGTGGAGGAAATAATACAAAATATTTAAACATCGCACGCTGATTAAATAAAGATTATGCATGTCTCATAAATAACGTGTCATTTAGTATCATAACCCGATAATAATATATATTTTGCTCGTATAATAGTAGTGACTAAACAAAATATTTACATGTATAACCTAAAATAAGTTTGATAAGTGATAAGCTATATATTAGTGAATATAAGATATTAAAACAACAGTTACTTTATATCATGTATTGAATTCGAATTATATGCAAGTTTGACAACATAAGGAAAAAGTAATTACAACACCAGACTGCTTGGTTGGTCAACATTCTTGTTGGTGAGAGATCCATACATCATGCCCTTATACGTTACTATAAAGAGACGCTAACAACTAGCTAGAGCTAGATTCTATTTCACAACTGAACTATGAGCATATTTTAATATCACTAAGCACAATATAACTTTGTATAGTTATAACAAACGCCGTGCGAATCAAACCTTCGTCGAGGTGAATGAATGCACCGATTAAGCCGAAATCGAATTACACTTTGTAATGAATATAGAAGTAAAAAATATTTCTTATCTAATTCATTTAAAATTTAGAATAGTGTATTACCTTTTACTTTTTCAAATAGCTACAGTATTCTCTCTCTACTTATAAATATAACAGAAAATAAAAGCGGTAAACACGTATCTCAAACATTATTATTATTTTGTAATTGTATTATGCTATATTTATCAGTAAAGACAAAGATTTAGTGCCCATGTTTAATTTTACACAGATATTGAGCCGAATCGATTACGTTGTTGATTTAGTTGTCTATCTAGTATTAATAAACATATAATATAAATACAATAAATCATTCGACAGTCGTCTTCGATTAAAGTGTACCGTCATTATAAGCTATTTGGCATCTTTATGGACGTAAATGTCTAGACATAAACTGTTATATTGTTTGTGCTAAATCCAACGCTGCTAACAGCTAAAACTATTTTAACGACTTCAAATCATAAATAATTATAAAAAATGTTTTAAAAAAATCCTTTGGAAACATAAGAAATATAAAATTAGGCCTCACTTATCATAATAAATGCTTTGTCATGGAAAAATCTTATAAATAAAATACATACAAAAGTAATCTCATACAATGTAGACTCATGGTAAATTTTGTATTAACTTCCTTAACGCATGTCAGTTATCAGTTATAATGTTATTATATCCTGTAGTCTTCATTAATCGTTGTTTCATTATGCTAAGTCCATAGAACTATAAGTTACTAATTAGTTAAGTGCGCCGTGTGTTGGACTCTGGTCCTTATTATATTACTATTCCAGTTGCAACACTCTTAAAAGACCAATCTGCAAATGACGTAAAAAATCTCAATATGTGACGTAAAGTTACAAGAATATAATAAGTTACAATATTTTTGGCAAACATCAAAACATTTTGAAGTGAGGCACCAGTGGCACACCATTTTACTTATTTTAGCGAATTATTTTGATGTTTTATAAATGTACGTATAATAAGGTAACAAATTATTATTGATCGATTCTATAAGAATTAAAACAGAACATTCACCAAGAGTGATTTAGTCACAGCAGAGATAAAACAGTTCAATATACAAAAGTACAAGTTCATAGTACAGTAAATAGTAAGACAAACACTAAAATCTGTTACCACAGAATGCTCGACAGAAGAAATTAATTTCAACTTGACAAATACTTGTGTTTGCGACATTTATGTTACGCATCACAACACTGAAAATGGCACTATATAACCCAGTTAGGTTTACAAATGAAAACTTACATAAGAAATCTCGCTAGCCAAAGTCATAGCTTTACATATACAGATTACAGACAGATGAATCATGAATTCTGATTTTTAATTTAAACCACGATATGTACAGTCCCAATAAAAGTTTGTCAATTTTAATTGTCTGCAGAATTTGTTTCAATTTTACAAGGCGAATAGAGTTTGTGTATAATAGTCGGAAAGTCAAAGTAAACATAGACATTTATTTAATTTCAACGAGTATGTTTTGTCATCAAATGGAGTCCGCCGTAAGAGTGCGATTGAAATCTCATTTAGCATAACACATAATTATGCACTAGAAAATCATCGATCGAAGCTATTCGGGTGATTCGATATTGCCGAAACAAAGACTGCTCGCCGATGCACATTTTGAATTTAAAAATTTAAATACGCGGTTTTAGGAATTGAAAAATCTATTTGTACTCGGACCTTTCTGTCCATACCAAAATTTATATTGTATCGTAATTTGTGTCGAAGAGGAAACCGACACTCGATCGACGATGAGGCGCCAGTCGCGCCGCGAGGTTAGTCACGCGTGAGTAACGGTGGGTGCGAGCCCGACGAGACTGTAGTCGAGTTTAAAACAAACCTTTCTTTTTCTTGTCCTTTTTATCCTTGCCGTCGACAGTCCTGAAAGACATAAAGGAAACGGTAAGATAGTAAATTTTGAATTTAAAAAACGTAGATAGAACAGACGTGATTTTACTGGGCACTCTCAATACGCCTCGAGTCGCTCAACCTATAGCGTGCCTATAAGATACATAACGGATGCCGTACTCCTGGGCTTTTGTTACCACCTTGCCCGGTTAAGTGCTCAAGGTTCCATAAGACCAAGAAATAGAAAAACAAGTACGTACTCCTTGCTGTTGGCCTCGAGCGAGCGGCGGCGCAGGTCGTCTAGCGACAGGCCGGTCTCGCGCTCCCAGGCGAGGCGCTCGGCCTGCAGGGCCCGCTGGCGCTCGTCCAGCTCGCGCGCCTGCGCCTCGAGCGCTCGTCGCGTTGCCTCGTGCCGTCGCGCTAACTCTGCCTCAGACTCTTTCAGCTTCGCGCGTTTCTCACGCACTTTCATTTCGAATACCTGTCGATAACACGGGATACATTTTAAACTTGGTTTCCACATATTATATTGGCTTACTGAAATAAAGAAGCGGTTACCTAATTCAGGATTGCATACGTCTCGAGTATGTCTCACTTTTTCAGTCTAAACTAAATATATTCTGACCGTGAAAACGGTACCTAAACTGTAGAAAAAATGATCACCATGGTTATTACTGATCTACGACTTAAAAAACCTGCTCTCCCAAACAAAGGGCCGCCGACATTATAGTACTGCAATAAGCGAAAGTTAAACAACCCTGTCCTTTACCTATAAAACGGTTTATGATTTAATTTTAAAAGTAAAATAAGACATATTAAAGGAAATTGTAACTCTAAACGGTACTAGCATGAAACAGAAAATAACGTTACATACTTACCTATTTAATTTCAACTACTTTTCCTTTCTTAAATCAAAAACCTTAAACTCTAGGTCAAAATAAGTCTAATCTCCGTCGCTAACCACAACTTTTTAAGCCTAGTAATATGAACGTGGACTGCTAAGTCAATACGGCTCCGAGTTTGCATTAAGGTATAACACTGACTTCTATAACATTTACATATAATTTAAATTTATTATCATATAGGGGGAACTTGCATGCGTAAAAAATATTCGGCTTTCGAAGACTGCCAAACGTTAACCCTGATATTGTAAAGGCATATGCCTTTACAATATTTTTTATTAATAATAAACTACTGACCTGCTCCATTTCGCTTTCCATTTTCTTCATCTTAAGGTCATGTTCCCGCTTTTCTTCCTCCATCTGAGCCAAAGGATTCCTGTGAACAAATATTGACATTTAAAACTATCTATATGTATAAACAAGAAAGCACAAGAGAAAGTTTAAGGAATTCTCATAATATATAAAAATATTATAATGATTTTCAACCACCAGAAAAACATGCAATACGGGCTAATTAAACTGTGAGATTAAAAATTATTAATTTATATTGATACATTATATACAGATATATAATTTATATCTGTAATATCGACATATTACGTCGATAGGTAGGACTCACTAGTAGGCATATGTATGTATTATCTTCAAAAGACAAAGGAGGGCAAAGCACAATGTGAAATGTGGGCCACAGTTGACAAGACACGTTTAAACGACGGGCAATTCGCCTAGTCCAATTTGTCAATTGGGTTCAGTTGACGAGAGCAATTTCTTCGTTTCAAGAATCAGGATAAAGTTATTTGACATGCCAGAGGATAATACTCATTGACTAATATCCGCTTATATACGTAATAGCATGTTAAAAACAATAATAGTACTTTATAAAGCTGACGACATAATAGCAAAAGCATGCATGTTACTAAAGCCCCAGTCGAACACAAATATATAAATAAACTAAGTACAACATTTAGAAATTTAATGCTGTAAGCTAAAACTTTGTGTTTAGATACTGTAAAATAGGACTAGAAGATGATGCTGAAAATATTACCTGATAATTAATTATTAAAGTTATTTTTGTAGACATTAATGATTATATCACGGGAGTGTTCATGGGCAGACTAGTCTGTGAATTCAGACTAACGGATTTTAAAATGTTTATACAACCGCGATTAGTTATGCATAAGTCATTGATTTTAAACAAAAGTTTTAGCTTAATAGGAAATGCAGACAAATATATGTACTGTTTTGTTTTGATTTTCTTATGAGGTTTCTAACAAAAACTGAACATTCAGTTCTAGATAATTACAGGCCACAAAAATCAAAATCAGTGCTATGTGTACAAGTTGCAGTTATGTAAATACGTCGGTCGCGACGGGACTTACCAGACGGTCATGAAACTGTTCATCAATCCTTGCGGGCACAAACTGAACCAACACAACCAGAGTTAACGACACACGCCCGTGCCCCGTGAACACTTCACAGTGGCATCAATAACAAACAATCACGACAATAGACCAAGCGATGCGACAACAAACAAATATATGCGGATATTGCATAAAATTATACTCTGTTTCAAACGCATACGCTTAAACGAACAAAAAATATAAGTTATTTGTTTTTTTAATTTCGTGTGATGTAAGTTTTCATTAGGCACAGTTGAAAGACAGTTTGCAAGGCATTCATGTACGTATTACATAAATTAATGCTGAGAAATCAGTGTGCGGCCAAGTGTAACACACGCAAATTAGTTGCAATCATCACTATTTGAACACAATGAATATAATGAGGAATAAATTGTTATTAATGCCACTGTGCAAGCGCGTGAACTGCAAGTTATTACGATATATGATTTGATATTAAACATGGATATTTTAAAAATAACCGCACTTTTTATAATAGTTATTTTCCTGTTGTCATTTTTACAATAATCCATGATACATAAAGATAATGATAGACATTAACGATTAATATTTCATTTCTGCATGCCCAAGCACAGAACGTTCAGTAATCAAATAATATCAATGCAGAGCTATTTAATAAGATGTATCTAAAATATCAAAATAAAATAAAACTCTGTAGCACACAACTGCGACAGTATACAGAAGAATTAATGTTGAAGGTGACCAGACATGCAGCAATGAAGAGAAAACCAAACAACTCAATTAATGTTTCAATTATTAATAAAATGTAATATTACTCCGTGGAATTCCAAAAATAAGTCTGGTCACCTTAAATGCGGTGACAGCAGTAATAAAATAAATAGTAATGTTAGAATATTGTTTAAATATACTTATGTTCCAGCAACCCTGTCTACTTAGGTTGTTGAGTCTAATCATGCCTGTTTCAAAACATTATTCGAAAGATCTACTGAGACCAGAGAAACAGGTAAAACATTTTGTTAGAAAATTAGTCTGTTATCACATTAATGACTGGTTATGAAGAGCAGAATGGAGTGACAGTAAAGATATTGTGTTCGTCTTACTTGTTAGAATTGATCCTGTGCGGTTTTCCGTCATGTGAGAGACCGGCAAGCTTGCGGCACCGGTAGTTCTCATAATGTACGGAGCTTGTGACATCCTTCAGGTCTTGAAGGTGCGTCCTTATCACCATATTGCGCAGAGCGAGGAAGTCGCAGTGTTCCAGGTTTTCGACTGCAAATGGTATATTTATAAATTGAAATTTAGTTGTTATGTGGATATTGACTGGCTTCTGCCAGTAGTTTCGCTCATATGAGATACCTACCTAAAGGTAGGCAGACAGACATACAATAAAAAGTAACCTAAATTGTGATCGGGCCCATAATTTACCTGTACACCAGATTTCATTGAAATGCAATTTTAAAAACGTCTCCTACACTTATTTTTTTCCAATTATAAGACTTTTCGACAGCGTTATTAGTATAGATGTCATAGTAACAATGAATGTAGTATGCGTACCCTCGGCGATGCCCCAGGGGTACTTCCTGCCGCGCACGCGCTTGCCGTCGGTCTCGATGACGGTGTTGGCGCCGACCACGGCGAACGGCACGCGCATGCGCAGCCCCCGCGCCGCCTCCGCCACCTCGCCCTCCTCGCCCGTACTCTCCGGGAAGTCGTAGATTTTGATCTTGTGTTGACTTATTTCCTTCATTATCTGGAAAACAGAATGAACCCGCTTAGTATTCCCGGCCGTAAAGATACTTGTTTCTTTACTATAACAGCTAATTATCATCATACCCCTCCACTTAGTAATAATGAGATTTCTTTCTATTCGAGACCAAATTGTTTCTCAAATAATAGTATTCTCTCGTACCTGTTCTTTAAAATCTTTGCACTCCTCCGGCGTCATGGTGTCGGCCTTCGCGATGACAGGTATGATGTTGACTTTGTCGCCGAGCCGCTGCATGAACTCGACGTCGAGGGGCTTGAGGCCGTGTCCGCTGGGCGCGATGAAGTACAGGCAGCAGTGGACGCGGGTGTCCGGCGGCGCCGCCTTGCGCGTCACTCTCGACTCCGCGTTCAAGAACTCTTCATACTTCGACTCGACGAAGTCGATGATAGGTTGCCAACTAAAATATTTTTATAGCACATGAAACATTTAGCTAAAATAAAACGAAATTAATCATCTGATTAAACAGACTACTAAAAGACGTCCCTGTATGTTTTTAAATTTTCAACAGTACTTGAAACACAGATAAGTAATATCTAACATTAGTGCGTTAGTCTATTCTACATTGGGTCTAAAAGAACTTTTTTCAGTAACAATAAAGTCATTGTTCAGCCAAGTAATGTAAACGTAATTATTGTGGACGAAATTATTTGTTTAGTGAAAAAATTTGGCATGTTGACTGTTAATTAACAACAATATTATTGCATATTGCGCAATCGAAAGGATGTTTTGAGTTACCAGTTGCTGTTGTCGACAGCATCGCCGAAGCCTGGTGTGTCGACGATCGTTAATGTAAGGTTGACTCCATTCTCCTTGAGGATCACCACGCTGGTCTCCACACCGACCGTCTTCTTGACGCGTAGTGATGGACCCGGGTGTTTGTCCCGGTCGTAAACGTCCGTCAGAAACAATGAATTTATTAACGTTGATTTGCCCAAACCTGTTTCACCTAAAAATAAACGAGTTATTCATTAAATTTTATTAATTTCTAAGAAGTCTGCGTCAGAGTGAGTAATATTACCTATGCATATTTAAAAAACACATCTTAATCTCAATACACTAACCCCTTTTTTCCAACACGTTAATTATGTATCTCGCTGCCATTTTGACATTAAAATTACAACTAAAGACCTACTTTTTAAAGTGTTATTAAACTTTAGAAGATTACGAAGTGTTTTGCCATAAAGCTGTAAATGTTGAACCATGTTTCTATATTGGAAGTGACTATGATCTAGTACCAATAGAATATTGCCTTGCTTACCTACAACCATAAGTGTGAACTCAAATCCTTTTTTCACTGCCTTTCTGTATACTTGGTTTGGTAGGTTTGCAAATCCAACATATCCATCTAGTTCTTTGGTTTTTGGCTTTTCTAATTTAGGTAATTCCGGTTTTGGCGCGACTGGTGGGTGGTCAGGTTTCTGAAAATAAAAGAAATCATAAATTATGTAGTTTCATGACAAATGTCACAAGATCTTTATAATTAAATACCTATAAATACGTAAACTTTTTAATCGCATTGTTTTAAAATCGCCAAAGGAATACAAACACTGTTATTGTTCCGAGTACCCACTTATAATGAACACTGTTATGAGATAATGATCGTCGTGATTGTATGCAATTTATTATTAGCGAGGCGAAATGGCCAGTCGATTCTTTATCATCTGAGTATAGATGCTTTAGAGAAACCTAGGAAGTCTTTTTAAAAAGCTATTGTCATTTTATCTTGTAATAATATAATATATATTTTGTCATAGAAGACAATAGCGCAGAAGGTAAATAAAACGGCAAGTGGTTCGTTATTATAGCACCGCTAAAGAAGTTATAACGTTCGGCAATAAACGGGCCAAATGGCGCGGTTTATAAGGCAGGAAGAGGAAACATTAACGCGTGCTCGCTGCTCACTAAGTTAACAAAATGTTTATTCAAGTGCGCTCGGTGGAGTCGATAATATGACATTGTTACCTTGATAATGTTTTCTGTACTCCTGAGCGGCGGCGGAGCAGCGGGCGGCGCTGTGGTGGGCACGGGCGGCGCGGGCGTGGGTGGCGGCACCGAGCTGGGCGGCTTGGACGCCTCCACCGACACGCTGTTGCTGAGCTTGCCGAGCGTGCCGTTGGACTCGTGGTGGTTGTTCTCCAGCTGGTCGGGCAGCGTGGCGGCGCGCTTGGCGAGCGCGTCCTTGAGCACGGAGGGCGGCGCGGGCGGCGCAGCTATTGGCGGGCCCGTCGCACTCACGCCGCCACCACTCACCGAGTCCGACTTGAAGAACAATTCGCGTTTACTTTGTAACTGGAAACAAACATACATTGTCTTTAAATATTTTTGTTACACTGGTCAGAGCCTTAGGGGCTAATTAAAACGACAACAATTTCTTGGCTCTCAAGTACCGACCCTTTTAATTTTAGCGGCATTAGTTTAATATTGTACGTAGTACAGTACCTACCTAGGTAAATAGTTAAATGTAGTATAATATATGTATGTAGGTATATAAGACTTAGTTATATATTATCCCTTTAATATATTCCTGTATAGAAAAGAATTCCCAACTGACGAAACTCCCGCTGTGGAAGGTTCTCCCTCAAATAATGAAGTGTTGTACTTAAGTATCGCAACATGATCGCAGTAAATACCGATATATCAAGTATATCTGACCGAGTCGGTCTAGCCGGCTTCATGCGAGCGTCAGATGACTCACCGATTCCAAGGTAACGTTACCGGACAATGTAGTAAAAATATAAGGTATAATTATAATTAAGTACACATGCATCGGATACTACTGTGTAAGACATATTATAAACAAAAAATAGCACACAAATGCGCGAATGGAGCCATAAAAAAAAATTATTTGATAACTTATTAGGTACCTACTACCACGGTGTCATTATTTGTAAAAAATAGTGCGAGAACAAGTTTCCCTGTACCTATATAACGAATACTTGCATAAACCGAACAATCATGCATCGTTAAGTCGTCGGTAAACCTCTAATAACTAGTAGTTACATAGGTGCGAAGAACGAAAGCGATGACTCACACCGCGCATGGTGCTTACAAGATCACAATTTAACCCCTCAAAGACATTTAGAGAACACATTCATTAATATCCGAATGAGCGACATAGATTAATGAAGAGAAGTAGAGTCAAATCTGGATTTTTCATTGCAATATTATACAAAAACAACAAGTAAATAAAAAAAACCTCTACGAAGACTATCCTAAATTCCTTTGATATATGGAATTCCTAACGCCCATAGACAAGCTTATAAAAGAATAATCTAGGACTTGAGACAATAGCTACACAAGCTAAAGAATAAACACACATGATAAGATATTACACCGTTAGACGCGCACGACTGCCATTAAATATTATAAATAATGTGCCCGCATGGACGTTTAGGCATATGCAAAACGCACAAGAAAGTGGATATGCAAACACGTATGCAGTTTTGCGAAGTGCGACGACCGTAATGCGTCTGCGACGGTTCATTCTAATAATATCTACAATTGATGTTTCAAGCTAACACTAACTATCGCTGTTAACCTTAAACTTACAGCGATATCGTTGATGAAGTCACTTTCATTTACCATTCTCGCGTTTCTCCCATATTTATAAGAACAACACAAAGACTAGAATTTTATATGTAATTATAAATATTGGTAACCATTTTCTTTGGGACAGTGAGCCAGATGGGAGAATACAGAGAAGTATCTGTCTCCGTCAGCTGACAATTACATTCGCGCAGTAATTGCAACATCGACACGCGGCGCATCACGCATAGAATACATTTCACCATTTCACATGACAGCACACGAAAACTCCGCCTCTATAAATTGTAAATAGTTACACTTTACAAAATCACTTCTTCATGTACTAAGTACATAATGGGAGAGTACCAATGGCCCACTGAGCTGAGAGTGCCTTCTACGTTACAGCACTGCCATCCGGCGAGTGTTTACCACAGCACGGACATTGCACTGTAACGTAAATAATCAAACGGACTCAACATTGAAAAGGAATTCGTTTGTTTGTAGAACAAGCACGTATAAACAAACTACACCAAAAGTTCAAAACATGAACACTACCAATCAATTGTCAAATCATTGAATAACCATCACCGCGAAATGAGTTTGTTATCCAACTTAATTATTACTTACGTCTTCACCAACTATTGATTTCCTTTTCTTTTTATTTTTGTATTTTTTTAAACTAAAAGATTTCTTTAACGTATTAAACATTGTACTAATGAATATTTAATGTTTTCCGTAGCAAAAACGGAATGTTCTTAGAGAGCACCATCACATTTGCAAGCTGATTAGCTTTAACAATAAACTTAGAAAATACACTGCAAATATTATTTTTTATTCAAAACGATACACAGCGCAGAATTTAAAGCCAATAGGGATAAATAATATCACTAATCCTTCATGTAAACTAGGTAAATAACCAGAACAAGCTTCACGGTCGTCGTTTACTCAACTGAGTAAAATGTAATATATAACACAATATATTGTTTGCGCGAGGCAGTCACGCTGACACACTGTAGCTGAAAACGTCGCTGACTAATTTAACTAGAGATTAGTTGTTGTTTAACCGTAAAGTCGCATGCGTAATTTACTGTACGTTTAGTCTAAGATACGAGTAGTTGAGGTAATCAGCATTTTAAAATCAGTTTTTAAAGTAGGGAGGTATCAGGTATAAAATATAACTAAACCTTTCTAGTTCAATAGAACCATAATTTTGAAGTACAAAATAGTAGCCAGAGGCAGTAATTATACGACTGATTGGATAGCGACAATGCCTTATTGTCCTCTGGCCCAAACGTCAGGCGTCATTAACCGAAATATTGTAGAAGGAAACACAAACGATCATTCATTTGTGACCATCCATATTATGTTATCTTAATTAAATGTTACTACTGTTTAACATCTAACAAAATTTCCATTCGTTATTATAATTCTAATCTAATCTTTGTTTTCAGAGCATGTAAATGGTTGTATGTTAACATAACTCAGACAGTGAATTAACACTAATAAACATGAGAACGGTAGATTTTAGAATTGCACGTAGAATAACAAGCAGCTTCATGTGGCAACTTTGCGAGCAAAGTATTCGTTCGTCCTCGGTTGATGAAAAAAAATGTCGCCGTCAGACACTCCCAGTATAATTGCAATGCTTTGCTTGCGGCGCCAGCCTACGGAGGCATGACTCGCTCGCCGAGGAATCGCGATGACTCTTCCTGGCTGCATATTCTGACTCATTAGAGTCGCGGTTCTCATTTACAACATCTTAAGATAATACCTACTATATAATGATAATCTTAATAATATATATAAAACTCAAAGGTACTGCCCAAACCACTGGAGGGACCGGGCTGAAATTTGGCATGCAGGTAGATGTTATGACGTAGGCTAAGAAAGGATTTTGATAAATTCTACCCCCAAGGGGATAAAATAGGGGATGAAAGTTCATATGGAACAAAGTAACTATTCCACGCGGACGAAGTCGCGGGCAATAAAGTAATATATTGCTTTACCATTTCCGAATATTTTGTTTCTGCAAACCTGTCATAAACTGTGGTGTCAGACTTCAAACTTTGATTTACTAGAACTAAATGCTTATAGGTAAGCAATACGTCTGATTGCGCCTCTAGCTACGTACTTAGTGGTACTTTGTACTTAGTTCTAAACAAAAGGCTCGCTTCGTTTAGTTTGAATAGACACGGCTGCGGTCAGTGTGCACAGGTGTGTTCACAACTGCTTGTACTACCCCAAGTCGCCGGATATTCCTATTCGAAGTTCATAAACTTTCAAGTGTATTAACTTGATAATGAACTGGAAAATAACTGGCTGTAAATATTGTCACGAAGTTAGATACAGATTCCTATTGAATTACTTAACAGACATGAAATACTATGTAGCTCCTGTTAGATAGATAATATTTATTGGCGTGACACGCTTATCACTACGTAATTTATACAGAGCACTATCAGTGGTATAATTAAACTTAGTAACGTGTACGTTTACATTATCCTATTGTAAGTGCAATACATGTATATTGTATATCCAAAACTAAGAGGTACTGGACACTTCGGTGTAGCAATTTCTATTCTCTATGCAATTCTAATTATTTTAAGTGTCGTATTCGTCTACATTTACTTTCTCCTACAATTAGCCCAGTTTCAAAATTTTCTTGGTCCTCCTGTTCCTTTTTGCCACTAAATTATGGATTATATTCTGGCAATCATATACCTACATGTTTCCTCTTATTTTCTCTGTTTTACATACCTACATACCCTTTTTAGTATGTCACAGTTTACAATGTTGAATGAAGGAGTTTACGGGGGCTTAAAATCCATCTAGCTGGACCTAATTTCTGAGAAAATTGTTTCCTCCCTGTTTTGCGTAGGTAGGTACTAATTTATAACAAACTTGACTTGAAAAGGAATGTTGGGTTACAAACTAAGAATAATAACTAATACAAAAAAGACATAGACTCAACTAATTCCAGTATATCAATTTTACTAATGCTAATTTATGATATAATAAAAGTACAAAATTTCGCGTTCACATATTCCTACATTATGTAAAAGGAAATGGTCACTACCAATGTAAGGCTAAATAAAATGTAAGTATAATATTAATAACGTAACTGCACCGATTTCTCTACATATCCAAAGAAGACAATTTGGGTCGCCAGTAAATTCAGCCTTGATACTTTCTCTGTACCCCTCGTTAATTACGCACCACGTAATTCTTCAACATTTCATTATTGCAGAATGCAGACTATAAATATATTTTTTGTTAGTAAAAAAATGAAATTTTATTCCTACATTATGTTTTTTACAACTAACACGATATGGATGTAAATCCGAATAGGTAGAAAATTTGAAAATGAGCGCTCGAATAGAAATTAATATTATTTATTATATGTAATAAAATATTTTCTGAAATTTATGAGAACTATTTAGTAAAATGCGCGCATTTTCTTGATTTTCATGTTCCTTGGTCGTAAATATCGAGTTGTAAAATAAACAGCGCGCGAATAATACTCCTATGTTACATAATTGCACGTCTAGTTTGTTACGTAATTGTAAATTAACCTGTTACTGAGACTATAAACTTGTAAAGGATTCATAGAAAGTATGTAATTCGATTAGTTACTCTTCAAAATTAAGCTTTTCTCTTGGCAAATACGAACAGGGTCGTCGACCGCACCATACGAGGACTTATTCAAAGCAAATCAATTCAATGACAAGTGAACACCGTGAGAATTGTGAATACAATCACATACGTGAATTTGTTTCGCAATAAAATAGATCGCTTATAAACCTACGCTCCATAGAAATTACAATTTTATTAATCGTCTGATGCAGATACAACAGAAGTGGGCGGAGGATCTTCGAGCGTAGGCAAACCGGAGTTAGGGCAGACTGTACGAACTCATTGACACAACTCGTACGGGATATGCATAACAATGGCTGAAAGTATTAATAAATTAAATATAGTAATTTAAATCTCTGTCCTATCCTATTTGCATTTGTAATAACTTTGAATGATCAAATCAAGCTACGTACAAAATTAAAATCAGGTTTTCTGAGCATTGTAAATAGAAATTTTCCGAGCAAACCTAATGAATAGTGTCAATTAGAAATTAATAAAAGCTATGAGAACTGAGAACAAAGTCAATAAGTAGGTCTGTGGATAAGAAAGACTAACATGCACGTCTATCGTTCCACACCGAGGAGCAAAATTACAATGTGCAATCAATTGTAGGTTCAATTATAAAGAAAGCAGATTACCTTACGTGGTATCTCTATCACTTTCGTTGGTACTCTCTGATGTATTCAATCAGTTATAATAAGAAGTCTGTGGTATTTAGTGACTAAACGAAGAAGGCTTTTTTCTAGAATAAGACCGCGTGCATTCTTAGGGCTACTGAATTATTCATGTGAAGTAAAAACGACGACAATCAAGACAAGTATATCTTGATGTTAGAATACTCATCCGTACGTATAAGTTACTAGATGGCATTAGGTAATTTTATTTCTGCGTCAGGTTACTTTGCGCTAGAGAATCGAAACGACGTAAAAGAAACGCAATGTTACACGAAATCACACAAATAAGCGCCCACGGGTCAAGTGTTTCAATTGATGCTTAATGGACTGATGCAGATCACTTATTACTATTTAGCCAATATTAAGGATAATAAGGTACCGAAATGGCTAAGCAAGCTCAAATTAAGTAAGACCGACCAATCTTATACTTAGGTACTTATTTTTTTCAGAATGATTTCAGATTAATCAATATTTGAAATTAATAAAAGGTATAATCGTAGTATGGTCCTTGATAATTATGACCATGTTAGTTATAGTGATAATGATTTTAGCCAATAGCCAGAATTCAGTTCTCTTTAGTAAACAAAAGCTAGCGAGTGAAACTTATATCGATAAAAAGACAATAATTATGTACATACGTTGGCAATTAGGAAGTCTTGGTTAACTATAATTAAATCGGGAAATGGAGCATCTAGCATCGTGTAACCAAAAGAAAGTCCATTACATACCTACATTAGTGATAATTACAAACTACAAACATGGTTGCTCTTATTTCTTAAATTCTATATTATTATGGTTATGATCAAAAAAATACATTGAAACAATGAGTGAGTTAGTCAACTTTACCACGTTTCTCGTTGAAGCGTTTTGATATTCTAGAACGATAAATACTTAGAACTACATGAATACGTTTAACGTTTTATTTCGATCGATGGCATTCCTATGGAAGTAAGCTAAGTACTTGCTTGTTAAGAGCCTAGCACCGGTATAAAGAGTTTTATTAGCAATGATTATTATAGACTGGAAACGGAAAGTGACTTTGTTGAGAAAGAAATTACTGTGACTAATTCTAAAGGTACCTAGGTAGGTATTTCCATGAGTAGCTTCATATAAATGTACGCGTACGAGTACACGTGCGAATAAAAAAACATTTTATCAACTACGCGATTGAGGTGTTTTGGTCTCATTAAGCTGTATGAGCAAATGGCCATGAATTGTTAATTGAGGTTAAATTAATTGTCACTTGAATTAACACAGTGAACTTACACATATGCATAAATGAAATTACCTTTTAAGGAACAAGGTTTGTGAATTGAAAAAGCTTCGTAAAGTTATATACTAACGGCCAGTTTCTATATCAAATCTGTCGGTAGATTTGCTAACAAGAATTAGAATTTTGACATAAGTTCCATACAACTACTGTCAAAATCATATCTCTAGTTAGCAAATCTACTGACAGATAGGATATAGAAACCGGCCGTTAGTCTTAGTAGTTAATGTCCTTTCTAGTAATTCCGGTTTTTTGTGAAGAAAATTATTTTATTAGAAAACATCCACCATACAAATAAATATACTTAGTGTTTAGGCACTAAACATTCGATAATTAGTCCAAATTTAGAGATTTATAACTTGACGACTTCCCAATTACCTCAAGAACTACTAACGGGGAGCCAGGGGGTAAAAATAGCTGAATCAGTAACAGCCAGAAATGGAAACATTAGTGATAAAACTGGCACCAGACGAGCCGATGCTCGGGATATTTCCGAGGTAATCTATTTAAAATGTTAAGACTAAAGTTTAACACGCGTCAAATTCTAAAATTAAGAAATTTTAAGATTATTTCAAAAATAAAATTAGAAAAAAGTAGTTTTATTTCAATGTCTAATATTCGCGTAAGTGTCAGAAACCAATAGGAACTATTATGATAGTATCCTAAAGCTCATGCTTTAATGCTATGGAAAATTGTTCCAAACTAGTTTGAAATTACATCATATAAGGCCATGATAACAATTCTTATTACCCAACTCGATTTTAATATAAAGCCATAATGTATTAAAACCTCTTTCTAAGGTACACTTGGCTGAAGCCGTCAAGTGAATTTCTATTTTCAAATTCATCCCCTCCGTCCACAGATATCGATTATGCAGAAGAGCACAACTAGCTAGTCCTTACTAGTTGTTTAGTTTGTGAGTATGGATGTGTGGATGTGTGGATATATGGATGTTTGTTACTCTTTCACGCCAGAGCGGCTGAACGGATCTGGATAAAATTTGGCACACAGATAGATTATAGCCCGGAAAAACATATACATACTTTACCGAAAGACAATCATTAATTCTTTTTAAAAATACATTCTGTCAAAAAAGTATCGAGAATGGATGATTTGTTTATGGTTCCAAATTAAATTTTGTGTTTTTTGTTGTTGTTACATTGGTACAACCGTTTTCCAATTTGGCGCGGAGTTTGAGCTGCATCTGTTAATCAGATTAAATACCGTGCTGTTTTTAGTTAGATCATAATATCTATTGTGTATTGCGAATTTCATAATGGACAAAAACACCAAAAAAGAATTTGTCTTAAATTGTGCATCACCAATGGAATTTCGTGTTCGTAGTCACTGAAAATGTTTTTTTTTATGGGATAGGAAGGCAAACGAGCAAACGGATCGCCTGATGGTAAGCGATTATTGCCGCCCATGGACACCCGCAACACCAGAGCAGTCACAAGTGCGTTGCCGACCTATTAAAAGGGGATTGGACCTCCGGTAACCTCACTCACTCGGCGAAACACAACGTAAGCGTTGTTTAACGCCGGTTTTCTGTGAGGCAGTGGTATCACTCCGGTCGAGCCGGTCCATTTATACCGAAGCATGGCTCTCCCACGTAAAAAATGTTACAGAAGGCTTACGCTGAATTGACATAAACAGTGGTACAAAGCGTTCAAAAGCGGTTGAGATATGATAGAAGATTTGACAACAAATACCATCGAGCAACCACCTTATCCACCAGATTTGGCTCCAGCCGACTTCTTTTTTTGTCCTAAACTCAAATAACCACTTCGTGGCCCCCGTTTTCATTCGGTAGAAGACATAAAGGAGAATTCGCGGCGAGAACGAAACTCAATTCCAAAAAAAGCGTTTAAAAATGTTTTGATGATTGGATTTTTCATCGGCGTAAGTGTATCGTTTCTGAAGGAGCATACTTTGAAGGCGATAAAATAATAAAATTTGGATGACTAACATTTTGTATAATAATGATCTTTTCCCGGTACCTACTTTCTTGACAGAGTAGTATAGTAAGTACCTGTCTACCTTCACTGATGCTAGATATTAAAATGTAGAAATAACAGCTGTATAGCCGTATTAATTACTGATTATGTGTATGTTTTAAAATTCATTAATACATAACACCTGTCACCTGACACAAAAAGTATCCTGGTTGAAACATTAAAGGAAAGCAGGCCATTGAACTCTGAGACATGGATAAAACAAAGTTGCCGAGTACCTACGATTGTGACTTATTAGTTATTATGCTATTGACAAGTCGTCGACCCGGGAACCGACAAGGATTAGGAAATGGTTACTTGGATCTGTTCTGCGTGAAGAAACGGGAAGTCAATCAAGTGCGTATTGACAGCTGTAATATAAACAGATGGCATAAGAGTTGCATACTAACGACATTTAGTTCCAAAGGTTCAATTAAGTGCCTTCCTTATCAACAGAAATTTATTTATACTTAGACGCAAAGCAACAGGGTTTAATTGACGACGACAAGTATGTTAGTGCTGACTGCTGACTGATAACACTAGCCTGCACAAGACGCGACTGTACTTCATTACATAGATAGGTATAAATAGGTATGTACTTATAATAACAGGGACGGAATTTTCTATTTAAAGTGTGAAACTAATATTTGTTATTGTTTTATTCACCTCAGCTTTCCGGCGTAACGATAAGTTTCTCCAGATGTCTCGTGGACTAGTCCATCCAACTTTAGCTTTATCAGACCCACTGTCACCAACGCTGCTAGAACACCTTGTTAATTTAGTTTGATGACCGTTTCCGTTACTTAGTGCTCGGTTATCCATTTTGAACGAATTCAAGCATTCCTCAACGGTTATAGATGGCAAAAAACACAAACGACGCTACACAACTCGCCCGATCATCACGTAGTACATTAAAAAACCACTTGTTGAAGAGTGTAACACACAAAATCGTTAAAACTATCCATTTACATTCACACAAAGTACGTTTGGTGCATGTTCTATGCCCTTTTGCTTGTGTTGATGCACTGGCCGTATCGATTTAACACCATTGTTCTGTTGCTATATAAACACCAACTGAAATAACCCGTATCGTATGGCGTAAAAAATACAGTGAAAATTACATATTAATAATCGCGGCACAATCGTGAGTTTTAATACAAGAACACAAATAAATGTTGTAATATGAAGCACCGTTCACGACTGTGTCAGTTGAGGTTAAGTTACAAGCGATACCGGCTGCCGGTTGGCGCGCTACACCAGCACACGGTTTCGAGCCCGTATCACACGGGGCGAGTTGTTAACAATATTTTTATCAATTTGATAATGCATATTGACATCAACTGTTTCCAGATAAAAACTTAGTGTTGTTATCGCTATCGAATTCCTGATTAATATTCATAAAATTACTTTTAATTATAGTGTATTACTTGAAAGTGGTACTAAAAATAAATACATATTTTAATATGTATATGTATATACACCGCACAATATTACACGTTGTATAGTGTAAAAAATAAATGACAGTTGTATTACGAGTATCGAATTGTGCATAATTAGATAATTATTTTATAATAATTCTACTAGCGACCCGCCCGCGGTTTCACCCGCGTTGCCCCATTCCTAAGAGCCGTAGTGTAATGTTAAATAGCTTAAAACCTGCCTCTTGAATCTCTCTATCTATTAAAAAAACACACATCAAAATCAGTTGCGTAGTTTTAAAGATTTAAGCATACATAGGGACGGACAGACAGCGACAGCGACTTTGTTTTATACTATGTAATGATAATGATAATACAAATATCATGACATCGTGAAAATAAATAAGTATGTTAGTAAGTGGATATGTACTTATGCAAATTAATAAAGGCACTAATAAATAATTGATAATGATTATATTATAGATAATTGAATTGATTGAATTAGTGGTATTTATTGTTGAACAATAATTAGGTACCACTTTCGTTTTATAAACCAAATTTCAATTGCAATTTATTTAAGTAAGTACCAAAAGCAGTTGCAGTTAGATCGTTGTAAATAAAATATGCTAATGAACGCTTCGAACAACTTAAACCACCACGTGTGTAAACGCCTTCTTAAACTCAGGTACCGCTGAGTTAATTATGACTATATCTATATAGACGCAAAAGGATCCAGCCCGTCACACTTATGCCCACCAGACGCACAAAGGCAACGAGCAATCGTTCCAAAGAAGCTAAAATAAACAACCGATAATACACAAAATGGTTCTTAATACGATTGGATCAAAGTTGAGAATATATCGTTACTCGATGGTGCTTAGCTTTTTGTACAACAGGCTTGACAATGCAAGAGAACGTGCCCCAACCGCTTTTGCCGGTTAGTGAAAAACTTCAAGACCAAATTCGTTTTGTAAAACAATGTAGTATTGTAATGATTAAAATCTTTATGGTGAATTATAAATAAAACTGAAAAGTTACCACGACACAAGGTTTCAAATAGGACAATTGAACAAAAGTTCTCGATGCAACACTTGTGATAACGCATTAGGTACTGATATTAATTCCAAGAAATTGGAATGTATGCAGAGTGATAAAGAAACCTTTACAAATATCCGGCAGTTATCAATGATCTTATGTAGGGACGGTTGAATGAACTATTGAGGTCCTTTAATTTTTTTTATGGTGTCGATGGAAGTTTCATGACTAAGGAATTTAAAACACCACAAAAAGAACTTTAGAATCGTCAGACGTCTTTCAATGTTTAATGTTCCAAGAATTTTCAGGTCAGGGTGCGACCGTGAAACAGTTAATGTCTGTTTAGTGAATTCGACACATGCGAGCAGAATGTCCGCCACTGCACGAGGTTATTTTTAACCCTGTAGACACGGGGTCAGTCACCCGCTCACCCCTCCCGCACACCGAACCAGTCCTATCATATGAGGAACTGCGTGGGAATATGGTGGGTTGCCAGCATGTCCTTACCCAGGACAGAAAAACACAAAACGGAAAAAGAGATGCAATGGGATGGTGGTCACGACAGCCTTTACAAAATAAAACACGAGTAAGTGAGGTGACCTGTTTGGTGTCAAGTGCCTGCAAAATTATTGAATACTTTCACACTTACACTAGAACCTTGTAGATGATTGGTGTTACTTTAGTGGGTACCTTATACGACTATGTTGCTTGGATGATTCGGTTTGAATATTTAATAAACATAGATGTCACAACAATCTTTAGATATACGAGTATGTATCATACACTTGTATGATACACCCCGTGTGACAGCTCAAGATGCAGTTTGATAATAGACACATACCTACGTACAATGGTAGATAGTATAACTATACCTTTTATTGTCATTTTTTCTTAAAATCACTGTAGATTAGCATTCATCTACGTCCAAACATCGACCTGTACGAAGTCTAATAATTTTCCAGAGATATAATAACTTTTTGATAAAGGATAAAATTTCATAAACAAATACAGGGCGCATCAGGTGACACATTGTACAGGTACAAAAATAAAACCACTAATAACAGAGCTGTCAACCCTCCAACAAACTTGATACAGGACTGTTTTATGTAACCCAACACCTGACACGGTTAGGTACCTATGTGGTTATGGTATCGATATTGTGTCAATGTAAACAAACTAGTTTCAGGCTTACTGCAAGTTACTTAACTAATATCTTGAAATAACTATTGAATTTTTAAAATATTTTTTTTATAATTATGCGGACAGTATACTTAATCTTAGTTGAAGAGTTATAAGAAATAGACGACGTTTGTCAAAAACCAGTATAATACAATATTAAAACATTAGTATAAGAGGGTTGGTCGAACTAAAATAACAACACATCCCTTTTTCGGGGTGCTCTAACTACGATTAGGGGAAATATTGAGGGTGCACATGAAAAACGGCAAGGGGACCCTGGAACTTACCGTTGCCGTGTCGGTAAGGGTGACGGTAGCAGAGGTGGGCCCATTCGGTGGTGCATTGAATGTGGATCCGCTGGACACCTGATTGTTAGCATTTTGTTCAATAATACGCTGACGTAGTGCTAATCTTTCAAGGCTTGCCAGACGGTGTGATCCACCAGTGCCCTCTCTGTCACGTTCCCGAAGTCCTGTGGTACTGCCCGCGCTAAAGGAACCACTATATTTAGGTAATGTAGGTGGTGGTACAGGTCTCGCTGTACCACTGCGGCCGAGCAGTGAACCGCTGGAAGTATAAGCATAGCTGCTAGGAGTTCCAAGTGTAGCTGTGCGCGGCGCGGCACCAATTCCATTTAGGGCACTAGTGGTCCCATTGACGGCACCACCATTCACCGTCGTGGTACTGCCGTTCATCTCCTTATAGTATTTTCCGTCATGCGAGTATTACAGAATCACACACTGAGTCACTGACTGCGTACTACGATCGCGAATTAGTGCGGCGTCGTGGCCGGTGCGTTCAAGCCGGGTGCCCGACGGAGGCGGTTTGACAGCTAGGCAGTGCAGACGAGGCGCGCGGGCGGGCACGGCGCCCCGCACTCGACGTCTCTGTCGCCGCGGCTTGCCAGCGCTGCCGACCCCTCTAACATCTCAGGATTATTGTCACACGACCGTCAGACCAGAGGGTTGAAAATGCATTGCTGCCTTCTCTTTGTCAAGGTCAACACAGTATACATATATGTAAATACATACTTGGTGTGCAGTCTGCTCGCAATAGCATTTTCCGAGCAGCTTTCAAATTATTTAGTGAGCATCAAGAAGTCTAAAAATGTACAATATTTTTGAACTGGATATGATTTTTATAATTATAGTCAATTTGTCATTAGTCATCAATAAGAAAGAACGTAGATACCCATGGGTAGATTAAATAAAATTGACATTTAATAGTTAACTTTGATGTCCTTATGTGTATCTTCAGAAATATTGAACAAATACCAACTAAATATGTGGAATCATGTCGGAAGAAAATTCTATCAGTAAAAGGAAAACGCTCTAATCCTTAAAAAATATACCAACTTGAAGCTGCAGGTCCGTTAACAAAAATAAGCATACAAGTACTTTCTCTTACAACGGGACCAGAGCCAAATGTCACTTTCAACGTAAATGCAACAAAAACTTTTAACCATTGAAAGATTTTCTTCACGTTGTATGACTTAGAATAAATTGTAAGCGAACAAGAAAGGAAGTGACGCTGTCTAGTTCATCGGCCTGATTTCAAGAAGCATTGAGGCGACTATTCGAGGAAGTACGTTTAAGGTACAAAGAATGATTGTGTTTATAGGCTCATAGTTTATTCGGTAGACATAGTAGTTCACATTCAAATTAAAGGAGTCCGAAAACGAATAAGTCCTATCATCAAAAACGGCATTCAGAATTTTTATAACGACATATTAAAAATTAAAGAGTGATCTTTTTATAGACATGGAATCAACAATTCAGTAATGAGTAGAAAACACGTGTTAGTCGCATGTGGCAGTGTCCAGCCATCGACCGACTCAGCGCGCATGCGTGTCCTCACCCCAATCCTGCGACCGTCTCTCCTTGCACAACCCCTCGGTGCATGCTTCACCAACGTGTTTCCTCGTATTGCCTTTGAATGACAATTGTAATCAATCAATGTGCATATGTTAAGTTGTAGTTTAAAATGCCAAGCTGATACTAAGATTTTCAACTTGAAGAGTTATGTAAGTACTACATTGAAACCGCAAATTATTATTTTTCTAAAACTACAATATGTACCTAAGAATTGAAGTATACACGCTGGAAAGCAAAAGGATCGTTTTCCTTTGACAAACATTATGGTACTTTATATTGTGAATGTAAACAAACAAGCGCCATCTAACGGATGCGGTAGTGGTATTTAACATGCACATTACTGCTAGCCGCAGCTTGGAGGCAGAAGTAAACATTGCACACGCATGGACTTAATGTTATAACGAGGTAATCACCAGGTGGCGTTGATTCAACACCTCATTTATTACCATTACTGGGAAATTGGATTAAAATCGGTTACGAAGTCTGTAAGGTATACAGTAACAGGCATACATACCTTACTTGATAGCTGCTCATTTTGAGATTTCAAACATACATAGTGTTGGTTCTATGTGAAAAAAAATTAAAGGACTTCCACTTCTCACAAAAGGGAAATTAGGCGGGGAAAAAGACTGATTCAAATTGACCAATATTTTAGTCTCATTCTCTACAAGGCATGTTTAAATAACGGCATGTATAAATAATGATAACTCTAGGAGAAGTTTAAACAACAGCTAATTGTACCGATTGTATGAATCACGACGCATCGCAGAGATCTATAGAAACCGTATACATTATATATCAGAAAATGAGAGTATAAGAGCGTAATTTCAGTAAGCTAGAAACAATCGGCATTTTTCTCATTGGGATTGAGACAACGGTGTGTACGAAAGTATATTGAACCGTAAACATGTTGAAAGATATTATAAGGATGGCCGCTTAAGAAGCGTAAATGAAACAAACGTAAACACAGGTGTAAAGGTTCCACTGATGTTCTAGTTAGAAACACATAAAATCATCAACACCCAAAAAAGGAATGAGAAATTAGAACCTGCCTGATTAGTCTAGTGGCCGGAAACGCAATTGCTGCTAGTCCTGTATTAAATTCCCAGGTCGAGTGTTATTAGGTTTATCTATGAATTTAGCACTAGCACTCCCGTGTTTAGATTTGTGTCCGGTTAATGTCAATAGGCAATAGGCCCCCTTTTATATGAGATTTAAAATATGGGCAAAGGGTGAGTGTATAACCTGTGGGGGGAATCCTCCTCCTTCCTCTTAGGGGAATTCAGGCGTGATGGTATATTGTTGTTATGTAAGGAATACCAATTGAGGTCTCCGCCATTCGTCCACTTTCAACTCAATTCAGCGTCCAGTAATATTAAAATGTGTACTTGTATTGTATATATGTATTGTATGTGTACTTGGTCTGAATTGATGCCGTCTGTTTAGTAACGAACCTACAGCTAAATCAAAACATATGACGATGGACTCGGCATGCTGTTGCCACGATTCATTAAGTAATTTATGTTGAAATAAACCAATGGTTGTGAACTTGTGATGCTTCCACACAATACAATCACTTACAAACTTATCTGGTAGGTACCATTTGATTTAAAGCAATGAAAATAATTCATTGCAGTATATCCTGATAAATTTTTCTATAGCTGGATAAACGTTATTTTCACGAGAACTGCTGAATAATTGAACATTCATGTTACTGTCAAATACGTATACTTATCAAAAGAATATATTTCGTAAGTTCTTTACTTGGCATGAAGACCCATATTTATACATAGGGCCACGATTTTGCCAAAAAAGTACATTAATATACGTAGCAATTTCATTAACCGATTACCCAAACGTGCTCATGTCAGCCATACTCCACTATGGTCATTTATCGACTGAAAGTATAAGCTACCAGTGAAAATGTTATTAGTTAAAATCGACTTTTGTTGCGTTACTAAGAGTAGGTACTTAAACCCCTTTAGATAAGAAGCTTGACAAGTCAATAATACAAGTGGACATTAGGCGATAAAACTATTTAGGTTGGTAATTATCCAACCAGTGTGCTTGACAATCATTAGTAATCAGCTAAGGCTGCATGCCTTGGCCAACCGACAAGGAAAGGAAACATCTAATTATACAGTCAATTTACTTAATTGGTCAAGATGATCCATAGACCTTCAATGAAATATAGAGTGAGAGTAAAACACTGACTGTCAATAATTCAGAACAAATCCTAAAGTGAAAGTAAAGTAACAGTTAATTTTCACAAGAAAATCATAGATCCTTGGTTTATCACCAGCTACAAATATACATACATAACCGAGCGTGCCGCTAAGCTAAACAGGCACGTGCGATCGCACTAACAGGCAATGTTTCTAAAACAAACCCCAATACACAAAGCACGATTACAACTCAAACAATTCGGCGAAGTCATGCTGAATCAGAAATAGAACAAACCATAGTAACACAACTGTTCAATGACCAACCCGGCTGCGAAATGCATACTTTCGCATTGAAATAACTAGGAAACAACTAAAATCCTCATCCTCATCCAGTTTGAAACCAATTGTTCTTTAGGCATAAGCATGATTGACAAGCATTGCTAAAATATAGACTTTCTTCAAGCATTACCGCAAATATTTCATTGTCAAGCACATCAAGCATCGTTCTAAACGGTCAACGCTTGATCGTCTAGGGGCCCATTAATATTGCGGAATTGCTTCATATTTTTAATATATTACAAGGAAAATCTTATAAGTTCGTCCTCCAAAAAGCCTCGTCCCATATTCGACTTTCAGCCGACCACCGCCATACATAGCTTAGCCTAACTATAAGTCTTAGACGATTCAAGTTAACATACTATACAAACTTTGCACAATCAGCTAACTGCTATTGATCACAACCCACAGGTACACCAAAATAACAAATTAAGCAAGTTGATGATGCAAATGATATATTATCTCTTGAATCCTACGCAATTTTTATGTATAAACTGTATTGGAGGCGGTAAATAATTGATAGTAAAACTGATATGAACTTTTTAACTATGTATGTAGTATAGTCGGAGGTCTCTATCTACAACAAGTGTGCGACCAATTAATCCTATTACTTTAGCGTGTCTAGCCTGTGCTTCAGTTAATGAGGAAAGAAATGCAATATGGATGCGTTAGGTGGTGGTGTGGTATTCTAGTTCCTCATAGATTTTATTCCGTCGTTTCAAGGTCTCCTAATTGGTATTCAATCTCTGGAGTGCAATGATAAAATGTAAGCACATAATATTTATTTTATTACAAACAACTAGCTTTTGTTCGCGGTTTCACTTGCAGTCCAAAAAACTTTTTGAGAAAATATAGCTGATATATGTTTATCCGCGGTCCAATCTATCACTACTACTACTATACCAAAATTCATCAGAATTGGTTCAGAGGTTTAATTTAAGCGTGAAAACATAACAAACATACAAAGTTACTTCACTATCTATACATATTTATAAATACATACAATAAGTCTGTAGAAAAGTCGTGTCTGTAATTGCAAGATAATTGGGAAAAAATAGGTGGAGAAGACTAATTAAGCGATACTGAAGCCGAATTAATGGTTTGGCGAAAAAATTTCTCTCTGTATGTATGTATGTATGTATTTCTGTATGCTCGTTTATAACTCAAGATCTACTTGACGGATTTCTATGAAATCTGGTGTATTATACGTAGATTATGAGCCTGATCAACATTTAGGCTACTTTTTATCCGACTACAACTGCGCATAAAAGAGGGATACTGTTTTTTCCATACTTTTCTTGGAACATCCTTAATCATTCAGACAAATTGGAAAGAAATACATTAGCAGTATTGGTATCATAAGGCAACTTTTGAGCTTAATTTTATTTAAATCTGTTCACTTTATCTAAAGTTATTGCAATATTTCACTACCCATTGAAAACTAACATTAAAAATAACCATTAAAGTTAATTTCACATATAAATATGTACTAGACTTGCAGGGGTAAAAATATAACAAAATAAAGCATAGTGTAAATAAAAATGTACTTACGGATACTGAATAAGATAAAGTAAGTGGCTTAACTGATATTAATTAACCTAATACTGATTTAACCAATTTTAGACTAAAGTAAAGAAGTTACCTTTGTTAACTGCTTTACTTCCGTCCATTTTTTCTATAACAACTAATACGATGTCATTAATACCTCATTCAATATTTAATTTGACATTACAGGTGTCATTTAAGTTGATGTGACAGTTGTTTTCTTCCTTTAAAGGAACGTAGACAGTCATTTTATAACGTGAAACCTCCACGGTGTATAAACAGTACTTATATATTTAGAAACCAAATAATTTCTATAAATTCCATCCTAATAATAATACTTAAGTTGTATTGATATTCAAGAAAAAAAGGATCCCGCACATGAAGTCGATAGCAACAGCTATACCCAATATTGTAAATGCGAAACTAACTCTCTTTTTATTTGTTTTCTGTCACCATTTAATGCCCTAATCGCTGAACAGATTTCAATAAAATCAGGCCAGGAGAAAGGTTGCATTCTGGGGAAGGACATAGGTCTTCTTCACTTTTTGTCTCAAGAAGTCGTTTTGGGATGCGAGTGATGCAGGGCTGCAGCTATTTTATAATATAAATATGAATCAAGCCAACATAAGCGTTTTTCCTTAGTCTATTTTAGTCAATTCACTAGTAGAATATCATTTGAGAAGGCGCAAATTAATGCCCTAAATTAGTAACAATTGCAATAGTATTAATCTACAGTTCGATATTTTAACCAACTTCAGGAGAAGTCCTGCTTATTCAATTTTTTTTTTATTCAGCCAGTATCGTCCCGATGCAGGGCAAAAACTTCTCACCCTCATCTGGGCATACGAGCCTCCTGTGGCTAATCTTTCCAATAAAGGTCTACTTCGTCCCACCATCTCTTTCTCCTATTCAAACTTTTTCTTCCCACAGCTGGGGAAAGCCCTCCTTCCAAGCTGCTCTGTATGTAGTTTTTACGACCCAATCTCTTGTCATAAGAATAGAAGCACTTCAAACTAACGAAGTTAATGCCTTGTAGAAGACTAATATTAGCAAAGATACCTGTTTAGTAATGGTATATGGTTGTGATTGATTGATAGCGTTCATTAGGAAGCATTTTACTAGATTCTAACGAATAGATAAAGGAAATAAAAAGAATCAAATATAAAGAATCAACATTCATCTAAAATACAAGCGCTTGGGGACCTCTTTGATATCGGCTTTATTGCACAAAATTAATAGATTGTGTAAAAGATAATGTAGATATCTTGTAACTGTTAACTGTAAATTATCAATCATTTGATACCTAAATACTTTTAACCAGCATCGATTATGTTGTAAAAATATACAAGCGACCTCCTTCCTCGGTACAAATATATCACAATTCATACTGATAAGAGACATTTTACATGGTATATATGTAGCTACTGGGTATTCACATCATTCCTGTTCCGTCTTCTATAATATAACTCTTACACAGGCCAGATTTAAAGCCATTCTAGTTACACAAGAGGAAACCGTTCCCTATTAATTACGTCACCAATACTTTTTTAAATGTATAAATGTATATTCTCACCTGATCTGTAGAACCACCACAGGGTTTATAACGAGCCAAGACTGGTCTGTTCCTAGACCTATTCAGTGGAGAATCCGACAAAGACGTCATTGTAAGTAACTGATTATGTTTTAACACACACAATGTTTAACGATGTTTATTTTAATTAACTATAAACTGCACATCCATATACCGTTCAAGAGGAAAACATACTGTTTTAATTACAGCAAAATAATGTTCCACTGCTCACTGACAAACGCGATACCACATTTTTTCGTCGACAAATCACATCCGGAGAAGAGTCAAGTGAAGACCGTGTGGGTGATTCAACCGATTACGACAACCACTTCGCCTAGAACCACCACTGATAAACGTTAATGTTTTTCCACTACTAAACACACCCTAAGTGACTCAGAAAATTATCGGAGAATGCAAAAAGCAAGAAATAAACTGATGAAGACCGTGTAGAAATGTATATCCTTAGTAAATTAACTTTAGCTAGTATAGTACCACCCTGCGTGATACCATTTACAGCCGCAACAAAAATAGTCGCATTGGTTCATCGGAATGGTAAGTATGCAAATTAATTATCAACCAACCAGTGTACGATAACTCTGATGTTTATAAGCGTTTTATAAATAGAGAACTGTGTTGATACTTGCATCTAATTAATTTATTGACTTAATTATTTTACACAAATAAAATCACAAACCAACGACCGTTCCACGATTACAAATTCGCTTACTGAAACAATAAAACAATATGCGCGTCGTGGATAGCAAACGGGTTCGTCACTGCAATCAGTACGGACGTGTAAGTGCGGCCCAGCTCGCACCGATGACGGTCACCATAGGGACTTCGGTATCGGTGTCATGGTGCTTGCTGCACCCGATAGCCGACGCCTGAGGGCCGAATAGCGGTCGCGAATTCCTACTCGTAATTCAAATGACGCACGCAAAGCATACGTGCCCAGCGGACAAACGGTCCTGTCGACCTAATAATTCCAACTCCATATCACTTCATTGCTAACAATATCAATGCATTCGAATAAATGATTGATATGAATGCTAATGTAAATATACTTAAATGAACTAGATCTAATTTAATATGGTTTTTCACAATAAATAAATTAAGTAAAATTTTATAAAATGTACTCACCGCTGATTTTCAATCGTTGATAATGCAGCACATGAAACAAATAATGTATAATTTAATTATATGTACATAGTTATTTTAAAAGATATAATATAAGACAATAATGCGACTAGTTAATAACTAGGTATATTATTAATATTAATACCACTTTTGCACTATAATATTTTCTATTCACATTACTTTTTTATAAATTTTAAATCCATTAACGTACCTAGACAAGGGAGACAACATGTACCTACGTCTTCAAGACTTTCTGTGCTCATGAAATCAACGTCCATTAACGATTATTATTATCACCTATTTTGTTTTATTTTATATACAAAAAATAATAATTCACGGTGCCAAATAACACGCAACTATGTGTCGCAAAGCGAGACATACTACTTACTCTGTATAGCAAAAGTCAACGCACGATTCAGTGAATCACTAGACCTGTATGCTAGCATTGTTTTAAATCCCGATTGTTTTCACGTCGTCATCGATGAACATATTAAACAAATGACGCGACCTATTAAATATTAAAATCAATAACAAACGGATTTTTCTTCACTTTCGTCTGGCATTGTCACGCCGCTAATACTCTTTCACTATCACACGGATCAACGCACGAGTAGAACCTCACCTATAATGATGTTCTTTTATCATAAAATAAGCTCAAGATCAGCTATGATTACAGGGATAACTCCTATATAGATAGGTACCTAAGTTTGGGTAGAGTTGAGTAACTGAAAGAAGCATCAATTAAATAATCGACTTCAGAATAAAATTAAGAACTATTCAATGATATCCTAGATACACAGAAAATATTTTTGCTTAAGATTTCTTACTAATTAATTTATTTTATTAAAAAATAATATAGTTCCCAAAATAAAAACATTTCTTACACGATACATATGAAGTCTCCATTGCTTCCATTGTAGCTAAATACTTTTCTTCAGTGTTGCAATTTGAATAATACTTAAACTTAATTAATGAAGATAATAATAAACAAACATAGTTCTCCTAGAAAAGCTTCTATCCCAATAGAAAATAAATGTATCACAACACTTTTCGTTGCTTACGATGCCGATGACCCAACTGTCAATCAACCTGATTGTTAACAAATATTGACCATGTGACAAAGTTAAGTGTTAGCTTTGTTTAAAAGAACAAACGACAGAGACGTGACTAGGTAGATGTTTACGTATGTGAGATAAGTATGCGTTTTGCGGCGGCAACGAAGAGCAGGCGGTGTGCGCGCCCGTCAGCGGGAACTGAGGTGGCAGTCGCGATACTGTACAGCGCGTGCAATTGCACTACAAGCTATTTCAATACATGCAGGGAATTCGCGAGTCGGCGGATTCCAGCCGCCCGCACCGGGGTGGCCACCGTGGAGCGTCGCGTGCCCCGTGAGGTCAATCTGCTTATAGCAGCAGAAACTTGGCTAGGGACATTGTAAATGGAAATAAAAACAAGAATCACATGAGAAATTTTCAATTAACTGTTGAGACAAGAGAAACAATGCAATTTCGTTATTCACATTAAAGGAGAAGAGGGTATTATAAGACCTGTCTTAAAACGTCGTCGTATTTGCTTCAAAGTAATAAACGAAGGTCATTTCAATTAATGATAACAACGCATGCAGTTATGATAAATAAGGACTTTGATCCGCTTCCGTCTATAGGTACCTACATTACATATCATGTAGATGTTATATTCACTATAACATATACTATGATACTATTATCCCATAATAAGTAATTCGGTACGCCAAATTGCACGAAAAAATCAAATCTATTTTCTCCGAGATGTAGGTATATTCAGAGGAAATTGGATAGTTCCTTATGGTTTAGACCTTACCGCGTACCAACATGCTGAAAGGTATGGATTACAGCGAGGGCTATATAGTGGTCAGTTTCCGCGTGAGGGCGCACATCCTGGGATGAGGTCACACGCTTCGTGAACACAACACAATACACCTATCCTATAAGAATGCACACTACACGGTCAAGCACTGTACGTGACTGTACCTACCTCTAGCACAGCGTATAAACTATAAATATATTATCACGGATTAAATAGTTATACCTACATAGAATATTTACAATTTCGTGATCAAAGATCCAAAAGATATATATAATATTAGATATTACTTGCACATCTGTTGGCTATTAGTAAGTACATATTAGTAGTTTTCAGTTTCCTTTCAACCGTTGAGCAGCGGGCAGCTTGCGTATGACGGCGCGGCTCGGTGGACAATGGAGACGAGATATGAGCATTGAAACGGTGAGCTGAGCAGCACCCCAATACTTCTCGCATAAATATCCGTTTGAGACTACTCAACGTTTGTGACACTAGCCGCTTGCAATTCACAACTCATGTTTCATCCGCCGACCTCCAACAACTTGCGTTTATCCCGAATCAAAGGAGATGTAAATTCTGTCACCCGAGCCGTTGCACAGCCTCCTTTGCGCTTATACTCGCAGTAGGAGACGACGGCTCTTATGATTATTATTATTAAACCTTTCCCACATAACCTTGTACACAAAATTATTAAATTTCCAGACATTCCCCTAATTTAATTTTTAAAGATGACGGAAATAAAAGAAATAAAGAGTACTGAGCTTAAGCTTGTTAGCTTAAGTCACAAAAAGATTAAACCACGAGGAGTGGAAGGGTAGAGTGTGACAACAATGGCTGGATAATAATGGCTGGATAAAAAATACTATTACGGCCCCTTGGTTTGCTTGGGCAGTCTTATGCAATTCTGGAATTCTAAGCTCAACAGCGGGTAGATACAAAGAAACATTTTAAAATAGTAATTATAATTAAAAAAAAATAAACCAACTTCCCATGCAAGTTTGTCAACTCACAAGCACAAAAAACAATAACTTTCCACACAAATTAAAATGATAATTTGTCTGAAAAATTAATCCTTTTTGGTTATATCCTATTTTAAAGTGATTCTTTAGACTAGTATAATATGCTGTTTCATTTAATGTTGTATTTTTGTCTCCATGTAGGTACATATCTCTAAACATGACATAAACATATCTCTATTCTCCTTCAAAATTAGACCTTCCAAGCTTCTAACCGCGACTTTGTCTGTGTGGACTTCAGAATTGGGTCCGACCTGGTTAAAAAGTAGCCTATGTGTTATTCTAGACTATAAATCCATAACTGTGCCAAATTTTATTCAGATCGGTTCAGCTGTTTTGGCATGAAAAAGTAACAAACATCCATAGATACAAACTTTCAAGTTTATGTTAGATATTAAGGAAGTAAGGATTTTTAAATCTAAAAAAATACCATAATTTGCCCCTGCAATTTCAATTATATATATTGTTTGTAAATTTTTGTCACTCACTCACTGACAATCATCAAATTATAGAATTATTTTTGAAGACTAAAGGCCAGTTTCTATATCCTATCTGTCGGTAGATTTGCTTACCAGAGATATAATTTTGATATATGCTCCATACTGCTAATGTCAAAATCCTATCTCGCCTTCTATCGGCTGTTAGACAGCTGAACTTTAATATGAACTATACCCAGCCTGGGTTTGGCATAGAAATAACATTATGACAAATAAACATTCACTTCTAGGTGTCAATGCATACAAAATTCTGCTATTATCTATTAACTATGAAAAAAGAGCTTCTAATATTTCACTTATTTACTAATGGTGAAGCCTTCCCATGTTTTGACCTTGGTACACTTAGGTCTTGGCTAGGTATGCTTATGCAGCTAAAAGTGAAAAGGGTTGCAAGTCTTGGCAGAATTTTAACATAATATTAAACCACAAAAAATTTTTGACATTGATGTGTGAAATAAAAAGATTAATCATCAAAAGTAAACAAAAAATGTAATTCTTGTGATGAAGTCAGAGTATACAATGTGTCAATAAAACCCTGTCCGAACCTGAAAGTATTATTAGGTATTCAAATCCAGATCTATTTATAAAAACATTTTCAATTTACAAGTACAAAAAAAATAACACCATCCTTGGGTGCCAAACATAATAAGGCCCATGGTGGTTTTATAACGTTTTAAATTTTTTCTGGATTTTGGAGTAATTCTGGCAATTTTGCTATGATGACCTTTAATTTTAAACTTCAATTATATATATGCATTTACTTTCATGATTAAGTATTTAAGGTTTCTTATTTTATTTGGTGATGTGACTGGGATACTTATTGCCCCTTTGGGATTGGACAGGGTTTTTTTTAACATAGTGTTTAAAGTTTTTTATACTAATAGTTTATTACATAATCCTTGAGTAGCAAGATTTACCAAGCGGCACCTTACATATTATTAACATAATTAGTACCTGTGTTGCTAATAGAACTCAGCACAAGCCAACATGCATCAACATACATACTATAGCATTCATTATCTTAACTTTCTATTTGGTACCACATAGTAAAAGATAATAAGATTTCATTTTCAATTATATTGTTTATTGTATCACACACTGTAATAGTGAAAACGAATTAATTAATTAATTACATACTTATTTATATTTATTTGATTGATCTTGGATGACCAATGGAAGCTCCAAAATTTAGAAGAAAATGTTCAAATTTTTTTTCGCTACATATTAAAAACTAGGCTAAGAATGTAAATTGTTACCAGCCTGCAAGTATTGTAGAAATAAGATCAAACATAAAATACGTAAGAAGCGAGTACCTATCACCCTGGTAAATGGTGTGAAATGTCTTTAAAAAAATGTATTTCATGAATACATAGGTACTGACTTATGTAGCATCGAACATGATTTTTATTATCCTGATACCATACACAAACATTTTAAATGATAGTAGGACCGTTTGAACCAATATATGAATATGAAATTGGCGCGAATTTCACTCAGAAAATTATGAATAAATAAAGAGATAATCATATTAATGCGTTACCCGATCTCTGCATTATGAAAATGCTAATAATCCAACACTCAAACTAAAAACATTTCTTGAATCACCAATTCAACACACTCTTCAACGAACTGTCAAACAGTCACCCGCCCATGGACCGCGTAGAAATTGATTTTTGAAAATGCTTGCCAATAGAAAAAAATTATACCTGTAATTCCAAACGTTATAGAATTTCATGTACATAATGATATGTATAATGAGGATATTATGTTAGAGAGGTCAGTGGAAGGAGTATAAATAATAGGTAATATAATCAGTGGTGGCATCAAACGGTCCAGCCACTGACTTCTTTAATATTAAATGAATTTTAAACTTAAGGCGGATCGTTTCGCTGTGTCCGCGAAATTCAAATTTCGAGTCGTTTTTCGCAGTTTGTAGGTCTATAATAAGTTCTGCATTCATGGTAATGGTAATTGCGACATTAACTATACAAAATTCACAATTTTTATCTAAAACCATTGCTTAAAAATATTATTGGAGCTAAAAGTAGTGTAAAATGTCAATTTTGACCAATTACACAGATTGCGCCAAGTTTTTGGCTTGATAAGGATTTATTAGTAAACGTTTTAGTTCTCAGTTGTGTTAATGTATAGTTGATGTCGCAATTACAACTACCATGAATCTAGAACTTGTTATAAACCTACAGTACGCGCGGCATAAGTTGGCCGGAGTGAAGTTCGCCGTTTTAATGCGCAGTGGATTGTTTACGTTAAAAATTGTGTACTGCGCAACCAAACAGCTAACTTCAGTCCGGCCAACTTATGTTGCGCGTACTGTACAAACTGCGAAAAACCACTCGAAGTTTGAATTTCGCGGGCACAGCGAAACGATCCGCCTTAAAAAGTTAAAATATTGATACTTCGTCAAAGCAATATTTTTTAAAACGGGTGGCAAGTGTTACTTGTGTGTAGGTACCTAAAAAAAGTTATCTTACAGAACATAAATCCCAGTTACGTAATTTGATATGAATTGATACTCCAAAAAAATATCGATTTACCGGGATTAAAAATATCACCGATATATATCGATATTTTGACATTTTTCACCATCCCTACTCTTTGACAACCAAAACTGTTTTTGTTTACTAGTTACGATTGATGTAGTGTACAATATTATTACAATTACTTCTACTCTTTGCGATTAATTTTACGAAACAGAAATCTCATTTTGTTCAATTATTGAAGCAGTTGATTGGTTCTCAAACGAACCACATTTTAGAACCCGAATATGAGTACTTTTTTTAGACTAAATCCTGTAACTTATAAGTTTGTTGAACTAGTTTTTAACTGTAGTAAAGTTACTGCTAAGAATAGTACGATCAGATTTTTACCAAAGGTAGGCAATAAACATAGTTCCGTCATAGACTGCAAATAATAGTAAATATTAATTATATTTGGATGTAAAATGAATTTGAAGGATTTTGTTTTCAGGTCGTATATTTTCCAAAGGATATATTTGTCTTATCTACAACCTTAGCATTCGTACTTTGGCCAGTAAAAAATAAAGAAGTTCCTGAAATAACAAACGTCAAGCAAGAACAACCATTACCTGTTTTACAAGATGCAGATAAGTTATTTGAAAATGGCTTTTATGAAGAATGCTATAACTTACTGTCGGAACATAAGGTACAGTCAACAGCAAAAGTAGATGATCAAAATCAGAAATTCAATACCAATGAACGGAGTTCGCCTCAGAACTGTGTGGCGTCGGAGTGATTCAAAAGTATGTGATTGTAAATTATACCAAACATGTACTACTAGTACAGCTGCCATATATTCGTGATCAGTTTTAACTCCAAAAGTTATAAACTCAATTCGGTTTTAATATATTGTAGCCGACTGGGCAAAAGCAATCATTGAGTTATGATTTTGTATCGCATCAACTACTTTTGAACATTAACATAAATTCACAAACATGCAATAAATATAATAATATTATATTAATAATAAATTAATAATAATATTTATTGAATTATCGTTTTGTATCACATCAGCTACTTTTAAACATTTCACAAAAGTTACAAAAAAAAAAACAATTCAAATAGTAAAGTTTTTCAATTATATGATTTTTAATGAACATCTGCGTTTTTCGCGTATAAGCAAATTTTTATCCAATTCAGCTGTTTTTCCGTAAAAAAATAAATAAATTACTGGGATAATTAAAAAAATAAGTATGGATGAATTACGTGGCCTCAGTTTCATCATTTGATTTTTGATTTTAACTGATCAATAGTTTTGAATTTTTTTTCGCTTCTTAGTTCTGATGCGAATTGAGTTTATAACTTTTTGGAGTTAAAACTGATCACGAATGATGGCAGCTGTACTAGTAGTACATGTTTGGTAGAATTTACAATCACATAATTTTGAATCACTCCGACGCCACACAGTTCTGATGCGAACTCCGTTTATTAGTATTGAATTTCTGATTTTGATCATCTACTTTAGCTGTTGACTGTACCAAGATGATAGTCATGTAATTTAGTAATTTAAGTACTCTCACAAAATAGTTATGCATAAATTTGACGTTTATTTACAGCATCATGCTAATCATAGCACCACCTTTGGAGAAGGATAGTTTATGTATGCATAGTATGGTAGACTTCAGGGACAATGGTGCCCCCTTTGGCATAACAGCTACAAGTTAATCTCTCACCAGTACTAAAAAACGTAATTAATAATAGTGATCCACCTATATGAATTATTATTGTATTTTTAGGATAAAGAAAATGTAGAAGTCCAGTGGCGGATATGTCGAGCTTTATATAACATGTCCAAGGAGTCAAAATATGATAAACAATACAAAAAAGATCTTGTCTTCCAAGCATATGAAATAATACTGAAACTGCGGGATAATACCCAAGATCATTTTGCAGTGCATAAGTGGTATGCTTTACTTCTAGATGCAAAAAGTTCCCTTGAAGGTATCAAAGAACGAATAAGACAGTTGGAAAATGTAAAGAAACATATGGATGTAAGTTGTTATATAATGTATTTCCATTTCATTTCATCTGTTGCTATATAATTTTATTAAATCTAACCACTGACGCCATACCTAAATGAATAACATTATTTGCAGATGGCAGTAACACTTAATCCAACCGATGCTACAATTTTGCACATGTTGGGTGAATGGTGCTATCAGATAAGTGAGATGCCATGGCATCACAGGAAAATAGCAGAGGTTTTGTTTGCTTCACCACCATACTCAAGTTATGAAGATGCACTTGAGTACTTTTTGAGAGCAGAGACAGTACAGCCTAGATTTTACAGTATGAACTTATTGAGACTTGGCAGTTGCTACCTAAAGTTACAAAAAGAGGATCAAGCTAAATATTATCTACAATTGGCAGCAAGTTATCCTGCAAAATCAAATGATGATCACCGTGCGAATACTGAAGCAGCAGAGTTGTTAAAAAAACTTAAATAATTTTGCATCTCATTATAGTCGTGTAATTAATAAATTAAATGGTATTCAGGTAAGTTGTAAATCACTCAAAAAAGTCATGTGAAAAGGTTTATTTTTCAAGTTAGAAACAATATTATAAGATTCTAGTGAAAAGAAATATACAAAAATATTGTTGCGCAGTTTATATGATATACGATTATACAATTCAATCACATTTCTAAGCATATTTAAAATCCAGAAAGGGCTAAATTTTAGTATTTACTGATACCGTAGACTATATATTGCGAATTGTCAGATATGATTCATTTACATTTTTCTATTATTAGTTATTAGGGATAAAAGATTGAATATATTTTTTGAAATAGTACATAATTATGTATTCACTTTATGTTAATTTTTATAGAGCATTTATTGTGTTCCATAATTATTATTGGAAAAAATATATGTTAGGTGGGTGCATGTGTACCTATTTTATTTTATACAATATATCGGCGGGTATCAACATGTTTTTTTTTTTCTTAGAATTACGCGCCTTCTTGATTTTTTTTACTAAGACTTGTAGAAAATTATATCTAAAGCGGAAAGCGTAAGTCGCTGCGTAGTGTTGTACCTTCCGAGTGCTATAAATAAAATGTAAACAGTTTCTTGCAATGTTATATACTCCCGACTAAAGGATTGCCGAATCCAATACATAAACTTATTCCCGACGAGCAGTTTGGTATTCGGACCATTGTATCGCATCGTTGAACACATCAGCGCTGGGTTCCAACGTGGATTGACGACAGGCATGCTCTTCTTCGATGAAACGAAAGACTTCGAAAAAGTCTGGCACAACAGCTTAATTTTCAAACTGTACTGCCTAAATGTGCCCGACCGTCTCGTGCTCATCATACGAGATTTTTTGTCAAATCGCACTTTCCGCTATCGCATAAAGGGCGACACTCTGTCGACCCCGCATCCAAGCCGGAGTCTCTCAGGGCTCCGTGCTCTCCCCGCTCCTTTTCGCGCTGTACACCAACGATATCCCTAACTAAACATTCTAAATCGGAGATGGCTCTTTTCGGTTATTTACTATTCCGGCAGATCCCTACCCTCCGTCACCAAGATTCTCCAGACCTCAGTCTATGCCCTCGGCACTTGGTTCAGGAAATGGAGAATCGAGGTAAATGAGGTAAATCCCTCCAAGAGTTCGGCCGTACTTTTCCACAAAACTAACAACCGCTCCGATCTCCATCCCATCTCCCTTTACGGCCTTCCGAACCCTTGGGAAAAGAAGGTCAAAGGCAATTTAGTGCTCTCGTTTCGAGAGCACTAAATTGCGTTTTCGTGCCGCTTTCGCTCTCGGACGCCTCCACGGTAGGTATGCTCAATGCACGCAGTAAATTGTTCCGTAAAATATAAGGTGAGAATTTTATATTATATATTCTTTCTTTCTAATCTTAATTTCTAATTTATGAAATGCACCTCCAAGCGTTACTTCGATTTGGCCCCTCATCACCCCACCCCCTAGTGGTCAGTAGCGCCGACTACAGACCCTCCCAGATCAGTAGAGTCCGCCGTCCGCGGCACACTCTGACTTACCCTTATCACACATCTTCAGGAGTCCAACCGAGAGACTAGTACTCTCCAAACACATACCAACAGACGCCGTCCGATACACCGTCCTCGCCGGCGAAGCCCGTCGCGAAGACCCTCTAATCATCCCGTCCCTTGCTGGAGCAGCCCCGCGCCGAGCCAATAGCTTTAAATTCGCCCCTAAATAATGTAACCCAGATTCAGCCGTCCCTATTTGTATCCCTTAAGCCGATGTTCGAGTCCCTTTAGGCAGGGCCGGATTAACTCTATCAGGGGCCCCTAGGCAGTGCCATTATCTGGGCCCCTTTCCTTTTCTTACTTTTTAGGGTTCCGTACCCAAACCCGTACCCGGTAAAAACGGGACGGTGCCGTTTTTACCCTTTGGGTACGCCCCGTCGGGACCCTATTACTAAGACTTCGCTGTCCGTCTGTCCGTCCGACCGTCCGTCCGTCCATCCATCTGTCACCAGGCTATATCTCAGGAACCGAGATAGCTACACGGTTGAAAATTTCACAAATGATGTATTTCTGTTGCCGCTATAACAACAAATACTAAAAACAGAATAAAATAAATATTTAAGGGGCGAGGGCAGGGAGAAGGTTTTGTGCAGTGTTGCATAGAAAGTAAGTTATGGTAGTGGGTCGCGGATCGTCTGGGGAGGCGTTTCCGCCGCAGGCAAAACTGCACTTGAGTTTGTGTCTGGGCCTCGGATGCCATCACTAAATACTGACCGTTATATACGCCAATGTTTGGAGGCTTATGTAATACCGTATGCCGAGTTTGTAGGCACTAACTTTATTTTTATGCATGACAATACCAGACCCCCACCCGGCAGGAATCGTCAAAAATTATCTGCAAGACGTTGGTATCACCGTAATGTAATGGAATGACTATCAAGAAGTCCCGACATCCAGCCCCACAAACATTATAGGAACTAACTGATGAACTGAGAATATCGGGAGAATATCCCTCAATATACGATTTTAACACTGATTAATTCGATGCCAAATCGCATGAATGCTGTCGTTAATGCTTTAGGAGGCAATACAAGTTATTGAATAAACAGATTTTTTTGACTAAAGCATTTTTTCTTTAAAACTCCATCAAATGTCTTAGTCTGTACAAAGGCAAAATCAACACTTAGGTCAAGGGTCATTTATGTGCATTTAAAAAAAATGTGTTCAAACTCAGAACAACAACAGTACATGAGCCTAATGTTGAATATGCCAGCTACAAAACTGTATAAAACTTTTTGATATAATTCATATATTTATTTAAAGTTATGGACGATACAAACCCATTATGCTAGGTGGCTCGATTTAGGAGTCCGGGAGTGTATGTACATAATTCTGTTAAAATAGCATAAAGCAAACAATAATACACTCACTAACGCCTTTCCATCCTTATTTAGCATCATTCATGGGCTTCCCTGTCTAAGGAGGTCTTTGAGCATTGAGCAAGACTGAGCTGAGCAATGTATGCAACTGGCAACATTCTCTTCATATCTGTCAAAGTTTAAATTGATTCTAAGCTCTATGTCTATTGTCTACTTGACGACTAATGTCTATGGAGAATGGCGTTTGAAAGAAGTTCGTTATGTGTTATTTTCAATGTGTAATTTGTTTAAAATATTATTTGATCGTTACAGCCATTATATCATTTAGTATTGTTTATTTTATCAGAAAACGTATTGTTCATCTTGTTAGTATGTCGTTTTTTAATGCGGACGAACAGTTAAGTGACGATGAGGTGTACTTCGGAAAAATAACACTCAAAGAATTGAAAAAACACATTTTATGGGATAAACAACCGAAGGCGTAAGATAGATAATAACTTATTTCAGTTTTAAAGCTCCTTGCACACGCAGCACCTTCTGCCTTTCAATTAATGAACTAGGGTTCCTTTAACATTTAGGATTTAAAACCCTATACCCAGTACCTATTCTATTTGCGTTTTGAAGGTCTGTCTCTAGAATAACACTGCAAAAATCACAATTCGCCGGTATGTTGGGCCATGAGCCCATATGAGCACAAATCTAAACCATGGTCAACACAACCAGGATCTTAGTGTAGCGGTCACACTTTAGAACCACTAGGCTAATGAAGCAGTTTTATTGTTATTAAATATGGTAATAACTTAAAAGTTAGTTAGTTAGTTTCTTGCCTACCTTAAAAAAGATGTGAGTGTATGTGTATGTTACATTACCACTTACAACAATTAATTTGTACTGCAAAAATCTGTTGAAACTGGTCTTCTTAATTCTTTTACAATTTGGTGCTGGCTGCTTTGTGTGGTGACAGTTCTTACTTAATTTATAATTCTTTTATCCTGAATTTAACAGCAACATAAAACATAATTTAAGTAATGTACTTGACATTTCCTTCGCCATAGTTATGATCAAATATGTGAAACATTCAATTTTATTTTTACACATTTTCTTTATTTATTTTCAGAATGCATAACACTGCAAGTGCAGTCAACAGTCCAAAGAATTCTGAAAATCATGACATGAGTTTGAAAATCTTACAAGCACATTCACAACCAAATTTAATGTCTAACCAAGACAATTGTAATGAGGATTATTCTGAACTTAGTCCTAGCTGGGATATGAAAGCAGCCGATGACAGTTTTATTAAAATGGAAAATATGGTGGCTAAGCTATGCATGTCACCCATGAACAAAGAAAAGACTGAGGAATTGAACAATACACTAGAAGTTATTGAATATATTTTAAATAACCCACCTAGCAGTGCTACTAAAGACAGGACTGAAAAAGTTACTGATATAAGACTGAAAAAGGAAATTGATGTGGTGACTCAAGTTAAAAACGAAATTGGTTTATTGGAGTTATCACCACAAAAGAATACAAAAAACGATTACAATAATTCACCAGAACCTCCTCATAACACACCTGTGAAAACTGTTAAACAACTTCATCATAAGAACACTGATGGTCTTACAATAACACCTAGAGACATCAAACATAAACCCATTTTTAAAACACCTGCACAGCCTACATCACTAAAGAAACCATCTGCAACTTCTTTGAAGAAAACTCCTAGTCGATCAAATGCATATCAGCATATCAGTAGTCCAGTTGCTTCTTATATCAAAAACTGTCCAATAGTACCATTAGTAAAAGATATCCATCCAAAGAAACCTTTGCCTGGAACATCATCTATTCCAAAATTTATTAAGAATCCATCACTACCCAAACTGAGTAATAAAGAAAATGTCAACTTACCCTCAGTTGCATACAAGAGTGCTAAGAAAACTAGAGTGGTGAGTAAACAAAATACAACTACAATAATTTAATCTAAAAATTTGCATGTTATTGAACATACCATCCATCACAGTGGTTAGGCATAGGCATACTATTGTACACCCACAGTTCACCGGTGTGTTTAGGTCGCATGTAACAACGGGCAAGCTTATTGCTATTAAACGGGCACAAATTCCAAACTCCGAGCTGCTACTCATAGTTTCATAGAAAAACCCAATAACACTTGGCCCAACCTGGGAATCAAACCCAGGACCTCTAGCGTAGCAGTCGCGCTCAGGACCACTAGGCCAATGAGGCAGTTAAACGGATTCAAAGAATGTAACATTATTTATTCAAGTATAATTTCAATTTTTAATTGTAAATATAATTCTTGTTAACAGATTGATATGCCAGATGAACAGAAAATGCCACAAAGTCAGTGGGCAAAGAAAATAATGTCAACTTTACCCAGACCAACAGTTATGAAACACGACCATAGGGAGCTGAATTTTGCTAAGAAAAAACTACTATCACAACAAGAAGACAGTTTTGCCGACCTATCTTACACTCAAGCAGAAGTGTCTGTTTGTACACAGAAAACTGCATTCAAGGCCCACAAGAATTTTTGATCCAATTTGTATACATTTTTTTTTCATCCATATGAATGATTGATTATTATAATAATACTTTCTCTAGGCGTTTTCAAAATATATGGTGACATTTTAGACTATATTGTTTTTAGTTTTGAAACAGGGTGTATGCATGAGTTGCTCTATCCTAAATGGGGTAAATGGGAATAACTATAGTTGTATTATAGTTATAAAATCATGAATTATACTTCGTTGCGGTTATTTGGTAGAGCAGTGCGGCGTTATTGGATTGTTCAGTAAACCATGGTTCAATTTTATTGTTTTATAATAAAACTAGCGACCCCCCCGCGGTTCCACCTGCGTTGCTCCATTCCTAAGAGTCGTAGCGTAATGTTAAATAGCTTAAAACCTTCCTCTTGAATAATTCTATCTATTAAAGAAAACCGTATCAAAATCCGTTGCGTAGTTTTAAAGATCTAAGCGTACATAAGGACAGACAGACAGCGGGAAGCGACTTTGTTTTATACTATATATATGTAGTGATAGTGATTATTTTCTTCGCTAGAGAACTCGGATAAACGCGTCCGATCGCTGCTAATCATAAAGTGCTACAGGGCGAAGCGCGGCCTTCGACGCGCTATTTATAGGCACGCGCCGCCGGCCGGGTCGGTACCGCCGCATCGCTGACCCTGCATTTTGATATCTTCGGAAATATTCATTTAAGTTACATGCTGTAAAGGGCCATATTGATCTATATTAAATGGACAATGTATTTGGATATGGATTAATGCTGTATTGCTTAAAATCACTTGGCAAATAAGCCATTTTTCCCGTAAAATGTAAAGGATAAAAAATGGTTATTGGAGAGACATATACCATCGCGGACTTTTTTGTTGACATTTTTAAGGTGTAAAATATTGTAGTACTTACATTATTTTGATTTATCTTGTGGGGTTCAGCCAGCGCAGCGTTTGCAATGTAAGGGCAAAAAAAAACGTGTTTATTTACAACATCACATTAGAAACCTCTAAATTTATCAGTGTTTCTCTACAATATTATGCATGTATTATACATATAAACCTTCTTCTTGACTACTACACTATAGAGTGATCTATTAAAAAAAACCGCTTCAAAATCCGTTACGTAGTTTTAATGATTTAAGCATACATAGGGACGGACAGACAGCGACTTTGTTTTATACTATGTAGTGATTGCGACCTCCGAATATTTTATAGGCATACTAGCGGCCCGGTACGTGCTTCGCTACGTATAAAACGAAATACAGCGGACAGCGGACAAAACCATTCCCAGATCCCCTAAATTTCATCAAAATCGGTCCAGTCGTTTGAGAGAAGTTCAGTGACATACACACTCACAGAAGAATTATATATATAAAGATTTTAATCAAGGAGATTTTTAACATAATATTTAAGCACTTCTATACTTGACACCTCAGATGTGGGTATATAACTGTAAGGCGCCATTCATTTATTACGTAAGACGATTTTTGGCAGTTTTGGACGCAAAAAGTATCTTGAATGAATGGCGCCTAAAATAACTGATATCAGTACCAGTCTATGGTATAAGTTCTGGATAAAAACAGGTAACATCTATATTTACTACTTACATAAAACACAGGTAGGTATAGTTGAATAACACATTTATTTCATAAAAGACAATACCAAGTTTCTTAAAAAACTAGCTAAATATAAGAATAATTAGGAAGTATGTTGCGAGTACTAGTATTACAATGTCATAATCATCATATAAATATATTTTTTTGTGCCGTTAAAAATAATTGATGTTTTTGTGCGGTCTGGTTAGTACATAACTACATTTAAATGCATTTGTAACATAGTCCTATAAAAAAATTAACATATTACGTAGGTATTCATTCTTCACATATAATATGCAGGCACATATATACTTACGAGATAAATATTTGAAATTGACCAACTACTTTTTAATCATTTTAAATTTTTTAGACGGTAAAATTTGGCTTTTCGCTCCAATCCATACACAGCTATATGAATCACTAATATTTAAGTAAATTGAAGAAAAATCGCTCGCAAAATACACGCTGTGAAGCAATACATCGGCTTTGTGTGTCTGTGTGTCGCAGAAACGCACATTTTACTAGCGTTGATGAAAAGGAAAGACTGAAATTGCCAGTGTACTTTCAGCATAGCTTACATCATCACGGCGCGTATAATACCTACGTTTCCAGCAATAGGTTACAATTTATAATTTTGGTTACAATTCCTGCATTGAATTACTGTACCTTACTATCATGTAAGACTAAAAATTACTTAATAATATTGTCAACTAAATTTTAGGCATTTTTTACCACTTATAAATAACACATTTATAGTGTTTAGCACCTGATTCAAAAGCAGAAGACACCTAGGCTTAATTAATAAAATACACTCTTATATCTAGGTATGTCTAGGAAAAATTAACGGGTGTTAGCACTCAACATTCCGGTAAAATAAACAAACAGTAAATAATGTATGTATCATAAGAAAACAACATAAGATCAAGATTCCTGCAAATGTATATTACTGTTAGGTACTATTGAGCATATATGTATTGTTCCATAAGTCCATAACTAACCTGAGGTTGAGTACAGACTAAACAAGTACGTAAACAGCAGTTCTAAAAAGTTCCTTTCAGTTGGGCTATCAGTTAACTCCATCACATCACTTATTTACTACCATTTACACCGTACGTCGTAGCATCGTTTTGTATAAAACAAAAAAATCGGTGAGATTATTTCCGATGATAACTGGTGTGCAGTTGCTTAACTAATAAGCAGCACAGTGAAGTACAAGTTTGTAGTACTCTCACGCTGTCCTACTTCACAAGGCACAACGAACCATGTAAAATAGCTTAGAAAGACGTACTTTGGTGGAATTAAACTGGTATTTCGCGAAAAGGTTTCTAGGGCAAAATGCAAAAAAGGACTAGATTTAAACAGAGAAGTCATTTTGCATTGGTTGTAAAATAATTGTTATATGAGGACTATTTTAAAGCACACCATATTATTTTTCATCTTCATTATGATAATTAACTTCCGAGGGAAACTAGACAAGTAACAACTATTGAAATTCTAATAATAATAATTGTACTTACTACATAAATATTTATATTTATGAGTAGATATAGTAACAAAATTCATATCAATATCAAAAGTTCTTAATTTCTATAGTATAAAATATGAATACACATTAAGAAAAATGGTAAATTTGAGATCCCTACATAGCAGATATTTTAGACATAATAAAATTTTCATAAAAAGTTAAACAAGCATTTATATTATTATCATACTATACATAAAATCACGCCTAAAGATTTCAGATAGAATAAGTACCAGATCTAAAGGAACAATATCACTTCGGTTCAACGCATTACCATACTTATTTTAAAATAATCGAATAGATTTAGAATTTTCGTTGAACAATGACAAAATAATAATTTCATCTTCAGACTAAGAAATTTACTTAGTCACTAAGTAACTAAATAAAATCTGAGTTATTCAAGTCGGGTCAACTTTGCGAACATAAGTTTCCTTCTTTTTCTTCATATCGTGTCAAAATAAGTTTCCTAAAAAAGCACAACTTTATTACCTCAAATTGGGCGTGCGCGTTCTTCGAGCGTGTGAAGTCTCACACGAGAGCCTTAGGCGGGATTATATAAATTCGAGATTATGCTGTAATAAAATTATTGTATTCTAATTAATAACACTGGTCTACAAAATTTAACATTTTTTTGCCACATGGGTGAGACATATTATTTCTTGTAGATTCTTTGATGCTAAATCTAAATCCGGCAGCAGAATTGCTCTAGCACGTCAGAATTTGGAAATATACCAATCTCAAAGTGCTAAAAACCCTGTTTTTGGCGATCTTTGAGGTATTAGTTTGAGGTCAGCAAATATTTTATGGTCATTTCTAACTGAAGCATTAAGTAGTACTACCCTTCTCCTTTCAAATCCATTTTAGTTTGCTTTGCTACGAGGTTTTTTTCTCAGGATATACCATTTTATTTTCATGATGTAGTTCAAATCCGGCAATTCTGTTGCCGGATTTAGATTTAGCGTCAAAAAATCTACAAGAAATGGTATGTCTCACCCATGTGGCAAAATTTCGTAGACCAGTGTAATTAGTGCATTTTTTGCTATACATATATGTAACCTCCTTCAAATCTTAATCATCGTATTATAAAAGGTAAATAAGACATTAACAGTATCCCTAACGCACATCGCCTTTTCAATATTACATAAACAGTACTTAAATTCGAGTAACAAAAAAACAAGCTTACTATACTATTTAGTGTGTAGTAAGTGTTAGTAACGAATTAAAAAATTATTTCATAAGTATTACACGCATGATTATTTTTTTTTTAGTGGCGACCATCAAGCCTTAAGAAATTTAATGCACAGCGCATTTTTTCTTATGGAGCATTTCTCTTCACATCTTATTGACGAGCTATTTAATAACGTTTGGAGTACTTAATATTTTTACTCGTTTAGCTAAATTATATTGTAGGAATAGATAGGACTCTGATGATGAATTGAAAGGTTTTAAGGTTACTGCGCAAAATAAAAGGTTGTCGCCACTTATAATATCGGTTAGTATAAAAGTAAGTATACTTAAACTTATAAAAAATATAACGAATTAATCATTTAAAAGTGCATAAATAAGTAATCCAAAAATAAAATATAGTGGTATCAAAAATTACTGATTATACTGGCAAACCAAAGGCTGCTGAGGTATAAATCCTCTTTTCATAATTAAAGCATCCCCGGACGGTCAGATTCCTGGTTTCCAGACTTCTCAAAGAACATGAAATCCTGAAAAGAAATGGTACAATGCGTCATCCCGTAATTATGCCCTTAAATCTAGAAAAGACTATTTGTCTCGAAAAGTACCATGAGCAAAGCTTGACTACAGGTTATTTATTTTATTATACTAGCTTTAGTCTATTATAAACCAATACTACATACAATTAGGAAGCATGCTCCAAGTAAGACCGCCTTTATTTTCACATCTAGGTCCATAGGGAAGGTAATTCCAAAATAATCCGAATCTGTAAATGCTTCACGCGCTAATCCCGACCATTGTTTCGTTATTTTGCCAACTTTTGTTTCGCCATCCTTCGAGTATACCTGAAATCGTAGAATTACAACGCGTGAAGTATCTTAAAAAAGAAATATAAAATAATTATGATTTCTAATTCGAAACCACTTACATGAAATTCAACATCTCCACAAATAGAAAATGTACATAGTGGCCCCTTGATTCGGAGTACAACGTCGCCGACGGCATTTTTGATGACGTAGCAAGGCTTGCAGATAGACCATTCTTGCTCAATCGAGCCAATCACTGTGCCTGGTGGAGAGGACACCTCCATGCTTTGCAGCCAGCATGGACACCAGCAAGAGTCGCAAGCCAAAGGACGATGAAGATGGATCACCTGTAATTAGACATTCTCAGGGGCAGATCATGAGTTTGTGGGGCCGTGAGCTAATACTACTTAAGGACCTGCCTAATTAATCAACTAATTGCCATTTTGACAAAAAGCTATTTTCTATAATGTGTACTAGGTACACGGTTTAGAAAAAAGAGGACTACTTATACATTTATTCATTTCATAAAATATTTTTATTAATTGAATTCTCTGTGCATTTTGTCTTCAATGGGTGCCTGGGCTGCAGTCCAAAAAGACCTTTACCTTTATCCACCTAAATGATAGTGAAATATAAAACTAGGTACATACATAATGCAGACTGTAAATATTTTTGTTGCACTTATCAATCTAAAAAAGAATCTATTTTATATGCGAATATACTGGTTTTTCGGGGCCCCCGTGAGAGTGGGGGCTCTGGGCCCGTGCCCCGTTATGGTAAAGACGGTATTGATTTCATGATATTCCATCGCAAAAATATCACATGTCGTAAAAAGAAAAAACAGTCATTACATACATTTTATAAGACGTTTTATATTATTATGAGGAGGACAGTAAATCTTTAAAAAAATGCATTCATGGTTCAATATACCTGAAGACGACTAGCTTAGTTTTCACCATCTAACATAAAAAATAATATTAATTTTGGACAATTGAGATCATTGAAATTACATTTTAAAATGAATAAATAAGTAATGACTACTGAAGCTCCCATTTCAATTTGTCGCGTGTTTTCAAAATCACTCTGTTTATCAAAAACAAAGTTTCACAAAATAACTACACATTGCTCTTGTTGATGTAGATATCAAGTTAAAATTTGCAAATACCTCATTTCTAAAGTTGTCCATAATTTTCATATCAAATGGCCGCATTGGGCCACAACAGTTTCTAGTGCAGCAATCATTGTCTTCAACAGCATAATACACTTTTTGTCCAATACTATTTTTTATTGTGTATTTGTTATTTGTTTCAAAGCCAACAAATGCTTCCAACAGCTCTACTTTTTGATGTACTAGTAGTCCATCAATCATAGAAAGGTATTCCAATCCGGGTGGACAGTTGCTGAGCCCTTGCGGAATACTCATCCATCCACCTAGGACAAACATTATTATTTTATTTTCCTACTTATAACAGTATTTCTTATCCATATTTTAACAAACACAATACTTACATGGAATAAAGTATGATATTTAAGTAGATACACAATGCACAAGGCTAATTAATAATACAATAATCAATATACAGGTAAATAACGTAATATTATTTTCTTAGATTACAATAATAATTATGATTAGTAAACACCCTCCACCAAACTAAGATCTGTAGGAATATGTAACCTTTTTTCTTCATCAGATATAATCTTTTCATAACCAATGGAGTCAGATTTAAAGATTTTGCTATATATTTTGTTTAGACTTCGTCTAACACTAGAAATGCTTAGAGTTTCAAAATAGACTCGCTTATCCCTTATATTCCCAACTGCAATACACTTTCTTTTGTTACAATAATACTTATACTTTAACCACTTCATACAGTTTTTACTTTTATTATAAGAAACATCTGAGAATAAGTTTAAATTATTTGTATCCTTGGACATATTGGCAATTTTAATGAATTGATTACTTGCGCAGTGGATGACACAGTATAATGTAATACCATCATTATTATCAATACATTTGTTTGAACAGTTTATCGCTGCACATACAGTAAACAGTCTTATCTGTCAATTACTGGGAGATGTTTGAAGAACAAATAAGACAAAGGCTAAATACAAGGGGCAAAATAACAAAATATACCAGTATTATCATTCTCAGTATTATTTCAAAACACAGGCTTGAAAATAAACTTACATGTAGCAATTCTTTTAAACATAGATTTTATTAATTATGTGATACAAGTTGTGATGCTAGTTTTTCCACCAATCAGAGTCACAATGATTGGAAGGCAAGTAGCTGCAAAAATATTATATAATAAAAGTCAACCATTTACCATACAGTGGTAGCTTTGACCATAAAATAACTTTCATTGCATGCTACTATCTAAATGAAAAATTTAGTTAAATTATGATCATCAAAAGCAAGCATGCTTGTAATACAAAAGGTAAGACAATTTGCAAGAAAAACATTTAAATAAACATTCCATCAAAGTTAATACAAAGATGTTGTATCTTTCATTTAAAATCATACCTGGTGGTATTTGAGGTCCAGGTTGTTGAACTACAGGACCATAGCCTGGCTGTGGGTAGCCCGGCTGGCCAAATCCTGCTTGTGGTGGTGGATACCCTGGCTGGGGATGAGGATAACCAGGAGTGAAACCTGGTTGGAAACCTGGCTGGTACCCAGGTTGAAAACCAGACTGCATGCCAGGTAATGGTTGTGCTCCAGGAGGAAGGTGATGGCCAGAAGGTGGTGGGCCAGGATAGCCCCCTTGGGGGCTCATTGGATAACTCTCAGCTTTTCCTTCGGGTGGTGGAGCATACCCCTGAGCTTGAGGAAAATTCGGGGAGTAGGGTGTTGGTTTATGTGACATTTTCCCCTGAAATTATAATATGTTAGATAAGATTTGATAAAATGTCAGTGTTGTTACAAACTTTACATACTTTTAATGGGTACTTTGTATTTGTCTGTATAGATATAGACAAACACAAAGTACTACTTTACTACTAGTAAATTCTACTACAGTGGAATCCGTTTATAAGGACGTCGAAAGGAATTGACAAACACATCATAATAAGCGGACAACATACAAAGCATTTGACGACACGTTTGGCGTAGCGGCTGAGCGATCGGCTTCTGCGTCACGTGTTGTGGGTTCGATCCCCACACGGAGCAAAAATTTGTATGATCTACAGGTAGTTGCTCCGGGTCTGGGCGTTTGTGTATGTGAGAATTTGTGTTTGTAAACGCACCCACGATACAGGAGAGAATCCTAGTGTGGGGCAACGTTTTTTTTAAAAAAAAAAAAAAAAAAATTTGTGAAAAAAAAACCTTTTTTAAGTAAATATGTACTTAAGTATTTTAATAGAGAAACATAGTATGTATACATACATATTCGATCAAAATAAAAATTGCACGTAATAAGTATTTTTTAATGTAAGTAATCTGTAATTTTTGTCTGCTTTTGTTTTTCATTTTATTGTTAAAACAGTATCTAATACTATTGTGTATAGAAGACATCACCATGGTCAAATTATCATTTTCAATATTGCTATGAACAAATCGAGATAATAATTCTGCAGCTTTTAATGCCTCTTCTGCGGTAGGTAATGGTTCTTCGGGAATGATCGGGAATCGACGAACATTAACAAAGGTGTAAAGAATCATGTTGTTCATTATAACCGGACATCATCTATTAAAAATGGTTCATAATAAGCGACATGTCACTGTAAGGGAAGTCATTATATCCAACTTCTTTATAAAGAATTTTATATAAACCAAACTTCGTAGTGTAATACAAATACGTCATAATAATCGGTTGGTATCGGTAAGCGGAGTCATAATAAACGGATTCTACTGTATGCTCTAAAATTCAAAATGGTACTGAACTAGCAAAACAGATTACTTAAGGGTCCGGTGATGCTTGAATTGCTCACAAAAACGTAATACTGGAATAAATCGCTATCCAGACAATATTCTATGAAATTATTAACATAATTTATTTATATTTTTTTTATTTATTTAATCGGATTTGGATACCATTAATCTAGGCTCCTACGGACAAGGTACTATTTCGTGTAAATTGCATTCGCTTACATTTATTTCCAATGAAGCATTTTGAACGAAATGGTAGAGTAGGAACCTAGATTAACGGTATCAGAATCCGAATAATAACAGAATTTGATTAAATTGTGTTTGTGTTACGATTTATTTTGGTATTACGTTTGTAAGATAAATTCGGTCCGCCGGACTCTTACTCGTTTCTATGCAAAATGACCTCATTCTATTCATCACCTTCTACTTAGTATTGTTGTAGGAAAGTGATCATGATTCATGACCGGCACCGCAGCTTTAGGTCAAAGTGTCGCCTTCATTAAAATGACCCAATGATGTTATAGGTATACGATGAAAGTGGGTTTTAACCAATCAGTCTTAGTGTACTCTAAACTATGTCTTATTCAAAGCCGAGGAGCAGCTTTAATGGCAAAATCTTTTAATTTAAAATGTACTTATCTAATGAAGTGTAGGAAGTATGACAAAAATATTGTAATTATTGCAAAAAAATACTTACAAGGTCCTATTAAAAGACGTTGAGAAGAAGGTTTAATAATTTGTACTATTTATCACATGTAATACTCTTTTTCTTTATAAAATGTTTATTTTTGGGATTTCTTCTGACCATAGATATAAAGATATAAACCTTGAAGTCTAAAATTCAATATATTAGACGTGACGACCATAGATAAAAATAATTTATAGTCAATACTCAATAGAATATTATTGTCTCTGTTCCACACAAAATATTAGGTCCCAGAAATTAGCGTTTTGTCGTACTGACCACTTTGATCTGAAATATCTCCTCTTTGGTTAAGAATTCCAAATTCAAATTTATAAATTCATTTAGCTGGTACATTTGAGTTTTAAAAACAGTCATTCATTTGTTTTTTTCCTCATAATTTTTTTGTTAGACGTCGCTTATTACCGCACAATAGAAATCATGAAATATCGGTATATTTACGAGTACGAGTTCTACCGTGGCATCAGTGCTGCAGAAACAGCTCGAAGGATTAATGATGTGTACGGCGCTGGTGTCGCAAAAGAAAGCACGGTACGTTTTTGGTTTCAACGTTTTCGTTCTGGAAATTTCGACCTTCAGAACCAACCCCGTGGACGGCCGGAGACCAAAGTGGAGAACGAAGAATTAAAGGCTATTGTGGAAGCGGATCCATGACAAAGCACTTCAGAGATAGCTGCAGGCTTCGGGGTAAGTGACAAAACTGTATTAATCCACTTGAAGCAAATCGGGAATGTAAAAAAACTTGAACGATGGGTACCTCATGAATTGAGTGAATCGAATTTGCAAACACACGTCGACTGCTGTGTTACTTTGGTCAACCGACACAATAATGAAGGGATTTTAAATCGAATCATTACTTGTGATGAAACCACTTACATCACACAGTATCCACATACTGTACGATAATCGGAAGCGCTCGTTGCAATGGCTGAACCCCCTTGGGTTCAGCCATTGCAACGAGCGCTTCCGATTATCGTCTAGGTCTCCACCAGCCAAATCCTGGCATAAACGAAAATTGACTCAGAAAAAGTTACTTGTGAGTGTTTGGTGGACTAGCGCTGTTGTCGTTCACTACAGCTTTCTAAAATCTGGCCAAACGATTACGGCAGATATCTATTGTCAGCAACTGCAAACCATGAAGGAAGAACTAGCTGCTAAACAACCGAGATTGGTCAATCGCTCTAGGCCACTGCTGCTTCACGACAATGCAAGACCACACACTACCCAACAAACAACCACTAAGTTAAATTAGCTACAATTGGAATGTCTGCGACGTCCACCGTACTCCCCGGACCTTGCTCCAACAGATTACTATTTTTACAGGAATTTGGACAACTTCTTACAAGGAAAAAAATTCAACTCCGATTCGACAGTCCAAACCGCCTTCAAAGAATTTATTGATTTTCGCCCCCATGGTTTTTTAGTAAAGGGATCAATGAACTACCTATGAGATGGCAAAAGTGCATAGATAACAACGGTGCATACTTTGATTAATTAAATATATTTTACAAAAAAAATTGACTTTATATTCCTCCCGTACAAAACGCCAATTTCATATGTAAGGACCTAATATTTGGTTGGCAATTTGCTTCCTCAAATTAAATTTTATTCAGACAAGATTAGGTTTTTTAATAATGTAGATAGGTCAAACTGAGGAGAAGGAATTCGCTTCGTCCACCAAATTCATACTTCAAATAGTTTTTCGCAATTTGTAGGTCTTTAACATAATATTATTTAGTCATGTAAGTAATCAGCAAAACTTTTAACTTTAATGAATACTCGTTAAATATGTAGTTAGTTACATATTGCAATAAAGTTACTAACTAACCTATGTACTCTGTATTTACACTCTTTGCGCTGTAGCATGGTGTGGGTGACAGTTTCAGTAACATTTTGTTGCACTCTTGAAGGTTGCCGCGATTTACAAATTATAACTTAGTTTTTTAGCTGTACCACGTTCGTAATAATATTAAATCATTATTATCTGTAGTAAATTAAATAAACCCAACCCTGAGACCCAACCAGAATGCCGTTAGAACGTCATACAGGCAACTGTCACCCACCCGCACCATGCTACACTCAATGCTACAGCGCAAAGAGTGTAATTATAAAATATGAAAAATGAAATTTGAATGTTTAGTTCTCAATTGTAAATATATCGCGATTATTACTACACTTATGACGCCAGAATGTATATTAAATATAGATAAAGATCTACATTAAGAACGCTTCTATGCAATTTTAAGTAGTGGAAAGAAAAATAAAGATTTGAATGGTCCATCATATTTAAAATTATAATTGTTCCATTTTGTTGTCAAGAGTTATCTTTCTATAAACTTGGTGCCCACTACACAGTAAAATTAATTACATATTAATGAAATCATGTGTCGCCGTGTCTTGGTTTTGGATATTCTTCATAATATATTGTAGTCTTTGGGATAATAATAGAGATTTTAGTTGGTTATTATTTTTGAACGAAAATTAGTAGTGCCAACATTTAGATAAAACTGTTTCCGGTAATATGTTGCCAATTATTAGACATATCTAATAAACAGTAATAATATGATTGTTGAGTAATATTAATGTATTCTATCATCTAAAAGTTAAAGTAGAAATATTTTATTTCAATAGGACGACTAAAATAAGTACTGTTGAAACATTAAAATGTACTTTTGAAATGTCAAAACTAGTTGCACGGTTCCAAAAATGGGTCTTATGTAGAGCCGGCTTTAAAAAATATTTATTACAATAATTATGATCTTTACAAATTTCTTATAAATAGATGCCGAGAATATGCTGCTTTTAAATAAAAAAAGAACTGCCACGCCAAGTAAGATCTGACCTCAAAACCATATAGGTATGTTGTAATTTTTCAACTTGAGTCATTTTCAATCAGCCGAAATAAAAAAAGTATTTTTTCTGTTTTAGTGCAGTCTTTAAATCAATAAACTGTATTTTTATTGTGATTATTATGATGTGTAGCAAACGGAAATACCATCCAATACCACGATCAATGCTAATAAAAAATAAGTAGGTATCGTAAATTATACAAATTACGTTGACTGTTATTTGTAGAATTTTGTTAAATTTTTGCTAACATAACATTATTTTATTTGATTTATTTAAATAATCAATTACAGTACGCGCAGCATAAGTTGGCCGGAGTGAAGTTCGCCGTTTTAATACGCAGTGGATTGTTTACGTTAAAAATTGTATCCTGCGCAACCAAAAACTGACAAACAGCTAACTTCAGTCCGGCCAAGTTATGTTGCGCGTACTGTAGTGCTATAATCATTTACCAGGCCTAAGATTCTACAGGGTAGAATATTTTGAGTTGTGCTGGCAACACTAACATCCGTTTAGTATTATTTTCCATTCACCAATCAAACCATTGCAATAAGGTGCATTGACCAACCTGCTGCTGCTGCTGAATCTAGCCAGCAGTGAACAAGTCAGTTGGTAGATGTTTGCTTCCGCGTTTGTATCTTTGAAGTACATATCTACCATCGCGATGCAGTCGAAGTTGTTTTGCCACTCATCCAACTAAAATGGCGTCGCTGTTTATCAATTAGCTTGCTTTATGTGTACATTACTCAGTGTTCGTATCCGAGTGAGTCATATACCAACATAGCAATGACATTTTTATAGCACATAGTGAGAATACGTTTCTAAAACGTTGTGTAGACTGGCAAGTGTGATTTGAGGAACACAATAATGCGCGAATTCAAAGTGGTCGTGTTGGGCTCGGGTGGGGTCGGGAAAAGTGCTTTGACTGTGCAGTTCGTGTCAGGATGTTTCATGGAGAAATATGACCCCACAATAGAAGACTTCTATAGGAAAGAAATAGAAGTGGACAATTCACCATGTGTTTTAGAAATATTGGATACCGCCGGCACGGAACAATTCGCTTCTATGCGAGATCTGTATATAAAAAATGGGCAAGGATTCGTTGTAGTATATTCACTAACAAATCATCAAACGTTTCAAGACATCAAGCCCATGAAGGAATTGATAACGCGCGTGAAAGGATCTGAGCGCGTGCCTATCCTGTTAGTTGGTAACAAGGCCGATCTGGAGCATCAGCGAGAGGTTTCCAACGCGGAGGGCTCGGCGCTCGCGCAGATGTGGGGCTGCCCCTTCGTAGAGGCCTCCGCTAAGAGCCGCACCAATGTCAACGAGATGTTCGCCGAGATAGTGCGTGAAATGAACGTTAGCCCCGAAAAGGAAAAGAAAACTTATTGTTGTTGTACAGTGCTTTAATATTTAGAGTGTAATGTGGCATTTATTTCTCGTAAGACTGCAAAAGCGAGGCGGGATCATGCCTGCCTCTGCTCGACGGCCGACCGTCTCCAGTGGGGAGCTCGGCGACGGCGCGCCGGCCCCGGCCGCTGGGGCTCTGGCGGTCGCGATGCGCGTCATATCACATTGTTAATATCGTTGATACATACCATTGTCCAATCAAGGTGCTTTACTTATATTTTCATACTTTATTACTGGTAGATACTCCCGCAATGGTTATAATGTGAACAAAATTAAATATCTTTATTGGAGCATGAATAGCTACTCAAATGCAAAAAAACAAGCTTGATTTTGTTCATCATATTAAGTAGACACTACCCACAGCCATGTTGAAAGCAGAAACATGTATTGTAAAGTAATATTAGTAAACTTTGTATATAATTTCATGAGATTAATGATGTTGAAGGGCAAGGACGATTTAGAAAATTAAAAAGCCATCCAATATGCAATAAACTAATGATTGTGTAGAGTGGTGTGCGAGGATGAGTAACAACTTACACCTAAGTGATGTCGCATATTATATTTTATTGTGTAAATTATGTTATAAATCAGTAATCAAGGAAAAGCAGTATGTTTTGTCAGTTGCGTGATTGTGTTTTAAAGTCTACCAGGATTTGTGATAATACATATAACAAAATACCTATAATAAAAGTTTTAAGTGGGAGATTGAAAAGTGAAGTTTTATTCTTCAGTCAATAAGGTAACAAATCCATTTTGATATTACACAATTTACAGTATATATTTTAGTATGAGTCAGTCAAATAATGTCTGTATTTACATTCTAGAACACATTTAAGAAATTGGAATAAGTTTAGAAAATCTTACTTTATGCAAGTCTATGATAATCAAAATGTATTATTCTTTTATTGTGGTGAGACTAAATGTTGTGTTGGTAGCGATTTGTATACTAGGCATACTATTTCTAATTATTATACCAATACATTGTGATATTGAATAGAAAGCGAATAAATTAATTGCATTTCAATTTAGTAATTTTATACAAATCATATTATTATTTCAAAAGAGAAACAGTTTACTTTTTGGTTATGCAAGTCCTTTCTATTTGTTATAGTAATTTGCTGCTTAATTTCATTATGTAGATAGTTGAACAGTTATTGGCAATTAATTGTCCAGTGCATACCAAGTGGGCACTCAACTGTGCAGATCATATCATCCACAACATGGATTGAATTGCACAGTGTACAACTGGTATGATGTTGCTGCTGATTGCTCATAGTGATACCAGCCCAAATACTAGCTATGGTTGCTAGATCATTTATCACAATCATGCATTTTCAGATACAATGTTTGTTTATCTATGTGTTTCAGTTGGCTAATATTATTATGTCTAGATCTTCTAAGACGTGTCATTAGTAGAATCGGGAATGATTGCATTAATTAGTTTGAATATTGTTGTGTTAAAAGCGACGGTTCCTTGTGGCAGTCGCCAAGTGGCACGGGTAATCGTCTGAGGTATTGGCGCGTGCTGCTAAACGGTAACCAGCTGTTGGACCGTGACGCACGGTGAGCGCAACCATCCTCGTTTCTGCAATACTGGATGAGTATTGGTTTGTTATTGCCATAATACTGTTACGCATAACTTAATTCCGTGTGTCGGGTTTTTCAGATATCGATCCAATACGTCGGAATTGAAATGCATACCTATATTTTTTTAATGTTGTCTATTTGCATTTGCACAGATACAAATTCCAAGTGGCTACTGAAAAATTCATAGAAAAAAATATTAAATAAAAAATTCTTCCTTTTTATAAAAAAAATACCAATCCTAATAAAAAATACTGATTGCACAGCAAAATTGTTACCTAAAAATATTATTATTTTAGCAACAATTTGAGTTCGTGACGCATCGCCATTATGTTAACTGCGAGCAAAACGGCGGGCAACAGCTAGGGTGTTATGAATGAATTAAAATAATATGTAGATAAAATGTCTTAATATGAATTCAATTAAGTATCTTTGTGAGAATACGTAGGTACATAAAGACGTTCACGACACCAATTGCTGAGTGACCTCTACAGCAAACAGTAGGCATCGACGTAATCAACAATCTCTGTCTGTAACATTATTTTGCTCACAGAATTATTAAGGTTGCGAAGGCTATTCACATTAAACGACGTACCTTATACGAGCTAGGGATTAACTGAAGACAAAAAAGTGTTATTAAATAACAAACCTAAATTAAATTACGTCACATAAACTCGGTAGTGAACTAATTCCTCGGTGCAGACCGTCACAATCTGCGGCTTAAGTGGCACGTTATCGAGTTTAAGGCCATGCTTCGATTGCTTTAGTCTTTTCGTGCGCTACTACTGCTTAGGTGCCGTTAGTGGCCCACATAGGAGCTAATTCGCCCGGACGTTGACGGGAGGGTGTTGTAATATCATGTTTACTTCATTGTGCATTGATTATTATTTACAAGCATCTAAATGCATCTTCATTATTCATTTAAGGCAGACTAAGCAGCACAGCAAAGCAAATTGCTGCCATAATAATAATATAATAATAATAAATAATTTATTTCAGAATTAATATTCCATATACAATTTGTAAGTAACAATATAACTTATAAAACTATGTTAGTACTTATTAATAGGCACATGCAGCAGACACAAGTTATATATAATTGGACAATCCAGTTTACTTGCAATGACATTCAGGAGACTGTTGGTGCTGCCACAGACTCTGTGTAGCAAGGACGCTGGACGCTTGCGTCTGATTGCTGTGAAGCCGTCAGTATGTGCGTCCGCGAACATCCCTGACGCGCTACAAAAGCGTGGCAGCCCCAAAAGCATCCTGAATGCATTATTGTATTGAACTCGAAGAGTGTTGACGGCTCTTAACGTACAGCTTGTCCAAAGGCTGCACGAGTAAAATATTTGGCAGTATGCCTTAAAAAGTGTTATTTTAACTGCACCCGTGCAGCGTGAGAACCTTCGAATCAGCATGTTACTTCTCACCGCCAACGCTCTTCGTTCCCTTTCAATATCTAGATTGTCCTTCAAATCCTCGGTCACAATATGTCCTAGATATTTGAACTGCTGAACACGGTTTAAGACACCACCCATTAGAGTGACAGGAGGATAGTTCTTCGTGATTTTATCAGCCGTCCCAAAAATAAGTACTTCACTCTTCTTCGTGTTATATCTCAAACCGTGTCCCTCAGCATAACCTTCACAAACATCTATCAATTTTCTGAGACCTGCCATTGACGGGCTCAGTAGCACCATGTCATCAGCGTAGCTAATGTTGTTAAAAGCTACCCCATCCATATAGCAGCCAGCATGCATGCTACTGAGCCCGAAAATCAGGTCATTTATGTAGATGTTGAATAATGCTATCGTTGCATTATTTCGTAAAATATATGTGTGAATTTATTGGAACAACCTAAATAAGTTTGGTAGGTAGATACTAGCTACCTGTTGTGGTGAATGTCACATACCCTGCCGCTTCCCCAGGCGGTAGACGATCCATGAAGATTTTCCTTAATATAAAAAAGGTGCTAGCTAGGTACCTAAATATGGATTCTCCCTAATGATTTGTTCGTTGCTAAGAAGAGGTTTATTTGTTCGCTTTCCTCGATTGATTCAAATTCAACATAAACAGTGTAATTATGATGACTGCATAGTGTTATTCTTGTTAGGTATTTTACTTTCGTAATTATAAACAAATTAGTTGCATAGGCTTCCAATTTTTTAGTCATTAATTAGGGAATGTGAGTATGATTTTGTTTTTTGTACAAGTTAATTTTGATTCAATAATTCGGGATAGGTACTGTCTTCTAAAAAGGCTGGAAAGTCTCACAGATCATAAGCTTGGGAAAAGTTTTAAAGGCAATGTGTGCAGCTGTAGAATACAGTTCATCGTCACATACAACGTGACGCAAGTGGGTAATTGATGCTCCGGGAAAACACCTACCTAGGTGCCGTTGACTCTATCTTTTATTACTGTTTAACGACTCCGCGCCCGTGTCTTAGGCTGATTTAAAGGAGTTTGCTTGTTGATGTTTCAAAATGTAGTAGGTAGGTGGGTACTATAGTATCGGTTGCTGTCAACTTTCATACATTGCATGAAAATGGTGGTGATACCTACCTAAGTCTTACTTCAATTTTATTTTACGCAGTTCATTCGGGCTCAGTCAGTAGCAGCAGTTAGATAGGCACATAATCATAGACAAAAACATAAATATATGTATATATTGCAGACTAGATACCTACTGTTGTAACTCTTACTCATCGACTGTGGGGAGCTTCAACACTGCCAGACAAGTGGCAAGGGCCGCGGACTGCGTTATTGATTACATTACACAAAGGGAAATACATAGTTTCCCCTCGCCTAGCTTACATTATATCTCTACCTGAATGGTAATTTGGATTATACGCAATTTGTAGATGGAATCTTGTTTTCAACATAAAGCTGATTCTAAAGAATCCTTATTTTCAAGATGAGTAAAAATAATTTCAGGGATTCAGTCTGACCTAGATACAATGAGTTACAGTACCTACCTATGCTGAGCATTAACTAAGGAATGGAGTAAAATATTCAGAGGAGTCTCCGGCCCGATTTTGATGTACACTACCTAAAACTGAACCATTGCTTTTTGTAAAATCTACAAGTACAGTCTACTATTACTCGTATTTACCAAAATCGTCTTTCACTGAGTTCAGAATTGAATTAAATCAAAATCTGTCAATTCTTATGTAATGCCATTGGACAACCATTCTGATACAATTATGTAGACTTGCCCCAGGAAGTAGAACCCGTTAATTCTGCAAAAAGGATACGCTGTATTTACTGACTGCCTCATTAGTCTAGTGGTCCCAAACGCGACTGTTACGCTAGAGGTCCTGGCTTCGATCTCCAGGTCGAGCAAAGTTTTATTGGGTTTTTATGAAATTCTCAGTAGCAGCTCGGAGTCTGGATTTGTGCCCGGTTAATGGAAATAGGCTCGCCCCCTATAACATGGGACCTAAACATACCGGCGAACTGTGGGTGTACATTAAGTACACCTCTGCCTAACCCTTCGGGGAATACAGGCGTAATGGTATGCGAACTGTGGGTGTAGCTACATTAGTACGCCTCTGCCTCGCTCTCTGTATTTATTACCTACAACATCCATACTACTACTGTAACGATCAAATTCTGGAAAATACAATACACATGAGAAACCCAGGAAAATGTTAATGTACCCACACTTGTATCAAGATTTCAAAATAATTAAGCAACTGTGATGAAACCAAAGAGATATAAATGTATTAAATGTCTTTGGATGAAACCTATGTCATTATTCTTGGGTGTCATACAACCTATGACAGTCGTTGGTCGTAGTTAGAAGCACAAAAAGCCTGGCAGCTAGGTTGTTTTGTTTGTTGGCTATTCAAAAATCCAATGATGCGGTTTTAGTATTCATTAAAATCGGGACTAAAACTCCTTGGAGTATTTTTCGACATTCATTAGTTTCGGGTTTCGCCATTTACGCCAACTTTATAAAATCACTTGTTTAAAATATTTTTTCTACAATTAAGTAAAATCTAGGCTCTACACATGCTCAAGTATGCTTGGGATTTATGGAACAGGTAAAGGAATCTTTGTAAGTTCTGGTATAAAACATTTCAATAGAGTACCTATTTTGGCCCGTTGTTACCAAACCATTTAATTCAAGGGCCATATGGAGCGGAGACTAATATGCATAATAATGTAATGCAGTTGAGCCCTTAACTTGTTTATTTATTCAGTTATATATGTAATCATGTCATAATTTGTACCCTTTCGTACCTATGTTAACGTCAATGTTTTTGTCTATTGCGACACTGCTATTTAGTAATTACATAGCCACAAACTGCTTCTGTAAAATAGTGATAAATGAGTATCATAAAAGTATATAAAATTTTAGGTCTTGCTTAATTTAATTGCCTTACTGGAAGATATCATAGCTTCCTTATCTCAGGATGTACATTCAGAAGATTCTTGAAAATATTTTCGATGAACATGCAAGGTCTCGCCTGGAATAGATGCGTCTCGTCGAGTCTCCCGCACCTCGTGCGCTGCTGCTGCGTGTGGGGCGGCTATAAATACTTTCCATAACATACGTCCGTTCAATAAAAATTATACTATAACGTTGAGTAATATAATTCGAGTGCTGCAAAAATAATAAAACGAATGTTCCCTTTCCTCTTGAAAACCTCTTGAAATCTCTTTTATGCCAGTATATTGTTAATATTGGCAAAGGAGGTACGTATGCAGTTTCAAATAATGAAACCGTTGTTTACTTACACAGTTTGTACTAATGAGCGACAGAATGGTGTGGTGCTCTCCTCTGTTCTCATGGCTTGCAAGTTCTCATGGAAACAATCAATGCGGGTGCGGAGGTATTATTACATGGAATGCTTTTAATTTAACATCAAATAAGCGCTTTCGTGTCATGAATGGAATTTATTGCATGCGTGTACTCGCATCTACAATTATTTTCTCTCCAGGTAAGTAAAGTTATTAAATATTTGCTATAACTCATATCTGAGCTATTGTGTGATATGGTTCATGAAGATTGATTCTCTGTGCACAAATTGCGCAACATGCGTAGGCAGGAACTGCCTTGACTGAGCTCCTAACATGGTTTGACTTATGCTGTGATGCAGGCTGCTCCCAGACTCTATGACGCAAGTTGCGTCATTGACTAACGTACTTATCTAACTATGAACTGTATAGCAGCTACCCGCGAGTCGCGACTATTCAGAATACATGGTAGGTATAAGTTATCATAATTGCCAATAGGTAGGTTACCTATTTATTCCCCTGACTAATATCTAACTGGTGTCGATGTCATGTCATCAGAGATTGAAGGTACATTTACATATTTTTATACATTAAGCCTTTATGTTTTTAAAAACGCTTTTAGTCTTGATTGCACCAGGGGGTTATGCTGGATTCATATTCATGCGATTTTGAAGGATAGAGAACGTCGTCTGTTCCATCAACTGTTGGTTGGGTACCTTGACGTGACCACCCTACTGCCATGTTTTTCTAAGTAATGCATATTTGATAAATCGTTTACAGTCTATCTACTTTGCTATGTCGATTGCTGGCATCGGTTACGCTCCAATGACCACATAGTCCTTGGCAAGTTGTGCAAGCGCACCTTGACAGGCATTTCTTGCACCCAATAAGGGCTGGCCGTTGAAATGTTCAATAGACATGACATAGCATACCATTGCCATAATCTGTAAAACGATGACCTGACCAGCTTTACTATGGAATCACAACCTATTTACTTATCTATTGGTACTAAGTATTCATTTCATAAAAGCAAAGTACCTCCTAATTTGTTATGTATATTTTTTATTTGGCACCTACGAGGATAGGAACATACAGGTGAAGCTACTTTGTAAAAGTGTGTAAATAAACAGGTTAAGTAGGTACCTAGGTGCCTTCTGTGTTCTACTTCGCGAGCCGAATATGTACTTACTTACTTAGATAATTACTTACTTAAATGATTGTATTGGTTTTGATTCCGAAACTAATTTCGGAATTGCAACTGTTTCTTATTTCTGTCGAGCCGACGAGGGCTTCGCATCGTTGACTGTAACTTGAAACAGAAATGTGTTTTACGTTACAGTTTATAAGATACAGTTTAGTGTGAATTGATAGGTAAGTGTGGTGAGATGTACAAGCGAACACGTGCTCAGCTTCTGAGCCGTCGTCACAATAACAGACTGTAAGACGTCCATTGTTAGGTGACCCTCTGCCCGAAAAGTAACCACGTGTTGAACAGGTTTTATCCCTCCACAACTTCCGCTAACGAAATCCTTCTAATTTCTCAACATCCTTTATGTAACGCAATCTATATAAAAGCACCTACACCACAGTTACTGCTAATAGCTTTTTACTATGTTTTCTAATGAGACTGCTTTGTTATCTTAACTCATAAGAGTTCGTTGAAACCTTATGGCAATCTACGGCTGTTTAAAAATCCTGCAGCACGACTATTATCATCGGGTCGTTCAACGTTTTCCTTGAGGAACAAAAGACAAACTTGTAATCAAAGTGTAACTTGTTGTATTAATTATTATGTGTAACAAACAATAAGTGTTATTTGTAGGCATACCTACACGGATATATTGTTAATAAGGCAAAATTGTATGTATGCTAGGAATATAAATAGATTTTATAGACGTTGAAAAATGGAGGAATTTCCATGTTTATTCATTCTTTTAGCTTTTTTCCCAACTATATTGTAGGTATATTGGGGTGTGCTTCCGGCCAGTTACGGCTGAATATCAATATTTTACACGAAGCGATTGCCTCCGCAACCCATTCTTTGGGCAATACCGATATCTTAAGCATAGACTGGTGGTCAGGGTTTTTGGACTTTTGAGTAGCAATATCAATTTTGACTACCAGAACGACATTGCGTTTACGTGCTCTACGAGGCACGGAGGGGCACACACCGACTGTGGCAGGCGAGCCCCATTTGAGGGAAGTCCAATTGTCCATAATTACTTACCTATATCTAAAATTATAAGGATACTGTGATTCTGACTGTAAGCGCTGTTTTATTCAGATCTGTAAATAATTAGTTACTTACATTGATTATGTAGGTAATTCTAATCTAAATGTAAGATATTATATTCTTTGCATTATGTCTTTGTATGACGTAGGCATCCGATAAGAAAGGATTTTTGGAAATTCAACCCCTAGAGGGTTGAAAGTTTGTATGAAAGTCTGTCATTTTTTAGCTGGTGAAACCGCGGGGTACAGTTACTCTCATATAAGTATTTAAGAAGGTGGTCCAAGTAGGATGCTAATTGTATGGGTTAAGATAAAAGATTTAACTCGGATCGTTTAAAACTAGATACATCATTTATCTATTAGTACCTAAAGATCAATAGAAATAAAAATAATAGAAAATAGAAACTATTTTCGCTACTGGACACTCATAAAACGAATAGATACTTTGTCTCAACAAAAAACCTCATAGAGAAAATTTGTATTTTGGAAAAGTGCGTTATCTTCGAAGAAATAAGTACCTACCTACTCATCGAAGTGAAACCTTATCGAATCGAATATCACGAACGAGCGTTTGATACTTACCTGCGTCTAGTTATTATAAGACTGCGCGTGCGTGAATTAGTGGCATTATTCTTTACATGCAATGTCCATACGACTACCAAACAAGCCGAATCAGTGTAGTAAAAAAGTGAAACTATGATTTATCTGTCTTTGAATAGTAAAAGTACAGAATGTCTATGACAAGTGTTACTTGATACTGGACCATTATTTCCGGACACACTGCTGTCACTGCTCATATAAATGACTATAACCCACTTTTGGTGATTCATAGTATGATTGCAGTCAGTTGTACACCATTATTATATGTTGACCTCTCATTTTACCAAAAGCCTAGGTATAATGCGAGGTCAGCTTATTCCAGAAAAGTATAGCTCGATGTGCTACTCAGTCCAAAAATCAAATTATGATTCACCACGAGTAGCCATTTTAGTAGCCACACAGTTCACGCGAAACGAGAAATTTTAACCTTCGTTTCACCGTGTACCACAGCCGTTGTTATAAACAGAATAAGTATGACTATTCAATATTTATGTTGTTGCCGATGGGCAGTATTCTGGAGCAAAATCGGGAATAAACATTGTTTTTTTGTATAACCAGAACAGAAAAAGACAGAGCAAAAGTATTAGATAAATGGGCTAAGTCTTGAAATGTTGCAATAGTAATAGAGAATATGCTTTAAATGATTTTTATTTGTAATCTTTATTGCTAAAGAATTATGTTCATGGCATATTTTTTTTACATAATCGATTTTCCAGCAATATTTTAATTATTTAAAAGTAGAAAAAGTGCGCGGGAAATTTAACAGAACTTACAACATAGTTTACGTTGCGACGTTCTCATGAGTTCACAGTAAACATTTAGGTTTATAATTAGGTACTAGGTATAAAATTGATATCAGTCCTCTCCCATGTTCGAATTAGTTAGTAAACTTAAAAATATAGATAATTGATTGGATCATTAAATGACTTTTTGCGGAAACTGACGTCACAGTACACGCGGCCAATATGGCGGCGAGGCGTTTAAATCTCCTGTATCTGATTGCAGTTTTGAATATTTATTTTTATTATGAAATATTAATATTTTTGTCAAAGAAATATTTTTGACGTTGCTTTAATAATAAAAACTATTGATTAAAAATATAAAAAAAGACATACATATTCCCTATTGTCTGTTTGGTTGAGGATCTTTGAAACCAATGAATGGCACACCTCATTTCTCTATAGAATTTGCAAGTTCACCTTGATAAATGATATCTCAACTTTAATAGAGACTAAATTTTATAACATATCAAATTAATTAGAACTGCTATAACGACATCCCCCAGTGGGTCAAAATTTACCTTCGCTAAGACAGGACAAGCCATTGTTCTTTCAATTCAATTGTGTTGAGTCATATACATTAACATTAGATAAGGCATCACACTGATTAGCATTTTGAGTTTATTGGTTCGTTGTAATACTTACATATTAAATAACAAAACGATTTATATGTTCTTTGGATAGTTATATACTTACGGTACTTTACGTCCGTTTGCTTCTCTTAATAAATTTTACTTTGCAAGTCATAGTTTTTTATCAGCCCGTATATTAATTCCGATAATCATTTATCGGCTATTAATCTCTAGGTATGTACCTATGGACTATAGCCTAATCCCTCTCATTCTGAGAGTAGACCCGTGCCCAGCAGTGGGACAGTATAATGGGTTGATTATGTATGTACCTACTATATATGTAGATAAATGTAAATACGTTAACCATGGCATGTCTGAGTGGACTCTAATTTATCCTGCTTTGATGATGTGTGTACTTTACCACATAGTTCACTTATATTCTATTAATGACATGGAGTTCTCAAACACTGAGAACCTTCTACCTAACTTTGACATCCAATGTTCACACATCCTCATATCGCAATATTGTACCAATGAAGATTGTAACACCATTTATTTTAAAAGAGTGTCCATGGAGTTTCTTGCCGGATTCTTCTCCATAGGATCAACCTTTTGGAACCGAGCAACTAAAATCATAACGTTTCATAAACGCTTGTTAAAGCTTATTTGAAATAAAAACATTTGAACTTGAACCTTATTTTACTTTTAGTATTTTTTTTTTTCATTTGCCTGGGGCAATAAACCAAATATAGGTACCTACTTACCGAACATTAACAAAACTCTCTAATAATTTTCAAGATACAAAATGTTCAAAGTTCGGTCTCATCGATATTCCGGAAGTGTTTTTTATAATAACCTTTTTGTTGTTTCGAAAGTAACTAAGGGAAGTTGCAGAAATTGCTAAGCTCATTCATAAAACATGTAAAGGGACGCACGTGGTTTGTGGGGTGAGGGTTGCATTGTCACAGTTCCGTTACAGTTTCTATACTTTTTCCTACTTATATAATTATGATCATGTTATATTTTTCACGCTAAACGTATTCATCGTCACGGTCTTCATTACTATTTCATCAAAGAATAAGAAAAAATAATAAAGGCTCGGCTCTCCCACAAAGTTTCGGCATTTGGTCCTGTGCCAATTTCCTTGCGCAGACACCACAAAGTTCAATGTCGCCTTGAATGTACGAAGAAAATCATTTGTTATTTTACTACGAATACATTTGTGTACTCCAAATAGTGGGATGTTTTAGGTACGATGACTTATTTTAAACACTGAAACACAATTTCGCAAGAAAGGCCCACGCTGCCGGCTGACAGACCAATGTTTTCTAGTAAGTAGCTGTTGTAACAAAGGTCATTGGGAAGTGGGACAAGTGTTTTTGCTGTTCTTTATCTGCCGACGAATCGAGCGAAAGGTATCATCACAGCGCTGTTTCCCGGTGAAATCGTGTGTATTCTCACACGAGACTGGCAAAAAATCGTAGTGCAGCAGCTACAAGTCGTTAATTGTATTGAAATATGCGAAGCGCGTCTCACAACCGCCCGTCGTAGTCAAGAATCGGGTGTGTTTATATGGTTGAGTCACGGTTACTGCGATGGCAAACCGCCAATGCTCCCGACACTAACGCAGTGGAAAAGGAATAAACAGCGATCAATGAAAATAATCGATGTTAAACCATGGGAGGCCCTAAATTGTTTAATTATACTAGGAAATAGACAATAGAGAGAAATAGATAAATGAGCTTAAATGTTAATGGAAATAAATTGCAAAAACTTGAATGCTGGAGTGTATTCAGTGGAACCTTCGAAACCAAGCAAATTATATGTAAGTAAGTACTTATGTAAATAAGTCAGTATTTTGTAGGTATCTATTATATAGCTACTGGTTTCATGGTTTATGGTCATACCAGTCCTAACCAGGTAGATGCATTAATCCCAAAATGTTTTCATAAATCAAAATTTGATATATGCATAATACCAGGGATATAGTAACGTCCTCTGCCATGGCGCAATAGAAAGTGAACGTGGAGGTTGGGGAGCAGCACTGACTGGGTGCGCAGAACAGCACGCGGCATGTTGCGGCGGGCGGCGCGACGCGACGGCGCGGCGGCGGCGCGGGCGCAGAGCATACACGTCGCTCGCTATAGATCGGTGATTTGGTGCTGTGTGTAAGTGACGTCATCTCCCTCTCCCTGCTACCAGCATTCCCCCCGCGGTCATCAATATCTCTGCTGATATAACCTTCATTGATGATTGATGAATCACGCCGTGCAAGTAAATATCCTATTTTTATGAGATTACGGAAGAATCCGATACGGGCATGCAGCGCACTGTCATACCTTCATGTTGCGCTATTAAGTATGTAGGTACCTACATGTTGTGTTCGTATGTAGGTAAGTATGTATTTATACAATGTGTAACTAAATAAGCGCAAGACCTCGAACAACACTGATGGATCAGGCCATATTTTAGGATTTTTTTTAAATTAACACATTAAAAACCACTGTAATCGATTCACTAGTCGATTCTGAGCAATCTACTTTCAGGTCTTGCGTTTATTCTGTTACAGGTTGTATACACGTCTGTTCTGTGGTAATATGATGATGATGTTAAGGCGAAATGAGTCCCGAAGTTAGTCATTTGACGTGTTTTGACTACAGGGGTTTCCCTGTTAATAAAGTAAATGTAAGATACTACTTAGTGAGTATAATCTAGGTTGGTAAATATTATCTAGGTAGGTATTTGATTTTGTGCTAAAATTGCATAGAGATTCCATACCTCCTATCCGTAACACGTTAAGAAAATATCTATCAATGTGACGCTATCAAGAGCATAGAGTAAGTTCAGGAACGTTACACACGGAAGAACATCAATTTGGATTACAAATAAAATTAATTTCAAAGCGGGCGGAGATAAATTACGATGATGCATTACGTATGGGATGGGATAGTCACGGCCAAAGTCGCAATATAAATTCATATTGTGCTGTATGGCCATCTGAGTTGCAAAAAAGGCCACATTTAGCAATTCCTCTAGGAGTTTATTCATATTTAGAACCCATAGCAAGCCCTTAGCTTTTTATAGTTTCAAAAGCGGCCTTTTTAGCCTGGATGGTTACCTCACTCATCGTCAATACTTATTTATAAAATTAAAAACTAGTCAGTGATAAGTGGGGTAACATAACCCATAAGTTCGTATGTGTTGATGTATACTATTCAATTATTTTAATCCGATATTACGTATAAAACCAAACAAACAAGTCTCGTGGAGTTGTAGGTTAAATGATAATTAGTATCGCTGAAACTCAATACCTTATTAAGTACCTACGTGTTTTCCGTCGTTTGTCTACTGTAATTAAGGAATGTCTATTGATATCAACAGCCTGTTCTTTGTTTCAATGTCGGACTCGCGGTGAAACGTCTGCGTCGTCAGTAGGTAGGTCAGTATGTAGGTCAGTATGTAGGTCGGATGCAACGTCCAACTATAATGTATGTATTATTATACTTTCAGTACTCTTTGGATGCAGCCCATGCTGCCCAATGCGGAGACAAGGCAAGGTGTAGTACTTTAACATTCAACGTTACATTTACGTAACCAAAGGTCCGCTTATCACAGCAGCGACGACGACGTGACGCCATGAGAAAGCGATTTCAAGAACATTTACGCAATACGACGAAATTGTTTCATTTGATTAAGAAAAATGAGAATGTTATTGAAAACCGTTTATTGCTAATTCGTTAACACATAGTTGCCAATTTTATCTGCTGCAAGCACGCCCGTATTTTTATGTATAAAATTTACTTTTTACGTACCTAGTGCATAAAACAATAGAGCGTGAGAAATCGGTAATTGGTTTTCACCCAATTAACTGCGGTATTAAATGACCTTTCGTCTCAATATTCCAACCGTTGATTCCCAATTACATTTTACAAATTATATAATTAAATATTGATCGACTGTGAATTCGTGGACGGGATTCATATTTATGCTGTGAATAATCATGTAAAAAAGGGAGTAGTAATTCACAAATTATAGTTACTTACGTTTTTGAAATTAAAAAGCAACCAAGCGTTTATTTAGTATCGCATTATACCTAAGTATCTGTTTTTGTTTTGATAAAATGTATTATCTATTTTATTATTATTATGAATTATTTTCATATTTTATTGTTTAGTTTAGTTTTAGTGGATTGAAAAGGAAAAAAGTCCGGATTGTATAATAAATCTTTTTTTATTAAAACCTAATTATAATATAATTACATTAATTACACTACAAGTGGTAACATACCATCATAACATACCATCACGCCTGTATTCCCCGAAGGGTTAGGCAGAGGCGTACTTAATGTACACCCACAGTTCGCCGGTATGTTTAAGTCCCATGTTATAGGGGGCGAGCCTATAGCCATTAACCGGGCACAAATCCAGACTCCGAGCTGTTACTGAGAATTTCATAGAAAAACCCAATAACACTTTGCTCGACCTGGGGATCGAACCCAGGACCTCTAGTGTAGCAGTCGCACTTGGGACCACTAGACTAATGAGGCAGTCTACACTACAAGTGGTATAAATTTATTATACCAAATTTATTAGACATAGTCATTAGTCATTAACAGTTTCAGTGATTTTTTACAGAAAAAATGTGACATTTAAACTATTATATATAAACTATGTTAGTAGGTATCTAAGCTTTATTTATTAGTTATGTCTAACATGGTTTGATTGATAGTTTCATTAGAGTCAGGATACAATATATTCGAAAATTAAAGTGTATTCTTGTTTAAGGTGGATTAATGAGATAATCACCACAGTTGCAGCGTATCACAACATTTAATTTCAACAAGATGGTATAAAAGTCGGGCCCAGTAGGCCCATCACTCGTTTTCTGACCCTCAAAGTTACACACCGTTACTTTTATCTGAGTCCACCATAAATTGTTATGTGTGAGTAAGGGAAGGGAACAGTCCACCATTCTAAATATAGGGTTGCTATTCGGAAAATCACAAACTTATAAAATTAGAGTAACTGTGCGTGGAAACACCGTCCGAATACCGAAACAAAGATTTAAATTATGTGATGACCTATTTTAAAAGCCTGGACGTTTGGAATTTATAATAAGTGCTAACATACCAACTCAAGACTAGCGGAATGAACTAAGGCCTGATCTTTATCTTTTTGAGATCAGGCCATGCCCCACTGTGAGACAAATAATGGTTAATAAAAAGTGGATCATTTATTCACAATCTGATTCCACTTATTTTTTTAATGTGTCTAATTGACAACAATGAGCTCTTTCTCCGTACTCAGTGGTGTCGCCCTGCATGTGATGGTTATCTGGTAGCCCTACAGAGCCAGAGCCACACACATAATACGGGCTGGTGTCGTCGTACGCTCGGGAGCTCGCCTGTATGCGTGTGACTCATTTTGCGCTGATTGGCTCATCCGGTTCTCTGTAGACATTTTAACTCTTTAACTAGACATGTGTTTTATTTTTTAACCTACAGTTGTGTGGTCGATGTGATAATTTGAAAACTAATTTCATGTGTCTCGTCAGAAAATTTTCAAATGAACTGTAGAATTTTAAGCTAAATATTTCGATAAATTTTATCTAAGCAAGGTTAAGTTAGCAGGTGTAAACAATTTGCAGTCATTTGAAGGGTACAGTGATCTGTGGGGGCGTGCGCGTACGCATCTCGAGTTGCGGCCGCGGGCTCACTAACTGCTCTTATTTATTTTTATGTTTTTTGCCTACACATCCCTGAAGCGCTAAGTGCAAATGCAAATGCTCTCATCTCGTTTGCAAAGATGTTTTTATACACTTGGCTGGCTATTTATTAAAGTATCCACCATTATTCTACACTTCTGGGAAAAGTCTTAACTGAAACAACTCAAACGACGATGTCGTGGTAATGTTTAATGATAATGTTTCGTATTTTGTACTTTAGCATTGCTTATTACTACCCACTTATCTTATTTAGAGAGTAATCAACTAATGACTTGCCTTTAATTGTGCATTTGCGTTTTTATTATCTAATGACTTTAACAACGTATTTAGATAGCAATGTTTACTTGTCGGACGGCCAGAAACTAAAGGACAAGTCGATATCGAGTATCGTTTGCGTAATTCGGGTGTCAGAGTCCCTAGAAATGTTTTGTAACTGATTTACGTTCTACTGCGAAGAATATTATTAGGTTTATGAAGATTGTTGAAGAAACAAAAGATGTATAAAAAAAAGTATAAAGATGTAATGGTAGCGTAACATAGCGTTCCGGTTCCTGCCTATCGGAGACACCAGGAGTGATTTAACGTTAAATCTAGAAAGCGCAGGTAGATCACTAAATAGGGTAGCATGGTAGGGACATAGGTAACATAATTAAAATGAAGTCAAAATCAAAATAGGTAAGTATCGTTTATATAGCACGATATTAAATAAAATTCATCAAAAGCATAAATTATATGATCGTTGTCGCGTTGATAACATGAAATTATTTAAAATCAAAGGACAGAGTGAACTACGTTATTGCAGTATAAGCATTCTAGAACATTTTAAACACAGCTGTATCGTTGGCTAGTGAGGGCGACCAATAAAAATAAAAATAAACTAGGTTCTCAGTATCAGGTAGCAAAAGCAGGCAATTTAATAAGAAAGTATAACGTGTAGGTGTATTTTCGCCGATCAGCCTACGTGTTTGGATCAGTAAGTGAGTAAGGTGAGTGGTTGACCTGCAGTTGCACCCTGCAGTCAAACCAGTTGGTCCGGGAGGCGGCCGCCGGCGCGGGGAGCACCGCGCCGCTCCACATCCAACTATAATAAACAATAAACATGATAAACACTTCAAATGTGATTATCAACTGTAAAGAAGCTACTTATTCAATTCTCTAGTTGGATGTGGGATGTGGGGTGCCCATTTACAGTATTATCTAAATCTATTGACAAGATTTCACAACATATAAAGCTGTAGACAATAAAATGACTTATTCTGCTTTCATCCCAGTTAAAGTACTGTATACATACATATTTTAACGCCTGTCTCCCATTGCCTAAGCAGAGCATTTCCACTTGCTACGATCCTGGCACACCACTTTCGCTTTATCTACGTTTATTAACCTCCTCATACATAATCGTCGGTTAAGGGTGCTCTTAACCTAACTTTTTTTGAGAACGTCCTAGACAAAGTATAATCAATAAATCCGTCTTAGGTTGAAATAGTATGCAAGTAGATATCTTTTTACATTTCATTTTGCCTCTTTAAATATAGTTTACTTATAAATATACTTAGGGACAAGACCTAATACCTAAAGGTGGGCGCTAGACTGCTGCTTTATAGGTACCACAGAGAATAGAGATGCTCAAAAGAATTACGGGATATTCTGAAATGAATAAGATTCAGAAACGAATCAAAGGGTAAACTTATGCTTCCAAAATGCCAATCAAACAATATAAAGATCTATGGAAATTGGAAGCATAAGTTTACGTTTCGGCTCTAAGTCACAAATGAATCTAAGTAATCTTTTCTGAATGTGAGCCTAAACGTAAACTTACACTTCTGTATGTTTGTATTGAAATTTGACATTTATGGAAGCGTAAATTTACGCTTAGAATCGTCTCTGAATATAATCCTAAGCATTGATTTAAATGAGCCTAAGTTAGAATACTAGCCTTCTTTGAGTAAACTATTTTGATTCCTTTCTTTGTTTTCAGCTCTGTATATGCGGATATGAAAAGTTTGTTTTTTAAGAGAATAGGTAGAGGTAATTAGTTTGTTGGTATTGATGTTACGAATTGGAATAGTGATGTGAAATCCTTAAGCCATAAATAGTCTTGCTTCGGGATATTATATTATCACCATTCAACTAGAAGTAGTCTGATAAACCTCAATCACTCAATGGTTCATTGATCTCTAAAGAAGTTTTAAAATCATTTTGAATAATATAAACTAAACGGTTTAATTTTTTTACTATAATAATATTCTGTAAAACATTAGATTGGATCTAGGCACTGGTTTATTGACATAGTGAGTACCTATTTACTTGAATACCTATAGCTTAAATTAAAACTACCATACCTACGTAACCTTATGAATTTGATAAATAAAAAAGTGTCTTAACAGAGAAGTGGTTTAACTTCACTACTTAGTAGATGAAGATCTAGTTTCATTTGTTTAGTTAAATCCTAACCAAACAACTATAGTAAGGATATGGGTTCTATCTGTAATGTGTTACATGTCATGTAAAATTAGAAAACGATGATGGGGTTAACAATAAATATTTGTACTTATTTAAGTATGTAGGTATTTCATTTTCAGTTTTATCTTAATAGATTCATAGAAAGCTATTTACGGAATAACCGATAACGCGTTAACGGCTGATTATTTCTTATCTGTTTAGGACATGTTGTCCAGACGATAGTTAGTTATTTCCTAGTCAACATTTCAATGTCCCACAAGTCGCCAGATAACTACGATTGATGGAGCCGCCTCGTTACCGCTATTTATACTAGGTGTACCTATCTGGTACGTAAACGTTGATGCGTATGATTTTCCCAGTTAATTAAAGATATTATCTGTGGGTTCCGTTAGTGTCGCCTTTAGTATCTTGTTGGGGTAGGAGACGCGTAGCAATTATCCTGGAGCGCGGTCGCTGCGCCCGCGCCGCCGCACACGCAACCACATGATGCACGACACGAATAATAAACCAAGCCACTTCCTGCCCAGCGATAAGCGCTTCATACATACATCACATCACATCACACAATACTACGCACGCACACTAGCGCACAAAATACTAATATACATATTATTATGGCAACTTAACTACATACATTAGAAGTGACAAATACATAGTTACGTTATATCTGTACATGTATTATGTTCTTTGTATTCAACACATTATTGCTTTGTTCACTACATTTAAACATTCCACATACACACACATAATAGATATCTATTATGTATTCGTAGTAACATAAGCTAAAGTCCACATATAAAAATATTGTACTAAAAAAGGAATTGACTATAAATCGTGCTCCTAAAATGAGTATTACTACTTCCTACGTTCTTATTAAATTAAAGCTACCAAACTATAACAAGAGCATTAGGACGAGAAATCAAGTCGGGTACCAAAATGGATATTTTTTTTATACTTTGCACACACACATGTATACCTTATCCTTATCCGTGTCTCGTCGATCTCAGTTGTCATACGAACACCTATGATTATAATCGTTAGTAGGTAGTTAGAAACCAGAAAAGCCTGACAACCTCATGGGACAGGATTTCTGGGCGATATCGATACCAATCCAGCTATCTTGTCGCCAAATCTCGTCCCTTATAATGTTGGTAAGTCAGGTATAGAAAGATGTAGATGAAAGAGTACTGACAGTATTGATATGTAGTCTAACGGCAAGTCCCAATAACAAATTTGTCGATATTTTTGCGTACTAGAGATAGGATTTTGACATTACTTGTATGGACCTTATGTCATAATCCTATCCCTAGTAAGCAAATCTACTGATTTGAAATTGGGAGTGGCCGTTAGTGTTTAATAAAATACAGACCGAAGACCCGGGGGGGCACGGGTGATTAATAGCATTACAATAAAATTTGAAAGTAGGTCATCACATGGATCATTGGATTTCATGAGTCACTGTACATAAAAAAAAATGCATTCATATTTAATTTCAAATTGAGCGACGGCTGATATTGCCAATACGAAATGACAACGCAAGAGGAAACAGTACGATTAGATAACAATGACATGACTCAGTTTAGCTAGAAGACCTTGTTTACGTAGTATCTGCATATTTCTATATTATGATTATGCGATACATAATCCATGACTATTTTATAAATTCCTATGGAAATCCCTAGACTAGAAGAAGAAAGAGAGTACACGTTGAGAACTGGAATAAATTTTCTGATTAAATACTACGAGGTTATGTGTTTATTTAGAATGTCAATATGATATGGAATCAAGCAAAGTGTCAGTCAATACACATTAATTGTAACTATTAAGTAATGTATTTATTATGATTATGACTAATTGGAACGTATTCTTATTCGTCGCATTAAAGCATTTTTACATGGGAGAGCCATGCTTCGGCACGAATGGGCCGGCTCGACCGGAGTGATACCACGTCCCCACAGAAAACCGGCGTTAAACAACGCTTACGTTGTATTTCGCCGAGTGAGTGAGGTTACCGGAGGCCCAATCCGCTTTTAAAAGGTCGGCAACACATTTGTGACTCCTCTGGTGTTGCAGGTGTCCATGGGCGGCGGTAATCGCTTACCATCAGGTGATCCGTCTGCTCATTTGCCGTCCTATCCCATAAAAAAAGCAAAGTTTACCTAGGTACACAATATATGTACCTAAAAAAATCAAATAATTTCACATCTGGCTATTAAATCTATTCTTCGAAATAGTTACGTAGTTCTAAAATTATGTGGCTTGGTTAACGGTAGATCCCCAAGCTTCATCCGTGTCGGTCTCCCAAAAATCTCATCTTCTGTGCAAGCTCTTATGAATACTAAGTACCTAGTTGTTAGATGTTGGCAACTTGTAACTGTGCTGATTTGATCTAATTGGAATTAATGGATGAATGACTATATTGTTACATGCTTCTATTTCGTGCACACTGTAGGTAAGTTTCCATAGAGGATTGATGGTAAAGGATTGCCAACTGATGATGCACTCTCTCAATTGACTCAAATTAATGATATTCTAATAAGGACGCTAGATACGACGCTTTTTTTACGTGGGAGAGCAATGCTTCGGCACGCATGGGCCGGCTCGACCGGAATGATACCCCGGCCTCACAGAAAACCGGCGTTAAACAACGCTTACGTTGTGTTTCGCCGAGTGAGTGAGGTTACCGGAGGCCCAATTCTCTTTTAAAAGGTCAGAAACGCGCTCGTGACTCCTCTGGTGATGCGAGTGTCCATGGGCGGCGGTAATCGCTTACCATCAGGCGATCCGACTGCTCGTTTGCCCTTCTATCACATAAAAAAAAAGATATGTTTTAGTAAAGACTCCAGGAGCCCAGGAGTGTCTAGTAATATCAATATTATAATTTGTGCTATGGTTGAATGTATCGTCTGAGACACGCCAGTTACTAGGAACACCGACTATAAAAGTGTTTATACATAACAATCATATAACATCATTGGTTCTTCACTTAAATATAGTTATATTTAAGTATACTTTACTACATCAATGACGTGTTTGATTTTACTTATCTACAAAGAAAAAACAAAAAACAAGCGATAAATATATCGATATTCAAATTTGCCTGCAGTGTCTTTTAAATCAACGTTTTCGACTACTGATTCTATCATAATGAAAATTGACATAACATACCATCACGTCTGTATTCCCCGAAAGGTTAGGCAGAGGCGTACTAATGTACACCCACAGGTGTAGGTTTAGGTTCCATGTAATGGGGGCGAGCCTATTGCCATTAACCGGGCACAAATCCACTCCGAGCTGCTACTGAGAATTTCATAGAAAAATCCAACAACACTGCTCGACCTGGGTATCGAACCCAGGACCTCTAGCGTAGCAGTGGGACCACTAGACTAATGAGGCGATAAGTATTTTAACATTCTATTGAACAAGAACATTTCGGTAGTCGAAACAGAAGGGTTCATTGTTATCGTTGCGTTGAGTCTTAAGTTACACGTCCAAGTGATGATTAACTTTTATCTTTAGAAAGTGACGGTGGCTAGTAACTGGTACGTTTGTCGCCTAAACGATAAATTGGTGTGTGACTTAATCACCCTGTCTGTTTACCTTGGAAGTCCAGCGTCTCAAACGTCATTACCGTTGACTCATAGTCAATCATTTGTGCACTTCACTGAATAAATAAATGACATATTTCTTAGAAGGGTCACCTGGTAAATGACGTCTGGTTTTACTACCTCTTACTCGAGTCATTGATTGGAGAACCAATTTTGTTTTCAATATGTCGAATATTCGCGTAAGTCTCAGAAATAAATATGTTAGTCAGTACGGACTGCCTATTGCTAACAAAATACGCCGACTAGAGGATCTCAAGACTAAACGCGCAAGGTTTACAACATCTTTAAACTTCTTGAAAAGATGCAGGGACAACGGCATCATTCCTACGTGTGCAAAAATATCACAAAGAAAGGACATACGAGGAAGCGCCAAGATCTTCTACCAGGCGAGTAAAAAGTTATTGGTACAGCTAATCCACAACACCCGATCCGATCTACACCACATTAACTTAGATATTGAGACCTCATCCAAGGAATTAATGACAGATTTAACCACATTAGATTTTAATAATCTCATTAAGATACTAGATGAACGCGAAACATCTAAATATAACGAATGCAAATATAGACAAATATTAAAGTTCGACAAACTTATGTCAAGATCTAATGTCGATACCACTAAGGAAAACCGAACGCGCCAGTCATCTGATAACCAAGCATGCGCAGTGGTTAATTTGTCAAAACATAACCTGGATGAGAACACGGTCCAAGTACTATCGAAAGGCCTCAATTTTGCTGTAACCCCCCACAAAATACCGGTAGAGAGCATAATTTGCAACGTAGAAGAGTGCCTATATAAAAATAATATAACTAAACAAGATTTAGAGGGTATACGGCAGGACATTTCGTCAGTATTACGTCGTAGTAAGCCACCCAAACTAAATCTAACTAAAAACGAAATTGTTGCCCTAAAAAACCTTCGCAATAGGCCCGAATTAACTATTCTACGTGCAGATAAAGGTAATGCCACGGTGGTGATGGATACGTCAGATTATAATGACAAAATACAAGATCTTTTATCGGATGCAAGTACATATAAACTAGTTAAGACCGATCCAACAACAAAAACTTTAAAATTAACCACTGATTTGATAAAGAAACACTCCGACTTATTGAAACTAGATTTAAAATATTTAGTTCCGAGCTGCGCAAAACCACCGAAGCTGTATGGGTTGCCTAAGATACACAAACCTAATGCTCCACTGAGACCTATAGTCAGTCAAATTGACTCACCAACCTATAGATTGGCTAAACACCTAGCCAAAGTACTGTCCCCACTAAGAGGAAACACGGCAGCATATGTGAAAGACTCATACCAATTTGTCAGTGAAATCAAACACCTATATCTCGCTGACAATGAAACTATGGTCAGTTTTGATGTTCAGTCCTTATTCACGTGCTTACCTGTAGACGACTGCATCAGAATTGTATCTAAGAAACTTGTAGAGAAAAATATGCCTATCGAATATGCTGAATTATTAAAACATTGCCTAACATCCGGCTATATGTTATGGAATAATAAATTCTACACGCAAGTGGACGGAGTAGCCATGGGCTCTCCAGTATCTCCAATTATTGCCGATATTTTTATGGAAGATTTTGAGGAGAACGCCCTACAATCTGCTCCTGTAAAGCCTAAGTTCTACAAGCGTTACGTAGATGATACTTTTACTATATTGCCATCTAACAAAGTAACAGCATTTCTAGACCACCTTAACTCCTTGAATCCTAAAATTCAATTTACTATGGAGTCGGAGGCCAATAATTCTTTACCTTTCTTAGATGTTTTAGTCATTCGTAATAGTAATAATAGCCTGAGTCATACTGTGTATCGAAAGAAAACCCATACAGACAGATATTTAAATGGCAAATCACATCACCATCCAACACAGTTATCCACCGTCGGTAAATCACTATTCCAGAGAGCACGTGGGATCTGTGACGAGCAACATCTGGCTGCAGAGCTCCAGCATATCAGGAAGGTACTGCACGACAACAAGCTCCAAATACCACGCTCCAGTTACAGAAAACGTGAGAAACGAGCCACAGTCGAGCGCTTACCTGCCGTACTACCGTATGTACGAGGAGTCACTGACAAGATTAGCTACATCTTAAAGCGTGCGTCTATAAAGACTTATTTCAAGCCGCTTAAAAAGATCAGTCAGTTCTTGCCGCCTGTCAAGTGTCACTTACCTTTACAAGATGCAGGTGTATACAAGCTTGACTGTGATTGCGGTCTCTCGTATATAGGCCAAACAAAAAGAAGTATAGGGACCCGTGTGAGAGAGCACATTGCTGATGTTAAACACCGCCGTTTCAAAAAGTCTGCAGTTTGTGAACACACACTAGACAAGGCCCAGCATTATATCAGATTTGACAAACCACAAGTCCTTGCAAAGGAAGACCGATTCCTGCCCAGGATGATTCGTGAGGCGATTGAAATTAAGAAACACCCAAATTTCAACAGAGAGGATGGCTGGGTCATACCACCTGCTTGGAATCCTATAATAGATGCGATTAAATCTAAATCCAAGCCAAAAACTGCAAGACCGAATGATACGGTGAGCTCATTTTGTGTGAATCGGATGAGTAATGACTAAAGTGGGAGGGTAAGTGGAGGGGAGCTGTCAATAAATACGACATCAAGACGCACAACACCTCAGTCTGCCCGTGACCATGGACGCTGTAAAGGGTCCGAAACGTCGGGATTATTAATGTGAATTCGACGCGATAGAATCCGTAAGCTGTTTTGTTTTCAATATGGAGAACCATTTTTCTTTGTTCCTCATTACGGTCAGTTTTGGACGAGGCTGACGCTAGTTACTATTGTCTGCTTCATTGCAATTTAATCACTATTCTTTGGGAAACCCAACAGTGTAAGTCAGAGATTTGTCACGTAGTTGTCGTTTTATCCATAAGGGGACCAATTTATTCTGTTTAGTCTAGTGGTCCCAAGCGCGACTACTACACTAGAGGTCCTGGTTTCAATCCCCAGGTCCAGTAAAGTTTTTCTATGAAATTCACAGTAGCAGCTCGGAGTCTGGGTTAGTGCCCGGTTAACGGCTATAGGCTCGCCCCCTATAACATGGGAACTAAACATACCGGCGAACTGTGGATGTACATTAAGTACGTCTCTGCCTAACCCTTCGGGGAATACAGGCGTGATGAAATGTTATGTTATAAATAAAATAATATTTTCCCTAAGCTATATTATTTTTATGTAGTGAGTAATATCATGCAAATAAAATAGTGCTTCATATTCTTATCTTACAAATACGTAGAATCGCATATTTTTTTTTTTCAGTCAGTAATAAATAATTATCAATCATTTGAATACGATAAAGTAGGATAAAACCTAAAAAAGTAGTCGTTAAAACAATTCACTGTTATTTTGATAGAATGTTATTTTTGCCGTTCATCGTCATTATCTTATCGCAATTGATTACCTATCTGCAGATGTGATTGTTCACTCAGAATTTCTGGAACGTACCAAAAAGATAAATAAATCGTCAGGGTTTTATTTAACATCTAAGTTCTAATAAAACTTTTGCCATAATATGAATTGTCGTCATGCCCGAGGTACGGGTCAAACGAAACTAACTGTAAAATCTGAGTGTTTCAACTAGTAGGGGGTATTGTAGCGGGGAGTTTGATTTCCGTTGCTGCATTTAAGTGGAACCGACTTCAAATATCGGCTAGTAGAATAAGTATAATGCTGCAAGCAGATGCGCATATTGGACTAACTAAAATCTCTATGCATCTCCTATATCCTATATATATATATACATATATTGGTACATGTATGTATGGATAGGTACCATGGACGAAAATTACCTATATTTAGATAGAGTATTCTTTTCTATACTAGAGGACAGAGCGAAAATAAAAACATTACATGATTTCCGAATAAGATTTTGTTTATGTCTTTCAATAGTTTCCAGGTTACCAGCACTTAAAACGATGTTTAAACTTCTCGTCTTATAGTAAAAGAGGTCCTCGTTCATTTCAAATCTATTTTTAATTTCTAGCTTGGTTAGCTCTGTTGTTGAATACGTGTAATAAAATACGATTAGGCAGTTGTATCACCGTTATTTCAACGTTAACAATAGTAGGCGCTTCTAGTTGGCACGGGCTCCCACGTCTGCATCTGCTCCGTGTCCAACGTCCGGCCCGCCTCTCGCCTCTATGAACAGATGATGCATACATCTGTCGCTAAATACATCATCTTTGTAATCATAGACAATTACAGTTTCACAATTATAAAAGCGAAATACCAATGACTGATCTCATTCGAAATCTCAGAAACTATAAAGCTTATAAAATAAGCTTTATGGTATAGGCATCCGCTAAGAAACGATTTTGGACGGCACTATTAGTTCCGCAGGGCACTGTTAGCTTATGTATTACAAGCCCAATCACAATTAAACCATTGGTAATTATAATATTAGGTGTAAAAACATGGGTTGTACCCAAAATTTCGAGTATGTTTGATATCATTTTTTTAGTTCTATAGATGTATATTTACAGAGGAATCTTTGTTCTTAAATAGAAATGTCTTATTCAGTTCAAGGTGAAACCAATGACAGAACAGTTAACATAAAATTAAATTTTCTGTACATTTCCACTCGGTTATTCGGATAATCATTAAATATATATTGATGACTTGATGTAGAAGTATTCTGGGTTGCGAATTTGGTAATTGTACCATACTATAGCATAATAAGGGTATGAGTGCAAGAACAGGTTTGCCTCAGAGTGCTCGCGGTTGTAACGAGGACACGATGACACATGTCTAACGGTAATTCGATTTTTACACGGGCTGAGCGCGAGCGCACGTGATATTCAAAAGGAAAACCATAAACAAATGTTGGAAATGAATAGTTGTTTGTATAGAGTATTGAACATGAGGAAGTCTCCAAGGGCGTTCTGAACATAAACGCTATCCACTCAAATATGTCACCTATCGGAAGAATGTCACCATTCTACAACTACGTTAACACCTTTTATAAAACGCCAACTTGCCTCAAACGTCATGATATGTATTCTCATCATTAATGAATTTAGAAATAAACAAGAACTTGCATATTTAAATTGAGTGGGGCTATGGCTACTGCCTACAACTGGTATTGGTTTTGGAACGATTATACAACATTTTAATACCAGTAACTTCTTAACTAAGTAAGCTGTTATGCAAATTAATGAAATATAAAAAAGAACAGTGTAATGTGACTCTTTTATATTTACAGTAAATAAATCAAAGGAATTTCGTTGATGGGTGAATCAGTGTCTGACCTATGGTTTAAAGAAATACTTGGTTTATAAGATGATGATTAATATAATGAATGATGCGGTGTAGCGTGTAAAGTGGAACAAGTTGTGGGTCAGGTTGCAGCGGCGTCTGCGCGGACGCACGGCGACTGCGGCGTCTGGTGGCAACTGACAAACTGTCATGTAACAGGCTCGTCGTGCAGTGTTGCAAGGTATTGAGCTGTACAATAACATTATACATGCGCCGAGGGGCGAGGGCTTTCAATTGATATATTTTCGAAACCGGTCTTCGTTTTCATAACATGCTCAGTCAAGATACTGAGATTCGATCTCGAACCTCCTCTGTTAGGTAAGCATAAATGAACCAATCACGTATAGATATACTGTATAATAGAGCAGTTGATAGCTCATATCATACAGACGTCAGATAGACAAGTTATTTCTTTCTTTACCGCAAAGAAAAAAATGTACCGTCGGAACTGCAGCTCACACAGGTGCATTTTTAAGGAAATTATGTAAAGCTATTGTTGTTTTCAGATATAAGACACCGGAAACATTAAAGCTTTGTGAATCGAGGTTATCGGGACACATTTATTTTGAACTTGAATGTAATAAGAATTTGTTTCATTTGTCGAAATCTCTGATTAGGCTTTCTAAATAGTTTCTGGAATATTTTTGCTAATGAGAAAGACCATGGACCATGACATTACAAAACTTACGCCTCAGTAGCATTCTTTTAAAAAGTTTAATAATGTTACAATATCCTTCATAACGTGTAAGGAGTTTTTCTTATTTTGTCAGTGTGTGCAGGCTATAATAGTCGCAATCAGTCACACACATTAGAAAGTACGTAGACAATACGATACAAGCCCCAAGTAATGTAGAGATGACAGGTTATTTAGTGTTCATGCGCAGTGCAACTGTTCGGTGTCGAATGGCTCTGAGATAAGTATCATAAAAGGCGCATGAGTGGAGCGGGTGTCCCACTTCAGCGTATCGAAGGCCAGAAGTCAATTTGGGGCGAAGCTGGAGGTTGCACGCTTCGCTCCCCGGCCCCGGCCGGCGCAAATGTCACACGTGCTATCTCACACAATCACGTTACATAACGCACTTGCAGCACAGAGCAGTGCGCAGTGAGGTAATCATCAACGGTGCTAACGGGTCGACAACTTTCTTCTACCGAAATTCTAATTAGATGACGGATATCACCGAACTTCAAGAACCCGATTACGTCATTGTGATCGATTTATTGCTGATCAAACTTGTGCACGCACTGGTTCTTTATAGCGCCATCATCGCAAGCCTAATGTAAATTGATTGACACGCTTTTTAAACGGGTGTAGCTCGCGTGGCGTATATTTTGGGCGTAATGGGCGCACTGACGTAAACCAATTCCGCGGACGTGGGAAGCATGCCGGAATCCTTGCGTTTGTTGCTGAATAGTTTTACGGTGCATTAACAATTATTACAACATTAGTACGCAAATTACGAAAATATTTAATTCGAAAAGTTAACTGGGCTATGAAAATCCTTGGAAAATTCAATAGGTGCGCGTAATGGCGCATGTAGATTACAATGGAACAGGAATGCGTCAATTGCAAAATAAATGATATAAAAATCTCACGCTACATGATTTCTTTCATTAAAGTCGCGATATTGTTTATTATCAACAAAGGTCGTCTGAACGAAAACAAAAAGAACGTAGAGAGTCATTGTATTTGAACAAAGCGTGTGAACTCTGAGTTGAAAGTGTGCGTCCGACAGCTACTCTGAGCACGCTCCCCCTGCCAACTGTATTTTTATATTGCAGTTATGTTTCGCAATAAACAGTTCTAGATATTGATACAGATTGACAAGTTTCACGTCCTACATGCTCTGGAGCTGCATATGTAACAAAACACTTGCGGGGGCGTCTCCACAGCGCTCATTGTCTGAACAACTCGACTTGTCTTCGCTCTAACCACTATCTACTTGTGTATACACGTTTAAGACGTTATTAATGAGTTAGAACTACTGTGTCCTTGTTTTAGTTAATGATCAGCTCATACCTTCATTTGTCAAGTACTGTCGTTCGAGATATTTAAGATGATGAAGTTCAGACTTTTAGGACTAGTTACAAAAGTACCTAACTAATTCTAGAGAAGTTCAAGAGCTTTTTTAAGGTATCAATGTTTGTTATTTCTATTAAATATAGCTGGCTCGCGAAAATTACAATAATCCGGTATAAGGCTTGGAGCACACAATAAAGGGTTGCACGAATCGGATACGGTTCATTATGCAACGTATTTCCTCCTCGCCCGTAATGAGAGTCAAAAAACGAGGATATGCTCGGTGCACATGAGTGGAAAGGAAATATTCCTGCGTAAAAGTTTCATTAAGCTCTTCAGTTTGATCTTTTTTAATTAAGTACCGTAAGAAAATATATGTAGATATCAAATAGACGAATATACATATTAATCTGCCACAACGGAAGAATGGGCGATCTTTCAAGTACCATCGATCTAAATATAAAAGTAGGTTGATGTGTTTGTTTGCATAGACCATGAGGAGATATTTATTTTCATTCGGCAGCGGCCGCAGTTAGCGTTTTCACATCTGTTTCTGTTAGTACGATATAAATAAATAATATTGTTACTCGAATTGACTTTTATTTCATATGTATTATATCAATTTTATTCATCTATTTAAGTGCTATAGAATTTAGGCATGTGTACTAGTACAAATGTATGTATAATGTGCTAGCTAGTTCACTTAGGAACTGAATTGATATTGTGTCGTATTATGGCACACATGGTTGTTTTAGACTTCCCAGCTGCGGTATTAGGTCATGTAAAAGTTCATATATGCGTAGGAGCAGGACACGCCTAAACTGTAGTACTTGGAAGAGGGACCGAGAGAGATGCGCGTCCTCAGCCCTCCGCTGAACTGGAGTAGTGGGACGGATTAGGACAAACCGAGTCAATGGCCGGGTCACGTGGCTATTTGCGTTCTACTCCTTTCGCGTCGCCTCACCGCCCCTCGTCTTCCGTTCCCTTGTTTGAACTACCCGCAACCGACTAATTTTGGTCACTAATCTGTTGAACAATAAAGATGTTCAAAACACGCTCAAGGGTTGGGTTTTGTTTTCTTTTAGTGAAGCGTTTACTGTGTGTTAAACATGAACAGTCACCTAGTGATATGGGGAAACGTAGGTAAAAAATTATCGATGGACAAAATACGATCATTATTTACCAGTTAGATGCTATAACATACCTGCGTTTTAGTTAGCAGCCTTATTTTAAATATAGGGTAATGCAGGTAGTACTTAATTAAAGGTATTTACTCCTAAGTGAATAAACGCGTACGCCCAATCATTAATCAAACCTAGACCTACATGAATACGTGCACAATGTATGTACGTCGGATAACAGTTTCATCACAAGAAGCAATTATGAGGCCAGTGATATTGTTGGAATTAGGCGATGTTTAACTATGATTAATTAACTCATTTATGAAGCTGTGTATGGGCGCTCGAGCGTGGCGGGCGCGTCGCCTTGCCTCGCCCAAACAAACAGCCGAACCAAACACAACACTGAACTACGTGCTTATGTCTAGCTATGATTATTCTGATAGAATTATCGATTATCGAGCACACGCACTCGTGGGTTTGTCATCCATTCGGGTATTTCCAGATTTGTCGAAGAAATTGTGTATGGATAAATCCCAGGAAACCCGGATTATCATGTAGGTACTTCAAAATTAACAATAGCAATTATGGTCATTCACGTGTTGAGTCAAATTTTCACCTAAATTCAAGAAAAGGTTTCGTCGAAAATGTCCGGGATTATGTACGAAACGTACAGTTCAGCGCAGTTTCAACTCCTATACGAGGTCCTATAGGTGTCTCTTGCAGGTGCAACGGATGATTTGGAATTTGAGCTAATTTAAAAGTTGTAGTAGCATTTTAAAGCAATGGAAGTGCAGTGTAAAATCATACAAGTAAAAACTTGTCACTTTATTTTTTGTGTTCAGTTACAGTTAGGATTCTTCGTCCTCACGTCATTGTACTGTAAGGGCGAAAAATTCCCATAATACTGGCGAATTCTGTCCTGATCTTAAATAATATTTATCATAATTTCTGTGTTTAATTGTGAAAGTGATATGCTGAATTTTGTTTTCATTTTGCAATGTTAAAACTAATTTACATAAAAAAATGTTAAAAATTAAAAGTGTTACAAATTAAACTGTTGTAATATATAAATATATGTATATATATTAAGCTGTTATATGCAAGCTTATTACCGTTGTCAATGGTACTAAGCTGCAGTGAGTGATTTCATAGAAGCGGCGGTAGCCTAATAGCTCGAACGTCGGCCTGGCGATCATGTGGTTGCCGGTTCGAAACCCACCCATTAGACTACCGCCGTGAACCCACTCGTAACACAAGGATTTAGCTTAGCAAGAGGGGTTAACAAGAATACTCGTAATGTGCAATCCACATAACATGAAGCTTTTAAAAAAAAAACATTTCATAAATTCCTGTAAGGGAACACAGGAACACCAATACATTCAATTAAAAAATATACTTAATAAGCCGCACTGTGTGGCTTAATCACAATAACATTATTATCGCTAACAACTGATAAACAGTAAGGGCAAATAAAAAGTAAAAGATTAACGTCCTTAAATCCGAAGATATTACAATTTCTCTAAGTGGACTAATAGGACACCTGTAGATAGGAGGTCGATAACCCTTTATAAAGGGAAGAGTAAGATATCAGAAGGGTAATTCTGGTACTTAAAATCCAATGGTAGTCTTCTAAATTAGCAGTCAATATGTAAGGTGAACCATTTAGTTTATTGTTGTAATGAAATGACAAAATTTAACCACCGAAAAATACCGAATTTTGACATTTACAAATCTAATCTCAATGATTAGATTGGAATTATAGTTTGAATTTGAACATCATTAAAGTGCCAGAATAAACCATCAGGTAGATGACACCGATAAGCCTCAGAAAAAAATTCTAGAGTAGCAGAATTTACAGTATAATTAATATTATGACGATGCTTATATTATTTATATAAAATATCAGTAACTATGATTGTTTTGTTCGATTAGACAATAGTAAAAGTTTAACAAACTTCAAAATCTGAGTTTTTTTTAATCCCTCTTGACAGTTGCTTTTTTTATGTATGTTCGCAGATTTAATTTTTAGTTATTAGAAATTATTTTTATCTGATAGAGTATTATACAACTTTATTAAAGACTTTGTCCCATATAAATTCAGTGGGTCAGCTTGAAAGTGGTTTTTGTACTAGTTATTACAAAATGCCTATGTTTGCGTTCCGTACTTAATAACTTTTTAGAAACTGAAACACCTTAAACTTTGCGAAGTCAAAATAAAGAAACCTACGTGTTTTAATATCCTATTATAACCTAACAAATCATGATTTTATAAAAATTAAAATCAAATATGTACACTTTAAATTTCTACAAAAGTAGATTTTGATTGTGTCCCCAACCATTTGTCGGAAAGTTTAAATTGTACGTAGTTAGGGTGTGTAAACACAAGGAAGAGCCTATTGTGAGGTGACGAAGGTAAATAATAGTCTCAATTTCGTACTAGGAAGCTTTCACTACCGCCGTAGTATGTAACAGAGGAGTATGTCGAGATCGCGGGAATTCGCTGTACGATAATGACTTATTGTTTGAACACAATCGACCTTATAATAACATGGAGGACGGGTCCCCGTATAGATCGCTGGTTTTAGTTTTATATGGTGATAAAACCGCCTTCAGTTGCAGAGTCGTACCTGTCTTGTCTAAACCGACGGCTGACTGCTGAGGCGTGGAATGTTGATAGACTAGTTGAAGACTAGAACAATGCTAGGTTGACTTCACAGTAGTGCGCTATGTGCATATACCATATTTAATAAACGTTTGTTCTATGAAATGATAGACGACGGCTTTGTTGAGAATGTGTAATCATAATGATGGCAAGTCCGAGTTGTCATGTTGTATTCTTTAGTGCAGTTTTGCTCATGGAATGTTCCTGAAAATTTGACGACCTTCTTAGATGGTTTGACGGCTACTCTATCGGTGGTCAGTAGATATACGTGAATAGTTGTAGATTGTGTAGTGTAATTTGGTTAAGCAGCGTAACTACAATGTTTCCAGATAAACTGTTGAGGGGACACAAGTCTTGGGTCATCCTGCCACTTTAATAGCATCAAATTTATCTTAAATAGCGGGCAGTTCTAGAAAAATATAATACAAAGTAGATAATTTAAAAACTGAACAAAATTTCCACAAGACTGTACCAATAACATAAATACATAGAGATCTGACAGCCAGTGTAAGTACGTATGACACGTAGGTACATCGTAAAGGATGTGTCCATATCAGTTCAGCACATGTCGATTCCAACATGAAGCGATGTATAAATACAACATCATTTCAAAACACTGCATTTGTTTTTGAATCATAATTTAACAATGACATTATGCGGAGAATATAAATAAGGGCGTTTCAGTAAGTTTTAATGTTATTACTTTGTTCGAAAGGATATGTCAGTAGGTGATTGTTTCTCAATTAGCATATTGCTTCACTGGCTTGTATAAAAATATGAATATTATTGTGCAGTTGAGCGCCGAATACTTTATATGGGTTTAAGCGGAGAGTGGGCGGCTGTCGGCCGTGAGCCTTCTACTTGCGCGATTAGCCGAGCGGCAGCCGCGCGCCTCGCCCGCCTGCCGCGCTTGCGACACTACGCACCTACCTGAACCTATTATAATATCCCTATCATAGACCTGTCACACACTAACGTACGTGCTCGTTGATCCCTATACACTACACACAGGACGTCAAACACAGGCCTTTGTTTGACGCCTTCGACTAGCACAGAATGCCGAGAACTTATGCTAGTGGAAAATTAGTCGGGAGTCGTGACTACTCTGGTGTAAAAGGGGCATCCCGTCGGCAACCATACAAAGAGGAAATGGTGTGCTGATATTTTTCGTGTTATTTATACAGTGGGTACACACACAATCTTTTCAATCTTGTACTGTGAACGTAAAAGTGTAGAAAGACTGAAAGAGCCTTACAGCTCTTCATGGAAATTTGTAAGTAACATAAATTTAAAAAGCTCTCGGTGATAGGACAAGTTTGTTGCGTGAAGTCACTGATATAACCTAGTGTAGTTTAATATTTGGTTTATGCTCTATCTCTACGAGGAGATGAACCGAACAACTTTGTAACCACAAGAGATTATTTTTAGATACATCATTATGTATATTAGACATCAGTGTACTACGAGTCCACGACATGCCTCGTGGTGGCGAATGACATGAAAACCTACTAAGGACCAATTACGAAGTTAGCGTTGTCGGTTGCGCACTCGCGTGGCGCGGCCGCACCGCGAGACGAGTGTATGCGTGCAGTCGTCCCAGATTTGTGATAGCCGCGGCGCGATCCCGACAGTTGAGTATTGTGCGACCCCCGGGGTGAACGATCTCCTCTGAGTCGACGACACGGCCGCGATAATTACTGTCGCTCCGAGTGGCCGTACTCCGACCCGTCCCTGCCTACGCCCCTGTGCCCCCCGAACAGCTGCACCTAACTCTAACCGCTAATGTTACTAATTGAAACACTTTTGCTTACCTCGCCTTGACCACGATGTTTTCGTTGTTGCGACAGAAATTGCAGATGAACCAGAAAGTTACTTGAGGAATTAAACAGGCCCAGTTCCCATGTAACTACATACTTAGTACCTGGTCCATACTCGTATGCTATATCTTTTGAGATGGAGATTTAATATTATTACGATAACTCTTGATCAATGAAAATTATTGAATTATTAAAATATTTTCTTTTTAAAAGCCTTTTACGACAACTTTGTATTTTGTAGAGTTGAATGTCTCGTTTAGCGATTTTTCAGAACGAAATTAAATAATTTAGCCTAGTTTATCAATTTCGTAGTACCATTAACACTAGCAGCATTCATTGTTTTTACACGTTTAACCGCTTAATCCTAGCACATGATGAACATACTGTGACCTAATTTTGAGTGTACAATGGATTGTTATGCAAACAGTTATTCAGAAGACAGATACCTACTAACTAAATCAAACCATTTTCGAATGGAGTGGCACGGTAGTAATATAAAAGGATAGATTCATTGTTTTTTTTTTCAAGAGTTAAAAGTAGTCTAATGCGGATCGATAGGCACGAGTGCCAATGTTCAAAGGTTAACGACGTATTAACAATTTAATACTTAAAACGTGACTGTAGTGTCCGGCCCTTCATTGTTTTCAAGGTAAACGTTTTAATATTGAGGGGATTGATCTTTGGCCAAACGTTAGTAAAACAAACGCGTGTAGAATAGACGACATTACGTATAGTGATTTTAAAAGGGGATCAGTCCCTGAATTACTTATTTTTAAATTTTAAACAACCTGATTACAATGCTTGATAGACCGTAGGGTAAAGGTGACTATCGATTACTATTTGTTATTGTTTATTACGTCAAATGAGGAGACGAGCCATATGATGATATATATGTATAAGTACGTTACGAGTTGGTATCACCGCACATAGACCTTCATGCAACACTAGAGGAGCTGCTGATGCTTTGCCGAACTTAAGATCCCATACGGACTGCAGAAAGCCTGAGCCATAACAGACGAGGGAGAACTGGCGGTTGAAGACAAAGTTGTTTTAAGACAAACTGCAACGTAGGGGTGGTCGCCAGCCAGTCAAACCAAAAGAATGAAATTATATATTTTTTTATCTTCATGAAGGGTACGCGCCGAGGGTATATAGTGTAGGCATCTTATCGTATAGTGTAGAAATAGTATTCATTTTAATAATTAAATTTTGGGAGTAATTGCGTAAGCGTTGTGTAAATTGAATTCTTGTTATTTCCATTAATCTATTGATAAATAATCGAGTTACAATGTTTATAATAATATTTGAGTAGGATTTCAAATTCAACTTTTTTTATTTCAAATAAGCATTTGCAAGCGGTTATCAGACGTTATAAGTTTAGTTGCATGGTTCCAAAAAACTTGACCGTATCTATAGAGAAGAATCTGGTAAGAAAATCCATGGACACACTTTTTGAAATAACTGGGGATTGACTACTTTTCCTATACCAATCGGAATTTTCCCTATTTCAGAAACTTTATAATAGAAAAAGAAACAGAAATAGTTTGCCATAACATAAGGAAATGGGTACTGTGGGGTAAACCGAATGAAGGTAGGGTTTGGGAGGAGATGCGGGAGAGTCGCAGAATCTTTAAATCACGCCTAAAGTGGTGCCAAAATAATAGGGAGCAGATAAAGATCCTCGTTTCTCACCATTCAAACCATGACTTTCGTAACTTCTGGAACACTACTAGTACGCTAAATAGTAAGCCGGGCTTACCCGTGAGTGTCAACGGTGTGAGTGAACCGAAATGTATTGCTGACATATTCAAGGATTACTTTGCGGTAAAATCGCCATTGGCACCATCACGGTCATTCAGTGTGGAAGGGTCACATGGACAGGAGATAAATATCCGATTCACAGCGAAGGTTTTTCGGGGAGTTATAAAATCAATTTCGCATGGAAAGTCTCCTGGCCATGATAACCTGAGCTTTGAACATCTAAAGCATGCCGACGACCACCTGCCCCGAGTCCTTGCCATTTTACATTTAGCGCACTGATAGAGGAGCTCAGCAGCATCCGTGTCGGCTGCCATATTGACTGAGGGCTCGGTGTGTGGTCTATCCAGGTTGCTGGATATCTGCGAGCGGTACGCGCTGAATCACGGTTTGCTCTAGAACGCAAAGAAGAGTGAATGCATGGTTTTTCGGGCCAGGGGTCGGATCGGCCCGGATTCTGTTCCATCTATTAGACTGAATGGTGTCAAGTTAAAAAGAGTTCAGCAGTATAAATATCTCGAGCTTAACATGACCTCTGACCTCAGGGACGATGCGGACATCGATAGGTAGCGGAGGGCGTTGTCTGTGAGGGCCAATATGAAGGTTTGTTCATTGCTCAGGGGCCGTCAAAATATCTCTTTTCAGAGCGTTTTGTACATCCCTGTATACAGCCAGAGTGGGGGTCATATACCCAGAAGCAATACAACGTTCTCCGTGTTCAGTATAATAATGCTTTCAGGGTGTTATTGAGGCTGCCCCGGCACTGCAGCGCATCGGGGATGTTCGCCGACGCACGTGTCGACTGTTTTTATACGACGATGCGAAAGCGGTGCACATCTCTGGGGAGCAGGCTCCGGGCCACCTCCAACACCATCCTGACCGTATTTACGAACAGATTTGATTGTCAGTACATCAACTATTGTTTTATGATTAATGTAATAACAAACAAACAAATGACTCAGAGGCGGGTGTATTAATAATATATTTACTTTTATTTTATGATTTCAGAATTTTAATTTAATTTTAATTTCCATGAATTATATAATTAATTATTTACATAATATAAAGTTTAATTTTAATTGTATTTTAAAATAATTATGATCATTAATGGATTGAAATAAATGAATTAGAATAATTCGGCAAAACAACGTTGTTTCAATATGATTTTGTCAGTAGTTTATATTGGTACAGGAAAAAGACCAGAGGCCCAGTTTTGGGTTGTGTGACAGAAATGTCGTTCTACAGATCCAATAGTGCCGTCCTTTTCTCATAAAATATAAATGTTTGCGCCATGTTGCCACAGAATTGATGACAGTCGGTATTGATCGTAATCTGTGGTATTGTATTAGGATTATGATGTAGTTATTTTTGTTTTCATTTGTGTACTCTATGTGTCTATGTACTGTGGCACATGTCCACAGAAGCGACTCAGCCTAGGCATTAAAAAATAAATGCCCTGGCATAAACCCATCTCTAGCGACGGAACACCACGTCCTGCGGCACCAATTCCTCTTCCATTACAAGGGAGTTAAGATTGAGCATATATAACTTTATACCTTTTAGCATAGTCATTAAGTTAGTGGCTGCTATTATGCTTGCGAAACGTGAGGTTTAAGGTTCGATTCCCCGATAAGGTGAATTTCGCAATTCAATTACCCCCGGATACATGGGAAATAAAAATAAGGATATTGGGAATAAAAATGTGCTGGTATTGTCTATTATAAATTATAATAGACAATACCAGCATTATAATTTATAATGCATTCTGAATAACTAGGTTTCCTCTCTGTTTCCTTCCTTGTCCGTAGATAATAATAATATGTAAATGTTCATTATGTAATGGCCGCTAATTAGTGTAGTGTGGTCATTTCCATTGTATTTCTGCAAATACTTAAGTATGTATACATACTTACGATACGATATTATAATATGATATATCTTAATTTGACTACACGTTTGGCGCAGCGGTTGAGCGATCGGCTTCTGCGCCACGTGATGTGGGTTCGATTCGGGCCCCGTGTGGGGGGCAAATATTTGTATGATCTACAGGTAGTTGTTCCGGGTCTGGGCGTTTGTGTATGTGAGAATTTGTGTGTAAAACTCGAGAGCGGCTGGACTGATGTTTATGATCTTTGATTTGTTGGATTTGTCTTCTCCCCGAATATCGGAATAAGTATTAAAACATCGAAAGAATTCACGAAAAAGAACATTATGATGAAAATTTACTTTCTTATACAATCATTTTGTATCGGGAACGGATTGACAGATTGAGGTTTGCCGGGCCCACTAGTTATCGATATTAAGAATTAAATTGCATTTATTGCAAATTTATAAGGCAGAGTGCAGAGCTGATCTTTAACTGTACAATAATTATATTCCATTACTTATAAAATAACATAACATACCATCACGCCTGTATTCCCCGAAGGGTTAGGCAGAGGTGTACTTAATGTACACCCACAGTTCGCCGGTATGTTTAAGTCCCATGTTATAGGCGGCGAGCCTATAGCCAGGCACAAATCCAGACTCCGAACTGCTACTGAGAATTTCATAGAAAAACCCAATAACACTTTGCTCGACCTGGGGATCGAATCTCTAGTGTAGCAGTCGCACTTGGGACCACTAGACTAATGAGGCAGTCTTATAGTTATAAAATCTTAAATTATAAAATAAACTGCCTCGTTAGCCTAGTGGTCCTGAGCGTGGCTGCTACGCTTGAGGTCCTGGGTTCGATTCCCAGGTCGAGCAAAGTGTTATTGGGTTTTTCTATGAAATTCTCAGTAGCAGCTCGGAGTTTGGATCTGTGCCCGGTTAATAACAATAGGCTTACCCCTGGAAAGTCGGGATTTTGTTAATGTAAATATAACGCCATAAAAACCTTACTCACCCCCTATTACATAAGACGTAAACATACCGGCGAACTATAGAAATTAGTACAACTCTGCGTAACACTTCGGGGAATACTGGCGTGATGCATATCGGCATAGATGCAAGCGATTTGTGCCCGGTTAATGGTAATAGGCTCGCCCCCTATTACATGGGACCTAAACATACCGGAGAACTGTGTGTGCACATTAGTACGTCTCTGCCTAACCTTTTGGGGGAATACAGACGTAATGGTATGTTATGTTACAAAATAAAAACTTTCTAAAATATTAAGTCCATCTTTTTAAAGTTTTGGTTACAAATTCTTCAAAGGAAGTTGTAAATAAACTCGGTCTTCATTCACCGCGATGCGACCGTCGCTCGGTCCGTCAACTGATTAATTATTACAGAGCCCCATCAAACAAAACCCTTCTAAGTAACAAAATGTCACTGATAGACGACGGACGACGTCGGTCATGACCCCCGCAAATTGTATGTTTAACAAAGCGCATGTAAATTCCATTTTTCGTTTCGACATTTTCCGACTACGTTTCGAAGAGTCGTTTGCGACGCTAGACTGCGAGGAGGGGCTATTTTCTTTATTCATCCACATCGCATTTGCCGGTCCGTCATGTCCACTCACTCAAGGGCTAGTGCTGCGCAGGGGGATAATGGAACTCACGTCCAAAGGGATTTAAATAATGGGCCGTGGGACGCGCCGCCCCGTCATCCGTCTCCGCTGTTTACGTGTGTCAGGGTAAACCGATGTGAATGTATTTGTAATAAAATTTTGTGTTACATTCAAGACAGTGGTTTTTAGGTAATGTTTTGGGTAAACATGATAAAAACTTATGTTTATTATACCGACGAAATGATTAATATGTATTGTTCACATGATACAAATATTTTCCCTTCGGCTTCCAAAGGCAAAGAAAATAATCGAGAGGAAGTCCACTCATATATAATAAGTTCTCAAGGTGTGGCGAATCACGAAAGGAAACACCACCTACCAACTAAGGTAAGAACTATCTGTGTGACGTGAACATGGGCTGCCAAGCAATCTACTCACTGTACTAGCCAAGTACCCTGCTATTACCTTGTGAGAGCGATGATACCTGAGTATTTAAATTGCATCATTTATATTTTCGTCATCATAGTTGACTAATAAAGTATCCTCCAAAATTATAATTTGTAACAGCGCTGTATGAAATTTCAGTACGTAACTACTTACCAAGTTATTGCATTGTCAAAGCACATTTATTGTATCCGTGTTTAGTGGTAGTTTCGGGTTCAATTATTGGAAAATCCGTTAGCGCACGGAACTGTTAGGCCTTGATCCATTTGCAAGCGTCGCTATGCGTATAATTATCAATTCAATCTTTTAATTTTTGGCGATATCCCGGCTGTTACACCATATAAAAGTTGCTATATTGCTGTATAAAATCAAGCTTTATAACAATTATTTATGATTAATAGAATATTTATTAACAGCGCGTACCAGTTGTCGATAATACGTGTATAAATTAATACTGCCTTGAATTATTATGCAGAACTACGCCGCTGCCGTTGATGGTGAACTAAAATTAATCCTGTCTGTCCATATTTGGCGTGTTTGATCGCGCGGTCCTTTTAATTTATGCTTCTTATAAAGTTCCTATGGGAGCGGGAGTGTCCACATACTCGTAGAAAGTTTATCTACGGTAAACATCTTTTATCGGCAGCTTCGATGCTTTCACGTAAGTTTGGTGGCATCTTCGAGAATATTCAATGAATACCCATGTGTTGAAGTTTATTACATAAATCAATACAATAATGAGTTGCGTTATCCGATAAACAACATTCAAGGAAAATTTTCTTTGTAAACTTTTATCTTTCAATATCGTGTTCAGTTAACATTCGCATAAATAGATTGATACCTATTTGCGAAATTTATCTGCAGTCATCATAACACCCGTTGCAAGTATTTCGAATATATTATTAGGTATCAATATTCAACAAATTCACGCCTGAAGGGACTTCGTTAATGTCCTCTTAACCTAGATTAGCAGTAACCAGATGAGTGGTCAGCGGGGCCGGTGGCTGAGGCGCGTTAAGGCCGCGCACACGCTGGTGGCCGGGCGGCGGCGCTCGTGTCTCCTCGGCTGCCGTGACGCAAGCGCGCGTGACCATGACATCAGTTCTTCGGCGCCAGTGCCGACACCTATGATGGATTGACTGAGACTTTTTCCATTTCAGTACGACGATGAAAGCGGATGTGATACGTCGGTAGTATGTAGAGTAGCCGGTGTCCTAGCAAAAGAGCAATGAATCATTTGTCGCTTGATTCGTAATGAATGACAAATAAACTGTCTGCATATGAAATTAGTAAAGCACTTAGATACAGTTCACAATGTGGTTTTGCATTATTGTTATAGAATGATAGGTAGATACCTAAGCATTATGAATGGTACAAATTAAATCTAACCAGATGCAAACAGTTGTCAAATGCTAAACTAAAATCTATTTAGGTATATAGGTACGTGTGCCTCATTGGTTTAGTGGTCCCAAGCGTGACTGCTACGCTAGAAGTTCTTGGGTTCGATTCCCCGGTCGAGCAAAGTGTTATTAATAGGTTTTTCTATGAAATTCTGAGTAGCATCTCGGAGTTTGGTATGTGTGTGCCCAGTTAATGGCTAAACATTAAATAAATAAATAAACATACGAACATGGCGAACTGTGGATGGACCTGCCTGCCTATTCCTTCGGGGAATATAAGCGTGAAGGTATATTAAGTACGTGTAGAGTATACGGTAGACATTCCATTCCAATACAAACTGTACCGTCGGGTGCGGAAAACCGCAACGTAATGAGTAATCAAAATTCTAGTAAATGCTTTGTTTGTAATTAGAGTGTACAACATGATGTTTTGATTGATATTAGACATCAGTTTCTAGTACATTTACTATCACTTCGAACAGAAGTTTTTAAAATCGATGGTAGAAAAACAGCAATCGAAAAACTAAAACAATGATTTAGGACCTAACATTATCGTGTTATGTGATGAATAAGCCACCATAATTATGTATACTTAGTATGCAATAAATACTTCGAATTTGAATTAGTTGATAAATCCGCACCAGAAATTTTACGTGATAACAATAATATGTCTAGATCTAGATAGAGAAGGTTCTTTACTAGACATTTTAATGATTTAATAAGAGAGGTAGGTCATAGTGGAATCGAATAATTTCACTCATTATTGGAGCTGCCCGACTGGAGAAGTACCTTCACCTTGCAGAAAATCGTAACCAAATAACATAGTTCCGTGCTATGTTGTGTTCCTAACGGTGAGCAAGGTCGCCAGAGCTCCGCGAGGAAGCGTTGTGTTGGCAGTGTGGGGGATTGGTGGTGTTTTGTTATCGCCGCTGTCATGCAGGGCAGCACGTTTCCTATGTTGCCAGCCCAACTATTCCTCCTTAATTTACAGGGTCTAGAACGCTCGAGTGATACCCCTAATGTTGCAACCGTCCATAGGCTACGGTAACCGCTTACCATCAGGCGGGCCGTATGCTTGTTTGGCACCTTAGTGGTATAAAAAAAAATCTCTTATTTTTTTAACCACTTGCATCAAATCAAGTTACAAAATCCACGCAAGACTTAACACAAGAGTAAACACCCTCTTGTTTAATTTACTGGTTACTGGTTACCAGCATCTACGGGTAAGTAAAAACCAGTTTTTGACCATATCTAATATCAATCAAGTTATAAGCAGGAAGCACCATTGGACAAAAAGGAAAAAGAAGCATTGGATGGTTCACGGTCTACGGTGATTATACTCGTAATAACACCATCGCTAGTTATTAGAAGTGAGATTGAACCTATTGATGAAAATAATAGAGATTTTTTCTCATTAGCTACGATAATTTCCTCGGACCATTTATATAACAAAAAGTTTCTATTGATTCCGTTTCGCACAATCATCACTCCGCGCGTATTGGCTCAGTGGTACGTGGATTTACAGATTACAATTTTAACATTAATAAGTTCACAACATGTGTGTCGGCACGTATCGGTTTCTCCTATCAACACCATATATAAATCTTTCAAATAACAGAGCAGAGCTTATTTGAATTACTTTACCAATAGTGCAAATGGTGTCACAGACGATAAGTTATGTAATGATAATTTCTATGTTGATAAAGACATCGTCGGTAGCACACCAGTTTAAATAGTGTTATCAAAGCCTAGCCCAACCTATCGTATAAGGCAATTGACCTTAATATCCGATGACATCGTATTATCGCCACTCAACATTACTGGCCCACATGCTAGGAACATTAGATATTCTCAATGATTTGCGATCCATTCCTACTTCCTTTATTGTCTCCATTTAAACATTCCTTTGGTTATAAAGTTTTCCAAGTACTGGCTCATGTTATTATACCGTATAACATAATGTTTGCTGCAAGCTGTAACTGCTCTTGAATCCTGTTATCTTCCGTATAGTAATGTACATAATTAGACGGAGATGTAAAAAGCGTTTGCAGATAAGTGAGTTGCGTAAATTGAGTAACTAGTTACAATGGTAGTGGAATTTTAAGTAAAATAGAATTAATTTTGATAGTGTTTTTATGCCTTTAGTTTCTGGTTAGATGCACGTGCAGTATCTAAATTTCATTTGCATTTGAAATTGTTTTTGTAAGTGGTTTGAATGTAATCCTAATCAATGACTTATTGGCAAAATAACTGTTAAATGTCTTAAACATTATTAATGGTATTATTTTCTTTGAACTACCACTTACTTCTTGTCGAAATACTTTTCATAAATTTTCCGAAATGTTTTTAACATTTCATAACTATTCTATTATTTGTGCGTAACATGTACCTACATTACACGAATAATAATAATTATAAGTATTATTTTATTTTTATTTTAGGAAAACTTACAGGTAATACAAACAAGAAGATGTTGATAATATCAAAATATTAACAGATAAAAAACACTGACTGGTTGTTACAGTGTGTGGTGCACAAGTGATAGTCGTCGGAGATGGGGCATCGAGCGAGACGGAAGTGGTGCGACGTGCGTTTATCAGCGCGGCAGGCGGCGGCGGGCCCACATTGCTGTATCGCAGGAAATGGTGGTCAGCCACTGGGCCACCGGCTTTTACAACTCATTTTATAAACAAGCTCTGCTTCTATTCATCAGTAATTTGTGTTATATTGCTGTATTGTTGCGGTTTTGACTCATGCTGTTTGTAAATCCATATGGGCCAAGTAATCATTTCTTTTAATTTATTTGCGTTTGTTTGTCGGACACACACACACACACCCATATTTTAATTTAGGCTTTATGATAATTAACTGAAATTATTAACAAGGCTTTATGGTTTTATCGGATAGGATTGTGATCGATCGCACAAACTGAGCTGAATTGGGGCTATGGGTGATGACATGGCGATATCCCAAAGTACTAGATGGTTTGCAAAGAATTCCTAATTAAATTTCCATTTCAGTGGATGGATCTAACCTTACGTTTAGTTTGTTTAGACAGGTCAATTCTATTCAACTTATACAATGGATTGCATAAACAAACAAAAGATATTTAAACCAAACTATTCAGATTATCTTGATTTCTAAACTACGTCACGTAATGATTTAGTATTTTGAAGATTGTGAAGTACAGTTTGTTCTATTTCAATTCGCTTCGTCGAATATTAGAGTAGAGCATCAAACACTAACGAGGGTCAGAGGTTGCCTTTACGTGTATGATTTATAATGATCGTGGAGCGAGTAAACACGGCTGGCGGCTTATCGGCGTCCCGCGTAGGTTCTTCACCCCTGCGGCCTGGCTGCTCCACGCCTCGCGCCTCGGCCTCGTGCGTGTGCCGCTACAGTGCCCTAATGATCCTCCACGGTGATTATAACGCCCGCACTATTCGACACTATTGATTCCCATTCTTTACGGTCATCAAAATTTACCTCATTCACGTGACAATTTCCTTTTCAGAGTTAAATGTGGGCAAAACAAAACAAAGGAAAATCGTATACGCGATGCCGTGTCGGTATGAATAATTATGAACGGTATCATAAATGTATATTGGAAATCCTACAAAAACTCTTGGAACCGGTGCCGTGTGATTCAGTGATTAATTTACGTCCGTGTTACTGCACGCTTCAAAAATAATTCGAAGAAGTCATCAAAAAAATGAGGAACCATAATGTCCGAAACGAATCATAATTACGGCGACACGTTTATAATTTACACATTAAAGTGAACGATGATTGATATATAGTTGGCAATACAATAACAGCTAAACAGTGATTTACTGCTGTAATATTTGCACCACAGTGAACCTTTTATCAGTGGTTTGATTAATGCTCTCATGGCATGTGCGACACTGATATTACTTGCACATTAATGAACAGGATGCGACGTCATTGTTTGATATAATATATGTACCATTTCCATGCAAATAAAGGGCAACGAACTCAACAAGATTTAAAAAATGTCAAATACTTGTGACTTGTGACAAGTGGAATACAACGGTTCAATCGATAACAATATTGAGTTGTCACGATGTTGAAGGCTTTTTTTAAGAATATGCGCGCCGGATGGCCATCGCCTACCTGACGGACGTGCCTCGCTTTGCAAGTACGAAAAGAGTCATATCATTAGTAATGTCTGCCAATCGTTAGTGTGCTACTCCTAACTACAGATGCAGTTTGATTTTACTCCGAAATACTACTTAGGTAGGTACTGCCTTTTTATTCGTGCTTTAGAATTACACGATATTGTACAGGTGTCTATAATTCCGATGATCTTACTCATCCTTGCCTCCATCTTATACTTCTGAGGTATTTTTGATACCTAACTGCTAGTTTTTTGTAGGAGGATTGAGTGAGGTAGGTATAAAAAAAACCGGACAAGCGCGAGTCGGGCTCGCCCACCGAGGGTTCCGTACAAATTTGTAGGTAGTACATTACAAATGTAGGTGTGTGTTCATAACGTCCCGTCAGCCGAGTGAATTTGTCCCAAATTTATAATAAAATATGATAGCAATCTTGATATAATAGGCGCAGAACCAACCAGGCTTTCCCACTTGGATGAAGGTGGCGGCTGCAGTCTTCAGAAAAACAAAGACAGTTTATCGGCATCACTGAAATTCCAGAAAGTCTTGTGGAATCGTTTCAACTAGGATACGACTCACAGATGCAACCGTAAAGACGGTTTTTACAAATAGCAATGTATTAGCGGAGGTCATTAAGTCCCGCAGCGATTCAGAAAATGACGTAAACTGCCCAACGCCATCTAGTGCTGAAGTGTGGTAGCTTTTTCACAACGCCATCTAGCGCTGAAGTGTGGTAGAATAACATACCATACCATCACGCCTGTATTCCCCGAAGGGATAGGCAGAGGTGTACTAATGTATACTCACAGTTCGTCGGTTGTTGTGGTTTTATAAGTTTTATGTGAAATTATGATTTAGGAAAAAAGATTTTGTTTCACAAATGTATAGTTTTCAGATTTTTCCCTAAACTTGTAGCATAATACGGTATTATTTGCCAAATTTCATAGTTCTAGATCAACGGGAAATACCCTATGAATTTTGACTCCCTTGAGTGTCGAAATATAAGATTTTTTGCAGCATAAACGGTAAACGGCCACATCTTTTTTTACATTGACTTAGAAGTTTGATTTTTTCACAGCTTCAAGAGACCGTAGAACTGAGTATATAGTTTCAATTGCAATTCAATACCTCCACGCGTTCCCGAGATAAAGGGTCTTGACAGACAGACGGACGGACGGACAACAAAGTGATCCTATAAGGGTTCCGTTTTTTTCCTTTTGAGGTACGGAACCCTAATTATGGAATTGGAATTTTAAAAGTATAATATTAGGTAATTGAATTTCCTATGCGTTCAAGGTTCAACTTTTATCGTTATTATGTGGGCAGATTAGAATTGGTATGCATTATTCATACCAAGTATGGTCGTTATTGGTAGACGAGGTTATAGACGATTTGTTTCGAATGCGTAAGCGCATTGCATCGATGGCAAACGGCCGCAGTGCCGCACCGAAACCCTCGCGTCGGGCGTGGACGCGGATGAATGAATCAACCGGGCCGTACAGTGACGTCAGCGAGAAGGCGCGTCCTTCTCATCTTTCCACAATGTTCCATCAGATTGGTGCCCATATTGTTATAATCTAACGCTATTTGTTTCGATTGTGGAAGAATAAATTATTTAGCATTTGTTTTAATGACGAAACTATACGCAATATGAAAATTAATTGTTAATATTAATGAATCAAATAATCCATAAGCAAATGTATTACGACCAAGAAACAACAACCATTGAATAAGTACCTTTATGAAAAGAACCGGTACATAAAATTCATCTGATCAATATATTGTCGGATAATTGGCAAAGTAAGATTGGTATAACCGAGGTATCAAATGTTAAGCGATATTAAAATGTATTATGTATTGATGATGCAAATAACACTAGTTGAGATAAAACAAAGTGTTAAATATCTTGCCGTAATAGGTATAGCTGACTTTTAACAGCACCTTAGGGTGCTAATTCTTCAACGCGCCAATAAATATCAGGTTACGTTAGCATACCTGCTATAATTATGATTAGATTCTTGATAACAATAATAAAATTACCTAGTACGTGAGCTATTATGATTCATAACATGCGAGTACATGTGTCTGTGTTGCACAAATTATCTATCCGAAGAATAATTGTGCGATTTCCTAAAACCTTGGACGTTAGTCATGGAGTGATAACATCGTGAATGAAAACTGACCTCTCTACGTCCGACCCAGATATTAATTAGGTACTCAAAACGGAACAGTTTTATTTTTCAGCAGCCGTAGCACGCAGCACGCACAGATGAGACGTGTGTCAAAATCTGGTAAATTATGTCTCTAGTAGAGTTTCTACCTATCATAGTAGTATTCCTACTTCAATTTCTTTCGTGTCTCAATTCTGAGGACTGTGAAGTGTGACTATAAACTAATCCATAAAGTTTAGTTCTGTCTGATCTTAGACATGCTCTCTTGTGCACGGCTAGTTTTGTACTTCAAACTATGACTTGGACATCGCGTGATGTCCCCGGAAAATATGGCAAAACATATATATGAAGTCGTTGTATTAAAGGTACTAATGTAATAAAACTGACAAATATTTTTTCCTTGTTAGAACATTTTTGAATTTAATAGTTGATTTGAGCAATGTTATGGGCTATCTAATAGGCTGTGACTCTAAGAAGTCGAATAAAAAGTCAGAAACGGCGGGTGAAACTGCGACGCATAGATAGTGTTACATATTAAGGTCTTCAAGGATGGACTCATTAGTTCTGTATAGGTACTATCTACGGAATTCTGAGCATTCTCTTCCAAATCCGCATCTTAACATCGTCAAATTGTTGCAATTCCCAAGTTGCAACTACAAGTCTTTATGTTCTGCCTTATCTAAGCTTATTAAAGAAGCACCTACAGGTGTGACCCATAAGTCAACTAAGGTGACAATTGCTTAGTATAAAATATGCTTCTATCAACTAGCAATGTTTGTGTTCTTAAAAAGAAGTACATACCATCTACTGCTCAGATTTTAAGCTGATTGTATGTAACGAGTAATAGGCAATTACCTACCTACCTTTATTGTTCTTCTCACTCGTCATGAATTGTAATAAAACAGCGTTAAACTTTTCTGAAGTTATTTTAAATATTTCTAGACTCCTGTCGTAAAGTGTGTAAAGTCTTATCTATAAGTAAAGTAAATCTTTAAAAAAAAATAGTTTTTTTTACTTTATTTATTTTCAAATTAAATACTTACTGTCAAAATAGATGAAAAATGTTGGGCAAATTTTTTTCCGCATGGACAAATATAGCCACTGAAATTCTTAAACTCAATCATCAAAATGTATAAATACTACAGCGTATGTCCTAGTATCACGGTCTATAGTAACTCAATAATTGCATTGAATTTTGACAAACATGTCTGGCTGGGGTGAGATTAATGTGCAATATTGTTAGTAAACTCATTATGGGAAGGTCGCACGTGTCGGCCGGCACACGTATTGCGGGCATTCTGCCAGCGACAAAGGAGGATACAGTACACCCCTATTCTTCTTTGTTTTGTTTGCACTGCATGTATTTCTATATCTAATACAAATGAAGATATTATGCAATTAGTATACATTAAGGGGCGCGGGTACCTACTGGCTTTGTTTAACAAATTAACTATAAATTATAATATTTCATGTTGTATTGCGTACTTAATGTTTGTAAACATTTTAACAATGAATTTGAAATATTCTTTTTTAATTTACCTACTTTCGCAACGCCAAACGGTTTCAATACGAAATATTTTGTAAAGTTTCAAGATACATTCCTATTATTTTAATATATTGAACTGCAACTTTTTTATTCGATGAGTAAACAACTGTTGTGTGAACAACAGAACGATGGGGTCGATGTTGTCTGTGTTTGTTCTCGCCTCGATTCCGATTTCATGCGAAGGTCAACTGAGCGTGACCCCATGGGAACATAGCTTGCTGTAGTCCTACTCGAACATAGTAGAGTAGACCGCTTGGCAATCGAGAAACCTTGCATTTAAAAAAGCTAGAACAAGGTACCAATTAAATTCTGTACATAGCATAGAGCATGTGATATCTACGGCTGTGTTATTGTATATGTTACCCATCATAAAGGCCCGAACTACGGTAGGTAAGTACCTAAATCCAGATTTACCAACTCTGAATGGTAAAAGTCCGAAATGTTCTGTGAAATCGTTGTCCATTTTATCATCTTTTACTACCATGGTTATTTTCTTTAAAACAAAAAAAAACAAAGTAAATAAATAGTGGTGGAACATTTCGGACTTTTCTTTGGGATTTGACTTTTTCAGAGTTGATAAATCTTATTTCAGGCTTTGACAGTAACATAATACGAGTATATCAAGAAAGTGACAGCAGCAACTTTAACTATTAGGTATTATTTTTTCTAATATACCTTCGCTCGTGACGACAGATAATTACATACTTTAGCAGATCATCGTAAAACGCAAAACCAATTAAATTAAATGTAAACATACGTTTTTTAAATTAGTTATCACAAAAATGTCGTGTCAGCTACATTCTTTGGCGAATTTACATACATAAAGTCGACCAAATAAAAGCAAACTTACCTATGTAGGTAGAGAAAATATCACTGTAATAAAGAATTTATTTACATCTCTAGACGAGTTTGTTGTTATATAATGTAAACATTATCAGTTTTTCCAGCGTTTTCCTGGTGCATAAGCATAATATTATTTATGTTCCTGGCATAAACACTGTAATGGCGACAATAGGCATATCGATTGATAGGGGTGTATATATTACACTATTTTGCGCACGATGCGTTCCTCGTCCACTTGTTATAGGACTTTTTCAACTTATAATGGCAAAAGTTGTTATTATGTTATTTAGCCCTACTTCAGGCCTGTAACAAGTGTCACAAGTTTTCTTGAAAATGTCGTGTAATTTGTTATATCTTCTGACAATATAATATGTCCTGAAACGATTGTAGATGTAGACTGCCCGTTGATACATGTCCATACTAATATAAGTATCAATAGCAAAATTCAATCGTGTTTTAGAAAAATGCGTTCACTTGTAAACACTACTAAATAATAAAAGTAAAAATGTAAAGGGAGCTGCAACTGCCATGCAGACTGGTATGCAGTTTGGCAGAAGGAATAATGTGTTAAGTGTGTTGTTTTTACTTTGAATAAACAGTTTTTTCTTTCTTTCTTCTTCTATTTTGAGAAATCATAGTAATTTAGACAATCTCATACTTAATCGAGATGACACATTGAGGCCGTAAAACAGACTCTTTCTTTGAAACTGGGTAGGAGTAATCTATTCATCTCTTAAAATCAATGAGGGCCATCGTCTAGTTTAATTGTATCGTAGGTAATATGTAACGTAATTGATCAATTAAGTCAGTGAAGATTTTGAGTCTGTGAAGACGTCTTATGATTTTTAGCAATTCTTTGAAGCAATATAAATTTTAAGGCTTTCTAGGAGGTATTCCATGAAGCACACCCAAACGAAGCACACCCAGATGAAGCACACCTAAAGTATTCCACTTAGCACACCCGTAGGTGGGCTTCAAATAAAAATTTAAAATAATTAATTTCCTATCCCACGAAGCACACCTACTTCTTCTATCGACATTTTTATTTCTTAGTCTCCGCACTATGCGAGTGATATTCGTAGGTGTGCTTCGTGGAATAGGAATTTAATAATTTAAAATTTTTATTTGAAGCCCACCTACGGGTGTGCTAAGTGGAATACTTTAGGTGTGCTTCGTTTGGGTGTGCTTCATGGAATACCTCTTTTCTAGTTAGTTTATTTTGAATATTAAATGGCAATACTCGTACAATAACTCTAGGTTGTATATTTTTCAAAGCAAAACAGTTTTCTATTTGGCAGTGTCGCCAGCATCGTTGTTATCTCATTATCGGGCTGATTAACGTAGCTGACCGCGCGGTGCGGGCGCGCAAACACCATGATTTACATAACACGCGGACCTTGGCCTTGTACAGCTGAGGCATCGTTGTCATGCGCTCGCGTCATTATGGCTGTCACTTTATCTAATAGGATATTAGAAACTATACCTATTTCTCCGAGAACATGTCTCACATTAGCACGCTTGAAAGTAATACTAGGTATTCATCATCATCATCATTATATACCCACATAGTGTCCCACTGCTGGGCACGGGTCTCTTCTCGGAGTGAGAGGGGTTAGGGTATAGTCCACCACGCTAACCTACTGCGGGTTGGTAGTCTTCACACACCGTTGAAAAAAAATCTCAGACGTGCAGGTTACCTCACAATGATTTCTTTCCGTTTTGATTTCGAAAAGTCAGAGGTGTGTTGCCTTGTGCCTTGGATTTGAACTTGAGACCCTTAACTTGGCAGTCCAACGTTCATATCACTAAGCTATTACAGCACGTGAAAGTACTACTACTGCCAAAACAATATTCAACATGAGACACGTTGAGACTTCAACCTACGTAATAAATACATAATATCTATAATATCACATCTACGTCACTCTTTAAGAAAGTAGTTATGAATGTATTTTCCAAAGGACGCGAGCCAAAATGTATGAGTAATATGAACGCCAAGCACCACCACTGATTTACATTCAGAGACAGTATCTGTCTACTAGACTTTATTAATGTTGCCGTATTTTTACAGTAGAAAGCCATTTGAAAAGGAAATTTGCAGAAACACTGTTTTGTAAAATCAATTGTCGACTACTGCTAGACAACTATGTAGCTCGTTAGTAATTAAGAATATACTTCGTTTTACTTATACATAATTACGTAGTCTTTAAGGTTGCTAATGCAGCTCATGATATAAATTTTAGACAATTCTCAGGTTTGACTAAGGTACTAAAAGTGTTACTTAGACCATATTTCTGATTTGTTGTACGCAGCTGTAACTACAGCCCCGAAAAATATAATTTGGGTAATTTTCTTACCTGCAATAATAGAAACAAAATAAATTATTTATTAGTACATAGATTAGTAGGTTCGAGAAAATATCACGTTTCTATTACGTTATTTGTATGTCAGTTTTTGCGGTATCGGTATCCAATTTCAAATGCGAAGTCAAGGTTTTTATTCTAATGAAGTATTATGGCGTAAACCGGTGAATAGGGGACCTCCATACGAATGAATAGCCGCAGTGTGACGTCAATTTAACACTATATAGCTAGTAGATTTATTATAGTTTATTATCGTTTCGGTTGAACTAGCATAGTAAACCTTTATTACTATAGATACGTATGTAAGAAGCCTGTATGTATATCGCAATAACACGAAACCTTCATCTTATCATAAGAACATCGATATTACTTAACGGTTCCATAAACTCTATGAACTACACATAGGTACTTCCACGCAGTGCGTTCATTTTAGAACAAAAACAAGAGAACTGCATGGGCAAACAACTGCAATGCCGCGGGCGATGTGCCGCTAGTTTTTTGTTTTTTATGAAAACTTTTTAATTAACATGCAAGGGCTGTCAAAGCTCATAATAATCGGGAATGCTTAGCTCGGCTCCATGCAGCAGTACGGTAGAGAATCAGTGTACTTGCACTAGGTACCTAATGCTGTTTCAAAAGGTTCGCGTTGCACACAACACTACTACCACAGCTACTACTTTTCAAAACACAAGCTTGTCAAACAACATTGCTAATTATTTTTTTTGCAATCATACATTTGCATTCACGTTGAGGTTCTTTAGTGGGTCAGTGTATTCGGAATAATTTTAAAGTTGTCGGAAATATGAATGAGTTGGTGTTGTGAGACTGCGGGTTTTTCATTAATATTAATTAGTTTTTTTGCTAGTTAATTTTAATTAGTTTTAGTTCATACTGATTTCTGACACTTTCGCAAATATTATTTAAATTAAAATAAAACTACGGATTCTATTGCGTTATATTTACATTATAAATTATGACGTTTCAGACTCTTTACAGCGTCCACGGGCAGACTGTCCGTCAGTGTCCGGGTTTTAGTTTGGTTGTAGGTAATGCAAAAAATTAATGGAAATGAAATTATAGCTATTTTTTGCAATTCGGTACCATAAGCTTCAATTAGCGACAGTAGGGTTATGTAAGAACATTTAGGTATGAACTGCAGCTGTAGTCGTGTGCAATCTGCAGTCCCTAGGGATCTTAAGGCTCGTCACTCATCAGCAACTCCTCTGATATTATAGATAGGCGGCGATGACTACTTACCATCAGATGGCTCGTTCATGACCCGCTCGTTTGCCGACATAATCAATAAAAAAGATAGAGTAGGTACACATATATTTATATAAAGTAACTGACAGGCCTCGGAGAAGGCTGACAACCAAGAAGAAAGTGATGGGATAAAAGACTGTGACAGTCAAAGAATCGTGAGGTTCGCTATAAATTAACCTATGATCAGCAACAATATACTGTAGAGAAACCCATGTCCATCATCGTTTTGAAATAGTCCTATGTACCTAGTTGCTAGACTAGAAAATGACTATGTTCTTCCAAGGAAGCTACTTATGTATGAAAGTAGTTCAAGGTGATTAAGGATAACGGAATGGAGGTAATGGATGGAAGTCGGTTATTATTTTTAGGTAGGTACTGCAAAGATTTAAAGTTTTGATATAAAATCAATAATCGATAACTGCTTAGAGCTAAATTTGATTTCGCCTAGAGACCATTGAAACTGCCATCTTCACTAATCCGCTCGGATCGAACCCCGCTCGAAGGAAAGTGGTACAGACGAGAAAAGCCCTACTGATATTATTGATTCGAAAACGAGTTTGTCGGTCTGTTTGATTGTAATACACAGGCGAACTGTGGGTGTACATTAGTACGCATCTGCCTAACCTTTCGGGGAGTACAGGCCTGATGCGTATGGTAAGTAATCAGGTAAACTCCCGAATGGAACTCCCAAACAACTTACGCGCATTCGTAAAATGCGACTGTTAGTTATACGAATTATAAATTACGATCCGGTGTTAGTATAACAGAAATTCAACTCACTTCAATTGCAGACTTGTTTAAAAATCATTCATACGTTGAATGATAAAATGTAAGCAATATGGTTGCTATTTTTTCCGTATGTTTTCTCTGAACGTAATACTGATAAAAACGTGACAGCTGGTTCATATTCAACGCTGCTATGTGTAGGTCGTAGTCATGCCTCATGAGGCTAAGCACATGATTCTTTATTGCTATCCATTGTTTTTTTTAGGAGTGTAGGTACAGTGAGTATATGCAGTAATAGCCTAGTGCTACGACGCTTGCATCTATGGCGATATGCATCACGCCAGTTTTCCCCGAAGTGTTACGCAGAGTTGTACTAATGTCTATAGTTCGCGCGTATGTTTAGGTCTTATGTAATAGGGGGTGAGTAAGGATTTTATGGCGTTATATTTACATAAACAAAATCCCGACTTTCCAGGGGTAAGCCTATTGTTATTAACCGGGCACAGATCCAAACTTCGAGGTGCTACTGAGGATTGTATAGAAAAATCTAATAACACTTTGCTTGACCTGAGAATCGAAAGCAGGACCTCTAGAGTAGCAGTTCCGCTGCAGATCTCGAGAAAAACAGTATTATTACTTCTAAATAATTGCTGTTTCGGGTAATCGATAGTAGTTACCTCCTCCTATTCCTAAAATGTTTACCTCTGATGGTTTCCTGAATAAGTTATAGGCCACTTAGGAGAAACGTCATAAGAAATCAATACATTTTCATACAACTCTAGCCACTACTTTTAACGGTTAAAAACGGTAGAAACGCACGTAGTTTGTATACAGTCGTAGAAATAAAGTTTTTGCAACAGTTTTTTCATCGTTGTCGATTTCGTTTGCGGATTGCTGTCAATCAAAGTATCGGTTCGCTGTGAAGTCACGTACAGCAGACGTCAGCGTTTAACTTGTGCACGATTATACTTGACATTTTAAATACAATTTTGCAGTTTGTACATTTAACTAAGAAAATGACAAAATAAGATAAGATAAATTGTTTGTAAAAAATAATTGGCTCTTCACCAACTTTGTTTTTAGCTATCTTGAGCATCGCTATAATATAACATAAGAAAATAAACTGAACAAAAAATACACTGCTAACCTGAACTAAAATGGAAGATAATCTAAGAGCCACCTCAAATTGATTGATCCGTACTGGTTTCTGACATTTACGCGATATTAGACATTGAAATAAAACAATTTTTTATGGATTTTACCGCGCTGTATTGATATTATTTCATTCCCGACGTTTCGGATCCTTTGATTGATCCGTTTAGAGGACTATACCATGGACAGAACATTAGAAATAAACCTATTTTTTATTACTTATCAGTTACCACCTGCCTGGAACCCAATTATAGATTTCATTCATTTTCATCCAAGCCCAAAACTGTAAGACTAAAGGATCGTCCTTTCCGAACTTATACTGCGTGAATTGGATCGCTAATAATAAAAAACAATTTAGATAGTTGTTAGTAATTTTATACCTACATCTTGGTCTACCCGTGACTATGGATGCTGTAAAAGATCCGCAACGTCATCAATATCAATACATACTTCTACCGCGATAAAATCTGCAATAAGTATTTTTGTTTCAATATACCCGACGCAAAGAAGAGGTGTTCTTTGCGTCTGGATGTTTTTCCTAAAGACATTACAATAACATTACGATTTTAAAGACTGCAAAACTACATATTATAAGTTCTTTGGAAGTAAACCAACATAGCATCTACGATTATATTCCACTGCAGCATGTTTAAAGCAATTTAATTAAAGGATTTTAACAGACGTGAATGTTCAATTTATAACGTTTCATTCGGTCGAACGGACACTTTCGTGATTGTCATTAACAATGCCGTCGCTTCTTTTGAATACAACAATTGTTTTACGGCCGGTTTCTAGATCCTATTTGTCAATAGATTTGCTTACTAGGGATAGGATTTTGACAGTAGCTGTATGTAGTATGGAGCTTATGTCAAAATTCTATCTCTAGTAAGCAAATCTACCGACAGATTGAATATAGAAACTGGCCGTTATAGTGATGCTCTATAAATAGATAACGCCTATCTCATATAGTTAAAGAATCATTATTCCAATTTCATGTAACATGACTTCAAGTAATTGGACCCAAGTGTATTCGCCGTGGAACGAAGGCATTGTTTGAACAATGTCCTGAGTATTAATTAGTTTGATTCCCATTGGGAACCCAGTTTCGGAATTCGGAAGTGAAAGTAAACAGTTCCTTTGATTAATACAATTTTCATAACATTGCAATGAAACTTTTATCGTGGCTAGATTTAGATCTCAATCTAGCATTTTTTCAATTTCATTACTCATTGGATACAATGTTTCTTACAATTTTATCGCATGTGGTTTTAAATATAACGTTTATGGCCAGTGGGCAGTGGTCACAATGCTCTCTTAGTCATAACGAAACGAATTCAATAAATGTTTGTTACATGATTCACCGATGCACGTCGCCGGTGCATTCCACGCTTTTCGTGTGGACCTCTTACTTACTTATTTAAATTTTGTTTTTATTCAGATACAAAAGATGTATTCAACAATAGAAAACCTGTTTCTTAATGCAAACTACTGCGTACTAGGTTATTTATACATCGAGCGCCTTTTGCAATTACATAGCAGCAAAGTTACGTTCGTAAACTTCGTGTTATTAAGTATTAGTCTTGGTAATAGCCACGTAGAGCTGTATGAGCCACGAAGCATTTATTATATGTGTAACAATATATGTATTTTATTTGGTTTGGGTCTCGAGACAACTAGAACGGTGGATGTTTTATATAACAAGACCGTCACAAATTAATTAGCGGTCTAATTATCAGAATAGTCGTAGCGTCAGCTTGAGGTGAGACGGTTATCATTTCGTTGCAAGCGGGAGAACAATATCTAAGTGTTAAAGCTTGGCAAGAGTCCCGACGCGCCGACAACACCGCGGAGACGTGTGGGAAAGTTCCCACATGTACGTACCTAGAATTCCCCGGGAGCCTTCGGCAGCTTGGCGAGTCTGTGGAGCTATACGACAGAACAATAGTTTCAACCGTTTAGGATTTCGGCTACATTGCTTCGTGCTCGTGCTCGACACATACGAATGCCGCAATTCCGTGTCGGGAATCGATTCTCTTTTGTCTTAAATGTTAGGTACAACCCGGATTTTTGTATTTATGAAAAATTTTACGTTACATGAATTTCTTTCATCTAGTGTTTGTTTTTGTAACAAAATCAGTTTTTTTTCCACAATTTCTGGTAGGATCGTTAATGTCTATATCCTAATATTTTGTGCTACATACCTATGTGTATAATAAAGAAAATATAGGATATACAAATGTTTGCGAAACAGTATATTTTATTGACGTGCAGAAGAAACTCCAGCCTTCCTCTAAGTGCCTACGTATCGTGTCATAGGTCCACGATAATCATAGGGATACTTCACCCTTATGTTAGGAATCGCCCGAAATTATGTTAATTTTATATCACATAAAGATTGATCTATACCTATACTGGTACAAAGATAAATCTATGAACACTCTCTTGGCCTAGGCTTAAGCATATGACAGACTGTAGTAATTAAATTCTCCATAGCTTCGTCTTGATACTGCCGGGACCCGTCTATCATCAGGTAAGGCACGTAAGGTACACCCAGTGCATGTGTCTTGTCGCCGTACCTCTTCAGAAGGATTGAACCATGTTTATTATAAACACATTTCCATATTTCCTTGACGTCAACTTTTTCCTGGTAGCCACACTGAAAAGAGATAAATGTAGGTAGTTATACTCTAATGCGGAAAGGAAAAAGGTCGTAAACTCTTTGAAGTGGATTGATGGGTCAAAGAAAAACATAAAATGCGATGGCCTGGTTCATATCGCAAATAAAAGAACAACAATTGTTTTTGGCCAAAGGTACGGACAATTTTTGATACACGCGAATACCTACATATTTTCTTTTTATTCTATGCTAAAACCTTTCCAGTCACATTCCATGAACAGGACTCTCATGTTGTAGCAAAAGAAACATTGGCATTAAATACCTACACAGTTTCGAGGCTTTCGGACTGGTACTCGAGTAAAACTGGAAACAAACTAGTAGTCTCATTATGGCAGTACCCATTTACTAGTTGTTCCGACTTGACAGAAACAACTCAGAGTACACTTCATTAACTGATTTACCTGTTTTGTGAGAATTATATTTAACTAGACAGAAACTGGTTGCAGTGCATTTTAGGTTGTTACGTTTTGTTCAGTCGATATCATGTTCTAGACTATGTTTTGTCTTAAATGTAGTGGATTAGGGAATGTTTTGTAAAAAGTTGATATTTTATATGTTCAGTTCAGTCAACTTTTATGAGAGGGCTTTTACTTCCCTGGGGGAATGCCATTAGCAAACCGCAAGACCTGCGCATTGCTAACGTTAGTAACCCCGTTCATGTCGAGTAACCGTCTATTCTAATCCTGTACGATAGCTCAAACAGTGAAAAGTACTTGTATAGTGTATAGTTCATTGTTCTTTTTGATAATCTTTATTTAATTTGGGATTGCTATAAAAGCTGTACTAGTATAAGATACTTGTACAATGGGATTGCCGTATCCATGTGGATATCTCAATCCCATTGCTTCTGAACGTAATAATACGATAAACTTAGAACAGATGACTAAACAACAAAGTTTTTGGGCGATGTCAGATTGTGGACAAGCTAGAATGGACCGTATAATTCCCACATTCATTAAATTTTTATTTCGAACATAATCCATCAGCAAATGTTGCACGTTCCTTGTTCTTGCAGCATCTTTAATAAGTAGGCCCTAAGTATTTCCTATACCTAGGTACTCTACAAATTTGTATAGGTATTACTCGTGTGCCATAGGCAGTAGGTAGGGATAATAACTGTCATCAATTTCTTGTGGACTGTTGTGGATAAATTGACCATAATTTATACTACAGACTGGATCAACTTATTTTTTTTAAATTGCATTAAGATCTAAATCTAAAAGCAACTTAGGCCATAGAGTTTCTCCGCCTCACAATTTATACTTACCCAATTGAAAGCTGATCGGAAGTAGTGGTAGTCGGTACTGATCGAGGTGAACTGCATGAGGCAGGTGTTGAAGTAAATTGCGCGGGTGGTGTTGCGCAGAACGTCAATGGCACATGCCTGCACCGTGTTCCCGAAGCACTCCGGGATGCCGTGCTGGCATTTAAACTTGTAATGTCCCGACGATACACGACGTGTCTGGAACGTGAAAGAGACCAGTGAGTTGTTATATAGGTTTTTTATACCACTAAGGTGGTGGTTTTATAAGCGGCGGTAGCCTAATGGCTACGGCGTAGGACTTGCGATCGTGTGGTTGCCGGTTCGAACCCCACCCATTGCACTACCGACGTGAACCCACTCGTAACACAAGCATTTAGCTTAGCACGAGGGGTTAACAAGAATACTAGTAATGTGCGACCCATATTGCGAGTAAGCTTCAAAAAACAAGCATACAGCCCGCCTGATGGTAAGTGGTAACCGCAACCTATGGACGCTTGCAACACCAGGGGTATCACTGTGCGGGCAGGCGCGTTGCCGGCCCTGCTAATAAAGGAACAATAGTTGGGCTGGCAGCATAGAAGACAATAGCGTGATGCTTATCCTATCTGCCAACACAACGCTTCCTCGCGGAGCTCTGGTGACCTTGCTTACGAACCGTTAGGATCACAACTTACACGGAGCTATGTTATTAGGCGGCTACGCTTTTCTGCAAGGTGGAGGTACTTCCCCAGTCGGGCAGCTCCAATTGTGAGTGGAATTATTCGATTCCACTTTGCCGTACCGCTCTTAGAATAGGTACAGTAGGAATGGAATAACATCGCCAATGTCACAAAATCAGACCACGGTTAAATTATTATGGCATAGTCATAAATCTGTTCCATTGTTACAAATGTAAAATTAATTTGAGAAAAAATAACGTAATCCCACTATTTCCACCAATTAATTAAATGGCTTTCTCTTCTTATGGCTGTGCAAAGATCTCCCTCGAAACTTATTCTCACCGTGGCCTTGGGTTGAGTTCTACGATTGGGTTGGCTCTAAGATGTCACGAGTAATAGTGGGGGATGAAATGAACCACCTTCTATTTGTCCTGTTCTAGTTTAGGTATGCCTTCACAGAGACTGAAAGATTTTCTCATCGGAAGACATGCATTTTATACTACTCGTAGGCTTAGCATACTGTCAGAGTTTGCTAGAATTAGCCGAATCAAGAGTCAAGACATTTATCTGCCGGATGGGTTTTTCCGAATATGTGTGTGGCTTAAATAGGTAAGTGAAAGTTTGTATGATTGGATGTTTGTTATTCAATTACGCAAAAACGGCAGAACAGATTTGGATGGACACACCGATAGTTTATAACTTGCACTCACACCTACAACTTGCGCGTCATGCGTTAATAAGCTATACGTACCTACGCTACATATTTTGGTTCCTAAGTACAATCTATAGGTACCCATAATAAAAATGTAAGAGGCCGATGTCTGTACATTAGTAGAGCAACAGAAGCCAAAATAACAATTTTTAGAATTTTGGTCTGTCTGTATTTTTGCACGAGCATCATGCAAAAACTACTGAATGGAATTGACTGCAGTTTTCACCGATGTATTGCTAGAGTTCTAACTTAAAATCTGGTGTATGTTTCATCTTGATACACTGCCTAGAATCGAACTTATAGTAGTTATGTTAATCTTTTTGGGACGTGAGTGAAACTATAGGTAACAGCTAGTTTATAATATTTTCAGCAATTTTCCCAAAATGGGGTACTATGCCTACATACATACGTAACTTCACGGTTAATTGTAGAAATCTTATGTTTTAGGTTAATGTTGCTTGAACAGCCACTGTACTAAATCAAAACGAAGTTTAAAAATATCTACGTTTTCTTTTTATTTTATTACATTACTAGCTTTTACCCGCGGCTTCGCTCGCGTTGATGTCTTTAAATAACTGTCAAAGTTCTAATCATTATTAAATTAGAAAGTAAATAAAATAAGATGAATTGTACAATCGCACTTTAAAAATAATGTTTCACAGTAAGGTTAGGTACGTAGCATTCGCAACCAGCGCGTATGTTTGAGAAGTTGTATGAATGTGGAAGAAGCAAAAGAAGTATGTAAGAATCGTAGCATGTGGCACTGTTAGTAATATTAGACCGCAACCCTATTTAGTGATGTTTAGGATGGTGCCTCTTTACCCTTCCGTTTCCTTTCTCTATTCTCCATTATTGATTACCTAGTGTGTGTGTACCGCATTTCGTAAAACTTATTTGTTTATTACTGGTTTGTCTATAGTTTCTGCCTACTCCTGTGGGAGGAAGGCGTGAGTGTATGTATGTATGTGTCGCACTTTGAAATGTTTAGCTTTAAAATTAATTGGATGAACTATAAAAATAATGCTCATCAAATCTTGTGCAAAATGTTTGGTTAGGTTAGGTTAGCACTGCGACCCCCTACGCATGATTCCCTAGCTCTCGGAGCACATGGTCACCTTACTTGTTCTTGTTTTCTAAATTCTACATGAAGATTCTTCTGATCGACTTATTTTTGCCGCGCGGGCCCGTGATTAATTTTTAGACAGGTTAAATTGACGCTAAATAAAGAATAAAAATAAAGAAAAAAAATGACTACGCCAAAAATATAAACATTGGCTATTGCTTAAAGACAGAAAAATGTAAATAAATAAACGAAAATAGGATTAGTACAACTAACCTTAAAACTTATATTTTTTTTGTTTTTTGAATTGATTTTTATTTATGAACCTCTTCTCATTTATTAAAAGTGCATCCGAAATAGCTGATGCTATACTTAATTCAATAGTAAGCTGACTGCCGATATTTGAACTTCGTTTCGCAATAATTTTGTACACTATAATATTATATATCAAAGGGATCTCCATAGTAACCATCTCCATAGTAAATTTGCTAAGAAATAACAAAACAGCGCAGGGCACGTTAAATAATGAGTTTTATAGCAAATTTGATACCTCGTGTTACATTATTGTAATTTTCGTAGAAATATATTAAGAAAAAATTAAAATACAGCCTATGGTACTCGCTGATAATGTGGCTTTCTATTGGTGAAAGAATTTTTCTAATCGATTTAGTGGTTTTGGTGTGAAAGGAAACAAACAAACTCATTTTTGCATTTATAATATTAGTAAGAATTCGTAAAGAAAAACATAACAAAAGACGACTTTATTCTTTCGTCATCAAAAGATAATTCAGAACCAGTGTACCTAACGACAAATTAACATTTTATTTCTGAACGACAAGGACGTATAATGCTTAAATTTCGTGTGTAGTTACATCTACCTAAGCGTGTTTCATATAAATAAAAATTATTCTGATATTTCACGAACCTTGGCGTTTCCGTAGGGTATCAAATGTATATCTAAATGTGAGCCCAGCCTTTCCACAGCGGGCTTTAGCTGCGTCACGAAGAAATTCACACTAAACGGACATAATGTTTCATAATACACTTCGATTTCAACTTTGTCCTTTACGGTGTCTGTATCTGATGAGACCTGAAATTTCAAATGACAAGAATGTAATTTATAAAGTATGTTAATGAATATAAATCCAACACATTACAACCCTATTATTGTTGCCTTATTATTTTGTAAGACTTTTTGTGAGGAATAAAAAGCCATACATGATGTCCTTAGTGCGGGTGGGCATCACTTTATAAAGTCCTCTTAGACGTACAAGTTATTCAATCGATAAATCAAATCTCAATTTCTAATGGATTTGAACCGAAACTGAAACTCGACTCGAAACACCACCATCGCTAATAACTAGTAGTAGTTAGCTTATCACTGCATACAGTTGGTTATATAAACGTGAAAGTAAATATTAGATACTTAATAAAATCTTCACTTACTTCTTCAGGAGTTCTGTTCCAATTTTGAGGGTGGTTACTTGGGCTGTGTGAAACTCCTAAAAATAACTTGACATTATTTCCTAAAGCATTATGGCCACAAACCTCAGCTTTATCGTATTCGCTTACCGGTATTTAGTGAATTTGTGGGGCCACATACTGCAACACTGACAATATATATATTTAGTAGCAGGATTTTGTAATACGTCATTGTACAAAGTTGAACCACGACTGAAGCTCAGATGTCCAGGGAAGTGCGAAGATGACTTGGTGGCTGAGTGATTGTCGTATCTTTTGAATAGCCTATGACCAATAGTGATAATGGACTCATGATACGATATTTTTTATCATCTCTTAATACTTACCTACACACGAGTGCCACCGTAATCACTATCTTCTGTTTCAATAGGTATTAAAAGTCATTGCTCTCGTTACAAATTAGTTTCTAGAGGCAATCTTTTAAATTGGACAGTTTTAACTGGCCTCATT